>JAVQMG010000130.1:9790000-12365000 GCA_032878915.1 Castanopsis chinensis
ATTCCTACAGAAGAGGAGAAACCCATCAAGAAGGTGATAGAGCAGAACAACTATACCAACCAGTGTTTAGACGTTATAGGAAAACAGCTTGATAGGATAGAAGATAGGGTTGAAAACAAGGTCATCCTCCAGCCAGGAAGCCCTAGCAAACCTATCCAGTTCTTAGAAAAACCTTTGGTAAAACTACCCACGACTAGGCAGAAAGGTCTTAGTTGGCCTAAAGACAGAACAGCTTTGGAGATAGTCACCCAGAAACTTGAAGAGCTTAAGAAAGAACCTTTAACCTCTTCTTCCATAAAACCCCTTCATGTCAAGGTTTTAGGAATTCAAACAGCCTCTAGCAGTTCTAGTCAATCCTCCCAAGAGTCAGATAGTGACATAGAACAGTTAGAAAGCCAGTTCCAAGACCTCCAGGTTAAACGCCTAACATTTGGGTCAACCAAGAATTGGTACCCTAGGCCTACCCCTCCAGACCTCCAGTATGAGGAAAGAAATGTTAGCAACCAATTCTCTGTATCATCAGGCAAGTTATATGAATGGAATATCGATGGACTTTCAGAACAAGAAATTCTGAATAAAATCCAACATATGGCTATGGTAGCTAATAACTACCTAAATGAAGGTCTCCCTCATGGAGAAGTCATTGAACTTATGACCCTAGGATTCACAGGCAAACTCTTACAGTGGTGGAACAACTGCTTGACAGAGGAATCCAAAGAAGACATCAAACATGCTATCCAAAAGAATGAGGAAGGACTCCCTATCTTTTTGGAGCATCCAGGAGTTGGTATTCCTGATGGTGTCAATACCCTTATCTATACCATCATGAAACACTTCATAGGAAAACCTAGCAATATCACATCTAGGATCTACGAGCAATTAAGCAGCCTTAGATGTAAAACCCTAGGTGATTACAGATGGTATGAAGATGTTTTTACCACCAGAGTCATGCACAGAAGTGATTGCAACTCTCCCTTCTGGAAGAAAAGTTCATTGATGGTTTACCTACCCTCTTCGGACAGAAGGTTAAGGAAACTCTTTGCAGCCCCTTAGGTATCATAGATTATGATAACCTAACCTATGGAGATATCTCTAGCACTATTCGAAGCGAAGGATTAAAAATGTGCAGAGACTTGAAAATCCAGAGCCAAGTCAATAAGAACAAAGCCAAGTACGAAATAGGGCATTTCTGTACACAGTATGGCTTACCCTCTATTTACCCTTCCAAAAGAAAATCCAAGTCTAAAGAAGAACCCTCTTGAAAATTCCATAAAAGAAAGACTTCCTCCAAGTATTATAGAAAGCAGAAGTCCAACACTAATGATTTCTATAAAAAGAGGAAAACCAAGAAAAACATTCCACAAGCATCAGGAAAATGCTATAACTGTGGAAAAGAAGGACATTTCAAGAAGGATTGTAGGGCTAAAGCAAAGTCTCTTATCAATTCTTTAGTTCAGGATCAAGCCAGCAAAAAGGAAATTTTTAAGTTATTAGAACTTGACCATTTAGACAAAGAGTCAACGAGCAGTTCTAGTAGCCAAGAAATCCGACAACTATACCAGTCATCCTCTGAGGATTCAGAGGAATTTCTCAGCATGACCAGTAGCTCAGATGGTCCCAAACCATGTAAGGATAGTTGTTGTCGAAACAAAACTGTCAACACCCTTAGCAAACAAGAAGAGCTTCTTTTAGACCTTATAGAAGCCATAGAAGACCCAATAACTAAGGCTCAAAAGCTCAGTCAGTTCCATCAAACTTTAGCCAAGGAAACCAGAAAACCTGAACTTAAAATCCACCAACCCAAAGTAGACTTAGAAAAAATCTACAACAGGTTCACTCAGACTAAGAAGGAAGTCACGATTAATGACCTTCACAAAGAAGTCAAAGCCAGCCAATCAGACATCAAAGCCCTTAAGCAAGAATTAACCATTCTTAGGGTTGATCACAATCTTCTCAACCAAAGAGTCCAGCATTTAGAAACTATTTCTCACAATGAGGAAGGCCCCTCATTCCAGAATAAAGAAATAGAATTTGATGATACAGTTAACCCTACAGCTGAGTTAGAACATGAACCACCAGAAAGGTTTTTAGAAACCATCAGCAGGATTAATTTCCAAAAATGGCATTCTAGGGTCAGAATTGCCATCAGCAAAGATTTCGAATTTGAAGTCGTGGCTCTAATAGACTCAGGAGCCGACCTTAATTGTATTCAAGAAGAACTTATTCCCACCAGGTACTTTCACAAAACTAGGGATAGATTAACCTCAGCAAATGGCGGAAAAATGCAAATTGAGTTTAAAATCCCAGAAGCATATGTCCACCAAGGCAGCACATTTTTTAAAACCACATTTGTCTTAGTCAAGAACATGACCGACAGTGTCATCTTAGGAAATCCTTTTATGTGTCTTTTATATCCCTTCGTCACAGATGGCGAAGGTATCATCACACACCCCTTTGATCAACCAGTCAGGTTTAAATTTCTTCATTGTCCTGATCCAAGAGAGGTAAGCACCCTCCAGAAAGTCTCCATCTCCAAGAACCTCAGTGTTATCAGCACCCAAGACATTCCAAATCAAGCTGAGAACCTTGATTCATCCTCAGCATATTATCCACAAAATAATCCTTATACCCCATCATGCATTTATCATGAAAACATTGCTTTTACATCAAACTCAGTATTTGAACAAAAGAGATTTATACATAAGTATTTTCAAACTATAAATTGTCCAAATCTCTCTTGGCAGGAAAAAGAGCAAATAATCTCTAACACCACAAATATGTGGAAAAAGGCCTCCTCAGCAGAACAAAATTTTGAACAAGGAGCTTCTTCTGGATCAAAGCCCTCCAGAAAAGCAACCTCCTTTCAGAAATCTATCTTAGCAAAAGTAGTTTATTCCAGTGGGAACAAAACCATCACTTTACATGAAGTTCTATCCAGGAAATACCAATTTAGAAACGGAGCCTATACCAATCTACCAGCCTCCACTAAATTCATCCTTGATAACCTTCAGATGGCCTTCACCCAAAATAACAATACCCTTCTCCAAAGAACCCTCAAAGTCCTAGAAATCCATCTAGTAAACCTTGAGGAAGGAAAAGAATCTATCACCGGTCAACTCTCTGGCAAAGAGGATATCCATTCCATGGATAAAACGACCATCATGGGTACTGACTATGCTAGACTTAGCCTTAAGGTTCAGTCCATCATAAGAAGTGCTGTTGCCAACTTGCCTCCTGAGATACAATCCAGTATTTTGGGATCCAAGGCAATGTTCGAATCATCCAGCAAATGGTTTGAGCATTTCAAAACATTAGTCACTACCACATTCCCAGTATATGGTGATAACTCAGATGACACCACTGATATCTACATCCAAGCAAAGTGGGAAGATTACTTTGGAAACAGCCTAAGAGTACATGAGAAAGAGCATCCTTTCCCAGGACTTCTCATAAACTATGAAGATGAGGCGGTAGAATCAGAAAACAATTCCAGCTGGTTATCTGAAATGTTTGAGTATGGCTTCATAAGGTTAATCAAGCTAACAAGCCATGATCAGATCAACCAATTTCCTCAAATCATTCAGCAAGTTGTAGCCAAGATCAACAGTCCATTTGTTTCTATCAGGTGTTGGAGTACTCTCCCACAGTGGGACAGACAAAATTGGATGAATATCCAGCCTTCCAAGCATTTGATCCTCATCAATGGATACACTCATCAAGGACCCTGGTATGAGGGGAACTCATATCTATCCTTCAGCAGTCCTTATGCCTTAGCCGGATGTTGGAGGAATTACTTCAACAACGAAATCATCGAAAAGGCCAGAGAACTATGGAGAGATTACCATCACATAGGCAATACAGGAAGAATTTCTGTATTTACAACCAAGCCTCACTCCACGGCAATCCCAAATCTTCAGAAAGTAAGGCTACATGATCCTAGCCAGTTTACTACTCAGGAGCCAGACTATGAACCATTAATTTACTGCGGAATCTGCAACAAGTACGCCTTCTATCATGAGCATGATGAGGATGGAAATGATCCAGAGTGGAATCCTTATGATGGATATCCATCGGATGCAGCTTCCACAGATTAAGCCCTCACAACCAGAGCCATTCTGACCAGCACCAGCCACTGCTCAGAAACCCAAACCGGTTACTATTCAAACAGCACCAGCACTGTTTCAACAGTACCCGCACCAATCAGACAGATCACTGTTCACCCACAGTAACAATCATCATGGTTGAACAGTATTCGGAAAAGCAAGGGGACAAGCTACTATTCATGAACAGTAAAAGTTACTATTCACTGAACAGTACCCGACACAATCATTCAGAATCACTGTTTGCTTTCGGTGGAAAAGAAATTCACCTGCAGTAAAAGCAATTTACCTTCCGTGATTCCAGCTCCGTGATTCCAGCAGTTTTCAACCGAATCCAAGGCTCCCTCCAGTCTATTTAAGGCAGCCAAGGACTCAGTACAGAGGGAGGAAAAATTTAGAGAGAAAAACCAGAGCTCAGACCCAGCACTCTCAGACTCTTTTCTCAGCTTTGCCTCCTCTTTAGAAAATTTTAGCATTGTAATGGCAACCCTAGCTTACATTTGTAATACTTCAGCCAGTTTTACTTATGTAATCCAATGGCCTCAACCGGCCTTTCATTTTGTAAACCACATGGCCTCAACCGGCCCTTCCGCACATAGGCAGTAACTTACCCCCTTTTGAAAGGAATCATCAGAAAATCTAAGTCACCATGGTCCTGTTCAGCCTTCTATGTCCAGAAGAATGCTGAGATAGAAAGAGGAGTCCCTAGGCTAGTTATTAATTATAAACCCCTCAACAAAGTCCTTGAGTGGATTAGATATCCTATTCCCAACAAGAGAGACCTTGTCAATAGGCTCAGCCAAGCGGTTATTTTTAGCAAGTTTGATATGAAGAGTGGATTTTGGCAAATCCAAATCAAGGAGTCTGATAGGTACAAAACAGCCTTCACCACACCCTTTGGTCATTACGAATGGAATGTGATGCCTTTTGGTCTGAAAAATGCACCTTCAGAATTCCAGAACATAATGAATGAAATTTTCAATCCATTCTCCAACCATACCATTGTGTACATCGATGATGTACTTATTTTTTCAGAATCCCTCGACCAACACCAGAAGCATCTTAGAACCTTCCTAAATACCATTAGGACTAATGGTTTGGTAGTTTCTGCCCCAAAGATTAGGCTCTTCCAAACAAAAATCCGATTCTTAGGTTTTGATATTCACCGAGGTATCATCAAGCCCATTGAAAGAGCCATTCAGTTTGCTGATAAGTTCCCAGACGAGATCCTTGACAAAACCCAGCTTCAAAGATTTCTAGGATCTCTCAACTATATTTCGGATTTTTATCAAAATCTCAGACAGCAGTGCAAACCCTTATTCGATAGGCTTCGCACAAACCCATCTCCTTGGACTCCAATCCATACAGCTGTAGTCCAAAAAATCAAAGAATATGTCAAGACACTTCCTTGTTTAGGAATTCCCTCAGCAAATTCCTTCAAAATTGTCCAGACTGATGCCTCTAACATAGGTTATGGTGGCATCCTTCTCCAAAAAGTCAGTCCCAATTCTCCTGAACAAATAGTTTGTTTCCATTCAGGAATTTGGACTCCTACTCAGCTTAATTATAGTACTATAAAAAAAGAAATTTTATCTATAGTATTATGCATCTCAAAATTTCAAAGTGATCTTTTAAATCAAAAGTTTTTGATCAGAATTGATTGCAAAACAGCAAAACATGTTTTAGAAAAGGATGTTAAAAATATTGCATCAAAACAGATTTTTGCCAGATGGCAAGCTATCCTTTCAGTATTTGATTTTGACATACAATTCATAAAAGGAAACCAAAACAGTATCCCAGATTTCCTAACCCGTGAATTTTTGCAGAATCATAGCCAAGATGTCTGGAAAGAAACCAACATCTAAACCACAAATGCCCAGCAGCTCTAGTCAGCCAAGGCATCCAGGCAAGTTAGTACCTATCACCCCCAGCCAAATAGTACCCACCACGCAAAGAACCCTGGTCAATACCCAACTTCTCCCTCGGCTATAGCCAGCCGTTACCTAGTCTCCACAATTCCTAAACCAAATTATGGAAAGACCAGTTACAGTTCAGCCTTAGCAGCTCCTGCCCCAAAAGAAGTGAATCCCTACTTTATAGAAGAACCCTACGGCCCTATCCAGATACAAGGACCAGCCTATTATCCACCAAAAAGGGAAAGAACCCCTTACATTAAGAAGTCTTATACCCAGCATATAGTCTACATTGAGCCTCATTTGGTTCACATAACTGATCCTCTAGCATTAGCAATGGAGACCTTACCCCAAGGTTGGCATTTCTTGCCAAAACATCCAGAAAAAAGCATCAAGTTTTACAGAAACATCCTCATCCAGGAAAAATCAGCCCAGATAGAGAATATTCTCAACAAGAAGGACCCATCAGAAGTCCTTTACCACAAGTTCATCATCACAGGTTTTGTCAGCTGCAAAGATTGGGGAAATCACCCCTCCCAGTTGAAAACCCTGAAAAACAGCAAGTCCCTCACAGGTTCAGAACTCCATTACAGTTACTATGACTACATGGACGCCTTTGAGAAAGTTCTTTTCTACCAAAATAAGAATTACGATCATTCCTGGTTCTTAATGTTTGGCAAAGAATTTTACGGACAAGTCCCCACGTGGTTCATCAAGTGGTGGGAAATGTTTGGTTCTATTCCCCAGATTTTCCCAGAACCATTACAAGAAGCATTAAGGTATTTTGACACCAAATACAAGACCTCCAGTCACAGGTCCCAATTTCCAGCAATCCTGCATTTCACAATGAGATACAGGATCCATTGGATCAGCAAATGGGATTACAAGATCAACAACAATATTTTGGATAGAGAATTCTCAGTCAAGTGGTGGGATAGCCTTAGGTATGAACAGATCATTACCCAAGTCTACAAAGAATTCCCTCCTTATGTTCCCCAGCCCATTGCTCACAGAACAAGGTCGCAATCCAGTCTTGATTCTGTCCAGATCACAGGAAAATCCAGCAAAGAACTTAAGGACTTAGCACAGCAACTAATCCACCAGGCAAAGCAGCTTGAGACAGAAGAGAAGGTCTCCCCTGCCTCATCAGAAGCCTCTGTGAATAGAATCCAAGAAGACTCTTATCAAGATGCGCAAGATCCTTACAGTGCTTACCATCTTGATGAAGATTAGGTCAGCACCAGTCACTGACAATTAGCCATTCTGACCAGCACCAGCCACTGCTCAGAAACCCAAACCGGTTACTATTCAAACAGCACCAGCACTGTTTCAACAGTACCCGCACCAATCAGACAGATCACTGTTCACCCACAGTAACAATCATCATGGTTGAACAGTATTCGGAAAAGCAAGGGGACAAGCTACTATTCATGAACAGTAAAAGTTACTATTCACTGAACAGTACCCGACACAATCATTCAGAATCACTGTTTGCTTTCGGTGGAAAAGAAATTCACCTGCAGTAAAAGCAATTTACCTTCCGTGATTCCAGCTCCGTGATTCCAGCAGTTTTCAACCGAATCCAAGGCTCCCTCCAGTCTATTTAAGGCAGCCAAGGACTCAGTACAGAGGGAGGAAAAATTTAGAGAGAAAAACCAGAGCTCAGACCCAGCACTCTCAGACTCTTTTCTCAGCTTTGCCTCCTCTTTAGAAAATTTTAGCATTGTAATGGCAACCCTAGCTTACATTTGTAATACTTCAGCCAGTTTTACTTATGTAATCCAATGGCCTCAACCGGCCTTTCATTTTGTAAACCACATGGCCTCAACCGGCCCTTCCGCACATAGGCAGTAACTTACCCCCTTTTGGTATCAGAGCCATAAGTGTTGTTTGGCCGAGATCGTGTTGTAAGTTACTTTTATCTTTTATAAATCAAGTTGGACGGCACTGCCGCCATACTTATCAGTTTATCAAATTATTTTGAGCATTATCAGTATTTTTATTTTTTCATGGGATTATCATCCACTCCATACATATTGTTCTACATTTATTTCTTGATAACTCTTGATTTACCATTCATTTGCTTATACATCAGTTATTTTTTCATCATCTTTGTGTATCTCACTTTTATCCGTTGGAACATTCATGAATGGTAGGCTGAGCCTCCTTCTTCATCTATCTGTTTATTATTCTGTGTTTATCTGTTCAGATTAACTCTTACTTCCCAGTTATCTGCTTCTTCATGTTTGTGTTTAGCCCAGAAAATCTGTTTCAGCAGTTTATTCTTGTACCTTGTTAAAACTGGTCTGTTATGTGGCGGTTCTTGTAGGTCTTCCTGGTTTTGCCCGTGTGAGCCGAGGATAGGCGTTTAGGGTGTTTTGGAAGAATCAAGATTAGCTTATTTCAGACAGTTTGTAGGTCTCAAGAGTGTACCCTGTTCCAGATCTATAGGTTAGATCCAGATTTTGAAGTTAATGGTAATTAGGCTGTAATTGTTAAGTTGACCTTTTATACCCAGAACTATGAATAGGTTGATTAGAAGTTTCTCTTCTACCAGCTCTAGGTGTCCCCAACCTTCTACACTTCCAGAGATACCACAGGATGTTGGAAACATTAACTCAGAATCCTTAGAGTTATCAGACCTAGATTTAGACATAGGAGATTGGAACATCCCCAAAGTACCAACTGATCAAATCTATAAGTCCTCATGGTCCTTGAAGAAAGCCTTCAAGACAGACTACCATGTTAAGACCATAGAACAAGTCTACGGAATTAACAAGGAGTACGAAACGTGCTACCTGTTAAACCCAGCAACCATTCAAGCCCATAAAAACAAAGGACACAATTTCATACACATAGGTTTAGTCCAAATCGGAGTTAAACCTCTTGTCAGAGAAGGGTTGAACAACTCAATCCTTATGGCCCTCAGAGATACTCGTCACATAAGATTTGATGACAGCCTCTTAGGAACCATAGAAACCAGTCTTAGTAGTGGACCAGTTCATTTCAACTGTTTCCCTAACTTCTCAGTTCATATCCATGACCATAATGTTGTTGAAGCTCTCACACTCAATATCAAGACCCATGGTACCCTCATGAAGCAAGGAACCAGCCAGATAGCCTTGATATACAGAGTCTATTACAAGTGCATGAGAACCAACCTCAACATCCAAGCACTTGATAAAAAGAAAAGGGGTGAGACGACCCTCATCCAGACCACTAACCCCAGAGCTAAGATCGAGGTTCCCAGAACTCTCAAATGGTCAGAGGTCACCTTTCCCACAAACTGGTATTTGCAAAATGAAAACCATCCTTTGCAGATCCAAGCCCCTTCTCAGAATCCAAACCTAGAATTTGTCCAACAACTGGCCGACGGCACGGTTAGACTAAGTTTTGACAGATCCAGGCTTAGGTCCCCAATAGATCTACGCCAGTCCATTAGGAAAGATCAGATCCTCCTTAGGGATAAACCAGCATCCCAAGGCAGCGTATCCAGACCTAGATCACCTTTTCCTAGATCTCGAAGAGACTTAGGACCAGAACTCCAAGGAGTAAGGTCTGACTCTCAACTTAGCACACCTTGCTACACAGCCAAGCAAGAATCTGTCTCTGGTCATGAAGAAAATGACCAAGAAGAATCTCCTCCATCCCCTTCAGGAACTGATATGGCACAGGAGCCAGAACCTCAGGATCCTCCCATAGATCACCAAGTTTACGTGCTTAGCAAACCTTTCACCCCTGATTTTGATGAATTAGGCAGAGACTTTGACTCTGAAGAAAACAGACTCAAAAGAGAAGCCTATAGAGCAAATCATACCAGGGAACAAAGAAAGAAATTTCTAATGCATGGATTAAGTTCATGAAAGAGATATCAGGTCATATCCCTTTCTTTGAATACCTTGAAGAGCACTTTGAATGGCACAGAAAGACTTGTGTCATTACCAGAGAATGGACCAAAGAAACTAAAGAAGTAGTCCGTTCTAGCCATCCACCTTTGGAAAACATAACCTTTAAACATCGGAATAGTGATATAGTTGCATCACCCTTCAAGATTCCTACAGAAGAGGAGAAACCCATCAAGAAGGTGATAGAGCAGAACAACTATACCAACCAGTGTTTAGACGTTATAGGAAAACAGCTTGATAGGATAGAAGATAGGGTTGAAAACAAGGTCATCCTCCAGCCAGGAAGCCCTAGCAAACCTATCCAGTTCTTAGAAAAACCTTTGGTAAAACTACCCACGACTAGGCAGAAAGGTCTTAGTTGGCCTAAAGACAGAACAGCTTTGGAGATAGTCACCCAGAAACTTGAAGAGCTTAAAAAGAACCTTTAACCTCTTCTTCCATAAAACCCCTTCATGTCAAGGTTTTAGGAATTCAAACAGCCTCTAGCAGTTCTAGTCAATCCTCCCAAGAGTCAGATAGTGACATAGAACAGTTAGAAAGCCAGTTCCAAGACCTCCAGGTTAAACGCCTAACATTTGGGTCAACCAAGAATTGGTACCCTAGGCCTACCCCTCCAGACCTCCAGTATGGAGGAAAGAAATGTTAGCAACCAATTCTCTGTATCATCAGGCAAGTTATATGAATGGAATATCGATGGACTTTCAGAACAAGAAATTCTGAATAAAATCCAACATATGGCTATGGTAGCTAATAACTACCTAAATGAAGGTCTCCCTCATGGAGAAGTCATTGAACTTATGACCCTAGGATTCACAGGCAAACTCTTACAGTGGTGGAACAACTGCTTGACAGAGGAATCCAAAGAAGACATCAAACATGCTATCCAAAAGAATGAGGAAGGACTCCCTATCTTTTTGGAGCATCCAGGAGTTGGTATTCCTGATGGTGTCAATACCCTTATCTATACCATCATGAAACACTTCATAGGAAAACCTAGCAATATCACATCTAGGATCTACGAGCAATTAAGCAGCCTTAGATGTAAAACCCTAGGTGATTACAGATGGTATGAAGATGTTTTTACCACCAGAGTCATGCACAGAAGTGATTGCAACTCTCCCTTCTGGAAGAAAAGTTCATTGATGGTTTACCTACCCTCTTCGGACAGAAGGTTAAGGAAACTCTTTGCAGCCCCTTAGGTATCATAGATTATGATAACCTAACCTATGGAGATATCTCTAGCACTATTCGAAGCGAAGGATTAAAAATGTGCAGAGACTTGAAAATCCAGAGCCAAGTCAATAAGAACAAAGCCAAGTACGAAATAGGGCATTTCTGTACACAGTATGGCTTACCCTCTATTTACCCTTCCAAAAGAAAATCCAAGTCTAAGGAAGAACCCTCTGGAAAAATCCATAAAAGAAAGACTTCCTCCAAGTATTATAGAAAGCAGAAGTCCAACACTAATGATTTCTATAAAAAGAGGAAAACCAAGAAAACCATTCCACAAGCATCAGGAAAATGCTATAACTGTGGAAAAGAAGGACATTTCAAGAAGGATTGTAGGGCTAAAGCAAAGTCTCTTATCAATTCTTTAGTTCAGGATCAAGCCAGCAAAAAGGAAATTTTTAAGTTATTAGAACTTGACCATTTAGACAAAGAGTCAACGAGCAGTTCTAGTAGCCAAGAAATCCGACAACTATACCAGTCATCCTCTGAGGATTCAGAGGAATTTCTCAGCATGACCAGTAGCTCAGATGGTCCCAAACCATGTAAGGATAGTTGTTGTCGAAACAAAACTGTCAACACCCTTAGCAAACAAGAAGAGCTTCTTTTAGACCTTATAGAAGCCATAGAAGACCCAATAACTAAGGCTCAAAAGCTCAGTCAGTTCCATCAAACTTTAGCCAAGGAAACCAGAAAACCTGAACTTAAAATCCACCAACCCAAAGTAGACTTAGAAAAAATCTACAACAGGTTCACTCAGACTAAGAAGGAAGTCACGATTAATGACCTTCACAAAGAAGTCAAAGCCAGCCAATCAGACATCAAAGCCCTTAAGCAAGAATTAACCATTCTTAGGGTTGATCACAATCTTCTCAACCAAAGAGTCCAGCATTTAGAAACTATTTCTCACAATGAGGAAGGCCCCTCATTCCAGAATAAAGAAATAGAATTTGATGATACAGTTAACCCTACAGCTGAGTTAGAACATGAACCACCAGAAAGGTTTTTAGAAACCATCAGCAGGATTAATTTCCAAAAATGGCATTCTAGGGTCAGAATTGCCATCAGCAAAGATTTCGAATTTGAAGTCGTGGCTCTAATAGACTCAGGAGCCGACCTTAATTGTATTCAAGAAGAACTTATTCCCACCAGGTACTTTCACAAAACTAGGGATAGATTAACCTCAGCAAATGGCGGAAAAATGCAAATTGAGTTTAAAATCCCAGAAGCATATGTCCACCAAGGCAGCACATTTTTTAAAACCACATTTGTCTTAGTCAAGAACATGACCGACAGTGTCATCTTAGGAAATCCTTTTATGTGTCTTTTATATCCCTTCGTCACAGATGGCGAAGGTATCATCACACACCCCTTTGATCAACCAGTCAGGTTTAAATTTCTTCATTGTCCTGATCCAAGAGAGGTAAGCACCCTCCAGAAAGTCTCCATCTCCAAGAACCTCAGTGTTATCAGCACCCAAGACATTCCAAATCAAGCTGAGAACCTTGATTCATCCTCAGCATATTATCCACAAAATAATCCTTATACCCCATCATGCATTTATCATGAAAACATTGCTTTTACATCAAACTCAGTATTTGAACAAAAGAGATTTATACATAAGTATTTTCAAACTATAAATTGTCCAAATCTCTCTTGGCAGGAAAAAGAGCAAATAATCTCTAACACCACAAATATGTGGAAAAAGGCCTCCTCAGCAGAACAAAATTTTGAACAAGGAGCTTCTTCTGGATCAAAGCCCTCCAGAAAAGCAACCTCCTTTCAGAAATCTATCTTAGCAAAAGTAGTTTATTCCAGTGGGAACAAAACCATCACTTTACATGAAGTTCTATCCAGGAAATACCAATTTAGAAACGGAGCCTATACCAATCTACCAGCCTCCACTAAATTCATCCTTGATAACCTTCAGATGGCCTTCACCCAAAATAACAATACCCTTCTCCAAAGAACCCTCAAAGTCCTAGAAATCCATCTAGTAAACCTTGAGGAAGGAAAAGAATCTATCACCGGTCAACTCTCTGGCAAAGAGGATATCCATTCCATGGATAAAACGACCATCATGGGTACTGACTATGCTAGACTTAGCCTTAAGGTTCAGTCCATCATAAGAAGTGCTGTTGCCAACTTGCCTCCTGAGATACAATCCAGTATTTTGGGATCCAAGGCAATGTTCGAATCATCCAGCAAATGGTTTGAGCATTTCAAAACATTAGTCACTACCACATTCCCAGTATATGGTGATAACTCAGATGACACCACTGATATCTACATCCAAGCAAAGTGGGAAGATTACTTTGGAAACAGCCTAAGAGTACATGAGAAAGAGCATCCTTTCCCAGGACTTCTCATAAACTATGAAGATGAGGCGGTAGAATCAGAAAACAATTCCAGCTGGTTATCTGAAATGTTTGAGTATGGCTTCATAAGGTTAATCAAGCTAACAAGCCATGATCAGATCAACCAATTTCCTCAAATCATTCAGCAAGTTGTAGCCAAGATCAACAGTCCATTTGTTTCTATCAGGTGTTGGAGTACTCTCCCACAGTGGGACAGACAAAATTGGATGAATATCCAGCCTTCCAAGCATTTGATCCTCATCAATGGATACACTCATCAAGGACCCTGGTATGAGGGGAACTCATATCTATCCTTCAGCAGTCCTTATGCCTTAGCCGGATGTTGGAGGAATTACTTCAACAACGAAATCATCGAAAAGGCCAGAGAACTATGGAGAGATTACCATCACATAGGCAATACAGGAAGAATTTCTGTATTTACAACCAAGCCTCACTCCACGGCAATCCCAAATCTTCAGAAAGTAAGGCTACATGATCCTAGCCAGTTTACTACTCAGGAGCCAGACTATGAACCATTAATTTACTGCGGAATCTGCAACAAGTACGCCTTCTATCATGAGCATGATGAGGATGGAAATGATCCAGAGTGGAATCCTTATGATGGATATCCATCGGATGCAGCTTCCACAGATTAAGCCCTCACAACCAGAGCCATTCTGACCAGCACCAGCCACTGCTCAGAAACCCAAACCGGTTACTATTCAAACAGCACCAGCACTGTTTCAACAGTACCCGCACCAATCAGACAGATCACTGTTCACCCACAGTAACAATCATCATGGTTGAACAGTATTCGGAAAAGCAAGGGGACAAGCTACTATTCATGAACAGTAAAAGTTACTATTCACTGAACAGTACCCGACACAATCATTCAGAATCACTGTTTGCTTTCGGTGGAAAAGAAATTCACCTGCAGTAAAAGCAATTTACCTTCCGTGATTCCAGCTCCGTGATTCCAGCAGTTTTCAACCGAATCCAAGGCTCCCTCCAGTCTATTTAAGGCAGCCAAGGACTCAGTACAGAGGGAGGAAAAATTTAGAGAGAAAAACCAGAGCTCAGACCCAGCACTCTCAGACTCTTTTCTCAGCTTTGCCTCCTCTTTAGAAAATTTTAGCATTGTAATGGCAACCCTAGCTTACATTTGTAATACTTCAGCCAGTTTTACTTATGTAATCCAATGGCCTCAACCGGCCTTTCATTTTGTAAACCACATGGCCTCAACCGGCCCTTCCGCACATAGGCAGTAACTTACCCCCTTTTGGTATCAGAGCCAGGTATCAGAGCCATAAATATATATATATATATTTATGTATATTGAGAAAAGTAGGTAATAAATAGGTGATTGAATTTGGGTAAAATTTACCCCTAACTCTAACAACAATGTGCTTTAATGAAGAAAATTGGCTTTTACCCTTTTCAAAAAAATAATCTAGTATTTTGCTCCATTTTCCAAACTAATTAGGAAAGTGTCTCTCTTTTAAACTCGATTTTCTCAAAATCGAGTTATAAAAAAAAAAAAAAAATTAGAGCCTTATAGTGGCATTTTAAGGAGCTTATAATGACGTTTTAAGGACCTATAGTGGCATTTTTAAACTCGATCTTCATGAAACCGAGTTACATACAATTTTTTTTCTTTTTTTTTACTTATAACTCGATTTCATGAAAATCGAGTTTAAAAACGCCACTATAGGTCCTTAAAACGTCACTATAGACTCCTTAAAAATGTCACTATAGGGCTTAACTTGATTTTGAGAAAATCGAATTTGAAAAAATAGGCATTTCTCTAATTAGTTTAAAAAAACAAAAATAAAATACTGGATTGTTTTTTTGAAAAAAAAAAAAAAAAAAAAGTAAAAGTCCATTTTCTCTGTGCTTTAATACAATAATACCACAAACAACTAACAAGCAACCTGGACTCTCATAATGACGTATTCTAAAATTTCGAAGTCAGCAACAAAACCTGCTTTGCCATAATGAATGATGATGTAGCCCACGTCTTCATATAGGTCATATTTAAATTTCTTATACTAATAAAAAATATACTTATATAGCCGGGGGGAACTGACAATTCAACTGAATAATAATTTTATAATAATAATGATACTTAAGTGTTTATTTTTTTTAAGTCTTTTTTTTGTTTTTTTTTTTATGACAATTCATTCAATTCATTAGACTGAATAATGATACAAATTAGCTACATTATTGCGCACTTGGTCAGCAATCATGGGTTGAGTATCTTCCACCCATATTTTACAATCCAAAAGAGATTTGGCCATCCTAGCCATCACGTGGGCTGCAGCATTTCCCTTCCTGCTTACATGAGATGCATTCCACGCCTTAAAGCTGCAGAGGCAATGCGAAGAGCCCTCCACTACCTTTTGAATAGGCCACGGGCAAGCCGCTGGATTCAACAGAGCCTTGATAACTACTTGGGCGTCACCTTCAATTATGATCTCCCTCAACCCCAACTCCCATGCTAGCTGAATCCCCTCCTGAAGTTGTCTTCCTCTAGATACATAGAAATTTTTTTTTTTTTATTTAGTGAACTGAATGCTTGCAATACATTTATGAATTATGATACCCACTTATACATCACAAGTCTCATGGGATCCATATTAATTTATCTAGTAAAGTTTTGTGAACTTCACTGCAGGTTGAAATTAACTCAATCGTTTATATTTCTTGTTATTTATCTTCCTTTCCTAGACAATTGTGCTATATACACAAGGGTCTTTATTTTAAGAATTTTTTTATTATAAATTAAAAAAAAATGTCAAAACTGTTACTTAATTTTTTATTTTTTATAATTTTAAAAAAAAAATAATTTACTAATATTTACCTTAAGAGTAATCCCCTAAATACAATGCCAATGAAAGTTTTTGGTTTAATACTCATGGAAACTTAGGCACAACTAGCAGCACAAAATCTTATTTTAGTCATTTTTGGCTGGATGATAGTGGCTGGATGATAGAATAGCCTCAACGACGAACTTCCATGGATGGCTACCATCAAATCTTCTGTGCTCTCCTATAATTTTTTTTTTCTTTAAAAAAAAAAAAATAAAAAGCTGCTGTGCTCTTATGTGTCAAATTGTGCATTTCACCCCACCCAATAGTAATACCTCCTCCTGCTAATCACACATGTAGTTGGTTTTGTATCTCTGATTCTTCAATTTGACAGAGATTGTCTCCTCCACTAAAAGAAGAAAAAAAAGGTGATATTCGTAAGGACAAAGTTTAGCTACAAAACCAGTCTTGAGGTTACAAACTGTTAAAATAAATTGACATATGTAAAAAATGGCATGCGCATTGCACATGATTACTTAAGTAAATTTAACCCAACTAACCTTAGTTAACTACATTACCTATTAAAAAAATAAAAACTAAAAACCTTAAAGAACCTATACATAAAATCTCTCTCTCTCTCTCTCTCTCTCATCGACTTCTCCCTCTAAACTATAACCCAAAAACCTAGCTCCCACTGGTCACCCAAAGCCTCTTGTCTCCACCACCGACTGGCCAACCCAAACCCTCCTGTCTCCACCTTCGACCAACCTCAAATTCTGTACTGTCTCCACTAGCCCACCACCTCAATCCTCCTTTGTCTCCTCTGCTAGCCCACCTAGTTCCGCCACTCAAAGCCACCTCTTGTACATCTCTCCGCCGCTTCACCGGTCAAAACTAAATTTTCATTTGTTTTATTCATGGATAACTAAATTTAATCTTTTAATCCTTTATTTTTCTGAATGAATTGTGTTTGATTATTAATGTGATTTTTGGATTTTCTAGTTTTGTTTGATTATTAATGTAAACATTATCGCTATAGTAGAGTGCTACACAATGCATAACTATGTTATGTCGTTCATTTTATTTTCGTTCTCTATAAGTGCTCATTTTAGTAAATCTCTGCATCCCTGTATTTTTGCAAGCATCTCTTGTGGTTCTCTAATTCAGTACCAACAAACTTTGATCAATTAAAAATTTGGAGTCATTAACTTGTCAAAGGAGCTTCTCATTGTAGTCAAAGTTGTTTAATGAATGAGTATTTAGAATAATATCTCTCTTAAAAATGGTCATCATCAAAAGCTTATGTTTTGAATGTTGTTGAGCCTAGACAATCAAGTTGAAATAGAGAGTACCTATAATTCAATGGCACCTATTTCATTGAATCCACCAAATCAGCTCTCCTCTGAATCAAATGTAGCACAGACATTGACTCTGCTTGAAAGATGTACAAATATGATGGAACTATTGCAGATTCATTCTCACATTTACAAAACAGGTTCAGACTTTCTAAAATTGTAGTTTTTGTAAGTAATTTATTGAGAGTATTCTTTAATGGGTCTAGAATATTGGAATACGTTTTTATAAACATTGTTTATAAAATTTTTCCTTGTTTTTTATTTGATTTTGAATATGTTTCTTGACTATAGATGATGGATACTAGTCAAATCATTTTATTGGAAAATGAATTGAATGGTTGCATAGCTAATCAACAAGAGGAGGCTCAAGTAGAACCTACTCATGGAAGCCCAAATAAATCAAATAATCCAAGTAGAAATAGCAAGGAAATTGTAGAAGCATCAGAAATTGTGTTGGGAGATGATTTCATTAGTTGGATAGCTAATCAACAAGAGGAGCCTGAAGTAAAGCTTACTCCTGGTAGTCAAAACATTTTGTTAAGTGAGGAAATGCGGGGAAAATTATAAGGAGAAAATTTAGTTGCTCAAAAGAGGGTGAACAAGTTGTTGACAAACATCGCGAAAATGCATCTTATCGTCACCCAATTTCACGTATAGGTTGTTTAGCACAAATGACCTGTCATATTCAAAAGGATGGTATCTTACGTGCAATTTCTTTTCACGACCAACATAATCATGAGTTTGCTCCTTCGCCAATGAAACATATGTTAAGATCAAAGAGAAAATTTTCACTCGCTCAAAAAGCCATTGCAAATGATGCAGAGAGGTCTAGAATATCAATAAAACAAACCATTGAATTATTGAGCATGCAAGTTGGGGGTCATGAAAATCTTGGGTTTATGGATGTTGACTATAAGAATCATGTACAAAATGAGAAGAGGATGGCTTTGAGGAAAGGAGATGGATTTGCAATGATAGAGTACTTTCATAAGATGAAATTGGCAGATCCATCTTGTTTTTATTCAATACAAGTTGATGATGGTGGCCAAATCATGAACATTATTTTTACTGATGCTAGATCAATAGTTGATTACGGGCACTTTAGAGATTTTATTTGTTTTGACACAACTTATCGAACAAATAGATATGATCATCCCTTTTCTCCATTTGTTGGGGTTAATCATCACAAACAATCAATTATCTTTGATGCAGCTTTACTTTATGATGAGACTAAAAAGTCATTTAAATGGTTGTTTGAAACTTTTTTTAACTGCAATGTTAGGAAAGCAACGAAGAACTATACTTACAGATCAATTTACTACAATGGCTAAAGCAATAGCAGAGGTATTTCCTAAATCTAAATATCGTTTGTGTGTATGGCATATTTATTAGAATGCTACTAAGAATCTACATCATGTATTTCATTCATCTAAGCAATTTGCAAATGATTTTAGTGATTGTTTATATGAGTATGAAGATGAAGATGAATGGCTTGTTTCATGGGATTGTATGCTTAAGGAATATGGTCTTACTAATAACAAATGGTTGCGTAGCATATTTGATGTGAAAGAAAAATGGGCTATTGTATATAGTCGATATATGTTCAGTGCCGATATGAAAAACACCCGACGTAGTGAGTCAATAAACAACGTGTTGAAGAAATACTTGAAAACAAAACATGCTTTTGTGCACTTTTCAGGACATTACTCTAGAGTTTTGGTTGATAAGAGACATCAAGAACTACAAGCATAATTCAAAATGAGGCAAACAAAACCAATTTTACAATATAATGCAGAGATGTTGAGACATGTTGTACAGCTATACTCCCTAGAAATGTTTCAAGATGAATATATGAAGATTGCGATTATACTATTTACAAGGCTAATAAATCTGATACTATCATAGAATACAAGATCACATATAGTCAAAGAATTCAAGGGCACCTAGTTAAATATGAAGCCATAAATACTACGGTGGAATGTAGATGCAAGAAGTTCAGATTTGTAGGAATTCTTTGTGCCCATGCTTTGAAAGTTCTTGAACATAAAATGTTAAGAGACTTTCCATCCATTATGTATTGAAAAGATGGATGCAAGATGCAAATGTTGGTTCTATCAAGGACTACCATGGCATTGATATTAAAGGTAATGCTCAAGAGTTGATAGGAAAACGATACTCTCATTTGAGTCATAATGCTCGTGAAATTTCTACGCTTGCAGCAGAGAATGAGATAATCTATGAACACACTGAAGAATGTTTTGAAAAATTAATGAAGGATTTGCAAGAGATTAGGAAAAAAAATGTCATTCAAATAATATGGAAAGTTGCATAGAGGTCATGGTGATGTTATTGTAGATGTCTTACAAGGTGATAACATATGTAGGATTAAAACAAAACCTACTATTAGGCATCCAAAGAGAAGGTTGAAATCTACATTAGAGAAGAGAAATGATAAATCTCGAAGCAAAATAGCACATGCTAAAATACATGCCAATGGCTTACTGAAAAAATCTTATTAGACGAGACAGGTTGAAACACTTAGAAACCTAAATAAAGTAAGATATGTTACATTCCACTATAATATGTCAATCTATGTGATAATTATTCTTTTCTATTATTTACAAGTTTCAATAGCTAATTTTAATGTTATCCATGAAGAGCACAATATTGGCAAAAGCACTAAATAGGCTGGAGTTAGGGTGCAACTTTATTGAATGGAGATTGAAGACTTTGCAAATTTATTTGTTAAAGATTGAAGACTATTTGTTATTGTTAGACCATTGGCAAATTGTTAACTTTTTAGTATTCTTTTATCGTTAGACTCTTGTTAACTTCACTATTGAGCTCTATTGAAGCTTGTATTGCTATGTATTGGTAAACATTATCGCTATAGCAGAGTGCTACATAATGCATAACTATGTTGTATCATTTATTTTATTATTGTTCTCTATAAGTGCTCATTTTAGTAAATTCTGCATCCCTATGCTTCTACAAGCATCTCTTGTGGCTCTCTAATTCAGTACCAACAAACTTTGATCAATTAAAATTTTGGAGTCATTAACTTGGCGAGGGAGCTTCTCATTGTAGTCAAAGTTGTTTAATTAATGAGTATTTAGAATCATAGCCCTCTTAAAAAAAGTCATCATCAAAAGCTTCTGTTTCGAATGTTGTTGAGCCTAGGCAGTCAAGTTGAAATAGAGACTACAAATAATTCAATGGCACCTATTTTGTTGAATCCACCAAATCAGCTATCCTTCAAATCAAATGTAGCACAGACACTATCTTTGCTTGAAAGATGTACAAATATGATGGAACTATTGCAAATTCATCCTTGCATTTACATTTCCCTCTCATTATAAACCATATTCCAGTTAGTAGGCTTTTAACTTTCAGTACCTCACTGGATTTTGGAAACTTAATATACGCTTGAAAGGTTTTTGACATGATTAGCAAACGCAATACTTTCATGTGGAACACCATGATAAGGGGATGCTCAAACAGTAATGAACCAAAAGAAGCCCTACTTTTGTACCATCAACAGCTATGTCATTCAGCCCCACACAATGCATAAACCTTCCCTTTCTTGCTCAAAGCATGTTCTCGTATGTTAGCCTTGGAAGAAACCCAACAAATCCATATTCACATCATAAAACAAGGGTTTGGCTTGGACATTTATGCCACAAATTCCTTGCTTCATGTTTATGCCATCTATAGTGGCATTAAATCTGCACATCTCCTCTATGACCGGCTCCCCCATTCAGACATTGTTTCTTAGATTGATGGGTATACAAAATCTAGCAACATAACCAAAGAATCATCATTAATTTCTTTACTTTTTGAGATAAATACAACCATAGCAAAAATGTTTACATTAATAATCAAACAAAAGGAAATTTAGTTATCTATGAATAAAATAAAAGGAAATTTAGTTATCTATGAATAAAACAAAAGGAAATTTAGTTTTGACCGGTGAAGCGGTAGAGCAACATACAAGAGGTGGCTTTGAGTGGCGAAACTAGGTGGGCCAGTGGTAGAGATAGAGAAGGATTTGAGGTAGTGGCCATTGGAGGAGACAGAGGAAGATTTGAGGTGGTAGGCCGGTGGTGGAGATAGTCCAGAATTTAAGGTTGGTTGGTGGTGGAGACAAGAGGGTTTGGGTTGACCTACGGTAGTGGAGACAAGGCCTTGGGTGACCAGTGGGAGCTGGGTGTCTGTGTTGTGGTTTAGAGAGAGAAGTCGATGAAAGAGGGAAAGAGAGGAGATAGAGAGATAGATTATTCTAGGGGTGGTAATTCGTGTTTGCGTGTTGGGTTCGTGTTGTATCAACACATGAGTATTCAATTATATAGGTCAAGACTAATCCGAATTGTTTATTAAAATAGTCAAGATTCCTCAATCCTAACATGACCCATTTATTAAACGGGCCAATTGTGTCGACCTGTTTATCAGATTTTATCAAAATGAAAAAACAAACCAATAAATATTGTTAATATAAAATTCAGAACTAATGAATAACTGCATTAAAAATAATCATTTAAAATTAAAGCATATCTCAATATCATAAATAATCAATTATAATATGTCAAAGAAAACAAACCACAACAACTAATAATTTTATATACCTAGAGTTTGAAGGGTATGTTGGTAAAGTGTCTTTTAATTCAACAGGTCAGATGAGTCAAACAAGTTCCATGTATTCAACATTAATGGAACTCATTTATTAATTGAGTCAGTCGTGTCAACCAGAATATGACACCAACCCGTTAAGTCTCAATCCATAACTTACTAATTTCATGTCGCGATGTGCCAAGTTCGTAGATAGTGTCCAATTTTGCCACCCCTAAATTACACGTATAGGTTCTTTTAGGTTTTATTTTTTTAATAGGTAGTGTAGTTAACTAACGTTAGTTGGGTTAAGTTTACTTAAGTAATCATGTGCAATGCACATGCCATTTTTTACACATGCTAGTTTATTAGAGCAGTTTATAGCCTCAAGCTATAACTAGTTTTGTAGCTAAATTTTGTCCTATACGTAATCCATGGAGTTAGAACTTACAACAATACTCTCATCGTCCTTGTCCCCAAGGTAAATAGCCCAACTAGTTTCGGGCCAATTATCTTATGCTTATAAAATCATTTCAAAGCTAATATTGGTGAACATATATACTAAGATCACTTTTTTACAAATTGATCTCACTATGCAAATCGGCCTCAGGATGTTGGATAGCTAAGCTTAAAGTGTTAGCTTCGGAGATATTTCACACCTTCAATGATTGTAAGGTGAAAAAGGGGATGATGGGGATTAAACAGGACCTACAAAAAGCATATGACAGGATAAATGTGCTGACGAAGTCTGGTTTTAATAATCGATCATGATCAAGGAGTGTGTAACTGAGACCACAATATCATCTTCAGTGATATATGTACTTGTATTAAGCCACATAACCTAAAGAGAGAGATTATCTAACAAAAACAAAACAAAAAACTTATAGAGAAAAAAATTAAGAAAATTAATATTTTACCAAAGGGTCAGATTTAAAATAAATAGCTTATCACTTATTCACCACGTCATTGATTTTCTTCTTTCTTGTTAAGCATAAAAATATTGAGAAAATATAGAATATAAAAGCCTAAATCTAATATCATGCTAAAATATAAAATGATTAAGAAGAAGAGAGAGAGAGAGAGAGAGAGAGGACAAAAAGATTACTTGGTTAGAAGTATCTGGTTAGGTTTTTTGGACTACATCAACAATAGAAAATTATACAATATTTGGAAAGTATGATAATAATGTATTTCCTCATCTCATAAGACTAATGAGTCTCACCATAAATTTAATTAACGAAACTAATTGTAAATGAGACACTATACCATTATTGTACTATGAAAATATTGTATATTGCTCAACAACAACATAAACCCTTACGGGCTATGAAGCACTGATGTGGCTACAGAGCCGCCGCACTGGAGTCCGACGCGGTGTGCTACGGTCGATGCCGCTGGCCACGCATTAATGCAACTTCACTTTTCTTTTCTTTTTTCGCTTCTT
Organism: Castanopsis chinensis; assembly: GCA_032878915.1. Taxonomy (NCBI): domain Eukaryota; kingdom Viridiplantae; phylum Streptophyta; class Magnoliopsida; order Fagales; family Fagaceae; genus Castanopsis; species Castanopsis chinensis. The sequence goes on from JAVQMG010000130.1 coordinate 9,813,714, forward strand.
GATATGTGCCAACTCGGTACCGACTTAGGCCGATTCACGCTAAATTAGGTTGTATCAACCGAAATAGGACGATTCAGGCCGTACCGACGCCAATATGGCTGATTCAGGTCAAAATTCAAGTTAAACATAAAAAAAGGTGCGAAATGCACTGTTTCAACCCAAGCTTTAAACAGAAAACCCTAAGCTCTCTACCCTTTTGTTTTTCAATCTTTGCTCTCCTCTCCCTCTCGGCTCTGTGCCCTCTGCCTCGCCTCTCTACTCTCTATCTCCCCTCTCTCTGACAAACCCTTACTCAAAGCCTAGGAAAATTTCAAAGTCTCACTCACATACCCACTCACAGCCTCTCTGCTCTCTGTCTCCACCATCTCCATCACTCGGTTTCAACTTTCAACTTTCAAACTTCAACCCTCAAGCTCACCGACCTAATTCTCAACTTAGGTATCAAAGCTTTCATTCTTAGTTTCTCACCCTCCATTATACTCTTACATGCTCTATTACTCATTGTGATTTGATTTTTTTAATTTTTTTCATATAAGTTGTTTGTAATGTTGATTTGTGACTTGGGTTTGATTTTTTATTTAGTTATTATATATTTTTCGAATTATTTGTAGGTTAAATTGAAATTATTGAATTTACAACGGATGAAGTCACTAGCACAGAACTTCACCTTCATTAGATGAAGAAGTGCCAAATGGTGATGTTCTTCTTTGGCAATATGTGACTAAAATTAAATGGGAAACATCACCTAGTTCTACTTCTAAATCTTGAGGAAACACACATTTTAAGTGCAAATATTGTGGTGGGATTTTTTTGGGATCCTATTCTAGGGCTAAGGCTCATTTGTTAAAAATTAGTAATAAATGTATTAAAGCATGCAATTAAGTGACACCGAGCCATAGATTGGAAATGCAGAAAATGCATGATCAGGTTGAAAATGATAAGTTAGAGACGGAACACAGAAGTCAAATTCCCTTACCCCCACCTCTCCCATGTCATGGGCCTATTCCTTCATTCCGAAGACAAGAAGGGAGTGGTATTACAGATCTAGTTGATGGTAAAAGAAGGAAGGTGACTGTGAATTCTCCTTTGGAGAGAGCATTCCAGAATAATGCTAGACACGAATTGGATAGTAGAATTGTTAGGATATTTTATACTAGTGGGCTTCCATTTCACTTTGCAAGGAACCCAAATTATTGTAGTTCCTATGCATATGCGGCTACCCATAACATTTCGGGTTATGTTCCTCCTGGATACAATACCTTGATAACAACATTTTTGCAAAAAGAAAGAGCTAATGTTGAAAAACTTTTGAAACCAATTAAGGACTCTTGGCTTGCAAATGAAGTAAGTATAGTTTCTGATGGATAGTCAGATCCAAAAAAGAGGCCTCTTATATATTAATATTATGGCTGCATCAAATGGGGGTCCAGTGTTTATAAAGGCAATTGATGGGTAAGGTGAGTTTAAAGACAAAAATTTTATTGCTGGGGTGTTCAAGAATGCTATAAAAGAGATTGGACATGAAAATTTTGTCCAAGTCATCACTGATAATGTTAGTGTGATGAAGTTTGCTAGAGCTCTTAAGGGTGAGTATCCCAAAATATTTTGGATACCATGTGTTGTCCACACTCTCAATTTAGCTTTGAAGAATATTTGTGCAGCAAAAAACACTGAAAAGAATGAAGTTACATATAAGGAGTGTAGTTGGATTACACTTATTACTGATGATGCATCTTTCGTACGTGTTTTTATCATGAACCATTCAATGAGGTTGGCAATGATTAATAAATTTTGTCCATTAAAACTACTTCAAGTTGCTGACACTAGATTTGCTTCAGTTATTGTAATATTAAAAAGATTGAAGTTGATAAAAAGATGCCTTCAAGCCATGGCTATTAGTGACCAATGGGCCACTTATAGGGAGGATGATGTTAGAAAAGCTCAAAAGGTGAAAGATATGATTCTAAGTGCTCGTTGGTGGGATGTTGTTGATTATATCCTTGAAGTCACAACACCTATTTATGATATGCTACGAGTAATTAACACAGATAAACATTGTCTTCATCTTCTGTATGAAATGTGAGATTCAATGATAGAGGAGGTGAAGATAGTAATATATCAGCATGAAGGCTTGGAAGATGATGAGTATAGCTCATTTTTTAATGTGGTGTATGATATATTCATTGATCGATAGACTAAAAATTGTACACCACTAAATTGCTTGGTTTATTCCTTATATCCTAAAAAAGTACTATTATTTTCTATTTTCCTTAGTTCCCCCTTCTAGTAAAACACACGTTTCATCATCTATATATATATATATTTTTTTTCTTATATCTTTAACTAGGTATTACTCCATTGAATGGCTTTCAGAGAATCCAAAACGCATCGTTCCACATCAGGATCATGAAATTTCTATGGAAAGGAGCAAGTGTTTGGAGTGATACTTTGAAGATGAGAGTGAATTAAGGGTGATGAAAATTGAGTTTGTTGCATTTTCAGGAGGGAGGTTTCCTTCACTAGATGCCTTGATAGATAGGTGGGCCTTACAACCTTTGGTTTGGTGGTAATACCATGGCTCCTCATTTCCAACTCTTCAAACCCTTGCCATTAAACTTCTTGGACGACCTTGCTCATCTTTATCTGCTAAGAGGAATTGGAGCACATACAAATTCATCTATTCCTTAAAAAGAAACAAAATGGCTCCTACATGTAGGGAATTAACACGAAATTCCCAAACCTGTGAGAAACAAAATAGAGAAAACACATGCCAAAAGAAAAAATAATCACGCACAAGACAGTATTTACGTGGTTCGGCAATTTGCCTACATCCACGGAGTTGCAAGGATTTCACTATTATTAGGGAAAAAATAAAAAGTGTGGTTGTACAATTTTTCACTCTCTCAAAAACAACAACCAACAACCCTAATCATCAAAACGGTGATTTTTATATCTTGCGCACATAATTCACAATGGGCTACAAAATAGACCAAACACAGCGGTTTCTAAGCCTTAGAAAATTTCATATTAAAAGCCACGCAATATTATTTCAAGTAGGGTCGGGTCGTCACCTTGATCAAATACAACTAGGCTCCATAAATCCCAACACCGCACATGCTGAGGATTTGGTATATGTGCATTCTAATCTTTGACTCTTGTCAAGGCGCAATGAGGAGTACATAAATGCAATAACAAAGATGTGGGATATAGCAAGAAACTCTTGGAATGATAGTGAAATACATGGAGGAGCGAGAATTCTTGAGAATACTACCCTTACACTTGATGTGCCAAAGTTGGAGGCCATGGTCATTGGGAATACCAGCAGTATTGTTACTACTAGTGAAAGTAAAGTTCAAAGTGAAGCTATTGATCTTGATGATGAGGGTTGAATTTGATTATCTTTTATTTTGTTTTAGTTTTAAACTTGCTGGTTGTATTCTAATTTTCGAACATCATGGAATGTTTTAGTTTCAAACTTGTTAGTTGTATTTACTTTATTAACATCATTTTTTAGTTATTATTTACTAGTGCTCTTAAATTTGGTATATGCTTATATAATGTGAAAAAATATGCTTAGTAATATATAGAAATATAAATAAAAATATTTTTAATAATTTTTTAATTGTCACACCCTACCACACCCGCACCCTACTTTTTCAAAAATTACAAAGTCTTGTACCTGTATCTGCACCCGCAACCAAATTCGGAAACGCACCCGTGCTTCATAACTTACGGGTCCATGTAACCCGATTCTTAACTTCTTTCAATTTCTTCTAAAATAATATGAATTTTGGCTATTTGCCCATGTGGACATCTTATGTATGTAATTGATATTATGTACAGCCTAAATAAGTTTTAAACCTTCAGACAGTAACATTATAACACAGGTATATATGCTTAGAAGGTGTGTAGAGCAACTGTATTGAAAGTGCTACGCTTCCAATTTGGCTGCATGAAAACAAACAAGAGTAACATTCAGGCACTCACAAATTCCAAACCCTTTATTACTCCCATATTACACTTTCTCATTGAGTCATCCCCCTCAACTGACAAATCAAAATGGGACTGTGGTCCTATATATGGATCAGACAGACAATAAAGTGAGAGCAGAAGGTTCGGGATACCATCCTATCAAATTGATATCATTAGCCACTGAAGTAGATCTGTTGTTTGGCACTTTGGCTTTAATATTACTCCTATATATGCAAACGTGCGTGTATGCTTGTTTATAATGGTGAAATCCAACATACCCCACAGTACCCACACTCTCCCTTTAAATCTTGGCATGACTTTGAGTGTGATCTTCTGCTATCATGTACAATAAATATTTATTGTTTTCTTCCTATTTCTGTGTCAATTTCCTTTCCCTTCCCCTCACTTTTTCTTTTCTGTTCCCACCTATTTGTCTGAATGAGAATTGAAACGTAATAAATCAATTTATAACACTTGGGATGGGCATGTTATAACTCTGCTCTTTTTTCTTTTCTTTTTTTCATTTCTTTTTTCATTTTTTCTTAGGTAGAAAAAGTATGGGAGTTATAAATTTGTACATAAACAAATAAGCTAAATAAGCTCCCCCAAAATACTAAACTAATGTTGTGAATGAGCCATTACTAACCCTAATTATACTCAAGACATTTAATCGGTCCAAAACACATGTCATTGGGATACTAGTTCAACTAAAGGGTCACTTGTTAAATTACACGGTTTATAAAAAAATATTAATTTAAAATAAACCTGTTAACATTTTAAAACTAGTTTAGATAATACAATAATTTTATGTCACATATTTATAACCAAAAAATGAAATAAAAAGTAAGATAATACAAAAACATGCATAATTGAAATAAAGAAGCTAATTGCTTCTTTTATTTTATTCTTTTTTTGGTGAAAAATTTATACTTCATCAAAATTTTAATTCAAAATAGAAAAAGTATAGAAATTGTGAAAAAAATAAAGAAAATTGTGCCTTTTTTTTTAATAAAGAAAATAGTTTTTAAGGTATAAAAATTCAAATATATATCTTGACTATAGTCCCAATCTCAAGGCTAAGAAGTCTCGACCGAATCTTGCTGTCTTTGCAACGTAAATGGCACAATAAAACCAATCAAGAACAAAATGGGAGAAAAAGTTCGCGTAATAATGCCACATGCAGGTTTTGCAATCATACAATTTGTGAGCTGGGAAATTATGCCATTTAAATGGCATAATTAGAGATATCTCATTGCTTAAATTAAAAGTTATAATGCAAAAAGAGTATTACAGAGATGCCATATATAGATTGAAACTCTTAAAAACAAATTATAACGCAAAAAAACATGACTTAATTGTTTAATGTATTGCAGCTTAATTAGAAATCATGTTTCTACAAAAAATGTTAAAAAGATACTGGTACTACAATTTATTTTACATGGTATTTAGAGTTTTAGAGTGGCAGTGAATTTCTTATTGTGGATTTCAAATCATAATAAATAAGTGTTTAAATTACTTATTTGTGATTGGTGATAAATCAATTTATTATGCCCTATTCTCTCAAAAATAAAAAATAAAAAATTGAAACACCGTAGATTGTTTGGATATAATTGAGTGTTTTGTTTGGGTGTATATATTAGATTGATCTAGTCTTTATTAACAACTAAAAGAAATCTTAATTGTCACTACTAGCAGACTAATTCTTTTAGATTGTAACATAGATGTAGATAGCCGTCTTGGTTAGGTCATTACAAGTTTATAAAAAAATTACGTAGTAAAATTTATAATATCTATATTACTCTATTTATATAGGCAACTTCTCCTTGGTCTCTCTACTCTATTCCAACTTATTAAGTATCTATCTCACTTAGGACTCTTGTTGATATTGATGAGCAGTTTTTCCTTGGTCACTGTTCTGTCTCTTCTTAATAAAGTTTATCATTATTTATTAAAAAAAGAAAAAAGAAAAACAAACAGAGCTTATACTGTAATTGACGGGTTTTTAGGGAACTTGGATAATGAACAACTAAACTGGTAGAGGCAGGTTGGGATTGTAGGGTTTGTATAATATCAATATCTAAACTATGGTCTCAGATGACTACGTCACAGTAGACTTATAGCTAAGACTATAAAAGAGTAACGATGGTTTCAAAAGCAATTCCATGTTGTTTATTGTCTGACTCAAGACAAATATACCTTTTTAAAGTCATTGTCAATAATAATCCAAACTCAATTGATCTGCACTAAACTAAGCAGAGCAACAATTAGGACTTGCATGAATCTTACCCCTGCATTTAGAACTCACTCTAACACTAAAGGGAAAATTCTGAACAAGATTCCTTAAATGTTGAACTCGCACATGAAAACAATAAATGTTGATATTAATCTAATGCAAACAGGAAATAGGTATGCGTGTCTTAGCTAAAATTGCGCCAACGGCAGTAACTAAATGCGAACATGCAAGCAGTAAATACACAACATGCTATAATTAAATGCATGATTTTGGTGCACATGAAAGCCAAATAAAATATAGTACACTCGTTGAAATTTTGAAGACGAAACATACTTAAAAAAAAAAAAACTAAATCTTTGGCACAGAAAAAATTGACGAGAAATTATCTCAAAAAAATTATTTTTTGACGAGAAAGAGAGAGAGTAGTGAAAGATGCATTTGAATTCGAATTTATGCATGGCACGCACAGGTGGTCCATTCTTTTTATCACTTTCAAACCCTATAAAGGGTCATTTGGAAGAAGGAAAAAAAAACACCCTATAATGGGCTTGGTGTCCTCCGCTCCTCCCATAAGACTTTCCCAATTCCAATTCCAAGAACGGAATTCTGCAGATGTAATGCTGTTGGAAATTATAAAACTAGATGTTCCTTAATTTCTTTCGTCGTTCCAAACAATTTTTAAGAGGAACTTACTCCTTGAAAACTCTTTTTTATATATCCAAGTATTTGAATGACCTCTTTATATTCTCCTAAACGAATCCTGGCTTTGGTCAAGAAAATTAGTGTTTTCTGTCATGACGACCAAAGTGTTTTCTAAAAAGTATTCCGATGGCCTTATATTACATAAAAGTATGACATTCGCCTCATATTATGTTTATGTGGCTCGGGTTTTGGTCGTGATAGTTTAGAACAATTTATGTGTATGTAAATCGAGTGTAACCCTATGGAGAGTAAATAAAGCGTCATGTCATTAAAAATTTTTTTAATAGATTATGTAAACCTATGGAATCACATCTCAAGGCTACTCATAGGATAATGCAATATGTTAAAGGGTCACCGTCACAAGGGTCGTCTCTTCTAGCAAATTTGAATTACAATTGAAAGCAAATTTGAGTTACAATTGAAAGCATTATGTGATGCAAATTGGATTGGATGCGGCCCACATACATGAAGGTCATTAATTGGTCATTGTGTTTATCTCATTAATTCTTTAATATCATGGAGGTCAAAGAAGCAGAATATAGTTTTCAGAAGCTCAGCTGAGGCAAAGTATCAAGCTATGGCCTCAACAACTTGTGAAATAGTTTGGTTAATTCAAATCTTGAAAAATTTAGAATGTAAACCATACCAAGCATGCCTTAATTTAATGTGATAATCAAGGTGCTCTTCATATTGTAGCAAACCTAGTCTATCACGAACACATTAAGCATATCGAGATAGACTATCATCTAGTTCGAGAAAATATTCAACAATGTGTGATAAAGACCTTCCACATCTCAGGTACAAATAAGGGAGCAAACATTTTCATTAAATCCTTGGGGCTTCCAATGGTAGACAAAATGGGACTTTTGAACATTTATTAATCTACGGTTCAATCCAATTATATTCAAAAGAGCAAGGTTAAGGTTTCATCACAAAAAGTTGCAACAACTAGTTTGAGTGAGAGTGTTAACAAGAAAGAAGAAAAAGTCCCATCGATGTCGTTTTGTAGGTTGAAGAGATTGATAGGAAACAAAACATTATAATGCATCGTTTCATCACACTCTTAAATGAAGCATGTACAGAGTAAATTGTTCATAACAGAGTCATTTCCTTAAATAATGTTAGATTTGATCAAATTTACTTAATGACTTCTAATCTATTTCAAGCGCGTGTTAAACGAGATGTTAAGCCAGTTGTAATTAGTTATAACAAACTTCTAAACTCTATTAGAACTGTGCAATGGCTAATTTAGGCTAGGGTTTTTTTATTATTACAATTTTTTCTTCTCTCTCTATGAACTGTTAAAAATTCTATTAGATTTAGGCTAGGTTATTTTTATTATAACTATTTCTTCTTCTTTCTCTCTATGAATTGTTGAGAGAGAGAGAGAGAGATTAACGATTCTACCCTTTTACATTTGATGCAAACAGAGTGATGACTGGTCTTCATTTTATGGGTAAAGACCTTTACGGGCACTTAGAGCATCAACGCTGGATGTGCTAAATGCAAAATTTTTAGCATTTAGCACACCAAACACTATCAAATGTACTACACTTAAAAATATTTAGCATGGGGTACAATGCACTCCTTCTAGTAGAAGTTTACTATAGCTCATGCTACTTTTTTTATGAATAATTTCTCTCCTCTCTACTAACTCTCCCTCAGATGTCTCTCGCCTTTCTCCTCTCTCTTCACTTTGGGTCTTACTTTTTTGTTTTTTAGAGCACAAGTTTCAGGTGTGCTAAATATTGAAATTTTAACATTTAGCACACACAAAAAAAAAATCAAATGCCAAAATTTTTAAGCATTTGTGAACATAACATTCTATTACAACATCAACATCAGTTTTTGTGAAAAAATGAATTTTATTTTACACACTAAAAACCTATTTTATCTATTTTAACTCACCACTTTACAATTTTTCCTACATTAGATTTTCTATTTTAAGATTCATCACATTAAAAAAAAACCTTAGAAAAATCTTGTATGGAATAATAATAATAATTAAAAAATTGTAAGTTTACAACCCAATACAATCGGAATTGCGAACTAGACACCATCAACCACCACCAAAAAACACTAAATCAATCAACCACCAATCAGCCACCATCAACCACCACCCAAAACCATCATCCTCCACCATCACCCACAATATAAAAAAACTAACAAAAAACAAAAATTCTAAAACACATAATCACCCACAAGCCACCACCACCAAATCTAGACTCCCCATGACCACAAGCCACTGCCACCAGATCTAAGCTCCCCACCACCACATGCCACCATTACCGCAAAAAAATCACCACTCAAAATAATCAACCACCACCACTAACCATGTCAATCACAACCCAAAATCACCCAAACAACCACTGGCCGCCTTACCCACAACCACCAAATTTAGCCTATGACCACTGTCCTCCCCATCAAAATAAACCCACAACCACCAAAAAATACCCACAACAACAACCCAAAAAACCACTACCATTGCCACCAAAAAAAAAAAACCTATACAACTTATAATCGCTGCCGCTTTGTACTGACCCAAACCACCACACAGATCAAGCTGTGTGTGTGTGTGTGTGTGTGTGAGAGAGAGAGAGAGAGAGAGAGATCCAAAGACATGCAAGTCAGCAAAGTGATGTGGCAGACGAAGTGGCAAGGTCGACGGTGTGGAGAGGTTGGCGGCATGGAAAGTTTGGAGGCATGGCTAGAAGAGAGAGAGAGAGAGATGTGTTGAGGATGAAAAAGAAAATTTTAAATAAAATAATATTAATATTTTTAGTATTTGGTGTTCGTATCGTTCCAAAAATAGAACGGTACTATAGCAAATGCTAACTTTGGCATTTGGAACATCTGGTGTTGGTGGATTTTTGGAGTTTGATGTGTCAAATGCTAAAAATTTAATATTTGGCACACCTAATGCTAGTGCTTTTAGTAGAATGGTACATATCCAAATGCTACAACTAAAATCATTTTTTCCCATCTCTCTCTCTCTCTCTCTCTCTCTCTCTCTCTCTCTCTCTCTCTCTCTCTCTCAAGCCAACTTTCAACCTCTCGCTACCACTACCCATCATTCCTCTGCGTTCCACCTCACCATCTCGTGAGTTTTGTTCTACATGGAAGTGCATGGAGTTTTCTATTTGTTTAAATAAATGGGTCAGCTAATTTCCTTTTTCTTACGGTGGTCGTAAGTTTCAAATGGTGTTTTGGGTTTTTTGTTTCCTCCGATAGAGGTGAGTTTCAGATGGTTTCTATTTGTTTTTTTTCCTCCCATGGTGGTGAGTTTCAAATGGTGGTGATTGTGGTTGGTTTTGAGGGTGGTGGTGGGTGTGGGTAGTGGTGAGTTTCAAACAGAGAGACTGATAAAGAGAGAGAGAGAGAGAAGAAAAAAAATGAGAAATGAATAAATAAAGGAATAAAACATGAAATTAGACCACACAACGTATAATGTATTGTCAAATGATACTTTAAAATAGCAAAAATAAGTTTTGGTGTGTGAAATTGGAATTATTTTGCAACAACTCATGCTAATACTCTTAAAAAGAGATGGAACTCTTAATAGAAGGTGGGTATTAATTTAGGTTATTTTAATGGATAATGTGTTAAAATAAAAGATGAAATGTAGGGTGTAATATTAAATATTATGATTAAATAGATAAAAAAAATTAACTACTTAAAACGAGAGCATGGGTGTGCTTCCATGATTCAACAATCGGCCACCTTCATTCAAACACCTTGTTTGAGGATAGTCTCTAATCATAACTCTCGTTGGATAATAAAGTGAAGTAGGACTATACCAAGCAATCCTACTAAATCCCCTCCGATACCCAAAAGATGGTCACCTCTGCCTGCGAGATGGTACAAAATTAATGTGGATGGTGCCACCTTTAAGGAACATAGGAACTGTGGGGTGGGGGTGGTGATTAGAAATGAGAAGGGTCAGATGATGGGCACAGTAAGCAAGAAAATCCACTACCCTTTGGGAGCACTAGAGGCAGAAGCGAAAGCAATAAAGGAAGGAATCCTACTCGCATGGGATTTAGGCCTCAAGAATATCCTACTAGAAGGGGACTCTCTGGCTATCATTCAAACAACTAAAGGAGCTAGCCCCCGAGTTACATCCATCCAGAAGATCATAGAAGGGTTGAGGTGGTGCTTGAAGAAATTCAACGCTTGGAAAGTTGTCCAAGCGAAAAGAAGCAGCAACACATGATTGCCAACTAGATTATGTATGATATATCATTTGGGGACTTTTGCCCCGAGTAATGAAAGTTCAATCATTCAGCATGTTAGCGTATAGTTTAGACTAGATTAGCCCATTGGGCTTAGCCCAATATACTGTACTTGTAGTTTACTCATATTACTTATACTTTACTCATATTACTTATACTGCACACATATCTAGCCTATATAACAAGTTGTCTTATATAGGCTAGAATTGTTAGAAATACTGAATATTGTATTGTCTAGTTTCGCTGGCTCTTGGCTGATATGGATGCTCTACAGCTCACTGCCACTCCTCTTTATTGTGAAAATCGTAGTGCCATCTCCATTGCTCATAATGATGTCTTTCATGAACGCACCAAGCATAGTGAGATTGACTGCCACATCACTCACCAGCATCTCAAGAAAGGCAATCTGAAGTTGTTCTCCATCTCATTTGCTGACCAGCCTACTGATATTTTCACTAAGACTCATCCGCCTGGTCGTCTTTGAGATCTTACATCCAAACTCCAGTTTGCTTCCTCCTTACCACCTCGAGTTTAAGGGAGGATGTTAGCGTATAGCTTAGACTAGATTAGCCCATTAGGCTTGGCCTAGTATACTGTACTTGTAGTTTACTCATATTACTTGTACTACACACATACCTAGCCTATATAACAAGTTGCCTTATATAGGCTAGAATTGTTAGAAATACTGAATATTGTATTGTCTGGTTTCGCTGGCTCTTGGCTGACATGGATGCTCCACAGCCCACTGCCACTCCTCTTTATTGTGACAATCGTAGTGCCATCTCCATTACTCATAATGATGTCTTCCATGAATGCATTAAGCACATTGAGATTGACTGTCACATCACTCACCAGCATCTCAAGTTGTTCTCCATCTCCTCTGCTAACCAGCCTGCTGATATCTTCACTAAGACTCACCCACCAGGTCGTCTTCGAGATCTTACATCCAAACTCCAGTTGGCTTCCTCCTTGCCACCTCGAGTTTAAGGGAGGATATTAGTGTATAGCTTAGACTAGATTAGCCCATTGGGCTTGGCCCAGTATACTGTACTTATAGTTTACTCATATTACTTGTACTGCACACGTACCTAACTTATATAAAGCTCTCAATTGTACATTATTGTGGACATAATATATATAGACTGTTCAGTCTTTCTCTCTCACTTTATATTCTTAACACAGCAAAAAAAAAAAAAAAAATGAAAGTTCAGTCAAAATTTCTAATAAAAATAAATAAATAAATAATTGGGGCATGAACATTGTTTTGGACCTAGCAGTCCATGGGTCTAAAAGATCCTCCAAGTCCGTTTCAGGCTTGGGCTTTAAAAGGTCTTGGGCAAGAGAATAGTTTTGGACCTATCACTCTTCTTCACTCTCTAGTGCTTTTTAACCTCATTGTTGAATTGATCAATGTAAGGGTTCTAGAAAATAAATATCAATCAAGATTTATATTATAAATTGAAAATATAACCAAGATTTCAATTGCGCCAATATAGAGCTATTGGGCATAGATGTATATATGAGTTCCAGGAAATATATATAGCTGTTTAATCAAGAATTCAAGTGTAATTTGATGGTAGAAGTTAAATCTAAAGCAAAAAAGTTTTACGAAGACTTCTGAAAAATTGAAGTGGAGATGACTGGATGATTGGAAAGATGTGGAATATAGAGAGAAAATAATATAGGTAGCCTTTGTAGTATGGTAATTAAACATGGAGGCTCGAAATGAGGTTGAATTCAGCCAAATTGAGAGAATAGCCTATACAAGTTGCAAATATACAAAAGCAAATTCACAAGAGCATATGGCGACCTCATGAACAAGGGAGAATGAAAGGCAAATATTGATGGTGTTTGGAATAAAGAAAGAAAAGTTGGTGGATTTGCCATTGTCTTCCGGATAAAAAAGTTGGAGTTGCCATTATACTGCCATCTCTTGCGTGGGCTAATCTTCCGGGATGACGTTCAATTCATATCTGTACTTTTGCACATAGAATAATATTTACATTCTATTTACCAAAAAAAAAATATATATATATATATATATATTTACATTCAGAACCTTTCAGCAAGTTTGGGAAGAATTGTACACTGTCACTGATATCTGAATTATATATGTATACACAAAAAATATCTGAATCATATATATATATATATATATATATATATATATATATATGTGTGCGCGCGCGCGCGCACGTGTGTGTGGCTACCGAATGGATCCAGTGTAGAGTTTAATTGACTAACACAATTTATTTATAAAAGAGAATTAGGGGAAAAAAAAAACAATCCACAATGAGAAACTTAAGCAATTAATTTCATAAACACCATATATTTCAGATGAAACTAATATATTATAATAGGAAAAAATTCTATCTCCTGTGATGTTACACTACATCACATGGGTATCTCTCTTTCTTCTTTGGTTTCTAGTCTTTGTTTTCCAACAAGGGCCCAACTGGTATTTGGGCTTTAGGCCTAGATGAGAACTCTTCCACTCTCCACAATATATATATATATATATATATATATATATGTGTGTGTGAGCGCGCGCGCGCGCGCGCGCAGCGATGGTAGAACAAATTAAAATTTTCTTTTCCCAGTTTGTTTCCTTTAGAGGTTTTTTATTTGCTAAAGATTGAGTACTGTATGATTATAAAGTGTTCAGCTAATTAAGTTAGAATGTTAGATTTTTTTATAGATAAGCATTGAATTCTAGGACAGTCGTCTTGTCTTTCTGGTTCTTTGCTAGGTATTAAGAAAAACTAGCATGTAATTCATTCAAATGCATGTATGCATCTAAAATTAAACACAATTATTTGTATTTAATTTTTATAAATATCTAAATTTTCATCGCCAATTAAAAATTTTCTTAGAAGAACCGCAATGGATTTGCCACGGGCTACACTCTGATGGTGTAATTCATTGGGCAGTTGGAGAGATGTAGGACAATTTTATGTTGGGAAAAACAAATTAATAAATTACGAACTGCATTTTTCTAAGGAGGGGCCGAATTTTTCATGAATTTCAGCTAGCTAGCAACAAGTTAGAGTCAGCCCAAGGTGAGTTGTTTTCACCTTAACTACAGTGATAAAGGGGTGAAATGGGTTGGCATGGGTGTCAAGTTCTCTTATTTAATTTCTGGCATTCTTACAAATAGTACAATAGTGATGGTAACACAGGATTTTAGTTTTAGGTTGCATGTGTAGTCTCCTTTTAAATTGGTTTCTAGAACTTATGTGCACTAGGTTTCTTGCAAATAATGTTTTTCGCTTAACTTGAACTTTTAGCGAATTATTGATCTTTAAACGTTGGATGCTTATAGGTTATTAAGGACCATGCAGAACTTGTTGACAAAAGAAGAGTGTTTTTATATGATATAAAAGATGAAAGCCATTAAATTGCATAGTCTCCAAAGCAAAACTGTGTCGGTTTTCCCAAATGTAAGGGTGCTTATTTACTATCATGGTTATTTCCCTGTAATAGTTGTTAATATGTGAGGTGCATGTTTGTTAAAAGGTTTATGATCAAATTAATTTTCCTACTGGTTGACTTGGTTTCTAAGGAGAATACAACCAATCTGTGACCTTTATTATGATATGAAATACTCATTGTCATATCTAACTTTTGCAGACATTGTTATTGGTAATTTATTACTATTTTGGGCTATTTTTAACTTATTATTAGTTTAAAGAAGAATAGTACAAGGATTATTATTCTTAATAATCATTGTACTAACTTATTTATATTGCTCACTTACTATTTTGGGCTATTTTTACTAACTTATTTAGATTGCTCACTTAGATAACTCAGAGCTGTATAAAGCGGAGAATGATAGATCATCAATTTTGAGTGAGACTAATCAAACCACTCAATTGGTGATGCTATTGTTGCCACTAAAGAGTCAAAGATAGGCATCACTCATTAACACTATATGTTTGTATTTGACTATAAAGAGGTGGACTAATGACATAAATCCTCATATATATAAAAGTTTGAAGTTGAATCAACAAAAAAATCGAGGTAATACTCCGTACCGTGTTCTTTCTTGTGTTGATCAGGTGAGAAATGAAGCTGCAGATCAGTTTTCAGAACAAAATGTTGATCTAAAAAGGGTCGATGGCAATGATAATGATGAAGATGATGATGTTGATGAAGTCTATATGGTTCCAGATGTGGATTAAGGCGTAAAATTAAAGTGAGGCCTTCTATGAAAAAAGTTTAGTTTTTTCCAATATCCCAAAAGATGATACTTGTTGAATCTTCTTTGCGAAGCCATCAATTTGATATTGTTTTTAACAAATTTGGCCTCAATTAAATTGGTTTCTTTATACTAATATCATTATGATAATACCAAAATTATGAAATATTAATCATGTTATTGGCATGTTAAATGCTTTTCATGCAAAATATGATCACATTTCTATGAGAAATTTTCATACATGTAGAGTATTTTAAATATAAAATAGAAACTTTTCAAAACTTGTAGATTCTAAACAGTGTCATTTCTATTGAATACCTCAGTTCAGTTTAAAATATTCTTTTTCAAACCTCACTCAAATTCACGATCCGAAAAATATGGCCTAGCCTAGGGCTGACTCAACACTTTTCAAGGTCGAATGTGTTAGGTTCTAAGACTTTAGGTTTAAATGAATTAGAATTTCAATTTGTAATGTTGGCAAACCATGATCAAAATGTTTAGTCTTGTTTTAGACTTGCTCAAAGTATGTTTAAGTTGTAAAAGTTGGAATTGAGTATACTGCAAGATTTACTGTGTAAATTTGCCTAGCATGATCAATCGAAAATTAGACTCAATCGATCGAAGCTCGTGCAGATCATTTTTCTGCAGAATTTTCCAACTCAGCCCAAGCTTGTTTTACGTATAGGGTCTTATGTTTTGCCTTAGGTATAAAAGGGAAAACCCTAGCCACATTTTAAGGATACTCTTTATGCTGTGTGTGTGAATCTTTTGTGAGATCTAGAGGTGTTTGCCTTCACATACACTTAGGGTCATCAAGATCTAGATTGATATCAAGAGCTTGGTAATCAATTCAATTGCAGATTCAAGAGCTTAAAGATATACGAGCAGGAGTGGTTGTGCTTGCTAGGAATTCAAGAAAAAAGTAGTCCTTGGACTCGAAGCTGTCACGTGGGCGTGGTAGTAAGTTTCCTACACGAAGTAGCAATAGGATGTTAGTGGTCTAAGTTGCTATTGTGTAAACTTCAATTCTTTCATAGTGGATTATGTTTTACCTTGTGGATAGCTAGGTTAAATCCTCCCCAAGTTTTTTACCTGTTTAATTTTCTTGGGTTATCATATTGTTGTGTTCTTTTTTTTTCGCACTTTACAATAATATGATTTATATGTGTTAACCTAGATCTACATAATTTACCTAAGTTAATCACTTGACTAAATAACTAGGTTAAACTGGTTGTGTGTAAGGGGTCTAAAAACGTACAAAATGCAAGTGTAAAATGAATAATTACTTAATATTTTATAAGCAATGCATGAATTAGAAAAACGAATTCAACATTTTTATATAATTTGAGAAATTAATTAGACTATTTTCATATATTTATAAACACATTTTAAAACTTTCAATTCTAAAAATATTGAAATAATCCATATAAAAATAAATATCATATTTTAGATGGTCACTACTTCAGTTTTTGAACAATGAGTTTTACTGTTTTAGTAATGAATTTTTCTCAGAAATTGTTAATTCTAAATTTAATTTTCATAGAGATAGAAGAAAATAGTAAAATTTTTGGAAGATTAAAAAATTTTACATTCTTAAACTTCCAAAAATATAGTAAAATGTATTATTTATTTAATTCTTTTGCCTAAATTACAAGACATTCTATCAACTGATAGAATATTTTTTTCCCCTTAAGTAAGAGACCTTAATTTTTATTATTATTTTTGTGCAATACTATTAAACAAAGATATATGATATATGTTAGGACATATGTGATTCATATTAGGAACATATGTCCACATTTTATGTACTTGGCTAATCTTTTGAGAAAACACACTTTATTTGTAATTAGGTAGATCTAAGATGTGTTTAATGCATTAAGAAACAAGGTTTTAAGTTCAAGTGTTAAAGTCATGTAAATCTGTCTAAGAATTAAGTGAAGAAGTGTTGTTCTTTAAAACTCGACAGCTACCTTGACAGCTAGTATCTATTGAGAAAAGAGTTGTTTCAGCCCGAGACTTGATAGCTGCTTGATAGATAAGGTATTTATCGAGATTTATGAAGTTCAATTTTTTAGAGCTGATTTTCATCCAATCCGTGAATGTATGTTTAGGCTTTCTTTTCTCACAACCCTAAACATATATAAGGATTATTTTAAGGGCCATCACAGGTTGCACAGTTGCATAAGAGCACAATTCCACAAGTGTGAAGAAAAGTGTGACCGGAAACCTAGTTTGCCCTAGTTCATCTTGAAGAAGCTGTTGTATTTGTACACCGTAAGGTTTTGTGACTAAGCAACTTCATGATCTTCATCGTGTAATGAACAAAAGAACTTTGCAGCCAACATCCTTCTCAAGTTGTTGATCAAGTCACGTACTGAGATCCGCATATCTATTGGTTAGTCATGTTCTAGGAGCCGTACAATACGAGATTTTCACTACAAAACAAGTCCAATTGGGTATTGTGGTAAGGGTTTAATGTAGGTTGCTTAAAGTACTGGGATTCCTTTACTTGTAACCGCTTGTTTTGATAATAGTGGATTCTCGGGAGTGGTGACCTAAAAATCATCTAGTAGGGTTTTTTCCTCGGAGGTGTTCCCTATTCTTAAACAAATCACCGTGTCAATTTATTTTTCACTGCATATTTATCTAGTTGGTGATTTGTTTGTGTTGCCACATACATTACATGTTAAATTGATTAATTAATTAAACTTGGCTAATTAATCAACTAATTCATATAATGGGTCAATACATTTTTGGCCTATCAAGTGGTATCAAAGCGAGCACACTCTAATTAAGGTTTAATCTTTGTTGTATGATCTATTGACCCCTATTAGTCATGGATAGAGGAAAATCACTCATTGTACCTCATTTATTTGATGGTATTATCTATTCATACTAAAAAGTATGCATGAGAGCTTTCTTGTAGTCATTAGATGAGAAAGTGTGGCAAGCTGTGAAGATAGGCTGGATTAAGCCGAAGGAAGCACCGATCAACTGGGATGATGCAAAGATCAATGTGGCAAATTTCAACAGTAGGGTATTGAATACTTTATTCAGTGCGGTCGCAAATGAGAAGCTCAAGAAGATATCCTCCATTGAAACTGCAAAGGAGGCGTGGACCATTCTCTAGAAAACCTATGAAGGAACCAAGGCTATCAAGGATTCAAAGTTTTAGAAGCTCACTACTAGCTTCAAAGAAATCAAGATGGAGGAGAATGAGTCATTTGATGAGTTCTATGCCAAGCTCAAGGACATAGTGAACTCAGCATTTAATCTTGGGGAAACCATTCCCAAACCCAAGATTGTGAGAAAGGTACTCAGATTACTGCTAAAGAGATTTCATGCCAAGATCACTGCTATAGAGGAATCAAAGGATATTGATAAGATTCCTTTGACAGAGCTTGTTGGTAATCTGTAGACTTATGAGTTAGGTTTGACAAGGATTGGCAAGTCGAGTAAGGGC
Organism: Castanopsis chinensis; assembly: GCA_032878915.1. NCBI lineage: Eukaryota > Viridiplantae > Streptophyta > Magnoliopsida > Fagales > Fagaceae > Castanopsis > Castanopsis chinensis. Next base: position 9,832,514 of record JAVQMG010000130.1, read on the forward strand.
AAGAGCATGGCGTTGAAAGCCAAGAACAGTGACACGGATAAGTCTTCCAATGATGAAGATTCTAAAATGAAGTCCTATATCACTAGGCAATTCAAGAAGTTCATAAAGAATGCCAATGCAAAGGGTTTTGACAAGGACCGTAGACAATCAACTTCCTCTCAGTTTAAGAGTCAAGACAAAGGGAAGAAGAATGCTAGAGACGGCAGTCAGTACATTGTTCCCTGAGGACCCAAGTGTTTCGGGTGTCAAGGATTTGGTCACATGAAACAAGAATGCCTTACGTATCTCAAGTCCATTAGGATAAATAAGGCACTTGCTGCTACCTTGAGTGACACTGAACCTGAGGATAATTCCAAAAATAAAGATGATGAAAACCTAAATGCCTTCACCGCCACTGTCAATCCTACTAAAGGGATTGTAGAAGATGTGGATGAAGAAGAAAACTTGGTGAAATCAAAATTTGAGAAGATAGATGAACAAGATGACATCCACACTGCCTATGCAAAGCTATATAAGGTCTCTGAAAAGTATGAGAATTTGTTTAGTTTAGCCACCAAGAAGCTCAGCGATGTGGAGCTTGAACGAGAACAACTCTCCACAAAATTTGATGAAGAAAATCAGACCATTGGAGCACTAAGGTTTGAAAACAATTTCTTGGCTGAGAAAACCAAGAAGCTTGAGGTAGAACTGCTCCAAGTGAGAGCTCAGTTGGAGAGGACCTCAAGTGCAAAGCTTGATGAGATGCTCAGCATGCAAAAATCTACCTGCGATCGAACTAGTTTAGGGCATGATTTTTCTTCTCCTAATATTGCTTCTTCTAATACTACTGTTTTTGTTTCTCCTGCTAGCAATATTGATTCTAAGAATAATGATGCTAAAACTGTGATAGCTAGTGAGAACATAGACAAGAGTAAATCTATCTTAAGAGCACCCCCTAAGCTTATTAAGAAAGAAACCAAAAACCCTAGGGCTAAAAAGAGTAATGCTCAAAAGTCCAATGAGAAGAAGTAGCATCTTTGTCATCACTGTGAAGCAACAGGACATACTCGACCAAATTGCTACAAGTGGTAAGTCACTCAACAGAGCAACAACATGGTCTCAGCAAGAAACTTGAGTCAGTTCCATCCTCTCTTGCTCCTTTTGGAGAGCTCTTCAAAGCCTTCATGTTCCTTACGAACTTGAACAATTGCAATTCTTCCCCCTCTCCGCCGATTCAAGGGTTCACCAAAAGAAAAGGCTCTTCCAAGGTGTGGAAGGGAAAATACTCTAAGTGATTCAGTCACTTTTCTCTCTCTTTCTTTTTATTGTGTTTGTATTACTTGTGTGTTTTACTTTCTTATTGAGACAGTCTAGCTTTTATGCATTGTTTTATTTGACATATTTTTGTTTGGTTGTTTTTTATTATTATTTTTTTTTTTACTTTATTTTTCATTCATAAAAATAAAAAAATTGAAAAATTAGAAAAATATAAAAATAGTGTATTTGTGAACATTGGTACTTGTATACCTTGAATGGCCAATGAAACAAAATTTTCTAAATTTTATATTTCTTGTAACTTAGATGAGCATCTCTATGCACAACTAAGCAAGTAAGTTTTGTAGCTCTTATTTGTGATGAGTAAGATTAAGTTATCTCTTGTACTTAACACTCATATCACTCTTTTTGACCGAAAGGACTAGAAAATCCTAAGAGAAAGGCATAAATAACCATCTCACCACTGTTGCCCGCCAATCATGAAATGACATCAGTATGCTTCAACATAGCAAAAGTGCAATATCAAAAAGCTTAACATAACTAGGTATTTCTTTTCTCCCTCTTATATGCCCATGCATGATATGCTTAATAAGAGAAAAATATGCAAAGAAAATTTAAGCAAATAAAACAAAATGCTTTAAAACATGATTCCAAACATGTATTCTAGAAAATGTGGGAGTTATAGGATGTACCTCAAGGGTGATAGTCCCCATCAAGCAATTATGATCGTGTGTGAGTTAAATTGATTTACTCATATATCAAATCGTCATAACATAGAGACACTTATGTAATCTTGCGATGTTTTCACACATAACATGCAATATTCTTTGCTACTCTTGATACATGTGCAGGTACAATGTGATTTGGCCATCTCAAGGTTTACTTGTGTTAATGTATACTTACTAAACTGTCTTAACTTGTTTTTGAAATATAAAATTGGTTAGACGTGTTTAGTGTGTGTGTGTTTTTGGATCTATGTGCTTACATTTTTCCTTGATTGAGAGATGTTTTGAGAGATTAAAATGTTGTTTGAATCCTAGGATGAGTTACATGTTTGATTGCATTTATGTCTATATTTATCTCTTCTTGAAAAACTCTTTTTAAAGCAATCTCGAGAGCTCCTCAACAGCTCTCGACATCTAGCTATCTATCAAGCTCTTCAGCTTCTTGTTATCGCAATCTCGATAGCTCCTCGATCCATCAAGAAAGTTTTTGTCTCCTCGATAGCTTCTCCATCCATCAAGCACATTTTTGCTGTGGACACCTCTGGATAGCTACTCAATAGCTAGATCTCTTCAAGCCTTTAAAGCTTGACACCTCTCGATTTGTCGAGAATTAAGAGGTTCTATATATAGGATCCGTGCGACTTTTCTTCATTTCTCCTCAATCTCTCTCGATTATTTTCAGTCTTTTCACCTCCCAAACACACTCTTCTCACTCCAAACTTCATCCTTAAGGGTTTTTCGACCTAGATCAAGTATTTCTTCACTGGTAAGGGTCCTTAATCCTTCATGCTTCATGCATTTCATGCATTTGACCAAACTTTTTGGGTTTTTGAAAATATTTTAGGGCTTTTAAAATTGATGAAGTTTTGTAAAATTTTGGGGATGGGCTTTGTGAAAATGGCTTTAAATCATCATGCATTGAATCACATTTACATTATAACAATGTTTCATGCATCTTAGATGTGTGTGTACCTTGTTGCAATGATTGTGTGCTGATAGGTTTGGATTGGGCTAAGCCCATGATATATTTATTATTGCATATCACATGCTCATGCATTTTCATGCATACGTACCTTATATTCTCTATATTCTGATATATTGGCTGTGATTAGTACTTTTCTATGTGTCTCTCTCTCTAGTTGTCTCACTCTCTAGCTCTCTCACTCTCTCTCTCCTTCTTTCGGTTAGTTGCTCTATGACACCTAAATGAAAATTTACTCTGTCCCGAAATCCTCTTCATTCCGGGGCATCCTCTTCTTCTAATCCTACTCCCTCTCATATTCGGTTCCTTGATGATAAAGTTCACAAGGAATTTTCAAAGAACTTTTCTAGATGAGGCATTCATTCGAAATGCCAAGTCATTTTGTCGAACTTCTCCGACACTGACCTACCCATTGTCATTCATAGTAGGGGTTGGGAGTCACTGTGTGACATCCCAATCACTTGTCCATCCGTGCTTATACAAGAGTTATACTCCAACATGCATGGATTTGATTATTTAGTACCTCGTTTTTCTACTCACGTTCAAGGTACACGCATCGTGGTCACACCGAATATAGTATAAATGTGCTCCATGTCCCTAGGGTAGCACATCCTAACTACCCTGGTTGTGATCGTCTTAAGACTGTGTCTAAAGACGTGCTTATGTCCTCTTTTTGTGAGTGTCGCTCTGATTAGAGTGATCGTCAGTTCACTCCTTGTTTGGCCTTTGCTAAAGGTCCTAGGTTCATTAACATGGTTATGACTTTTTTTTTGCATCCTTTATCTAACTATAACTTCATTACAAAGCCCTTGCTCAATTTTTGCTTTCCCTTTTAGAGCATCTTACCATAGATTTTCCCTCTCACTTCATTCTTTCCCTCATAGATGTGTGATAAACTCATCTTTCCTTCAGCTATCACGAGGATTCTATGCCATTTTTCTATCCCCTTTCCCGTTTCCAACCACTTCCATGTTATGTGTGCCACAGACATCGCTACCGTTAAATAAAGCGTGGCGTAACTACGTTTGAAGTGGTTCGGGACGATGGTTCCTCCAGCTTCTACAGCTCCATCCACACCCGTTCCGTCTTCTTCTACGGGTGGTGTGACTCTCGAGGACATCATGGCACAGCTTATGTGCATGGATGCTCATCTCGACACTCACAGTGATGAGTTGTGTTAAGTGAACACCCGTGTTGGTAGTATTGCACGACGATAGGCTGTCATGGGTGGCTTCGTTACTTCTCCTCCTCCTACTCTAGAGGTTTCTAAGGATGAGGACGATGATGGTAATGCTGATGCTTCTGATCTGATGCTGATGCTGATGCTGATTAGATGTCTACTTGATATACTTACCCTTTGTCACTCATGACAAAAAAGGGGAGTAGTTTTGGATATAAGAGTAGTCATACTCATAGGGGGTGGGTTAGTATAAGAGATTTTTTTTAGGGGGAGTGTTCATATTTTGAGGGATGTAGTGAGGATTTTTATGTATCTCTTTTTTCTCTCTATATTTTAGATACTTTGTTCATGTATCTTATATCTTGTGATCATATTGTGATAGCAAACCTTGTACTTGTTGATATATATATATATATATATATATATATACATTTGAGGCTGTTATTACAGTTTTTTCACCTATCCTTACATGTGTTGTTTCTTTTCTCTCTTTATGTACATGCTTCTTATATATTGTATGCAATCTTTTATTTCTGTCTCACACTAAGATGCCTTGATGAGTTTTTTTTAAGTGTTTCAGAAATACAATTTGTCAAAGTCTTCTTGCCATGAACTCTCTTCTTGTAGAGTTTTTCAAGAGTTTATGTTAGGATAGACTTTATTATATTCAACTAGTGAGTATGAGTTGAGTGATTTATGATTTCTCTCTTATGTTCATTTGTTTGCTGTGGTTTTGTCACGGATTACCAAAGAGGGAGATTATTAGGACATATGTGATTCATGTTAAGAGCATATGTCAACATTTTATGTAACTGGCTAATCCTTTGACAAAACACCATGCAACATCTAGGATGTGTTTAATACTTCAAGAAACAAGGTTTCAAGATCAAGTGTTAAAGCCATGTAAATCTGTCCAAGAATCAAGTGAAGAAGTAATGTTCATTAAAGCTTGATATTTAGCTCGACAGCTAGTATCTATTGAGATTTAAAAGAGCTATTTTAGCCCAAGGCTCGACAGCTGTTCAATAGATAGGGTATTTGTTGAGATTTATGAAGTTCAGTTTTTCAGAGCTAATTTTCATCCAATCTGTGAATGTATGTTTGTGCTTTCTTTTCTCACAACCCTAAACATATATAAGGATTATTTTAAGGGTCATCACCGGCTGCACAGTTTCACAGGAGCACAATTCCATAAGTGTGAAGAAAAGTGTGACTGGAAACTTAGTTTACCCTAGCTCATCTTGAAGAAACTGCTGTGTTTGTACACTGTAGGGTTTTGTAACCAAGCAATGTTATGATCTTCATCGTGTGATGAATAGAAGAACTTTGTAGCCAACATCCTTCTCAAGTTGGTGATCAAGTCACGTACTGGGATCTGTATATCTATTGGTTAGTCACGTCTTGGGAGTTGTGCAATACAAGGAGAGATTGTCACTACAGAATAAGTCCAATTGAGTATTGGGGTAAGGGTTCAACTGTAGGTTGGTATAAGGTACTGGGATTCATTTACTTGTAACAATTTGTTTTGATAATAGTGGATTCTCAAGAGTGGTGACCTTAAAATCACTTGGTGGGGCTTTGGCATCGGAGGTTTTCCCCATTCGTAAACAAATCACGTGTCAATTTATTTTTCGCTGCATATTTATTTAGTTGGTGATTTGTTTGTGCTGCTACATACATTGCATGTTAAATTGATTAATTAATTAAATTTGGCTAATTAATCAACTAATCCATCACAAGAGGTCAATACATTTTTAGCCTATCAATATAGTCTACTTTAGGGGGCCTTAGGCCATTGCCTAAACTAGGGGTGTCCAAGCGGCTCGACAACGCGCGCAACCCTCCCGCATCCGCTGCCACCTGATTTGACGACTTCGGCGGTTGGAAGCAAGTTTTGAACTTTCTAACCTGACCCCAGCAGGTCAGTTTTTTATTTTCAATTTCATAACCAGTGAAACTCAACCCAAACCAAAGCTTTAACCTTTCCGGCAAATTAGTAAGCATTCTAGACCAAATTTTGTGAGTTCTTGTCAAGATCCATTGAGATCTGGTCCAGATCCTTCGAGATCTAGTGAGATCTCATCGTTATCTGACGGAATCTAGGCCAGATCTTGACGGATCCGGCCAAATTTGGGTCCAATCTTGACAGATCCGGCCAGATTTCAACCATATCTCACTGGATCTGGCCAAATATTGGCCCCGATGATAAAACCTAAGACTTGAACCAAAAAATCTGACTAGATCATCTGGGTCGGTTTCGGGTCATATTTTCATCCACCCAAATCATTCGGGTCGAGTTCAGGTTGGGTACAAACTTGACCCGGCTCGACCTGTGAATAGCCCTAACCTAAACATCAATTTTTTTTTTCAATATTTTAAAAATTGTTCTTTAAAACGAAAGCCAAACACATACAATGAATATTTATTATTTGAAAACTAGTTTCAATTTCAATTTTTGAAAAATTGATTTCATATTGTTTTGAAAAAAAAAAAAAAAATCTTCCTACCGAATAGAGCCTAAGATAACTTAGATAAGATTACTATATTACTATGAGAGGTGTTACGTCAACAAAATTTTTACAACAAATCACAGGTGGTTAGTTGTTATTGGTTCTAATTTGAAATTACCACTTAAATTACTTTTCGACCCCATCAATAATAACCTTTAACAATCTGCCACATAATATTTGTTATGCAAATGTTATGGATATAACATTTCTCTAAATTCATTATCTATATATAAATATATATATATATATATATACACATATATAGATATACACACACACACACACACACACACACACATATATATATATATATATATGCTGGACCAACCAACCTTTTCAATTTTGGCTTTTTAATAATAATAACTAGTCGTTAACCTGTGCAATTCACAAGATAGTTAAATAAAAAGATAATTAATCTACCTCACGATAAATAAAATAAAAAAATAAATAAAGCTAAAAGAATCGATAAGAGGCTGATTTCCCCCCACTAAGAAAAAAATAAAAGAAAATAAGAAAAAAAAAAACAACATTAAAGACAATATGAAAACTAATAGCAAAGAATTGCAATTGTTGTATGTTTACTTGGCTCAAAACCAGAATTAAAATTCAATTTTACAGTAATAAAAACGTTCAACTTCATATTAACTAAAAATCAACCTCATTACACAAATCCAATGCTCGCTGTAATGTATTTTGCTGATCATGCATCTAAAAACAGTCATTGTGTCAAGAATTTCAATAAACACTATTGCCACTTTTATCTTTGTTCTAGAAATTTAATTTACACAATATTCAAAAGCAACCGCAATTAGCTATCACAGTTGCTCAATGCTATGACAATCTTGACCTCATCTGTTTCCTTTAAACCTACATGTGAAAATTGATTTCAAGTAAAAATTACATTTTACACAAAATATAAGCAACCTAACTTTCCTTACATCTTATAATTAAGTTAATAACATCTTATAATCTTACAACTATAGCTTCTTGCTCATTAAAAGGTGGTAGTCATTTTACAAAGCTCCTACTCATTAGACTTTATTGGATTTCGAAAAGTTATAAAATTGCACATCATCAAACAACATAAGCATGAGATGATACTATTTCAATGAAGTGAACAAATCAGAAACAAAATCAATGCATATAACTCTAAATAGTTGCATGCAGAAAAAAAACATATATATATATATATATATATTCAAAAGTAAAATTGAAAGCTTTTTGTCATATAAGCAAAATCATAAATTCTCTTCAAAATAGCATGCATTCCAATCAATAGCTTTTGAGTGTGACTACCTCCAAGAAATTATAGTGATATACAAGGAGCAATCTTTAGAAGGTAAACTATTATTATCATTGATAGGTAGGTAAACTAATAGCTCATTCCCACAATAGAAAGACATTAAACGAATTCTGCATAGCATAACTATTAATATGTGTCTTTCATGCTTAAAATAGAACCTAATACGTGCAATGGAGCATTCATTATTTGACATGGCATTATCATCTAACTATCATGTCTTAACCTGATGCTATTGAATTGAATATCAATAACCATTCAAACATAGAAATGTTAAACATCAAATGCTTTCAAGTAGCAATTTCTTAACATCTTTCACTTTTAAATTTTACATGTTAAGTTGACCAATCAATACTCAGAACCTTATAATATAGGTGAGACTACAATGTTGGTCTCTCAAGTTTATCTTGTGTGGGCAATTGGTCCCTTAAGTTTCAACTGAGCACAATTAGTCCCTTAAGTTTAAAAAATGAGTTGTATTAGTCTTTTTACTAACTACCGTTAGTGATGTTACTTACGTGGCTAATGGAATAATGACTTAGCATTTTTTTAATGACGTGGCATTTTTTAATTAAAAAAATTACAAAATAAATTTACAAGTAAGAAATTCACAAACCAATACCAAATTAAAACCAGTATTACAACTTATTCTGTCATTCACAAACCCACGCTTCAGGAAAGCAAAAATCACAAACCCACCACGATAGAGAGAAGGGGAGAGAGTGAAGAAACCCAAGCACTGACTCGCCGGAGACTCAAGCCCTAGCCACTGCCGGAGACAGCCCATGCCCTAGCTGTCGCTGGCCACACCACAGACCGGCGACAGCCATTGACCTGCATGCATGTTTGTCACCTTTGATCTTGCATACATAGCTTTTGAGCTTTAATTCTTTAGATTGTCATGGACCATCCAAGATTTGGATGCGCAAGTTGAAAATCCAACCTAAGAAGAGTTTTATCAAGAATATTAATCTGGATGATATATAGTAGCTATCTTTTGAATCTTTTAGTGAGCGAAATTGCTTAGCCTCTGGCATTGGGTATGTATTTAGGTGCAATCCAAGAGTCATGAAGCTTTTCTAGATGCATTCTAAAGAATAATAGTAAATGGTTTTGTGAGAGACCGAGCCCCTGGCCCGTTTTATTATGGGATGTTGGGCCAAACCCACGTGAATGGGTGAAGTCGTGTTATTGCCTCTCAAAATGGAGGTTCGACTAGTTATATTTTTCCCTTTAGATTAAGGATTTTACAATGGAGTCACCACTTATTTAATTATTGGAAAAATAAGAAAACCAAAATTGAAAAATTCCTCATTTTATTAATTTTCAATTGAATTTACATTGGTCATAGGAAAATTACATGGCTTTGGTCCTAGATACAATCTAAGATAAAGTACATAACTTTGTTTTCTAGTTACAATCTAAAAATTGAAAATTATATGGACAAGTATTTGATCTACTAACTCTTGATCTAAGTTCGGAGGCTATGTTATAAGGTGGGAAGGTGTTAGGCACCCACCTTGCCCGGTGAAATCGGTCTTCTAGACTACGGTGGCCAACATTCATATCATATCATCCAATATGTCAATCAATTTGCATGTTGAATTTAAGGTGTGTGCATGTGATGAAACCTAATTCAATTTATTAAGCATTGCACTTGGATTGAAAATTGAATTCTAGTGAATGTGTGTATATGGTGATATCCTAGATTCAAGGATTTGAAAGAATTATGAAACAAACATGATTTTTATATTTTTAATGTGGATTTAAGATCAAAACTAGTACTTATGCATGAATATGTGATGAACAACAAGAAGATATGAAGAACTCATAAGAACATTCAAACACATTCAAGAGAATTTAAATAATTACTATCAAGCTTTAATCCTAAATTTTTATCATGGCAACACAAAAAACAAGTTAGGAAAAGAGATTATACCTTTATGCAAGATCCATATGGTGGATGAGGAGACTCTTGATGGAGGTCTTATGGGTGGAGGAAAAGAAGAGATAGGAGAGGAAGAGTGAGTTTCACTCAATACCTTGAGTCTCAAGAAGACCAAGATATGACAAGACTACTCAACTTCCTAGAACTCAAGAGAGGAGAAGAGAGGTGGGTTTTTTTTTCGTCCAGGAATGAAGGAGAGGGGGGGTATATATAGTAGTGGTGGAGGAAATATAAATGGAAGGCCATTAATGAGGGTTGACAAAGAATCATGAACCTAGACTTCATTTTAGCCTTGAGGGAAATCTAGAGCATTAAATGTAGAGATTGGTGGGAGTGAGGAGCAAGCCAAAATTCGGTTTTCCCGTAGCTGCTGTAACAACTTGTAGAGCCAACTTCGAAAAATCATATCTGACTCAATTCTGATTATAATTGCCTCGTTCTTGTGCTCAAATTGAAGCCCCGGATGTCTAGTTTCTGAGAAAATTAACCTCATTCATAGATTCAAACATTTTGAGAGATATCGATGAAATAGTGAGCAGAGGTCATTTCTTAAAAAATGGTTTCAGCACAATTAAATTTAATAGGTCCCAAATTAGCTCCCAATTAACATTAAATGGCTCCAATCACTCTTATTTTAGACTTAATTAGTTCAAAATTTACCCTAATTAAAAGATAATTGCACAAATTACTCATTGAATAATTAATGTTTAACTATCTAATTAATTAGGTGTATGTAACCTTACCATAAAATGTAGTCCTAACCAATCAAATTATGACACATCATTAATTTCAAATTGATTATAATTATAATCAATTGGAATCAATTGTTCATAATCGCATAAGGTTGGACTCAATTTGTGACAGTGCATCCCGGCCATTAAAACTTGATTTGATGATAACTTTCACCAGTCGATTTGATCGTTACAACATTAAGATCATTTTGGTGAAATGAGGTTAAGGATCTAATGACCAGAATCAAGATGCATATTTCCAAGGTGAAATTACCCTTTTACCCTCCAAGTGAGGTTAAATGCAAGTTGCAAAATGAGGTGTCAACAGAATGCCCCTCATTGACAGAGCTTGAAGAGCGAATGTCAATGTATGAAAAAGACACCTAACTTTGCAATCAATATTTAACCGTGGTGAATGATGCATGCAGATAAGAATGCGGACCGTCATGTAGTGGATCAAAATGTGGACCGAATCTCCGGGAAGATTGCCTACGTACCTCTTGGTGAAAGGATCAGGTCCAAACGTAGTTCAAACATGTAGCCTTTTCTTTTTTGTTTTTTTTGTTTTTTTTTTTGTGTTTTTTTTTTTCTTTTGGGTTTTTTTTTTTTTGGGAAAAAAATGAGTACAAGGCATGCTTACCAGTGGTCACGACAAAATGAGGATTTCAGTCGTGATCTTGAATTTCGGACATGCTTCCCAGAGGTCCATTGAAATTGAATTTGGACATGCTTCCTAGAGGTCCGATGGAATTGTATTTTGGACGTGCTTCCCAAAGGTCCCAAAGGTCCGATAGATTGAAGTTTTGGACATGCTTCCCAAATGTCCAATGGATTTGAATTTTGGACGTGCTTTCTAGAGGTCCAATGGATTGAAGTTTGGACGTGCTTCCCAGAGGTCCGATGGATTTGAATTTGGACGTGCTTCCTAGAGGTCCGTTGGATTGAATTTTGGACGTGCTTCCCAGAGGTTCGATGGAATGAATTTTTTGACATGCTTCCCAGAGGTCCGATGGATTTGAATTTGGACGTGCTTCCCAGAGGTCCGATGGATTGGAGTTTTGGACATGCTTCCCAGAGGTCCGATGGAATGAAGTTTGGACGTGCTTCCTAGAGGTCCGATGGATTCGAATTTGGAAATTTTTATTGAAGATTTGTTCATTGGAGATTTTTCCTTTGTAAAGTGGAGATTTTTCCTTTTGAAGATTTGTTTGTGGAGATTTTTCCTTTGAAAAGTGGAGATTTTTCCTTTTGAAGATTTGTTCATGGAGATTTTTCCTTTGAAAAGTGGAGATTTTTCCTTTTGAAGATTTGTTCGTGGAGATTTTTCCCTTTGAAGATTTGTTCATGGAGATTTTTCCTTTTGAAGATTTGTTCATGGAGATTTTTCCTTTTGAAGATTTGTTCGTGGAGATTTTTCCTTTTGAAGATTTGTTCATGGAGATTTTTTCTTTGAAAAGTGGAGATTTTTCCTTTTAAAGATTTGTTCGTGGAGATTTTTCCTTTGAAAATGGAGATTCTTTATGATCAAAAAGTGAAGAAGATGAAGATGGACTAGAAATGATGAAGATTTATTCATAAGGCAAGAATGATGAGAATAACTTTGGTTGGAAGTTGATGTGGATTGCTAGATAAGTCCTTGCTTAATTCCTGCAAAAGGACAATTTCAATTAGCAATGGGTTTATTCATTGCTATGAATTGGAAGTACTTACCCAATGCCCCTAGTTTGGGGCATATTCCATACTTAGATTGAAGCTGAATTCATTTGTTGAAAGAAGATTATGGTTCGCCATCCTTGGTTCCTGCCAAAAGGCTTTCTTTCTCTAGCTTGTTAGAAACTAATTATCATGAAAACATTTTTGGCCAATTCCCCTAGTGTGGACATGCTTGCAAAAAAAATGGATTGATGCCTCAAATGAAAACATGCTTTCATGCAAGAAGAACATATTTGCACACAATATAAATAGGCCAATGCTCTGAGTTTAAACATGCTTAATGCAAACAAATGGGCTTAGCCTAACATGCACCCAAACAATTTTGTCACATTGTTTTGAATTCGTTCCCCAAAATTTTTTTGGGTGATTGGGACTGAGCCTTTGAAAGGCTGCCTACGTACCCCTCTTGTAGAGGATCAGGTCAAGATGTAGTTCAAGAAACTGGATTTTGGAAAAAAAATGATTTTTTTTTTTTTGAAATGAGATTGCACTTTCTTTTTCTCTTTTTCTTTTTCTTTTTTTGAAAAAAAAATTTCCTTTTTTTTTCTTTTTTGGAACTAGATGTGATCCTTTGAACAACCATTTTGAAAAACCATAGTGTTTAAGAACCAAACAAATCTCTTTGATTAGGAAGTATCAAGATCATTAAACTATTGTAATCAAATTTGCTTCTTCCTTTTGAACATTGTCAGATTGAGTCTCCAAAGGCAATCAAGAAATGAAATGTGATAATGTTTAGGAGTCACATTATTGGGTGTAAACAAGGAGAGTGCTCCATGACAGGCCACAAACGCGTTGATCCCTTGTGATAACTTAGATTAATTAAATTAGCCCAGTTATTAATTAATCAAATTAACATGCAATATCACGTGGTAGCACAAACAAATCACCAAACTAAGTAATGCAGCGGAAATTAAATGACACGGTGATTTGTTTACGAATGGGGAAAACCTTACGGCAAAAACCCCACCGGGTGATTTAAGGTCACCACTCCCGAAACTCCACTATTATCACAACAAGCAGTTACAAGCAAGGAATCCCAAGTACCTTACCAACCTACAGTTGAACTCTTACCCCAATACCCAATTGGACTTGCTCTATAGTGACAGTTTCTCCTTTTCAATGCACGGCTCCCAAGTACGTGACTAACCAATTTGGTGCGCGGATCCCAGTACGCGGCTTACTCCTTTGCACGAATCCCAGTACGTGACTCACTCACCAACTTGAGGAAGAAAAATGTTGGCTGCAAAGTTCTTCACTTCATCAACAATGAAGATTAAGAACCACTTGGTTAAAAAACCCTAAGGCGCAAAGACGCAGTAGCTTCTTTCAGAGAGAATAAGGCTTCGGTCACCTTTTGCATTTGTTCTCCTTGTATTCTCTTATGTGACGGCCTCAAAAATATGCCTTATATATGCCTAGGGTTGTGAGAAAAGAAACCCTACACAAATACAAAAGCCTGGCCCAAAAATCAGATCTGGAAATCTGAATTCCCGTAACCTCGATAGATACCTCGATCGATCGGGCAGCTGTCGAGCCTCATTAAATCTCGATAGATACCTCGATAGATATCTCGATAGATAGCTATCTGTCCAGCAGCTATCCGCAGGTGTCCAGCAGCTATTCGCAGGTGTCCACCAGGTGTCCAGCTTTAGTACACACTTTTTCTTCACTTGTTTCTTGGTCCAATCTTCATGACTTTAATACTAGACTTGAACAATATGTTCTTTGAAGTATTAAACACATCCTAGATCTACCCAAATACAAGTAAAGTGCGTTTTGTCAAAGGATTAGCCAACTACATAAAATAGTGACATATGTTAACAAACTTGAACTACATATGTCCTAACACTCCAATTTTGAAAGTTCTTTTGAATCATTGGGGATTTGAGAATTTGAGAAGTTTTGTCCTTCAACATATCATCCAGTGTAGTTTGACAATTTTAAGCATTTTTCCTTTTATAATTCAAAAGAAAATAATATTAGAGTTTAAGATGTGCCTACAACTAGCAAGACTTCAAAGAGGTCTTTACTCATTGGTCTGAATTAAATATTTTTTAGGGGCAAATTTTTGGTGCTATCCTTTCACTAAATATGCTTGTCCAAATGATTCAGATTTTAGGTATAGGTTTGATTTTACAATTTAATGCATTTGGCAGATGATGCAATCATCTGCAGGTTCATTGGGCTTTTAAAGAACCTCCTCTATGCACCTATGACCTCATGTAAACATATCTCCTTTAACCATTCATGGTTGCCATTGCTGAACGAATGAAACTATTTAAAGGAAGCTATGCTAGTTTATAATAGACTTTTTAAACTTTAGATTATGAGGAAACATATGACATTGAAGCAATTGGATATGAAACCCTTAACATCTGTGTTAGGACATATGTGGTTCAAGTGGTTTCAAACATATGTCATTCTTTTATGTAATTGGCTTATCCTTTGACAAAATGCACTTTACTTGTAATTGGGTAGATTTAGGATATGTTTAACGCTTGAAGAAACTGTGTTTTCAAGATCGAGTGTTGAAGTCATCAAGTCTGTCCAAGAAACAAGCTGGAACGTGCAAGTTACTAAAGCTCGACACCTAGTCTCGACACATGCATCTATCAAGCTTTAAGAAGCTGTTTTTGCCTCGAGGCTCAATAGCTTCTCAACAAATCCTCGATACCTCTATCTGTCGAGATTTATGGAAAACAAATTCTAAGTTCTGTTTTAATTCCAATCCGTGAATGTGTCTTTGGGACTTCTTTTCTACTAACCCTAGACATATAAAAGGATTATTTTAAGGGATGTCAAAGAAGCACAAGTACACAAGTTGCACAAGCATTGAGAAATACTTGTTCAAGCTATTTGTGATCCAAGACAAAGTTCATGCCCTAGTTCATCTCTTGCGAATAAGTTGTTATGTGATGTGCACTGTACGGTTTTGTAACCGAGCATCTTCATGATCTTCATCGTGTGGATGAATTGAAGAACTTTGCAGCCAACAACTCTCTCTCTAGTTAGTGAATTGAAGTCGCGTACTGGGATCTGCGCAATTGGTTAGTCACATACTGGGAGCCGTGCATCAAAAGAAGAAACTGTCACTACAGAACAAGTCCAATTAGGTATTGGGGTAAGGGTTTAACTGTAGGTTGGTAAGGTACTGGGATTCCTTACTTGTAATTGCTTGTTGTGATAATAGTGGAATTTCGGGAGTGGTGACCTTAAATCATCCGATGGAGTTTTTGCCGTTAGGTTTTCCCCATTCATAAACAAATCACCGTATCAATTTTATTTTCCACTGCATACTTTAGTTATTAGTAATTTGTTTGTACTACCACGTAATTTGCAAGTTAACTTGATTAATTAAAAACTTGGCTAATTAATCAACTTAATTAATCATAAGGGGTCAACGCATTTGTGGCTTATCAAGTGGTATCAGAGCAGACACACTCTGATTAGGGTTTAATCCTTGTGTGTGATCCATTAACCCCTGTTTGTCATGGATAAAGGTCAGTCTCTTATTATACCTCCATTGTTTGATGGTACTAACTATGCATACTGGAAAGTACGCATGAGAGCTTTCTTATAGTCACTAGATGAGAAGGTATGGCAAGCTGTGGAGATAGGCTGGACCAAGCCTACAGAAGCGCTGGCCAATTGGGATGATGCCAAGATTAAGGCGGCTAATTTCAACAGCAGAGCATTAAATGCCCTATTTAGTGCGGTCACCAATGAGGAGTTCAAGAAGATTTCCTCCACAGAAACTGCTAAAGAAGCATGGACCATTCTCCAGACAACCTATAAGGGAACCAAGGCTATCAAGGAGTCGAAGCTACAAAGGCTTACTACAAGCTTCGAAGAAATTAAGATGGAAGATGATGAGTCATTCGATAAGTTCTATGCAAAGCTCAAAGACATAGTGAACTCAGCTTTCAATCTTGGGGAAACCATTCCTGAACCCAAAATAGTAAGAAAAGTGCTCAGATCTCTGCCCAAGAGATTCCATGCTAAGATCACAACAATAGAGGAATCAAAGGATATTGACAGGATTCCTTTGACTGAGCTGGTTGGAAATTTGCAAACCTACGAGCTAGGGTTGATTAAAATGGGCAAGTCAAGTAAAGGTAAGAGCATGGCACTAAAGGCTAAGAACAGTGATACAAATGAGTCTTCAGATGATGAAGATTCTATGATGAAGTCCTATATTACCAGGCAATTCAAGAAATTCATGAAGAATGCCAATGGAAAAGGCTTCAACAAGGACCGTAGGCAATCCAGTTCTTCTCAGTTCAAGAGCCTAGATAAAGGGAAGAAGGATACTAGGGATGGCGGTTAGTACACTATTCCTGCTAGACCGAAATGCTTCGGGTGTCAAGGCTTTGGACACATGAAACAAGAGTTTCCTACATATCTCAAAAGCATTGGGAAGAGTAAGGCACTTGCTGCTACCTTGAGCGACACTGAGCCTGAGGATGATTCTGACAATGAAGATGATGGAATCTTGAATGCCTTTACTGCCACTGTTAATCCTACTGAAGGGATTACTGAAGAAGTAGATGAAGAAAAGGAATTGGTGGATGCTAAGTTTGAAACTATGGATGATCAAGATGATATCCATACCGCCTACGAGAAATTGTACATGTTTTCTGAGAAGTATAAGAAACTCTATAGGCTGGCTACCAAGAAGCTCAGTGATGTGGAACTTGACTCTGAGGAGCTTTCCACTAAGGTTGATAAAGCAAATCAAACCATTGGGGTACTGAGGTTCGAGAACAATTTCCTGACTGGGAAGACCAAGAAGCTTGAAGCAGAGCTGTTTCAAGTTAGAGCATAATTAGAGAGGACCTCAAGTGCTAAGCTGGATGAGATGCTTAGCGTTCAGAATTCTGCTTCAGATTATATAGGATTGGGGTATGAATTCTCTCTCTCTAATACTCCTTCTACTAGTACTACTATTTTTGTTCCTCCTGCTAATAACATTAAAATTGAGAATAAAGATTTTAAAACTGAATTAGCAAGTGAGAACTTAGACAAGGCTAAATCCATCTTAGGAGCACCCCTTAAGCTTGAGAAGAGGGAAACTAGAAACCTTAGGACTAAGAAGGCTATCTCTCAAAAGCCTAAACAGAAGATGCAGCATCTCTGTTATCATTGTGGAGTTGCCGGTCATACTCGACCAAATTGCTATAAGTGGCTAGTCATTCAACAAAGCAATGGCATGATAGCATCTGGGAACCAAAATCAGCTTCAGACCTCTCTTGCACCTCTTGGAGACATTCTCAAAGCCATCATGTTCCTTTCGAACTTGAACGGTTTAAATTCTTCCCCCGCATCACCGGTTCAAGGGTTGGCAAAAAGGAAAGGTTCTTCCAAGATGTGGAAGGAAAAGGGTTCTAAGTGATTTTGTTCACTTCTTCTCTCTCCCAGATTTATTGTTTTTTCATCACTTGTGTATTGCTTTACTGTTTTGAGTCAGTCTAGTTTTATGCATTAGTTTGCTTTCTTTAACATGTTTTTGTTTGTGTGTTTTCAGTTTTGTGTTATTTTTGCTTTTCTGATAAAAATAAATATAAAAAAATTTTGAAAATTGAAAAATACAGAAGCAGTGTGTGTTTGTGTACATTGGTTCTTGTGAACCTTAAAATGGCCATTGAAACAGAGTTTTCTAAACTTTGTATCTTTTGTAACTTAGATGAGCACTCTTATGCACAACTAAGTAAGTGAGCTTTGTAGCTCTTTGTTTGTGGTGAGTAAGATTAAGTAATCTCTTGTACTTAACACTAGTATCACTCTTTTTGACGGGTAGGACTAGAAAATCCTAAGAGAAAAGCATAAATAACCATCTCACCACTGTTACCCGCCAATCATGATATGACATCTGTATGCTTCGGTATAGCAAAAGTACAATGTCAAAAGCTTAACATAATTGGGTATTTCTTTTCTCTCTCTTATATGCTCATGCATGATATGCTTAATAAAAGAAAATATGCAAAGAAATAAAAAGTAAAAAGATCAAAATACTTTAAAATATGATTGCAAGCGTGTTTTCTAGGAGATGTGGGAATTATAAGATGTACCTCGAAGGTGATAGTCCCCATCAAACAATTATGATTGTGTGTGAGTTAAAGTGATTTTCCCATATCTCAAATTGTCATAACTTTGAGACACTTATGCAATCTTCCGATATTTTTCACACACAACACGCAATATTCTTTGCTATTCTTGATATATGTGTAGGTACAATGTGATTTGGTCATCACAAGGTTTACATGCGTTAATGTATGCTCACTAAACTGTCTTAACTCATTTTTGAAAAATAAAATTGGTTAGACTTGTTTAGTGTGTGTGTGTGTGTTTTGGGATCCATGTGCTTGAAATTATTGTTGAGAGATGATTTTGAGAGCTTAATGTGTTGATTGGATCATTGGTTGAGTTGCATGCATGATTGAATTCATGTCTGTGTTTTTCTTCTCTTGAAAAACTGCTTGTTAAGGCAATCTTGACACCTTCTCGACACATCCTTGATACCTATCAGTCTGTCGAGCTTCTCAGCTTTTTCTTATCGCAGTCTCGACACTTTCTTGACACCTGGTGGATCGATCAAAAAACTTTCTGTCTGCTTGATAGCTTCTCAACAGCTTCTAGACAGCTTCTAGATCGATCAAGACTCTTTTGTGCTTAATCTTTATCTCTCGATACCTTTCCTCGATAGCTATATCTGTCGAAACTGTTCTTCTCAACACCTACCTCGACAACTATCTTAACACCTCTCGATACCTGCATCTGTCGAGGATTACTGAAGGAGTATATATTGATTCTTCGAGATTTTTCTCTCATTTCTCTCGATCTCTCTCTCGATACATTTAGTATTTCTCTCCCAAAACCTCTCTCACTCACTCCAAACCTCTTCCTAAGGATTCTTCAAGCTTTACTCAAGATCTTCCTCACTTGGTAAGCTTCAATCCTCTCATTCTTCATGCATTTCATGTTTTAAAACCTAAGTTTTGGGGTTTTTGAAAAATTTTGGGGTTTTTCAAAATTGATGAGTGTTTATTGAAATTTTTGGGTTAGTTTTATAGATTTGATCTTTAAAACTACATGCATTGCATCACATTAGCATTCTAACAGTATTTTCATGCATTTAGATGTGTGTTCTTTGCTTGTGTGCTAGTAGGATTGGATTGGGCTAAGCCCATGATGCTTTTTATGTTGCATGTCACATGTTCATGCATTTCCCTTGCATACATTCTTTCTTTTCAATATACTCATCCTATTTTGAACTGTTTTGGGACTTTTCTGTGTGTTTCTCTCTTTCTTTCTCTCTCTCTCTATGTTTGCGTTAGTAGTGTCTATGGCACCTAAGCATAAATCGATTCCATCCTAAAACCCTCCGCATTCTCAGAGTTCTTCTTCTTTTGATCCTACTCCTATGTCTGTCCAGTTCCGTGATGAGAAATCCTAACAGGACTTCTCAAAGAACTTTTCTAAATGAGGTGTTCATTCGGAACGCCAAGTTATCCTGGCAAACTTTGCCGACACTAACCTACCCGCTGTCATTCACAGTCAGGGTTAGGAGTCACTGTGTGACGTCCCGGTCACTTGTCCTACCGTGTTGATTTAGGAGTTTTACTCCAACATCCACAAGATTGATTCTTCAGTACCTCTCTTTCATTCTCCCGTTCGAGATACGCACTTTGCTGTCACTCCGGAGTTAGTCTCCGAGGTTCTTCATGTCCCTAGGGTTGATCATCCTAATTACCCTGGTTGTGAGTGTCTACGGGCTGTGTCCAAAGACGAGATGATCATCAGTACACACCATGTAGGCCTTTTGCTAAAGGTCTTCGTTTCCTTAACATGGTGTTGACATTTGTTTTGCACCCACTCTCTCACTACAACTCCATCACAAAGCCTCGTGCTCGATTTTTGTTGTCTCTTTTAGAGCATCTTACTATAAACTTCCCTTCACACTTCATCTTCTCTATCATTGATGACTATAGGGATACGACTACCCGTGATAAGCTCATTTTCCCTTCTGCTATCACGAGGATTCTTCGCCATTTTTCTGTCCCTTTTCCATCGTCCAACCCATTTCATATCATGTCTGCCATAGACGCCGCTACCGTAAAACGTAGTGAGGCACAGTTCAGGTCGCGACAGATGGATTCCATAGCTCTTTCCTTCCGTCCAGCTCCATCTAAATCTGCTCGAGCGACATCTGCTCTTTCCTCTTCCTCGAACGACGTCACACTTAAAGATATCATGGCGTAGCTTCAGCGCATGGATGCTCGCCTCGATACACTCTCTACGGAGTTGTATCAGGTGAGCGTTTGTATTGGTCACATTGCCAGGCGACAAGCGACCTTAGGCGGCTTTGCCTCTGAGGCTTCTCCTTCACCTCTTTATATAGGTTCTGAGACTGAGGATGATGATGGTGATGACGATGATGCTTCCGATGATGATGATGGATATGCGAGCTCTTCAAATAAGATGTCTACTTGACACTCTACCCTTTATCACTCGTTACAAAAAGGGGAAGTAGTGTTATGAGAGTAGTCATACTTAGGGGGAGAGCTTGTATAGGACATTTTTGATAGGGGGAGTGTTGATATGAGAGATGTAGTGAGGATTACATGTATTTCTTTTCTTTTCTTTCTTATAGAGATACATTGTTCATGTACCCCGGTTTTGTGACCATTTATTGACATACATTGTGCTTATTTCTTGATATATATATGTTGATGTATGATTCTTTCACCTACCTTTCCATGTGTTGTTTCTTTTCTGTCTTTATACACATGATTCTTTATTTTTATGTAATCTATTATTTCTGTTTCACACAAAGATGTCTTGATGTGTTTTGTTTAAAAGTATTTCAGAAATACAGGTTGTCAAAGTCTACTTGCCATAAACTCTCTTCTTGCAAAATTTTTTAAGAGTTTGTGTTAGGATAGATTTTATTGTATTCAACAAGTGAATATGAGATTGAGTGCTTTATGACTTCTCTCATATCTTCATTTGTGTGTTATGGTTTTGTCACGGATTGCCAAAGGGGGAGATGGTTAGGACATATGTGGTTCAAGTGGTTTCAAACATATGTCATTCTTTTATGTAATTGGCTTATCCTTTGACAAAACACACTTTACTTGTAATTGGGTAGATTTAGGATGTGTTTCACGCTTCAAGAAATTGTGTTTTCAAGATCGAGTGTTGAAGTCATCATGTCTGTCCAAAAAACAAGCTGGAAAGTGCAAGTTACTAAAGCTCGACACCTAGTCTCGACATATGCATCTATTGAGCTTTAAGAAGTTATTTTTGCCTCGAGGCTCGACAGCTTCTCGACAGATCCTCGACACCTCTATTTGTCGAGATTTATGGAAAACAGGTTCTAAGTTCTGTTTTGATTCCAATCCGTGAATGTGTCTTTGGGACTTCTTTTCTACTAACCCTATACATATAAAAGGATTATTTTAAGGGCTGTCAAGGAGCACAAGTACACAAGTTGCACAAGCATTGACAAATCCTTGTTTAAGCTATTTGTGATCCAAGACAAAGTTCATGCCCTAGTTCATCTCTGTGAAGAAGTTGATGTGTGATGTGCACCATAGGTTTTTGTAACTGACCTTCTTCTTGATCTTCATCGTGTGGATGAATTGAAGAACTTTGCAACCAACAACTCTCTCTCTAGTTGGTGAATTGAAGTCGCGTACTGGGATCCGCACAATTGGTTAGTCACGTACTGGGAGCCGTGCATCAAAAGGAAAAACTGTCACTACAGAACAAGTCTAATTGGGTATTGGGGTAAGGGTTCAATTGTAGGTTGGTAAGGTACTGCGATTCCTTACTTGTAATCGCTTGTTGTGATAATAGTGGAGTTTCGGGAGTGGTGACCTTAAATCATCCGGTGGAGTTTTTGCCATTAGGTTTTTCCCATTCGTAAACAAATCACCTTATCAATTTTATTTTCCGCTACATACTTTAGTTATTGGTAATTTGTTTGTGCTACCACGCAATTTGCATGTTAACTTGATTAATTGAATACTTCGCTAATTAATGAACTTAATTAATCACAAGGGGTCAATGCATTTGTGGCCTATCAATCTGCAATCAATTGAAGCTCAAAGTAGGAGATGCTCAAGTAGTACTTAATTACTTCACCCACTTGCAATTAATTAATCCGAACTTCTTTTATATGATGGATCTCAATGATGAAAGGATGTTTGCGGAATTTGTTCTGGACAAATGCAAAAGCCAGGGTTGCATATGGCTATTTTGGTGATGTAGTTGCAATTGACATTACCTACTTGACAAATAAATATGAAGTTCCCCTGCTTGAAAAATAAATATTCAATCTTATGCTAAAGTTGAAGGCTACCCTCTATATCACTGAGTTTGAATTCAACATATTCTAACCTACAGCATTATGTTTGAAATATTCCATAAAAATTGAAAGTAACATCTGTTAGTCCTTAGTGAAGCTTACAAAATTAACATTTGTTGGGTAGATTATGAATATGGATGCTGCACTGGATTGATCTCATGAAATTAATACTTCCACCAATGACAATGTAAACCCCCTTCTAAGCTTTAAACCAGTTACTATTATTCTCTAGAATACATCCAGAAAAGCTTCATGACTCTTGGATTGCACCTAAAGACATACCCAATGCCAAAGGCCAAGCAATTTCGCTCACTAAAAGATTCAAAAGATAGCTACTATATATCATCCATATTAATATTCTTGATAACACTCTTCTTAGGTTGGATTTTCAACTTAGGCATCCAAATCTTGGATGGTCCATCACAAACTAAAGAATTAAGCCTCATAAGCTATGTATGCAAGATCAGAGGTGACAAACATGGATGTGGGTCAATGGCTGTCACCGGCAGCATCTAGGGCTTGGGCTGTTTCTGGCGGGGGCTAAGGCTTGAGTCTTCGGCGGGTCAGTGCTTGGGTTTCTTCACTCTCTCTATCGTGGTGGGTTTGTGAATTTTTTTTTCCTAAAGCGTGGGTTTGTGAATGATAGAATAAGTTATAATGCCACGCCATTGAAAAATGCTAAGTCCTTGTTTCTTTAGCCATGTAAGTAATATCACTAACGGTAGTTAGTAAAAGGACTAATACAACTCATTTTTTTAACTTGAGGGACCAATTGTGCTCAGTTGAAACTTGAGGGACCAATTGTGCACATAGGGTAAACTTGAGGGACCAATATTGTAGTTTCACCTATAATATATATTAAAAGTACAAATAAAGTAAATTAGTAATAGGGTAGGATTGAACCTTACTAATTCACTACATGGACATATCATTGTAGAAATTATGGAATGAGACAAATAATCAGCTTGTGAGGATGGTCCTCTAATAAATTTCTAAATAAGAACTTTCTACACTAATGACCATATATAATCAAGTGAAGATTATGAAATATAATGCCTAAAAAATTAGTGAAAATATTACAGTATATAAATGCAGAACTGATATATGAAGGTATGATTAATAGATTTAAAAATAGACCCTAAATTTAAGCTAGATAGCACAGCCTGAGTAACATCCATACCTACATACGTCCAATATGTCTGATAGAACAGCGGAGGCATGCCATCCGGGCCAGGAGCTTTAAGTGGTGCCATTTGCGTCATTGCTTCACCAATCTCTTCACTAGATAGGGTTTTCCCAACTTTGCTCTCATTTCATCAGTAACCATTGCTTGAACACCATCTAAGATACGATCTAAATCATGCAAATTAGAGGAAGTAAAAGTTTAGAATAATACTCAATAAGGAGGACCGAAAAAGCCCCCTTATCCTCTTGCATAACCCCCGTTGTCATCTCGCAAACCCTTAATGAAATTCTGCCTTTTCCTTTGTGTTGTAGACCCATGAAAAGAACGAGTATTTTGATCCCCATCCTTTAACCATTGTATACGAGACCTTTGATGCCACATCTTTTCTTCTTTGTCATATAAAGCATGCAACTCCTTTTTCAATCGATCAACCTCATCACAATTACCAAATCTGACCGAAAACTTCTCAGCCCTCCAAAGCCGATCCTTAGTTATTTTTATGATGCTTTGTACATGCCCAAAATGATCTTGACTCCCCACTTTCAACCTATTTTTACACTGTTTCAATTTCATGGCCATAGCATACATAGGAGTACCACCTGGTGAACAATCCCATGCTTGAGTAATAGCATCTCTGTACCTTGAATTCGAGACCCACATAGCCTCAAATCTAAATGGTTTTCGTCGTCACCTATGACGCTCCCCACCTACATCCAAAGACATAAGAATGGGACAGTGATCCGATGTAAAGCAATTTAAGTGCCCTACCCTCCCCGTGGGAAATTTTGTCCACCACTCATAATTTGCAACACCCCTATCTAATCTCTCCCAAATCATCTCACCCCTTCGTCTCCCTTTCCAAGTGAAGTGTGGAACTGAATAACCCAAATCGACAAAGCCACATACATCTAAAACCTCACAAAAATTTTCCATTAAATTATGAGCTCTCAGGATCCCACCTTTCTTATCCTGTAGCTTAAGCAACTCATTGAAGTCACCAAAATAGCACCACAGAAGTTTAGGCTTTAAACTCAATATACGGAGGAGCATATTCCATCCTTCACTTCTACGGCTTGCCTCAGGCTCCCCATAAAACCCAGTCAAACGCCAAGCACATTCCGAATCACCATCTATAATGGAATCAATACAGTAACTCGAAAAACTATCCACCCACACAACAACCCCCTTCTTCCATAGAAGGGCCAAACCCCCTCCTCTAACACCCGTTGGAACCATAAAACAACCATCAATCTGAATCCTATCCCGAACCCACATCATATGTTCTCTAGATGACCATGTTTCTAATAAAAACACAATCATAGGATCTTGAGCTCGTACAATATCAACATGCTCCTAAACTGCACGACGGTTCCCAAGCCCTTAACAGTTCCATGCTAAAAGTTTCATGGCTATTGGCGGGGCTGTCCATCAGCTTCCACCGTTAAAACATTTGAATAAGTTACCCTTTTCTTGCACCGCTCACTTACTTCCTCCAAAACCCCATCCTCCTGTTGTCTCGAATGCTTAGACAGAACCACTCCTAAAGGTTCAAGGACCACACCAAATTTTCTAGGTACTTGAGTAAACGTAGAGAGACTTGAATTATGTAAAGGTGGCTTCTCTTGTGTAAACAAATTTTTCAAGAAGAGGGCTGAACCCATCATCCTAGAACCCACGCCTCCCTGTGAAGTTTCTAAGCCAACTTCCACTTGATCATATCTAGACAATTCACCATCAATCTCATCCAACTGAGCCTAAAAGGATGATGGAGAAGAGTGCATGGTCTAGTTTATCACACAACACTGGCCCAAGCCCATGTCCACCTTTGACCGTCTCTTGCACCACTGCCTAATCTCCCAGCCCACCCCTATCAAACCGAGCTTGCTGCCTTTCTACATTCACATTCCTCTAGTTAGGTTGCACTCCAGCCCGTCACTGCCCCTCATGCCTTCCTATTCCTCATATCCTACCACCCGCACAATCGCCCTCTTGGCTAGGTTCGGAGTACTAGCTCGTAGCCATGGACTAAACTACTAGTTTCTCGCCGACATGGATCCCTTTCTATTTTGCCATAGCGAACAATCCCGATCTTGGTGAGTAAGACATCCACACCAGTAACACAAATTAGGCAAGCACTCATATTTAAAACTAACCCAACTCTCTTCACCATTATCAAATTCAACCTTTCTGCCTCTACTTAGGGGTTTTGTAATATCAATAGATATCCTTACTCGCATATTACCCCCTTCAAACTCCTCAGCATCAACTGAACTTGGAATCACTGCTCCCGCTAATGACACGATATCGGAAGCGATTCTCATATTCAGACTACCTAAAGGAAGATCATGAACCTAAACCCAGAAGCTGACTTTCTTGAAAATTAGCCCTTTCACCTCTGCCTGTCTTAAAATTCTCTTCAACGCAACCAAGTTTTTATCAAAAGACCATGGCTCGCCCACAAAAACTTTCTCGACATCGGATTCTTCCATGAAAACAAATAACACACAATGATTTCCCATGTCCCTCACCTCGAAGTCCTTCTTAACATGCCAAAGTAGCTTAAAGGTTCTAGCAATTGATTCCATACTAAGCATTCTACCCATGAAAAATTGAGCCGCCAAGAGTTATGGACCCTCCACACTACTTCCACACACCCGATACTTACTTCCTTTAGTTTCAGACAAAGTGAAAGTTTCTCACAAAGCCAAGAGGTTCTCCATGTTGTCCTCATAGTTGTGCTTACCATGTCCTCTTGATAAAAAACACTAAAGAAAAAGAGAAGCCTAACTCAGAGAGTAGGCATTCCTTCTACTGCCACGTAGGGTTTTGCAAAAGCCTTAGGGCAGAGAAACTAATAGTGGTTGAAAGAAATCACTCAAGGAAGGGTAAAATCTACTCTTGACCGGATAATCATGAAATTTGAATGTAAACCATAGCAAGCATGCCTTACTTTCATGGTTTTGAAATCCGAACCATTTATTGAAACATAAAAGGGAGAGGTTCAAGGTTTTTAAGGTTACACTGAAGTTGAACCGAGGTCAAACCGTGATGACGTCATAATTAATTTAATAATTATTTTAAATATATATAAATATTAAATTAATAAAAAATATAAAAATTAACTAAAATAGTCTAGTTCATTTAGAGATCTATCTTTCAAATATTTTTTATATCATAACTTTCACAAGACAAATAAAAAAAGTCAAATCCTTGGCAAACATAAATATGAATTACTCAATCAATCCATAAAAGTACAAAGTAAAAATGCATAAACAAGTCTCCAAGTTACACATTGTTTCTTACAAAAATACATAAAACTGATTTCTAAAAAACAAAATAGAACTTCAAACTCCAAGTTACACACTATGTCTTACAAAAAGATAGAAATTATCTCCAAAATACAGAATAGAATTTCAAAGTTCAAATAGAATTGTTATGATCATAAATCATCATGCTCATCATCATTACTTGGAAATCCAAGAGAATGGCTTATTGTTTGTCCAAATGTTCTCAAATCAATTCCTTCAACCTCACTGCAATCATCTGCACACAAGGTTGAACAAAATAAAAAGAAAAATCATTATAATGTTTACACAAGTTTGAAAAGAATAAAAGAAAAATCACATAGGTTAATCAAATTGTTTACATATAAACTAACCTTCAGTATTAGAAGATGGCTCTTCACTTGCTAAATACACACCATCTTCATAAATTGCATTCTCCAACTCTTCATATCCTAGATATGGGTCTTCCTCTTCCACAAATACCCAAATATCAGTTTTGTCAATACTTGCATAATCAATGGGGTCAAAATTAAACTTTTTGCTTTAAAGCCTGCACCATAAAATGTCATGCTCATTACTAGAATTTGACGATATTAGTAACTAACAATTACATTATATAAATGACTTCCTAAAAATTAATACAATGATAAGATATAGCATTTAGTTACCTGTGTCTCAATCACAAGTTATGATGAACAAACACAAGATCATTAAGTCTTTGATGCTCCTACCTATTTCTCCTCTTAGAATGTATTTGTTCAAATAAACTCTAATTATGCTCACATCCAGAAGAGGTGGAAGTTTGGCTAAGGATTCTAATTGCCAATTTTTACAAGTTTGGAGCATCAGCCGCCAACAACTTCCACGATTCATCTAATTTTCATAATACAACATAAACTAATATTAATCAACATAAACAAACTAACTTTCAATTGAATAATCACTTCAGTTATCTAAACTACAGTGACAAAACTAACTTTCAACATAAACAAAAAAACTAAGAATTGTTTATACTATTAAAGTAAACTAATTACTTCTTACCTGGATGAGTTGTCTTGCTTGTTGACAATGCAAGATCTCTATCAAAGCTCCCAATACAGTCTCGAAAATATTTAGTTTCCTTAATTATCTTTTCTTGGTTACCATTAGATGTGGCAAAACGGGCGGGTCGGGTCGAGTCAATCGAGTTTGCGGGCCAAATGGGTCGCAGGTCAAAATAAGTCATTTTTAAACGGGTCAAACAGGTTGCTGGTCAACTCGGGTTGGGTTGGGTTGACCCGTATTTTTCGAACATTTTTTTTTTTCAATTACAAAAACAAATCAATGACAACCTATTTAGAGAAAATGAATAAAATCAATTAAGCAAATAAATTGCACTTAATGCCACTTGTTAATATCCTTCCAATTCTGACAGTTTTGAGTATGACAAAAATTATTTATAGTCATAAATTTATGATGGAAAAGTCTTCAATGTTAATAATTCACTGTCAAAATGCATATAATTACAAGTTTACATCTTCAAAAAGAGATAGATTTTAAAACAAACAGAACAAGTAAACTAACAAAGTAGCAAGTTATCAGTCTTCTTAAGTGTACATGTTCCTACATTTAAAATAATAGTAAAGTTAGATTACTTAGAAAGATAAACTAAACAAAAAAAAGATTTAAAAATAAACATAACATATTAAGTAAAGAAGAATAAGTAAATATTTTATAATAATTACACCTCAATCTCAATTTACTCAACGTTGGTAGTAGATTTAGCACTGCAAAAATTCATACTTGCAAATTGTAGCTTCTTTTTTCTTTTTTAGAAATAATTACAACATGCTACTAACCCTACAGCTCGAACCTTTTCCGCCCTAGACCCCTAAGTACTTTGTACATTGGGAGGTGCCAATTCAGCTACAAGGCCTTTGGCTTGCAAATTGTAGCTCAAGTTTGTCACGTTTCAACTTTCAGGTTTGTGCATTGTGTGTGCCTTTGGCTTTGGACAATGGACTATAGCTAGTATTGAATGAGATTTTTTTTTAATGGTTGTCTTGACAACCTTGTGTTGTCTTGTCTCATAACTCATTCTCTCATGTCATGTTCATGATGTGTGAAGTTTAGCTCTTATTGGTTGTGATGAAGCTTAAATAGTCTTCAACAACAAAAAAAAAAAAGCTCAAATAGTCATATTCTCATGTCATGTCTTGTCAATAGTTTTACTTGTTTGTGCTTTATGCACCTAGTATCATGTAGTTTAAATATTTTTTAGCGAATTTTTTTTAACGGGTCAGGTCACAAGTTATCAGAGTCAGGTCGGGTTGACCCGCAAAAAATCAGGCTGGGTCACGGGTCAACCCGTTTTTGCTTCGAGTCAAAAAAATCGAATTCGAGTCAAGTATTTTTCAGGTCGGGTTAGTAAATTCTGACCCGTATTGCCATGTCTAGTCACCATCATATTTTTTCCCAATGCAGTCTAAAACAACCATATTTACTGCTGGTTTCTGACAAAAATTCTTCTCATCATATTGAAAAGCAGGATTTAACCAATATGCAACAGCATGAAGATCTTTGTGCAAATGTTTATCCCAACGGTTTTTTATAATTGAGGTGTATGGCTTGTACAAGTGCTTTGTCATTCGGAAGATCTTCTTGATTCCCAATCATGCTCTATACATGCCCTTATACATATATCCTATTGCAGACCTTTGATCAGAATCAACAATCCGTAACAACGAATGAGTGGCAATGAAATCTTGACAATAACATTAATATCATCCCAAAAAGAATTATCCAAAATGATAGAAACTGCTTCTTTTGCCTTTAACTCTCTTGCCAATCTATGGTCCACAAAGAACTTGCTAGTCACTAAGGCTTGCAAGTCATGCTTATGCACATGAATGCTTCCAAATGCAAGTAAAGTAGTGGCAAATCTTGTTGCTCCCGAATGTACAATTTCTGTACAACCAGGTCTATTCCCCAACCAAACAACCAAAGCCACATGATTATAAATAAAAACCGTAATTTTGGGAGCACGTTCTTTAAGTCTATCCACGTGAGGCATGTCTCCCATATCCTTCAACACAAGATTCAAGCAATGTGTTGCACAAGGAGACCAACTAATAGTTTTATACTTTTCACACAATAATTTACCAGCAGATACATAATTGGAAGCATTATTAGTAACCATGTGAACCATGTTTTTTGGACCAACCCATGCAACTACTTCATCAAACAATTTAAACAAGTTTCTGGAACTCTTCACAATCTCTAAGGCATCAATTGATTTTACAAATACCATTCCCCTAGGACATAAACAAGGAAATTGATCAATGGCCTATGTCTACTATCTACCCAACCATCAGCCACAAGTGTACATCCAACTTTTGCCCAATGCCTACATTGTGAGTCAACCAACAACTAAGTCTCTTCTTTTGATCCCTCAACAAAAGGACCTGTATAGCGTGATAAGTTGGACCTTTGTAACCAAGACCAGCAACAACCACGACATCAATCATCCTTTAGTAGTACACTGAATTCACAACATTAAATTGAATGCAAGTGTCATACATCCACCTTGCAATAGCCATATCAGCTTGCCTCACCTTTTCTTTGCTTTAGAACACACTTTTAAGAGATGATTGACCTCCTAGAGTAGTTCTTGGAGCAAGTAATTATCCACTGGCTTTGTACCCTTTCTTTTACCTAAAACAGTTTTTTTAGGCAACCCACTACTAAATACTTCTTGAACATCTTCATCTTCTTTCATATCATTATTTGTGGAAGGCACACTGAACATTTCTTCATGACATTGTTTGTCAGCTTTTTTCTTCAATTCAAACTCCTTCAAATATTCCAACATTTGGTATCTCACATCATGAGAAACCTTTTTACACAATCCAATATCACATTTTATCCCTGCAAGGTGTCATTTCATCCTATTAATACCCCCACCTTTATATGTTTGCCTACAGTACACACATTTAAAGTATTTCATCCCTTCTCATCAATCCCAAGGCTAAAACATTCCCAAGCTTAATCAACCTTTTCCCTTACTCTTGAGCTAGACTCCACTACATTGGAATCAACTTCATGTGATGGAGTAGACCTAGTCTCAGTTTCCATTTTAATCTAAAAGACTAAACAACCAGCCAAACATTCATAGACCTATCAATTTTTGAAATATAGAGAGTCAAAGAATCACAACTTCATACATAGAGTCAAATTAACAAACTAATATACACAGAGTCATAGAGTTAAAGAATCACAAATTCACAACTTCATACAATTTTTGAAATTCACCAATTTTTTACAACTGACCCATCACCCCAAATATCCAAATACACAGTTGACAGTCCATATATAGCTATATATATTCACAAACATAAACATATATATACTCTCACGTGCAATTATCACATAATATAATTGATCTTGTAAACTACACTCAATGGAAGCCTACAGAAATGAATTGATGACCATCAATAGCAAATATCGTAAATATCTTACACTCAATGCAAAGGCAAATTTTGTGTATCTCTAACATTTTTAAATTACCAAACTTATGTACTTTTGATGTTCACAAATTCAACGAGAAAAAAACAAGAATAAATCACAATTTTCACATGTAAAAGATTGATGTTCATAGATTATTTTACCTAATCAACTTTCGTAGATGAGAGTGCGGGATGAGGGAGAGAGGTAGAGATTTTTGGTGGCCGACGGTGACGAGGGAGAAAGGCAGAGAAGTAATGAGAGTGAGAGAGAGGCAAAGAGTGATTGAGAGATTGAGGCAAGGGTTTCTATTTTTTTTTTTTTTTTTTTTGAGAGAGTGATCCAATTTCAAAGTCCAAACAATGCCGTATAGGAAAAAATATAGAGAATTGAGTCCAGAATGGTGTCGTTAAAGGCTTGAAATAAAGGACCCGTGTGAACTGCCTAAACCGGTAACGATTCACAAAATCAAGCAATCAAACTGCGGTCCATATGGGTCCCTACTTTTTTTGCATGGAACGGTTCTTGATGTTAAACAAACCGTAGAAATGGTCGGTTCTAGGTTTTCCCGGTCAAACAGTACGGTCCAGTTTGAGTTTCAAAACTATGCTTACTTTAATGTAATAATCAAGTTGCTCTCCAAATTGTAGCAAATCTAGTCTATCACAAACACACTAAGCATATTGAGATAAACTATCATCTAATTCGAGAAAATATTAAACAATGTGTGATAAAGACCTTTCACATCTCAAAGTACAAATCAGATAATAAACATTTTCACTAAAGCCTTAGGGCTTCCAGTAGCAGACAAAATGGAAATTTTGAACATTTATCAATCTACATCAAGTCAATTCAAGAGAGCAAGGTTGAGGTTTCATTATAGACATTTGCTACAACTAGTTTGAGAGAGAGTGTTAACAAGAAAGAATTAAAGGTTCCAACGATGTCGTTTTGTAGGTTGAAGAGACTAATGGGAAAAAAACAATACAATGACATCGTTGCATCTATATATATACATATATATATATATATATATATATATATATAAACCGAAACCTCTCAACCTCTCACAATTTTCCACGTCAACATAATTTTTTTTTTAAAAAAAAACATAAAAACAAAATAAAGTTTTCTAAAACCCGATAAACTTTTCTCTCCCAATGCTCCTTCCTTAGTCCCACGGCAAAGCCCACCTTCCATCCAAAGACACACCACTTCTTCCATCAAAAACACAAATTCCTCAATCAAAACCCACCCTACCCACAAAAAGTACGCTCTTCTCTCCCTCTCACTCTCTCTGAAATTATTTTTCTATACACAACTTTGAAACATTTCTTTGGTGGTCCAAGGCCAATTTACTCCAACCCACAAATCTCCACAACTTCCATTACCGAATGGCATAACTAATTGAAGAGAACACAAGAGAAGGTTAACAAAGAGCAATACTACAAGAGAAGGATCAATGTAGAAAAGAGCACTACTACAAGAGAGGGATAACAAAGGATTTGATTATGGGGAAAAGAAAAAGAAAAACAAATAGGCAAGAAGAGATAGTTACAGAAGATAACGGAGAGAAAGAGACGGAATTTTTCGTACCGGTACCTTGACATCATCCCGCCCTTCTTCTTCTTCTTTCTTTTTTTTGTTCTTCTTCATGTTGCTTTACCCAGATGTGTAGTTTGGGTTTCCTATTTAACTTTTTTAATATGCTGTTTTTTTAAATGTGCCCATACCTGTTTGATACACCACGTGAATTAATTCTAGGCGTAAATGCACTTTTAGTCCCTATATTTTGACGTTTTTTCATTTTAGTCCCTATATTTTATTTTTACTACTTTTAGTCCCTAAACCAATTACCGCATCTCATTTTAGTCCTTTCCATCGGTCAACCGATGGAAAAGGCTGATGTGGCTGACGGCACAATAAAAAAATAATTAAAAAAATCTATTTTGGCATTAAACAATTGCCACATCAGCATTTAAATTTAAAAAAAATTAATTTATTAATTTTAACTAAATAAAAAAAATTAAAAACAAAAAATCACATTAATTGAGATCTACAACTGCCTTGAACAAGAACACAGACCAGATCAAAGAACACAAACCCAAAAATTAAAAAATAAAAAAAAAAAAAAAAAATCTAATAGCAACAGCAACAACAACAACAACAACAAACAACCATTCAAGGCCGAATTCTCCAACAAATCATTAATCCACATGATTTTTGCAAATCAAACCCATAAACCCAGTAAAAAAAAACAATCTCCAACAAGCCCATAAACCTATGTTTTTTTAGGAAACAAACACAAAATAAACCTAAAAAATTTAGCTTTCTTCCTCACCACCACTAAGAATATCCCTCAAAGACCTGTACACAATCCCCGCCTGTTTCATCACCTTCTCTCTCTTCTCCTTCTTACAACTACAACAACTATCTTTCTTTCTCTCCCTCAGTCCCAAACCAAACCCAGGCCTCTTCTTCATGCTCAGATGGTTGCTCCACCTCGATGACCCACATGTTTTCAAACGAGTTCTTGACTCAAAACCTTATAGGTTTCGAGCAACTGGGTTCAATTGGGCTAAACCAACTAACCCCATCTCAAATCCACCAGATCCAAACCCAGATCCACCTCCAAAACCAACACTTTTACCCACAAAATCAACAACCACAACATGGTTCTTGTTCTTCAAATACCCTCAGCTTTTTGCCAGGCTTAACTTCCCAAACCTTCGTCACCATGGCTCTTGCGTTAGCGGCGATTTAGATCTTTTTTTTTTGTTTTTTTTTTAAAGCTTCGCCTTTGAGAAATTCACAGGTATCGAAGGCCTTACCGGCGGCAAGCGATACAGCGAGAAATTGAATGAAAGAGAAAGAGAGAATTGGAGGAGCTCCAAGACGAGAGCTAAGATGTGGGTTCAAGCCGAAGTTGAACAAGCACTTGTGAGAGTAGATTTTGTCCGAGATGAGAGAAGAAAAAGAGGAAGAAAGAAAGAAGACTAAAGGAAGAAAGGGAGGCAAAGAAACTGTGAGAAAGATCTGGGGAAGAAGAAGAAAAATAAAGAAGAAAAAGAAACTTAGATCTATTAGGTTTGGGTGTGTGTTGTTATATTTAAATCTGGGTTTGTGTTAATTGTGTTATTGTTGAAGATAAACTTTTAATTCTGCTGTTGTTTTTTTTTTTTAAATTGATAAATTAAATTTTTTTTTTTAAATTAGATGTTAATGTGACATTTTAAATTTCTAGGCAATCAAACATGTTTAGGGAAGAACATGAAGAATAGTCATGTTCTTCCCAAAAACTAATGAACTTTTTTTTTTTTTTTAATTTTAATGTTTGTTTTTAATTTAATTATTTATTGTATGTAATTATATTATTTTTTTATTCTACCGTCAGCCACGTCAGCCTTTTCCATCGGTTGACCGACAGAAAGGACTAAAATGAGACGTGATAATTGGTTTAGAAACTAAAAGTGGTAAAAATAAAATGTAAGGACTAAAATGGAAAAAAGTAAAAATGTAGGGACTAAAAATGCATTTATGCCTTGATTCTAATTCAATTTTTTGCACATTATCAATGTTAATAGCATCTAGAAACAGGTGCTCCTAGCCTTTTAGTTTAAAATAATAATAATAATTATAATTATAATTGTACTTAAATTTTTTGATAATATTGAAGTATATCAACTATCATAAATCTTAACATTTTTAACAATTCATTTAAGTTTTTCCTAATAAACACATAAATCCAAAAATAAATATTTATATCTATTTATTTATATATAAAATTAGCGGTAACTTCAAAATAATTCAAAGGTTTTATCAAAACATGTTTCTAGTCAGCATTGACTCTCTTGGGATAGTCCCATGGGTAGTGGTATACTTTTGCAAAAGTGAAAAATAAAGCTTTTTGGAAGGTGCTTGATTTACAAACACCATTCCATACTTATTTACATAGGTACATTTTCATTCTATAAACACATTTTTAGTTAATAAGTACATTTTCATTCAATAGGCATATTTTGATATATCTAATACGAAGAGTTATGACATTTCAATAAGCACCTTTTAGTATATATATTACAATATATATTTTATATACCTATATATACAACACAAATTAAATTAGAGATTCAACATTCTATCTCTTATTCATTCCCACAAAAAACTAATAAATAAAACAACATTTCTTTCTTCTGTCTAACTAATAAAACTTTGAGCTATTTTTTTCAATATATATATAAATTTTATGCATTTTTGTTTACTACTCCAACTCAAAAATAATGATTTCCCCCCCCCCCCCCCCAAAACTCATTCAAAATCTATTCTTGTGCATCGCACGGGTTAACGACTAGTTAAAACAAATTTAAATAAAGCATTAAAGGAGTGAATGGTTCATAATGGAATAATTTCCTTAATTAATGCTAGATCAGATCAGATTTACTTAACCACTTCTAATCTATTTCAAGCACATGTTAAACGAGATGTTAGAACTGTGCAATGGCTAGTTTAGGCTAGGTTTGTTTTTTGCTTCTTCTTCTTCTTCTTCTTCTTCTTCTTCTTCTTCTTCTTCTTCTTCTTCTCTCTCTCTCTCTCTAAACTTCAACCTCTTGCTGCCATTGCCCATCATGCCTCTACACTTCACCTCACCTATCGCACCTCCACATGTCACCTCTCCGTCTTACAGAATCTGTTATACATGGAAGCAAGTGGAGTTTTCCTTTCATTTAAATATAAGTGGTCAACTAATTTTCATTTTCCTTTGGTGGTAGTGAGTTTCAGATGGTGGTGATTGTGATTGGTTTTGGTGGTGGTGGTGGGTAGTGGTGTGTTTTAGACAGACGAAGAGAAAGAGAGAAAAAAGAAGAAGAAATGAATAAGTAAAGGAATAAAACATAAAATTAGAACATGTGATGTAGAATGTATTGTCAAATACTATATTAAAGTAGTAAAAAAAAAAGTTTTGGTGTATGGAATAAAATTGTTTTTGTAACAACAGCTCAGGCTGATGCTCTTAGTGTGCATTTAGCTCCAACTTAAAAAACTAGCTTATTTTACTATTCAGCTTATTTTTTCTACTATTTATGGACATCACTGCACTTTTTAATACTATTTATAGGTCTTATTGTACTATTTCAACTAACTTTTACTTTTATCTACAGTTTCAGCAAAAAGTTTTCAGTTTCAGCAAAATAAGCGGATCCCAAATAGACCCTTAATAGAATATGAGTATTAATTTAGATTATTTTAATGGGTAACGAGTTGAAGAGATAAAATATAGGGTGTAATATTAAATATTATGCTAATATAAATAAAATAATTTTTTAAGATGTTAAAATGAGAATTTTTTAGAACATCTAATGCTGATGCTCAATATCAAATTTTGTTGTTGCAGACTGAGAGCTCTTTGGTTGGAGCATGGGTGTGCTTTGCTCAGTGCTGGCCCAAGGCCTAGGCCTAAGGCCCCACCAAAAAAAAAATTGCTTAAGAAAAAAGGCCTCACTTTTTATATTTAAAGGCCTAAATTTTCATAAAATTATATATATTTTCTAAAAGTTATACATTTTTTTTTTATTAGTAATGTTAAAAATACTACAAATTTTATTATTGGCTTACAAATTTCCATGTTATTAATCACAAATTGATAAAGTTCATCAATGAAAGACAACGTCACGTTATAGTTTGACCATTTTATAGTGCTTTTAATTAGCGCATCTTTTTCATTTCTATTAAGACTCTCAAAGTACGAGACCAATAGAACCTTAATTCAATTGAAATCCTAAAATATTTCAAAAAGATGTTGCAAATGTGTTAAATCATCAATTATAGATTAATCTCTCGGGATAGTTTGAGACTTTGATTTTTGTAAACTAATATCCTACAAAGCCACACACCAAATAATATTTATCTTTCTCTATTGAAATCAAAATATAAAATTAAAAATTAAATTACAACTTTATTTAACTATGCATCGTCTTATATCCAAAATAAAGTATCTTTTTCAATAGCAATATATTTTTATTTTTTTTCTTATTAATATTTATTGTTCAACTATGATATTCTATTATCTATATGAAATTAACATTAGTCTAGTTGGTATTATTTATGTATTTAATGTATCAAATTGACATTAATTTGATTAGGATTAAATAATTTTGTTTAATTAATATTTACATATTAAAGGTTCCGCGTAAATTTTTTGCCTTAGGTCTCAAATTATGTTGAGCCGCCCCTGGCTTTCCTTCCGTGATTCAGTGATCGCCCACCTTCATTTGAAGACCTTGGTCGAGGATGGTCGTCGAATGTAGGACTACAATTGGGGCATGAACATAGTTTTGGACCTAACAGTCCATGGGTCTAAAAGATCCTCGAAGTCTGTTTCAAGATTGGGCTTTAAAGGGGTCTTGGGCGTAAACATATATAGTTTTGGACCTATCACTCTCCTTCACTCTGTAGTGCTTTTTAACCTCGTTGACTTGGTCAGGGTTCGAGAAACAAATATGAATCAAAATTTATTTTTAGAAATTGAAAATATAACCACGTTCTACCAAAAAAAAAAATATAACCAAGATTTGAATTGCGATATAGGGCTATTGGACATAGATGTATATATGAGTTCCAGGAAATATATCAAGCTGTTTAATCAAGAATTCAAGAGTAATTTGATTGTAGAAATTAAACAATATCTAGATATATAGAACAGATGGACATAGATTTAAATATATTGCATTGGTTTGCCAAGTTCCACAGTAGAGTAACTTGTGCCGAGTTGCAGTCTTATTGGTCATGTGGCTCTTCTTGATTTGCCATCACAAAAAAGAATCAATTTAATACTGCATCACACAGTAAAAGTGTAAGACTCTCATATACATAACCATTTAGAGATGCCCCAATGTCCTCCCCTAGAGATTTTCCATAGCCCCAAACGGAGCTTTTATATATATATATATATATATATATATATGTATGTATATATATATATATATATATATATATTTATATATATAAGAAAAAAAAATATTACAATGTAACAAAAATGAACTCATGATCGAGTGCCAATTTTAGCAAAGAAGATTTGAAATTAAGGCTGAATGGGTATTAGAGGAAAGCACACGCTCTTTGCTTGCGTGGCTTCTTCCTCTTTGGTTTTGGTGGCCTCAAAGCAACCTTTATTGCCGCATCAAAAACCGTCTTCACATTCTGAACAACCAAAACCAAGAGAGAATTTAGAATTAAACACTTGTGTGAAATAAACACTTGTGTTTTAATGTTGTGTTAAAATAAGGAAACTAGGAAAGACTAAGATTTATTAAGTGATATGTTTTATTGGATACATACTAGGAAATTTTATCATGGAAAAGAATTTTGTTTACCTGTTGTGTTTTAGAACTGCACTCTATGTAAAGTACTGCACCAATCATTTTCCTCAATTCCTCACCCTGCGAATCAATCCCACGTTAAAATCCCCACGCATATTTTTTTAACTATATTTGTATAAATATATATGTAGCATCTCTACTATAGCTTTGCTTTTTTTTTTTTTTTTCTTTTTTCTTTTTTTTTTTAAATTCATAGATGACATGCCTGAGCAGTTGTTATTGGTGTTGCTCCAGGATGATCAGCCAAAAAGTGTTTGTCTTCTCGCAAATCTGCACTTGAAAGTTCTCCAATAAGTACCGATTTATAGAGCCAAATTAAATTACAACGAAAAATTTAATGAACATGGTTATGCATGCGACCGAGAGATGACAAACTTTTCCAACTTTCAATGGGGTTACCATTACTAAGCATAACCAAAGTGAAGAATAAATTGAATGTCATGAAAAACTTCCTAAGCCAGTGGGAACACCACATTGGGAAATTTTTTTGAGATGATCGTCTATCATTTAAAATTTTATTTTTTAGTAGAGGAATAGTAGTACATATATACTGAGTAACAAAAAAATCATGCTTTTGAAATCTGTAATAAACTGTAACGGTTCCAACAATTGTGAAAGTTTTTGACAAATTGTAAATTATCAATCTACTCTATAACTTAAGCCAGCGTGCGTGGTCATTGTAATCTGAATTTATTAATTTTAATTGCATTTAACATCTTTAAAAATTTGTCAATATGATATTAATAACTTATGCTTGTAATGCTTTTGCATGATATTAAATTGTCTTACCAAGTTTGGTTCCCACAAGCACAATTGGCACGTTGGGAGCATAATGTTTTAGCTCAGGGATCCACTGTTAGACATGAATCCAATTGTCATCTCAAAGTCTTTTAATAAGCTGTGGATGATAACTAAAGAAAGGAAAAATTACAGAAAACCAAAAAAAAAAAAAAACCTTTTTGGAGATGTTCTCATAACTGGCCTTGCTTATGAGAGAGAAGGCCAACAAAAACACATCAGCTCCTCTATAACTTAGAGGCCTTAGCCTATTGTAATCTTCCTGTCCTGTAATGCACAAACGACTATACTAGCTTAGAGCCCATTAACTTCCTACATATATGGAATCCTAACATGATTGTAGTTTTTTTTTTTTTTTTTTTTTTAAACTTGTGAGACATATCTATATATATATATATATATATATATATTTATATGTATTTGTGTTTTTAATATTTGTTGTATTGGCCCAAAAGACCCAATTGTAGTGTAAAGCACATCTACACCTAACCCTAATTGTGTTAGTCTCTATATAGCATTAGTTTTTCACACTAATTGAGCTTTCAAGGTTGAATATCAATGCAATCTATACCAAATATAACATCAACACACTCTATAAGTCATCAATTTCATAGTTAACATTGAATTTCTAATAAGTGTACAAAGTGATATATCATAAACATTTGTAAATCTAAAAGTATACTTCAGTGTCGTGGAATTTTAAGTAGTGTAGCATATTCAGGACATAAGATCTTAACCCTGAAACTTTATTGGACATGAAATTACCTGCAGTATCCCATAGACCAAGGTTCACTATACTACCATCCACTACCACATTGGCACTGAAATTGTCGAACACTGTTGGAACATAATCCTAGCAAAAAAAAAAAAGGAAGCCCTTCATAATTGGTTTCTTCATGCCATGAACATTGGTTTTTAAACCAACACCCCCCCCCCCCCCCCCCCTCCCCGCCCCTCCAATTCCAAAAAGAAAAAAGAAAAGAAGAAATCATACCGTTGGAAAGGTGTTGCTAGTATAGGAAATGAGCATGCAAGTCTTTCCTACAGCACCATCTCCCACAGTCACACACTTAATAAATCTGGATGTGCTCATTTTCTTAGGCCCTTATTCTTTTTTTTTCCCAAACCAAGCAAAAGTCTCCACTTATAATCACTTGAAAAGATAAGAAGAGCATTGAAGAAAATTTAGAAGTATGAAAATAAAGAGAATGGGAAAAGGAGGGACTTAACTACCTAGAAGCTTAGCTATCACCGACTTTAGTTGAAACAAGTCTAATTTAAAATGATTGCTCTTGCCCTACTTTTCTTTCCTTTAGGTGCAAGGCCAGAGCAACATGGGTTAACAAAGTAGGTTTGGTGCTAGTGTTAGTTGGTTAAGTGTTGGAGAAGGGAAGGAATGAATGATGACAAGAGAAGAATTGCTTAGTTAACAAATACAACATGATTAGATTAGGAATATAAGATCCAAAAGTGTCAAAAAGGTTGTGCCTAGTAGAAGAGTTTTGTTGGGTGTCTGCCATTATTACTTGTTGGTTCTGTGCTTATCTGATCTGAGCTAATATTTGCCTGTTTTTAGGCCCACTGCATTTTTAAAGCCCAATAAAATACAATTTGTTAGATGAAGCTGCAAAGGACATTGTTAAGAGGAAAAAAAAAAACTATTCACCGGTGGTATCAGACGACTGTTATTGTAAATATGAGGCTGATTGCCAATTTAAATTTCCAGAAGGGCATATACACTATATACATATTATTGAATTTGAGAAAAATTAGAGTGTCACTTAACTTTATTATTTTTTTAAACTACATATTTTAATTTTTAATATTAATCTAAATCATGAAACGGGTCTATTTCAATGTCAATTTGTTTGATTTTTTTAAGATACCAAACTTGAGAATTTTTTTTACCTACATAAAAAGGGGGCGTAATGTAAGACCCTGCCTTTTTATTTATTTGTTTGAATAATTGAGGCCAATTGTATTCAAGATAGTGGAGGAGTGGTGCAAGCCCGTCTCTAACTTCTAGGCCCAAGATCCACTCCTGAACAGATGAGGTGGTTAAAAGCCCATCCTGATTGAGCACCCCAATTTGCAAGGATATGAGACAAGATATTAGAGTTCCTAGATATAAAACAAAAAAACCAACTAGAGATGGATCTTAATTCTTAAAGAGGCATTAATTATAGAAGACATTTTGGGAAGCGCCGGATTGATATTGTTTGAGAACTAAGGTGATAATTTAAGTGATGTTTTTTATATTTAAATATCAAATAAATATAACCCGTTTCTTTCTCTCTTGTGTGCTTGTGTTTGTTTCTCAAAAAAATAAATAAATAAATTTATTAAAACTAGCAAAACCAAGATTAATTTTACATAAAATATCAAAATCATAGTTGAAGTTTAAAAGTTAACAAAAAGAATTGATATTTTTTTTTTTTTTTTTTAAAGTAGGGTTATTATATCTTGGATATAAGGTCATGTATGGTGAAATATAGCTGTAATCTAATTTTCAATTTTAATTTAATTGTTAAGAAAGAGATATATATTATTTGCTGTGGTGGTCATGTGAGAGATTAGGTTTACTAATATTAAAAATTTAACGTGTAGAATATTGGTTTGCAAAAATAAATTCTCAAGTTGTTAGGGGAAATTAATCATCTAATGATTCGATGCATTTATAATTTATAATTTTTTTTTCCAAACAATTTAAGGTTTTAATTGTGTTCCGTCTCTAGGGGTCTAATATTTTGGAACTCTTGTTTGAGGTAGGATAAATAGTGTACAACCATTTCTTTTAAATAATTATTATCATACAATTTGGGCCTTTTTATAAAGAGGGGTGAGCGCCTTTCTTTTTTTTTTTTCTTTTTGTGAAGAGAGAGATTTATTTATATATACTTAGGACCTACTACATCGATAGATGGCTTTTGTATTTTTGTTATTTTTTTTTTTTTTTTGAAAGGAAAATCAATAGATGGCTAGTTACAAAGGGGGTGAGGGTTTTGTGTAGTGGTTTAACCCTGCATTTTAGAAAATAAAAAGTCTAGTACATGAGTTGGAATAAGATATAGTGCCTGATAAAATGCGATTTTTCCTCGTCAGTATGTTCCTCGTCAATATCGTTGGACAGCGTATGTTCTTGTTAAGAGAAAACACCAAGAAGATGATGACACCGGTTTAGGGCCTTCCAAGGACCCTCCGATGCTTAAATTAGCTTGAAAAACTCTTTAGAAATCAATAATATGTAGAGCAATTTGTCTATGCATTAAGAATGAATCACTTACTTGCCTCTTCTGGCTTTATATAGCCTTTATGTGACCAAATATCCAATCTGTTGGCCTCACCTTACATTGCACCTGAGTTAGAGGATTAAAGGCTCAATAATGACTAC
Source organism: Castanopsis chinensis (assembly GCA_032878915.1). Taxonomy (NCBI): domain Eukaryota; kingdom Viridiplantae; phylum Streptophyta; class Magnoliopsida; order Fagales; family Fagaceae; genus Castanopsis; species Castanopsis chinensis. The sequence continues at coordinate 9,875,746 of JAVQMG010000130.1, forward strand.
TTAATCCTAACCATTTAAGGTTCGTAACGACCATTAAATGTACAGAAGTGGATGGCGGTAATTGCTTTGTATCCGTTCATCATTTGGTCATTAAAGGTTGAATATATGTTTGGGATTAATGTGCTTACTCTCGTCCATACCTAAATCTTCACTTGCTTGGATGGTTTGTAGAATGGACGACCATTTTATCACTATTCGCCAGTTGCCTCCTTTGTTCCTTTTGCTCGTCATTGGTTTGGACGAGCAAAGGAATACAAAAGGTTTTGATGGTCCAACTGTCTCCGTTTCTTAAGATTCTTATTCAATCATCATAAATGTGACGTGACTTCCTCGTCAGGGATTTGACACGTGTTTCTTTCCCATTCATCACGCATGAGAAAATTTCATAGAATTTCCCGCGCCTTGATTTTCATTTCTTCCTTTTTGAGACACCGTTTTCTTCTTTTTCTTCCTTCTTCAACCTTTGTCTTTGAAGTTTGAAGCTCTCAAAAATTGCCAACTTCATCTTGGTAAGCTTTCTTTGCTCTGAATCTTCATTAATGGTTGATTTTGTTTCTCTTAGGCAACAAACTCCCTCTGTTTCCTTTTTCTTTGCTAGACAAAGAGTTTTTCTTAAGCACTCTAGTGGGAAACGTCCCTAAGTAGGTTTGTTCTTACCCCATAGTTATTCTACATTTAGACCTATCTTCGTTACTCTCTCCCCTAATTTGACGCTCTCTGATTAAATATCATTTGGAGATGGACATCGTAAAGGAGGGAGATTCTAAAGCTAGGTCTAGCAAGCTTGAGTCGAGTCTGTCTTCAAACTATGAGTTTAAGGAGCTAGGTGTGGACATTGCAGTGTCGAAGCCTTTGCAAACCCCAAACCTAACTTCGTCCTTTTCTTCGCTCCCTTTCCATGCCCTTTCTGAGTCTTGCTGCTTAAAGACAAAATAGTTGAAGTTCATAAGAAAAAGGTTCCAATTCTCTCATAGCATCGTCACTCGCTTACCTCATCCAAATGAGAAAGCTTGCGCCTTTGCCCATGGTGAGGTGTGCTTCTACGAAGCTACCTCATCGTGTGGCCTTCGCTTCCCCATTCACCCATTTATAATATCGCTTCTTTTCTCTATCAATCTTGCCCTTAGAAAAGTCGTCCCAAATGCCTAGAGGATGATTATAAGCTGTATGTCGGTCTAGGTAATTGTCCATGAAGGGGACATGATATCACTAAACGAGTTCCTTCATTTATATTGTCTGAAACCCTCTACCCATTATGGGTATTTTGAGCTTTTGCCTTGAAATAGGAATTCTAGGATCGTCTTTGGATTCCCTTCTTCCATCCGTGATTGGAAATCATGATACTTTTTTGTTTCTAGCTCTAGATGGGAAACCATGACTAGCGACCTTTAGGGCAAAGTCCCATGGTTACTATAGAAATGGGAGATCCTATCTTTTGGTGTGTCTTTTTTTATTTTTTATTTTTTTTAAGATGGCCTTTGTTTCATATACGTAATGGTTCTCTTGATATCTGTTTTGCAACTTTTGAATGTCCTATCTTGGAGAGTTGTTATCAGAACCGAGTTGAAGCTGCTTTGGAGTTTGCTCATTGGATTGAAGACTTTGACGATTTGGTGGAGCCTCGTCTTCTGTACAATCACTATTTTGGACCTGAGCCTTCTGAATATGTTTGAGAAAAATACTCCAAGAAGAGAAAAGCATGTATATCCTTCTTCTTTTTTATCTTCCTTTTCTTTTTATTTCTGTTTTTGATCCCTCTCTTTGGTTTTGTTTTTGCAGAGATGGCCACTAGGTACAGCAAGGACAAATATGTACGTGTTAAGGGGATGAAGAATGAACCTCTATCTTAGCTGGTTAGTCGTCACATACATAAGCTGGTACAAGTATTATGCTCAACTGCTTCTTCATCATTAAATTTTCACTCTATCCATGGAGTCTAACTTTGTACTTTTCTTCTAGGTTCTTAGAGAATCACTGCGTTTGACGACCGACTACTTGAGCACCGAGGAGAAGGTAGTGGTTGCCAACTCAAAGGTTGAGTCTATGGAAGCTGATAGCTCAAGGCTGTGAAATGATTTGATTGAGACTTTGGATAAAGTTACGAATGAAAAAAGGGAAGGCTAAAAGCTCAACGAGGCGCTGAAGGTGGAGAAACTACTCGTCACTCAAAAAGAAGATGAGATTCAAGCTGCTCTTCTTCGAACTAACGAGGATTGTAAGAAAGTGATTGATTAGTTCCTGAAGTCTTAGCACTTTTTTGACCTTCAATTCATTCATTACTACAAAGGCTTTGAGCTTTTGCGAAAATGGATGATGAAACACCATAGCCAAGCTATGGACTTCTCCAACCTTGACTTTGAGGCCATTGATATTGAGGTTCTTGTTGATGAAGCTAATGAGTAAGAGGAAGCTAATGTCGCTGTTGTTGAAGGAGATGGTGCTATTGAAGGTGGACTAGTGGACGAGGCTCGTGTGGATGAGGGTCATATGGATGAGGTCATCACTACACCTTGGAAAAGACTTTTTATATCTTTTTTTGGTCTCTTTTTTTGAGAACTTTGGTTTTCTCCTATTTTTAGGCTTTAATTTAAAAACAATGGATATTTTGGATACCTCCTGTTTTGAGGCATTTATATCTCATCTTTAAAAACAATAGATATTCTGGGATGCCTCATGTTTCGAGGTTTTTTTCTTTTATTTTTGTTCAAAAAGATATCAGTCATTTTGAATGCAGCTTTAGTTCCTTTTATCTTCTTTGTTTTGATTGCTTCGACCTTTCTTTTGGAAGGGACTTTCTTGTAGCTCATCAATTAGACATATTAACGGTTCGTCAATTAAGTCCCTTGACAATCTATTGCTACTAACAATTTTTTTTCTATAATTTGAACTCTTCATTGGAGTTCTTCCCATCAACAAGTATCTTTTACGATTTAAACTCATTATTGAAGTTTTTACCACCAATAGTTTTTTTAATGACTTAAACTCGTCATTGGAGCTTTTACCATGAACAAGTATTTTTTATGATTTAAACTCATCATTGGAGTTTTTACCACTAATGAATTAAATTCATCATTAGAGTTTTTACCATTTATAATTTCCTTTACGATTTAAACTCAATGTTGGGGTTTTTACCATTTATAATTTCCTTTACGATTTAAACTCCTCAATGGATTTTTTTATCGTCCATAGTTCCCTAATGATTTAAACTCATCGTTTGGAATTTTTACTATGGGTATCTCCTTTTAATGATCTAACTTCGTCTACAACTTTACTCTTGAGATTGTGTTGTTATGGACGATTGAATCAAAGATCAAGCCTTTTGAAAAAGAGATGGCTTATGGAGCCTTATTATTTCATTCACCCTTATTTGTGAGGGGATTACAAGGGGAATAATTGGAAATAACTTGACCAAACTGAAATGCTGAATGGAAAAATGCTAAAGTAAAAGCAAAATAAATCTCGCTTATCTGATGCATCGTCAGGCGAGGTACTCCTATGAATGGAGTTTATAGGTTTAGGTACTTCCTATTGATAGTACTTCTTGAGGTGCTCCACATTCTAAGGATGAGACAATGGAATGTCGTTGAGGTCTTTCAGGTAGTAGCTTCCTCTTCTTAAGTAACAGATAATGTTATATGGACCTTCCCAAGTAGGGCCTAACTATCCCTGGGTTATGTCTCTAGTGGCTTGTGAGACTTTTTGCAGTAACATGTCATCAAGGTTGAACATCTTGAGCTTCACCCTCTGATTGTGGTACTTTTCATCTTCTGCTGATATTGAGCCATCCTTAGGCCTACCTGTCTCTGACTTCAAATTAACAATCCAAATTTAGTCTCAGCTCATTGTTGTTTGAACTCTCGTCATAATGGGCTTGCCTAAGGCCGTAAAACCCCACTTTAACAAGAATGACTACCTTTGTACCGAAGGCTAGCTTGAATGTTGTTTCTCCTGCCAGTGTTCTTGTAGTTGTTCAATAAGCCCATAGTATCCCTGGTAACTCTTTTGGCCATGCACCCTTTGCCTCCCTCAAGTCATGCTTTGATGAGTTTGAACAGAGTACAATTTGTTACCTCTATCTATCTGTTCTCCTGTGGATGACTAGGTCACGAGTAATGGTTTTTTATTCCTAAATATACACAAAATTCTCTGAAACTTCGACTATCAAATTGTCGTCCATTGTCAGAGATGATCGTCCTTGGGATTCCAAACCTGAAAACAATGTTCTTCCAAACGAAGCTCTGTATCTTGCTTTCCGCGATTATTGCTAAAGGCTCTCCTTCAACCCATTTAGTAAAATAATCAATAGAAACAAGTAAGAACTTAACCTGTTTCTACCCTTTTGGCAATGGACCAACAATGTCAATCCCCCAAGTGAAAAATGGCCATGGTAAAGAAATTCTTGTCATTATTTCTCCAGGAATGTGTTGCACATTTCTGAACCTGTTGACACTTATCACATTTTTTGAAGAGCTCAATTGCGTCTTTTTGCATAGTTGGCCAAAAGTAGCTTGCACTGATTGCCTTCTCAGCTAAAGATTGAGGTTCTAAATGATTCTCGCATACACCTTCATGGATCTCTCGCAACACATGCACTACTTCTTCAGGATTTAGACATTTACATAAGGCAATGAAAATCCCCTCTTGTAGAGTTCGCCATTCACAACAGTGAATCTTGCAGCTCTGACCCTAACCTTCTTTGCTTTGGATGGGTCTGATAGGAGTTGGCCGTCTCTGATGTAAGAAAGGATTGGATCCACCCAAGTGCTTGATTGTTAAACTAGGAAGGCTTGTAATCCCTCTTTACTAGGGATTGTCTAAATTCCATATATAGCTCGGGCTTCTCTAGGGTGTCTTCAGTCGATGCCAACTTAGCGACCTCGTCTACAGCTGAATCGTTCTCCCATGGGATTTTCTTGAACCTAACGTCATCAAAGTAATCAACTAGTTGATTTGTTAGCTTCAGGTACCTCTTCATCCTTTCCTTTTTTACTTCGTACTTGTTGGTTATTTGCCTAACAATTAGCTTGGAATCAGTTCTCAGCTTCAAATTCTTGACTCCTAGAGCTTTTGCAATCCTCAGGCCGATGAAGATTGTTTCATACTCTAATTCATTTTTTGTCATTGGAAATTGGAGTTGAACTCCATATTTAAGGATGTCCTTTTTAGGTGAGGTCACAATGACACCGACACCTCCAAGACCTATGACAGATTCTATCTGCACACATCGTCTAGTATTTTGCTTCTAGATATGGGTCTAGAAGGGTGAATTCAACAATAAAATCTGCTAACGTCTAGGCTTTAAACGCTGTTTATGGCATGTATTCAATATCAAACTATCTCAGTTCAATCGCCCACTAGACCATGCATCCTACTGCATCTAGTCTGATCATGTCTTTTTAGATTTGCTGATCCGTCATTACCATGATGGTGTGAGCTTGAAAATATGGACGGAGCTTTCTTGAAGTGACGATCAAGGAGAAGTCCATCTTCTCTATACGTGGATACATCATTTCTGCATCTTGAAATGCTTGGCTAGTCTAATAAACAAGTCGCTGCACCCTGGACTCTTCACGAATCAAGGTTGAGCTGATAGCCGTTTACGATACAACTAGATAGAAAAATAGATCTTTTCCTTCTACAAATGGGCTTAAGAGTGGGGGGCTTGGCAAAATACTCCTTAAAGTTCTAAAAGGCTGCTTTACACTCGTTTGTCCATTAGAAGGCCAGCTTAAGAGTTTTAAAGAAGGGGAGGCATTTATCAGTGGCCTTGGAGATGAACATATTCAATGCTGTGATCCGTCCTATCAGCCTTTGCACCCCCTTAACTATCCTTGGAGAATTCATGTCAAGTATGGCTTTGACATTTTCTAAATTCCCCTCAATTCCTTATTGAGATACCATGAAACTGAGGAATTTCCTTAACGAGACCCCAAAAACATATTTGGTAGGGTTAAGCTTCATTTTGTATTTTCTCAAAGTATTGAACATCTCCTAGAGGTCGTTAAGGTGAGTTTTTCTTTCCTTGCTTTTTACAAGCATGGCATCCACATTGACCTCCATATTCCTACTTACTTGCTTGTTGAATAATTGGTTTACCAATCTTTGGTACGTGGCACCTGCAGTCTTCAGCCTAAATGACATGACTTTGTAACAATACTAGCCCTAGCTAGTCATGAATGCAATTTTCTCCTAGTTTTCCTTATTCATGAGAATCTGGTTATATCCTGAAAAAGTATCCATGGATGTTAGTAGTTTGTGGCCAACTATTAAATCAACGAGCTGGTTAATTCTGGGAAGGGGAAAACTGTCTTTTGGGAATGCATTATTTAAGTCTGTGAAGTCCACACAGATTATCCATTTTTTGTTGGACTTTTTTACCGTGACGATGTTGGCAAACCATTCGGGGTAGTAAACCTCTCAAATGAAGCCCATAGTCAAGAGCTTCTCTACTTCTTTCATAACAGCTTTATTTCATTCTGAGGTAAATACTTGTCTCTTCTGTTAGACGGGCTTCTTCATTGGGTCAACATTGAGACGATGCTCTATCACATCTTCGTCAATCCTGGACATATCTTCGTGGCTCCATGCAAAGACATCCAGATTCTTTTTCAAGAACTTCACCGATTAGTCTTTTATGGACGATTGGAGCCCCTTCCTTACCTTGGTAGTTTTGGAAGGATCTCCTTCCACCAACTCAATATTCTCCACCTCTCCCATGGGCATGGGCAGCTCTTCCTCCATCATCTAGATGTGATTTTCTTTTGACGCTAGTATCGCTTGGTAACATTCCCTAAGTAAAACCTAGTCTCCACAGATTTCTCTGATCCCTTAGGGAGTTCAGAATTTCACCTTTAGGCAGTATGTAGAAGTTGTGGCCTTAAGGTGATTAAGAGTTGGTTGTCCTAGAATCACATTGTAAGATGAAGGACAATCAATAATTAGAAAGTCTACCTCCTTTGTTACTTGAGTTGGGTGAGTCCTTGCTGTAATCAATAGGGAAATGATACCTTTTGGAAATATGTGGTCCCCATTAAAACTAACTAGAGGAGACCCGAAAGTTCTGAGGCGTTTTGGATCCAATTTCATCTGTAGGAATGCTACCATGTACATCACTTCTGCTGAGCTTCCGTTAGCTACCAAAACTCTCCTGGTCTTGTACCCCTCAATAGTTAACATGATAACGAGGGGTTGTCATGTCGCTGTCTGACTCCCTTTGCATCTCATTCAAAAAATACAATGTCTTCACCTCCTAAGTGATGATGTTTGGCTATTAGATGCTTTATATGAGCACAGTTGACTTATCTCTAAACTGCCTTTCTTAAAGACCTGTATGACCCCCCTGCTACTAGTTCTCCAGTGATTGTCCTTATTTCTCCCACGACCTATATAGGACAGTCTTGCTCATCTTCTTTTTTGTCGTTAATAGATTTCTATTCCGTCTAGTGGTGGGACTAGTAGTCTTTCTTGACAAATTTTTGGAGTTTTCCCCTCTAGATTAACTTCTCTATTTGCTCCTTCAAATCTCGACATTCATCAATGTAATGGCCATAATCCTTGTGAAAATGACAATACTTTTTTGAACCTCTTCATTTTGAGGATGAACTTAACGATTTGGGCCACTTCAAAGCAGGGTTGTCCTTTATCTGCATGAGGATTCTGTTCACAGGCATGAGTAAAGGAGTGAAATTCAACTTTTTCCTCAATGGTGCTTCCAGACTGCTTTTGCTGGCCTTGGTGTCCAAGGGATTGTCTTTGTGATCCCTCTTCTTGTTCTATGACTCAGCATTCTCTTCTTTCTTCCGTCTACCCATCAATCCCTTTGCAATTAGTTCATCTTCTCCATTCATATACTTTTGTGCTTTGAGCAAAAGATTCGTCATCGAGGTTGGTGGGGTCTTCCCCAAGGAGAAGACAAGGTCAAGATTGTTCAATTCTGATTGGAAGGTCGGCATTATTATTAGATCGTCGACCTCGTTGATTTCCAACATTGCTTTGTTGAAGCATTTCACATATTCCCTCAAGGTTTCCCCTTCTTGTTACTTCAAAATTAGCAGATATGAGGTGGGCCTTTTATGGCATTGGCCCCAAATGAAATGTCAGACAAAATAGTCGTTCAGCCACTCAAAGTTGGTGATAGACGGTGTAGGCAACTTGCTAAACCACACCTTTGCTGCTCCCCTGAGGGATGCTAGGAAAGATCTACAAATCACCTCATCTAGAGTTTGCTGGAGGTTTAATATTGTCTTGAATGCCCCTATGTGGTCTAGGGGATCCTTAGTGCCATCGTAATCTCCAGTTGTGGGAGATGAAATTTGGGAGGTAAGAGGCACTCCAAAACACTAGCAATGAAGGGTCAATTCATCCTCTTGCTCATGCCATCAAGGTTTATCAACGTCTTTCCCTTCATGGTGTTCTTGACTTCATCTAACTCTTTTCTTATATTTTTCATCATCTGATTGTTGCCATGAGTGGGCTATGCAGTGTGCTTAGAAGTCTCTCTCCTACTGTTTCCCAGGCTGTAAGCTTCGTTGTCATTGTTATTGCAATTACGCTGTGACTATGACGTATTAATGCCCTCTGAACGCACTCGCCACTTCAAATCTTCATTTTGTTTAATCAATTCTTGCACATTGGCTGTTAGTGCTTGGATTTGTTGGGCCATCACCATCGAATCCGATGACACAGTTGTGGTTGAGTCCATTGGTTCTAAGGAACTTAATTGGTAAAGAATTCAACGGATTACTAATTGACCTGTCAATTTCCATAGACAGCGCCAAACTGATAAAACGCAATTTCGCCTTGTCAGTATGTTCCTCATCAGTACAGTTGGATGACATATGTTCCTGTTAAGCAAAAACACCAAGAAGATGATGACACCAGTTGGATGACATATGTTCTTGTTATCTTAAAAAAACTCTTTAGAAATCAATAATCTATAAAGCAATTTGTCTATGTGTTAAGAATGAATCACTTACTTGCCTCTCCTGGCTTTATATAGCCTTTGTGTGAGCAAATATCCAATCTGTTGGCCTCACCTTACGCTGCACCTAAGTTGGAGGATTAAAGGCTCAGTAATGACCATTTAATCCAAGCCATTTAAGGTTCGTAACGACCATTAAATGTATAGAAGTGGATGGCGTTAACTACTCTGAATCCGTTCATCATTTGGTCATTAAATGCTAAATTTATGTCTAGGATTAATGCGCTTACGCTCGTCCATACCTAACTCGTCACTTGCTTGGACAGTTTGTAGAATGGACGACTATTTTATTGCTATTCGTTAGGGCCTTGATAATTGATTAGAGTCTTCTTCAAATAGAACGAAGGAGAGGTGGAGAGCAAATAGCTTCAAAGCAAGAAGAGCAACACTGACTTGTCTTTGTAACGGTTCAAATGGAAGAAGCAGTGAGAAATGGGAAAACAGAACTTCACTAATTTCATTCCTGTGCAAAGCAGCTGCCATTGACAGATTTGGTCTGATTAGTACATCAAAATTAAGCTTAACCAAACTTTGAAAACGAGGCTCCCACTTTGGGACTTTCATATGCATCTTTAAAAGCATGACATCTCATGACCCAAAATAATAATAATGAGCAAAAAATATAGACCATGAACTATTGGCACAACTTGGTGAGGCGTAGATTGAATCTATTAATAAACAAATCCTAAACTTGATCGCTTTTGAAATCCATCTAAGAGGCATCATGGTGGCTTCCACGTTTCAATGGTCTACCAAAAACAAGCTCAACTTAAATCTAATTAAGCTTATGAGTTATGAAGGCATGGAAATTGGGCCAAATAAGATAAATCGACTTGGTGGATACTTCAGTTAGGAAGAGCCCAACCACTGATGTCCCAGTCCAAATCACCCAAAATTTTCATTTAATTTTAATTTTGGTATTGTAGAAGGGGAAGTCACCTGCATTTTCTATTTCCTTTATTTTTGTGGATAAATGATTACCATGCTGCAAATTAAAACAAGAAATTACAAATAGAAATTTACCTCAATTTTTTCAGGGTCAGTTTTCCTCCATTTCAGTTTGGAAAAATTTCATCCAACCCATTATGTAGCCACTCATAAAACCATCCATGTCACCACACGTGTATTACTTGAATAAAATACATGACTAATTATATAAGTCATGTAGCTAAAACAACACATGAATAGGTTTATCAATCGCTATGTACGTAATAGGTTTGAGCAATTTTCTCCAAACTAGTTTGGAGCTAAAATTTTATTTTTATATGACAAAAATACAAAGCACACCCTTTAAATTTTACCTGAATTTATTTCAGGATTCTAACTTTACTTTTGTTCGATTGAGTCCCCTAAGTTTCAAAATTTATTCAATCAAAAGCTACTTTAGTTTCTGTTGCACTATACCATTAAACACGCCCAAAATGACACCAAAATTTTCAAATATTTAATAACTGAAATTATTATTTTATCATTATGTCTAAATTAAAATTTATCTTAAAAAAGTTAGTTTTCAAAAAAAAAAAAAATCTACAAACTTTCGTAGTATCTTTCATCGTTTACCACAAAGCACAAACCACAGATTATACTAAGAAATGTTGATGTGGAAACTACTAGATACCAAAAAAAAAAAGTAGCGTCGGCAAATAAAAAATTCCCGGGACACAAAAACAAAAATGCTAGCTGAAAATCAGCACTCGACCCACCAATTTTGATTGTTCTTGAGACAAATCAGCTGCCAACCACCACAATACTGCTCAGAACAAACTAAAGACCTACATTCGTAGAAGTAAGCGGCTTAGTTAGCTAGCCTACCCTACTAATGTATTGTATAGTAGAGTATAGTCAAGTAGCACAAGCAAGGGCTTTAGCCATGTTTTTTAAACGCGGCTATAGCCTATAGTTGCATTTACACACACGCCCTATTTTGTGCAACTATAGGTCCAATAGGTCTATAGCCGCGTTTTTTTAAACATGGCTATAGGCTGAAACCTATAGCCGCATTTTTTCAAACGCGGCTATAGGCTGAGTCCTATAGTTGAGTTTTTTAAAAATGCGACTATAGACCCTCTTTGTGCTACGTTTAGAACCCGCGATTTTAGGTAATGTGAAAATGTGGCTATAGCCTAGGACCTATAGCTGCGTTCTTAAAAACATGGCTATAGACCTTGTGTTGTGCTGCATTTAGAACCCACGACTGTAAGTAGGATTTTGGTTGCTTTTTCAAAACACGGCCAAAGTCTCCTACGCAGGGTTTTTTTTTTCTTTCTTTTTTTTTCCTTGCTAAATCACAAATTCTTGCCCAAATTTACATAATCAAATACAAAATAGATAATCACAAACTCTTGTCCAAATTTTCATAACCAAATACAAGACCAACTGTAGTTGGTCTTGTACATCACAAACAACTATATACATAACCAAATTTTCATTGCCAAACAGCTATATACATCACAAACTTTGCAAGTTCCCAAAACAACTATATATGCATCACAGCTGAACCAAATTGTCAAAATTTGGCAAGTTCCCCACAAGTTTTCAACTACAATAATCAATTCCATCCTAATGCTTAATTAACCATCTACACCCAGATAATACCCTTTGGTTGACTTCACAAAAGTCATGCCCTATAAATTTTAGCTATCTTGGCATCTTCTACTTTCAAAATCACCAACAAAATCTGTCACTTATTCCTCCTCATTGCTTCTCTCATGATGAGTAGGGTGCATCTGCATAGAATGAGTGGTTAGTAGAGTCCAAAGAGTTAGTAAGTAGAGAATTTTAAATTACATTAAAAAAGAGGACCACAGTACTTAGAGTAGAGAATTTGCATAAAACACTATACATACCTTTGTGGAACAATTTTAACATCAAAGTTTCTTCTCCACATCTGAAGAATTTGCTCAAGGACATTTGTAGAATGGCTCTCATACCCCAACAAAGATAAGCATCAGTTCAGTAAAGACTTTAAAGAAATGCATGAAAAGGGCACAAAATAATTAAAGGAAACCATCATGAAAGCTAATCAAAATATGACAAAAAGAGTACATCTTAATGAATGAATACATAATTGACCACAACTTAGCACCAGCAATATGAAGCACTCCCCCTCCAAGATGATATGTGATGCATGAAGTTCAATCAAATCTCTTTAAAATTATAAACTCACAATACTCATACCCCAAAACTAATGGTAGACCCTTTCACCATCAAGCTTATATCAAAAATTCATTGAGATTCATGTAACATAGCAAACAAACTATAGAATAAAAGTGATCATGAAAGTGGCACCAAGCACTATATAGAAATTTAAAAATAATGAGCACTCTCACTACTTGTAGGGTTTGGAAAAACATGACAGTGTATATTTTTAGAGAAATTTTGTTTTACCTAAGGATTCATAGTTTCATTCCCATTATTTTTGTACCACGGAGAGTCCCCATCAAGCATTGCCACCCTGAATATATTAAAGGCATCGTATTAATATCATATAACAATGCATTGCAAAAAGTTGTGTTTCGCTAAACAACATTTGTTTGCTACTTGAGAAGGATTTGAATCACACATTTGTGGGCTAAGTTGGGCGAACATTTCTCTAATGTGCGTCAACACTTCGGCCATTTGCTGTTAGTGCCTTGCCTTTGCTTGGGAGAGTTGTTCTTGATACCTTGCTTCTGCTTGGGAGAGTTGTTCTTGATACTTTGCTTCTAATTGGACTAGTGATTGTGTGAGTTGTTCTTCATGCCTCACCTCAGATTGAGCTAGTTGCTCCCTAAGGGAAGTCTCTAACTTCAAAATCCTTTAGGTCATTCTATTTGACGACGATGGAGTCGATGTAAACCGTGAAAGGTTTGTGGCACTTCTTCCTAATGAGGTTCATCCAAAACCCACCCCACGTACATGTCCAGAGCACTCTGGACCCATCATCCGAGCATACACATCATCTTTGAGCCAGAGGATACCATCAAGCTCTCCTTATAGTCGCATGCCATCTTCATTCAAAAGTTCTCTCATCCTAGCGTATTTTCCCACAAGAACCAAATAACATATTACACACCATACACAACACAAACACAAAATACACTAAAATTCAATTCAAATTGTGCTTACAATGTTCTCCTCCGCTTGGTGAGTAACAGTAGCCCCATTTTTGGTAGAGTATACTTTCTCATACACATCTGTGCGCTCAATTGGCGCCTCATTACATTTTGCCTACATCATGAATAGAATCCATACAATAAACACAACTGCTCTCATAATTGTCATGTTGTTTATCATTTGCATTAACTATAGCATTCATGAATTCTAAGTTTATAACTACCATCAACAAGAAAGTTAAATTATTTTCAACGTTTAGTGTGATTCAAAAGCATAAAATCAGCTTATGTGATACACGAAGAAAGTAAATTAGGTAGTAATTATACATCAAAGTAAATTATAGGGAAATGCTTATGAATGCCCTTAGGGCAATGGTTAATAATACATTTAAAGAAAGTTTTTATAGGAAAAGAAAAAAAAAAATCAATTAATGTTTTAATAGCTTTTTCCATTTCCCATAAAAATGATGTCAAATCTTTCCTAAAATAGATTGTTAACCATTGCCCTAAGAGCAACTATGAGTATTTTTACACGTCATAAGTTCAATGAAATTACATGTCATCATGTTTCACATGGTATCTCAACTCTCAAATACAATTGGACTCATGTTTCACATAGTTATATCCCAAAACACACACCAAAATAAAAATATAATTAAAAGATAGTTTATTGAGAAGATCAATTTAAAAGCTTCCTTCTCAAACCAAAAGAAAAATCAAAAGCTAGTAAAATTATCATTGAGATCCAAGTGGCACGTCAACACCAGATTTGGACCTTCTTTTTTCTGTTTTTCGTTTTTTGCTGAATATATAGATTTTGACCAATTATGATACCGCTTTTATTTTTTTGCTTCGAATTATGATACTACTTTGCTTGATATGTATAGGAGATGAGGTGATTTTGAGATTGAAAAAAAAAAAACTATTTGTAATTAATAAGAAAGTCAATATGGGATTTGGAATTTTGGATTATTGGAATTATCATTCTTGAGGTTTCTCAAAATGGAAATTCCAATCAAAGTTTTAGGGTTTTAAGAGTATTAAAGGAAGTTAATATTGAAGAAGAAAGATGCTGCTTTTTTTCTTTTTTGAGAAAAAAAAAAGAAAGACGCTGCTTAACTTTACTACGACATCGGATAAAGAGATTTTTTCTGTTAAAGCCATGTTTTTTTTGTTTTTTCTTTTCTCGTTTTTGGCTAATGAAAGCCATGTGAGATAAGGAAAAGTTCAGTAAAGATATTGGTCCCTGCCCCAACCTATTTGCAACAATGTCTTTTCACATTTGTTTTACAATATGAAATAAAATGACGAGTTAGAACATAGCAACAAAGCACATCTTGAATTGTCAATGATTTTTGTTTAAGCAAATTCTTGAGAGTTGAGACACACATAAACATTGGGATCCTACACCATTTAACGCATTCCCATTGATGAAGCAGAAAACTGCAGCTCATCAGTATGTTCCTCGTCACTGGTATGGACGACTGTCAATACCTGTTTCAAAGAAACAATGTAAGAAGGCACCTAGGGTCCCAGGGGAGCCTCCGATACTTAAGTCAGTTTATCTCCTTGAAAAACAAAGTAATGTAAGAGATAGTTTGAGTATAGTGTATAAGTATATCTATAGATACCTGCTCACTTGTTGTTATTCGCCTTATATAGCATGTCAATGAATAAATGCTCAGGGCATTTATTGTGCCAAACTTTGGAGGCTTTGAATAGCCTGTAAAATGCCATTATATCCTTATTTAAAGCCTTCTAACTATTTTACAATGGTCAGCTTAGTTGTCTGAGGCTGTCTGTTGATGCCCATAACGTCTAGACTTTGTTAAGTAAAGGATTTAAGACCGGGTCATTAATGTATGTAACAGTTGCCAATGTTATTGATGACCCATTTTACTAACAGTTGGTGTTAGGAAATTTAGACCCCGGTTCTTTAAATAGATTTATTATGAATAAACCTTGTTAAAACAAACAAATATTAATATCATGCATAGCAAAAAATTAAATTAGACAAGATATGATAACTTAGGAAAACTAATGAAACAAACAAGTTTCACAGTAAAAAACAGTTTCACTAAAAAAATCTGGGGGGAAACCTTCCCGAAAAGCAATTCGCTATAGTAAAGAGAAGTTTCAAATCTAGTACAAAACCTTTGTCCTTAGACTCTACAATCTCTGTAGATGAACTTACAGTAGAAACCTTCTACCACCTTAGAGCCTTTGAAATCTTCAATATATGAATGCCACCATTTTGATGCACGGATCCCAGTACGTGACTAACTCTAAAGACGCAGTTGCTTCTTTTTTAGAGAATAAGGTTTCGGTCACCTCTTGTGTGACGGTCTCTAAAATAAGTCTCATATATGTCTAGGGTTGTGAGAAAAGAAACCCTACACACACATGTCAACATGGGCCGAAAATCAAATTTGGAAATCTGAATTTCACAAACCTTGACAGTTACCCTAGCTGTCGAGCCTCAAGTTGAAACAACTCTTTTAAACCTCGATAGATGATAGCTGTCGAAGTTTAATAAGTAGCACTTCTTCACTTATTTCTTGGATAGACTTGCATGGCTTTAACACTTGAACTTGAAACCTTGTTTCATGAAGCATTAAACACATCCTAAATCTACCCAGTTACAAGTAGAATGCGTTTTGTCAAAGGATTAACCAATACATAAAATATTGACATATGTTCCTAACATCCAATCACATATGTCCTAACAATCTCCCCCTTTGACAATTAGTGACAAAAGCACAACAAACAAATGAATATATGAGAGGAGTCATAAATCACTCAACTCATACTCACTTGTTAAGTACAATAAAATCTATCCTAACACAAACTCTTGAAAAACTTTGCAAAAAGAGAGTTTATGGCAAGAAGAGAGTTTATGGCAAGAAGACTTTGACAACCTGTATTTCTGAAATACTTAAACAAAACTCATCAAGGCATCTTTGTGTGAAATAGAAATAAAATATTGCATACAGATAATAAGAAACATGTGTATAAAGAGAGAAAAGAAACAAACATGGAGAGATAGGTGAAAAAAACATACATCATATATATATATATATATATATATATCAAAGAAAAGCACAATGTATGTAAACATGGTCACAAGACCGGTGTACAAGAAGAATGAGCTAAAAGAAGCTTCTACAACAACAATGAGGTAAACACTCGCCCTAACAAGATGAAACACATCTCCCCTTTACAAGGGCATGTATTTCTCCCCCTTTTTGTCATAATTGACTAAGGGTACAAAAAGCTAGAAAGCTTCACTCAAGAAACATAAAGATGATCAAGGGGGCAAAAGAAATCCATAAAAATGCATAAATGTAATGAAACAAGATGCTATGGATGACAAGATAAAAGAAAGATTCAAAACATGTGAAAAAAAATGCAAGCAAGTGAATCTCAATGGATCGAGAGGTGTTGAGCATCTATCGAGCCAACCTCAATGGATCGAGAAGTGTCGAGCATCTATTGAGGAGACAAAAACTTTCTCAATTGATCAAGGAGCTATCGAGATTACAATAAGAAAAAATTGAAAGCTTTATAGATAGCCTAGCTGTCGAGAGGTGTCGAGGAGCTGTCAAGATTGCTTAAAAACAATTTTTCAAGAAGAGAAAAATACAGACATGAATGCAATCAAACATGCAACTCAACCAAGGATCCAAACAACATTTTGAGTTCTCAAAAATATCTCTCAACAAGAAAAATGTTAAGCATTTAGATTCAAAACACACACAGAGACACACTCTAAACAATTCTAACCAATTTTATATTTCAAAAACAAGTCAAGACAGTTTAGTGAGCATACATTAGCACATGTAAACCTTGTGATGGTCAAATCACATTGTACCTACATATGTACAAAAGTAGCAAAGAATATTGCGTGTTATGTATGAAAACATCACAAGATTGCATAAGTGTCTCTATGTTATGACGATTTGAGATATGAGTAAATCAATTTAACTCACACACGATCATAACTGCTTGATAGGAATTATTACATTCGAGGTACATCCTATAACTCCCACATCTCCTAGTATACACTCTTGCAATCATGTTTTAAATCATTTAAATCTTTTTGCTTTTATTTTTCTTTACATATTTTTCTTTTATTAATCATATCACGCATAGGTATATAAGAGAGAAAAAAGAAATACCCAATTAAGTTAACAATTAAGTTAAGTTTTTTGACATTGCACTTTTGCTATGCCGAAGCATACCGATGTCATTTCATGATTGGCAGACAAAAGTGGTGAGATGGTTATCTATGCCTTTCTCTTAGGATTTTTTAGTCCTTCCTGTTAAAAAGAGTGATATGAGTGTTAAGTACAAGAGATCACTTAACCTTACTCATCACAAACATGAGCCACAAATCTCACTTACTTAGTTGTGCATAGAGATACTTATCTAAGTTACAAGAGATACAAAATTTAGAAAACTTTATTTCATTGGTCATTCAAGGTACATAAGTACCAATGTACACAAACACACATTATTTTTGTATTTTGTTTCCTTCTTTTTTTTTTTTTTTGAAAAAATAAAAACTAAACAACCAAACAAAAACAAACAAACAACATAAAAACATGAAAGAAAGATGCAGATGCATATGCATGAAAGTATGATTCCAAAAGCAGATAAGAAATCAACCAAAGAGTCCTACTTTAGATAGAAAGAATTAAAGCAGAGGACAAGAGAAAAGATAATTAAGTCTTAGGCTCGTTTCTCACTCACACAGCACGAGTCTTTGGCCGTGAAGATGAAAAGGCACATGTCCTAGTATGTCTACTAAAGGACGTAGAAGAATCAAGATTATCCTAAAATTAAGTTAAAAAGCTCAAGACTTTTAATAACTCTCTAAACAAAAGTATAGGTCCTTAAGAGAAAACCTATGACCGTTTAAACACTTGCTTTTGAGGATATAGCCTAAAGCAATTTGGACAAATGTGTCTAGAAACACCACAATAGTGACAAACATAAGGTCTAACAAAGGAATTAGAATTAGCCAAATCAGTTTTAAATTTCATACCTTTATTGCCTTTCTCAGATTGAGGCACAATGACAGTCCTTGATCTAGAAGCCATGGAAGAAGAAGGGCCAAAGGAAACAGCATATTCTAAGCTAGTCTTATCAGAACTGGGCTTTTGAGCACTCAATACTTTATCAAGCTTTGCACTAGACATCCTCTCTATTTAAGTTCTAGCTTGACTAAGCTCAACCTTGAAATTCTTAACCTTCTCTTCTAATAAGGTGTTCTCCATAACAAAAGTCTCCACTAACCTTGTAGTCTCATCTAATTTGACTAATAGATTAGTTTTTTTAGTTTTTACCTCATTAAACTCTTTTCTACAAAGATGAGAAGTCTTTTCAGATTTTATGAATTCAGTGTATAGCTTATCTTAGGCTTCTTGAAGGATCAACTTCTAAGGTACTTCCTCATCAGAAGAATCCTCATTGTCACTAGCACTCTTCACAATCACCTTATCTATTGAGGTAGCAAAGGCTATAACATGACTACATTCATCCACATACTCATCAGAAGAGTCATTCTTAGTGTCACTCTAAGTAGCACCCTTATCTTTTGACTTCTTATTCTTTTCCTTCATAAGGTAGTTTGGGCACTCTATCCTCATATGACCAAAACCTTTGCACTCATAGCATTGGATGAGGGGTTTCTCATTCTTACCCTTCCTAGAAGATTCAGATTTCCTAAGAGGTTTGCCCTTATCATTTTTCCTAAATTGAAGAAGCTTGATAATCTCATCAGTTATGAAGGTGAGATCCTCATCCTCATCATCATCAGCATCTTCATCTTCATCTTCAGAGTCCTCAATCTCTTCCTCGATACCCTTAAAAGCCAAGTTTTACTCTTTTCACCTTTTCCCATCAAGCCTAATCTTATCTCATAGGTTTGAAGGTTCCCTATAAACTCAGTCAAAAGAAGCTTATCAATGTCCTTCACTTCTTTAATGTCAGTGATCTTGGCATGGAATCTTTCAGATAAGGACCTAAGGATTTTCCTAACAATTTTGGATTCTACTATAGATTCTCCAAGGTTGAAGGCAGAATTCACAATTTCCTTAAGTTTAGTATAGAACTCATCAAAGGTCTCATCCTCCTCCATCCTTATTTCTTCAAAACTACTAGTGAGTTTTTGAAACTTCACAGTCTTTATTGCCTTGGTACCTTAATAGGTGGTCTTAAGAATGGTTCATGCTTCCTTGGCAACTTGCGTGGATGATATTTTTTTGAATTCCTCATTGATCACCCCACAAAACAAAGCATTCAAGGCCCTACTGTTGAAATTTTTCCGCTATGATTGTTGCATCATCCCAATCCACCGGCAATTTCTTTGGCTTAATCTAGCCAACTTCAACAGCTTGCCATACCTATTCACTTAAAGCCTGCAAAAAAACTTTCATACGAACTTTCAAGTACGCATAATTAATGCCATCAAATAAAGGAGGAATCAAAAGAGATTTTCCACAATCCATGACAATTGGGGTCAAGGATCACACTTAAGAAATTAATCCAATCAGAGTGTACCTACTCTAATACCACTTGTTGTGAAATTTAGACCCTAGTTGTTTACATAGATTTATTATGAATAAATATTATTAAAACAAACAAACAAACATCAATATTATGTCAATATCATGCACAGCAGAAAATTAAATTAGACAAGATATGATAACCTAGGGAAACTAATGAAACAAACTAGTTTCACAATAAAAAACTTGGGGGGAAAGCAATTCACTATAGTAAAGAGAAATTTTAGATCTAGTACAAAAATTTTGTCCTTAAACTCTACAATCCCCGTAGATGAACTTATAGTAAAAGTCTTCTACTACTTTAAAACCTCTAAACTCTTCAATATATGAACACTACTTTTTTGATGCACGGATCCCAGTGTGTGACTAACTCCTTTGCACGAATCCCAGTACGTGACTCACTCACCAACTTGAGGAAGAAGAATGTTTGCTGCAAAGTTCTTCACTTCATCAACAATGAATATCACGAAGCACTTGGTTACAAAATCCTAAGGCACAAAGACGCAGTCGCTTCTTTTTTAGAGAATAAGGCTTCGGTCACCTTTTGCATGTGTTCTCCTTGTATTCTCTTGTGTGACGGCCTCTAAAATAAGCCTTATATATGTCTAAGGTTATGAGCAAAGAAACCCTACACATACTTGTCATTATGGGCCGAAAATCATATCTGAAAATCTGAATTTCGTAAACCTCTACTGATATCCTAGTTATCGAGCAACTGTCGAGTCTCGAGCTAAAACAACTCTTTTAAACCTCAATAGATACTAGCTGTCGAGTTAATGAACAGCACTTCTTCACTTGTTTCTTGGATAGACTTGCATGACTTTAACACTTGAACTTGAAAACTTATTTCTTGAAGTATTAAACACATCCTAGATCTACCCAGTTACAAGTAAAGTGCATTTTGTCAAAGGATTAGCCAATACATAAAATGTTGACATATATTCCTAACATCCAATCACATATGTCCTAACAATCTGCTATCTCACAGTCGACTAAATTAATTGAAGGTCTGCTAACCAAATGTGGTTCTTCACCCATGCAAATGAAACTTTGCCACCAGCCTTAGATGCACCCATCCTATATTCCAAACTCTAAAGTAGTATGAATATTATGTGGTAACTGTTAGGACATATGTGAGACTTGTTAGAAACATATGTTATGTAAATTGGCTAATCCTTTGACAAAAAGTACTTTACTCATAATTGGGTAGATCTAGGATGGGTTTAATACTTCTAGGAACAAGAGTTGAAGTCTAGTATTGAAGCCATGCAAATCGGTACAAGAAGCAATTGAAGAAGTGTTGTTCATTAATACTCAACAAATAGAAATCTATCAAGGTTGAATGAGAAATCTCGACAATTGCTCAAGAGATACAGCATCTATCAAAAATTACAAAATTCAGATTTTCAGATATGTCTTTCACGCATATCTAAGTTTTTTATGTAGGGTTTCTTTTCTCACAACCCTAAACATATATAAGGATTATTTTAAGCGCCATCTCAGATGATGCAAAGTGAATTTTTCAAGCATATTATGACCAGAGACAATTTGTCCTAGTTCATCTTTCTCTTGTAAAAGTTGCTGCGTCTTTGCACCAAGGGTTTTGTAACCAAGGAGCTTCTTGATCATCATTGTTTGGATGAACTGAAGAACTTTGCAACCAACATCCTTCTCAAGTTAGTGTGTTAGTCACGTACTTAGATTCGTGCATTGATTAATTAATTACGTACTTGGAACCGTGCATTGAAAGGAGAGATTGTCATTACATTACAAGTCCAATTGTGTATTGGGGTAAGAGTTCAGCTGTAGATTGGTATTAGGTACTGGGATTCCTTTTACTTATAACTGCTTGTTTTGATAATAGTGGATTATTGGGAGTGTTGACCTTAAATCAATCGATGGGGTTTTGCCTTGATGGGTTTTACCATTCGTAAACAAATCACCTATGTCAAATTTATTTTTCGCTGCATTTAACTTAATTGGTGATTTGTTTATGCTACCATGCTTATTGTATGTAATTGAATCTAATTAATTGATTAATTTACTAAATGAGTCAATACATTCTTGGCCTATCAAGTGGTATCAAAGCAGGCACACTTTGATTAAGGTTAATCTTTGCTGTGTGATCCATTGACCCCTGTTTGTTATGGATAGGGGACAGTCTCTTATTATACCTCCTTTATTTTATGGTACTAACTATGCATTCTAGAAAGTACGCATGAGAGTTTTCTTGAAGTATTTAGATGAAAAGGTGTGGCAAGCTGTGAAGATAGGCTGGACTAAGCCAAAGGAAACACTGGTCGATTGGGATGATGCCAAGATCAAAGCGGTAAATTTCAACACCAGAGCATTGAATGCTTTATTCAGTGCAGTCACCAATTAGGAGTTCAAGAAGATATCTTCTATTAAAACTACTAAGGAAGCATTAACTATCCTCTAGACAACCTATGAAGGGATTAAGGCTGTAAAGGATTCAAAATTTCAAAGGCTTACCACGAGCTTTTAAGAAATTAAGATGGAGAAGGATGAGTCATTTGATGAGTTCTATTCCAAGCTAAAGAACATAGTCAACTCCACCTTTAATCTTGGAGAAACCATTCCCGAACCCAAGTTTGTAAGAAAGGTGCTCAGATATCTGCTTGAGAGATTTCATGCCAAGATCACCACCATTAAGGAATCAAACGAAATTGACAAAATCCCTTTGACAAAGATTATTGGCAACTTGCAAACCTATGAATTGGATTTGACCAGAATCAGGAAATCAAGCAAGAGCAAGAGCATGGCATTAAAGGCTAAAAGTAGTGATACAGATGAGTCCTCTAATGATGAAGATTCCAAGACGAAATCATACATCACTAGGAAATTCAAGAAATTTATGAAGAATGTCAATGCAAAGGGATTCGACAAGGACCGAATCCAATCCAATTTTTCACAATTCAAGAGCCAAGATAAAGGGAAGAAGAATGCTAAGGATGCGGTCAATACATTGTTTCCTCTGGACCAACATGCTTCGGATGTCAAGGTTTTGGACATATGAAACAAGAATGTCCAACTTATCTCAAAACTATTGGGAAAAGCAAGGCCCTTGCTGCTTCCTTGAATGACACTAAGCCTAAAATTGATTCAGATGACAATGATGATGATGAAATCTTAAATGCCTTCACTGCCACAGTATATCCTATTGAGGGGATTGTTAAAGAGGTGAATGAAAAAGAGGACTTGGTGGAGTCTAAATTTGAGAAGATGGATGAGCAAGATGACATCCATACAACCTATGTAAAGGTGAATAAGGTCTCCAAAAAAGCATGAGAAATTGTATAGGCTGGCCACCAAGAAGCTGAGTGAAGTAGAATTCGATTGAGAAGAGCTCTCCACAAACTTTGACAAAGCTAATCAAATCATTGAAGCACTATGGTTTGAGAACAATTTCTTAGCTAAAAGGACCAAGAAGCTTGAAGCAAAATTGTCACAGGTTAGAGCTCAATTGGAGAGGACTTCCAGTGCAAAGTTTAATAAGATACTTAGCTTTTAGAAATTCGATTCTGATAGAACCAATTTGGGGTATGATTTCTCTTCTCCTAATAGTACTTCTTCTAGTGCTACTATGTTTGTCTCACCTGCTAATAATGTTGATTCTGAGAACAATGAATATAAAACTGATGTAGCTAGTGAGAACATAGATAAGGACAAATCTATTATAGGTACACCCCCTAAGCTTGAAAAGAAAGACCCTAGGACTAAGAAGGATAATAACAAAAAGTCTCAACCGAAGAAGTCACATCTCTATCATCACTGTGGAGCTTCAAGGCATACTCGTCCAAATTACTACAAATGGTTAGCCACTCAATAAAGTAACAGTATGATCTCATCCGGAAACCAAAATCAGTTCCCATCCTCTTTTGCTCATTTTGGAGATCTTCTTAAGAGCCTCATGTTTCTTTCGAATTTGAACGGTTTTAATTCTTCTCCCTTACCACCAGATCAAGAGTTCGCCAAATGAAAAGGTTTTTCCAAGGTGTGAAGGAAAAAGGCTCAAAGTGATTTAGTCACTTTTTCTCTCTCTCCCTTTTTTTATGCATTACTTATGTGTTATGCTTTCTTGTTTTTGAGGCAATCCAGTTTTATGCTATGTTTTGTTTAACATGTTTTTATTTATTTGTTTTCAGTTTTGCTTTATTTTGTTTTTTCATAAAAATAAAAAATTGAAAAATCAGAAAAATACAAATATATACCTTAGATGACCATTGAAACAAATTTTTCTAAACTTTGTATCTTTTGTAACTTAGATGAGCATCTCAATGCACAACTAAGTGAGTTTTGTGGCTTGTGTTTGTGATGAGTAAGATTAAGGAATCTCTTGTGCTTAACACTCATATCACTCTTTTTGACGAAAAGGACTAAAAAATCCTGAGAGAAACGCATAAATAACTATCTCACCAGTAAAGCCTACCAATCATGAATAACATTTGTATGCTTTGGCATAGCAAAGTTGTGATGTTTAAGTTTAACATAATTAGGTTTTTCTTCTCTCTCTCTCTCTTATATGTTCATGCATGATATGCTCAAAAGAAAAAATATGCAAAGAAAAAACAAAAGCAAAAAGAATCAAAATACTTTTAAATATGATTACAAGTGTGTTTCTAAGAAATGTGAGAGTTATAAGATGTACCTCGAAGGTGATAGTCTCCATTAAGCAATTATGATTGTTTGAGAGCTAAATTGATTTTCTCATATCTCAAATTATCATAATATAAGACACTTATGCACTCTTGTAATGTTTTCACACACAACACACAAATTCTTTGCTACTTTTGATATAAGTGAAGGTACAATATGATTTGACCATCACAAGAAATACATGTGTTAATGTATGCTCACTAAACTATCTTGACTTGTTTTTTAAATATAAAATTGGATAGACTTGTTTAGTGTGTGTGTGTGTGTGTTTTGAATCTTGAATGCTTTGCATTTTTCTTGTTGAGAGATTTTTTTAAAAGCTTAAAATGTTGATTGGATCTATGTTTGAGTAGCTTGTGATAGGCCAAAAATGTATTAACCCCTTGTGATAAATTAATTGATTAATTAGCCAACTTTATTAATTAATCAAATTAACATACAAACACGTGGTAGCACAAAAAAATCACCAATTAACTAAAGTATGCAGCAGAAAATAAATTGACATGGTGATTTTTTTATGA
Source organism: Castanopsis chinensis (assembly GCA_032878915.1). Taxonomy (NCBI): domain Eukaryota; kingdom Viridiplantae; phylum Streptophyta; class Magnoliopsida; order Fagales; family Fagaceae; genus Castanopsis; species Castanopsis chinensis. Next base: position 9,900,587 of record JAVQMG010000130.1, read on the forward strand.
ATGAGGAAAACCTTCGAGGCAAAAACCCCACCAGGTGATTTTGAGGTCACCACTCTCGAGAATTCACTATTATCACAACAAGCGGTTACAAGTAAAGGAATCCCAATACCTTATACTAACCTACAGTTGAACCCTTACCCCAATACCTAATTGGACTTGTTCTGTAGTGAAAATCTCTCCTTTTAATGGACGACTTCCAATACATGACTAACCAATTGCATGGATCCCAATACGCGACTTTAATCACCAACTATAGAAAGATGCTGGCTGCAAAGTTCTTCAGTTCATCGCACGATGAAGATCACAAAGTTGCTATGTCACAAAACCCTATGGTGTACAAACAAAGCAGCTTCTTCAAGAAATAGGGCAAACTAGGTTTTCGGTCACACTTGAGGAATTATACTTTTGTGCAATTATGTTCTTGGCTATGTAACTTGATACAGCCCTTAAAATAAGCATTTTATATGTCTATGATTGTGAGAAAAGAAAACTCAAACATATAATCACGAATTGGATGAAAAACAAACTAGAAATTCTGAGTTTCATAAATCTCGATAAATACCCTATCTGTCGAGCTGCTGTCGAACCACAAGCTGGAATAGCTCTTCAAGTCTCGATAGATGCTAGTTGTCAAGCTTTAATGAACAACACTTTTCACACTTGAATCTTGGACAGAATCTTGGACAGACTTGCATGGCTTTAACACTTGAACTTGAACTCTTATTCCTTGAAGTATTAAATACATCCTAGATCTACCCAATTACAAGTAAAGTAAGTTTTGTTATAGGATTAGTCAATTACATAAAAAAGTGACATATGTTCCTAACATTGAATCACATATGTCCTAATAATCTCCCCCTTTAGCAATTTGTAAAAAAACCACACAACAAACAACATATGAGGGAAGTCATAAATCACTCAACTCATACTCACTTGTTGAGTACAATAAAATCTATCTTAACACAAACTTTTGAAAAACTTTACAAGAAGATAGTTCATGACAAGAAAACTTTGACAGCTTATATTTCTAAAACACTTAAACAAAACTCATCAAGGCATCTTTATGTGAAACATAAATAAAAGATTACATACAATAAAATAAGAAACATGTGTATAAAGAAAGAAAAGAAACAACACATAGAGAGATAAGTGAAAGAACTGTAATAACAACCTCACAATGTATATATATTAACAAGAATAAGGTTAGTTATCACAATATGATCACAAGATCCAAGGTACATGAAGAATGTATCTAAAAAGAAAGAAAAGAAAATATACATCACAATCCTCACTACATTCATCAAAATCAACACTCTCCCTAACAAAAATCTCTTATACTAACTCTCTCCCTAACTATGACTACTCTCATATCCAAAACTACTCTCCCTTTTTTGTCACGAGTGACAAAGGGTAAGAGTGTCAAGTAGACATCTCGTCAAATGCATAAATATGAGGGATTTAGATGCTTACCAAGTGAAGAAAACTTGATTAAGGTTGAAGAATCCTTAAGGAAGAGGTTTAGGGAGAGAAAAGAGTGTTTGGGAGGTGAAACGGTTGAGAGTAATCACGAGAGATCGAACAGAATGAGTTTGAGATCACGAGTGCTCCTTATATAGCATCTCAGTAATTCTCGATAGATCGGGAGGTGTCAAGGATATATCGAGCTTTAAGAGGTCAATAGAAGTAGTTATCGAGCAGGTATTCAAGGCAAAAGAAGCTCCATAGATCGAGGTAGCTGTCAAGGAGCTATCGAGGGGACAGAAATATTCTCGATCGATCCACTAGCTATCGAAAGGTATCGAGATTGCGATAAAAAAAAACAATTGAAGAGCTCGATAGATAAGCTAGGTATCAAGAGGTGTCGAGGAGCCAGGTATCGAGAGGTGTCGAGGAGTTGTCGAGATTGCTTAAAACAGTTTTTCAAGAAGAGAAAAACACAGATTTGAATACAATCAAGCATGCAACTCAACCAAGGATCCAAACAACATTTGATCTCTCAAAAATATCTCTCAACAAAAATTGTTAAGCACACAGATCCCAAAACACACACACACACACACACTAAACACGTCTAACCAATTTTATATTTCAAAAACAAGTCAAGACAGTTTAGTAAGCATACATTAACACATATAAACCTTGTGATAGCCAAATCACATTGTACATGCACATGTATCAAAAGTAGCAAAGGATATTGCATGTTGTGTGTGAAAAACATTGCAAGATTGCATAAGTGTATCTACGTTATGACGATTTGAGATATGAGTAAATCAATTTAACTCACACACGATCATAACTGTTTGATAGGGACTATCACCTTTAAGGTCATCTTGGTGTCGATTAATAGTTGAAAAAACAATTTCTGAAAACAAAATAAAGCTGTTAAAATGCTTTAAACAAAAGTACACTAGTTATTATTAGTTTAATACTAAAAAGAGATGAAATAAAATGCATCTAACCTTTTTTTTTTATTTGATAAAATTAACCTGTTAAATTTGATTAAGGGAAATTAGAAGTAACATAGTTAAAGATGTTCATGTATCCAAAAAGTTTTTTTTTTTTAAATGTTCACTTTCTACTAATAACAAGGTACGGAAAATGAAGTGGTGAAAATATTCTTGATACCTTCTTAGCAACTTGTAACACTAATTCCCATTAAAAAATGGAAGAAAAAAAACTTGTAACACTACTCCTAGACAAGAACAGAACATTAAGATTTGTCATCTAGAAACTCCCAATATGCATTTATTAAAATGCTCATCATTTGTATTATTGCACTATCACAACAGCAGTCATAATATAGGAATAAAGAAGTTAATAGATATGAAAGATGTGCTGGTCTAACCAAAAGTGTCCCATAGGAAAATAATACTTAGAAGGAAAGCAATTTCAATATAGGTTAAATGGAAACAGCTACATAGACTTGCCTCCTTTCTTAAACATTAAAATAATTTATTTACAGTTGTAAATTAGCAAGAAGCATGCAAAAATATCTCCGCCTCTCCCATCACGCAATGCATTTATTTTGGAATCAGTTTTGTTAGGTTCTAAAGATTTAGAATTAAATATTTAGAATCATTGTAGTATTATGTTGGCAAAGAACAAAACATGTCTAGTCTAGGTGTGTAGGAAATGCTTAAATAAGGTTTTTTCAAGTTTTGAAGTCCAACTGATTGCAAAAAAGAAAAGTGAAGTTTTGCCTTTCTCGACCAATCTAGAATTAGGCTCGACCGATCGAAAATCGCATGCACATTTTTCTGCTGAATTTTTAAACAAACCCAAAGCCCACGAAAACATTTAGGGTTTCTTCTAAAATTCTCCACATATAAAAGAAAAACCCTAGCCACGTTTTAAGGGTGCTGAAGAAGACTTGTGTGTTACTCTTTGTGAGATTTGAGAGGTTTTATACCTTCTAACTACACAAGAATCTACCAGAGCCAAAAGTAAAATCAAGCATTGGTAGAACATAGTTGCTACATCAAGATCAACAAGTGAAGGTGATCTGAAACCTTTGAGTGGAATCTCAAAGTCACAAGCAAGACGACTTGTGTTACTGTAAATTCAAAAAGAGGAGTTCGTGGATTCGAAGCTTGCACATACTTGTGTCAATAAGTTACTACATGAGGTATCAATATATTTAGGGTTAAATCTGATTGTAAAAAATTCAATTCTCTTATAGTGGATTTACTTTACCTTGAAGATAGTTAGGTCAAATGATCCCCAGGCTTTTAACTTGAAAAGTTTAGTTTCATCGATTTTCCTAAGTCATCATATCATGTGTTATTTACTTTTCTGCATCTATGCATGATATGTTTTATTTTTGTTTAACCTAAATCTGAATAATTAATCTAAATAATCACTTGGTTAATATATTAGGTTAATCAATCTAGTTTAAGAGGTCTAAACGAACATACAATTGGTATCAGAGCAGGTTAGCTCTTGTTTATAGGTTCTTAACCTAGAGTTGATCCTTGATCCCTACTATCATGGAACATGGTCACTCTCTTGTGATCGCCCCACACTTTGATGAAAATAACTATGCTTATTGGAAAGTTAGGATGAAAGCCTTCTTGAAATCCATCGATGAGAGAGTTTGGCTATCAGTTGAAAACGGTTGGGAAAGACCAACCACTGCTTTTGGTGAATGGACTACTGCCCAAAAGGAAGCATCAAGCTTCAATAGCAAGGCTATGAATGCAATATTCAATGTTGTGTCTATGGAAGAATTTTAAGAGAATCTCAAATGTAGAGATTGTTCACACTGCTTGGAACATCTTGCAAAAAATGCATAAAGGCATTGAGGCAGTGAAAATTAACAAACTACAGTAGTTGACATCTAGATTTTAAAGTATTAGAATGTCTAATGATGATTCTTTTGATGAATTCTATGCTAAATTGAATGATATCGTCAATTATGCTTTTAATTTGGGTGAAGTTTTTGATCAACCTAAAATTGTTAAGAAAATTCTTAGATCTTTGACTAAGGATTTTAGACCCAAAGTGACTGCCATAACTAAAAGTAAAGATGTTGACTCTATCCCTATAGATGAACTCGTAGGATCTCTTCAATCCTGTGAATCTGGTTTATCAAAGACTAATAAATCCAAATCTATGACTTTAAAATATGTTGATGATGTTGATGATTGTGGTTTTGATGATGAACTCTCATCTACTCTTGCCAAGAACTTTAGAAATTTTCTGAGAAATAATAATAGAAGGGCAAGAAATAGAAACAATATTGATACTAATAATGTGAAGAAGAATGACACTGCCAAAAACAATAATGCTGAAAAATCAAAAGAAAAAGTAGGTCAATCTTCAAAAAATTCTTTAGAACAACAGTGTTACAGGTGTCAGGGTTTCGGTCATATGACATTTGAGTGTCCAAATTTCTTGAGATCAAACGGTAAGGCTATGGCTATTACTTTGAGTGATGATGAAGTTTCTGATAATGAGTATGAATGTGATCAAGAAGGAAACTTCATGGGTTTCACTACTACTGCTGTAGTAAGTGAAATTGAGACTGCTGATGAGAACATTTCTGATGGGGAATTCTCTGAGAATGCAGATTTGCAAGAAGAACATTTCTGATGTTGGGTTTAAAAAAGATAAACACTCTTGAACAAGAAAAGAAGAATGTAGATTTGCAAGAAGCTTATAATAAGCTTTGCAAGATAGCAGCTAAAGATGCTATGAGTGTTGAATTAGGTTTAAAAAAGATAAACACTCTTGAACAAGAAAAGAAGAATTTGCTATTAAAATTGTTTGATGCTAATGAACTCTTGAACTCTGTTAAGATTAAGAACATGTCTTTGCTTGAAAAAGTTAAACGTTTTAAATTAGAATTATCTATTGCTAGAGAACAAATAGATAGAACTTCTACCTCTAAGCTAAATGAGATGTTACCATGGTTGTCAAAATCGGGATCCTAAGTAGGATCGTTGAAGGTAAGTGGGATCGTTGATCATAGGATCGGATCGTGAATCGTAAGATTCTATATATTTTCATATTTAAAGCAAAAAACACATTGATAATGGTTTTTTATGATGAATAATCACGTAAATTATAAATTCATTCATAAAAAAACTTAGATTTGCATTATATGATGTAATTTGCATGTCATACATCACTAAGTCTATACTAACAAAACAAATATATTTAAGTTTTGACTTAATGTATCTAAAAAATTCAATAAATGTTTAATTAGCAACCAAATACCAAAATATTTATCAAAACATATGGAAAATATTTTCCAAGTTCTAAGTTCCAAGTTTGAAATCCAAAATAAGTTAGCATATGGAAACTAGCTAACTACAATATGAAATCCAAAAGCAAGATGAATATTAAGGTGAAGTGAACATTTAATTATTCCCATTCTAAGGTTCTTATAACCACTGTCCTAAATTTATAATCATCATCATTTATTTCATCATTTATGTAGACATTATATATTTGTATACTAAAACTGTAAAAGACATCAAGATACAATTTCAAAATCAACTATTCAAGTTATATTACTTAGCACAATTAAAGAGCATGCTCAAAAAAATCAATTAATATACAAATACAAGCACAACTAATAAAATTATTTATAAAAAAATGTTTTAGTAATATTAGAACACAAATTAGTATATTGATCAAACAAATTTAACAATATTATAGCTTAAAAGGCAGCAAAGCCAACATCAAATTCTTCATTTAGAAATGATAAAGCATTTTTTCATTTTGATTACAAGTGAACTAGAAACTAGAAAACATTTGCCTAGGTTGATTTAATTTTATAAAATTAAAAAATAAAATCATACCATCACAACATAAAAAAATAAAAACCCTTAAAGCTTCATCAAAACAAAAAATTTATCCCATAAAACAAAAAAATTATGTTTTTGGTAGGATCGTAGGATTGTATAGGATCGGTAGGATCCCATACAATCCTACGATCCTACATGATCCTACGTACGATCCTACCATTTTTGCGATCATAAACGTTTTGGTGAGGTGGGATCGTAAAATCTTGCGATCCTACGATCCAGTTCGTGATTTTGACAACCATAGATGTTACATGTTCAAAAGTCTGTTTCAGATAAAACAGGTTTAGGGTTCGTTGAGAATGGATCTACTACTGCAATGAATCCTCCTAAGTTTTTACCTGGTACATCAACTTCTGTTGTTCATCAAACTCTTTTTGAAGTTAAGGTTCATAAGGAAGTAGCTCTTACATCTAGAAGAATTGGGGTAGATCTGAGTGAGTCTGAAACTAAAAATTTTAATCAATCTGGAAGCAAAAAAAACCACAAACCTTAGTGGTTTTATCACTTTTGTGGTAAAGCTGGGCATACTAGACCAAATTGCTTTAAATTGCAAGCTTTAGAGCAATCTCCCAAACAAAAAGTGCTTGTGCCAAAAGCACAAGATCCTGTTGCACTTATTCATGAGTTAGTGAAGGTTCTTAACCTTTATACCAATACTGGAGATGAAATTAGGACAAATCCCAACTCCTAGATTGCATCTAAAATGAAAAAGACTCAATCTTAGTGAGTTTGTCTGACATGGTCTTTGTGTTAATTCTTTCTATCTCTTGTGACCAAAAATGTTTTTCTTTAGGATTGCATTTGCATAACATTCATACATTATATTCTAGGATTGTCTTGTTTTATGTTTTTCAATTTTAATTAAAAAAAATAGAAAATTTGAAAAAATAAATAAATAAATAAATAAAGAGGTTTTTGTATTATGCATCTTCAAGATGTGTAATTAAGGTTGGCCTATGAAATTTACATTTCATGAATGTGTACCTTGTTTAGCTTTGATGAATTTTATTTTTCTGCACTTTACTAGTTTGTGCTATGTAGTGCTTATATTGTGTGTATTTATGGTTTTTAAACACATGCTCTTGATTTTGAAGTCACATACTTTTGATTGTAAGGACTAAAAAATCCTAGGAGAAAGGCATAAATAACTATCTCACCACTGTTACTTGCCAATCATGAACACCTAAGTGTAAATCATAAAAGTCGTGCTCAGTACGGTGTAGTACTTGCACAGCAAAATTCTTAAGGTGTTATTGTACATTAGCTAAAAGAAGAAAAATATAAAACAAAAAGAAAAATATGCTTCAAAAAAAAAATTGCATGGTTGCAAGCGTGTTTTCTAGGATATGTGAGAGTTATTTGATGTAATTCTTTAAGTAATAGTCACTTTCAAACTTATGTGATGAATAATGTAGAAAAGAGTGTTTATTCTCCATTTACATATCACCTTGTGAGTATCTCATACACTTGGTGGCTGCACACACCACAAGCAAAACTTTGTTAAATTTAGTACATATAATTGTGTGTTGAGTTTTATGGCCTTTGAAAATTAAACTTCTTGATCTGTTTAATGCATTTTTTTTTTTTTTTGGCTGTGAGAAAAGAAAAGAGTGAGGACATATCATAAAGTTCAATTTTTCTTTCAAAAATTTTGTTTTGAAGTTATGAGCATTAATGTCATATCATAAAAATAGTTTTTCAAATGATTCTGCAAAAAAAATTTCCAGAATTTTTCAAAATTTTTGTTTCTTTGAAATTTGACCGATTAAGCTTGTTTTTTGACCGATCAAAATGTGAAGAAGAAAAATAGCTTTTCCTTTAAAAGTCTCAGGTCCCTTCAATTCTTGCCTGATTCCTTTCGATCAGTCGAGCTTGTTTTCATGTGTATTTTGATTCCTGCTCGATTCCTCTCAACCGATCGGATTTCGAATTTTAAAAACATATAGGAATCAGATTTGACTTTTTCAAGGGAACTTTTTGTCTATCTCTTCAATTCCTCTCTCTTTCAAAATTTTTTTTTCATTTTCATGGTCAAATATTCAAAGGTTTTCTTTATACACTAAAGGTAAGACTCTTTTAACCTTTCTTTTTCATCTTGTTACATGATTACATGCATTTTTCATGAAATTTTTAGGGATTTTCCCATATCTCAAATTTTGGGGTTTTGAAGATAAAAGGGTTTTTGATCAAATCTAAACCATGGGTTTTTGTTCATGCATCATTTAAACATGTTTCACGTACTTTAATTTCAAATTTTTTGTGTTTAATTGGAAATTTCAAAATTAGGGTTCTAAGTTCTTGAAAATTTGTGAATTTTGTGAAATTGGGCAAAATTGAGTGAAATTGGCTTTTGATATTGATCAATTGAGTGATTATAACTTGTTTTATACTTGTTGTGTTATTCAATCTAAGGATTTTTTATAATTAGGTTTTTCAAAATTGGGGATTTTTTGAAATTCTTAATTTTCCTTTGTCAATTTTACAAATTGTGACGAATTTAGACTGTCTAAGAGCATTACATCATGCATCATATGAGTTAAATGTCATGCATCATATAGTTTTTCAAATTGCATGTTATCTTGTCTCTAATCTCTCTTATGCAGTCTGCCCTCGGTTTTTGTTGTTTTCCTTGTTTCTGATTCTTAGTCATGGCTTCTAAGGTTGGTAGGAAATTCAAAACTAGAGCCAATAGGAACCCTAGGTCTTCCTCTTCAAGTTCAGCACTAGGTGACAGAGATCGTTTTCTATCTGCTAAGTGTGAGGAAACATACGAGACTTGGACTAAGTATAGGTCCATTTGGGGTAAGAGGGAGATAGTGTTGTGTGAACTAGATCCTTCCATCCGTAGGAACTTTGTGTCTAGGAATTGGGTTTCCTTGTGTAAGGTGTCTGATCCTCCTCTTGCAGCCTTGATTAGAGAGTTTTACGCTAACCTCTCTATCTATTTTGAGGTTAAAGGTGGTCTTTATTTGACTTCCTAGATCTGTGGCCAAGAGTTTACCATCACTAAACAAACAGTTTCTGAGGCTTTAGGAATGCCTTTAGTCCGTAAACCCATATATCTATACACTGAGTTTCCTACAATTGATGATATGATGTCTGTTTTTTGTGGTCGTCCTATTTCTTGGGGTTCTGAACCAAGAATCAATTTTTTTGAGTTCACCAAGCTTAACTCTTTATACTTAAGGATCACATGTTATAACATCTATCCTATTTCACATGTTCATATTGTTCCCATTGAGAGATGTGTTTTCCTTTATGCTTTCATTACTGATGGTTCTATGTGTTTTCTGTCCATGTTCATACAAACCATTGTTGGTATCTATAGGCGTAAGAGTAAGAGTCAAAAGTTATTCTTTCCAGTGTACAATTTTAGGATTTTGAGGTTCTTAGGTTTGTCAAATTGTCCTCCCCTAGAGTTAATGCATATTACTGCCCTTATAGAAGCCACCTACCTTAGACAAAGACAAGCATAGATGAAGAGAGCTAAGCAAAGCACTAGGACTTCTAAGAGACCATGATGAGTTGCTGCTACTATCTCTGGTACTATGCCTGCTACTGAGGAGACATTTGTGGATCCGACTACAGCTGTGGATCCTGCTGGTGGTGCTGAGGATGTTGATCCTTCAGTTGCTCCTCCTTTTCACTCTGAGCTATGATGCAATCCTTCATGACTACTCAGGCTGCTCATGGACAGCTTCTTGATGAGCAGTTGATGGAGGTTGTCTCTTTGAGAGCCGATTTTGCAGACTATAGGAGTGCTTTTCCACCTCCTCCACCCTTTTGAGGACTGATTTTGCCTTTAGCAATTCATAACAAAAAGGGGAGTAAAGTTTAGGACTTTTTGTACATAGGGGGAGTAGGCTTATTGTATTTAGGGGGAGTTTTGATGTATTTGTATATCAGTTTTATGTATTTTTTTTTTTTTTTGGTGTTTATTTATGTATCTTTATTTTTGTTGTGTATATTTTTGATTCACAAACATTGAAGTGATGTGGTTATTGATTATGATAGTAGATGATGATGAGGTTATTCATATTGATGTGTTCACTATCTATTATATGTTTTGTGAATTCAAAATTCAAATTTTGATTTAGATTGTTATACTATATTTTCCACACATGCGTTTATGGTTTGTTTTCAGTGTTTCAAGAAATTACAGGTTAATTCTTTCTACAACTACTGTCTATGCTAGCAACCAATAGTTAGTAGTTGTGTAAGCCTTGTATTAGGGCAAGAATTTGTATTTGAGCTAGTATTTAAGCATTACATGTTGTATGTGTGTTTTGTCACGAATTGTTAAAGGGGAAGATTGTTAGGTTCTAAATATTTATAATTAAATATTCAGAATCATTAAAGTATTGTGTTGGCAAACTGAGAACAAAACATGTCTAATCTAGGTGTGTAGGCAATGCTTAAATAAGGTTGTTTCAAGTTTTGAAATCCAACTGATTTCAGAAAAGAAAAGTGAAGTTTCTTGACCAATTGAGAATTAGGCTTAACCGATTGAAAATCACATGCACGGTTTTTAGCAAAATTTTTAAACAAACCTAAAGCCCGTGAAAACGTTTAGGGTTTCTTCTAAACTTCTCCACATATAAAAGAAAATTTCTAGCCACGTTTTGAGTGTGCTGAAGAAGACTTGTGTGCTACTCTTTTTGAGATTTGAGAGGTTTTGTACTTTTAACTTCACAAGAATCTACCGAAGCCAAAACTAAAATCAAGCATTGGTAGAACATAGTTGCTGCATCAAGATCAACAAGTGAAGGTGATCTAAAACCTTTGAGTGGGATCTCAAAGTCACAAGGTAGCTTGTGTTGCTGTAAATCCAAGAAGAAAAGGAGTCTGTGGATTCAGAACTTGCACGTGGTGTGTCAGTAAATTACTACATAAGGTAACAATAGATTTAGGGTTAAATTTGATAGTAAAAATTTTAATTCTCTTATAGTGGATATACTTTACCTTGAGGATAGGTCAAATTCTCCCTAGGTTTTTACCTTGAACCATTTAGTCTCATCGGTTTTCCTAGGTTATCATATTGTGTATAATTTACTTTTCCACATCTATGCATGATATGATTTATTTTTGTTTAACCTAAATCTGAATAGTTAATCTAAGTAATCAATTAGTTAATATATTAGGTTAAAAAATCTAGTTTAAGGGGTCTAAACAAACATACAAGTTTCTCCAATGAGCAATGCCTGAGAAACTCCAAGAATTCAATAATTGCACCTTAATGTTTTTATTCTGCAGCATTTGCCCAAAACATGGCAGAACAAAGAACTTTATTAGCCATTATTGTCTAACTTGTCAGATAATTTACTTGGGCTTCTGCTTCAAAAGGCCAGAGGCAGATGCACAATGTGGTGATTTGTATTAACATTTCTCGCAGCAGGACTGCAGCAATTCAATGACTTTAAGGCACTTACACCATTTGAAAAAACTGCTTAAATAAACAACTCTTAAAATGGAAAGAAAATAATGCGATGATGTCAAGATTACACAGATTGAGATTTCAACTGCTGCTTTAACATCTCCTTACAAGAAACCACCTAGAATGGAATCTAGAGGTTTAAGGGACACTCTTGACATATAAAAGAAAACCAACAACAATTGCTGATACATTGTAGATAGTGTCAAAGCAGTTCATGCTTTAGGGTACCTATATATCTCCCTCTTTCTTTGCTCTTTTCCATATATTGTAAAGTTTTTCTGTTTAGCAAAGTGAAATAAATGGTGGCATGGAATTCATTTTCAGGTGTGAATTGAGGGTTGTAAGCAATGCAAACCTGTTTTTCATTGAGACCATTTTGAATCATCTTAGTTTGAGAGACTACTTTTGAGAGATCAGCACAAACCCAGGCTTTGTGGATGAAGAAGGAAAGCAAAGGATCTTCCCCTACCATGATTTCCACACATCTCCCAATTGTTGCAGTAACTGCCCTCCAAACATGTGCAAGGTATGTTATCTTATTATTCCTTTTCATTCTTGATTGTTGCAAAAGTAAGTAGAACAATATAAAATTTTTTTTTTTAGAGAATATGTAACTTTGGGGAAGTACTATTTTAATCTTATGATTTAGGATTAAAAAAAGAAGAAGATTGTATTATATAATTTGTAACTAAAAGACCAATTTTTTGACCAAGTTGAGAAAAGATTGCTTGTTAAGGCAGAAATCCATGAGTGGATAGATGCAGAAGACCTTGAGGAACCAATTGAGAAAATCTGGTTTGTTGGGGACATTAGATCTCAACAGCCAATATCAGAATGACATTGATTCAGGTCCAAAAGCAATAGACCTGAACTGCAAGGAAATGGAACAATGCAATTTGATAGCCTATGCAGCGAACTTAATTTTTAGAGCTAATCTTTTGTTAATAGACTATGTATATTGTTATATGCATGGACCCTCAAGAACTTTTGAAAGTGTATTTATATTAAAAGAATGTACTATTATATATATATATATATATTTATTGCGTGGATAGATCTCTCTCTCTCTCTCATTTTACCATGCATTGCCAAGGTTCTATTTGTGGCAAATTATTAATGACTGACACAGAGTCCCCCAAGTTTTTACTTCAAAACTTAGTTTATGGGTAATCTGTAATTATAGTTTGTAGGCAGCCTCTCCAAAAAAAGAGGGGGGGGGGGGGGGGGGGGGGGGGGGGGGGTGGTGTAGGCTATCTCCGAATTACCTCTCCAAAACCCACAAAAGTAGGAGTTTTATGCACTGGATACAACTTTTTCTTCCCTGTAATCATAGTTTTAAGCAAAATTCTCAAGTTTTGTTGTATCCTGTTCTGTTGCTGCATGTCTCATGTCTCTAACCTATCCCATCAATCAGTGCGCACTATGTTCCCAACAAACATTCTGACCTAGACAATTCCGGTATCAGCTTGAATTCTTTTTATTATAATTCTCAAGAGACAGTGAAGTAGGGTATGTTTAGCGTTTAAAGTATAATTTTCCTCTACATGTTCCAAGTGAGAAAGTAAAGATGGGTTAACCGTCATAACAGAAAAATCATTTGGTCCAACCAACAAATACAGAATCATTGACCAAACCATGCGTATGATTAAATATAACTGAACATAAAGGAGCTGTAATCAATTTATGCCACTAAATCTAAGACTCGACAATTATGTAGCCTGCACACAACGTCAATAACAGTATGGAGCTTTCACAAACCATTCATGGCCATGGGCTTCTCACTGCATCTTTGCTCTTACTAATTAACTTTTATTTAGCTTCTTCACTGCCTCAAGGTATGAACTTCCCATTAATTAGCCTTTTTTTTTATAAGCACAACTCATTCTAGTTGACTGAGTTGAGCATTGACCTCGTTCTTATTCATTGAAGGAAACGGACTTCCCTACATGACTTCAGATGTCGAAGAAGTTTCAGGTAAATCTTTTGATTACATTGTTGTTGGGGGATTCCAGAAACAGAAACTTCAATGGCGAGAGCCAAAGTCCAGTTAACAAATGTGAAATATGACAGAAACAAACACATATTCTTTTTTCTTTTTCTTTTTCTTTTTCTTTTTCTTTTTCTTTTTCTTTTTTTGCTGAAATATTCTGAAATATATCAGCAACATCACATGTTTGCATCCAATGAAAAATGGTAACCTATTCCCACTTTGAATTAATCAACCTAAACACTTTTTGATATATACAAGCATAAATATGAATGCTTGCACCCCAGACATGCTCTAGAAATATCTATTCTTGTATAACACATGCTCCAATGTACACACTCCAAAAAAACACATGATAAAGTAAAATCATAATGCCCCTTGGCTCACTACTGTGACAACCAGTACCAGCATCTATAAAAATTCAGTAGCATGGCAAACACATCAGCAACCACTTAGCACGTCCATAGAAGCAGGAAAACATTGAAAGGAATGTAAGCAGGTCTTTTTCGGTACTTGTTTAGTGTGGCCTATTGTCTTGCACTGAAGTTGGAAGTAGAAATTTAAAATATATTTGGTAACAGATAAAAATGACACACTGTAATTGAACAATTCACGCTTAGAAAGATTCATTATTGGCAGGAAAAGGAAAAATTTACCTATCTCATCATATATTTCTTTTCTACTTGAAGTAGTTGCTTGATCCTCTCGCCTAGCCACTAGAAAGAAATTTGACTTGTCCTTTTGAGTGGTATTCTTGGCACTTTCCTTCAATATATGCTGTCAATCAAACAGAAAAAGTGAGCAAATTAACCATATTTTTCAGTTCAAGAACAAAGATAGTGCATGTGCACAGAGTAGCATGAAAGCATTGGGAAACATAAGGACAGCAACCACAATATTGAAATAATCGACACAGCTGCTAGAATCAGACATTATCCAAAAGAAAATCACTAAAAGACAAGTTCCAAACAGAAGGGGGTAAATGATAACAATAAGATTATCAAACATAGAGATATTATTGATTTGTACAGAATGTATTTGTGCTAAATCTTTCAAATATGATAGGCAACTTCCAACCCTAACAATTGGAAATAACTTACTTAAACCAGTGAAGACTTCACCCTTCTCAAAAGTATACAGAAAACATAAATGATAGAAAAATAAAATTTACCATTAAATAACCCAAATAATATCATATCAGAAATAAGAAAGGAATAAAAATTAGCATTATTTTACTAGAAGTAATGATCAAAGCAGATCATTTAGTTTTAATGGGATGCAACACCTATAGACTATCTTTTCCCTATTCCTTATCTTTGTCTCCGCAATTTTGCTATTGCTTGTTTACTTAAATCTTCAATTTTCACATCAATCTCTTACAACTCATTTCCAAACCTTCGCCTAGTGTATCATAATTTTCTGTTAAAAGCACGCAGTTTACTATTTTAAGAAGCTTTCCAGCACCACTTCAGGTCTGACCTGCATGAATTCCACTACAAGAGCTTAGGAAAGATAGCAGAATGCAACATGGGGACTCAAAAGGAAGGCTTGACTAATGCTAAACAAGAGGATTTTTTTTGTTTCTGCCGAGAGTCTGTAGAACCTTGCAATTAAATTAAGGAATAGGAGGCAATGGAAATAATCGAAGGACTATACTCAAGATGTTGAAAACAATGCTGCTGTGAGCCTGTGACACACAACACACGCTGAAACTTCTGTCACTGTTGAAAGGATGCATAAGCTAGCTAGTTTACTGGTACTGCTACTGGAAAACAAAGATTGCATAAGCAAGCATCCTAAGATACAGGCCAGATTAGGGACAATATTCTAGTGGGGGGGGGGGGGGGGGGGAGAGAGAATTTGAGCAGGATCCTTGAAGGGACAATATTCTAGTATTTATAAGAGAAACACACCACTTGTAGAGCACCATTTTTGGTTCCACCCATGCCATTTGATATCAAAAATCATCCCCGTTTTCTTCTCCACATTGGTTCCTTGACTGGTCTCACCTTGCCTGAGAAGAACACAAGCAAATACTAATATGCAAATCATTTAACTAGGAAGAGACGGCCTCTAGAAACTTTAGACTATGTGGTGCATTACTACGTTGGAATTTGGATGTCTATTTGGACAATTTGGCATAGTAATATTTATCAAACTATATGTATTAAGATATTGCGCAAGTTCAACTATTTTGACTATGTAACTAGTGCCTATTTGTAATCATTTATTTGGCATGTGTGGTATCATGAACTATTTGAATCAAGATTATGGTTGTCTTGAATCATGAGAAGTATTGTTGATTTTGATAATTTTTTATGCATGTTACTATCCAAATAATTTAGATGGCGCTCACCCGTACATGTCAGGAAACATATCCAAATAATTTAGATGGCGCTCACCCGTACATGTCAGGAGGTGCCTCATGCACGGCTAACATTTCAACTTTTCACAGTATATGAGTTAGATAAGTCGCAGTGTTCATGAATAAAAGGAAGACACATATCTGAAGGTACACTATTTTGCTATAAGTGGGGCTGGAATTAGATGTGATTGTGTAAAGTCTTGTTGAATGATGGGGAGAAGTATTGATGCCTGTTAATATATACAGAGGCACATCTCTCTCTCCCTCTCTCTCTCTCTCTCTCTCAAATGTAAAATTTCTATGTTACTAAAATAAAAATGAAATTATTACAAATGAAGCCAAGAGTCAGTTATGTGAAACTTTTGCACCTCAAACTCTTCTTGGAAATGCATTGTTTGAAGATGAAGCAAATTTTCAATAACACGTGGTTATAAATTTGAATAACTTATAAGAAATCTACAGATTAATATTGGACAACTCATTTTGATAATATCTAATTAATTAAGAACTTATATTTTTCAAATTATTGTAGTATTAGAAAGACAAGCCTTTTTTTACAAAATTTGTGTTGGAAAACCAAATTCATAATTGGTTTTTCAATTTAGATTAATGACATTAACTGGTTTACATAATATACAATTTTTTCCATGTTTTAAATTATACAAGGAATGCTAATAATTTCTTGCACATACGAATACCAGATAACGTTTTTCAGCTCATTTTCAAGGTTGCTACAAAATATAGGAAAATATAATAGTTTATCATAAAATAACTTTTTGAAAAATGGTTCATTTTCCAAAACTCATCAATGTCTAAAAAAACAATGTGTAAAGTGGAGAAGAGTTCAATAGAGGAGGGCTCGCCAAGATAAAAAACCCTAGAAGACGAGCTCGTTAAGAAGAGTGGAGCAAGAAGAGAATAATGGTATGCGGCAAAATAACATCTTGAACGCAACAATTACTTGTGAAAGAGATGATTGTAGGTCTCTTAGGCTTCATTTGGTTGGAGGTGAAATAGGAAGGATGGAAAACAATGAGAAAAAATAGGTAAGAGTGGTGTTTGGTTGGGAGGGAGAGTAAAAGGAAATTTTGGTGGGGCCTAGGTGTTTTCTCCCCTAGCCCACCAAAATCCTATCTCTCCAATTTGAAGAGAAAACTTGGGAGACTTTATTTCAACCCAATCAATTAAATTTTTGCCCCTCTTTTTGTTACGTTGAACATGGAAATCTCAGGTAACGTTGGCATTTGACTATGCTTCAACCAACTTAATAATATTTTCTTGATTTTTGGTTCACATTGTTCATCACTTTTTCTTTTCACATTTTTTTTTTTAATTTCATTTTCTTCTTCTTGTTTTCGGCCCACCTTTTTATATTCCTATTTCTTCTATTCACTGTTTGTTCACCTCATTGTTTTAGGTTTCTTTTTATTTTTCCACCAGTTTTGGATCCGGCTTCTGCCTTTTAAAAAAAATAAAGTGTCCGTATATAGTTTTTTAAATAAATAAGTGTATAAAAAATTATGTTGCCTTTGTTTTATTTAATAGGGACATAATTGTAAATTTATATCAACTTCCTTTTTCATAGTTTTCCACCTCTCCACTTTTCCATCCTCCCAACCAAATACATATGAGAGAAAACTAAATTTTTTCTATTCTTCCACTTTTCTATCCCTTTCCCATTTTCTATCCTCCCACTTTTCGACTCCTCCAACCAAACAGACTTTTAATGAATTACCCATTTACTTCATTTTTAATACTTATATACAACTAATTAGTTACATATGGGAAATTATATTTTTGATATTGAAAACATGCCAAGCTTGCATATTAATCACATGTGGGACTAAAATAATGAAACACATGTATGGTTCGATTAAGCACTTGTCTCATTGTAGACACCACATTTTATAACCATAATTTAATCTTTTTATAGGGCAAGATGTTCATTTCTCCTATTCAAGGGCATGATTGTAATTTAGCCACTAACACATTAATCACATTCCATAAAAATAATCTTAAGATTTCAATGATCACAACAATACATTCGGTGCTTCAATTGAGCTGCCAAATTGAAAGATACCGCAAGATCAAGTTATAATGGTTAGCATGTATTGATTTCATGAAACTAATTACTCAACATTAATGGTAATTAATTTTGATTGGACATTAAAATAAATAATTAAAATTAATGAAATTTTGTGGTTGGTTGAGTTCATATTTTATAATGTAGCTGGACATATTGAATTAAACTGAGTAAGTTGATAAAATTTAAAAACAGTCAATATGATTTTTAGGTTTTCCTAACCCCAAAGAAGTGATGAACAGGGAAGGATTTTGCTTACCTCATCTCGTCTTGCCCTTCCCGTTCTTCGAATTTTTTTTCTTTGTTATACATATGCTATTTACAATTTATTTTTTTATATAACATATTATCATCCCAAAAGCACTTACTTTCTCTCTTTTTTAACACTCTCATGACTATCCTATTGCCTCACTTTCATATATACCTTATTAATGTCAAAGTTACCTCATTAGAGATACTACCTTGTATTTTCTAGTATGATATAGTACTTATAGTTTTGTCCTCATCTCTTGAGAACTAATGGTGGCAGAAATTAAGAAAAAAAATATTATCACTATGGATTTTTGGTGTGAGATAACAATGGAAAATTACTGGATATTTTTAGTAGTTTCTCTTCTGGTCGGGTATCATTATAAGCTTTTCTTAAATTATTTAATTATTGAATAAATGATGGCTGAAAAATTGTTTTAGATGATATCTAAGGATTTTAGAGGAAGTGTTAGAGAGAAGTTCTTTTGTGGTGTGCTAGTTGAGGTGAGTAACCTTATCCTACTTGCTTATATTTTTGCCTATTGTATTATATTAACAATTGTTACATTTTTATTTCAACTGTTTTATTACACTCATTTAAAGTAAAGAATAAAGAATTATCATAAATATTTTTATTATTGAATATATGATTTTAAATATGTCTTTGAATGAAATATATGAATTTGAATAGTGATTATATATATACATATATATAATTTTGAACAGTCTGACTATGCTCTGACTCTGATATCCAGTGAATGGAGGTTATTAATTGGTACCAAAACTAGCTCTATCTAGGGCATCACGAGCCTATTGTGTTTCTAGACCCAGGTAATAAAGGATATACATTAACACGGAATTAGTTTCATCTGAATTTGATGCCTAGTCAATGGGATATAGCGTGACCATATTTATAAGATTGCTTAGAATGTGAATATGTTTGAATTTAGGAACTATTTTAAGTCGATGAAGCTTCTTTTGTTTATTTTTTAAACTCATAGTATGTTATAACTTTTGACATATGTGATATATTTTGATCTCATAAACTTATATTATTTTGTCAATCTATTTACTTGTTTCAACTAGTTTGGTATTTAGTTACTTATTGAGTTGTCAACTCACCGCTCCCCCCCCCCCCCCCCCTCTTTCTTTCCCTTTTCAAACTTTGATCAAGAAGACTAGCATGTGTTTGGACTTCCATTAGAACTTTAATGTTTAAAAATTATCTTTTGCTTAGACTCTTAGTCTAAAAAAATTTAGTCTTTTTTTTTTTTTTTGGGAGATGTTGGAAGATTATTATTATAGTTGGAATTTTGTACTTAATTGGATTTGATCAAATACGTCAATTATTGAGGTTTATTAATACTCTTTGAAGGCCTTGCATGCTTGTAAAGTGAAAACCTTGTAAATGCTATTGTTGCATGCCTAACCCTCTTGGTACGGTTTGGGGCGTGACAGAAAGTGTGTGCAAAACAATTTTAGAAAATCCTCTATTAGGATTTGGAAATGGAACATATTGGAGTCAAATTTCTCTATCCCTAGTGGAGTCGCCACTATGGGCGCAAACACCCCAACCACAAGGAGTGGCAGTGGTTTCCTCGTAGGAAGTATGGTCTAGGAACCATAAATATATCGCCCTTGTGTTAATTAGGGTGAATTGAGATGCCCTAAATGATTGTGTTTGCAAGCTTGAACAAACTAGAATTCGAATATTGGTGAGAAAATGACTATCTTCAAATCAAGAAATCTGAAGATTAATCTAATCCTCAACCTTCTAGTCTTAAAACTCTAAGTTAGGTATTCTAAGGGAATTTTGGCAGAGTTTCAGTAAGGCTTCATTTTTTTTGGATGTTGGAAATGGGGGTATTTATTGGGGAAATGGGTAGCTACGGTTTTATGACAAGTTTGGGAAGCCAGTTGATCGGGATGGTTGCCCTAGAATATCATCAAAATGGAAATGGAGTGATTTTAAGCTTTTTGTCTAGAGAGTGCGCGCACGTCATATACCCCATGCACACACTCTTTGTAAGCCTAAGCTAAATTGGGTCAAAATTATCTTTTGGGCTTTGGGTTTCCTACCTATTTTCATAGTTGGGCTTGGGCTTGGACTTGGACTGTGTTGGGTCATGTTTAAGCTTGTCATTCTCATTGGGTTCCATACACGATGCTAATCAATTTGGTAGCAATTTGATTTCTCATCATTGGACCCAAGGGCTTGGATATAGCTCGAAATGAAATGGGGTGTCTACAATTAACCACACATGGCAAAAGTTACAAGTAACATAGAAATGCATGAGATGCATAAAGTCATGTGGGAAATGGGTTGCATGAGCAACCTGAAACAAGCATGTACGAGAAAACGATAGCAACAACATCATTAGCTTCAACATTAAAAACAAACATTGATATCAACAATGCCATCAACAAAATCAACAAAGATATCAACATCCTAAACATCAACAAAACACATTTTGGTGTGGGTCAGTCAACCAATGGGATCAAACAACCCACAAAAGCATGAGGTAACTTAACAATATAATGAATGCACATGGGAGATTAAGAAACAAATAGGGGTATGCATGAAAAACAAGGTAACAACATGCGAATGCATAGAGCCTGAGCAAGCCAAAAGATACATATGAGGCACATAGGTAGACGGAAGCAATTGAGAGACAGATATACAACACATAAACAACAAATGAGTGAAAAATGAAGCATAGATGAGTAGACAGAAGCAACTAAGAGATAGGTATATAACATATAGACAATCAAGCAAGTTGATACATGAAACACGTGTGAGTAAATAGAAGCAGCCGACATAAGGACATACAACACAACATAAAGGTGACTTGACATATGAGGCACAGAAAAGCACACAAACAAGTGACCGATAGATATATGACATATAGGCAAGCAAGCAAAAACCAACATGAAACATAAATGGATGTACATGTGAAACATGAGCAACTGACAAATGGATGTACAGCACGAGATCAGACAAGTGGATATATGACGTGATAAACAAATAGACAACCCTGAATGTAAACAAACAGTGTGTGTGAAATAAATGTACAAAATGCAAGAAGCAAGTGATAGGCATAGAATATAACAAAGATTTTTGTTTAGGCTTTTTTGAAAAAGAAATTATCATGCATACAATAAACAAATCAAAAATTCCTTCATATGACCAAAGAATTTATACAAGGGAAACTACATGTGATCAGACAACAACATAAAATGCACTCAAACTGGAAGGGATCACTTCTAAAAGCATGTGGCAAATTGTGTGTTTTAAGAGTGAGAAGATGGAGCCTGAATTGGAATCTAGGCTCAATATGGGGTTGAGACACCAAGTGCAACAAATCATCAGAGCATTGCATGGTGTAGGTGATGCAAAGCAAAAGTAAGTACAAACAAACAAGAAGTCATTAAAGAAGAAACTCATAATAGAATAAACAGACTATAGGCAGGTTAAAGCAGTGGAACATGCAAGCAGGCAGGAGAAATCATCACAACAACCAAAGTAATATTAAACTAAATGTCAACAAGTCAAGGTGAGTGCGAGTGTAAACAAGCAGAGTATCATCACAACAACTCAAAGCAAAATGTACAGAACATGAACAACCATATTGAGTTGTAAAGCAAGCAAGCAACAAGTTATCACAAAATTTAAAGCATATTGAACACAATATGAGCAACATAGATTGATTGTAAGAGCAAACAACCAACAAGTTACTGAAGCAAAAGTTTAAAGCAAAGTAAGACTGAAAATTTATGTACATGCATACATACCTAGCAGCGAACACAACCAAAAGGAGTATGCTTTTCCATAGCATTTAAAGCTCCACAATGGAAGGTGGCATCCCACCTTCCATAATAAGAGTCAAAGCATGTTGCTGCGAGTGCATACCACTACAAAGTCACAATATGTCGCTGAGGATTGGCATGAATGTCTACAACTTCTCGTCCTACATAATCAAGAAATAATATCATCATTCACATTAGTGCATAGGTAACGTCTTAAAAATTTGACATCTTTTGGGGACTTTCACTGAAATTAGTGAAGACCATCAGCTTGGCGCAACAATAGTGAGGTCTAGGGCTGATCTAGGGCCTAACTATGAAAATACTATAACTAAAAGCTGCTTTTAGGAGAAAGAAAATCCTTATGAAAACCCTAAGGGTGCAAAAGCGAACTTAAGCCTTCGTACGTAGCCACAAGCCTATATATGTAGCTAGGGTTCCAAAATTCTCTGCAAGGCAAGTTTTTATATAAATCTCGGTAGAAGCAATCCCACATCGCTTGGAATTTGCCTCCGCTCCTTTTCTTTGAACACTATAGAAAGGCATGATGACCCTTTTCCCAAAAACACACAAAATCTACTCCAAAAAAGTGATTCAAGAGAAGTTTTTACTTTGAAAAGCATCCTAAACTAAAGTTTCTTGGCTAGAGCTTATTTCGATCTAAAGCCTTCAAGTTAAACTTACTAACATTGTGGGTATTTTTTTTTGTAGATTGGCCGAAGGTAATGGTGAAAATCAAGCTCTAAAAGCTTCTTGTTTGAGGCACTTGTTCTTGTTTTAACCTTTTTAATTTTCTGTTTTTATCTTCTTCTTTTTTCTGCATTATTAACTTTCTACATAGCTTAGGTTTGTTATTTGTTTATTTAGAAAGAATGCTAGGTTGTTTAGATTAGGTTTAATTGGTGTTTATGTGCTGTGTTTATGGGCAAGGTTGCATATGCAAGCTCGTGCATGTGTACGAACCCTCTTGATCCTACATATGCAAGCTCAGCCTAGAAACCCAGATTTACTTGTTCTTAATTTTTTATTTCATTTAAATGCATATTTATTTTTGTTAGTTTATTTCTCACATGTTTAAGGTCTAGGTTAGTAGTATAACATGTTTTATCCCTCCTTTGCTTAGACCAGGTCAACTTCCTCTGTAACGACCCTGTTCCAACTGTGTAGATATTTTCCGCTTTGGGACTCATACCCCTCACGATTTTGTTCTCTCCCAAAGCACATAGTGGAGGGGGAAAAAGCCTTAACACATTAAAGGGAGTTCATTCCTTATAAGCACATCCCTATGTGCTTCCCTAAATGATGTGGGATTCCATAGATTGCAAGACATCCTTTTTAGGTCTCGACAATCCACCCCCTTTATAGGCACACGCGTTGTCACATGTGGTGCCCACACTTCTGGCTAGGGCATGGCTCTGATACTATCTGTAACGACTAAGTCTCAACTGTGTAGATATTGTCCACTTTGGGGCCCATACCCCTTAAGCACACAGCAGTGTGGGAAAAAGGCCTCAATACATTAAAGGAAGATCACTTCTTATAAGCACATTCCTATATGCTACTTAGGCGATGTGGGATTCCATGTATTGCAAGATATCCCTTTTGGGTCTTTATAATGGTGGTGAGGGATGGGAAGCAAGCCTACAATGCAAACCTATAGGGCTTGTGACACACTTGTGCTAAAGATCTTCTCGTTGCTCTAAAAAGCCAACAAACTCGCCTATTTCACAACACTTTGTTGAAGACTTGGTGACAAAGAAAGTGTATCTCTCTACGCCCAGATCTTTTCTAAGTGCACAATTTTCTCTATGTTAACTTCTCCTCCGCTTTCTACCACCTTAACCACCACCACTAGCAACAACAACAATTTCTTTCCCATTTTGCCCTCCAAGTCTCTCACCCTCACATCTGCCCTACCACCAGCCTCCGCCTCAACCTCAGCTTTTGCCATAGCTTCTAAACCCTAAGGCTTTCACTCAAAATGCCACTCCTCACACACCCAAAGAAAGGTACCACACACACACACACACACACACACAAAGGTTCTTTTTTTTTATGGTTTTTTTTTTTTTCAATTTTAAAATATGTAAACTTTATCTTAATATGTCAAAATTAAGGTTTTCTATTTATGTTGTAGTAAAAATTGCTTATATTTAAATTATCTATTTTGTGCTTGATGAACACTATGAATATACACATGATCATGAACATGAATATGCATTGATACATAGGTGCTATGATGCAGTGAGGTAAGGGAGGTAAGTCATGCATGGTCACATGTACACGCATATGATTTGGTTGTTTAAACATGGATTGATTGATGAATAGGATGAACACGATTGGTTGTTGCTTTAATGCCATGCTTGATCGATTGCTCAATGATATGTAATGATGTTCTTGCTTCTGATATACTTGCTGCCCTTGGATAAGCATGGGTGAATTCCATGATAGATGAATGCTAGGGTTTAGGGATGATATATTATGTTGTGTGTTTAGATGTATGTTAGTATGTGCATGAGTTGAAGAATAGCCTATTAGAAAACCATTTGATGGGACTAAGATTTGGAATACAATGAGTGAAGGCCGGCCTACGAGTCGATTGGGGTTGTATACCTAATACCTTCCCATACCTATACCTAAACTCTAGACAACTACTATAGTAAAGATCAATCCTCTCACAAGGCGTTATATTTATGGTTTCTAAACCTAATCTATGTAGCGACTCCATTTACACCCTCAGCCAAGTCCACCCTAGGCCAAGGCATACTTCCAACGAGGAAACCACTAGTCGTAGGCGATTACGTCCATAGTGCCAAGATGGGCATCCCCATTCTTAACTAGTAGACGACTACAATAGGTACCTTGCTATTGTTCACTGAATATTTCTAGTCCATTACGTAGAAATGAACTCACAAGTGCAATAGGTCATCAAGTCTTTGTCCATTCTTGTGGCACACATTTGATTCTTAGTCATCCTCTAGTGCAGCTCATTTGACAACTCTAAGCACAAATTGCCCCAAATCTTCCTTTGGCATCTCATTTTGTACCTCCTCAAGCTCAATGGAGATGACTTGGTTGGATGGATTGTAGGTCCCACCTTTAGAAGCTATAATAATGCTTAAAATATAATAGAGATTTTATTTGCCCCTTGAAAAGTTGACTAGAATGCATCTCCAATCAACATCGTTTGCAAAACTTGTAATTTCCTAGTCAACTAAGTTCACATCCATTTCATCATTGAAGCATGTGAATATAGGATCATGTGATCATCAAAGCATGTGAACATAGGAGCATGTGAACATCAAACCAAGTAGACATGTGAGCGAGTGATCAAAAGCAGACATCTGAGCATGTGATCAATAAAGCATGTGAACATACAAGTATAGGAGAATTAAAGCATCCAAGTTCACATATATCTTACCATCCAATCACCCTTGCAATTCAACACAATCGTCAAAGCATGTGAGTGCAACAGCCTACAATTGCATAAGCAAATCAACCTCCAAGCAAATAGATATATCATCCTCCAAATGTGTGCACATGTGGATACAAAGAAAGGATTGATGCTCAATGAGAATTAATGAATAAATCTTATGAAGGAGTGACATTTAATTGAACATGTGACCATTTAAGCATAAGAGTGTTCAAGTATGTGAACATGCGAGCATACAAGCATATGAGCATTTAAGTACCCAGATACACATATCTCTTACCATCTAATCAACTCCACATTCAAGCACAATCATCAAAACATTTTAGTGCACAAATGTCCAACTGCATGTTCACTTAAGCCTCTAAGCATATAAACAAATCATCATCCAAATGTGTGCACATGTGAGTGAATATCAAACATGTGAATATCAATGCAAGTGTGCATAGGAGCATGCGATCATCAAAGCATGTGAGCATGGGAGCGTGGTGTTGGAAAGCATAGTTTTGCATCTCATACAAAACAAGAAGCGGAAGCAATACAAGGATCTTCTTCATTCATGAGAAAAAATATTCAATCTTGAATTCTAGAAAAAAGAATAGAGAAAGTACCTATATGTAGTGATTTAAAAACAAGAATTAAGAAGACCTTCAATCTTCATCTCAATTCCCCATGGTGCCCAAGATGTGTGGTCTCTCAATCAGTTCTTACGTACATACTTTTTCTTCGATGAAAACTATGTTCAAGAGAGTTAAAAAAGAAAACTGTTTTCTCTTCTTTTAATTGTACGTACGTTTTAACTGCCCAGACAGTAACTTTATTTAATATCTCTTATTAAATAAAAAACTAATTATCTAACTAGGTTAGCCTTATAGACCAATCCAATTAGGCTTTAATGTGTGGCTTGGAATGGGACCAAAGGGAAAAATAAGGCTCTAACTCCAATGGGTTTTAGGCTTTTATTAACGCTTAAAATACCCAAATTTACCATTAATTATAATAAGAAGTACCACTATAGAAATATAATTGCACTCTAAGTCTTATTAATAAATTATATTCTAAAACTCTAATATAATATCATTTGACTGCTTCATGAAATACCCATAGTGAACAAAGTTATAATAAGCTATCACTTTATAAATCACTATTTTATTCCTTAAGTACCTGGTATAATCTTTTAATTATTCATATATTTTATGAAATCTAATTTCATTAAAAATAAACTTTAGT
Source organism: Castanopsis chinensis (assembly GCA_032878915.1). Taxonomy (NCBI): domain Eukaryota; kingdom Viridiplantae; phylum Streptophyta; class Magnoliopsida; order Fagales; family Fagaceae; genus Castanopsis; species Castanopsis chinensis. Next base: position 9,927,480 of record JAVQMG010000130.1, read on the forward strand.
AACTCTTTATTAAAGTGGATTGGCTTAGCACCTTGAATAACCAATTCCTATTAAAGATATTATAAAGGGATATTTCGTGTCTTTGTAGAAAAATATTATGGATTTCATCTTGAGAATATATATTCCTTCAACACTGCGTGCAATTACCCAACATACTGAGGTTTTGACTATTAGATTAGATCTCACTTCTGATATATCAAAACAGCTTACATTTCATGATCAGCTTTACAATCCTCTCAGGATTGAGAGTCCATAAAAATAGAAATTGTGAGATTTATTATTCAAGAGACAATTGTTAATTGAATAATTAATTTCATGGCAATCCAATTTAATGTGCCTTAAACATACCAATAAATCAATCAGAAACTTCCACTTCTATGATCAGGACAAATTATCATAGTTGATATATTATAGTCTTTGCAAATGAAATGCGCAATTTCATCACCAACTTTGAACTACGTTTTGAGTTTACAAGAAACTTGTGATTTATATCTTCTGTAACTAAATAACATAAAACACATACAGTGCATCTCTAGGACTATATGAAAATGTCCCAAACATATACAAATAGTTCCATATAATTAAACATTTTTAATTATTTATAACATGCCATTAAATTGGATTTTAAGGCATAAACAGCAATACCCAAGAAAAAAAATTAAAAGGAGGGGTATTTAAGTAAATTTGTTTATGGGTTCAATTTAATAATTAATATTACTAAGGGGTTTTTAAAAAAATAAGGTTAAAACCCTAGCTATATATAATCTAATTTAAGTCAACATATAATGACAGATATTTTGAGAGAGGAGACTGTGATACCCTAATTTGATTGACTGTGTGATGTGTGTAGGAGTGTGATGAGTCCCACATTGGGTATTTACTGCGTAGATCTGAGCTTTATTAACAACTACAAGAAGTCTCAATTGTGACTAGTCCTTTTGAGGTATAATGCAGATGTGGTTAGCGTTTTTCCTTGAGTCGTTACATATGGTATCAGAGCTAGGTCGGTAACCCCATGTGGGCTTGGAGACATTACCCCCGCTTATAGGTCGGATTTTATTGGACCACACGTGCCCCACCTAACCCCCTTCCCCACCACTCATTTTCACTCATCTCTTTACTCTTTGGCCAGCTCACTCCCTTCTTTTCTTTTCATTTTTTTTGTTTTCTCTCATACACTCCTCTCTACTCTTATATCCTTACATCAATACCACCACATCACCACCACCATTTCCACCATAATTTTCCGGCAAGATCACCGGAAAATTCTTGATGACCTATAAGCAACTTCACATCCTTTTTTTGAGGTAAAAATTTTGAATCTTTTTGATGGGTTTTACACTTTTGCTTGAGGTTATTTTTATCAAAGTTTTAATAATGAGACTCATGTGATTTATGAGCGTTGGAATTTATATTTATGTGTTTTTATGTATGCGTTTTGTATTGGTGGAATTATTTGATGAGTGGGCATATAATTTGTGCTAATGATGACGACTTAAGGTTTATGTATGGTGGAAAATATAGAGATTTTAAGTTATAACATGTGATGGTTGGTAAATTTAAAGTTTTTCCATTGCCATTGGGTTTATTTGGAATTAGTTGAAGTTCTAAATTTCTTGTCTTGGAGGATATTTTGATTTTGTTTTCATGGGTTTCTTAATGATGTAGTGTAAATTTTATGGAAGCTAGTCATAATGTTGAAGATGATATTAAATGAGTTAACTTTATAAATTGGAATTTATGCCTTATGAATCAATTTGTTGAGAAACTTTGGAAGTGGAATATATTATTATTGATGAGGTTAAATACTAGGCTTGCCTAATTAAGTGTTTATTTAACAATTCTTAAATTGTGGCTAGATACAATTTCAAGTTCTATACTTATTGTGATAGGTTTACTTGATATTGTTTAGGTTCTAGCTAATCTCCTTGGAGCTTGGAGAAATAGGCTTTTATGGTTGTGAGGTAAGTAGCTTTTTAGTGGGATTTTGGAAAAATAACCATATTAAATAAATGTTGTTTTTGGGTTAGATACGCTTTTGGAAACTGCCTATGGAAGCTATATTTTCCTAAAAACTATTGTGTCACAACCTTAATATATATTTGATTATATCTGAAAATGCATCATATTTGGTATTGCATATGAGGAAATGCATGAATTGTTGATATGGAAAAATGAGCATCTTTTATTTAACCTTTGATAAGGAAATCATAGATTTTATGGTATATTAGAAATTAAAGATGCTTATCTTGTCTTGTTATGTGGGAAATTGATAGAAAATCTTTTTGACAAGAATGAAGTTGAAACCTTACAAACTTTGTGGAAGTTAGATTATTTAAGGTTTTTCTGAAACTACCTGGATATAAACTGTGTGTTTCAAAGTATATATAACCTGTGAGCCTTATGTGGTTTTAACACCATACCATGTGTGATTTCCCGATGATCATCCGATTTGGTTTCCGTAATCTTTGTGACAACGGAATCAAATCCAAGTCAGTGCCCTTTCACTTTGGATGACGCGTTCTTCCCTGCTATCCATGGGGGAAAGAGGTTCCTTAATTGTGTGTGGGTGAGGTTGCTACCCATGGGGCCAATAGACCACATACAAGAGAGGTCCTATTTGACACACTTTCGCTGCTACCCGTGAGGAGAGAGAAAAACCTTGAGAGTATGGGTGAGGCTGCTGTCCATGAGGCCAAGAGTCTGCATATCAAAGAGGACAATATCATGCTAGTTGTGAATGGGTGGTCTATGTGGCAATATGGTATATTTGTGATAATTTACCATATGTTAGATTTCATAGTTTTGAAAATTATATTGTTAGTGCACACAGATTATAGATTATCGTATATAGTTTCAAGGTATTTACTTTGAGAAACTGTGTTTCATTACTTAATCATTCTTGTCATTTTATTATTATTAAAGATGAAACTTGCATTTCCTCCACCCCTATTAATTATGTTACTTACTGAGCTCTGTCTCATTCCATTATTTTATAAACTTTTGAGAGTAGGCAACAATCTTTTGAGACAGTTTTTTGGTGGCTAACATTAGTTAGACTAACTACTGATAGAGATTGAACTTTGTAATGTAGACATTAGATGATGTACATCTTAGAATAGGCTTGACTCATTTTTTTGTATATTATAGTGGTTGTGACTTTATTTCCACTAATGGGACAAGCTGTTGATATGTAATTGTTTATTTAGACCTCTATTTTTTTGTGGCTAATGGTCCTTGTAATTAATGCTTAGAGCTCTAACTTAGTTTGAGAGTATATTTAATGGAATTATTATGATAATTCTTAATGTTGGTACTTGATAGGATTTATGTAAATTGAATTGTCAAAAAGGAAAATTTTACAGGTACTTTAGACGTCTTTCTCATGCTTTGGACCCTTTGGGGTTTGGGACGTGACACCTACACTGGGTATTTACTGGGTAAATCTGAGATTTATTAATAACTACAAAAAATTTCAACTGTGACTAGTCCTTTTGAGGTATAGCGCAGATGTGACTAGCGCTTTTTCTTGGGTCGTTACAATTGTAGCTAGCACAAGCCTCTGGCTCATGTCAGGGCTATGAAGTGTTGGACCATTGACAGAGCTCCAGATGGTCGGGTGTGTTGTGGCTCAAATCCGGCTCACCCATTCCAAGCCAAGAGATGAACCCTATGGCCTGAGCAAAGGCTCTAGGTCACTTGGTTCCTAGAGTGGCGGGCACAGCGTGAGGTTGCTTTCACAGAGCAGCGAGTACCTCCCCCTCCTAGCAGTGGAGGATTCACAAGCCAGTGCCCCATACACTTGAAACATGGCCAACTAGATTGTGACCTATAAAACCAACACTTTTCAAGATCAATTTCCCTATATCCTATTTAAATAGACTATCATGAGATGTAAGTAAATACTGATGCTTGTGGATTTTTTCAGATCTAATGGTAAAGTATTAAAAACTAATGATAGGCCTTTGGTTAAAAACATTGTTAGGATCTAACATGTAGGTATGATGTATAAAGGTCCATATATAATTTGGGAAGAGGGATAACATGAATGGATTATATAAATAGAGTAAGTATGGCTTAACACAGCAAAATCATCTCTATAGCTAATGCAAGAGCTTTTGGTGGGCTGGTTTATTTATTTTATTTTAGTAAGAGGATTTTTAATTAGTAGTGGAAAGCTTAGTACTTAATAAATCATCTATTTATGTATTAGGTTCGAGTGACATCGACTTGGATAGTTGAGGTCTAACATGTTTTGGGGATTTGAAGTAAGTGGGCTTCAGAACATGACGTCTTTCAAGACGTGCATATTTTTATATATTTTTGGTAAAAATATATTTATATATACATAATTACAAAAGTGAAGTTTCCAAAAACTTATACCATTGTTAAAGCTTTATACATACCTGAATTTTATTATTTCTTGTATATTACTTTGAAACTGTATATGTTATGAATGACTTAAAACTATATTTTTGAGAAAGTATTTGTTGTATGATAAATGATTAATATTGGCAATATTGTAATAAAGTAAGAATGTTTTCAAACAGTTAGCTAGACAATCTCAACATTTGCCAACACAGGGTTAAGTGTTGGTCTTCGGCCGAAGTAGTGTTATTGTGGTGCAGTGCAGTGTTATCGTTCGCTTTTCAGAGCTAATGTTATCGTTTGCTCTTTGGAGCCAGTATTGTCTCTTTGAGGTTGGTGATATTATTGTCAATGGGAATCACCCACCGAGTGTTTAGTAGTTTGTCTTTGTCTGGCTAATGTTTAGTGTTTTCCATATCAAACTATTGTTTTATTGGTATCGACCTTTATAAGTAGAAAATTTGTTTATTTCTAGAATATATTATTTCTACCTATTTAGTGTATTTTGGCTAACTAAAGTGGTATTATTTTATTTAATGATTACAACGTTATAGTTAAATGTTTTATTCTAGACAGTTTTATAGAATATAATATATTACTGTTAAATCTATATGCAAGTGTTTTGTAAAGACTATATTTTGTCAATGATACTAAGGTTTTGTTTTGAAAGACATTCTCATGTTATGTAATCTCTTATTAGGCTTCTAGCTCAACCCCTTTTTCTCCACCCTTTCAGATTAGAGCAATGAAATAACTTTCAGTGGTAGATCATAGGAGCCATAGATTGAAGACTTCTTTTGGAGCTATGTTAGTTGATGGACTGTTTTAGTATATTTTCTTAGGATAGTGAGCTTCGCATTTGTGGAACTCTTTGAGATTGTATTTAGAGACTTTATTGTTAAACTTTTTGTTTTTACAGATTTCATAGGAAAGATTTTGATGGTTTGAAGTTGGTTTATGGATACTTAATTACGCTCTATTCCATTGTATTGTTGTTAATTATTTATTAGACAGGTTGTGTATCTAAATCCTTGGTATGGGTTTGGGGTGTTACAGAGACTATCCAAAATATTCAAGTAGAGAAAGTTTGACTGCACAATTGAGATAAGAGTTTAAGAATCTCTCTCTTGTCAAATCTAAACTTTATTTGGAATTAGAGTTTTTTTTTTTTTTGTGGGTATTTTGGCTAGTAGTGAAACTATTTAAATATTCAAGAGTTTTAATGATGCAAACGAAGAAAAGTTAGGATTTATATTTTGGTAAACTAGATGTTGTACCTACATATTTTTCCTATGTTTAGTAATTTAATCTTTTTCTATACTTTTGTGCGTTAAGCACTTTCCATACCTTTGTGTGCTAAGTGTCGATAGAAGCCACAAATTTTTCTTTTAAGGGGTTAGGTTTTTGCACAAATTTTCTTTTAGTAACAGTGACGAAGTAGGGGACTTGATTTAAAAAAAAAAAAAAAAAACCTATTGCGCCTAGGCTTTGAGTTCTGACAGGCCATCACGAAGAAAAAAAAATGGTTGTTTTTCCGTAAGTCCATGTGGCGAACTTGTACTTGGAGTTATCATCATCTCAAAAGATGATAATGGTGGCAGGTGGCATGAGATTTTGAGATGATAATGGTGGCAGGTGACAAAGCAAAAAAAAAAAAAAGGGGAAGGAAGGTGATAGCGTAATAGTGTCCAGGAGTCTTTGTTTTTCTTCTTGTATGATATAGTGCTAAGAGTTTTAGCCTTATCTCTAGGGCATTAATGGTGGCAGAAAATAAAGAAGATACATTAAGAATGTGAGGATTTTTGGGTATGAGATATTAGTGGAACATTATTGGATATTTTTAGTAGTTTCTCTTCAATTCGGGTATCGTTATAAGTTTTCCTTGAATTATTTTATTATTGAGTAAATGGTGCCTGAAAATTGTTTAGGTGATTTTAGAGGAAGTGTTAGGGAGAAGTTCTTTTGTAGTGAGCTAATTGAGGTAAGTAACCTTATCCTAATTGGTTTTATTTTGCTTATACTGTATTTTAACTACTGAAATTTGTTTATAATTGTTATAATCTTATTTAATTGTTTTAGCTACAAAGATTCTTAAGAATATGAATTATGTTGAATATTTGAACTATTTTAAGTCCTCGAAACTGCTTATGTATTTTTGGAACCTACTATAAATTATAGCTTTGATATATATGAAAAATTGATTAATTTTAATCCAACTATGATATATTTGTAAGATTTAAAATATTTGATCTATATACAACTTATTATTTTACAGATCTATTTGCTTGATAGAACTTATTAGAACTTTGGTTACTTATTAAGTTGTCAATTCACCTCCCCACCCCCCCCCCCCCTCCTTTCTCCTTTCAGATTCTAATCAGCAAGAATAGCATGTATTTGGGCTTCCGCTGGGATATGCGTATGAGTGAAGTTTAGGAATCATTGGAATGAGATTTGGACTTTTAGGTTTAATATTGCCTTTTGTTTAGACTTTAGTCTCAAAGATTTAGTTTATTTTCTTTATGATGTTGGAAGATTATTATTTTGGATATACTTTGAGAATTTCACAATTGAAGATATTTTTGGATTTATTGATGAAATTTTATTTGAGGATAATTCTTTGTTTTTAAGAAGGCCTTTCACACTTGTAGGGTATAAACTTTATAAGTGTGTGGTTGTTGTCACGCGCCTAGCTCTTACTTGGGTTCGGGGTGTGACGATAATTATGGTATCCAAGCTCTAGGTTGGATCCTTAGGCATTGAAACCAAATGGTGAAAGGGGTAGAAATTAGGCATTTAGGGATACGTTGTATGATATATATACCAGATGAGTTTCTGATTTTTTTTTTTTTTTTTTTATAATCAAATTAGAAATTTGATAACATGCTAGTGTGTCATGTACATGATGAACAGAAGTTAGGATGCCACCTCGCAGCAAAAACACTGGGAACAATCCTAACAACTCTGGCAATGGTAGGAATCAGTAAGATGGGAACCGAGAACTTAGGCACAACCAAGGGTAGCCACTAGAGATGATCCAAATGATGCATACCTTGGTTGGAGTGGTCCACAACAATTCACTACTGGAGACAACCTGGCGGGATGATAGAGGAACACCGAGGTCATCATGGTGGGATGATTGAATTCAAGAGGTTGTCTCCTCCAGCTTTTAAGCGGACTATTAAGCCTATGGAAGTAGAAAAATAGATCATTGAGATGGAGAGAGTATTCAGAGTTCTTGAATGCTTTAAGGGTGAGAAAGTGGCTTATGCAACATATATGTTGCGTGGAGATATTTATGACTGGTGGCGGTTGGAACAAGAAAAATGTAGCCAAGAGACTGAGCCTTGGACTTGGGAGCTTTTTAAGTCTGTATTCTATGAGAAATACTTTCCTAAGAGCATTCGTTTTCAGAAGGAAAAAAAAAAAGTTTATCAAGCTGACACAAGGTAACATGAAAATTGCTCAGTATGAAGCAGAATTTTCTAGGTTATAAGTAGCATTGGAATAAGATTTGGACTTTCAGGTTTAATATTGTCTTTTGTTCAGACTTTAGTCTCAAAGATTTATTTTATTTTCTTTATGATGTCGGAAGATTATTATTTTGGAGACACTTTGAGAATTGCACTATTGAAGATATTTTTGGATTTATTGATAAAATTTTCTTTGAGGATAATTCTTTAGTTGTTAAGAAGACCTTTCACACTTGTAGGGTGTAAACTTTATAAGTGTGTGGCTGTTGTCACATGCCTAGCTCTTATTTGGATTTTAGGGCATAAACCCTAACACATGGATCATCAAAGCATGTGAGTATTGTAGAATGTGATTATCAAAGTGTGTGAGTATAGAAGTTGGTGAGCATGGGAACATACAATCAAGAAAGCATGTAGACATGTGAGTAACCAAGCATCTAAGAACATGGGAGCATATGGACATTTGAGTATGCAATCATCAAAGAGTCCAAACATGAGCATGATGGCATACGGGCATGTGGTCATGTGATCGTCAAAACATGTAGACAATGGAGTATACGATCATTAAGGCATGTAGACATGAGAGAATAATTTCATCAAAACATGTGTACATGGAAACATGTGATCATCAAAGCATGTGTACATAGGAGCATGTGATCATTAACGCAACTAAACAAGTGAGCAAGTGATCATCAAAGCAAGTAAACATGTGAGCATGTGATCATCAATGTATTTGAACATATAAGTATATAAGCATTTAAAAATCCAAGTGCAGATACATCTTACCGTCCAATCACCTTTGCATTTTAGCATGATCATCAAAGCAAGTGAGTGCACGAACATCGAATTTTATTGAGCACATCAGCCTCCAAGCATACAGATATATCATCATCCAAGTGTGTGTGCACATGTGGATACAAACAAGGCGTCGATTCTCAATGAGATTTAATAAATTAGTCTTATGTAGGAGTCAAACTTAACTGAACATGTGAGCATTTAAGCATAAGAGGATACTAGGATGTGAGTATGAGATCATGCAAGCATATGAGCATTTTAACTTCCAAGTACACATACCTCTTACCGCAAAATTACCTCAGCATTCAAGCACAGTCCTCAAAGTATTTAAGCATACAAATGTCCAACTGCATGATCACTTAAGCCTCCAAGGATATAGACATATCATCATCCAAGCGTGTGTATATATGTATGGATATCAAACAAGTGAATATCAATGCACATGAGCATGGAGTATGCGATTATCAAAACATGTGAGCATGAGATCATCAAAGCATGTAATACTCAAGCAAGTAAGAATGGGAGCATGCGATCATCAAGACATGTGAGCATGGGAGCATGTGATCATCCAAGCATGTGAGCGATAAACATTAAAACATGTGACCATCCAAGCATGTTAGCAATCTAGCATGTCAGCATTGTAGCATATAATCATTAAAGCATGTAGACATGTAAGCAACTAAGCATGTAAGAACATGTGAGCATAAAAGCATAAAGGCTTGTGAGCATGTGGTCATCAAAGGAAGTACATATGTGAGCATTGATCAACAAAGCAAGTGAATGTGGAAGCATGTGATCATCAAAGAATGTGAGCATGAGAGCATGTGATCATCAAAGAACGTGAGAGTGTGAGCATTCAAACATGTGAGCATCTAAGCATGTGATCAATCGCTTTGTAAATGATATTAAAAAATGACCTTTGCTCACTATTTAGACCATAACTTTTGATCTACAAAGAATTTTTTAGTAAAGCTTATTTCATTGGAAAGAAGATATCTTGGACTTTTTGAACACAAATTTTCCTAATTTGGACTTATATTGAATGAGCTATGACCATTTGAATTCAGGCCAACCCAGCAATCAAACTTAAGGTTTTTTTGGGAGCATTCATACATATGAATCAAGTGTGTGTGCGCACCCTCAAAAGATAAGAGCGCATGCTCATTTCCAAGTCTCCAAACAACATTTTTAAAGGCCCAAAACATCATTCTTTGATGTGAGCCGGCCTTGAGACCTTTGGGAACGTCCAAAGGCCTTTAAAAGGCCCTGAAAACCTTAGTTTTAACATATAAATACTCACCTTATATCTCTAATCAAAACCCTAGCTAGAAAGAGTGCCTCCATGCTTTCAAAACCCTATTCTCTCTTTTCTAAACTCACCATAGCACCTTAGCACGTTTTTTCTAAGTATTCAAAACCTTTTTCTAGCACGAAACTAATGCAGAAACTTGTTTTTAATTTAGTTTTACAAAACCCTTTATTCTTAAGTTGTGATTACAAACAATTATTGTGTTCTTCAATTATCTTTGTCTTCTCAATCTAATCTTTGTATTGTAGGCACTGGGAGGTCGATTAAACAAAATCTAAACTCATAATCTTAAGCAAGGTGAGTGTTCTTTCCATGAACTCTTTCTTTATTTAATAGGATTCACATGAGTTTCTTAATGTAGTTTCTCTAATTGGTATATTTGTTTTATTTGTTGTTTTTAATTCTTTTGATATGTGTTAATATGATTTTAAGTTGTTTATAATCGGTTTTGGTTATTCTTGACTTATTGTTTCAGTTTTATGTAAAGTTTAACATGTTTATTTATTTTTTGTTAGTTTAGCATATTTATTTGGTTTGTTCATGGTTATTCTTATGTTGATGCTTTGATTTATTTTTCTATGTTAGTTTAGTATTTAGGGTTTCTAACATGCTTATATGATTTCATGTGTTATATCTTCTTTTAATCAAACTTGCAAAATGTAATTTTTTTCAAACGTGCTAAAGGATGTGTACGCATCATTGAGTGTGCGTGTGCATGGTTTCAACCATGCGTCCGCATAGTTGAGTATTCATATGCACCCCGTAAACCTAGATTTGACAAAAATCTTGTTTTTATTGGTTTAATCATGTTTCACATGTTATCTGATTTTGTTTGACCATGTTAGGTTAATTGTTTATGTTTATTTATAATCCATTTTGTTTGAGTCTTTTTTCCATGTTTGGTTTATTTGTGATTTTTTTTCCTTTTTTGTTTATTTAATTGTTGTCTTTTCCTTTTTAATATATGAGTGATTTGTATTTTATTTTTTTCCTTTTATATTGTGATGTGATATTTAACATGCTATGTGTCTTTGTAATTAAACGCAGGATGTATGTTTAGGGTTAAGGATTATGGCACTTTTAGTAGTTTCTTTATTTAAATATGGCCTAGCAACACATAATGGAAGCTGGCCCATAAGCAAGGCAGTCTTGGGTGCCTAACACCTTCCTAAACTGTACCTAAACTCCAGACCCATGATTTGGTATGCAAACTTATGCATGTAAGTGAGTGGCCCAAAAGGCCCAATTTGGTTCTTATACCTAATCTAGGAGACGACTCCATTTTTCACCCTTAGCCCAATCCACTCCAAAGCCGATGCTTACTTCCCATGAGGAAATCCACTCATTCGCGGGGACTTGCACCCATTCATCTCAACGGCGGAGCATGTGATTGTCAAACCATGTAAGCATGTGTGCATCCAAGCATGTGATCAATCAAGCATGTGAGCATTAAATCATAGGAACATAAAATCATTGAAGCATGTAGAAATGTGAGCAACCAAGCATATAAGAACATGTGAGCATGAGAACATACAAGCATGTGAGCAAGTGATTATGAAAGCATCCAAACATACAAGCATGAGGGCATATAGGCATATGGGCATGTCATAGTTAAAGCATGTAGACATGAGAGCATACAATCATCAATGCATGTAGACATGGAGGCATACGGTCATCGAAACATGTGAACATAGGAGCATGTGATCATCAAAGCATGTGAACATATGAGTATGTTATCAACAAAGCAAGTAGATATATGAGTATGTGATCAACAAAGCATGTGAATGTACAAGTACATGTGCATTTAAGCATCCAAGTAAGTACATCTTATCGTCCATTCACCTTTGCATTTCAGCACGATTATCAAAGCATGTGAGTGCACAAGCATCCAACTACATAACCACATTAGCCTCCAAGCATATAAATATATCATCACCCAAGTGTGTGCACATGTGGATACAAAGAAAGGTTTGAAGCTAAATGAGAATTAATGAATAAGTCTTATGAAGAAGTGACACTTAATTGAACATGTGAGCATTTAAGCATTAGAGTGTACAAGCATGTGACCATGAGAGCATATGCATTTAAGTACCCAAGTACACATACCTTTTACCGTCCAATCACCTCCGCATTTAAGCACAATCGTCAAAACATTTTAGCACATGAACGTCCAACTGCATGTTCACTTGTGCCTCAAAATATATAGACAAATCATCATCTAAATGTGTGCACATGGGTGCGGATATCAACCATGTGAATATCGATGCAAGTGCACATGGAAGCATGCGATCATCAAAGCAAGTGAGCATTGTAGCATGGGATTATCAAAGCATATGAGTATTGCAACATTTGATCATCAAAGCATGTTAGTATAAAAGCATATGAGCATGAGAACATACAATTATCGAAGCATGTAGACGTGTAAGCAACCAAACATGTAAGAAAATGTGAGCATGAAAATATACGGGCATTTGAGCATGTGATCATGAAGGAGTTCAAACATATGGGCATAAGGGCATAGAGGTGTGTGGGCATGTGATCATTAAAGCATGAAGACATAGGAGCTTATGATCATCAAGGCATGTAGACATGGGAGCATATGATCATCAAAGCATATGAATATAGGAGCACGTGACATCAAACCATATGAACATAAGAGCAAGTAGACATGTGAGCAAGTGATCATCAAAGATAGTAGCCATCTGGGCATGTGATCAACAAAGCATGTGAACATACAAGTACACGAGCATTTAAGCATCCTAGTGCACATACAGCTTACCATCCAATCACCTTTGCACTTTAGCGCGATCATCAAGGTATGTAAGTGCACGAGCCTTCAACTACATGAGCACATCCGCCTCCAACCATATAGATATATCGTCATCCAAATGTGTGCACATGTGGATACAAAGAAATGTTTGATGCTCAACAAGAATTAATGAATAAGTCTTGTAAAGGAGTGACACTTAATTGAACATGAGAGTATTCAAGCATGAGAGAGTACAAGTATGTGAGCATTAAAGCATATGAGCATTTGAATACCCAGGTACACATACCTTTCACCGTCCAATCACCTCCGCTTTCAAGTACAATCATCAAAACATTTTAGCTCACAAACATCCAATTGCATATTCACTTAAGCCTACTAGCATATAAACAAAACATCATCCAAGTATGTGCACATGTGTGTGGATATCAAACATGTGAATATCAATGCAATTGCACATGGGATCTTGTGATCATAAAAGCATGTGAGCATGAGACTTGGGATCATCAAAGCATGTGAGTATTGCAACATGTGATTATGAAAGAATGTGAGTATAAAAGCATTTGATCATCAAAGCATGGTAGCATACGATCATCGAAGCATGTAGACATGTGAACAACCAAGTATGTAAGAACATGTGAGCATGAGAGCATACTAGCATTTGAGCATGTGATTATTAAAGAGTCCAAACATATGAGAATAAGGGCATAGAGTCATTTGGGCATGTGATCGTCAAAGCAAGAAGACATAGGAGCATACAATCATTGAAGCATGTGAACATAGAAGCATATGATTATCAAAGCATGTGACCATTAAAGCAAGTAGACATGTGAGCATGTGATTATCAAAGCAAGTAGACATGTGAGAATGTGATCAATAAAGCATGTGAACTTATAAGTGCATGAACATTTAAGAATCCAAGTGCACGTACATCATATCATCTAATCACCTATGCATTTCAACACATCATCAAAGAAAGTGAGTACAAAGTCTCCAACTGAATTGAGCACATTACCCTCTAACCATATAGAAATATCATCATCCAAGTATGTGCACATGTGAATACAAACAAATGGTTGATGTTTAATGAGAATTAATGTATAAGTCCTTCAAAGGAGTGACAATTAATTGAACATATGAGTGTTTAAGCGTAGGAGTATATAAGCATGTGAGCATAAGACCATATTAGTGTATGTGTACACAAGCATATAAGCATAAGCATCAAAGTACACATACCTCTTTCTACCCCATCACCCTAGCATTTAAGCATAATCGTCAAATCATTTGTCTGCATGAACGTCCAACTGTGTGTTCACTTAAACCTCCAAGCATATAGTCAAATCATAATCCAAGTGTGTGCACATGTGTGTGGAAATCAAACATGTGAATATCAATGCAAGTGAGCATAGGAGCATGCAATCATCAAAGCATGTAAGCATGAGGGTATAGGATCATTAAAACATGTGAGTATGAAAGCATGTGATCATCAAAGTATTTCAGCACGAGATCATGTGATCATCAAGGCATGTGAGCATGAGAGCATGTGATCATCAAAGCATGTGATCGTGAACGTCCAACTGTGTGTTCACTTAAACCTCCAAGCATATAGTCAAATCATAATCCAAGTGTGTGCACATGTGTGTGGAACTTAAACATATGAATATCAATGCAAGTGAGCATAGGAGCATGCAACCATGAAAGCATGTAAGCATGGGGGTATAGGATCATTAAAACATTTGAGCATGAGATCATGTGATCATCAAAGCATTTCAGCACGGGATCATGTGATCATCAAGGCATGTGAGCATGTGATCGTCAAAGCATTTGAGCGTGTGAGTAATCAAATATGTGAGCAATCAAACATATGAGCATAAGAGCATATGATTATCAAAGCATTTATACATGGGAGCAATTAAGCTTGTAAGAACATGTAAGCATAAAAGCATCTAGACATGTGGCCATGTGATCATCAATGCATCCAACCATGAGGGCATACAGAAATGTGAGCATGTGATCCTCGATGCATGCAAACATGGGAGCATACGATCATCAGGGCATGTAAATGTGGGAGCATATGATCATCGAAGCGTGAGAACATAGAAACATGTGATCATTAAGGCATGTGAACATACAAGCACATGAGCGTTTAAGCATTCAAGTACATAAACATGTTACAATTCAATCCCCTTATTATATAAGTCTAATCATCAAAGAATGTGAATGCATGCGAGCGTTCAACTGCATGCTCACATCTGCCTCCAAGCATATAGATATATCATCACCCAGGTGTGTGCACGTGGATACAAACAAAAGGTTGATGCTTAATCAAAATTATTGATTAAGTCCTATGAAAGAGATGTATGCATTTAAGCATAAGAGTTTGCAAGCATGTGAACATAAAAACATATAAGCATGTGAGCGTACAAGCATATGAGTATTTAACAGCCCAAGTACATATACCTCTTAACCCCCAATCACCTCAACATTCAAGCAAAATCATCAAAGCATTTAGGTGAACGAATGTCCAACTGCATTATCACTTAATCCTCCAAAGATATAGACGTATCATCCCCCAACTATGTGCACATGCATGTAAATATCAAACATGTTAATATCAATAAATGTGAGCATGGGAGCATGCAATCATCAAAGCATATATGGGATCATCAAAGCATGTGAGCGTTGGAGCATGTGATCATGTGAGCATGTGATCATTAATGAATGTGAGCATTAGAACATAAGATAATCAAAGCATGTAGACATGTGAGAAACCAAGCATGTAAGAACACGTGAGAATTAGAGCATACATAATGTGAGCATGTGATCATAATGTGAGTATACATGCATGTGGGCATGTGATCGTCAAAGCTTCTAGATATGGTAGCATATGATCACCAAGGCTTGTAGATGTGGAGTATCTGAACATTGAAGCATATGAACATAGGAGTATGTGATCATCAAAACATGTGAACATAGGAGCACATGATCATAAAAGAAATAAGACAAGTAAGCAAGTGATCATCAAAGCAAGTAGATTTGTGAGCATGTGATCAATAACGCATGTGAACATACAAGCACATAAGCATTTAAGCATCCAAGTATACATAAATTTTACGGTCCAATCACCTTAGCATTTAACCACGATCATTAAAGAATGTGACTGCTCATACATCCAGCACATCAGCCTACAAGCATATAGATATATTGTCATCTTAGTGTGTGCACATGTGTATACAAAGAAAGAATGCCTAATAAGAATTAATTAATAAGTCTTATGAAAGAGTGAACCTTAATTGAACTTGTAAGCATCTAAGCATGTGAGTATACAAGCATGCGAACATGAGAGCACACTTGCATGTAAGCATACAAGCATATGAGCATTTAAGCACCCAAGCACACATATATTTTACCGACTAATCACCTCTGCATTCAAGAACATTCGTCAAACATTTAAGCGCACAAATGTCCAATTGCAAAATCAATTAAGCCTCTACACATATAGACATATCATAATATAAGAGTAAGCACAAATGTGTGGATATCAAACATGTGAATGGGAGCATGGGATTGTTAAAGCATATGAGAACGGAAGCATGGGATCATTGTAACATGTGAGCATGTGACCCTTAAAGCATATGTGCATGGCAGCATGTGATCCTCAAGCATGTGAGCAAGGGACCATGTGACCATCCAAGCATGTGAGAATATGAGCATTCAAACAAGTTAGCATCCATGCATGTGAGCATGTAAGCATACTATTATCAAAGCATGTAGACATGTGCGCAACCAAGCATGTAAGAACATGTGAGCATGAGAGCATATGGGCATGTGAGCAAGTGATCATCAAAGTGTCCAAACATATGATTTTGAGGGCACACATACATGTAGGCATAGGATCATCAAAGAATCTAGACATAGGAGCATATGATCCTCGAAGCATATGTATAGAGGAGCATGTGAACATCAAAGAATGTGAAAATATGAGCATGTGATCATCAAGGAAAGTAGATGTGTGAGCATGTGATCATCAAAGCAAGTAAACATGCCAGCATCTAATCGTTAAAGCAAGTAGACATGCAAACATACGAACATTAGCATTTAAGCATCTAGGTACACATTCATCTTAACTTTCCAATCACCTTAGCATTTAGGAATGATCATCAAAGCATTTTAGTGCACGAGCATCCAACGGCATAAGCATATCAGCCTCCAAGAATATATATATATATATATATATATATATCCCCCAATGTCCGAGCTATCCCTTTAGGGTCCAAGCAGTTCCCCTAAACTCCCTATTATGTTCTCACTTGCTCTCTCAAGTATTACTCCCCTAATTTTTGTTACAATCCCTTTTCAATCCCCCAACTCTCCTTTTTATACCCTTCCTTTAGTGGAGCCCTCATTACGACAAAAGCCCTTGGATGTCTGTAGGCCCTACCCTTTTTAGGGCTTAAGTGGCCCTTTCTGTCTACAACACTGTTCTGATGTTAAATCATTCATTAGGGACAGGACCTGTAGCCCTAACATTGGGAAGATCATTTAGTAACTTGTGTTTGACATCAATTCTATGCTTGGCTATAGGTAGACCCTAACCCCCGCAGTTGTCCTTGGTGGTATTGATCATTAGGAAAAGGAGATCAAGGTCATATATTTCTATCCCCATTTTGTTCAGCCAAGATAGGAGAGGAGGATGGGGTCCAGTTTGGACTCAAGTAGACCTGGCACAAGTCAGAGATAGGCCTTTCTCTTACAATTAGATATCCTAACATCCTTGGATCCTTTGCCTCAAAGTCCCCCTAGAAATTGATTAACAACCAAACACAAATCCAAACAGACTTCCACATCAATGGCTCTTACCTTTAGGGCCGCCTGAAATCCTACCATCAAGGCTTCATACTCTGCTTCATTTTTTGAGGCCTAGAAGCCCAATATTAATGACCGTTCCATCCTAATACCCTTAGGTGACTCTAATACTACTCTAACCCCAAAGCCCCAAGCATTTGATGCTCCATCCACATATATCTTCCACGATTGAGTTGAGACCTAATGTACCCCACAAGTACCTTCACTTGTAGGCATAAACTCGGCGATGAATTCCACCGACAACTACCCTTTAATTGCATTTCTTGGCCTATATCTGATATCAAAGGATCCCAAAGTACTTCCTCACTTATCTATCCTCCCTGTGAAGTCCGATCTTCTCAATAAAGCTTGCAACAGGTGCTCGGTCAAAACATACATTGTGTGAGCTTGACAATAGTGGGGAAGTTTCCTCATACTATGGGCCACCTTCTCAAGAGGTAAATACTGAGTTTCCGAGTCAATCAACGTTATACTTATATAATAGACTAGCTTCTGTGCTCTATCGTGGACCCCAAGTAGCACCGAGCTTACCGCATGCTTGGGCACTACCAAGTACATGAATGAACCCTTACCAGGCTTGAAGCTAGAAAGGATCAACAGGTTAGAAAGATTGGGCTTTAAATTTTGAAATGCATCATCACATTCCTTCGTCCAATGAAAGTGTTTCCACTTTTTAAGCAATTGAAAGAATGGTTAGCATTAATCAGTAGACTTAGATGAATCGGTTTAGGGCTACTATCATCCCTATAAGCTTCTGCACTTCTTAAGGGTTCCTCGGTGGATTAAGGCATTGAATTGCACTGATTTGGTTGGGGTTAGCCTCTATTCCTTGGCAAGTGATCATATATCCAAGGAATTTCCTAGAGCCTACCCTAAATGCACACTTTGACACGTTGAGGCATAACCTATGATACCTAAAGATCTCAAACACCTTGGCCAAATCTAGGAGATGGTCCTCTTCCATTTTACTCTTGATCACCATGTCATTGATCTAGTGCTTGAACATTCGAGTGACCATTTGCAAATAAGTAGCTCGGCATTCTTTAGATTGAAAGGCATGCTCGGGTAGTGATAGGGAGTGAAATGAAGGAGGTTTTCTCTTGATCATCTGGGCTAGAGCGATTTGGTGATATCCCTGGAAGGCATCCAAAAAGCTTATCCTCAGATGGCCATATATGGCCTTTACTAATTAACATATCTTGGGGACTAGGAATGGGTCTTTAGGACAGGCCTTGTTCAAATCCATAAAGTCAACACAGACCCTCTATTTACCATTCTTCTTCTTTACCACTACCGTATTGGCCGACCAATCTACGAGAAATACTTCCTTGATAGCCCCAACCTACTTCAATTTTTCCACCTCCTCTTTCATAGCCTCAATGTGGGGCATAGCCGACTTCCTCGGCTTTTGTTTGTTTCTTGGGTGGATACAATGGGTCCACGTTCAACTTGTGTACCATAAAATCTAGATCGACTCCAGGCACATCATATGGACTCCATGCAAAAACGTCTAAATTATGAACCGAAACTAACGAAAGCTCTACCTTATCCTGGGTTGGAAGACTCTTACCTACTTGAAAGTACCTGTCACGTTTAGGGAGAATGTAGATCTTGTCCCAACACATTGCTTGGGACTCTGTAATTGATATAATGAGGACAAGTCGATCTACTCTTTCTGTTTGCCTTCGTGGGTGATCGCAGCTACTAGACATTTTTGAGCTGCATTCTAGTCCCTTCTCAACACTATTATCCCTTGATCAGAGGTGTGCTTTATTTTCAATTGCATAATGGATGGTGACAACCCCCATCACATAAATCCACAGTCGAGCCAAGATTGTCATGTATGCGAAAAAGAGTGGACTATAATAAAGTTTACCATCACCTCTTTTTCTTTCGTGGTCATGGGGAGATTTATCTAACTGGCAGGTATTAACATCTTTCTATCGAATCCAACCAAAGGTGTATCATACTTTGTGAGGTTTTCATCCCTTAGCCCTAATCTCTTGTACAGGTCAAGGTATATGATCTTTGCTCCTCACCCCTAGTCGACCATAACTCTCTTCATGAGGAATCCTATAATTCTGATGGTTACAACTAGTGCATCGTCATGCGATTCCATCGTTCCCTCCAGGTCATCATCATCAAAGGCTATTTTTTCCTTACTCACCTTTAGTTTCTTCTTCGGCCGTTTTGCTGGTTTTGGCTCCTACTCACCCCCCTTATTTGGCCAATGTTAACCCTTACATTTCGGGCAGCTTGCCTCGATGCCCCAACCCTTTATCCCACCACATACTTTCTCAAATGGCCAACCTTAACCAACTATTCTAAATGATCCTTGAATGTTCTGCATTGTTCGGCGGTGTGCCCTTTTCACAATGGTAGGTGCAAAACAAATTTTGATTCTTTCTTCCTAGATCCTAACTCATCTTTCCCAACAAGCGGAAGAAGGATTCATGCTTAATTTATTTCTAAGATCTTGGGCACATGCTCTGTAAACATCAAGTTAATCTTTTCTGCTCGAGGACTGGGCTTCTACCCCCCCTTCCCCCATCTCCCTTTTCAGCCTTTGTTGATATACCCCCGTTATGGTCTCCTTCCTATCATGAAACACAAATAGAGCCATTCCCCTGTTTTGCAGCCTATCATCCTCCAACCTCTTGTATTCCTTTACACGTCTCATTAATTGATGCACGTCCTCTTGGGGTTGTCTGGTTAAGGACTCCCTTCGCTCTAAATTATAGGAAAGCCCCAGTTTAAAAGTGCTTGCCGCCATCTGCTCGTTACTTCCCCCGATTTCATTATACAACTCCCAAAACCTATCAAAATAGGACCACAAAGTCTCCCCATCCCAATGTATGATAACAACGAGTCAATAGGCTACAAAACAAGGCTGCATGTCACAAATCTGGCTCCAAAGCTGTGAATGAAGCTCTTCTCTAATCCGTTGAACCATCTTATTGCAGTAGGGTCGAGGCTAGACAGGAATACCTTGCATAGAAATCCAGCATTTCGGTAATAAAGAGCCATAAGCTTAGTGAAATGGTTCATGTGCTCACAAGTGAAATGGCATGGCATCTTAGTATTCTCAATCTCTTCGGAAAAAGGGTACTATGATATCCTTCTCAATGATCGTCTCATCACGTCAAGGGCTACTTTAGGATGGCTCTCCCGTTCCCTTCTTGGGGATTTTGGGTGTCTGTCTATCATTAAAATTGATCGGTCTCTCGACATCCAAGAAGGCTCTAACAAGCCCCCCTCCTCACATAATTGCTCTCTAAACTATCCTCGTGATGAGTCCTTTCAGTGGGCCTTCCCAGGCACCTTCTCTTACCCTCCAACTCTAGCTCTCAGACCTAGGAAAGCAACTCTTTCAATTCCTAATCCATATAACTTCAGTATGACTCTTCTAGCCTATAAAAGATAGATTGCTTCCCCTCTAGATAGGGGTGTGCAAAAAACCGAGGAATCGAAAACCGAGGAATCGAAAAAAACGCTTCAAACCGACCGAACCGACGCAAAAATTTTGGTTCGGTTTCGGTTTTTTATATAATAAAACTGAAGATTTCGGTTCGGTTTTTGGTGGCAAATTTTAATGCACCGAACCGAACCGATATACATTTTTTTGATAAGGATATATATATATATATATATATATATATGTACCAGTTAGTCAAGTTGGAGTTTGTAGCTTAGTGGTATGATGTGGCTTTAATGTGTAAGTGTTCCCTTGTTCGATCCTTCGCCCAAACATTTTTTATTTTTATTTTTTTAATTTTTTAAAACCATTAATGGTTAAAACCCTAGCCACTTATACTTATAAATTCTTTTAGAATCCAGACCAACCAAACTTTTCTTTCCAGCCGCCCCTACCATTTCCTTTTCTCTCTTGCCATTTTTTCTCATCTTAAACATTTTACACTTTTTTTTTTCCAGCCGCCCCTACCATTTTTTCTCATCTTAAACATTCTACTCTTTTCTTTCCAGCCGCCCCTACCATTTTTTTTTTCTCTCACCATTTTTTCTCATCTTAAACATTGTTGTTTAAAACTCATGTTTTTTCTAGTCCCTCTCTCTCACGGTCTCTGCCTCTGCCGTCGCCTCCCTACGTCGGCCTCCCCACAGTCCCTCTCATTTGGATGGTTAAAAAACACATATAGACAGTCACGCTGCTTTAGTGTTTCTTCTCCATTCTTTTTTTTTTTTTTTTTTTTTCTTTTTTTTTTTTTGTGTTTGCTACTTGCTTGGTGCTTCGTGTTTGGGTAGTCAGAAAACGTGGGAAAGCAAAGGAAATATACATATTTTCTTATTTTGGTATGTTTTTTGGTTATATATATGATTTTGATTTTTTGTTGTTTGCTTGGTGTTTGGGTTGTTTGGGTGCTAAGAAAATTTGGGAAGAGAAATAGTTTTTTTTTTTTTTTTTTTATCTCTGATCTGTTTGTTTTTAAGAAATTGGAAGCAACTGAAAACCGATTGAACCGAACTGATTGAAATTTAGTCAGTTCGGTGTCGGTGTTCCTCCATTTCGATTCGGCGTCGGTGCCAAATTTGGTAAAACCAAAATTTCGGTTCAGTGGAAAAATCGCACTTCAAACCGACCGAACTGAACCGATTACACCCCTACCTCTAGATGATGTATGCAAATCATCCCGCGTTTCACCATCATCGTGATTTCGGCGTTCCATTTTACACCCTTGTTGTACCAACCTAAGGGCTTGGGACAACCCTCTAGATTACTTGCCACAGGACCCCATCAAACCTTCCCTTGCATGTCGCTCCTCCATCCAGCAACTGTTTTACCTAATCCTAACCCTTTAGCTTGATAGGCTTTCCCACAAATGGCGCCAATGCAGTGGCCTAAGCCCACAAGGAACCCTAGGGGCTAATTAGGGTTTGGACCCCCTAATTTACTTGTATTATTGTTTGGGATGAACCTAAAATGGGAGACCCCTGGGGTGGGTTGTTCAGTAGAAATGATTGTATTCTAGCCTAATCTGTCATTAGATTACTTTGGATTAGGCCTCACCGATGATATCCCCTAATGGTCGAGCTATCCCTTTAAGGTTTGAGCAATTCCCTTAAACCTCCTATTCTATTCTCACTTTCTCCCTTGTGTATCACTCCCTTGATTTTAATTCCAACCCTTTTTCGATCCCCCAACTCTCCTTTTTATTCCCTTCATATAGTAAAACCCTCATTATGATGTAATCCCTTGCATGTCTGTGGGCCTCACACTTTTTAGGACTTAAGTGGCCCTTTGCATTTGCAACATTGTTCCTACTTTCAAATCATTCATTAGGGACAGGAACTGCAGCCTCAACATTGGGAAGATCATTTGGTAACTGGTGTCTAACATCAATTCTATGCTCAGCTATTGGTTGATCTTAACCCCTATAGTCATCCTCGACAGTATTGATCATCAGGAAAAGGAGATCAAGATCATATATTTCTATACACATTTTGTTTGGCCAAGATAGGAAAGGAGGATAGGGTTCAATTTGGACTCAAGTGGGCCTGGCCTAAGTCCAATATATATATATATATATATATATATATATATATATATCTATGTATGTATATATCATCACCATCATCATCCAAGTGTGTGCACATGTAAATATAAAGAAAGGTTTGATGCTTAATGACAATTAGTGAATAAGTCCTCTAAATGAGTGACAATTAATTGAAAATGTGAGCATAAAGCATGCAAACAAATGAGCATTTAACCACCTAAGTATACATACCTCATATCACCTAATTACCTTAGCTTTCAAGCGCAACCATCAAAGCATTTGAGCGCACGAACATGCAATTACATGTTCATTTAAGCCTCCAAGCATATAGACAAATCATCATCGAAGTGTGTGCTTATATGGGTGGATATCAAACTTGTGAATATTAATGTGAGTGAGCATGGGAGCATGCAATCATCAAAGCATATGAGCATGAGAGCATAGGATCATTAAAGCATGTGAATAAGGGAGCAAGTGATTATCAAGGCATATAAAAAGGGAGCATGTGAACATGTGAGCAATTACACATGTGAGCATCCAAGCATGTGATCAATCAAGCATGTGAGAATGAGAGCACGGGAGCATATGATCATCAAAACATGTAGACATGTGAGCATACGATCATCAAGCATTAGAACATAGGGGCAAGTAATCGTCAATGTGAAAAGCAAAGCATGGGAACATAGGAACATGTGACCATAAAAGGAAGTAGACAAGTGAGCATGTGATGATCAAATGAAGTAGACATGTGAGGATGTGATTATACAAGCACATTAGCATTTAAGTATCCAAGTAAACCAATATTTTACTATCCAATCACCTTAGCATTTCAACACGATCATCAAAGCATATGAGTCCACGAGCATCCAACTACATAAGCACCTCAGCTTCCAATCATATAGATATATGGTCATCCATGTGTGGGCATATGTGGATACAAAGAAAGGGTTGATGCTTAATGAGAATTAATGAATAAGTATTATGAACTAGGAACATTTAATTGAACTTATGAGCATTTAAGAATGACAGTGTACAAGCATGTAAGCATAAGAATACGAGTATTTGATCAACCAAGCACACACCTCTTATTGTCCAATCACCTCTGCATTCAAGCACATTTGTCAAACATTTGAGCGCATAAACGTCCAACTGCATGATCCCTTAAGCCTCCAAGCATATAGACATTTCATCATCTAAGTGTGTGCACATGTATGTGGATATCAAGCATGTGAATATCGATGCATGTGAGCATTGTAGCATGGAAACATCAAAGCATATGACAATGGGAGCGTGGGATCATCATAGCATGTGATCCTTAAAGAATGTGTGCATGGGAGCATGTGATCAACAAGGCATGTGAGGAAGGGAGCATATGACCATTAAGGCATGTGAGAATCCATGCATGTGAGCACATCAGCCTCTAAGCATATATATATATATATATATATATTTTGCGAAATAGTTTCAACCTATGGCATCTTCTCCTGATGATAGCGGGGATTGAACCCTAAATCTCTTATTCAACCATCAGAGACTTTACCAGTTGAGTTAGATAGAACCCATATACATACATACATGTATATATATATATATATAACATCCAAGTGTGCACACATGTAAATATAAAGAAAAGGTTTGATGCTTAATGACAATTAGTGAATAATTCATTTGAAGGAGTGACACTTAATTGAACATGTGAGCATAAACGTACGAAAGCATACAAACATAGAAGCATTTAAGCACCTAAGTTCAAATACCTCTTATTGCCCAATTACCTTAGCAATCAAACAGCAAAGCATATGAGTGCAAAAACATCCAATTGCATGTTCACTTAACCCTCCAAGCATATTGACAAATCAGCATACAAGTGTGTGCTTATGTGTGGATATCAAACTTGTGAATATTAATGCAAGTGAGCATAAAAGCATGCAATCATCAAAGCATATGAGTATGGGTTCATCAAAGCATGTGAGTATGGGAGCATGTGATTATCAAAGCATTTGACCATGAGAGTATGTGATCATCAAGGCACGTAAGCATGGGAGCATGAGAGCATATGATTATCAAATCATGTATACATGTGAGCATGAGAGCATATGATCATCAAAGCATGTAGACATGTGAGCATACGATCGTCAAAGTATGAGAACATAGAAGCAAGTAATCATCAAAGCATGAGAACATAGGAGCACTTGGCCATCAAAACATTTAAGCATGTGATGATCAAATCAAGTGGACATGCGAGCATGTGATCAACAAAGCCTGTGATTATACAAGCACACGAGCATTTAAGCATCCAAGTAAACATATATCTTACCGTTCAATCACCTTTGCGTTACAACACGATCATCAAAGTATATGAGCACATAAGCATCCAACTACATGACCACATCAGCCTGCAAGCATATAAATTGTTATCCAAATGTGAGCACGAGAATACAAAGAAAGGGTTGATACCTAATGACAATTAATGAATAAGTCTTATGAAGGAGTTACACTTAATTGAACATGTGAGCATTTAAGAATGAGAATGTACAAGCATTTGAGCATGAGAGGATACAAGCATGTAAGCATACAAGCATATAAGCATTTAAGCAACCAAGTACATGAACCGGACATGCGAGCATGTGATCAACAAAGCCTATGATTATACAAGCACACAAGCATTTAAGCATCCAAGTAAACATATATCTTACTGTTCAATCACCTTTGCATTACAGCACGATCATTAAAGCATATGAGCGCATAAGCATCCAACTACACGAGCACATCGGCCTGCAAGCATATAAATATATTGTCATCCAAATGTGAGCACGAGAATACAAAGAAAGGGTTGATACCTAATGACAATTAATGAATAAGTCTTATGAAGGAGTTACACTTAATTGAACATGTGAGCATTTAAGAATGAGAGTGTACAAGCATTTGAGCATGAGAGTATATAAGCATGTGAGCATGCAAGCATACAAGCATTTAAGCAACCAAGTACATGAACCTTATATTGTCCAATCACCTCCTCATTCAAGCACATTCGTCAAACATTTGAGCGCAAAATGTCACGCCCCAAACCTCAAAGGGTCCAAAGCGTGAGAAAGACGCCTCAAGTACCTGTAAATTTTTGCTTTCTAACAATGTAATCCGAATAAAATCCTATCAAGTACCCACGTGAAGAATTATCATAATAATTCCATTGGATATATTCTTAAAGCAAGTCAGAGCTCTAAGTATTAAATACAAGGACCATTGGCCACAAAAAAATAGAGGTCTGAATAAATGATTACATATCAACAACTTGTCCCATTAGTGGAAATACAGTCACAACCACCACAATATACAAAAGAATGAGTCAAGCCTAAACTAAGACGTACATCATCTAGTAGCTCCATTACAAAAGTTCAGCCTCCATCAGTAGTTAATCTAACTACTATTAGCCACCAAAAAGCTGTCTCAAAAGGGTGTTGCCTACTCTGAAAAGTTTATAAAAATAATAATAATGGGATGAGACAAAGCCCAATAAGTAGCATAATTAATGGGGGTGGGGGAAATGCAAGTTTCATCTTCTATAATAGTAATATGACAAGAATGATTAGATAATGAAATACACCATTTCTTTAAATAACTACCTTGAAACTATATACTATAATCTGTGAGCACTAACAATATAATTTCCAAAGCCATAAAATCTAACGTACGATAATTTTATCACAAATATACCATACTACCACATAGACCGGTCAGGGGATCCACCCATTCACAACTGGCATGATATTGTCCTCTCTCGTATGCAGACTCTTGGCCCCATGGACAGCAGCCTCACCCATACCCTCAAGGTTTTTCTCTCCCCCCATGGGCAGCAGAGAGAGCGCGTCAAATAGGCCCTCTCTTGCATGTGGTCTCTTGGCCCCATGGACAGCAGCCTCACCCACACACAATTAAGGAACCTCTTCCCCCCATGGGCAGCAGGGAAGAACGCGTCATCCAAAGTGAAAAGGCACTGACCTGGATTTGATTCCGTTGTCACAAAGACTACGAAAACCAAATCGGGTGATCACCGGGAAATCACACATGACTTGGTGTTAAAACTACATAAAGCTCACAGTATACATTTCCTTTCCAATACAGTTCATATCCAGATAGTTTCAGAAAAACTTAAATAATCTCACTTCCATAAAGTTTGTAAGGTTTTCAACTTCATTCTTGTCAAAAAGATTTTCTATCAATTTTTCACATAGCAAGACAAGATAAGCATCTTTAATTTTCTAATATACCATAAAATCCATGATTTCCTTATCAAAGATTAAATAAAAGATGCTCATATTTTTCATGTCAACACTTCATGCATTTCCCCAAATGCAATACCAAATATAATGCATTTTCATATATATAATCATATATATATATTAAGGTTATGACACAATAGCTTTTAGGAAAATATAGTTTCCATAAGTAGTTTCCAAAAATGTGTCTAACCCAAAAATAACATTTATGCAATGTAATTATTTTCCAAAAATCCCATTAAAAAGCTACTTACCTCGCAACCGCAAAATCCTAATTCTCCAAGCTCCAAGGAGATTAGCTAGAACCTAAACAATATCAAGTAAACCTATCACAATAAACATAGAACTTGAAATTGTATCTAGCCATAATTTAGAAATTGCCAAATAAACACTTAATTTGACAAGCCTAGTATTTCACCTCATCAATTTTAACATATTCCACTTCTAAAGTTTCTCAACAATTTGATTTACTAGGCATAAACTCTAATTTATAAAGTTTACTCATTTACCATCATCTCCAAAATTATAACTAACTTCCATAAATTCATACTACATCATCAAGAGACTCATGAAAGCAAAAATCACAATATCCTCCAAGACAAGAAATTTAGAACTTCAACTAACTCCAAATAAACCCAATGGCAATGGAAAAATTAAATTTACCAACCATCACACATTATAACTTAAAACCCCCAAATTTTTCCACCATACATAAACCTTAAGTAGCTATTTTTGGCACAAAATATATACCCACTCATCAAATAATCCTACCAACACAAAACCCATACATAAAAACACATAAATATCACTTCTAATGCTCATAAATCACATGGGTATAATTATTCAAGCTTAGATAAAAATAACCTCAAATAAAAGTGTGAAATCTACCAAAAAGATTAGAAATTTTTACCTCAAATAAAATGATGAAGATGCTTAGGGGTTCCTAAGTATTTTTCCGGTGATCTTGCCCGAAAAATGATGGTGAAAATGTGTGTTTTGGAGTGGAGGCCGGCGGTGAGTTTGGGGAGTGTAGAGAAAGTGTTACCGAATGAAAAAAGAAAAGAAGGAAAAGAAGGAGAGGTGACCGGTCAAAGGGAGGAGATGAGTGAAAAATGAAAGGTGGAGAATTGTGGGTAGTGGGGTTAGGTGGGGGGTGTGCACGTGGGAGCTTAAAAGCCTTGCCTTTTTTTTTTCTTTTTTTTTTCTTTTTTTTAACTAATAGGGACGTGACACAAAAACATCCAACTACATGATCCTCTAACCCTCTAATCATATAGACATATCATTGTCCAAGTGTGTGCACACGTCTGTGGATATCAAACATGTTAATATCAATGCATGTAAGCATTAGTGTTAGGATATATGCCCTTAAATCCTATTGTATGATGCTATGTATGATATTATGTATGACTTAATGTTGTGTTTAATAAAGTTGTTTATTTTTATCTAAAATAATGGTAACATGAATATTTGGACATTATCATATAGTCCATGAGATGCATAGTATGTGATTTATGTGAAAAGTCACAGAAGATATAAATCACAAGTTCTTTGTAAACTCAGAATTTATAGTTCGTAGTCGGTGATGAAATTGGGCATTTCATCTGCGAAGACTATAACGTATCAACTAAGATGATTTGTCTTGATCATGGAAGCGGTGACTTCTAGTTGATATGTTGATATGTTTTAAGAGTTTAGACATATTGAACTGGACCGCTGTGAGATTTATTATTCTCCTAACGACTGTCAAATGAATAATAAATCTCATGACTTCTATTTGCATGAACTCTTAATCCTGAGAGAATAATGGACTTGATCATGAGGTGTAGGTTGCTTTGATATATCAGGAGTGAGATCTAAAGTGACGGTCAAAACCTCAGTATGTTGGGCAACCACATTTAGTGTTGATGGAACATATATTCTCAAGATGGAATTCATAGTCTCTTAATGGAGATACAAAATATTCCCTTGAGATAAGTTTAATGGGTTTGGTTATTCAGAGAGTTAGGCCTAACCACTTTGGTAAGAAATTACTAAAGTATATATTTATGAAATTGGATTTCATAAATATATGATGAATAACTTTAAAGGATTAAACCGGGTACTCAAGGATAAGATGTAGTAATTTACAAAGTGGCAGTCTATATTTATGACTTTGTATTACTACGAATATTTTATGAAGGGGTTGCGTGCAAAATAAAGTCTTGGGATATAATTTATTAATAAAGCCTAGAGTGCAATTATATTTATATAGTGGTATTAAATATAATTAATGGTAACTTTGGACTTGTCAAGAGTTGACGGAAAAGCCCAAGGCCTATTGGAGGTAGTGTCTTATTGGTCCCTTTTGGTCCCATTCCAAGCCACACACTAAAACCCAATTGGAAAGGCCCAATAGGCCGGCCCAATTAGATAATCAGTTAGTTATAAAGGGAGAAACATACAGAATTTTTTAATGCGATTTTTCGAAAAGAAAAATAAAGAGTGTGAGACACACTTTCATTCTCCCTTTGGAAACTGATTGAGAGACCACACATCTTGGGCGTAAAGTGGAATTGGAGTGAAGATTAAAAGTTTTCCCAAGTGCTTCTAATCTTGTTTTGAAATTCTCCACACCAAGGTACGCTATCTTGTTTTTAAATTCTGAAATTTACAGAGTGCATGTTGTCAATCATGAATGAAATAGATCCTTATTTGTTGCTTCCGCTGTGTGTTTTGTATGAGATACAAAACCAGATTTTAATCCAACAATTAGAGCATGCAATCATCAAGGCATACCAGAATTGGAACATGGGATCATCATAACATGTGAGCATGTGATCCTTAAAGCATGTGTGCATAGGAGCATTTGACCTTCAAGGCTTATGAGAAACAAAGGATGTGACCATCCAAGCATGTGAGAGTGTGAGCATTCAAACATGTTAGCATTTAGGCATGAGAGTATACAAGCACATGAGCACAAAAGTATATCAACATTGGAGAACCCAAGTACACATACCTCTTACCGCCTAATTACCTTAGCATTCAAGCACAATCGTGAAAGCATTTGAGTGTACAAACATGCAACTGCATGGACACTTAAGCCTCCAAGCATAGAGACATATCATCAACCAAGTATGTGCACATATGTGTGGATATCAGACATGTGAATAACAATGTATGTGTGCATGGGAGCACGTTATCATCAAAAAATGCAGTATAGTAGCATATGAGCAACAAGGCATGTGAGCTTGGGAGCATGTGACCATCAAAGCATGTGAGCGTGTGAGCATTCAAGCATGTGAGCAATCAAGCAAATGAGCATCCAAGAGTGAGCATGGGATAATACAATTTTCCATGTACATATGTGACAAGCCAACCATGTAGGAACATGTGAGCATAAGAGCAAAAGTGCATAAGTGCATGTGAGCATGTGATCATCAAAGTGTCCAAACAAAAGAGCATTAGGGCACACAGGCATGTGGACAAGTAAGTTACAGCATGTAGACATAGGAGAATACCAATCATCAAGGCATGTAGACATGGGAGCATACGATTATCTAAGTACGTGAATATAGAAGTATGTGATTATCAAAGCAATTAAACCTATCATCAAAACAAGTAAACATGTGAGCATGTGATCAACTAAGTATGTGAGCATATAAACACATGAGCATTTAAACATCCAAGTACGGATACATGTGAACATATGATCATCAAAGCAAGTCCACATATGAGCATGTGATCAACAAAGCATGTGAATGTACAAGCACATGAGCATTTAAGAACAAATACATCTTACTATCCAATCACCTGTGCATTTAGGCACGAGCATCAAAGCACGTTGTACACATGTAAGCATGTGAATATACAAACACATGAGTATTTAAGCATTTAAGAACACATACATGTTACTATCCAATCACGTAAGCATTTAGGCACGAGCATCAAAGCACGTGATTACACGTGCATCTGCATGAGCACATTAGCCAGCAACCATATAGAGATATCGTCATCCAAGAGTGTGCACAATAGGATACAAATAAATGGTTGATGCTTAATGAGAATTAATAAATAAGTTTTATGAAAGAGTGTTACTTAATTGAATATGTGAGCATTTACATGAGTGGGAGAATACAAGCACGTAGCATATTAGCATTGAAGCACCCAGTACACATATCTCTTACTGCCCAACTATCTCTATATTCAAGCACAATCGTCAACCAAACATGCAACTGCACGATCACTTAAGCCACCAAACATGGAGACATATCATCAACCAAGCGTGTGCGCACGTGTGTTGATATCAAACATGTGAATATCAATGTATGTGTGCACGGGAGCATGTTATTGCCAAAACATGCGGCATAGTAGCACATAATCAAAAGGGAATGTGAGCTTGGGAGCATGTGATCATCAAAGGATTTGAGCAATCAAGAAAGTGTGCATCCAAGAGTCAGCATGAGAGAATAAGATCCTTAATGTACAAAGAGAATAAGATCCTTAATGTACAAAAGTGACAAGCCAAGCATGTAAGAACATGTGAGCATAAAAGCATACATGCATGTCATAATGTGATCATCAAAGCATCCAAACATATGAGCATGAGGGCACATAAGCATGTGGGATGTGATAGTTAAAGCGTGTAGCCATTGGAGCATACAATCATCAAGGCATGCAAACATAGGAGTATACAATTATCTAACTACGTGAACATAAAAGCATGTGATCATCAAAACATTTAAACTTATCATCAAAGTGAGTAAATATGTGAAGATGTAATCGTCAAAGCAAGTAAACATGTGAGCATGTGATCAACCAAGCGTGTAAACATATAAACACATGAGCATTTAAGCATCCAATTAGACATACATGTAAACATATGATCATCAAAGTAAGTACACATGTGAGCATGTGATCAACAAGGCATGTGAATATACAAGCACATGAGCATTTAGGCATTTAAGAACACATACATCTTGCTATCCGATCACCTAAGCATTTAGGCATAAGCATCAAAGCAAGTGATTGCATGAGCATCCAAACATGTGATTGCACAAGCATCCAACTACATGAGAACATTAGGCCCCAAGCATATATATATATATATATATATATTTATATATATCGTCATTCAAGTGTGTGCTTATTAGAATACAAACAAAGGGTTGAAGCGTAATGAGAATTAATGAATAACTCTTATGAAAAAGTACACTTAACAGAATATGTGAGCATTTAAGCATGGGAGTATACAAGCACGCAAGTGGAAGAATACAAGCTCGTGAGCACAAAAGCGTATAAGCATTGAAGCACCCAAGTACACATACCTTTTACCACCTAATTACCGCTACATTCAAGTACAATCGTCAAAGCATATGAGCGTACGAATGTGTAACTGCATGATCACTTAAGCCTTCAAGCATAGAGACATATCATCAACCAAGTGTATGCACATGTGTGTGGATATCAAACATGTGAATATCAACGTATGTGTGCATGGGAGCATGTTGACATCAAGACATACAACATAGTAGCATATGATCAACAAGGAATGTGAGCTTAGGAGCATGTGATTAGCAAAGCATGTGAGTGTTTGGGCATGTTAGCATTCAAGCAAGTGAGCATGGGAGAATACTGTACACATGTGACAAGCCAAGCATATAAGAACATGTGAGCATAATAGCAAACGTGCATGTGAGCGTGTGATCATTAAAGCGTCCAAACATATGAGCATGAGCAAACACGAGCATGTGGGCATCTTATAGTTAAAGCATGTAGAAATTGAAGAATATGATCATCAAGGCATTTAGAAATTGGAACTTACAATTATCTAAGTAAGTGAACATAGAAGCATATGATTATCAAAGCATTTAAACATATCATCAAA
This sequence comes from Castanopsis chinensis, assembly GCA_032878915.1. Lineage (NCBI taxonomy): Eukaryota > Viridiplantae > Streptophyta > Magnoliopsida > Fagales > Fagaceae > Castanopsis > Castanopsis chinensis. Next base: position 9,960,714 of record JAVQMG010000130.1, read on the forward strand.
GCAAGTAGACGTGTGAACATGTAATCATCAAAGTGAGTAAACATGTGAGCATGTGATCAACCAAGTATGTAAACATATAAACACGTGAGCATTTAAGCATCTAAGTATACAAACATGTGAATATATGATCATCAAAGCAAGTACACATGTAAGCATGTGATCAACAAAGCATGTGAATATACAATCACATGAGAATTTATGCACAAGCATCAAAGCATGTGATTGCACAAGCGTCCAAATGCATGAGCACATTAGCCTCCAAGCATATAAACATATCATCAATAAGGTGTGTCCATATTAGGATACCAAAAAAAAAAAAATGTTGGCTTAATGAGATTTAATGAATAAGTCTATGAAGGATCACACTTAATTGAATATGTGAGCAGTTAAGCGCGAGAGTATACAAGCATGTGAGTGGGAGAATACAAGCACTTGAGCACAAAAGCATATGAGCATTGAAGCACCTAAGCACACATACCTCTTGCCAGCCAATCACCTTTACATTCAAGCACAATTATCAAAGCATTTGATCATACGAACGTGCAACTGCACAATCACTTAAGCCTCTAAGTAGAAATGTAAACATGTAATCATTAAAGTAAAAAATGAGTATGTAATCAACCGAGTATGTGAACATATTAACGCATTAGCATTTAAACATCTAAGTACACATACATGTGAACATATGATCATCAATGCAAGTGCACGTGTGAGCATGTAATCAACAAAGCATAAGAATATGCAAGCGTTTAAGCAATTAAGAACACATACATCTTACTATCCAATTACTTAAGGATTTAGGCACAAGCATCAGAGCATGTGATTGCACAAACATCCAAGCATGTGATTGCACGAGCATGAGCACATTAGCCTCCAAGCATAAAGATATTGATATATTGTCATCCAAGTGTGTACATATTAGGATACAAACAAAGTGTTGGTGCTTAATGAGAATTAAGGAATAAGTTTGACGAAAGTGTGTGACACTTAATTGAATATGTGAGCATTTAAGCGTGTGAGGATACAGGCATGTGAGTGGAAGAATAAAAGCATGTGAGTACAAAAGCTAATGAGTATTGTAGCACCCAAGTACACATACCTCTTACCGCCCAATTACCTTTGCATTTAAGCACAATCGTCAAAGCATTTAAGCGTACAAACATGCAACTGCATGATCACTTAAGCCACCAAGCATAGAAACATATCATCAACCAAGTGTGTGCTCATGGTGTGGATATCAAGTAGACATATGAGCATGATGGCATACAGACATGTGGGCATGTGATAGTTAAAGCATGTAGATATGGAAGCATACGATCATCAAGGCATGTAGACATGAGAGCATACGATTATCAAAGTATATGAACATAGAAGCATGCGATCATCAAAGCATTTGAACCAATCTTCAAAGCAAGTACACATGTGGACATGTAATCATCAATGCAAGTAAACATGTGAGCATGTGATCAACCAAGTATGAGAACATATAAATATATAAACACATGAGCATTTAAGCATTCATGTACACATACACAAAAACATGTGTTCAACAAGGCAAGTACACATAAGCGCATGTGATCAAAAAAGCATGTGAATATACAAGCACATGAGCATTTAATCATTTAAGAACGCATTTAGGCACGGGCATCAAAGCAGGTGATTGCACGAGCATCCAAGCATGTGATTATATGAGCATCCAAATACATGAGAACATCAACCTCCACGCATATAGATATATCATCATCCAAGTGTGTACACATTAGGATACAAACAAAGGATTGATGTTTAAAGTTAATGAATAAGTCTTATAAATGAGTGACACTTAATTAAATATGTAAACATTTAAGCGTGAAGGTATACATGCATGTGAGTGGGAGAACACAAGCACATGAGCACATAACCATATGAGCATTGAAACACCTAAGTACACATACTTCTTACCGTCCAATTACATCTGCATTCAAGCACAATCGTCAAAGTATTTGAGCGCACGAACATGCAATTGCATGATCACTTAAGCCTCCAAGCATAGAGACATTTCATTAACCAAGTTTGTGGATATTAAACACGTGAATATCAATATATGTGTGCTTAGAAGCATCTTATCATCAAAACATGCAACATGGTAGCACATGATCAATAAAGCAAGTGAACTTAAAAGCATGTGATCATCAAAGCATGTGATCATCAAAGCATGTGAGTATCCCAACATGTAAGCATCCAAGCATGCTAGCAATCAAGCAAGTGAGCATTTAAGAGTGAGCATGAGAGAATACGATCTTCCTTATACACATGTGACAAGCCAAGCATGTAAGAACATATGAGCATAAGAGCAAACAAACATGTAAGCATGTGATGATCAAAGCGTATATGAGCATGAGGGCATGTGATAGAAAATCATGTAGACATGGGAGCATACTATCATCAAGGCATGTGGACATGGGAGCATACTATCATCAAGGCATGTGGGCATGGGAGCATACGATTATCTACGTACGTGAACATAGAAGAATGTGATCATCAAAGCATTCGAACCTATCTTTAAAGCGAGTAGACATGTGAACATGTAATCATCAAAGTAAACATGTGAGAATGTGATCAACCAACTATGTGAACATATAAACACACAAGCATTTAAACATCCAAGTACACATACATGTGAACTTATTGATCATCAAAGCAACTACACATATGAGCGTGTGATCAACAAAGCATGCGAATATGAAAGCACGTGAGCATTTAAATATTTAAGAGCAAATACATCTTACTATCTAATCACCTAAGCATTTAGGCACGAGCATCAAAGCACGTGATTACACGAGGATCCAAGCATGTGAATGCATGAACATCCATCTGCAAGAGCACATCAGCCTCCGACCATAGAGACAAATCGTCATCCAAGTGCGTGCAAATTAGGATACAAACAAAGGGTTGATGCTTATGAGAATTAATAAATAAGTCTAATGAAAGAGTGATACGTAACTGAACATGTAAGCATTTTAGCATCAGAGTATACTAGCATGTGAGTGGGAGAATACAAGCACATGAGCATAAAAGAATATGAGCATTAAAGCACCCAAGTATCCATATCTCCTTAAGCACAATTACCTCAGGATCCAAGCAATACTGTCAAAGCATTTAAGCATGCGAACGTGCAACTACATGATTACTTAAGCCTCTAGGCATAAAGATATATCATCAACCAAGTGTGTGCACATGTGTGTGGATATCAACGTATGTGTGCATGAGAGATGTTTGCTTCAAACATGCAAAATAGTAGCATATGATCAATAAGATATGTGAGCTTAGGAGCATGTGATCAACAATGCTTGTTAGCATCTGAGCGTTCGTTCATGTGAGCAATCAAGGAAGTGAGCATCCAAGAGTGAGAATGGGAAAATACAATGTTCCATTTACACAGGTGACACACCAAGCATGTAAGAACTTGTGAGCATAAGAGCATATGTGCACGTGAACATGTAATTATCAAAACGTCCAAAAATATAAGCATGAGGGCACACAGGCAGGGCATGTGATAGTTAATGCATGTAGACGTGGGACATGTAAATATTAAAATGTCCAAAAATATGAGCATGAGGGCACAAAGGCATGTGGGCATGTGATAGTTAAGGCATGTAGACATGGGAGCATACAATTATCTAAGTACGTGAACATAGAAGCATGCGATCATCAAAACATTTGATCCTATCATCAAAGCAAGTAGACGTATGAACATGTAATCATCAAAGCAAGTAAACATGTAAGCATGTGATCAACTAAGTATGTGAACATATAAACACGTGAGCATTTAAGCATCTAAGTATACATACATCTAAACATATGATCATCAAAGTACCAACACGTGTGAGCATGTGATCAACAAAGCACAAGAATATACAAGCATATGAGCATTTAAGCATTTGAGAACACATGCATCGTATTATCCAATCACCTAAGCATTTAGGCATGAGTATCAAAGCATGTGATTGCACGAGCATCATTTGCATGAGCACATCAGCCTCTAAGCTTATACATATATCATCGTCCAAGCATGTGCACTAGGATAAAACAAATATGTGAGGATTTAAAAGTAACATATAAGCATCAAAGCATGTGATTGCACAAGTATCCACGCATGTGAATGCACGAGCATCCAAATGAACACATCATCCTCCAAACATATAGATATATCGTCATCGAAGTGCGTGCACATTAGGATACAAACAGAGAGTTGATGCTTAATGAGAATTAATGAAAAAATCTTATGAAAGAGTAATAATTAATTGAATATGTGAGCATTTAAGAATGAGAATATACAAGCATGTGAGTGGGAGAATACAAACATGTAAGCACAAAACCATGGGAGCATTGACACACCCAAGTATGAAAATGAGAATGAGAAAATGGGAAAATCAATGAATGTGTGCAAAAGAGCATGTAATCTTTAAAACATGCAGCATAGTAGCATATGATCAACAAGGCATGTGAGCTTAGGAGCCTATGATCATCAAAGCATAGGGATGTGTGAGTATTCAAGCATGTGAGCATCCAAGTATGTGAGCATCTAGTTATGTGAGCAATCAAACAAGTGTGCATCCAAGAGTGAGCATGGGAGACACGATCTTCCATGTACACATGTCAAAAGCCATTCATGTAATAACTTGTGAGCATAAGAGCATACGTGCATATGAGCATGTGATCATCAAAGCGTTCAAACATATAAGCATGAGGGCACACAGGGATGTGGGCATGTGATAGTTAAAGCATGTAGAAATGAGTGTGTAGGATCATCAAGGCATATAGACATGGATGCATACGATTATCTAAGTACGTGAAAATAAAAGTATATGATCATCAAAGCATTTCAACCTATAATCAAAGTAAGTACACATATGAATAATCATAAAAGCAAGTAAAGAGTAAGCACACATATGAATAGCATCCATGTACACATACATGTGAAAATATGATCATCAAAGCATGTGAATATATGAACACACGAGCATTTAAGCATCCATGTACACATACATGTGAATATATGATCATCAAAGCAAGTACACATGTGAGCATGTGATCAACAAAGCTTGTGAATATAAAAGCACATGAGTGTTTAAGTATTTAAGAACACATACTTCTTACTATCCAATCTCCTAAGCATTTAGGCACGAGCATCAAAGCATGTGATTGCATGAGGATCTAAGCATGTGATTGCACGAGCATCCAACTTCATAAGCACATCAGCCGCCATGCATATAGATATATCATCATCTAAGTGTGTACACATTAGCATAAAACAAAGGGTTGATTCTTAATGAGAATTAATGAATAAGTCTTATGAAAGAGTGACACTTTATTGAATATGTGAGCATTTAAGTATGAGAGTATACAAGCACGTGTGTGGGAGAATACAAGCACGTGAGTACAAAAGAATATGAGCATTGAAGCACCTAGGTATACATACCTTTAACTGCCCAATTACTTTTGCATTCACGCATAATTGCCAAAGCATTTGAGCATACGAACATACTACTACATTATCACTTAAGCCTCCAAGCATAGAATCATATCATCAACCAAGTGTGTGCACATGTGTGTGGATGTCAAACATGTGAAAATCAATGTATGTGTGCATGGGAGCATGTTATTTTCAAAACAAGTGACCTGGTAGCATATGATCAACAAGACATGTGAACTTAGGAGCATGTGATCATCAAAGCATGAGAGCATGAGAGCATGCGAGCATTCAAGCATGTGAGCATCCAAGCATGTGAGTGAAATGAGCACTCAAGAGTAAGCATGGGAGAATACGATCTTCCATGTACACAAGTCACAAGTTAAGTATGTAATAACATGTGAGCATAAGAGCATAGGTGCATGTGTCATCAAAACATCCAAACATATGAGCATGAGGGCACAAAGGCATTTGGGCATGTAATACTTAAAGCATGTGATCATAGAAGCATGTGATCATCTAAGCATTTGAACCTATCATCAAAGCAAGTAGACTTGTGAACATGTAATCATCAAAGAAAGTAAATATGTGAGCATGTGATCAAACATGTATGTGAACATATAAACACATGAGCATTTAAGCATCTAAGTACACATACATGTGAACTTTTGATCATCAAGGCAAGTACACAAATAAGCATGTGATCAACAAAGCATGTGTATATACAAGAACAAGAGTATTTAAGCATTTAAAAGCACATAAATCTTACTATTCAATCACCTAAGCATTTAGAAATGAGCATCAAAGCATGTGATTCCACGAGCATCCAAGCATGTGATTTCATGAGCACATCACCCTCCAAGCATATAGATCTATCGTCATCCAAGTATGTACACATTAGAATAAAAACAGAGGGTTGATGTTCAATGAGAATCAATGAATAAGTCTTATGAAAGAATAACACTTAATTGAATATATGAGCATTTAAGCTTGAGAGTATAAAAGCATGTAAGTGGGATAATACAAGCACGCGAGAACAAAAGCATATGAGCATTGAAGCACCCAAGTACACATACCTCTTGCCGCCCAATTACCTTAGCTAAGCACAATCGTCAAAGCATTTGAGCATACGTATGTGCAACTGCGCGATCACATAAGCCTCTAAGCATGTGATTGCACGAGCATCCAAGCAAAGAATTAATGTTTAATGAGAATTAATGAATAAGTCTTATGAAAGAGTGACACTTAACAGAATATGTGAGCATTTACGCGTGGGAATCTACAAGGATGTGAGTTGGAGAATAAAAGCACGTGAGTACAAAAGCATATGAGCATTGAAGAACCCAAATACACATACTTTCTACTACCTAATTACTTCAACACTCAAGCAAAATTGTCAAAGCATTTAAGCGTACGAACGTGCAACTGCAAGATCACTTAAGCCTCCAAGCATAGAGATACATCATCAACCAAGCGTGTGCACGTGTATGGATATCAAACATGTGAATAGTAATGTATGTGTGCATGGGAGCATGTTATCGTCAAAACATGCGATGCAGTAGCATTTGATCAACAAGGCATATGAGCATGGGAGCATGTGATCATAAAAGCATGCGAGCATTCCGGCATGTGAACGTCCAAGCATGCGAGCAATCAAGAAAATGAGCATCCTAGAGTGAGCATGGGAGAATACGATCTTCCGTGTACACATGTCACAAGCGATTCATATAATAACATGTGGGCATAAGAGCATATGTGTATATGAGCATGTGATCATCAAAGTGTCTAAACATATGAGCATGAGGGCACACAAGTATATGGGTAAGAGATAGTTAAAGCATGTAAAAATTGGACCATAGGATCTTTAAGGCATGTAGATTTGGGAGCATACGATCATCTAAGTACGTCGTGAATGTAGAAGCATGTGATTAGCAAAGCATTTGAACCTATCATCAAAGCATTTCAACCTATCATCAAAGCAACTAGACTTGTTAACATGTAATCATCAAAACAAGTAAACATGTGACCATGTGATTAACCAATTATATGAACATAAAAACACATGAGCATTTAAGCATCAAAGTACACATACATGTGAACTTGTGATTATCAAAGCAAGTACACAAGTGAGCATGTGATCAACAAAGCATGTAAATATACAAGCACATGAGCATTTAAGCATTTAAGAGCACATACATCTTACTATCCAATCACTTACGTATTTAGGCACTAGCATCAAAGCATATGATTGCATGAGCAACCGAGCATGTGATTGCATGAGCAATCGAGCATGTGATTGCACGAGCATCCAATTGCATGAGCACATCATCCTCCAAGTGTATAGATATATTGTCATCCAAGTGTATGCACATTAGGATACAAACAAAGGGTTGATGCTCAACGAGAACTAATGAATAAGTCTTATAAGAGAGTGACATTCAATTGAATATGTGAGCATTTTAGTATGATAGTATACAAGAATATTAGTGGGAGAATACAAGCACGTGAGCAAAAAAGACATCATCAACTTAGTGTGTGCACATGTGTGTGGATACATGTGTGGATATTAAATATGTGAATATCAATGTATGTGTGCATGGGAGCTTGTTATCGCCAAAACATGTTGATCAACACGGCAGGTGAGGTTGGAAACATGTGATCACCAAAGCATGTGAGCATCCAAAAGTGAGCATGGGAGAATACGATCTTCCATGTACTCATGTGACATGCCAAGCATGTAAGAACTTGTGAGCATAAAAGCATATGTGCATATAAGCATGTGATCATCAAAGATTCCAAACATATGAGCATGAGGGCACACAAGCATATAAGCATGTGATAGTCAAAGCATGTAGACAAGGGAGTATACGATTGTCTAAGTACGTGAACATAGAAGCATGTGATCATTAAAGAAATTGAACCTATCATCAAAGCAATTGAACCTATCATCAATGCAAGTAGGCATGTGAACATGTAATCATCAAAGCAAGTAAATATGTAAGCTTGTGATCAACCAAGTATGTGAACATATAAGCACATGAGCATTTAGGCATCCAAGTACATATACGTGTGAACATATGATCATCAAAGCAAGTACATAGGGGAACATGTAATCAACAAAGCATGTGAACATACAAGCACACGAGAATTTAAGCATCCAAGTACACATGCATCTTACTATCCAATTACCTAAGCACGAGCATCAAAGCATGGGATTGCACGAGCATCCAACTTCCAAAGCACATCATCCTCCAAGTATATAGATATATCGGCATCCAAGTGTGTGCACATTAGGATTCAAACAATGGATTGATGCTTAACCAAAATTAATGAATAAGTCTTATGAAAGAGTAACATTTAATTGAATATGTGAGCATTTAAGCATGAGAGTATACAAACATATAAATGGGAGAATACACGCACGTGAGCACCCAAGTACACATATCTCTTACCGCCCAATTACCTCTGCATTCAAGCACAATCATCAAAGCATTTGAGCATATGAACAAGCAACTTCATGATCACTTAATCTACCAAGCGTAGAGACATATCATCAACCAAGTGTGTGCTTATGGGTGTGGATATCAAGTAGACATATGAGTATGAGGGCACACTAGCATGTGGGCATGTGATAGTTAAAGCTTGTGGACATGAGAGTATAGGATCGTAAGGCATGTAGACATGGGAGCAAATGATTATCTAAGTACGTGAACATAGAAGTATATGATCATTAAAGCATTTGAACTGTATCATCAAAGCAAGTTGACATGTGAATATGTAACCATCAAAGCAAGTAAACATGTGAGCATGTAATCAACTAAGTATGTGAACATATGAACACATGAGTATTTAAGCATCCAAGTACACATACATTTGAACTTATGATCATCAAAGCAAGTACACACGTGAGCATGTATCAACAAAGCACGTGAATATAAGAGCACATACGTCTTACTATCTAATCACCTAAGCATTTAGGCACGAGCATCAAAGCACGTGATTGCATAAGCTCCCGGGCATATGATTGCATGAGCATTCAACTGCATGAGCATATCATCCTCTAAGCATATAGATATATCGCCAATCAAGTGTGTGCATATTAGAATACAAACAAAGGGTTGATGCTTAACGAGAATTATTGAATAAGTCTTATGAAAGAGTGACACTTAATTAAATATGAGCATTTAGGCATGAAAGTATACGAGCATGTGAGTGGAAGAATACAAGCACGTGAGCACGAAAGCATATGAGCATTGAAGCACTCAAGTACACATACCTCCTACTGCCCAATTACCTTAGCATTAAAACACAATCGTCAAAGCATTTATATGTAAGAATATGCCATTGCATGATCACTTAAGCCTCCAAGCATAGAGACATATCATCAACCAAGTGTGTGCACATGTGTGTGGATATCAAACATGTAAATGTGTGCTTGGGAGCATGTTATCGTCAAAAAATATTAATCAACAAGGCATGTGAGCGTGTGAGCATTCAAGCATGTGAGTATCCAAGCATGTGAGTGGGAGAATGCAAGTACGTGAGCACAAAAGCATATGAGCGTTGAAGCACCCAAGTACACATACTTCCTACCACCCAATTACCTTAGCATTAAAGCACAATCATCAAAGCATTTATGCGTAAGAACATGCAACTGCATGATCACTTAAGCCTATAAGCATAGAGACATATCATCAACCAAGTGTGTGCACATGTATGGATATCAAACATGTCAATATTAATGTATGTGTGCATGGGAGTATGTTATCGTCAAAACATGTTGATCAACAAGGTATGTGACGTTAGGAACATGTGGTCACCAAAGCATGTGAGCGCGTGTGAGCATTCAAGTATGTAAGCATCCAAGCATATGAGCATCCAAGCATATGAGTGGGAGAATACAAGCACGTGAGCACAAAAGCATATGAGCATTGAAGCCCCCAAGTACACATACCTTCTATCGCCCAATTACCTTAGCATTAAAACACAATCGTCAAAGCATTTATGCATAAGAACGTGCAACTGCATGATTACTTAAGCCTCCAAACATAGAGACATATCATCAACCAAGTGTGTACACGTGTGTGGATATCAAACATGTGAATATCAATGTATGTGTGCATGGAAGCATGTTATTGTCAAGGCATGTGAGGTTGGGAACATGTGATCACCAAAGCATGTGAGCGTGTGAGCTTTCAAGCATGTGAGCATCCAAGCATGTGAGCATCCAAGCATGTGAATGGGAGAATACAAGCATGTGAGCACAAAAGTATATGAGCATTGAAGCATCCAAGTACACATACCTCCTACCGCCCAATTACCTTAGCATTAAAGCACAATCATCACAGCATTTATGCTTAAGAACATGCAACTGCATGATCACTTAAGCCTCCAAGCACAAAGACATATCATCAACCAAGTGTGTGCACGTGTGTGGATATCAAATATGTGAATATCAATGTATGTGTGCATAGGAGCACGTTATCGTCAAAACATGTTGATCAACAAGGCATGTGAGGTTGGGATCATGTGATCACCAAAGCATGTGAGTGTGTGAGCATTCAAGCATGTGAGCATCGAAGCATGTGAGTGGGAGAATACAAGCACGTGAGCACAAAAGCATATGAGTATTGAAGCACCTAAGTATACATACCTCCAACCGCCCAATTACCTTAGCATTAAAGCACAATCATCAACGCATTTATGCGTAAGAACATGCAACTGCATGATCACTTAAGCCTCCAAGCATAGAGACATATCATCAACCAAGTATGTACACGTGTGTGGATATCAAATATGTGAATATCAATGTATGTGTGCATGGGAGCATGTTATCATCAAAACATATTGATCAATAAGGCATGTGAGGTTGGGAGCATGTAAGTGTGTGAACATCCAAGCATGTGAGTGGGAGAATACAAGCACGTGAGCACAAAAGCATATGAGCACTGAAGCACCCAAGTACACATACCTCCTACCGCCCAATTACCTTAGCATTAAAGCACAATCGTCAAAGCATTTATGCATAATAACATGCAATTGCATGATCACACTTAAGCCTCTAAGCATAGAGGCATATCATCAACCAAGCGTGTGCACATATGTGTGGATATCAAACATGTGAATATCAATGTCACGACCCCAAATCCATGAAACATGAATTTAGATGCATGACTAACTTGCTAACCTTACTAGCTCAACAAAAATAATTTATTTAAACATAGTTCCATAAATCTCCCAATAAACAATGCTACTGATAAATCTCTTACAATAACTAAAATCCACAATTTATAACAATCTCCAAAACACTGTGAAGTCTAAGCGGAAATACCAAAAATAACTAATAATCTAAAAAAAAACTCCACAAATTGGAAAGAATCTCCACTATATAAAATGTGAATTGCCAAAACAAAGGAAACTAAAGCTTTATGAGTCTTCAAGTAACACTGAAGCCGCCTACAACTTCCAAACTCTACCTCGCACCTCACAAAGCGGTCCAAGGGTTCTATATCCCCAACTGCACTTTAATCTGAAAATATTAATTGATGGGGTGAGCCACACATCTAGTAAGTAATTATACAGAATATACAATGGAATAGAGTCAAGCAAAGCACGAGTTTGATTTCACAATTTCACTAAAAATATCCAATATAGTTTTCCAAGCATGTAAGGAATCACTTAATACACACAAAATCAAATTTTTAAGTCTTTCGAAAACACATACAAATAATTGATCAGGGCACAGTGTCACATATACACATCACATATTCTCACATACAATCCTGTGAACGGATACCAACATCTAACCCCTGCTGGTGAGGGATCAACACATATTCTCACATACAATCCTGTGAGCGGATTTACACATATATCTGATCAATTCTAAAAACACTCATTTTGAGCCATATATCACAAAAAAACAAAGTTTATACAACATAAAATAATTTTCTCAATATTAACAATTATTCCAACAATAAAAGCATATTGAATATCATAATAACAGATTGAAACATAAATCAAAAAATGCTTGACTCTCCTAGGGAACGAATAGAACTAAAGGGTTTATATAAATTTTTAAAATTCTTGAGTAAGTTTGAAAATCCAATTGCTAAAAGACACGTCTTAAATACCATTGAAAAATAAGAATATGACTTTGAAATCACTTGGCTTTGAAACAAATTTAAAGAATAAGAATCTTTTTAGAAAAACTTACTTTGAAACTCAATTATTTTCGGAAAATAGTTTAGTTTAAAAAAAATCATCTTTTAAATGGAATTTAGACATTCAAAACGTCATTTAAAATTCAAAAGTTCTCTTAAAACATTATTTGAAAACCAATTAAAATTTCTCTTTCAATAGTGTGAAAATGCTTTTTGATAAACTTTTAAAACGTAAGCTAAAAAATATAACTTTTGAAAACCTTTAATTTCTAAGAACCTAAAGAACAAAATTCGTGCATATTATACATAATTACTTACCGCACTTGAATCACTCTGAAAGTCCAGCTAAAACACCCTCCAAATGGCCTCAAAATACTCTCAAATAGGACCTATAATCAATCGTGAAAATTACTTAATCTCCTCCACAAAATATAAATTTTACTAAACTATACAAACTGACTCACTAATAAAATACTTTGCTGAACTAAATGATAGCACTAATGCAAAGAATCTCTATCCAACCGCGTTAAAACCACCTAATATATATATATATATATATATATATATATATTTATATATATATCCACAATAGAAAATCTTACAGCTATCCTAATATATTTATATCCACAATGGCATAGTATAATCTCAAGGAAAGTGCTCCAGAGGCAATGAAGGTATTGGCCGCATTCTTTGACTCTTGAAATGCCATAGTTCAAACTAGGATTATATGACATTGATGAGCACAGGAAGACCAGCTCCATGAAAAATATCTTGATCCATCTATGATTATATATATATATATATATGTTCAAATCCGAAAAAAAAGATTAACTCAACATCACCGAACTCTTCAATCTATGATTATATATATATATATATATATATATATATATAATATATCCTAATGGAATGACGTTAAGGCCTAAACGATTCTAACCTTAAAGACCCACATACTGGCAGTGGGCAATCCAAGATTTAGTGAACAACAATTCTAGGAGAGAAATCCCTTTTTGCAAAATCTAAACATCAATAACGTTCCTAAGATCAAATTCTAATTGTTTTAAAAAATAAACCATACCTGGAATAATTGGCTATTTCTTCAATTATCTCCAAGGAAAAAAATTACACCTTCTAGCCTCCTTAGATAAAACCCTAACTGTCTCTTCCTCTACCCTTTAGTTGTTTTATCAGATGTGGGCTTAGTGATAGTGGGCTGCAGTTACCGTTAAAAGAAAACCATTGGCCCATCAATTTTTATTTTAAGGAAAACTCTTAAATAAAAAAATATGTGGGGTATTACACTCTTCCCCTCTTAAAAAAAGTTTAGTCCTCTAAACTTAACGTACCTCAATTAGAGAATAGATAGGGGTATTTTTCTTTCATGTCTTCCTCTTTTTCCCACGTCGCTTCTTGAACTGTATGATTCCTCCACAACACCTTCACTAAGGATATATTCCTTGAACGTAGCACTTGCTCCTTCCTATCAAGAATTTGCACTGGTTGCTCTTCATAAGACAAGTCCTCTCTAACATTGATCGGCTCATACTCCAAAACATGTGATGGATCAGGCATGTACTTTCGTAACATTGATACGTGGAACACGTTATGAATATGTGACAAAGCTGGTGGCAATGCCAACCTGTAGGATACGTTGCCCACTCTATCCAAGATCTCAAAAGGACCAATATACCTCTGACTTAACTTGCCTTTCTTCCCAAACCTCATCACACCCTTCGATGGAGACACCTTTAAGAACACATGATCCCCAACTTGAAACTCTAAGTCTCGCCTTCTATTATCTGCATAACTCTTTTGCCTACTTTGAGCAGCTAGGAGTCTTTCACGAATCAACTGAATCTTCTCCGTAGTCAATTGAACTAGTTCTGGACTAAGCAACTTCCTTTCACCCACTTCATTCCAACAAATAGGTGTCCTACACTTCTGGCCATACAATGCCTCAAAAGGAGCCATCTCTATGCTGGAATGGTAACTGTTATTATAAGCAAACTCAATTAAAGGCAGGTGAGTCTCCCAACTACCTTTCAAGTCTAACACACAAGCTCTCAGCATGTCTTCAAGTGTCTGTATAGTTCTTTCTGATTGCCCATCAGTTTGAGGATGAAAAGCTGTACTAAAATCTAACTTGGTTTCCATAGCCTTGTGTAAACTGGTCCAAAACTTAGAGGTGAAACGAGGGTCTCTATCAGAAACTATAGAGACAGGAACTCCATGCAATCTCACTATTTCCATAACATATAATTGAGCCAATCTATCCAATGAAAATGTAGTTTTGATTGGTAGAAAATGGGAAGACTTGGTCAATCTATCCAGTATTACCCATATAGCATCATGACCCTTAACTGACTTAGGCAATCCAGTCACAAAGTCCATGGAGATATGTTCCCACTTCCACTCTGGAATACTGAGAGGTTGAAGTAACCTAGCAGGCCTTTGATGCTCAACTTTAACTTGCTGACAAATTAAACACCGAGATACAAAATCTGCAATCTCTCTTTTCATATTATTCCACCAATACACTTCTCTAAGATCTCGATACATTTTGGTGCTACCTGGGTGAACAGTGTTTGCAGATTTATGAGTCTCTTCCATAATTTCCCTTTTTATTTCAGCATTATTAGGAACACATAATCGATTTCTAAATCGTAAAACACCATCACCATGAATTTCAAACTCAGCTCGATTACCTTCCTTTACCTCTTCCATAATCTTCACCAAACTAGGATCAGATCCTTGAGCAATCTTCACCTTTTCAACTAAGGCAGGTGCACTCGAAAATGAGCAAGAAGTACCCTTGACTCATTAAATTGGAGCTCCACATTAATCTCCCTCAACTCTTCAAAAAAAAGTCTTTTCCTCGAAATTATACTTGCCACCCTACCAGAGGATTTTCTACTCAAGGCATCAGCCACCACATTTGCTTTACCAAGGTGATAATGTATTGTACAATCATAGTCTTTCAACAACTCAATCCATCTCCCTTGCCACATATTCAATTCTTTTTGAGAGAACAAATATTTCAAACTTTTATGATCAGTGTAAATCTCACACGTCTCCCCATATTTCAAACTTTTAATGTTGATCAACAAGGCATGTGAGGTTGGGAACATGTGATCACCAAAGCGTGTGAGCGTGTGAGCATTCAAGCATGTGAGCATCCAAGTATGTGAGTAGGAGAATACAAGCACGTGAGCACAAAGGCATATGAGCATTGAAGCACCTAAGTACACATACCTCCTACTGCCCAATTACCTCCTTAGCATTAAGGCACAATCGTCAAAGCATTTATGCGTAAGAACATGCAACTACAAGATCACTTAAGCCTCTAGACATAGAGACATATCATCAACCAAGTGTGTGCACATGTATGCGGATATCAAACATGTGAATATCAATGTATGTGTGCATGGGAGCATGTTATCGTCAAAACATGTTGATCAAAAAAGCATGTGAGGTTGAGAACATGTGATCACCAAAGCATGTGAGCTTGTGAGCATCCAAGGATGTGAGCATCCAAGCATGTGAGTAATCAAGCAAGTATCCAGAAGTGAGTGTGGGAGAAAACAATCTTTCATGTACACATGTGACAAGACAAGCATGTAAGAACATGTGAGCATAAGAGCATACATGTATGTGAACATGTGATCATTAAAGCGTCCAAACATATGAGCATGAGGGCATATAGGCATGTGGGCATGTGATATTTGAAGCATATAGACATGGGAGCATACAATCATCAAGGCATGTAGACATGGGTGTAAACGATTATCTAAGTACGTGAACATTAAAGCAAATGATCATCAAAACATTTGAACCATTAAAGTAAGTAGATGTTAATATGTAATCATTAAAGCAAGTAAACATGTAAGCATGTGATCAGCCAAGTACATGAACATATAAACACATGAGTATTTAAGCATTTAAGTACACATACATGTGAACATATGATCATCAAAGCAAGTACACAGGTAAGCATGTGAACCTTCAAGCACATGAGAATTTAAGCATCCATGTACACATATATCTTACCATCCAAAGCATCCATATAACTTAGCATTTAAGCATGATCATCAAAGCATGTGTGTGCACGAGCATCCAACTACATGAGCTGTGCACGTGGATAAAACAAAAGGTCAATGCTTAATGAGAATTATTGAATATGTCTTATGAAGGAATCATACTTAATTGAACATGTAAGTATTTAAGCATGAGAGTATACAAGTATGTGAGCATACAAAACTATGAGCATTTACGGACCCAAGTACACATACAAGTATTTGATTTTTTTTTTTTTTTTTTTTTGTTCTTTGTTTAATATAAGAAATCAAGGTTGTTACACTAATTAAGTTCCAACAACCTAAAATTATATTATGTTGACTGGGCAATTATTTACTTTCTATTTACAATTACTTATGGCATTGTAGAAAGAGTGGAACCCAAAAGGAATGGAAGCAGGTGGCTCACAAGGTATTACAAAAGAAAAATCATGTGATGAGCATTTTATATGAAAAAATTGGTAAAATAAGGCAATTTTTATAGGAATCATCATAGATTTCTTTCCCAAACTATGTGCAGCATTTATATATCATCTTTGTGCATGCCATAAACCAAAATTATCAATGAAATCTATATACCTCTCAAGTATTACCTAAACCAAAAGAGAAACAAACACTGTATAATATGACATACATCCAACACTCCAAACAAGAGTAAGACCTATTTTCTTATATAGTGCATCATAATTCACAACAAGAGTAAGACATATTTTCTTATTTTGTACGTCATAATTCACAATGGTTCAATCAAAATTGAAATACTTACCCCCCCCCCCCTCCCCCTCCCCCAAAAAAAAAAGAGACAAATATGATTACATTCAAATGATTCAAACACATAGATCCTTAGTCAATTATCATAAGGCAAAGAAAGGTTAATGTAAAGTTATAGAACTTACAATGGTCTGAGGCACTTCATGCTGGAAGACTTGATAATATAGTCAAGAAATTCCTTCTCATCTTGAACGACTGTATTTACAACAACCTGAGAAAAAAAAAAAATATTTATATAAATTAGAATGCTGACCAATAATCCCAAAATGCTGAGATGCTGCAAGCACAAGATGAGGAAGAGATGCTAAAACTAAAGAGAAAAGAGGTATAGACATTGTCTATTGGATATGAAACAAAATATACCACAGGAACTTGGACATTGATAAATTTGGCCTAAAACACTAAAACCCAAGCTATAAAGATGGGGAATTGCCCAAAAGAAAATGCTATAATGTCACAAACATCCTACTTGAGACACAGATCACTAGCAAAGGTAACTGATTAGATAACAAACATCCTAAAAGCATCACGTATGAAAATCAATGAATGAAGATCTCCCTTGGCCTATTTATCCAAAAAAAAAAAAAAGTTAAGTCTTTGGCCTAACATACAAAAGCACTAGTTTCCAATCAGTAAATTTACTATTGAAAAGAGATTTCAAATAAAATGGAGTGACACCATGTATCCTTATTGGAGTACAAGTTCTGTATTTAATAAGGAATGATAACTGATTTTAAATGATGTGGCACCATGTACAACCTTAGATTCATAAAAACTAGATATTGACAATATAATGGCCATAAAATTAATTAATTTTTTGTATATATAAAATAAGCTATTTCAAAATGAGAAAAAATATTTTTTTGTGCATAAACACTAATGCCTGCACCAGTTGAGATTGATATCTTTTAAATTCTTATAAGAATAACAAGAAGGCCAAAAATGTAGCTAATGACTATTAGCTAGAAGAATAGCATATGATTCCCTCAATAAAGATATAAAAATCAAATCCAGATTCATAACCATTTGAGAGTAATATAAGTGTTTGTTGGTGAAGTCCACACTTATATAAATTTCCAAATGACAGTTAACATGTTAACAATAACATATTAACACTAACTTTAATCATGCTTCACTCTTCTTCTCATTCAATAGAGAAATGCATATAAGCCCTTGTAATCAATATAGGACTAAACCAAAGAAATCATATTCCTATAGGTATAATTAAGTGAACCATCTACAAATTTTAACCACGTCAATGCCACACACAGACTTCATTCACAAAAGAAACACAAAACCGGAAATTTTTATCCTACTTAGCAACACAATTTGGGTTTTTTTTTCAAAGTTGAAAGAAGTTTGAAACTTTTACCCAAACGAAATTATCTATGATACATTCATTATCATAAAACAAGCTAAGCAAAGCAATTCTAGAGAAAAACTCTTTCACAAACAAAAACTAAAGCCATTCATGACACAAAATACTCATAAAACCCCATGCACAAGACCACTTGTATAAGGTTTTAAACATACATACAGACATACATACATATATACATATATAATTACAATGAGATCTATCCTTTTGCTTGTAAGCAAATCTCGAGAAACTAGCAATAAATATCAGCTCTTTAAAGAGGAATGGCATTATAAGATCATCTTATTATTGATTTCTCATGAAGTACATCTAACCAATGTATTTGATCCCAGAGTAGTAGAAAGAAGGTTTGAAATGAAATTCAACATCTCCTAGATACCAAAATTAATTCTAAGTCATACTTATCAAGTAATTCAGATCAAGCAATTGGGACCCAATGGACTTGCTAAATAAAGCATGCATAATGAATGTATATAAGTAAATAACAAAGCCAATTCCATGATCTGTGTATAGAGAAACAAAATGCTTGCAGTTTTAGGATATGCAGATAGCAAAACAAAATACTTACTGTATTAGAATTGGGATTGAGTATTTTATGTATCAATGACTTCACCTCAAGAGGAAAACAATATGGACAAGAGAATTCTGCTGCATTTATTTGCACATCAGCCACAAGAGCAGTTTGTTATGAGACTCACATTCAGTCCCTGGAGAAAGTTTCCACTATGTTCATGGGAGTGATAAAAGAATAGGATAAATTACACTAACCACTCTTGAGGTTTGGGTAATGTTTGGGACTTCCCTCCTGTTTTCGGAAACAACAGTTTGTCCCTAGCACTGCTAATAGCTCACACTGTGGATGGAATAATAAAAAAAAAATACATATTAACAACTTTTTCATATGGCTAACTTAAAGCGTCATAAAACTAATCCTTTTGAGCTCTAGTTCTCCCTCTCTTGCGATGGCTATTGAGTTTACGTGTTTTAAGATAACTTAATTTTTTATTTAAGCTTTTCCTTCTTTGGATGAATAAGGCATCAAGATACTGCATATGTGTACATGCATTAAGCACTATATAGCTTTCTCTGGCTAGTGGATAAAGTACACATTACAAAAGAAAAATGGGCTGCCTCTGTGCAGCCTTGGGCAGAATAACTAGTTTCTGTGCATAGCAGATACACTGAAAAACTTACCCCAGCTCTACCATCGGATTGATGTGACAGTGATCCTTCCTGCAAATTCATTACATTAGTTTCCTGACCTGCTATTAATCACCAAAAAATTCTTACTTGAATTAATCACGTCCATACAAATCTATTACTCGAATATCAAAAATACAAAATCTACAAAAGAATAAACAAGATTCTACAAAAAGAAAAAAGAATGCAGGCTTTGTATTCATTCGAACAAAAAAATTAACAAATAAAAGGGGAAAAAATAGATTTCCAATTCCAAGCTTTATAAATTGAAAATGAATTTATAAAATTCATAAGTTCTAGTGAGTTTTACAAACAAAATGAGTGTAAAAAATCTTTACCATGTGAAGCTAAATAGAGCCGTTGAAGTGCTAGATCGAGACCAAATACCCACCACCTTTTAAGGAGTTGCAAAGCAAAATAACTCTTCTTTTGAGGCATATAGCACCCGCCCAACCAGCTTTTATGACATATAAACCTTATAAAGGGTATTAAGACCATCAAACCAATCTGTGTTCAAAAAGAGAATATTATTTCACCATAGCGACAATCTAGACAGTCACGCTTCTCAATGAGCAAAATCAAGGTCTAAAATACATCCCATGTACAAGGGGCCATGCTCTTTTGTGCATTTTTAATGTATTTATTACTTATCCAGGAAAAAAAAAACTTAAAAGATATAGCTGAACTAAAAACACCAGAAGAAGTTTCAAGATTAACAATAGAAAAACAGCTACAAGGACCATGGAGATGGGGAAAAAAGTAACAGGAAAAGATAATAATTATAATAATAATATAAAGCCAAAAACATCCCACAATGAAAATTTGTTGACAAGATACAGCTACAAAAAGATGATTTTATTATTCCTCATCTCAGAAAATCATGAAATTGTACTAACCAGTCTGATTTTCTCAATACCTGTTGCCGCAAAAAAATCAGGAAGCTAAAATGGCTGTTTCTCAATACCACACTTGCCCTGCAAAAAAAAAATACCCAATAATGAGACACAAGTAATTGTACTAGCAAAATAGAATGATAATTCTGCAAGAGTATAAAATTTTCAATTTAAGAGGAATTCAGCCCAAGCATTAAGCACACTAGCACTAGCAAATACATGAACAAAGAAATCATTTAAGGGTGCTCATTGGCAAACACCTACAAGTCCAGTCTCCATGATTGTCACAGAAGCTCCCCTGCAAGAACCACATATATACATACAAGAGAAACCTTATCAACTTGATCTTCCTACACCCTATTCTCTAAACCCCACAAGTTCACTATTTCCACAATTCATGCATGCACATTTTAAATTTTAACCCATTAGTCTTCAATTCTAGTGATGCTTACAAAACTGCAAAATTTTACGTTTCTTACACCAATGCCATGGTACAGGCACTGCGTTCCTGTATAATTTCAAAAGCAACAACAACTTCAGGTCTGCAGAGGTTGCATCCCACACCTGGAAATGAATAAAGTTTATATAACAAAAGAACAATAACGAGAAGAATAATAAGAAGAAACAACAAAGCAGAAGCAAATATCCCTACCTAAACAACATCAGGCCTTGAGCAAATTTGCTTCAGTTCAGCAATCTTCATCCGCCGTTGTAGCTGAAAGATGAAAAAAGAAATCCTTTAGTCTTTTATGACAAACTGCTGCAGTCATAATGACTATATGAAGCTATACAATATATTGATTGATATATTTGTTAACAAGTCATATATACCTTCTTCTTCTTGTTTAACACGCCTTTCTCTTTTTGTGGGCTATCCTGTTCTTCCTGTTCTGAGTCTGAGTCAGCCTTCTTGGTTGAGGCTGCATTTTCGGCAGACTCATCCTAGCTATCATTTTCCTGAATGGGGTAGAATGATTAATGCATCATGTCAGGCTCATACTTCTCCCAACATAAAATAGAATAACATAAAGTCAATATTACATAAAAAGAAGGGACGGGGGAAGATTCCTCTAACCTGAGTAGCAGTAGTTTCACTGGAACTGAGTTGGCTAAAAATCTTTCTAAATTCTTCATCCATTCCATCATCAAGCTCAGCAGGCTCTGGAACATACTCCACTTCAACTTGTGGAAATGTCAACAAATTTCCAACATATAAGAGAAATAAACATGTTCAGAACCATGTAACAGAACTTCCTCATTTATAATTCATTGGACAACATGAATATGGGTAATATAAGATCTTAATACTCTTTTTTCAAGCTAATGCAAAACCAGCTTAAATTGAACACGAAATTCATCCATCTAATTTAGTTTTTCTTTTCTGGTAATGTGAAAACTAAACAGAAATAAACTCTCAATTAAACTCCATCAGAGAGAGGGAAAGATTACTTTGTTTCCAAAAGGGTTACCTTCTATCCAGATTTCAAATATCCAAATAGAAAATTTTACCCCCATAAATGATTACACCTTAAAGAGTTCAAGAACAATTACTTCATTGCTCATCTTCAAAGATATTCGTGAAATATTTTCTTTAATTTAAATAGTTTTTAATAAATCTCATTAAGTGCTAGTTTCCTATAATCTTTCTCTCGTTTTCCTTCGGTTTCTAAACAAACAAACAAAGCAGGAAATAAATCACAAAGAAAAACTCCATGCTCCACTCAATTCAACACACATAAACCCTAACTTCAACTATCATAAACCAAAATCCACTAAACATTTAAGCAACTTTTGCTATCACAGATTCCAGTATTCCACACAAATGAAATCACACACCCAAAAAAAAAAAACCTGTTGAGGATCGTTGTTCCCCTTGGAATCATCGTCATCAGCGACTCAGGAGGGTGCTTGGGAGTTCTTCTTCTGCTTACCGCGGTGACGGCCTCGTTCGGTATAGGGTTAGGGTTAGAAGAAAGATCTTCATTGGCAACGGCGTCGTTGGAGAGTGGTAGAGTTTCCACAGCCATAATCATAATTAAATTAACACAACTTCCTATCTCTCCTCGCTTCAATTCAGATCAGAGAAACGTAGAAGATGAATTTGAAGAGAGAGGATCAGATTTTCATATTCTGGGGAAAATCTTTGAACCCATTTTCTTGAATTGCATTTGTATGTTTTTTGTGGTAAGAAAAAAGAAAAGGAAACCCACTTTCTTCAGGAAAAATTCCTGCGTTTGAAGATGGCTCTGTGAAATGAAAGAATTTTTTGAGAGAGAAAAGTGAAGGAAAGTGTAGAAAGGGTGAGGGAAAGTGAGAGAGACAGGGAAATTTGGAAAGAGTATTGAGTTTTATAATTACTAGCCGTTAGCGTCTTGGCACGGTTGCACGTGCGAGTTTATTTGATGTAAACCAAAATGACGTCTCAAACGAAATGCCTAATTAGTAGCCGTTACTTTTCTTTCTAAAACAAATAGTGATTTTCAAATTTTTTTGGTTTATAATACATGTCAAATATAGTTTATCAAATTTTCCTTTGTGCTGTCAAATACCAATTGATGAAAGGACGCTTACAAAAATTTCTCTCTTAAAATTTCCCCAACATTTAAAGATTATTTTTGGTAAGTAACGAAAATATTTCATTAAATAACTTCTTTTTTTATGTTTTGAAAAATTAAAAAAAACCAGACCCACCAACCAGCCAACTATTTTCCTCTTTTTCTCTTATTTGGATGTATAATTAAAATAATAAAAAAGGATGTATAGTTTTTTTTTTATGAGATATGTATAGTTAATTTATTATTGCAATATATGGTGTTCACAAAGTATTATTAAACTCAAAAAGATTTTATAAGATAGCTCTATCCTATTTAAAGCAAAAAAAAAGGTTCGCAGCACTCTAGTGCAATAAACGTCTAATTTTTTAAAATTGAATAAAAATTGTTTTGTAAAATGTCAATTTGAATCATAAAATTTATTCATTTCAAATAAAGAATATTTATGATAAATTAACTTACTTAATGCTAAGAAGTAAAGTAAAAAAATTTCTGTAACATTTTTTTAAGTTTTGATTCATATATGAGTTGTTAATATTTAAAAACTTTCACATGGCAAGTAATTCTTGTAAGTGAAATTGTTATTACATGGAAGTAGTAAAAATGTTTAAAAAGAATATTGTCAATCTATTTTATTAACTCTAGTTTAAAGTTTCTCTGTCGCTAAGAAAGTTTTCTAACTTCTCTTAGGCAGTAGAATTGTGGTTCCTTCTTTTTGAAGGCTTGTTGTTTTTCCACGTATTAACAGTGTTAATTCGTGGACTAGTTGGGTTTTCTTTCAAGGGTTTTGGGAAACAGTTTTTATTTTCTGAATTTCTCCTATTTGATCTAAGATTACAAGCCTGATACCTTCGCAATGGAGGACTTAACACAAAATTGGACTAAACTTACGTTGTCAGAGAGGGAGGGACCAGGGTGTTATTTAGATAATGATCTTAGTTCTTAAGATCCCATCATTGCAGCAAAGTTTCTGACGAAGAGGGCCCTCAACATTGATTCAATAGCTAGAACGTTTACTCCTTTGTGGCGGTTACGAAATGGGTTCCAGGTTCACAATGTCGGAGAACATAAAGTTCTGTTTATCTTTGATAATGCCGCTGATGTTGACAAGGTGCTAAAGGCTGAACCTTGGAGATTTGACAAACATCTTGAGATCATGCAGCGTTATGAGAAATGCAAGGCAGTGGAAGAACTCAGGTTCAATAAGACATTGTTTTGGGTGCAAGTTCATGGATTGCCGTATCGTTTTATGAATGTCAAAGCTGTTGAAAAAATATGCGAAGTTCTTGGTCAGGTAATTCATTCCTCTGATCCTACAGAAACTGAAGGGGGCAATTTCATGAGGATAAGGGTGCTGATGGATGTCTCACTGCCTCTGTGTCGTGGTCGGGTGATTTCTGTGGAGAGTGGTAAAATCATGTGAATATCGTTCAAATATGAGCGTCTCCCCAATATTTGTTACTGGTGTGCACGTTTAGGACATGATGATAGGGACTGTGACCTCTGGTTGAAGAGTGAAGGCAGCTTAACTGACGATCAAAAACAGTTTGGTCCAACTCTTCGAGCTGTGCCTTTTATTCCGTCACGAAAAACTATTATCTTTGTTCTAGGATTTTATAAATCCAAACTGAGCTCGCCTATGAAGAATACTCATCGTGAAATAGAGGGGAGGGCAGAACCGATGATGATGAACAAGGAAGGATACTCCGATCCGGCGACGGTGAACAAACCTGAGAAGCCAAGTTGCAACTCACCATCAATTAAGGGATGAAGCTGTTACTATGGACTCCATGACAGTAACGCATAACGTAAGGGATTGCAGTGAAAATGCAATCAATGATTCTTCAATCAGCCCATTAATTTCTGGAATTCATTACTCCATGAATCAAGGGACCGTATCCTCATCCGATTTAGCTGCTGTCAGAATAAATGAGATTGATTTGGTGCTGAGTAAATTTGATCCCATTAATGACCTAACCAAATCAAGAAATATTTCCCAAGTTGCCATTAGACAGTCACATGAGAAGCATGAGCAAGTTAAGTCAGAAAAACTTCAACGAAAGTGGACCCAATTAGTAAGGAAAGACACGGAGAATGTGAAACATGAAAATGCAGAAAACAAGGGAGGGGGGGCAAAGTAGACAAAGTAAGTACGGAGAAGAGAGCCTTTTCACAGATTGGTGATCCTTCTGAATTACCTTGCAAGAAGAAGCAGGTTTTAAGGGAGGATGAAGTCTTATTTTTTTCATTGGCGGAGGCTTGCAACTAGCCCTGCCAAGACTCATGAATCTCATTGTTTGGAACTGTCGTGGGCTTGGGAACCAACGTACAGGGAAAGAGCTTGGAGACATCATTCGGGCAAAAGATCCCTCTGTAGTGCTTATAGCCAAAACATTTACAGATGAAGCAAGGCTAGACAGAGTGATGCAAGACATTGATTTTGATAAAAAAAAAAAATGGGTGGTTCCCAAGGAAGGTCGTGGGGGTGGTCTTGTTCTTTTTTGGAAATCATCAATTAACTTGACAGTTGAGGATTCGTCGAAGTATTATATTGATGTATGTATCGATAAGAATACTGTGCAGGAGTGGAGATTTACAGGTTTTTATGGCGAACCAGGAACAGCAAGAAGAAGTGAGGCTTGGGATAGTTTACGCAGTTTAAACAACCATCCAACTATCCCATGGCTTTGTGCGGGGGATTTTAATGAACTAGCAAGGCAAGATGAAAAATTGGGAGGGGCAATCCGATCCAATAATCAGATGCAGCTTTTCAGTGATGTGATAGATGAGTGTGGATTTATGGACCTTGGATTTGTTGGTCCTATATTCACTTGGAGTAGACACTTTGAAGATGGACGTTCAATATGGGAAAGACTTGATAGAGGTTTGGGGAATAATGCTTGGTTCCAAAAATTTCCCGGGTCACGTGTCCACCACCTCCGGTGTGATTTATCGGATCATGTTCCTTTATTCCTAAATTTGTCAGGCCTAGAACCTCGACCAAGGAAAAAGAGCTTCAAATTTGAGGGGATGTGGCTTTCAGACAATCAATGCAGGGAAACAATTGAAGCTTCTTGGTGGTCCTCAACCAATGAAGTAGATGAAGATGCCATTATTAAAAAGGTGGAAAGGTGTGGGAAAGATTTGGATTGGTGGAACAAGAATATTTTCGGGAATGTTAGATTGGAATTAGAAAGGAAGAGGAAGTTGTTGGTTCAAGCTAAAGTGGAAGCAATGAGAAGTGGACTAAATTTTCGGGTTAGAGAACTCAAGCATAAGATAAACATTCTCCTTGACAGAGAAGCACGATTGTGGAAGCAATGGTCACGTGTCCTTTGGTTGTCTAAGGGTGATAGTAACACAAAATAATTTCATACCAAAGCAACCCAGAGATATAAGAAAAATACTATTGAAGGTATAAGGGATGAACATATTTCTTGGCAGCAAAACCCCGAAGTTGTTGAATCTGTTATTCTAAGTTACTACCAAAATTTATTCTCCACCCCCACTCTAGAAATTTAGGCCGCTACATTGGATCAAATACCACAAGTCATAACTGAAGAGATGAATCAATCGCTAATTAGAGAATTCATGAAACATGAAGTTGTAGCAGCTCTGAAAAAAATGGCGCCGCTTAAGGCCCGTAGTCCTGATGGTATGCCTCCATTGTTTTACCAACACTTCTGGCAAATAGTGAATCAGGATGTTATCAGTTCAATCCTTTCCTGGCTAAATTCAGGTACATTGCCTCATCCTGTTAACCATACCTTTATTGAACTCATTTCAAAAATAAAAAATCCAAAGTATATTACTGAGTATCGCCCTATTAGCCTGTGCAATGTGTTGTACAAGATTTTTTCAAAAGTCCTTGCTAATAGATTAAAGAAGTTGTTGCCTACAATTATCACTGAACACCAATCTGCTTATACAAAGGATCGTCTTATTGCTGATAATATCCTGGTGGCTTTCGAGACCCTCCATAGTATGAAAAAATATAAATCTGGAGATAATGGCTTTATGGCTCTTAAACATGATATAAGCAAAGCTTATAACCGGGTGGAATGGTCTTTTCTTGAAAACCTGATGAGAAAAATGGGTTTTTGTGAAAGGTGGATTGGCCTAATGATGGTGTGTGTTAGGACAATATCTTATTCAGTCTTGATCAATGGAGAACCGAAAGGGATGGTGTGTCCTTCGCGAGGAATTAGGCAAGGAGACCCACTTTCTCCTTTTCTGTTTCTTCTATGCACAGAAGGGTTGCATGGTCTTATTAATAGTGCAGCAAGGAGGGGTGATATAAAAGGTTTTTCGTTGTGTAGAGGAGAACCTGAACTAACCCATCTATTATTTGCAGATGATAGTCTTCTGTTTTGCAGGGCTACCCCAGAAGAATGTGAAAATGTTCTCCAAATCTTATATTCCTATGAGCAAGCCTCGGGTCAAAAAGTTAACAGAAACAAGATAGCCATTTTTTTCAGCAAAGCCACACCAGATCCTCTAAAGCAAGAAATCAAAACAGCTATGGGACTTCAAGAAATCACCGAGTATGAAAAATTCCGTAGCTTGCCTTCACTAGTGAGGAGGAGAAAAAAAGAGAGCTTTAATTTTATAAAAGAAAAAATTTGGAGAAAGCTGCAGGGTTGGGAAGGGAAATTTTTGTCTTAGGCAGGAAAGGAAGTGCTCTTAAAATTGGTCATTCAGGCTATTCCGACTTTTACCATGGATTTTTTCAAGCTCCCATTGGGGTTATGCAATGAAATTGAAGCCTTGATAAAAAAAAAATTTTGGGGCTACCGTGGAGATCGGAGAAAAGTTCATTGGGTGAAGTGGGAAGTGTTGACAAACTCAAAATCAATGGGTGGTATGGGGTTTAAAGATGTGGCTTTATTTAATGACTCTTTGTTGGCAAAACAAGCTTGGAGATTGTTAAAAAATACAAACTCTCTTTTTTATAAGGTATTCAAGGAAAAATTCTTCCCCACATGCTCAATCATGGAGGCAAAGGACTCAAGATCGGCCTCCTATGCTTGGAGAAGCATTTTGCAGGGCAAGGATGTGCTTCTTAGAGGTTCAAGGTGGCGGATAAGGAATGGGAAAT
This sequence comes from Castanopsis chinensis, assembly GCA_032878915.1. Classification (NCBI taxonomy): domain Eukaryota; kingdom Viridiplantae; phylum Streptophyta; class Magnoliopsida; order Fagales; family Fagaceae; genus Castanopsis; species Castanopsis chinensis. The sequence continues at coordinate 9,989,291 of JAVQMG010000130.1, forward strand.
CTGTCAAAATTTGGTAGCATCATTGGTTGCCAAGAAAACATCCACCTTTGCTGTCATCACCTCCAATCCCTTTAATGGAGGATGCAACAGTGGATATTTTGATAGATGCAGAGAAAAGGCAGTGGGATCATGGGATGGTTGATGGCTTTTTTGCTCCACAAGAAGCCAAATTAATAAAATCACTCCCTCTTGCACAAGCTGAATCAGAGGATATCATTTTTTGGCCTTGGATGAGGGATGGAAGCTACACATGTAAATCTGGATATCGGTTCCTCAAGGAAGAGGCAGAGCTGGTAGCTCCGGATGGAGGCGAGGGGCTAGACAAGAGTTTGTGTAAAGGAATTTGGTCGCTACATGTTCCAAACAAGGTTAAGAATTTTCTATGGAGATCTTGCCGAAACTCACTGCCAACTAAGCTAAACTTAATGCACCGAACAATCATTGATGACCCCCACTGTGACAGATGTCGTGAATCTGATGAACATACTCTCCACGCTTTGTGGTTGTGCCGAATGCTTGATGTAGTTTGGTCGGACTTTGAGTTGTGGGCATGCCGAATGTCCACACAATTTCTGGATTTTAGAGAGTTACTTTCTTGGATTTAAGGAGCACCACAAGCCTGATTTTTTTGCATTTATTGTCTGGGCGATATGGACTCAAAGGACCAACACACGACTGCAACAACCTTGCTGTAATTTGCAGCAGTTGGCGCAGGAGTGTGAAGCCCATTTGGCTGAGTTCCTCGACATAAATCCTCTACCTCGAGCTCGTCCTCTGCAACCTTAAGTTCATTGGCAACCTCCACAGGTAGATGTGGTGAAGATAAATTTCGACGAAGCTAATTTTTCAAAGCTGAAAAAAATCTGGAATTGGTGTTGTTGTTCGTGACAGTGCTGGCCAAGTTTTTGCCTCAATGTCGCAGCAAATCAATCAGGCGAATTTAGCAGAGGACGTTGAAACATTAGCTACGTGTAAAGCCCTTCAGTTTGCTTTAGGTATTGGTTTTAGAGTTGCAGTCCTAGAGGGGGATTCGCAAATTTTAATGAGAAGGTTGGCTGACAATTTAGAGGTGCTGTCCTATAGTGGAGTCTTGCTTAAGGATGTGTGTCATTGCTCTAGTTTTTTTAATCAATTATGTTACTCTCGTGTTAAGAGAGAAGGTAATAAGGTTGCTCATTGTCTAGTTAGGTATGCTAAGCATATCTCTGACTTTGTTGTGTGGATGGAAAGTGTTCCACCACATTGTATTCCTGTCATTCAAGCTGATTTAGCTGGAATTACTTAATAAAAGTACAACGTCTTCCTTCTCAAGAAAAAAAAAAAAAAAAAAACTCTGGTTTAACAATTTACCTTTATTCCCATCATTTTCACATTCACTGTTAGAAGTGGTTTTGTGTGGCACAAACGTGTTACCTTCTTCCACTCAAAATCTGAAAGCAAAATTATAATTCTTAAGGAACTTTTTTTTTTTTTTTAAACCTGGTAATGCTTGAGGAACTTGCCAATATTAGTTGAGATGAAAGATATATGATAAAGTTTCTGAATTAGGTTACATTAAATTGAAACTGCTGAATATATGGCCCATTGTGTATAGGATGATGGGCCAAACATATGCAGGCCCATGCCAAAATCTTAACAGTTAAGTGCACAAGTTTGGATTATGCCTACATTTCTATTAGGAGAAATGTACTATCGGAGAAGCCTAATTACTCTACTTTGATCAAGTAGGCCATGAGCCTCTCACTTATTTACTAACGCGGCATTAAGTATGAATTGGGCTTTAAAGCCCATTTTTCTTTTCTTTACGGATCAATCTCCACAATCAAGAAGCCATTATTTATACAAAATGGGCCGATAAGAAGTACTCATAGGCCAGAAACTAACCTCAGAAAACACTACTTTGGTCCTATATCTTAGGTTCACCATTAATTTAGTGTTTATATTTTAGTAACATTAGTTTTGGTTACTACTATTTTTAACTTGAAATCAATTTAGTTTCTATTGCTAACTTAGTAATGGAAAATGTTTACGTGACAAATAATGTGCAAAATTAGCATATTTAATGCTGAAGTGACAAATAAAATAATATTTAATAAATATTTTTAAATACTACGTCAATATTTAATTTGAAAATAGCTAAAACATCTTTTTTATTTCACAATTTTAAAAACGAAAAAAAAAAAAAAGAAGCAATCCCAGATTTTCTTGACAACCAAACACAAAACACTTTCTTGATTTATCTTAAATCCTTGAATTCATTACTACATTCAACATCATCTCACCTTTATACAATTGAGAAACATCCAAATCATAAATTACCAATAAGAACATGAAATTTTAAAACACACAAAAAAACAAAAAGCAATTTTTTCTAGTAACCAAACAGAAGAAGAAAAAAAAAAAGAACAAACCCAAAAGGAGTCAGGTTGATTCAGCTAAAAAAAAAAGGAGTTGGGTTGGTGTCTTTGTGTTGAGTCCAATCCAATGGCTTTGATGAGGATAAATCCCAAATTGTGAGGGGTGGCCGAATTTCTAAACAAAACTAAATTCAAAACCCAAATAAAAACACCATACCCACAGATTAAAATAAACCCCAAAATCCCAATTTCCAAACCCTTTCTCATTGGGTGGCTGCGATGAAATCTCTGTTCGGCACTGGGATTTGATATCTGGTGACTGTGCAAGGCAGGAACAGAGACAGTGGCGTGAGGCGCAACTTAGGTTGGTGGTAGGTGTGGCTGGCGGCAGCCGGATGCAACACTGGTGAAGTCAATCGGAAAGCCTATATCCCAATTCTTTCCAAATCCTAAGCTCTTGCTATCTCTCTTCAATCTGGTAAACTAAAGCAACAAGTGGGTTCAAGATTAACAAACTAGGTTTGGTTTGGTGATTTACGAAATGTGCGTTGCTGGCTGTAGATTTGGTTTTCATTTGTGATTAAGATTGTGATAGGGATAAGCAAGGGTTTAATCATTAATGGGTTATGAATGTTATGTTTGTGTTGATGTACTGACTTAATTTTGTATATCGATTTTTTTTTGTCAATCTTAAATCAAATTTGATATTTGTATTTTTGTGTTTGGTTGCAGAGAAAGTGCGTGAAAATGCAAAGAAAATCTGAGATTCCTATTTTTTTAATCTTTAAAATTGAAAATTGAAATTAAATCTGATATGGTATTTTTAATATATCTATTGAATTTTTTATATAATTATTTTATTTTATATTATATGTCACATTAGTATCCAATGTGCCAATTATAAACATCATTTGCCACGTAATAATTTTCCGTTAGTAAGATAGTAGTAGGAACTAAATTAACTATAAGTTGAAAATACCAGGGACTAAATTGACTATTGCTAAAATATAAAGATTAAATTAACTGTGATCTCAAAATGTGAAAACCAAAATAGTATTTTGGCCTTTAAGAAAAGATTTTCAAATGTTGGTCTCAAAAGCAAATGAAATTATATTTACTAAATGTTTTTCTTCTTCTTTTTTATGACTTAAAATTACATTATTCATATAATTATATAGTCAATTATATGAGCAACAATATAATTATCAAGTTAGTTTCATACTTTCACTTCCTTAGTTGCGAATCTTCTCCTACAGAGGTCACCATGGATAACTACGGATAATTGATAAAGCACTTTCTTTTTTCCTTCCTGAACTAATTAGAAGAAGAAGATTCCTAAGACATCACCATTGCTATATCATAAGATTGGATATTCCCAAGAGGCCAAGCTTTAGGTCCGTATGATTGGGTGGAAAATAGGGAAGATGGAAAATAGAAAAAAGAAAATAAGTTAAAAAATATTGTTTTTTATTATTTGTTTGGAAAAGAAAAATAGGAAGGAGAGAAAACTGGGAATAAAGTTTTCTCTCTAGGCTCACATTTTTTTTTCCTTCTAAATGGAAGGAAAATTTGGAAAGAAAAGTGTTATGGTAGCACTTTTACAAAAATACCCTCTTCTCACCTATTTTTTTTTAACATTTTCTTCTCTCTTTTTTTTTTCAATGTTACTTGAACATTTTTTTTTTCAATGTTACCTGAACTTTTTTTTTTTACCTGAACATTCTCTCTCTCTTTTTTTTTTTTTTTTTTTTTCATCGTGACCTAATCTAATTTTTACATTATAATAATAAAAATAATAATATAAATTTATATATATGATGTGATAAATTTTATATTATGTAATAAGTACAAATAAATCTATTTCTTACATCTTATGTAGAAAGGGTATAATAGTCAATTTATATAAATTACATTTTCCATCATTCTATTTTTCTCTCAAACCGAACAAAAGAGTTTTCTACTCTCCTACTTTTCCACTCCTCCAACTGAACACACAAGAGGAAAAACTAAATATTTTTCATCCTCTCACTTTTCCATCCTCCCAAAATTTACCATCTTCCTACTTTTCCACTCCTCCAACCGAACGACCCTTAAACTCGAGCTTCCTTTTTCAAAAATGTTAATGATTTATGCTGGTATGCCGGTCAGTTCATGATGGCTCCATACAATTTTAAACTTAAAGGCCACTACTTTGAATGAGGTCTTCTTTATATTTAAATATAAATTAATTAATACTTATTTCAGCTTCTATATTTTAATCTTTAATATAAAAATATTCAATCTTCTTAGGGTGTGTTTAGATTCTGCTTATTTTGTTGAAACTGAAAAATTATTGCTGAAAGTACTATATATGAAGGTAAAAGTTAGTTGAAATAGTACAATGAAACTCATGAATAGTGCCAAAAAGTGCAGTGGGGCTCATGAATAGTAGCAAAAATAAACTTAATAGTAAAATAATTTTAATTTTTAAACCTAACCCAAACTCACATTTAGTAGATATAAAACGATTAATTACGTTTTGGAGGAATTACATTTTCTATTTAGGGTGTAAAAATTGAGAGTTTATATGAGATTTAAGAGAAAATTACCATTTAATCCCTACATTTTTGGAATTACTTTCAAATTAGTCCTTACTTTTTTCTAGAAATTAATTTGAACTTGTTATTTTTAATTTGTTGTCAAGCTAGTCCCTACTCCCTGGTGTCAAACTTATATGTTGAAAATACTTACATGACAAATGGTGGACGCCACTGGCATACTTGAAACTTGTATGATTAATAAAATAATAATAATAAAATAATTTTAATATACATTAACATATGCCACATTAGCATTTAAATTTTTAAAAAAATCCAAAATCCAAAAAACAAAAACAAATCACATGAATAAGAAATAAATAAATAAATCCTATTTTCTTTTACCTCACTTTCTTAACAAGCAAACATAGTAACAAACAAAAAGAAAATCTCCATCATTATTTTCTCTCACACTCTTAGAATAAAAACTACCTAAGTCTCTAATCTTTCCCTTTCTCTCACTCTTATTTTTGTTCACTGATGACGACATCATCAACACTCCTTCATCTCATGGTTTAGGAATATGTTAGTTCTCTCCTCCTTTGTCTTAGAGATTCCAAAAAGAAACCCTAATCTGGGCTCTAAATTTACTTTGTAATTTTCATTTTTGTTTGGTTTATTGATTTGGGAATTATGTTTGTCTTGGTTTATTGATTTCAGTTATTTGGTTTCTGAGAAAGTTGAATTTGGTACAAAGATTTTGTTTGTTTCTAAAGAAGTTAGGTGAAGATAAAGAAATAGACAATTTGTTTGTTGTTATAGAGTTGTTTGGTAGTTTTGGTTCTGGACTATGAGAAGAAAAAAAATAGCAACGTGATTTTTTTTTGGCTGTGTTTGGTTGCTAGAAAGTAGGGGTGGCAAAATTGGACAGGAACCGCGAACCCGACACGACACGACACGAAATTAGCAGGTTATGGGTTGAGGCTTAATGGGTTCGTGTCATATTTGGGTTGATACGATGAACCCGTTTGATAAACGGGTTGGGTTAGGGTTTAAACTATGGAACCCGTCTGACCCGTTTAATTAAATGAAATTTTACCAATATACCATTCAAACTATAGGTATATAAACGTATTAGTTGTTGTAGTTTATTTTCTTTGACGTATTGTGATTGATTATTTATGATATTGAGATATATTTTAGTTTTGAATGATTATTTGTGATATAATTACTCATTAGTTCTAAATTTTATATTTAAAATATTTATTTGCTTGTTTTTTCATAAATTTTTTTCTTTATTTTGATAAAATCAGATAAACAGGTCGACACGACTAACCCGTTTAATAAATGGGTCGTGTTAGGGTTGAGGAATCTTGACCCGTTTAATAAACATGTCGGGTTAGTGTTGACTCATATAGTCAGATACGTATGAGTTGACACGACACGAACCCGACACGCGAACACGAATTGCCACCCCTACTAGAAAGTGAGAGAAAGTAAAATACATTTATTTTTTATTTATTCTTGTTATTTGGATTTTTATTTAAATGCTGATGTGGCATTTCTTAATGTATACTACTTTTTATTTATTATTTTTTTTTCACATAAGCTTCAAGTGTGTCAATGTTGCACGTTTGTTTGCCACGTAGACATTTTCCGCAAGTGAGTTGATTATAGGAGTTAACTTGATAGCAAGTTAAAAATAATAGAAATCAAATTGAGTGCTGAAAAAAATAGGGATCAAATTGATGGTGACTCAAAATAGGGACCAAAATGGTAATTTCGCCTCTCTTTCACTCTCTTCATTAAAACATATCATATACCAATTGATATAAGTAAAAATTATAAATTAATAAATATATTAAAAAAAACACTATATACAACATAAAATTATAATAACAATACAATAAATTTTTATATGTAGAACAATACAATGTAATTTATCAAAGGCACTATTGTAACTTAACTTAACAATAGAAGAACCAATAATCCCAACATATTAAAATAACGAAGGATTAAACACATAACTCAATAAATTAATGTTTAAAGATTAATTTTATATATGATCAAATGTCATGGTTTAGGCATAAAATCTCAACAAAAAGAAGATTTTTAAATTTTTTTTTTTTTAAAGAAGTTATTCTTTGGGTCTGTTTGGATAGAACGTTTTGCTGAAAACTGAAAACTGAAAATACTGTAGTAAAATAATTTTTAAATATATGAATAGTTCTACAGGACCCATTTTTAATAAAAAATTGCTAAAAAAGTACGTGAACAGTGTGCGCACTGCGCACTGTCCCCCCAGCAGCAGAAACGAAAAAAAAAAAAAAAAAAAGAGGGAGAAAACGCAAATTCAGCCAAATGCAGCAAACGCAACCCCTATCCAAAGTCAGCCTTTATCTTGGGTTATGCGATGTAAGGTGAAGGAAAGCTGAAATCTAATTTTGAATTTTGATAATAATATGGAGAGAGAGAGACAAAGACAGAGACAGAGAGAGAGAGACAGATTGATTGATTGATGTGTGGTAATTTTGTAAAAGATTAGGTAGCTAATGTTAACAATTAATTATGTGGTAGTTTACAAAAGTTCACTTTTCAAATTTTTAAGGGAAGTCTATACTATTAATAACATTAAAAAAATTGTAAAAATGCTAGCTAGATGTAACACCTGCCTCACTTAAATTTAATATAATTGCTTCTAGAGTGCAGTTGATAAATTATTTAATTTATTTAGAAGGTGATATTATTTTACATTATGGTCAATACAAAGAAAATAAATAAAAGAAGATGTAATGTGAAAAGTTATTTTGTGGATTATTCATGTTTAACTTTTAGTCTCCTTATCAGTTAAGGAAAATGATAAGAGATTAAAACCTATTTGGATTAGGAGTTTAAGTGTTATTGGAATTCTTTAGAGTCCTAGCCTATCTAAACAACCTTAATATGAGTTTAAGTGGGAATTAAAGTCTTGAAAGATTATTTAAGTTTTATAGGTTTCTTAAATGCTAAAGAGATAAGTTTCAGTAGGTTTTAATTTCAGCCCAAGTGAAAATATCTTTAACGTGTAAAGTTGAAAAGTAAAATAGTGTTTAGTTTGTGAAACGGAGAGAGAGAGAGAGAGAGAGAGAGAGAGAGAGAGAGAGAGAGAGAGAGAGAGAGAGAGAGAGAGAGAGAGAGAGAGAGAGAGAGAGAGAGAGACTGCAAAAATTACAAGAAACTTTCGGCATCCGTGTGATCAAGTATGCCTCTCTCACAAAGATCTATGGGAGTAACCTATAAAGCTAGTGTAATATATTAGAATTGCATGAACTTTTCCATACGAACTCATGACTTAAGCTTTTAGATGATTTTTTATTTGGGATTTATGTAGCTTAATTACTAGTGGTGCTGACTTTATGAACTCGGTAATCTATAACATGGTTTCAAGTTCCTAAATTTTTGTCAATACATGCTATAGAATACTAAGTCCTACGGTTAGAGATTTTATGAATGCTATATATTTATTTTGGGTTGAAATGATCTACAAGCATATGATTATTTGGAAGCCAACTTATTCTAGGAGAATCAAATAACATAGAATTCGGCACATTAGAAATATTTACTAAGTCTACATATTCGGCACATTAGAATTGTTTACTAGGTATTGATTTTTGGAGTACTTGATAAAGCAATTGAGTACTAAATTAACTGTAGTTTCAGAATAAGTAATAATCTACAAATTTTAAGAGTGAAATTTATATTTTTTCATTGCTGCCTTAGTGTATCCATTCTTATTGAGTTGTCTTATCCTTATTTAGGTTTTAGTTGACATTGATTCAAACAGTTGAATTGAAGCTTGGTTTATTAACTAGAGATAAGTGGACTTTAGAACATGACGTCTCTCAAGACATATATATATATATATATATATTTATTTATATAAATTTTGGTAAAAATATATTTATATATACATAATTGCGAAAGTGAAGTTTCCAAAAACTTATACCATTGTTAATGCTTTATACATACCTGAATTTTATTATTTCTTGTATATTACTTTGATTCTGTATATGTTAAGAATGACTCAAAACTATATCTTTGAGAAAGTATTTGTTATATGATATAGGACTAGTATTGACAATATTGTAATAAAGTAAGAATATTTTCAAATGGTCAGTTAGACAATCTGCAAACTTTGCCAACACAGGGTTATCGTTTGCTCTTCGAAGCTAGTGTTATCGTTTGTTGTTTAGAACCAATGTTGCCTCTTTGAGGTTAATGTTATTGTTCGCCATGAAAATCACCTACTGAGTGTTTAGCAGCTTATGTCTTTGTCTGGCTAATGTTTAATGTTTTCCATATCGAACTACTGTTTTATTGTTATTGACCTTTATAACTGGAAAAATTGTTTATTACTATAATATATTGTTTCTACCTATTTAGTATATTTTGGCTAACTAAAGTGGTTATTATTTTATTTAATGATTATAGCGTTATAGTTAAATGTTTTATTCTTAATATTTTTATAGAATATATTGTATTACTGTTAAAACTATTTGTAAATATTTTGTAAAGACTATATTTTGTCAATGATACTAATGTTTTGTTTTGAAAGGCATCCTCATATTATGTAGTCTCCTATTGGGCTTCTAGCTCACCCCCCCTTTCTCCATCCTTTCAGATTAGAGCAATGCAATATCTTTTGGAGGTAGATCATTGGAGCCATAGATTGAAGACTTCTTTTGAAGCTATGTTAGTTGATGGACTGTTTTAGCATATTTTCTTAGGATAGTGAGTTTGGCATTTGTGAAACTCTTTGAGATTGTATTTGGAGACAATATTGTTAAACTTTTGTTTTTATGGATTTCATAGGAAAGTTTTTGATCGTTTGAAATTTATTTGTGGATATTTAAATTACGCTTTGTTTCCATTATATAATTGTTGATTACTTATAAGACAAGTTGTGCAACTAAATCCTTAGTATGGGTTTGGGGTGTTACACTAGAAGCCACCCCAGTTCAATAGAAAGCTCTTAAAAATCATTTAACAGAAGATGAACTTGAAGAAACTCTTTTTCACTCCATGCTTTATCAGTCTTTTCCAAGTAATCTTGATGGGATTGATTTTTTGATCCTAAAAATGGGATAGCAATTTATCAAATTTAGCAAATCAATGAGAGCAGCACTACCCACCCCAGCAGGGCAGGAACAATAGAAATGGAATAATAAATCAACATGCAGGTAGAGAACCCACCAACCAATGGTCCAATCCTCAATGATCACTAAAACCAAACCGAGTCCAGTTCACCTATAACCTCCATTTGTCAAAGATACTTTCACATGGTTGTAGACATTGCATTTTGTACCTCTTACGACTCAGGCTTCTGTTCTCCAATGATGTTGAAATTCTAAAGCCTAATGTTGGTTTAAGGCCCAATCAGATAGAAATTGACTTGAGAAAGTGTTTTACGAAAAATATAACTCCTTTTGGACTAATTGAGCTTTTTCTTTTTTTAAATAAAGACCACGGAAACCCTAAGGCATGCATACGCATACACGCGTATGTGCACACATGCTCAAGCTCTGCGTGCTCATGCTTCATACATGTGCATGCATGCTCACGTATGCATACACATGCTAGGGTTCTAGAAACTAGAAAGGAAAGGTTTTCTACATTAAAACTTGGTTTGCAATGAATCCCACATCATTTGAGAGCCGCCCCAAACCCCTATTTTTGACTATATAAAGCCTGAAATGGTAGATTTTCAAAGGAGGATGAATTCTGGTGGTAAAACACATAAGATTCACTATAAAAATAGTGAATCAAAGAGAGTTTTTGACAAAACTTCCTCAAGTCAAACTTTGTTTGATCAAGACCTATTTAGGTCTTGGTCTTCAAGTTTCAAAACTTTACTAACTAAGCTTTTGGTTTGGTTGTGACTAGATTAACTGAGAGGAACAGTCAAAATTAAACTAAATAGCCTTTTGTTTGGAGGTAAAGGTTCTAGCTTCATTTTTGTTTTCCTCTTGTTTTAGTTCTTTTTTATATGTTTTATCTGCTTTATTTATGCTTTGACATGCCTATTTAGTTTAGGTTTATTTTGCTTTTCTATTTTAAGCATGTTAGGTTGTTAAGGTTTAGGGCGTGTAGGCGTGCACATGTTTAGTATGTGTATGCATACTTTGAGTTAGGCTGTGCACATAGGCCCTATGTATGCGCACATATACTCGTGCCCAAAAGCAGCCCTAATTTAAGACTTGTTGCTTCGGTTTCCTTGTTTTATTTATGTAATATGTTTTTGTGTTGAGTTGGTATCCATGCATATAAGTCTTTGCTTCCATGCTTTGCTTTGCTTTGTTTGTTTTGTTGATGTTAGTAGGGTTTTGATTTGATTGTTTACTATGAACATGGATAGGTGCTGTGATGCAGTGAGATAAGCAAGGTAAGTCATGCACTCTCGTGAACATGTATTGACTTGAATATGGCCTTGTTTCGTTTGACGAACACGAACATGTTTTATTGAATGCCATGTCTTTGATGTTTAGATGCAGTAATATGCTTGTATGATTCTACCTTGTGGTGTTTTTGCCCTTGGATATGTTTGTTTAATGCCATGATAGATGAATAATTAAGTTTGAGATGAATATGCCATTTTTGTTTGCTTTAGATGCATGCTAAGGTATGTGTGAATTAGGATAACAATATTAAGTGTATCTTTAATAAGATTAAGACATGGAACACAATGAGTGGAAGTTAACCCACAGGTTAGATGGGGTTGGATGCCTAACAGATTCACATCCTCATACCTAAACTTCAGACATGTGGTATAGTAGTAGATCAGTCCTTTCACGAAGGGCACTAATATATGGTTTTTAGGCCTAATCTAGGTGGTGACTCCATTTTTCTGCCTTGGTCTACCTTAGGCCAAGACGTACTCACCCATTGCTAGGATGACACCACACGCCACGGGCGCTTGCGCCCACAATGGTATAACAAGATAATTTAGGCCAATAAGTGTAACTAACCGTAAGAAACACTAACATGACTATAGTCTCATTAATTTTCATATAAGCAATGCAGGTTATAATGCATGCATGACTTGCATTACATGAAACACTAAAAAAGAGGCCACCAATACAAGCTTCCAATACTTCTTAACCACAATTAGCAAATTGAAATAGGTCCTAGATACATACCGAGCCTGACACTTACTCCTGCCATAGAATATCACTTCAATAATTTCAATAAGAACGTATATGATGCAGTCATGGCAAATTAATTTGCTATACATAAATTGTCTATTCAAGATTTTATTTTGTAGGATTTACGTATAAAATCCAATTGAAGTAAAAGTCACGTGATTCTAAAAGTATAAGTTGTGTGATTCCAAATGAACTTCTTAATAACCTAGACTAAGTTCTTCATAAGTAGGCTGAATCCTCATTAAAGAGAAGGTAATTAAGATAAGGATGGGGCTGAGTAAACGAAGGTTAATTGGCAATGAGTTTTCATTAACAGAAGCCGATTGACGAACTGAATTTGGAGAAATATTAGGCCCCTTTTTTTCTGGCTTTCATGGCTTTAGTTTTATCTCTACTGTACAGAGTTGGGTGGAGCCACTTTTCTAGTTTTCTTTGCGAATTCGATAACCAAGTACTGTATTGCGACAAATGATGAGATCAATTTTTGATGGCTTCTCTAGTTCTCTTGCTTTCCCAGTTTCCCCCCTCATTTCCGCATCCGTTTCCTCTTCTCGTATAGAATATAGATTGTTTATATTTGGTTACTTCTCCATTATTTGCTTATTTTTTAGTCATACACTCATACATTCTCTATTTAATCAATAGGTTTGCTTATCCATCAGTCTCAGTTTTTGTTATAACATCATTGTCTATAGTGATACAAGCAAAATACTAATGCATTTAGATAAGATAGACTGATGCAAGCAAAATATTAATGCATTTAAATAAGAGGGAGATTTCTTTTTATATAATTCAATTGTCAAAATAATAGAATATTGGAAACATACACAAAATGCCAAATATGTGAGGTGAAAACGGATTGAAAAATAACAGAACACACAAGGCAAACATACGACACAAGAAATTATGTAGTTTAGATATTTGTCTATGTTCATAAAATTGCAGTGATTTCACTATTTTAAAGAAAAAATACAAGACGTGGTATTACAGTTTTTCTCTTTCAAACAACACAACCAACCATAATCCGAAATAACAGTATATATATCCCACACAAGGAATTCACAATGAGCTAAAAATATTTCCCAGGGGTTTTGTATGATGACTTACAATTAATCTAGAGCTATCCCTAAGTTTTTAGAGCATATTTATCACACATCTTAATTAAGCATGTGATATATGTAATTAGCTTTCTTCAACCATTGAGCATGTGCCTAAAATCATTCGGATAAATGCTAAACAAGCCTTATTAAAGCATTGCTTGTCACCACATCAAAATTTATGACATATTATTGGACATCTCACTTTGCGATTCATATTGGATCAATAGTTCTCTATCAAAAAAATATATTGGATCAGTAGTTCTCAATTTTTATTATTTATTCTTGTCAAAAATCTTGTAACTTAGTGGCATTGATCAATATTTTTATAGGAAAAACTTGGGTTTAAATTCCTTTATTTATTATGAGAGAGAGAGAGAGAGAGAGAGAGAGAGAGAGAGAGAGAGAGATCCTTTACCTTCAGCTTTATTTGTCTTCCCCTTACATGCCATGTGAACAAAGCCAACTTGTGAGTAGTACGTCAACGAAAAGTGGTAAGTTGTACAAGTTCATAATGAGCACTACTTATAATAACACAAATCATAAAATTGTAAAATTGTGTGCACTATCTAAATTTATTCCTACCACTTAAATGCAAAATAAGGAACTTCTATAGACAATAGCAAAAGACGCCCTTAAACGAGAATGGACTTAGTGGGCATTACTTGAGGGCCTTGCCAAAAATCCTTCTCGAAGAACATTAAACACCTTCTCGAAGAACATTACAAAGAAGTAACACCTTTGGACTTCATCATAATTCACCTAACCACTACCCAAATATTAAATAAATGTTAGGCATCTCGAACGTGATTAGACCCTAGTCAAACTTAAAGGAACGTTGTTATTAGCATATTAAATAGATAATTAATTTGAAACCTACAATCTTTAATGTAAGAAAGAAATAGTCTTCTTCTTTTTTTGAGGAAAAAAAGGGTGTAAGAAGAAATAGTCTAATAACTAATATATATGGGAAAAAAAATGATAAAATTCAAAACCTAACCTGTCTTTGGCAAAAGCCCTCAATTCCACGTGAGATGGAATTGTAAACGATGATGGTTATTTTTTTCCCTCATGAATCATAATGTCTCCCTTTTATTCAAACCACGTGAATCCTTTTAGTCATCAATTAGGACTCTCTCTCTTTTTCCACCAAAAACCACTTAGGACTCTTTGTTTAGGTTCGATTCTTCTATTTTTATATTTTTTTTGGAAAAGTCAAACGTAAGGACAGATAGAAGGAAATTTGTATGTGGGCCCCACTAATGCAAAAGCAAGATTACGACCGTGACGGGCATAGATGCAGATAATGTAATAAGTTTTTTTTGGGTGCAAAAATTCCAAACATGTGCGTGCGTAGTAATCGCACTGGAGAAACGTCTGGAACTCACTTACCATGGTCGAATGTGCTGACGTCATCACATTAGCACATTATTTTTTGCCATTGCATTGAGCATAAATTGCGAAATTGTCCCCCCATGGTACAGCAAAAGTTTTAATTTTAAAATTTTTTATTAGTCTTACAAATCCCAAAATATTACTTGGGGGTCAAGTTTTACCTTCAACAGTATTTGATTTTCTCCTTGGCATAAATGTATAATTAGTTACTACATTTTAACTTGATTTCTATTTTTAGTCACTACTTTTTATTTTTACTACATTTAGTCTTTAAATTAAAAAATCCTATCCATTTTCGTCCCTACTATCAGTTTCCCAATGAAAATATCTTACATAACTAACGGAGTGCACTGTTGAGACTTAAAACGCCTACGTGACCATTAAAATAATATTAAAAATGACATATCTACAAAATCCTTTTACAAATTCCCCAACGATTATAGAGATTAAGTTAAAAGACAAATAATAATATTATTATTTTTGTGCGTGTTCTAATAAGTATTATTGTTTATTAAAAAAAAATAGGGATTTTTATTTCACATTGGTTGTGTGTGTCTAATGTTTACTCTTTATAGCCCCAGTCTACAACTACAAAAGTTAAACCATTTTATAGTTGTACTCTGGTTATGTAATATATTATAAATCTGATTTAAAACACTAGTATTACTATTTTCGTATGGAATTTAATAAGTATTATTACTTATTAAAAAAAAAAGTTAAAAGAGAAATCATCTTGAAGCATGCCAAATACACATTTTATGTTGTAACAAGATCAAAAAACATTTATTATTAAAGAATTTGTCGTTCAGTTCCTCTGATTGATTGGAGTAATTGTATTACTATTTTTATGTGTTTTAATAAGTAGTACTCCTTCTGTCTCAATTTGTTTGTCGTGTTTGAAAAATCAAACTTTTTAAGGAATCATTTATTGTTTTGTCTACTTTATACAAATGTATAAATTTACAAAATTACCCTTAAATAAATTTATCATTTTTTTTTAAAGAGTTTTTCTTAATGAGGCAACTAAAAATGTGCCCCAATTACATTGATTTTTTAAATATTTGTTAGTTTTCTTTTCAAATAGTTTTGAATTTAAAGTAGAGGTATAATATGACCACTAGTAAATTAATAACTTTTATTTTTAAAAATATGACAATATTTTGGGACATCCCAAAAATGGAATAGAGGACAAACAAACTGAAACAGAGGGAGTATTATTTACTAAAAAAAAAAAAGGTTAAAAGAGAAATCATAATGGAGCATGCCAAATACAAAAGAGTCATTTTATGTTGTAACAAGATCATAATCTACATTTATTATTCAAGAATTTGTCATTCAATTCCTCTGATTGATTGAAGTAAGTGATTACCACTTTCGTGTGTGTTTTAATAAGTATTATTATTTACTAAAAAAAAAAAAAAAGGTTAAAATAACAATCATCACGGAGCATGCCAAATACAAAAGAGTCATATTATGTTGTAACAAGATCATAATCTACATTTATTATTCAAGAATTTGTCATTCAATTCCTCAGTGATTGGAGTTAATGTATCATAAACCCAAGTAGTTATTTTGCATTCCCTTAGCAATGCTCTTTTCTCTTTTTAATAAATTCATGATAAAATTATTCCTGTATGAGAAGGAAACATTATCCTCGGACTATTGAATCATTTTTTCCCATAAACCTTGAGTCGCCTTTTACCTTTTGTCTAATTTAAGGCGCAATCCTAGTTAAAACTTTTTTTTTCTTACACTGGTCAAACGAATTTCAAGTTATTTTTCATCCTTTGTCTAAAAAAAAAAAATTATTTTTCAACCATAATTTTGGATTTTAATAAATTAATGCAACAAAAAGTGAATTTTAACAAGTTAATGCAACAAAAATTTATTGAGTAATAATATGAACAAGGAGTTAAACCGTCTGTCACTTCGAATTTATTCTTTATAGTCTATATAAAGAATTAATATATGGGCAGGGGTTGATAGAAGCCATTTCCTTGCTATCATTTCCTCTAATCTTATTGACACAAATTCCTATTGGAACAAAATTAACAAGCTCCGCACGCCAAAAAGAAAGAGCAACAAATTTTATTGCCATTGTATTTGTACAGGGTTGACTTTAATTAGCTGATAATTTCTTTCTTGTGTAATCAAAGATGTATTCTTATTCATGGGTTCTAATTAGCTCAACTGTAAAGTTTTTTATAGTTGAATAAAAGATATAGAGTTCAATTTCAGCTTATACCAAAAACTAATTAGTAGCTTGAACTAATAATAAAATGTAATCATCAGAAGCGGACATTGTAAATTAAAACTATCTCTTAAGAAAAAGACATAATTTTCATATAAGAAAAAGACATATTTTTCATATCAGAAAAAAATGATCATTAACTTATCTTTAGAAAATCCCAATCAATGTCATTTTTGACGATAAAGAGCATTCAAAATAGAGTGCAAAAAAATTTGTTATTATATTGGTTGTAACAGGATCATATTCATTTATATATGTTTTCTTTTTTAAAAATAATGAATTTACATATATTGTTATTGAATTTGTGAAGAAAATGGGCTTTTGCTCTTTTCAAAAAAACAATCTAACATTTTACTCTATTTTCCAAACTAATTAGGGAAATGCTCCTCTTTTGAAACTCGATTTTCTTAAAATCGAGTTTTTTAAGGAGCCTATAGTGACGTTTTAAGGACCTATAGTGGCATTTTTAAACTCGATCTTCATGAAATCAAGTTATAGGTAAAAAAAAAATGCATGTAACTCGATTTTATGAAAATTAAGTTTAAAAACGTCACTATAGTTTCTTAAAACGTCACTATAGGCTCCTTAAAACGCCACTATAGGACTCTAAATTTTTTTTTTTAATTGATTTTGAGAAAATCGAGTTTCAAAAGAAGTGCATTTCTCTAATTAGTTTGAAAAATAAGGCAAAATGCTAAATTATTTTTTTGAAAAAAGGTAAAAGCCAATTTTGTTCTTGAATTTGTCATTTATTTATTATGCTTGATCGTTGGAAGTGTCTCATAAACTCGAGTAAACTATTCAATATTCCTGGAACAATGCACCTTCCTTTTTGTCTCTTACTAATTAAATTCTTTATGAAGTTCATTATTCATGCACGAGAAGGAAACATTGCTCCTGCAGTAGTAGAATCATTTTTCCCATAAACTGCACATTGTCTCCGGCTAGTAGTACTATAAGCCTTCTATTTCTTAAGTCTTTTATGTATTAATTATATTTTATATTTTTATATTTTATTTAAGGACCTAATCATATTTTATAGCTTTTTATTTTACACTGGCCTAACAATTTCTAAGTTACTTTTCAGCCTTAATTATGAATTTTAAAATATTAATATAACAAAAAGTTATTGAGTAGTATAGTATGAACAAAGAGTTAAATCGGTTGTAACTTGACCTTTGATCCTAATCCTCTCTCTGTCTCTCTAGACACACGCACTGACGCACAGGGGTTGATAAAAGAACTTTCCTTACCATCTTTTTCTCTAATCTTATTGACCTCAATTCCTATTGGAACAAAAATAACAAGCACAGCACGCCAAAAAGAAAGAAGTGCAACAAATTTTCTTTGTTGCATTGTATTTGTACACGGTGACTTTTATTAGCTGATAATTTTCTTCTCGTGCAATCAAAGTTCAATTCTTATGTTTTGCAGTTGTTTCCGCATAAGAAATGCAAATACATTCTCCCATTGATCGTTACTTTGACATCACCAACACATTATATTTACCTTTTTTATTTTACCTTATATATTTGTACACGTTTCTATTGCTACTGAGATTCAACGGATTTTGCTGCACTAAATTTGCCACTAATATTCAACGTATGATGTAAGCTGAACTTTTTCCACATAACGTGCTTTGTTTTGCTTTATTTTTTGTCATACTTGTGAAGCAAAATATATAAGCAATGACCCAAATTCCATGGCCACTCTTGGTATAATGAAGGATCAAATTCAAAAGTTTACCGTAGTAACCCGACCCTTGGAAAGATATTTGGGGCATCATTATCCCCAAGATTAAATGGCAGAGTAGCTAATATGTTTGTATCATTATAAATAAAGCACAAAATATTTTATGTTATCTTGGATTCTTTTCATACCGAAATCTGGAAGGCAAGTGCAAATATGTAATATGAAAGGTAATCAATGGGTAACGATTACACTATCGCCACCAACCAACATTAAGTAGAAGAAAAAATGCCCCATTCCTCTCTTTGGTTCCCATCACCTTCGTATTTCCACAATATAGAATTCAATGACCCCACAATTTGCCTATCATGTTCCAAAGTTAAATACTAGTCTTTAGCGACCTAACACAATCTTCAGTCTTCTAAATCTCCCCACAAACACCCCCCCCCCTCCCCCTTTAGAGTAGCAGAAAAATAAGGAGGAAGCCATGGTTTTAGCCTCCCAAAATGAGCTACCATTCAATGAGAATGACTCACAAGACATGACTTTATACCAAGTTCTAAATGAAGCCATGGCTCTCAACACTTCTTTTGTACCCCAAAGGCACCAAATCAATACCTCAAGCAGCCTAGAACCAGCCCGGAACATTGGCAAGAAACACTATAGAGGCGTGAGGCGTCGGCCATGGGGGAAATACGCAGCGGAGATTCGTGATTCAGCAAGACACGGTGCCCGCATATGGCTAGGCACATTCACAACCGCGGAAGAGGCTGCCTTGGCTTATGATAAGGCTGCTTTTAGGATGCGTGGTGCTAAGGCTCTCCTTAATTTTCCAGCTGAAGTGGTTGCTGCTTCTTCTGTTCAAAGATTTAATCCAAATTCAAGCACGGTGAGCTCAACTAAGCATGATTCAGAATCAAGTGGTAGTTCTAGCACACATTCCATTGGGAATTGAAGGTTAGAATCTGAAAGTAGCTGTAGCACAGCTGGGGAGGGGTTTCACAACCTAGAAAGGTTGTTATAGATTCTTCAAAAGTAGGAGCTTGGTCACTTATTTATTATGTCTAGCATACATAGGGAGATCAAATGTCATGTATTACTAGGATGTAGGTGTGTATGAAGGTTTTTTCATTTTGTTTTGTCAGTGTCCTTAATTAGACGGGTCCATGCTTGTGTATATAAAAGAGGTCTAGTTGCTCATCAAAAAAACCAAAAAAAAAAAAAAGAGGAGTAGTTACAAAGTTTGTGTTGCTTATTTCCTTCGCAAATCGTAAGAAATGCTCGAATGTACCTGAAATGTACATCTCATTCATTTTAATGTAATAAGAATGCCAGTTAATGCCACAGAAATGCAAAGTATTGAATGAAAAGGAAAAAAAATAGTTATGAAATTGAGTTGGTTTAAAACAAACATAATGTACAGATATATAATTTTTGCTTTGCTTGATGAGAATCTTGTAGCCCCATCTCAACCTAATTATTTAGTATATATTTCAAGAACAATATTCCGTCTTTCATATGATAACAAATTATGCTAATTAAATTCGTGCGAGATTTATCATTTACCTGAGAGTAAAGGCCATTATTTTCAAAATATAATAATTTTTCTAAAATATTTTTGATAATGTAATGTTCATTCGGATATTTTGGGTAAATCAAGGTTTTCCAACGAAATATATTTGGTTCAAACGCTGGCTTTATTTGTGGGCATAAACAAATTATGACAACAATTTATGTTTTACTGATTAAACTTCAGAACTGGTGGACTAGTCTGTGTCGCAAATGGAAGAGAATAGAATAGCCACATGCAGGTCATATCATAACTCATAAGGTCACAAATCACAAGACAACCAGTGTGAAACTAAGTAATTCCCTGGACAAACTATGTGCCACATGTGTCTTGGGGCCGATATATGAGTGTTTAATATAACTTTTGCTGCTATCGGATAAGCTTAAATATCATAGAATTTTGTTCCTTCGTAGAAATCAAGTCACAGATCGAATAGTGGGATTTTTTTTTTCTTTTTTTGAAATGAAAGATTATAATACAAGTATAAAAAAAAAAAAAACAGCTGGTCCAACACAACTAACAAATTTTAAAATTCCTTCATATCGACACGTGATAATTAGCTTGAGGAATTACCTTGTATGCTTGTGCAACGGTCCAAGAATTTGGTAGACTGGAATACATTATAAAAGCTGTTGCGATGAAATCAAACAAATTGGCCATCTAATTAGAATCTTATTTCCCTTGCAAAAGTGAAGTCCTACCTACTTCCGTGTTTGTCTGTTTTCGTTTTTTTTTTCCCAGTAAAGGGGCCCCTGAAACCGTGTTCAAATCAAAATCATTAATTTCTTTATATTTTATAATTTTTTATTAACTAAAGTGACTTATTTAGAGTCATTAGCCAATTCAAAATTTTTCTGATTTATATTAAAAATTTGAAATTTAGCTTATCTTTAGTACTTTTTAAAAATAAATTTTCTTTTTGTTTTGAAGAGAAATTGTCACAATACCCGTTAACTAAATAAAAGACAGGACTAAAACCTATTACTATTTGTTATTATATATTTTAAATAAAATGATATGTTCAATTAAAAAAAGCATTAGATGTAAACTAGACCCAAAAATTTGTGGTTCACATCTTTTTTATTCACTTATTAATAACTACCATATCTGGTATACATGGTAAAGGATTTTTTTTTTTTTTTTGCTAATATGGTAAAGGATTTTTTATTTTCTATAGCTGGTATAAATAACATCTTTCTTATATAATTATCCCCCATATAAATGAGATGTTATATATCGCCGTCAGATCATATACCACCTCATGATTAAGAGTATGAAAGGCAGGATTTATTTTCTTCCTCCATGGCCTTTCCTTTTCTTTTTTTAATATTTTCAGTCCTTTATTTATTTATTTTTATTTTTCTGAGTATTGGTCTCACATGCACAAACATATAAAAATTTGCATACCATGAGTGGTAACAGAATAAGCTGGGCTGTTCGATCTCTGATTTTAGGTGGCATGTATAAGATTCATCAAAACTTTTAATGGAGAAAAAGTTGTCAGTGGTATTAGATTGTATATAATTATGGGTCCGGCTTGTTTCCAGTAGCCAATGGCCAGTGGACCCGTTAGAACACGTGTCCATATTGCAACCCTATAATTATATATGTAAGGGACCAGAGATATTTGGCTAGTACTTGAAGGTTGGATCTCTGCTTATTAAACCAAATAGTGAAAAAGAGTCCAAAATAAGATTGAACTATACAATTCAACGTCTCCATCGTCGACTTTAAGTTAGGGTTGTGATTGATGGCTATAAATGTCACACGATATAATATTCCGAATCAATAAATTCAATAATGAAGATTGTCTCTTTGTACCGTTTTCAAATTGATTAGGACCCCTCCCAATTAGCCAAAATGCATACTATACGAGCTTCAAAAAAAAAAAAAATGCATACTATACGCATTGATTACACCCAGTTGTTAACTACACCAACATGACTGTCTCTTCCTATAATGCGTCGCCTACTGATCGATCGAGCACTAATAGGAAAGTTGAAACTTGTTCAATGATTTCGACATGGGCATCGACTTGGTCTCCTGATGAGACTCTCTATCTTTCAATTCCAAACTCATCTAACTTTACTATATATGCCTTCACAATCTGAAAGTCTTTCTTGACTTTATAATATTAGGGAGGCCACCAAGTTGGTTGAGGTCCAAGAAGGATAATCACGCAAAGTGCTTTTAAAGAACCCACTTCACAAGCTCACTCCCAAAAATAATGAATCCAGTGGACTCTCTGGATGTTTCACCAATTTGGTAAAGCTTTTAAGTTCTAGAATTGATGCACCTTTAATCATAAAGTAAATTTGTCCTCAAATTTTAATTGGACCCTCACCGCTGATTTCATGATGGTTGTCTATGTGGTCTGTGGAATACTATACTACTATGTTGATAATTTTATAGTTGGATAAAATACCACGAGGTGTTACACAATTAAACTATAAGGCTTAATAAATTTTCATAATTTCATACACGTCTACATTTAACATATGAAATAAGTGATCGCATGCCGATGATTTATATTAAAGAGCGTGTGATAACTATGACACAAAGAGGGCGAGGATTATACACATCACAAATATAACAAATATTTCAACATCAGGAGAGAGTGAACTCCATAAGTTACAAAATCTTCTCGTTGATTGCATCCCCTCCTTTCAAAGGCTCTCGTACATTTGTAAGCCTCCAGAAGCGTGCGTTCGATGTAGTTACGTCGGGACACACTCATTAGCCTCCTACAGTCAAGCACAAAAGAACGAATTAGTCTATTATGAGTTATGACTATGATGTTATTTGATGATGTTGATAACTTCTTTTCTGAGAAAGACACACACACACATATATAGGGGAAGGAGGATGAGATAAGGAAATACACTCACACGACAATGTCAAAACTGCATGCGGCAATTAGTATCGCGGAGCAAGTGATAAATTCCTTTTCAATATCACACCTTACCGATGTGGGACGACTCAACAATACTGAGTATCTTTTTTTTTAGAAACACACACACATATATAGGAAAATGGGGATGTTGATAACTTCTTGTACATCAATTTCAACATGAAGCTTAGCTCGAGTCAGATTTTCCTTTCGGTATATGTGGACATTAAATGAGACTTGTCTAGATTAAACTCTTGTCTAGCTAAATGTCAAAAGAGTGATATTAGGGATAATATCAGTTTTATTACATAAATCTTAAATATTACTAGTACATGCCAACTTCAAAAATAAAAAATTACAATAACAATAATTTTGTTTATTAAGTTAAGGATGTGACATTAATCGTATTAATTTTCATATTAATTTGTATGGATTTGTATTAAAATAGCTAGTACCTTGAGCTTTTTTTATTTGACAAATTATGTTACTACTTAGAATGATGGCGAAAAATCAATTTTAGTCCCTACATTTTCACGCAATTCTCGCTTTAGTCCCTAACTTTTTTTTCACTGATTTTAGTCCCTATCTTGGAAAAAGCGTCTCGTTTCTGTCCCTGACGTTATATTAGAGACGGAAATTGCACAGCTGACAAACGGCATGCACTGTTGGCACTCTCAAAACTGACGTGGCCATTAAAATAATAATAAAAAATATTATTTGGCATTAAAAAATGTCATGTCAGCATTTAAATTTAAAAAATTAATTTATTAATTTTAACTAAATAAAAAAAAATTAAAAACAGAATTAAAAACTAAAAATAATATGAATTGAGATCTAAGTGTGTCTTGAACAAGAACAATAATAACACAAACCCATGTCTAAGAACACAAACCCAGAAATTAAAAAAAAAAAAAAAAAACCAACAAACAACCATTCAACACCGAATTCTCCAGCAAATCACTAATCCACATGACTTTCACAAAGTCCATAATTGAATAACAAATCAACCATACAACACCGAATTCTCCAGCAAATCAAACCCATAAACCCAGTAAAAAATCCAATCTCCAACAAACCCATAAACCTATATTTTCTTAGGAAACAAACACAAAATAAACCCAAAAAATTTAGCTCAAATACAAATTCATAAATCCCAAAGCCCCCATTTTGTCAAATCCAACAAAATAATCAAAGACCCATTACAGGCCACACCCAAAATCTGGGTTTGTTTTCACTCACTCTCTCTCTAGCAGCTGCAAGTGAGAGAAGTTTTAGTGGGATTTTTTTTTTGTCCTGGGCTCGATCAGAGGAGGGATGGTGATGGCGGAGAATGATCAAGAAGCGACCAAGGCGAAGTCAAAGTCTGCATGGAAGACTCCGGCGGCGGTGGCAATAAATGGCGACAATGCTCCTGCTCCTTCTCTTGTAATGATTGGCACCTCGCCTATTCTTGGCCAGCTCTTTCTGATGCGGCCGCAGTGGCAGCGGCGGGAGGAGCAGCCTCAAAGCCTTGAGGTAGAGGTTGGAGAGCGAGCCAATGGCATCGTGATAGGCGGTCGAAGAGTTTCGAGAAAGAAGTCAGGATTTTTTGCTTTAGATCCACCGTTACTAGGTGGGTTGATATGGAGGGAGATCTTGTGTTTTGCTTTGTGGCTTTTGGATTGGATTTGGGTTCTTAGCTTCTTGTTGTTGCTATTGTTGAAATGACATTTTTGAGAGAGAGAGAGAGAGAAAGGTGTTGTTGGTGTTGTTACATTTGAGATCTGGGTATTGTTGGTATGTATGTGGGTGTTTTTTTTTCTTTCTTTGTTCTTAGTTCTGGAGGATTCTGTGTTGAATGGTTGTTTGTTGGTTTTTTTTTTTTTTTAGTTTCTGGGTTTGTGTTCTTGGACGTGGGTTTGTGTTCTTGTTGTTCTTGTTCAAGACATACTTATCTCAATTCATATGATTTTTAGTTTTTAGTTCTGTTTTTAATTAGTTAAAATTAATAAATTAATTTTTTTAATTTAAATGCTGACGTGGCATTTTTTAATGCCAAATAATAATTTTTATTGTTATTTTAATGGTCACGTCAGTTTTGAGAGTGCCAACAGTGCATGCCGTTTACTAGCTATGCAATTTCCATCTCTGATATAACATTAGGGACAAAAACGAGACGCGTTTTTCAGAATAGAGACTAAAATCGGTGGAAAAAAAGTTATAGACCAAAGTGAGAATCGCGTGAAAATGTAGGGACTAAAATGGGTTTCTCGCCTAGAATGATTGCAGGGTGATTCATTTAAACAACGTACAATCACTTGTGTGGATGTTTGGACACATATTAGGCATCGAGGGCCATATTGAAATTCATTTTAATTTGCTTCCCAGTTGTTGTGTTGGGCTTGTGATGTTGTCCGCATAGACTATGGCTACTCTGTAAAATCAGAAATGCTTCTCACATTGTGAATTGTATGATCTCTTAAATTTATTTTAAATTCATCTCTCTTCCTGTTTCTCGAGGACTGTTTATTTTATTCTGCTGATATTATGAATGTGCCTAAGTACTTAAAATGCTAATGCTCGAGCAACCAACTTCACAGTTATTGCATTAATTGCCCTTCCTTCACATTTATCTCTAATGAGTTCTAAAATAGGGAAATTAAACGCTTGGATCAAAGTCAATTGATACATATTAGCTTAAAATATTCAGTCAGGTGATGTATGTATATAAATCAATCCTTCGTATTGATCTGTTCACTCATCCACAATTCTGGTCTACGTGCAACAAAGCTTTTTACTAGATGCATGGATGCCTAACTACCAATAATCCAGACCATCCAATTCCATACATATATATGGATGGTTCATATTGCAAAGAATGTCATCTAGATACATTTACAATCACAACACTGTTTTACATAAATTCAACTAATTAAGTATATTTTTCTCAAAAAAAAAAAAAAAAAAAAACTAATTAAGTATATTGATCTTTACTTGCCTCAATCATTTTTCTATGGATAACTCATCCTGTGTATTATTTGTCAAAAAGAAGACAGCAAACTGTCCAGGAAATCACTCCCCAGGTCCTGAAACTCAACAACATCAAATTTATTCCCCGCCATTCTTTTCAATGCAGGCTGTTCAGTCATCATACTACCATCTTGTTCCCACTCTCTCAACACTCTCTTTCGAGGATTGTAAACTTTCTCACTGCAACCAAGAAATGTTTCTTTTTCATCTAGATGAGAAGTTATGGAAGAGTTGTTCACATCAATTCCTAAAGCCTTGGCAACCGTCTCAAGTGGGAAGTTAAGATATGCCTTGTGGCCTCTAATTCTCAAAGCAGCCTTGTCATAAGCCAGAGCAGCTTCCTCAGCTGTGTTGAAAGTCCCAAGCCAAACTCGAGCGCCTTTTCTTGTTGAGTCTCTAATCTCTGCAGCATACTTTCCCCATGGCCGCCTCCTCACACCCCGGTAGTGACGTGTAGCCACCTTCTCTACTCTTACATTACTCTCCGGTAAGCACGAGTTTGTTGCAGAATTGCTTTCTAGCTTGTCATTACACGACTGTTGCATATTGTTTGCAGGGCTAATACCATCAAGAAGCTCTTCCCAGGCCTCGGCTCCCATTGATATCCACCTTCCTAGACTTGGTAAACGTTGTAGAACTTCCATCGACCCGTCTCTCCCATCAAGACTATGCAGTTCATCCCAGGAATTGGAAATTTCTGATGTGTCTTTTGTTCCTTCACCTGCTCCATCCCCACCAATAAAGCTTGCCCACACGTTCTCTAACATTGCTCCAGATGCTGCATAATCTTCACCATTCTCAGCCATATTGCCAATTACAAACTCTTTATCTCCAAAAGTCAAATAAAAATATAGAAGAGGGGAGGGAAGATTTGGAGTTGAGAAATATAAAGCACTAGAGCTACACGCGTGATTTGAACAGCTCAGACTCAGCAATGCTTTATCCTACTTTCAACAATGGGAGTCCAGTTGGAAACTTGTGGTTTCATCCACTGACTGCTAAAATCAAGGAGGATATTGGGATTAAAACACCAAGAAAATAGCTCAGGCTGTATATTATATGGCTCCCATGTTGACTTGAGTGGTTGTTCTAATCATTTGTATAGATACTATGTACATCGTATGTCAAAATTGGAAAACCTTCCTACAATTCATGATTAATTACATAAGAAACAGAGAAGCAGAAGAATTGAAAGCTGGCTAGAGTATAATTTACATTTTTATATTTGCCTTTGCGTTGGTGCACATATATTTGGCATGTTTGTACTATACCTCATTAGTCATACCTTCGTCACGAGTCTACCTGTATACACCTTCAAATACATATTATAATATTGTTCTTTGTATCCCTAATAAATAGAAAAATCAACTGTGACCAATGGCTTTATGGCCTAATGGCATATGCAATCCATGTATTATTACTATCCTCTGCATTTACTTTTTACAATTCAAATTATATATTATAAATCTAAAAGCTTATCTAGTGACACGTCATTCAAATTTTTAAATAATGTAACACTTTGTACAACGTGACCGGAGATAAAATATTAAGCATAAAATGGACTATAAATCAATTTTAGTCATGTTTTAATTTAATCTGTATTCTTAGAATAATGGAAGTAAAATGGTATTAACTGCAGGGGGCAGATTGTAAGATCATTCAGATTTTTAAGGGATTAGCAGAAAATAAGTGCCTGTGTGTAATTTAAATTGTAAACCGCATTGACCAGTTGTTGAAGTTACTGAATTTACAAGGATAATGCTTGTGTGAAACTGAAAAAGAGTGGAAGAGGAGATTAAGAACTTCGTCGTTTCTTTGAAAATACATTTCAGAAGAAGAAGGGCATTTTTTTAAAATACTTGTTCAAATGGAGATCCTAGTTTTAAATACCACCCTTTTCAGACACTCCTTTCCTCTAAACTGAAACTACTTACTATTCAAAGAAATCTTCTCATTTCTCCAAGTTCTTATTATTAAGTAAAGTTTCAACATTTTCTTTTACTTTTTCCTTATAAACTTTTAATAATTTTCTTTTTCTCTTTTTTTTTTCCTGAAAAAATATTTTGAATAACCAAGTGGAGGCAAGGGGGTTTGCTAGTGCATGTTTGAAGCTCACCATAGTTAAAAGGTGCAAAGGGAAAATCAGTACCATCTTAGACCACTCCATATTGCCACCTTTTATGCACGGTAAACAGAAATTAAAAAAAAAAAAATTAGGGCCATATAATTAAACCGACCCAATGATTCTTACAGAGTAGGCCGAGGTACCTTAAACCAATATGCTTGGTAACCATATTATTAGGCTGGCCATTTCTTGAGGCCCAAGAATGTTTTGGATGGCTGAAATCTGAATAGCTGGGAATAAAATTTAATTAGAAGCCGCACGCGTCACCATAAAATATTAATAAGAGAAAAAATTTAAAACGACACTAAAGAAGAGGTTTATGTGCTTACCAAGTTACCATCAAAGCAAGAGATAATACATAGATGCGGCGATATAACTTTAATGTATCATGGAGAAGAAACCTTTTCTTTTTCTTTTGTCTCTCTTGTTTTCCCTGGGTAAGTCAAAGCGAAGGAATTTGATCAAAGTGATTGAGCAAGAACTTGAAACTCTGGGTGCATTTGACTTCTAATGGGCATGTTGCGGTGGCGGTGACTCTAGAATTTTTTTCTAGGGATCAGCATTAGCAGAGTTAGAAATTTATAAGGAAGTAAAAAATAAAATGACGAGATTTTTTTTTCTTTATACACCACTTCCATACAATTTAGTATACAATACAATTATATTTTACAATAGTCTAAAAAAATTATTAGTAGTTTAAAGATTGGTAAGACAAGAAATATTGAATGCATAAATAAATAGAGTTAAATAATTAATCATACATTCTTGTCAAATAACTAATCATAAATTTAATAAACCACAGATGTAGAAGAAAAGTGCAAGGAAAAAATAATCTTTATTATGTTATCAATGCCAAAATAAGCCAAAGTCCGGGAGAGAATTTTTTTAAAAAATGAGCAAAAATTTGAACTTTTTTATATCTTATAAAATTAAATATTTTAAGAGTAGTGCTATTGACAATTTAACACAACATTTTCACAAAAATATCACAACAAAATCTAAATGCTAGGTAAAAAAGTTGTGTTAGTTACAAGTTCATATAAAAGCTAATTACAACTTACTACTTAACTTTTCTTGTGAAGAACAATAGTAAAATGACCATATTAAAGTTGATTTCAATTAGATTTTTTTTTTTAAATTAGGACTGGGGTGTTCAAAATTTTATTTTAAAAGGGTAAAAAAAATTAATTTTATATATAATTTTTTTGGGGGGGGCATTTTTGAACCCTCTAGGGTGTGTGTAACGCTGCCCTGGCATGTTGGAAATGTGCTTGATGGAATAATGGCCGAAGGGTTTGATTTAGATAATTCTCTCTTTTACGTCCTTGATGGTATAAAAATTAGCTAGGGCTGGCAAATGGGTTGGGCTAGATCAGATTAGGTGACTCTTTGTTTTTTACATGATTTTATATATATGTGTGTGTATGTATTTGACACTTGGTAGGTCATGCAACAAATTGTTACCAAAAATGAAAAACTAAATACTAAGCTCCTAATTAACCACCACACTTGGAATGGAAAAGGCACAATTTTTTAACAAATTCCAACACTTCGATTCATATCCACAATTAACACTCAAAAAACCAATTAATTATAATTATAATTATATATATATATATATGTTTACACAATTCAAATTCAAAGTTCACTAATGCTATCATAACCATAAAATAATACACAAAAATTCAATATCAGAAATATGATGTCATTGACCATTTCAAGTAATCATATTTCTTATGTGCACATGTTCCTGTTGCATGTAAAATAAAAACAAAGTAAATATAACATATTAGATAAATAAGAATAATTAAGTAAATATTGAATATGAATTGCATCTCAATCTAATCAATGTTAGTAGTAGATTCAACACTAGAAACCTTCATACTTGAAAATAATAGCTCAAGCTAGCAAGTAGCTTCATCTTCATTAGTTAGTTTAGAGAGAGGGATAAGAAAAATTACCCTCACCATGGTCCGTAGCTATATGGAGGTGCCCTATGGTTGTGCCACTACCTACGTCTATATATGACAGTGTGAGACTCTTTAGAACTGGATTGTAATAGTGAGAGAAGAAGAACTGGAGTGTGAGAGGAAAGAACTTAAGTTTGCTATTGCATGCTTAGTAAGATAGTGGTTGGTTACTTAGCTTAGCATTTCATTGTTTTAATTTTTAACTAGAACTATGCCCGTGCGATGCACGGCTTAATCAAGAATCATGTGTAATATAAAGAAAATAATAAATATTTTTTAATTTAATTAAATTTAAATAATAACATATATTTAAGTGGTAAACTCAATTTAATAGTTAAGAATTATAAACAACTCAAATTACTAAACAAAAATAATAATAAAAGTAGTGAGATTTACATAAGAATTGAATTTTTGTATTTGAAAGCGAGGGAGGAAGCACTGAATTTCAACCTATCAAAACAAATGTGTAAATATAAACTTCAAGAAATCTTTTTGAGAAATACTAAGAGCTAAGACCTTGGCAATAAGTTTGTATCGATAATTGAAAATAGCTTTATTAGCATTGAGATGTTATAAGAATTTAAAAGTAATACCTTTTTGTGAGGTCTGCACATTCTCCTAGGCTAATTTTGTGAACAACAATCTATATTATGAGTAAATGTTGCATTTGGAATATGGATTATAACTTCAATGTGTTTAAAACTTTAATGGATCATGCCACATCTTGACCGATATCCTTTTTTAACCCTACACCTTCAATAAATCTCATTTTAGCAATTATTTTCATATCCAATTCTAGTGTATATTTCAATTGACCCAAACTTGCTAAGCCAACTACACCTTAATTTTTAAAATTTTTATCTCTCTTGAGAATCCTTTGTTGTGATCATATCCTTATAGATTATGGTTGATGAAGATCTAGTTAGTTAAGTTTCGACAATTCCTGCTTATAGTAAATAATCACTTTCAAAATTCTAATAACATGAATACTTTCATTTTTTTCTCCTTCGAAAATTTAGGTGAAAGATTAAAGAATACATACGAGAAGTAACAAGGATTGATCATATTTACCAATTATGGAATAAAAATATTTATGATAAATGAAAATAGCATCCATGACTCCACAAATGAGTTCGTGCCTCCCTCCATGGCCAAATAGAGATGGTCAAAATAACTAAGGCCATGTTTGGTCACTGTTTTCGTTTTCTATTTTCGTTCTCTTGTTTTCAAGGGAAAAAGAAAAAAATAAATTTTTTCTGTTTTTAAAATGAAAAACACGTTTGGTTAGTTGAAAGGAAAAATACATTTTCCAAAAACAAAATACAGGAAATTTGTTTGGTAGTTGTTTTTGAAAAAGTTGAATTTTGTTTTGTTTGGTTAATTTTTTTATAAAAAATTATATCTATTCTAATTGAAAAACACGTTTGCTCCAAAGGTTTTAAAATCCTTACAGCTAGAGGAATTATAAAATCTAATGTTTTGTATATAACATTCAATCTTGAAACTTTAATCATATAAGTAAGACTGAAACTATAACACTTTAATCGAGTCTTACAAAAGATAGTCAATAACTAAAGTTTGCAACGTGGCATCAATGCTAGTGAATCAATTTCATTAAAAAAAAAAAAGTGGCATCAATAATGCCTATTATTTGCCAACATCAATCCTGCGATCTGATCCCTATAAGTTGTCATAACTTCAACGACTTGATCAATTAAGTCAACAGGGTGCAATGTCTCACCTGAATTATTCCTACCTTCACCTTCAACAATAAGTTTATCAATATTGAACTGAGTAAACAAGCGATCATTTCTTGTTGCCATTCGAATGAAGTTATGAATTGTGCAACAGGCTCTCATCACAATCCCTTGTCGACATGGTTTATAACGAGGCATCATTTTTACAACTGGAAATTGTGCCTTTAAAACACCAAAACATCTTTCAATTACATTACAAAGAGAGGAATGTCTATAATTGAAAAGCTCTTTAGCACCTTCAGGATGATCCCCACCTCGAAAGTCTTGTAGATGGTATTTTTCAGTACGGTACGGTAGAAACCCCAAGGTGCATGGATAACTAAAATCCACTAAATAATAGCCACCTAACACAATAATAATAAGATAGAAAGAAGTATGACATGGTGAATGGATTAAACTTGAAAATTGTAAATATGTAAGTGAGGCAACAATATATCTTACCAAATCTAGGCCATAGGAAATTATTTTCTGGCCTTTGAAGTGCATCTAAAAATACTTGTGAGTCATTGGTTGTACCCTCCCACTCGTGTAAACAAATGTAAACTTCATATCAAAATCACATGCACACATTATATTGTGGGCGATTGTGGCCTTTCTATTCCTATAGCTGACTTACTTTGATGCTAGAGCCTATGCACTGATATATGTTCCATCAATTGCACCTATACATTTTTAGATAAAATATAAACAAAAGTATTAACATATGCGAGAAAATAATATTTGTATGATAAAATGAACAGTAATTTGGGATTACCTTGAAATATGGAAAGAATTTGGTATTGTTAGCAATATTTGGATGCACTGCATTGCTTTGAGAAGGACGTATAATGAATTTTCCCAGGCAGCATATTGCTCTTACAGTTTCCTTAAATTGCATGTCCACTGTCTTAGTTGAGTGTTGAAAACGATTTGCTATTAGTCTTATCCTTACATTATGTCCCACTATTAATAGGAACATACCAACTACCTCCTCCACTATGATCTAACGTGAGTTTATTGAGAATTTATGTGTTCTCAAATAGTTATAGAGACTTGTAAATGTTGGCCTATCCATGCGGAATAACTCATAACATGTTCGAGGATTGCTATTCAATATCTCTTTTATAAATGCATAACCAGTAAACAAAAAGATAAGTTGAGGCTTCTTAGAAATATAGTTGTCTTCATTCTTAACAAACATTAGTAAGAAGAACATACCATCATCCTCTTCCTCGTCTGAAAAGAATGAATTGCTATTAGAATTTGGTTCAGCATTCATCCTGGACAATGAAATGTGGAAACAACTAAGGAACAACCTCACAACAAATGCCAAACCCCCAAATCAACAAATACAAAGATAAAAGGAGATATTGACATTAAATTTTAGATACAATTTGTATAAACTATTGAAAAAGAGAACAAATTTAAAACATTGCATAGTTGTTGCACAAGGATAGCTTATTATATGAAATCACCATGTTAAGAAATTCATTACAATACAAAAAGATATCACAGAATTCAAAAAAAAAAAAAGCTGCAATATTTTGTGTTTCACGGCTTCTATTAAATCTCACATATTTTGTGTTTCATATGGCACTTGCTTTTTTTTTTTTTTAATGAACCATACGGCACCTGTTAAATATCACACTGCAATTGCACTATTATATACCTATAAAACTGGAATCCTATAAAGTAAGACAGTATTATATGCCTATAAAATAAACTAAATGTGCTAACACTATTATATAACTATAAAATAAACCAAATGTACTATTCTATCACATCAATCCTTAAGATGGATTCTGTAAAGCTAGTTGCCCTTGTAACATTAGTTTATTCAAAGTTAAAGTAGGTCTTATGTATATAGATAGCAAAACATTATTTTGCATGTGTACCTTTGACCGATGGATCACCAAAAGTTGTAAAAGATTGAGCAAATCTGCTAATAGAAAACAGAAATATAAAATTAGGAATAGAGAGAGACAGAGACAAAGACAGAGATAAATTAGAGGCACAAAGAATAAAACTGGAGGGGAGAGAGACAAAGGGCGTGGGTTTTCAATGCCTAGCACCCTTGTTTCTGGTTTCATTCTCTAGCGTCTTTGTGATAAACTGGAGGCGCAACAGAAAACAAAAAATATATAGTAGGATTTGTGCGATAAACTTTAGCAGAAAGTAGTGGCAAAGAGAAAAAATATATATATAAATAAAAACCAAAGTAAGTTTGCACAGTTTGAACCAAAGAGCTAGTTCATTAAAGTTGTAAAATAACTTGTTTTTCCAGTGTTTTCACAAGCCTAAAAAAACACAAAACTAAAAAGAGCCATTTGGTTGTTTTCATTTTTCTTTATAAATTAGAAACAACAATTGTTTTCTCTTTTCTGTAGTTTTGAGCTTACCAAACAAGTTTTTTGTGATTGGAAACAAAAAATAGCCCTTGAAAATAGAAAACTGATAAAATAAACAATTACCAAACATACAAGCTTTTCAAAGTTCCCTTCAAACTCTATTGCTTCAAAGAGTTCCTATATAGTTAGTTGTAGTATAAATAATATGATGTACTTTATGAACATAATGAAACAAAAAAGGGGAAAAAAATGATAGAGTTAAATATAACCTTGGAGAGGAAATACAACTTGTAGCTTTCATTGTAGACATTCATAAAGTATCCACACAATCTGACCTAATACAATACACTAGAGTACTTCCGTTATAGAACAAAACCATCCAACTAAAAATATATACAAAAAAAATATACAAAAAATATAACCTTCATGAACAGTCCAAATGAGTAGTTTGAGCGAGGTGGAGCAAAAATATTTATAATTTTTTTTTTCCGATTGATTTTTATTCCCTGTGATCTAATCACAAGTTTTAGATATGCTTGAAGGTAAGCGAAAATTGTAGCAATTGTTTTAGATAGAAACAAAATCTTAATTGTTTTTATCAACTTTTCCTCTACTAATCTTTGGATAAATACAAAATTTTACTTTTTCTTATCAACTTTCCTTTATTTATTTTTGGATAAACACAGAAGCTTAATGTTGATATTAACATTTTTTCCTTAACTTTATGAATAATTGTAACATAGTGGGAAAGATCAATTATTAAGAGTTTGAGTTTGAGACAAAGAGTTTAATAAGAATTGATTTTACTTTTTTGATGGCATAACATCTAGACATGTACTTTGTACTCACTCCCTAAGAGATTTTTTTAAATAGACCAAGAGAACAATTTTTTTTTTTTTGATAAAAAGAATAGTTGTACGTTAAAAGAAAGAAAAATTATTCAAAATTACACTCTTATGTTATATTAAAGATAATTTGCTTGAAGATAAACTTTGTTAGTTATATATGGTTGTTTTTTTATGTGTAGTAATATAATTTAAAATATATATATGGATTAGACGGACCTTTTTTTTTTTTTTTTTTTATCTAGGATTAGATGAAGAGTTTGAATTGTAATCAAATTAAGAAATTTATCAACTTAGAAATTTCTATAAGAGAATAAAAATTATATATTTAAAAAAAAAAACCAAAAAAAAAATTCTACAATTTGATGAAATTATTTGGCACAACCACATTCTAAGCTCAACTTTTATTATATAATATATGATGTTTTTTTTATTTTTTAAATAATGATGTGGCGAGCATTTGTTTATATATATATATATATATATATAAACACACACATTTTGCTCCTAAAAATAAACTAAACAAAGAAATAATGAATTACAAAGCATATCTTTTTATTAATTAAAAAAAATGACAATTTAAAAAAACTGGGTCACCGGTCAACTCATTTTACCTTGTGTCAGGTTAATTAGTTTCCTTTGGGTTATCAAATCGGGCCCACTTTCGCTAAGTCTGATAAGTGATAAACAGTAACATCTGTATGTGGAAATTGGAGAAGTGGGTTAGTCTTCATTGGGCTATTAACTTTTATGCGTTTTGGGCCTCCAGTCTAGAACATAAATTATCAATACTGAGGAGCGTGGCAAAGGTAGCAGAACTACAACAGCTCTGGCTAAAATGGAAGAACCAACTGACTGGTTTATTTCTACATTCATTAGTAATGCTTTTGAATTAAGTTTTTTGTTTTATTAGTTGTGAATTTTGCTGAGTTAGAAGATCTATATACTCAGCAGCTTGTCCTGCTACTAAACTTTCTGATGCTCTTTAAAGCTGATTTCTCCTTTAACAATTACAATCTGCCTCTTCCAGTTTTGGAAGCTTGTCTTTGATTCTTAATGAAATTATATTTTATAAAATGAAATAAAATCTCTCCGTTTTTTTTATTTTTAGAGGAAAAAAAAATCTCCGAATTAGACGTGTATTTATCTTTCTTTCATGCACATACTTTGTCCTATTTTGAACTTACGTTCAAAATTACACCAAGTCGGTTACTAATTAAAACTCAGTCTTTCCCCCACAGACTATTACAGTTAGGAGCTGGCAAGGGAAGATGGCAAGCAGCCGCCTAGCCAAAAATAAATAAATAAGAAAAGGTCCTAATTTTTCTTTCTATCTTTTAAATCTTATGTTGTTTTGGGTGTACAATGAATTTTGTTTGTTACTGTTAGGTTTCACAGAGCTTTGTTAATAATATTCATTCTTCAAAACACAACCACGCAACAACAAAAAAAAAAAATGGCGCTCCACCAAGAAAGAAGATGAGGATTTGGTAGTTGCTTTTTATTTTTTTATGAACCATACGACAGCTATTAAATCTCACATTGCAATTGCGCCATTATATACCTATAAAACTAAAATCCTATAAAGTAAGACAGTATTATATGCCTATAAAATAAACCAAATGTGCTAACACTATTATATAACTATAAAATAAACCAAACCTACTATTCTATCACATCAATCCCTAAGATGGATTCTGTAAAGCTAGTTGCCCTTGTAACATTAGTTTATTCAAATTTAAAGTAGGTCTTATGTGTATAAATAGCAAAATGTTATTTTACATGCGTACCTTTGACTGATGAATCACCAAAAGTTGTAAAAGATTGAGTAAATCTGTTAATAGAAAATAGAAATATAAAATTAGGAATAGAGAGAGAGAGATAGCGACAAAGATAAATTAGAGGTGCAAAGAATAAAATTGGAGAGGAGAGAGACAGAAGGAGTGGGTTTTTAGTACCTGGCACCCTTGTTTCTGGTTTCATTCTCTAGCCTCTCTGTGATAATTTGAGGTGCAGCAGAAAACAAGAAATATATAGTAGGATTTGTGCGAGAAATTTTAGTAGAAAGTAGTAGCAAAGAGTGAAAAAATTATGTGGAGTAGTAGAAGAGAGAAAAAAATATAAATAAAAATCAAAGTAAGTTTGCACAGTTTGAACCAAAGAGCTGGTTCATTAAAGTTGTAAAATAACTTGTTTTTCCAGTGTTTTCACAAGCCTAAAAATACACAAAACTAAAAAGAGTCATTTTGTTGTTTTCATTATTCTTTATAAATTAGAAACAAAAATTGTTTTATCTTTTTTGTAGTTTTGAGCTTACCAAACAAGTCTTTTGTGATTGGAAAGAGAAAATAGCCCTTGAAAACAGAAAACTGATAAAAAAAACAATTACCAAACATACAAGCTTTTCAAAGTTCCCTTCAAACTCTACTGCTTCAAAGAGTTCCTATATACTTAGTTGTAGTATAAATAATATGATGTATTTTATGAACATAATGAAACAAAAAAAGGGGGAAAAAATAAATGATAGAGTTAAATATAACCTTGGAGAGGAAATACAACTTGTAGCTTTCATTATAGACATCCTTAAAGTATCCACACAATCTGACCTAATACAATACACTAGAGTACTTCCGTTATAGAACAAAACCATCCAACTAAAAATATATACAAAAAAAAAAAAATACAAAAAAATATAACCTTCATGAACAGTCCAAATGAGAAGCTTGAGGGAGTTGGAGCAAAAATGTTTATAATTTTTTTTTCCCGATTTATTTTTATTCCCTATGATCTAATCGCAAGTTTTAGTTATTCTTAAAGGTAAGCAAAAATTGCAGCAATTTTTTTAGATAGACACAAAATCTTAATTGTTCTTATCAACTTTTCCTCTACTAATCTTTGGATAAATACAAAATTTTACTTTTTCTTATCAACTTTCCTCTATTTATTTTTGGATAAACACAAAAGCTTAATGTTGATATTAACATTTTTTTTCCTTAACTTTATGAATAATTGTAACACGGTGGGAAAGATTAATTATTAAGAGTTTGAGTTTGAGACAAAGAGTTTAATTAGAATTGATTTTACTTTTTTGATGACAGAACATCTAGACATGTACTACTCACTACCTAAGAGATTTTTTTTTAAATAGACTAAGAGAACGATTTTTTTTTTTTTTTGATAAAAAAAATAGTTGTACGTTAAAAGAAAGAAAATTTATTCAAAATTACACTCTTATATTATATTAAAGATAATTTGCTTGAAAATAATTTTATTAGTTATATACGGTTGTTTTTTTATGTGTAGTAATATAATTTAAAAAATATATATGGATTAGATGGACCTTTTTCCTTTTTATGTAAAATTAAATGAAGAGTTTGGATTGTAATCAAATTAAGATTTTTATCAACTTAGAAATTTCTATAAGAGAATAAAAATTATTTATTTTAAAAAGAACAAAAAAAAAAATTTTGCAATTTGGTAAAGTCATTTGACACAACCACATTCTAAGCTCAACTTTTATTATATAATATATGATATTTTTTTATTTTTTAGATAATGACGTGGAGAGCATTTGTTTATATATAAATATATATATATATATATATATATATATTTATATATAAACACACACACATTTTGCTCCTAAAAATAAACTAAACAAAGAAATAATGAATTACAAAGCATATCTTTTTATTAATTAAAAAAAAATGACAATTTAAAAAAATTGGGTCACCGGTCAACTCATTTTACCTTGTGTCAGGTTAATTAGTTTCCTTTGGGTTATCAAAGCGGGCCCAATTTCGCAAAGTCTGATAAACAGTTACATCTGTATGTGCAAATTGGAGAAGTGGGTTAGTCTTCATTGGGCTATTAACTTTTATGCGTTTTGGGCCTCCAGTCTAGAACATAAATTATCAATAGTGAGGAGCGTGGCAGAGGTAGCAGAACTACAACAGCTCTGGCTAAAATGGAAGAACCAACTGACTGGTTTATTTCTACATTCATTAGTAATGCTTTTGAATTAAGTTTGTTGTTTTATTAGTTGTGAATTTTGCTGAGTTAGAAGATCTATAAACTCAGCAGCCTGTCCTGCTACTAAACTTTCTGATGCTCTTTAAAGCTGATTTCTTCTGCAACAATTACAATCTGCCTCTTCCAGTTTTGGAAGCTTGGCTTTGATTCTTAATGAAATTATATTTTATAAAATAAAATAAAATCTCTCCGATATTTTTTTTTTTTTTTTTGAGGAAAAAAAAATTCTCCGAATTAGACATGTATTTATCTTTCTTTCATGCACAGACTGTGTCCTATTTTGAATTTACGTTCAAAATTACACCAAGTCGGTTACTAATTAAAACTCAGTCATACCCCCCACAAACTATTGCAGGTAGGAGCTGGCAAGGGAAGATGGCAAGCAGCCGCCTAGACAAAAAAAAAAAAAAGGGTCCTAATTTTTCTTTCTATCTTTTAAATCTTATGTTGTTTTGGGTGTACAATGAATTTTGTTTGTTACTGACAAGGGTAATTTTGTAGATAATACTAAGATGACGAATCCCTGGTACTAATTGGACTGCCTACAACAATGGGAGGCTGCATCTCAAAAGCTGACAACCCTAAAACTGACGACTATGTAGCTGACGATCTCAACCTACAAGCCGACGACCTTAGTAATAAGCGGCGTCAAACTGACGGGAATAAGCTAAAGAAGCTAGTTTAACTCCCGTCCGCAACCTTACTTGACTTCCACGTATACGTATGTAAGGAAGATTCTTGCGCTATACGCCTAACCCAAATTAAGAAGACTCCTATAAGGAAAAGGACTCAAAGAGATACACAAAATCTAGGGGTTACTCTCCTAGAAGGAGAGAACTTCTTAATTAAGGCATGAATTTCGGCCCTACACTACTATAAATACCCCAAAACCCTCACAAGGCGAGGTATTCATAATTCACCTCAGCTCTAACACTTTGGAGTTGTGAACAAGAGATTTCTCTAACTTGACCGTCGGAGGGTATCTGGTCAGTGCCACACCGGTACTCCTCTTAAGTCTTCAGCTTTTGTGTTGTGCAGGCATTTCATCGGAAGCACGTGAGGACCGTGTGGCTTACTGATGATTTTGAGCATCATCAATTGGCGCCATCTGTGGGAACTCAGTGATCAGCCATTACCTTATTCCTAAGACAAAAAGTTGCATGGTACTCACTAGATCGATGGCTACAACCAATAATTTAGGCGACGAACCGCATGCCACAGCATTGGAGAGACAAGTCCAAACACTCGCAGCGGCAGTTGAACGCCTAACCAAACAGAATCACGATTTGGAGGAACAGTTACGTCAAAAAAATGCACATCTTGGCACGCAAGAGGAAGACCAGGAAGGAACAAGCGCTGAAAGGAGGAACCATGAAGGACCCGAGGGTAGCAACGCTCCGAGCAGACCGAAGCGGCAAGACACCAATCGGTCAGCTATCTCTGACACTTTACCACCTTACATTGCCGCGGAGATGCAAGAGATGCGGGAACAAATGGACGTGATGATGAACGCCCTCAGAGGAAGGGTATCCAGCGACCTTGACGACCTAGTTCAATGAACTAATTCACCTTTCATGGCACATGTCATTTCATGTCCTCTTCCCTCAAAATTTCGCATGCCTCAAGTGGAGAGCTATGACGGGTCCAAGGACCCCTTAGACCACTTAGAATCTTTTAAAACTATAATGCACCTCTAAGGAGTTCCAAATGAGATCATATGTAGGGTCTTCCCTACAACGTTGAAGGGATCTGCGAGGGTCTAATATAGCAAGTTGACACCTAATTTGATTAGCACCTTTAAGGAGTTAGGCGCTCAATTCATTTCACATTTCATCAGGGATCACCGATACAAGAAGTCCACAGCGTGTCTGATGAGCATAAGACAACGGGAAGA
The DNA here is from genome assembly GCA_032878915.1 of Castanopsis chinensis. NCBI lineage: Eukaryota > Viridiplantae > Streptophyta > Magnoliopsida > Fagales > Fagaceae > Castanopsis > Castanopsis chinensis. The sequence goes on from JAVQMG010000130.1 coordinate 10,030,196, forward strand.
TGAGACACTAAGGTCGTATATAACACGGTTCAACAAGGAGGCCCTCTCGATCGATGAAGTAGACTACAAGATACTCGCGGCAGCATTCACCAATGGGCTACAGAAGGGTAAGTTCTTATTTTCCTTATATAAGAACGACCTGAAGACCATGTCAGATGTGCTCTACAGGGTGACCAAGTACATGAACGCAGAAGACGCGTTGTTGGCTCGAGAAAAGAAGCCTAAAAAAAGGGAAAGGCAGGAAGACACTCGGTCGGATAGGGGGCGAAAGAAGGCTAGGACTGAAGAGCAACGGGACGATCGCCGCTCTAGGCCACCCTCGGGGAGATTCATGAACTTCACGCCGCTGACCGCCCCTATCGACCAAGTGCTAATGCAGATCAAAGAAGAAAGAGCTTTAACTTTTCCAGACAAGCTGAAGGGAGATCCCAACAAGAGGTCAAGGGACAAATATTACCGCTTTCATCTAGACCATGGCCACAATACAGCTAATTACTATGACTTGAAGCAACAAATAGAAGCTCTAATTAGGCAAGGGAGGCTGTAGAGGTACATTAGCAAGGAGAGGACAGATCCACCACAAGACCAAGCTCCCGATGGGAGAACGAACGCCCCAGACAGCCCCTAGGAGATATAAGGATGATTGTGGGGGGCACCGCAACCACCAGGTCATCGAAGAAAGCCCGGAAGACTTATCTCAGGATGGTTCAGAACATCCAGCTAACGGGGTCGGTATCCAAAATGTCGCGGGTTGATAACCCCCTCATTGGATTCTCAGAGGAAGATGCACGATGTCTTCACCACCTCTATAACAACGCGCTCGTCGTCACCATACAGGCAGGAGACTACAACATGCACCAAGTTCTTGTCGACAATGGCAGCTCAGCGGACATCCTATACTACCCCGCATTCCAACAGATGGGAATTAATAGGGAGCGGCTAGTTCCTACTAACGTCCCGCTTTGTTGACACCTCATTTTGCAACCCGCATTTAACCTCACTTGGAGGGTAAGAGGGTAATTCCACCTTAGAAATATGCATCTCAATTTTGGTCCTTAGATCCTTAATCTTATTTCACCAAAATGATCTTGATGTTGTAACGATCAAATCGATTAGTTATAAGCCCTAATCGGACCATCAGATTGAAAGTTATTATCAAATCAAGTTTTAATGGCCGAGATGCACTATCACAAATTGAGTCTGACCTTATGTGATTATGAACAATTGATTCCAATTGGTTATAATTATAATCAATTTGAAATTAATGATGTGTCATAATTTGATTGGTTAGGACTACATTTTATGGTTAGGTTGCATACACCTAATTAATTAGATAGTTGAACATTAATTATTCAATGAGTAATTTGTGCAATTATCTTTTAATTAGGGTAAATTTGGAACTAATTAGGATTGAAATGGGAGTGATTGGAGCCTATTAATGTTAATTGGAAACTAATTTGGGACCTATTAATGTTAATTGTGCTGAAACCATTTTTCTAAGAAATGACCTCTGCTCACTATTTCATTAATATCTCTCAGAATATTTTGAATCTGTGAATGAGGTTAATTTTCCCAGAAACTAGACATCTGGGGCTTCAATTTGAGCACAAGAACGAGACAATTTCGATCAGAATTGAGTCAGATATGATTTTTCAAAGTTGGCTCTACAAACTGTTACAGCAGCTACGAGAAAACCGAATTTTGCCTTGCTCCTTACTCCCACCAATCTTTCCACTTAATGCACCAAATTTCCCCCAAGGCTAAAATGAGGTCTAGGTTCATGATTCTTTGTCAACCCTCATTAATGGCCTTCCATTCATATTTCCTCCATCACTACTATATAAACCCCTCCCCTCCTTCATTTCAAGAGACAACACAGAAAAAACCCCCTCTCTTCTCCTCTCTTGAGTTCTAGGAAGTTGAGTAGTCTTGTCATATTTTGGTCTTCTTGAGACTCAAAATATTGAGTGGGACTCACTCTTCCTCTCCTAACTCTTCTTTTCCTCCACCTATAAGACCTCCCTAAAGAGTCTCTTCATCCACCATATTGATCTTGCATAAAGGTATAATTCCTTTTCCTAACTTGTTTTTTTGTGTTGTCATGATAAGAATTTAGGATTAAAGCATGATAGTAACTATTTAAATTTCCTTGAATATGTTCGAATGTTCTTAAATGTTATTATGTGTTCTTCACATGTTCTTGGTTGTTCATCACATATTTATACATAACACTATTTTTAATCTTAAATTCACATCAAAAATATGAAAAACATGTTTGTTTAATAATTCTTTCAAATCCTTGAATCTAGGATGTCACCACACACACACATTCACTAGAATTCATTTTTCAATCCAAATGCAATGCTTAATAAATTGAATTAGGGTTCATCACATGCATACACCTTAAATTCAACATGCAAATTGATTGACATATTGGATGATATGATATGAATGTTGGCCACCATAGTCTAGAAGACCGGTTTCACCGGGCAAGCTGGGTGCCTAACACCTTCCCACCTTGTAACATAGCCTCCGAACTTAGATCAAGGGTTAGTAGATCAAATGCTTGTCCATGTAATTTTCAATTTTAGATTGTAACTAGGAAACAAAGCCATGTACTTTTTCTTAGATTGTATCTAGGACCAAAGCCATGTAATTTTCCTATGATCATTGTAAATTCAATTGAAAATTAATAAAATGATGAATTTTTCAATTTTGGTTTTCTTATTTTTCCAATAATTAAATAAATGGCGACTCCATTGTAAAACCCTTAATCTAAAGGGAAAAATATAACTAGTCGAACCTCCATTTTGAGAGGCAATAACACGACTCCACCCATTCACGTGGGTTTGGCCCAACTTCCTATTATAAAACGGGCCGGGGGCGCGGTCTCTCACACGCTTATCGGCTTCAGGGGAACGAGGGTGTTTCCCCTTGGCGTCATCACTTTGGCAGTAACCATTGCAGACTACCCTCAGCCAAGAATGTAGGATTCCTCGTAGTCGACTGCTCATCTGCTTACAACGCTATCATAGGACGTCCCACCCTCAACTCGTGGAAGGTTGTGACCTCAAGCTACCATTTGATGATAAAATTCCCTACTGATTACGGAGTAGGAGAATTAAGAGGAGATCAGGTGGCCGCACGCGAATGCTATATAGCCATGATGGAGATGGATGACCACCACCAGGCCCTGAGCATAGAAGAACGTCGTGCAGCGATGGAGCCCAGTGAGAGGCTCGAGGACATACCCCTCGACGACTCCCAACCAGAGCAGACAACCAAGATTGGCACCCTCGCAGACCCGACGATACGTCAAGCACTCGCAACCTTCCTTAAAGAAAATCAGGACGTGTTCGCTTGGAGCCATGAAGACATGCAAGGAATTGACCCATCGGTCATAGTGCACAGGTTGAATGTGTCGCCATCCTTTCCGCCCGTCCGCCAGAAGAAAAGAGTTTTCGCCTAAGAGAGGGATCGGGCGGTGGCAGAAGAAGTTCGCAAGCTACAAGAAGCAGGATTCATTAGGGAGGTCTATTACCCTGATTGGTTGGGCAAACGTCGTGATGGTCAAAAAGAGTAACGGAAAATGGAGGATGTGCGTCGACTTCATTGACCTAAACAAAGCATGCCCTAAGGATAGATATCCTCTCCCAAAGGTCGACCTCCTGGTGGATTCTACGGCCCAACACCAGCTGTTAAGCTTTATGGATGCGTTCTCAGGATACAACCAGATCCAAATGGATGAAGCTGATTAGGAGAAGACTTCGTTCGTAACGAGCCAAGGCCTTTTTTACTACAAGGTCATGCCATTTGGCTTGAAGAACGCAGGTGCGACATACCAAAGGCTCATGAACAAGATGTTCGCACAGCAGATTGGAAGAAATGTCTAAGTATATGTCGATGACATGCTAGTAAAAAACCGAAAGGAAGAAGATCACCTGGGGGATTTCAGGAAACGTTTGATACTTTTCGCTCCTACAACATGAAGTTTAATCCAGGCAAGTGTGCCTTCGGGGTGACAGCGGGAAAATTCTTAGGATACATGGTGTCCCAAAGAGGTATTGAAGCCAACTCGGACAAAATTCGGGCTATAATAGAGATGACGCCCTCTAAGAATGTGAAGGAAGTACAAAGCCTTAATGGCAAGGTCACGGCACTTAGCAGATTTGTATCCAGGGCAATGGATAAATGTCTACCATTCTTCTGCACACTGAAGAAGTCCTTTGAGTGGACGAACGAATGTCAACAAGCATTTGAGGACTTGAAGGCCTACCTATCTTCACCACCGCTGTTAACCCCCTTCCAACCAAGTGAAGAGTTGTTCCTCTATTTGGCCGTTTCTCCGACCGCCGTTAGTGCGGCCTTAGTCAGGGAAGATGACAAGGTGTAAAGGCCAGTGTACTATGCCAGCCGGGCATTTCATGGCGCAGAAGGAAGATACTCACTGATAGAAAAGCTTGCCTTCGCCCTAGTACCAGCAACCCGCAAGCTCAAGCCATACTTCTAAGCCCATACCATGGTTGTACTGACCGACAAGCCCTTACGACGAGGGATGAGTAGCCCAGAAGCCGCAGGGCGCATGGCCTTGTGGGCAATAGAGTTAAGCGAGTTTGACATAAAATATCACCCACGTATCACCATCAAGGGACAAGTGCTCGCTGACTTCATTGCGGAGTTCACCAACGGAGAGGGCCAGGGGGCAGAGAATCCTCAATAAAGTGTGTTCACCGACGGGTCGTCAAACAAAAAAGCTAGTGGAGTAGGGGTCGTACTTCAGTCTCTAGAGGGCGACGAGATCGAATGCATGATTCGACTTGATTTTCCTACAACTAATAACGAAGTAGAATATGAAGCCCTCATAGCAGGTTTAGATCTAGCCAAAGCTGTAGGAGCCGTAGACATGGTGATTCATTGTGACTCTTAAGTCGTCACTAATCAGGTAAACGATGACTATGAATGTAAGGGAGAAAGGATGAAAATGTACTTAGAGCAAGCAATAAGGAGAGTAAACGAGTTGCAGGCAAAAGTCGTTCAAATTTCAAGTGGAGAAAATGAGCAAGCCAACCGCCTTGCTAAAGCCGCATCCGCAGAATACATGACCATCCCCGGCAAGGTACTATTCTTTACTCAAATCGCACCACTAATAGATGTCATTAGTGTGCAGGAGGTAAGATCCGAGAGTAATTGGACCACCCCTTTAGTTTCTTATCTAAAAGACGGCATCCTGCTTGAAGAAAAGAAAGCCACACGGAAGCTGAAAGTCCAGGCAGCCCAATTTGCCTTGATATGGGACATCTTGTACAAAAGGAGTTTCTCCCGACCATACCTGAGATGTTTAGGACCCGAAGAAGCGGATTATGTCATGAGAGAAATGCACGAAGGGATCTGTGGCAATTATTCAGGGTCACGGTCATTGGTCCATAAATTAATTCGGGCTAGATATTATTGGCCGACCATACAGAAGGACGCCTAGACGTATGTCAAAACCTGCGACAAATGATAAAGGTTTAGCAGCATTAGCAGGCAACTAATGGAAGAGCTGACCCCAATAACAGCTCTGTGGCCTTTCGCCCAATGGGGACTGGACATCATGGGCCCATTCCCACTAGTAGCAAGGCAGCTGAAGTTCCTAATAGTTGGCATCGACTACTTTACCAAATAGGGAGAAGCTGAAGCCCTGGCCACAATCACTAAGAAAAATGTACGGAGCTTTGTTTGGAGGAACATCATTTGCAGATACGGAATCCCAAGGGTTTTGATCTCGAACAATGGTAAGCAATTCGACAATGACTCCTAAGAATTCTACTCACAGCTAGGAATAAAAAACCACTACTCCTCACCTGCCCATCCCCAATCCAACGGATAAGTTGAAGTCACGAACTGATCCTTACTTCGGATAATCAAGACTTGGCTCGAGGGGGCAAAGGGTATATGGCAAGAAGAACTATCCAGTGTGCTATGGGCGTACAGGACGACAGTTAGGACCCCTACAGGAGAAACCCCGTTCCGGCTAACATACGAGAGCGAAGCAGTCATTCCAGCAGAAATTGGGCTCACAAGCTACAGGGTGGACAATTACGATGAGAAAAGTAATGACAAAACCATGTGTCTACAGCTTGATCTAGCTGACGAAGTTAGAACAACAACAAAACAGAGGCGCGCACGTTACCAGAACCTCATGGCCAAACATTACAACTCCCGAATCAAACATCGAGACTTCAGAGTTGGAGACCTCGTCCTGAAGAAAGTAATGGGCGCCACCAAAGACCCCACACAAGGAAAGCTTGACCAAAACTGGGAAAGGCCCTATAAAATAACATCATGGCTAAGGAAGGGCACCTACCATTTAGAGACACTAGACGAACAGAGGCTACGCCATCCGTGGAACACCGAGCATCTCAGAAAGTACTACCAGTAAAAGACAGCATGAAGAACATCACTCCTCATTTCCAGTTTATTTCTTTTAATCTTTTGTCTTTGTTTATTTTCACTTACAAAACATTTTAAAGCCCAAAGAGCTAAGGTTTATTCTTTTTAGGAATAGTGTGTTACCCATGCATGCATTCTTGATAATAAGAGGAGTTTATTAAAAAAACAAACTGAAAAATTTGTTGTGTAGACGGACCTACTGTCAAATGGACGACCTTATTATTTAATCCACAAAGTGGACGAACCTACTAATAAGTCCACAAAGTGGACGACCTTATTACTTAGTCCACAAAGTGGACGAATCTACTACTAAGTCCACAAAGTGGACGACCTTACTTCTAAGCCCACAAAGTGGACGACCTTATTACTTAGTCCACAAAGTGGACGAACCTACTACTAAGTCCACAAAGTGGACGACCTTACTACTAAGTCTACAAAGTGGACGACCTTATTACTTAGTCCACAAAGTGGACGAATCTACTACTAAGTCCACAAAGTGGACGAATCTACTACTATGTCCACAAAGTGGATGACCTTACTTCTAAGTCCACAAAGTAGACGACATTATTACTTAGTCCACAAAGTGGACGAACCTACTATTAAGTCCACAAAGTGGACGACCTTACTACTAAGTCCACAAAGTAGACGACCTTATTACTTAGTCCACAAAGTAGACGAATCGACTACTAAGTCCACAAAGTGGATGAATCTACTACTAAGTCCACAAAGTAGACGACCTTATTACTTAGTTCATAAAGTGGACGAACCTACTACTAAGTCCACAAAGTGGACGACCTTACTACTAAGTCTACAAAGTGGACGAGCTTATTACTTAGTTCACAGAGTGGACGAATCTACTACTAAGTTCACAGAGTGGACGAATCTACTACTAAGTCCACAAAGTGGACGACCTTACCACTAAGTCCACAAAGTGGACGACCTTATTATTTAGTCCACAAAGTGGACGAATCTACTACTAAGTCTACAAAGTGGACGACCTTATTACTTAGTCCACAAAGTGGACGAATCTACTAAATCCACAAAGTGGACAACCTCATTACTAAGTCTACAAAATGGACGACCTTAATACTTAGTCTGCAAAGTGGACGAGTCTACTACTAAAATCTACTATGTGGATGAATTTGACACCATCAACAAAGTAAGTTTGCTAAAACCACAAAGATGACAGGATCAGTAAGTTGACAAGTCCCTTACAAAGCCCACCAAAAGGAGGCGGACGACACAAAAACACATCAATAGTTGACGCCATAAAAACACATCAAATATAAAGCAACACGTTGGGAGTAATTAAGAATAATACTACAAAATAAAATTATGTTTTTACAAATGACCCAAAACAACGGGCGTCAAGCACTGAAATGCAATACAATAAAAGGACCCAAAAACAGGCGTCATGCATTGAAACACATTACAGTAAAAGAAAAAGGCTCAAGTTCATAAAGTTGGAGGAGTAGCTGACGGAGATAAGGTAACAATTGGTGTAGAGGCATCTTCAGCATTAGGATTTTCTGCATGGAGATTCACTGACGGAGCTAAGGTGACGGACTTGTCTACAGCAGGTTGAGCAAGGACGAAGCTGCCATCCCTTGAGTCCACCTTAAGCTGAGTAGTCTCATCGGTTTCCTCAAAAATGGAACCACCCGCTGGAGTTCACGATAGGGGCTCATTCATATTGATCCTGGACAAATCCAAGTCGGGTAAGCAAACTTCACTTGCTTCAGAAAATTCTCGAATCCGTCAGCGTAGTAAACGGCACAGGCATCTATGAAGGACTGGGAGACCTTAAACTCCGTCACAGCATCATCCCTGGTCGTTTCCACTTGACTCAAAAGTCCCTTCAACTCCTTTTCTGCCGTCAGCCTAGCCTCTTCTTCCAATTTCCGTTGACGACTTTCCTCCTCCAATTTTTCCTTCAGCTCCTTCACCTCTCCACCAAGAAGTTTGCTGGCCTCCTTATACTGTTGCTGCGCATCTATCAGGCTCTTGATACACGTATGCAGACGGGTAACCACCCCCTCCTTTGCAGCGCACCTGTCTTGTAAGGTCTTCATTCGAACCATGGCCTGCAAGACACAAAAATGGTGTCAGTTCACTAAAAATTTGTCTAAATGTCAAAACATAAGGAAGGAAGTATACCCGAGCATGATCAAACAACCCTGACGACCCTATCTCATCCGTCACCTGCTTATTACATAGCTCTATCTCCTCATCTTTTAGAAGGTGACGAACGAGATTAGGGATGCCGGTGCCTGATGCCGTCATCAGGCCTTTGCCTGCCCCATAGGAGGATTTTTTAGGCGATTGCTTTTTATGGGGTTTGCTTCCAGGGGTAAGGGCCACCTTCTTCCCAGAACGTTCATCCTTCTCGTCGGCCTTCCTTTTGGCCCTCGCCTTCCCGACGGACTTGGGGACTGACGACGGTGTCGCCTCCCCTTTGGCCTTCTTCTCCTCTTCTTTCTTCTTAACAGCAACGGCAGCCCGAATTCTTTGCTTGGCCGTTTCCATTTCTACAAGAGACAAAAAGTGAAGACGAAGGGAGGAAACGACATAAGGAAAGTGATGGAAGTAATTGGGAAATACTCACGTCGATGAGAGAACTCGTTTAGCTTGCAAGCTTCCTACATCGATTCCGAACCACAGCAATACAAATGCAAGGCGTCGAGGGTAATCAAGTCCCGACACTTTCTCTCTTCTAATGGGATAGATATTACTCGATGGATGAAATCCTCTTGCTCCGTAGTCACGCATGGACGAACATTAGCTGAAAAGAAAAAGACCGGGTTAGGAATCAGAAAAATAAACTAAGTGGAAAAACTGACAAAGTCAACCTGAATTCCTGACATATGCCCAAGTGTTGTCAAAGAAGCCATGAGGCATTGACTCCCACTCCTCCTGACGGCATACCCAGTTAGTCCCTTCTACAAAGAAGTATCTGCCCTTCCATTTTTTGTTAGAGTCGGGCATATCCGACACCAATTTTAACTCTTTCTTCCTTACTGAAAAGTGATATATTCCCTTTGACAAGGAAATATGCTGAGGACGGTAGCACCAAAAGAACTCGTCCAGGATTAACTGACGGTGCCCACCACTCAGACGACCCCACAGGATCTCAGCACCAATAAATGTTCGCCAAGCGTTAGGGGCAATTTGACTGACAGATATGCCCAAAAAATTAGCTAGCTGACGATGTAAGGCCGTCAGTGGTAGCCTTAATCCCACGGCAAACATGGCATCATACATGCCAACGTCTATGGTTCGTCCTGAATAGCATCTTTCACCTTCCTCGGGGAGACGAATTGGGATATCATCCGGTATTTGATAACGGGCCCGTAAATTTTTGAAGACATTTTCCGACATCATCGGCTGAATTCGTTGACGGGCCATTCTAGGGGTAGGATGAAAGGACGGTCGTCACCAAGGGCCCCCGAGGCGCTCTCTAAGGTCTCCTCGTTACCTTCATCTTCACACCCATCACCAGTTCTTTCCCTTTCCTCTTCACTATCCCCATCCTCGCTCACCTCACCTTCTCTACAACTTCCTTCCTCTTCGTCAGAAGAATGGGCTGATGTGTCCCTTTCTGATTACTAGGATAAGCCCTTCTCGAGCTCACGACCTGATTGGAAGAACTCGTCGTAACCCGCTCCCTCACGGATCAACGATTGTTCACTCGTCGCCTCTCTAGACATCTGACTACCTACAAACAACGAGTTTATTTTAAGAACCTAGGCATTCGACCTCACTAAATGGTATTGGCTAGAAAAATAAAAAAGATAGAATAAAAGAAGAGAACTTACTGGTAAAAGATTCTTCGAGTAAGGCGACGATCCCAAGAAGCTGACGGCAACAAAGGTGACGGAGCTGGCAAGTAGACGGACAGGAGTTTTGGACGTGACGCTCTATCCCTCAAAATCAGCAAATGTTGGAAAGTTTAAAATGAGAGAAGGGGTGACATATATATAGGGAAAATAGGGCACGGAAGACGAAGCGACACGCTCGTCCAGGATCAAGGCGAATCAGTTCAGGCCACTTGTCCGAGCATTTAATGGGGGTCAGCTTAAGATGTCACAACTTTCTTGAGTATGTACTCCATAACCCGTTAGGAAAGGCATAACCCGTCAGGAAAGGCTGACGAGGTTATGGAATAAGGAGCAGCTGATAAGGGTAATTTTGTAGATAATACTAAGATGACAAATCTGGTGGTTCCAATTGGACTGCCTACAGCAATGGGAGGCTGCATCTCAAAAGCTGACGACCCTAAAGCTGACAACTATGTAGTTGACGATCTCAACCTACAAGCCAACGACCTTAGTAATAAGCAGCGTCAAGCTGACGAGAATAAGCTGAAGAAGTCAGTTTAACTCCCGTCCGCAACCTTACCTGACCTCCACGTATACGTATGTAAGGAGGATTCTTGCGCTATACGCCTAACCCAAATTAAGAAGACTCCTATAAGGAAAAAGACTCAAAGAGATACGCAAAATCAAGGAGTTACTCTCCTAGAAGGAGAGAACTTCTTAATCAAGGCATGAATTTCGGCCCTACATTACTATAAATATCCCAAGACCCTCACAAGGCGAGGTACGCATAATTCACCTCAACTCTAATACTTTGGAGTTGTGAACAAGAGATTTCTCTAACTTGACCGTCAGAGGGTATTTGGCCGATGCCACACCGGTACTGCTCTTAAGGTCTTCAGCTTTTGTGTTGTGTAGGCATTTTATCGGGAGCACGTGAGGACCGTGTAGCTTACTGGCAATTTTAAATATCATCAGTTACTCTTAGGTTTCATAGAGCTTTGTTAATAATATTCATTCTTCAAAACACAACCACGCAACAACAACAAAAAAAATGGCGCTCCACCAAGAAAGAAGATGAGGATTTGGTAGTTGGTTCCTGATGAGTTTGGGTACGTAGGTCTCTTCTTTTTAATTTTTTTTAATGCCTCTTCCTTCTTTATATTTTTTAGATTTTATCTTTTAGATCTTAGATATACATTGGGCAATTACATGCTTTTGGGGCTTTGGCATTGCAACTACAAAACAAATTATTGACCTATTGGTTAACCGAGACAGTGATGAAGAACATATACAAAAGTGGCCGAATGCAATTTAGGCTACAAAGTTACCATCTTTGTTTTCAAATTAAATTGCATATATAAGATGCTATCAATAAATTACTCCAAAAGCCTCGGGAGAATAATCTCCATGAAATAAATTTAACTAAGCCGTGCCTAAAATAATATTATGGTACTGAATAAATAATATTTAGTTAATATTTAAACATCAAAAATTCTACTAATATTTATCATTTTAAACTTCAAAATATATTGAGTCAGCCTGATTATAAAATTAGAATTGATGCTGGTTGTTAAACTATAATAGTGGAATATCTATATTAATTACTGAAAAACAGTTTATGTGGCCATACTTGGTAGGGGTAGTTGAGAATCTAAGACTAACCAAGAAAGGTTTGGTTCCCAAACCCCAGCAACCAACGAGAATAGAAAATGTGGAAAACTAGTCAACTCTCCTCACCGACTGGGTATATTTGGTCATGACGAACAATTCAATAGGTACGAGCCAAGTAGCCAATTGGATGACCTCATACTATTACAATGTGAAAGATATCGCAGCCTTATTCACCATATTTAGGAGCATCATCATCAGCAAGTTTTTGCTTAGCTCTACTATCAGGTTCTGATAATATGGGATTCTTCTTTAAACAATATTCTTTGCTTCTTCTTCTTTTCATTCTCCATTTGTTATGCTTCACTTCTATAGGTCAAACTTCGAACAGTAATGTCACAGCTTTGTTAGTGTTTGGTGACTCCACGGTCGATCCAGGAAACAATAACAATTTAACAACGATTTTTAAGGCAAATTTTCTTCCTTATGGGAGAGATTTTGCAAACCAAACACCCACAGGAAGGTTCAGTGATGGCCAGCTTACCACTGACTTTGTTGGTAAGTTTTAATAGGTTTCTTCTCCTTTGCTTCTGTTTTTGTTCATTTTGTTTGCCTAATGCATTGCAGGAAAAAAATGGTGTTGTTTAAGAATGTAAATGAGGCTATAAACGAAGGGACTTGGCCATGAACACTGATTATATTCGACTCCCTAAAATTAAAGCATGTTTACGTCTGTTTGTTTATTTATAAATAGGTCAATGTGAAACCTAATTTTGAGGATTATCTAATAGAAGTACCATGCTCAAGAAAAACTTGTTTTCATAAATAATAACAAGCATATATATAGGATTCGTCAAACAAGAAGTCCAAGGAATACGCTCATGAGCAGAGGATTGTGTCATGCTTTGTTAATAAAGTTTTTTAAAGCATCTGGCACGATTTGGCTCGATATTTACATGGAAATTATTATTTTTACATTTTATATATTTTAGATCCAATTTATTCTGACCTGTTTTGCATCAACTTAAACTTTTTAAAAACGCCTATAGGTTTGTTTGTGAGATTGAGCTTGAACTTGTTTTGAGACAGTATTTAGGTTAATTTTGGCTTGATTTATAACACAACCCGAGATCAAATTACTTTGAATTTTTAATACATTTGAGTTCAATTTATAATTGAGCTCGAAATAGGCCCAACTCAAGCTTGAACACCTTATTAATCTTGCCTGACCAATTCAAATCTTCAACACTCGACTAAGTCAATTAAAACTGTGCACTGATGTTGGAATACTTTGGTTATGTCTGGCACAGCTTCGTATTTAGGTGTAAAAAAGTATGTTCCACCGTATTTGGATCCAACTCTAAGCATTCAGGAGCTGGTGACAGGAGTTAGCTTTGCGTCAGGCGGCTCTGGATATGATCCACTTACGCCAAACCTAAGTGTAAGTGCTTCACTCTCTCTTCGCCACGGTATAATAATCTACGAAAAAATACTATTAAAACTTTCTGTAAAACTTCATATTTATATCATCCAATTATCTATTAATACATCAAATTTATTTAAATTAAATATTATATAGCTTCATGGAAAACAGAAGTTACCAAATTTTTAAATAGAAAAGGAATTATGGGTTTTACTTAGCTTATAAAAATAAATAAATAATTTCCTGTCCTTAAATGGAAGACTTGGTTGCAATCTCATCTAAAAATAAATAAATAAATAAAGTCATTGATATCTTGATAAGTGATAAGAACAATCATTATAAAGATGACACCATAAATTTTAAATTCTCTTGCATCTATACATACAAAAAGAGAACCTCTTCCTTTTTCTTTTTCTTTTTTTTTTTGGTTCATTCCTTCTCTGTTTTGCCCGACATTTTAGCATCATTTTGAGAATAGTTTACCTGATTTTTTGTTGAAATTTTTTTTGATAAAAGTGTATTAGAGTTAGGGACGGACCTATGATTTTAAGCTAGCAGCGATTGGAATATAAAGAAAAAAAGAACTTCAAATAGGCATTTATATAGTATTAAAAAATTATAAATACACAAAATCATTGTTTCTAAATACATTAAGATGCAATCATTTACCAACAAAGAGAAAAACAAAAACAAAATAATGTGTTTTTTAATACTAGGCTCGCTAGGATTTTTTTTTTTTTTTTGTTAAAGTTACTGTATTCATAGTGATATCTCTAAAAAATTTAGCTTTTAACAACTGAAAAAGTTACTTTATCTATTTTATCACCCCACTTTATAATACATCCAATATCAAATGTTTTATTTCTTTTATCACTTTATTTAAAATAATATAAGCAACTCATTACAATAATAAATGAAGAAAGAGAATTTGAGTTTTTAATAGAAGGAAAAGATATAATCTTAATAAAATATTGTATTCTATTTTTAATAACTTACTTCAGTCAATTGGTACTTATACCAGTTTACTGTAGTTGCAAAAAATTAGTTTTAATTTCTCTAATCACACATGATTTTTTAGTTTTTTTGTTGTAAAATAGTTTTTTTGCTAAAATACAATCACCATTGTGAATGTTTTTATTATTTTTGTTAAGTTTTTGGGTTGGATGGTTGCTATTTGGATTAGGCTAGTTAGGCTGATTGGCGAGAAAGGGGCCTTTGGTTTTGGAAGGGGGTCCAACTACAAAAATGAAATATATAATAATTATATCAAAAAAAAAAATAGAGCTAGGGGGGCCCGAGCCCCCACCTGGGTCTATCTCTGATTAGAGTATATTTGTACCTTGAAAATTTTTTCAAAAAGTAAGAAAAAGTGCGAAAAAAAATGAGGTTCTAAAAAACTATACATAAAAGTTAAAAGCTAAAAACTAAAATTTAAAGCTAAAAACTAAAATTTAAAGCTAATGTCAAACTCACCTGTGTGTGTACAACAGCTCAACCTCATATTACATGATTTTGCTGCAAGATAATTTCCTCCCAATTCTTTTCAGGATTTTATCCTATGATTAATATGACTAGATTGTACGATTTTATTTACTATTTAGCATGAAATGACCGATTTTTAAGGTTGAAAAATCAGATAGCATAAAAAATGATTGGATGATGTTAAATACTTAATTATAATTAATGCTTTCAAGTGATTCAATTATTTAGTGAATAATCCACCAAGGGTCTTGTATTTTAATTGGTAATTCATGATGTTTTCAACAAAAATATTTAGGGTTCAAATTCTTTCACTACTAATTATCGAATTATCCAAAAATTAATATTGAACATTAAATATATTAGCAACATGATGTGTTATTCCAAATTGTATATGCTAGAATGAATGCAGAAGGGGAAGTATAGAATAGGAATACCGAGGACACGAGGATTATGTGATTCAGCCGTGTTGGCCTACGTCCACAGAGGAAACTCTTAAAGGCTACATCTTTATCGTATAAGGGTGTAATACAAATCCTATGTTACAATGAACCCTAACATGAGTATATATAAGCAACTAAACCCTAGACTACTGATACAAGCAAAAGTCTATTACATTGGACTAATATGTCTAATATATCTCTAACACCCTTCCTAAAACTCAAGGCGAAAGCTCGATGAAGGTTTAAAGTTGGATAAGTATGAGAAGATCCCTTGGAGATGTCATGGAGAATGCCTTTGAAGAAACCATGATGAAGAATGTGTTAGTTAAGCAATTTTAGAGTTTCAAAATTTGACTTTTGATCAATGGTCAATGCAAGAAGTCAAAGTCCACAGAAAGTCAAAGTCAATAATAATCATCAAAGTCAATGAATGAGGTCCACTTTAGGTTGGGTCAGTCTAGTTCTGAGTTGAGGCACATGGATCAATTGAGTTTGTAAACCGATGATGTGGAGGTGAACTAAGGTTGGCGTGGCTTTGCTTGCATGGCTATTGACATGGCTTGGTGATGTCATCAGATGACATTAGATGACATCAGTAAATTCTTCGGCGTGTGCTTCAATTCTGGCATGTGGAGGTAAGGTTAGATATCCAGGAGGTGTGTGAGAGGTTGGATAAAGGCCAAATTCTAGGGTTCCGTAGGTCGTCAGATGACAAGGTCTAAATGGTGGCACGTGTGTCCAAAATCCAATCTTGGATTCAAGAATTTGTGGCAGTGCATGGAGTAAGTGCTAGAATCTGTGGCAACACGTGAAGCTTTCGGTGGAGACCAACTTCCTAGGTTTTGGTCGTGGGAGGCCATTGAGCACATCTGTGTGGTTGGTTTCGTCAGGAGAAGGCCTGATTTGCACAATTTTGAAAGGGAGAGGCACAAACTGCTTAGGCTTATGATTTGAGACACTGTGGCAAGGCAACAACGATGATCCGTGGGAGCTATGTGATGACGTGAGGTTTAGATCTGAAGTCAAGCAATGACACTACTGTGGGTTTCAGATGTGTATGTAGGAATCTTCGTTGATCTGTAAAGATATTTGCTTAATGCCAAGAACAATGTTTGGCTCTAATACTATGTTAAATATATTAGCAACGCGATATGTTATATCATGATGTATATGCTAGAGTAGATGCGGAAGGGGAAGCATAAAATAGGAACACCAAGAACATAAGGGTTATGTGGTTCAGCCTCTTGTTAGCTTACGTCCACAGAGGAAACCCTTAAGGACTACATCTTTATTGTATAAGAGTGTAGTACAATAACTTCTGTTACAATGAACTATAACATGAGTATATATAGGCAACTAAACCCTAGACTACTAGTACAAGTAAAAGTGGAATTGAGCCTATTACATTGGGCTAATATGTCTAATATATGTCTAATATATCTCTAACACCTCCCTCAAACTCGATCAAGGCGGACGCTCTATGAATACTTAAAGTTGGATAAGCATGAGAAGATTCATTAGAGTTGCCTTGAAGAATGCCTTTGAAGAAACCACAATAAAGAATGTGCCAATTGAGCGACTTTGGAGCTTTAAATGAAGAAACAAAGTCCAAAATCAGAACCAACGAGAAAAAACTAAGCAAGATAGACCATTTTAAAAATTTTGACTTTTGGTCAATGGTCAACACAAAGGTCAAAGTCAACGGTCAATGGGACAACAGTCAGTCAATGGTCTATACGATCCGGGTCGGTTTTGGGTTGTTCGAGTTGGGTCACAGATCATGCTACAGAGACCCAACATGGTCTTATGTTGTGGCGCTAATTGGACGTTGACATGGCTAGGGCTTATGTGGCTCTTGTTGATGTCATGGATGAAGTCAGATTAAGGCCGACATAGTTTTTTGGCACATGGATGGTGCGTGATAGCGACGACACGTGGAGGTGACAATTGATATATAGGAGGCGCATGAGAGTGCATGTTAGCTAGGATGAAGGCCAAATTGTTAGGCTTCATAAAGCGACAGACAACAAGGCCAACATGGCGGCATATGTCCCTAAAGCTAATTTAGGAGTTAAGAATTTAAAAGGGTGCCTGGTGGAAGTTTTGGAGTCTGTGGCCATGCAAGGTAGCACATGTAGCTATCAATGAAGACTAAGTTCCTAGGTTTTGGTCGTGGAGGCTGTCGAGCATGTCTATGCACTTGGTTTCATCAAATGAAGGCTTGATATGCACAAAACTGAGAAGTAAGTCATGGTTTGCCTAAGATCTTGGATCTTAGACACAACATTGAGCCATGGTGGCCGCGTGATGCCATGGAGTCTAGATTCAAAGACAAGCATCTGTGACTTCAGATGGTAGTGTGCATGTTGGAATCTTCTTGTAGTGGAATACCATGTTATATATATGCTAGAGTGGATGCAAAAGGCGAAGTATAGAATAGGAACACTGAGAACATGAGAGTTATGTGATTAAGCCTTATAGGCCTACGTCCATGGAAGAAACCCTTAAAAGTTACATCTTTATTATATAAAAGTGTATTACAAATCTTGTATTACAATTAACCCTATCATGAATATATATATATATATATATATATATATATATGCGACTAAACCCTAGACTACTAGTACATGCAGAAGTGGGCTTAGGCTAGGGCTAATATGTCTAATATATCTCTAATATTGAAGAATCTAATTAGATAGGTACGAAAACAAAAGAGGTCATGGATCACTCACTTATGTACCCTAATAGATCCAAAAAGAAATGTTAACTTGGATTCAAATCTTTAGACTATATATAAGGGTATTATATGATTTTTTTCTTCTTCTTCAAGTCCCTAGAGAGAGAGAGAGAGAGAGAGAGAGAATTGTGATAAATTTTTTTTTATTTTTATATAAGATAAAATTTCTACTCTAGCCTAATCTAAGTGTATATGTGTGTGAAATTCCTTCCTGGAGACTTGAACTCCGACCTTGAGCCCTCACACTTCACAAGCATTTATATTGAATATATAACATTTGTTGGAATTAAGAATGCAATAAAGATGATTTAATATTGCACAATCGAGGCTTTTTTTTATAGAGGCTCCGAATTAAGATATTTGAGAAGGGCAGCGATCTTGTAACGATGAAGCATGTTGATAGTATTTAAAGGAATTTCGAAGAAGACAATCACTACTATGGCAACATCGAAAAGCTAGAGTTTTGTTTTTGATGCCATGTTGGAATTTGAGAATAAAATTCTCTATATATTGAGTTTTTGTATGAATATTCTTTATATATTGGATGATTTAATTATATATATATATATATATATATATAGTATGACCAAAAAGTATTAGCAATACATAAGTAAAATGCATATCACAATCATAGAACATAAATAGTACAGTAGTACAAGCGTATAGTGAGGCCAAGGATGGGCTTGGGTAGACCTGGCAAATTGATTGGGTTGAGTTAATCGATTTACAATAAGTTAGATTGGGGTTCGGTTCGAAATGGGACCTTTTAAATAGTTTGCGAGTGAGTCGGGTTAACCAGGATATTGGTTAGGTTAATTAGGTTATAGGGTGACCTATATTTTTCTCATGCATAATAATAATAATAATAATAATAATAATAATAATAATAATGTTGTACTTGGATTTCTTTCCTGACAAATAAGAGAACAAATAAAAAAATACGCAAAAATAAAATTTAAATAATACATAAATATTTAAAGGTGAAAAACTTATTTTCGTCTCTATATTTTCACTTGATTCCCACTTTGGTCCATAACTTTTTTTCCCCCTTGATTTTAGTCCCTATTCTGGAAAACACGTCTCGTTTTAGTCTCTGACGTTACATCAGAGACGGAAATTGCACAGCTAGCAAACGGAAAAAATTAAAAATATTAAAATAATTCCCACTGCGTCCACGTGGCTTTCCACGTTAGCCTCTAAATTATAAAAAAATTAATTTATTAATTTTAACTAAATAAAAAAATTAAATTCAAGAACAACAAAACACCAAGAACAACAGCAAATTTAAAACCAAAAAATTAAATTCAAGAATAACAACAAGAACAAATTTCTGGGTTTGTTTATCATCTGAGTCTCAGCACTCTCTCTTCCTTCTCTACCTCTTCGCTATCTTTTCTCTCTTCTTTTCACGTGATAGGCGATGGCGTGGGTCGGTGGGTTTCGTGGATGTGGGTCAGTGGGTTAAGATCGGCGATGGCGTAGTCAGTTTCGTGGTGGGCTAGTTTCGTGTGATCGGCAATGGCATGGGTCAGTGGGTTTCGTGGATGTAGGTCGGTGGGTTTCGTGGATGTGGCAGTTTCCGATGGTGAGTGCAGTGGTGGCTAGTCTGGTTCGATGGTGATCTGAGTTTAATGGTGGTTTTTGTGCCTCTTTTGGTCTTTGTTTAACGGTAGTTTGGGTTTGATCTGCGATGGTGGTTTGGATTTGATGGTAGGGTGCTGGCCCAACATTCTTGGTTTGAAAATCAAGCTCAGATCTGTTGGGTTTTGAGGGTGGATCCAAGGCACCATAATTTGGAGGTTGTATTTATTTATGTGCTTGTTTATGTGTTTGTGGAGGTTTTAGATTCAAATTTCTGGGTTTGGGTGTGGGTTTGGGTGTGATTGTTTTGATTGGGTGTGATGTAGTCATGGGTATGGTGGATTTCGGTGTGTTTTGGTGGTGTGGGGGGTTTGAAATATGGGTTTCAATCTGTTGTTATTCATGAATTTAATTTTTTGGTTTAAAATTTGTTCTTGTTCTTGAATCTGTTGTTGTTCTTGGTGTTTTGTTGTTCTTGTTATTATTCTTGAATTTAATTTTTTTGGTTTTTATCTCTGCTTTTAATTTTTTTATTTAGTTAAAATTAATAAATTAATTTTTTTAATTTAAAGGCTAGTGTGGAAAGCCACGTGGACACAATGGATATTGTTTTAATATTTTTAATTTTTTCCGTTTGTCAGCTGTGCAATTTCCGTCTCTGATATAACGCCAGGGACTAAAAAGAGACACGTTTTCCAGAATATGAACTAATATCGGTGGAAAAAAAAAAGTTAGGGATCAAAGTGGGAATCGCGTGAAAATGTAGGGATTAAAATGGGTTTTTCGCTATATTTAAATTTACACAATCCACAGCTTATAGAAAATATTATCAAGATGAATAAATTTCGTAGATCATAATTTTTATTTATTTTTAGGTACATATATCATCACCATAAATTGTTTCATGGACTAATACTAAAAGTTGATTAAAAAGCGACTATGATTATAAAAATGATTAAGAGATTGTGTGCCAGAAAATCAAGGTGTGTTCACGACATCTAGTGTTCAAATATTCCCCATCCCCTATTGTAATTATCAAATTATAAAATAAAATAAAAAAAGATCATGCACCATTAAAGAGAGTTTGAAAAACATATTGAAAATTTCTTTTTATCTTGTGTTAGATCATGCAAACTTGGTTACAGATTAAAATTTGCATAATACCTTCAAATTATTAAAAAAAAATTAATAAGCAAAAAATTAATAAGCAAAAGGTTTATTTTTATTTTTAAATAAGATCCCTTCTTTAAAAATTTGTGAAGTAGGGTCGAGTATTGATTGACCCGCCTGACTCGGCATTTCAACAAGTTGGGTTCGGGTCTAGTTATTTCCCTCCAAATTCTATTAATTTAATGGATTTAAGACCAATTTTTCTGGGTCTACGCTTGGGCCTTGACCCTTGAGTACACAAATAATATGACTTTACTAAGTTTATAACTATCAATTTTTTTGAATAAAAACTCCTACAACTCTAACAATGGAATATATAGTATGAACAAAGTTTGGGTACAATTTTATTCAATATTTTTTATTAGATATGAGTTTGGAAAAATACAGTATTGGACTACATTTTCTTCTTATATCCTCTATACTTGCAAAATTTTTAAAATATTAAAAATTAATAGCTTTGTCATCAATTAAATGTTTACATTTCAAGTTTTTGTAGTCTAAAATTATACATTAAAAACAAGTAAATAACATCTGATTGATATGAAATTTGACATACATATTAAAGACAAAAAAAATGCAATTGAACAATTAAATTTTTAAAATAAATAGTCATATTAATTTTTTTTAGTGCGAGTTGTAGCCATTGACTATAAACTAATTTGTAACTAAATTTTGTAAATCTAGTATATACCTAATTTCTATATATAATGACCGAATGTTGTCCAAATTTTCACCAACTGCTCATGGGTTTTTTTTTTTGGCTATTTTAATTTCTATACATGTTTGTCTAGACATTAAGTCGAAATCACCCGTTTGAGTGGATTTATTTTGTTTCAGAATGTAATTCCAATATCAAAGCAACTGGACAATTTTAGAGAGTATAAGAAAAAAATTGAGCCAGCTATTGGAAACCAAGGAATCGAAAATCATATCAATAAAGCACTGTTCGTCATCAGTGCTGGTACAAACGACTTCGTTGTCAACTATTATACTGTACCAGTTAGACGACAGAGCTACAATGTCTCAAGTTACCAGCAATTCTTACTCCAAAAGGTTAAAGAGTTCATTCAGGTTTGCATCTCCTGCCACTTTTATTAATTATTATCAAACAGATATAAATAAAATATCTTGGTCATTGCTTAGCATATAGCTACTAACTAAGGATATATTGTGAACTAAACATAATCACCTTTTATATTGACAAGTATAATAAATTGAATATTAGGAGAAATTATATTTTTTTGGTCATGGTATTCTGTGGTTTTACTAGAGATAAATGTATAGTCTACAAGCATGTCCTGTTAACCTAGCTAGGGTACTAAGCTAGCTATTTGAGGTTCATTTTGATTTCAACCTCACAGATTAGCCAATAATGAGAAATCCAATTCTTTAGATAGAAGAAAGAATTAGAACTTGTAGAGAAGAGTACCCTTCTAGGGAGCCTGACCTCCTACACTAAGTGAAACAATATTAGACATTTATTTAAAAGATCAATTGCTTAATCTATGCTATATCAAAGCTCTTGTTTCATCACCTCATTAGCTACATCATCATCTTTTTTCTATTAATTTTCTTTTATTTTTTAGACAATATTATAAATAAAGATATAATTTTACAAATCCAATCATTTAATTTTATTAACTATTTGGTTACTAACTTTTTAAATTCAACTATACAACTTTACCAATTCAATCATCCATCAACCTTCCTTTTCTTATTCATCGTTACTCTTCCTCCAACTCTTTCCCTTCATTTCTTGACTTTTTTTTTTATCCCAATTTTATTTTTTATAAATTTGTTATTACTCCCCTTGCACATTTCTCTCTCATTTAGTCCATGTTTTTCCCTTGAAAAAAAAGGTGATTAGTCTCTCTTATTGCTCTCTTCTTTAATGGATTTTTTTTTTTTTTTTAAATTCTTTCTCGCTGGATTTCTTTGGGTTGATGAGTTTTTGTATTTTTGACAACCCCACTTTGGATTGATGTGTTTTTTTTAATGTTTTCTATTATATTTATTATGTTTTCGGTTACTGATCCCTTCTCTGCCTTCATAGCTTTGACTAAATGAAAAGTATTAACTGTTAAAACACCTATTTGCTAAGTGAGTATATTTCTTTTAAAAACAATCAATCATAATATATTTTCTTCGATAAATTTCAAAGGATTAATTATATTACATTACAAGATAATGATATATTTGCACACATTACATGATGTGGGTTTGCAATTAGTTCATACAAAAGTCTTTAACCTAAACTTAATTCGGACCCACTCTTTAATCTCTATAATCGTGAGCTATTATAATCTTTTAGGCTAAGAGCTTTTTTTTTTTTTTTTTTTTTTTTGAGAAGCGAAAATGGGAGTCTTTATGGTCATATTACACCCCCGGGCAGGAAGCCAGTGGCCTCGGGGTAGGTAAGGCGAGGACATCGCAGGCAGACCACCATATACCCTCTGTGTGGGAGTCACCTTATTTGAGTACACCCCCCACCAAGTTTACCCACCAACGAAAACGTGCTAGTAGCAGGACTCGAACTTAAGTATATTGCACGAAGCGTCCGAACCTTGCCAGCTGAGCCAAGCCCCCATTGGTTTTTAGGCTAAGAGCTTAACCTGAACAGAAGCAAATAAACTCAGCTCCTAATGTTTCTCAAAGGAATGTCCCACTCATTCACGCCTTCAAGTGCTGCCCATGTGGGACCAACTACACCACGTGAACTCATACACGTCCCATTCCTCACCCATTAAAGTCGGCCCTTTCCCTCACCGGCATGATCTGAAATTGGGTAAAAACTCGTTCACATAATCTGTTATACACATACTCTCTCACACACGCTCAAACTGCACCCAAATCACCATTTATGAGCACAGCATGTGTAATAAATACTACCCATATGGAATTTGTAGTTGTACAATGTACTTGGTCCTCCAAGGTCGTTTCGCTTACAATGGTCCACTTCCTTCCATTAAAAGAACCTGTATCGTGTGGCCTTACAAAAATGTCTTCAATCTGATCTAAAAGTTGTCTTGTACGAAGCTAAAATAATGTGACTTTATAAAACTCCCATTGTCTTCCTAATCGTTCATCACCCTCCTTAATTAGTTGATTTCTTTTGTTCATCACCCTCGTTATTAATTTCCTACATCATTTTCATGATAGCGTATCAGTTTCAGTTTCTCCAAACATCTAAGGCTGGGTTTGGATAATGAGTTTTGTGTCCACGTTTTGTGTTCACGTTTCAGACTTCTTCTTTTTTTTTTTCCTTTTATGCTGCTGGGGGGACAGTGCGCGCACTGTGTGGGTGTACTGTTTATGCACTATGCATGTACTTTTTAAACAATTTTTTTATAAAAAGTAGGTCCCGCAATAACATTCACACATTTAAAATTTATTTTGTTACAGTGTTTTCAGCTTTCAATTTTCAGCAAAACGCTCTATCCAAACGGACCCTTAAATGATTTTTTCTCTATGCCTCTAGCTCTAATACAAATTAATACAAGATATTTAGAGAGGAAAAAAAGAAAAAGAAATATTTAGAGAGTTCAAAAGATAGAGTGTAGAATTGAGACATTAGCATTCAGTCCTTCAAGTACTACAAGCGGGGACCAACACCAATCACACCCATACACGTTCGGATGTTCCCTTACATCTCATGCTCTACACATGTTTCACAATCGGACCACAAGGTAAGAGGAGTGACTGGCTCTGTCTCTGCTGACAAAGAGCAATGAAGGTAGTGATGATATGGGGTTGGAGTGAATTAAGATATTAGCTTGCAATGTCCCCCCTCCTCCCCCACACATATACATAATACATTGCTGGCTTTGTCTAAAATTCAATCAAAAGATCCGTATCCACTTATCCAGATGAGTTGCCTAAGTTAAACAAAATGAGAAATGTTACATTTACAATAATTTCATTGTAAATTTTAAATGTCAAGTTGCTACTGGCTGTTACTAATAGATAAAAAATTAATTTCAATAATGAGTTCAAATTATAACTAATAATAACCTAACACTTAAATGTTGTAAAACTTTTGTAATCGTAAGTCGTAATACTTCTCAAATAAAATTATATAAAAGAAACACTTTTAGTCACCTATCTCATCCTAAAAAAATAAAATAAAATAAAATAAAATCACCAAATTTAGTTTTGGTTGAATAAAATCATCCAAATTAATTCTAAGACTTCTAAAGGCAACCTGAGGACTTCTTTGAATTAAATGACAGATTTTAAGTCACAATCTGGAATATCCTCTGTTATGCAAATCTGATGAGATTTTTGTGTTTATGCTTTATAGGGTTTGTGGGATGAAGGGGCTCGAAAGATAACGGTGGTTGGGCTACCTCCAATGGGCTGCTTGCCAATTGTTGACACCTTTTCTTCCAACAGCACTTTCACCCAACGTGGTTGTATCGAACAGTATTCCTCTGTGGCAAGAGATTATAATCAAATGCTTCAAACTGAATTGAATGAGATGCAACAAAGTTCAGAAAATCATGGTGCCAAAATCTATTACGTTGACATATATGGACCGTTGTTCGACATGGTTCAATACCCTGAAAAATACGGTGAGTGGATAATTTTTTGTGTAATTCTAAAATTGATTATAAAAAGGGTTCTAGTTAGCTTCACTAGTTAAATCTCTTCCTTTTCAAAAAAACTAGTTAAATATCTTATTGTCAAATAAAATATATGAACTTCGAACACTAATTACACCAAAAATATATAAATTGGTATTTGGGCATATATATATATATATATATTAATAGTCAAAGGTTTGAGGAAGTTCAACTAGAATTTGAAATTAGAATCCAATCAAAATTATTCATTTAAGTTTGTACCATGTGTTTACTTCAAATTTTTAATCTTTGTGTCAAGTGAGTTAATGAGTGCAAAATAATAAGAATCTAATATTAATGAATTATAAAATAAAAATAAAATAAAATAAAAAACCAATCACATATACTTAATAAAAATTGTCACACAACAAAGATTATCACACATTCCATCTTATTAAAAATTAGAAAAAAAAATGATCATAAGTAGTATTAAATTTAGGTAAGAATTTTAATATGTAACTAATTATGTTTACTTTAAAAAAATAATAATTTGACTAATTATTTATATTTTTATGATAAAAATTGTATTTAATTTTAAATGTATCTATATGTATGCATGAATTACATGCTATTTTCTTTTAATAATTTGACTAACTATTTATATCTTTATAATAAAAATTGTGCTTAATTTTAAATGCATTCATGCATTTGTATGAGTTACATGCTAATTTAGTATAATGCTCCAATCACAATAATCTATATATATAATATTAGGTTAAGCTGAGAGAAACTCAAATTAAAATTCCAAATTAGAGTTTTAATTTTATGCCATGTGTCCTAAATTATTTATTCTTAAAGAGTTTTACTTCTTAATTTTAGAATCAAATATGGGATCACATCATAAATATTCATCCAAATAAGTTATTAAGTACAAAAATCAAAGAATCTAGAATAAATGAATTGTTAAAAAAAAAGTGCTTCACAATAATTAAAAAAATATGGATAATTTATATTTTATACCTAATAATATCCTTACAAAAATTTTTAAAGAGTTAATAAAATATAAAAATGACTATCAATAGTATTCAAATTATATATAAAAATTATATTATGCATTTTATTGTATATCTTTAAGTGTATCCATGCATATGCATGGAATTACAAGCTAGTTGTAACAATGATGCACAGAGTTTCTCAAAATCACTCAATATGCATTGTGAGACATAACATGACTAATCTTAAACAAGAAAAGAATACCCAATGCCACATGACAAGTCATCACAAAGACACAATCATCACAGGAAGAGGAAGTTCAGTAACCATCACATAGGGGTTATTATTGGGTACTTCGAGAGTATACTCTCTACCTCTCATATAGAAGTGGTCTCACTCCCATGTGAGAAGGACGAAGTATTCTCCTAGACTACTTTATAAATTTCCATCCCATACACCAGATGATATAAAAAAGGCTGAAGTATTAGGCTAGGTAAATACTACTGTCATGACTCAAGTATTAGGCTAGGTATTGGTTCAACATAGTCATATAGCATATAATCCAGCATGGATTACGTTTAATTTTCCAATATATATATATATATATAGCCAAAACTTAGAGAAAATTCAATTAAATTTTAATTAGATTCTCAATTTTGCGCCATATGCCTCATTTAATTTTAATTTAGTGCCAAGTGAATTATTGAGTGTAAAAATTGAAAAGTCCAAATCCAATTATATTCTAAATTAAATTTTAATTAAAGTCTAATTTTTCGCCACAAAAATTAAAAACTTAGATGAATATGTGGCAAGTGAATTATTGGATATGCAAAAACTGAAAGATTTAAAACCAATTAAATTCTAAATTTTATATATAAACATATATATATATATATAATGAGAAATCATTACATATTTTAGAAATGTATGATTTAAAAAAATGTATAAGCTAATACCATGAATAATTTGGATCTCTTCTCAAAAAAAAAAAAAAAATTGAATCATATAATTGTAATTTTTTTTAATTGTACCCGTACATATGCATGAGAATACAACTAGTTATCATAATAAAAAATCATAAGTTGAAATTTTACCACATCTAAAAAAAATTGGCTATTGAGAATCATACCTAAATCTAACTTGAGTTCTTTTTTTAGAACTTTAGTACAATCACAACTCACTGATCGGCTGTGATTTTTGTTGTAGGGTTTGAACAGGTTAATGTCGGATGTTGTGGAACTGGATATGTAGAAACATCAATTTTGTGTAATCGAGCTTCAATTGTGTGCACTGATGCTTCTAAGTATGTATTTTGGGACGCAATACATCCTACTGAAATGGCATACAACGTTATCTTTAAGGACATTCGTTCTACATTAGATCTCATCACCAGCGGGTAAGGTTTAATGATCAATTGATCAGTGCTTGCAAAGCAGAGATTAATTTAATCATATGATTATCACTTCCTAGTTCCTATATACTAAAGCTAAGTGTAAAACAAAAATATTCCAGCGGCCATCAATATCTGTGATCTTTGTTCGAAGAGCAGATTGTGAAAGATTTCTTCTACCTTTCTTTCCGTAATGGTTGGGTTAATTTAATCTCACTCGTGTTTTTAATTTAATTGTTGGGAATGGAATTATCATTGCCTCTAAGATTAATGGGAACAACGAAGAAATTTCACATGCTTTGTTTGTAACATAACCAATAATGCATATAATACAAATAGTGTTCATAATTTGTTCCTATGAAAACGATGTTAGTCTAATTAAAATTAATTTTCTACCTTAACTATTTGTGAAACGGATATGAAAATTTTAAGTAGTGTTATAGTAGACGTTTACTAGTAGTACATAGATCTTACAAATTTATATGTCACTTTTTGAATAATAAAACAAAAAGGTAATGAATATGTTAAAACTACTGTAAATTTTACTATAAAATGTTTACAAATTAATATGTCAATGAATGTGATTGATGTACTTTAACAATTAACAACTGAATGTATGAAATAGTTTTTTTTTTTTTCTTTTTTTGACATCTCCATTTGGAAATCTTATCACTTATGTAGTAAAATTTGTAGTATTTTGTTTATCAAAAAAGTGAAATTTGTACTATTTTTGGCATCAATTAAAGGTAAATAAGAAATTTAGTACCAAAAATATCTTTTCAAAGAACCCCTAATTGCATTATGTTAAATTGGTTAATGCAACTAAGTATTTGAATTTAATTGAAAATTCTAATGTATTTTGCCTAAAATATTTTACTTAATTTTTTCACTTATTTATTTATTATGTTGTTAATGTTGCACAAATCATAATAATTATCAAATTATTTTATAAACATTTTGTATTAAAATTAATAGCAATTTTAGAATTTTCTAATTAACTCTTTGAAAAAGAAATTATTTAAATTATATCAATTTTATCATATATGAACTTATCATTTCATTAAATATAGCCACTTAAATAAAATCCCTCAAAAAATAAAAACACGTAAAAATAAAAACCTTTCAATTGTTTTTTTTTTTTTTAATTTTTTTTAGAAGATCAATAGTTTAACCTGTCATAATCTTTACCTTCCGTCAACGACTGAAACTTCTTTTACACCACACATATATGACACACCGTTTGTTTGCAACGTGTCATATACGTAGCTAGCGTACTAGCCATCTCAATTTTCAATGATCTGCGTCCGTATTTACATGTTTACGTTTTCAAAAATTTAGTTTTTTCCCCTCCTGCGCGTTTCAAATTTGGGAGACAAGTCACTGTACACACACTGTATAAGTACTGTTTATACACTGTATCAGTACTGTTTATATACAATAATTTTTTCATTAAAAATAAGTCCTACGATAGTATTTACACATTTAAAAATTATTTTACTACAATATTTTTAATTTTTAACAATAAATTCTATTCAAATAGACATTTAACTAATATTATTCAATCAACTTTAGCAACCTAGCTACTTGATGTGACTGTAATTAATTGAGTTTTGATTGCGTTGTTTAAATAATAATTTTTTTTATTTAAATAATATAGTATATATTTTCATAACATATTTTTTACTTTTTATACTGTCACAACACTTAAACAATATTAGTTGAACAACTTACCAAACAGATTCTAAATAATGCAAAATTCTATTATCAAATTTCAGATGTCATTTTGAGAAAGGAAAAAAGAAAATCTAAATGTTAAAGATGTTAGATGTAGACATTATACACGCACAAGCATTGCTTTTGAACCCAGATCAAACCCAAGAAAAAGGCCACGAAAAAAGTTGAGTCTTTTTTCTGTACAAAACTATCGAGTACATGTGACAGAATGATTATCATCCTTCATTTTAATCTTATTCACGTAGCAGATTGTCCTATAAAACCATGGATTAAAATGTTTTTTAGTGTTACATAAAAAATAATTATAAAAAAAAAAAAAAAAACAGAATTGGGCTAGTCAATGACATAACATTTGAAAAATAAAAATTTAATTATTTAGTTTTCATTCTAGAATACTTCGGAATAGTGTATACAATCTTCAAGTCCGGCCAATATGCCATACATAATTATTTCTAAGATTTTTTTCATAATTATTTCTAAGAAACTCAGAACCAAAGACAAAAACCTAATGTCCTTAGCGTGCGAATTCTACAATGAGAGATTTCAAAGCCTCATTTGCAATGATCTTATACATTTTCTGGGTTGGATGAACAGCATCCCAGAATATGTATTTTTCTGGATCAGTACATGTACTTAAGCCCTTGCATGAATCGCCATATTCTACAGTTCCTGTGCCGCAACACCCCTTTGAAGTTTCGTCTATATCTGCAAATGTTTTTTTAGAAATATTATTGTTTTCTCGAATTGTGTTTCAAGGAAACTTCAAAATTATCTATACTACTATTTAAGGGGTTTCTCCTGTTTGGATTTCACATTTTGGATGCCTAAAGTGCCCTTATCATATCCACTTACAAGTTTTCAACTAACGAGAATAAATATGTAAATTAAAACTCCTACACTTTAAAACCCACAAACTCACGTACGCTTTGCAGTTGCTATCTCACTTTTTATCTCTCATTTTCTTGATTGAAAACATTTAGTTTAGTTCTACATTCTCCTTTCTTTTTTTTCAAATTAAAAACATTTATTGTCAGAGACTCCAATAAATTTCTAGGTTCTATCTTTTGCAAGTTCCTCTTTATTTTCTTTTCTTTGGTTTATGATTTACTTTCTTTGATCTCTACTTTTTTTTTATAATATGTTTCACGTTAACTCTCTTTTTTTTTTCTTTTCTTTTTTTTAAATGTAATTTTGAAATGAATGATTCCTTCATATACTCTACCACTGTACTTCTTAATGAATTGTCATTTCCTGTTGTAGGTATTATGATCCAAAGACAGAGCTGTCTTATGCTACAAAAGAAACATTCAACCAACAAATTTTTAGGTTCTATCTTTTACAAGTTTCTCTTTCTTTTTTCTTTTTTTTTGTTTATGAATGACTTTCTTTGAGTTTTACTCCTCTTTTTTTTTTTTTTATATATGTATCACGTTAACTCTCTCTTTTTTTCTTTTTCTTTTTTTAAATGTAATTTTGAAAATTTGAATTGAAATAAAAATACTTACTACAATATTCCCTGATTAATGATCAAAACATAAATCATCAATTACTATTTCCTTTCATTTCCTCACTTTTTTTTTCCTTATTCGTATTTTTTTTTCTTTTTAAGAATTTTTTTTTTACCATCATTGTATATGTTTTTGGTGTTAAAGTTTTTAGTTTTTTTTTACCATCATTGTATATGGTTTGGGCGTTAAATTTTTTTTTAGTTACTTATTTATTTAAATAGTTGATAATGTGGTGATTAGATTTTAAAAAGTCCATGATAGAGTTAAATTCTAAAAAAATCTTTATCTTCTATTTCCTCACTTTTTTTTTTCTTTCTTAGTATTTTTTTTCTTTTTAAAATTCTAAAAACACAACTAAATAGTAAAATTTCTAATATTTTATTCTTAGAAAAAACCCTTAATTTAATAAACTATCTTTATCTCTAAATCATAAGAAATGGTTTAAAATCTTAAATTGATAAAAATTCAAAACAAAAAATCCAATGAAAAAAGCCACGTTTGGAGTACTATTCAGCCAATTTGTTTCCCCAATATCTGCAACGTTTCTAGTTTCTTAAAAAAAAAAATAAAAAAAAAAGGTAAAATCTTAGTCTTTTTTCACACATTTAATATAAAAACTAACAAAAAAAATTATATTTTTTGTTAAATACTATTCAAAATAAACTACAAAAAAACTACATTAATTACGAATATTTTTAACATTTTTAAGAAAGAAGAGTTAATGAGAAAAAATTCCTTATTTATGAATGTACTAACCGTATAACTTATGGTTGTTAACTGCACGATCAATGATAGCGTATACATCAACAAAGGCAATTGTCATTCGTAATTTCGCCTTGAGGGTTGAAATTTTTGCCTGGATCTTAGAATTGAATGAGAAGGCTACTTTATTGTAACTTTCCACGCATCCTGTCTTCCCCATTATTGTCTTCACAAGTGGCATGCACCCCAATGGTGGGACTCCGACGATCACCAACCTTGTGGCCCCTAGTCTATGCATTAACTGCATTTCAAAACCACCAGAAAATACTTAGACCAAGTAATTTGAACACAAAAATGTCAATATAAGTGAAGTCATAAGGAAAACAAGCAATATGGTGAATTTAAATTAAGGTTTCATCAGGTAGAGGCTTTAGAAAATTTTTCTAGGGAGTCAATTTTGACTATTTACTGGTCTTTGTCATTCTATTAACCACAAGATTTTGAATTCGTTTCAGTGAGTGACTAATGGGATAGAAGATTTGAGTGATTGTGTATACCAATATACCATTTTAATATATATTAAACTTATTATCTAATCAAAAGTTTTTTAAAAAATACTTCCTTATTTTCTCTTAAGTCTTTCAGTACTTCTATCAATGGTTTTAACAATCAGATTAGTCGATCAAAATTTTTTTTAAAAAAAAAGTGATTCCTAGGTTTTTTAGTCTAATCGAGATCAAACAGATGACATCATAATAGTTATTTAGTAATTTAATAATTTATAATTATATATTTAACTATATATATATATATATATTTCCTTCTAAAAAAATTTGCAAATATTAATTTAGTTGGCCATCTATTAGATAGTATTTCACTGTTTTGTGCACATATTTGACGGTAAAAAAATGATTGCATGGCCACACATGGCAATTTATCAATATATTGATTTATTTTTTTGTAAATCTTAACTAGTAGCAAAGTAGAACGTGTCATCACAATTAATTTCTCCACCTACCCCACCGATCTCAATACTTCTTTCTTTCTATTTTACTGTTGACCTACTAGTTTCTCTCCCTCTCTCTTTTTTAAAATCTATGGGGATTTCCGCCACCGTGATAGAGGGACTTCCTCTACTACAAAGCTGCGAAAAAATGATCTCCTCCACTACAAAACGAACATTTCTCTAATCCTACATTGTGAATTTTTCTATATTGTCCTCATCTTCATCTTCTTATTTTTTTTGGGTCGGGTTGTTCAACTGTATATTTCAGGGGGTCAAAAAAAAAAATTTAAAAATACACCATATAAATTTTTTTTTTTCTCTTCAGGTCAGGGGTTTCATTTGAACCCCCTGCCATCAACATAGCGCCGCCCCTTTCACCTATAGTTTAACTAATCATGTAAACTAGTAAAACACTTGATGCTAATGTTCTCAGGGAAGATAAACTAAGTAGCAATCAGTCCAGAGTTAAATCTTCTTAAAAAAAAAAAAACCATAGAGTTGCAATTTCATCCACAAAAAATTATATAAATTTTTGAAGTGACAATATGTTTTAGTGATAGATAGTAAGGAAAATTTGTTAGTTTACATGTAAATTTTACACATTTATTTAATCTACAATATAGGATTTACATTTCTAATACAATGTAATTTTATAATTACCCAAATAATAATGTTATGTCAGTAATAGATTCGTATAAGAATAAAAAATAACCATTCAATTTAACATTAAAACTCAACAAAGTAGAACATTCGCACTTTTCCCATAAGGCCTTAATTATTTGCCCAAATGAACAGAAATATGAGCTAACCCTAATCTTACCCTTCCATTATCACAACTACAACAACAATAAATCAAATCAGGAAACAATTTCATAATTATCTTGTTGCATTCTTTATTAGCTCAAAAAAGAGTAATAATGTTTTCCTTTTTATAGAAGAAAACAATAATAATAACAATGTTATAGTCTTTCTTTTTTGACATAAATAACGATGTTGTAACTTGTATAAACACCTTAAAAGGATTTTTTTTTTTTTTTTTTAATAAAAATTTTAAGGAACCCGTAAAATGATATCCTTATTCAAAATTTATGCAGGTGAAAACACTGGTAGTCTGGTACAGTGGTACTCAAGCCAATTACTTGAGCTGTAATTCTCAAAAAAATGAGAGAGAGAGAGAGAGAGAGTGACAACCTCAATGTCACGGGACATGCAAGAGACCAAGAAATGCTGGTACTTTTCCACGTTGAATTGCTTGGAGCGAATGGATCCCAAGTAATAGTTCTGCAGAAAGTCGTTTGTGCCCATACTCAAAACAAACACAGCATGTCTAATAATATCAGTTGTCTTCTTCTCACCCACAAAATTTCTCATATGGATTAGATAATGCATGAAATACTCCAGCTGTTTGGTAACAGAAAATACATTCTGTTTCATAAAAATTCGACCAAAAAAAAGAAAAATAGAGACATGTTAGTACTCATAAATGGACCTTTTCTAATGGCGATGAGTTTGATGCAAGTGAGAAGGACTTTAATTACCGAAAGGTTAGCAGTAAGATCATCATAACCAGAAGCAGCTGATGCAAAACTAACACCGTGTAGCAGATCTTTCGGCTTTAAATTCGGATCAAGAAAGGCTGGAACTATTTTTGTGTAACCAATGGCCTCAGCTGAAAAGATTATATGGAAACACATACTAATAATC
The DNA here is from genome assembly GCA_032878915.1 of Castanopsis chinensis. NCBI lineage: Eukaryota > Viridiplantae > Streptophyta > Magnoliopsida > Fagales > Fagaceae > Castanopsis > Castanopsis chinensis. The sequence continues at coordinate 10,064,489 of JAVQMG010000130.1, forward strand.
AAATTTAAGTAATGGTTGTTGCAAAATAAATGTCACACAACAAATATAGTAACATACACAATAATAAGATTCATCATTCATGGCCATGAAAAGTAAAGGTTTCAGGTGTATATGATAAATATACAAACCCAATTCTGACAAGAATAATCTATTCTTCACGTAACTATCTACTGTCCTACCTAGTATGAATCTCTGGGATAATTCTTATGTGCTCATGGAGAATGCTCTCTCCTCTCACATGAGAAGTAGACCCATAAACACCTAAGTTTTTTCCGATATTTGTGGCATTACCATCTACCTATAAAGATGAGAAAATGACAGCACATTGAATTTTAGACCAGGGGAGAACACTAGAACAGTGTTTTTATTTTACTCTCAAATCTCCAATTAAAATATTTACATGACCCAAAAAAGATAATATAACGTAGCAACAACTCAGGCCATTAGTCACAACAAATGACACAATATCTTTCTACTATTATTATTATAACGGTGTACTGCACTAGCCTGAAAACTAAAATGGCTTCCTCTTTTGAGCATATTGGAAGCACCAAATTAAGAGAGGCTACGTCAGCATGAAATTCACTCTTCTTTCTAAAAGTAATAGGCTCCAAAAACAACACAGAGACAGTAAAAATTCAAAGTCGTAATAGAAAAACATATGATTACAAGGAATAGCTGGTTGTTCAAAGAGCTCTGAACACGCTACACTAGCGTGTGCAGATCTCTGACTAAGTTTTTGTTTGGTTTGGCTAACAATAGCGCTATTGTAAGCCAAACAAAACAAAAACTTAGTGCAGTAGCAGCGAATTACCAATATAATCTGTGGCAAGTCTTCCATCACAAAACCTTCCGGTGGGGCGGCCATCAAAGAAGTCCTTCCCATAAGGAGGATAGTTGCTCTTCATGGTCGTTGGAAGAATGTTGTTATTTCCAGGATCAACACTGGAATCTCCAAAAACTAGGATACTTGTCACGTTATGTTGAGCAGCAAATAGCCTCACTTCACCAACGTGGAGAGCTCGTGAGAGCAATGGCATCAAAGCCAATGCCAACAGCATCCCCATAGTCATCCTCATTGAAACTGATGACCAGCCTTCGGTGAATATGAGATAGCCAGTGTCAGCTGAGAATAATGTATTGGTATTTGGTACGCACTGAACTTCTGCGCATCTTAAATAGCCCTGTGGAGGTCGGTGGTGCTGGTAAGAGCATTTAATACGTCTGAAAATTTTGATTATATGATTGACTGGTAATTATTTTTGTAAAGGCTTGGTCCGTAGCTTGCAAGTCGAAATTGAATTTTCGTCAAAGTGGACAGTACTGGAATCTGGTTGGGAAGTTCATCTGCTTAAAGTTTCCATGACGTTGCATCTGGCGGCCTCAACTTTACATTAGTTTTAAGTGCAGGCTAATAATCATCAGTTCGTGGAAATATTGGATTTGAACTTAATAATTGTTGTTTGGAAGGACATATGTCCATTACTAAAATATGTGGTCTCCCCCATTTTGATTTTTATCCCTTTAATTTTTTTCTTAAAAAACTATTTAATATATAAATACAAAAAAAATATCGTTTACTCATTTTTATTCCAAATCCCATTAGTCACGACAAAATCGCTAGTGTAGACAACAGCTATTTTTTGTGAATAAGACAGCTTTCCCTAACAGTGTTGACACATGACAACAGCTATTTTTGTGAAAAAGACAGCTTTCCCTAACAGTGTCTCACGACCAAAATGGGTGGCTCGGAAACAGCTAGGGACAACTCATAGGTAAAATAGAAATTTTATTGTATTTGTTATGCTTGTAATAAATGATAATACCCATGAGAATACACTATCATTTCTTAAAATTTGTGAGGGTCACTAATATAGTTTCCTGAAACAGTGAAACCATAGATAGAAATATTGATGTAATTTTTTCGTGCACGCAAGTTCTAGGCATTATTTTAATTTTCAAGGATCAGGTCATTTTTGCTTCCATGACAAAGATATATTTCATTAAAAAAACATATTTTATGAAATAGTCTAATAAAACATTTCTCTCACAAAATAGGTGAGTCCCACTCCCAGAGAGGATGATTTGCAACTGTAAGGATCACAAGTGTTAGATCTCCACGTGCAGTCTCTGTTTCAGCTCGCCCATCTATGATGCAGGGAACGATAGCAACGATAAGGGTCAAGGGCCGTTGAAGACTATGATTGCTTAATTAGTTAGCTGTTGTCTCAACAAAGTCATAACCATTGACGTTGCTATCTGGACAGATAAAAATCAAGGTTCCAGCCTCCAACAAGGAGGAATGAATTTGATTCTTTTTCTCTTCTTTCAAATCTTTTCGGCTAGATTATGCAGTAAATTTGGTCTTGACTTTGTTCCTCCAAAATCATAGCATGCATATCAACCCACAAAAGATCCACATCAACCACCGCCCTACTCCCCGATAGAGGATTAAAAGACCTACATATGTGACCCCATGCATGTTACTAATTTTTGGGTTTGGCACACTGGTTGGTAATGAACTTGACCAACCCCCCCTTTTATTTCTTTTTTGCTAAAATGAATAGATATATTAAGGCGTAAATGCACTTTTAATCCCTACATTTTGGCATTTTTTTATTTTAGTCCCTACATTTTAATTTTACCACTTTTAGTCCCTAATTCAATTAACGCGTTCCATTTTGATCCTTTCCGTCAATCAACCGATGAAAATAGCTGAGGTGGCAATCGGAAGAATTAAAATATTATAAAAATGTCACATCACCTGTGACACGTTAGCATATAAATTTAAAAAATTAATTTATTAATTTTAACAAAATAATAAAAACAAAAACTGAATTAAAAACTAAAATTCAAATAAAACAAAATTTAAAAAAATCATCTTAAACTCAAACTCAATTATCTCACCTCAAACTCATACTCAAATAAGAGTAAAGAAAAAGAAGTTGAAAACGGAAGAAATCAGACCCAAAAAATACCCAAACCCAGAAAATCAAACCCATAACAAATACCCAAACCCAGAAAATCAATGCCTCAAAGATCATCAAACCCAGAAATTTCTTGAGCCAGAACACCAACCTAAAAATTTTAAAACCCAAAAATTTTCTTTGGAAACAAACACACAAAAAACCCAAAAAATTTCAAGTCAAAAACAAAATCATAAATCTCAAAGGCACCATTTTCTCAAACCTAGCAAAATCATCAAATCCCAAAACCCCAAAGTACCAAATCAATCCAAAAATACAACACAACCAACCCAAACAAAAAAAAAATCTCAACCCAGAAACCTCAACCAGCGTTACACCATTGATGAGCGGAATAGACAGAAACCTCAACCCAAACAAAAAAAATCTCAACCCAAAAAATCTTAGCGAGCGGAATAGACAGAGACCCGGTTCCACAACCAGCGTCACAAACAGTAACCCCACGAAGCCAGCCATCATCAGTGAACATAGTTGGTCTCACCGTAAATCAGAGAACCCTGTTCACATCATCGGTCTCACCGTAAATCTTCTTCCACCTATGGAACCTAGAGTTGTTGAAGTACTCCTTCACCACCTCCTTGTCGTCTCCGCCTACCTCCTCTGCCTGGATGCGCTGCTATCTCTCGGGGTCTGTGAGGGAGAGTACTGCTGCGAGGCCGGCGACTGAGATGCCTCCGATGACAGCAAGAGTTGTGTCGTCAAAGATCTAAGCCTCACCAAGAACTTCACTTAATCTGGATTTGATTTTTTTTTTTTTTTCTGTTTCATTTTTTGGGTTTGGGTATTTGATTTTTGAGTTTGATTTTCTGGGTTTGGGTAGTTGTTATGGGTTTGATTTTCTGGGTTTGGGTATTTTTGGGTTTGATTTCTTCCGTTTTCAGCTTCTTTTTCTTTACTCGTATTTGAGTTTGAGTTTGAGGTGAGAGAATTGAGTTTGAGTTTAAGATGATTTTTTTAAATTCTGTTTTATTTGAATTTTAGTTTTTAATTCAGTTTTTGTTTTTATTATTTTGTTAAAATTAATAAATTAATTTTTTTAATTTATATGCTGACGTGTCACAGGTGATGTGGCATTTTTATAATATTTTAATTCTTCCAGTTGCCACCTCAGCTATTTCTGTCGGTTGACTGATGGAAATGACCAAAATGGAACGCGTTAATTAAATTAGGGACTAAAAGTGGTAAAATTAAAATGTATGGACTAAAATAAAAAAACGCCAAAATGTAGGGACTAAAAGTGTATTTACGCCATATATTAATTTTAGCAACAAAAAAAAAAAGAAAAAAAAAAAGAGAGTAGATATATAAACAAAAGGGCACAAATCTTCAGTCAAGTGCAAATTCAATTGGGTTCAAACTCCAAAGAAATGGGACTGGGGCTGCCCATAATTTGGCTAGTTGTGCACTTGTAATTAGGTAGTGAACTTGAGCTATTTACACAAACAATATGAAATCTGTATAATGTCATACAAAATTTTAATAACACAAAATTTTTCATTACTTCCTACCACAACTATAATGTAGTAGAGTGTGATTGATGAAGAAAACATAGTGGGTCCATTTGTAAGTAATATTTAACTAAAAATGGCAACAAGTTAGGTTCGGGTCGAGTTTCTTTATGCCCAAACCCACCCAGCGGGCCCATACTTGTTACCCAAACCCAACTCATTTAATTAACGGTTTTTTTTTTGCCCCAAACACGCCTCATTGGCCTTGTGGGCCCGTCCAACCAGGTTAGATTTGGGCCTAATCCTCGGCCCAAATTGTGGGCCAATTAAAAAAAGATTGAATTGAAGCCTATGCCATGGCTCAAAAAAAAAAAAAAATCATATTTTCGATGGAGAAGTCATCGATTAGCAAAAGCTTGAACAAACAATCACTAAAAAAAGAAAACATCCAAAAAATAGAGAAGAAAATTAATGCATGTGTTGAAAATAGAAAGTATAAGTGGTGTTTGGAGAGAAGGAAAATGAGAGAGAAAATGATGGACTTACTATTCATCGCTCATGATTTAGGGTTTGGAATTTTTTTTTTTGGGGGCCAAAATGGAAAAAGTTTATAAAAAAACTAAAAATTTGTAGGGGGGGTTTAAGAAAAGGAAAGAGTGTGAGAGAAAAGAGTGGTGGAGATCGAGTGATGGCCAGCAATGAGATTAAGAGATAGTCGAAGGTGACAGAGCTTGAGGGTGAGTAAGAATGGGAGAGGAGAGTGAGGGAAATGGGATGGGGCGGTTGAGTGAATGAGAGGGTCTAGTTGGACTAAAACCCAGACTTGCTTCAGGTTTTATTTTAAAAATCCAAACTTGACCCTATTGTTTTGCTGGTTGGGTAAAACTTGCCCCATTAGGGTCAGGTCAGACTGGGTACCCACAGGTCGAGTACTTTTTGCTATTCTTATGGTTAAATTACTCACATTTTGTCATATTAGAGTTGTGACAAAAAAGTTGTGAAATAATTTGTGATCCTAAAAATACTTTAGGTAAATAATCATGGTTTTTTCAAATTATATTTGTTGACTTTCAAATCATGGTTTAATATAATCATATTAAACAACTATGATTTTCATGAATCATTGTTTTTTTTTTTTTTGCTGAATAATATAATCATTGTTATGATTAATGAATAACGATTATGGATTATAAAGGTTTGATAATATAACACACCAAACTCCACTCCTTGTCCTTTATTAAAAATAAAAAAAATGAACCTCCACTACTTGTCAATGGCAGAGCCAATATTTGACTTTATGGGAGCAAAATTTAATATATATCTCTCTAAACGCTTGTGAAGATAGTCGGTATATATACAACTCGTGCAGGGTGCACACACACATCACGTCTTATATATATATATAATACTTAGAGAAATCTGAAGCCTACTTTCTTTAATATTCTCAGTACTTAGCTTTAGAGAAGAGAAAGGAAGATTTTGTTAACTTGAAAAATTATATTTTCACTACTTCCATGTCGATCACATGCTCTCATTAACTCATTGTAGGACAATAGTATGTTCATAAATTGCAGAGGAAATGGCCCAGCATTATATATTTCCCTTACTATGATTCAAGGTATAAAGTAGAGATTCCATTATGTTCAGGACTGTTCAGGTTCATGTTCAGTTGTCCACATAAGTCAAAAGGTGACGTGAATAAATTAAAGGCTACAGATTTTATTTTGACACTTGTCTTACTCATACTGTGTGTTTGACCTAGTCTGTGGCAATTCTCTTCGCCCTTTTTTGGGGACGGCCACGGGGGTAAAAATGGCGGCTAAAGTATCCGAGCAAAAGGAAATTAGTAATTTATCATTTTTTCAAAAATATATAAAAAATTATTATATTTTTAAAATTCAAGTTTGTCATAAAACTCAAGTTTCAAAAACTTGAATTCTTTGAAAAAATATACTCTGAAAAATTTTGAAAATTTTTTATGGTACTCAAGTTCCATTAACTCGGCTACTATAGAAAACTTGATTTCACCAAATTCAAGCACCCAAAAAGTAGTAGATCCTTATATATTTTCAAAACAATGGTAGATTACAATATAGTTTGTGAAAATATGCTATTTGGCTATTTTTGCCTAAATATGGCTTTGTTGTAAACAGTGAACTCACATAAGAGTATAGGTCACAAATGCACTCTACTTGAAATGTTAGCTTTGAGTGCAAAAAGCAAAATTTTCTGTTTATTTTAAGATAAAGTTGACTTTTTCTATTTTACATATTTATTTTTTAAAATATCTCACATTAGATTATTTAGTTTACACTATATTTCAATAAAATATCAATTTTTCTTAATTTTTTTTTTAATTATTTCTCTTTCTTCATATCCACAGCCTCCATTCACTTTCTTCCTATTTCATCCATGAATAACGCTAGTGTAAATTTATACCATTAGAACATTCACATTAGTTTTTCTAAATTTTTCTATCTATTTTAGCATAAAAACCTTTTTTATTTTTATTTTATACAACAACACCTACATAAGATCATCTATTCTACCTTTCATTTATTTAAATACTCATATTCATTCTTTTTTAAATACTACTTTTGTAATCTCAAGTCTCCTTCTCCCTCTCATGTTTAGCATTAGCAATCAAGGATCATATCTAAGGTCCTTGCAAACTGTATAAAAGTTATTTTACCCAATGTAATATCTGACTCTCAAAGTGATTTTGTGCCTGATAGAAATATAACAGATAATACCATAGTTGCTTTTGAAATTCTGCACCGTATGAGGAATAGGAGGAAAGAGAAAATAGATCACATGGCAGTAAAACTTGACATCAGTAAAGCATATGACAGAGTGGAGTGGGAGTTCCTCCATCGTATATCGTATAATGCTCAAAATTGGTCTTCCAAACCAATCGGTCCAATTAGCCATGGAAACGATGTGCACAACTTCCTATTCCATTCTCCTTAATGGTGAACCCATAGGACTTATTCGAAAGGCCATAGACAATCAGCACTTGAAGGGCGTGGTATCTTGCCAGGGAGGGGTCAGGCTCTCACATCTATTTTTTGCAGATGACAGCCTACTATTTTGTGAAGCAACAACTAAGGAATGCCGAAACCTACTGGATATACTAGCATTGTATGAAGGTGCCTCGGGACAAGCTATCAATAGGCAAAAAACTACACTTTTCTTCAGCCCTAATACCAATCACGGAGTAAACCAAGCAATTCAGAACCTGTTGGGGGCATAAATTATGACCAATTGTGAAAAATACCTTGGAGTGCCTATGGTGGGGGACAAATCAAAAGTGAGCACCTTAAGGGAGATCCAAGAGCAAGTAACCAAAAGGGTATTGGAATGGAAGGAGAACATCTCAAAGGCAGGTAGAGAAGTGTTGATCAAATGATATCAACTCCGTTCTGGCAAAGTATTGGTGGAGGCAGACTCGAAATGAAAGGAAGATCCATTGGATCAATTGGGGTAAACTGTGTAAACCTAAAGATAAAGGGGGAATGGGCTTTAGAGAAGTCCATGCCTTTAACATAGCCATGCTAGCCAAGCAAGCATGGAGACTGATCCAAGGAGGGCATTCTCTTTTTGTTAGGGTGTATAGGGCTCGCTATTTCCCTAATTGCTCATTTATGGAGGCTGAACTCCCTTCCTTTGTGTGGAGAAGTTTGTTGGAGGCTAGGGAATTGATCAGGGCAGGCATGGCACGACATGTGGGAGATGGGCAGAGTATTGAAGTAAATGATCATAGGTGGCTAAACCACCCACCTCAGTTTAGACTTGGGACTGACACAAACTTGAAGGTGGTTGACTTTATTGACCAGCGAACTCGGCAATGGAACAAACCGTTACTGCAAGCCACATTCCTACAGTCCACTATGGAAGATATTCTATCTATCAAACTTGGTAAGGAGCAAGACCGAGACAAGCTCTGATGGAAGGAAACAAAGAATGGGTGTTTCTCAATGAAAAGAGCTTATCAGGTTGCACTTTGCCTCCTTAATTAGTCATAAAATGCTGAACACTCCACTGCAAGAGAAGAGAAGAAATTCTAGAATAAGATGTGGAAGCTCCCTATTCCCTCAAAAGTTAGAAACTTCATGTGGTGCGCATGCTCTGATATACTCCCAATATCCACAAACCTATGCCATAGGAGGATACTAGTGGACTCTACGTACACAATTTGCCAGCAACATGAAGAAACAGTGGCCTATGTCCTTTGGGAATGTCCACTAGCTAGCACGTGTGGGGTATGGTTAAGGGTCAACTGCAAAAGTGTAACTCCGAAAACCCCAACTTCTACACTCTTGCGCGACAAATGGAGGAAAACTGCCCATAAAGGATCTGGAGTTATGGGCGATGGTGTCGTGGTCCATATGGAACACAAGAAACCGTTTCCTCTTTGAGAAGAAGCAAAGCACGCCCAACAATATTCTACAGGGAGCAACGACTCTGCTACTGGAGTATCAAAGACTTTGCAGAACATCCACAAGTACCTAACAATGCGGCAACACCTTTTAGGGACATAGGGTCTTTAATTTTTTCACCCTTTTGTTTTATGAGGTTTGATGTTCTATTAATGCATACTCGGCCTGGATAGTATAAGCTGAGTTGACTGCTAGCATGGCATCTCGCTTTGTGTATCTATAACTTTATTCCTTTTTGCAATACATATTGTCTATCATTTCGCTAAAAAAAATGTCTCTCTTCTCTCTCCTCTGAACCCTTGGCTCTCTTTCTCCATTGGGTTTTGGTTTGATTTTAATTTTGGGTATAGGTTATGGGTTTTCTGTTGATGGCTTGAGTTTGGGTTGATTTTTTGGCAATTTTGTGTTGATCAAGTTTAATTTCAGTTGTATTATAGGTTGATTTTCTGTTATTGTAATAAGTTTTGATAGTGGTGGTTGAATGGTGCTGTGTTGCAAAAATATTAAAATATTAGAATAGAAGGTTATAATTATACACAGTTACTAGTGTAGCAACAGTGTAAATTGGCACAACTTTAGCTTAACTGATGTGAGAGAATTTTGGGGGTTAAATGTTCATAATTGGGCACTTTTTCTATTTTACATTCATTGGTATGAATGCTCTTACCGTAACAATCATGTTTTTTTACATAACTTTCTATGATCTAATGTTTGTGAATTTTAAACTTAATTGACTAAAATGTGGAATTTTTTCTATTATACAAGCAATAATGAGAGAGCTGACCTTAAGAAAGAAAGAAGAATAAGGTTTTTGAATTCAAACTAATTTAGATATGTGTGTAACTTATCTATACTACTATTTAAGTGGCTGCACCTATTTGGACCAGATTTTTTTTGTTCTAATTGGTAAATAAAAAAAGTGGGGGCCTTTGACAGACATCTTGCGGTTGATGTATGGGGGGTTGTGCCTTTTGTGTTATGTGGAGCATTTGGATGGACAAAAACCTTGGTACTTTTGATGGGTTCATTTGTGGAGGATTTAAGTGGCCAATACTTTTCTTCCTTAGAGGAATTTCTAGATTTATGTAATTTTGATTGAAGCTTTGTTACTTCCTTTGTACACTGCTTGTGTGGTGTGTACTTTTCATTTTCAATAAATTATTTCTATTATTTATGCTAATAAGAAAAAGAATTTATTGATAAAAACATTCTAGCCAACTCTACTCTTATTGAATACTTTTATGCGTTTTTTCAGGGAAAATTACACTTTACCTCCTAAACTATATCTCTTTTACCCTTACGCTATAAATTATGAGAATGCACGCTTACGCTCTATAAACCATACCCCCTTTACACTTACCTCCATAAACTATAAAAATGCACACTTTGCCCTATAAACTATACCTTATTTTACACTCACTCCCTAAACTATGAGAATACACATTACTTCCATAAACTATTACCAATTGGACAGGATGAGGTGCAAAATGTTATACGAGTAATAGCTAGTTTAAGGAGGTAAGTGTGTACTCTCATAGTTTAGGGAGACAATGGATAATAGTTTTAGGAGGGTAAGTGTGTGTTCTTATTGTAGAGAGCTAGTCCTAGGTGGCCATATTAGCCCCCTTGACTAAAGCCCAGCGTGAAGCCTAAGGCTCGTCAAACGAATTAAACTTGATACGCACGGGGGGAGTTAGCCTTGGGCCTTATCACAATGGGCCCAATCCCAGAATAGGACTATAGCCGAAAGGGACGGCACTTGGGAAGTTCCTAAGTGGTCGACTAGACGTAGACCAGTAACAAAGGTGGTCAGGGTGAGACGCGACCCCCTCGAGATTGGTAGCCGAGGACTAATAGTGCCAGTGGGGAGCCACCCCCGAACATTATTCGGCATCTGGGACAAGTTCCAAAGGAATCCTCTAAATTCATGAGGATTCTTTAGGATTCCGATGGACATAGGAATATGTGTATAAGTGAGGAGGTAATGATGACAAATCCAGTAAGAAGAGACTATAAGAATGAAGAGAAGGTGGAGGAAAGGGGGGTGGAAGAATTGGGGAGAGGGAGTGAGTTATAGAGAGGGAGACACAATGAAACTTGGAGGAGACACACCAAGCTAAGTTGGGAGCCCCATTAGTAGGATTACGAACTAACCCAGATAGAAATTAATTGGGGGCCCAAATACAATTATCCAATTAGTATTCGGTGCTCACACTTATATTTTAGGGGGATAAATATAAAACGAGCATAGTTTTAGGGGGTAAAATGTAATTTCACCATATTTTTCCCTACTACATAAGTTTTTTTATGATTGGTTGGAAATTGTGTTTTAAAGATATGATTGACACGTTCATATTTTTTTAGAGCACTGATTATTACATATTAGTGTGTTCGAAGTGTATGCATTACACCAGTTGAAATTGTGTTTTTGAAACACGATTTCAAAATTATAAATAAAATCATGTTTTCAAAACACAAGTTTCAAAATAGTGTGCACAGATAAATGCAACTAACTATTTTTTTTTTAGAAACACACACACATATATATAAGAGAATGTGGATGACATAAATGAATACACATATAAATGCAACTAACTGTGTGCAATAAACATTAACAGAAAAAAAATAAAAAGTATCTTTGTTAGCTTGGCCACAGTAGCTGTAAATTAGAGGAAAACATGCCTTCTGAGGACACGATTCAAAAGTGCTATAGATTCCAAAAGGTTTAAGTCCCTCTTGATAAAAAAAAAAAAAAAAGAGGCTAGTAATTCGGGTGGATCTTGAACAGAATTGTGGCCCTATGTAGAGGTTGAGGTTATTTATTACTCTCAATTGATAGATTTAATACTTATACCAACCAACCAACCGGGGCGGATTGCGGGGTACCGGGGCCCATCCCTTTCTCTTATATATTTTTTAAATAAAAAATAAAATGTTATATTTCATAGTATAGTTTTTTTTTTGGGAATATTATATTCAAAATGTAGCTGATTGCCCACATATTCTTAGGTTTTTTTTAATATATATAACATATTTTATGTTTTATATAAACTAGTATGTAACCCATGCAAACACATGGATGTATTTAAAATTAAACAAAATTTTTATTATAAAAATATAAATAATTAGTCAAATTATAAAATAAATAGCATGTAACACATGCATACGTATAGATATATATAAAAATTAGACACAATTTTTATTATAAAATATAAATAGTTAATCAAATTATTTTTTTAAAATAAAAGTAATTAGCCACATATTAAAATTGTTACCTAAATTTAATCTTACTAATGATCATTTTTTTTCTAATTTTTAATAAGATAAAATGTGTGGTGATCTTTATTGTGCAGTGATTTTTATTGAGTATATGTGATTAGTTTTTTTATTTATTTATAATTTTATAGTTCATTAATATTAGTTAGATTCTTAGTATTTTGTACTCATTAACTCACCTGGCACAAAGATTAAAAAATTTAAGTGGATAATTATGGTGTCGTCCTTACATAAGATTAGACACATGGCGCAAAATTGGTTTCAAATTCTAATTGAATTTTCTCTAAGCTTTACTTATTAATATATACTACCTTGTAACCATGTGCATATGTATGGATATACTTAAAAATATATAATAAAATACATAATATAATTCTTATATATGTAATTTAAATGCTGTTAATAGTCATTTTTATATTTTGTTAACTCTTTTAAAAATTCTGTAGGGATATTATTAGGTATGAAATGTAACTTGTTCATGTTTTTGTTTTTTTAAATGATTGTGAAGCACTCTTTTTTTTACGATTCATTTATTCTAGATTCTTTGGTTTTTGTACTTAATAATTCATTTGAATGAATATTTATGATATGGGCCCACATGCAATTCTAAAATTAAGAAATAAAAATCTTTAAGAATAAATAATTTATGACATATGGCGCAAAATTGGAACTCTAATTTGGAATTCTAATTTGAGTTTCTCTTAGCTTCACCTATTATATATATATATATATATATATATATATATTTATATAAATAATTAAGACATTTTTTTTTATTCTTATGCTACAACTAGTTCAAATGTATTCAAGAAATATGTCCCTAAAAACATGTAAGTATTTCTCTTTAATAAAAGCCTTTCTTTTTTCAAAAAAAATTTTATTTTTTTGGTCATTTGGAGAAATAGAGATATGAACAATGTGTTTTTACTTTTTATTTTTGAAGAAAGGAAAATTGTGTGTGTGTGTGTGTGTTTTTTTTGTGCAAAATAAGCAATTAAATTTAAAAAACCATACATATTTGTGTCCTTAATTTCATGCACCCATTTTTTTGGATTTTTTTTTGGTTATGTGTGTTTTTCGATTTTTGGTGCAAATTAAATTATTAGTCAATAGAAAATATATTTCTCCCATGATTAATGAAAAATTGCACAAAAATGGGAAATACGTTTTACAAGGAAAAAGAAAACTTGGTTTCTTCCGCACCATGCTTGCGCGCCCATTCCTCCACATTGTGGACAATTGCCAGTTGCCACCATTACTCTCCACATGACGTTGTTGGCTCGATTGCCTACCAACCATTACACCACTAATTATCAAACACCAACCGCCACTCGAGCTATGTACCCTCTGCCAGGCCACCATCACCCACACGCCTATTGTCGACAACTAGCCATGTCTCCAACCATCATGGCCACCAATGATTATCGCCATCATCACCACCACCTTGCTTGTTGTTATTGTCATTGTCATCACTAGTCTATCACAAGTACAACCGCCACTTTTCTCTTATATACATTATCGTCATTGGGAAATTTTGATGCAACAAAATGCTAGGAAATTATTTTATAACTTGTAACCAAACAAAAAAAAAAAAACAAATCATTTTCTTTGATGATATTCTTCACTAAAAATATATTGGGTAAGAAAATAGTTTACTCGAAAACAAAGTTAACATTGAAACCCAACACTTACAGTACAATCTTTCTTTAAGATTCCAATAAAAAATAACAAAAAATCTTATCTTAAGATTCTAGAGAAGGGAAGATAGGATATTATTAAGATATCATACAGTCAATTAATAGAATAAAATGATGAACGTATCTGTTAATCAAAAAAAATGATGAACGTATATCAAAAACAAAAAAATAAAAATAAAAAGAATAAATTGATGAACAAATTGGATGAGAAAGAACAACATTCAATTAATAAAAAAAGAGGGGAGGGGAGGCAGCTAATTGACAACCACTGAAGGTCTCGTGTCCCAGTCCTAGACTCTGGTCCTCTCCACATGCCAACTTTAACTAGCCGAGTAATGGCTTTAACATGCTCTCAAAAAAAATTAAAAAAAAGGGTGTCTTTGCAAGATAAGGGTTACTTTTAAGATAATCGTTAATAAATCATTTTATGAAGTTGGATTTTTAAGAAATAAGAAATACATGCTAGGTCAAGTTTCCCATACAAAAGATTGAGTTTTTTTATTTTGGTTGATATAGAGATGGTCTGGCTTGAACAGTCTCCGGACATTTCTATTGTAATCCAAAATGATGCCATGTAAGATTGAGTATTTAATTGAGGGGAGATGTTGCATTATTTGTTTTATTTGCATTAATTTGCTTTTATCAAAGCTAGAAATTAATTGGAGTATAATGACGGTGAGGCTCTTTATCAAAAGAATTTTACTTTCCATTTTTGTAAAGTCGTGTTTAGAACTGCAAGGACAAAGAATTTGGTTCATCAAGTTCTTCTCCCTCTATCAAAAAAAGAAAGTGATGATTTGGCTGGGATTGCGAAGTTTTCCAACTCCTATAGCCGCATTAAAGTGAGGTAGTTAAATATTCACTACCAATTAAAGTAGGTTTGCCATTCTAGAAATTAATTGGAGTATAATGACGGTGAGGCTCTTTATCAAAAGAATTTTATTTTCCATTTTTGTAAAGTCGTGTTTAGAACTGCAAGGACAAAGAATTTAATTCATCAAGTTCTTCTCCCTCTATCAAAAAAAGAAAGTGATGATTTGGCTGGGATTGTGAAGTTTTCCAACTCCTATAGCCGCATTAAAGTGAGGTATTTAAATATTCACTACCAATTAAAGTAGGTTTGCCATTCTACTGACCAATAAACAAAGGCGTAAATGTACTTTTAGTCTCTACATTTTGACTTTTTTTATTTTAGTTCCTACATTTTATTTTTACCACTTTTAGTTCCTCAATCAATTAATGCGTGTTATTTTCGTCATTTTCGTCAATCAACCGAAGGAAATAGCTGACGTGGAAACCGAAAACATTAAAATATTATTAAAAATGCCACGTCAACATCTTTTTTTTTTTTTAAATCAATTTTAATTAAATAAAAATAAAAATAAAATAAAAATCATTAAAATCAAATGGCTATGAATACAAGAACACAATCCCAGAAAATCAAAGAACACAAACCCAGAAAAGCAAACCCCAGAAACAAACCCAAAAATCATCACAGCCACCACAACCCACCATCCCAACCGCCACTGCAGCTGGCTCACAACCCACCCACCTCAATCGCCATCCCAGTCGACTCACAACCCACCCCACCCCACCCCAATCTCAACCCCGGCAACTCCACCCCCACCCCGATCTCAACCAAGCCACCCCACCCCCACCTCGATCTCAACCCAGCCACCCCACCCCCACCCTGACCTCAACCTAGCCACCCTACCCCACCCCGATCTCAACCCACCATAGCCACCACGAGCTACTGCAGCATTAGTTACCACGAGTGAGAAACACGAATGAGAGAGAGAGAGAGAGAGAGAAGAAAATGACAAAATTTGAGAGAAAGTGAGAGACAGATGAGATAGAGAGAAAAAAAAACTAATTTAAGAAAATGAAATGGAAGGGAAAACACCAAAGAGGGTTTTTTTTATCTTAATTTTAGTGATTTTTTATTTTATTTTTCCTTTTTATTTAATTAAAATATTTTATTTAATTTTAGTTTTTGGATTTTATTTAATTAAAATTGAAATTTTTTTTTTTAAAGATGCTAACGTGGCATTTTTAATAATATTTTAATGTCTTTAGCTGCCATGTCAGCTATTTCCGGTGGTTGACTGACAGAAATGACAAAAATAACACGCGTTAATTGGTTTAGGGACTAAAAGTGATAAAAATAAAATGTAAGGACTAAAATGAAAAAATGTCAAAACATAAGAACTAAAAGTGTATTTAAGCAAAAAAAAAAAAAAAAAAAAAAGAAAAAAAAGAAGAAGAAGAGAAAGTAGATTTGCAGTTAACATCGAATGGATCAACAGCAATGCATTCGGCTGTCTAATCATAATTTACTCTCTAACGAAAACGTGCATGCAAATGAATACTCTTGACGAAAACGTAACTCTTGTCATTTTCATGATCTAAAGAGACACCCTATTGTCATTGATCTTTTTTTTTTTTTGATGCATATTGTCATTGATCTTATCGCTTAATAAGTTGGATCTATTAATTAGAAATTAATCCATTAAAGTTAAAGCGTTGACATTTGGTTTTGTATCTTATTTTTTAGTTAAGATTTAGAGTATTTATTAATGAATCATTTAGAAATTTTTATTAAAAAATCAGGTTTTTTTAAACGAAATATTCTCATAAAAGGTAACTTTTTTTTTCTTTTTTAATTACTCTTAAAATACATCTTACATCTCATTTTGCATTCTACCATACAACATATTAAAATATTTTTATTTTAAATATACTCTATATTCCATTCCCACCATAAATTGGATTATATTATTAACTTAAAATGTTATATGTGAAATCTTATTACCAAATTTTTAAGAAGTTTTAAAAAATTACTTTGATTAAAAGTCAATTACAAAAGTTTTTAGAAATTAAAAAGGGTGCATTAGAATGCTTAAAGTTTATATCATATTACGTATTAATTCCTAAGTTCTTAATTTTATCAATTAAAAAGTCACACTTATGAAATTTTTTTAATTTGAAGTCTCTATCTTTATTATTTTGAGCAGTAAAAAGGTATAAAAAGTGAAAAATAATCATTGATAAAACTTTTTTTTTTTTTTTTCCAGTTAGGTAATTAGCTTCTCTTTTTTGGCATATAAAATTCATTTTCACTTTCACTCTAGGCGAACCTTTCTCTCTCTACCTTCTCATTTCAATGATTGACACATGGATTTATGAATAAACTCTAAATGAAATGCATAGTTTTAAGTCTTTTAGGGGTATTTTAATCATATTAGAGGTTTTGGAGTTATTTTAGTCATTTTAGAGATTTTAGGGTATGTCAATCATTTTGGAACTTTGAGATATTTTTTGGTAATTTTTGAGGTTCTAATATATTTTCGATCATTTGAATGTTTTAGAGGGTTATATGATCATTTTGGATGTTATGAGAGTATTTCTTTTTTATTTAAGTGATTTTTAGGCTTTTTTTTGTTTTTGTTTTTGTTTTTTGTAATTTTGGAGGCTTTTAAGGGTAGTTCTTAATTTTTTTTATGTGAATGTATAATGGGATAAATGGTCTTCTTGGATCTACCTAGGATAAATGAATTGGGTTTATAATGCATATTAACTATTTATTTAAATAGTTTCTCAAAAAAAAAAACTATTTATTTAAATAGGTAATTTTACCAATAAAAAAGAGTAATTATTTATCCGACCTATTTATGACTGAAATCTAAAACTTTCCTAAATAACTAACAACTAACGTAATAACTGACAACTGTCCCCCCTCCCCCACCCCACCCCACCCTCTTTTTTTGAGGTAAACAACTTTCCCTTGTAGTCAACAAGTCATGTCAACTTAATTATATTTTATCCCAAAAAAAAAATTATATTTTAAAATATAATGTATCCATATCCACAAAGTTTTGGATATTTTTCTTTATTTTTAGTATTTAATATTTGAAGATATTGATTTTTTTAATATTGATTTAATCCCTAACATTAAACACATTTTTTTTAAATGTCACACCTCACATAGTCTATTTAAAAATGACGTACATTTTATTAGGTCAAACCTACATCGTTTTAATCAAATTAAAAAATATACTATTGAGTTTGTTTCTTTTTCCCCCAATTTTCCCACACTTATTTTCATCCATCACACAATCTTTCCCAAAATTTTTATCGTACCTTACAAATTGCACATCCACAACAACCCACCATAACATAAAAAATCCGTTAAAATAGTATTTTTTTTTCCGCTTAGTTGGTTTTTGGTGTAAGTAAGAATTGAACCCCAAATCTATTATTCAACCATCAGAAACTTTACCAATTAAGTTAATTGAAACCCATTCTAGTATCTTATATATCGATTGTATACAACCAATGTCTCATAATATATACGTCTAATAATATATAAAATTCACAAATATGTAATTCTTAAACAATAAGTCTTTGTTTGGTACACCATTTTAAACACATGTTTTTAATTTTTAAATAATACTATATGTATTTTTACATATTTTTTCATCTACACATATTTTAAAAAAAAATTAAAAATAATTGTTTAAATACACTAAACGGGCCATAAATTTCGAAGTCCAAGAAGACTCATTGCAGATTTGCACCCACTGCCTCTTTCTTTTAGAGACCCACAACAAGGCCCAGCCCTAATCGGGCACGACCCGAGATCTTCTTCTCGTACGAATGTTCATGTAGATCAGGCTGGGCCTTTGGCGGGAAAACGAAACAGTTGTATTATTAATTTTCCTTCAAAATCTAAAAACTTCATCAGAACTTTACTTTCTAGTTTCTAACAAATTAGGGTTTCAAAATTTTTTTTTTTCTCTCTCATTTTCTCATCAGAGAAGTTGAAGATGGAGAAGGAGAACGATATCAATAGAGGAAGAAGCAATAAAGGAGGAGGAATTGCAGAGAACATTTTGGCTTTTCTCGACGCTTCCGTGACTAAAGACACTCAGGACGCCAATGATGATAGTATGTACTTTTAAATTCCTTGCTTATTCTCTGTTTGGTTTCCGAGAAAAAACCGCAGGAACTTAAAAAATAGGAAGTTAGATTTCAATTTTATGTTGGTTTCCCGGAAATGGACTGTTGAAAAGTCTACTGAACCTGCTTAGTATGATTAAATTTGAATTTTCTGAAGTTTGTTGTTACGATTTTCTTGCCAACCAAACAGAGGCTAAAGACTACCTTTGTTGATTGATGATGCGTAGGGATTGCTTTTTTGGAAGCTATTTTTGCTGCTTCGATTGTTCCAGAAAGTGGATTTCCTCCAACCAAGTAATTCTCTCAGAGCAATTTTTCTTCTTCTTTTGATTGACTGTGTTACCAATTAATGATATAAAAAAAATCCATATTCATTATTGTTCTTTTCAAAATGGAGCCATCATCTTCTTTATTTGCATAAATGCCAATGGATTGGAATGGAAAATTTTCACTTCTTTATAGTAAAATGTGTTATGTTTCTTTTAGCCTGAGTAAATATTATATTTATTTTTGAAAGTTTTGAATTTGGTTGTGAAGCAAAATGATCGAGGCGGTGTTTCAGATATTGAGGCTTGGTAAATCCCTAGAACTGATTATGGCAAGTTTTCAGCTTTTGAATGAGTTAGACAAGGTGTCTCTTCGATCCCTTAATTTTAATTCAACATACAGTTTACTTCTCAGATGCCCCATAATTCTAACGAGAACCACTCTCGATCTGGTGTGATGTTTTTATTTTTTTATTTTCAATGCAGCGTTACCCTCGGTTGTATTTATCAAATTCATCCTCTAGCGCTTCACTTGACTTAGTCGTGGTTAAAGAGGTATTAGATTGATTATGGCTGCTTAATGTGTCCCTTATAGTTGTGATTTATATATATATTTTTTAAATTTATTTTTTATATAATTCAGTAGTTACAATTTGGAGGGGGAATTTGAACCTGGTTAAAGAGGTATTAGATTGGTTATGGCTGCTTAATGTGTCCCTTATACTTGTGATTTATATATATTTTTTTAAATTTCTTTTTTGATAATTCAATAGTTACAATTGGGAGGGGGAATTTGAACCTTGGATGTCTTTGTTAGAAATACTAGGAGGTGCTAGATGAGCTAGAAGGCTCATGGCTGTATTTTTTAAATTTCTATGTCGTGTATGATAATCAATTCTCTCTGTTTTCTTTTAGGCTTGGTTGCCATTTGTTCTTGGCTTGGGTACCAATGATAGTGAGAGAGAAGCAGCACACAAAAAGTCTGGTGCAACACTTGACTCCTCTGTGAGTTTGATTTGCCGTTCTTGGCTTTGTTGTTCTGTTTCCTTTAATTTGTAATTCATAGACATTAGTAAGTTGTATATTGCTCACTATGACCAATCCGCAATAATCTGCACTACAGCACTAGTGTTTCTACTAAGAAGGCTATTTAATTTTTTCTCAAAAACTATCCTCATCTACAATTTCTAAGACTCCATTTGGATTGCAAGGGAGATAAAGAAAGTAGAAGTACTTAGAGGTGCTTAATAAATTAAGATTTTTGCAATTTTTTTTTACTTTCCCTCTTTCTTTTGTCTTATATTTTATGAACTTTTTATCTTAAATATTTCACCTGGCGAATGAAGTTCTGAATCGTGAGTTAATGTCTGTAAAATGTAACCTAGTTGTGAAGTGCGTTTCCATGATACTAAAACAGGTTTTTGCATTCTATGAGCATGTATACCTTTTGGTTGTGGGGTGGACGTGGGAAGTGGTGGTTTGTGACACATAGGTATAGAGTAATGGATGTTATGTAGAATCTTTAGATATTCAGCACTAAATTAGACTCTTGATAAGATTTTGAATGTGTTGATGGATGTTTGATATTAAATCAATGAATACAACATGAAATAAAGCAAGATAAAATACTAGGCAATCACACCTAGGTCTTCCTAAGAAATCAAACTTAGGTTGGAGAAGGCAATTACACCCTCAAAACTGAGAGTAAGCTCCTTTTTTTTTGGATAGGTAATAAGAGTATTATAAAACAAACTGAAAAACAGAAGAAAGCAAATACAAGGTGTTCATGATGGTGAACACAAGGAAATGCAACAAACAAACAAATAGCAACAAACAACCAGAAAAAACTTAAAAGTGCAATACTAAGAGAAGAAATAAACTCTAGGATAGTGGAACAATCCGAGAAGCCTTAACACCTAGACCAATCAAATAAAGTCTTCTGGCATAGAGCTTGTAATTGAACCAAGGATTTCTTGGTATCCTCAAAAGAGCGCTGATTTCTTTCCATCCAAATAATCCACATCAAACAGTCAGGAACCATATTCCAAATATCTGAATTAAAGTTTCCCAGCCAATAGCTCCAACAATACACCAAGCTTTCCACAGAGCCTGGCATGACCCATTAGATCCCAAAGATCTGAAACATATGAACCCATAGTGAATAAGCTAGAGGACAATGGAGGAGGAGATGATCCACAGTTTTCTCATTGCGATGGCACACACAACACCGGTTCACCAAAATGCGCCCCTTAAGCATAAGATTATCCAATGTACTTATAAAAAAAAAATGTTTATCCAATGTAAGGATTTGCCCATGAACCGTTGTCCACACAAAAAATGCCACCCTCTTAGGGATCTTAGCTTTCCAAACACCCTTCCACGGAAAATTGGAGACAGCTGCACCCCTAATGTTATTGTAATAGGACTGGGTATCAAACCTGCCATTCCCATTAAGACACTAGAATGAAGTGTCACTCCCACCACCCTTAAGAATCCGAGATTGAATGAACTCAAGGAACGAGAAGGCAGGCTCTAATTCCCTTTCATGAAAATCCCTATGAAATCTTAAATTCCAAATTCTCTTGATAGCATAATACATCAGAAATGCAATCTTCCTTGTCATTAGAACACACATACAACTGAGGATAGAGCATTGTAAGTGAGTTATCTCCAACCCACTTGTCATGCCAAAAAAGAATACGAGTGCCATCACTCACCACTAAGGCGACATATTTGGAGAAACTCTCCCAACCATCATGAATACCACGCCACAGACCACATCCAAAAGCCCTTCTACATATTTTAGTAGTCCACCCCCTTGACCCTCTCCATATTTAATTACAATAACCCTCCTCCAAAGATGAGTGCCTTCTCTTCCAAACCTCCATAACCATTTCCCTAACAAGGCTTTATTAAAATGCACCAACTCCTGATCCCCAAACCACCCATTTCCAATAGTAAACACACATTCTCCCAAGCCACCAAAGGATATTTAAAACACTCCTCAGAAGATCCCCATAAAAAATTTCTCTGAATACGCCCCAATCTATCAGCCACAGCTACATGGATGACAAATAAGGATAGATAGTTCGTAGGAAGGCTAGAAAGAGTACTCTTCAATAGGGTCAGTCTACCCCCCTTTGATAAATAAAGACGCTTCCAACCTGAAAGTTTCTTCTCCATCCTCTCTAATATAGGATTCCACATAGATGCTGTTTTGTACGGGGTGCCCAACGGCATTCCCAAGTATTTCAGAGGCAGACTACCCACCCTACATCTCCTGAAATTTTATTGCAATTAAACCTTTAAATAGGTTATAGGTTATTGTTAAATCCATTCCTAGAAGGACCGAGACTTCTAAATAACCTATTCCTAGAATGATTAGAATTATTAATAACAAAGGAAAAAGTACATAAGAGCTTCTAAACCAAATAGGAAAAGGGCTTAAAACACAAAATAAGAGTGATTGGCCTTTCATACAGCCAGGGACAGCCCATTCTAGATATATGAAAATTACCAGATTGCCCTTATTCTAGTGAAGCTTAATTTAAACCTTAATCCAATAAAAGATAAACAGAAAAAAAAAAAGTAAAAGAAAACTTAATACTCTAAACTTAATAAGCTAGGTCCTAAGAGAGCTCTCCATCATCCAAAACATCCCAAATAATGCTTGAGCATTAGAACCAGCTCATCCTTGCCTCTTATAACTTATAAATCTTTAAAGGGGGCCACCAGTTATGTTCCCCATCAGGCTGACAACCTGAAGCATTTTTGACTGCAGAGATTTTTCTTTGTTATATGATGGAAATATTAATGATGGATGATGCTGTTTAGTTCCTATATCTTACTATTCTGGAGTGTTTGACTGTTGAGCACTTGAACTTGATTTTAACTGTCTTAATTACTGCAATTCCGCCTTCAAATAAGTGTCATTGCTTATCTCAGGCTTTTCATCTTCTGATTCAAGACCTTGCTGCAGTGGCTGGTGAAGAAAAACTTCAAGCATTAGACACGAAGGTTGGTTTACTTATTTTTTGGCTTCATTGGAAGGACATGGCATATTTGATCATAGTTTATTATAGTAAAGCAAAGTATGTTAATTGTAGTCACATGAAGGTATGGACCCTTATTTGGTTGTGATCCATTTGTAGAGTGTACATGGATGTTGGTTCTAAACCCTATGTTTATCTTGATAAACTTGGAATGCAAAATGTAAAGATCATTTTTGGGAAAACAAATACAAAACCCAATTGTATGCATAAATTGAATACAGGTGCAAACATGAACTGGTGCTGTGCCTCATTATTATGGTTTTCATCTCATTTTTTTCAATCCAGTAACACTCTTCCTCCTCATGTTAAGCCTTTTTAAGAGGCACATATTTTAAATTATTTTGTGGGGAGCCCTGTCCTTAGGGATATGTTTGATTAGAAGTAAATTATTAAAAATGGAAAAAGGGTGAGGGAATAAGTTTTACCTTGTTCGGTATGGTGGAAATTAGGTAAGCCTTTTGTAGAGGCACATATCTCAAAATATTTTGTGGGGAGCCCTGCCCTTAAGGATATGTTTGATTAGAAGTAAATTATTAAAAATGGAAAAAGGGTGAGGGAATAAGTTTTACCTTGTTCGGTATGGTGGAAATTAGGTAAGCCTTTTGTAGAGGCACATATCTTAAAATATTTTGTGGGGTGCCCTGTCCTTTAGGATATGTTTGATCAGAAGTAAAATGTTAAAGATGGAAAAAGGGTGAGGGAATAAGTTTCACCTTGTTTGGCAAGGTGGAAAGTAGGAAGGGAGGCAAGTCCAAAGGGTTCTTATTTAGAAAGGTTTTCTATTAAAAAAAAAAAAAAAAAAAAATTAGAAGAAAGGGTTGATGCAGAAAGTGCGAAGACAATTGCATTAAATTTTAGAAGTCAATTGTCAATTTTAGGTTTATTGTTGGTCAATTGCATTTTATTTTTGGGTTTTTTAGCTATTACATGATTAATATTTTATTTTATTTCTTAGAGTCAAGTTTATCTTTAGAATTCAATTATTAAGCTTTGGCCCAAGTCAATTAGGGTTATAGTCCGGTCTTATTAGCTATTTAAGTGTGCTATTATACTCTAGTGGGGACAGTTTATGATCAAATTTTTATTGGTATTATGCTCATGTTTAGTGCTGATTCCACTCAACAATAGGTACTGAAGCCTACGTTTCATGCCATTCTAGGTGGTGAAGATTAGAATTTTTTGTATTCTTCTTTCTTATTTTGGTCAAATATATTTAAGCTTTGGTATCAGTGCAAAGTTTGATTCATCACAACCACTTAATCACTTGCAACCTAGGATGCATGGACACTTCATTTGGGGCGTCGTACCCATGTTGTAACGGTGTCTAATCTGCTGTATCATGTTATAACTTTTCAAAAATTGCTTGTGTCATTGTATCGTACCTATGCTCGTACCCATACCTGTGTTTGTGTCCATGCATTCTAGCCTACAACCAAAAGCTCAAGCCTCCACCATCAAGCCGTGAACCTAGCCTTCAAAACTTTCAAATCCAATCTTTAGTCAACTCAAACCCCATTAAAAGCTCATAATTTATCCCTAAACAAATCAATGTGAGCGATCGTTAAAAAATACCCAAACACCATCGTCATACTGAACTTGGCAACACTGAATGATTCCAAACGGTCTAGATCACAGCCCAAACAAACCTAGGGCCACCTCTCATCCATTTGGGTTCTCCCAATTGAGCTTGTGACTTTGCCTACACTAGATTGTGAAGATTGCAATTGTGAGTCCCAAATGCTACCGCCCAAACGTATGCTTCCGTTGTCAATATAAAACCTATCGAAGCAGCATCCATTCATCGATCAAAGTCCTCATGCTTGCTATAACAAGTTTCTACTGACAATCCCACATGCAAAAGCGGGTCCTACATTTTTGTCATCATCACATCAATGCAATATTGCCAATGGCATCTTTATTCCACTAAGACTGTAAAACAATTTCATTCATTGAAGCCGAGCCATGCTGCCCCAATTGCTTGACAGGTTGCTCTGCGGCCATTACTCTGTTGGAAAATATTGACTCATTGCCATTGGAGCTGTGCCGATTCTATCACTGCTTGGGTTGATGTTCATTATAATGGATCTTTGTTTTACTTCTTTGCATGCCTGCAACCAAATAGTGCAACTTGACCAAAATTAACACACCGCCACTTGGTCTTGTGAATTTCAGACCCAATCCATTGTAAATAAAAATTGAAGGCCTGAAAACAAGTAACAATGCATATGGGTTTGCCCACTAGCCCATGTAATTAATTTAGCTTAACATCAAGCCGTATGTGGGCCTTGACCCATATGTGCTTGTCATTAGCCAATCAAGGTTCAAAACACAGCAATGTTTAGTCCATAACTAGGTTTTGTCAAGATGAAGCTCATTAGTAGAGGAAAAAAATATTGGTAGAGTGTGGAGAACATCTCTTTATAAGGAACAAGCATACTATAGCTATTTGGTTAGAAATGATTCAAATGAAAGAAAACCTCAGAAAAATATCACCTCAGTCCTATATTCCTATCAAGAGAAACCTCTACCTCAAATCCTATTTGGGTGACTTTTAGATCGAAAAAATAGTTTGAGGCAAGAGAATATCACTTCAGTCCTACTAATTACTTAGCACAATTTGAAGAATACAAGATGCTTGTTCGTATTCTGAATCCCAATTGGTAATGGAGCCCACTTTGGTATCAGTAAAAGCCACACTGAAATTCATCTAAGACCTGCCTATGTGAATCATGTTAATGGATCCTTCCTTTCTACCGATGACCACTAGCAATTAAATTGTAGCTCCCCACACAAGAGACAATAGTGTTGGTATTGAGATTTTGGTGAAGAAACATCTAGACCACCGGAACCTAGTGTTGAAAGAGAAGTATAAGTGCCAATAGATGTTGCTACAATTCTAGAGTACTGAGCAGAGCATTCTGTGGAGTCTAAATAGTGAGTTGGAATACTTGAACCATGTTTAGTAGATTTAATGCAGCTTGTTAGAGAGTCATACATATTGCTTATCGCTGTGAACAGAGCTATCACATTGCTCTTAGTTTGGACAAAGGAAAAATTAGCAGAAAAAGGTGTTTTGCAAAAACAAGAGTGATGTAAGATGAATCAGAAGTGAACAGGGCTTAATGATCTGATACCATGTTAATTAAAGAGAATAAAAGATGGAATTGTACAGAAAAGGAGGACCTATGTTTCCAAGATTCCATTTCCAAAACCATTCATTCATTCATTATATATGGGAGAGTTTGTTATAAGATGGAGAATATTTTGATGGTGACAACTGGTAGGGATACCTCATCAGTTCAATCTTCTAGACTTTTATAGACGAGTACCACTCATATAATACATGTGTACAACCCAATATTATCTCTATAATTCTCTAATAGTGCTCATAATTTCTTGTGCTCTCATTCAAAGCCTTTTGATGATGGCATATGCCACAAATCATGGACCTAATAATGTAGATTATTCTCCTAAATGTGTTCACTATTTCTTGGTTGTGTGCGTGTGTGTGTGTAATAACTTACTACTTTGTGATCTCATATGCAACAAATCATGTACTTGACAATGTAGGTTTATTTCCTAAATGAATTCGCCACTAACATACTAATCAGGGTGGATCACATTCACATGTATTCTTTTCTGTTATTCATTGAAGTCATACTCTATGTTACCTCTTTAATTGACGTCTTTTTTTTTACTATTTCTACTAATGTTGTACTATGACCTTCTTCTAACGTTTATTATTCCTTTCCTTTGACTTGAATCAACTCACTCTTCCTTGCAAGTTCCTTGATTGCTCATCTCTGCACAAGACCAAGCCATTACAAGAGACTCTCCCTCATCCTTTCATTAATATGGACCACCCCCTATTTTTAAGCGAATTTCCTCATTTTGAATTCCATCTTTCTTTGTATTTCCACTATCTTGACAATCTCATTTTTGCTACACCCATTTTATGAACTTGTTGCTTCATAATGGCCACACGGAATACATCATCAATGCCCCTTATTGATGTTAACTTCTGTTTCAGATTTTTTGACCTAGAATTCCTTGACTCTTTCAGTATGATTGTATATATCGTATCTGATGCTCTTTTACAATTGAGTGATTTATATCCAGTAGGTATTTGCTATCAATTCCTTGGCTTTATCACTTCACTTAGGCACAAATTTTGTTAGGTTCTTATTTGTTACTTTACCTGTTGGCAGTCCCTTGGGAGCATGTTACTGTTCCAGTATCTTGTGAATGTTCTTGAAGCAGATATACTACCTCGTAACAGTGTGTATGAAGGTACGCTGATATTTGTTTCTTTTATGCCATCACATCTTTGGGAGGTTGAAGTAGTTCATTGTGTGCTGCAGAAACTATGAACTGGGCCCTTCTGAGGGAATCTTTGCTTAACGTGCTGCTGGTATACTCTTGTCCTTAAAGTCATGAACACCAAAGATTTAACTTCAAACTCCTCCTTCTTGGAGACGCTATTTAATGTTTATTGGAGAGAATGTCAGGTTGTTTAGTCTGATTTCTTTTGCAGGAAAGAAAATTCAAATCTTACAGTACTTATACTTTAATCATCTATTGATGTTCTATATCATGGCTCTTCTGTTGTCTTTCTTTCCAGAGATTTAACTTCAGACTCCTGCTTCTTGGAGACGCTATTTAATATTTATTTGAGAGAATGTGAGCTTTAGACTAGATTTCTTTTGCAGGGGTCAAGAAAATTAAACTACAAAGGCTTAGTGAGAGATTCCTTGACCATTATATGTGGACTATGTCAAATTCAATCTGCATTGAGTAATGATAAGATATGTTCGGAGAATTATGTGGCAAAACCATCTGACAGTTGTGACACTGCTGTGGCAATTTCTTTGCCTGAAATAGGACAGAATACCTGCATTGCCATGCAGAAACTTCTGATACTAGTAAGTTCCAGAACATCCTCTAGTTCAGGATGTTTGAATCAGTCTCACCATGGGCTCTAATAATGTTAACTCTTTAGATTATGGAACTTGATATATCAAAGAAGAAAGCAGATATGAAAGGTTTGACTACCAGAGCTGATGGTGTGAGGTTATTGTTTCTTTTCCTCAAATAGTGAAATTTTAGGTATTGGTTTGTGTTTGTGTATAGTTGTTGAAAAATAAATGCATTGCTGGAATATGTGCAGGACCCCACTGTTGGAGATAATTCTTGATGAACTAACTTACAATAAGGGCCTACTTTCCCCATTTCTCCAGGTATTCATCCAAATATTTTTTCTGTTTTCTCATTTGCAATAAGTGTGCATTTCTGTATTTATATGTACCCACACATGTGAATACGTTGTTTAATGCATTGTAAAAGATGGGGATGCCTCAATAGACACTTGGCTTTATCCAGAAAACAATGGTATAGGTGTTAGCTGCAACTCTGACCACATACCAAAAAATCCATATCCCTTATTAAATATTGAACGCGGGGGTTCATTAGTGCGTTGTTTTACTTTTTGATTTTGATTTTGATTTTTTTTTTATCTAGGAAATTCTTAATCTGCTATGATGTTGCACATGATAAACATTTAGATTTGTAACCATTTTTCTATTGATCAAGATTTTCAGCTGCATCATTACTGCCATTGCCACACCACCTCTGATGCCACCACTGCCAACACTACTAACATCATTGTTACCACACTGCCACCATCACACCACCTTTACTATCACCACCTCCTCACCAACATGAAATATTAGTGATTTCTATGCAAGTTAAACATCGGAAAATGTTTTCAGGATCAATTTCAAGGTACCAACCAAAAATAGAAAAAACAAGTCATTTTCATGTCCCAGGAAATTATTTTTTGTTGAAACAAATGGAGAGTAAGTTGGCTAATTTTTTCTGATTATATTTGGTTCCTAATATATTGCACAATTTGTATTTGCTATTATTTTGTAAAGGTCCATGTTTCCATAGTTTCAAGTGATTCTAGTTTCTTGTTGTGACTTGGTAAGTTACAATTTTCTAGTAGTTATATTATGGGAAAATACACTGTTAGTCCCTAAATTTTAGTGCTTTGAAGATAAGTGATTGCTTTTAGTTCATAGCAAACTTAAAATTGTTGCTTTAGGTCCTTTTGTTAACATCTGTTAAATCTCTCTATGGAATGATGACATGCCCTAACTAAAAATTAACATGTCATCACTTCGTTAGACACGTTTGGGACTAAAAGCGATCGCTATAAATTGTAGGGTATAAAATTGCTCATGGGCTGGAGTTCAAGGACTGAATATATTTTGGTCTTCTTTTATTTTTAAGAATGCCAATATTTTTTTTAGTGCCAATAATGGGGATGGTTTGCAGGTCTTCAATGAACCCAAATGGAAGCTGGATATAATTTTGCAGTATTTCTGGAAGTACATAGCAAAAGTAAGTTGTTAGATTACTGGTACCTCCGTTTAAATTGTCCCAAATGATTCATGTCTATGATGTTTGCCCTTATATATCAAGGCTTTTTGACTTGGGGACAGAACTTTCCTATGTTCATCCAACCTACTAAATGGTGACTTATATGAGCATTTTTAGTTACATGACATATTAAAGTCATGTGACTAATTTAAATGACTTAATGAATTATCTAAAAAAAATACATGTGGATGATCAGTTGAACTGCCACATAACGGGTTAGTGGAGATTCCTTTAATCCGGCTTAGAGGAGAACTGTCCTTGACATGAATTTCAAGGTAATACAATATGTTTTTCCTACTATTGTATTATCTCCATATGGTTAATTGCATCCTATTTTGCGCAGCCTTCTATTCGTACTCGAAGATCAACTGATTTTGTAGATGACGAAACTTTCAATGGAGTTTTGAAGTGCTTTTCAAATGGTACTAGCACAAAAGGCATCATAAAAAGGATTGGTATAAAAGAAATTCAGTTGCTTTTAGCACATGGTTATAAGGTGATTTTTCTTGTATCTCAAGCAACATTTACATCTTGATGCCCTACAGCTACAGGTTATTGTGTTTTACCACATGACTCATTCTTGTAGTATACCTGTCTTCATATTGACTAATATGAATTATTTTCGTATATATTTTGACATATGAGGTTAATATATAACAAGCTTTAACTTGTTATGCTTCACGGCTTCACCTTGTTTATAGTTAATTTCCTTTCCTTAGAATATGATCTAGAAACATTGGTTAATCTTTTGTTCAGTAGTCATCTGTACCATTTTTGGGATAGTAACTCCCTTTCTTGCTGATAAGTTCAGATAAAACTCTCTTTCAGGCTCAATTGTTGCTATTGTCTGAACAATGCCCTGCTGAAGCCATCTCAGATTCCAAGGAAGATGTGAGAGGCAACTCTCTTGTGGAAATAAGCAAGAATATGATCTCTGCTTTCAATAGTTTTAGGAGAACTGATGAGTAAGGCTCATAGGCATTCAGCAGTTAACTTGCTTTTGCTTGTTCTCTTTGCATGAATTCTAGTAAATTACCACTTAACCCAAAAACTTATACTAATAGAAAATGGTGAATTTAATCATTTAATTTTTTTTTTCTAACACTACTCATGTATGAACCCAAATCCCCCTCAATAAATGGGGCTCAACTTGAACTTTTAATTTTAAACGAGAGATAGGGTGGAGACAAAGTTGGAACCCAGGATCACGTACTCTAAATTACCAACCAATCATTAGAGCCCAAAATTATTGTGTAAGAAACTGTCAAAATCTATTACCTTGAGAAGTCAAATTATTTACCAAAGGGCATAGCCAAATCAACTTGTCTTTTCTATATAATTTTTTTACCTGAAATTCAACATGGCACGCTTGTTTAATGGAAAATTTTATTACCTCTGATTGGTTTTCACATGTATCATGATGGCAATATTTAGTTTTTACCCAAACTTATAATACAGCTTGGAAGTTATCGTAGTTCATTTTGAATCATGTCTATAACTACAGCAGTCTCAATATTGAACTGAGATTTATATAGTTTTTAAAAAATTCGATCTAAAAAGTCACTGTCCTTGCGGGAGCAGTAAACTGTGAGGATATCATGACATATTCCTTGGACAAAATCATCTTGTTTGTTAGTTATATGAAGTGTCTGCTGCGTTTATCTGAAATTAGATGACAAAATCTTGAGTCTAGTAAATCAAGTGGTTGATTCTCTCAGTATCTTTCTTTTTCGTGCTGACTAATGTTACTTGCAATGGTGTAGGTGCATGGAGATTTCGTCATGTGTTAAAGAAGCAGTGTTTACAGCAGCGACACTCCTCTCTAAATGACTCAGAATCATTGACTCATTCTGAAGGATGCTATGCTACAGGTAATCTGATTGTTCATTTCCACATGTATAGTAATGGAGAGGCACCTGTATGAATTCTCTCTATATTGACTTGATTGCCAGCCAGCAGCATATTTGTGTAGGGCTTTGCTGCTTTCATTACGTTATCTATTTTCTAACTTCCCAACTAATGGGAGTTACTGTTTTTACTCTTTGTTGTTTTCCCCCGGTGTATAATTTTTGGTCTGTCATACTTATGCCCGTTTTTTAGTTGGCCAATTACCCTGAATTATGTCCTTGTAATTCAAAATGGTTAGTTGTATATTTTGCTCAGCCTTGATGTGGATGGTGACCCATTGGATGAAACAATGGCTAGCCAAAATTTGTTTACCCTTTGAGATTTCTACCCCGTTATTTGTCCCTTCTATTTTTCTAATTTATCCTGTTCTGCTTTCTATTTTATACTTGCATATCTAATCAAACAAGCAAAATAATGAGTTAATTACTTAGCTCCTCCAGAATGCAATCTCTACCGACAATTTTTTTCTTTTTTAATGGTAGTTTCCCTTTTAAAAAAAATGTGTATGTTTAACATAAATGGCTAGTTTACATTTTTAGAGTTGACTCAGTCAACATGGATTTTTCTGTAAGTGCCGCCAGATTAAGATTTTGCAAAATGATATAGTTTTTTTTCTCTTTTAATGCGTGCAATTGATCATGTCTGGATTGAAAATGATTGCTCAAGAAAAGGATATCCGCATTCATAAAATGTTCGAAGTTTTCACTAATAATTGGAGCTCAAAAAATGAAACTACTTCTAATTATAAAAAACACAAAAAGGGCACAACCTAAGTATACGAGAAGTATACAAAGGGAGAACTCCAGCAGAAAAGAAATTAAAATAAAACTAAAAAATGTAATAAACATTATGAGATCGCGTAAGTCTTCAATTTGGTATGTGCTCCCTTGAATGTGAATTGGTCAACGCACTAGTTCGCTTCTTGGTACTGGCGTTGTACTTGTACCATCACCCTTCACAAATTAACGAGTAATTTGTTGCAATTAGAGACAACCCCAAATGCCTATGGTTGGTACTTGGGTTGTTTGCTCATCTATGCAAACATGGGATGGCAATATAAGAGTCATCTCAATTCTCAACCTACAAAATAATATCCTTATAACCCTTGTGCCATGTAAGATGAAAGTGGCAATACTACGTGTTCTGTCCAAAGTCCAAAGCAGCGCTGCTCATTTGGATGGAAAAACCGTTCAGCTATTGCTCCAAATGCTCATTTGTCTAGCTTAATGACAATCTTGTAGAATTCATGTGTTTCTGAAAACCTACACCGGGGCTGTTGTCTCAAAAGGGCGTTTTGAGAGGTATATAGTTCTAAGCGTATTTCTTAAAGAAGTAAATGAGTTTTGGAGGCTTGGTAAGCCATAAGGCCCATAACCAATTCTAGGATGGAGTGGGGGTGAGGTTCTGCGAGACATTTGTAGTATTTACGAAGTGAATAAGTGTTGACGGTGAGTACTGAGTTCCAAACTTCATATTCCATACATTTGTAATAGCTAGAATTAAGTCTATGATATGGTGGGGATCCTTAGGGGAGTTAGATGCAATTGTCAGTCTTTTAGATGATCTAATAGCTTTACAATTGTGAATTTATGTTCGTTGGCAGGGTGGGAGCCAATGAAACTTTGACAAAGTGGACCAACAGGTAACCAATTATCATGCCAAAAATGAACTTGTTTCCTAATCCCAATTTTTTAATGTAATGCTTTAAGTAATAAATCCTACCCTCTCCGTATGATCATCCAAGTGGCAGATGTTCGACGTTTCAGGACACTAAAGAATGAGTTGTGTGGGAACCATTTGTCAACACACATGTCTGTAATAAACATCATAACTAATATGTTGAGAATCTATTGCTAACCCTAAATTTTGGGACTAAGGCTTTGTTTATTGTTGATGATGTCTATAATGAAGATGGTAGACTTGGCTAATCCTTGTCTTCATACTAATGAGGTCTAACTTGACTAGGATTAGGATCTTTTTGAATTTTTAGGTTACTTCACTATGGAGCTTTTAAAATTGTATTTATTCATTTTGCAATTAGTTGATTAATTTTTCCCATATCATTGAAATATTAAATAGATACCAAAATGACAATACTCCAAAGTTAAAAAAAAAAAAAAAAAAAAAATTTAATGACATGGTAAAATTCAATCTACTCATTTCAAAATAAATGGATATGTGTGCGTGTAACTTATTAATAAATAAAAATTTAAAAAAAATTAAGGCAAAGTTCAATTTTGTAATCTTCTCATTTATTTATTGGGGAATAATGAGAAATTACATTTTCCCCTAAACTAACATCTATGTAACATCTTGCACCTTATCGTCTATTTAGCAGTTAGGTTGGACAGAAAAAGTCCTGTGAGTCGTGTGCATGACCTGTTTTTTCGACCAACTTAACTACCAAATAGGCAAAATGGCATTGAGTGTCACACAAGCATTAGTCTAGAGGGGATCGTGCATTTTTATAATTTAGGAGGGTAAGTGTAAATGGAGGTATAGACTAAGAGGGTAAAGTGTTAATTATGCATGAAAAATGAGTTTATACATCCAACAATAAACAATATTTGATTGGCAAGAAATTTGACATGAGTGTTAATAAAATAGAAAAGATGAATTACAATAGCGAAGTTTTCAAATTATTAATTCAAAAAAAAGTTCTTAAGTAGTGTAATAATTCAAAAATAAATAATTTTTATTTATTTTTGAATTGTGGATTTCTCACATTGTTAAGTATATAAAATGGAGTAAAAAGGAGTGAGGCCAGTTTTTACAAAATTTATTGCATAGAACTAATAAAAAATAATAAACAGGCAAACAAAGAAGAAAAAAAATAACAATTTAAAAAAGAAGAAGAAAAGGAGTGTAGGGGAGATTTTTGTATCAGCCTCTACAATCATGTTTGTTCTCTTTGGGGAGCCATGCCCGTAAGATTTTGTTCTAAAGAGGTGGGAGCTTGTCCCACATCGCCTAAAGAAGCGCCCTGCTCATGGTTTATAGGCTTCTGGAGCAACCATGAGTGTACCACTATTAGCAGTGGGAAAGATGACCTTCCATCTTATCTTTTCTATCTTCTTGCTGGCATTCAATTATTTCTTAAAAAAAAAAAAATTACGTTTGAAAAAAGGTAATATGCATTAGCTAGTGGAAGACTTACTAAGGTGATATGCAAGTCTCTCCATAGAATAATTAAATGTGAAGTTTCCAATGTCTCCTTAATTTTACACATTAATATTCTAATATATATATATATATGTGTGTGTGTGTGTGTGTGAGATATCATAAGATCAATTTTTCATGGTCTGCATGTATTTTTTGTGGGTGAAGTTGATTACGTGTGATTAATTAAAATTAATTTTGATTGGTCAATAATTCAAATTAATTGAGAAATTTATGTGATTCACTAATGGATTTAATAAAAAATAAGCTTTTTTTTTTTTTTTTTTTTTTTGGAGAACTATAAAAAATAAGCTTGGTGCATAAGAATAAAATGGATAATCAGATAATAAGGGAGTTGTTGATGATTAAGTATTTTTTTTTAAAAAAAATGGCATTTCAAGGGCCGAGGAGCGCGGCATGGCGCCCAGAAGAGCTCCTGAAGCCCAGTAAATCATACAGAGTTTCGACGGGACGCCGAGGAGGGGGACAAGTGGGACGTGCTCTGTATAAAGCTACTGCCACCGCATTAAAGACTTCTCACCTACCCGCCTGGCCGCATTAATGGGGAAGTGACTTCTGAGGGGACGGTGATAAGTTTTATAGCCATTGGGGAGCGTTTTCAGGGACAAGACGGATGGAAGCCAAGAGTGGGGAGTATAAATAAGAAGGGAGAACCACTGGAAGGGGATCTGGACCTTTCTTCTCCAAGGGTATTCTCTCCTCCTGTAAAGGGCAAGGGAAGTAAGGACCGAGACTCCTCGGCCCACATCCGAGGAAAAGCCAAAGTCGCACCACCAGCTCGAAGTGCACCAATAATAGACTCCGCCCGAACGCCATCACTCTCTGCCACCCCGGAAGGTCCAGGCTTTAAGCCCACTCTCTAAAAATTTATTGTATAGGCCACTTGGGCTGGCCTGATCACGCATTTGGGCCCAAGGCTTGATTTGTGCCCTTACAATTGGCGCCGTCTGTGGGAAGCCTCGACGAAAGGGACGTGAAGTGTCATGGAAAGCTCGAGTTTACGTGGTGCAGAATCCATAGGATCCCAGCGTGAGGATCACTTCTTGCAGTTGGAGCGAGAAAGAGATTGCGAAGCCAGCGTGCGCACCGGACATACGCGCGAGAGGAGTCATGCACGGGACGGAAGTAGAACTTCCCGCGAGAAAAGTGTCGAGACCCTGCAAAGGGAGATCGACCACCTAAAAAAGAAACTGCTCCGGGAGAAACGACGACGTACGCCTTCTCCTTCAGATCGGTCTTCAGCAGATTCTGGCAGTAGCTTCTGCAGCTCCAAGTAAAGGACCCCCCAGTGAATCCTCCTCTCACGAGGATGAACGCCATCGTGAACCTAAGGACAAGAGGACGTCCTCCAGAGGACTGGCCAACAACGCGCTGACCCAGGCGCTCCACCAGATATCTAAGTCGCCTTTCACTCGGAGGATTGAGAAGGGAAATCTTCCGAGGCGGTTCACCCAGCCAACCTTCACCATTTACAACGGAAGGACGGACCCAGTAGAACACGTGAGCCATTTCAGCCAAAGGATGGCGGTGCACTCAAAGAATGAGACCCTGATGTGTAAAGTCTTCCCTTCTAGTCTGGGACCTGTCGCGATGAGGTGGTTTAATGGCCTGAAGGCAGGTTCTGTCGATTCCTTCATGGAGCTCACCAGGGCGTTTGGCTCATGGTTCATCATGTGTAGTAGGGTACCTCGGCCGCTGGATTCACTGTTGTCCATGGCCATGAGAGAAGGAGAGACCCTCAGGGCGTATACCGATAGGTATTGGGAGATGTACAACGAAATTGATGGGGACTTCGACCAAGTCGCCATAAGCACCTTCAAGGTCGACCTCCCGAATTAGCACGACCTGAGGAAGTCGTTGACCAAAAGGCCTGTCAAGAGCGTACTACGGCTCATGGACCGCATCGATGAATATACACGAGTTGAGGAGGATCAGCTGCAAGTGAAGGGGAAGGCGAAGGTTATCCTTTAAGAGAGTTCGTTGGGCAACCTCACCCGACACCTACGCAGGGGGTTGGCGCCGTGTTCCGTGAACCCATACAGCTGGTGTTCGAGAAAATCCGTCACGAACCCTACTTCAGATGGCTTAGCAAGATGATAGGAGACCCTACGAAGCGTAACCAGAATCTCCATTGCCAGTATCACCAAGAAAACGACCACACGATCGGGAACTGCAGAAATTTACGAAATTATCTAGAGCATTTGGTGAAGGAGGGAAAGTTAAGGCAGTTCTTGTATCGGCTAGATGGGCAGGAAGAACATTTGGGGACAGCAGATCATGGCCGTCACACCCCCAGGCCCCCTTTGGGAACCATTAACGTCATCCTCGCTGCTCTTGGAAGGACCGGCTCCTGCCCCTCTAGGGTGATGTCCGTGGCGCGAGCCCTAGCCGAGAGTCTTAGCTCCGAGCCCAAGAAGTTTAAGGGTAACGGACCCCTGCTGCTGGGGTTCTCGGATGAGGACAAGGTGGGAACCATCCAGCCGCATGACGATGCCTTGGTCATAATGCTAAGAATCGGAGGTTATGATGTGAGAAGGGTAATGGTGGATCAAGGAAGCGACGCATACATTATGTACCCTAACCTGTACAGGGGTTGAACCTGAGGGAAGAGGACCTTTCGGGCTACGACTCACCACTGATAAGCTTGGAGGGAAAGGTAGTCATCCCGAAGGGGCAGATCAGGTTGCCTGTACAGTCAGGCCCAACGGTGGTAGAAGTGGATTTCATTGTGGTCGACGCCTACTCTCCTTACACGGCCATTGTGGGGAGACCTTGGCTGCACGCTCTAGGGGCTGTCTCTTCCACTCTCCATGCCAAGGTGAAGTTCCCTTTTGGCGGCTGAGTTGAAGAAATTATTGGGAGTCAATCTGCGGCGAGGCAGTGCCTAACGGCCGCAGTTATGCACAGGCTGGAACTGGAATCCGCGACCCTGATTGCGCCGACCCAATAACAATTAGCCTCTTTCGCCACAATGGTAGGGTCAATGGCGGAAGAGCTCGCGTGCGAGGGGCTAGACAAAGTTCTAGTGGACAACGACCTAGATAGATTTTCCAAGTAGGAACCCAGCTGTCGGCCGAGGAGAAAGAGGGGCTGATCGCGCTCTTGAAGGAGAACATTGACGTATTTGCATGGGATGCGTACGAGGTACCTGGGATCGATCCGAACTTCATTTGCTATCACTTGAATGTCAACCTGGTTGCCATGCCGAAGAGGCAACCCCCTCGGCGCTCTTCCAAAGAGCACTCAGAAGCCGTCAAAGATGAAGTCGTCAAACTTAAGAGAGCTAGGGCTATCAAGGAGGTGTTCTATCCTGAGTGGCTTACACACACAGTCGTGGTGAAGAAGAAGAATGGGAAGTGGAGGGTCTGCGTGGACTTCACGGATCTGAACAAAGTTTGCCCCAAAGACTCGTTCCCAATGCCTCGCATAAATTAGTTGGTAGACGCGAAGGTCGGCCACCCTCGAATGAGTTTTCTGGACGCCTTTCAAGGGTACCACCAGATACCATTGGCATCGGAGGACCAAGAGAAAATGACCTTCGTCACCCCCACTGGTAACTACCATTACAGGGTGATGCCCTTCGGCTTGAAAAACGCAGGGGCTACCTATCAGAGGATGATGACTCGGATGTTTGAGGCACAGTTGGGAAAAACTGTTGAAGTATACGTGGATGACATGGTTGTGAAGAGCAGGGCTGTATCGGAGCATGTGGCCGGCCTGAACAGCACATTCCAAATGCTCCTTTGGTGTAGGGTCTGGCAAATTTCAAAGCTATATGCTCACTCATAGAGGTATTGAGGCCAACCCTGCCCAGATCACCGCGACCTGTAACCTGCAACCTCCCCGCAACTCGAAGGAGGTCCAAAGGCTGGTAGGGATGACGGCTGCCCTCAATAGGTTCATTTCCCGGTCCGCAGACAGATGCCGACCCTTCTTCCAACTGTTAAACAAATGGAAGTGGTTCGAATGGAACGAGGAATGTTCTTTAGCCTTCCAGTAGCTGAAGGAATACCTCTCTCGGCCGCCCATAATGTCTCTCCCCGATTTGGATGAGGTACTATTAGCATACATAGCGGTGGCCGCCCACGCCGTTAGCCTGGTTCTGATATGGGATAACGGTGATATACAGAGACCAGTCTATTATGTGAGCAAGTCCCTGCAGGAGGCCGAAGTCCGGTATCTGCCGTTAGAGAAGGCAATTCTGGCCGTGGTGCACGCGACGCGCCGGCTCCCGTACTACTTTCAATCCCACACCGTTGTCGTACTGACACAGCTCCCACTTAGATCCGTGCTGCGGAGTGCTGACTACTTCAGCAGAATCGCCAAATGGGGACCGTTCTGGGGGCCTTTGACATCAAGTACATGCCCCGCACCTCTATGAAGGGGCAAGTCCTGGCCGACCTGGTGGCGGAGTTTGTTGAGCCTTCTATAGAGGAAATCCTAGAGATTTGGGGAATGGACGAAAGACCGGTTGGTGTAACCTCGTGCGAGAAACCTCCGGGGTGGAAGCTTTATGTGGATGGAGCCTCCAACCAGAAAGGTTCGGGCGTGGGAGTAGTTTTGATATCTCCGGATGGAATCATCGTGAAAAAGTCTTTGAGGATAGCACTCTCGGCTACCAATAATGAGGCCGAATACGAAACTTTGCTGGTGGGAATGGATATGGCGCGAAAGATGGGGGGAAAGTCGGTGCAGGCGTTCTCAGACTCGCAGCTGGTGGTCGGCCAGGTGGGAGGAAAATTGGAAGCCAGGGAACCGAGAATGCGGGAGTATTTAGCCCGCGCCAAGCGCTTGCAAGCCGAATTCGAGTCTTTCGCACTATCGCATGTCTCCAAGAGCGGAAATACCCACGCTGACTCGCTGGCCAAACTCGCAACCTCCTCGGCTCAAGGCCTTCCTCTGGTTATTCTCGTTGAGGACCTATTTAGGCCAGCTAGGCCGGATTGCCGTGCCCTCGGGATCCACTAAGTCAGAGCGAGACCTAGTTGGATGGACCCCATAGTGTCTTTCCTTAAACACGACATTCTGACAGAGGAAAAATCTGAGGCCGACAAGATCCGTAGAAAGGCTCCGCAGTTTTGGCTATCCGAGGACGAGAAGCTCTATAAACGCTCCTTTTCGGGGCCCTACCTACTGTGTGTGCATCCGGAAGGAACGGAGCAGCTCTTGGAGGAGTTGCATGAAAGGATATGTGGTAGCCACACGGGCGGAAGATCGCTAGCTCATAGGGCCCTTACGCAGTGGTACTGGTGGCCAAACATGCAAAGAGAGGCACAGGAGTACGCAAAAAATTGTGATCAGTGTTAGAGATTCGCTCCCAATATCCACCAGCCCGGGGGCATCCTTAACCCTTTGGCCAACCCTTGGCCATTTGCACAGTGGGGCTTAGACATAGTGGGACCATTTTCGAGGGCAGCAGGTAACAAAAGGTGGTTGCTCGTTGGGACAGACTATTTCACCAAATGGGTGGAAGCCGAGCCCCTTTCGAATATCCGAGACGTGGACGTAAAGAAGTTTATTTGGAAAAACATCATCACCAGGTTTGGGATCCCCCGTACTCTGATATCAGATAACGGACTGTAGTTCGACAGCAAGGCCTTCAGAAAGTATTGTGGGGACTTTGGCATTACGAACAGATACTCTACCCTAGCCTACCGATAGGGGAATGACCAAGCCGAAGCAATCAACAAGTCGATAGTCAATGGGCTTAAGAAGAGACTGGACGATGCGAAGGGAAAATGGATGGATGAGGTACTACACGTGTTGTGGACTTACCAAACCACGCCGCGAAGGTCCACAGGGGAGACACCTTTTGCGATGGCGTATGGCGCTGAGGTTGTGAGCGCTAGGGTTCCCGACGATGAGGGCGCAGTCTTTCACCCTAGATGCTAATGACGACATGCTACTGAAGGGGCTGGACTTGGTGGAAGAAAGG
Organism: Castanopsis chinensis; assembly: GCA_032878915.1. NCBI lineage: Eukaryota > Viridiplantae > Streptophyta > Magnoliopsida > Fagales > Fagaceae > Castanopsis > Castanopsis chinensis. The sequence continues at coordinate 10,105,074 of JAVQMG010000130.1, forward strand.
CGGGAAAACGCTATAGTCTGGCTAGCTTGCTACCAGCAAAAGCTCAAGCGGGGGTACGACTCTCGCGTATAATCCAGGCCTCTCGCTCTGGGAGACCTAATCTTGAAAAAAGTTGTCGGAACTGCTAAGGACCCATCGTGGGGAAAATTGAGACCAAACTGGGAGTGGCCCTACCGTATAACCTCTGTGGCCGGCGTAGGGTCATATTATCTCGCTGACTTGGAAGACAAACTTGTAAAACGACCCTGGAATGTAAACAACCGGCGAAGGTACTACTATTAATAAAAGGCATACATGCCAAACATTTGGACATTATTGTATCATGCTAATTGTTAATATATCAATCTCTATTGCCAAACTATGCGTAAGTGTTAATGTCAACCTAGGCTAAGCCAGGTTCTCAGACCTTCTGCCTTGGGAAAATTTAACACGCAATTCATTTTTTAACTAAGTGTTAATGTCAACCTAGGCTAAGCCAGGTCCTCAGACCTTCTGCCTTGGGAAAATTTAACATGCAATTCATTTTTTAACTAAGTGTTAATGTCAACCTAGGCTAAGCCAAGTCCTCGGACCTTCTGCCTTGAGAAAATTTAATGCGTAATTCATTTTTTAACTAGGTGTTAATGTCAACCTAGGCTAAGCCAGGTCCTTGGACCTTTTGCCTTGGGAAAATTTAACACGCAATTCATTTTTTAACTAAGTGTTAATATCAGCCTAGGCTAAGTCAAGTTCTCGGATCTTCTGCCTTAGGAAAATTTAACACGCAATTCATTTTTTAACTAAGTGTTAATGTCAACCTAGGCTAAGCCAGGTCCTCGGACCTTCTGCCTTAGGAAAATTTAACATGCAGTTCATTTTTTAACTAAGTGTTAATGTCAACCTAGGTTAAGCCAGATCCTCGGACCTTCTGCCTTGGAAAAATTTAACACGCATTTCATTTTTTAACTAAGTGTTAATGTCAACCTAGGCTAAGCCAGGCCCTTGAACCTTCTGCCTTGGAAAAATTTAACATGAATTTCATTTTTTAACTAAGTGTTAATGTTAACCTAGGCTAAGCCAGGTCTTCGGACCTTCTGCCTTGGGAAAATTTAACGCGCAATTCATTTTTTAACTAAGTGTTAACGTTAACCTAGGCTAAACCAGGTCCGCGGACCTTTTGCCTTGGGAAAATTAAATAGGCAATCCACCCTTTAGCCAAGTGTTAGATTATGCACGATCAAATTTTACATGCACTTTGTCTTTTGAGTAATTGTGAGATTGCGCAAATTAGCTTTTTGTTTATTAACCCGATTATGTTGGGGATCACGTGCAATGAGGCAAATTATACAAAAATGAACATAGTCCATCAAGGAAGTTACACTATCAAAGCAAAACACTGAGATTCAAAAAAGCTGTTTACATTAAAGCTGGAAATAAAAGTTACAAGGCAAATGGTTAATAACAAAAACGGAGCCAAGAGCGGCCTATCCCTTTGTTTTCAGCGGAAGGTCCCCTCCTGTTTTCACCGAGGATTCCTTGGCCTTTCCCTCCACTTCAGCTCCTTTCTCCCCAGCCTCAGGCGGAACCTGGACCTGCTTCCCCTTGTCCTTCGGCTTGGGCGGAGGCATAACCTATCTAGCCAGCTCGCCCGACTTCTTCTCGGCCCCTTCACCAGAGGCAACAACCTCTTCGAGGGGCAGGATTTGCTCGTGAGAGGAGGGAGGCAACAAAAGGGCCACAGTCTCAGGAGCAACCAGTGGGGCAGGAGTGTCTTCGATAAGCTTGATATCCTTGGGATACCAGACTCTGCTGTCCTCCACTCGGAGTTGGCAGGGACTCCCGCAGCATTTAGGGCTTCCGCCCAAACCTGCTTGCAGTATTCCCTGCACAGCTTGGCCAGCTCCTCAGTTAGGCGGTTCTCCGTCGCCTCGACCCCTTCGTTGTAGGCGGCTCTGGTGGCGGCCTCCACGGTCTCTTTTATGGTATGAGCCGCTTCTTTGGCCTGTGCAAGCTCCCTCTTTAAGATCGAGATCTCTTGCCCTGCTTTGGACAGTGTCTTGTCCCTTTGGTGCAATAGCTTGCGTTGGTTCTCCATCTGAGCCGTCACCGTCTTTAAGCCCGCATCCAGGCTTCTCCTCTCAGTCTGCTCCGACGACAGTTTGGCGGCCAGGTCAGCCTTCTCCGCCTTGGCACAGCCCAGCTCCTTCTCAACCTTCGCCTTGGCAGACTGCTAGGCACCGACCTGGTTTTAGCAGTGCTCCACCAGCGCATCAGTAGCGAAGGCCTCCTAGATGGCCTGCGGAGGGAAGTCCCAACGGGTACATAGTAAACGAAAAGTTAACATACACGAAGACTAAAATGACAACAGGAAGCTAGAGGTATAACGCGTACCAGGCCTAGGTTCCTCTTGAGGGAAAGAAAGAGGCGTGTTCGGCCCATCCTCCCTAAGTCCTCTATGTCCCTAGGCAGGAGAAGGGGTTGCTCCAGGGCATTAGCTAGGTGAGAGGCGTGACCTCTCTGAAAATCTCAGATGCTCGCCTGGAGAGACACTGGAGCCCTGTCCACTTCCAGAGCAGGGGACCAGCTAGACTCCCCTTGGCGGACCTTGGCTTGCCCACGGATCTCCCCGTTCTCGACGGATGAGGCTCGCCCCCCACCCTTAGCAACTTGCTGTTGCTGTTGCTGCTGCTGCTGCTGCAGCTGCCTCTGATGCTTTTGCTTCTTCTCCCTCTCTCTGTTCACCTCCTCATTCTCGTTCCTCCTCTTCTTTCGGACGATAGGGGTAGGAGGAAGTGGGTCGGATGGAGGGGGAGGGGGAGGCGGGGGCAATTTTGGCTGGGACCTGGAGGCGTCCGCTCTGGAAACTTGGGCCCTCGTCTTCTTAGCAAAGAGTGTCCTCAAGCTCGACATGTCGTCGTCGTCTTTTGAGCTGTCTTTTGGTTGGGCAATCACTAGGCCTTTAATACAGGATTTATTGTCCGAAGTGCCATCTTCTTCATCCGAGATATCGACCACGTGGACCCCCAATGGTCTCTCGGCCTCCTCTAGACAGAACCGGTCAATTTCTTCGTTAAGGGATGGGGGGAAAGTCGCAGACTCTTCTCGGACAATCTAGTCCTCCTACTGTACCGCCAAAGGGACAGCTTCGACGGCCCGACCGTACAGGATGGTGGATGGCTCGTCTGGTATGGCTCGTGGGGTGAGGAATTCGGGATAGTGAACGTCTATCCTCGCGCGTCTGCGATCACCCACAAGGATGGTGTCCTCGATCTCACCAAAAACCTTTGATATGGGATCGTACCCCAATATGAGGTGGGCGGCCCTCACCTGCAGATCTCCGGTTACAAAGACCTCGGATCTCAGAACCTTATTAAGGTCCGAGATATTAACGTCGCCCAAGCAAGGAGAAGTATGCCGTTTGTCTGCAAGGAAGACAACAAAGGAGCTAAACATGGTTAGATACTAATGGCAAATCCAGTAAAGAAAAGCAGCAAATGGCAACGCATCTACCAAGGGGAGCATAATGGGGCGAAAACAAAAAAGAAAGAGGGGGGAAAAACCAAAAACTCCTAGGTCTTGGGAAATCACACCTGGCTACCCCTCGTTCACTGGGCAATGGGGACCGTCATACCACCGTCCGGTGGCGATGAGGTAGTCATCCTTCATGCCCTTATTGGACTTGGGCAAACAGGAGATGAGCCTGACGGTGTTAGACCTCGACTTGAGGTAATAGCCGGCGTCTCTCAACCGGTGGTGCCCGTACATGTACACGACGTTGTGCCATGTAAGGCGCAGACCCATCTGCTCGTTCAGGGCATCGACGCAGCCTAATATCCTAAACATGTTGGGTGTACACTAATCTGGACACAACCTATGGTTACGAAGGTACTCGCTGGTCACGTCCTTTATGGGGAGAGTCATCCCACCCTTCAGGAAGGCGATTAAAGGGATGACTACTTGACCCTCTTGCCTAGAATCTGCTACGGCCTCTGAGGGGTAGTATTTCAGGCCCACATCCGGAGAAATGTGGTATTTGGCCCGAAATCCCTCCATGCCAGAAGCGGTATCAACTAGACACTTAAATCTACCCATTGGGTTGAAAATCAAGGTGAAGAGTTACGGTGAAAGAGAAGGGAGGTTGATAGCCGAGGAGAAACTTACAGGAGGAAGGTGTGCGAACTTGTGAGAACTTCTTGAAAGAGAGTGAGATTGAAAGCTCTGGAGTATATTTGCTCTTTGGTAGAAGTGAGGGGAGTCGCGGTTACCAAGGCACTTTGAATGATTGAAGGCCGGCAGTTCGTGAGAAAAATCCAGCTCAAATTTTCGAGAATAAACCCAAGCCGTTAGATCCGCATCTCACCGTTGAACGTGCACGACAGGAAGTTACTCAGTGCAATTAATGCAGGCGTTGTGTGTTACGAAGCATCCAAGGTCTCCCCAGAACATGCGGGCGGATCCCGCGCGTGCGACAATTAAGAGGTCACGTGGGAGAAGGATTCGCAGGTCAAAAACCCATTTGCCTTCTCGGATCGGAGTCAAACGACTTTTTGAGGGGCTATTGTGGGGGGCAAAGACGTCAGAACACCATACGAGCCTTGGGCTTGGTCCGAGAGCTCAGACTCCGCCAGTGGGCCGTAAGCAAAGAGTAGGGCCTCTTAAAACGGGGGCCCAGGAGCGCGCCGACCAGGCATCGGCCAGTTAGGAAAGGATCCGAGGAGAGGGTACCCTTGGACAACGGCATCAAGGGCCGAGGATTGCAGCATGGCGCCCAAGGAAGAGCTCCTAAAGCCCAGTAAATCATATAAAGTTTCGACGGGACGCCGAGGAGGGAGACAAGTGGGACATGCTCTGTATAAAGCTGCTGCCGCCATCGCATTAAAGACTTCTCACCTACCTGCCTGGCCGCATTAATGGGGAAGTGAGTTCTGAGGGGACGGTGGTCAGCTTTATAGCTATTGGGGAGCGTTTTTAGGGACAAGTCGGATGGAATCCAGGAGTGGGGAGTATAAATAAGAAGGGAAAACCACTGGAAGGGGATCCGGACCTTTCCTCTCCAAGGGTATTCTCTCCTCCTGTAAAGGGCAAGGGAAGTAAGGACTGAGACTCCTCGACCCACGTCCGAGGAAAAGCCAAAGTCGCACCGCCAGCTCGAAGTGCACCAATAATAGACTCCGCCCGAACGCCATCACTCTTTGCCGCCTCGGAAGGTCCAGGCTTCAAGCCCACTCTTTAAAAATTTATTGTATAGGCCACTTGGGCCGGCCCGGTCACGCATTTGGGCCTAAGGCTCGATTTGTGCCCTTACAAAAAGCTAGATCTAAAAATTCATTTAAAAACCAATTCTGTTTTTTATTTAAGAAATCAGATTTGAATTCTCTCTTTGAAGTTCATTCCGTTCTTTAATTAAAAAATCAGATTTGGAAATTTTTGTTAAAAATCTCTTTTGTTTTCTAAATTAAAAAACTAGATTTAAAATTCTTTTTTGAAGGATCATTCCTTTTTTATTTCAAAAATCAGGTTTGAAAACCCTTTTTTAAAATCCATTCTTTTTTATTTTAAAAATCAGATCTGAAAATTTTTTGTCAAAAATTTATTTTGTCTGTTAATTTAAGAATTAGATTTGAAACTTCTCATTAAAATTTATGCCTTTTGATAATTAAAAGTGGATTTGAAAATTTTATTTTAAATCATTTTTTATTTCTGAGATTTCCCTTTGAAAATTCTTTTCCTATAATTGAAATTCAGATTTAACATCTTTTTACATAAGAGCTACATCTCTAAAATTTTTGCATATAAACCAACTATAGATCTAGGAATATTAACACAACAAGTTGCATAGCATTTTTTAAGGGTATTTAAATGGTCATTTTAAAGTCTTGAAGACCAAACTTTGTCTAGGCAGAATAGGCGCCTAACATCTTCCTATTCTATAATCTAACCCCCAAACTTTAGATCTTAGGTTCGTAGAATAGTGTCTTATTTTCTTTTGATAGATTGTAACTAGAAAACAAGGCCATGTAACTTTTTTACAAATTGTAACTAGGAAACAAAGTTATGTATAGTTCTTTCTATCAAGTTGTATTGTTTTAAATTAATGAGAATGTTTATTATTCAAGACATCTTGTAATCTTTTGTATAGTATTCTTATTTTTGTTATAAAATAAGTGTCGACTTCGTATAATCTCAAAAAGAGATGTGCCAATGCTTAACTCCTTTTAAGTGCCAAGTTCCTGGTCTCACACACACACACACAATATTTTTAATTGAGTGATAATTCTTTTGTATATTGAAACCTTCAATTAGATTGTTATTGAGGATGATTTTTTAGTGGAAAAAAATTGAAGAAAAAGAGCTCGAAATCCTTTTGGGTTCTTAGAAAATGCAATAATGAGGAAAAATGGCACAACACATAAAATGCATAAGTTTAAAACTTTTCTTTACATATAACATAAAGGGAAATTTGAGAAAGGTGGTGAGAGAGAGGAAAGACTTGTGTATGCCATTATTTTCACCCCATGACCTCTTAATGTGGCTCCTATGTTGCTGTTGTATAGGCTTTCACTCTAAAGTGAGGGCGTTTGTACTGGGCAAAACATGGTTAGTTCCTTTAGATTTGATAAAAGGACTTTATAGCATGCTTTATGAGCTCTTAATAACTGGTCTATAGATAAGAAGTGAAGCTATTAGACATAGGTAGAAAACTTCATATTTTTGTTTGTTTGGGTAAAATAATGTGTTGCCTTTTGAGTAAATAATGAAAAGTCTTGACCAAATGTGATTGGTTGCTCTTCCTAGCCAATTCAGCCCCTTGGAAAGCTACCCTAAGTAATAGTATGTAGCCCAAAGTCAGCCAAGAAGTTAGCTTGTTCTTAGAGACTAAAAATGCTTCATTTGAAGGTTTTAGTTACATACAACGTGAACTACAAGTCCCTACTTTGGTGAAAACTTTGGACATGTGACCTTCTCAATGAGTATTAAGCCATACAAGCATCCTCAGCTTGTATTGCATAACCTATGTTATGGGCTCATTTAGAAAGTCTATTTGTACCATCTAAACCACATTCCCTTAAATCTCCCATTAAACACATGAGCTTGGATGATGCAAAAACTAATAAAATGAAATAAAATAAATGAATTGGGCCCAAGAATAAATCGGTCTTGGCATGTAGAGGCTTACGAAACTTCTTAGCAAAAATGATTATCAACTATTGTCGTATCATATTTTCTTTATAGTTTCATATATATATATATATATATATATATATACATATATACATACATACATACATATACACACACACATTCATAATAAATATAATCTATTAATAATTATCATAATATATATCTACTAATATTATGATAAATATCTTCTATTAATTCATATGATTACAATAAATTTTTATAAACAAAAAAAAATCCCCTAATAATTACCATAATTATAAAATTTCGTACATAATATTTCATATACAAGCAAAATCAATAGAAATGTCTAATGTAATAACTATTGTAATTATCAAGTTTCAAATACAACTTAAAGAGGAAGATTTTCTTTTTAAAATAAAATTATATTCTATTAAATTTTCTTGTGCATTCCTTGAGTTGTTGGTTGCAGACCCCCTATTTTACAACTTGCATTTAACAAATATTAAGGGCAAAGCAATAATGTTGCACCAAGGGCATGATTGTAATTTCAACAGGTAAATCTTTAGATTTGTGATACAAAACAAATCTTTATGCTCTAAAGATCATAATGGTATGTCATGGTCTTTGATTGGACCATCTAATCAAAAGTTATCATACAAAAAAATTTCAATGATCATGGCTCACTTACACAATGGGCTCGATCACGTCCTATTTTAAAAACTTAGTTTTGATTGGTTTCAACAAGAATTAATTTAAAATTAATTAAGTGTGAATTTTGATTGGATTTCATTTTTTTTTAATAAAAAATGTTTCCCTTTATGGCATCTTATCTACTCTTTTGAAAAAACAATTTGGGGAGAAAAAGATATGATCCATGAAAAAAAAAAAAAAAAAAACAGAAAAATGCTCAAAAAACGTTATTATCTTTAACAGCAACTTGATCGCATTTTTGGCTTGGAAAACATTGAAATTTAGTTTTTTCTATTTTTGGAAAATGGTGGAGAATTGAATTTCCTATCAAAAAACACCAGTCCAGAAACAATTGGAATTTTGAGTAGAAAGTTATGGCCAAAATACGAAACAGGTGTAGATGATAACACAAATTCAACATCATCTTCAATTTTCTTTCAAAATTTTAAATGGGGATCAACATCAAATTTGTTGAAGCTTATCTAATAGGCTTATCCCTTCCCTAAGCTTTAGAAGAAATATTTTTGAAAAATAAGTTGGATAGATAAACAAATACGTCCTGTGAAAATTTTCAAAAAACAAAAAAATGCTCAAAAGACGTTACTATTTTCAGCAGCAATTTGAATCGCATTTTTGGCCTAGAAAATGTTGAAATTTGGTTTTCTCTATTTTTGGAAAAGTTGTAGAGAATTGAAGTTCCCTTCAGAAAACACCAATAGTGAGTTAATTGGAATTTTGAGCAAAAAGTTAGAGCCAAAATACGAAATAGGTGCAGAAGATAATACAAGTTCAATATCATCTTTAACTTCCTTTCAAAATTCAAATGGGGATCAACACCAAATCCGTTCCAGCTCATTTAAATATGTTTATCTCCTCCTTTAGCTTCAAAAGAAAGCTAATAACTTTGTTTTAAAGCTAGGCCATCCCTTCCCTTATAAATAGAGAAGACCTCTTCCATTTTCTGCACCCTATTTCCTCTGGAAAGCTAGTGAGAAAGCAGAAAAGAAAAGCTGTTGTGCAACCATTGTTCTTACTTTGGTTATAGTTTAGTAATTCATTGCTTTCTCCCTAGCCCTTTAAGTGATCACTATCCCCTTTAATTTATGTTCTATGCTAGTAAGTAGTTAATTGTGTTGTTTAAGTTCTGCACATGCTTGAATAAATGCTTCCAAGTCATTATTTGTTTCTTTCATGATATGCTTGGATGAACATGCCTATATATCTTATTGATATTACTTTTACATGCTTAGATAAACATTTCTAGGCTAATGCACAACTTGCTCTTGAATGCTTAGATGAACACTTTTAGGTTGATGAACACTTCTAGGCTAATGCACAACTTTCTTTTGAATGCTTAGATGAACACTTCTAGGCTAGTGTACAAATTTCTCTTGCATGCTTAGATGAACATGTCGAGATAGTTGTTTTGCTTTTTTAAATGCTTAAATGAAGATGTCTAAGTATTTTGATGAACATGTCTAAAGAAATAGCATGACAATTCTCTGTTTTCCTTCACATGCTTGGATGAACACTTCTAACTTTTTATTTGCTTTTCATAACATGCTTAGATGAACATGTCTAGGTAGTTGTTTCTCTTTTTATTGAATGCTTAGACGAATAGTTCTAATTAACATTATGCTTTTCACTTAAATACTTGGATGAACATGTCTAGGTGGTTTTCTTTGGTCTTCTCATAATTGCTTCGATGATTGATAGGCCTAAAAATAAGTTTCTTTTGCAATTATGTCGATGATAAATAACATGGCGATTTTATTTTCCTTCACATGCTTTTAGATGAACATGTCTAGGCTAGGAATTCCTTATTTACATTAGTTTCTTGGATGAACATGCCATGACTTTTATGCTTTCTTTACATTTACATTGTTATCTAACAAATTTCACTTTTGTTTCTCTGTATGTTAAATTCTCCAACACATACTTGTTTACGATTTTTGCAAATTAACATGTTTATATGATATATTGTTTGTATTTGTTTTACATGACATGATATTGACCACCTTAACTTGAGAGATCAGTATTACTGGGTGAGATGGGTGCTTAACCCCTTCCTATCCTGTAAATTATCCTTCGAACCAAGATCAAGGGTTCTAGACTAGGATCTTGTATATGCAATTTTACATTTTTTAGAATGTAACTAAGAAACAAAGCAATGTAATTTACTTTCTTAGATTGTATGTAGGATCAAAAAAGCATTGTAAATTTTGTTACAAAATTGATGTAAATTGTCATATATATTAATACAACAAAAACATTTTTTTAGAGTGAAGGTTTTCTTATTTTTCCATTTAAATTAAATAAGTGATGGCTCCATATAAAACCCTCAACCTAGCGGAGAGTATATTTTACAGTGAATTCGACATTTTGAGCATCACGACCCCACCCGTTTGCGTGGGTTAGGCCTAGTTTGAGAAAAAAAAAATTGGTGAGCCCCGCGGTTGCTCACATTGGTTAGTTATTTAGTATATTAATATTGACTTGTTCATATATAATTGATTGATGACAATAGATTAGATGATTGTACTTGGCAACCGTTCCATAAGATTTATGCTCCTATTTTTAGGATTTTGAGAATTATGATTTTTTTTTTTACAATAACCAATTTGCTCATGCGAATATCCAATTGGAATGTGGCCAATGGTGATGATATTTTAAAGATAGAGGTAAAGAAAAGAAGGTGATGTTATAGATTAGGAGGCAAATGGTTTGAAACTTAAATTTTCATTTGAAGTAAGCTTTTCAAATGATTTTCAACCATTGTTATAGATACCCAGTGCATGAGAAATTTCGTTTAATCTTTAAACATAGAAACTCTATGTTTGACAACTCACATTTGTGAGTTGCACTTATATGTAATTTTTTAATAATGAGAAAATTGTCAAATCACTTAAAAAATGATACATCATTATTCCTTTAGTCACAAAGGTAGGGAAATTAATGGACATTAAACCATAGAACGAAAACTTATCAAACTCAGTCTGTCTTGAAAAACCATAGAATGAAATAGGATGACTAACTTGATAAGCTTTATTCTTATTTTTATTTAAAGTAATAACAAAAAAGTTATGCATTCCATGTGGAATTTAATGACTAGATAATATCAGTTTTCACTCTAGATTTCCTACAAAAAGCACATATCATAAAATAATAGAATATTCAATTCAACAAAGGCATGCGAAAATGAAATTAATAATAATTAAAATATAATAATTTAGCTTAATGATATCAAATAAATAGGTAGAGAATCTAAACTCTAAACTCCATACATAATGTTAAAGCTATTCAAATAACAAATACATCAAAGTAAATCAAAAACATGTATTTACACCCACAGTAGGCTAAGCTAACTTTCTCTCTAGCTAAATACATTAAAAAAAAAAATGTATTTACGTCTACAATATCCTACTCTCCCTATTCTATCACTCTTTTTTATCATGATGCTCAAAGGGTGATCACCAAAAAAACATCAAAACTTGAAGGTGAAAACTTGTCACAAAAATCAACTTTTTTTTTTTATGAGAAAAGAAAATCAACTTTGATTTCACTTCAAACACTACTGATTTTTTTAAATATATATACTAATAAATTTAGTTTTTTTTTTTTAGTGGGCTAGAAAATAGTATTGTTTATTTCAGTTTTTTAAATTTTAAAAATAATGGGCCCAATTTAAACGAGTATAGGCCCATACCGTTAAGCAGTGATCCAAGTCTGATCCAAGTCCAACTCTCTCTTTTGAATTTCAAAAAATGTTACCGTTGAGTTGAGCAACAGTAAAAAATCACGCCCCATGTCGTTATAAATTGAAATCCCTCACATAAAGCCAGACTCTGTTTTAGATTTTGAAATCAGAGAGAGAGAGAGAGAGAGAGAGAGAGAGAAGGGTATCGGCAATGGAGGCGTTATTTTGATCCGAAGAGTGATGGGGCAAAAGGCTGACGAGTGCAGAGAGTGCTGCGTTCTCATCAAATTAGCCATTAACACAGAACCGTAACCTCACCTCAAGAATTACTTTCTCACAACTCTCCAGGTACGCTTTTCGATTCCCCAACCCTACCGCCTTTCTAATTTCATTATGTGCTATATTTTCTATGTAAAGGCCTAAAGGGTAACCCTATTTGTATTCTGCGCTTTGGTTTAGGGTATAATTAGATTTATTTTTTTATTTTTATTTTTTTCATTTGAGCCGTAGGTTCCATTTGTATTTGTTGCTGAACCAAATTTATATCAGCTTTTGAGGAACCATAATGGTTCTAATGCCTTTCGTATTTTTTTTTTTTTATACCGTGCTGCGTTTGAGGGAAATTGTGGTTCTTGAAACTGAGATAAATATGGATATGGATTGAATGATTCAATTTCTCTCTCTCATTATTTTCTGTGTGTCTATGACTCTGTTCTTATGCATTCCTTTGTCAAAACTCAAAATATCTAGAGAAAGAAGCTTCACTTTGTTTGTTTGATCCATAGGGTGATGGGGCAGAGGGGTTTTGCTTGTTGCCATGGTCATGGGTTGTTTCACATGTAATTTCCTCTTAATTCAGGATTTGGACTTTGACTTTCATGAATGAGAAGTTTCTATGATGTTTTGAGCAACTGTTAGATTAATAATTGAAAACATAGATTTCTATTTTGAAGAATTGAAACTATTGCATGTTAATAGATTATTATCCCCAAGCTATATTCAAATGTTAAAATGAGATTGTATCAAATTGATTTTCTGTAAACAAAATTCTCAAGAATATACCAAACTTAGTAAATAATATTGCTAAGGATCTTGTGAAATTCCTAATTTGTCTCTGTAATCATGATGATTCTGCTAAACAAAACTATAATCCTTGCACAAAAATTTGCATTTCTTTTTATATTATCTTCACAGGATATTAGTGGGCTTATAAACTGGTTACTACTTAAAAATTTCCTTGTATCATTAAAACTTATCGCACATGGTCTACACAAGAGTAGTGCAGTGTTGGTTTGAACATTCACTAGGGAACTATTGGTTGATATCATTAAAACTTATCAAGTGAGAACATGTCCTTATGCTGTAATTTCAAGTGATAGCTGTAAGTTGGGTGTGCTTCTGTTTGTAATGCCTTGTCTCGTTTCAATAAAATTATTCGTACTTATATATATATATATATATATATATATGACTTTGATTAGTTTGCTAAATGTCATAGTCCATAGTTGCAATAACTTACACAATTAAAATTAATATTGCAGTTGCACTGAAAAGAAGACTCATTGTTTTCAATTTGGAAATAGAGGTCAAGAGGAAAAAAAGGAATACTAGGTATTGTTTGAACTCCAAGAAACATTTTAAAATGATCTGTATGGTTTTTTTAGATGATCCATATGTTACACACACAAGAAAATGAGAGGGAAAGAGGCAAGTTAAAGGCTTAAAGCTGGAATCTTTTTCTGGTGAAATGCTTGAAGCTACCTTATTCCTTCTTTAATCATCACTAGTGATTTCAATCTAACGCTTACTATCTGGCCATAAAAAGAAAAATCCAATAGTGAATTAAGAACGTCATGTTCCTTTTTTTATATATCATGTTGGAAAACCAAGAAGGTTAGTCTGATTAAGCCAGTGTCTTAGTTTTCAGTGCATTTTTGAGACATTTCCAAGTTTAGTGGGCTAGGTCATCGTATTCTCAAAGTGATATCTAAGTTGTTTATTTGCTTAGAGCTGTTGAACTAGTTCAGAAGCATGTTAGCTTATATTGATAAAATTCACATAAGATGAGCATTGATGACATGAATGCATACTTGGATTTTTGCAAAGGCGACAATAATGGCAGATGTGTTGATGAATTGGAAATCTCAATATGGCAGTCTTAAAAAGCTCTATTTCTACCACCAGCACCTTACAGCGGTAATTTCTCGCATTCAATTACATTGTCAGATTGATATAGAATTTATTTATTCGGTTGAAGTGCTATGTGTTGCTGATCTGGATCTTTTTTTTTGACAGATTGCTGATCTGGATCTTATATAAGTATGATTTGGTCTCTACATTTTCTCTTCCTCTCTCTCTCTCTCTCTTCCATAAAGATAAGTTTAACTTTATCTTCAATCCTTGTAATTTGCAACCTGCCATATGACATGGAGGGCAGTATAAGCCTGACATGGTAAGATGGGAAACAGTGTCTATATATGTTGATTTGTTGATAATGTGATATCAATGGACAAATTAATTTTGGGAAAAGTGGTTGAATTAGATAAGGGTATTAAAGAAATAAAATAGAAAGGTGTCAAATTAAGGAAAGGGAAGCAATTAGAAGAATATTATCAACAAATTAACATATAACTTAGTTTTATATATCTTCACTTTTTTATATGATTATAGTGGATTGCAGTATTGTTTTTATTAGTCAATAAGATTTTCACCTATGACCTGTCCTGTCCCACCATTTTTACGAACTAAACCAGGAGCCTTAAAATGGTTAGTAGCATTGTGGTTTATCGTCTTAAGTAGTCCTAAAAACTAAGGCATGAACTGATGATTCTGTGCTTGAAAGCTGGTCAGAATATGTGTTGTCTTTCATAAAATGATATGACCAGAATATATCACATTTTGTTTATTGTCTTAAGTAGTCGTAAAATCTAAGGCATGAACTGATGATTCTGTGCTTGCAAGCTGGTCAGAATATGTGTTGTCTTTCATTGAGGTGTTTTGGATATTCATTTCTTTTTCATTAGTCAGACACAAGGAATGAGGCGGGATGTAATTCCCTACGTATGCTTCCTGCATTAACAAGGATAGCACATGAGGAAGGCATTCGAGAATTGTAAAGGTAAGTTTTTCCTTACTTTGATGTGTATTGTGAGAGTTTGCAAATAACCATTATCTGGGATCCAATCCTAAATACATTTATGAGTAATTGTGGTAATTAATGCAGCTAGCTACTCTCTTACTTATATTATATCATAAAATAAAAAAAATTGTTAGAACGTGTTAAAGAATAAAAAGGTAACATGCACCATTTTGATAGATTCTCACTATTGCATAAAAAGGTTATGTAATCTGTCCTACAAATTACATGATGTAGTGTTGAAGAATTACAATGAAAGAAAGTCGTTACAATAAGAAAGAGAGAAAATCAATAAAATCTACAACATAATGACTAAAATTAACTTGTATAATTCTCTTGTGAATTTCAAGTAACAAAAGGATAAACAAATTTTGTAACAAAAGAAAATTCCAAAGCTACTAGTAGAAAGATAATCGTTTTAATAAGAAAACTATAAATTCTTGAATTTGAATTGCAGTGAGGACAGATACAGATGATCAGTTTTGATTGCAATGTGCTTTCCTGCATTTGGTATTGAGCTCTTTTATTGCAATGATTTTGTTTGTAGTGGGCCGATATACATATGACCTCTAGCTGTTAGATATGCATAGCTGACAATTTGTCTTCTCTTTCTAGTTGACAGCGCATTGTTCAATGAGATTTGCTACTGGCAGAAAAACATTCTCAGTGTGTGGGTTTTGCCTTTTGCCATGGTCATGGAATCTTGCACAGGTAATTTCCTATGAAACTACTTGTCTTTTTTATATTTCTCTATTTTTTTTTTCGTGTTTATTAATATTATATGTGACATTGCAAGTAATTTTATTTCCATGGTAGGTGGCATAATAGTCATCTATCACTCCATGTGAACATTGTTTTTTATTTGGACAAAACTTAGGTACAGTACCTTAGTTAAGTAGTCACATGACTGAATCTTAAGATGGGGAAACTAAAAAACAATACTTAAGAACTGTTTCTAAGTCTTGCCTTTTTATTTTTATTGACCATAATAAGTGTCCTCTAGGATATATAAAAAGATTAAAATATGAAAAACATACATGAACTAAGTGGGTTTAGGGGTGTCCACAGGTCAGTTCGGGTTGGGTTTGTGCCCAACCCGAGACCGACCAGATAGAATCGGGTTGAACAAATCCTGACCCGCCACCGACCGACGAGGGAGTTGGATCGGCGCGGTCGGTTTTGCACCGGAAGTATGGTCGGCTCGGTCAGAACCGTCCATGGTGAAAAATCCTACCACAATCGTTGATTTCAAGCGAAAAAACGTCAACTTCAGCGGAGATCTCACCTGATCTGGTGAGATCTTGTTAGATCGGGTGAGATTTCACTAGATTTGGACAAAATATCACTCGATCTACTTGATAAGTCGCCAAAATATGAAAATTTGTTGCCAAAATTTGAAAATTTGAAGTCGAAATCTGGAAATTTGAGGCCGAAATCTGGAAAAAATCGCGTCTTGGAGAGGCAAACCGAGACCGACCCGCCGCCGGCGGTTTCTAGAACAAAAGACCCGCCGCCGACCGGTGACTTGATCGGGTTGGACGGTTTTCAGGCCGGATCCGATCGGCTCTTTCGGGTGGGTCGAGTCGCCGGATTGGATGGACACCCCTAAGTGGGTTATCTAAAAATTTAGAAGCAGGTGTTCTCCACTAATGACCTTACCCATGGCATGCCCACTTGCATGCACCAAGGCTATGACAATTGCCATGGGGAAGCAACGATGGCAAAGGTGCGCAGCTAAGATTAAGACACCCCTATGGCTAAGGCATGCAGCCAAAGCCCTAGGCAGCCGCCGAGGGCACGCTCCCAAGGCCAAGGCATGCTGGCTTCCCAAATAACCTCCATTGAGAAAAAAAAAAATCTTATTTTGGAAAAAACCCTCATTTGGGAAAATAACTCTCTAATGGGCAAGCAGCCAAGGCCAAGACAAGCCCCTGTGGGCACGTTGCCAAGGCCATGGCCATGCCCACATGCATGCTCCCAATGGGGAAGCAGACATGGCAAAGACATGTAGCCAAGATGAAGGTAGCACCCATAGGCAAGGTAGCCATGGCTGAAACACCTAGCCAAAGTGAAGGCAACCCCCATTGGCAAGTAGTAAAGGCCAAGGCAACTCCCGTGGGTACGCTGCCAAGGTTAAGGCATGCTAGCCTGCCCAAATGACCTCCTTCTGGAAAATAACCTCCTTTTAGAAAAAAGAAACCCTAATTTGGGAAAATAACTCTCTAATGTCAAGTAGCCAAGGCCAAGGCATGCTAGCCTGCCCAAATCCTTTGAGAAAAAAAAAAAAAAAAAATTCTTTGGAAAAAACTCTCTCATTTAGGAAAATAACCCTACAATGAGCAAGTAACCAGGGCTAGGGTAGTCCCTGTGGGAATGTTGCCAGCACCATGGCATGCCCACGTACGTGCTCCTAATGCTATGACAGCCGCCCACATGGGAAAGTAGCCATGACAAAATCTAATAGCCAAGATCAAGACAGCCCTCAAGGGCAAGGCTGCCATGGCTAAGACATGCGGCCAAGGTCAAGGCAACCCCCATAGGCAAGCAGCAAAGGCCAAGGCAACCTCCATGGGCACGCTACATAGGCTTAAGGCATGCTGGCTTGCCTAAATAGCCACATTTGAGGGGAAAAAAAACCCTTCTTTTGGAAAAGGCAGCACCTATGGGCCAGGTCGCTAAGGCTAAGGCACGTAGTCAAGGTCAAGGCAAACCCCATAGGCAAGCAGCAAAGGCCAAGGTAGCCCTCGTAGGCAAGCTACTAAGGCTAAGGCATTTTGGTCTGCCCAAATCACCTTCTTTGGGAAAATAACTTCCTTTTAAAAAAGCCCATATTTGACAAAATAACCCTTTAATGGGTATGCAACCAAGGCCTTTGCATGCCTACCCATATATGCTCCCAAGGTCATGACAGTCCCTATAAGGAAGCAGCCATGGCAAAGGCACACAGCCAAGATCAAGGCAGCATTTATGGCACCCCCCTCGTAGTCAAGCAACAAGGCCAAGGCAGCCTTTGTGAGCACGCTGGCAAGGCCATTACATGCTGGCTTACCGAAATAACCTTCTTTGGGAAAATATCAAAATTTTAGAAAAAACCCTTATTTAAGAAAATAACCCATTAATGGGCAAGTAGCCAAGACCAAGGCAGCCCTTATGGGAACGCTACCAAGGCCATGGCATGCCTACTTGTATGCTCCTAAGGCCAAGACAACTCCCATGGGGAAGCAGCCATAGCAAAGGCACTCAGCCAAGATTAAGGCAGCACCCATGGGCAAGGCGGCCCCCCGTGGGAATGCTGCCAAGGCCAGGGCATGCCTACTTGTATGCTCCTTAAGGCCAAGACAACCCCCATGGGCAAGGCAGCCATGGCTAAGGCACACCGCGAAAGCCAAGGCAACTTCCACAAGCAAGAAGCAATGACCAACGCAGCACTTGTGGGCACGTTTCCAAGGTCAAGGCATGCTGGGCATCATTAGCTAGAGCTGGAAAGTTTCTTAAGCATTTTTGTTGTCATTAGAGATTATATGGGTCAAGTTGTGGCTACCCTTTGTAAACCTCTTAAAGCTTGCTTCCCTGCTGAGCTTACGGAGATCATGGCTTTGGAGCTGGGTGGTCTTTTAGCTCAGGAGCTCTAGTTGCCTCGGGTCATTATTGAATCAGATTCCTCCAATGCCATTCAGGCAATCCAAGACAAAGCCACGGGTAGCAGCTTTGGGCACCTCATTCAGGGGATCCTTTAGGCTAGTGTTTCCTTTGAGACTTGCCTTTTCAAACACTCCCATCAGAAAGCAAGACAGCAATGCCCAACACGTTAGAAGATCGAGGCAACAACTATGGAAAGGAGTTACACTATTGTAGCCCCCTTCCTTCAATGTTGTAATGCTTTGTTTCTGCTTTGCTTTGTAGGTTGCACTGTTTGACTCTTTCATTTGGTTTAAATCCAAATCATTCACCATTCAAATAAAAAAAAGAAAGGCATTGCCCAAATAATCTCCTTTGAGGAAAAAACCCTCACTTGGAAAAATAACCCTCCAATGGGCAAGCAACCAAGGACAAGGCAATCCCTGTGGGCATGTTGCTACGGCCATGGCATGCCCACATACATGCTCCCATGATAGTCCTCATTGGGAAGCAGCCATGGAAAAAGCAAACAGCTAAGATCAAGGCAACACCTATGGGCAATGGCTATGGCACGTGACCAAGGCCAAGACAGCTCCTATAGGCAGATAGAAAAGGCCAAGGCAGCCCCCGTTAGCACACTACCCAGTCTAAGGCATGGTACCTTGCTCAAATAACCTCATTTGAGAGAAAAAAAACGTTTTTTTGGAAAATCCCTCATTTGGGAAAATAACACTTTAATGGGAAAGCAACTAAGGTTAAGGCAGCCCTCGTGGGCACGTTGCCAAGGACATGTAATGCCCACGTGCATGCTCCCAAGGCCATGATAGCCTCACAGGGAAGTAGCCATGGAAAATGCACATAGCCAAGAACAACGCAGGACCTATGGGCAAGGTCACCATGGCTAAGGCATCCAACCAAGGTCAAGGCAGCACCCATAGGCAAGCGTGAAGGGCAAAGTAGTCCCCATGGGCATGCTGCCAAAGCAAGGCAGAGGCATGCAGGCATGAGAAAAAAAAAAACCTTACTTCGGAAAAAACCTTCATTTGAGAAAACAACCTTCTGATGGACAAGGTAGCCCTTATAGAACATTGCCAACCCCCATGGGGAAGGTGCTATGGCAAAGGGCCAAGGCTAAGGGATGCACTCAAAGCCAAGTAGCCTCTATAGGTAAGCATCAAGACCAAAGCAACCCCCATGGGCATGCTACTAAGATCAAGCCACGCTGGCCTGCCCAAATAACCTCCTTTGAGAAAACAAAGACCTTCTTTTGGATAGGCAAGTAACAAAGGCCGTGGACACGCTGCCAAGGCGATGACACCCCTTACTGGAAATCAACTATGGCAAAGGAACACACATAGCCAAGATTAAGGCAACACCCTAGGCAAGGCCACCATAGCTAAGGCAAGTAACAAAGGCCAAGGCAGCCCCTACAGGCAAGCAGTAAAGGCCAAGGTAGCCCTCGTGGGAATGCTGCCAAGGCGTATGTTGGCCTGCCCAACCTCCTTTGAGAAAAAAAACCTTCTTTTAGAAAAAATAAAAACCTTATTTGGAAAAGTAACCCTTCAATGGGCAAGCAGGCAAGGCCAAAGCAACCTTTGTGGGCACATTGCCAAGGCCATGGCATGTTGACGGGAATGTTCCTAAGGGCATGACAAAGGCTTGCAGCCAAGATCAAGGTTACACTTACATGCAAGACAGTCATGTGGCTCAAGCACACAGCCAAAGCGAAGGAAATACCCATAGGTAAGAAGCAAAGGCCAATGCAGCCCCCGTGGGCATGCTGCCAAGGACAAGGCATGCCTATGTGCATGCTTCCAAGGCCATGATAGCCCCCATGGGAAAGTAGCCACAACAAAGGTACATAACCAAGATCAAGGTAGCAGCAAAGGCTAAGGCAACTCTTATGGCCAAGCTGCCAAGGCCAAGGCATGTTGGCCTACCCAAATAAACTCATTGAAAAAAAAAAACCTTTTTTTTTGGAAAAAAAAACACACATAATTGGGAAAATAACCATCCAATTGGCCGGCAGCTAAGGCTAAGGCAGCCCCTGTGGTCACATTGTTAAGGCCATGGTTATTTTCCCCATGGAAAAGCAATTGAGGCAAAGGCAAGCTGCCAATATGAAGACACGCAATCAAAGTGAAGGTGGTCCCTATTGCCAAGCAGCAAAGGCTAAGGCAGCCCCCGCGGTTATGTTGCCAAGCCCAAGGCATGTTGACCTGCCCAAATAACCTCCTTTGAGGAAAAAAAAAAAAAAAATTCTCTTGGAAAAAACTCTCATTTGGGAAAATAACCTTCCAATGGGCAAGTAGCCAGAGCGAGGGTAGTCCCCGTGGGAATGTTACCAAGGCCATGGCATGCCCAAGTACATTCTCCCAAGATTAAGACAGCCCCCATAAAGAAGTAGCCATAACAAAAGCTAATAGTCAAGATCAAGGTAGCCCTCATAGGCAAGGCCGCCTTGACAAAGGCACATAGCCAAGGCCAAGGTGGCACCCATAAGCAAGTAGCAAAGTCCAAGGCAACCCCTGTGGGTACGCGGTCTAGGCTAAGGCATGCTAGCTTGACCAAATAACCATATTTGAGAAAATAAACATTTTTTTTTTTGGAAAAAACCCACATTTTGGAAAATAACACTCCAATAGGCAATTAGCCAAGGCCTACGAAGTGCTCATGGACATGTTTCCATGGCCATGGCATGCCCACGTGCATTCTCCCAAGGCCATGATAGCCTCTATGGGAACATAGCCATGACAAAGCCATACAGCCAAGTTCAAGACAGCGCCCATGGGCAAGGTCACCATGGCTAAGGCACGTAGCCAAGGCCAAAGCAACCCCCATAGACAAGCAGTAAAGGCCAAGTCAGCCCCTGTGGGCGCGTTGCCAAGGCTGAGGCATGCTAGCCTGCCTAAATAACCTACTTTGCAAAATAACCCTTTTTAGAAAAAAAAAACCCTTATTTGGAAAAATAACCAAGATCAAGGTTGTGACAGCCATGGCAAAGGCACACAGCCAAGATCAAGGAAACAACCTTGAGCCAAGTCGCCATGGCTAAGGCAGGCATCTAAGGCCAAGGCAACCCCAATAGGTAAGCAGCAAAGGTGAAGGCATTCTAGCCTACCTAAATCACCTTCTTTTGGAAAATAAACTCCTTTTGAAAAAACTCATATTTAACAAAATTACCCTTTAATGAGTAAGCAGCTAAGGCCAAGGTAGCTTGGGCATGCTGCCAAGGCCATGGCATGCCCACCTGCATACTTCTAAGGCCATGACAGTCCCCTCAGAGTAGTAGCCGTGGGAAAGGCAGATAGCCAAGATCTAGATAGTGTCCATAGGCTATGCCGCCATGGCTAAGGCACGCAACTAAGGTAATGGCATCCCCCATAGTTAAGCAGCAAAGGCTAAGGCAGCCCATGTGGGCCATTACATGCTGGCTTGCTGAAATAACCTCCTTTGGGAAAATAACATTGTTTTAGAAAAAAAAAGCCTTATTTGAGAAAATAACTTTCTAATGGGCAAGCAACCAAGACCAAGGCAGCCTTCATGAGAACACTGCTAATGCCATGGCATGCCCACTTGTATGCTCCCAAGGCCATGACAACCTCCATTGGGAAGCAGCCATAGTAAAGGCACGTAGCCAAGATCAAGGTAGCAACCATGGGTAAGGCGGCCGTGGCTAAAGCACGCCACCAAAGCCAGGGCAGCTCCCACAGGCAAGAAGCAAATGCCTATACAGCCCCTGTGGGCACACTATTAAGACCAAGGCATGCTGGGTTGCCCAAATAACCTCTTTCGAGAAAAAAATCCTCATTTGGGAAAATAACTCACTAATGGGTAAGCGGTCGAGGCCTTGGAGGCCCTTGTGGACATATTGCCAAGGCCATGGCTTGCCCACGTGCATGCACTCAAGGGCATGATAGCCCCTATGCAGCCATGGCAAAACCACATAGCCAAGTTCAAGGCAGCACCCATTGGTAAGGCCACCATAGCAAAGGCACGTAGCCAAAGCCAAGTCATCTTGCATAGGCAAGCAGCAAAGGCCAAGGCAGCCCCCATAGGCACTCTGCCAAGGCAGCCCCCATAGGCACTCTGCCAAGGCCAAGGCATGCAGACCTACCCAAATAACCTTCTTTTGGTAAATAACCCCTTTTTTGAAAGCACTCTTATTTTGGAAAATAACCATGCAATGGGCAAGCAACCAAGGCCAAGGTAGCCCTCGTGGGCACGCTGCCAAAGCCATGGCATGTCCACGTGTATGCTCTTGAGTCCATGATAGCCCCTATGGGGAACCAGCCATAGCAAAGCCACCCATCTAAGATCAAGGAAACACTAATGGGCAAGGCCATCAAGGCTAAGGCACGTAGCCATAGCCATAAGAGCCCCCGTAGGCAAGGAGTAAAGGCCAAGGCAACCCTTGTGGGCACTCTGTTAAGGCCAAGGCATGCTGGCCTGCCCAAATGAGCTTCTTAGAGAGAAAAATACCTTCTGTTGTAAAAAACACTCATTTGGGAAAGTAACCCTCCTATGGACAAGTAGCTAAGGCGATTGCAGTCCCCGTGGGCATTTTCCCAGGCCATGACATGCCCACGTCTAGGCCATGATAGCCCCAATGTTGAAGCTGCCCTGGCAAAGGCTTGTAGGCAAGGCTAAGGTGTCCTCTATAGGCAAGCATCAAAGGCCAAGGTAGTCTTTGTCGGCACATTTCCAAGGCCAAGGCATACTGGTCTGCCTAAATGACCTCCTTTGAAAAAATAACCCTCTTTTAGAAAAAAACCCTTATTTTGGAAAGGCGTAAATTCACTTTTAGTCCCTATATTTTGACTTTTTTTTTTTCATTTTGGTCCCTACATTTTCATTTTACCACTTTTAGTTCCTAAACCAATTAATGTGTGACATTTAAGTCCTTATCATTACCCAACTAATTGAAAATGTTGACATGGCTGACAGTACAGTAAAATAATAATTAAAAAAAAAAAATCTATTTTGGCATTAAAAAATTACCACATCAGCATCTAATTTTTTTTTTAAAAAATTAATATATTAATTTTAACTAGATAAAAAATTAAAAAAAAATGGGGAAGAACATGAAGAAAAGAAGAACTCCAACCCTGTGACTGCCCTCAAATCACAACCACAAATCCATCAAAATCTGCCACAAATCCATTAACTATCCACCATAAATCCAAAACAATAAACCCATCCACTACCCACACAAACCCATCGGAGCAAACTACCCCACCCAAATCTGATTAAAAAAAAAACTCATCTAGTCCGGTGCCATTCCACTTCAATCTGAGAACAAAACACATCACCAAACTTCAATCTATGAATGAATCCCACCACCAAACTCTAATCTCAGCCACTAAAACCCATCACCAAACTTCAATCCAGCCACTGAAACACACCACCAAACTTCAATCCAGCCACCAACCATTATCGATCCAGCCACCGAACAATCATGCAATCCATCACCGATCGATCCAAACTCTGATCTGTGCCATCACCAAAACTCCACCACAGATGCTGATCACCACAAACCCACACCCTCCACCACACCGATCCATAAACTCAGACCTCCACCACGCTGATCCCCACAAACCCATGCCATCCACCTCACCATGGCAAGTCAGCAACACCATATGCACAGAAACCCACACAAAAAAAATGCCAAAGAGAGAGACCTATTGATTTGAGAGAGGAGCTTAAGGGAGAAGGAAGAAAAAGAAGAAAAAGGAAAGAATGGAAGCGAAGAAATTGAGAGACCAATCTAGGAGAAAAAGAAAAAGAAAGAAGAAAACAAAAAAGAAAAAGAAACGGAGAAACTGATACACCGATCTGGGGAAGAAAAAGAAAATAAATAGAGAAACTGAGAGACCAATCTAGGAAAGAAAAAGAAAAATAAAGAAGAAAACAAAAAAGAAAAAGAAACAAGTACAAACAATATCACACATAAACCCACAAGCACAGTTGAGACAGGCCAGCTTCAGAGAGTTGTGATCTCAGATTTTGGTGTTTTGATCGGGTGGGCTTGATTTTTTGTTTTTAATTTTTCTCATTTAATTAAAATTAATAAATTATTTTTTTAATTTAAATTATGACATGGCAATTTTTTTAATGCCAATATAGTTTTTTAATTATTATTTTACTATGCCGTCAGCCACGTTAGCATTTTCTGTTAGTTGGGTGATGGTAAGGACTTAAATGTCACACATTAATTGATTTAGGGACTAAAAGTGGTAAAAATAAAATGTAGGGACCAAAATGGAAACAGGTCAAAATGTAGGGACTAAAAATGCATTTACGCCTTTTGGAAAATAACCATGAAATGGGCAAGCAACCAAGGCTAAGGTAGCCCTCGTGGGCACAGTGCCAAGGCCATGGCATGCCTACGTGCACGTTCCCAAATCCATGATAGCCCCCATGGGAAGGCAGATTTGGCAAAGCCATCTAGCCAAGATTAAGGTAGCATGGGCAAGGCTGCGCCTTAGCCATAGCAGCCTCAATAGGCAAGATACAAAGGTCAAGGCAGCCCCCATGGGCACTCTGACAAGGCTAAGGCGTATTGGCTTGCTCAAATGAGTTCCATTGAGAAAAAAAGAACCTATTTTGTTAAAAAACCCTCATTTGGGAAAGTAACCCTACGATGGGCAAGCAGCCAAGGACATGGCAGCCTCCATGGGCATGTTGCCAAGACCATGGCATGACCACATATAGATCATGACTGCCTTAATGGAGAAGCAGCTATGGCAAAGGTACGCAGGCAAGGCCAAGGCATCCCCTATAGGCAAGGACCAATGGTCAAGGTAGCCCTCGTGGGCACGTTACCAAGGCCAAGGCATACTGGTCTTCCCAGACAACTTCTTTCGAGAAAATAACCCCCTTGAGAAAAAAAACCCCTCTTTTGGAAAATAACCATCAAATGGGCAAAAATAACCATAAATGGGCAAGGTGGGAAGCATGACCCCAAGGCCATGACAAGCCCCCATGGGAAAAGCTACAACTCGTAGGCATGGGCAAGGCCGCCATGGCTAAGGCACCAAGGCCATAAGCAAGGAAGCCTTGATGCTCTCAACATGACAACCCCAAGGCCATGACAAGCCCCATGGCTAAGGAAAGTGCCAAAGCCAAAGCAGCTCTCATAGGCAAGAAAATATGGCCAAGGCTGCCCTCGTGGGCACACCTACGAAGGCTAAGGCATGTTGGGCTGATAGAGGAAAAAATGGTGAAAAGGAAATATGTTTTATGAAGTTAAGTTGCTTAGAGAAAAGAAATAATAAGCTAGCTCTTTAGGAGACACACTTTTGGGATAATACCTCATAAGTAGATCTCTTAGATTCAAATTCAACTAGTTACAATGAAGGCAACCTTGCTTATTTATAGTTACATAAGCAAGCTGCTGAGTTAGTTACAAGAATCCACAATGTGGTTGCCATGTGATTTGGCCAAAGCCTAACTAACTTCTTTAAGTAACTAATAGGCTATTGCACTTATTACTAACAACCTATCAGCTAACTAACTTTTTATTACAAGTGATAAAGGCTATTAAAATTAAAACAAGAAATTGCTTATTACACAATAGAAGCTAGTAACAGATAGATTTAAAAAATGAATTGCATCAGGATTGTCCCTTTTTGGAACACAGTTGTCCTTAAGTGTTGTTACTTGTTGTAAGCTGATCTGGTTCATGATAGGGCAACTGATGTACATTGAAACTGTTAGAAACACGTAGATGATTAGGTAGCTTGACTTGGTAGTCATTGTCATTGATCTTATGTAGTATAGGACAAGGACCAGTCTTCTTTTATTGCAACTTTGTATTAGGTCCGGGTTCCTCTCCTCGTTTAGGATCACCTATACTAGGTCACCTTCCTTGAAAATCACTTGCCTTTTCTTCTTTTCAGCTTGTGCCTTGTACTTAGCATTGTTGGCCTTTATTTTCTTCTTAATATCTACATGTAACTATTGTATGAAGTTAGCTTACTAAGTGGCTTTTAGACGGTCCTTCTTGGCTGTATCCCATAAACAATCTCAAAGGGAGAGTGTTGAGTTGTTTTATTGGTAGATGACTTATAGGCAAACTTTGCTATAGGTAAAACATTCTCCCATTCCTTAGGTTTGTCCCTTACAAAACACCTTAGGACATTGCCCAAGCTCCTATTGACCATCCTCAGCTTGTCCATCCATTTGAGGAAGGATGCTAGTGCTGTACTGCAAGTTAGTACCATTTTCCTCAAAGTCCTCTAGAAATAGGCAAGAAACTTGGCGTCCCTATTAGACACAATGTTGGTTGGAACTCTATGTAACTTATAGATCTCTCTAAAAAATAAACTAGCAATTTTGGAGGCATCATTAGTCTTTTTGCAAGCCCCAAAATGGGCCATCTTAGAGAATCTATCCACTACCACTAGAATTGAGTCTAATCTTCTAGTAGTAAGGGGTAATCTAAGCACAAAGTCCATGCTAATGTTGGTCCAAGGCTTGTTAGGCACTAGAAAGGGCAGATACAATCTAGCATTGGTAGCTGTCCCTTTGCTTTGCTGACATATCATGCATCTTTGAACTAGTCTTCCAACATCCTTAAGCATGCCTGGCTAATAGAATTGTTTTTGTAGGAGCTGTAGTGTCTTATCTCTCCCAAAATAGCCTTGGTTATGCACTTCAAGTAGAATCTTGTGCTTAAGAGAACATTTTGGAATAAAAAAGAGTGGGCCTTTGAACAAGTAGCCATCTTGCAGGTTGAATCCCAGACAGGTAGCTTTGTTGCCTTGTTGCAAATTATGCATGATCTGAAACAACTTGGAATCTTCCTTATACTGCTCCATTAATGCCTTAAAGTCGTCAATTGTGTTTTGCATCAGCACTAGTACGGAAGATCTCCTGCTAAGACCATCTACCACTCTATTAAGGACTCCAACTTTATGCCTTAAGCTAAAGTTGAACTGTTATAGTTAGAAAACTCATTTGGCATGCCATTTGTGTTAAGGAGAGCACTGAATCTCAAAAGCTAAGTTTGAAAATAGAAGATGAAGACCACAAAATAGAAGATGAAGACCACAACGGCTAGTTGAAGACTAACAAATTTATGGCAAAACGGTGTCGTGCTATTAAATGGTGGCAAAACGGTGTCGTCCTATTAAATGGAAATTCTGTCGTATTGTTGTAAGTATAATTAGAACGGTGTCGTCTAACTCCAAAGAACAGAACGATGTCGTTGTGGAGCACCATCGTTCTTCTAGTCCAGGAGTCTGTTCTCTGTGCAGAGGATACAAGCCTCTGTTCTTCAATAGCAGTTACAGCTCCAGCTATAACGGTCATCCAGGCTGACACTCCTTGATTCACGGAGCAAAGATTGGGATTAGTTCAAAGTTAGTTATGGTAGTTATCTCTGGAATGTTCTAGTTGTGGTTGATCTTAAGCTATATATATAGAGTAGAATCAGAATGTGTAATGTATTCCAATTAATGAAATCAGTTTTCTTCTCTTTGAATTTCTCTCTCTGTTTTCGTTTGTTGAATTCTCTGTGATTATCAAATCACCATTGTTAAACACTCTTCAAACTTCACTTTGCTTCAATTTGTTGAGGGTTGCTTAGCTGTTGAGGTGTTTAAGAGCCTCATGGTCAGTGTAGAGTATAAATTCTTTGTAAGCCAAATAGTACTTCTAATGTTTTATTGCTTGTACTATGGCATAGAATTCCACATCATAGGTGTTGTTGTTGAGCTTGGCTGAATTGAGTTTTTCACTGAAAACACCCCCTATGGCAACTCTAGAAGCGTCACAATCCAATTCAAGAATCTTTTCAAAGTCAAGTGTTGGAAAATCTAGTTTTGTATCTCGTACAAAACACACATCGAAAGCATAAAAAATGGATCTATTTCATTCATGATTAATAACAAAAACTATGTAAATTTCAGAATTTAAGAACAAGATAGCATATCTTGGTGTGGAGAAATTCAAAACAAAGATTATAAGTACTTGGGAACACTTTTAATCTTCACTCCAATTCCACTTTACGCCCAAGAAGTGTGGTCTCTCAATCAGTTTCTAAGGGAGAATGAAAGTGTGCCTCACTCTTTCTCTTTTTCTTTTTCTCTACACTTATAAAAAATTCTGTATGTTTCTCCCGTTAGAACTAATTGATTATCTAATTGGGTTGGCCTATTGGGCCTTTCCAATTGGACTTTAGTGTGTGGCTTAGAGTGGGACTAAAAGGGACCAATAAGACACTAGCTCCAATGGGCTTTGGGCTTTTCCGTCAACTCTTGACAAGTTCAAAGTTACCATTAATTATAATTAATATCACTATATAAATATAATTGCACTCTAGGCCTTATTAATAAATTATATCCCAAGACTTTATTATACATGCAACCCCTTCATAAAATATTCGTAGTAATACAAAGTCATAAATATAGACTATCACTTTGAAAATTACTACATCTTAATCTTTGAGTACCCAGTTTAATCCTTTAAATTATTCACTCCTTACTAAAGTGGTTAGGCCTAATACTCAGAATAATCAAACCCATTAAACTTATCTCAAGGGAATATTTTGTATCTCCATTAAGAAATTATGAATTTCATCTTGAGAATATACATTCCATCAACACTAAATGTGCCTGCTCAACATACTAAGGTTTTGACCGTTACTTTAAATCTCACTCTTGATATATCAAAGTAACCTACACCTCATGACCAGGTTCATTATTCTCTCAGGATTAAGAGTTCATGCAAATAGAAGTCGTGATATTTATTATCCATTTGACAGTCGTTAGGAGAATAATAAATCTCACAGCAATCTAGTTCAATATGTCTTAACTCTTAAAACATATCAACTAGAAGTCCACACTTTCATGATCAAGGCAAATCATCTTAGTTGATATGTTATAGTTTTTGCAGATAAAATGCCCAATTTCATCACCGACTACAAACTACAATTCTGAGTTTACAAAGAACTTGTGATTTATATCTTCTGTGACTTTTCACTCACATAAATCACATACTATGCATCTCATGGACTATATGATAATGTCCAAATATTCATGTTACGATTATTGTAGATAATAATAAAATAAATTTATTAAACACAACATTAAGTAATATATAATGTCATACATAGCATCATACAATAGGATTTAAGGGCACACAACCTATCAAGTTCCTACATTACTGGTGTTGTAGTAAGGGAAGCTTTCAAGGACTCAAAACTCTGCAACTTAGCATCATCCCACGCAAAAGTAGGCAGCTTGAGATAATCAGTGAGTGGCGCAGCAATTGTGCTAAACCCTTCGATGAATCTCTTGTAAAATGTAGCTAACCCATGGAAGCTTCTTACTTCAGCCACAAATTTTGGAACAGTCCAATCTAGAATGGCCTTAACCTTCCCCTCATCTATTGCAATTCCCTTATCAGTCACCAAATACCCAAGAAAACCTACCTTACTAACTGCAAAGGTACATTTCTTGGTATTTGCATAGAACCTATTCCTTCTTAGTAACTCAAACATAGATTGCAAATGATTCACATGATCAAAGTAAACTACAACACATACACCAAGCAAAGGCTGTAACATTTGAGTCATTACCCTCATGAAAGTAGCGGGTGCATTAGTAAGACCAAAAGGCATGAGAAACCACTCATATAGCCCACTATGAGTCTTAAAGGCAATCTTCCACTCATCCCCTAGCTTAATCTGATTTGATGATAGCCACTTTTAAGATCTATCTTGGAAAAGATTTTAAAACTAGTTAGACAGTCAAGCATATCATCTACCCTAGGTATAGGAAACCAATATTTGATTGTAGTTTTGTTAATTGCTCTATTGTCAACACACATTCTCCAACTAAGATCCTTGTTAGGGGTTAAAGGGGTTGGTACAACACATGGACCAATATTTGGCCTAATATATCCCTTGTCCAATAGTTCTTGCACTTGCCTAATAAGTTCATACTTTTCCATTGGTGTCATTCTATAGGCAGCCTTATTAGGTAATGCAGAACCTGGAATGAAATCAATGGCATGTTGTATGTCTCTCATAGGAGTAATTTAGTAGCTAGTTCATTAGGAAAGACATCTTCAAATGACTTGATCAACTCTTTTATAGATTGAGGGAATCTAACTCTAATGCAGCCAATAACATGTAAACCACACTAGTTGCTAGAGTTTCTTGTGCAAATTTCTTGACAATAAGCAAAAAATTAGGCTATACAGTAGTAGTAGTTTTAAGAATCAACTTTTCTTTCTTTGGCAGTAGGGTGTAATATGCTGTCCATCCTTGTATAGGTGTTCTTCCCTCTATCATGGTTGATATGCCTATCATATTGCTAAGGCCTTCCTAACAAGAAATGACATGCATCCCCATCTTCACTACATCAAAAAAAATTGAATCTTGGAACTTCTTCCTGATTGAAAAGGAGACCATGCATATCTTGGAAACTCTTATATCATTGCCTATCTTAAACCATGTCAGTTAGTAGGGGTGAGGATGATCTTTAGTCTTTAAACCAAGGTTGTCAACAACTTCTTCAGAAACCACATTTTCACAGCTTCCCCCATCAATAACTAAGTTGCAAATCCTACCACCAATGTTACAAGTGGTGTAAAAAATGTTGCTCCTTAACTAATCCTCCAGCTCCTCTTATTTTGGTACTAACAGGGTCTTCTTCATTACCAAAGCCAAGCCTTCTTCCTCATCTGAGTCACCTATAACAATTTCTTCTTCATACATTGGAAATTCTTCATCTTCCTAGTCTTCACAACCTTTAATCATTAAAGCTTTACCCTTGCCTTGAGCACTAATTCCTTCTTTCTTGCAATCTGTGGCCTTGTGCCAAGCTTCTCCACACTTGTAGCACGTAAATGTAAAATTTTGTGCTGCTTTAGGGACTGGCTTGGCTGCACCAGAAATTGAAGGCAGACCTCCACTCTCAATCTTGAAAGGTTGTGCACTATTAGTAGTCGGCCTTCCTTGAGGTGCTAACTTGGGTACTTTTGCTACCACCATAAGCTTGGAATTGCACAAAAGCTTTTCTTGCAAGTTTCTTCTTAAACATCAAGGCTCTGTTGTAAGCTTTAGAAATAGACCACGGTTGGTGCAAATATAAGGCATCTTGAATTGGTGGTTTAAGACCACTCAAGAACCTTGCAACCATCTGCTCTTTACTCTCATTCAGGTCTACTTGAGCTACCATTTGATAAAATGCCTTTGTATACTCTTCCACATTGCTATGTTGCCTCAAATTATGCAGTTGTTTGTACAAGGACTACATGTAATTGAAAGGCAGAAACTGGTTTCTCATTTTTTGCTTCATCTTGCACCAATCTTGGATCTTTCTTTTACCCCTTCTAACTTTTTGAACTTGGAGCTGTTCCCACCAAGCTAAAGCTCTCCCTCTCAACTTGATAGAGATTAACTTCACCTTCTTGGAATTTGGCACCTCATGGAAATCAAAGATTCTTTCCACTTGGTTAAGCCAATCCATGAATTCTTTATGATTTAAGCTACCATTAAACTCAGGTAACTCAATCCTGAAGTTTGATTGCCATTTTGGTTCTCCCCTTGGAGGACTAGGCACTTGCCTTGGAACACCTCCTCTAGGTTGACCAATTGGCTTACTAATGTTGTTGTGATTGTTAGTGTCAGTATCTTCATCAAGTTCATCATCATTTCTAGGATGATAACATCGGTTTCTTACCCCTTCCTCGATCAAGGCAACAAGCTGCCCCTTTAGCAGCTCTATAGTCTGCTCCTATGTCACCTAGGGTACTGCACCTTAGGTTCATGTACTGCAACACCATTCTTGTTCCTTTTGTTGTAAACTATTGGTGTCATCTTCACAAATTCTTAGGCTCATTAGTTGAGGATAAGAAAATGAAACCAAGAAAGGATCTTGATAGGTTCTTAATGACAGAAATGAAGAAACAAATTGCAAACCAACTTGAATCCTAAGGATCTCAAGCTCTAATACCAATTTATGATGGACAAAAAAAAAAAAAAAAATGGTGAAAAAGAAAGATGTTTTAGAAAGCTAAGTTGCTTAGAGAAAAGAAAGAATGATCTAGCTCTTCAAGAGACACACTTTTGTAATAGTACCTCAGAGGTAGATTTCTTACATTCAAATTCAACTAGTTACAATGAAGGTAGCCTTGCTTATTTATAGTTACATAAGCAAGTTGTTGAGTTAGTCACAAGATCCCACCATGTGGCTGCCATATGATTTGGCCAAAGCCTAACTAACTTTTCTAACTAAGTAATAGACTACTACACTTATTATTTACAACCTATCAGCTAACTAACTTTCTGTTATAAGTGATAAAGGCTATTAAAAGTAAAACGAGAAATTACTTACTACATAACAGAAGCTAGTAATAGATAGATTTAAAAAATGAAGGTAGCACCCATGGTATTGTAGCAATGGCTAAAGCATGCAACCAAAGTGAAAGCGGCCCTCATTGGCAAGCAGCTAAGCCAAAGCAGCCCCCGTGGTTATGCTACCAAGGCCAAGGCATGCTGGCTTACCCAAACAACCTCCTTTGAGAAAAAAAAAAAAAAACCTTCCAATGGGCAACCAGCCAAGGTTAGGGCAGTCCTCGTGGGAACGTTGCCAAAGCCATAGCATGCCCATGTACATGCTTCCAAGGCCATGACAACCCTCATAGGGAAGTAGTCATGGCAAAAGCAAATAGCCAAGATCAAGGCAGTACCTATGGGAAGGCTGCCATGGCTAAGGCATGTAGCCAAGGCCGATGTAGCCCCCATAGGCAGGTAGCAAAGGCAAAGGTAGCCCTCGTTGGCATGTTGTCTAGGTTAAGGCTGTTAGCTTGTCCAAATAACCTCCATTGAGAAAAAAAAAACCTTCTTTTGGAAAACATCCCTCATTTGGAAAAATAACACTCTAATGGGCAAGCAGCCAAGGCTAAGACAACTCCTGTGGACATGTTGCCAAGGCCATGGCCTACCCAAGTTCATGCTCACAAGGCCATGACAGCCCGAATAGGGAAGCAGCCATGACAAAGCCACACAACCAAGTTCAAGGCAATACCCACGGGCATGGCCAACATTGCTAAGGCACACAGCAAAGGCCAAAGCAACCCTAATAGGCAAGCAGCAAAGGCTAAGGCTGACCCCATGGGCATTCTGCCAAGGCCAAGGCCAAGGCATGCAAGCTTGCCCAAATATGCTTATTTGAGGAAATAACCTCCTTTTAGAAAAAGTCCTTTATTTTGGAAAATAATCATGCAATAGGCAAGTAGCCAAGGCCAAGGTAGCCCCAGAGGTCATGTTGTTAAGGCCATGACATGCCCACGTGCATGCTCCCAAGTCCATGATATCCCCCATAGAGAAGCTGCTATGACAAAGCCACTCAGCTAAGATCAAGGCAGCATCCTTGGGCAAGGCCACCATGGCTAAGGCAGATAGCTGCAACCATAGCGGTCCTTATAGGCAAGAAGCAAAGGCAAAGGAAGCCCCCGTGGGCATTCTGCCAAGGCCAAGGCATGTTGGCCTGCTCCTCATTTGAGAAAAAAAAAACCATCTTTTGTAAAAGGCCTTCATTTGGGAAAGTAACCCTCCAATGGGTAGGCAACCAAGACCATGACAACCATTGTAGGCATGTTACCAAGGCCATGACATGCCCACGTATAGACCATGGTAGCCTAGTAAGGAAGCAGCCATGACAAAGGCACCTAGGCAGGGCCAAACATCCCTCATAGGCAAGCAGCAAAGGCCAAGACTACCCTCGTGGGCACATTGCCAAGGTCAAGGGATGTTGGTCTGCCCAAATAACCTCATTTGGGAAAATAACCCCCTTTTAGAAAAAACCTCTATTTTGGAAAATAACCATCTAATGGGCAAGCAGCCAAGGCTAAGGTAGCACTCGTGGGCATGTTGCCAAGGTCGTGCCAGGCCCACGTGCATGCTCCCAAGGCCAGGACAACCCCATGGGAAGCAGCCATTGCAAAGCCACATAGTTATGTTCAATACAGCACTTATAGGCAAGGCCGCTATGGCTAAGGCACGCTATCAAGGGCAAGGTAGCTCCCATAAGTAAGAAGCAAAGTGCATGGAATGCGAACCTGTATGCTTCCAAGGCCATGACCACCTTCATGGGGAAGCAGTCATAGCAAAGACACGTAGCTAAGATCAAGGTAGCACCCATGGGAATGCACACCTGTATGCTCCAAAGTCCCTAACAACCCTCAAGGGGAAGCAGCCATAGCAAAGGCATGTAGCCAAGATCAAGGAAGCACCCATGGGCAAGGCAGCCATGGCTAAGGCATGCCACCAAAACCAAGGCAGCTCCCATAGGCTACCTTAGGAATGGAGAGAAAGTGGAGAACACACTCTTGCGAATGGATACCCTGCTCGGACTTCAAAAGAGAAGCTCAGCTGTTTGAAAGCCTTTTTGATTGGGCTTAACTAAAAGTGGCCCAACAATAAAATAAAATTAGGGTGTGGTCCATCATTATACAAATTGGTTCAAGGATCTCCCATTGTAGGTTAAACTTAACCCATAATACAAATAAATTGGGGGCTTGTGCCCAACCAACTCAGGGTTGTTAGGAAAACACCACCACAATTAACATTTTTTTTGCTATGATTCATAGAAAAAAAAAAGAAAAAAGAAAGGCCTTGCAAGGTCCTAAAAAGGTTGGGTTAGGAAAGTAGAAGTGGCTCTTGCAAACGAAATTAAAGAGATTTTTTCTATTATTTATTTTGTTAATATATTTAGTTGTTTGAAGGCTAATTGAGGAGTTGAGTAAGTTGCTCATCTATCCTCTAATTAAGATTAACCTTCATTTTCTATGATCCATAGGAACAAAAAAGAAAGTCTTAGCGAGGTCTTGACTAGGCTAGATTGTAGACTAAATCAAAAGAGACCTTTTCTATTGTTTAATTTGTTAATATATTTATTGGCGTAAATGCATTTTTGGCCATTACATTTTGACCTTATTTCTATTTTGATCCCTACTTTTTTATTTTACTGCTTTTAGTTCCTAAATGAAAAAAGCGTTCCATTTTGGGCCCTACCATTACTCACTTAATGGAAGTATCTTACGTGGCAAACTCAGTGCACTGTTGACACATTAAATGCTGACATGGACATTAAAATAATAGTGAAAAATTATTTGGCATTTAAAAAATGCCCACGTCAACATAAAATAAAAAGTAACAATGACAAATTAGTATCCATATAAACCTCTGATTCTAAACAATTAATTTATCAATTTGAAGGGGAAAAAAAATTAGAACCCAAATTACACATGAATTTAGATCTTAAACACGAACACAAACCCAGAAAATTCAATCACAAAAACACAAACCCACAAAAATTAAATTTACTAATCTTTAAAGACAACATTACAAAAATATAATTTATTGAAACCCACTAAAACACCTAAAAATTTCTTAGCAAGACCCAAAAGAGTATCAAAAAATTCCCATACCCACATTAAGCACTCAAAATCCACTGAAACACCCATAAATTTCTTTGAAACTAACCCATACCCACGCACACACATAGCTGAGAGAGAGAGAGAGAGAGAGAGAGAGAGAGAGAGAGAGAGAGAGAGAGAGAGAGAGAGAGAGATAATCATTTTTGCAGGTAGAGCAAAACATCAAGAGGAGAGCACGTGGTGGTGGCTAGCATTTTTTGTGGTGGAGCAAGGAGGCTCCACCATGTTCACCTCACCAGCCTTATCCCTTCACGTTTCCTCTACTTTCCACAACCTCTATCTCAATTCCGCTCTCTTCGATTTCCTCTTCACCAACTCCCTCACCACATCAACCATGATATTTTTGCTTCCACGAGACTCAATCACCTAGATATTCGGTTTAGGTTTAGGTTTTCATTTTTGCTATTGGGTTTTCATTTGGTTTGTTTGTACTGGGAGTTTGTGTAAATGGAGGTAAGAGAATTAGGTTGTTACTAGGTAAGAGAATTAATTTGTTGCTATGTTGAATTTTCTGGTTTGGTTTTGGTATTTTTGGGCTTTTGAGATTTGATGATTGATGGGGTTTTTGGTTTGTTTTCCTATGGTTATTCTGAATCTTCTAGGTATGCTGGAGATTGGTTTAATTGTGGGTTGTTGGTGGTTGTAATAGAGAAAGGTGATGGTTTGGTGGTCAAGGTGGTCGGATAGTTCAAGTGGTGTAGGTTGGGTGATGACTTGTTCATTTTGTCCATGTGGTTTTGAATTTTTGGTTTGTTTATCTTGTTCATCTGTAGAGTTATTGTGTTTCGATTTGGGTTTGGTCAAATTTCTGCAAGAAAATGCTAGAAAATCTGGGTGTGTTCTTTGGATAGAAAATTTGGGTTTGTGTTCTTTAGTGCTCTTGTTAAAGATGAACCAAATCTAAATTCATGTCGTTTTTGGATTTTAATTAAGTTTTCTCTTTTTTATTTTGTTAAAATGGATAATTTTTTTAAAAAAATTAGATGCTGATGTGGCATTTATTATTATTATTATTATGGCCATGTTAGAATTAATGTGCCAATAATGCACTCTGTTTGCCACATAGGATAATTTCATTAAGTGAGTAACGATAGTGATCAAAATGGAATGCTTTTTTTCATTTAGGGAATAAAAGCAGTAAAATAAAAAAGTAGGGACCAAAATATAAATAAGGTCAAAATGTAGGGACCAAAAGTCCATTTACGCTAATATATTTTATTTTTATAATAATTTATGTGGTCACCCAAGACTGATTCGATGATAGTATTTGTGACAAAATTTTTATATATGTGGGTTAAGTCTTCATCCTACCGATTAGGCCCCAAACTTCACCTAGTTTCCCTTAAATCCCCAGTGTTTCCCTGTGTATATCTCTTTGTCTCTCACTCCCCAAGTTTTCCAACCCCTAAGCCTTTATCCTCTTCCCCCCCTTTTTATAGTCTCTTGTTAGTAGGGTGATCATCATTATTTTCCCACTTCACACGTATTCCTATGTTCATCAGAATCTCAAAGGATCCTCACATCTTTAAAGGATTTCCTTGGAACTTGTTCTAGATGCCAAAAAGTGTTTAGTGGTGGTTTCTCCAATGGCACTATCAGCCCTCAGCTGCCGACCTCGCTAGGTTCGTGTTTCACCCTGACTTCCTTCGTTACTAGTTAGTGTTTAGCCAACCACTTAAGACTCCCTCAAGTAGTCGTCTCCACGGCCCATCATCCCGACCTCAGGGTTGGGCCCATTGTGGTAGGGCCTAGGGTTGACTCCCCCCTTATGTACCAAGTTTAACTCATTTGATGGGCCTCAGGTTTAATGTTGGGTTTTGATGAGGTGGGCTAACATGGGTTGCTTGGGCCCGACCCCTTACAATAGCCCCCCTATGATCTTGTTTCCACGAAGTGGAGATAGGATTGGGGTTTTCCTACCCTGTGGTCGGGGCTTTTGCCCTTCCCTTTTCAAGAGAAATGATAGTTACTCCTCGGGAAGTCCAACCGTCTACCAATTAATGTAATAGACAAGACAGCTTGCTCCTTTCATATACGTGGTAGAATCTGAGGTATCGAATGGTTTAGATGACTTGACACTTTGCTTATCGAGGCAAACATGAAGAGACATGATGGTATGCATTAATTTTTTTTTGGGTAGTTACAATTAATGATCCTTGTTTCTATAAATACCGACCTTAATTCACGTTTTTCATTTTCTTTAGTTTCTTCTAAATTTAAAATATTGCCTTCCTCCTATCCCCAATCCCTTAATCTCCCTACAAGACCACTCTCCTCTTCGAGAAGTTACTCAGTAAGTCTTCTTCCCTTTAACTATCTCCTAATAATTTAGTTAGACTAATAAATATGGGTTTTTCTTACCTTTTGAAAACTAGATTAGATGTAGAATCTTTTAGAGTTAGATACAACATTCCTCGTGACGTTGAAATTTTGTATTGTCACAAGGGAGATATAGAAGTCCAAAGGCTCCCATATGTAGTATTTTTCCCTTTAATGTCTATACTTGAGGGCGGGGTTAGGTTCCCAGTAGATCCCTTGTTACTTAGGACCCTTAGTTTTTACGGCATTAGCCCTAACTAGTGTTTACCTAATTTTTATAGGGTAGTCAACTGTGTGTGGTGTCTCAACTGATTGTATGGCCTTAGACTTAGCCACCACGACATCAACTTCTTATATGCCATTCGAGGGAGTTTTGAGCTCGGGTATTACCTTTAGACCAGAAACACAATGGTTAGGTTGACAGCTTGCCTCCCTGACTCCAATAGGAACTTGACGGGGGAGTATGTGAGGGTGAGCAGGAATTGGTTGAATGGTGAGCTAACTTGCTTGACTCTCCTCGCTAGATAGGTCTATACGTTCTTTTCCCCGATTCCTTAACATACACAAATCGTGTTCCCCTCCCCCTTTTGTATTTCATTTTATTAGTATGCACATTGTCATTTATTTCCTATCTATTTCATATGCACATGTCTTTCCCTCTCTTTTTTAATTATTTTCTTGGCATCTCACTAATTCTTACCCCTTTCCCGACTGTAGTTTCTAAGAAATTTCGGTTGGATATAAACGTAGTGCGAGTTTAGGAGCTTAACTTTGTCCTTCGCTTAGAGATATTCATGCACTACGACGGACAGATAAGAGCTTCTCACCTGATCTTGGGTGGTGCGCCTTCCTACACAAGCTACCAAGATTCATCAAGTGCTTTAATAGTCTACAGCCCACTTCTGTCGTACCTGGATGTACGATTGCCTGGATTCCTGCTGCAAGGACTCACTTTAGGGGAAGCAAGGCATTTAGGTCCTAGACTAGTCAGACATGACTTTCTTGAACCTATACAAGATGGTTTGAGAGATACCGTCTACCAAGGTCAGGCAGTACACATTCCTTTTGAGGCCCCCATTTTAGGAGACCCTATAGAAGAAGGTCCAATTGTTGATGGGGAAATTCCTAAAGAGCCCATTCTACCCAAACCGGTAGAAGAAATGGTCCAGAAGCGCTCCATGGCTTTGGTTCGTTGGTTTCCAGCTGCACAGGCTTAGGAGGGTTACGCTTCCGCTCAGCTTACTCCCCAATAAATTGCGCCCTTACTTCCTAACAGTAGAGGAAGTGACAAAAGGGTGCCAAAGGCGCTACAGTTAAGGGTAGCACTCCCCCTACTTGCCACCTCCCCATTCTAGCCTCGGGTTGGATAGCCACTCAACCGACTAGTAAGACCCTCCAAGAGACAGCCTGTAAGCCAACCGATCATAATTGGCTCTCAACTGGCGGCTTCTTCCTCGAGTTCTACATTAGGGTGGGAGTGCTCCTTTCATCTGGGGGACAAGGTCGTGCCCTCGAATTCCTATGCCCAGACAAGTAAGGCAAGTATCAAACAACCTCATGTAGGCCTTATTGCTGCTTACTGATCTAGAGCACAACTTTTACTACAAGGATGATGACCTCATCCTAAAATTGAAATGGCACACTATAGCGATAAGCTTTTATTTGTCCAAACTTTTACTATTTTGTTGGCTTGGTTCCTTTCATTTCCTTCACACACTTCTCATTTTACAAGTGTTATCAATCGACCTAGAATAACTCTGCCTTTCTTTTCTGTTGTATCTAATTGACCCATGTGGTGAAGGATCGGCAAAAGGGGGCATTGGAGGAGGCCGACAAAGAAAAGGTCCTCAGGCAGGTAGCCGAGGCCAGCTTGCAAAAGAAAACTCTAGGGCTAAATGTGATGGAGCAATGGGCAACTACTGCTGAGAAGGCACTAGAGTTGGTCGAGTAGAAAGCCAATGATTTTCAAGGTAAACTTAGGGGATTGAGCTTAAGCTTG
Organism: Castanopsis chinensis; assembly: GCA_032878915.1. Taxonomy (NCBI): domain Eukaryota; kingdom Viridiplantae; phylum Streptophyta; class Magnoliopsida; order Fagales; family Fagaceae; genus Castanopsis; species Castanopsis chinensis. The sequence goes on from JAVQMG010000130.1 coordinate 10,145,109, forward strand.
CAGAGACTACCAGCCTCCTTTCTGCTCAGGACAAGGATCTCACCGACCTTGAAAGCATGGAGAAAGCTCAGAAGCAAACCTATTATAGTAAGGGTTTCAGTAATGCTGAGAACTCGATTAGCTGCATGATCTTTCAGGCCCAAAAATATGGGGTCATGGAAGGTTGGATGGCCATGAATGTTGGATGGCTGCAATTGATGTCATCGGCCTCCCAAAGGATTCCCTTTTCAGGTGTGTTGAACGAGTCCTGCTGCTAGAGGACCCTGAGGTTGAAACCCAGGGTGAAGAGTAGGGTGAGGGCAGCAGCGATAAAGATGAAGGTACAGAGAGTCTAGAGACTAGGGAGCTATCAGAGCAGATTAATTCCCATGTAGTGGTGCTGGATAATGACAACTTGAGAGCTGCTACTACCACATCAAACTCGGACGCCGTGCAGCCCATAGTTAACTCAAATCCTCTGCCCATTAATCCTCTAGCTTACTAGGAAGCACACATAGCAACTCCCTTGGCCACCGATAACCTGAGCATCTAGATTGTGTTATTATGAATATTTGTATTCTTTTTTATCCCTTACCCCTTTTTCCTTTTTATTTTGGTTGATATTCTATGTATTTTATTAAGTGGATTGGTACCCGCATACTAAACTTATTAAGTTTTCCCTACTTCATCTTTCATCTTTCCCTATCTTATTGTGATTGTATAAGAAGGGTTAATACCAAAAATTTACTTTCTTCAAGATATTACTCATTTTGTAATGACATCAATATTTTGATGTTCATGCTGAAAATTGCTTAAGTGTTAACGTTAGGTATTGCAATAATTCGGACATTCGGTAACAATATCAACATTTTGATATAACGCTAAAAATTGCTTAAGTGTCATGTTTAGTAACACAACAAATAATTTTGACGTTCGTGGTTCACTGTTCTCAAGTGTCTTCATTAGATAGTATTACTGATGCACTTTATATTCCTTGATCATTAATTACATGTAGGAATGTTTGGTGATTAAAGGTCGAGTTTATGCCATGATCCATCTTGTGAATAGAAAAATTTGTCGAAGTTCCCATATGGTCGGTGACTAGAATTAGGCCAAGGCCATGTTTCTGTCCTTAGGAACATATTAACGTTTCCACATGGTCAGTAATCGGAGTCAGGCCAAGGCCAAGTTTCCATCCTTAGGAATGTGTATTAAGATTTCCACCTGGTCGATGACCGGAGTTAGGCCGAGGCTAGGCTTCTATCCTTAGAAATATGTATTAAGGTTTCCATCTGGTCAGTGGCCGAAGTCAGGTCGAGGCCAGGTTTTTGTCCTTATGAATATGTATTAAGGTTTCCACTTGGTTGGTGATCGAAGTAAGGCCAAGGCTAGGTTTCCGTCTTTATGAATATATGTTAAGTACATGCATAGGTGCTTTACTATTTACTCATAATCTACACAAGATCTTTTAACTAAATTTCATCTACTTCCACTGTTCACGTTAGCCTACAAATTCAGACATGCATCCCTGAACTTCCACTAAATTTCATCTACTATTACATTCATGGGTAGTATTCCTTTAGATTACAGATGTTCCATGGTAGGGGTAGGGGTCTTTCTTCCATATGTTCCAAGTAATAAGCCTCTGCTCTGGTCGTAGCTATCACTTAGTTGGGCCCTTTCTAATTTGGGGCCAATTTACCGGCATTATGATCCTTCATACCCCCAATAGCCTTTTGCAAAACAAGGTTTCCAAGCACAAACTCCTGAGACCTCACTTTCCTGTTATATCCTTGAGCTAACTTTTGTTGATAGTTAGCAAGTCATACTAATACCACATCTCCTCGTTCTTCTAGGGCATCCAAATTCCTAATCATACATTCATCATTATGGCTTTGCATAAAGTCTACAACCCTCATACTCGATAAGCTAATTTTTGTCGGTATAACTGCTTCGATACCGTAGGTCAAGGAGAAGGGCGTCTCACCTGTTGACCTTCTAGGAGCCGTTCGTATGCCCATAGAACATTAGGCAGTTCTTTGACCTAGTTTCCCTTCACCCCCTCCAGTCTTTTCTTCAAACTGTTAATGATCATCTTATTCGTCTCTTCAGCTTGCCCATTGCTTTGAGGATATGCAGGCAATGAGTACTTATTGGTTATCTTGAGGCTACCACAGTACTCCTGAAAAATCTTTCTATCAAACTGTAGCCCATTGTCGACACCAGTGCTCGGGAACTTTGAACCTTGTAATGATATTCTTCCAAATGAATTTCTTTACAGCCACATCCCTAATATTTACAAAGGCTTTGACTTCCACCCATTTGGTAAAATAGTCTGTCGTGACCACCACATATTTTCTATTCCCCGAAGCCAAAGGGAACGACTTGATTATATCTAGCCCCCATTGGGCAAAGGGCCAAGTACTAGCAATTGGGTTGAGATTTTCCCCTAGCTGGTGCAAGATAGGTGCATGTCTCTGGCATCGCTTCTCATTTCATATTCATCCACTAGAATCCTTGAGTCATAACTCAGTGTGCGAGTGACCTACCCACCAAGTGGCCACCACATATTCCCTCATGAAGCTCAGCCAATAACTATGTGGTTTTACTGGTGTGAAGGCAAAACAAGTATGGTCCTCCAAACAAACGCTGGTGCAACCTCTTATCTTTGGATAACCAAAAATGAGCTGATGTTCTCTGTACATTCTCAGCTTCTTTGATATCCCTTAGCAAGGACTCGTCGGAAAAAAAGGCTATGTATGGATCCAACTAACATGGCTCTAACTTCGACGTAGCTACTACCAATGTCTGTTGTTCAAAGCTTGGTTGCTCTAATAATTCTATGGTAATCATTCGGGGTATGTAGTCATCTAAAGAAGATGCTAACGTAGCTAGAGAATCCGCATGACTATTCTAACTCCTTGGCACTCTGACCACACTAACTTTCTAGAGATTTGCCCGTAGATTCCTAAACAACTTTAAATACTGTGACATACAATGATCCCTTACCTCAAAACTCCCCTCTATTTGACTTACCACCAATCTTGAATCTGAGAACATCTCCACTTCTTTTGCTTCAAGTTTCTTTGCTGCTTGCAGCCCCGCGATGAGGGCTTCATACTCGCTTTATTGTTTGAGGCTTGGAAGCCTAGCCTAAGTGACTTTTCCAACTTTACTCCCTCGAGTGACACTAACACTATCTTGACCCCTGACCCTCTTGGATTAGATGCTCCATCCACAAACACTTTCCATCGTTTGACTTTAACCTAACATATTCCTATCGAGCCTTAGAGAGGAGGTGTAAACTTAGCCACAATGTTTGCAAGCACCTATCCCTTAATGGAATTCCTTGATTTGTAGTGTATGTCAAACATCCCCAATCTCGTCCTCCATTTTGCTCTCCTCCCCGTGAAATCTGACCTTCTTAACAATAACTGCGAAGGGTACTCAGTCAGTACCCATAATGTGTGAGCTTGGAAGTAGTATGGAATTTCCTCGTGGCATGTACTAGGGCTAGGGCCATTTTCTCCAATGGAAAATACCACATCTCTACATCCACCAAAGTTTTGCTTAGGTAATACATGGGCCTTTAGGTCCTTTCATGTTGCCTAATCAACACCAAACTAATAGAATGGTTGGAGACTACCAAGTACATTTATAAATCCTCCTTCGGGTCAGGTCGGGATAAAATAGGTGGGCTGGCTAGATAAGACTTTAAGTCTTTGAACGCCAAATCGCACTCTTCTGTCCAATGAAAACCCTTCCACTTTTTCAACAACTGATAAAATGGTAAAAAATGGTTAACATCTGTCTGCTAATCTTGACACAAACCTATTCAATGTGGCAATCTTGCCAATAAGCTTTTCGACCTCTTTAGGATTGTTAGGTGGGTGTAATTGTTGGATGGTTGTTATTTGGTTGGGGTTCACCTCTATGCCACGCATGGTGATCATGTACGCTAAGAACTTGCCTGATCCTACCCTGAAGACACATTTCTTTACATTAAGGTGTAACTTGTGTCGCCTCAAAATATAGACCCACTCTCTCCCTTGTCTTCACCACCACATCATCCATATAGACCTCCACTATTTTATCGATTAGCTCTTTGAACATGCGTGTAACCATTCGTTGGTACATAGCCCCCACATTCTTCAACCCAAATGGCATCACCATATAATGATAATTCCCCTTGGGTGTTATAAAGGAAGTTTTCTCCTAATCCTCGGGAGCTAAAGCTATTTGATGGTAACCCTGAAAGGCATCCAAAAAGCTCATCCGCTGGTACTTGACCGTATTGTCTACCAACTAATCTATTTTTGGCACTTGAAAAGGGTCCTTTGGGCCTGCTCGGTTAAGGTCATTGAAATCGACACACACTCTCCACTTTCCATTCTTCTTCTCAACCACCACCATGTTAGCTAGCCATTTAGGAAAGAATACTTCCCTAATGGCCCTCGACCATTTTAACTTCTCCTCTTCCTCCTTTGCTGCCTCTACGTGGGTTTGCGGTGTTGGAAAAATACATGTTTGTATTACATACAAAACATACACAATGGAAAATTAACGGATCTACTTCATTCGCAATTGATAACATGTACTTTGTAAGTTTCAGAATTTAAGAATAAGAAAACGTACCTTGGTGCGGTGAAATTCAAAACAAAAATTAGAAGTACTTGGGAACACTTGTAATCTTCACTCCAATTCCACTTAATGCTTAGGAAGTGTGGTTTCTCAATTAGTTTCCAAGGAGAGAATGTGTTCACCACTCAAATACAAACCATTTCATTCCTAGTATAATCTTAATGAAAACACTTATGAAAAGACTTATAAAATTCTGTATGTTTCTCTCCTTATATATAACTGATTATCTAATTGGGCTAGTCTTTTGGGCCATTCCAATTGGGCTTGGAGTGAGACCAAAAGGGAACAAATAGGACTCTGACTCCTATGGGCCTTGGGCTTTTCTATCAACTCTTAAAAAGTCCAAAGTTACCATTGATTATATTCAATACTACTATATGAATATAATTGCACTCTAGACCTTATTAATAAATTATATCCCAAGACTTTATTATACATGCAACCTCTTCATTAAAATATTTGTAGTAATACAAAGTCATTAATATAGATTGCCACTTTGAAGATTACTACATCTTAATCCTTGAGTACCCAGTTTAATCATTTTATGTTATTCATCATATATTTATGAAATCTAATTTCATAAATATATACTTTAGTAACTCCTTACTAAAGTGGTTGGGCCAAACACTTTGAATAACCAAACCTATTAAACTTATCTCATTGGATAGGCCAAAACATATGCCAAATGTTCCTTGGCTCGATGTGGTGTGTTCTTGAATCTTTCAGTTCCTTGACTTCATTTCTTTTGGTTCACTGAGTTGTTCATGAATTGACGCACTTGTGTTTCAGGTCGGTGTTGATTTTATAGAGGAAAGTATGTAGATGCTTGGAGGCTTGCAACTGGTGGCTCGTACCCAATCTTCCCAATATGTGATTAATGAAGCGAGCTGGGATAAGATGATGCGTTCTGAGTGCCTTTTGCTTGGACTCTTCTTGATAATGGATCTAACACTTGTCTTTGTTGATTTTTAGGTGAGTCAAATGGCACTAGCTGATGCCAATAGAAGATCCTTGGAGGATAGGATTAGGACTCTTGAGCTTGAGAACGCATGATCCTCGAGAAGGCAATACTGAAGGTGGCTCCCCTAGAGGTGGGTCAAGGAGATCTTCACGCAGGTGGCCTAATGCTGTTTGATTTATGTTCTTAATTTTCTTGCAAAACAAGAAGAAGCATTCCTTAAACAATCTTGTATTAATTTCAGCTTTTAGCTCTTTGCGCTTGGAATTGCTTGTGATCATGTAGAAACTTAAATGAGACAAGTTTAGAATTCACTTGATGAGGTCTTGTAGTACCAATTTAAACTTATTTTGATTGGCTCTGATGGAATCTGTACTCATTTGAATGAGGCAGAGTTGAATGCCCCTAGTTTAGGAATGAATGCATGGTTTTTGGAAATCTTGGATTCTTATGAAATGATGATGGTCCTTTTTTTTTTTCTTTTTTTGAAAATGAATGAGGCATGGTCAAATGCCCCTAGTTTGAGAGATGTGTTCACGACCTTGAAAAATCTTAATTTGATCATGTTTTTTTTTTTTTTTTGAAAGTAGTGATGCAAGTGGTGATGACTTTTTTTTTGAAAACGGATCAAGAGAGTGCTTGAAAATGCAAAACTATGTAAATGAACATTGGTGGAGTTGGGTGCCGTTCGACACTTAGGGAGTGCCGTTTGGCACTTTGTCACGCCACCATGCTTACGCCCATGGTGGGTCGACTCCTTATGGTTTTTCTATGTGTGTTTTGTGTTTTCAGGTTTTTTGAAAAATATTTTCTTCATTTGTGACTATGAAACACTTTCCAACTCAACTGTAAACTCTTTGGAACTTATTTAAACTTGAATAAGAACTAATGCAGCTTACTTTAGTAATCTCTTCTGCAACAACTCTCTACATAAAGGTTAGCAAGACACAATAATCACAAGCAAAAGTTACCTATGGCAAACAAACAAAATTTTTCTCATTCAACAATCCAAGATATCAACGGATGGGTTTGTAGCTTTCATTTTAGCACCAAGACTAATTTTACAGCCTTTAAACTAGAGGGAATCAAGGCTTTGAGGAATATCAATATCAAGTGGAAGACCATGTATTCCGGTTTCAAACTACTAAACTTTGTCCCACCATTGAAGAATTTTCAGCCATCCTTGGCTACGATCCTAGCAAGAAATCAGTAGCAGTTTCTTGTGATCCTAGGAATAGGGAAAATTGGTTTGATGGTCTAGGACTTCTTACTTCAATTACCAACAGCATGATCAAAGGGTACATGGTGAATCTTCGTATAGTTCTTTCCAAATTGATCATTAAACGTACTCATGGCATGACGGACAACATGCAGAAGAATTTTGGCTTAGCTCATTGCTTTATGAGAAAGTTCTTGCTTTGCTTTGCTTTGGAAGGCCTAGTTTTGTGGATGCTAGAGCTATAAGCATTGTGAATTAGATTAAAGATGGTGATAATCCCGTTTCTCTGATCTTAGCAGATCCTCTTCTGGGATTGGACTCTGTATCCCATGGTGAAGAATCATAGAACTTTTGCGGGTGTCCCTTGGCTTTGCAAATATGGTTGATGGAAAGATTGGACATAATTGCCACACCTTCTATTGTTGATTATAGTCCTGACAATTTTCTTAGCAAGACTATCCTCAAAATCGAGTGTCAAACTGAGAGTGACTGAGAGAAATTTCAGAACAAGAAATCCAGTTCCTCCATTCGATGGAATTGTTATTAGTGGAAGTGCCCACGCCCTTTATTGTGGTCTCCGAGATTAGATCACATTTCCCTAGTTGGGTTAAGGAAAGCGACTTTCTACAAGACTAATAGACTCTTGAGGTAATTCGAATATGAGCAAGGAATGCCTAGTGGAAAAAAGAGGAAAACCTTTTACTCTTGTGGACACGAATCCTAATTCTACAAAGAACATGTTGTTGGGCTTGGAGATGGCTGACCGAGTGGATCAGTCCTTTGTTAAGGTTCACTTTCAAAGGATGACCATAGACTACTCTAACTAGCTAGTGAACAAGATTATGGACAAAGAGACTGACACGTTTGCTGTGGGGAAGCAATTCCTTAGAGACAACTGAGAAAGACATGAGACTGACAATTATGAATTTAAAAGAAGGGACCCAAATGACACAGTATCTAACATAGATGAAAGTAATGAATGACCAAAGGAGAAAAGACTGAAGAAAGAGTGTTTATTTTTAAAAGTGGAAGTGAAACACCTAAGTTTAAGAATTATTCAGGACTTTTAGATTAAGGGCTCGGTTTAAGGTTTTTTGGGTTTTTTGGGTTTTTTTTTTTTCTTTTTCTTTTTCTTTTTTAGGCTCTGGTTTAGGGTTTAGGTCTTGGATTTTGTGTAATGGCATGGTTTAATGGAATTGTTGAACTTTGGAAAAAATTTCTCTTCTTCTCTTTTTTTTTTTTTTTTTTTTTTTTTTTTTTTTTTTTGCTTAATGGGTGTAAGAGACCTCCCCAAAAGAGTGCCTCTAAAAAAAGAGAGAGAGTTTTGTGGTGTTCTTTTTAGGGCACCTCTCTTTTTAGGTAAGTGGTGTGGAGTCGCTACTTATTTTTTATGTACAAAAAATAAGAAAAACTAAATAACAAATACATAACTAAATTTCTTGCTTCATTGATTAAATAAAGAGGGTACACATTTGAAAAATGGAAAATTACATGGCTTTGGGTCCTAGTTACGAACTACCAAAAATACATGGCTTTTTGTCCTAGTTACAATCTACCCAAAATAAAAACAAAGATAAGACCTAGGTCTACCTATCCATAGAAACTACATTCGGAGGCTAGGTTACGGAATGGGAAGGTGTTAGGCACCCATTCTGCCCAGATAGAGTTTGGTCTTCTAGACTTTCGTGATCAATGTACCATTTTTATACATGTCATGAATGATATGTTGAGCATGTGAAATAAGAATCAAATCACACAAATTTATTATGAATGAAGCCTTTTCTTTTGAAAAGAATTAGATCTGTTTTAGTTGGTAAAAAAAATTGATTTTGATTTGTTAAAAGACCAAATCTATTTTGTAGTATGTAGGAAAAAGTGATTTTAACTTTGTGAAAATCAGATTTGTTTTGTGGTATGTAAAAAAAGTGATTTTTTGATAATAAAATTAGATCAGTTTTTATGTTGTAAAAGAATGAAAAAGATATATTTTTTTTTTTAAGAAGAGGGTTTCACTCATAACTTAAATTTATGCAACATGAATCAAATAAAACAAACACAAACACAATCATGTTTTATCTTTTTCTTTATTTCAAAAATCTGCATATGTTAAAGAAAAATCAAATCTGTATCTAAGGAAGATACAAATTAGTTTTCAATTCAGAAAAATTCAGATCTACATCTAATAAAGATGCAAATCCATTTTGTTTTAAGAAAAAGTCAGATCTATATCTAAGGTAGATCTAGATCTATTTTTTACTGAGAAAAGTTCTGATCTACATCTAATGAAGATGCAGATTCATTTTTAATTTAAGAAAAAAGTCAGATCTACATCTAAAGAAGATGCAGATCTATTTTTGTTTGAGGAAAAAGTCAGATCTACATCTAGTGAAGATACAGATCCATTTTCATTTGAGAAAAAAGTCAGATCTACATCTAATGAAAATGCAGATCTGTTTTTATTTGAGAAAAAGAGTTGTTCACATGCATATTATTGACATTCAAGAAAGAGATTATAACAATCACATAGAAAAATAATCATGCTTTAAACAAAACAGTGGTGAATCATTCGTACTATGGATAAAGACATTCATTAATAAAAGAAGCATAACAAGGATAGGGTGATAGAAACAACCTCTTGCATGAGCACTCTTTATTCTTGAGAGGATGTTTTAGGGTTCAAAGAAACTTCTTTAGTTATCTTTGAAACCTAAAAACCCTAATTTAAGTAGCAAACCTTAGAGAGGATCAGCAATTTAAGAGTCTCAAAATGTTTGCCTCTCATAGCGTAAAAAAGGTGCTAAATTATGAGACCTACCCTCTATTTATAGGGACTGGAGTGCTTAAAATGCGAAAAAGTCGAAAAGGGTGTGCTCTATCATCACCTGAAGGCCGTTGGGCCAAAGCCCAAAAGATGCCAATTCAGCACTTTTAAAGTGCCGTTCGGCAATCCAAAAGTGCCAAATGGGCTCTTGGACACCAAACTTACTTCTGTGTTTCGGTGTGTTTTGGACTCTCCTTCTAGAGTTTTTTGACCTATCCTTGCACCTAGACGTGTTTTCATCCTCCGTCTATGATTTTTTTATCTCTTTTCTGGATAATTCAGCCTTTTTAAGAACAATTATCTTGTAGATGAATATCCTAAAATAAATCTTGATAAAATTCAGATTATCTACAATTTTATTGTTATCCAATCATCCCTTTTATTCCTATGCATGCAACTCTACTTTAAACACTAATTATCAACTAATCACAAAATTATTTAATAAATTTTAATTGTTTAACCAATTAAAATTAATTTAAATTAATCGTGCGTGTTGACTCTTCCTAGACACAATGCATATGGATTGTGCAAACTTGATCATACGATATCTTTCAATCCATGGTTCGATTTAGAAATTGAACACATTGTTGTGACCATTAGAATCTCAAGATCATTGTTATGATATGCAATGTATAGATTAATGCATGCAACACCAGAACAAATTCATGCATGTGATGCAAGAACAAATTGATGCATGTAATGCAAGAATAATTTTTTTGGGTACAGGGGTGGTCACTTCAGTCATCTTCATTGATTAAATCATGGGTGCAAACTTGAGTGTCTACAATGGGTAAATGATAGGTTTAGGGAAATTGTGATCGGACCAATGCATGGTTGCCTACGTACCTCCTTGGTAGAAGGATCAGGTCATCACGTAGTTCACTTTTTATTTGCCTTAACTTTTGCCTAGGCCGCCTTTCCAGGTTTTCAACCTAGTATGCTCTCTCACTTTTTTTTTTTCTCTCTCCTTTTGCATAGATTGCCCTTTCGGGTTTTCAACCTATCCTCTTTTTTTGTTTTTTTTTTTTTTTTTAACAAAACTAGGTAGGGAAATAACATAATTTACAACTACTTCAGACGTGGTGTTGTGAGATTACCACCTTAGACGTGGTATTTCTTCAATTGATCCATGTTGGTTGGTTCAGTGAAAAGATTTGCATCTAAATCCATCAACCTTACTTCTCCCCCAAAATATATCTGCTTGATAATGTATGGACCTGCCCAATTTTGTATGGATCTTGGATCGAGGCTCAAATCTCTTTTAGCACTAAGAGCCTGTTTGGATGAGTGGGTTTTTAAATCATATCATTCAATTTTCATAACTGAGTTCTTAAAAGATGTGGGTCCAACAAAAAAAAATTTATGTTTGGATTGATTTTCAACACTTGTTTTCATCACTCAAAACTCTCAAATTTGAGTTAGAGTGATGGAAATAGGAAACAGCAAATGGGTGTTTTCAAAACTTAGAACTAATTCTCAGTGGCACCAATGTAAATATAAGGACTTTGTGGGGCCCATAACTTGTGTGTTGTCAATTCAGTTTAGAAACCACGTGATATTACCACTGCAAATTTGGGCGAAGACCATTTCTCACTTCCCTTAAAATATTTCAGCCAAAATTTTCCCTCTTTCTCACTTCCCCCTCTCCGTTTTGTCTTACATTTCATCTACTCCATCAAATCTCGGCCTCCAGCGATCCAAGCCGAAGCAAGAAACCTAGCTGATTTCTCTACATCTGAATCAGAACTGAAATAGCGAGTTAGAGCTCCGTTCGTTGCAAAAACCATTTGAAGTCATTTCTGTGATCTTCTCCCAAGTGCAGTACATATCTCTATCTCCCTCTCCATTGTCTATGACCATTGTATTATTTGGGCATTGTGGTATAATTTCTGTTTTATTGATTTTTGCCCATGGGTATTGGTGAGTGTGTTGAAGTGGGTTTTTCTCCAAGGACTCATCTTCAATCTTTCTTTCTTTTTATAATTTCTGTTTTATTGATCTGCACTTGGGTCTTTCTTTTCATTATTTGTGTTTTATTGAAGTGGGTCTTTCTTTCTTTCTTGTGGTATGAAATTGCATGTAAGAAATTAGTAGACTACAGACCTTTTGAGTCTTGAATTTAGGCAAAATTTGCTCAACAGTACATTTTTTGAGAAAAATTCGGCGGGTAGCACGCGCTTGAAGTTATTTAGTAAGATAGACTCTTTTTTGAAAATCGAGTTTGTGGAACTCGAGTTCCAACCCAAAAAAAAGTTTTGAAGTTATTTACATTGGCCGTGATTTAAAAAAAAAGAAAAAAGTGGAACTCGAGAATAACAAACTCGAGTTTCATGCTTTTAAAAAAAATAACACAAATGGAACTCGCATGTAGGAAACGCGAGTTCTGTTATTTTTTTCAAATGGAACTCGAGTTTAATAAACTCGAGTTCCATTTTTTTTTTTTTAAATCAAGGTTTGGTGTAAATCGAGTTTGAGGGAGTCGATTTTGGGTTGGAACTCGAGTTTCACAAACTCAATTTTCAAAAAGAGTCCATCTTACTAAATAATTTCAAGCGCGTGCTAGCCACCAAATTTTTTTCAAAAAATGTACTATTGAGAAAATTTTGCCCTTGAATTTATGTGACCCATTTGCTAATTGATGAACTGAAATTGCCATTTGTTTATATCAAACTGCCATTTGTTTAATTTATTTTCCCGCCTTTTTAGATTCTTTCATCATCTACAACAAATAAGATATCATAAGATGCCACACAATGTTTTGCATTAAGCAATGTTTTGTTCAGGAAATCAGAATAAATCATTCGAGGAGCATAAAGGCATCATTAATCTAAATATTATCTTCTTTAGCACTCTACTCGGACAGAATAACGTAACCATGTAAGCACAGAAAAAAGAGAGTAGAAGACCTAGAGAGATATGATTCATACTTTATCATAATCAGCGTCAAGCTTAATTAGTGGAGCAAATACATTGTCCACACCATCTATCACTTTTTACAAGAACCCTTTGAGAACCAAACATTTGATACTCGTGGATAAGGATAAAAAGAGATGCCTTTGCCATTAAAAAATTCATGTAAGTAGTATAATTCTTTGCAACTTGTACACGCAATTGGTATTTTTAGTCATTTAGTGCAGTGGCTACAATACTAACTTTGGCCACTGCTTCCATTAACAAAAGCGTACTACTAGTCTTCTTTCTAACTACTAGTCTTCCATTAACTGCAGCATTACTCCCTACTCTATGGAAGCACCTTGATCTTATGCAGTCAACTTTATAACAGGGTGCATAGGTGTAACATTTGTTATCATTTTACCAACTGGAAGTTTTGAAAGATATATTGTACAAAATTCTGTCACTTTACATCATTAGCATATGTAAAAAATGAAATAAAACATGTCTACCATAACCCAAAGCTGAACACTCTAACCCTGTTGCTGGATTTTGAGGTTCCTGTCCTTTCTACACCTATGTAATGCTAATGCCACTTTGTAATTCTTATATATATATATATATATATATATATATATATAACATTCATTCACTATACCTTGCACTTGCAGCAGCCTTTGAGAATATTTTAGCTGAACACTTTATGTGGTAGCTTTTTATTCCTTTTGCATTCTTTTGTCTTATTTTCCTTTATGTAGGTTCCTATTACTAATTGAGTGATTCTATTCTTGTAGGGTCCTATTACTTGGTTGATTCAGGGTACCCCATTGGTGCATCGTTTCTTCCACCACACAAGGCCACTCGATATCATGCTTAGGAATTTAGGAGGAGCAATATGCAATCGGCATTGGGGAAAGAGTTGTTTAACTATAGACACTCTTCATTGCGCATGGTAATTGAGAGGTGCTTTGGAGTCCTTAAGGCTCGCTTTCCCATCTTGAGTTGCATGGCAAACTATAAGGAATCTCGTCAATGTTTGGTTGTTTCTGTGTGTTGTGCGTTACACAATTTTATAAGCATCAATAATCGTAGAGATGAAATGTTTAACTCATGGGAGAACATGACATTAATAGAATTGATGTACAAGTTGGAAGCAATGGGAATTCTCCTGAGTTGAGTGCAAGTGCTGAAAGGAGGCATGTGAGGGAGATGTCTGATGCGGCGAAGAGGGCAATGGGTGAGTTTAGGGATGATGTGACCGCCCACATGTGGGAGGAGTACGCATGATGTCTAGGTTGATGGTGGGCACGAATACAGATTCACCGCTTTTTGTTGGGATTTTTGTATAGGGTTGTAAAGTTGTGATTTAAAACTATGTTTTATATTGGCTTTATTCCATGGCAAAAAGTGTTGTAATTGCATTAATTTATTTCCTTGTATTTTTTGGAATTTTATTGTATTGGGTTTAGTATTAAGTTGGAGAAGAATCAAGCATCAATTAAAGAATAAGTGGATTTCGCGAGAAGCTCGCGGGAAGCTAACCCACGAAAGAGCCACCTGAGAAGCACATGCTGGAAGCTAAAGAGTAGTGCCAGGCTATCAATTTCGCGAGTGTCTCGTGGGTAAGGCCTTCCCATGAAATACTCGCGAAACATTCTACCTAGAGGATTTTTAAGTATGACTTTCTTACTCTTCACCCATACTATATATACCTTTATTACCCACAAAAGTATGAAAGGCCATTTAGGGAGAAAAACCCTAGATAGGTTTTCTACAACACACACACCCATCTTTTAAAGAGAGAGCTACTCATCCTTAGTGAGAAATCATTGTAGCCTCTTTTCCTTCCCTCTCCCATTGTCATACCTTGAGAGAAGATTTGTACCCAAACACAACCCATACCTTTTCAGAGTGTAGAGAGTGTTTTGGAGCTTGAGAAGCTTTGGGAATTTGCCAAAAGAAGCCGGTGAGGCTTAGCAGATGCAATCGGGCATAGGAGTTTGGAGGGCTCGAGTACATTGGGTAGACTAGGCTTGGGAGTCTTTTGTTATTCGTGTACTCCAACTTTATTCTCTAGTGGATCGATTACAGCTTGAAGGGTGGCGAAGAGGTTTTTCGTCGAGTTCTTCGATTTACTCTTTGATAACACGTCTTGGTGTTATCTTGTGGTTGCATCTCTCTTCCCCTACTCTTGTGCTTTACTTTTATTGTTTGCTATTCATGTTTATGCGCTAGAGTAGTTATCAGTTTATTGCGCTTCATTTACTCTTATTCCACACTTAGATAAGTTAGAGTAAAAGCAACCTAGCCGTAATTTTTTAATTGGGGGTCTAAACAAGCTCTTGTGTTTTTCACACAAATTTGAGCTTTCAAGAGTTATTACCTCTGCCTATGACTTTTTGTGGGGAATTCTGTATAAAGTTAGGTACCGTGACTAGAAGTCACTTAGATACATGATGCATTCTTTTGGATATTATGATGCATCTTTTTGTAAATTTACATTAATTGTGAACAATGATTACATGTAATCGATTAATGTCAATAACCCATTGACATTTTTGATGTAATTCCTTTTGGCAATGTAAAAATAGGTGTATCTAATACCTATTGGTAATGTAAGTACAGGTGTGCATGCTTATATGCAATTGTATGTAATTCCTTTTCGTAATTAATCCTTTTATCAATGACCATATAATTGTGTATATGATACGGTTACAAGTGGACAATTATATATTCGTGTGATATTACAGGAGAACAATCATATATTGTTGTGATATTATGTATATGATATGCTGATATTATGGATTTGATATATCACCCTTTTTGCTTAAGAAGATTGGAGTTAATACGAACATGGAATATGAGTATTATGGACTATTATGGATTTGATATGCCACAGTTTCAAAGTTAATACTATTACTTATTCCCCCCTAGTCATTCATCCAAGAAAAACAAAATACATTCCCCTCAGTAGTTACTTTTAGGGATCCACATTGGCGTATCAAAAATAATATAATTACAATTAAAATGCCCATAGTTTGCAAGCCCATCTTGAATAATGTTGAACGCTCTCAACAAATTATAGAAGTACAATGTCATACATACCATAATCCTATTACTACTTACAATACCAAAAAAAAAAAAAAAAAACATGATGTTGTACCATTATAATACAAATGATCTCTAGTGTAATAATACAAGTTTGGCTTATTACACACATAAATAACTCATCCAAGCAAAAACCTTTGTCTACTTCTAACATCCTCAAACCTAGTAGACAAAATAAGCAGTACTCCAAACATCACCCATGATATTATTCGGCGTGCAACCTTGGCTCTTTCAGCCCTTCATTTTGCAACTTGCTCCCTTTTCCAATGTTGCTTCTCCCATGGCACGTGTTTGCTTCAACTTTTTATCAGCAACTTTCACCTCGTGCTCCAATCGTTGGAATTTTTCTAACACAATAGGTGTTGTTGCTGCGCCACTCGTACTAGTGTTGGTGTCCAACCATTTGAAGAACTTACATTCTTGGTCATCACCCTGTATAATCAAATATAGCACTTAAATAGCATTTCAACAAATTGGTGACTTAATGCATATAATCAATGTTTTACTAATTTTGGATGTGGTACTTACTGGTGAACAATAGCGACAGCCATAAAACCTCCTACCAAAAGTATGAAGTTTCAAGGACATCCTAAGGGTGCAATGGTCTAGGTCACACAGATGCCCACTGGTACTAGAGTAATAATTACTTGTTTCCGACTTTGGTAAGAGCCTACCTCTGTGTCTATCACCAATACAAGAATACTTGAAACATTCTATACAAATAGTCTATAAAATCAATGACCAATACAATCTATACAAAGATTCTTTACAAGCATGAATAAAGTAATCCAAATCCATAGTAATAGGTTCTCCAATCAAATTGGGCTTACATAAATAGAGAGCCATACGATTATTATAATGTTTTCTTTAGCTAAAAACTTCTTAATAAATAAAAATAGCTGCTGCAACATAACTCCTAGGTTTTATCTTTATTTTTCTATTCTTAATTTATATTGATGCATCATTCTAGCTTGTCCTGTGTCACAATTAGATCCTGTGTCGCAATCAGAAAAGTGTTCAAATTCAGTGAAGCAACATACATCTTCTAATCAAGCTAGATAGGCCTCTTTTTAATTTTTGGCTGAATAGATATTCCTAATAGTATGCTTTACTCCCTATGCTTTATTTCAACAAGCATGTGTACATATATATGAAAGAATGAGAGAGAGAAAGAGAGAGCATACTTCTAGAGCAATCACAACATCAAACTTCCTGTCTTTCTCTACTAGCATTTTTGTCCAAAAATCAAATTTAGAAAAACTTTATACCAAAATGCAATATTATGACACAACAAATCAATGTCAATTATGTTACTTAGTCTATGTCACATAGCCACTTAGTCCCACTTTGAAAGGGATGTAACCATCCATTGTAAAAGATGCCACAGCTTACAACAAATAAGCAATGCAATTTGAATGCTCCATGGGAATGACATTACCATAAAGCCTATTGTATAGAGGTAGTAAACAAGATTGGCACATACCAGTTGTTGTGCAACAGTACTCAATAGTTGAAGTCATTGGATCCAAATCCTGCATGTTAAAAAATTTTCATGTTAAAGTCTATACAATCTAGAAGAACAAAATAAAAATTTGTGGTTGTATTAGATACACCACAAAATACTACTCATGAAATGTCTAGTACACAAGTGCCTCGTCGTAGTGGGAGAGTTGTTCGGCCTCCTGTGAGATTTATAGGTTTAGGAGAAACTTATGAGGCTATCTCAGAAGAGGCTGAATCGGATCCCTACACTTATGAGGAGGCAATGAATGATATAGATGCACATCATTGGGTCCAAGCTATGAAATCTGAATTAGATTCCATGTATTCCAATCAAGTTTGGAGTCTTGTAGAGGCGCCTAACGGCATTAAACCTGTTGGTTGCAAATGGGTTTACAAGAGGAAGAGAGGGATAGATGGGAAGGTTGAAACCTTCAAAGCAAGGCTAGTGGCTAAAGGGTATACACAAAAAGAAGGCATCGATTATGATGAGACCTTTTCGCCAGTAGCCATGCTTAAATCTATCAGGATTCTCTTATCCATTGCTGCTCATTATGATTATGAGATTTGGCAAATGGATGTCAAGACTGCATTTCTAAATGGCAATCTTGAAGAAGAAATCTATATGATGCAACCAGAAGGTTTCATAGCAAAGAACCAAGAGCATATGGTATGCAAATTGAAAAGGTCCATTTATGGACTTAAGCAAGCATCTAGGTCATGGAACATCAGATTTGATCAGGCAATCAAATCATTTGGTTTTGAGCAAAATCTTGATGAACCATGTGTGTACAAGAGACATCAAGACAAAGTAGTAATGTTCTTAGTACTTTATGTTGATGACATTCTACTCATTGGAAACGATGTAGGAGTAATGTCATCGGTTAAAGTTTGGTTGTCTAGCCAATTTGATATGAAGGACCTGGGTGAGGCTAACTTTATTCTAGGGATCAAGCTTTGGCGAGATCGTAAGAATAAGATGTTAGGCTTATCACAAGCTGGATATATAGATAAGGTTCTAGAACGATTTAGCATGCAAAACTCCAAGAAAGGATTACTTCCTTTTAGACATGGAGTTCCTCTGTCTGATGACCAACCGCCTAAGACTCAAGAGGAAGAAAATATGATGAGACAAGTTCCTTATACTTCTGCAGTGGGAAGTCTCATGTATGCCATGCTTTGTACTAGACCGGATATTTGTTATTCAGTTGGCATGGTCAGCCGATATCAATCAAATCCAGGACTTAAACATTGGCAAGCTGTAAAGCATATTCTCAAGTATCTACGGAGAACGAGAAATTATATGCTTGTTTACCGTTGTGAGGATTTGATTCCCATTGGCTATACAGATTCAGATTTTCAGTCGGATCTAGATTTCAGAAAATCCACGTCGGGTTGTGTTTTCACCTTGGGAGGTGGAGCCATAAGTTGGAGGAGTGTTAAGCAATCTTGTATTGCGGACTCCACCATGGAAGCCGAATATGTTGCCGCTTGTGAGGCAGCAAAGGAGGCTGTTTGGCTCAAGAAATTCCTTTGTGATCTTGGTGTGATAAGAATTGAGCAAGTTCCTATTACATTGTTTTGTGACAATAGTGGAGCGGTTGCACAATCCAAGGATCCAAGGAATCACAAGAAAGGAAAACACATAGAAAGAAAGTACCACATCATTCGAGACATTGTTGCTCGTGGAGATGTGATTGTTGCAAAGATTGATGGTGCAAAGAATCTAGCGGATCCCTTCACCAAAGCCTTGCCTCAAAGGACTTTCGAGTCACATTTGGAGGAGATGGGAGTTAGATTAGTGCACAATAGTCTTTAGGCCAAGTGGGAGATTGTTGGGATATTTGTCCTTAAATCCTATTGTATGATGCTATGTATTTTATTATGTAAGACATTATGTATGACTTAATGTTTTGGTTAATAAAGTTGTATTATTATTTGAAAATAATGGTAACATGAATATTGGGACATTATCATATAGTCCATGAGATGCAATAGTATGTGATTTATGTGATTTAGTCACAGAAGATATAAATCACAAGTTCTTTGTAAACTCAGAATTATAGTTCGTAGTCGGTGATGAAATTGGGCATTTCATCTGTGAAGACTATAACATATCAACTAAGATGATTTGTCTTGATCATGGAAATGGAGATTTCTAGTTGATATGTTGATATGTTTTAAGAGTTAAGACATATTGAACTGGACCGGCGTGAGATTTATTATTCTCCTAACGACTGTCAATAGAATAATAAACTCACGACTTATATTTGCATGAACTCTTAATCCTGAGAGGATAATGGACCTGATCATGAAGTGTAGGTTGCTTTGATATATCAGGAGTGAGATCTATGGTTAAGGTCAAAATCTCAGTATGTTGGGCAGCCACATTTAGTGTTGATGGAACATATATTCTCAAGATGGAATTCATAGTCTCTTAACGGAGATATAAAATATTCCCTTGAGATAAGTTTAATGTGTTTGTTATTCAGAGAGTTGGGCCTGACCACTTTAGTAAGGAGTTACTAAAGTATATATATTTATGGAATTGGATTTCATAAATATATGATGAATAATTTAAAAGATTAAACCGGGTACTCAAGGAATTAAGACGTAGTAATATACAAAGTGGCAGTCTCCTTTCATGACTTTGTGTTACTATGAATATTTTATGAAGGGGTTGCATGTATAATAAAGTCTTGGGATATAATTTATAAATAAGGCCTAGAGTGCAACTATATTTATATAGTGGTATTAAATATAGTTAATGGTAACTTTGGACTTGTCAAGAGTTGACAGAAAAGCCCAAGGCCCATTGGAGCTAGTGTCTTATTGGTCCCTTTTGGTCCCACTCCAAGCCACACACTTAAGCCCAATTGGAAAGGCCCAAAAGGCCAGCCCAATTAGATAATCAGTTAGATACAAAGGGAGAAACACACAGAATTTTACTGAAGAGAATTTGTAGAGATTTTCATAGAGAAAAAGAGAGAGTGTGAGACACACTTTCATATTCTCCCTTTGGAACTGATTGAGAGACCACACATCTTGGGCGTTAGTGGAATTGGAGTGAAGATTGAAAGTATTCCCAAGTGCTTCCGTTCTTCAAGTTTTGAAATTCACCGCTCCAAGGTACACTCTCTTGTTCTCTAATTCTGAAATTTAAATAGCCCATGTTAACTTGTATGTATGAAGTAGATCCGTTTACATTATATTTTCTTCCGCTGCGCATGTATGATTCCAACAATTGGTATCAGAGCGGTCTTCATTACATATCTGTTTAACATGTTTTTGAGTTTTGGAATTAGTGATAATGATTTCATGATTGTTAGAAAATAGTTTTCTGCATGGTTGTTGAAATCATTGTTTTTGATGAAAACTGTTTTTTGATGTTATGATGTTGTTTAATTTTTAGTTTAAGTATGTTAAACTGATTTTTAAGGCTATAACATCAATGATATTCAGTTTAGATATCAATTCATGTTCATAATGATCGTATGAAAGTAGTTTTGTACATGAAAACGTTGAAAAACTGTTTTTAGAAAATTCTGGAAAATTCAAAATTCGCGAAGCTCGATCGATCGAGAATCTGTCGAGAATCTATCGAGCAAACAGAAAGTTTCTCGATCGATCGAGGATCTATCGAGGATCTGTCGAGCTTCGCGGAACTTTTCTGGATCGATCGAGAATCTGTCGAGGATCGATCGAGAACTGCAGATCCAGAATTTTTATAAGTGTTTTTCCATATATAAAAGATCAAGGCTATGTGTAATTATATTATGCATGTTTTATATGTAAAAACCTTTATTTTAAAATATCTAGTGGGAGAGAGATACAAGGGTTGCATCTCACGGCCTCCATTGTCGGTTTATTGTAGTGTGATTAAGCACCTCGCCTTGGCGTATATGCCTTGCTCCCTTCGGAGGGTGTTTAATTCATGGTACTACAGGTTAAACTTCTTTATGATGAATAATATGTGTTTTTTAAATAAAGAACGACCACGCTTCCGTGGAGTTACTTTATGACTCACATATAATTCAGTCAATGGTGTACACTAGACTAAGTTTAATGTTAATCTCCCTTCGGAGCTATGTCATTATTACTTAGAGGCTAAAGTAGAAACGGCATGTTATTAGTGTTTGATAAGAGTTATCATGATAGCATTAATAATGAGAATAGTTCTCAATCAATCATAGTGTTTATAATTTACTTGCTTCCAAGGAATTTTAAACATGGGATTGGGTTGTCGTTGCATATATTATTTTATGGTTTTATTAAGGTTCCATATTATATGCTTATATGCTAAATAGATAATGTCCAATTTACTTATGATATTCATGTTTATTATTTTCAGATTTGAACATGGCATCATTTAGCCCACTTGTTTCTATTCTTAATCAAAACAAACTGACTGGATCCAACTATGTTGACTGGAAAAGAAACTTGGACATTGTTTTAACTGCTGAAGAGCACAAATATGTGCTTACTCAACCATGTCCTAGCTTTCCTTCATTAGATGCTCCTTTTGAGGAAAAACAACGATATGATCGTTGGCAGAAATCTAATGAAATGGCCAAGTGCTATATCCTAGCGTCCATCTCAAATGTTCTACAGCATCAAATGCAGGATGTAGAACTAGCTTCGGACATTATGCTAAGTCTGAAGGAGATGTTTGGTGAGCAAGGCCGTTCAGCAAGGCAAGAAACCATGAGGCAAATTTACAATACCAAGATGGCTGAAGGTAGTTCAGTAAGAGAACATTGTCTTACAATGATCTCTAATCTGAATACATTGGAAGTTTTAGGTGCCGACATTGATGGAGAGTCCCAAGTGGACATGATACTCCAGTCACTACCGGAATCATTCAAGGAATTCAGACTGAATTATAATATGAACAAAAAAGTTTATTCTTTGTCTGAATTAATGAATGAGTTAGTGGCGGCGGAAGGCATCCTAGGTACTTCTAGTATTGAAGCCAATGTTGGTGAAGCTTCTACTTCACAACCTAAGCCGAAAGGTAAGGGTAAGAAGAAGAAGAAGGACTTCACTAAGAAAGAGGGTAAGCAAATTGCCTTAAGGGTTGCCGATAAAGGAAAGAAGCTCAAAGGAAAGTGTTTCCATTGTGGTGAGAAAGGACATTGGAAGAGGAATTGTCCAAAGTTTAAAGCTGCCAAGAACAAGGGTATGAAAACTTCTTTTTTACTTGAAATATGTTTGGTACAGAATCCCACTGATTCCTGGTGTGTGGATTCAGGTTGTACTAATCATATCTGCAATTCTTTGCAGGGGTTTCAGGAGACCAGAAAGTTGAGTGAAGGAGAATTGTTTCTAACTTTGGCTGATGGGAGCAGAATTCCTGTTGTAGCTGTTGGTGTTGTTCATTTGTGCTTTGAGTCTAGGGTTTTAATATTGCAAGACTGTCTGTTTGTACCTAATGTGCGTAGGAATTTAATTTCTGCAACTTATTTGGGTAAACATGGATATTGTGTTATCCTGAAAGACAATGTTGTAATAAAGAAGGATAAAGTGTTTATCTGTTCTGGCAATATTGTGGATGGTCTATATATTTTAACTCCTGTTAAGCATGAATTGCATAATTCTGAATTAGATACTAACTCACATGTAAAATCATTAAAGAGAAAGTTTCCTTCAAATGACGCATATCTTTGGCACTTACGTTTAGGTCATATTAATTCAAACAGAATTCAAAGGCTGATCAAAGATGGACTCTTAGAGCCCATGGACTTTGATGAATTTCCAGTTTGTGAATCTTGTTTGGAAGGTAAAATGACCAAACGACCTTTTAATGCAAAAGGTAGAAGAGCACAAGAGTTGCTTGAATTAGTTCATACTGATGTATGTGGTCCTATGTCAACCCAAGCAAAAGGAGGTTATGAGTATTTCATCACTTTTACGGATGATTACTCAAGATATGGTTATGTGTACCTAATGAGACGGAAGTCCGAAGCCTTTGACAAGTTCAAAGAGTTTAGGGCTGAAGTTGAGAATCAATTAGGCAAACGCATAAAGGCCATTTGATCTGATCGAGGTGGCGAATACCTTCTTGGGATTTTCAAGGATTACCTAATTCAAAATGGGATTATATCCCAATTGACTGCACCTGGAACACCTCAACAAAATGGTGTAGCGGAAAGAAGGAATAGGACTCTTTTGGAAATGGTTAGGTCCATGATGAGTTATTCAACTTTACCAATTTCTTTTTGGGGATATGCCTTAGATACAGCAATACATCTTTTGAATTTAGTTCCATCAAAATCTGTCCCCAAAACACCCATGGAACTGTGGAGTGGGCGTAGGCCTAGTATGAGGTATCTCCACATTTGGGGTTGTCCAGCACATGTGCTAAAGGGGAAGCCTGATAAGTTGGAACCAAAATCGGAAGTGTGTTTGCTTGTGGGTTATCCAAAAGAAACTAGGGGTTATTTATTCTATAGTCGAAATGATAACAAAGTTTTTGTTAGTACAAATGCTAAATTTTTGGAAAATGACTATATGAATAATTTTACTCCTAGAAGTAGAGTTGTTTTGGCTGAAATGAATGAGTTTGTAAATCAACAACCATTGGATAAAGCTAAGGAAAAAGTGGTTGTATTAGATACACCACAAAATACTACTCATGAAATGTCTAGTACACAAGTGCCTCGTCGTAGTGGGAGAGTTGTTCGGCCTCTTGTGAGATTTATAGGTTTAGGAGAAACTTATGAGGCTATCTCAGAAGAGGCTGAATCGGATCCCTACACTTATGAGGAGGCAATGAATGATATAGATGCACATCATTGGGTCCAAGCTATGAAATCTGAATTAGATTCCATGTATTCCAATCAAGTTTGGAGTCTTGTAGAGGCGCCTAACGGCATTAAACCTGTTGGTTGCAAATGGGTTTACAAGAGGAAGAGAGGGATAGATGAAGGTTGAAACCTTCAAAGCAAGGCTAGTGGCTAAAGGGTATACACAAAAAGAAGGCATCGATTATGATGAGACCTTTTCGCCAGTAGCCATGCTTAAATCTATCAGGATTCTCTTATCCATTGCTGCTCATTATGATTATGAGATTTGGCAAATGGATGTCAAGACTGCATTTCTAAATGGCAATCTTGAAGAAGAAATCTATATGATGCAACCAGAAGGTTTCATAGCAAAGAACCAAGAGCATATGGTATGCAAATTGAAAAGGTCCATTTATGGACTTAAGCAAGCATCTAGGTCATGGAACATCAGATTTGATCAGGCAATCAAATCATTTGGTTTTGAGCAAAATCTTGATGAACCATGTGTGTACAAGAGACATCAAGACAAAGTAGTAATGTTCTTAGTACTTTATGTTGATGACATTCTACTCATTGGAAACGATGTAGGAGTAATGTCATCGGTTAAAGTTTGGTTGTCTAGCCAATTTGATATGAAGGACCTGGGTGAGGCTAACTTTATTCTAGGGATCAAGCTTTGGCGAGATCGTAAGAATAAGATGTTAGGCTTATCACAAGCTGGATATATAGATAAGGTTCTAGAACGATTTAGCATGCAAAACTCCAAGAAAGGATTACTTCCTTTTAGACATGGAGTTCCTCTGTCTGATGACCAACCGCCTAAGACTCAAGAGGAAGAAAATATGATGAGACAAGTTCCTTATACTTCTGCAGTGGGAAGTCTCATGTATGCCATGCTTTGTACTAGACCGGATATTTGTTATTCAGTTGGCATGGTCAGCCGATATCAATCAAATCCAGGACTTAAACATTGGCAAGCTGTAAAGCATATTCTCAAGTATCTACGGAGAACGAGAAATTATATGCTTGTTTACCGTTGTGAGGATTTGATTCCCATTGGCTATACAGATTCAGATTTTCAGTCGGATCTAGATTTCAGAAAATCCACGTCGGGTTGTGTTTTCACCTTGGGAGGTGGAGCCATAAGTTGGAGGAGTGTTAAGCAATCTTGTATTGCGGACTCCACCATGGAAGCCGAATATGTTGCCGCTTGTGAGGCAGCAAAGGAGGCTGTTTGGCTCAAGAAATTCCTTTGTGATCTTGGTGTGATAAGAATTGAGCAAGTTCCTATTACATTGTTTTGTGACAATAGTGGAGCGGTTGCACAATCCAAGGATCCAAGGAATCACAAGAAAGGAAAACACATAGAAAGAAAGTACCACATCATTCGAGACATTGTTGCTCGTGGAGATGTGATTGTTGCAAAGATTGATGGTGCAAAGAATCTAGCGGATCCCTTCACCAAAGCCTTGCCTCAAAGGACTTTCGAGTCACATTTGGAGGAGATGGGAGTTAGATTAGTGCACAATAGTCTTTAGGCCAAGTGGGAGATTGTTGGGATATTTGTCCTTAAATCCTATTGTATGATGCTATGTATTTTATTATGTAAGACATTATGTATGACTTAATGTTTTGGTTAATAAAGTTGTATTATTATTTGAAAATAATGGTAACATGAATATTGGGACATTATCATATAGTCCATGAGATGCAATAGTATGTGATTTATGTGATTTAGTCACAGAAGATATAAATCACAAGTTCTTTGTAAACTCAGAATTATAGTTCGTAGTCGGTGATGAAATTGGGCATTTCATCTGTGAAGACTATAACATATCAACTAAGATGATTTGTCTTGATCATGGAAATGGAGATTTCTAGTTGATATGTTGATATGTTTTAAGAGTTAAGACATATTGAACTGGACCGGCGTGAGATTTATTATTCTCCTAACGACTGTCAATAGAATAATAAACTCACGACTTATATTTGCATGAACTCTTAATCCTGAGAGGATAATGGACCTGATCATGAAGTGTAGGTTGCTTTGATATATCAGGAGTGAGATCTATGGTTAAGGTCAAAATCTCAGTATGTTGGGCAGCCACATTTAGTGTTGATGGAACATATATTCTCAAGATGGAATTCATAGTCTCTTAACGGAGATATAAAATATTCCCTTGAGATAAGTTTAATGTGTTTGTTATTCAGAGAGTTGGGCCTGACCACTTTAGTAAGGAGTTACTAAAGTATATATATTTATGGAATTGGATTTCATAAATATATGATGAATAACTTAAAAGATTAAACCGGGTACTCAAGGAATTAAGATGTAGTAATATACAAAGTGGCAGTCTCCTTTCATGACTTTGTGTTACTATGAATATTTTATGAAGGGGTTGCATGTATAATAAAGTCTTGGGATATAATTTATAAATAAGGCCTAGAGTGCAACTATATTTATATAGTGGTATTAAATATAGTTAATGATAACTTTGGACTTGTCAAGAGTTGACAGAAAAGCCCAAGGCCCATTGGAGCTAGTGTCTTATTGGTCCCTTTTGGTCCCACTCCAAGCCACATACTTAAGCCCAATTGGAAAGGCCCAAAAGGCCAGCCCAATTAGATAATCAGTTAGATACAAAGGGAGAAACACACAGAATTTTACTGTAGAGAATTTGTAGAGATTTTCATAGAGAAAAAGAGAGAGTGTGAGACACACTTTCATATTCTCCCTTTGGAACTGATTGAGAGACCACACATCTTGGGCGTTAGTGGAATTGGAGTGAAGATTGAAAGTATTCCCAAGTGCTTCCGTTCTTCAAGTTTTGAAATTCACCGCTCCAAGGTACACTCTCTTGTTCTCTAATTCTGAAATTTAAATAGCCCATGTTAACTTGTATGTATGAAGTAGATCCGTTTACATTATATTTTCTTCCGCTGCGCATGTATGATTCCAACACGTGTGTCGATGTGGGAGGCGAGAGGCGAGATATGAGTGCAGAACACCGTGACTCAGTGAGAGAAGTAAAGAAGAAGATGGGCTTCCACGGTGACTCAGTGGGAGAAGTAAAGCAGAAGAAGATTTTTTGTTATGGAGACATGGGTAGCAACAATAGAAATTATTGGTTAGTGTCAGTGGGTGGGGTCCACGGCTTTGGCAAAATGTTGTAGAGATATGTGATTGAGTTATGAGTCCAAATATGTGTTTTGCACTTTTTGAGTGAAGGTGAGGTTTGAGTAGGGAGTTTTGAGTTTTGGGTTTGATTTATGAGTTTTGAAAACTGAGCTATCTCTAAACCAAAAGGGCCCTAAATCTCCCAACTTCAAATCTCTGGTTCTTACTTTCTTGTCAAAAGCTTTCCTAAGCCTCCTTTGATAACCTTGGATACGATACAATACCTTAAGTCTCTTCTCATCTAACATCCATAACTGGTCATATCTACTTTGTAGCAAATCTACTTCAGGGATTTCACTTTCTAGCACTGTTCTTAATGAATGAACACCCATTTACAATGAATAAAGAGTGGCTCCTATGGAAGATCGAATTGATGTTCTATACCCCCAAAGTGCAAAGGGCAATTGTAGGTGCCAGTCCTTGTAGTTTTTCATGCTCTTTTTCAAGATTTGCCCTATATTTTTGTTAGCAGCATCAATTGTTCCATTGGTCTGAGGATAGTAAGGTGAAGATTTGTGGTGTTGAATGTTGAACTGTCACATCAACTTTTCTGTTTCTCCTTTAAAATGTAGCCCATTGTCAGAAATAATTTCATGTGGTACCCCATATCTGCAAATGATTTTGGTCTGAATAAATTGAGCAACTTTCTTTAAGTTCAAAACCTTGTATGAGATAGCTTCTACCCATTTAGTGAAGTAATAAATGGCTATGAGTATGAATTCATGGCCGTTGGATGCTGTTGGGTGAATCTTTCCAATAATGTTTATCCCCCATGTAGAGAACGGTCAGGGTGATGTCATGGTATGTAATGGCATGGGTGGCATATGCTTCAGATATCCTTGGACTTGGCATTGATGGGATTTTTGAACATGAGCCGCACAGTCAACTTCCATAGTGGTCTAGTAATACCCTTATCTCATTATCTTCCTTAACAACATGTATGCATTCATATCTGGCCCATAACTTGATTTATGTACCTCTTCAATTATTTGTTGTGCTTCCTTGGCGGTCACACAAAGGAGATGAATTCCATTATATGATCTTTTGTAAAGTCTCACACCACAAATGATATAATTAGTGGAAAACCTTCTGATGGTCAATTGGTCATTTTTATCTACAAATGGTGGGTATGTCATAGCCTTGAGGTATTGTAAGATGTTTGAATACCATTCACCTTCTCCATTCTTCTCCTTATCCTCTTCTATTGTCATGCAATAAGTTAGGTTTTCTTTTGTTCCACCATTATTGGTCAAGTTTCATCTTCTTTAGGCCTATCCATCATTGATGCCATTGTTGCTAAAGCATCTGCAATCTGATTCTGCATTCTTGGCACATATTGATACTGGATCTTGCTGAATTTTGAGGCCCACTTCTGAAGACATTCATGATAAGGCAATAACCTTTCTTCTTTGATCTTCCATTTATTCTGAATCTAAGAGATTATCAAGGCTGAGTCACCATATACTTTCAATTCTTTCACCCCAAGGCCTAGAGTTGCTCGTAACCCCATGATGCAAGCTTCATATTCAGTGGCATTATTGGTGGCAAGAAAGTTGAGCTTACTAGAGAATAAGATGTATGTCTCGTTTGGAGAAATTAAGAGCTCCAATACCACTTTCATTTTGATTTACCACTCAATCAAAGTACATCTTCCATGATTCTACATTGATTCCTATGATATCTTCATCTAGAAAGTCCCCTTGGATCTTTTTAGCTTCTTCTAGCAAACAATGAGCTAAGTGATCGGTAATTGCTCTTTTCTTTACAGATTTCTGAGTCACATATTTAATATCAAACTCTAATAGAAGTAAAACCATTTAGCTGTCTTCCCATCTTGCACAGGCTTCTCCATTAAATATTTCAATGGGTCCATATTTGCAATCAACAAGACCTTGTAAGCAAGCATATGATGTTTGAGTTTGCGGGTTGCCCATACAAATGCTACACATGCCTTCTCTAGTGGTGAACAATTTTCTTTATAAGGCAACATCTTCTTGCTGATGTAGTAGATTGCATTCTCTTTTCTAGTCTCCTCTAGGTATTGAGCAAGTAAAGCGCCCATTGCTGTATCTGTAGTTGTGAGATACAACAATAATGGGCTTTCAGGTACCGGTGGGACAAGTATTGGTGGCTTCATTAGATAGTTCTTGATCATTTTAGAAGTTTCTTAGCATTATTCATTCCACACTATAGGAACTTCTTTCTTGAGTAGTTGGGAAATTGGTTCACATGTCATAGTGAGCTAGGCTATGAATTTGTTGATGTACTATATCCTCCCCAAAAACCCTTGGATCTGCTTTTCAGTTCTTGGAGGCTTCATCTCTACAATTGCTTTGATGTTATCAAGATTGACTTCAATTCCTCTTTGACTTACCATAAACCCCAGTAGCTTCCCATATGTGACTCTAAAAGTGCACTTCTTTGGATTCAACTGTAACTTGTAGAACCGGATTCTTTCAAAGAACTTCTGTAAGGCTGGCATATGCCCTTCAGAGTCTTTGGACTTCACTATCATGTCATTAACATAGAATTCTACTTCTTTATGGATCAAATTGTGTAGCAACGTGGTAGCCAAACGTTGGTAAGTAGCATCTGCATTCTCAAGGCCAAATGGCATGATCTTGTAGAATATGTCCCTTATGGAGTAATGAATGAGGTTTTTTCCATATCTTCTGGAGCCATCTTAATCTGATTGTACCCTAAAAATCCATCCATGAATGATAGCGAGGCATAACCTGCTATGTTGTCAACCAGGATGTTAATGTGAGGTAGTGGAAAATCATCTTTTGGGCTGGTCTTATTTAGATATTGGAAGTCTACACACATTCTCACTCTCCCATCTTTCTTTGGCACCAGAATGACATTAGCTAACCACTCTGGATAGTTGACCACCCTTAGAAATCCTGCATTGTACTGTTTCTTGACTTCTTCCTTAGTCTTAAGTGTCCACTCTAGCTTCATCCTTCTCAACTTCTGCTTGACTGGCTTCATAGTTGGGAATGTAATGCTGCACTATATTTGTATCAATCCCAGGAATGTCTTCGTATGACCATGCAAATAGCTCTTTAAATTCTGTCAACAGTGCCACTAATGCATCTCTCTGTGAAGTGGTTGGGGTATTGCTTACATGTATCATTTTAGGTTCATCATCAGTCCCCAGGTTAATGGGTTGAGTTTCTTCTTTTATGGGTTCTACATGCCCCTGTTTTAATTCCTTATTATTAAGAGTTTCTTTACCAATTTTAGAAATAAAAACATTCAAAGCCAATAAATAAGCAGAATTAGAAATCATATTATGAGGAAAAGAGTTCTCAACAGACTCAACAAACTTAATAAACTTAACTAAATCGGACTTAACAGGAATACTATCATAAATAGACTTAACAGGAATAGAAATACTAGCAGAAATAGACTCAATGGGAATAGAAATAATGTTCTTGGCGGGAGTGACTGGCTCGACGGTCTTGATCTTCTTGGCAAGAGTGACTGACTTGATAGTCTTGATCTTCTTTACTGAGTCCTCCATGGGGTGGGTGGCTCCCCCCCATCCCCAGTTCTTCAACTCAGTTGTGGGTTTAACAATGGTAGGTAGCTCCCAATAAGTTCCTTCTTCCCTCAGCATCAGTATTGGGGTGCCTTCATCCATATAATTTGTAGCTTCATCATCAATATCCATGTTTGTGGGCTTGTTAGTCACAAAAGCATCCTTTATATGCTATCCAACCATTCATCAAACAAATCTTGCTTCCCTTTATTGCTCAAGTGGGTGTGTTGAGGGAGGTGTTCTGACACGCCCTTTTCCATTTTCTCCTTATCATCTTCAGGGTTCTCTAGTGTTATTCTTCTAAGACTATGGACCATCAGTTTTTGGTCTAGAGCAGTTAATCTAGCATCTATGTCGTCCTCTTCTTCGGTATAAGGGGTCAGTGAGCCAGGTTCTTAATATGATCCTAATTCTGGAATCTCTCTACCATGCTTGTCATATCAAGGACCTGACTTTGAACTAACATTCGTAATGCAGGCCCATAGGGGTAATCATTATAGTTTACATCATCGGCTTCTCCAATCTTCTCTCCTGTAGCCTCTAATACATTTTCCAGCCTGTTTTGATCACTATCAATGTCGCTCCACCTGTTAGCTTCTGCATCATCTTCGATATCTTCATCATAGTAGTCTACATCATCATCATAATCTTCGTAATAGAGCCTATCATCTTCATATTCTCTATCAGTAGGGTGTTCACCCTAATTATTGCCACTGTATTGGCTGTTATAGTCTTCACTATCGTTGCTTTCACTACCACTACTGTTATTATCATCACCATCTCCACCATTGCTACTGCTGTTGTCACTAGTATCATCACTTGTATTATTGCTACCTTCATCATCGTCACTAGGGGCTTCTCCCCCTTCCTCATCTTCATCATTGGCTCTTCTTACTTCATACAAGCTTTTCAAGGCATATTGGTAAGCCTCCTAGTACTCTTCTTATTCTATATTACAAATGGCATCTCCAAGGAGTATAATCATAGCATCAGGGTCCATGTAATTAGCCCAATCATTAGGGACCTCGGGTTGTATCTTCCTTCTTCAGTTCCAGAAGCTTGTTGTTGCACTCAAGTAGTAGCTTAAACCCAAATATCATAGTCCTAGTCTTAGGATCAAATCTTGGTTTGGGAAACACCCAATAGTGTTGACTATCTCCAGCTTTGACAAACTTCCCGTTCAATGTAGGAGTATAGGGCTTTATTGGTTTTGGAGGATAAGGGAGTCCTTTTGCTTTGGCTTTGGCACGAGCCATTCTTCTCACCTCCATCTCTAACAAATCATTATTAGTGGGCTTATAGCTTAGCCCAAAAGGTGGTGTGGTAGTAGGAAACATCGGGATTTGAACAGTTGGCTTCTTCACAGTTTTCCCCAAGTTCATCCTCGGAAGGTAATTCATTCTCCTTATCATTGCCACCACATTATTGTTGCTATAGGGAGCCATCGAGATCTTCACCACTACCTCTTCCTTTCTTTTAAAGCCAGGCCTCTCAATCTTAAAGCCATCCAAAGTCAATGGGTCTTTCTCAGAATCGATACCAAAGATGGGCTTAGGTGTAGTCAGGGTATCGCCATATATGGTAACTATTGCTCCTTCATGTGGAAACCGAACCTTTTGGTATAAGGATGAAGGTACGGCCTTCGTGTCATGGATCCATGGTCGCCTAAGGAGCATGTTGAAGCATGATGCTATGTTCAAGACTTGAAACTCCAACTTCTTGATCATCGCCCTATAATGGGCTCCAATGTTGCGGTTCCCAAGACCTCCCTTCTATTTTTGTCGTATGCCTTCAAATGCTGGTTAGTTGGCACAAAATCTTCTACACTTAGGCCCAAGCAACTTGGAATCTTCAAAGGACACACATTCGGGGTACTTTCGTCATCAATTAAAACCATTAGAATCCTTTTACCTTTGGTATCTACAAGAATGTGCAATAGGTCGTTGTAGTGCTTCCTTTTCTTTGTCAAATCCTTATCAGAGTAGGAAATAGTGAGTTCCATACTTATGGACCCAATCATAGCATTTAAATCTTGAAAAGTTGTGGTTGTAGGGACTTGGATTTGATTGAGATGGTCCACCAAATTTTGGCGGTGCTTGTATAAGGCCGTGAGTAAACCTTATAAGGATATGTTAGCTTGTGTCTTCTGTAGTCGCTTAAGGACCTCATCTTCTTCAGCAAGTGTTTGTTGGGTAGATATATTCAAGGTTTCTACCGGGTTGTCTATCTCCAAATGTGGGTGTTTGAAGTATCTACCCCCCTTTTGATGTGGGAAATTTTTGTTGGGTCATTAGGATCGGTATCTTGGGGCTTGAAGTGTCTCCCCCCATTTGTGGATGTCGGCTTACTTGATTGGGGTTTGAAGTGTCTCCCCTTGTATGTAGATGCTTGATTATTTGATTGGGGTTCGAAGGTTCTCCCTCTATCTGTGGATGCTTGGTTATTTATTTGGGGTTCAAAGTGTCTCCCCCTATTAGTGGATGTAGGGTAATTTTTGGTTTCAGGTATTTCTTCACTCCATATATCATATCCTGTAGTGGATGTCATACCTATCAATTCTTTCCATGTCATCATAAAGCACTCGAGTAGGTCATAGATTAGTTCAGATGGGTTTTCTTTACTTTCCTCTTCAAAGATCAGGCAATTAATCCTTGGTCCTCTCCCAAAATTATTGTTGGATAAGGGATTATTAGTGATGCTAGGCCTTGTAGGGGGCGCAATCACTTGCTGTCTATTAGGTCTTGAATTACATGACGAAGGCCAAAACGCTTGTTAGTATCATGGCCAAGGCCTTAGTGGTAGGCACATCTCTTACTCACATCAAAGCTTGCAGGCAGTGGATTTGAAATTGTTCTTGGGTCCAAAGGCTTTAGTAACCCTTTTGCTTTTACCTTTTCAAATTCTTGGCTTAAAGGCATATACAACTCATAAAATTCTCTCCTAGGTCTTGGGGGTGGCCCTTGTGATATTTGCATGGGTGCAATGGGTGCAATCAGTCGATAAGGATCATTTTTATGGATATTAGAAATATCTGTAGTTTTAGAACTAGATCCTACATTCTTTTTAAACCTAGGTGGGTCCTCATTCTTTATAGTGCCAATATTTATTACATCTTCAATTTGGGTTCCAGCAACAATCAAGGCTTTAAAATTAGGAAAATATTGGGCAAGCAAGTATTTATGGTATACAGGTAATAAATTCTTTACAACCATAACTAATTGTTCTTCATCACTTGGCCTATTCATTATCTGTGCAGCTTTGGACCTCCACTTGGTAATGACGGTAGAGAAGGATTCTTTCGGCTCTTGCTTCGTGGTCTCGAGATCTCTCCTTGTTATATCCACCTTTATGTTGTACTTGTATTGCTTGCAACACTCATGGAAAATGTCCTCCTAACTCTTTGCTCAAGTGTCTTCAAAGTTGAGGAACCACTTAAGAGCGGCTCCAGTTAGAGTGTTTTGGAAGATTTGAGCAAGTAGTTCTTCGGTTGCTCCTAGGGGCTGCATGGCTTTCATATACATCTTTAGATGGGACTTTGAGCAGCCGATTCCATCAAACTTGTCCAAGGTTGGCATCTTGAATTTAGGAGGCAATCTCACATCTGGGAATAGTGAGAAAGATTGGTAGTCCATGAGGTCTTCCATCTTACGAGCTCTTCTAATCATCTCTTCCACCTTGTTTATTTTCTCATTGATCTTCTTTTCTCCCTCCAAGGTTGGGGAATTAGAGTTAGTCTTGTTCTCCTCTTGGCATTCTTCAAGCTCTAAAACTGTTATACCATAAGGTTCATATCTTCCCTTAGCTAGATTTGGCTAGCTACCATGGGGTTTAGTAGCTCTTGGGTGTTCTTAGGGTCTTCAGTGTTCGGATGTTATCCCTCTTGTGCCATGGTGATGGGATCTTCGGTCATCTTATGGCTTGAACTATCTTGTAGGTCGAATATGGGGTTGTGATGTTGTAGTACTGGAGTGTCTTCTATACTCACAGGCTTCGATTCCGTGATGGGAGTGACGGGCTTGGAACTAGAACTACTAGCTTGAGTGTCGGTGTTAGGTTCTCTTTGGAGCCTTCCTTCTAATCTTGAACAAATTCTCCCCCTAAGATAAGGCTTGGTTGGGTTAATCACAGCAAGGTCCCCATCTATATCAATCAATCAAACATACACACACAACTTGCAATGCAATTTTAACATGGATCGGCCTAAGGGTAGGTTCTAAGTCATTACGGTGTAGGCTACGTTTGTTGTTTTATTATTTCCCATAGCTAGGACGTTACACCTTGCAACTTTTAATGTAATGAACATTGCATTGGTCCAAATGGCATGGTCTATCCTTTACGGTCAACAGGAAATGATCCAGTGACTTTAGGCTATGAGTTGGTGAGTTTGCCACTGGGTAAAAGAAAAATTCTTCCACATCCTCAGTTACTCAGATGGATCTGAATCATCTTGCAACAAAGTTGGTAATAATTTGTGCAATAGTTTATGTGTATATCCAATCACAGACCCATCCTCAGGATGTGTCATGGCTAGTGGTTAGAGGTTTTCGTAAGAAGAAGGTCATATATAGTGGGATGTTTGTGATTGTGCTGATAGTCAAGAAGAAGAAACTTTTGAAGAAGAGCAATTAAGAAGGACGAACTGTTTACCTAAGACCTAACTGGACTAAAACGCCACTTCTAGGCTCACATGTCCACAAGATAACTCAGGAAAACTAGGTTCTTTGAAACGTTGAGAAAAACTCCTTAGTGTTCTACTTGATTATCAAATCCTTGAATTGCTTTCTTTTGAGAAACTTCCATTTGCAAATGACAAGTTGGTACCCTAATCTAATGAAGTCTGGTGATCCATGGTTACTACCACCACATGTTGTTGAAAGGGGTGCATACATATTTGTTGTTTTGATGGCACACACTATGACAATTAGGAAAGCTTTTAACAAACAATTCAAACAACAAAATACCAAACAACATCTCAAGAATGAATAAACAAAAAAACAAAAAAATCATGTAAGACCATGCAAAAAACAAGGGTACATATTTGGTCACTTAAGTCTAACATGAAACTTAGTCCTTGACATCCTCAACGAAGTTGCCACTGTGAGAGACTGGGGAAATTTTGGTGCTCTCAAAAAAAGAGATTTTTGGGTGCTTGTTCAAAGCACCTCTCTTTTTGGGTAAGTGGTGTGGAGTTGCTACTCATTTTTTTAATACAAAAAAATAAGAAAAAATTAAATACAAATTTACATAAGTAAAATGTTTCATTATCATTGATTGAATGAAAAAGTACAAATTTGATAAATTGAATATTACATGGCTTTGGGTCCTAGCTACAAACTACCAAAAGTAAATAAAAGATAAAGCCGAGGTCTACTTATCTAGAGAAACTAAATTCAGAGGCTAGGTTACAGAATGGGAAGATGTTAGGCACCCATTCTGCCTAGACAAAGTCTGGTCTTCTAGACTCTTATGACCAATGTACCCTTTTTATGGATGATATGAATGACATGTCGCATTCATGAACATTTAACCAAGCTAAGTCATATAAATCTATTTATGAGTGTATCCACTTCTTTTGAAAAATTCATATCTGTTTTGTGAAAAAAAAAATATTGATTTAATTCATAAAAAAAAAAAAAAATCAGATCTGTTTTAGCATAAGTTAAAACAAAATTAGTTTTGGTGAAGAAAAAATCAGATTTTTTTTTTCTTATTTAGTAAAACAAAGTCTTTTTGCCTAAAAAATACTAGATTTGTTTTGGAACAAGGTAAGAAATTGGTTTTTAGTTTTTATGTAAAAAAAAAAAATCTGATCTGTTTTTGTGAATTAAAAAAAATGATTTGACTCGTAAAAAATTTCAGA
This sequence comes from Castanopsis chinensis, assembly GCA_032878915.1. NCBI lineage: Eukaryota > Viridiplantae > Streptophyta > Magnoliopsida > Fagales > Fagaceae > Castanopsis > Castanopsis chinensis. Next base: position 10,181,594 of record JAVQMG010000130.1, read on the forward strand.
TATGTTTTTATGATATAAAATAAAAAAGAAAGATTTTTTATAAGTGGATTACACCCATGAAATAAACCTATGCTACTTGCATCAAACAAAGTAAACAAAACATCACTGGTCATGACCTTCTGTTTTTTTGTTTCAAAATCTGCTATATTTAAAAAATTCAGATCTACATCTAAAGAAGATATAGATAAGTTTATAAATAAACAAAATTCAGATTTGCATCTAAGGAAGATACAAACCAGTTTTTGAATTAAAGAAATTCATATTTACATCTAGGGAAGATACAAATCAGTTTTTGATTTTGAAAAAATCAGATTTGCATCTAAGGAAGATACAAATAAGTTTTTGATTTTGAAAAATTCATACTTGCATCTAGGGAAGATACAAATCTATTTTTTGATTTAAAAAAAATTCAAATTTGCATCTAAGGAAGATACAAATCAGTTTTTGTTTTTGAAAAATTTAGATTTGCATCTAAGGAAGATACAAATTAGTTTTTTTGATTTATAAATTTCAGATTTCATCTAAAGAAGATACAAATCTGTTTTTATGTTTTTGAAAAGGATGTAATACTAAGTAGATTTTTAAAACTCACAAAGATAGATCATGGCAATAAAAACATCGAGAACATATTTCAACAAAAATATTAGCAACACATGGTATGAGCATTAGAAATTAGAACTAAATAATATTTACTCATGCATCATTAGACAAAAGAAACAGGAAAAAAGGAAAGAAAAAACCACGTCTTGCATGGACGTATTCTTCTTCTTGAGGGAATATTTTAGGGTTCAAAGAAATTTATTCAATTATCTTTGAAACCTAAAATACCTTGCTTACATTAAAGAAATTCTTAAGGCTTGAGCCTTCAAAATGTCTTTAATGTAAGATGGAGAATAATAGAAGGAGAGTTAGAAAGAGGGCAAATCAGAGAGTGTGAATAAGTCTCCCACCCCCCCCCCCCCGAAAAGTGTGTGCTGAATTTTGAGATGCAGCCTCTATTTATAGAGGTTGGGGTGTTTGAAAATTTAGCTAGATGATAAAATACGAATTGGGACGTGCCCTTATCTCTAAAAAATCGAAAAAGATGTGTTTTAACCTAATCCAAGTGCCCTCGGGTGGGAGCCCAAGTTTGTGCCAATCGACACTCCAAAAGTGTCGAATGGCCTTTTGGGTGCCGGTCCCTCGTTTGAGTTTTGGTCCATTTTGGACTCCTCGTTCGAGATTTTTTTTGAGTCGGGACATGCACTTAAATGTGTTTTTAATCCATATTCTAAACTTTAAACTCTTTTCTTGATAATTCAGGTATTTTCAACAACAATTATCTTGTAGATACCCTCAAGTATTGATTATCCACAATTCTATTGTTATCCAATTATCCCCTTTATTCCCATGCAAGCAATCCTATTTTTAACACTAACTAACAACTAATCACAAAATTATTTAATTAATTTTAATTGTCTAGCCAATCAGAATTAATTCAAATTAATCATGTGTTGTTGATTCTACCTAAGTACAATGCATGCTGGCCGTAAAAACTTAATCATGCGATATCTTTTAATTCGACGGTCCGATTTGGAAATCGGGCATACCGTCGCGACCGATAGAATCTCAAGATCATTGCTTTGATATGTAATGAATAAATTATTGCATGTAATGCAATCATGAATTTTGGGTACATAATTGGTCATTCTAGTCACATTCCTTGATTAAATCATGAGTGCAAAATTGAATGTCTATAGGGCTATTTCTCTCTCTCTCTCTCTCTCTCTCTCCTTTTTTCTCAAAAAGAATACCTCCCAAGTCAAAATGCATCTAGACTCTACATTTGGAGGGTTACGATTAGACTTCCTTGATACTTGTCCCATCAAGGCTTTGCTAGAAGGTTTTACACCAAGGTGTGAGCTGTGTGAGCACTATTCATGGTCATTTCCCCATTAATGTGAACAACTAAGTGGTTGCAGTACATTTAATGCAGGGGGGATGACTGCTTTTTCCTTCCTTTTTCTTCTCTTTCTTATTCAATGCCAAGTCACCCTTTTTCTCCCTCGGTTAGCGTCGTGCTCCCTTCACCCTTGACTTTTGGCTTACCTAGGTTAGGTAGGATTCCTTGGTGCCCTTGTCAACTGCAGTAGTTCAATCTCTTCACAAGTTAGGTGAATACTTTCCAAGGGCATACTAGCAATATTCCATGAAGTTTACCTCCTCAAAAATTCCCTTACCTATCCTCTCAGCTGTTTTGGATCCTCGTCACCTCATGATATATATATATATATATATATTAGAGATAGTGAGTTTAGGAGAAGTTGTGGTTGGGCTATTAGAATCCTTTGCTAAAAAAATTGTGAAAAGAAAAGATTTTAAAGGTTGTGAGTATTTTAAAATTTTAATTTTGAAGTGGTATGCTAAATTTTAGGAAAATGAGGTGAACATGGGATTTGATTGATTGATTTATTTATTTTTTACTTAGATAAGTGAGAAATGTTGGTGGATAATTGAATGTTATTTTAACTACATTGGATAATCTCATTATAATAAAAATAAAAATTACATGAAATGATGGGATAAGGATAATAATTCAAAAAAAAAAAAAAGGGGATGAGGAGAACGGTTTTTCCCATAAAAAAAAAGTAAGAGTTCTTTTAAAATACCCAACTTAACGTGAGGAGAGGGGGGGGGGGGGGGAGGACATCTTGCAAAAGAGTTTTTTTTTTTAAATGATGAGATAAAGATAATAATACCCAAAAAAAAGAGAGGGATAAGGATAAGGGTTCTTTCCCACTAAAAAAAAACCAACATAACGTAAAGGAGAGGGGAAAAAACGGAGATCATGCAAAAGAGATTTTTTTTTAAGAAGAAAAAGAGGAAGAAGAGGAGAGTTGGTTGCCGTATTTTAATAGGAGTGAGTGTAGAAAATTTGAATTTTAGTAGTGGTTTAGTGGATGTGAAGTTATTCTATAGTGGGTTGTTTAGAAGTTAGAAATGTAATTTTACTAGATTGTCCTCCAATTTTGTCCAGGTGTAGGGGTATTTTTGAACCACAAAAATGAGAATTTCAAACATGAGAAACCTCTTAAATAGTAGTGTGTGTGTGTGTGTCTACACACACACACACACACTATATTTAAAAGGATTTTTCTCTTTCAACTAGACTTTTATGCGGTTCAAAAATACCCTTATTAATAAAGGGTAACTTCATTTATACATAGGGTCATAACTGTCAAATAACAAATTTCATTTTGAATTCAAAAAGCGAATTCCTAAAATTTAGGATTTTTTCCCTTCACGTTCAAAAAAGAAATTACAATTAGTGCTTATACCTAAAGTTTATCCTTTTTATTTGTTTGAAAGCTAAGAAATATATTTCTAAATTATAATAGATGCAAATTATTAACCGTTACCAAAAAAAAAAAAAAATAGAAGAGCCTTTAAGCACATGCATGAACACATACTCAGAGGCTAGTATACATATATGATGATGCATGAAAATTAGTATGTTGAATGCTTCAGGCTACGATGATGGCTTGATGACCTAAAGAGAATAAAAAGATTGTCAAGGGTGACCGATGAGAATCGGCCAAGAACTTTTCGACGGTTAAGTCAGTTTTCTCTCTAAAACACAAAGATGGTGAATTGTGAATAGTAAAACTTACTTGGTTGAATGAGACTTGATCCTTTTATAGAGAGTTAGGACTGGGTCTAATTGTTCAGATCCACTATCATCATGGGAGATGTATGGAGTTAATGGAAAAAATGAAGTAGATTTTGGGCAATCCTCCCCACGTTCTGGAATGACAAATTGTGGTTTAATTGTGTAGAGCTTGTAGATAATTCCTTTGAAATTAGCTAAGTCTTGTTTGATCGTCCATACCTTTGTGAACCATGGATGACCATCTTGATTTGGACGCTTATAATATTTTATGGAGGGATTTTAGTCATGTTTGAGGTGCTTTTGTTGGGCTTCCTTTCATGTAAAACATTCTTGGACGACCTATCCATGAATGACTATCATGGACGATCCTGAATTAATTTAGATTCCCATCAACTACTCCCTTGTCCTTGTGTTGTCCATATTACTGTTACTCTGACATTTGGCAACTTTTTATTGGTCAAAGAATTCTCCAGGTGGCATGCCAGGGCAATTTGGGATCTGACATCCTGGATGTTGACACGTGGCATAATCCTATTGGTTTATAGATCGCGTCATTTTATTTTTTCACAAAATTTCCACATGGCACACTCTAATTGGTTCATGTTGTTTCAATGTCCCCCTTGTTACCTATAAATAGGGCAATACCTCTCCTGCCCCTTCACATTTCTCGTATTTTCTTCTCAGACCTCAATCATCCTCTGTGCCTCGTCTAGAAGTTTCCTCTTGTCCTTAGTCCTCTCCGTCTAGAATCAGGTATCCTCCTTCCCCATCTGTAGGTTTTCTTCTTTAGAATTCTTTACAAATGGATGAGATTGTAGTGTCCTCGTCTAGTGATAGGGATGAGAGAAAAATAGTAAAGTATCATGATGAGAGTAGCAGTAGTGGTAGTGGTAGTGGTAGTGAGAGTAGTAGCAGTAGAAAGGGAGTAATACCACGGACAAGCAATACTTGTTTGGAGTCCCTAGGGTTCCTCTTGAGGTCCTTCAAGAAGAACTGAGGATGAAGGCTGCTTCTGGATCATTTACTAGCCCTTCCAAGAGTGCTAATGTTGGAAAAACTAGTTTTGCATCTCATACAAAACCCACAACAGAAGCAACACAAGGATCTACTTCATTCATAAGAGATAATATGTAAGCTTGAATTCTAAAACAAAGAAAAGAAAGCATACCTTGATGCTGTGAGATTAAAAAAAAAAAAAACTTAAGAATTCCTTCAGTCTTCATCCCAATTCCACATGGCGCCCAGGATGATTGGTCTCTTAATCAGTTCTTGTGTATGTTGATTTTACTTTAGAAAAGTGTATTTCCTAGAATTTGTAGAGAAAAAATATTGTCTCTTCTTTTAATCATAAGTACATCTTATTGCCTTAGCAGTTACTTTATCGTAATAACTCTTATTAAATAAAAACTAATTATCATATTGGGTTAGCCTTTTGGGCCAGCCCAATTGAGCTTTAGTATGTGGCTTGGGATGGGACCAAAGAGATTAATAAGGTTTTAGCTCCAATGGGCTTCAGACTTATTTGTTAACTCTTGACAAGTTTAAAGTTACCATTAATTATATAACAAGTACCACTATAGAAATATAATTGCACTCTAGGGCTTATTAATAAATTATTTCTCAAGACTCTAATATGATATCATTTGACCCCTCCATGAAATATTCATGGTGAACAAAGTCATAATAAATTGTCACTTTATAAACAACTATTTTATTTCATGAGTACATAATTTAATCTTTTAGTTATTCATATTTATGAAATCTAATTTCATAAAATATGAACTTTAGTAACTCTTTACTAAAGTGGCTGGCCCTAAATAACCAATTCCCATTAAACTTATCTCAAGGGGATATTTCGTGTCTCCATAGAAAGAGATTATGGATTCCATCTTGAGAATATATGATCCCCCAACACTACATGCGAGTACCCAACATACTGAGGTTTTGACCGTTAAAATAGATCTCACTCTTGATATATTAAAATAACCTAAAGTTCCTGATCGAGTTCACTATCTTCTCAGGATTGAGAGTTTATGAAATTAGAAGTTGTGAGATTAATTATTTATGTGACAATTGTTAATTGAATAATTAATGTCACAGCAGTCCAGTTCAATATGTCTTACACACTTAAGACATGTCAACACATCAACTAGAAGTCTCCACTTCCATGATCAAGACAAACCATCTTAGTTAGTGTGTTATAGTCTTCACAGATTAAATGCCCAATTTCATCATCGACTACGAACTATATTTTGAATTTACAAGGAACTTCTGATTTATATCCTTTTCAACTAAATCACATAAATCATATACAATGCAGCTCAAAGACTATGATAATGTGCCATTAGTTCATTTATAAATAGTCTCATATAATTAAACAATTTAATTATTTATAACATGCCAATAAATTGGATTTTAGGGCACAAACCCTAATAGCTAAGCTGTCCATACCTTCTCCTAGTGAGAAGGTGGACATCATATATAGTTGTGCTATGAATATTTCATCTAGGGTAGATGAAAAAAGACTTATCATGCTTAGAGATATATACCAAATTCCTAACGAGCTTAACCCTCGTCTTGCTACCCTTGGAAGATGGTGTTGTACTCCTAATTCCCTTGAGGTTGGGTATATACGAGGCTTACCTTCTAAAGGGACTCAGATTACCCTTGAACACCTTTTCCAGAGAACTTCTTCATAGGTTAGGTATAATGTCAAATCAGCTAAACCCCAATGCATGGAGAACCATAGTGTCTATGCATGTACTATGGAGAGAGGCTTTCAAAGGCACCATCCTCTTACTGTGGACAAGTTCGTGTATTGCTACAAGCCCTTTACGATAAGCCAATCCATAGGTTTTTACCAATTTTCAGCCTAGGGCTCTAGTTGTAGGTTCATTAGGTCCCTTCCTCATCTAATAGGAGGTGGAAGACAAAGTTCTTCTTTGTCTCTGGGTACTGGGTTGGAAACCCCATTGAGGTAGGCAAGGATACCTTCCCTCCTTACACCGGTGAAATGGGTCGTCTACATCCTCAGGGTATGCTGCTTTCTTTTACCTCGTCCTGAATATCTCATTATCTTCGTCTAAATTTTTATTGTTTCCTTTTCAACTATAGCTTGTCCTTCGCTGAGTAAATTTTATCTAAATCACATCCAACAAGCACGCTTTTTTACTGATAGAACTTTTCATTCCCTGGTAACTCTCCACCGTTTATCCACTTTGGGACTGGGAGATGAGGAAGACTTTGTCCAGGACGCTTGATACTAGGAGTCTTCCTAGCCGTTGAGGCAATAAAAAGCCAAGACATGGTTCGTCCAATCTCCTGGTCATCAAGACTAACCCTTCTATTCCTCTTGCTATTGTTAAACAGTCGTCGGAGGTGAAAACTCCTCAACCTAATGTGAATTCATCCATTCCTTCTCCTGCTGGGCCTCTTGGCAGTGGCCCAAAGACCCTCTTAAGGAGTGAAGGTCTTACTTGGGACAGGTTTAAGTAGGCAGTGACTGACAAAGACATCTCCATCTGCTATTATATGTTTGTGAAAGAGTTTGAACGATCTACAGTTCATGATCTCTTAAAGCTATTTTATTTCTTCCTTAGCCATACAAAATTGAACTTTACTCTTTTATCTCATGTGCACGTTTCTTAATATAGGCTATGTTCAAGTTTATGGTGGCGTCTAGACAAGCCTATAAGTTGGATAAGGAGAGGATTAAGCTAGAGATGAAGATTTGTGATATGGAGAAGGAATCTAGTCGCAAATTTGGGGAGAGGGTCAAGCTGGAGGAAAAAAATAAAGGAGTTAAAGAATCTTGTTGAGGAGCTGAAGGCAGATGCCATCAAGAAGGACACTTGTTCGGATTACTTACAAAAGAGAAGTGGTGAGCTCTTTTCTAGTCTGGGCAAGGCTAAGGAGGAAGCTATCAAAGAATTCAGGGCATCCAGCGTGTTTGGTGACCTCTTGGACAAGAACTATGCCACAGGTTTTGAGGACTTTCGCGTGGACTCTATTAAATCCTTTTTTGTGGTAGATTTACTCCATCAAGCTTCCCATCACGGTTGAAAGTTCTTTACTCCAGAAAAGCTTGGAGGATGTGAATTTGGAGTACGATGCTTCTACCCCTCATCCTACAAAGGAAAACTTAAAATCTAAGGGCATTACCCCCAGGGGTTTATCCCTAAAAGTAAAAATTTACTTTTGTCCTTATTTCCTTCTTTTTTTGTTTTTTGGGTCCATTGTTTTGGATCATTTTAGATTTCTTCAAGTATGTTACCTTGTCCATGTTTAAGGACAGGGTCTCATACAATTGCCTTTTTAGGCTTATTACTTTAACGGGCTTTTGGATGATGGTCGTCTACCTTTAAGTTTATCTATAAATATGTTTCTATCCATGTTTGAACGTTTGTTTTTGTTTCTTTCTATAGCCAATTTTAATACCCAAGTATTTTCTCATCCATAGTCAGGACTTTACTTTGGAATGGCTAAGTATTTCCTCGTCAATAACTTGGACTTATACTAGGAATTTTGAAGTGGCTGAGTGTTTTCTCACCCATAATTTGGACTTCTTAGCAGCTGGACATTTGTCATTTGTAAAAATTATCTATTTATTGCATGCATGCTTTTCTTCGTCTATTATTATTGGACGAGTATACGAGGAGGTGTTTGTTTGTTCCCTTTGCATTTCTATTTTTACCTTAAGGTTTTATATATGATAATTTACCATTTCCTCGTCTATAGATGGCTCACAACATTATGTCTTTGCGTTTAGATATTTTGCACGCCTATAACTTTTTATGAACTTAAGTTTTATAGAGAATCATTAGCACTTAAGTTCAAACTACTTTATATACAATAGGGAATTTTGTACATAACATCATCCATAGACATTGCTTATGTTAGTACCTAGTTCTTTTTTAGGGAATTCAAACTACTTTATATACAAAAGGACTTTGTGCATGACATCATCCACAAACACTGCACATGATAGTAGGTCGTGCATTTTAGGGAACTCAAATGCTAAAAACATAGGATACTTCTAGAAAACATAAAGTGTTGAAAGATGACATAAACAGACTGCTAATGGGAGCTAGTAGTCTTTAGGCTCATCCATGCTGACCTCCTTGATGGATATTTACTGGTAGTACTTCCTCAAGTGCTCCACGTTCCACGGATGCTCTAGCCTTCGTCCATCCAGGGCTTTCAAGCAGTACGGTCCTCGTCTCTTGTAGTTGATGACTCTTTATGATCCTTTCCAATTAGGTCCCAACTTTCCATGAGCGGGGTCTTTATTAGCCAAGGACACCCTTTTCAAGACGAGGTCCCCAATGTTGAATTGCCTCGATTTGACCAATGCATCATGATGGTTAGACATTAGTTTTTTGTAGTGTGTCACCCTTGGTTCCACGTCCATCCTTACCTTGTCAATGAGAACGAGGCTTAGACAAAGTTGTTTCTCATGTTCTTCATCCTTATAGTGGGCCACCCTATAGCTAGTCAAACCAACTTCCATGGGTATCACTGCATCACTTCCATATGCTAGCTTAAAAGAAGTCTCTCCAGTAAGAGTCCTCACTGTCGTTCTGTATGCCCAAAGGACGCTTGGTAATTCATTTGGCCATATTCCTTTTGGCCCCTCAGGCTGAGTCTTGATGATCTTCAGCAAGGAACAGTTTGCAACTTCCACCTATCTATTAACCTATGGGTGGGAGGGTGTCAAGTAGTGATTTGTGATTCCCAGTTGCTTGCAGAACTCTCTGATGGGTGTATCATCAAATTGGCATCCATTATCTGAGACAAGCACCCTAGGGATTCCAAAGTGGCAGATAATGTTTTTCCAAAAAAAGCTTCTAACATTCTGCTCGATGATCTTTACTAATGGCTTCGCCTCCACCCATTTAGTGAAGTAATCAACTCCTACCACCAAGAACTTCAATTGCCTCGCCCCCATATGAATGGGGCCAAGGATGTCAAGTCCCCACTAGGAAAATGGCCAAGGAGCCACCATTGGAGTGAGGTATTCTAACGGTTGTCTAGGTATATTGTTGTAGTGTTGGCACTTGTCACACGCTCTGACATAGGCTTTGGCATCTACCAGCATGGAAGGCTAATAGTATCCTATGAGGACTATCTTGTGGACGAGGGACCTGGCCCCTGAATGATTTCCACAAGCTTCTTGGTGGAAGTCCCTTATAACATAGTGGGACTCATCTGAGGTCAAACACCTCAAGTAGGGCTGAGAGAAACTCCTCTTATATAGTACCTCGTCCATAAGGAAAAATTTTGCTGCTCTCACCCATAGTTTCCTTACTTCTTCTCTATCCTCGAGGAGGAGTCCGTCCTTGAAATAAGACATGATGGGAGTGATCCAGTTGGCTACTCCATCTACTGGATGTACTTTTGGAATGTTTATACTTGGGATGTACTAGACTTTAATTTGATCACCAACCAACTTATCTGCAGATGTGCCTTGGCTAAGATGTCAGCTTCCACATTTTCGTCCCTTGGTATTTGTTGAAACTGGGTTGTTGTGAAGCCCTTGATGTACTGCTTGACTTTGCCTAAATACCTCTTCATTCGTTCTCCCTTGGCTTCACACGTTTCATTCACTTGGCCTATCACCAACTGCAAGTCTCCTTGGACGAGAGTTAAATCAGCTTTAAGTGATTTAGCTAACTCAAATCCTTTGAGGAAGGCTTCATATTCAGCTTCGTTTTTGGTTGTCTGGAAGTATAGATAAACGACATATTCTAGAAGATCCCCTTTCGGTTATTGCAATACTATTCCAATTCCTCCTACATACTGCATGGATGAACCATCCAGATGGAAGATCAATTATTTTGCCCTTGGTCTTTACTTTGTTAATCATGGGTAAAAGTAATTTCTGCAATGAAATCTACATGGACTTGGGCTTTATTGCTTCCCTTGGTTGATATCGAACGTCAAACTCACTATGCTCAACCACCCACTGAATCAGTTATCCAGTGGCTTCCAATTTATTCATGGCTTTCTTAAGCGGATGGTTTGTCAGGACATTCATAATATGAGCCTAGAAATAAGGCCTAAGCTTTCTTGCTGCTATTACCAATGAGAAAGCTATCTTTTCCAACGGTGAATACCGTCCTTTAGCTCCTTTTAAGGCATTGCTAGTGTAGTAGATGGGCTTCTACACCTTTCCTTTTTCCCTGATTAAAGCTGAGCTCACTACATGAGGGGACACCCCCCAAGTACAGATATAACTCTTCACTTGGTTTGGATGGGCTCAACAACGGAGTCAAGGTGAGATAAGCCTTAAGGTCTTCAAATGCTTGTTGACACACGTCCGTCTGTTCAAATGCTTTTCTTAATACTCTGAAAAATGGTAAACACTTGTCAATAGCCTTTGAGATGAACTTGTTGAGGGCTACTACCCGTCCAATGAGGCTTTGGACTTCTTTGACATTCTTTAGGGGTTCCATGCTCAGTATCGCTTGGATTTAGTTAGGATTTTCTTGAATTCCCCTTTATGAAACCATAAAACCCAGGAACTTTCTTGATAAAACTCCGAAGGCACATTTGCTTAGGTTCAGCTTCATGCTGTATTGTTTAAGCGTGTCAAATGTCTCTTAAAGGTCATCCAAGGGCTACATTTTCCTCATGCTTTTGACCAACATGTCGTCCATGTACACTTCAATGTTCTGCCTGATTTGTGGACAAAACATATGGTTAACTAGCCTTTGATAAGTAACTCCTACATTTTTTAAACCAAAAGGAATTACTTTATAACAAAACAAATCTTGTCTCATGATAAAGGATGTTTTCTCCTTATCTGTCTCGACCATTTTAATCTGATTGTACCCTAAGAATATGTCTATGAAGCTTAGCAATTGGTGTCTAGCCGTTGAGTCTACCAGGTGGTCAATGAGTGGAAGCAGATAACTATCCTTGGGGAACGCCTTGTTCAAATCTGTGAAGTCCACACACATCCTCCATTTGCCGTTAGTTTTTTTTTTTTATTTTTTTTTTACCGTCATTACATTAGCTAGCGGGTAGTGGAAACATCAATGCTCTTCTTGATGGCAATTGGACGAGGTCTCAGATGGGCTTCATCATTTTGATCTTCCATGGGTCAATCCCAGGCATGTCTTCGTGGCTCCAAGCAAAAACATCAATGCTCTTCTTGAGGAATTGGACGAGGTCTCGCTTCATCTTGTCTTCCATGCTTGTCCTGATTCTAGTAAATTTCTTCGGGTTGGACTCGTCCAGTGGAACATCTTCCAATATTTCAATCAGTTCAGCCATTGTTTTTCTTTCTTCAATGTTTATCGTTTGCATCTACTCATCCATCGCTACCATTGCTAGGTAACACTCTCTAGCAGCTAGCTGGTCTCCTTGTACTTCTCCAATGCCATACTCCATCGGGAATTTAACGGATAAGTGATAGGTGCACATTGCGGCTTTGCAACTGTTCAAAGTTGGTCACCCTATGATGGCATTATATAAGGATGAACAATCCACAACAAGGAAGTTTACTTCCTTATTGATTTGTTGTGGGTAAGAGCCAACCTCAACTAGGAAAGAGATAGTACCTTCTAGTAGAACCTTCATTCCTCTAAATCCAATCAAAGGCACATTCACTAGATGAAGTAATTCCTTGTTAATTCTCATTTGCTGGAAGGCTCTAGATAGTAAAGGATATTCGTTGAACTCCCATTATCTATTAACACTCTTCTAATTATATAATTTGCAATCGTCAAAGTAATAACAATTGCATCATCATGAGGATGATGTAGTCGCCTTGCATCTTCGTCCATGAAAGTAATGGCAGGCTCGTCTTATCTGGACATCCTTGGTGGGCAGCTAGTGACTTGAACATTTTGAACTACCAACAAGTAAGTCTTCTTGGCTTTGGAGAAGCTTTCAATTGACATTCCTCCTACAATGACCCTTATCTCTCTAAGTGGCTAACGCATTGGCAATTCCACTTTTCCTTTCAATCGTTGTCTTTTGTCTTTGTGGTTGTACACACTACATTTTGTACCCCTTACGACTCAAGCCTCTGTTCCCCAATGATGCTCAAACTCTAAGGCCCAAGGCTAGCATAGAGCCCAATCAGATATTAAATTGACTTAAGGAGTGTTAAAATGGAAAGTATAATCTTATAAATGAGCAAAAATCTATTTTTGGAAATAATATGACCAAAATGTCCCTCAACCTGTGTACGCGGGCCATGGCCTGCGTATGTGGGCTATCGCTTGCGTACATAGGCATATTCCTGCATACGCAGCTAGGGTTTCAGAAGTATAAGAAATGCACGTTTTCTGCAATAATGGCTAAGGTTTGGAATGAATCCCACATCGTCTAGGACCCGTTCCAAACACCATTTTTTTCACTATAAAAAGCCTTACATGGCATATTTTCAAGACATAGAAATCCCACAGGAAAAACCTAAGATTCACTAGAAAATAGTGAATCAAAATGTATTTTTCACAAAACATCCTCAAGTCAATTTTATTTGATTGAGACCTTTTTGGCCCTAATCCTTTTAGTTTAACGTTGCTAATCATTATTTTATTGAATTATGATAGATTTGACTAAGGGGAACGGTCAAAATCAAACTTGGAAAGCTTTTTGTGAGGAATTTCTTTTAAACTTTTTTTTCTTTCTTTTTTGTCTTTAAATCTTTATGTTTAACATGTTTTAATATGCTTCTTTAGGCTAGGTTTAAGTTTTGGTATGCTTAAAACGTCTGTTTGTTTGTTAGAATTAGGGTTTTTAGTTCATGCTCTGTTTTTTGCCTTGTTTGTTTTTGTGTTAGGGTTTTGAACAAGTCCCAGGCACGCATGCTCATGTACGTAGGTTTTAGGTTGCTTAAGTAGATGCTTGCCCAGAAACCCTAATCCAGATTTCTTGTTTGCTTGTTGTTTGTTTCAAATGTTTTGTCTCTTTTCTTTTAAAGCCCCTTTTTCATATGTTTATACTTTTGTGTCTCTTAAATGCTTAACATGCTTAGATTAGGATTTTTATTTTTGTTTCTTGCTTTGATGCTATGCCATTCATTCGTATGTCCATGCATTAATGCCATAGGTGTTGTGTTGCTGCAAGGTAAGTAAAGGGTCAATCATGCATTAAAAATGTTCATCCATTAATGTTATGGTTTTACTTGGATGATATGATGGAACATGCTTAGATGTATGATTAGCGTTTGTAATATGTTGATGCCTTGCTACCATATTTAAGTTGTTGCCTTGTTTTAAATGTATGATAAGGTTTTAATATGCTAGATGAATGCTAGGATTTCTTTTATGTGTTTGGACCCTCTTTTGCTTGATGGATAGATAAGTATGCTTGTTTAGGGATAAAGATTCCATGGTTGTATGTTAGATGCATGCTAGTGTGTGTGTTAGTTTAGGATATAAGTGCTGAGATTGTTTTTAGTAAGGTTAAGGTATGAGACATAATATAGGAGGCCAACCTTATGGTTGGGCAATCTTGGGTGCCTAACACCTTTCCAAGAGCGTACCTAAACTCTGAAATCATACTCTGGTAGTAAGATCAAAAGGTCCTTCCTCGAGAGGACGCTATATATATGGTTCCTAGACCATTGCAAAAACTAGGTGGCGACTCACCCTTTGTGCCCATAGTGGTCTCATCCAAGGAAATTCTTTAACTTTCCCAGCTTAATAAGGACTTCAATTTGCTGCTTTAAGTCATATCACTCATCTATGTCATGTCCATGATCTCAGTGGAAATGTCAACACTTACTTTTGTTCCGTTTGCTCGGATCTCCTTCCATCTTTTTTAGACATTTCAAGGATGGGTTGTCTTTGATTAACATCAATACTTGGTCAAATGGGGTATTTAGGGGAGTATAATTGGAATATAGTCCTCAGGAGGATCTTGCTAGCCTACAGTCTCGATCCCTTTTCTCCCTTGTCTTGGCCTGCAGTTTCCACTCATTCAACCTTCTTCTTTTTCTTGGCAATAATCGTGTCCTTAGCATTCATGAAACTTTGGGCTGAGTGAATCAACTCAGTCATCGTCTGTGGCTTTTGGTCATACAGTTTGTAGATGAACAAATTTGAAGTAACCCCATTGTACAAGGCTGCCAAGAGTATCTTATCATTCATCTCGTCTACCAATAGGGCTTCCCTATTCAAGTGACTAATGAAAGTCCACAAACTCTCATTTTTTTCTTGCTTTATGTTCAACAAATTGGACGAGGAACGCTTATGCCTTTGGCCTCCGACAAAGTTGTTGACGAATAACTTACTTAAATCCTGGAATGAAGTTATGGTGTTTGGTGGTAGCTTACCAAACCATATCTTAGTTGGGCCTTTTAATGTAGTAGGAAAGGCTTTACACATGATTTCATCTGAAACACCTTGGAGATGCATTGTTATCTTGAACGTGGCAATGTGATCACAAGGATCTTACGTTCCATCATATGAGTCCAAGGTAGGCATTTTGAACTTGAAGGGTAGTGGATGACTTGTGATGGACGCAATGAAGGGAGAGTCAGTTTTGTGGACAAGGTCATCCACATGATTTGCCCTCCTAATGGAGTCCTTTATCTCCTCCATGTATTTTTTTCATATGTTTCATTTCTCTTTCCAAATGTGGTACCCTACGAGTGACAGTACCTCTAGAC
Organism: Castanopsis chinensis; assembly: GCA_032878915.1. Classification (NCBI taxonomy): domain Eukaryota; kingdom Viridiplantae; phylum Streptophyta; class Magnoliopsida; order Fagales; family Fagaceae; genus Castanopsis; species Castanopsis chinensis. Next base: position 10,196,869 of record JAVQMG010000130.1, read on the forward strand.
TGATCTCCTCCTTCAACATCGTTCTCCGCCCCTCTATTCTCTAAATTTTTCCCATGTTCTTCGTCGTGCCAGTGTTGACATTGTCTATTAACTTCTCCAGTTAACTCTTGATGTTATTGTATTAAGTCTACCATCACAGCTGCCGTGGATTGCAACTATTGCTGGACAATCAATGGTGGTGCAGGTGCACGATTTTGGTGACTAGAGGAGTTTCCACTCTTTCGGTGTTGTGGATTGGTGACCATTGACCTAGTCGGGACCATGCAACCTTTTTGTATTGGAAAGTAAGGTGGTTAACATTTGAAAACTTTGCTCACTACTTTCCCACAGACAGCGGTTTGAACCATGCAACCTTTTTGTCTTGGAAAGTAAGGAGGTTAACACTTGGAAACTTTTCTCACTACTTCCCCACAGACGGTGCCAACTAATGATGCATGAAAATTAATAGGTTAAATGATTCGGGCTATGGTGATGGCTTGATGACCTTAAGAGAAAGAAAAAACTTTCAAGGGTGACTGGTGTTAACCGGCCAAGGACCTTTCGACGGTTAAGTTAGTTTTCTCTATAGAACACAAAGATGGTGAATTGTGAATAGTAGAACCTACCTTGGTTGAATGAGATTTGATTCTTTTATAGAGAGTTAGGAGTTGGTCTACTTGTTTGGATCCATTACCATCATGGGAGATTTGTGGAGTTAAAATGGAGGGGATTTTAAGGAATTATCCTCATGTTCTGGAATGACAGATCGTGGTTTGATTATGTAGAGCTTGGACGGTAGTAATATTTTATGGAGGGATCTTATTCATGTTCTGAGGTGCTTCTGTTAGGCTTCCTCTCTTGTAAAACGTTCTTGGACGACCTATCCATGGACGACTATCATGGACGATCTTGACTTAATTTAGATTCCCATCAATATATATCAAATTGATATACCAATATATACTAATACCAAGTTATTTCATTTCTTAGGCAAATTGTAACAATCTTTAGCATAATATGAAATACTTTATATCATATTATTGAGCTAAAAAAATCACTGAACACTACTAACTTGATTCTTAGATTCACCAAAATTTGTTAGAATTATTTATTTACAACCCATCCTTTCAAATTGGATATAATTTTCTTGCAAATTTTATCCATATAAATAAATAATTCTAACAAATTTTTTAAGGAAATTTTTGAAAAAATAAATAGTACTATTAAAAATTAATACTTTCTTAAATATGAAATTTTGAATTACTTACGAAGGATATTGACAAATAATAATTTCATAAATTATGATATTTACAACTTATCCTTTTATGGAGGATAAAACTTTCTAACAAATTTTAGGATAAACTTTTTTTCTCTTTTTGAGAAACTAATTTCAGCATAAAATTGAACAAAAAAAAAATTGAAATAATAACACTCTATATAATAATAAATAGTATGATTAACAATAATTAATACTTTCTTAAACATATATACTTATAATATTTACAAAATAGAAAGAAAAAAAAAACATGTGGAGCATGCGTCAACAACTAGTTTAATACTAAACTAAAGTAACATTTAAATACTGATGATAACGTTTGCGTTGGCCTTTTTTTTTTTTTTTAGAAGCATATTTTAGCACTGCTTTTTTAAACTACAAATCTCTTTTTCAGTAAAAATTTTCTCAAAAATAGGTCCCACGATACTATTTATACATTTAAAATTATTTTGTTATAGTATTTTTAATTTTCAGCTAAATAAACGGTATCCAAACACATTCTAAATAAAACTATTTTTTTTTCATACCCATATCTCAACAACTCATACCTGTTGCTCCAAAAAAAAAAAAAAAAAAAAATACTCAATACCTTATAGTCTTTCTAGCATTCCATATCTTTTATCACTTTTATATACACTCGTCACTCAAATTGTTTTTGTATCATAATTGTGGTAAAATTGTAACCGGCAATAGATTTTCTTTTTCCTTTTCTATATGTTTTTTTTTTTTTTCCTTTCCACCGCATGTATTCTTTAGTCTTTTCCAATTTCAGCGCTTGAGGTCTTGACTGGAGACTAGCCAGTTTCACGTGGGGCACCCAAATCACCAAAACCAAGAAAAAGAAAAAGAAGAAGAAGAAGAAGAAGAAGAAGAAGAAGAAATTGTCTTCTTTTGGTGCGAAGAGGATAGTAGAATTTATTCTCCAAAACAAATTTGATACATAAATACATTTCAACACTCAAAACCCATCCATCCACTTACAAATTCATTCAATAAAATCAAGCATCAACAGGCGTAAACGAAGTAAGGTTCCTAAAATGCTCCCAAGTCTTTTCCCACACAACAGCTTGGTAGTTTTTGGTGAGGCCACCAACCTTAGTCGCCACGATGAGCCGATAATTGGTTCCGGCCACCACCTGGGTCTCGCCTTTCACCACGCTCAAGAACTTCAACTGAGACTTGGACTCCTTGTTGTACTCTTCCACCGCGAACTCTCCGATCTCCGTCACATGCGGCTCTGTTACGTTCTTTATCGGCTGCCACCCACCGACGAGAAACCCACCACCACCACCACTTTTGCCTCCCAGGGCTGTGGCAGCGTAAATCGGAAGGATGAGAAGGGTAAGGAAGTAAAAGCACTGGGTCTCGATCTTCATTGTAACTGTCGGTTTGGTTGAGAGAGAAGGTTTGATTGGTGGTTGGTATTTATAGGGGATAACGGCTACTCTATGATGAAGAGTTGGCGTGAGGAGATAGACTTTGGGGCTTGGATTGATATGGAAATTTCGGTGGGGACTAGTAACGCTTTTATTAACGTACCGACATGTCACAAGCGTTACGCGGAAAAAGGGTGGAGAAACAACGTGCGTTGTGGGGATGTTGGTGGATTTATATTCCCCAAGATTTACGAAAGATGGACGATGGGATCTGTTTGGGGGAAAAAATTTAGATAATCACGTAACAGTGCTCCTAACTCTCCCACATTTGGATGGGCTTCATACGTCACATGCAGCCCACCATTTGTGTGACAGCTGGAAAAAGTGCTTCGGAACTGTCTAAAAATTGCCCGTTTGGGAAGGCAAAAAATGGGGTCGTGTTTAGGAGGCTGTGTCCTGGTAGATGTAATTGAATTTGATATATTCTCCACCTATTATCATTTTAGGAGTTTTTCCTGTTTGAGTTTCATATTTTTAAGTTCAAAAATATCTCTGCAGTCCTATATTTAAGTTAAGACAAAACTAAATGACCATTCGGTAAAAATGTAACTCTAGCTCCCACTAAAATATTACTTAAAAAATAGGACTACTCTCCTATTAATTTTTAAATTGATTTATTTACTTATAAATTAAATTTTTAAAATAAAATTTATATATATATATATATATAAAATAATTAAATACAGTTTTTTTTCTACAAAATATGACCACTGAAAAATAAAAAAGGTCTCATCACATGCGCATTCATTTTTTAGTTTAAAAATGCCCCTACAGCCCTATGTTTAAGTTGAGACAAAACTAAAGGATAACCCGGTAAAAATTCAATTCTAACTCCTACTAAAACATTGCCTAAAAAATAGGACCACTCTCCTATTAATTTTTAAATTGATTTATTCACTTATAAATTAAATTTTTAAAATAAAAATTATATATATATATATATATGTATATAAAAAATAATTCAATATAGTTTTTTTTTTCTACAAAATATGACTACTAAAAGAAAAGCCTCATCACATGCACAAAATATGACCACTAAAAAAAAAAGCCTCATCACACGCACAAAGCGTGTGTGATGAGGCTAGTGTAATATAATAATCATTTACATCTTCTCTTGTGTGTTTGTTTAAAACTGCAAATCAGTGACCAATATAGGCATTAGGAGAGAATGGTTTAATTGGTAGCCGGTATCTATCGAAAATTATTGAATACTTCAGGAGTACTATAAATACGTACTCCCCTCTCTCACATAAAGTGTGTCTTAGCATAAATTTAATTAATGAGACCCACAATTATGTAAGAGGAGGAAGTACACATTTATGGTACTCCGAGAATACCCAATAATTACCTGGTATCTATAAGAGGTTTTGCGTGTGACACGGATAACGGATGGCTATGAATGAAAATTTTCATTAGGTGATCTTGGCGTTTGTGAAAATTTTGGTGGGACCAGTTACACTTGATGTGCCTTAGAAAATCTAGGAACACAATTTTTTATGCCACAGTTTTGATATAAAAGATTAGTCTTATTACATCCGCTTCGCGACTCTTATTTATTTATTTAGTGTCATAATTTTTTATTCATAACCAAATTTTTCTATAGCATCTTTCATATGGATCACACATCACAAAATGTCATAAAATTACCAATTCACAATATATGTAGTTGAGAAAATACGATATAGAATATAAGTTTTAAATTTTGCTAAAAAGCTTTGATGATGCGAAGAAAAATCAATAGGTTGGATGTTTCGAGTTTGGAAGGACTATTGGCTGTCTTGATGGCCTGAAAAAGAAAGAACAGTGATCAAAGGTGATCGGGGTCGCCGGGCAATAAACCTCCGATGGCAAAGTTAGTTTGTCTCTCTTCAAATTTTGGAGTTTCAACTTTTTAGGAAATATTCATACGTACCTTTGTCTAGTTTGAATGAGCATTTATATAGTGTCGTAAGAGCAGTTATTAGACTTGTAATCTCCCCCGGATTTGAGGAGATGTGAGGGTTTAAGGATAACTTCTACAACCATTTAGGAGTTACATTTTTCTCACATAACGGTCACTGGAAGTTATATGTGTGATATGGAGTCGTTGTACATACTCAGGAATTTTCCTAAGTGTCAAGGGTTCGTCTGGGGGTCCTCATCCAGAGATCCTCCAGTCAAGCGTATCTCGCTTCTAAAGGAGGTCGTTACTTTATGGACGACCTTCTCATGGACGAGGCTGATGGTTCCTCTAGACGAGACGGTGGTTTTGTAGGACTTGACCATGCAAAGCTCGTCCAAGCACCTTCTTGTGTGGACGAGCTTTTGATGGATGAGATTCTTACAATCCTTTGCTTTCCTAGTCTCGTCCTGGCTGACCTCCACAGACGATATTGTAGTTTGTACCCCATCAAGCTTAATTACCAATTTTGACTGGGAGACCCTTAACCATTAAGAAGAATTTTGTATATGAAATAGTTAGTCAAAAGAAGATAATGTTGATTAAAAATAAGATAAAAGAATGAAGAAGAAGCTAATGTGGCGTTTGATACGGGGTAATGTTTTAGGATTCTTATGAATGTTTAAAGATTCCAATGTTTGGTTGCGAATCATGCCAGAGAATCAGATGCTACGGGAATCTAGATTCCTCCTTTAAACCTCTTTCCACGGGAATGTGGATTCCCTTTAAAACAGGTGGGTATCCAGATTCCCAAGCTTAAACAAAATTGTATTTTTTATAACTTGACAATTTTAACTCTTTTTTTTTTTTTTATCATTTAAGGAATTAAGATAAAATATAAAAGAAATCATTAATATCTTTTTCCTTGTGTTTATCTTTTCCCACCAAAATAACATCGGCAGGATAGACAACTCTATTAATATATTCTTTAACAAAGTTCTATTTAGGTTTCACATGTGGAAAAAAAAAGTTTGAAGTGAACCCTCCATTGGAGTTTGGAGTTTGTGGAAAAAGGAACAAATGAAAGGAGAAGTTATTTCTAAGAAGTTATAATTGGTTTCTGCATGGTTTTTTTTATTTTATTTTATTTTTTTTAGTGTGACATTGGTGGTTTTTTTTTTTTTTTTTTTATGGAAGAAATTAAATTTTTTTTTTTTGAGTAAACAGTAATACTTATTGATAAAATGTGGGAATGGCCGAATGGGGTAGTTTCTTTTTATGGATGTTTTATTTGTTGGGATAGGTACTTTGGGCAGTTTATTTATTTATTTGTTTATTTATATAGAACATGGGATAGTGGGAAGGGAAGTGGGAACTTTTTCATAACGTTGGATATGTTTTTTGTTTTGTTTTTTATTTTTTTATTTTATGGATTTACATTTTTGATCTTGTTTCTTATATTTTAGGAATAAAGTTAAGTTAATTAAATTAGAGATATTTTTGAAAGTAAAAAATATAATAACTAACATTTTGAATCATTTTAATATATAGAGATGTATAGAGATAATGATTGATGGAGAAAAAACAGTGATCTATGTGAAAGTAACATGCAACCAGTCAAAATTTGTAACATAGGATAGTTGTAAAAAATGGTATAGTAAAAGTTATGATCCTCAATGTACTAGCATGGCACATTCGTTATGTGCAGGAAGGATGGAGAGTCCAGAGTCTATACAACATGTGTTAGGGGTGTTGGTCTTGTTAGTTAAAACTTACAATCCAACCGGTGATGTCATAAATAATTTAATTAATAATTTTAAAATGGGTTGGATTCAAGTTACACATAGTATAACTTTAAGCAATGTTACACCACCCAATAACTTCTTATAGAATTCATAATTTAAAAACCCTACCGTTGAATTACATGTTCTATATGTTCTTAACATTCATGACAATTTTCATTTCAATTGGATGTTATACCATTCGATCCATAAACTCATCTTTTATGCATTATTTTAAACTATAAAAACTTGAATTTAAACAATTGATTGATGACATGGTTCTTAATTTTTGATCACCTTGAAAATTTGTAAGTATGGAGAATACATAAAGATAATGTAATCTAATGGTGGATTTGTTAAAATTCACATCCAATTAAAAAATATTTAGTGACGTAACACTACTAGAAGTTACACCTTGAACTCAATCCTTTTAAAATTATAAAAATATACTAGCCTCATCACTCGCGCTTCACGTGTGCGATGGGGCTTTTTTTTTTTTTTGTTAGTGGTCTTATTTTGTAGGAAATCATTGTGTTTTTTTATTTTATTTTATCTTCTCTATATCTCTATATATTAAGAGGATTCAAAAAGGTAGTTATTGTGTTTTCAACTAACAAAAATACCTCTAATTTAATTAATTTATTCTTATTCCTAGAAAATAAAAAATAAGGTTAAAACTGTAAATCAACAAAAATTAATAACAAAAAAGTGAAAAAATAAAAATTGTCCACAATCCCCACTTTCTCCTAAAAAAAACCATCCCACCTTCTTAAAAAAACCTACCCTACGGTTTTCTATTAAAAAATATCTATCCCAAGTTCTGTTAAAAAATAAAACTACCCCACCTTCTTTAAAAAGAAAACTCATCCACAGTTTCCAAAAAAAACGTACCGCATATCACATAAATAAAACAAAATAAATAAAAAATAATATATATAATTTTTATTTCGAAAAAGTAATTTAAAAGTGGATAAAATAATTTAAAATTTAACAGGAGAGTGGTCCTGTCTTTTAGGCAATATTTTACTGGGAGTTAGAGTTGTATTTTTACCGAATTGTCATTTAATTTTGTCTCTACTTACACATAGAGGTGTAGGGGCATTTTTGAACTAAAAAAATTGAGAAATCCAAACAGGAGAAACCCCTTAAATAATAGTATAGATATAAAAAATTTACTATTAATTATGTGTATACCTTTGATAATATTAATAAGTGTTTATAGTTTTAGTAATGTTAATTTTTTACACATAAATTATATAACAAATAGTTTTAAATATTATTCTAAAAAATAATATTAGATATTAAAAATCTTCTTTTAAATATATATATATATATATATATATTAAAATCTGCTTAATATATATGTTATCTACTTGTATACTCCCAAATAGTTTTGAATATTATATAAAAAGCCTGCATTAATTAGTTGGCTTTCACCAATGGCACATGTACGTTCTGCTTTTGGTTTGAATTACTCACCCTCTATAATTGCTCCCCCTAATGGTTTGTGTTGTGCCATTACTTCTGCGATTTTCTTTTCCACAAGCAATAAATTCTTGCTTTGTTGTCTCCTTAAATTTCTTTCCAAAAGAATTAAATGCCTATCGTTTAAATAAATAAACGCACACACATATGTGTATGTGTGTGTGTGTATATATATATATATATATATATTTATGTACGTATGTAGAAAATATCACGCTAAAAAAAATAAAGAAAATTACTTGAAAGTATGGAATAGAATAGAGAACTAGATACAACAAGTTGACTGGTATTATTAGATTCAACAAACTCTTTACATAATTCATAAGGATTTTTAAAGGAGGTTAAGTTCTGCTTTTACAATGATACAAAGTAGATATTTAAAAACCATGGAACTCAAAACATATTCGGATACAATTTACAATCAGCTTTACATGAGATGGTAGGGGTCTGGCTTGTGATTGACAAGTGTTGAAGGAAGTAGAGGCCTGGCTAGAGATAAAGTTGCTGTTAGATAAGGCTGCTGCAGGAGCAATAAGTGTTCCTAACATGCAAAAAATAGACCGAGCTACTTTAGGATCTTTCTAGGACCTTTAAAAAAAAAGTGTTGGACCTGTTTAGTCTCATCCATCTCTTCCTTGGAACCATTCTTCGTTGACGCTAGTGCCAACATCTGGGTCATGGTTATCATAATAGGGGTTATCATAACCAATAAAAGGATTGGGCATTTCCCAAAGGCCTTCATGTGGCCATTGTTGTCTGTAAGCTTTTGGGGTACTTGGTCCTATTTCAGATAAGGTTCCCTTATTAAGGGATTCACCCTATGTAAGAGCATGGTGACAAGATGTCCAAGTGGTGCCCGTGTGTAAATGGAGGGTGTCATCGGGGTTAGTGACCCAATGCATTTCTAACGGGTGAAAGATACCTTTTGCTCGGATGTCCTTTTTTGAATTGAGCTTAGCAATTATACATTCAGTAGTAATTTTGTGACCAAATCTTGGATGTTCTGTTACGGGATACCTTTTTCCAATCTCCATTACGAGCATTATTTTTTATGATTTCAAACCAAAATATTTGAAAATATCTATTTTCATGGAGGAAAACAAGTGTACAAAATCCTGGTTTAAAATGAAGACACAAGCAATACTCATTGATTAAATACCACATGTAAAGATAATGTATGACAACCCAATTCGTTATCCAAAAAGGGTTTTCCATGGTTGGTCCAAATTAGGATAAATAGCAAGAAAGTGATTGTGGTGTTCCTTAAGGTAATTATGGAGGACTTTGATGGTTTTTTTGGATCTGGCTTTAAGGGTCAAGGTCTTTATTTGGTCTTTTATGTCTGAAGGAAGGTTTTCTATCATATTAAGGATATCATCAGGGGCTGTAGAGGAAGATCCTGAGGATAAGGATGGATCTGTAATAGGATATACACACAAGGGTGGAGGAACAATTGTGGTGTTAATGGTTGGAGGCTTTTTGGAAAGGTAATCAGTGATCAGATTATCTTTTCCTTTGATGTGCCTTACTTGGAAAGACCATTGTGAAAACCAATTTGATCATCTAAGTAACTGAGGATGAGGAAGAATTTTTCATTTGAACTAAGACATTTTTGGAAAAGAGGACAGGTCCATTTCCACTTGAAAATTATGCCTAAGGAGATGAAACTAGAAATTTTCAATTCCATGTTTTACTGCAATTATCTCCTTGAAAGTAGAATGATAATGGAGTTATGAAAACTTGAATGCACCACTTTTATATCCAAAAATGCTTCTTTTTCAATCAATTTCTTCAAAAAGAGTTGTTGCCCAATACTCGCCACTTGCATTTGTCTGCAAAATTTGTTTGCCTGGTCTTGGAATCCGTAGTAGGGGAAGCTTTTTTGCTAATCTTTTCAATTGTTGGATTGCTTCTATGTGAACAAAATTCCACCTTGGAGGGGTTTTCTTTAGAAGTTAAGCTAAATAGTTCCTATATCTAGAAATCTTCGGGATGAAGTCAGACATGTTATTAATAATTCCAAGAAACTGTTGTATTTGTTTGGGACTTGTGAGCTTATCTAGAAATTAGCCAAGGGAGGCGGCAATGTGAGGCTGTAGAGTATACTTTTCATCTGAAATGCTAACTCCCAAGAAATCTATAAAAGACTGTCCAATGACCATATTCTTTTCAGAAAGCATTATTCCTTGAGATTTCACTAAATTATAAAATTCAATGAGCATCCTTTCATGAGAATTTGCATCTTTTGAGAATAGAAGGATGTCATCCACATAGATTAATGCATTGGCCAAGAGTGGCTGGAACAACATTACCATTGCTTTTTTGAACTGGGATGGGGCATTTTTTAGGCCAAAGGGCATGACTATCCATTGGTAATAGTGATTTGGAATGCAAAATGTTGTCTTGTACCTTTCTTCTGGGTGGATTCCTAATTGCCAAATCCTACTTTAAGATCAAATTTTGAAAAAACTTTTGCATTTGAAAGGTGCTAAAAGAGAGCACTCTTGTTTGGCAAAAGGAACCTGTCATTTGCTAGAAAATGATTAAGATCTTGGTAATTAACAACCAATCTAAGTTTTCCTTGAATTTTCTCAGAATGCTTGTTGACATAAAAAGCTTCACAGTCCCATGGAGAGGCTATAGGTTTAGTGAGGCATTCTGAGAGGAGGGTAGATAACTCTTGTTTAATTAAGGCTAAATGTTTAGGGTTCATTCCTCTATGGCTAGCCTTTGTGGGGTTTACATCTTCACTCTATTTGAATGGAAGGTGTATGAAAAAGTTTGGATTCTTCCATAAGGGATTTGGATTTTAAAGTAGGAATTTTGAATGGCTATTTGTACAACGATTGTTGATGATCTAGATTCTCAAAGAGTCAAAGGAGTCAACTGTAAATAGATAAGGAACCTAAGTCTAAGTGAGAAGTCGTTGTTTGTGCAAAAGTCCTTTTGAAGATCATCTAAGGCTATATATTTGGTGAAGGAAATCAAAACCTATAAGAAGGTCTCTGCCAGTAAAAGGGGATCCAAGGACATGGTGTTTTATGATGAGGGTTTGGAAAATTCTGATAAGGATAGGTTTACTTTTTTGGGTAATTAGGAATGTTTCTCCATTTGTTACATGAAACATCTAGTTATAGGGCAACCAGAATTCTACGGGTAAAATCTTAGGATGGAGAATTGTTCCTATGGCTCTGGTATCAAAAGGGCTATAACTGGGATGGGTCTAGAGTAAGTTTCTAGGAGGATATGTACTTGGGCTATTGGAATGGGGCTAGTTAAAAGAGCTATAATGAGCTGGGATGTGTAAATGGTTTGGATTTCTGGGTTTGAGGTATCATAACTGTCTGAGTCTGAATCTTCTACTGATGTGTAATAAGCCATGACTACTAGAGCTTGAGAAGAGACTAGTCGTCATCAAGTGTAAAAACTTATTCTACATTTGAGAAAGGAGTGTCATTTGCATGATTCTATGCTTGTTCAAGAAGCTTTGCTGCTTTCTCTTTTTCTGGACAATTTTTTGCATAATGGCCTAGTATTCTACACACAAAACAGACTTTTGAAATCTTTCCTTTAAATTGCTTTCTTTTAAGAAACTTCCATTTTTTCTTCCTGAAAAATATCTTCCTTGGTCCTGCATGGTGCCTCCTTTTCAAGGGATACTTCTTGAAATGATCTCTTCTTTTTGTTAAACCAGTCATAGTTTTTCTCATAGCACTTTATTTGAAAATCTCTCCTTTTGCAATTGTTTCTGAGTTTACTGTGAACTTTTTCAATTTCTTAAAAAAATTTTCTTTGGTTGCAAAGCTTTTCTAAAGCAATGAGCATATGCTGGTAAATTTCTCTCAAGGAGGCTTGTTGAAGGGTTATTCTTTAGAAGTTCAACATGTGAAAAGTTTCATCTCCCAATGGGTTTGGAAGGGAGTTGATAGAATAAAATCGTCTTGACATCCTATCAAAGTGCTTTTCTAGGTATTTTCTTTCAAATGAGTAACACTTCATGGCCAAGAATTCTTCTCGTGCTACTTCTGTATAATGTGCCAGCAAGCCAAGAAATTCATTATGAAGAATTGTGAAAAAATATTCTAGTGTTTTGGATTAGGTTGCTTGTCTTTGCCAAAATTCTCCTAAATTGATCCACCATTCTCTTATTCTTCCTGTGAGTCTTGTAGCAAACTTAGCAATAATGTGGACAACATTAGAATTTGGGGCTTGGAGTTCAACAGTGCACCATGAATATATGTTAAAAAATTCATCATGCCATCTGGAAGGAGGAACATTATCAATAGTAAACAAATGTTTTGAATTTGTGGTTGATGAGTGGGTTAAATGTGTTTGGTTGTCAAGGACAAAAGGTGGTGGAAGAAAAATTGGCGGTGGCGACGGAAGTGATTTAGGAAGGAGAACATCATCTTCTTCTACAGTTGGCTGGTCATTTGTCATAAACACTTCTTCTAGACCAAGATCAGACAGGTCTAAATCAGTGGCATCAATTATTGGGAGCACAAAAGGATCTCTTGGATTTTCAAGGGTAAAGTTTTTAGGAATAATGAAATTGGATTTAGAGGATCGGGATCCACAACCGACATGTTCATGTCTAAAGGTTTTGAAGAAGCACCAATGGTTGGATCTGGAGGTTCATATAAGGACATTAGTTGTAGCCACAAAATTAGTTGTAGCCTTAGGCTACAAACTTACTTAATATATTTTTATTGGAGATGAATTTTGACAAAGCCACCGTTGAATTACATCTTCTTCTTATTTCCTCCATGCTTGCAAAATTTCAAGAAAATTAAAGATCAATAGCTATGTCATCATTAAATTTTTTAAATTGCAAGTTTTTGTAATTTAAAATTATGCATAATATATAAACTTATAAATCTTATAGTAAATAATATCCGATTGACACAAAATTTAAGATGTGTATTAATAGCATTAAAAACATACAATTTAACGATTAGATTTTTAAAATATGTTGTAATATTTATTTTACTGAGTGAGTTTGTAGCCTTAAGCTACAACCGATTTTGTAGCTAGACTTTGTCCTTCATATAATGGTTCTTTGTCCCTTTTCTTAGGGGAAGGTTCATTATGTGGCCTAGCATGGGATTCTAGTTTAGGTGGAGATAAATATGTTATGGCTGGGAAAATTCCACTCGTCTTAAAAGGGTTATAATCAAGATGTGTCATGGCTAAAGGTTGGAGATTTTGTCAGGTTGATGAAAATGGAGAGGTTAAAGGTATGGACAGATCTTTATATAATGATTGTCGAGGTTGGTAAGGAATATAGACAAGCAACGGGAAAGGTTGGGTAACTGTCTTTTGTGATCTTTCTATGGATTGAAGTTGTGTCAGTAATTGCGTTCTTTCCTTTTCTTTCTGCCCTATGAGGGGGAAAGAAACATACATGTCTTTAACTATGGATACAACTGTTGTAAGCTCTTGTTCAACCATCTTGATTTTTTCCTTCAAATCATCAATAAGAGAACCTAAGGATGACAAGTTGTGGGTAACTACCTTAACTAACTTCTGTTGGTTATCAAGGATTTTTGAAAGGGCTTGGTTTTGTGCCATAACATTTTCTGCTTGCCAATTTACAGCTGCTTCTACTAACAAAACATGTCTTCTAGTTCCATCTGGGTTAGTTCCAACGCGGTTTTTGATTTTCCAAACATGTTTATGCTGGTTTGAGGATGTTCAAAAGTTTCAAGAGGAGGAAAATCCTGTGAGTAGGAAGGTGAAGCATGGTCAAACATGTAACAAGATAAGGGTTTTTATGGGTGGGTTTGGGATTAGTGGAGGTTTAGGGTTTTGATCATGATATTCTTTGGACTTGGTTATTTTACATGGAGGACAAGGAGGAATTTCTTGCTTTTTGGTTCTAGGATAAAGAACGTAATAGTCAAATTTTCTAGAGAGTTCTCCAAGAAAATCAACTTTTGAATCACCTATTTCATATCTTTCTTTGAGGATTTGTTGAGTGGATTTTTTCTTCCTTTTTCTTGAATAATCTTCCTCAAGAGTTTCTTCTTTTTTGCATTTAGCACAATCACAAATATCCCACCATATATGGCCAGAGGGTGATTGGCCTTCACAGCAAGGCTTTCTATCTTTATGAAATGTGTTCATCTTAAGGCCATCTTCAAAAACATATGACAAAGGTTGAAGCATAGCAATTTGGGTTGGAAAAACAGTCACTTCTTTCTTTTCTGGTAGGGCCACCAAAAACCTTGTCTTAGCTTCACCATTTTCCTTTCTGATAAAGAAAGGATTATTCAATTGGATTGGCTTAATCGCTTGGTGAAGTGTCTCATATTTCATAACCCATGAATCTAGGAAAAGAGAAGTCATTTAGTCTCTAGTGAGTTGTCTTAGGACAAACGTACACATGGAGGTCATTCTTGGATCAACTTGGATAAACAAAGCATCATTAGATTGGGCCATGTCTGGGACTACCATATCAAAGGCATGGTTTTGAAGCCTGTGAGCAAGCTGATAGTGAAGTGTAGTGGCATATGTGTCTTGTACTTGAGAGGCCCCTGTAATCTAAACTTGCACCTTAAGAGCATCACAAAGGTGAGGATCATTAAGGGGAATATTGAAGTTTGGAAAGAGTGCTACGAAAATTGTTCCTGCATTTAGAGTGGTCTAAACAGTTCATATGACTACATTTTGATATTCCAAAAATCTAGAGTCAAGGAGTGAAATCCTAGAGTCTATAGGGAGTCTTTTTCTTCCGTGGAAAGTTATTTTCAATCTTACTGCACCAAAATAAAGATGTGTGTACCCTTATTTTTTTCATGGAATTACAAACTCTCTAGGAAAAGCAAGGGTGATGAAAATTTTATTTTCACTTGCTGGGATATTGAATTGATCAAACTTGGAAGCTTGGACATATTCTTTTACAATAGAAGGGTGAGAAGGACCAATAATTTTTTATGGTTTTTTGAATGAAGGTTGGGGTTTATTAAACACAGTATAAGGATTCACAATAGGGAAGTATGTAAAAGGAATTTTACTATCTTCGGGTACATGAAAGATTTCATACAAGTAGTCTAACCTATTTGCAGTAGATGTACGGAGGGAAAGGTCAAAAGCAGGTTTAGGGGTATCAGTGATTGCAGAAGATGAACTAGCCATGACAGTTTCTTCAAGAAAGAACTATTTAACCAAAACCTAACAGGGCTAGAATGCCAACTCTAGGCTCAAATGTCCTATGACCCAATTTGTTTGTCTTGTTTCAAAAATCTAACTTTTTAAAAAAACATCATTTATTATCTTGTCTTATTTGTTGTATAAAAATGAATAAGTTCCAAAACCACCCTTAAATAAATTTATCAAAAATGGTATTGGAAATAAAGTAGAGACATAATAGGAATATTAGTATATTAATGGTTTTTAATTTTAGAAGCAGGACAATATTTTTGGGACGTCCTGAAATGGAATAGAGGACAAACAAATTGAGATAAAAGGAGTATTGCTTTTTCCATAAAAAATTTCCTAAAATAAATCACTATCAAATGCCCATGGGACATTCATTAACTTTTCCTAAAATATATAGCATGCCACCAAGTGAGGCCTCATTGAAGATTAAGCTGCATAAATGTCGCGACACTTAATATAAATTAATAAATGTCTTAAAGATATGTATGGTAGAATGTAATAAACATTAAAATGTAATAAATATTTCTATGTTTTATCTATTCAGTAGTTTGGATATGTTTTTATTGTAGGAATAGTCATTCCTTATGAATAGCTATTCTTTAAAATGAAAAATATTTTTCCTCTCTAAAAGGGTTGTAATAGCTATTTATTTCTTTAGTAGGTGAAATAATTTTAACATTAATATATTTCTAAATAAACAAACTTTCCATATTCATGTAACAATTATAGAAATACAAAATCATAAAATTACTCATATCTTTCTCAAATTTAAAAAAAAAATTATATTATTTTCTAGTAAATATAATTATATGAGTAAGATATTTGCTAAAATAAATATTAATTTTTTTATTTTAATGTTATAGCTCATAACCAAACTTGTGAATAGATTTAGTTATTCTGTTGCAACATATTTTATTTCCAATAATAAAGATTACCATTTGTTGAGGTACAACTTTTCAGGCCCTTATCCCATTAGCCCACTTACTAAAATACCCATACAAGCCCATAAACTATTTTGGGCCAACACAATTATTTCCTAAATGCTTCCCACGTATTACCCAAATATTTTCCCATATTATTACCCGACTTGAGCTCCCACAAATATTTCTCATATAAGCCCCATATACTATTTTGGGCCCTCCACAAATATTATCCATTATATCCCACATATTAACAACTTGGGCTCTTACAAAAATATTTATCATACCACTACCAAAATTGGGCCACAAAATTATATCATCTCAACAAAAAGCCCAAACTCATTTACCTTGTGGGCAAAATCCAAAAAGTCCAACAAAACTCTCTTTACAAAGCTCGTTGTTACACGGCACCCTGAAACCTATTGCTACATGGCACCTCTAAAGGTCGTTACTACATAGCATCTCTAAACCTCACTGCTACATGGCACCCTAAAGCCTGTTGCTACACAGCTCACTTACAAAACCCATTGCTATATAACACTCTTACTAAGTCTGTTGCTACACGACAATATTTTTACAAAATCTCAAACTATTTACAAAAGCTAAATAATATTTTGGCACCTATTTACAAAAGCTTAAATACTATTTTGGCAACTATTTACAAAAGCCCAATATTACTTTGGCAACTATTTACAAGAAGCCCAAATACTATTTTGACAACAAATTACAAAAACCCAATATTATTTTGGCAACTATTTACAAAAGCCCAATACTATTTTGGCATCTTCTATCAAAAAACACAAAACTATTGGGCAAAAAATTATTCTATTAAAGCCAAATATCATTTGGCAAAAACAATTACATTATGCTCAAAGCCCAAACTATTCCTGGCAAAAACATATTTTCATATACTAAAATCCCTAACTTTTGGGAAGCGTAAACTACTTATGATATATTACTCATTTTTTTAAAACTACTTCTTCTACAAAATTTATGAGAACTAAACTTATTTTTCCCTAAGAAACTCTAACCATGAAACCCCATGTATATTACCCATGGCAAAACTA
Organism: Castanopsis chinensis; assembly: GCA_032878915.1. Lineage (NCBI taxonomy): Eukaryota > Viridiplantae > Streptophyta > Magnoliopsida > Fagales > Fagaceae > Castanopsis > Castanopsis chinensis. Next base: position 10,213,853 of record JAVQMG010000130.1, read on the forward strand.
TTCATTTTGTAGGGATGAACAAGCCTAAAGAACCCCAACAATAAGGCCCAAACGAGACAGCCCAACCCATGTGCTTATCTTAGCAACCAAGGTTCACTTGAGTAACTAAAGTGGTTAGACTAGCCACTAGTCAAGTTTCAGCACAACTAAGCTGAGAGTTGGGGCCCATTACCATCATTTTTTGCTTGTCAAATCCAATCAAAAGGGGACACATGTCCAATTGAGCATACACCCTTCTTTGGCAAGTTGATTTTCATGATTACTGATGTGATATAAGGTTGTACTAAAAAGACACAAGGCTGTGAAGTTGTAGCCAACCACTCTTTCCCTCTTCTCCAACACAATTGGTCAAGGAACAAAGAGTAGTCATGAATAGACCATGGGAGCTTCTGAATTACTTGTAAACAGCTTATTACCATGCAAAAAATGTATACTTTCTAGTTCGTGAACCAAGCACATGAACCAAAATGGGGAAACTTAGGGAACTATGGTTTGGAGGGCACTAAGGAGATCTCTAGCAAAGTTTCCAATAGAGGACTCCAAGATTGACACCTACCTTGGGGTACACAATTTGTCCTAGGAAGCTCTAATACTAGCAGCAGACAACCAAGATCACTAGCCTAAAACATGCTTTAATCCCATTGGCTAAGGACAATCAGCATTTAATGCTAAGTTATAACTTTAGCTGCTATTACCCAAAATAGCAAGAACATTCTATAGCTGAACTTACCATTATTGGCCAAATCCTAGGAACGATTTTCTAAGGATTTTTTGAAGATTGAGACTGGTTTTGGCATAGATTATTCGTTAAGATCTCCCTTAAACTCAACTATAAATAAAGTTCTCTACCAACTTTTCAACACACACCAATAGAGAAGAACTCTCATAAACTTCTCTATTTTCCCCCCTCTCTCTCTCTCTCTCTCTCTCTCTCTCTCTCTCTCTCTCTCTCTCTCATTTTCTTTAAGATCTTAGTGAGGTTATGAGCTTCTAAGTTCTTAGTTTGAAACTTAGAAACTAAGCTTTTCAGCCTCTAACTCACAAATATCCCTCACACCTCGACTTGTAAGCTCTTATCCATCCCCAACAAAAAGTCCTAGCAGCTTCACTAAATACTCTCTCTCTCTCCCACTACTTATTCTACCAAAATGACCCTCACTACTCACTACATATACTATATCCATGAGCATACCCTGGCATCATAATGATCATGCTACACTTGCTAGAATCTCTCTCTTTCTCCTTTCATCTTACACTAAGCTTTCTCCATTACTCGTTATAAGGGAACGCATAGTGTTTGTTTATTCATTTACTATTGATGGTTATGATGTAATTATTACTATAGAGTTTTTTTTCCTCATGTTCTTGTACCAGCGGACTTCTTCTCACTGGAACCTATGGATGATGATTTTGGAGATGTAAAAACTCTCCTCAATCTGTGAAATAGTTAATGGCTGGAGGACACGTTTTATATCGCTGGAATATTTTGCTGCTAGGCTATTTACTTATTGTAGTAGGCTTTTTCAATCATGCTGACGTGTTTGTTGTAGGAAACATTTTAGGCCATCCCATGACCCTTGTCAATCCTAACCTAGGCCCAAGGCATAAAATAAGGCAAGTTCTCCAAATCTTCACCGATAGCCTTTAGGCCATGCTTCAAGCCTATTGTCGAGTTTCAGGTTAGGCCCCCAACCTAACACAAATCTCATTTTTCAGAAGAAAGACTTTTCCACCCTCAATATTCTTACGGCTCCGCTGGGGAGCCTACTGAAGTCAATAATTCACCATGCCTCCTAGGCTGCAGAACAGCCGGCAAGAAAGGACTCAAAACAACAACCCTCTAGTAGCACACAGCCATCACAACTCAGCTGCACAAGATAAACAAGTTGACTAGCATGAAGTTAATCAAGAGAATTCTGTCCATCGATTCTCTTTTCTCCTGGAGATGTTACAAGGAATGCAACAAGCTCAGTTCGAACTTGCTGAATTTATGAGAGTCTTCAAAGAGGCTTAAGAACTAATACCCTAACCATTACCTAAAGGTCCAAATCCTAGAACACAATAGTAGAGAGGATCATCCGCTAGGAATCCTTAATCTGGTAAGCAAAATGTCTCTCCTTCTCAGTTTGTTACATTATCTGACCTCATTGCTTTGCTGGAAAAGGAAAGAATTAGCCAACCAAGAGAACCAAGGCACTTTGTTCGAAGGCTGCCATACCTAGTTGAGTTATTAAGCAAGCCAAATTTGGAAAAATATGAGACTCCCACCTTCATTTTTTATGATAGGAGGAAACGGAATGCACTTGAGCATGTCAACAGGTTTCTTGATACTATGTGTCCTTTTTTTGGAAATGAGGATCTCTGTCTAAGGGAATTCTCAAAATCCCTAATCGATCTTGCAAACACATGGTATTCCACTCTCCAGTCAAGTTCCATTGCCACATGGGACGACATGGTTGAAAGTTTTTGCTCAAAGTATTTTCATGGAGAAGAAAAATTTACTATCCTCACACTTCACAACACCAAGCAAAAGTCCTCCAAAGGGCTCCTTGACTTCATCCAACAATTTAGAGATTCTTTTCTTAATTGTTATGGGCGATACAAAGAACAAGAGCTTTTTGAAATTTGCATTGACAACATGTCTCATGAGTACCAAGCCCATTTGGAGAATCTTGATATCATTCTGATTGCCCAACTGCTCCAAAAAGCTCGTAAGACAGTAATATCAGTCAAGCCTTCTACCGCTTAAAAGCCCAAGTCAGAAAAGAAGATTGCCCCTCAAGCTCTCACAGTATCCAGCAGTGAACTAGTGGCTGCAGTAAAGCGGAGAAGAGAAAAAGAAACAGAAGAACCAGAAGAGTACCATCCCATACTTGTTGCAGTTCTCATTATCTTAAGCAATACAAGCCTTAGCAGTAGTAGAAATCTTATCAAGGATAAATTGGACTCCAAACTTCATGAACAGCAAATCCTTGAGAGCATTCTTCCACTCAAGTGCCTTCTTTAAATTTCTACTTTTGAGCTTTGTACGTTGCATATTTATCAGTACTGCAACAAGCAACTGAAGTCTAGATTTTCTCAATGAAGCACCTAACTTACATCCAGTCATAAAGTGAGGATATCTCCTTACAATCGCTTCCAGCAATGGCTGACCTTCTGCAAGAATCTCAGACCACTAGAACATGACAATATTACTTGAAAGGGGATAGAAGTTAGCTGCCACTTTCTCATTCTCCTCATCTTCTGTAAATTGCTCCAAGAACTCTTCAAGACTCATTCTCTTAAAAGCAGCACCAAAAGATTCACTCCTCAACTCTACAAAAAATGAAAATGATAATATCTCCAACAACAACAAAAAGCACTCATACATCCAAGCATTATTGAATAGGGAGCTTACTCTACTCAATGTGAATGACTCAGAATTATCATACCTGGATGTTCCTTGCTCTGGTGTACATCATGAACAGTCGAAGAAACAACATGCCTTTAGCTGGGCATACCAGCATTAGCTTTTTCAGCGGTGATAGTAACATCAGTCTCCTCATCAACAATCTCTGTCTTCATCAATTGGCCCTAGAGAATAAAGGACATCAGGAGAGGAAATGCGAGAAGAAACCGAAGCAAGGAATAGTAGTTTACTAAAGTTAGCGGTTAATATCCTCAAAATCATACTCTTTTGACTGTGTCTCTTCACTCTCACCGGACTATTATAGCCACAAAAACGTATGGTCAGCACCACAAATAAAGGTAAAGAAGAAAAGAAAAGAAAAGATAGAAAGGATGTAAGAAGATAAGGGCTTTACAAGAATACCTCTTCTGAAGATTCAGGAACCTTTATTCTGCCAACACTAGTCTTCCTTCCGTATTGCTTCAAAAATGAGTGTACTAGTAGATGCAATAGCTGGAACACTGGGCTTAGTAGCTGGAATTGCACTAGAATCAGATTGACAATGGTTGGGGGCTTAGTACTATCAATCTGGGGCTTCTTAGCACTTGCTTTCTTATGCCTCACCTTTTTGGGCCTATCTTCTAAAGGAGGTGATTTGCCACAAGATCTCTTTGTTGAACCAGTGGTTGGATTAGACTTAGGGGCTCCCACTATGGTATTTTTCCCACTCCATTCTATGAGAACATTGCTACCATTAACCACCCAACCATTGAGGTCAGCACGCCACTCAGCAAATCCCAAACTCTACCTAGTAGCCCATGCCAAAGTTGCTTTTGTGTTTGGAATAAGCTAAGAATTGGTAAAAGGCTCATTCAAGGGAGGCATTATCACTACTTGGTCAACCTCTCAACTATTTACATAATCAACAAAAGTCCTCATCACCTTTCTCCACTATATTTGCATATTTGAAGTGGCATACCCCTCAAAATGCCTACTTGGAACCATGACCCTCTCCACCTTGCTAGCCCAATACTCCATTGTTATACTATGAACCAACGGCTTCATTGCATCACCCAAGGGGTATCCTGTGGCGTTGATGTCTAGGACATCTTGATCAAACCCAAATTGCCTCAAAACTCAACTCTATGGGGATTGTATTGTATCAAATCAAACATAGCACCACTTGGGTATGGGATGTACGAAGGAAATGTAATAAGCAAGAAGTTGGGAATCTTCTTATGATTAGCTAGTCCAAACTCTTGAGACCTAAGCCTAGCATTTGGAAAAGGGTTCGGACAAAAAAACCCAACAACAACACAAGAATAGGGTTCCAAGCAAAATGTGGTCCATCATCCAACATGATTGAAGGTAGATTCCAAATCTTCAACCCCATCAACTTCATAAGCAAAGAATGACCCTTTTCCAAACCAAGAAATTGAAGCTCACCTTTAGGTCCAGCAGCTCAGACCACCCAATTGGCCATTTTGACATCACCAACATCTTTGCCAATATTCACATAATCTTTTGAATGCTCCCACATGAAAGTTTGCAATAATACCCATGGTTTTAAAAACCAGTACGATGAAAGAATCGGAAAAGGAACTAAATACTAGTTTTTTGGTCAGACCAATGACGTCAAAAATAATTTATTTATTATTTATTTAAATTATATAAATAATTAATAATTTTTTAATATACTAAAACTAACAATCCAATAGTAATAAATATGTTTCCTTAAAAAACATACAAGTATATAACATCTTTTTATAGAATTTAACATAACAACAATATAAAACAATCACCCTTAACATAATAAACTTTTAGCAAAACCAAATAAATAAGTTCATTAGTCATTACCATTACATCCAAATGACAAATTGCAAGTAACTTCATTACATCTAAATAGCAAATAAGTTTTAAACGAAGAACTAAATAAATAAGTTCGTTACATCCAAATAGCGGAGAGGCAGAGCACAGAGGCAGAACACGAAGGGTGAGAAAATTATCAAATGAAAGTGGAAAATAATCAAAATACCTAATGAAGCATAGCACAGAGGCAGAGCATAGACGGAGAGACTGAGACCAAAGAAAAAAAAAACCTAGGCTTCAGAATCAAAATATCAAAAATCAAAAGCAAAGGAAAAAAAAACCCAGACTTCAGAATCAGAATAAAAAATCAAAAATCAAAATACTTGATGAAGCCACTAAAGCAAAGAGGGCGAGACCGAGATAGAGACAAAGGAAAAAAAAAAACCCAGAAGCAGATCGTGACTTGTGACCGTGTGGATGAGAAGCAGATCAGAGGCCATGAGGGTGAGAAGGAAAAAAAATTGAGAGATTCAATGAGCTTGAGTGAGATGAGACTCTCACCGTGAGATCGAGTGAGCTTGAGATCCTTCTCTACTAAATTTAGAATTGAGAGATTGCGAAGGAACAGATGAATATGAACAGATCAGACGCTGTGTAAATTAAGAGATTTAGAGAGAAGCAGATCAGAGACCACCTGAGCTAGAGTGAGGTGAGACTCTCACTGTGAGAGTGAGACAAAGAGGTGTGAGAGTGAGCTACAGAGATAGAGAGGCATGAGAGTCTGATGAGTTAGGTTTTTAGGTTAGTTTTTAGGTTCCATTTGTTCAAAACGATGTAGTTTTAGGGTGGGGAAAATAAAAACAGTGTAGTTTAAGTGAACAACCCAACCGGCTCTGAACTGGTTCAATAATGCCGGTTCCCGATTTTTTTATTGAACCAGGCAGTTTTCGAATTTTTCGGTTTTTACTCAAAACCGAACCGGATTGAAGGTCGGTTCCTTGTTGATCCGGTCCGGTTTTTAAAACCACGATAATACCACATTAACACTGGATTCAATAAAGTGATATGGAGATCCTTTAAGCTCATACTATGCAATCTATCAAACTCAGAATAAAAGGTATCTAAACACAAAGTACCTAAAGGCAAAGATGTACCTCTACTCAACACTACAGCTAGAGGGAATGTAAAAGGTTTCATGAACTGTACCCGATCAAAGTTAAACACACATTTGCTCATCCACAAATCTAAGAATGTAGCTCTCCTTACACCAATATCCTCAGATTCTCTAAACTTAGAAATCCAAAAGGAGAACCTAGCTGTATTACCTATCCAAGTCATAGATGTGCCTCCAAAGGTCTCCAACAACTTTTTAGAGATCACAAACTCCTCATCAGACAGCCCTAGCTCCAACAGATTCACATCTCCCATGCTAGGCAACAAGGAAATCCTTTCTACATCTTATCTTCAAGGGTGATTGTAGTCTTGTCGTAAGGAAAAAAGAAAGTGTGGGTATAGGATTCCAACAATGTACCAAAAATCGAAGTGATCTTATATCTTTATACATTTGCCCCCCACAGGACATAACTATGGCTTCGAAACTCTTGGCATTCCTTAGAATTTGACAGAATTCTTCATCAACAACCTCTTGCTCTACCCAATCAAATCAGCCAACGATTGTGCCACAAGGACACAAAAACTAAATAGGCACTGGCAGAAACTCTTTCTGCTGGAACCGAAGGTCCATTATGCCAGAAGCAGCTGGAACCCATGCTGTCTCGCAGCTGGGGGCTTCACCTTTTAGAATCCATTTTTTGACACACCAGGTGGGCTAACCTCAGGAGCTCCAACTGCTGGAAACAGGGAAGTTGAGCAATACCATGGGTCTTGCAACGGCAATAGGGGCTCTCCTTGCTTGGCCTCTGCACCAGCACCCACAGCAAAAACCTCAACTTTATCTCCAGCCGTAGCCTCACCTCTTGGCAGAGCCAGTCCAGTAGCAACAGCACCACCAAAACCCAGCAGTTCTTCTCTTCTAACCATGACCCACAAAAGCAGAAATATTTCTCCAAAAATGAAAAATGGCAGAGGAAACCTTCACTACTACCACGAGAAACAAAGGAAATTTATGGGTTTCTCTCTCACTTGGCCAAAAGCAAAAAGGGAAGAAAGAAAATCTCAATTTCCCTCTCAACCTTGGCTGAAGCTCTCTATTTCTCTCACTTTTGATCAAAGACAAGAAAAGGAAGGAGAAAAAGTTTTTTTTCTCTCTTTGCTTTACCGAAAATCTCAGTCACTCTCTTTGCCTTGGCTCAAATCGATGTTCCTCTCTCACCCTTGGCTGAAAATAGGAAGAAGAAGAAGAAAATGCTCTCCCTCTACCTTAATCTCTCTATTTCTCGGTCTAGGCACAAAAAAAAAAAAAAAAAAGTAGCAACCAAGGCCAGCCCTTTTACTAGAAAACATGAAAGCTGCAAGTGATAAGACGTGGAGAAGAGATCGGCATTTAATGCAACAAACCTGGGGAATAACTAAAAATCCACCAAGGTACTAAACATGATAAGTTACAGAAGCCCATTATGCACAACTACAACCAAATTTCAAACTTGCACATGTGACCAAACAAAAATTGGTCACACGTGACTCGGTGGGCTAAATTTTAAGGTACAAATTTTTAGGCCCTAATCTCATTAGTTCACTCACTAAAATACCCATACAAGCCCAAGAAGAAAATGCTCTCCCTCTGCCTTAATCTCTCTATTTCTCAGTCTAGGAAAAAAAGAACAAGAAGCAACCAAAGCCAGCCTTTTTACTAGAAAACGTGAAAGCTGCAAGTGACAAGACATGGAGAAGAGACCAGCATTTAATGCAACAAACCTGGGGAATAATTAAAAATCCACCAAGGTACTAAACATGATAAGTTATAGAAGCTCATTATGCACAACTGTTACCAAATTTCAAACTTGCACGTGTGACCAAACAAAAACTGTTCACACCTGACTCGGTGGGCTAAATGTTGAGGTACAAATTTTTAGGCCCTAATCTCATTAGTTCACTCACTAAAATACCCATACAAGCCCATAAACTATTTTGGGCCCACACAAATATTTCCTAAATACTTCACACATATTACCCAAATATTTTCCCAAATTATGGCTCCCACAAATATTTCCCATATAAGCCCCATTAATTATTTTGGGGCCTCTCACAAATATTACCCATTATATCTCATATATTACCCAATTTAGGCTCTTACACAAATATTTATCATATCACTACCAAAATTGGGCCACAAAATTATACCATTTCTACAAAAAGCCCAAACTTATTTACCTTCTATGCAAAATCTAAAAATCCCAACAAAACTCTCTTTACAAAGCTAGTTGCTACACAACACCTCTAAAACCTATTGTTATACGACACCTTAAAGTCCACTGCTACACAACACCCTAAAGCCCATTTATACACAGCTCCCTAAAGCCTGTTGTTACATAGTACCCTAAAGCCCGTTGCTACACGAAACCTATAAAGTCGATTGCTACACGGCACCTCTAAAGCCCGTTACTACACTGTACTCTTACAAAACTTGCTACACGACACTCTTACTAAGTCTGTTGCTACACAGCAATATTTTTACAAAACCTAAAACTATTTCCAAAAGCCCAATAATATTTTGACACTTGTTTAAAAAAGCCCAAATACTATTTTGGCAACTATTTACAAAAGTTCAATATTATTTTAGCAACTATTTACAAAGAAACTCAATATTTGAGTGGATGGGTTTGGGTTGATCACCCTAGGCGAAAATGTAACTTTTTTGAATTCGGTTTGATTAGTCATTTGGTGTTTGTCTAAGTCTTATTAGTTTTACTATATGTTTATGGAGTAAATTGAATTGGTTATAGAAGTTTCAAGGAGAACACAGAGGAAGTTTTTATTAAAAAAAAAAAAAAAAGTGAGGAAATGTCCATATATGTTTTACTTTTTTATTTATTTTTCTTATAATTTCTTTCCTCCCATTTTTTTATCCTCTCAAGGGATATCATAAAACATGCGCTCATTAAAACCAAGGGTAGAATCTGATTGCGAAGATTTTTTCAGTGTCAATGGTGGTGAGATTTGTTTTCAATTTGTATCAAAATTTTGTTTATATATATTTATTCCTAATTAAGTGCCCATTTGTTTCAGCTTTTTAGAGCTGAAACGCACGTTTTGAAGAAAGCTGGAGTCCAAGCCCGTTTGGTTCAGCATAAAATGCAACATTTTGGAAAAAGTTGCGTTTTGGGCCAAGGCATAAAACACGCAAGCCATTATGGAGCTCTGGAGGTCCATTTTTCCAAAAGCCCATGCGCGTTCTAATGTATCTGTTGGACAATCTTGTGCAATTACCAAATTACCCTTCAATAAATCTGTCCATTCTTCTTTCTTTGTCTTCTTCAACACCTCTCATTAAGCTCACTCACGCCTCTCATCTCTTCCTCTGTATTTTTTTTTTTAAATTTTATTTGCCTAATCTGATCAACACAAAACAGCTTAAAATCAACTCAAACCCCATTGGAAAACCCATCCCAAACCCAACTCAAAATTGACCCAAAACAAAATCAACTCTAAATCAAACCCAAAATCCACAAAAAAAAAAAAAAAAAAAAAAAACCAAAATCCACTCAAAATCCTTATGTTTCAATCATCTTCATCATCATCATCATCTTCTCTGGAGTGTGAAAAAAAAAAGAATAAAGAAGGAAAGACGAAATAAAGAAAAAAAGAAAAAAGAGATGCAGAGACTTTTTCTTCATCATCATCATCATCATCATCTTCATCTTCTTCATCATCATCATTAGCTTTCGAACTGTCAAAAAAAAAAAAAAAGATGCAGAGGCTTTGAGGGATGAGAGAGGGGTTTGAAGTGTGTGGAACATTCTGGAGTGGAGTGTGAAGTGGAAGGAAAAAAGACGAAATAAGGAAAAAAAGAAAAAAAAAAAGTAAGGGCACGTGTGTGAAGGAAGTGGCAGGGAAAAAGAGGAAAGAAGGATATAAAAAAAAAAAAAAAATTATGGGTCTGTGTGTGGAGGAGAAAAAAAAAAGGAAAAAAAAAGAAGGAAAAAAAGAAGAAGGAAATATGGATAAAAAATTAAAATAAAATAAGGGAAACATTAAATAAAGAGTAAGAAATTAAAATTGAGAAATACTGTTACAATATTTTCACAATATTTTTACAATAACTCTTAAGTGGTAGGTTTATTATTAGATAATATTACTGAGAAAAAAATAATTTGTTTAGAAAGAGAAAAAAATAATTGTAATAGTAAATTCAAATTAAAATCAGTATAAATTATCACAATACTTTTACAATAAATTTTAAGTGATAGGTTATTATTAGCTAATATTGGTGAGAAAAAAATAATTTCACAATATTGATTTAAGTATGAAATAAACTCTTTTATATATACATTGTCATTTTTTGTAATTTATCCCTTAAACTGCAACTTTTATAAGTACTAACCAAATACTCAGTTTTTTCAAAAAGTACTTTTTAATAGTTTTTACCAAACACTCAGTTTTAAAAAAAAAAAATACTTTTTCATTATACACTTTTTAAAAACTCCACTTTTCCATTATGCAGTTTTTCAAAAAGTCCAACCAAACTCACCCTAAGTTCTATAATTCCTATAAAGGCGTAGCCTCCTTTTTAAAAAAATAAATAAATATATAATTGGGAGGCTAGTTTGGAAATGATAATATGAATCTTAGGTTTTTTTACTAGCTTGTGACTTATGCAGACACAACCCCATCTTGTGGAAACAATATCCACCATTGCAGCTTCAAAGAAACTCCCCACTTATAAAAATCTGTTTACATAGACAGTATCTCCAGTCCCATTCTTGAACCCTTTACAACAGATTTGAAGAAACAACTAATTGAGCATTTTCAAGAGAGCTTCGGCATGATGCTATTGATGGCAGTCAAAATTTACAAGTGAGGTCAAAAGCCAATCCTACCGTTTGTCCCCTTTCTTCAAAATCTACAAATAAATGTCTTTATGGATGTGAAGCAAACTCTGCATGCTGCACAACAGAAGTTACAACCATGGGAAGGGAAAATTTGCCAAGTCTACACAATGTTGCCTTCCGAATTTGATGCGCATCCGAGCTTTAGTGGGAAGACAAAGAGGCCGAGCCTTGCCAGTCGATGGCACTAAAAGCTAAGCCTAGCTTTTTACTGTGTCTATATTTTAATGAATTGGCACTCCTAACTATCAGTCAAGACATAGAGTCAAAAAAAAAAAAAAACTATCATTCAAGACATAAATTTGATCTAATAGCTCCCTTTCATATGACTCTGCTCTACTCAAGCAAAATTGCAAAGTTACATTATTATTTTTAGGGTAAAGTACATATTGGGTCCCTATCTTTTGCACCATATTTCAATTTGATACTTAACATTTCAATTATGTCAATTTGATCCCTAACCTTTAAGTGTCGTGTCAATTTAGTCTCTGTCCTTATATTTTGGATGAAAATTGATAACATGGAAAATGACCAAAATAAAATTTTAATGTATTGTCGCATTAACAAAAGCTGATTTTTTATTTTTGCTTTTAGACGCGTCATCAATTTACATCCAAAAAATAACAACAGAAACTACATTGACACGGTATTGAAAGGTTTGGGATCAAATTGACACAATTGAAAGGTTAAGAACTAAATTAAAATATGGTGTATAAGATAAGGATTAAATATGCAGTTTACCCTTATTTTTATTTTCATTTGTGTCTAGGAGGCAGTTTTAAAGTGAATTACGAACTGAAATTCATGTATTATCTTGTGCTTGTGGAGCTACTTCTTGTTGCATAAAATGTAAAGAGTAAATGTGTTCATGTCAATTTGCGTTGAGGATATAGTAGTATGGTTGACACATAGCAAAAGCACATATATGAGTTAAGAGGTACTTTCTCTGAGAAATGCTTAAAAATGTGACTTACCAAGTTTTGGAAGTGCCCTGCCCCTGCTTCTATGTCTCCATTAGTCCATGCATTTCTGACCTGTCAATCTGGAATGGCAAAACAAACAAAAAGTTGACCACTGTAATTTGTGCACAATGGATGTAACAAGCGTCTTCAATACTTGATAAGTACAAATCATAATACACAGCATCAAATTTATTCGAGTCCTTGTTGGGGAGATAACACCTTTGAGGGACTCCACTTGAGGCCTAACATATTGAGACATCACTTGACCCAAAAAGTTAAGCCTAAACATTAAGTACAGTACATCACAAACAAAAAATAAGCACAATAGATATAAATTACATTTTCTAGTTCCATTAAAGCCCAATTTCAGTGTCTTTCTGCTTGAATCTTCCTTTGCAAATGAGCCATATTAACTGCAATGGCCACTAAAAGCCTATCTTTCATTTTATCAGCAAAACGGAAGTAAGCATGTCTCCAGGACTTCTTTATCAACAAGCTCCCACAAACAGCCCAAAATCCCACAATGAAACCCAGCGCAATACTTAGGTAAAACCATAACTTTTCAAAATGATCTTCACCATCTTTATGTTCTGCGCTCCTGTCACTTGGTATTGAGAAAATTGTTGGCAATGGAGGAGGCCCATAAAGTAGTGGGTTACCTACATAAATGGATGGATCATTGAAGGTTTGAAATTGGTTGGATGATGGAATTTGTCCGGACAAGTTGTTATATGACAAATTCAAATGGCTCAAAAAAGTCATAGAAGACATGCTTGGAGGAATGTGACCTGAAAGATGGTTGTTTGAGAGGTCAAGAGTTTCTAATTGGTGCAAAGCTCCAATGTTCTCTGGTATCTTTCCCGTAAACTGGTTCCATGACAAATTTAGGGAATTCAATAAGGTCAGATTTGTTAGTTCTGCTGGGATCTCCCCTGAAAGACTATTTTTCGAAAAATCCATGAGACTAACATTTGAGATTTGGTTGTAGTATTCATATTGTCTTCCTTTAACAACCAAATCCATATGCTCTGTGATCTCTGGAAATATCGTGCCATTGAAATACTTGTAACCAGCCAAACTACCTAAACACGATGGAATAGATCCTGATAAATTATTATGCGCAAGGTCCAAGACATGGATATAAGTGATACCACACAATTGTTTAGGAATTTTTCCAAAGAGCATATTTCCTCGTAGCCTTAATATTGTTATTGAAGAAAGTCTTTCTCCAATCCATTTTGGGATGGTCCCTGATAATCTATTCTCACCAAGATCAAGTGTTGATAGTGATATGCTTGAAACAAATTTCAGGCAAAAGGAGAGGTTTCCAGAAAGATTGTTGTTGCTCAATTGCAACAAGCTAAGAGAAGGTAGTGAGCACATTGAGCTTGGAATGTCACCAGATAGATTATTCTTGGATAGATCTATGTAGAGCAGATTTTGCATACTCTTCCAGTGATTGTGGACATTTCCGGATAAATGATTGTTTGATAGAACAAGAAAGCCCAAATCTCTTAGTCCATTTATGGATGATGGGATGCTACCATTTAGAAAGTTGCCAGAGAGATCTAAGACTTTCAATTGTGACATTTCTTGGCCAATTCTTATCGGTATTGGTCCCGAAAGTAAATTGCTCCTCAAGGAGAACCTTGTCACACTAGGCCACAGTGGTAGTGGACCCTCTAAATGATTAAAATCTAGACATACCGAGTCCAAGGAAGAGAAGTTTAATGACTTGGGGAGGTTTCCCATTAATTTGTTTTGAGAAAGATCCAACACCCCAAGCTGTGAAGACAAGTTCCACAACCAATTCGGTATTCTATCTGAAATTGTAGTATTCACTAAATGGATCTCTGTGAGTTCCTTCTGTGTTCTAAGCCAAGTAGGGAATGTAGGGTTCAATTGACAGTACAAAATGTTGACATATTGTAGACTAAAAGGAGGAATCCAATCACGTGTCACATTGAAAACTAGAAGGTTCCTATATGATGACAAGGAAAAGCTTTTCAATTTTGTGAGATTTAGGAAATGAGTTTCAATCATGATACCTTGCCAGTAATTCTCTACAAGATGCAACACTCTCAACTCAGAAAGTTGTCCAATTAATTCTGGGATGGTTCCATTCATCATGTTCAATTCGAGGTCCAATATCTCCAATCGGGACAGATTTTGTATAGATGATGGAATTGAACCGGAGAATGCGTTGCTGAAAAGTTGAAGCTTTCTCAAACTCTTTACATACCCCAAAGAATGAGGGATATTCCCAATGAGTTGGTTCCAGCCCAAATTTAACTCCTCTAGGCTACTGTTACTGCATTCTGATAAAGCGTGGAAAAATTCTGTTATTTCGCCACTGATATGATTATATGATAAATCTAAAGTCCGCAAATTGCATAGCTTCCCCTTTGCAATCTTAGGGATGGAGCCATTGAGATTACAGGGGCTAAGTTTGAGATTTGTGAGGGAAGTGAAATTGAACATCCATTGAGGAACTGAAGAAGAGTTGAAGTCATTATAAGAGAGCTCAAGTACAGAAAGTGAAGTAAAGTTGACAGAGGCAAAACTTTGAGGGAGATAATTAAGTTCACAATTGGACAAGTGCAACTCCAACAGAGAAGGAAGCAGATTAACAGTTTGCAGCCAATCAGTTGTTGCTTCAGAAAGGTTCACCCCATTCAAATTGAGGTATTGTAGGGAAGAGAGACCTGAGAGCCAATTTAAATTTGAAGTTGAAGGAGTTGGTAGTGGTAGCGGTAGATGTTCATCAAAAGCAGAGAGATCAAGATAAAGCAAGTTAGAAAGATTCCCAAGTTGAGGTGGGATCATTCCAGCAAAGGATGCATAGGAGAAATTAAGGTAACTCAACATATTGAGAGAACCAATGAAATTTGGGATGGGAATTCCTTGAAAATCATTGTAGCTTAGATCCAAGTAATTTAGATATTTTAATTCAAGCAAGGAAGGAGATAAAACACCACCCAAAGGCTTCCAACACACTGTTGAGGTATTACTAGATATTTGATCACAGAAAAATGGCCTTTTGAGGTCAAGTTTTATGATGTTGCCTGTTCGATTGCTACAGCCTACTCCCAACCAGTTGCAGCAATCTTCGCCAACCCAGGAAGAAAGTCTTCTTGAAGGATCATCAAGTCCTTCTTTAAATTTAAGAAGGGCTTCCCTTTCCGTCACGATGCAACCCACAGTGAAGTTGCCAGCACTAGAATTGAACCATATAGCTTCAAGTGAAATCAACTCAGTTACCAAAAGAAGGAAATTAAGACTGAGTAGGAAGGTGGTTTTCATGTTAGCCATCATTGCTTTTCAATATACAAGGTTGAAGGTTTAAGTGCTATTTATAAAGGTCATAGTTCATTTCAGATTTTTCCCCACTTTCCTTTGAAGGGAAATTTTGTTACCTTGAACACATTCGGGGGACTAGACAAGGAATTTTTTCCGTCCCTAAAGCTTTTTTTTTTTTTTTTTTTTACCATTTCCAAATGTTGATAATAAATATTTAATTTCAAACGGGCATAAATAACCAAAACGAGACTGGTGATGGGTTTTATTTATTTATTATATATTAACACAATAGCATTTAAATTTATGAGTTATGATATCAATATTATTTATTAGTTTATTTATTTATTACCAAGAGTGTTGTAACTCGTAACTTAACTGGTTGACACTTTTAAGTATTTTTTACGGAAACATTCATAGTTCAAATCTCCTCATGTCCAACTATTGATGTATAAAAAAAAAAATGCTAATGAATGCCCTTAGGGCATTCATTAATAATTCATTTAAAGAAAGTTTTTACGAGAAAAAAAAATAATTAATGTTTTTACAGTTTTTTAATTTCGAATAAAAGTGGTGTTAAAACTTTCATAAAATAGATTATTAACCAACGTCTTAAGGATACTCGTTAGCATGATAAAAATAAAATGACACAAATTAGTTTTTGATATAGGTGGGATTCGAACCTAAATCCCATTATCAAAGATGAAGAGACTTTTCTAGTTAATTTCGTTAAAACCCATGAAAATAGTGAAGTTGTGGGAACATGGATTTTGTATTTTAAGTTTATCTTTTAATTGTTAAAATACTTTTTTGCCTTTGATTTGTGTTTTTAAGAAAATTAATTGGAAATAAACGATAAAGAATTCTAACAGTAGGTGAAACTTTTTTTTTTTTTTTTTTAATTTTGGTTCACGGTAGGGGATACTTGATCAAGCTTTCTCTGGAAAAATAGTCAAGTTAATTGTGAAAAATAGGAGTCATCGTAATAAATTTAAGCAAAACCTAAGCATCAACTAGTTGGTGACAATGAAAGAATTCTATGCATCTAACAATGAAAGAATTCTCATTTGAACCCATGAAAATGGTGAAGTTGCTTTTTAAGAATGTGGATTATGTATTTCAAGTTTATCTTTTAATTGTTAAAACACTTTTTTGCCATTGATCTGTGTTTTTAAGAAAATTAATTTGAAATAAACAATAAAGAATTCCTACAGTAGGTGAATTTTTTTTTTTTTAATAATTTTGGTTCACGGTATGGGACCTTCATCAAGCCTTCTTTGGAAAAATACGAGTCAAGTCATTTTTGGAAAATAGGAGTCATTGTAATAAATTTGAGCAGGACCTAAGCATCAACTAGTGGGTGACAATCAAAGAATTCTAAGCATCAACCGGTGGGTGACAATGAAAGAATTCTCATTTGAACCCATGGAAATGGTGAAGTTGTTTTTTGAGAATGTGGATTTTGTATTTTAAGTTTATCTTTTAATTGCTAAAATACTTTTTTGCCTTTAATTTGTGTTTTTAAGAAAATTAATTAGAAATAAACAATAAAGAATTCTAACAGTAGGTGAAACTTTTTTTATTTTTTTTTTAAATTTTAGCTCACGGTAGGGGATACTTGGTCAAGCTTTCTTTGGAAAAATACGAGTCACGTCATTTTTGGAAAATAGGAGTCCTCGTAATAAATTTGAACAGGACCTAAGCATCAACTAGTGGGTGACAACGAAAGAATTCTAAGCATCAACCGGTGGGTGACAATGAAAGAATTCTCATTTGAACCCACGAAAATGGTGAAGTTGTTTTTTAAGAATGTGGATTTTGTATTTTAAGTTTATTTTTTAATTGTAAAAACACTTTTTTGCCTTTGATTTGTGTTTTTAAGAAATTAACTTGGAATAAATGATAAAGAATTCTAACAGTAGGCGAAATTGTTGAGCAGGACCTAAGCATCAAGTAGTGGGTGACAATGAAAGAATTCTCATTTGAACCCATGAAAATGGTGAAGTTGCTTTTTAAGAATGTGGATTTTGTATTTTAAGTTTATCTTTTAATTGTTAAAACACTTTTTTGCCTTTGATTTGTGTTGTTAAGAAAATTAATTTGAAATAAACGATAGAGAATTGTAACAGTAGGCGAAATTTTTGTTTTTTTAATTTTGGTTCACGGTATGGGAGCTTGGTCAAGCCATCTTTGGAGAAAATACGAGTCACATCATTTTTGGAAAATAGGAGTTCTCGTAATGAATATGAGCAGGACCAAAGCATCAACTAGTGGGTGACAATGAAAGAATTCTAAGCATCAACCGGTGGGTGACAATGAAAGAATTCTCATTTGAACCCACGAAAATGGTGAAATTGTTTTCTAAGAATGTGGATTTTGTATTTTAAGTTTTTCTTTTAATTGTTAGAGCACTTTTTTGCCATTGATTTGTGTTTTTAAGAAAATTAATTTGAAATAAAAAATAAAGAATTCTAACAGTAGGTGATTTTTTTTTTTTTTTTTTTAAATTTTGGTTCACTGTATGGGAGCTTGGTCAAGCCTTCTCTGGAAAAATATGAGTCAAGTTATTTTTGGAAAATAGGAGTTATCGTAATAAAAGCTGGACCTAAGCATCAACTAGTGGGTGACAATGAAAGAATTCTAAGCATCAACCGGTGGGTGACAATGAAAGAATTCTCATTTGAACCCATGAAAATGGTGAAGTTGTTTTTTGAGAATGTGGATTTTGTATTTTAAGTTTATCTTTTAATTTTCAAAATAATTTTTCGCCTTTAATTTGTGTTTTTAAGAAAATTAATTTGAAATAAACAATAAAGAATTCTAACCGTAGGTGAAACTTTTTTTTTTTTTTTTAATTTTGGTTCACAGTAGGTGATACATGGTCAAGCTTTCTTTGGAAAAATACGAGTCACGTCATTTTTGGAAAATAGGAGTCCTCGTAAAAAATTTGAGCAGGACCTACGCATCAACTAGTGGGTGACAATGAAAGAATTATAAACATCAACCGGTGGGTGACGATGAAAGAATTCTCATTTGAACCCATGAAAATGGTGAAGTTGTTTTTTAAGAATGTGGATTTTGCATTTTAAGTTTATCTTTTAATTGTAAAAACACTTTTTTGCCTTTGATTTGTGTTTTTAAGAAATTAATTTGAAATAAACGACAAAGAATTCTAACAGTAGGTGAAATTTTTGTTTTTTTAATTTTGGTACATGGTATGGGAGCTTGGTCAAGCCTTCTTTGGAAAAACACAAGTCAAGTCATTTTTGGAAAACAGGAGTCATTGTAATAAATTTGAGCAAGACCTAAGCATCAACTCGTGGATGACAATGAAAGAATTCTAAGCATCAACCGGTGGGTGACAATGAAAGAATTCTCATTTGAACCCATGAAAATGGTGAAGTTGTTTTTTAAGAAAGTGGATTTTGTATTTTAATTTTACCTTTTAATTTTTAGAATACTTTTTTGCCTTTGATTTGTGTTTTTATGAAAATTAATTTGAAATAAACGATAAAGAATTCTAACAGTAGGCGAAATTTTTGTTTTTTTTAATTTTGGTTCACGTTATGGGAGCTTGGTCAAGTCTTCTTTGGAAAAATACGAGTCACGACATTTTTGGAAAATAGGAGTCCTCGTAATAAATTTCTGCAGGACCTAAGCATCAACTAGTGGGTGACAATGAAAGAATTCTAAGCATCAACTGGTGGGTGACAATGAAAGAATTCTCATTTGAACCCACGAAAATGGTGAAGTTGTTTTTTAAGAATGTGGATTTTGTATTTTCAGTTTATCTTTTAATTGTAAAAACACTTTTTTGCCTTTGATTTGTGTTTTTAAGAAATTAATTTGAAATAAACGATAAAGAATTCTAATAGTAGGTGAATTTTTTTTTTTTTTTTTAAATTTTGGTTCATGGTATGGGAGCTTGGTCAAGCCTTCTTTGGAAAAATATGAGTCAAGTCATTTTTGGAAAATGGGAGTCATCGTAATAAATTTGAGCAAGACCAAAGCATCAACTAGTGGGTGACAATGAAAGAATTATAAGCATCAACCGGTGGGTGACAATGAAAGCATTCTCGTTTGAACCCATGAAAATGGTGAAGTTTTTTTTTAAGAAAATGCATTTTGTATTTTAAGTTTACCTTTTAATTTTTAAAATACATTTTTGCCTTTGATTTGTGTTTTTAAGAAAATTAATTTGAAATAAACAATAAAGAATTCTAACAGTAGGCAAAATTTTTGTTTTTTTAATTTTTGTTCACGGTATGGGAGCTTGGTCAAGCCTTCTTTGGAAAAATGCGAGTCATGTCATTTTTGGAAAATAGGAGTCCTCGTAATAAATTTGAGCAGGACCTAAGCATCAACTAGTGGGTGACAATGAAATAATTCTAAGCATCGACCGGTGGGTGACAATGACGGAATTCTCATTTGAACCCACGAAAATGGTGAAGTTGTTTTTTAATAATGTGGATTTTGTATTTTAAGTTTATCTTTTAATTGTAAAAACACTTTTTTGCCTTTGATTTGTGTTTTTAGGAAATTAATTTTAAATAAACGATAAAAAATTCTAACAGTAGGTGAAAGTTTTGTTTTTTTAATTTTTGTTCATGGTATGGGAGCTTGGTCAAGCCTTCTTTGGAAAAATACAAGTCAAGTCATTTTTGGAAAATAAGAGTCATCGTAATAAATTTGAGCAAGACCTAAGCATCAACTAGTGGGTGACAATGAAAGAATTATAAACATCAACCGGTGGGTGACAATGAAAGAATTCTCATTTGAACCCATGAAAATGGTGTAGTTGTTTTTTAAGAAAGTGGATTTTGTTATTTATCTTTTAATTGTTAAAATAATTTTTTGCCTTTGATTTGTCTCATTAAGAAAATTAATTTGAAATAAACGATAAAGAATTCTAACAGTGGGTGAAACTTTTTTGTTTTTTTAAATTTTGGTTCATGGTAAGGGATACTTGGTCAAGATTTCTCTAGAAAAATACGAGACAAATCAAGTTAATTGTGGAAAATAGGAGTCATTGTAATAAATTTGAGCAGGACCTAAGCATCAACTAGTGGGTGACAATGAAAGAATTCTCATTTGAACCCTTGAAAATGGTGAAGTTGATTTTTAAGAATGTGGGTTTTGTATTTTAAGTTTATCTTTTAATTGTTAAATTACTTTTTTGCCTTTGATTTGTGTTTTTAAGAAATTAATTTGAAATAAACAATAAAGAATTCTAGCAATGAGTGAAACTTTTTTGTTTTTTTAAATATTGGTTCACGGTAAGGGATACTTGGTCAAGCTTTCTCTAGAAAAACACGAGTCAAGTCAAGTTAATTGTAGAAAATAGGAGTTATCGTAATAAATTTGAGGAGGACCTAAGCATCAACTAGTGGGTGACAATGAAAGAATTGTCTTTTGAACCCATGAAAATGGTGAAGTTGCTTTTTAAGAATGTGGATTTTGTATTTCAAGTTTATCTTTTAATTGTTAAAACACTTTTTTGCCTTCGATTTGTTTTTTTAAGAAAATTAATTTGAAATAAACGATAAAGAATCCTAACAACAGGTGAAATTTTTGTTTTTTTAATTTTGGTTCACGGTATGGGAGCTTGGTCAAGCATTCTTGGGAAAAATATGGGTCACGTCATTTTTGGAAAATAGGAGTCCTCGTAATAAATTTTAGCAGGACCTAAGCATCAACTAGTGGGTGACAATGAAAGTATTTTAAGCATCAACCGGTGGGTGAAAATGAAAGAATTCTCGTATGAACCCATGAAAATGGTGAAGTTGTTTTTTAAGAAAGTGGATTTTGTATTTTAAGTTTTTCTTTTAATTGTTAAAATACTTTTTTCCTTTGATATGTATTTTTAAGAAAATTAATTTGAAATAAAGGATAAAAAAAATATTTTCAAAAGAGTGGATATTATGGGTCCTATTACAATCACAGATAAAAAAATATATTATAAGTTTATATATATACTAGCCTCTGAGGATACACTTACGCGCGTTCTCAAACTCTCAGGGGCTCTTCAATTTTTTGGATAAGGGTTAATTGAGAGCAATTATTATAATTTGGGATTACTATATTTTCCAATCACAAAAAAAAAAAAAAAAAAAACAAAACAGAACATAGCGGTGTGATGTGTATTATGTGTGGTGAAATAATTTTTTCTTTACCCTCCTAGGTTTTTTTTTTTTTTATTAGAAAATGTAGTAATCCCAAATTATAATAAATACTCTAAATTAACCCTTACCCAAAAAATAAATTCTATAAATTATTATTCATTTTTGCCAATTTTGTTTATGCAGTAATCAACGTGCTATTGATTGGAAGATGATGCTATAATTTAGTATTAACATTTACGGGGAGGAAGAAAAAGATCCTCTCAATAAATCTTATAAATAGTGCAAATATTGGAAATGCATAATGAAATTGTAAATATAAAACTACTTACAAAATACATGTGATGAGTTTTACAAAAGCTATTATGAAGAAGTTGATCGATCTATATAGAAAAGTGAAATATTTACATCAGGTAAAACTATAATATAATTCACTATATCTGAAACATGGAATATGTGAACTTATTAAGATTATACTGGCTACGGTGGAGAAGTTGGTGGAGCAAGTTATTTGTTCCATATTCTAATTGCTTTCCAGCAGCATTTTCCATGAACCTATGATACAAAATGTGTTAGTTTGTGTTATTAATAAAGACTTTAAAACGTACACAATAATGATAAGTACAATAAACATCAAGCATAAACTTGTGAAATGAAATATTTGAACCAACCTTGTGATGATATTGCATAGCTCCATGTATGCAAAATGGTGTACTTCAGCTTAGGACTTGAAGAACTATCATTTAATTATCAAAATATTTTAAAACAAATTATATACAAACTATGTAACTGTACGTTTTTAGATCCCTTAAACACAAATAGATTAACTAAGTTATTTAGCCAAGTGATTAACTTAGGTAAATTATTCAAATCTAGGTTAACACAAGTAAATCATATCAAGTAAACAATGCAGAAAATAAAGAACACAACGATATGATAACCCAAGAAAACCAAACCGGTAAAAAACCTGTGGATGATTTAACCTAACTCTCATCAAGGTAAAACTGATCCACTATGAAAGAATTGAAGTTTTACAATAGTGACTTAGACCACTAACATCCTATTGCTACCTCAAGTAGAAAACTTACTACCACAACCACGTGACAACTACGAGTCCACAGACTACTTCTTTCTTAGATTCACAGCAACAACAAGTTCTCCCACTTGTGTTCTTCTTCAAGCCTTTTATGTAGCAACTGAAACAATCATCAAGCTCTCGACATTAATCTTGATCTTGATAACCCTAAGTGTGTATGAAGGCAATCACCTTTAGATCTCACAAGAGATGCACACACACAGCATAAACAACAACTTGAAAATGTGGCTAGAGTTTTTTCTTTTATACCTAAGGCAAAACATAAAACCCTACACGTCATATGTGCTTGGGCTTGAGTTGGAAAATTTTGTATAAAAACAATCTGCACGAGTTTCGATCGATCGAGTCTAATTTTCGATCGATCGAGCTTTGCAGAAAGTGAATAGTAATTTTCTGCAATTACTCGATTCCAACTTTACAATAAACGTACTTTGAACAGCCTAAATCTAGACTCTAAGTTTTAATCATGGTTTGCCAACATTAAATATTCAAGTTCTAAAACATTTAGATCCTAAATCCTTAGAACCTAATAGTAACAATGATGATAATGGTAAAAAGAAGATTAACGCAGAATTGAGAGAATTGAAGAACTGAAGAAGATGCGATTTGAGTTTAAAAACCAACGTGAGTATACTAGAAGTGTGGTCCTATTTTGTAGATAGTGTTTTACATAGAACTTAGAGAAATATTTTTAAAGTTTTGCCCCTACTTAAACATAGGTTGTAAGGGTATTTTGGAACAAAAAAAAAAATCCGATCTAAATAAGGGAAACCCCTTAAATAGTAGTGTGTGTATATGTACGTTTTAAGACCCCTTAAACACAACCAGTTTAACCTAGTTATTTAGCCAAGTGATTAACTTAAGTAAATTATGCAGATCTAGGTTAACACATATAAATCATATCATTGTAAAGTGCGGAAAATAAAGAATACAATAATATGATGACCCAAGAAAACCAAACCGGTAAAAAGCCTGGGGAGGATTTAACCTAACTATCCTCAAGGTAAAACTAAGTCCACTATGAAAGAATTGAAATTTACACAATAGTGACTTAGACCACTAACATCTTGTTGCTACCTCGAGTAGGAAACTTAATACCACGATCACGTGACAGGTCCGAGTCTATGGACTACTTCTTTCTTGGATTCCCAACAAGCACTCCCGCTTGTATATCTTTAAGCTCTTGAATCTGCAACTGAATTGATCACCAAGCTCTTGACATCAATCTAAATCTTGATAATCCTAAGTGTATGTGAAGGCAAACACCTCTAGATCTCACAAAAGATTCACACATACAGCATAAAGAGCATCACTAAAACGTGGAAGGATTTTCCCTTTTATACCTATGGCAAAACATAAAACCCTACACATAAAACGGGCTTGGGCTGAGTTGGAAAATCTGCAGAAAAACAATTTGTATGACTTTCGATTGGTCGAGTCTAATTCTCGATTAATCGAGCTAGACAGATTTGCACAGTAAATCCTACAGCAACTCGATTCCAACTTTACATAAAAGACACATACTTTGAGCATGTCTAAACAAGGCTAAACTGTTTTGATCATGGTTTGCCAACATTGCAAATTAGAGTTCTAATACATTTAAACCTAAAGTCTTAGAACCCAGCAAACTCCCCCTTTGTCAATCTATGACAAAACACAAACATAACAAAGTGCTCAAAGTTTGCATAAAAACAGCCCATTACAAAAATATAGCCCAACATAGCAAATGCATCCTAACTACTATCCATCAGTTGCAAGTGTAGACAGCAGCACGATTGAATCAACCTGTATATTCTTGTAACACTTAACAAACACATAAACGCATGTGTGAAAAATACAAGTAACACAAAATATAACTTCTTGATTTCGCATAACACAAAATAAAGACATATATCATGCATAACCTCATAGATATAAACCAATAAACAATGTGAAACAAGAAACATATAAACAAAGTATCTCCCATTTTCATGGATATCCCAAACACAATACATCATGAGCCAAAAATGTAATTACAAAATGAAGCACTTAGATACAATCTAACAACTCCACAGCTCCAAGACAACACAAATCTCCCCCTAACAACAAAAACTCCTCTCTATATTTACTCCCACTTTTTGTGACAAATTGCCAAAGGGCACTCACTCATCATCAAAAGGAGGTGGCGGTCTAATACTCTCTGAATCCGCTCGCAAAGCACAAAGCTCATCAAGCATGTCCACCAAAAGCTAACCATGAGCCGCCTGAACGGTTATGACAGTCTCCAACATACGATGAATGTCTGAATCATCTGGTGTAGAAGGTGGAGGAACATCAACAGCAGCAGCAAGATCGACAAACGCCTTAGCAAAAGTATCACCTGTAGAGGAGGGAGGAGGAGGAGGTACAACACCAGAAGACTCAACCCTAAGACGTTTAGAGCTTGCTTTCAACTAAACAGCCCTTTGCCTAAGAAAGGTCGTACCTATAGGAGTAATAATATGAACAGGCTCAGACGCGGGAAACTCCTCTAAACCAAGATGTAAGAATCCGGTGAATAAAAACAGGGAAGAAAAGAGCATGAGTAGTAGAACTACTCCTATAAACCTCGTTCAAAGAATGAATAAATAGATGAGGAAAACTAATAGGAGCATCAGTAACAAGGGCATACAAAAACACACATCGCGCAATAGGGATGGTGTGTAGATGAGAGATTGGCCACAAAGAATGAAAGGCAATCCTAAAGAAAAGATAGTGAACCTCAGTGAGCTCAGCAGTAGTGATTCGAGGATCAAAACTCCACTAGATAGAAGACCTAGTGATGTAAGACATGATGTCATCTAGGGGAGGAAACTCATCATAAGGGTAGGTAGGATGCTGAACCACAGGTACCCCAAGAGCATCAGCCACTACCAAATGAGTAATGGTGTACTCTTCACCTCGTATCCAACTCTTAACTAAAGTGTTGGAATCATAGACGTGGATAGAGAGGTTCGAGTAGAACTCTCTAATCAAGATAGTCGGAGGTGGATGAGAAATATCCAACAATGGCAACCAGCCCTAACGCTCAAAGTTACATCTAATCCCACCATCTAGCTCGTCTAACAAAACTTTGCTCTTAGCTTAAGCTTCTCATAGGTCTCTTGATGTTTCTCACTCAATAATCTCTCACTCTTAAAGGATGGAGCAGAAGAAGAGGAGGATTTCTTGTTGGCTCTAGTCTTCCTAGGCATGGTGCTAAGGAAAAGGTAAGACAAACAAAAAAGAACCAAAAAGGAAATAAGAAAAACCATGGGCAGATTGCAAGTTAGCACAAAACAATATCGAAAATAACAATCTATATGATGCATGAACAATATAAACAAATGATGCATGCTCTAATGCAGTGAGAAAAAGTTCAATTTAACTTTAAAATCACAAAATTGGCTTGAGCATAGAGTTTATATCAAAAACACCAAAATTTTGAAAAACCACTCATACAAGTTTCAAGTAAATTTACAATTGACCATTAAACAAGATAGATAACACAATATAATGATCATATGAATCAATCCAACAAGCCAATTTCATCAAATCAAACCTAATTGAACAAAAGCCCCAATTCTAGTAGTTTCAAGCCCTAGAAATTCCAAATTTTCTCAATTCAACAAATTGATCAAATTAATTCACATAGAATAGTTGTTTATCATCCCACAATAAAAATCCATTGATCAATTGTGAAAGAAAAGGCTTAAATCATCAAAAAACCCAATTTTCATAGGTTCGAATTTATCCCCAAAATGCATGAAACTTGAAAATAAATGAAAAAGGAAGGGTATAAAGGTCTTACCGTCCTTAGAGGGCAAAAATCTTGCAAAAGAATCGGAGGAAAACGACAAAAATTTGCTTTGACCCTTAGACCAATCAAAGAGAGAGAGAATAGTGTTTGAAAAGATTTGAAAAAGTGATGAACATGTGAAACTCAAATTTTGGAAAAAACAAATTTTTGAAAGTCAAAACAATTTTATGCAGAAAACTCCTCAAAGCATTGAATATTATGAATAAAATGTATGAGTATAAGATGAAATGCTTTTCAAAAACACATGTTTTGAAACATTTTTCTCAAAAATTTAGAGTTTCCATCAATTATTCTTTAAAACCCAAACAGCAAACATGTTTTGCATAAAACTCAAGGAATTTTCAAAGTTGGTTGGCCAAACCAAGATCACACAAAATAACATGTACAAAGTTTAGCAAAAGTAACTTGAGTGAACTAGTGGCTGGAGTAAAGCAAAGAAAAGAAGAAGAACCAAAAGAGTACCCTCCCATACCATGCACAGATGAAGAAATGAACGTCGTCATTGAAAAATGGATGGCCGACGGAGTGCTTAAG
Source organism: Castanopsis chinensis (assembly GCA_032878915.1). Lineage (NCBI taxonomy): Eukaryota > Viridiplantae > Streptophyta > Magnoliopsida > Fagales > Fagaceae > Castanopsis > Castanopsis chinensis. Next base: position 10,240,880 of record JAVQMG010000130.1, read on the forward strand.
CCCTTTAAGCCTAGTCGAGAGTCTACTCTGGAGGACATGCTTAAGCCCTTTTATTGTTAGTATCATCGATATGTGAGTCATGGAACTAAAGATTGTAAAACAATACGGAGAACGTTTCACAAGAAGATTTTAGATGGCACCTTAAACGTCACCCATGAGCAGGAGGTCCAGCAGAGTCCACTTCCTCAACACCATAGAGGGAAAGCCACAGTGGCTATACTCTTTCATACCAAAGGTGATGAAGATGAAATGTCCAGCAGTAAATATATGCCTCTAGCAACTATCTCCGCTCTTCAAAAAAGCCCTACCTTTTGGATTTTGTTCAACCAGTATTGCGGTTCAAAGAAGAGTCAAGGAGAACGGCGACCAAAGCTCTTGTATTCATTGTTGTCAACTCTGGAACACATTGCCTCACAACTGAAGCTCATGCCAGCCAAGCTTTCCTAGAGATTACCAATGATGTTCACATAAGGTGCATCACTCAATCTTGTCCCAACCAGTGCACTTAAAGCAACTGGAATCCCACTTAGCAGAATCACTGGGGTTCCTATTGAAGTTTCTGGTTTTGCTAGAATTCATGAGTACAATATTGGAAGCATGCAGCTAGTCCTCAAAGTGGAGCCCATTTTTGCTCTCACCAAATTTCATGTGATCAACTCGCCCGTCTCTTACCATGCTCTACTTGGGAGGCCATGGCTCCACAAACACAAGTTTGTTCTATCCACTTACCACCAATGTGTCAAGGGAAGACATAATGGTTAGTTCACATGCATCCTTGCTAATCCTACTTCTTTTGAATTATCTAAGATACATTACTTTGAGGCTAATTTCTATGATGAGCCTACCCCAAGTGGGGAAGATTTTACTTCAATGCCTATTGGGATCCCATTACCCAACTGGGAAGATATTACGAATGATCCAGAAATAGACATGAGGTCTCTCCTTGAGCAAAAGAGAAAGAAAAGGGAACATAGGGAAACCTCCAGCAGTGTCTCAAAGCCACGATGTGTGCAAGTCTGCCAGATAGACGTTTGGGGTATTATTTATGACGGAACGCATGGCCTAGCTGTTTTAAACAGAAAGGTCCAAGACTGATGAAGCAAGCACTACACCAACATGTTGCTATACGCAACAAACAAAAGCCCCAACGGTAGAAGAGAATATACCCAGCAGTCTGACAGAACCATCTGAAGTGCCTCTAGCAGTGAACAATTTTTCACCTGATATGGAGCTAGAAACCATTAGTCTTAGTGATGATCCTAGTGTCCATTGACCAACTTCAGTTAATGCAACTTTACCATCGCTAGAAATTGCTCAAGTCATTTCAGTATTAAAGGAGTACATTGATGCTATCGCTTGGGAGTACCATGAGATGCCCGGTTTGGATTCCAACCAAGTAGCACATGCTCTTAATGTGGAACTAAGGACAAAACCGGTAGTATAGCCCATGTAGACTTTCCATCTTAATGTTGAAGCTCAAATTATTCAAGAAGTCCAGAATCTCTGCACAGCTAGGTTCATCAAGCCCATCATGCATCCAAAGTGGCTTTCTACAATTGTACTAGTCAAGAAAAAGAACGAACAAATACGATGTTGTGTTGACTTTCGAAATCTTAATAAAGCATGCCCCAAAGATGAATTTCCCCTTCCAAACATGGATATACTCATTGACTCAACTGCTAGACATATTATGTTTTCATTCATGGATGGTTTCAACAATTATAATCAGATCAGAATGTCATCCAAAGATGCAACCAAGACAGCCTTCTGAACTCCTATTGGCAACTTTTACTACACCGTCATTCCCTTCGATCTCAAAAATGCTAGAGCCACCTATCAAAGGGCTATAACCACAATCTTTCACGATATAATGCACAAAGAAATTGAAGACTATGTGGACGACATTGTTGTGAAGTCAAAGACAAGAGAAGATCATCTTGCTATCTTATGAAAATTCTTTGAAAGGTGTTGACTCTACAAGCTTCACATGAATCCACTTAAATGTGCCTTTGAAGTTACGGCTAGAGAATTTCTGGGATTTCTTGTTCACCATAGAGGCATTGATGTTGATCCTAGCAAAGTGCAAGCCATTGCTACTATGAAGCCACCTACTATACTCACACAGTTTAAAAGTTTTCATGGTAAACTTTCATACATTCGGCGGTTCATTATAGGTCTCGTTGCCCTCACAACTGTCTTTACGCCACTGCTAAAAAAAGGAAGATCCTTCTGCGAGACTTCCATAATGCCAGTAGACATTCCTCTAGGTGCAGCAACTCATGACCAAATTGCCAACCGTATGTGCATCCATACCAAGAAAACCACTCAAGTTGTATTTGACTACCAACAATGAGGCAATTAGGGCACTCATAGCTCAAGATGATCAAGAAGGAATTGAGCGACCGATTTACTATGTTAGCAGAAAGCTAAAGGATGCTAAAACCCGCTACCCAAGGGCTGAAAGGGCCTGTATTGCTCTAATATATGCTGCCTAGTAGTTGTGTCACTACCTGCTAGCTTACATAGTACAGCTCTTAACAAAATCTCACCCAATCCACTCATTCTTGAGGCATCCAATTCTTTCCGAAAGGCTAGCACAATGGCTCTTGCAATTATCTGAATTTGAGATCATCATAATCACCCGAACAATTGTAAGGAGTCAAGCCATCACTGATTTGCTATCAAACTTTTTTGGAGGAGTTCTAGCTAGACACCTGAGCCCTGATGAGTCCACTAAGCGATTAAAAGAAATTCATGAAAAATCCTGTGGCTATAGCGGTTCTGTCAATCTCTATAAACGCCTCCAACAGTCAAAATATTACTAGCTAGAAATAAGCAAACAAGTGAATCATGTAAGGAGAAATCTATCAGCACCCTCCAAGTTTGTCCCAAGTTGGGAGGGGCCCTACCTCACAAGGGAATCCAATGACAGCGGTTCCAATCGTCTAGCAACAACAGGAGGTGAAAAACCTTATGAAACCTATCAATGGCAAATGGCTTAAATTGTGCTATGCTTAACTCAACTATCAAGTATGTTCTAATTAACTCTCCTTGTGCAATCCTAAACTACTACTATGTGAATAAGAAGTAAGCATTGCCTTTTGCCTCAAATATGAATTTTTTACATTTACAAGGATTTTAATGTTACTTTCCATACATAATCATGCACATTTTGAACTATAAATAAAGTTATAGCTTTAACAGCTGGGTTTTTTGCACCAATATAGTCATGAGTACAATAAATATTTTCAAAACTATGTATATGATTTCCATGACTATATATTAGCTTGAACATACTATTCTTTGATAAATAAAACATTTTTCATAAAACAAATTCATATACCTATACATAAACAAAACAACTTGTACAGCTGGAGAAATACTAAACTACTACATAAAGTATCATATGGCTAATGCACCTTTGCACAAAACATAGCCTACATAGCTAAATAAATCCAAAATACATAACATTTTTCATTACATCATAACTTAAGGGCAAATTGTTCAAAATACTAAACTGCTAATGAAAAGCTAGTCTAATAAGCCATCACCAAAGGTTTTTGCTAAGGAAGAAGCACCTCCAGTTGACAATGACTACATCATTTCATCCCTTTGGCTCAATAGAAGAGTAAGTTCAACTATCTTTGCTGCAATTTCTGTCTCAAGATTAGCTATCTTCACTGCAAGCTCACTCAACTTGTTCTCATTATCTCGAGCAATACAAGCCTTAGCAGCAGTTGAAATCTTATCAAGGATATATTGGACTCCAAACTCCATGAACGGCAAATCCTTAAGAGCATTCTTCCACTCAAGTGCCTTCTTCAAATTTGTACTTTTGAGCTTTGTACATTGCATATTTGGCAGTACTGTAACAAGCAACTGAAGTCCAGATTTACTCAATGAAGCACCTAACTTACATCCAATCATAAAGTGAGGATATCTCCTTACAATCGCTTCCAGCAATGGCCTACCTTCTGCAAGAATCTTAGACCACTAGAACATGACAATATTACTCTAAAGGGGATAGAAGTTAGCTACCACTTTCTCATTCTCCTCATCTTTTGCAAATTGCTCCAAGAGCTCTTCAAGACTCATTCTCTTAAAAGCAGCACCAAAAGATTCACTCCTTAACTCTACAAAAAAATGAACATGATAATATCTCCAACAATAACAAAAAGCACTCATACATCCAAGCATTATTGAACAGGCAGCTTACTCTACTCAATGGGAATGACTCAGAATTATCATACCTGGAGGTTCCTTGCTTTGGTGTACATCATGAACAGTCGAAGAAACAACATGCCTTTGGCTGGGCATACCAGCATTAGTTTCTTCAGCGGTGACAGTAACATCAGTCTCCTCATCAACAATCTTTATGTCTTCATTAGTTGGACCTAGAAAATAAAGGACGTCAGGAGAGGAAACGCGAGAAGAAACCGAAGCAAGGAATAGTAGTTTACTAATGTTAGCGGCTATATCCTCAAAATCATACTCCTTTGACTGTGTCTCTTCACTCTCACCGGACTATTGCAGCCACAAAAATGTATGGTCAGCACCACAAATAAAGGTAAAGAAGAAAAGAAAAGAAAAGATAGAAAGGATGTATGAAGATAAGGGCTCTACAAAAATACCTCTTCTGAAGATTCAGGAACCTTTATTCTGCCAACACTAGTCTTCCTTCTGTATTGCTTAAAAAATGACAGTGTACTAGCAGATGCAGCAGCCGGAACACTGGACTTAGTAGCTGGTATTGCACTAGAATCAGATTGACAACAGTTAGGGGCTTAGTACTATCAATCTGGGGCTTCTTAGCACTTGCTTTCTTATGCCTCACCTTTTTGGGCCTATCTTCTAAAGGAGGTGATTTGCCACAAGATCTCTTTGTTGAACCAGTGGTTGGATTAGACTTGGGGGCTCCCACTATGGTATTTTTCCCACTCCATTCTATGAGAACATTGCTACCATGAACCACCCAACCATTGAGGTCAGCACGCCACTCAACAAATCCCAAACTCTACCTAGTAGCCCATGCCAAAGTTGCTTTTGTGTTTGGAATAAGCTGAGCATTGGTAGAAGGCTCATTCAAGGGAGGAATTATCACTACTTGGTCAACCTCTCAACTATTTACATAATCAACAAAAGTCCTTATCACCTTTCTCCACTATAGTTGCATATTTGAAGTGGCATACCCCTCAAAATGCCTACTTGGAACCAAGACCCTCTCCATCTTGCTAGCCCAATACTCCATTGTTATACTATGAACCAACGGCTTCATTGCATCACCCAAGGGGCATCATGTGGCATTGATGTCCAGGACATCTTGATCAAACCCAAATTGCCTCAAAACTCTATGGGGATTGTACTGTATCAAATCAAACATAGCACCACTTAGATATGGGATGTACGAAAGGGATGTAATAAGGAAGAAGTTGGGAATCTTCTTATGATTAGCCAGTCCAAACTCTTGAGACCCAAGCCTAGCATTTGGAAAAGGGTTCGGAAATAATAAAAAAAAAAAAAAAAAAAAAAAAAAAAAAAAAAAAAAAAGAAGAATAGGGCTTCCAAGCAAAACGAACTCCATCATCCAACATGATTGAAGGTAGATTCCAAACCTTCAACCCCATCCACTTCATAAGCAGAGAAAGACCCTTTTCCAAACCAAGAAATTGAAGCTCACCTTTAGGTCCAGCAACTTAGACAACCCAATTGGCCATTTTGACATAACCAACATCTTTGCCAATATTCACATAATCTTTTGAATGCTCCCACATGAAAGTTTGCAATAATACCCATGGTTTTAAAAACCAGTACGATGAAAGAACTGGAAAAAGAACTAATTACCTATTTTTTGGTCGGACCGATGACGTCAAAAATAATTTATTATTATTTATTTAAATTATATAAATAATTAACAATTTTTTAATATACTAAAACTAACAATCCAATAGTAATAAATATGTTTCCTTTAAAAAACATACAAGTATATAACATCTTTTTATAGAATTTAACATAATAACATTACAAAGCAATCATCCTTAACATAATAAATTTTCAGCAAAACCAAATAAATAAGTTCATTAGTCATTACACTTACATCCAAATGACAAATAGCAAATAACTTCATTACATCTAAATAGCAAATAAGTTTTAAATGAAGAAATAAATAAATAAGATCGTTACATCCAAATAGCGGAGAGGCAAAGTACAGAGGCAGAGCACAAAGGGTGAGAAAATTATCAAATGAAAGTGGAAAATAATCAAAATACCTAATGAAGCATAGCGCAGAGGCAGAGCATAGACGAAGAGACCGAGATGGCAAGACCAAGACTAAAGAAAAAAAAAACCCAGACTTCAGAATCAAAATATCAAAAATCAAAAGCAAAGGAAAAAAAAAAAAAACCCAAACTTCAGAATCCGAATAAAAAAGCAGAGAAGGTGAGACCGAGACGAAGACCAAAAAAAAAAAAAAACCCAGAAGTAGATCATGACTTGTGACTATGAGGATGAGAAGCAGATCAGAGGCCATGAGGGTGATAAGGAAAATAAAATTGAGAGATTCAGCGAGCTTGAGTGAGATGAGACTCTTACCGTGAGGTCGCGTGAGCTTGAGATCCTTCTCTACTAAATTTAGAATTGAAAGATTGCGAAGGAACAGATGAATATGAACAGATCAGAGGCTGTGTAAATTAAGAGATTTAGAGAGAAGCATATCAGAGACCACCTGAGCTTGAGTGAGGTGAGACTCTCACTGTGAGAGTGAGACAAAGAGGTGTGAGAGTAAGCTACAGAGATAGAGAGGCGTGAGAGTCTGATGAGTTAGGTGTTTAGGTTAGTTTTTAGGTTCCTTTTGTTCAAAACGATGTAGTTTTAGGGTGGGGAAAATAAAAATGGTGTAGTTTAAGTGAACAACCCAACCGGCTCTAAATCAGTTCAACCATGCCGATTCCCGATTTTTTTACTAAACCAAACAGCTTTTGATTTTTCGATTTTTACTCATAACCAAACCGGATTGAAGGCCGGTTCCCAGTTGATTCGGTCCGGTTTTTAAAACCACAATAATACCACATTAACACTGGATTCAATAAAGTGATATGGAGATCCTTTAAGCTCATCACTATGCAATCTATCAAACTCAGAATAAAAGGTATCTAAACACAGAGTACCTAAAGGCAAAGATGCACCTCTACTCAACACTACAGCCAGAGGGAATGTAAAAGGTTTCATGAATTGTACCATATCAAAGTTAAACACACATTTGCTCATCCACAAATCTAAGAATGCAGCTCTCCTTACACCAATATCCTTAGATTCTCTAAACTTAGAAATTCAAAAGGAGAACCTAGCTCTATTACCTATCCAAGTCACAAATGTGACTCCAAAGGTCTCCAACAACTTTCTAGAGATCACAGACTCCTCATCAGACAACCCTAGCTCCAACCGATTCACATCTCCCATGCTAGGCAACAAGCAAATCCTTTCTACATCTTCAAGGGTGATTGTAGTCTTGCCCTAAGGAAAAAAGAAAGTGTGGGTATCAGGATTCCAACAGCGTACCAAAAAATCAAAGTGCTTTTATATCTTTATACATTTTCCCCCACAGGACATAACTACGACTTCGAAACTTTTGGCATTCCTTAGAATTTGACAGAATTCTTCATCAATAACCTCTTGCTCTACCCAATCAAATCAGCAAACGATTGTGCCACAAGGACACAAAAACTAAATAGGCACTAGCAGAAATTCTTTCCGCTAGAATCGAAGGTCCATTATGCCAGAAGCAGCTAGAGCCCATGCTGTCTCATAGCTGGGGGCTTCACCTGCTAGAATCCAATTTTTTGGCACACTAGGTGGGCTAACCTCAAGAGCTCCAACTATTGGAAATAGGGAAGTTGAGCAATACCATGGGTCTTGCAACGGCAACAGGGGCTCTCCTTACTTGGCCTCTACACCAGCACCCACAGCAAAAACCTCAACCTTACCTCCAGCCACAGCCTCACCTCTTGGCAGAGCCACTCCAGTAGTAACAGCACCACTAGAACCCAACAGTTCTTCTCTTCCAACCATGACCCAAAAAAGCAGAAATATTTCTCCAAAAATGAAAAATGGCAGAGGAAACCCTCACTACTACCACGAGAAACAAAGGAAATTTATGGACTTCTCTCTCACTTGGCCCAAAGCAAAAAGGGAAGAAAGAAAATCTTAGTTTCCCTCTCAACCTTGGCTGAAGCTCTCTATTTCTCTCACTTTTGATCGAAGACATGAAAAGTAAGGAGAAAAAGTTTTGTTTCTCTCTTTGCTTTGCCAAAAATCTCAATCACTCTCTTTGCCTTGGCTTAAATTGTTGTTCCTCTCTCACCCTTGGCTGAAAATAGGAAGAAGAAGAAGAAAAGGCTCTCCCTCTGCCTTAATCTCTCTATTTCTCGGTCTAGGCACCAAAAATAAAAATAAAAAGAAGCAACCAAGGCCAGTCCTTTTACTAGAAAACGTGAAAGCTACAAGTGACAAGACATGGAAAAGAGACCAGCATTTAATACAACAAACCTGGGGAATAACTAAAATTCCACCAAGGTGCTAAGCATGATAAGTTACAGAAGCCCATTATGCATAACTGCTACCAAATTTCAAACTTGCACGTGTGACCAAACAAAAACTGTTCACACGTGACTCAGTGGGCTAAATGTTGAGGTACAAATTTTCAGGCCCTAATCTCATTAGTTCACTCACTAAAATACCCATACAAGCCCATAAACTATTTTGGGCCCACATAAATATTTCCTAAATACTTCACACATATTACCCAAATATTTTCCCAAATTATGGCTCCTACAAATATTTCCCATATAAGCTCCATAAATTATTTTGGGCCCTCTCACAAATATTACCTATTATATCTCTTATATTATCCAATTTAGGCTCTTACACAGATATTTATCATACCACTACCAAAATTGGACCACAAAATTATACCATTTCTACAAAAAACCCAAACTTATTTACCTTCTATGCAAAATCTAAAAATCCCAACAAAACTCTCTTTACAAAGCTAGTTGCTACACAACACCTCTAAAACCTATTGCTATACAACACCTTAAAGTCCGCTGCTACACAACACCCTAAAGCATGTTGCTACACAACACCCTAAAGCCCGTTGTTACACGGAACCTATAAAGTCCATTGCTACACGGCACCTCTAAAACCCGTTACTACACTGTACTCTTACAAAACTCATTGTTACACGGCACTCTTACTAAGTCTGTTGCTACACAACAATATTTTTACAAAATCTAAAACTATTTACAAAAGCCCAATAATATTTTGACACCTATTTAAAAAAGCCCAAATACTATTTTGGCAACTATTTACAAAAAAATCAAATACTATTTTGGCAACTATTTACAAAAACCTAATATTATTTTGGCAACTATTTACAAAAGCCCAATACTATTTTGACACCTTCTATCAAACAACCTAAAACTATTGGACAAACAATTATTCTATTAAAACCCAAATATCATTTGGCAAAAACAATCACATTATGCTCAAAGCCCAAACTATTCCTTGGCAAAAACATATTTTCATATACTAAAATCCCCAACTCGTGGGAAGCATAAATTATTTAAGATATATTACTCATCTTTTAAAACTACTTCATCTACAAAATTTATGGGAACTATACTTATTTTTCCATAAGAAACTCTAACTATGAAAGCCCATGTATATTACCTATGGCAAAACTATTCATTTTGTAAGGATGAACAAGCCTAAAGAAGCCCAACAACAAGGTCCTGTCGAATCAGCCCAGCTTATGTGCTAATCTCTGCAACCAAGGTTCACTTGAGTAACTAAAGTGGTTAGACTAGCCACTAGTCAACTTTCAGCATAACTAAGTTGAGAGCTAAGGCCCATTACCATCACTTTCAACTTGTCAAAATCAAATTACAAGGAGACACATGTCTAGCTAAGCTTACACCCTTCTATGGCAAGCTCATTTTCATGATTACTGATGTGACATAAAGCTGTGCTGACAAGATACAAGTTGTGAAGTTGCAGCCAACCATTCTCTCCCTCTTCTACAGCACAATCAGTCAAGGAACAAAGAGCAGCCATGAACAGACCATGGAAGCTTTTGGAATTACTTGTAAACAGCTCATTACCATGCCAAAAATGTATACTTTCTAGTTCATGAACCAAACACATGAGCCTAATAGGGGGAAACTTAAGGAACTATGGTTTAGAGGACATTAAGGAGATCTCCAGCAGAGGGCTCCAAGATTGACGTGTACCTTGGGGTGATACAATATGCCTTAGGAAGCTTTGATACTAGCAACAGACAACCATGATCATTAGCCTAAAACATGCTCTAATCCTATTGGCTGAGGACAATTAGCATTTAATGCTTGGTTAGAACTCCAGTTGCTATTACCCAAAACAGCAAGAACGTTCTAAAGCTGAACTTAACACTCTTGGCCAAATTCTAGGAACGATTTTCTAAGGATTTTTTGAAGATTGAGACTGATCTTGGCAGAGATTATTTTTTGAAAATCCCTTTAAACTCAACTATAAATAGAGTCCTCTACCAACTCTTCAACACACACTAATAGAGAAGAATTCTCTCATAAACTTCTTTATTTTCCTCTCTCTCTAATTTTCTTTAAGCTCTTAATGAGGTTCTGAGCTTTTGAGTTCTTAGTTTGAAACTTAGAAACTAAGCTCTTCAGACCCTAGCTCACAAATACCTCTCACACTTCTACTTATAAGCTCTTATCCATCCTTAACAGAAAGTCTTGACAGCTTTATTATATACTCTCTCTCTCCTACTACTCATACTACCAAAATGACCCCACTACTCACTACTCACTACATATACTATATCCATGAGCATACTCTGACATCATAATGATCTTGCTGTGCTAACTGAAATCTCTCTCTCTCCCTGAATCTAACACTAAATTTTCTCCATTAGTCGTTATAATAGAACTCATAGTGTTTGTTTATTCAGTTACTGTTGAAGGTTATAATGTAATTATTACTATAGAGTTTTTCTCTCATGTTCTTGTATTAAATATTTTCTTCTCACTAGAACCTATGGATGATGATTTTGGAGATGTAGACACTCTCCTTAATCTGTGAAATAGTTAACGGCCGGAAGTTTATTCTATTCTGTCTTATTTTACCGCTGGAATATTTTACTGTTGGGCTATTTACTAATTGCAGTAGGCTTTTTCTGTTATGTTGACATGTTTGCTGTAGGAAACGTTTTGAGCCATCCCATGACCCTTGTTAGTCTTAATCTAGGCTTAAGGCATAAAATAAGGCGAATTCTCCAAATCTTCATCGATAGTTGTTGGACTGTGTTTCAAGCCCATTCTTGAGTTTTGGTTTAGGCCCCTAACCCAACACAAATCTCATTTGTTGGAAGGAAGACTTTTCCACTCATGTCACCATTTAGGTTTTAATTATTATTCAGTATACTAAATATGCCCTAAATAAACAATAATACTAAATAGGTTGTTAATATTTACATTGTTTAATACGATAAGTTTTTTTAACTTTTAATGTTGATGTTTGACACCTACTTTTTCACTCTTACCTACCTTTGACTGCATTAATAAGAAAATTTTCCAAAACTACATATTTGTATCAGACAAAACAGATCTTTAACCATAACAACAACAACAACCTTGATCTTTAACCGGTCTAACCAATTAAGTTCTTGATTTTGTCAATTGGAAAGGCGTTTTTTTTCACTTTTTTTTTTTTTTTTTTTTGATAGTTATGGTTTTTACTTTTTAGAGAGAATCGGACTAAATTTAGGCCCGATTTATGATTAAACCAATTGAACCGACCAATTTAGTTTTTAAAAGCATGGAATTTAGTGGTGTAGATTTACGAAAGATGGACTGTGGGATACACGTAGCAAGCACTTGATTGTTCTGGAGGCATAAATGGGGTTATGTTGGGAGCCTGGGTCTGGACTCTTAGTTGCCGGAATTTTTTTTTTTTTTTAAAGATTCTACGTCCACAACATTTTTATAACGTTTTCACAACAAATAATAGGTAGTTATATGATATTGGTTCAAATTTGAACCTAACACCAGGATTTCCCAACAATAATAACCTACAACTTAGAATTTATTATAAATAAGTTGTGAAAATATTGTAGATATATTATTTCTCTCTTCTTCTTTTTCCCTTTCTTTCTTTCAATTATTTAGAAAAAAAAAAACACTCAAAGACAAAAATTAAATAACACATAAATCATGAAATTTATAATTCGATAATTAATTCTAATAGTCTAGTATTTTGGTAAGTTGAAGTCGGGTTTTGAATCTTTTGATACCTAAATCAAAACTTCAAATCAGAAACCAATATAGAAAATGACCCTATATTACCTTGTTCCTTATCCTCTCAATTGTTTCTCACATCAGATTTCTCTCTGTCCAACCCCTCTTTATGTCACTAAAAAAATTTCATTTGTGTTACAGCACATCATAGTGCTCATTGCTCAATGACACACCTCCTCACCTCCTTTACCAAATCAATCTCGTTAATCATCAACTAAGTAGAAGGCCATTCGTAGAGTCATTAAAAACAAAAACACAACAAATGAAATAAAGCAAGACACATCTCATCATAGGTGAAATAGTTATATTGTGATTGAGAATATCATGTCTTACATCCTGCCAAGCTGATTTTTCAAGGAGTCCAGCATATAATGAAGTAAGAAACATAGGTCCATTGCTGAATTTCAGTCGATCCAAATACAATTGAACAAATTATGATTCTTCTACTGCGTCATTTGTATTCCTACAATGGTTCAACCTTCTTTTTGTTAAACAAAGTTTAACTAAAAAAGTAGACAAAGTGATGGAAACAACTGAATAACATGCAGCCACTAATATAGGTAGTACTCACTTGGGGGAATGTGAGTCGAGCTGCATCGTGACTGGTCCATCATTAACCAAATTGACCTGTATCTCATTTGAAAGATCAAAGTCTAAGAGCTATTCTCAAGGTAATACATGAAACAAAAACTAGAATAATCAAGGAAAGAAACAAATTTGACAAGGTCTTTACCTTCATCATTGCCCCAAATACACCATCTACACAACCGAAAAGTGGAAATGAATAATTGAGATATCAAACATGAAAATGTAATTATTTTCTAGCAGAATGATATATTAATTAAAAAAATGTGCTTACTGTGCAATGCCAGTGAAGAAACATAAATCTTTTCAAAGACCAAAGAGTGGTAGGAAGACTAAAACTGCATTGTTAATGTGTTACTTTGTGGAGAAAAAAGTTATGGAGATGATAGGAATAACGAAAATCTTAATCCATAAGTTTCCTTGCAAGTCTTTAAAATAATTCTGATAAATTTTAGAAGATTGGTTAACCCAGAAACAAATTTTCCATAAATGTAACAATATCTATAACTCAAATATGAATCTACAACAGCACAATCATTTGGAAACCACATCTCATGTAGTGGAGGCACTGGTTCAAATCTTGGCCTTGTAGTGGAGGGCCCATGTGAAAGCAGTGGGGATGGACTTATTGCCCTACAATTACAGCTTTCCAGCTTAGCATTGTAAAAAAAAATAATAGTATTATTGGAACCCTAGCTAAATTGATTTTGCATTGTATTTATATTACAAAGAAGAATAAAACTACTACAATTTATATCCAACGTGAAGTTGACTTTCTATCCTACCTCAGTAGGACTACAGTTAAAAGCAGAGGCAAACAAAGTTTGCACACATAAGCAATTCCACACACTTCACTATAACCATGATGAGCCATCATAATTCATCAACTAGATCAACAAATGCATAGTCCCTGAACACATCAGAACAACATTTCCATTCCATTTTTTTGATAGAAATGGCCCTCGTTCATGTTTCATAACTGATGCAGGACAACCTAGTATTCCCAATGCAAACCTTAGGCTTCACCAACTAAGGTTGTTTGGATTCAACACCAACCACAATGCAGAATTTGAATGAATAATCTCTGAATAATATTAATAATAGTCTAAACACAAAATAAACGGTCTAAATACAAAATAAACCATCTGGAGCCTTATATACAACTTTTAGGGATCACAATAGATAAAAATAAACATTCCTAAAACGAATCCTAAATGATCCCAAATACAAATCCAATACTAATCAAATACTAAAGATAAACCCAGATAAAGATAAAGATAACATAATGATAATCTCCTCAGATGTGATATACTGTGATGTCCACACCAATAATATCTTTATGTGTTAAAATAAATACAAATACATTTGTTAGAGTGTATAGCTACTTTTTGAGCAATATATTTATTATTGACATGTTAAAACTATAATGTTAATACGAAATTACTAATACAAAAATTGGCCAACAAGCACCACTGTATACAGAAATGTGACAGCTGACACATGCTGCATTATTAAAAACAAAATTTTTCTAAATTTCTACTTAGTGCCACCTAGTAGTACAAAATTACAAGAAGTCTACAAATACAAAGATAACATCACACAACAACTAACATTAAAACAAATAAAATCAGGAAAAATCTACCTTTTATTGCATCCGGTTTATAGGATTTCTGGAATCTCTCAACTAAAGAAGCATAAAAGGGCTTTGCAGTCTGAGGCGGCATTGCCACGTGGAAGTCCGGCTTGTTACCCTTCAAGATTCCATACAATGTAAACTGACTCACTGTAAAAACACCATACTTGTTAAATTTACTCAAAGCCACTTCATTGTAACATACATTTCCCCCCCATGTATTTAAAAAAGGGGTAAAAAAAAAGCATGCTATTACCTAGTAGAACTTCGTAATTCCTCTGCATTACCTGCACTCCAAGATATAAATCACAAAATTTTAAAAGGATTTTTTGTAATAGCAGTTAATACTGGTAAACTGGCAGTTATAATGCACAGCCAAAAAAAAAAAAAAAAAAGGGAGAGTGATGAAATTACATTATGGTCCCAGCCTTTGCCTGTACTTTCATTAGGGTACAACCTCATATTCAAGACTTTACGACAACTGTAAACATAATTCATAAATAATAATAAATAAAAAAATTTAAGCACTCGAATTTTTTAAGTAAAAAAATTCAAATTGCGATTTTTAAGTTTGGGTAAATTGTCATTTTTATGCCTAAAGATTATTATTATTTTGTAATTTCAGTCTTCAAACTTCATCATTTCTATCAAAGTTTAACATTGCTATCAAATTGGTCATTCTATCCATTGCCATATAGGAAATTAGCTTTAAGTCCAATAAGACGACATGTATCACATATGTGAATAGAGTCTACAGTGGACGAAGGACCAACTTGACAAGAATGTTACTTAGAAGTACAATGACAAAAATAAATAAATTTTAACTGGTAAAATGCCTTGACACGTTCCTAAGGTAAAATCCCTTAACTATTATTGTAGCCAATTAAGTACATAAACTTTAGTATTATGTAACATATAGACCCCTTTAACTCTTATTTTAGTCAATTTAGTACATAAACTTTGGTCCTATTTATTTTCATTTTTTAATGATTTGGTGCAAAAATATTTTAAATTGGCCCCCCAAACAAAAAGGTTAAGAGATCATATTGCTACAATATCAAAGTTTATGTATTTAAAATAAAAAAAGATTTGCTACAGTACTAAAGTTTATGCACTAAATTAGCTAAAATTCGACTACAATGTGTAAGTGGAACTGCCTCAAAATTTGCCAGGTCATTTTTCCCAAATTTTAACAATGAAATTATGAAAATGACCAAAACAAATAAATAAATTTTAGAGGGTGAAAATGACAATTTACTCAAACTAGAAATTTGGATTTTAGCTTTTTATTTTATTAAACTAAAAAAATAGATATAATACGAGAATTAAAATGGGGTATTAAAAGTAGAAAACGAACATGTAATCGGCATCGGAGTCGGAGTCGGACTCGTGGAGTCCGACGAGAACGAGCAGGCCCGGCCCAATCTCTGATACGATGCGGCCCTCCACCTGGACAATACACAATATATACGCTATCATGTGCTGGCGGCGTAGGATAAGACCACAAAATTAAGAGCGAGAGAAAGAGACTGACCTCGACGCTTGCGGAGGCGACCCTTTGAACCACGGCTCTCATTGCTCTGATTAGTTTTGGTTTCTTGGTACTTCGGTTGCTGTTTCTATTAGCCAACGTTGTGGGCTTGGTGCGTATGGTTGCAAAGGAAGCCAAGCCTAAAACACAGTGCATGTTTTTCTTTTTATAATAGCCCAATTTGGATATATTCTTGTTGAATATATAGTCTTTTTAAAGATTATTAAAAATAATTATTCAAATTAATTGAACCCAAATAAAGCTCTGCTATTCTTTCTCAAAAAAAATAATAATAATATTAATAATAAAAAATAAGTAACTCTTCTATCTTTGTTTCTCACTAGTTTTGTTTCTTAAGAAATTCGAGCCAGAGCTCTACTAATACTAATAAGCTGTTTGCACTAAATTTTCAAAATTAAAAAAAAAAAATATATATATATATATATATATATATAAATGACCTTTTTTTTCTATGTAATATTTTTTTAGTTAAAATGCAAACAGTAACCTTTAAGTTTAGCTGAAATCTATTTAATTTTTTTAATTTTATTTTAATTCAATTGAGTCCTTTAAATTTTAAGTTTATTTAATTTTATCATTCCGTCCAATTTTGTTAAAAACTGCCATTAAGTATGATTATATATATATATATATATAGAGAGAGAGAGAGAGAGAGAGAGAGAGAGTTACAAACTAAGGACAAAATCTCTAGGCTTTGTTTAGTAGAGTGGTTAGGGGGAAAGAAAGAAAAATTGAGAGAAAATAATGTTTTTTATTGTTTGGTTAAAGTTGGAAAAGATGAGAGATTTTGGTGGGGTCCCATAAGTTCTGTCCTTCCCACCAAAATATAATATTTCTAAATTGGAGAGAAAATAAGAAAAAAAAAAAAAAAAAAAAAAAAGGCAAAAATAATACTTGAACAAAATTGCCCATATTTCTTTTTTATGGCTTTTTTGGCTTCTTAAATGTGTTGCCTGCCATTTTTTTTTTTTTCTCTTGGTTTTAGATGGATGTTGTTACTGTTTTTTGTTGTTGTTGTTGTTTTTTTTTTTTTTTTTTTTTTTTTTTTTTTTTTTATGGGTTGTTGTTTTGATGATGATGTGTGGGATATACCATACATTGCCTTTTTGTTGGATTTTTTTTTTATTTCTTATTTTTTATTGGGCATGAATTTTCATTTTTAATAAACTTGGTGATTGTCTATTTTTTGGTGGGTTGGTTGCCTTTTTTTTTTATTTGTTTATAATAATTAAGCATCATTTTCAATTAGGACATATGAGTAAATTTATTAAAACTTTATTTTTTATCCTCCCATTTTTCTTTTCAACCAGATAAAAAATTTTTCATCTCTCCATTTTTTCACCCTTCCAATCAAACACAAATGAGAAAAATTAAAATATTTTCTATCATTCTACTTTTCCATCCTCTCCTCATTTTCTATCCTCTCACTTTTCCATCCTCCCAACTAAACAGACCGTTCGACTTTGCTTGGTTAGGAGGATGGAAATGTGAAATTAAAAAAAAAATATTTTTGTTTTTTCACCATGTGTATTTGGTAGAGAAGATCAAAAAAGTAAAATGATAAAAAGCAAATTATTATTATTTCCTTATCTAAAAGTAAAAGGATGGGAATGTAGGAATAATTTTGAAATTTTTTTTTTCTTAAACTCATTTTCTTTCAAATTTTATTCATAATTTACAAGGAAAATAAATTCTTGACCTAAGTGAAAAATCCATTCATCAGTGGCTAAGGGTGTCAATGTTCGACCCAACCTGCGAACACAATACAAACTCGACATGGATTTTTCGGTTTAGGATTGGGCCTTAATGGGTTTGAGTCATAAATGGGTCGACTCGAAAGCAACACGATAAAAAATGTGTCACAAGCGGGTCAACCTGTGTAACCCGCAATAGACACGTTTAACACGCTAATTTATTTGTGTCAATCCAAAATGATCCACTTAATACAACCGGTTTAACTCGTATAACAAATAAATATTCATTTTATTTTAGATTTATCAAATACCTTTTATATCTAACACATATTAGGAGTTCATTGAGGCCAAACACTGTTGAGGCATTAGTTTGCACTAGAGATTGGCTGTATGGCGAGAAAGGTTATCTTATTTGTTTCATTAGTTATTATTACTCTTACATTATTATTATTATTTAGTTCTTGTAAAATTGTTGAGGCATGATCATTGTAGGGTCAATGGCCCCTAAATATGTGTTGGGCTGGTCCAATAATGTTTGTTGAGCTAAAGGCTCGATCTGAGGACACTGAATGGTCTGAGAACGTAGAAATATCAATCCATAGGGCATTACAGATAGATAAAATAGTGGTATCTGATCAAGGTCATCCAAGGAGGTGGTCTGAGGAGGAATATATCCTCGGCTATGTAAAACCGAGGTAAGAGAAGGGCTAGTTAACGTCCACGGGCAATATTTTAAAAGGTTCTATAGGTAAAGGTAAGCATGGTAGATGTAGAAGATAAGAAGAATGGCCGTAAAAATATATAAGATAAAGCTGTTATCATCGCTCCCGCATTAAATGCTCTGCAACTACTTCTCTGGCTGCATTAATGGATTGTGATGCATGAGCATCAATGTTTAGCCTTACAGCTGCCTCAAAAGACTTTAAGGGAGGTGGATGAGATAAGTATCTAAACCAGCAATCTAACCTTACGTGGAAGACAAAGAAAAGAAGAAGAATGGTATAAAAGGAAGGAGGGACATTCAAGAAAAAGGTGAAAGAAACAGAGAAAGAAAATACTGTATACATAACCATCTATAGTGGTAATCTATCTTTGAGAGAGACAATACAAGTCATCTTTGGCTTACGTTCGAGGATGAATTTTGTCATATAAACAGTTTCTTGTATGTAATTTTAGGACCGAGCCCATCATCTTTGTCATCTAAGTAGCATTAAAACCTAGATTTCAAGTCCACTCTCTACAATTTCATTGTATTGAGTCTTTTGGACCTATCCCCTTCTCATTGTTGGGTTTGGGTGCATGTGACCTTACAATCATATTTTGTAACTATTAATACTTATATATATATATATATATATATATATATATATATATTTGGCATAGAACTTGCACAAATGAAATTGGATGAGCTTGTAGAAGATGTTATGAATTTGGACATCAATAAAAAATCTATGGACGATAATTGTAGTCATAGTTAGGATTAGTCTACTGTTTACTCCAATTCTTTCAATATTGATACTTAGCATTTGGTGAGTTCCAAAGATATTATATTTTTGTTGAACTATATTATTTTATTTTTGTTAAACTATTTTATTTTGAATTTGGGTTGAAGTGTATGCATTTCTTTTGGAGTGTAAAGAACTTATTTCTAGATGAATGTTATATTTTTGTTGAACTATATTATTTTGAATGTGGGTTAAAGACTTGAAGTGTATGCATTGCTTTTGGGATGTAAAAAAAAAAATTATTTCTAAATGGATATTGTATTTAATATTATGCAGGTTGAAATGGGCTATGTTATATTTATGTCAACCCAACACGGCTTACTTATTAAACGTGTCAAATGGGTGGGGTCAGGTCAAGCGCCTTATTAACAAGTCAGGTTAGAGTTGAAGGATCATAACACGATTATTAAATGGATTAGGTTAGGGTTGAGCCATTTAGTCAAATACCTCTATCTTGACACGACACGAACCCGACACGCTAACCCGAATTGACACCCCTATCAGTGGCGGAGTCCGGATTTCAGTTTGGAGGGGCAAGATTGAAAAACAATACTAAAAACAAAATTAATCTAAAAATATTAATCAATAATAATAACAAAATAAATAGACAATTGTAACTATAAGTATATATTTCATATTATTAAAACAAAGAAACAAAAATAATCAGTCATAGTTACAAACAATCAAAGTGAGAAATTAATTTAAATACATAAAATTTAGACAGAATTTGATTGCTTAAAATAAATTATAAAAAATAAATCAATCTATAAAAGCTAACTATGGAACCTACTAATTGAATTGTCATACAAACACAACTTTTTTCACAACAAATTTTACAATTATTAAAATAATAGACTTTGAGTTGTGAAAGAAAGAAATTGGTGGGTTCATCAATGTAAGTTGTTCACACTTTACAGTTAACTATTTTCACAGTTATAAAATTTATTGTGAGAAATGTTATATTTATAGTATTATGATTATAATTATAATAAGAAAAGAAAAGAAATATTAGAATAGGGAAGAAAAATACTGTAAATAGTACAATGGATGGGACAAGATAAAAAGTACTTGAAATAAATACCATTTAAAAATAGTAAAATAGGTGAAAAGTGTGCTTGTGTGAGGGCCAAAATGGGCAATTAACCCCCATTTCTTAACAATATAGTTAGTAGGCACCGTTTTGAAGGTATATAGCTTAGTAACATCTCGACTCTCAGAGAGTCAATTTTGGGCCTACAAATCGAGTCTTTAAGGGTCGATTTACAGGGTCTGATCCGTCTGATCTGGCGTTCATATCCACGTGGAGTCTACTTGAAAATCGAGTCTTTAAGACTCGATTTACAAGCCAAAAAAAAAAAAAAATTAATCTAAGTCTTTCACACTCCATTCCCAGAAATACACAACCCACTGAGCAAAAACCACCACACAAAAAAAAAAAAAACCCAAGCGCGGCGGCCTGGGTCACGCGCGACCTGGGCGCGGCGGCTTGGGTCGCGCGCGACTTGGTCTCCGCGGCCTGGGTCTCATGCGACGGCGTGGGTCGCGGGCCTAGGTCCTGCCACGGCCTAGGTCGCGGCATGGGTCGATGGCTGAGCTTGTGCAGTGATGTGTGGATGAAGAAAGAAGTAGATGGAGAGAGACGAAGAACAGGAAAAAAAAAAAGAAGGAAAATAAGAAAGATAAGAAAGAAGTAAAAGAAGAGATAATAAGATACAAATCGAGTCTCTAAGACTCGATTTCCAAGTAGACTTCACATGGATATAAATGCCACATCAGACGGATCAGACCTTGTAAATCGACCCTTAAAGACTCGATTTGTAGGCCAAAATCGACTCTCTGAGAGTCAAGATGTTACTAAGCTATATACTTTCAAAACGGTGCCTACTAACTATATTGTTAAGAAATTGGGGTTAATTGCCCATTTTCTCCTTGTGTGAGGGAATTGAGAAGCTCTTTTTTTTTTTTTTTTTTTTTTTTTTTTTTTTTTTTTTTTTTCCTGGTGTTAGGGCTATTTCATAACAATGGGAGTGCTTTTTCTATTTTTTCTACTAATAGGGGGCAAACTACTTAAATACATCACATGGTAGATATCGAGACACTTTTTAGAGAAGTCAAGAGGGGCAATTGCCCCCTCTCGCCCCTACCATTCACCCTCACCTTTCCTCTCCTTTTTTTATTTTAACCAAATGATTGAAAATTCATATTTTTCTCACTTTTTCTTTCCCTATTTTCTATCTTCTCCTTTTCAATTCAACTTAACATAGCATTTGGTTGGTGGCTAAACCCTTACTAATTAGGTGGCCGGCATGTTAGCCGCCCATGTGGATGTGGAAATTCAACAAGCTAGGTCTTATTGCAACAAAAATTGAAATTAAACTGAAGTCATACCATGTCATAAAAATAATTGTCCTCATTTAAAAAAAAAATTGAATGTACTTTTTTTTTACTCCCAATCGTTCTCAAAAACCTCATCTACAACCAATACTGACACAAATGGAATCCAGAGGACTTAAAGCCAATCACCTCAATTAAACACATCGAAATAAAAAGAAAACCAAGAATCTAAACCCCCCCCCCCCCCCCCCCCCTTCCCCCCTCCTCCACAAAAAAAAAAAATCAGGACATATGCATACCACAATCTTTCCAATTCTCTCCTTGTTTTCCTCCCCTATTTACACCTATTGAACCCATTTTGTCCATAGCTACTACAAAAGATTGAAAAAACTTTTGCTTATCCTTTGCCAAAGCTTGAACAAGTGGTTTGGTCCTTGGGTCCAAATATAAAGCTTGGTCTGTGGCTAGTAAGCCTAGTTTAGCAACTAAATTGCTATAGTAAGCATGGTCAAACAAGAATGGGGTGGTAACATCAAATGGTGCAACTATGTCATTATTGCCACCATAACGTGGGCATGACATTTTCAGTGCCTTAAGGAGCCTTGGATCAATGGCTGGGTCAGGCTTCTTAGTGCCACGATAGTCATAGAGCCTGCTTACAAAATTCTTACAGTGCGCAAAGCCAATTGTATGTGCACCCGAGAGGACTACTAGGTCATTTGGTGTTAGCCCTTTTGAGCTGAAGAGTTTGAGTAACTCATCAATGGTGGAATTTGAGCGTGGGATATTGGATGCTACTCTTGATGCCATTGATATTCTTCCATCCCACCTTCCTTTCTTCACTTGGTAATAAGGACCCCCTGCCTGCACCAACCATGAATTTGATTTCATATATAAATATATATAAATATATATATATAAATATATATATATATATATATATTATTAGAGGAAGTCTATATATATATATATATAAAATGCCAAAAAATTTCACATCTATTGATATGATAGACTGTTAATGGCAGCTAAAAAGTTATGTAAGTTTTTTTTTTTTTTTTTTTTTTTTTTGAGACACTTATGTAAGTTGTGAGTATATACGAAAATCAATAAAATCTTACAAACTTTAACTGCCGTAAAAATTTTGATTTTGATCTTGATTTTTATTTTATTTTTTTGCATGTGGCCTATCTCTTTTTATTAAGAAAAGAGCACGCTAGAACATGTTTATAGCAAAAATAATTAAATGCTATGGTGCTCATGTGCTCACTATTGAATTGGAGATAAAGCCCCCTGATCGACAAAAATTTTGTCTTAAAGCTCCAGAGTTGATCAGCCAGACTAGGCCAGGCCTAGTAAAAGTCAGCCCAAACTTAAGAGTGCGTTTGTAAAGCTTTTAACAAATTGTTTATTGTTATATTTTTTTTAATGTATACTTGTACTTTTACGCAATAAAATAGATATGCTCATATTTGTTCAAAAACTAAATAAATACACTGAAGTTTATCCAAATGCACCGAGCAGGGAATTCCGTTAGGTTAGTCTGAGCTAAGGCGAACAAGAATGCAGGTTCAAACTTTTATTTTTAGACCAAGATTTGAAATCAATTAATATTCAAAAACCAAACGAGACCATAGTTTAGTTATAAGACTGAACCACAGAGGGCAAATTAAACTGATTGGGGTTAGAAATTGCTAAGAGTTTTATAGTTTAATGGGTTAACATTTACTAGTACTTTTAATAACAACTGGGTTCAAATCTTCGTGTCGTAAGTATCAAATTTATCAAGAAAAAAAAATGATTGGATCAGAAGCCTAAGTGGACAAAGTTTGGCAACTTAGCATACTTCTAGGAAATAATTTTGTCCTGTGGGTATACTGGTGCATTTATTTACTAATGTAGAATAATGAGACGAATCAGTAGTATTTTAATACCAATTAAAATGGGCTGGCCTGATCCTGTATTACTTTTATATGTATTTTTTTCGAGAATCTGACATGTTCCTAAGGCCAAAATAATTTATCTTGACTTTTCATAAGGCTTGACATTCACTGATTGGAGACCCAAGATGTTATAACCAAGATCACTGTAGGACAAATACTTATTGAGGACAATTATTTTTTGGTAGCTATTATAAGGACAAATTAGGCACATGGAAATGTCCATAAATCCAATTTTAATTTTCTTTGTCTTACAGAAAAGGACTAAACAACCCTTCTCTTCATCTTTCTACTTTGGAAGTATCATCCATATCTGAAAATAAATATATTAACAATGGTTGACAAAAATATCTAGTTTGTTTAATATGTTATTGTTACGTATGTATGACATGAAAAAAGAAACGCAAGAGATATTGCTCTGTTGCCTTGCAATATTTTCTACATTGAAGGACATATATATACATATACAAAGTTAATGATATAGACCCTAAAATAGACAATGCCAAGTCTTCTTAAGGTTTTCTCTATGAATGAGAAGAACTTATAATTAGTTGATCAAATTGCTTTGCGCGGTAGAGAAGAATTATCCATTTGAATTTGAATCCTTGTTTACTATTTCAGTATTTCCTGAGCAAGTAATAGACATTGCAAGGGCTTTCTTTTTCTCGTATAGAGCACAGGGTACCCGGGCATGTTTAATGGTGGCTTTTCTTAGACCAACTCACTGATGTGACACGCTCGGTGGGACCATGTTTGTTACCACCACCAACATTTTGGAGTCAAATTGCCAATGCCTTCTAAGCAATTGGTATTATCATTGATAGACAGAGTATGCAATTAGTGATTACTTTACTAGTATTTTAATTACTCAACTACATGAAAAAGGGTAAAAAAGAACATTAAAAATCAGATTCAAGTTATGGGGTTGGGACTTGTGGCTTGCATGTGACTGATCACTGTGCTACTTTGAGCAGAGAAGGACTAAGGAGGTGAATAGAAAAGAGGCACTGACCAAATGTACGAAGTCTCTGGCCGCAATTGCTAGAATGTCTGCACATGACACAACACCAGGGCACTTGCTCTCCACTAAAGCTTTGGCCTTACTAATGGTCTCAAACCCCTCCACTCTTAAGTCCTTGTTATCCTGAGCATCCCTCTCTGCCAACGTTTTGCTTCCCGGCTTCGACGATATCAATATTGATCCATCACATCCCTTAATTCACCAATATTAATTGCACAAATTAAAAATATATAAAAAAAATAAAAAGAACTTCAAAATATGTTAAATAAAATCATAAATATGCATTATCGAATATCAATATCTAATTAATTAAGATGGTGCATTTTGGATAAGTAGACTGGGGGGAATGAAAAGGTGGGGTTTGAACTTCGAATCATAGAAATTAGACACCACAAAAAATCTCATTACTGCCGAGTTATCACTTGAAAACTCATGCTAATAAGTTGATATGGTATGATATGCTAACATGGAGATGCATGCAAAGCCAATTGCTTGTGTGGAATTGTTATTACTTCTACAAAGCAGTCGTGGAAGAAAAGGCGAATGGTGGCAGGCCCGGAGACTGGTGATTCTTTGAACTGTTGGCTGGTGATGGACCCAATGAGTTGCTCAAGTTGAGGACATGATTTGGCATAGTAGTCAACTGAGAGATGGCGAGTGGTATTGGTTGGTTTGGCTAGACAATTTAAGGAATGAAGGGTAAGCAAGAAAGTGATGAGCAAACAAGTGAAAACAAACATGGAAGAAGAAGAAGAAGAAGAAGATGAAGAAGGGACAGGCATGGCTTGGACTGTGGGGCAGCTTAGGACAAAGGAGGAATAGTGGGAGGGGAACATAAAAAAGTAAAGACCATGAGTAAAAGTTTGTTGTGGGGCAAATTGTCATGTAGAAGTGAGAACCAAGACCCGTGAAGGCCAAAATATGAAATAAATAAAATAATGCTGGAGAGAGGGAGACGCTGTTGTGTTAGACCAAATAGGAGGTGAAGACTGAGGACTAACATAGGTATCATGATGGTGGAAATTGAGCAAGAGACAAATTAAAGAGTGTCAGTTGGAATTATTGAAACCACATTTAAGAGGATTGGATCCCAACTGATATGGCTTAACCAGGAACAGAAACCTGTGGTCTCACTGTTAGTATTCTACTCTATAATTATTCACCAATGCTACGTACTTGGTTTGATTTTTTTTTTTTTTTTTTATTTCATTCCCTTCTTCTATATATACTTGTTTTTCAAAAAAAAAAAAAAATGATTTTGTTTATTTTTAATTTTAAGTCTTTTATATATAGCACCGCACACTTTCAGTGCAGTGGTCACTCTATAAGTATAAATGCTTGTGGAGTGTTGGGGGCAAGGGCCGAAGTTTAAGTTTCTAAGAAGGAGTTTTACACATATATACACTTAAATTAGGCTAGAGTAGAAATTCTATCTTGTATATTAAAAAAAAAAAATCTTATATATATAGTTTGATATGTGGTGCTTTTAGGCAAAAAGAAATACGGTGTCTAGCATCTAGATTCTTCTTGTCACATTACAAAATTTGATTTAGGATGCAAAATAACCATTCACGGGTATCACCAATCATTGTGAAAATTGCAATTGTTAAGAATTTAACTTAATTCTTAGAATTTGTGAGATGAAAAAAAAATTGAAAAAAATTGCACAAATAAACAATCACACAACACAAATATTTATATGATTTGATATGTGCTCACGTATATGAATTTGCAATAATTTTATTATATCAAAAAAAAATATAGAGGCAGTTGTACAATAATGCAATTTTCAATACATTGAACCCTAATTAATATGGAGCAACAGTATATATATTTTCCGAAAAAATGATTCAAAATGGGCTAAAAACAGGTCCGAAAGTCAGAGTGCTCATAGATTAAGCTTTAGAAAATTTCTCATTTAAAATTATAACACTTCCAAGTCGGGTCAAACAAATAGGATCGTACACAAAATCAAATTCCCAACAGATATCAACTTCGATTATTCTTGATTGAAGAACAAAATATCATCTACTGATTAGCTAGTCCCTACATATTTAACCGCGTTATTTCATTTTTATCTTTTTACCCGACCAAAAGAAAAAAGCTTGATCAAAGTAAAGGACAGTAATAATAGTTTTAACTTTTAACTTAAAAGGGCACTTTGCGAGCTCCACAAACAGATTAAAAGGAAGTGAAGAATACAGGTGATCATGATTGCAAAACTAGAAGGCATAGGTGAGATGGAGTGAACCCACAGTAACACCCCACGCATGAGTTCTTAAATGTAGGCATGTGCAACGGGGGACCGTACCAGTCACCAATTGACAAATGGCATATATGCGGACCATGTTACTCTCTCATTCCCATCATTAATTGGCAAGGACCGGGTTTATAGACCTGAAAAAGAAAAACAATAGTAATGCAATTGCAAACTACCAAGCCCTTCTAGTGGCAAGTGGCAAACTATTTTTCATTTAAAAAATAAAAAATGGCTGCTTTTTTCTTTCTTTCTTTCTTTTGTTTTGTTTTTTTTTTTTTTTTGAGATGCAAAAAACAGTAACTACCTCTGATTTTTGGGATAATGTTGACTAGGTTTAAGACATTTCTTAAATTGACCAATTCATCCCCGAAACACACATGACAAGTAACGCCATTAATCACTCTAACCCTCTATTTTGACCGTTTGATTGATAAATGATGTCACAACTAACATATATTAAGGTTAGTCAAATCATTATAGCAAACACGGACAAATTTTATAGCTGTTTGTTTGTATTTAAGGACTAAATTAGTTAATTTTGAAATATATTGAACTTGATTTTTATTAACCCAAACCTTAAGGATAATTACTGTATTTTACCCATTTTATACTAAAAATGATAGATATGTAATTTTTATAAATGAGACTAAACAGTGGACAAAAGGGTTAAGAGTCTTTTCACTCAACTAGTTGGCGCATCTTGGTATTTCCAATGGAAACATGCAAGATTCAAACCCCACCCCAACTATCGATTATATAGAAATAGAAAAAAGACAAGAGGAATACACCTCTAAGTTTCTAACTACCCTACTTCAAGTATAAAGACAAGGCAAATGAGCAATATGGTTATGATTAGTATGATTACTTTGAGAAAGAGGCAAGAAAAGAGTTGCCACTTGGTTCTAGGTCCAAAAACCATATGATAACTCTAAGAAGTTCTACACACGAAAATAAGTTTAATGTTTAATTACAATTGCAGGAACAGTTTAGGCACGCCATACCATCCAACCATAGATAGCCTTCATTATCTTTATTGGATAGTGGTAGAGAGGCGTTTACCTAGTGGGCCTATGTTGATGAAGCACAATTTCTCCTCGTCAGTATGTTCCTTGTTAGTTCAATGGACTACCTGATATCCTATGTAAGAGAAAGCACCAAATAGATAACAACACCAATTTGGGGCCTGCTGAGGACCCTCTGGCTCTGAAGTTAGTTTCAACTATTTAGGAATCTCAATTACGTAGTGTGTAAATTGTGTCCTTTTACCTGTCTATCGTGGCTTTATATAGCCTCATACTGAGTTAATACTCAGTTTAACATTACACTATAGCTGGTAGATTTAATACTTAATGATGGTCATTTAATCTCCACGTTTGCTATTTGTAAACGACCTTTAAGTGCACATTATTGGATGGAGATAACGATCCCTTGCCTATTTATCACTCGATCATTGAATGCTGTCTAGAGTTAGTGCGCTTATGCTCTTCTATAGTTTTACTCATCATTGTTATAAACGTTTTGCAAGTTATGGACGACCATTCATACGCTACTCGTCAGTTGCCCCCTTTATTCTTTTGTCGTCCAAGCAAAGGAATATGGAAAGTTTTTCTTGGGTGTGTCATTTTATTCGTGCCACAAGATTCTCATCCCATCATATTTATTATGGGGCGACTTTTTTGTCAAATGAGGGCCACATTTCTCTCTTGTGTTGTCTACATGTGTGTCCCTTCCTTATGTTTCCCACGCATTGATTTCGTTTCCTTTGCACCCTATGTACAATAAGACTCTTTTTACTTCTAGATTCTATTAAATGTTTGATTTTGCTTTCATTAGGCAAGAGAGTCCTTCTATATCGTTCTTTTTTGCTTGACTAGGATTTTTTCTTGAGTTTTCTGATAGGCATCGTCCTCATGTTGGCTTGTTTTTGCCTCTAGATTAAGGAGCTTTTAGACCCGTCTTGATGAGCCTTTTTCCCTTAATTCTCCATTCTCTAATTTCCCGTCACCTTGAGATGATTGCTATAAAGTATAGGGATACTAATGTTAGATTTAGCAAACTAGAAACCGATTTGTCATCAAGCAGTAAGTCTTCTGATAAAGACTTTGAGGTCGTGATGCCGCAGCCTTCATTGTCTTCAAAACCCCGTTCCTCTTCAAAACCCTCTTCTTCTTCGTCTTCAATCCCCTTTCATGCTCTCTCCGAGTCTTGCTTCCTGGAAGAGAGGCACCTAAAATCTATACGAAAAAGGTTCAAGTTCCCTGTAGGGATTGTTACAAGATTACTTTGTCCCAATGAAAAAGCTTGTTCCTTTGCCATGGTGAGGTGAGTTTTTATGAAGCTACCTTTTCATATGGCCTTCGCTTTCCTGTTCATCCTTTTATCATACAACTCCTCTCTGTTCTCAATATTGCACCTGGTGAACTTCTCTTTAACGCTTGGGGGATGATTATTGGATGTGTGTCAATCTGGGTATTTGTCCACAATTGGGACATGATTACCTTGAACGAATTTCTTCACTTGTACCGTTTGAAACCCTCTACCCATTATAGGAATTTTGAACTTTTACCTTGGAATAGGGAATCTAGGATTGTCTGTAGCTTTCCTACCTACTTTCTTTACTGGAAATCATGTTACTTCTTTGTTTTTGGATCCAAATGGGAAACCATGACTGACAACCTATGGGGTGAGGTCTCGTGGTTGCTAAGGAAATGGGAAATTCCTCACTTGGTGCCTCTTTACACCTTTTCATTAAATCAGCTATTTTAACTCGTCATTATTTGACTTAAACTCCCTCTTTATTTCTCCCTTATTTATAAGCGTTGAGTTCTCTAACCTCCCATTTTTCTGAAATGGCCACCAAGTATAGTAAGGATAAGTATGCTTGTGTGAAGAGTCTGAAGAACAAGCCTTTATCCCTGCTTACTCTTGGATTGAAAAAGTACAAGTTGAACGAGGGTAAAGACGAAACCCCTGCCCCCTTATCTCTCTTTGGCACTCCATCTTCCCTTACGCCTTCCATTGAGATGGTAACCTTCACTCCTCCAATCACTCGCTCTAAAGGGAATGGTAAGGTTGGCAAAAGTGTCTGGGAAGATCCTGCTATAGCTCTTGGACGAGCTCACAATGTCATAACAGATGACGAGCTTAGGGGCCTCTCATCAATTCCTTCTCATAAGTTGGTCAACTATCATATTCATAAGCTGGTGCAGGTATTTTACTTAACAATCCTTCAAGTATTTACACTTGTTTCAGAGTTCTAAACCCTCTTCACTTTTCAGGTTTTGGGTGAGTCTTTAATCTTGACAACAGACTACCTAAGTAGTGAAGAGAAGGTAGTGGTGGCAAACTCCAAGGTTGACTTGATTGAGGCCAAGAGTTCAAAGCTAAGGAAGACCTGATTGAGGCTATGGACCAAGATATGAAGGCCAAGGAAAAGATGAAGGAGCTTAAGGACATGTTGAAGGTGGAAAAGAAGCTCGTCATTCAAAAGGAAGAAGAAGTTCAAGCTGCCCTTCTAAAGACAGATGAGGAACTTGAGAAGGTGATTGCCAAGTTCCTTCACGAGGACGAAACTGTAGAGGTAAATCTTTTTATGTTGAACTTGATCATTCAGTATATTATTGCACGTTAAAATAGATAGATACTATACTTAATCAGCTAAGGTGGGTGATTGTTAAAGAATATCATAATGGGTCCATGTCCCATAGAATTAATTCGATTGAATAGTACAATGAACTTTTCTTGGGTTTCTACATACATGTTTAGTATTACTGAGGGTTGTATCATATTGGTTATCTATTGGATTCGCTTCTAACAAAGGTTATTATATATATTAGATTAAATTTCTAATAGTCAGTACATGCTATAGATTGCTATACGGGTAGAGTTTTCTATGGATGCTATACATATATGTGGATCTTATAGAGTATTTCATGTTCGCGTTGAAGTGTTATGTGAAATCTTAAAGAAAATATGAATCTGACACTTAACTTGACAATGGTATATTGATATTAACCTATTAGGACTTGATGAAAATCTTGGTGAATCGCCAACATGCATATTCTCATTAGATGATATCCTTACGTGTGGTAATACCTCTATTAGCCTCAAAAACACAATATAGTAGTAAGGAGAAGTAATATATTATGGAGGATTGTAGAGATGTTTAAAGACTAGTAAATTATTAGGAAGTGTCCCTTACATCCTTATGGTATATGTCAAGGTGGATTAATTATATAATTGTGCTACTCCTTTACTTTTAGGTGTGGAGGAAAAGCCCATTTGATTTTGGATTTAAACTACGAGTATTAGCAACTAGAGGTAAGTGGACTTTAGAACATGATGTCTCTCAAGACGAGTATAATTTTATATATTTTTGGTAAAAATATATTTATATACACATAATTGCAAAAGTGAAATTTCAAAAACTTATACCATTGTCAATGCTTTATACATACATGAATTTTATTATTTCTTATATATTCTTTGGAACTGTATATGTTAAGAATAGGGGTGTCCACAGAACCCGGCAACCCGTTCAATTCGCCGGACCCGCCCAAAACCGACCGGCCACCACCCGAACCGGTCAACCCGACAGTCACCGGCGGGTGGCCACCCACAGAACCCGATCCCTTCGGGTCGGCTGGCGGGTTTCCTCCCCAAAAACCCGAGCCACCCGACCCGACCATAAACTCAACAAAATCTGGCGAGATCCACAGGTTTTCCGACAAAGAGCCTCTTGAAATCCGCTGCAATCCACCAGATCACATGTTATTTTTGATATTCTGACAAAAAGCAATATGAAATCCACCAGATCCGTCTAGATCTAGTTTAGATTCGACGGATTCGGGCAAATATCGGCCAGATCTTGATCAATCCGGCGAAATATCGGCCAGATCTTGAGCGATCCGGCGAAATATCAGCACCGGCGACGAAACTCGAAACCGATCGACAACTAACCCGAAACTGACGGACCCGAACCCGATGATCCAACCATCCAAAACGGGTCGGTTTCGATTGCGATTTTCTACCACCCGAAATTTTCGGGTCGGGTCCGGGCCGGGCACAAACCCGACCCGGCCCGACCCGTGGACACCCCTAGTTAAGAATGACTCAAAACTATAATTTTGAGAAAGTATTTGTCATATGATATATGATTGGTATTGACAATATTGTAATAAAGTAAGAATGTTTTTAAACGGTCAGCTAGACAGTCTGCAACATTTGCCAACACAGGGTTAAGTGTTGGTCTTCGGCTGTTGTAGTGTTATTGTGGTGTGGTGTAGTCTTAACCTTTGCTCTTTGGAGCTAGTGTTATCATTTGCTCTTTGGAGCCAGTATTGCTTCTTTGAGATTAGTGTTATTGTTCCCGATGGAAATCACCCACCGAGTGTTTAGCAGCTTATGTCTTCGTCTGGCTAACGTTTAATGTTTTCCATATCAAACTATTGTTTTATTGTTATCGACCTTTATAAGTGGAAAAATTGTTAATTTCTATAATATACTGTTTCTACCTATTTAGTGTATTTTGGCTAACTAAAGTGGTTATTATTTTATTTGATGATTACAACATTATAGTTAAATGTTTTATTCTTGACAGTTTTATAGAATATATTATATTACTGTTAAAACTATATGCAAGTGTTTTGTAAAGACTATATTTTGTCAATGATACTAATGTTTTGTTTTGAAAGACATCCTCATATTATGTAGTCTCTTATTGGGCTTCTAGCTCATCCCCCATTTCTCCACCCTTTCAAATTAGAGCAATGGAGTATATTTTGGTGGTAGATCATTGGAGACATAGATTGAAGACTTCTTTTGGAGCTACATTAGTTGATGGACTATTTAGTATATTTTCTTAGGATTGTGAGTTTGGCATTTGTGGAACTCTTTAAGATTGTATTTGGAGACTTTATTGTTAAAGTTTTGTGTTAATGGATTTCATAGGAAAGATTTTGATGGTTGGAAGTTTATTTGTGGATATTTAATTACACTTTGTTCCATTATAATAAATGTTAATTATTATTAAGACAGGTTGTGCATCTAAATCCTTGGTTTGGGTTTAGGGTGTTACAATTATTGTATCAGAATTGGCTCGGTAACCCCGTGTGGCTCAGAGACACTACTCCACAAAGTGGGCCCTAACGATGATGTTAGGGATTTAAGTGGGGGAGATTATGATGCCCCAATTGGATTGATTGTGTGATGTGTGTGAGTGTGTGATGAGTCTCACATCGGGTGTTTACTGGGTAGATATGAGCTTTATTAACAACTATATGGAACCTCAATTGTGACTAGTCCTTTTGAGGTATAGCGTAGATATGGCTAGCGCTTTTCCTTGAGTCGTTACAGCACATGAGTGTAATATCAAACGTGTGAATATCAATGCATCTAAGCAAGCAATCACAAAGCTTTTGAACACAAGAACAGATAATCGTCGAAATGACCAAGCATATTAGTATAAAGGCATGCATGCAAGTGAGCTTTTGATCATCAAGCAAGTAAACGTGGGATCATACGTTCATCAAGTCAAGTAGACATGTCAGAATGTTACAATCAAAGCATGTGAAGATAGGAGCATGTGATCATCAAAGGAAGTAAACATGTAAGTATGTTATCATCAAAGCGATGACAAATGTGAGGAGGTTATCAACAAAGAATGTGATCAAGAGAGCATACAAGCATGTGCACTATTAAGCACCAGAGTGAACATACCTCCAATCTCCTTATCACTCTGCATTCAAGGACATTCGTCAAAGCATTTGACCGCATGAACGGGCAAATACACGATCACTTTAGCCTTCAAACCTATAGACATTTCATCATCTAAGTGTATGCACGTGTGTGTGTATCAAACATGGGAATTATCAATGCATGTGAGCATATGATCAAAAAATGATTCCAACATAGGAGTAGGTAATCATCAAAGCGTTCAAGCGTATGAGGATGAAGGTATACAAGTTAGTGGGAATGTGACTATCAAAGTAGGTAGACATGGGATCATACAATCATCAATGCAAGTACACGCGTGGGAATGTTATCATCAAAGCAATGACAAATGTGAGCAGGCGATCAACAAAGCAAGTAAACATACAAGCACGTGATCATGAAAGCAAAGAAGCATATGATCATTTCTAAGCACCAAAGTACATATACCTGTAATCTCTCATTCACCTCAGTATTCCAACATAGGAGTAGGTAATCATCAAAGCATTCAAGAGTATGAGGATGAAGGTATACAAGTTAGTGGGAATGTGACTATCAAAGTAGGTAGACATGGGATCATACAATCATCAATGCAAGTACACGCGTAGGAATGTTATCATCAAAGCAATGACAAATGTAAGCAGGCGATCAACAAAGCAAGTAAACATACAAGCATGTGATCATGAGAGCAAAGAAGCATATGATCATTTCTAAGCACCAAAGTACATATACCTGTAATCTCTCATTCACCTCAGTATTTAAGCACAATCATCAAAGCATTTGAACGCACGACAGTGAAATTACACGATCATTTTAGCCCTCAAGCCAGTGCACATTTCACCATCCAAGTGTGTGCACATGTGTGTGGATATAAGAAATGTGAATGTCAATGCATGTGATCATATGCCCATCAAATCATTTCAACATAGGAGTAGGCAATCATTAAAGCATCCAAGCATATAAGCATAAAGTCATACAGGTAAGTGGGCATGTGATCATCAAAGCAAGTACACATGTGAGCATGTTATCATCAAAGCAAGTAGGTATGTGGGCCGGTTATCAACAAAACATGTGAACATACAACCATGCGATCATGAAAGCATATAAGCATGTGGGCAATTAAGCATCCAAGTACACATCTCTAATCTCCCAATCTACTTAAGATTCAAGCACAATCGTCAAAGCATTTAAGCGCACGAACGTGCAATTAGACGATCACTTTAGCCTTTAAGCCTATAGACATTTCATCATCCAAATTTATGCACATGTGTGTGATATTAAACGTGTGAATATCAATGCATGTGAGCACGCAATCACAAAACTTTTGAACATAAGAGCAGATAATCATTGAAGCGTCCAAGCATATTAGTATGAAGGTAAACATGCAAGTGGGCTTGTGATCATCAAAGCAGGTAAACGTGAGATCATAAGATCATCAAGGAATATGGACATGTGAGAATGTTGCCATCAAAGCATATGAAGATAGGAACATGTGATCATCGAAGCAAGTAAACATGTGACTATGTTATCATCAAAGTGATGACAAATTTGAAAAGATTATCAGCAAAGAATGTGATAATGAGAGTATACAAGCAAATAACTAATTAAGCGACCAAGTGAACATACTTCTAATCTCTTTATTACCTCAACATTCAAGGACATTTGTCAAAGCATTTGACCGTATGAACATGCAAACACATGATCACTTTAGCCTTATAGCCTATAGACATTTCATTATCTAAGTGTATGCACATGTGTGTGGATATCAAACTTGGGAATATCAATGCATGTGAGCATACCACCAAAAAAAAAAAAGATTCCGACATAGGAGTAGCTAATCATTAAAGTGTTCAAGCATTTTAGGATGAAGGCATACAAGTTAGCGAGTATGTGATCATCAAAGCAGGTCGACATGAGATCATATGATCATCAAAGCAAGTAGACATATGGAAATGTTATCATCAAAGCAATAACAAATGTGAGCAGGCGATCAACAAGGCAAGTGAACATACAAGCATGTAATCATGAGAGCAGAGAAGCATATGAGCATTTAAGCACCAAAGTACATATACCTCTAATCTCCCAATCACCTCAATATTCAAGCACAATTGGCAAAGCATTTAAGGGCATGAAAGTTCAAATACTCGATCACTATAACCTTCAACCCTATAGACATTTCATTATCCATGCACGTGTACATGTGTGTGGATATGAAACTTGTGAATATCAATGCATGTGAGCATGCAATCATTAAAGGATTTGAAAATAGGAGCAGGTAATCATCAAAGAGTCCAAGCATATGAGCATAAAGGCATACAAGTAAGTGGGCAACTGATCATCAAAGCAGGTAGAAGTGAGATCATACAATCATCAAAGCAAGTAGACTTGTGAGAATATTATCGTCAAAGCAATGAAAAATGTGAGCAGGCAATCAACAAAGCAAGTGAACGTACAAGCATGTGATCATAAGAGCAGAGAAGCATGTGAACATTTAAGCACCCAAGTACATGTACATCTAATCTCCCAATCACCTCAATATTCAAGTACAGTCGTCAAAGTATTTAAGCGCAAGCATGTGCAAATACACGATCACTTTTGCCTTCAAGCCTATAAACATTTCATCATCCAAGTGTATGCACATGTGTATGGATATCAAACATGTGGATATCAATGCATGTGAGTATGCGATCACTAAAAGATTTTAACAAAGGAGTAGGCAATCATCAAAGTGACCAAACATATGAGCATGAAAACATACAGGTAAGTTGGCATGTGATCATCAAAGCAAGTAGACATAGGATCAAACAATCAGTAAAGCAAGTAGACATGAGCAGGCTATTAACAAAGCATGTGAATATATAAGCATGTGATTATTAGAGCATACAAGCATGTGAGTATTTAAGCATTTAAGCACGTGAGTATTTAAGCATCTAAGCACACATACCTCCAATCTTCCATTCACCCCAGCATTCAAGCATTATCGCCAAAGCATTTAAGCACATGAATGTCAAACAACACGATCACTTCAGCCTTCAAGCCTGTGCACATTACATCATCCATGTGTGCATATGTGTGTGGATATAAAAAATATGAATATCAATGCATGTGGGCATGTGATCATCAAAGCATCTCTACATTGGAATAGGTAATTATCAAAGCGTCCAAGCATGAAGGCATACAGGCAAGTAGGTGTTATCATGAAAGCAGGTGGACATGGAAGCATATGATTATCGAGGCAAGTGGACGTAGAAGCATGAAATCAACAAAGCCTGTCAACATAGGAGCATTGGATCATTAAAGAAATTGAACATATGAGCGTGCTATCATCATAGCAAGTAGATATATAGGCCGGTTATCAACAAAGCATTTGAACATACAAGCATGTGATCATAAGAGCATACAAGCATGTGATCATGAGAGCATACAAGCATGTGAGCATTTATGCACCTTTGTACACATACCTCTAATCTCCCAATCACCTCAGTATTCAAATATAATTGTCAAAGTATTTGAGCATATAAACGTCCAACAACACGATCACTTTAGCCTTCAAGCCTATACAAATTTCAAATCTCCCAATCAGCTCAACATTCGAACACAATTGTCAAAACATTTGAGCACACAAGCATGCAAATACTCAATCACTTTAGCCTTCAAGCCTACAGACATTTCATAATCTAAATGTGTGCACATGTGTGTGGATATCAAACATGTAAATATCAATGCATGTTTGCTTGCGATCATGAAAGCATTTCAACATAGAAGTAGGTGATCATCAAAGCCTTTAAGCATATAAGCATGAAGGCATACAGGAAAGTGGACATGTGATCATCAAAGTAGATTGACTTTGGAGCATCGAAACATGTGACAAAGAAGCATGTGAACATCAAAGCATGTGAACATAGAAGCATTTGATCATGAAAGTAAGTAGACGTGTAGGAATATTATCATCAAAGCATGTGAACATAGAAGCATGCGATCATGGGAGCATAGTAGCATATGAGTACTTAAGCACCCAAGTATATATACCTTTAATCTTCCAAACACCTCTGCATTCAAGCACAATTGTCAAAGCACTTGAGTGCATGATCACTTTAGCCTTCATGCCTATACAATTTTCATCATCCATGTGTGTGCATAAAAGTGTGGATATGAAACATATGAAAATCAATGCATGTGAGCATGTTCACATCAAAGCATTTCAACATAAAAGTAGATAATCATCAAAGCGTCCAAACATATGAGTATGAAGGCATATAGGCAAGTGGGCATGTAATCATCGAAGCATGTAGACATGGAAGCATACGATCATAAAGGCATGTGAACATAGAAGTTTGTGATCAACAAAACATGTGAAGATAGAAGCTTGTGATTATCAATGAAAGTAGACATATGAGCATTTTATCATTAAAGCAAGAAAATATGTGGGCTGGTGTTATCAACAAAGCATGTGAACATACAAGCATGGGATAACGAGAGCATACAAGCATGTGAGCATTTAAGCACCCAAGTACGTATACCTTTAATCTCCCAATTACCTCAACATTCAAGCACAATCGTCAAAGCATGTGAATGCATGAACACCCAACTACATGATCACTTTTGCCTACAAGTCTATACATATTTCATCATCTAAGTGTGTGCAGATATGTGTGGATATCGAAAATGTGAAAATCAATGCATGCTCACATGCAATCATCAAAGAAATTCAGCATAAGAATAGGTAATCATCAAAACGTACAAGCGAAGGGGCATGAAGGCAGTCAAGTAAGTGGGCAAGTGATCATCAAAGTACGTAGACATGAGAGCAAACAATCATCAAGGCATGTGAACATAGAAACATGTGATCAAAAAAGCATGTGAACATAGGAGCATGTAATCATCAAAGCAAGTAGACATGTGATCATGTTATAATCAAAGCAAGTAGATATATGGGTTATTTATCAATAAAGAATGTGAACATACATGCATGTGGTCTTTATAGCATACAAGCATGTGAGCATTTAGACACCCAAGTACACATACTTCCAATTTCCCAATCAATTCAGCATTCAAGTACTATCGTCAAGGCATTTGATTGAATAAACGTGCAAACGCACGATCACTTTAGCCTTAAGCTTATAGGCATTTCATCCTCCAAGTGTGTGCATATGTGTATAGATATCAAAAATGAGAATATCAATACATGTGAGCATGCGATCATTAAAGCATTTCAACATAGGGGAAAGTAATCATCAAAGCATCCAAGCATATGAGCATGAAGGCATACAGGCATGTGAGTATGTGATCCTTAAAATAGATAGACATGGGAACATATGATCATCGAAACATGTAAATAAAAAAGCATGTGGGCATGTGATCATCAAACTATGTAGACATGTGAGAATGTTATCATCAAAGAAATGATAATTGTGTGCAATTTCTCAACAAAGCATGTGGACATATAAACATGTGATCATTCGAGTATAGAAGCATATTAGCGTTTAAGCACACAAGTACACATACCTCTAATCTCCGAATCACCTCAACATTTAGGCACAATTTTCAAAGCATTTGAGCGCACAAATGTCTAACTACACGATCACTTTAGCCTTTAAGCCTATACACATTTCATCATCCAAGTATGTGCACATGTGTGGATAAAAAAAATGTGAATATCAATACATGTGAGCATGTGCACATCAAAGCACTTCAACATGGGAGTAGTTAATCATTAAAGCGTCCTAGCATATAAGTATAAAGGCACACAGGCAAGTGGGCATATGATCATCAAAGTCGGTAGACATGGAATCATACGGCCATGAAGGAATGTGAATATAGATGCTTAACAAGCCGCGTGAACATAGAAGCATGTAATCATCAAAGAAAGTAGACATATAAGTATGTTCTCATCAAAGCAAGTAGAAATGTGGACTGGTTATCAAGATATCATGTAAACATACAAATATGTGATCATGAGAACATACAAGCATGTGAGCATTTAAGCACCTAGGTACACATAACTTTAATCTCCCAATCACCCCAGCATTCAACAATAATCGTAAAAGCATATAAGCGCACGAACGTCCATCTACACTATCACTTTAGCTTTCAAGCCTATACAAATTTCATCATTCAAGTGTGCACACATGTGCGGATATCAAAAATGTGAAAATCAATGTATGTGAGCATGCAATCATCAAATCATTTCAACATTGGTGTAGGTTATCATCAAAGCGTACAATCATAAAAGCATGAAGGCATAAAGGCAAGTGGGCAAGTGATCATTAAAGCAAGTAGACATAGGAGCATACGATAATCATGGCATATGAACATAAAAGCACGAAATCAACAAAACATGTGAACATAGAAGCATGTAATCATCAAAGAAAGTAGAGAATTGAGCATGTTATCATCAAAGCAAGTAGATATGTGGGCTGATTATCAACAAAGCCTATGAACATATAAGCATGTGATTATGAGAACGTACAAGAAAGTGAGCATTTAAACTTCCAAGTACACATACCTCTAATCTCCCAATAACCTTAACATTCAAGCATAATCATCAAAGCATTTAAGTGCACAAACGTACAAATACACGATCACTTTAGCCTTCAAGCCTATAGAAATTTCCTCATCCAAATGTATGCACATGTATGGATATTAAACATGTTAATATCAATACATGTGAGCATGCGATCATCAAAGCATTTCAACATAAGAGTAGATAATCATCAAAGCATCCAAACATATGAGCATGATGGCATACAGGTAAGTGGACATGTGATCATTAAAGCAGGTAGACATGGGAGTAAAAAATCATCGAAACATGTGAACAAAGAATCTTGTGAACATCAAACATGTGAACAAAGAATCTTGTGAACATCAAAGCATGTGATCATCAAAGTAAGTATACATGTGAGAATGTTATCATCAAAGCAATGTCAAATATGTGCAGGTTATTAACAGTGCATATGAACATACAAGCATATGATCATGCGAGGATAGAATCATATATGCATTTATGCTCCCGGGTACACTTACATTTAATCTCCTCAACATTCAAGCACAATCATCAAAGCATTTGAGCACACAAATGTTCAACTACAAGATCACTTTAGTCTTCAAGCTTATACCCATTTCATCATCTAAGTATGTGTAGATGTGTATGGATATCAAAAAAGTGAAAATCAATGCATGCTCACATGCGATCATCAAAGAATTTCAACATAAGAGTAGATAATCATCAAAATGTACAAGCATATGAGCATGAAGGCAGTCAAGTAAATGGGCAAGTGATCATCAAAGCAAGTAGACATGGAAACATACGATCATCAAGGCAAGTGAACATAGGAACATGTGATCAAAAGAGCACGTAAACATAGTAGCATGTGATCATCAAAGCAAGTACACATGTGAACATGTTATAATCAAAGCAAGTAGATATGTAGGTTGTTTATCAACAAAGTACACATACCTCTAATCTCCCAATCACCTTAGGATTCAAGCATAATCATCAAAGCATTTGAGGACACGAATGTTCGACTACACAATCACTTTAACCTTTAAGCCTATACATATTTCATCATCTAAGCATGTGCACATGTATATGGATATAAAATATGTGAATATCTATATATGTGAGCATTTACTTGTCAAAACACTTCAACATAGGAGTAGTTAATCATCAAATCATCCTTGCATATAAGCATGTAGGCATACAGGCAAATGGGCATGTGATCATCAATGCCTACATAGGAGCATATTATCATGACGTCATGCAAATATTAAAGCTTGTGATCATGAGAGCATGTGAGCGAGTAAGCATTCAAACATGTTAGCATTCAAGCATAAGTGTATACAAGCATGTGAGCATGCAAGCATGTGAGCATACAAGCATATCATCATCTAATTGTGTGCAAATGTGGATATAGACAAAGGGTTTATGCTTAATGAGAATTAATCGATAAGGCTTATGAAGGAGCAACATTTGATTGAACACGAGCAATTACACATAAGGGTATATAAGTATATGGGCATGAACACACAGTCATCAAGACTTGTAGACATGGTAGCATACGTTCATCGAAGCATTTGAACATTGGAGCATGTGATCAGCAAAGCTTGTAAACATTAAATCATATGAACATAGTAGACATATGAGCACGTAAGCATGTGATCATTAAACCAAGTAGACATGTGAGCATGTGATCATGTGAGCATGTGATCAACAAAGCATGTGAACATACAAACACATAAGCATTTAATAAAGATCATAAAAGCATGTGTCTGCACGAGCATCTAACTGCATATGCACATTAGCCTCCAACAATATAGATTTATTTTCATCCAACTGCATGTGAACATGTGGATTCAAACAAAGGTTTGATGCTTAGTGAGAATTAATGAATAAGTCTTATAAAGAAATGGCACTTAATTAAACATGTGAGCATTTAAGCATAAGAATATACAACCATGTGAGCATAACAGCATACAAGCATGTGAAAGTGAGACAATTC
Organism: Castanopsis chinensis; assembly: GCA_032878915.1. Taxonomy (NCBI): domain Eukaryota; kingdom Viridiplantae; phylum Streptophyta; class Magnoliopsida; order Fagales; family Fagaceae; genus Castanopsis; species Castanopsis chinensis. Next base: position 10,282,951 of record JAVQMG010000130.1, read on the forward strand.
AGGCATGTGAGCATACAAGAATTTGAGCATTTAAGCACCCAATTACACATACCTTTTACCACCCAATCAACTTAGCATTCTAGCACAATCATCAAAGCATTTGTGCGCACAATTGTCCAATAGCATGATCACTTAAGCCTCCAAGCATATAAACATATCATCATCCAAATGGGTACAAATGCGTGTGGATATCGAACATGTGAATATCAATTCATATGAGTATAGAAGCATGTGATCATCAAAGTATATAAGCATGGGAGAATGGGATCATCAAAGCATTTTAACGTGGGAGCATGTGATCATCAAATCATATGATCATCAAAGTATGTGAGCATATGAGCATTTAGAGCATGTGAGCATAGGATCATCAAAGCATGTAGACATGTGATCATCAAAGCATGTAAACATAGGAGCATACGAACATTAAGGCGTATAGACATAGAAGTATACGATCATCGAAGCATGTAAAAAGAGGAGCATGTGAATATCAGAGCATGTGAACTTAGGAGTGTGTGATTATTAAAGCAAGTAGACATATGAGCATGTGATCATCAAATGAAGTAAACATGTGAACATGTGGTCGTCAAAGCAAGTACACATGTGAGCATGTGAATATACAAACACATTTGCATTTAAGCACTTATGATCACATACATCTTACTATCCAATCACCTAAACATTTAAGCACAAGCATCAAAGCATGTGATTGCATGAGCATCCAACTGCATAAGCACATCGGCCTCCAAGCATATAGATATATTATCATCTAAGTGTGTGCACACTAGAATACAAACAAAAGGTTGAGAGAATACAAGCACGTGAGCACAAAAACATATGAGCATTAAAGCACTCAAGTACACATACCTCTTACAGCCCAATTAACTCAGAATTCAAGCACAACCATCAAGGCATTTTAGAGTACAAATTTGCAACTACTTGATCAATTACACCCCAAGCATAAAGACATATCATCAACTCAGTATGTGCATATGTGTGTGGATATCAAATATGTGAATATCAATGTGTGTGTGCATGGGAGCATGTTATTGTCAAAACATGTTGCATAATAGCATAAGATCAACAAGGCATGTGAGCTTGGGGGCATGTGAGCTTGGGAGCATGTGATCATCAAAGCATATGAGTGTGTGAGCATTCAAACATGTGAGCATCCAAAAGTAAGCATGGGAAAATACAATCTTTAAAGCATGTACACATGTGACAATTCAAGAATGTAAGATCATGTAAGAACATGTGAGCATAAGAGCATACCGACATGTGAGTATAAGATCATGCATGTACACATGTGACAATTCAAGAATGTAAGAGCATGTAAGAATATGTGAGCATAAAAGCATACAGGCATGTGAGCATGTGATCATCAAAGCGTCTAAACATATGAGCATTAGGGCACACAAACATGTGGGTATGAAATAGTCAAAGCATGTTAACATGGAAGCATACAATTATCTAAGTATGTGAACATAAAAGCATGTGATCATCAAAATATTTGAACATATCATCAAAGCAAATAGACATGTAAGCAAATAGACATAATTATCAAAGCAAGTAGATATGTGATCAACCAAGTATGTGAACATATAAAACATAAGCATTTAAGCATCCAAGTCCACCTACATCTTACCGTCCAATCTCCTTTGCATTTAAGCATAATAAAAAAAGCATGTGAGTGCACGAACATCCAACTGCAGAAGCACATCAGCCTCTATGCATATGGATATATCCAAGTGTGTGCACATATGGATACAAACAGAGGGTTGATGTTTTATTAGAATTAATGAATAGGTCTTAAGAAGAAGTGACACTTAATTGAACATATGAACATTTAAGCATGAGAATATACAAGCATGTGAGCATAATAGCCACAAGCATGTGAGCATTTGAGCACCCAAGTTCACATACCTCTTACTGCCCATTAATCTTCGCATTCAAGCATAATCATTAAAGCACATAAGCACAAGAATGTTCAATTGCAAGATCACATCGGCCTCCAAGCATTCAAACATATCCAAGTATGTGCACATGTGTGTGAATATCAAACATGTGAATGTCAATGCATGTGTGCATTGGAACATGTGATCATCAAAGCATATGAGTATGGGAACATGAGATCATCAAAGGATATAAACATGAGAGAATACGATCATTAAAACATGTTGGCATGAGAGCACGTGATCATCAAGACATATGAGCATGGGAGCATGTGATCATCTAAGCATGTAAGCATGTGAGCATTCAAAACATGTAAGCATCCAAACATATGAGCAACCAAGCATGTGAGCATGGGAGCATATGGTAATCAAATCAAGTAGACATGTGAGCAACCAAACATGTAAGACCATGCGAACATGATAGCATACTGGCTTGTAAGCATGTGATCATCAAAGCATCCAAACTAATGAGGCATATGAGCATACAAGCAATGTATTTAATTGTCAAAACATGTAGACATGGGAGCATACAATCATTGAAGCATGTGAATATTAGAGCATGTGTTAATCAAAGCATTTGAACATAAGAGCATGTGATCATCAAATCATGTAGACATATGAGCATGTGACTAAGAAAGTTTGTAAACATACAAGCAAATGAGCATTTAAGCATCCAAGTACACATACATCTATCTTACAATCCAATCACTTTAGCATTTAGGCACGATCATCAAAGCATGTATGTGCACGAGCATCAAACAGCATACGCACGTCAACCTCCAAGCATATAGATATATTATTATCCAAGTGTGTGCACATGTAAACATAAAGAAATGTATGGTGCATCATGAAAATTAATGAATAAGTCCTCTGAATGAGTGACACTTAATTGAACATGTGAGTGTGAAAGCATACATGTATGTGAGCATACAAGCCTACAAGCATTTAAGCACCTAAGTATACATACCTTTTACGGCCTAATCGCCTTAGCATTCAAGCACAATCGTCAAAACATTTGATCGTACGAACATCCAACTGCATTTTTACTTAAACCTCCAAGCATATAAACAAATCATCATCCAAGTCTGTGCTCATATGTGTGGATATCAAACTTGTAAACATTAATACCAATGAGCATAGGAGCTTGCAATAATCAAAGCATATGAGCATGGGAGAATGAGATTATAAAACTATATGAGTATGGAAGCATGTTGTCATCAAAGCATTTGATTATGCGAGATGTGATTATCAAGGAATGTGAATGTGAGAGCATGTGAACATGTGAGCAATCAAAGAATGAGCATCCAACCATGTGTTAATGAGCATAGGAGCTTGCAATCATCAAAGTATATGAGCATGGGAGCATGAGATTATAAAACTATGTGAGTATGGAAGCATGTTATCATCAAGGTATTTGATCATGCAAGATATGATTATCAAGGAATGTGAACGTGAGAGCACGTGAACATGTGAGCACGTGAACATGTGAGCAATCAAATAATGAGCATCCAAGCATCTGTCAATCAAGCATGCAATTAAACATATATCATATCGTCCAATCACCTTAGCATTTCAACATGATCATCGAAGTATGTAAGTGCACAAGCATCCAATTGCATGAACACATCAGCCTTCAAGCATATAGATATATTGTCATCCAAGTGTGAGCACGTGTGGATATAAAGAAAAAATTGATGTTTAATGAGAATTAATGAATAATTCTTATGAAGGAGTGACAACTAATTGAGCATGTGAGCATTTAAGAAAGAGAATACACATGCGTCAGAGCAAACGCACATGTGAGCATAAAAGCATTTGATTATTTAAGCATCCAAGTACACATACCTCTTATTGTCCTATCACCTCAACATTCCAGCACTTAAGCATATAAACTTATGTGTGGATATCAACCATGTGAATATCAAAGCATATGAGCATGGGGAGCATGCGATCATCAAAGCATATTAGCATAGGAGCATGGCATCATCAAATGAGTGAGCATGGGAGCATGTGATGATCAAAGCAGATGAGTATGGGGGCTTGTGATCATTAAGGCATATGAGCATGTGAGCTAGTAAGCATTCAAACATGTTGGCATTTAAGCATGAGGTAATACAAGCATGTGACCATACAGGCATATCATTATCCAATTGTGTGCAAATGTGGATATAAACAAAGAGTTGATGCTTAATGATAATTGATCAATAAAATTTATGAAGGAGCAACATTTGATTATACATGAGCAATTACGCATAAGGGTATACAAGTATGTAAGTATGAAACCATGCACGCATATGAGTATTTAAGCACTCAAGTACACATACCTCTTACCACTTAATCACCTAGGCATTCAAACACAATCTTCAAAGCATTTAAGCACATGAACGTCCAACTGCATGATCACTTAAGCCTCTAAGCATATAGACATCATCAAGGCCTATGAATATGAGAACGTGTGATAATCAAAGCATGTGAGCACGTGATCATCAAGGCATGTGAGCATGAGATCATATGAACGTAAAAGCATATAGCAATGTAAAAATGTGATCATCAACCAAGTGTGTGCACATACGTGGATATCAAACATGTGAATATCAATGTAGGTGTACATGGGGGCATGTTATCGTCAAAACATGTGGCATAGTAGCATATGATCAACAAGGCATGTGAGCTTGGGAGCATGTGATCACCAAAGTATGTGAGCATTCAAACATGTGAGCATCCAAGCATGGGGAATATAATCTTTAAAGCATATACACATGTGACAAGCCAAGCATGTGAGAACATATGAGCATAAAAGCATATGGCAATGTGAGCATGTGATCATCAAAGTGTCTAAACATATATAAGCATTAGGGCACATAGGCATGTGGGCATGTGATAGTCAAAGCATGTAGGCATGGGGGCATGTGATAGTCAAAGCATGTAGGCATGGGAGCATACAATCATCAGGGCATGTAGACATGGGAGCATACTATCACTAAGTACGTGAACATAGGACCATGTGATCATTAAAGCATTTGAACATATCATCGAAGCAAGTAGACATTTGAGCATGTAATCATCAAAGCAAGTAGACTTGTGAGCGTGTGATCAACCAAGTATGTGAACATAAAAACACATGAGTTTTTACGCATCCAAGTACACATACATCTTACTGTCCAATTACCTTTGCATTTAAGCACGATCAAAAAGGCATGTGAGTGCATAAGAATCCAACTGCAAAAGCACATTAGCCTCCAAGCATATAGATATATCGTCATCCAAGTGTGTGTACATGTGGAAGCAAGTAGACATTTGAGCATGTAATCATCAAAGCAAGTAGACTTGTGAGCGTGTGATCAACCAAGTATGTGAACATAAAAACACATGAGTTTTTACGCATCCAAGTACACATACATCTTATTGTCCAATTACCTTTGCATTTAAGCACGATCAAAAAGGCATGTGAGTGCATAAGAATCCAACTGCAAAAGCACATTAGCCTCCAAGCATATAGATATATCGTCATCCAAGTATGTGTACATGTGGATGCAAACAAAGGGCTGATGTTTTATGAGAATTAATGAATGAGTCTTAAGAATGAGCAACATTGAATTAAACTTGTAAGCATTTAAGAATAAGAGTATACAAGCATGTGAGCATAACAACATACAAGCATGTGAGCACCTAAGTTCACATACCTCTTACCGCCCATTGACCTAAGCATTCATGCATAATTGTCAAAGCAATTAAGTGCAAGAACGTTCAACTACAAGATCACTTCGGCCTCCAAGTATACAGACCAATCCAAGTGTGTGCACATGTGTATGGATATCAAACATATGAATATCAATGCATGTGAGCATGGGAGCATGCGATAATCAAAGCATATAAGTATAGGAACATTGGATCTTCAAAGTATATAGGCATGGGAGTATGTGATCATGAAAGCATGTAATCATCAAGGCATATGAGCATGGAAGTATATGATCATTAAAGCATGTAAGCGAGTGAACATTTAAACATGTTAACAACCAAGCATATGAGCAATCAAACATGTGAGCATAGAAGCATATGATAATCGAATCAGGTAGACATGTGAGTAGCTAAACTTGTAAGAACATGTGAGCATGACAGCATACGGGCATGTGAGCATGTGATCATCAAAGCATCCAAACATATGAGGCATGTGGGCATACAAGCAAATGTGTATCTAACTGCCAAAACATGTAGACATGGTAGCATACGATTATTGAAGCATGTGATCATAAAAGCATGTAGACATATAAGCATGTGACTAACAAAGTTTGTAGACTTACAAGCACATGAGCATTTAAGAATCCAAGTACGCATACCTTTTACCGCCTAATCATCTCAGCATTTGAGCGCACGAACGTGCAATTGCATGATCACTTAAGCCTTCTAGCATATAGATATATCATCATCCAAGTGTATGCAAATGTGTGTGGATATCAAAGCATTTGTCCTTTGTCGCTCGAAAATTATGATAAAATGGAAACACAAGGATGTGCAATAGTTAGTAGTAGCATAATAAATTATTTTAATTTTCTATATATAAAAAATTAGTTATTTCAAAATGAGAAAAAAGATTTTGTCGTGCATAAACACTAATGCCACTAGTTGAGACTGAAATCTTTCAAATTCTTATATGAATAATAGGAAGGCCAAAAATGTAGCTAATGACTATACCAGAAGAATAGCATATGATTCCCTTAATAAAGATATGAAAATCAAATCCAGATTCATAACCATAAGAGAGTAATGTATGTGTTTGTTGGCCTAAGTCCACACTTCTATAAATTTCTAAATGATAGTTAACACTAACATATTAACACTAACTTTAATCATGCTTCATTCTTCTTCAAATTCAACAGAGAAATGCATATAAGCTATTATAATCAATATAGGATTAAACCAAAGAAATCAGATTCTATATGTATAATTAAGTGAACTGTCTATGAATTTTAACCACATCAATTTCACACAAAGACTTTCAAAAAATCCTAATCTTAAAGTAACATCATGCCTATATTAATATATACAATCATGAACTGATATCTTCAAGCCAATACTTAGAAAACAATGGTTTATGTTATATACCAGCACATCAATCCATATACATTAATTTAATTTAATCCAAGTATATAAAAGCATTCGATAAATGTTAGGCACATGAGTCAATATGTATATATACATTGACAGTGTACAACCATTAATAAAAAAACTAGCAAAGCACTGGCACCGTAACTAACAGATATAGTCATGGGCCACTTCAAATCAAAAAGAACAAATATATATCGCATATATAAAACATGGCACACGGGTTTTATTGAACAAAAAAAAAAACAAGATTATGCAGAAAAAATACTGCCGAAGAATAGTTTGTGAAGAAAACGATTTTCTTTGACCTTAAAACTCAATCAACGTGTTATACAAACATGATATTGAAGTAGGTACTCATAAAACCCCATGCATGAGACCACTCGTCTAAGGTTATATATATATATATATATATATATATTGATAACAATGAGATCTGTCTTTTTGCCTGTATGCTATACTCTGCATTTGTTCCGGAAGTTACAAGCAAGGAACTAGAAACTAGCGATAGATATCAACTCTTTAAAGAGGTATGGCATTATAAGATCATCTTATTATTGATTTTGCATGAAGTACATCTAACCAATCTATCTGATCCCAGAGTAGTAGGAAAGAAGGTTTGAAATGAAATTCGACATCTCCTAGATACCAAGGTAATTCTAAGTTATACTTATCAAGCAATTCAAATCAAGCAATTGGGACCCAATTGCTAAATAAAGCATGCATAATGAATGTATATAGAGAAACAAAATGCTTGCAGTTTTAGGATATGCAGATAGCAAAAAAAGAAAAATACTTTCTGTTTTAGAATTGAGATTGAGCATTTTATGTATCTTCACCTCTGGAGGAAACCAATATGGACAAGTGAATTCAGCTGAATTTATCTACATCAGCCACAAGAGCAGTTAGTTAAAAGCTGCCAATCCTCCATTTGAACTACTAATTGTTATGCGACTAACACTCAATCACTGGAGAAAGTTTCCTCTTTGTTCATGGGATTAATAAAAGAATAGGAGAAATTACACTAACCACTCTTGAGGTTTGGGTAATGTTAAGGACTTCCCTCCTTTCAGAAACAACATTTTGTCCCTAGCACTGCTAATAGCTTACACTGTGGATGGAATAATTAAAAAGAAATAGATATGAACAATTTTTGCATATGACTAACTTAAAGCATCATAAAACTAATCCTTTTAAGCTCTAGTTCTCCCTCTCTTGCAATGGCAACTGAGTTTAATTATTTTAAAATAACTTAATTTTTTATTTAAGCTTTTCGTTCTTTGGATGCATAAGGCATCAATATACTGCATATGTGTACATGCATTAAGCACTATATAGCTTTCTCTAGCTAGTGGCTAAACTACATTACAAAAGAAAAATGGGCTTCCTCTATGCAGCCTTGGGCAGAAAGTTTCTGAGCATAGCAGAAAAGCTTACCCCAGTTCAACCATTGGATTGATGTGACAGTGATCCTTCCTGCAAATTCATTTCATTAGTTTCCTGCATCTGCTATCAATCACCAAAAAATTCTTACTTGAATTAATCAAGTCCATACAAATTCGTCACTCTAATATCGAAAATACAAAATCAACAAAAGAATAAACAAGATTCTACAAAAAAGAAAAAAGAATGCAGGCTTTGTATTCATTCGAACAAAACAATAACAAACAAAAGGGGAAAAAATATATTACCAATTCCAAACTTCCTAATTTGAAAATGAATTTATAAAATTCATAAGCTCTAGTGAGTTTTATAAACATAATGAGTGTAAAAAAACTCTACCATGTGAAGCTAAACAGAGCCATTGAAGTGCCTTGGGTCAAAGCATGTTTTTTTTTTTTTTGTAGTGTATAGTGCTTGTCAACATGTGTAACGGACACAAAGTAATATGCCCATCTCTAAAAAATTGATTATAGGTGTCAGATTCAACCCAACAAGATTGAGACAATAACTAGGGGACCATAGAAACAACTCTCATGCAGTAAGCATCCCATCTAATAAGATTGCTAGTGCACCACCAATATCACCCACTTGTGATACTTTCAGAAGAGTATTAAAATAGCAAAAAAGGAAAAGAAGAAATACCTTGTTCTTTAATACTTTTGAAAAGAATTTGAATTGGTATATATCAATATCACCCAGGAGTGCTAGGTCGAGACCAAATACCCACCACCTTTTAAGGAGTTGCAAAGCAAATTAACTCTTCTTTTGAGGCATAAACCCCCACCCAACCAGCTTTTATGACATATAAACCTTATAAAAATTTAACCATCAAACCAATCTATGTTCAAAAAGAGAATAATATTTCACCATAGTGACAATCTAGACGGTTACAAAATTTAAGGGCTTCTTATGAGCTATATCAGGGTCTAAAACTTATATACTAGTTCATGTTATCAAGTAAATGCAGTAATAAATTCATAAATGAAAACAACAGAATAAGATCCAAAAACTTTTCTCTTTTGTGGAGGAACAAAAGTAAATTATGAAAGGGTTAGACTCAGAATTTATACAAACCATGGTTTCCAGGAATAAGAAAATACTGAGGTCCATCAAATTTGCTTCAGTTCAAACACCCCGACTAAAGAGCATACTCAAAATGATGGAAGAAGCGCCTTTCATATGTAGAACTCACACAACAACATGGAGTGAAGATACCCTACAAGGAAGGAGATGCCATTTAGACATACTTGTGTGTATGTGAAAATTTTAGCATATGATAATTAATTCTTCTCCTACCCTCGCCATAGAATTTTTTTTTCCTTCTTTTTTTAAAACTCAACCATTGACAATTAAACACTCAGCATCAGTACAAATTAAAGTGCTCTTAAGCAACCTCCCCAAAACCAAAAAATATCAATAGCATATGCAAAAAATATTCAGTTTGAAGCAAATGCCATAAATTGTCTACTTACATGTCATATGCTGAAAGCAAAGTTACAATATGGTGATCCAAAAATTACCAAAAGATGTGGTATGCAACATGCTAAACAAGTAATCAAGGAGTTGATTCCAAGAACTTCTAAAATAACAGGAACAGCCAGCATGGAGTTGCACTCTAAAGAGAACAAACCTTAAATCTAGCACACTTACAAAATTGATGCCTGAGTGGTTGGCACTACAAAGTAGGCAGAGGCAGTGATGGCAAAAGGGAGTCGATATGGCAGTTAAGAGGTGGTGTACAGATATATGATAAAGGCAGTAGGACCAGAGTGGTATGGCTGATTGTATTATGGTGAGTTGAAACATGTAACAATGGTGGTGGTGGTGTTGAAGATTGTCCTTTTAGGTCTAGTTACTTTCAGAGTTGGAATTTAAATAATGTTGTGTTTGCATGAGAGATTTTTATGTAGGATTTTACTTGGTTGCAATTTTAGAATTTTCAACATTGATTTTCCTTGTTTGCTTTAACAATAGAGTGAACTTGGTTTTCAAATATTCATAGCCCAAGTTCAAATTCCATGGAGGAATGTACAAAGCCCCAAAAGAAAAAATCACAGAAGAAGCTGTCATTGTACAAAGTTCTACCACCATAATTATCCCAAACAACCCACCATTGCTTTCCACATCATTACCACTGCTGTTGATGATGCCAATACCATCACCACCACTGTCAATGCTACCACCTCCATCATGTGTTGCTACCTTTGCCAGTTGCCATAACATCCACCACCATACTACTGTCATCACCAAGTCATTGCCACTACCATTACCATAATCATTGAAAAGATTATACTACTCTAATTTCTAAGTTCTTAGTTATACTTATCTAAACAATAGAGATTTAGATTAATGGGATTAAAATTCCCATCAATTGAAATCCCTTCAATTTGGAAATTCTAAGAATTTCTCAAATTCTTCATAGAATCACAACCTTAAAGATCAATTCAGCTCCCCACAATAGACATTAAGGTATCCAATTCTGAAATAAAAAGTAAAATATAAAATAAAGTTCAACAATCATAATCGTTTGGAATTTTCATTTTCAGTATTCTTTTTTTAGTAATAATGACTACAGGATTCAAATTTTCTGTTGTTTATTGCTAACTTTAACAAATCATCAAGACCGAAAGGGTTACATCAACAGTAAGCATTATGTAAATTGGTGTCAACTTTTTTTTAATGAGTATAAATTGGTGTCAACTTATAATTTCCGGTATGCTTAATTACATGCATACACATCATGTTATGAATCACAAGAGTTTTCATCATATGAATCATATGATTCCCATCTCCAGCAACAATATCTAGTATCTTATCCCTAAACCTTTATAGTTGATACAAGCATTTCACCCAACTAACCTTTCTAAGGTGATGACATATATGTAACTAGCTAAACAGCAAATGAAAAAGAATGGCCAGTAAAATATAAGAAACTACTTATTGGATAAAAATGATTTTAGTTTTTACCTTGTAGAGTTCAGTTTTACCTTGTAAAGTTCAACTAACAAATTGTCAAGAGTTTCTAGAGAATCATAAGGGCAGAGATGATGAATATATTTGATAGGCTCAATTGCCTCAACAGATTAATCCAATTGTTTCATCACAATTGCCATGTCTTTCAAGGCACATCAACCTGGTCCTCAGCATTTATGGCGGACCAGAACATGGAATTGCCTTGCTTGGATCCTTGTCTATCAACTGTAGTTGGAGAAACAAACATTTAGTAATATGTATATATATATATATATATATAATCAATACAGAATGGAAAATAAATAAAAAAATTCCAGATGGGTAATTTTCAAACATTAAAACTATCAAATTTTGATGGGAGAGAGGTTTTGATCTCTAAAATCTATATGATCAGCACACTTCAGATACATTTTCTTTGGCTATTCTTAAAAATTTTTATAAATGTTTCCTTGATTACTACTTCGCTTTTCTGACAGTATTTTTAAAATAAGCTTCCATAACAAGATCCAAATAAAGTTTCTTTGCAAAACACAAGGAATCAGTTTGAGCTACAAAGAACAATTTTTTTTTTTTTTTTAAGTAGTTATACATGAAAGATCATATTAATCAATAAACTTCACATGCCACAAATTTCAGAGGAGAAACATAGAAAATAAATTTTAAACCAACAGGAAATTGAAAATTAATTCAAGCACCTGAATGCAAGTGTTGACAACTGGATCCTTACATTCTCTGTTCGCCAATAGAGAAATTTCATTACCACAACACTAGAGTTTGCAGGACAATAAATTCACTATTAATTTTTTAAAATTTTAAAAAAAAATTATATATATATAGATAGATATAGAGAGAGAGACCTAAAGAGTATACAAATTGCACAAGGCTGATACACATTAATTCATTTAGCTAGGAGACATTCAGCATATAACATAATTAGAATCAAGTTTTCCAAGAACAATTTTTATATGATAAATATTGACGCAGACTAGACAGGATATGCAAATTTTCCATGAACTGAACCATTGATTCATTGGCCTGCTTAAAAGGCAACACCTCTGGTTACAGCAGCTACTCTAACAATTCATGTTAAATTATGCAGAGCACCCTTTTGCTTTTTGTTTTAATTAATATGCAATGCAAGTTACTTCACCTGACAATCTAAGTATTTGAAACACATAATCTGCAATATTTTCTTCCACCAGGACTTGGGTCTGCTGTCTTGAAGCACCTTCGCAAGACAAATAATGAAACTGTAAATATAGTGTGCTCAGTTGGACTTGACTGTCTGATGAAAGCAATGGACCTTTGATGGCCTCAAAAAAAATGATGTTCAAATGAGGCCCATCTTTTCCATCGTCTGGTTCTTGCATGAACTTATCTGCTTCATATAGAATAATGCTAGTTGCCCTCATTTGCATTCACCTTAGCGAAAAGCCCTTCTCTGAGCAAACACCATCAAAAGTGCTAAGCAAGAATGACTTGAAAACCGTTAGTTGAAAGAAAAACAATGATATTGATGAATTAGAATACCTCTAACCCTAACCAGTGATAAATTTAAAAATCCTAACGCATAATTTTTATTTGTTATATTTCTCATTGCATTTCTTTTTTAGTGCATCATCTAAAACACATCTTACATACATACATATATATATATATATATATATATATTAAATTATAGTCAAAGAAGCACAAACAAAATTCAAAGTAGTTTATTGTTGTTGTCTAATTTTGAGTCATGTATGTATCCAATTTAACTTTATTAAAAAATTTGATGCGAAGTGACTTATTCATACTACTCAACAGAGATCTCTCAAGTAGGTAAAATCAACAACTCATAAATCACTACTATTATTGAATGAAAGTTTATTTTCTGTGTAAGCATCTAGTTATATAATGAATCAAGTCCGTATACATTTGAAAGGATATTCCACACCAATTAGAAGAAAAAATCAACGGGGTACAGCTAAGACTACCAAGAAAGGCATTCAAAATTATACAAAATTGGAAATTCTATTTAATAAAAATAAATAACATTCAAAAACTAGGAAATTCCAAAAAGCGAGAGACAAGAATCGAAGTCAGCAGGAACTTGCAATTCAATTCAAACAAAATCAGAATCCAAAAAAAAAAAAAAACCACTAGTCTAAACCACATGAAAGCACAAAAAATCTCTGACCTGTACATGTTTAAACCCCTCGCAGGAAAAATCTTGTTGTTCTTCCACATAGCCTTTTCTTAAAATTCAAATCTGGCAATCACTTTCCCGAGAAAATCTTCACACCCTTGTCTTGAATTTCCAAGAAAAATGTTTTTTTTTTTTCATTTGTTAGAGAACCACTCTCTATACAAGGATAACTTAGAACATTCAGGAAGAGAGGGAGAGAGAGGGATCAGAATTTTCTGGGGAAAATCTATGTACCCGTTTCTAGAATTGAACGGTGAAGATTTAAGAGATTGGAAATGAATATGTATGTTTTTGTGGTAAGGAAAAGGAAAACCACTTATTGAGAGAAAATTTCCTACTTTTGAAGATGGGTTATCTGGGAAAGTCTGTGAACGAGAGAGAATTTTTTGAGAGAGAAGAGTGAAGGAAAGTGTAGAAAGGATGAGGGAAAGTGCGAGAGAGATTTTTTTTTTTTGAAAGCAAACGATAGAAGAGAGAAATTGAAAAGACTAGAGTTTTATAATTACTAGCCGTTAGCGTCTTGGCACGGTTGCTCGTGCGAGTTTCTTTGATATGAACCCAAAAATTACGTCTCAAATGAAATGCTTAATTACTGAATTTTTTTTTTTTAATGGTGATTTTCAATTTTTTTGTGGTGCATAAAATTTGTCAAATATAGTTATCAAAATTTTCTTTGTGCCTATCAAAAAAAAAATTCTTTGTGCTTTCTTTTCTTTGTCCGTTCAACTTTGCATCAAGTTGCAACTCTTATGAAGACCCTTAAAATAATCCTCATATATGTCTAGGGTTGTGAGAAAAGAAACCCTACACAAATACTTAAAGATATGCATGAAATCAAATTTGAAAATTCTAATTTCGTAATTCTCGACAGATATAACTTCTGTCAAGCTTCAACATACCTCAATAGAAAGGGTTCTGTCAAGATATCTGTCGAGTTTTAATAAGAAGCACTTCTTCACTTGTTTCTTAGTCAGAGTTGCGTGGCTTCAATACAAAACTTGAACACTTCTTTCTTGAAGTATTAAACCCATCATAAATCTACCAATTACAAGTAAAATGCGTTTTGTCAAAAGATTAACCAATTTACATAACATATGTCTCTAACAATTCTCACATATATCCTAACAATTTCCCCTTTTAGCAATCCGTGAAAAAACCATAACAAACAAATAAATCATGAGAGAAGTCTTAAATCACTAAACTCATAATCACTTGTAGGAATACAAAACAAATCTAACCCTAACACAAACACAAACACTTGAAAAACTTTGCAAGAAGCGAGTTCATGACATGATAGATTTTCACAACTTATCTTTTTGAAACACTTTAATAAAACTTATAAAGGCATCTTAGTATGAAACAAAAATAAAGATTGCATAAATAAAGAAACATGTATATAAAGAGAGAAAATAAAAACAACACATGGAGAGATAGGTGAAGAACAACATACATCATCATATATATGAAAATAAATACAATGTATGTCATAAATAAATGGTTATAAGACCGGTGAACAAGAAGATAATGTAACTAACAAAGAAAGAAAAGAAAAGTACATAGAATCCTCACTACATCTCTCAAAAAGTATAGACACTCCCCCTAACAAAAAATATCCTATGCTAATTCTCCTCCTAAAAACAAGACTACTCTCATTCTAAGACTACTCCCCCTTTTTGTCACGAATGACAAAGGATGAGTCACCGAGAGGTGTTGGATAAAAATCTGGTTTTGTATCTCATACAAAACACACAGCGGAAGCAACAAATAAGGATCTATTTCATTCATGATTGACAACATGCACTCTATAAATTTCAGAATTTAAGAACAAGATAGCGTACCTTGGTATGGAGAATTTCAAAACAAAGATTAGAAGCACTTGGGAAAACTTTTAATCTTCACTCCAATTCCACTTTACGCCCAAGATGTGTGGTCTCTCAATCAGTTTCCAAAGGGAGAATAAAAGTGTGTCTCACACTCTTTCTTTTCTCTACGATAAAAACCGCATTAAAAAATTCTGTATGTTTCTCCCTTTATAACTAACTGATTATCTAATTGGGCTGGCCTATTGGGCCTTTCCAATTGGGCTTTAGTGTGTGGCTTGGAATGGGACCAAAAGGGACCAACAAGACACTAGCTCCAATGGGCCTTGGGCTTTTCCGTCAACTCTTGACAAGTCCAAAGTTACCATTAATTATATTTAATACCACTATATAAATATAATTGCACTCTAGGTCTTATTAATAAATTATATCCCAAGACTTTATTTTACACGCAACCCCTTCATAAAATATTCGTAGTAATACAAAGTCATAAATGTAGACTGCCACTTTGTAAATTACTACATCTTATCCTTGAGTACCCGGTTTAATCCTCTAAAGTTATTTATCATATATTTATGAAATCCAATTTCATAAATATATACTTTAGTAATTTCTTACCAAAGTGGTAAGGCCTAACTCTCTGAATAACCAAACCCATTAAACTTATCTCAAGGGAATATTTTGTATCTCCATTAAGAGACTATGAATTCCATCTTGAGAATATATGTTCCATCAACACTAAATGTGGTTGCCCAACATACTGAGGTTTTGACCGTCACTTTAGATCTCACTCCTGATATATCAAAGCAACCTACATCTCATGATCAAGTCCATTATTCTCTCAGGATTAAGAGTTCATGCAAATAGAAGTCGTGAGATTTATTATTCATTTGACAGTCGTTAGGAGAATAATAAATCTCACAGCGGTCCAGTTCAATATGTCTTAACTCTTAAAACATATCAACATATCAACTAGAAGTCACTACTTCCATGATCAAGACAAATCATCTTAGTTGATACGTTATAGTCTTCCCAGATGAAATGCCCAATTTCATCACCGACTACGAACTATAAATTTTGAGTTTACAAAGAACTTGTGATTTATATCTTCTGTGACTTTTCACATAAATCACATACTATGCATCTCATGGACTATATGATAATGTCCAAATATTCATGTTACCATTATTTTAGATAAAAATAAACAACTTTATTAAACACAACATTAAGTCATACATAATGTCATACATAGCATCATACAATAGGATTTAAGGGCATATATCCTAACAAGAGGTTGTCATCTCATCATCACTAGAAGAGCTAATATACTCATCCTCATCCTCATCATCATCACCATCATCCTCATCTGCTGAAGCCTTTAGAAAAGGAGATGGAGAGGAAATGAATCCACCAAGGCGAGACTAGGGTCATGCTATACGACTGACACGAGTGTCATCTGACACAACTCATTAGAGAGAGTGTTAAGGCGAGTATCCATGTGCTGAAGCTACACCATGATAGCCTCCGGGATCACATCACCA
This sequence comes from Castanopsis chinensis, assembly GCA_032878915.1. Classification (NCBI taxonomy): domain Eukaryota; kingdom Viridiplantae; phylum Streptophyta; class Magnoliopsida; order Fagales; family Fagaceae; genus Castanopsis; species Castanopsis chinensis. The sequence goes on from JAVQMG010000130.1 coordinate 10,299,968, forward strand.
GCCAAGGAAGAAGGAGCAGAGGTGGAAGGAACAGCAGAAGCTGCAGGATCAGTAGACTCCACACGTGGCCGCTCTGATCAAAGTTGAGCCTCACTCCGTCAAACAGAACCAGCGTTGATGGCACCTATGGTGGTAAAATAAGGAGAATCAAGAATGGGAATGGAAAAATAGCAAAGGATCCATGTGATAGCCGAAGGAAAGATGGGCTTATCACAGGTCGTCGTATCCTAACAAAGATCAAGGATAGAAGTGATGAAGTGAGTGGGGAAGTCCATAGTGAGGTTCTCTAAGAAGGACAAAAGAAATCGAGCATGAAGCTTGGTGATAGAGTTATAGTGAGACAGTGGAGTAAGAACATACCATCACCATGTTAAGGAACCTCGGACCTTTTGCAAAGCCCGAGCATGGAGTGTTTTGCTTTCCACCCCATATGGAAGGTGTCTCACAGAAGTGAGAGAGAAGCTCGTCTCTGGACACAATCCTAAGACGCTCACAACCGGGGTAATCAGGATGCGATACCCTCAGAACATGTAGCACCTCGGATATAAGATCTGGGGTAACTACGATACATGTACTTGGAAATGTCGTGGCAAATCGAGGTACAAAGGTAACAATATCGTGTGTATTGGAGTAAAACTCCTGTATAAACATGATGGGACACCTCAAGGGTATCTCACAAAGAGATTCCCAGCCTCTAGTCCAAATGACAAGGGGGAAAGGAGTGTCGGAAAAGTCCGACAAAACAACATGGTGCTCCAGATGAACACCACGTTTCTGAAAGTTCCAAGGAAGTCCTGTTGGGCCTTCACATCACGGAACCAAACGTGAAGAAGGGGAACGAGAAGATTAAAAGAAGAAGACCCGGAACCAAGAGGGTTCTGAGCCAGAGTGTATTTAAACTTAGGTGCCATGCATAGTCTATCTGTGAGAGAGAGAGAGGGGGGGAGAAAGAGAGAAAACACATCACAAACAGAAGCAAAAAGAAAGAAAAAAGAGGATATGTATGCATGAACATGTGACGTACAAAAATAAATACATCATGGGTAAAACCTAATCCAAACCTACCAGAACACATTTCAACATAATCAAACAAACATCTAAACGCATGAAACATTGTTAAGATGCAGATGGAATGCAATGCATGATCATATAATGACAATATCACAAAGCCCAACCCAAAAATTTCAAGAAAAACTCAAAAGTCCCAAAAATTTTGAAAAAAAGAAACCCAAAAACCTAGGTCTAAAATGCATGAATGCATGAAAAGAGAGAAGATTAGAACACTTACCAAGTGTTGATCTTGATATAGTCTGAAAAGCATAAGGGAAGAAGGTTTTGAGTAAGAGAGAAGCGTTTGGGGAAAGAAAAAGAGCTTTCTATCTAGAGAGAGAGGAGAAAATGAAATCTGATTTCGTGCTTAGCCCTTAAATAGAAATCGCAGCTTGATGGATCGAGGAGCTATCGAGATCTGTCGAGCACTAAATCTCGACAGAAATGAATCTGTCGACGACAAAAATACCTCGATGGATCAAGAAGTTGTCTAGAATCTATCGACTAGACAGAAAATTTCTTGATGGATAGAGAAACTATCGAGACAAAGTCTAGAAAGCTTAATGGATCATGATTGCGTTAACTTTTGTTGAGACAAGAATAAGGAGGGGCTCGATAGATACGAATCTGTCAAGAAGTCATCAAGCTTAAAGAAAAAAGGTTTTTCAAAAAGTGGAAAAACACAAAGAGATGAATGGAACAAGCAAGCTACTCAAACATAGATCAAATCAACATATTAAGCTCTCAAAAACATCTCATAACAAGAAAAAAAATGCAAAGCATTCATAGAACCAAAAACACATTTACACACTAAACAAGTCTAACCATTTTATATTTCAAAAACAAGTTAAGACAATTTAGTGAGCATATATTAACTCATGTATTCCTTGTGATGGCCAAATCACATTATACCTGAACATGTATCAAAAGAAGCAAAGAATTTGCGTGTTGTGTGTGAAAACATATCAAGAGTGCAAAAGTGTCTCATATTATGATGATTTGAAATATGAGAAAAATCAAATACACTCACACACAATCATAACTGCTTGATGGAGACTATCACCTTAGAGGTACATCCTATAACTCTCACATCTCCTAGAAACACGCTTGCAACCATATTTCAAAGCATTTTGATTCTTTTTGCTTTTGATTTCTTTGCATATTTTTCTTTTTGAGCATATCATGCATGAACATATAAGAGAGTGAGAGAAGAAATACCCAATTATGTAAGCTTAACCATCACAATTTTGCTATGCCGTAGCACACAAATGTTATACATGATTAGTGGTGAGATGGTTATTAATGTCATTCTCATAGGATTTTTTAGTCATTCTCGTCAAAAAGAGTGATATGAGTGTTGAGTATAAAATATCATTTAATCATACTCATCACAAACACAAGCCACAAAGCTCACTTGCTTAGTTGTGCATTAAGATGTTTGTCTAAGTTACAAGAAATACAAAGTTTAGAAAATTTTGTTTCAATGGCCATCTAAGGTACACAAGTACCAATATACACAAACACATTTGTTTTTGTATTTTTCTAATTTTTCAATTTTTTTTATTTTTATGAAAAACAAAATAAAGCAAAACTGAAAACAAATAAACAAAAACATGTTAAACAAAAACAAAGTATAAAACTAGACTAACTCAAAAATAAGAAGGCAAAACAACCAGTAATGCATAATAATAAGGGGAGAGAAAGAAAAAGTGACTAAATCACTTTGAGCCTTTTTCCTTTCACACCTTGGAAGGACCTTTCCTTTGAGCGAACCTTTGATCTGGAGGTGAGGGGGAAGAGTTGAAACCGTTCAAGTTCGAAAGGAACATGAGGGCATTGAGAAGATCTCTAAGGGGAGCACAAGAGGATGGAAACTGATTCTGGTTTCCAAACTAAAGCGTACTATTGCTTTGCTAAGTGGCTAACCACTTGCAAAAATTTAGACGAGTATATCCTAAAGCTCCATAGTGATGACAGAACTGCAGCTTCTTTTGTTGAGATTTTTTATTGTTAACTTTCTTAGTTCTAGGGTTTCTAGTCTCTTTCTTTTCAACCTTAGCGGGTGCTCCTTAGAATTAACATTATCAGCAGATGAGACAAACACAGTTATACTAGATAAGGCAATATTAGGAGAAGAGAAATTATACTCCAACCCGATTTTATTAGAAGCAACTTTTTGAAAGCTTAGCATTTTATCAAGCTTTGCACTAGAAGTCCTCTCCAATTGAGCTCTAACCTGGGATAGTTCTACTTCAAGCTTCTTTGTCCTTTTAGCAAGAAAGTTGTTCTTAAACCGCAAAGCTCCAATGGTTTGATTTGCTTCATCAACCTTTGTAAAGAGTTCCTCTCAATCAAGCTCCACATCACTCAGCTTCTTGGTGGCCAGCCTATACAGTTTCTTATGCTTCTCAGAAACTTTGTACAACTTAGCATAGGCTGTATGGATGTCATCTTGTTCATCCACTTTCTCAAACTTAGATTCCACCAAGTGCTCTTCTTCATCTACTTCTTCTACGATCCCCTCAGCAGGATCCACTGTAGTAGTGAAGGCATTCAAGATTCCCTCTTCATCACTGTCATCTGACTCAAACTCATGGTTGGTGTCCCTCAAGGTAGCAGCAAGAGCGTTGCTTTTCCCAATTGTCTTGAGTTTTGTTGGACATTCTTGTTTCATATGCCCAAAACCTTGACATCCGAAGCACTTTAGTCCGAAGGGAATAGTGTACTGACCGCCATCCTTAGCATCCTTCCTTCCTCTGTCTTGGCTCTTGAATTGAGAAGAACTGGTTTGCTTAAGGTTCTTGTCAAATCCCTTCGCATTGACATTCTTCATGAACTTCTTTAATTGCCTAGTGATATAGGATTTCATCTTGGAATCTTCATCATCAGAAGACTCATCTGTCTCATTTCTTTTTGCCTTCAATGCCATGCTCTTACTTTTGCTTCCTTTCCTAATTTTAGTCAAACCCAATTCATAGGTTTGCAAGTTGCCCTGCCAGCTTTGTCAAAGGAATAGAGTCAATATCCTTTGATTCTTCAATGGCAGTGATCTTGGCATGAAATCTCTCAGACAGAGACCTTAGCACCTTGCTTATAACCTTGGATTCGAGATAATTTCCCCAAAATTAAAGGCTAATTTAACTATGTTCTTCAGCTTGGCATAGAATTCATCAAACAACCACTACAACAAAATGTAACTATAGTGACGAATTTTAGTGAGGAAAATTTTTTTGTTGCAAAAAAGTACCATATAGCGACGAAATTTATATTTCGCCGCTATTTATAAAAAAAATTTGGTAACCTTTAGCGATGAAACATTAATTTCATCGCTATAGAGGGTGCTGCATTAGAGGCGCGAAATGAAATGGATCTACAGCGACGGATTTTTTCGTCGCTAAAAGTTCTAGTTTTTTGCAAAGAAACAATTTCGTCGCTAAAGGTGCTGTAATTATGCTTTTAGTGGAGAAACATGTTTCATCGCTAAAGGAGACAATTAGCGATGAAAATACTTCGTCGCTGAAAAGAATAACATAAGATTTGTGTAAAGCATCTGCGACAAATTCAAATTCGTCACTAAAAGCAATGAATAGCGACGAAACTAAATTCGTCACTATAGATACATTTAGCGACAAAACATAGATTTCGTCGCTATAGAGGGTGCTGAATTAGGGGCGCCAATGAAAAAGTGTAGGCGCAAAAGAAATGGAGCTACAGCGACCAAATGTTTTCATTGCTAAAAGTCATAGTTTTTGGGACGAAACAATTTCATCGCTAAAGGTGCTGCTTTCATGCTTTTAGTGACGAAATTGGTTTCGTCGCTAAAGAGAGCAATTAGCTACGAAAATCCTTTGTCACTGAAAAGAAAAACACTTGATTTTGTGGATCATCTGCTACGAACTCAGATTCGTCGCTAAAGGTAATAAATAGTGATGAAACTGAATTCGTCGCTATAGATGTCCAATATGTACCCCTTTAACTCTCTTTTTTTTTCCCTCACTTATTCGGCAATACCCAGTCCTAGTCCTAGTCCCTCACACCGATACCCATACCCACTCCAAATCAAACCAGCGAGCTTCAGCAACGCTCCAGCACCGGCGAGCTACGCAGCGCTCTAGCTACGCTTCGCATCGGCACTCCAGCAACGCATCGCGGTGCTCCAGTGACGCTTCGCGTCAGCGATCCAGTGACGCATCGCGATGCTCCAGTGACGCTTCGAGTCGGCACTCTAGTGACGCTTCGCGTCGACGCTCCAGCGACGCATCGCGTAGGCACTTCAACGACGCTTTGCTTTAGAGCTCCAGTGACACATCGCGTCGGCACTTTAGAAATGCATCGTGGCGCTCCAGCGATGCTTCGTGTCGGCGCTCTAGCGACACATCGCGGCGCTCTACAAGTTAACCATTTCTTTATCTAACATCCTGTTTGGTTCCTATGAAAAAATAAAATAAATAAATAATATTAGCATATGATTAAGACCTAAATGAATACTTTTTTTAAATTTTGGTTTAAATATTATGGACCTAGTAAGAGTGGAATTGATCGGTTTTGGTTTTGGTTGTGTAGGGAAAGAAAATTCTTGATATTAATTATCCAGTCGGTCCTTTCAGCACTAAGGTTAGTACTTAATGCATTGCTTAACTTGTGAAAATGATGTTTTTGCATGTGTTGATTGGTAAGATTCATTGCTTGTGGCTCAATGATACCACTCAAACAATGTTCTTATAAAAAGAATAACTAAGGCTTTTACATTCTTGAAGTACACTGATTCCTCACCCTTGATAATGTCTGCAATAGGCATAACAAGACTAAGTTCCAAGCACAGATGAATGCTTCCCAAAACATAGCTAAACAACACTCGTGGACATACCCATCGAACCCCAAATGCAAAAATGGTAACAGACGATTGATAAATTAAAATTCATGGATTCAAACTAGTGTTTTAAGGCATAGATTTTAAGGAATCTGTTATGAATCAGAAATGCTTTTGCCTAACTTGGTTTATAGTTTCTCTCTATGTGCTTACTTCGTTTCTGTTGTATGCTTATCATCTAATACTCCTTTATTGTTTATGATTCCTCTGGTTAAATTATATAACATATGAAAAAAGGGTGTTAGCTTATAGTTTGGCCATTGCTTCAAACCATCATTGTATAGTTCTTGCAAAAAAATAAATTTAAAAGGTCAAAGGTAGGAATGTCGTTCATTCTATGCTACTAGATTTTCCCACCTCACTGCTCCCAAATCATTCTCTACAAGTTTATTCTCTGTTTGGGTTTTTTCTTTTTTGGGTTTTTGTTATTATTTTTTATTTTCTTTTCTGGGTTTCTTTTTTGGGTTTTCTAGGTGGAGGAGAACATATACAAATTCGCCAAGAAGGGTTTGTCACTGGAAGCAAGATCCTCCTTGTTCTCAAGGCCCACGGTGCTTTCTTTTTTCTTCTATTTTTGGTGTAATATTTGAGCTGTGTTTAGATTCTGAGAAATTTTCATTTGGTTTAGGTGAGAAATTTGATTGAGAAATGATAGATAGGTAGTTGTCATTGTGAATAAGAGGAGAAATTAGGTATTGTGATAATGTTCCGTAGGATGAAAGAAACTGAATTCCGATTATAGTATTTAAGCAATTGAGTAGCTGAACAATAAAGAGAAGTTATCATTAGGGACTCAATTTCGTTATGTCTTCCGGTTATAACGTTATTTATTTATTTATTTATTTCTCTTTGTTTTATGGTTTAGTTAGTTATTTTAGATTATTGTTTGTGCTCCTCAATTTTCAATTTTGTTTCTCTTTTTATAGCATAGCATTTCAACAGTGAATGTCCCTTTTGGCAAAAACTAGTGATTTGTCACTCCTCGCCTGGTGCCTTCGCTTCTTCTTTTTATTATGATAAGATCATTTTTAAGACTGAAGTATTTATAAATTTAACTTTTATTTTGCAGGCTAAATACACATTATTTGCAATAACTTTGGATTTTTTCTGAAAGTTGTAAGCTTAGCTTGAGCAAAGTAAGTAAATTTTAGTTAAAAACTTGTAAAACTCTATACTTACGATGTTGGAAATTGGATTTATGGTGGTATGTTGTGTTGGAGCAAACGGGTGGCTTGCATGGTGTTATAAGGTGGTTTAAATACATATTGGGAGTGTTTTTTCAATTCTTGCAAATGTGAATGAGTATTGTTAATTAGATATGATGAATATTACTTTATTAGATTTAAATACTTGTAAACTCTATACTTGTGATATTGGAAATTGGATTTGTGGTGAGGTTTTGTGTTGGAGCAAGCAGGTGGCTTGCATGGTGTTATAAGGTGGTTTAAATTCATATTGAGGGTGTTTTTAGTTTCTAGCAAATGTGAATGGAATTTGTTGACTAGATGTGATGAATAGTACTTTAATTGATTTCAATACTTTTAAACACTCTATACTTGTGATGTTTGTGAATGGTTTTGTGGTGGGTTGTTGTGTTGGAGTCAGCGGGTGGCTTGCATGGTGTTATAAGGTGGTTTAAATTATATTGGGAGTATTTTTAGTTTCTTGCAAATGTGAATGAAATTTGTTGACTAGATGTGATGAATAGTACTTTAATTGTTTACAATAAGTGGTTTAAATTCATATTAGGAGTTTTTTTAGTTTCTTGCAAATGTGAATGAACCTTGTTGATTAGATGTGATTAATAGTACTTTAATTGATTTCAATACTTGTAAATACTCTATACTTGTGATGTTTGTGATTACTTTTATAGTGAGTTGTTGTGTTGGAGCAAGCGGGTGGCTTGCATGGTGTTATAAGGTGGTTTAAATTCATATTGGGAGTGTTTGAGTGTGCAATGTATATTTGTTTAAGTAATAATATAGACTTGTGCATTTATGAATGAGATAGAACTTTATCTAAGTAGCTTATAGACTTAGGTGTTAGAATACATTATACATGAGTTGTCCTTATTTTACTAAAGTAGCATTCACTTTATTGTAGTCAAACATGGATAAAAGTTGGATAACATTGGGTAAGATACCTGATGGCAGATTAAGTCATCCATATATTGAAGGGGTTAGTGCATTTATTAATTTCGCAAGAGCGGTTGTGGACTTGAGTGGTAATATTTAGTGCCCATGTATTCACTGTGTGAATTGCTACCGACAATCTCCTCAAACTGTACGTATACATTTGCTTCATCGTGGGATTATACAATTTTACATTAATTGGTATAATCATCGAGAATCTCGTGTATTGAACTAGAATATTCGTGATAATGAAATGTCGGATGGTGATCATATGGATGGTATCGATACCTTGGTAGGTGATCGAATTAGAGGGAAACCAAGAAATGCAACCGAAGATGAGGAAGTGCGTAATTTTGACAAACTTGAGGAATATGCAAAGCGTGAGTTGTATCCGAGTTGCACTGATTATAGTATCTTGAAGTTTGTTATTGAGATGTTGAATGTAAAGGTAATGACCAACTTGAGTAATAAGGGACTTGATATGATGCTAGAATTACTGACAAAGGTTTTACTGAAAGGTAAATTGGTTCCAAGGTCAACTTATGTAGCAAAGAAGATATTACGTGACTTGGGCATGTCATACGAGCATATAGATGAATGCAAAAATGATTGTGCACTATTTTGGAAGGAAAATGAAAACCTTGATAAATGTCCAGTGTGTAAGGCGCTTAGGTATAAGGATACACGTGCCTAAGGTAAGAAGATTCCTCATAAGGTATTGCGTTACTTCCCGTTGACACCGAGACTAAGGAGGTTGTACATGTCAGGCCAAAGAGCTAAGGACATGAGATGGTATATAGAAAAATGTGTGGACAATGGGATAATGAGGCATCCGGCTGATAGTGAGGAGTGGAAGGAGTTTGATTTGCAACATCCTAATTTTGCCCTCGAACCTCGCAATGTAAGGCTGGGGTTGGCTACAGATGGATTTAACCCTTTTAGGAATATGAACAACAACTATAATATATGGCCTATCATACTTATCTCCTATAACCTACCGCCTTGGTTGGTTATGAAGGAGCCATTTTTTATGTTGTCATTGCTTATTCCTAGTCCTCGTCAACCGGGAAACGAGATTGATATTTACTTGAAACCATTGGTTGTCGAGTTGAAGGAGTTATGGGAAGAATGTGTAAAAACTTATGATGCTTATAGAAAAGAGCATTTTCAGATGCGTGCATCTTTGTTGTGGATAATACATGACTATCCTGGATTTGGTAACGTGTGACTATCCTGGATTTGGTAACGTGTCAAATTGGTCAAAGGTAAGTATTTTGTACAAGCTTCCATATTGGAAAAATAATAAGCTTAAGTATAACATTGATGTCATGCATGTGGAGAAGAACATTAGTAAGAGTACTTATGGTACTTTATTGGGCATTGAGGGGAAAAACAAGGACACCGACAAGGCACAGATAGACTTGCAAAATATGAACTTTAGGCACACGTTACATTTGAAACAACGTCCTGATAGATCATATGACAAGCCTCAGGCTTTCTTTTCATTAAGCCCAAATGAAAGGAATGGTTTCTATGACCTTTTGAAATCAGTCAAGTATTCGGATGGCTATGCAGCCAACATATCAAGGTCAGTGAATGCAAAAAGTGGTAGATTATCTGGTTTGAAAAGCCACGACTGTCATGTGCTACTAAAACGAATTCTTCCAATTGGGTTGCAAGGATTTGCATATAAAGATATTAGTATTGTATTGTTTGAGTTGGGCAACTTCTTCCAAGACTTATGCTCAAGGGCCTTAAAGCGGACTGAATTAGAGAAACTAAAAGAACGTATAGTTCTTATACTATGCAAACTTGAGAGGTTCTTTCCTCCAGCATTCTTTGATGTTATGGTCCACCTTGCTATTCACTTGCCTTGAGAAGCAATTCTAGGAGGCCCGGTACAATATCGGTGGATGTACCCAATTGAAAGGTAATTAGATCCCTTGATTCATCCATCAATTGCATCTTTCCCATATGGTATAAAATCACATAATGTCCATATTTTCTTCTCGTAGGTACCTTGAAAAATTGAAAAGATACGTTTCCAACCGAGCTCGACCAAAAGGTTCGATTGCAGAGGCTTACATTCTCAAAGAATGTATTAACAACTAGTCTTTGTATATTGATGGGATCGAAACTGTGCATAATCGAAGAGAGAGAAATGATGATTTTGGTGAATTTAGCAAAGGATTGATAGTTTTTTCATAGACTGCTCGACTCACAGGTGGTAGGCGGAATGATGGCAACTTGTCTCGTGCATTACTTGATACTGCTCATTGGTACTTATTGTACAATACTCCTGAGTTAGAGCCTTATTTAAAGTATGTGATTTCATATGCATGTATTGTTTGATTAAGTTTTGAATATTATCTGCAATGCTTAGCTGAAAATAAATCACCTTATTTTTAATAGTGAACACAAAAGCACATTGCATAATCCTACTGGTGAAGCCATAACTCAAATCCATCGACAAGAGTTTCCCAAGTGGTTCAGAGAACAAGTAAGATATTTGAAAGTTAATCACACACTAATAAAAATTAAACATTTAAATAGTTTCGTCATTGCTTATTACTAATTAATATCACTTGTTGTATGTCATTATAGATGAATAGATTGAAAGTTAGCAAGTCACCAGAAGCAACTAAACAGCTATGGTCATTAGAAAATGGTCCTAAGCCGCATGTGAAGAAGTACACAGTTTGTATGGTCAATGGTGTAAAGTTCTATACAAGGGACCTAGACAATCGTCGTGTAACCCAAAACAGTGGTGTATGCATCGAAGGGGACCATGAGGGAGAAATGCACAACTTTTATGGTCATGTATGCAAAATTTGGGAATTGGAGTATGTGTTTCGCCATAAAGTTGTTTTGTTCTAGTATGAATGGTACAATACTAGTACCAATGGTCGAAGGAGAACGATAAGAATCGATGCACACTGCACAAGCATTGATGTTAAAAGTCGGTGGTATGAAAATGACCCTTTTATACTTCCTAGTCAAGCGAGACAAGTTTTTTACCTTCAAGATACCAAAATGGGTGAACCTTGGAAAATTGTGCAATCCATCCAACACAGGGGAGTGTTTGATGTCCCGGAAGCCGGGGGTGGAGAATCCAATGATAATACAAAAGATAGTGACACATTTCAACGAGAAGCGATTGTTGATGTCGTCTTTGTCAATGTTGAGGACAATATTATTGAGTATTGTATGGGTGATGTTGAAACTAAGGTTGTTCTTGAAGGTAGAACTTCGGGAGATGCTAATCAAAATGAAATGCATGACATACCTAATGTTGATTTTGATATGGATTATGATATGTAGAGTTCATAAAAATTGTCTTAAATGTTGTGTGTTTGTCTTAAAGTTTTATGCTTCTCTAAGTAGCAATTGTTTTAAAGTTTTGTACTTATCTTGAACTTGATATGGATATTGATGTGATCATTTTTTGTGTTGAGGTTTTAGTAATTGTGTTCAAATTTAGCACTTGTGAATTGCTTGATATAGATAATGATGTGGAATATGATATGTAAAGTTAGTAGTAATTGTTATTGAGATGTTTTGTAGTTATCTTGAACTTGATATGGATATTGATGTGGTCATTTATTGTGTTGAGTTAGTAGCAATTCTATTCAAATTTTGCACTTGTGAATTGCTTGATATGGATAATGGTGTAGACTATAATATTAAGTTAGTAGCAATTGTACTTATCTTTCATGTCAATACATAGTTTCAAAAAATGCCCAAAAAGGCCAAATACGCTTATAATATATCAAAGTATGAGATGGCAAGATTGGATAGAATGAGGCAAAACCAAGAGAGAATTGACGCTTTGGGATTGAAGCACATCTCAACTTCTCTAAAGGATTCTGCTCAGTCCAATTGTGCAAGAGAGAAAAGAAGTAGAGTTAGTGTTATGGTAGATGATGATTATGTACCACCTATTGGTGACGATGACACTGATGATGAGTCATCTAATCCTATAATCCATAAGGTACAATAGATGTTCCATAAGGTATAATAGATGATAATAACTTTGTTGTTTTATTATTTGTAATGACTTTGTTGTTCCATTATATGTATGTTTGTTAGTTATAGATGGCACCAGGACGGCTTACACGCTTGCGAGGTGAGGCATCTATTCTGGTGGTCCAATCTACGGTTCAATCTACGGAAACACCTCCTGAGGTAAATCCTCTTGCCCAAAGTTCTTCTAGTGTAGAGGCGCAGGCTACAGACGCATTAACTAGCACTACTGGTAATTACATAGAGATTATATTTCACTTAATTTACTATTGAGATTATACTTCACTTAATTTAACATTGATAATGTTTAAATAGGATCGGCTAGCAAAAATACCCATGGAACAACACGAGGTATAGCAGTTCAGGCACTTGTTGAAAAAAATGGTAAGCTGCCAGTATGTATAGCTACGGAGTATGATGCTCCTATTGGGAAGAATGCGTACAAGCTTGTCAATCAAATTGGCATACAAGTACGAAGTAATTTGTCTAATTACAATGTGAAAAATTGGAAAAGTGTTGATATTGCTACTAGAGATATGGTACTTCAAAATATAGCGGTAAATTTACATTGATAACGTCTAACTTGTCTTTGTTTTCACTAAGTATATTAAATTCATATAATAATATTTTTATAATGCATATACACTTCATTTTACAGGATCAGTTTGAGCTACAAGGAGATTCCAACTTGATAACGAAAGCATTAAATACAAAATGTGGAAGATTATTGAGTTGCAACTCCAACAAGTTGCATCAAACTTATAAAAAGCTTGTAGAATCTCATGGCCCTGACTATGCAAGAAGCCACCCACCAAAGAATGCCACACTTGAGCAATGGATGGGAAATGGACTAATAAGGATTGGCTGGTAAATTATTTATGCGTATATTTTTATTATCCAATGTTTACTATATTATGTTGTCAAATGATTAACTTAATACTTAGATAAAGTAAACATATATTTTTTAATTCATGATTTAATAAGTATCTTGAATGTTCTTTATTAGGAAAAATCAAGAAAGAACTCTAAAAATAGGAAGAAAACTTCAGGCAAACAAAGATGCGAGACAAAGGCACTTGCTGTTAGGGTCGATAAGGAGGTGCATGTTTTTTTCATTTTTTTAAACCTCAAAATATTACATGTTGTGATTAATTAACTATATCTATCTAACCCTCGAATGTTAATTAATCAGACAAATAAAAATGGCCGTCAAGTTCTTGAATTGGCAAAAATCTTCAAAGATGTTCATTTCAATCCAAATACAAATATGTGGATACACCATGAGGATGAAGTGACATATGTATATGTATCATTCCATTCCTATCATGTTTGTAAAGCTATAATATATGTAGTATTAATGTTGTGATTGTTTGTTTCTTTTTCTCTTTCAAATGATAGGAAACTATTCTCAAAGTGCAAGAGGATCATTGTCAAGATCCTAATGCAATTCCCCTTAAAAAAGAGGAGATCTCAAACTTGGTTTTTAAGAAGTCTGGTATTGTAAAAGGACTTGGCATGAGACCTTCTTCTTCTCTAGTAACCACCGCTTCATCTAGTTCCTTAGTGGAGTATATCCAACGGCTAGAAGATGAGATAATTGAACTCAAAGAGGCAAAAACTAGAGACCAAGAGGAGCGAGTTAGGGACCAAGAGGAGCGAGCTAGGGACCAAGAGGCATGAACTAAGCAAGAAAATGTCCAACAGAATATTCTTAACTTTTTGAGAAGTAAGGGTTATGATGATGCTCTTACCTATGGGGGTGGTTCATCTTCAAGTTAAAACACTTATTGGTTAGTACTTTATATTACACTTGAAAATCTATATTTACTTTCTACAACTTATACATTAGGAGTTGTGATTTTAATTCATTGGTGTGGCCACTATTAATGCATTGTTAGAAATGTTTCTTATAACATAGTTAATGTTTTTACTTTATGATTCTAATGTAGTATTGTTTTTATGTTTGTGCAAATTTCTTATTGGTGGCTTTTAGGGGATTTACTTTTGGCATTACTTGAAGACATATGAGGACATCTTTCATTAGCTCTAATTATATTATGCTACACTTTTTGTATTGTTATAAAACATCTTGAGTTATTGTATGTGTTGCAAACAATTATTGTATGGAAGGAGTTTGAATTGAATACTTCTTTTATTTTTTACTTGTGGAATGTATAGATCTTTTTTTATAAATGTATTGTTGAAATAAATGTGTTATTCAAATTTGAGGTTTTAATAATGTAATAACAAGTTACAGGTTAATATCAAAGCTATGAAAAAAATAAAAACAGAAAATAAGTTTTAGCGACGAATTTTTTCGTCACAAATATAGCAACAAAAATTTTTTTTAGTGACGAAATATCTCGTCACTAAATGTAGCAAAATTTTGTAAGAAATGGCTTTAGTGACGAAAATTTTGATCTCTACGTGTTCTTGGATTTTCTTAAAAATAGTTTTAGTGACGAATTTTTTCGTCGCTATATGTACCCGAAAATAGTTTTAGTGACGAAATTGTTCGTCACTAAATATGATTTAATAAACTGAAGTGCTTTTAGTGACGAAATATTTTTGTCACTGAATAGTGTTTTTAGTGAGGAAAACATTTAGTGACGAAATGTTTTCGTCGCTAAAAGTTTTTTCTTTTTAAAACAAGTCGGGCTTTTAGTGACGAAATTTTTTGTCGCTAGGACTTTTAGCGACGAGGTTTCAGCGACAAAATGAGTTTCGTCACTAAAAGTCCGATTTCATCGCTAAAGGTTCTTAGTGACAAAAAACTGGACTTTTAGTGACGAATTTTTTCCTCACTAAAAATACATTTTATTGTAGTGAATTCATCCTCCTCCATCTTAATCTCTTCAAAACGCGTAGTATACCTTTGAAGCTTTGAATTCTTGATAGCCTTAGTCCCTTTATAAGTTGTCTAGAGGATAGTCCATGCTTCCTTAGTAGTTTCAGTTGAGGATATCTTCTTGAACTTCTCATTAGTGACTACACTGAATAGAACATTCAATGCTTTGCTATTGAAGTTTGCCGCTTTGATCTTGGCATCATCCCATTCAACCAGTGCTTCCTTTGGCTTAATCTAGCCAATCTCCACAACTTGCCACACCTTCTCATCTAAAGACTACAAGAAAGTTCTGATGCGTACTTTCTAGTATGCATAGT
Source organism: Castanopsis chinensis (assembly GCA_032878915.1). NCBI lineage: Eukaryota > Viridiplantae > Streptophyta > Magnoliopsida > Fagales > Fagaceae > Castanopsis > Castanopsis chinensis. Next base: position 10,315,208 of record JAVQMG010000130.1, read on the forward strand.
TAGTGTCATCATATAAAGAAGGTATATTAAGAGATAGGGTATCTATCGAGCAGCTGTCAAACATCGGGGCTAAAGCAGCCTTTTAAACCGATAGATGCTATCTGTCTAGCTAATTTATGAGCTTTAAAATCCAACACTTCATCACTTGTTTCTTGGACAGATTTGTATGGCTTTCATACTTAGACTTGAAACCTTGTTCCTTGAAGTATTAAACACATCCTAAATCTACCAAATTACAAGTAAAGTGCATTTTGTCAGAGGATTAGCCAATTCTATATTGACATATGTTCCTAACATCATTCACATATGTCCTAAAAATCTCCCCCTTTGGCAATCTGTGACAAAACCACAACAAACAAATGAACACGTGAGAAAAGTCATAAATCAATTAACTCATACTCACTTGTTAAATACAATAAAACTATCCTGACACAAACTCTTGAAAAACTTTGCAAGTAGAGAGTTTATGGTAAGAAGACTTTGACAACCTGTATTTCTAAAACACTTTAAACAAAACTCATTAAAGCATCTTAATGTGAAATAGAAATAAAAGATTGCATACAAATAATAAGAAGCATGTACATAAAGAGAGAAAAGAAACAACACATGTAGAGATAAGTGAAAGAACTGTAATAACAACCTCAAATATCATCGTAAATGCTAGGTTTGCTATCACAAAGTGGTCACAAGACCAAAGATACAAGAACTAAGTATCTAAAAGATAAAGAAAAGAAAAGATACATAAGTCCTCACTACATCCCCCAACAAGTATAGACACTCCCCTCTAACAATAATCACCTTATACTAACTCTCCCCCTAAATACATGACTACTCTCATATCCCAAAACTACTCCTCCCAGTGAAGAAAAAGAAGTGGTACTAAAGCTGGACACCTGGCGGATCAGCTGCTGGTACACCTGGACAGATAGAGTATCTATCGAGGTAAGAGATCTCTATCGAGGGTCTATCTATCGAGAATTAATGAGGCTTCACAGCTTCCCGATCGATACGAGGTATCTATCGAGGTTACGGGAATGAGAATTTCCAAGTATCGGATTTTTGGGCCAGATCTTTTGTATTTTCTGTAGGGTTTGTTTCTCACAACCCTAGGCATATATAAAGCATATTTTTGAGGCCGTCACATAGAATACAAGGAGAACACATGCAAAAGGTGACCAAAGCCTAATTCTCTCTGAAAGAAGCTACTGCGTCTTTGCGCCTTAGGGTTTTGTAACCAACATCGTGTGTATGAAGTAGAGAACTTTGCAGATTTTTCAAGAATGACAAAGAACAGAAGATTGGACCAAGAAACAAGTGAAGAAAAAGTGTGCTAAAGTAACTCAAGCAGTCATCTCATCAGTACTGGAAGAGCTAGCACCATTATCCTCATCACTATCGCCATCAAAGCCACCATCGTCGTCCTCATCCTCAAAAGTCTCAAGAGAAGGAGTAGAAGTCTCGATGAAACCACCAAGGCGAGCCTATTGTCGTGCAATATGACCGACACTGGTGTTCACCTGACACAATTCATCGCTGAAAGTGTCAAGGCGAGCATCCATGCGCTGAAGCTGCGCCATAATCGCCTTGAGGGTTACACCATCCACGGAAGAAGAAGGAGCAGGTGTGGATGGAGCTGAAGAAGCTAGAGGTGTCGTCGTCTCTGTCTGTGGCAGCTTTGGTCAAACTTAGGCCTTACTCTATTTGACAATCACCTCATCAAATGGCACACATGATAGGAAAAGGATTCGACATGAGAAAGGAGACAGAAAAATAGCGAAGGATACTTGTGATAGCTAAAGGAAAGATAAGCTTATCATGAGTCGTAGTATCCCTATTTACATGTATGAGGGAAAGGATGAAAGGAGAAGGGAAGTCTATAGTAAGGTTCTCTAAGAGAGAAAACAAAAATCGAGCACGAGGCTCTGTGATAGAGTTATAGCGAGACAAAGGATGGAGAATGAATGTCATCACAATGTTAAAAACATTAGACCTTTAGCAAAGGCCGAGCAATAGGTGTTTTGATGACAACCCCAAAAAGAATAAGTCTCATAAAATAGAGACATAAGCTCGTCTTTAGACACAGTCTTAAGACAATCATAGCTAGGGTAATCAGGATACGCTACCCTCAGGACGTGGAGCACCTCGGATACAAGATCTGAAGTGACCAAAATGTGTATACCTTGAACGCGAGTAGAAAAAAAAGGTACTGAATAATTGAATCCATGCATATTGGAGCAAAACTCCTGTATGATCATGGAGGGACAAACCAAGATGCCATAAAGTGCCTCCCAACCCCTACTGTAGATGACAGTGGGAAGGTCAATATCGAAAAAATCCAATAAAATGACTTGGCGTTCCAAATGAATGCCTTGTTGAGAAAAGTTCTCCGTGAAGTCCTTACGGGCTTTCTCATCATGGAATCGAAGATGAAAAGGGGTAGAATTAGAGGAAGATGCCCTAGAATGAGGAGGATTTTAGGACGAAGTGGATTTACGCTTAGGTGCCATGATGCAAACTGAAAGAAGGAGAGAAAGGGAGACAAGCAAAAAAGTACCAAACAGTTTGATATCAAAAGATAGAAACATGAAGGTACGTATGAATGAAAAATGCATAAGCATGTGACATGAAACAATAAAAACATCATGGGCTCAGCCCAATCCAAACCTACCAGCACACAAGCTTGCAACAAAGTAAACACTCATTTAAAATGCATGTGACATTGTTATAATGCACTTTGATGCAATGCATGATGATTTAAACTCATTTAAACAAATACCCATCCCAAAAATTTGGCAAAAACCTCAGCAATTTTCAAAAATCCCAAAAATTTTCAAAAACCCCCAAAACTTAGGTCAAAATTAATGAAATGCATAATACTGGAGAGAAAACAGATCATACCAGATGAAGAAAACTTAATTTGGGCCAAAGATCAAATGGGGAATGTGAAAAGGTTGAGTTTGAGGTGTTTGGGAAAAGGAGAGACACTTTTCTATTAACAGAGATCAGGGAGAAATTAGAAAGAATTCCCACTAACCCTATATATAGACTAATACACAACTCGATAGATCAAGAGGTGTCCACAGCAAAAGAACCTCGACAGATCAAGCAGCTATTGAGAAGATAGAAACTTTCTCGATGGATCGAGAAGTTGTCAGGAAGTTATCAAGACAAATTCTCAAAAACTTCAATGGATCGAAATTGCAATAGCAGCTGTTAAGAAAGGAAGCACAAGAGGCTCAATAGATAGCCTAGCTATTAAGAGGTATTGAGAAGTTGTAGAGATTACTTAAAAACAGTTTTTCAAAGGAGAGAAAAACACAGAAATGGATGCACTCAAGCATGCTACTCAACCAAAGATCTAATCTACATTTTAAACTCTAAAAAACATCTCTCAACAAGAAAAATGTCAAGCATTATATCCAAAGCACACACATACACACTAAACAAGTCTAACCAATTTTATATTTCAAAAACAAGTTACGACAATTTAGTAAGCATACATTAACACAAATATTCATTGTGATGGCCAAATCACATTGTACCTGCACATGTATCAAGTGTAGCAAAGAATATTGCATGTTGTGTGTGAAAAACATTGCAAGATTGCATAAATGTCTACATGATATGACGATTTGAGATATAAGCAAATCAATTTAACTAACACATGATCATAACTGCTTGATAGGGACTATCACCTTTGAGGTACATCCTATAGCTCTCACATCTCCTAAAAAACACGCTTGCAATCATATATAAAGCATATTTATTGTTTTTGCTTTTTTTGTCTTTGCATATTTTCTTTTAAGCATATCATGCATGGGCATATAAGAGAGATAAAAGAAATATCCAATTATGTTAAGCTTTTGACATTACACTTTTGCTATACCAAAGCATACAAATGTCATTTCATGATTAACGGGCAACAGTGGTGAGATTGGTATTTATGCCTTTCTCTTAGAATTTTCTAGTCCTACCCGTCAAAAAGAGTGATACAATTGTCAAATACAAAAGATTACTTAATCGTACTCATCACAAACACGAGCCACAAATCTTACTTGCTTAATTATGCATAAAGATGCTCATCTAAATTATAAGAGATACAAAATTTAGAAAATTTTGTTTTAATGGTCATTCAAGGTACACAAGTACCAATGTACACATCCATACACTGTTTTTGTATTTTTCTGATTTTTCAATTTTTTTTTATTTTTATGAAAAACAAAATAAAGTAAAACTAAAAACAAACAAACAAAAACATGTTAAACAAAGCAATACATAAAATTAGGCTAACTCAAAACAAGAAAGCAAAACACACAAGTAATGCAAGCAAAAATAAAAAGGGAGAGAAAGAAAAGTGATAAAATAACTTTAAGCATTTTTCCTTCCACACCTTGGAAGAACCTTTCCTTTTAGCAAACCTTTGAACCGGCGAAACGGGGGAAGAATTGCAACCGTTCAAGTTCGAAAGGAACATGAGAGCTTTGAGTAGATCTCCAAAAGGAGTAAGAGACGATGGAAACTAACTTTGGTTTCCTGATGGGATCATACTATTACTCTATTGAGAGGCTAACCACTTATAGCAATTAGGTCAAGTATGTCCAGCTGCTCCACAGTGATGGCAGAGATGTTGCTTCTTTTGTTTAGGCTTTTAGGTATTGCCCTTCTTAGCCCTAGGGTTTTTGGTTTCTTTCTTAGCAATCTTACGGGGTGCTCCCAAGATATATTTACCCTTGTTTATGTTCTCACTAGCTAAACTAGGTTTGATATCATTGTTCTCAGATTCAACATTATTAGCAGGTGGAACAAAAGTAGTAGTACTGGAAGAAGCGATATTAGGAGAAGAGAAATAATACCCTAAACTAGTTCAATCAAAAGCAGATTTTTGAAGGCTGAGCATCTCATTAAGTTTTGCACTTGAAGTTCTCTCTAGCTGAGCTCTAACTTGGAACAATTCTACCTCAAGCTTCTTGGTCTTCTCAGCCAAGAAATTATTCTCAAACCTCAGTGCTCTAATAGTCTAATTGGCTTCATCAAACTTTGCGGAGATTTCTTCTCTTTCAAGCTCCACCTCTCTAACTTGGAACAATTCTACCTCAAGCTTCTTGGTCTTCTCAGCCAAGAAATTATTCTCAAACCTCAGTGCTCTAATAGTCTAATTGGCTTCATCAAACTTTGCGGAGATTTCTTCTCTTTCAAGCTCCACCTCGCTAAGTTTCTTAGTGGCCAACCTATACAACTTCTCATGCTTTTCAGAGACCTTGTATAATTTTGCATAAACTGTGTGGATGTCATCTTGTTCATCCATCTTCTCAAACTTAGACTCCACTAAGTCCCATTCTTCATCTACATCTTCTACAATCCCCTTAGTAGGATTGACAGTGGTGGTGAAGGCATTCAAGATTGCATCACCCTCATTTTTAGAATCATCCTCAGGTTCGGTGTCGCTCAAAGTAACAGCAAGTGCCTTACTTTTCCCAATAAGATATGTAGGACATATGTGATTTATGTTAGGAAAATATGTCAACATTTTATGTAATTGGCTAATCCTTTGACAAAACGCACTTTTCTTGTAATTGGGTAGATCTAGGATGTGTTTAATACTTCAAAGAACAAGGTTTCAAATTCAAGTGTTAAAACCATGCAAGTTTGTCTAAGAATCAAGTAAGAAAGTTCTGGATTTTAAATCTCGACAGCTAGTATCTATCGAGGTTTAAAAGCTGCTGAAGCCCAAGGCTTAACAGCTATCTCGATAGATACTATCTATTGAGGTTTATGAAACTTAGTTTTTCAGAGCTGTTTTTCATCCAATCCATGAGTATGTATTTAGGTCTTCTTTTCTCACAACCCTTAACATATATAAGGATTATTTTAAGGGCCATCACAGGTGGTACAGTTGCACAAGAGCACAATTCCACAAATGTGAAGAAAAGTGTGACCGGAAACCTAGTTCACCCAAGTTCATCTTGAAGAAGCTGTTATGTTTATACACCGTAGGGTTTTGTGACCAAACAACTTTATGATCTTCAACGTGTGATAAACAGAAGAACTTTACAGCCAACATCCTTCTCAAGTCAGTGATCAAGTCGCGTACTGGGATCCGCGCATCAGATTGGTTAGTCACGTATTAGGATCCATGCAATACAAGGAAAGATTGTCACTATAGACAAGTCCAATTAGGTATTAGGGTAAGGGTTCAACTGTAGGTTGGTATAAGGTATTGGGATTCCTTTACTTGTAACTGCTTGTTTTGATAATAGTAGATTCTCGGAAGTGGTGACCTTAAAATCACCCGGTGAGGTTTTTACTGTATAAGTTTTCCCCATTTGTAAATAAATCACCGTGTCATTTAATTTTTATTGCATATTTAGTTATTTGGTGATTTTTTTATATTGCCACGTACATTGCATATTAATTTGATTAATTAATAAACTTGGCTAATTAATCAATTAATATCTCACATGGGTCAATACATTTGATGGAACTAACTATGCATACTGGAAAGTATACATGAGAGCTTTCTTGCAGTCATTAGATGAGAAAGTGTGGTAAGCTATGGGGATAGGCTGGACCAAGCCAAAGGAAGCGCCGGCCAACTGGGATAATGCAAAGATCAAGGTAGTAAACTTCGACAGCAGAGCATTGAATGCTTTATTCAATGCAGTCACAAATGAGGAGTTCAAGAAGATCTCTTCCATTGAAACTGCAAAAGAGGTGTGGACCATTCTTCAGACAACCTATGAAAGAACCAAGGTTGTCAAGGATTCGAAGCTTCAGAGGCTCACTACTAGTTTCGAAGAAATTAAGATGGAGAATGATAAGTCATTTGATAAGTTCTATGCTAGGCTCAAAAACATAGTGAACTCAGCATTCAATCTTGGAGAAACCATTCCTGAAGATTGTGAGAAAGGTGCTCAGATCTCTGCCCGAGAGATTCCATGCTAAGATCATCGTAATTGAGGAATTAAAGAATATTAACAAGATTCCTTTGACAAAGCTCGTTAGTAATCTATAGACCTATAAGTTAGGATTGACAAGGATTGGCAAGTCAGGTAAGGGCAAGAGCATGGCATTGATGGCCAAGAATAGTAACACGGATGAGTCTTCAAACGATAAAGATTCTAAAATGAAGTTCTACATCAATCGGAAGTTCAAGAAATTCATGAAAAATGCCAATCCAAAGGGCTTTGACAAAGATTGTAGACAATTAAGTTCTTCTCAATCTAACAGCCAAGACAAAGGGAAGAAGGATGCTAGGGATGACGATCAGTACACTGTTCCCTCAAGACCTAAGTGTTTCAGGTGTCAAGGATTCGGTCACATGAAACAAGAGTGCCCTACTTACCTCAAGTCCATTAGGAAAAGCAAAGCACTTGCTGCTACCTTGAGCGACACCGAACCTGAGGATGATTCCGATAATGAAGATGATAGAATCCTAAATGCCTTCACCGCCACTGTCAATCCTATTGAAGGAATTGTAAAAAATGTGGATGAAGAAGAAAACTTGATGGAATTAAAATTTGAGAAGATGGATGAACAAGATGACATACACACTGCCTATGCAAAATTATATAAGGTCTCTGAAAAGCATGAGAAGTTGTAAAGGTTGGCCACCAAGAAGCTTAGTGATATGGAGCTTGAACGAAAACAACACTCCACAAAGTTTGATGAAGCAAATCAGACCATTGGAACGCTGAGATTTGAAAACAATTTCTTGGCTGAAAATGTCAAAAAGCTTGAAGAGGAGCTATTTCAAGTTAGAGCTCAGTTGGAGAGGACTTCAAGTGCCAAACTTGATGAGATGCTCAGTCTTCAAAAGTTTGCTTCCGACCAAACCGGTTTAGGGTATGATTTCTCTTCTCCTAACATTGCTTCCTCTAGTACTACTATTTTTATTTCTCCTACTAACAATATTGATTCTGAGAACAATGATGCTAAAACTGTGATAGCTAATGAGAACATAGACAAGGGTAAATCTTTCTTAGAAGCACCCCCTAAGCTTGCTAAGAAAGAAACCAAAAACCCTAAGGCTAAGAAGAGTAGTGCTCAAAAGTCTAAAGAGAAGAAGTAACATCTCTGTCATCATTATAGGGCAACTGGACATACTCGACCAAATTACTATAAGTGGTTAACCACTTAACAGAGCAACAACATGATTTCGTCGAGAAACCAGAATCGACTTCCATCCTCTCTTGCTCCTCTTGGAGATCTCCTCAAGGCCCTCATGTTCCTTTCGAACATGAACGGTTTCAATTCCTCCCCCTCACCACCGATTCAAGGGTTTGCTCAAAAAAAAGATTCCTCCAAAGTATGGAAGGCCAAAGGATCCAACTGATTTTGTCACTTTTCTCTTTCTCTCTTCTTTTTTTTTTTTTTTTTTTTTTGGTGTTTGCCTTACTTGTGTGTTTTTGCTTTCATGTTTTGAGTCAATCTAGTTTTTATGCATTGCTTTGTTTTTGTTTGTTTGTTTTTCAACTTTGTTTATTTTGTTTTCATTCATTAAAAAAATTTAAAAAAAAATGAAAAATCAGAAAAATACAAAAACAGTGTGTGTTTGTGTACATTGGTACTTGTGTACCTTGAATGGCCAATGAAACAAAATTTTTTTCACTTTGTATCTCTTGTAGCTTAGATGAGCATCTCTATGCACAACTAAGCCAGCTTTGTAGCTCTTGTTTGTGATGAGTAAGATTAAGTTATCACTTGTACTTAACACTTGTATTACTCTTTTTTATGGGAAGGACTAAAAAATCCTAGGAGAAATACATAAATAACCATCTCACCACTGTTACCCGTCAATCATGAAATGACATCGGTATGTTTTGGCATAGCAAAAGTACAATGTCAAAAAGTTTAACATAATTGGGTATTTCTTTTAGGGATGTTTCGGTTCGGTTTCGGTTGGTTTTTTTTTAACTGGCCAACCGAAACTGAAATTTTCGGTTTCCAAAGTTGTCAACCGAAACCAACCGAAATAGTTGAAACACCGTCGGTTTCAGTTTGTTTCGATTTCGGTCGGTGTTCGGGTTCAATCAACATCACAGATTCATAGTCACAAAAAGAAAAAACAACTCAACATCACATGGGCTTATTGATTTTTCAATAAGAAAATAACAACTCAAAATCACAATTACAGATTCACAGAAAATAGCATTGAACAAAACCCAAAATACAAAAAAAAAAAAAAAGAGGGTTCAAAGCATATAAAATCACACTCAGAATCGATAGATAACAGTATAAACAAAACAAAACAAACATAACCTAAAGTGTAAAAAAAAATTCATTGATTATATGAGAATCTCAGATATTCAAAAGAAAAGGGAAGTAGAGATCTCTTACAGTTGGTCTTCATCAATCTGAAGCGAAGAGATGAAACTCGGAGGGAGAGAGAGAGAGAGTCAGAGAGACCGAAGAATTTGAGTGAAGAAAGCTTAAGAAAGCTTCTTCTTCCATTTTGCTTTGTGTGTGTGTGTGTGTGTGTGTGTGTGTGTCAACTAAAGCGAGAATAAGAGAGAAAGGTAGAAAGAGACAAAAAAAATTGAGAGATAGAGTTAGAGAAGGGGGCGGCTGAAGAAAAAAAAAAGGGAAGAAAATAAGAGGGGGTATTTTCGTCATTATACACTCTAGGGTTTTAAAGAATTAAATAGCTAAAAAAGAACCCATGTCCGACACGAAGGCTCGAACTTGGGATCAGCAAGGTAAACCACAAAGAACATACCACTAAGCCACTGATCTGTTATGTTCTAAAATTACATATATATATATATATATATATATTTCGGTAGGTTCGGTTCGGTTTCGGGGTAAAAAATCCAACACCGAGACCAAAACAGAAAATTTCGATTTTTTAAAAATGAAACCGAAACCGAACCGCATTGGTTTTTTAAAATGTCACGCCAGTATCTAAATTTAAATTATTAATTTATTAATTTTAACTAAATAAAAAAATTAAAAACAGAATTAAAAACCAAAAATCACATAAATTGAGATCTAAGTGTGTCTTGAACAAGAACAACAAGAACACAAACCTAGATACAAAATCACAAACCCAGAAATTAAAAAAAAAAAAAAATCAAAATCAAAACCAAAACCAAAACCAAACTCAAATCGTTGTAATTCCAATCCTTTCTGGTTAATCAAACACAAACACAAACATAAACTGATCTCTAGCAAGAACTCCAAAACATCTCAAAACCCAGTAATCAGCAATCAATCAAAATTCCAACTGAGATAGCAATCAGAGCTTCAATGTCAACGGTCTTTTGCCATTTCTGACCGGCTGTTCTTTTTAAGCGAAGGGTTTTCGTTGAGCTCCATGAAGAATTTCTTTCTATAGCATCCTTTCTTGACTTGTGGCTTTGCAGCTCGGTACAAGAGAAAACAAAAGGGAGGCGTCATTTATTCATAAAGCAAAACGGCCATGGCTGCGCTTAGACGAGAGGGGAGGCATTTTGCCCCTCTAATTTCTCCTCAACCCATCACCACTGCCGTCCAATCAGATTTAGGGTTTTAAGGTGGTTCATCTTCTTGAACTGGGTGGTCTTTTAGGAGGTGAGGTTTGGGGATTGGTTTTTGAAACGTTGGAATCGACGGCAATGATGTGCGCTTGGCGCTGGTGGACGGTGAGAGATGAGAACCATTTGAAGATTGAGGACCATTTGAGGTTTGGAATTACAGATCCATTTGAGGTTTGGAATTACATATCCATTTGAGAGATGAGAACCATTTGAGGTTTGGAATTACAACAATTTGGGTTTGGCTTTGGTTTTGATTTTGATTTTTTTGATTTTTTAATTTCTGGGTTTGTGATCTTGTATCTGGTTTATGTTCTTCTTGTCCTTATTCAAGACACACTTAGATCTCAATTCATATGATTTTTGGTTTTTAATTCTGTTTTTAATTTTTTTAATTAATTTAAATTAATAAATTTTTTTTAATTTAAATGCTGACGTGGCATTTTTTAATGCCAAATAATATTTATTATTATTATTTTAATGGCCACGTCAACTTTTAGTGTGCCAACAGTGCACTCTGTTTGCCACGTGTGCATTTTCCGTCTCTGATGTAACGGCAGGGATAAAAATGAGATATGTTTTCTAGGATAGGGACTAAAAGCGGTGGAAATAAAAGTTAGGAACCAAAGTGGGAATCGCGTGAAAATATAGGGACGAAAATGTGGTTTTCGCCTAAAAGAAAAATATAAGCAAAAAGATCAAAATGCTTTATATATGATTACAAGCGTGTATTCTAGGAGATGTGGGAGTTATAGGATGTAACTCGAAGGTGATAGTCTCTGTCAAGCAGTTATGATCGTGTATGAGTTAAATTGATTTACTCATATCTCAAATCTTCATAACATGTAGACACTTATGCAATCTTGCGATATTTTCACACACAACACGCAATATTCTTTGCTACTTTTGATACATGTGCAGATACAATGTGATTTAGTCATCATAAGGTTTACTTGTATTAATGCCTGCTCACTAAACTGTCTTAACTTATTTTTGAAATATAAAATTGGTTAGACTTGTTGTTGTTGTGTGTGTGTATGTGTTTTAGATCTAAATGCATGACACTTTTCTTGAGAGATGTTTTAAGAGATTAAAATGTTGTTTGGATTCTTGGTTGAGTAGCATGTTTGATTGCATTCATGTCTGTGTTTTTCTCTTCTTTGAAAAATTGTTTTTAAGCAACCTTGACAGCTCCTCAATACCTCTTGACAGCTAGGCTATCTATCGGGCTCTTCAGCTTCTTTTTATCACAATCTCGATAGCTCATAGATCCATCGAGAAATTTTATGTCTACTCGATAGATGCTTGACAGCTCCTCAATCCATCGAGCTCCTTTTGCTGTGGACACCTCTGGATAGCTGCTCGATAGCGGTATCTCTACAAACTTTTAAAGCTCAACACCTCTCGATCTGTCGAGAATTAAGAGGTTCTATAAATAGGATCCGCACGATTTCTCATTCACTTCTCTCGATCTCTCTCGATTGCTTTGAGTCTTTTCACCTCCCAAACACCTCTCACTCACTCCAAACTTCATTCCCAAGCTTTCTTCGACCTCAATCTTACTTTTCTTCACTAGTAAGATCCTTAATCCCTCTCTTTATCATGCATTTCATATGTTTGACCTAACTTTTGGGATTTTTGAGAAATTTTGGGGTTTTTCAAAATTGATGAAGCTTTATGAAATTTTTGGGATGGGTTTTGTTTAAATGGTTTTAAATCATCATGCATTGCATCACATTTGCATTATAACAATATTTCATACATTATAGATGTGTGTTTACTTTGTTAAAATGATTGTGTACTGGTAGGTTTGGATTGGGCCGAGCCCATGATGTATTTACTTTTACATGTCACATGCTCATGCATTTTCATGCATACGTACCTTAAACTCTCTATATTCTTTTATATTATGTGTGATTGGTGTTTTTTTGTGTGTCTCTTTCTCTTTCTCTCTCTCCTTCTTTCGGTTAGTTGCTCTATGGCACCTAAACAAAAATCTACTCCGTCTCGGAACCCTCTTCATTTTGGGGCATCCTCTTCTTTTGATCCTACTCCCTCTCATATTCGATTCCATGATGATAAAGCTCGATAGGACTTTTTGGAGAACTTCTCTAGGCAAGGCATTCATTTGAAACGCCAAGTTATTTTATCGAATTTCTCTAACACTAATCTACCCATTGTCATTCACAATAGGGGTTGGGAGTCACTGTGTGACCTCTCAGTTAGTTGTCCATCCGTGATCATACAGGAGTTTTCCTCCAACATGCACAGTTTTGATTACTCAATACCTCCCTTTGTCACTCGTGTTCGAGGTACGCGCATTGTGGTCACACCGAATATCGTATCCGAGGTGCTCCACGTCCTAAGGGTGTCCTTTCCTGACTACCTCGGTTTTGATTGTCTTAAGTCTGTGTCTAAAGACAAGCACTTATGTCTACTTTTTATGAGTGTCGTTCTGATTAGGGTGACTATCAATTCACTCCTTGTTCGGCCTTTCATCATCCAAACCTATGCATAACAACACAATCACTTTAGCCTTCAAGCCTATGCACATTTCATCATCCAAGTGTGTGCACATGTGTGAAAATATCAAAATGTGAAAATTAACCCATGTCAGCAAGCAATCATCAAAGCATTTCAACATAGAAGTAGCTAATCATCAAAGCGTACTTACATATGAGCATGAAGGCATATAGGTAAGTGGGCAAGTGATCGTCAAAGCAAGCAGACATGGGAGAATATGATCATCGAGGCATGTGAACATAGAAGCATGTGATCAATAAATAATGTGAACATTTTGCATATGATCATCAAAACAAGTTGACATATGGGCATGCTTTCACCAAAGCAAGTAGATATGTGGGCTCGTTAAGTCATGAGTTTATTATTCTATTGACAGTCGTTAGGAGAATAATAAATCTCACGCCGGTTCCAGTTCAATATGTCTTAACTCTTAAAACATATCAACATATCAACTAGAAATCTCCATTTCCATGATCAAGACAAATCTATAATTCTGAGTTTACAAAGAACTTGTGATTTATATCTTCTGTGACTAAATCACATAAATCACAATATGTTACCATTATTTTCAAATAATAAATGTGAAGCAAGCTTATGATCAGCTTATGATCATGAGAGCATACAAGCATGTGAGCTTTTAAGCACCTAGGTACACATACCTCTAATCTCCCAATGACCTCAATATTCAAGTACAATCATCAAAACATTTGAGCACATGAACGTGCAAATACACGATCACTTTAGCCTTCAAGCCTATAAACATTTTATCATCCAAGTGTGTGGATATGAAAAAAAATGTGAATATTAATGCATGAGAGAATGCGATCATCAAAGCATTTCAAAATAGGAGTAGGTAATCATCAAAGTGTCCAAACATATGAGCATGAAGGCATACAAGAAAGTGGGCATACGATTATGAAGGCTTGTAAACATACAAACATGTGATCAACAAAGCATGTGAACATAGGTGCGTGTGATAATCAAAGCAAGTAAACATGTGAGAATGTTAACATTAAAGCAAGTAGATATGTAGGCTAATTATCAACAAAGCACGTGAATATACAAGCATGTGATCATGAGAACAGAGAAACATATGAGCATTTAAGCACTGAAGTACATATACCTCTAATCTCCCAATCACCTCAGTATTTAAGCACAATCGGCAAAGCATTTGAGCACACGAAAGTGCAAATACATGATCACTTTAGCCTTCAATCCTATAGACATTTCATTATCCATGCGTGTGCACATGTGTGTGCATATCAAACTTATCAATATCAATGCATGTGAGCATGCGATCATTAAAGGATTTGAATAAAAGAGCAGGTAACCAATCAAAGAGTCCAAGCATATGAGCATGGAGGCATACAAGGAAGTGGGCATGTGATCATCAAAGCAAGTAGACATGGGATCATATGATCATTGAAGAAAATAGACATGTGAAATGTAATTATCAAAGCAATGACAAACGTGAGCAGGCAATCAACAAAGCAAGTGAACGTACAAGCATGTGATCGTGAGAGCGAAGAAGCATATGAGCATTTAAGCACCCAAGAACACATACCTCTAACCTCGTAATCACCTCAATATTCAAGTACAGTCGTCAAAGCATTTGAGGGCAAGCACATGCAAATACACGATCACTTTCACCTTTAAGCCTATAGACTTTTCATTATCCAAGTGTATGCACATGTGTTTGGATATCAAACATATGAATATCAAATGCATGTGAGCATGCAATCAATAAAGGATTTTAACAAAGCAATAGGCAATGATCAAAGCATCCAAACATATGAGCATGAAGGCATACAGGTAAGTGGATATGTCATCAAAGTAGGTAGACATGGGATCATATAACAATTAGTAAAACAAGTAGACATGTGAGAATGTTATCATCAAAGCAAGCGGACATGGAAGCATGTGATCATCAAGGCATGCGAACATAGAAGCATGTGATCAACAAATCCTGTGAACATAGGAGCGTGTGATCATCAAAACAAGTTAACATGTGGGCATGTTATCATCAAAGCAAGTAGATATGTGGTCTCGTTATCAACAAAACATGTGAAAATACAAGCATGTCAGCATTTAAGCGGCAAGGTACACGTACCTTCTAATCTCCCAATGACCTCAATATTTAAGTACAATAATCAAAAATACAATATCACTTTGGCTTTTAAGCCTATAAACATTTCATCATCCAAGTGTGTGCATATGTGTGTGGATATAAAAAAAATGTAAATATTAATACATGACAACATGTGATCATCAAAGCATTTCAAAATAGGAGTAGGTAATCATCAAAGTGTCCAAGCATATGAGTATGAAGGCATACAGGCAAGTGGGCATACGATCATCAAAGCAAGTAAATATAGGAGCATACGATCATGAAGGCTTGTAAACATACAAACATGTGATCAATAAAGCATGTGAACATAGGAGCGTGTGATCATTAAAGCAAGTAGACATGTGAGCGTGTAGATATGTGGGCTAATTATCAACAAAGCATGTGAATATACAAGCATGTGATCATGAGAGCAGAGAAGCATATGAGCATTTAAGCACCAAAGCACATATACCTCTAATCTCCCAATCACCTCAGTATTCAAGCACAATGATCAAAGCATTTAAGCACACAAATGTCCAATTACAAGATGTGATGCCCCAATTTGATTGATTGTGTGATGTGTGTGGGTGTGTGATGAGTCCCACATCAAGTATTTATTGGGTTGAATTGAGCTTTATTAACTATAAGGAGCCTCTATTGTGGCAAGTGGTTTTGAGGTATAGCGCAGATGTGGCTAGTGCTTTTCCTTAGGTCGTTACATATGGTATCAGAGCCGGGGCTGGTAACCCCGTGTGGGCTCGGAGACACTACTCCACAAAGTGGGTCCTAACAAGGACGTTAGGGATTTAAGTGGGAGAGATTGTGATGCTCCAATTTGATTGATTGTGTGATGTATGTGGCTGTGTAATGAGTCTCACGATCACTTTAGCCTTCAAGCCTATACACATTTCATCATCCAAGTATATGCACATGTGTATGGATATCAAAAATGTGAAAATCAATGCATATGAGCATGAGATCATCATAGCATTTTAACATAGGAGTAGGTAATCATCAAAGCGTACAAGCACATGAACATGAAGGCATGTAGAGAAGTAAGCAAGTGATCACAAAAGCAAGTAAACATAGGAGCATACAATCATGGAGGTATGTGAACAAAGAGGCATGTGATCAAGCAAGTAGGTGCATGCAATCAACAAAGCATGTTAATAGAGGTGTATGTGATCATCAAAGCAAGTAGATATGTGGGCTAATCATCAACAAAGCATGTGAACGTACAAGCATGTGATCATGAGAGCATACAAGCATGTGAGCATTTAAGCACCCAAGTAAACATACCTCTAATCTCCCAATCACCTCAGCATTCAAGCACAATCTTCAAAGCATTTGAGCGCATAAACGTCTAACTACACGATCATTTTAGCCTTTTTGCCTATACACATTTCATCATCCAAATGTGTGCACATGTGTGTGAATATCAAAAATGTGAAAATCAATGCAAGTGAGCATGCGATCATCAAAGCATTTCAACATAGGAGTAGGTAATCATTAAAAGCATACAAGCATATGAGTATGAAGGCAAGGCAAGTAGGAAAGTGATCATTAAAACAAAAAGATATAGAAGCATGCGATCATAGAGGCATGTGAACATTGGAGCATGTGATCATCAAAGCAAGTGGACTTATGAGCATATCTATATCTATATCTATATATATATATATATATATATAATAGCAAAAGCTGAGAGAAAGTTGGTTCCTACAATTAAGGTAGTGATGACAAATAGGAAAAATGTCTATCTAAAATTCAGACACGTACACAATTTAATCTTTAAAAAATTGCACAGTGCATTGTTTGGCAATGCTAAAGCACCGTTTAAAAACCTCTGCTATAAAAGGAAAACTAACTTGTTATACAATTATAAGGGCTTACAATACTCCTAAAAAAAACTTTTGATACTGAGAACGGAGAAGGAGAGAGAGATTGAGAGATCAAAAACTGAAACCCAAAACATCAGACTCCGATCAAGATGAAGAGGAGTCGTACAGTCTCTTCCAACATCCACAAACTCTCTCTCTCTCTCTTCTCACGAACCCTAATCTTTTTCTTCAAGAATATTCAATCCCTTTAATCCAGGCTACAGGTTTGTTCTTTAATTCAATCTTTTTCCAATTCAAGATTCACATATCTGTTTCTTGCTCTCTATATTATTGAATTCCTCAAATTTAAATTTTTTTTTTTTAAATCAGATTTGAATCAATCTTTGTGTGTATGTATGGCAAACGATACAGATTCAGAGGAGAGAGAGATCGAGAGAAAAGAGAGACAGAGAAATAGAGAGGCAGAGATAGAGAGAGGGGCCACCCAGATCTTCTGCCATCACTGTGAGGGCGCCTTCCATTTCTCCTATTTGGATACTTTCTTTTCACTTCATTTCCAATTTTCTTAACACCGATGCTTGCGATCCAGAGATAGAGAAGGAGGAAAAAAAAAACCTTGCGATATAGAGGTGAGAAGGAGACAGACATTGAGAGAACTACCACCCGTAAGTTTTTCTTTTTCTTTTTTTCATTCTTTCTTAGATCTAGGTATGGGTATGAAATATGAATTAGTTTTGAGAAATTTGGTTGGATTGATTTTTATTTAGGTATTTGGGTAACATTAGGTTTTGATTTGATTTTTTGAAATTTGGGGTTATATATGATTTTGTCTGGAGAGGGCAAAAACAGAGAAATTGTGCCCCATCATATACAATAAAACACAATTTAAATACCTCTTGAATAAAATGGCGTACCGCTTAGTTTTGAACCGATTCATCACTATTAGAAAAAAAAAACACAATCTAAACAACGATAGTAACAAAATATCGAATGGTAGTTAGAATTGGTTTGGGTTAAGATTATGGTTTATAATAAGGTAGTTACAATTGGTTTTATTGTGCATAGTTGTTGCAGTTGAAAAGCAGAAATTTGAGACTATAAAGCACAGATAGAGTGACATTTGAACCTTCACTAGTCAGACTACCAGAATCGTTACTGGCGGTAAAGTTCTGATTATATTCCTATTTAAATGCAATATTTTGCTTCTAGCCAAATTGTTTTTGTCTGCCACGGTCCATACACATTCCTCTCTCCAATTTATCCTATCTGACCCTCTTTAGAAATTTTAAATATTTACCATCCGACTATCACCAGATGCATTCAATGATGACAAGCCCTAGACTTCTCAACGACGCATCAAAGATATTCAATGACTCAATATTGTTTCACTAAGGTAATTTTGAATTTGATTTGTGTTTCAATTTATTTCCATTGTTACGTTTAAAACCTATGTCAATGCATGTAAAGAATTATACTTTAATTTGCACTTTATATATTTCCAACACACTACTCCAGCAGGAAATGATGCAACCCAAACTAACATGGCTTAAATCGCATCGGGATTGGAAGCTTGAACAACCAAGGCTAGGTTAAATGCAACCCCTGGCAGTACCTCAAGATTGGGAGCAACACCATAAACGATTTTTTTTGGTATTTAACTGTCTTCTTCGTTTATACATTTTTGCTTTTGATAAAATTGTTGTCTAAGCTTTATTGCAAATTAGAGCATTTTTTTTGAAAACTCTATACTTACTGCTGCATCATCCTCTGTTTTTATTCTTTATTTTTCTCCTCCAACCCCACCCAGGTTTAGATAACTTTCCTAAAAGCAAAAATAGTTTCACTTTCCATAGACGCACACCATCTATTTGATAAAAAGCTTCTAAATTATTTTCACGACCAACCAAAATTAATACCAAAACAAGGAATTTGATTTTTTTTTTTTTTTTTTATAAAGTAAATAGGATATATTCATGATGTAGAGCATTAGATCAATTAGATAAAAAAATTGTATACTAATTTTAAAGTTTGGGTACTATTGCAAATCTGCATAAGCATGTGTCAGAAGAAGTTCTTGGTGTTTTTTAAGTCTCTATCAAGGTAAGTTTATCATTTTATCATAAAAAAATAGTAAAAGAAGTCACGGGACACAAATTTTTATGTTTCTTTATGTGTTTGGTATAATATGGGTGATTGAAATGGAATGTAGCATTTAAGTACCTGAAAAAAAAAGTGACATTTATATTATAAATACTATTGTGTTACAGACACTTACAACCTACTTTGTTGGGTTCAAAATTGCAGCAAGGTATCATGTGCTTTCTTATGATATAAAATATAAAAGCCATGGAAGAGTTGGGTTTTTGGCTCTACATTGTTCATGGAATAAGTTAATTAGTTATGTGGTTCCGTGTATTTGATAGTTTTCAATTTGTTTGTTCTGCCTATTCGTCATGTTATTGTTGTTGAGTTATTTGTTGCTTTACAAGAACTGTTCAATGTGTCAATAAGTTGTGTATTTTTGTTTTAATTCCTTTTATTTATAATAGCAATTGTTAATATCTTAAACATTGTTACATGAGGTGTGGATTTCTGACTTGGCTTCGATTGTATGGACCATCTGATGTGCTTATCCCCCACTTTGGATTGTTCATTATTGGCTTTATGGTACATTCTAACGCTGAAATTTTGTACACACCATGTTTTGACAAAATGTTTTGCTTACTCTTGCATTAGTTTATGTCCACTACATGGTTTGTGCCTCTTGGTTTTAGTTGCCGTTGGTCACTGCATTTTTTCTAATGTGCATTTAGGCCTACAATGTCAACAACATAAGTGGAAATTTAGTACATTGTCCACTTGAACTTTTCATCATCAAAACCAAAGCTTCAACACTAGAAAATTTAGTAGTCTTCTTAAATTGGAATGTATTTTGAACTACACCTTCGTTATTAACATATGTATATAACTAAACAACTACAGCTTTAAATTTGATTGAGATCATCTAGATAGGCATGTTTTATCATTTACTTTCAGTAAAGTGAATAAAAAAAACATCTAATTACGTGTAGCTACTCTTAGAACTCATACTCCTATTAATGGCACTTATCTTTCCTAAATATCTAAGTCAAGTTAATGACATTTCAAATGTATGCAATTCAGACCACTTCTTGGATGTGACTGCTTTTTTGTTTATTTATGGGGTAGTTTCTTATTTGACGTGTTGTTGAAGAAAATAGGGCAATGATTAACGAAGGAGATGGCAATTCAATTTTGGTTAGTGGAGATAGTGATGATGGTAAATAGGACAACAAAGATGCTCATGAGATATCATGCACACTTATATATATAAAATGAAAAACTATAACACATTTTAGAAATTCATGGCTTAAAAAATGTGTAAGTAGGACAACAAAGATGCTCATGAGATATCATGCACACTTATATATATAAAATGAAAAACTATAACATATTTTAGAAATTCATGGCTTAAAAAATGTGTAAGTTGTAACTTTTATACTAAGTTTAATTTGAACTATAATATATATATATATATATATATATAATTGTGATTATTTTTAAATGTACCCGTGCTATGCATGGGGTATCTTTGGGTTAAAATTATAGGAAAAATTAATTGTGTTACGTTCTTAAAATTTTCTAATTGCATAATTTTTTTTTATTTTTTTATTTTATTTATTTTTTGTTTCTAACTTTTAGTTGTGTTATATTGATCCTGGAGTTTCCAGTGGGGAGATGGAACTGCTGAAGAGAATAGATAAAGCACAATTATAAAGTAATGTGTTCCCCTTTAGTGCTTCTTTTAGGTACTATTTATCTATTTCATTATGTTATTTACCTCATTTGATGCCTTTTCTGCTGTACCATATGATAAAAAATATTCGAAGGTTATTACTTGAACACCAAAAGAAAATTATAGTTGTACGTTTTTTTGTAATTCTTTTTAGCAAGTCAATGTAGTTAAGTTTTTTGATAGCTAATATGCAAGAATAGAAAACATGCAATCCTATTACGTAATTCCCAACTTAAATTACAAAAAGTATACATCCATGACTAGAGCAACCAAAAAAATCACAACTGCAATTTGATTCTACACACCAACTTAGTCCCATTGAGAATCTCATTTAGAACCTGTAGTTTATCATTATAGCATTACAAAAAAAGTATAGGCACACACTCTCTTGGACATCACTATCAGAATCATCAGAACATTTCTCCTTGCATTCTCTCAATTAGGTTCATTTCACTTCAATTCTTGATTTGTTTTGGGTGATAGAGTTGCAACATTGAGTGTGTGTGTTGGGTTAATATCTATGTTTGTGTATGTTTTTCAACTATGGCATCTTTGCTGGATGAAGTTAAATGAGAATTCTAGAAATTCCAATATAGTTTCTTTGTAGATAAAATAGAAACATTTAGTATTGAAATCCATGACAGTTTGGTTGTGTAATCCATAGAAAGTTTGGTGATAAATCCCTATTTCTATCTCCTCATAATCATTTTTTCTCTTCTTGGAAGAATATGAAACTTAATCTTAAAATGAACTTTTAGACTCTAATTCTTATGCGGCTCCCAAGTTGGAACCCTTCTATATTTTTCTCTATAAAATTGAATTACAATGACCTTTAAGATTATGTATTTGAAAGTTAGGGGAATCTGATAGGTAGGTTTGGTTTGTTTATGATATATTTCTTGGTGGCTTTGTGCATTGAGATTAGAGTTTGGATTTTCTCTACAAATTTTTTAATTTGTCATTGAGAATGAATTGTTAGTTCAGTGAATTTGGGTTTGATTTAGAGGTGGCTCGAGGTTTTTGAAAGTATATTCGTAAAACAATTATGGCTCTGTGAATGTGATCTTACATTGGAGATTTTTATTGATTTATTGACTTGGTGGTGGCTGTGGTATTGAACTTGGACTGGGATTTTGCATACAAGTTTGCATAAGTGAATTAAAATTTCCTTCTAATAAGATTAGATTTTATACTCCAACATTTGTTTCTATGATTTATTATAGACCACATTTTGATATTTTGGTTTTCTAATCCTCCTTTTCTTATCAACACACATTCTTTTATCTTACTCTCATCTCTCTTGCAAATTCCTCTATATATAAAAAATAAGTACCCAAAATGCGCAGAATATATTCCTCCTTTCATTTATTTATGTGCCATATATAGGGGCTGTCTTATTGTTTGGTTTATTTTTTCACTTGATATATCAAAATTTTGTAGATGCAACGACCATTTTTTTGGTTACTAATATTACAATTTGACTAGATTGTAATAAAGATTCAGCATTTTTTTTTTTTAAAGCATGTTAAGTATGTTACTTTTGAGAAAACTGGTAGTAATAATGCATTTATTTGTTTAATGGCAGACATATATTAATTTTGAAATATCAAAGGGTGAGGTTGAACGGATCAAAGAGCTTGATGAGAGACTTATAAACATATTAAAGCATTTGAAGGTCTGGATAAGCTATAAAAAGTTGGAGGTCACTTTTAACTTTGTGCCTAGAAAGAATAAACCACTCAAATTTCATACATTGGTGTACTGTATTAAAAGATTTGAGCTTTTATAGGGCTTTGAACTTCTGTCAATATTCATGTGTTACTGAAGGTTTTTTCTTTTTTGTATGGAAACTTCCATCTGGATCTAACATTTCTTAATTGTTATATTTTTTTTAATTATGTTTTAATTACTTGAATTTTTTCCTTGAATTAGAAGCATATAAGTTTGTGAATGTTTAAGAAAACTTACTTTGTTCTGTATAACCAAATTTGTAGTCCAACTTGCTATAGATTTTGATTGCAAGGAGATATGGTTACACTTTTTGCAATTTCATATTCTGCCTTGTTGTTACAACTCCCCATACATTTTCAATGATGCAATGAATCTATGTAAAAAAAAAAACAATTGGTGTGCTATTTATTGTAGATTATGATCAAACTTTGTGGTTTATATGCATTTATGATTTTTTTTGTTTTTTTAATTTTATAGTTTCTTATCAAGCTTCTAAGATACATTTACTTTGTGCAATATATAAATGTTGGGGTTAAACGGAATCTTCAAAGGTCTATATTTATTCCTCACGGGAAATGATATTTGGCTGATTGGAAAGGAACAAGAACAAAAAGAACAACTGAGATATGAAATGAGCATTGAGCACATAACCACACAAAAAGCACTGTAGAGGCACATTGGAATTCAAAAAAAAATAAAAGTTAGTTGATGCTGAATTAGCATCTTCAAATGCACTTGGTTGGATTGTTTTAGATTTAAATATTTGAGGTAGATTTGGTTTTAATTATGGTATTGGGTTTAAAATAAATTTTGTTTTGAGTATTTTGTATTAGGTTTGGGTTGAATTAGTTTTTGGTATCTGCCTATGGTGTTTGTAATTAGATTTGTGAATAGAGATATGTGTTGGGTGTTTAGTACGTGGTAAAAGTGTATTTGAATATATTATTAAAAAAAATTCTTTCTAATAAATATAAATAAAAAGGTTCCCGCACATAGTTCGGGTTAAAAAGCTAGTTATCATTAAAGGTGGTAGATATGCGGGCTGGTCATCATCAAAGCATGTAAAAATAGAAGCATGTGATCATGAGGGTATACATGTGAGCATTTAAGCACCCAAGTACACATACCTCAAATCTCCCAATTAGCCCAACATTTGAACACAATTGTCAAAACATTTGAGCACACGAGCATGCAAATACTTGATCACTTTAGCCTTCAAGCCTACAGACAGTTCATAATCCAAATTTATGTACATGTGTGTGGATATCAAACATGTAAACAATGCATGTGCACCTGCGATCATCAATGCATTTCAACAGAGGAGTAGGTGATCATCAAAGCCTTTAAGCATATGAGCATGAAGGCATACAAAAAGTGGACATGTGATCATCAAAACAGATTGACTTTGGAGCATTGAATCATGTGACAAAGAAGCATGTGAACATCAAAGCATGTGAATATAGAAGCATTTGATCATGAAAGTAAGTAGGCGAGTAAGAATGTTATCATCAAAGCAATGACCAATGTGTGCCAGTTGTCAGCAAAGCATGTGAACATAGAAGCATGCAATCATGAGAGCATAGAAGCATATGAGCACTTAAGCACCCAAGTATATATACCTCTAATCTTCCAAACACCTCTGCATTCAAGCACAATCGTCAAAGCACTTGAGTGCACGATCACTTTAGCCTTCATGCTTATACAAATTTCATCATCCAAGTGTGTGCACAAGAGTGTGGATATCAAACATATGAAAATCAATGCATGTGTGCATGTTCACATCAAAGCATTTCAACATAGAAGTAGGTAATCATCAAAGCGTCTAAACATATGAGCATGAAGGCATATAAGCAAGTGGGCATGTGATCATCGAAGCAAATAGACATGGGAGCATACGATCATAGAGGTATATGAACATAAAAGTTTGTGATCAACAAAGCATGTGAAGATAGAAGTATGTGATCATCAATGCAAGTAGACATGTAAGCATGTTATCATCAAAGCAAGAAAAAATGTGAGCCGATTATCAACAAAGCATGTGAACATACAAGCATGTGATAATGAGAGCTTACAAGCATGTGAGCATTTAAGCACCCAAGTACGCATACGTCTAATCTCCCAATTACCTCAAAATTCAAGCACAATCATCAAAGCATGTGAACACACGAACACCCAACTACACAATCACTTTTGCCTTCAAGTCTATACACATTTCATCATCCAAGTGTGTGGAGATATGTGTAGATATCAAAAATGTGAAAATCAATTCATGTGAGCATGCAATCATCAAAGAAATTCAACATAGGAATAGGTAATCATCAAAACGTACAAGTGAAGGGGCATGAAGGCAGTCAAGTAAGTGGGTAAGTAATCATCAAAGTAAGTAGACATGAGAGCAAACGATCATCGAGGCATGTGAACATAGAAACATGTGATCAAAAAAGCATGTGAACATAGGAGCATGTAATCATCAAAGCAAGTAGACATGTGATCATGTTATAATCAAAGCAAGTAGATATATGGGCTATTTATCAACAAAGAATATGAACATATGTGGTATTTATAGCATACAAGCATGTGAGCATTTAGGCACCCAAGTACACATACCTATAATCTCTCAATCAACTCAGCATTCAAGTACTATCATCAAAACATTTGAGTGAATGAGTGTGTAAACACACAATCACTTTAGCCTTCAAGCCTATAGACATTTCATCCTCCAAGTGTGTGCATATGTGTGTAGATATCAAACATGGGAATATCAATACACGTGAGCATGCGATCATTCAAGCACTTTAACATAGGAGAAAGTAATCATCAAAGCGTTCAAGCATATGAGCATGAAGGCATACAGGCATATGGGTATGTGATCCTTCAAACAAATAGACATGGGAACATATAATCATCGAAACATATAAACAAAGAAGCATGTGGGCGTGTGATCATCAAAGTATGTAGACATGTGAGAATGTTATCATCAAAGAAATGATAATTGTGTGCAATTTCTCAACAAAGCATGTGGACATACAAACATGTGATCATTCGAGTATAGAAGCATATTAGCGTTTAAGCACACAAGTACACATACCTCTAATCTCCAAATCACCTCAGCATTTAGGCACAATTTTCAAAGCATTTTAGTGCACAAATATCTAACTACACTTTAGCCTTTAAGCTTATACAAATTTGATCAACCAAGTATATGCACATGTGTAGATATGAAAAATGTGAATATCAATGCATGTGAGCATGTGCACATCAAAGCACTTCAACATAGGAGTAGCTAATCAGTAAAGCGTCCTAGCATAAGAGTATGAAGACATATAGGCAAGTGGGCATATGATCATCAAAGTCGGTAGACATGGAATCATATGGCCATGGAGGAATGTGGATATAGAAGCTTAACAAGCCATGTGAACATAGAAGCATGTAATCATCAAAAAAAGTAGACATATGAGCATGTTATCATCAAAGCAAGTAGAAATGTGGGCTGGTTATCAAGATATCATGTAAACATACATATATGTGATCATGAGAACATACAAGCATGTAAGCATTTAAGCACCTAGGTACACATAACTTTAATCTCCTAATCACCTCAGCATTTAGCAACAATCGTCAAAGCATATAAGCGCATGAATGTCCATTTACACTATCACTTTAGCTTTCAAGCCTATACACATTTCATCATTCAAGTGTGCACACATGTGTGTGGATGCACATTTCACCATTCAAGTGTGCACACAAGTGCATGAACGTACAAATACACGATCACTTTAGCCTTCAAGTCTATAGAAATTTCCTCATCCAAGTGTATGCACGTGTATGGATGTTAAACATGTTAATATCAATACATGTGAGCATACAATTATCACAGCATTTCAACATAGGAGTAGGTAATCATCACAGCATTCAAGCATATGAGCATGATGGCATACAGATAACCAGGCATGTGATCATCAAAGTAGGTAGACATGGGAGCAAAAAATCATCGAAATATGTGAACAAAGAATCTTGTGAACATCAAAGCATGTGATCATCAAAGTATGTGATCATCAAAGTAAGTAAACATGTAAGAATGTTATCATCGAAGCAATGTCAAATATGTGTAGGTTATTAACAGTGCATGTGACCATACAAGCATATGATCATCAGAGGATAGAATCATATGTGCATTATGCTTTCAAGTACATATACCTCTAATCTCTCAATCTCCTCAACATTCAAGCACAATCGTCAAAGCATTTGAGCACACAAATGTTCAACTACAAGATCAATTTAGCCTTCAAGCCTATACACATTTCATCATCCAAGTGTGTGCAGATGTGAATATCAAAAAATTGAAAATCAATGCATGTGAGCATGCGATCATCAAAGAATTTCAACATAAGAGCAGATAATCATCAAAATGTACAAGCATATGAGCAAGAAGGCAGTCAAGTAAGTAGGCAAGTATCATCAAAGCAAGTAGACATGGAAACATACGATCATCGAGGCATGTGTATATAGGAACATGTGATCAAAAGAGCACATAAACATAGTAGCATGTGATCATCAAAGCAAGTAGACATGTGAGCATGTTATAATCAAAACAAGTAGATACGTGGGTTGTTTATCAACAAAGTGCACATACCTGTAATCTCCCAATCACCTCAGGATTCAAGTACAATCGTTAAATCATTTGAGCGCACGAATGTTCAACTACACAATCACTTTAGCCTTCAAGCCTATACATCTTTCACCATCTGAGTGTATGCACATGTATGCGGATATAAAATATGTGAATATCAATATATGTGAGCATTTTCTTGTCAAAAGACTTCAACATAGGAGTAGTTAATCATCAAAGCATCCTAGCATATGAGCATGAAGGCATATAGGCAAGGGGGCATGTGATCATCAACGCCAGTACACATGGGAGCATACGATCATGAAGGCACGCGAATATAGAAGCTTGTGATCATGAGAGCATGTGAGCGAGTAAGCATTCAAACATGTTAACATTCAAACATGTTAGCATTCAAGCATAAGCGTATAAAAGCATGTGAGCATACAAGCATATCATCATCCAATTGTGTGCAAATGTGGATATAAACAAAGGGTTGATGTTTAATGAGAATTAATCGATAAGGCTTATGAAGGAGCAATATTTAATTGAACACGAGCAATTACACATAAGGGTATACAAGCATGTGAGCATATAAGCATATCATCATCCAATTGTGTGCAAATGTGGATATAAACAAAAGGTTAACGCTTAATGAGAATTAATCGATAAGGCTTATGAAGGAGCGACATTTGATTAAACATGAGCAATTACATATAAGGGTATACAAGCATGTGGGCATGAGCACACAAAGTATTTGAACATATGAGCATGTGATCAGCAAAGCTTATAAACATCAAATCATATGAACATAGCAGACATATGAGCATGTGATCATTAAACCAAGTAGACATGTGAGCATGTGATCAACAAAGCATGTAAACATACAAACACATGAGCATTTAATAAAGATCACAAAAGCATGTGCCTGCATGAGCATCCAACTGCATATGCCCATTAGCCTCCAATAATATAGATTTATTTTCATCCAACTACATGTGAACATGTGGATTCAAACAAAGGTTTGATGCTTAGTGAGAATTAATGAATAAGTATTATAAAGGAGTGACACTTAATTGAACATGTGAGCATTTAAGCATGAAAATATACAAGTATGTGAGCATAACAACACAAAAGCAAGTGAAAATGAGACAACTCAGGCATGTGAGCATACAAGAATCTGAGCATTTAAGCACCCAATTACACATACCTTTTACTACTGTTCAATCAACTTAGCATTCTAGCACAATCGTCGAAGCATTTGTGCGCACAATCGTCCAACAACATGATCACTTAAGCCTCTAAGCATTTAAACATATCATCATCCAAATGGGTACAAATGGTGTGGATGTCGAACATGTGAATATCAATGCATATGAGTATAGAAGCATGTGATTTTCAAAGTATATAAGCATGGAAGAATGGGATCATCAAAGCATGTTAACGTGGGAGCATGTGATCATCAAATCATGTGAGTATTAGAACGTATGATCATCAAAGAATGTGAGCATATGAGTATTCAGAGTATGTGAGTATAGGATCATCAAAGCATATAAACATAGGAGCATACGAACATTAAGGCGTGTAGACATAGGAGTATACGATCATCGAAGTATGTAAAAAGAGGTCATGTGAATATCAAAGCATGTGAACCTAGGAGTGTGTGATCATCAAAGAAAGTAGACATATGAGCATGTAAGTGCATGAGCATCTAATTGCGGAAGCACATCAGCCACTATGCATACGGATATATCGTCATCCAAGTGTGTGCACATATGGATAGAAACAAAGGGTTGATGTTTTATTGGAATTAATGAATAAGTCTTAAGAAGGAGTAACACTTAATTGAACATATGAACATTTAAGCATGAGAATATACAAGCATGTGAATATACAAGTATGTGAGCATAATAGCTCGTAAACATGTGAGCATTTGAGCACCCAAGTTCACATACCTCTTACTGCCCATTAATCTCCACATTCAAGCATAATCATTAAAGCACATGAGGCAAGAATGTTCAATTGTAAGATCACTTTGGCCTCCAAGCATTCAAACATATCCAAGTGTGTGCACATGTGTGTGAATATCAATGCATGTGAGCATTGGAGCATGTGATCATCAAAGCATATGAGTATGGGAGCAAGTGATCATCTAAGCATGTAAGCATGTAAGCATTCAAACATGTAAGCAACCAAGCATGTGAGCATAAGTAGACATGTGAGCAACCAACAATGTAAGACCATGTGAGCATGATAGCATACGTGCCTATAAGCATGTGATCATCAAAGCACCCAAACTAATGAGGCATATGGGCATACAAGCAAGTGTGTATTTAATCGTTAAAACATGCAGACATGGGAGCATACAATCATTGAAGCATGTGAACATTGGAGCATATGTTAATCAAAGCATTTGAACATAAGAGCATGTGATCATCAAATTATGTAGACATGTGAGCATGTGACTAACAAAATTTGTAAACATACAAGCAAATGAGTATTTAAGCATCTAAGTACACATACATCTTACAGTCCAAGTGTGTGCACATGTAAACATAAAGAAAGGTATGGTGCTTAATGAAAATTAATGAATAAGTCCTCTGAATAAGTGACACTTAATTGAACATGTGAGTGTGAGAGCATACACGTATGTAAGCATACAAGCATATGAGCATTTAAGTGCCTAAGGACACATACCTCTTACGACTTAATCACCCTAGCATTCAAGCACAATTAGGAGTGTCCAAATAGAACCCGAACCCGATCCACCCACCCGTCCACTCTAACCCGATAACCGGTCTACTCGACGCCGGTGACTGGTCGGCGGCGGGTCTCTACTCTCTAAAACAGAAAACGGCGGGTCAGTTGGCAGATTTGAGGCTGAGAAACTAATTTCAACCGACCCAACCATATACTGACTGGAAAACGTTGATTTTCTATCCAATCTAAGGAGATCCGGCCTGAACTCGAAGAGAGCAGGCGAGATAGCACTAATATTCTGTTCGATCTAAGGCAATTCTGCTTAAGCTCGAAGAGATTAGATGAGATCTCGTCGATATTCGACCTGATCTCTTCGAGATATGCCATGATCTCATCGAGATATGCCATGATCTCATCGAGATCTGTCCAGATCTTGCTAAGTTAGGCTTGTTCTCTTCGAGTCAGCCGAGATATTGCCCAAGATTCGGTCAGGTCTTGGCAACTCCAGCGGCCTTTGGCAAAATTCGGCAGAGTTTCTCACAACCCAAAACTGTCTAAGGACCAATTCGTACCCGATGAAAATTTGACCACCCGAACCGACTCCATTCACCAATCGGCGGCGAGTCTAGGCATGGAAAACCTAAAGTGATCGAGTCAGTTCTGGGTTGGTCACAAACTCGACCCGAACCGACCCGTGGACAGCCCTAAGCACAATCGTCAAAGCATTTGATCGTGCGAACATCCAACTGCATTTTTACTTAAACCTCCAAGCATATAAACAAATCATCATCTAAGTGTGTGCTCATATATGTGGATATCAAACTTGTGAACATTAATACCAATGAGCATAGGAGCTTGCAATCATCAAAGCATATGAGCATGGAAGCATGAGATCATAAAAATATGTGAGTATGGAAGCATGTAATCATCAAAGCATTTGATCATGCGTGATGTGGTTATCAAGGAATGTGAACGTGGGAGCATGTGAGCAATTAAACAATGAGCATCTAAGCATGTGTCAATCAAGCATGCAATTAAACATATATCGTACCGTCCAATCACCTTAGCATTTTAGCACGATCATTGAAGTATGTAAGTGCACGAGCATCTAATTACATGAGCACATCAGCCTCTAAGCATATAGATATGTTGTCATCCAAGTGTGAGCACATGTGGATACAAAGAAAAAATTGATGTTTACTAAGAATTGATGAATAATTCTTATGAAGGAGTGACACTTAATTGAGCATGTGAGCATTTAAGAATGAGAATACACAAGCGTGAGAGCAGACACACATATGAGCATAAAAGCCTTCGATTATTTAAGCATCCAAGTACACATACCTCTTACTGTCCAATCACCTCAACATTCAAGCACTTAAGTGCATAAATGTCCAACAACGTGATCACTTAAGCCTCTGAGCATATAAACATATGTGTGGATATCAACCATGTGAATATCAAAGCATATAAGCATGGGAAGCATGCAATCATCAAAGCATATTAGCATAAGAGCATAAGAGCATGGCATCATCAAATGAGTGAGCATGGGAGCATGTGATCATTAGAGCATGTGAGTATAGGAGCTTGTGATCATTAAGGCATATGAGCATGGGTGCATGTGAGCTATCAAGCATTCAAACATGTTAGCATTCAAGCATAAGGTTATACAAGCATGTGACCATACAGGCATGTGACCATACAGGCATATCATCATCCAATTGTTTGCAAATGTGGATATAAACAAAGAGTTAATTCTTAATGAGAATTAATCAATAAGACTTATGAAGGAGCAACATTTAATTATACATGAGCAATTATGCATGAGGGTATACAAGTATGTAAGTATGAAACCATACACGCATATGAGTATTTCAGCACTCAAGTACACATATCTCTTACCACCTAATCACCTCGGCATTCAAATACAATCTTCAAAGTATTTAAGCACATGAACATCCAAAAGCATATAGCAATGTAAACATGTGATCATCAACCAAGTGTGTGCATATATGTGGATATCAAACTTGTGAATATCAATGTATGTGTACATGGGAGCATGTTATCGTCAAAACATGTGGCATTGTAGCATATGATCAACAAGGCATGTGAGCTTGGGAGCATGTGATCACCAAAGTATGTGAGCATTCAAACATGTGAGCATCCAAGCATGTAAGCATCCAAGCATGTAAGCTTGGGGGAATACAATCTTCGAAGCATATACACATGTGACAAGCCAAGCATGTAAGAACATATGAGCATAAGAGCATATGACAATGTGAGCATGTGATCATCAAAGCATCCAAACATATATGAGCATCAAGGCACATAGGCATGTGGGTATGTGATAGTCAAAGCATGTAGGCATGGGAGCATACAATCATCAAGGCATGTAGACATGGAAGCATACTATCATCTAAGTATGTGAACATAGAAGCATGTGATCATCAAAGCATTTGAACATATCATCGAAGCAAGTAGACGTGAGCATGTAATCATCAAAGCAAGGAGACTTGTGAGCATATGATCAACCAAGTATGTGAACATAAAAAGACATGAGTATTTACACATCCAAGTACACATACATTTTAGTGTCCAATTACCTTTGCATTTAAGCACGATCAAAAAAGCATGTGAGTGCACGAGAATCCAACTGCAAAAGCACATTGGCCTCCAAGCATATAAATATATTGTCGTCCAAGTGTGCACATGTGGATGCAAACAAAGGATTGATGTTTTATGAGAATTAATGAATGAGTCTTAAGAATGAGCAACACTTAATTAAACTTGTGAGCATTTAAGAATAAAAGTATACAAGCATGTGAACATAACAACATACAAGCATGTGAGCACCCAAGTGCACATACCTCTTACCGCCCATTGACCCCAGCATTCAAGCATAATTGTTAAAGCGATTAAGTGCAAGAACGTTCAACTACAAGATCACTTCGACCTCCAAGTATACAAACCAATCCAAGTGTGTGCACATATGTATGGATATCAAACATATGAATATCAATGCATGTGAGCATGGGAGCATGCGATAATCAAAGCATATATGTATGGGAACATGGGATCTTCAAAGTATATGGGCATGGGAGCATGTAATCATGAAGACATAGGAGCATGTAATCATCAAGGCATAAGCATGGAAGTATGTGATCATTAGAGCATATAAGCGAGTGAGCATTTAAACATGTTAGCAACCAAGCATGTGAGCAATTAAGCATGTGAGCATGGGAGCATATGATAATCGAATCAGGTAGACATGTATGCAGCCAAACTTGTAAGAACATTTGAGCATGACAGCATACGGGCATGTGAGCATATGATCATCAAAGCATCCAAACATATAAGGCATGTGGGCCTACAAGCAAATGTGTATCTAACTGCCAAAACTTGTAGACATGGAAGCGTATATCATTGAAGCATGTGATCCTCAAAGCATGTAGACATATAAGCATGTGACTAACAAAGTTTGTGGACATACAAGCACATGAGCATTTAAGAATCCAAGCACATATACATCTTACCGTCCAATCACCTCAGCATTTACGCACAATTATCAAAGCATATGGTGCATGAGCATCCAAAAACATTAGAACATCAACCTCCAAGCATATAGATATATCATCATTCAAGTGTGTGCACATGTAAACATAAAGAAAAAGTACGGTGCTTAATGACAATTAGTGAATAAGTCCTCTGAAGGAGTGACACTTAATTGAACATGTGAGTGTAAGAACATACACATATATGAGCATACAAGCATATGAATGCACGAGCATCCAACTCCAGAGGCACATCAACCTATAAGCATATAGATATATCATCTTCAAAATGTGTGCACATATGGATAAAAATAAAAGGTTAATGTTTAGTGTGAATTAATAAATAAGTCTTATTACTTAATTGAACATGTAAGCATAAGAACATATGAGCATAAGAACATATGAGCATTTAAGCACGCAAGTACACTTACCTCTTACCACCGAATCACCTTAGCACGCAAGTACACATACCTCTTACTGCCCAATCACCCTAGCATTCAAGTGTAATTTTCAAAACAATTTAGCACACGAGCATCCAAATTCATGATCACTTTCGCCTCTAAGCATACAAATATATCATCATTCAAGTGTACATGTGTGTGGATATCAAACATTTGAATATCAATGCATGTGACCATGAGAGCATGCGATCATCAAAGCATATAAGCATGGAAGCATTGTCAAAGCATATAAGCATGGGAGCATGTGATCATTAGGGCATGTGAGTGTGTGAGCATTTAAACATATGAGTATCAAAGCATGTGAGCAATCAATCAAGTGAACATGGGAGCTTATGATCATTGAAGCATGTTAGACATATGAGCAAGCAAGCATGTAAGAATATGTGAGCATGAAAGCGTAAGGGCATGTAAGTATATTTACATAGGGGCATATGATCATTTAGGCATGTAGACTCGAACGCATACAAGCATCGAAGCATGTGAACATATGATCATGTCATCATCAAAGCAAGTAGTCATGTGGTCATTAAAGCAAGTACATCGGTGAGCATGTAATCAATAAATCATGTGAACAGACACAAGCACATGAGAATTTAAGCATTCAAGTACACATACATCTTACAGTCCAATCACCTTAGCATTTAAGCATGATCATCAAAACATGTGAGTGCACGAGCATCCTACTGAATGAGCACATCCGCCTCTAAGCATATAGATATATTGTCATCAAAGTGTGTGCACAGGTGAATTTAAACAAATAGTTAATGCTTAATGAGAATTAATGAATAAGTCTTATGAAGGAGTGACACTTAATTGAAGATGTGAGCATTTAACCATGAGAGTATACAAGCATGTAAGCACAAGAGTATATAAGCATATGAGCATATAAGCATATGAGTATTTAAGCATGCAAGTACACATACCTCATGCCTCCCAATCACCTCATCATTCAAGCATAATCATCAAAGAATTTTAGAGCACAAACATCTAACTTCACTTTCACCTTCAAGCATATAGACATATCATCATCCAAATGTACATGTGTGTGGATATCAAACATGTGAATATCGATGCATATGACCATGGAAGCATGCAATCATCAAAGCATATAAGCATCAAAGCATGTGATTGTCAAAGCATGTGAGCATGAGAGTAGGTAATCATCAAGGCATGTGAGCATTCAAATATGTGAGTATTTAGGCATGTGAGCATGAGAGCATACTATCATTGAAGTGTGTAGACATGTGAGCAGGCAAGCATGTACGAATATGTGAGCATAAGGGCATGTGAGCATATGATCATCAAAGCATCTGAATCCAAATATATAAGTGTGGAGGCATACAGGTTTATGGGTATGTGATCGTCAAAGCATGTAGACATGGGAGCATACAATCATTAAGGCATGTAGACACGAGAGCATGTGATCAACTAAGCATGTGAGAATTTAATCATACAATCATTAAGGTATGTAGACATGGGAGCATACGAGCAACTAAGCATGTGAACATAGAAGTGTGTCATCATCAAAGCAAGTAGACATGTGAGCATGCGATCAACTAAGCATGTAAACATACAAGCCTATGAGAATTTAAGCATCCAAGTACACATACATCTTACCGTCTAATCACCTTAGCATTTAAACATGATCATTAAAGCATATGAGTGCATAAGCATCCAAATGCATCAAAACATCAGCCTCCAAGCATATAGATATATTGCCCTCAAAGTGTGTGCACATGTGGATTCAAACAAAAGGTCAATACTTAATGAGAATTAATGAATAAATCTTATGAAGGAGTAGTACTTAATTGAACACGTGAGCATTTAAGCATAAGAGTATACAAGCATGTGAGCATGAGTGCATACAAGTATGTGAGCATACATGAATATGAGCATTTAAGGACCCAAGTACGCATACCTTTTACCGCCTAATCATCTCAGCATTTGAGCACACGAATGTGCAATTGCATGATCACTTAAGCCTTCTAGTATATAGATATATGATCATCCAAGTGTATGCAAATGTGTGTGGATATCAAAGCATTTGTCCTTTGTCGCTCGAATATTATGATAAAGTGGAAACACAAGGATGTACATTAGTTAGTAGTAGCATCATAAATTATTTTAATTTCTATATATTAAAAATTAGCTATTTCAAAATGAGAAAAAAGATTTTGTTGTGCATTATAAAGGCCAAAAATGTAGCTAATGACTATACCAGAAGAATAGCATATGATTCCCTCAATAAAGATATGAAAATCAAATCCAGATTCATAACCATAAGAGAGTACTGTATGTGTTTGTTGGCCTAAGTCCACACTTCTATAAATTTCTAAATGATAGTCAACATGTTAACACTAACATATTAATACTAACTTTAAACATGCTTCATTCTTCTTCAAATTCAACTGAGAAATGCATATAAGCTCTTATAATCAATATAGGACTAAACCAAAGAAATCAGATTCTATATATATAATTAAGTGTACTGTCTATGAATTTTAACCACATCAATGTCACACAAAGACTTTCAAAAAATCCTAATCTTAAAGTAACATTATCCCTATATTAATATATGCAATCATGAACTGATATCTTCAAGCCAATACTTAGAAAACAATGGTTTATATTATATACCAGCACATGAATCCATATACATTAATTTAATTTAATCCAAGGATATAAAAGCATTCAATAGATGTTAGGCACATGAGTCAATATGTATATATACATTGATGGTGTACAACCACTAATACAAAAACTAGCAAAGCACTGGCACCGTAACTAACAGATATAATCATGAGCCCCTTCGAATCAAAAAGAACAAATATATATCGCATATATAAAACATGGCACACGGGTTTTATTGAAAAAAAAACAAACAAACAAACAAACAAACAAACAAAATTATGCAGAAAAAATACTGCCGAAGAATAGTTTGTGAAGAAATCGATTTTCTTTGACCTGAAAACTCAATTAACGTGTTATACAAACATGATATTGAAGTAGGCTTCACAAAAGAAACACAGAATAGGAAATTTGTATCTTACTTAGCAACACAATTTGGGTATTTCTCAAAGTTCAAAGAAGTTTGAAACTTTACCCAAAAGAAATTATCTAGGATGCATTCATTATAATAAAACAAGCTAAGCAAAGCAATTCTAGACAAAAGTCTTTCACAAACTAAACTAAAGCCATTCATGATACAAACTACTCATAAAACCCCATGCATGAGACCACTCGTCTAAGGTTAAATATATATATATATATATATATATATGATAACAATGAGATCTGTCTTTTTGCCTGTGTGCTATACTCTGCATTTGTTCCGGAAGTTACAAGCAAGGAACTAGAAACTAACAATAAATATCAACTCTTTAAAGAGGAATGGCATTATAAGATCATCTTATTATTGATTTTGCATGAAGTACATCTAACCAATCTGTCTGATCCCAAAGTAGTAGGAAAGAAGGTTTGAAATGAAGTTCGACATCTCCTAGATACTAAAGGTAATTCTAAGTCATACATATCAAGCAATTCAAATCAAGCAATTGGGACCCAATTGCTAAATAAAGCATGCATAATGAATGTATATAGAGAAACAAAATGCTTGTAGTTTTAGGGTATGTAGATAGCAAAAAAAGAAAAATACTTACTATTTTAGAATTGGGATTGACCATTTTATGTATCTTCACCTCAAGAGGAAACCAATATGGATGAGAATTCAGCTGCATTTATCTACATCAGCCACAAGAGCAGTTAGTTAAAAGCTGCCAATCCTCCATTTGAACTACTAATTGTTATGCGACTCACATTCAGTCCCTGGAGAAAGTTTCCTCTTTGTTCATGGGAGTAATAAAAGAATAGGAGAAATTACACTAACCACTCTTGAGGTTTGGGTAATGTTAAGGACTTCCCTCTTGTTTTCAGAAACAACATTTTGTCCCTAGCACTGCTAATAGCTTACACTGTGGATGGAATAATTAAAAAGAGATAGATATGAACAATTTTTGCATATGACTAACTTAAAGCATCATAAAACTAATCCTTTTGAGCTCTAGTTCTCCCTCTCTTGCAATGGCAACTGAGTTTAATTATTTTAAAATAACTTAATTTTAAGCTTTTCGTTCTTTGGATGCATAAGGCATCAATATACTGCATATGTGTACATGCATTAATCACTATATAGCTTTCTCTAGCTAGTGGCTAAAGTACATTACAAAAGAAAAATGGGCTTCCTCTATGCAGCCTTGGGCAGAAAGTTTCTGGGCATAGCAGAAAAGCTTACCCCAGTTCAACCATTGGATTGATGTGACAGTGATCCTCCCTGCAAATTCATTACATTAGTTTTTATCATATAAATCATATGTTTCCCATCTCCAGCAAAAATATCTAGTATCTTATCCCTAAACCTTTATAGTTGATACAAGCATTTCACCCAACTAACCTTTCTAAGGTGATGAAATATATGTAACTAGCTAAACAGCAGATGACAAAGAATGGCAAGTAAAATATAAGAAACTACTTATTGGATAAAAATGATTTTAGTTTTTACCTTGTAGAGTTCAACTAACAAATTGTCAAGAGTTTCTGGAGAACTGGTTTAAACTTTAAACTTTATAAGCACACGTACTTTATAAACTGTTGAGGCAATTGATAGCCTCAATTGCCTCAAAAGATTAATCCAATTGTTTCATCACAATTGCCATGTCTTTCAAGGCATATCAACCTGGTCCCCAGCATTTATGGCAGACCAAAGCAGGGAATTGCCTTGCTTGGATCCTCTTCTATCAACTGTAGTTGGAGAAACAAACATTTAGTAACATGTGTATATATATATATATATATATATATATAATCAATACAGAATGGAAAAAAAAAATTCCAGATGGGTAATCTTCAAACATTAAAAATATCAAATTTTGATAGGAGAGAGGTTTTGATCTCTAAATTCTATATGATCAGCACACTTCAGATACATTTTCTTTGGCTATTCTTAAAAAATTTTATAAATGTTTCCTTTATTACTACTTCTCTTTTCTCACAGTATTTTTAAAATAAGCTTCCATAAAAGGATCCAAGTAAAGTTTCTTTGTAAAACACAAGGAATCAGTTTGAGCTACAAAGAACATTTTTTTTTTTTTTTAAAAGTAGTTGTACATGAAAGATCATATTAATCAATAAACTTCACATGCCACAAATTTCAGAGGAGAAACATAGAAAATAAATTTAAAAAAAAAAAAAACTTTTAAAACAACAGGAACATGAAAATTAATTCAAGTACCTGAATGCAAGAGTTGACAACTGGATCCTTACATTCTCTGTTCGCCAATAGAGAAATTTCATTACCACAACACTAGAGTTTGCAGGACAATAAATTCACTATTAATTTTTTAAAATTTAAAAAAAAATTATATTTATATATAGATGGATATAGAGAGAGAGACCTAAAGAGTATACAAATTGCACAAGGCTGATACACATTAATTCATTTAGCTAGGAGACATTCAGAATATAACATAATTAGAATCAAGTTTTCCCAGAACAATTTTTAAATGACAAATATTGAGGCACAGGATATGCAAATTTTCCATGAACTGAACCATTGATTCATTGGCCTGCTTAAAATGCAGCATCTCTGGTTACAACAACTACTCTAACAATTCGTGTTAAATTATGCAGAGCACCCTTATGCTTTTTGTTTTAATTAATATGCAATGCAAGTTACTTCACCTGACAATCTATGTATTTCAAACACAATCTGCAATATTTTCTTCCACCAGGACTTGGGTCTGCTGTCTTGAAGCACCTTCGCAAGACAAATAATGAAATAGTAAATATAGTGTGCTTAGTTGGACTTGTCTGTCTGATGAAAGCAATGGACCTTT
This sequence comes from Castanopsis chinensis, assembly GCA_032878915.1. Lineage (NCBI taxonomy): Eukaryota > Viridiplantae > Streptophyta > Magnoliopsida > Fagales > Fagaceae > Castanopsis > Castanopsis chinensis. The sequence continues at coordinate 10,354,944 of JAVQMG010000130.1, forward strand.
GATGGCCTCAGAAAAAATGATGTTCAAATGAGGCCCATCTTTTCCATCGACTGGTTCTTGCATGAAGTTATCTGCTTCATATAAAATAATGCTAGTTGCCTCATTTGCATTCATCTTAGCGAAAAACCCTCTCTGAGCAAACACCGTCAAAAGTGCTAAACAAGAATGACTTGAAAACTGTTCGTTGAAAGAAAAACAATGATATTGATTGTTAAAGAGATAAAGTGAGAGAGAACCCAAGTGTGATTCTTATGAAGGGCATCTAGTTCTTCAGTCATACCTTGCTGCCAAAGAGGGTCAGTATGGGCCTCACGATAGGTGTGAGGTTCATAGAGGGTGGCAAGAGCAAAAGAGCAGTGATAATCAGTAAGATAAGGGGGAGGAATGCTTACCCAGGTGGAACGACGAAGTTCAGGACTAACAGGTAACTTAAGAGAAGGTGGTGCCACAGGATCCAAGACAGGCAGATCATGTGCTGGGGACAAAGCCGAAGATGAGTCGTCTGGAGAGGCAGCTGATGTAGAAGAATCCTCCACAAGTTCAGGATAGAGAGGGAGGAAAAGATCGGTAAAAATGGGAGACTCAAAGGAAGAGGATGCAGGAAACTGCTAAAGACTCGTGAAAGGACGATGTTCCCAAAACTCAACATTACGGGAGACACGAAGCCGATGAGAAATGGGATCATAGCAGCGAAACCCCTTTTGAGAGACACCATAACCAAGGAAACAACAGAGACAAGCACGAGGTTGAAGCTTTGTTCGTTCATGAGGAGGAAGAGAGACAAAGCAAGCACAACCAAAAACCCGAAGAGATGAGTAGTCAGGGATTTGACCATAGAGAAGTTCGAATGGTGATTTGTTATGTGTAGTGGGTGAAGGAATACGATTAATGGTGTACACAGCAGTGAGTGCTGCCTCACCCCAAAAGCGCTCAAGAAGAGAGGCAAAACTGAGAAGGGTGCGGACAACATCAAGAATGTGACGATGTTTTCGTTCTGCACGACCATTTTGTTGAGAGGTGTAAGGACAAGACCGCTGAGGAAGGGTACCATGACTGTTTAAAAAGGATAGGAAAGATTTATCATTATATTCTTGGGCATTATCTGATCGAAAGACTTTGACAATGCGATTAAACTGTGTTTCAACCATTTTATGAAATGTTTGATAAATAGACACAAGTTCAGACCTATGGTGAAGCAGATAAATCCAAGTATATCGAGAGAAATCATCTACAAATATGACAAAATATCTAGATCCCCCCTCAGTAGGAACCGGTGCAGGACCCCAAATATCAGAATGTATAAGATCAAAAGGTGTAGAAGAAAAAGAGTCACTATTATTAAAGGGCAATTTAGCTTGTTTGCCAAAATAACAGGAAGTATAATAAAATTTTTGAAACTGAACTAAACCTAAATGACCTTGAGAAGCTAACAATTGAAGACGAGATAAGGATGGATGACCAAGACGAGCATGCCAAAGATCAGGTGAGGGGGTGGTAATGGTAGCAGCGGCAGAAACAACTTGTGAAGGAATCTTCAAGTCATGAACCTCAAACATGCGACCAACCTTACGCCCTGTCCCAAGTACTTGACCCGTCCGAGGATCCTGCATATCCACACCATGATTAGTAAAGAAAAGATCTACACCTAATTCACAAAGTTGACCAACAGAAAGCAAATTGAGGGATAGCTTTGGGATATGAAAGGTGTCACTAAAGGATAAACTAGGAGAAGAGATTGTTCCTTTATGACTAACAGGCATAGGAGTTCCATCAGCAGTGTAAATAGTGATAGGGTATGCTAAGGGTGCCTTATCAGAAAATTGGGATTCATCAGGAGTCATATGGTTACAACATGCAGTATCAAAAAACCAAGGTTGTTTACCTAAGGTGACAGAAAGGGCAGTAGAAGTTTGGGATAAAACCTATTGAACAACTGCCTCAATATCAGCCATAGTAAGTGAGGAAGCTAAAGATGGACCTGTAGGAACTAATGGATCTGGACGACATACAGCAGCTGCCCAAGGAAGAGAAGCTTTATTCTGCTCTTGCATAAATTTCTGCAATTTGCGACAAACTGAGATATCATGGCCTTTAGCACGGTAAAACTCACAGCGAGTACCTTTGGAAGACTGAGAGGTGGGACGCCCAGAGTGTATCCGTGGAGGAGCAGTGAATGCAGCAATGGGAGGCTGTGGAGATGGTGTAGCCAATACATGATCAGATGATGACATGTGATGAGTAGGTCGATGGTTCTCCTCAGAAATGAGCTCCTTGACTACAGCATCAAGAGAAGGAGTAGGAGATCGGCTAAGCAGAGAAGCCCTAGTAAGCTCAAAGTCCTCACGTAAACCCATCATGAAGTGCATGAATTGACGGCGATCCCGATATTTGGCAAAGAGCTCAATGTCCTTGGAACACACTAGTGGAGGATCTGTAGCAGAAAGTTGTTCCCACATAGTAAAAGTCTGAGAGTAATAATCAGAAATAGACTGACCTGTCTCTTGGCGCATCTGATAAAGTTTTGATTCAATGTGGAACTCCAAGCTTGAATCATTAGTACAATTGTAGCGATCAGCCAAAAATTTCCAAGCGGCCTCAACAGTCTCAAGACGAGGAAGAAGATTATGAATGGAGGGAACAGAGGTATTGATAAACCAAGACATGATCTTACTCTGAATACTCTCCCATTCCTCTAGGCGTTCTTCATAATCATCTTCAGCAGCTGTGGCTTTGGACTTAGGGTTTGGTACTGGCTTAGGAATTGAACCAGTCACATATCTCCACAATTTACGACCCTTCAGGAAGACATTCATATTCTGAGACCAAGCATGATAGCTAGTGAGACCATCCAACATAATAGTGATAGGACGTATGATATCTCGATCATTTTGTTGAGACATAATGAGGAAAAATGCCCAAAAAATGAGATTTAGGAACCTCAAATGCAAAAACAGAGCCCAAAATCGGAATCTACACGAAAAACTGAGTAAGACAGGTCCGGTTGAAAATTTTTGACTTCGGTCAAAGTCAACGGTCAACGATCAATGGTCAGAGGTCAAAGTCAACGGTCAACGGTCACGGATCAGCGCTGACGTGTGCTGACGTGGCAAGCTAACGTGGCAGATGACATCACTAGGGCTGACTTGGCAGGACGCCGAAAGTGCCTGGCACGTGGAGCGCGTGTCGCGAGTGGGGCGCGTGCAGCGCGTGCAAGGACAATGGTGGCGCGTGGAGGCGCGTGCAGCACGTGTTCAACACTCAGAAACTTTGGGCGGCGCGTGCGGGCTCGTTTCTGGCTGTTCTTGGTCAGGTTTTGCTCGGGTTTGGCTGTTCTGTCACTTTATGTCTTTGGTTTGACAGTAGAATGAACAAAACAGTGAGTTCCGAGAGGTGCAGGAACTGTGGGCGTGACGGCGGTGACTCGCTTCTGACAGTGGCTACTAAATGAAGGCGAGGGCAGCGGAAGAATGCCGGAGATGTCCACAGGAACCAGAAAGTCAGAGAAATGGCTCTGATACCATGTTAAAGAGATAAAGTGAGAGAGAAAAGACTGAATAGTCTGTGTATTAGATGTGAATAATAATGTATAATAGAGAGCCTTATATAGGCTAGGTATGTGTGCAGTACAAGTAATATGAGTAAACTACAAGTACAGTATACTGGGCCCAATGGGCTAATCTAGTCTAAGCTATACACTAACATTGATGAATTAGAATACCTCTAACCCTAACTAGTGATAAATTTAAAAATCCTAATGCAAAATTTCTATTTGTTATATTTCTTGTTGCATTTCTTTTTTAGCGCATCATCTAAAACACATCATACATACATGTACATATATATATATATATATATATATATTAAATTAAAGTCAAAGAAGCACAAACAAAATTCAAATTAGTTTATTGTTGTTGTCTAATTTTGAGGCATGTATGTATCCAATTTAACTTTGTTAAAAAATTTGATGCGAAGTGACTTTTTTATACTACTCAGCAGAGATCTCTCAAGTAGGTAAAATCAACAACTCATAAATCACTGCTATTATTGAATGAATGTTTATTTTCTGTGTAAGCATCTAGTTATATAATGAATCAAGTCCGTAGACATTTGAAAGGATATTCCACACCAATTAGAAGAAAATACCAATGGGGTATAGTTAAGAGCACCAAGAAAGGCATTCAAAATTAAACAATATTGGAAACTCTATTTAATAAAAATCAATAACATTCAAAAACCAGGAAATTCCAAAAAGCAAGAGACCAAAGAAAATCCAAAAAGAAGTTTTTCATTAGTGAGAAGAATCAAAATCAACAGGAACTTGCAATTCAATTCAAAGAAAATCAGAATCCAGAAAAAAAAAAAAAAAAAAAAAATTAAAAAAAAAAAACCATTATTCTAAACCATATGAAAGCACAAAAAATCTCTGACCTGAACATGTTTAACCCCCTGGCCGGAAAAATCTTTTTGTTCTTCCACATAGCCTTTTCTTAAAATTCAAATCTGGCAATCACTTTCCCGAGAAAATCTTCAAACCCTTGTCCTAAATTTCCAAGAAGAGTGTTTTTTTTTTTTTCATTTGTTAGAGAACCACTTTCTATATAAGGATAACTTAGAGCATTCAGGAAGAGAGAGAGAGAGAGAGGGATCAGAATTTTCCGGGGAAAATCTATGAACCCGTTTCTGGAATTGAACGGTGAAGATTTAAGAGATTGGAAATGAATCTGTATGTTTTTGTGGTAAGGAAAAGGAAAACCGCTTATTGAGGGAAAATTTCCTGCGTTTGAAGATGGGTTATTTGGGAAAGTCTGTGAAAGTGAGAGAATTTTTTGAGAGAGAAAAGCGAAGGAAAGTGTAGAAAGGATGAGGGAAAGTGAGAGAGATTTTTTTTTTTTTTGGAAAACAAACGATAGAAGAGAGAAATTGAAAAGACTACGAGTTTTATAATTACTAGCCGTTAGCGCCTTGGCACGGCTGCACGTGCGAGTTTCTTTAATATAAACCAAAAATGACGTCTCAAATGAAATGCTTAATTACTAGACATTATTGACTTTTTTTTTAAATGGTAATTTTCAAATTTTTTTTTTGGTGCGTAAAATTTGTCAAATATATTATCAAATTTTTCTTTGTGCCTATCAAAAAAAAAAAAAATTCTTTGTGCTTTCAAATACTAATTGCTTAAAGAACCATTTACAAAAATTTCCCTCTTAAAATTTCCTCAACATTTAAAGATTATTTTTGGTAAGTAATGAAAATATTTCATTAAATTATTTATTTTCTTATGTTTTAAAAATTAAAAAAACCAAACCCGCCAACCATTTTCCTCTTTATCTCTCATTTGGATGTATAATTAATTTATTATTGCAATATACGGTGATCATAGAGTATTATTAAACTCAAAAGGATTCTATAAGATACCTCTACGGCTCTACCCTATTTAAAGGGAAAAAAAATGTTAGGTTCTCAGTACTCTAGAATATAAAATTTTTAAATTTTAAAAATCGAATAAATATTGTCTCATGAAATGTCAATCTGAATCAAAAAATTAATCCATTTCAAATAAAGAATATTTATGATGAATAAACTCACTTAATGCTCAGAAGTAATAAGTTTCTGTAACATTTTTTAAGCTTTGATTCATTTATAAGTTGTTAATAATTGAAAACTTTCACATGGCAAGTAATACTTGTAGGTGAAATTCTTATTACATGGAAGTTTTTTTTTTTTAATCTAAGTGTATATGCATGTGAAACTCCCTACTAAAGACTTAAACCTCAGTCCTTATCCTCACAACCTACAAGCACTTATATTTGTAGAGTGACCATCGCACCAATGATATGCAGTGGTTATTACATGGAAGTTGTAAAGATGTTTTAAAAGAATATTATCAATCTAGTTTTTGAACTTTGGTTTAACAATTTACCTTTATTCCCAACATTTTCACATTTACCGTTAGAAGTGGTTTTATGTGGCACAAACGCATACCTTCTTCCACTCAAAATCTGAAAGCAAAACTATAATACTTAAGGAACTTTTCTTTTTTAATCTGGTAATGCTTAAGGAACTTACCAATATCAGTTGAGATGAAAGATATATGATAAAGTTTCTTAATTAGCTTACATTAAATTGAAACTACTAAGTAGACATGGCCCGTAATCCATAGTGTATAAGATGATGGGTCAAGCATATGCAGGCCCATGCCAAAAGCCTAGCAGTTAAGTACACAAGTTTGATAGAAATGTGCTTTTAGAGAAGCCCAATTACTCTACTTTGATCAAGTAGGCCATGAGCCTTTCACTTATCCACTTAACATGGGTCCAGCATTAAGTATGAATTGGGCTTCATAGCCCATATTTCTCCTCCATACAGATCAATTTCCACAATCAAAAAGCTATTATTTACACAAAATGGGCCGATAAGAAGTACTCGAAAGGCCGAAAACTAACCCGTTTTTAGTTTTCATTTAAAAAAAAAAAAAAAAAAAAAAAAAAAAAAAGGTTCAAATGTTGATCTCAAAAGCAATTGAAATTATATTTACTAGATGTTTTTCTTCTTCTTTTTTATGAATTAAAGCTACATTATTCATATAATTATATAGTCAATTATAGGAGCAATAATATAATTATCAAGTCAGTTTTACACTTTCACTTCCTTTGCGGAGCCAAGATTAAGGGTTTCAAAGACCATGTTTCTATGCATCCATAAACTCCAGATTACAATTGAAAATATGATGTTCTAAGGAGTCAATGAAAGTTGGCAACCAGAGTTACACAAACTCTTTTCCAACTGCAGGTGTCAAGATAGAAAAAATTTGTTATCATAGCAAGGTAAGTCTATGTTCAGGTTTCAATTCATGCCTCTTTTTACTTTCTCTAGCCACGTGGCAACGTACCCTTTGATCATCAACATCCACTTAGAATAATCGCAATATAGCACAAGACCCTTCCCTCTGTGAATGTTTGGGACCAAGTAAGCATGTGGCCAACAAACCAACTATGTGAACATCATTTCTCAACTGAGTATGTTTTTTTTTTTTCTTGGTGAGAGATTTCCAACAATCAGTGTTTAAATGGGTTTTCCTATAATGAATGATTTCTTCTTAAAATTGAAAATAATGGGAAGGGAATTTCGGAATGGGTTCACTATTATTATAAGAAGGGAGAATCATATAATTTATTTTAAATTTCGTAATAGGCCTTCAGTTTAAAATGATTGAGTTTGGAAATAGAATCTTTTGATGATGAAAGTGACTAAAACAAAAAGATTGTTTATGCTTGTTTTTCAGTTGATTCTACGTTGGCATATTTAGAGTTCATTTGGATAAAATTTATTGCTGAAAACTAAAAATACTATAGCAAAATAATTTTTAAATCTGTAAATAATGTCGTGTGACCTATTTTTAATGAAAAAGTTATTGAAAAGTGAAGTTTGTAGAACCCGTAAATAGTATTCGAATACACTATTCACAGGAGAATAGTCAAAAGTTGTGGCTAAAAAAAAAAAGAGAAAACATGTGGAAGCAAAACGTAGACGTGTATCCAAACGGATACTTAGAAATATAAGATTATGCTTACAAAACTGTTGTTTACAGCAACTCATACCCTAAAACACTATAAAATTACCTAAATACCCTCCGAATCTAAAAATGACCGAAAAATTAACCCACCATTCACTCCTTATTTATGAGTTTAATATCCTTTGATTTTATTCTCTTCCATTGAAATGATTTACTTTTTCCTTTTAAAAAAAAGTGAAATACTATGTCCATAGCACTCTCACAATAAATTTTAAGTGACAGGTTATTATTTGTTGTTATGCATAGGTAAAAAAGAAATTTAAATTGTGGCTTCGAATTAGAACCAATAATAGCTTTCTACCTATGTTTTGTTGTAAAAGAGTTGTGAATTTATGAACGTAACACTTCTAAAAAAATGATGAGAGAGAGAGAGAGAGAGAGAGAGACTGCTACTCATAATAAGCAAATGGCTTAATCACATGTTAAAACTTTAGGATGCCCAACTCAAATGAATACCAAATTTAATTTGATCCATGAAGCGTAGGATGTCCCATAAATGTCCTCCTAGGTTTAATAAAAAAAATGTCCATGCAACATATTTTCACCACCTTTCAAAATTTTCTGAAAACTTATTTGTTAAAAACACTATAACAAAATAATTTTTAATAATAAATAGTGTTATGGGTCGTGAACAGGCCGTTTTTCTACGTTTTTGCTGCGTTTTTGGCTGGGTCATGAACAGTGTCGTGAAACCTAGCCAAAAACGCAAACGCACGCTTCATTTCTTTCTTAATTATAGATGGACTTTTCTTCATTTCTTCCCTAATCATTCACATAGAAAAGTAGACTTTAAAAGGAAAATGATGTTTTGGATAACAGTAAGTCATATGTTCTAACGATTTGCTGAATGCTAAGCTAATGAAATGAAAGCCAAAGCCCTCTCAATAGAAAATGAAAATTATGCATTTTACATGACCTCTCAACAGCAATAGTTTTGAATTTTAAATAAAGAAAAGTTTATAATATAGAAAATTAAATTAAATTATTTAATGATAAATATAAAGTTTTACGTAGACGTTGTCATAACCCTTGAAATATACAAAACTACTACAAGCACAAAAAAATTCATAATTTTTTTCATGACATTCTAGGAAGAACGAATACGGATACAGGTACTAGTACAACACAAAAACACGAGTAATTTATGAAAAATTGTAACATTATATGGTAGATATAACACAGGTATAACACCCCAAATGAAGTATATGTGCTTCCTAGATAACATTTGAGGTGACAGAGTGTGTTTAGTGCAACTTCACTTTCATGTAGAGCCACTATTGACATCTATTTTATTATAAGGAACTGTTTACGGATGCCTTAAAGACATTGATTTAGAAAATATTTATGGGAAAAGAAAAATACAACTAATTTTTTAAACAAATGTTTTCTATTTTCCATGAAAATAGTATTGATGGTAAACTAAAAATCGAGCCATCTCCAATTCGTCCATATGAGTCGTCTAGAGCTAGTAAGGTCGTCCACTGTCAGAAGGTCATCCGTGGACATTAGGGTCGTCCATCAAGAAAGCACCAAGAAGACCCTTCAACACTTAGGAAATTCTCATAATGAATTTATATACAAAAGCTTGTAATTCAGATCACTTTCTACTATTTTGAAGTATGGGCAAAATCCTTGTTCATCGCTATAACTTCTCACCAAGTACTTAACTTCCAATGGCAGTTGTAGAAGATAAGATTGAATACACTAACTTTTATTGTAGTTGTGGAAGTTAAGTCTGAACCTTCTAACTTCCACACATGTTGAGGAAGTTACTAAACAAGTAACTACTCCAAAACTCACTATATAAGAACTCGTCCACATCAAATGAAGGTAAGTTTCCACTACTCCTAAAGTTGGAATTCCTGAGTTCTGGAGAGAAAAACTAACTTAAGCATCAAAGGGTTCTTGGCCGGTTCACCCTAGTCACCTTTAATCTTGTGTCTTTTTCTTTTCAAGCCTTCCAAGCTACCACTGGCCTATTGAAGCACGGAGCATTAAGCTTACTAATTTTCTTTACATCATCTGTTGGCGCCGTCTATGAGAAACATAAATTTGTGATTTGCAATTTATCTTCCTAAGACAAAAGGTTATATGGTCCAGACAAGGTTAATGGCCACTAGTCCAGGCCAACAAGAGAGTGGAAACGCTTCCATCCATCCTAACCATGCTCATCAGTCAACACCAGCCATGCAAACGCCTTCCATGCAACAAATACAGTCCATGGCAGCTGCCATGGCAGAGCTGACCCCTCAAAATCAAGAACTGACTCGGGAAATCAAACAAAGGAGGCAACGTTATGAATGATGTACAGAAAGGCAAGCTTAAAGTCAAGAAGTTAGAGAATGAGAAAATGCTAAGCACAAGAACCAATTAAAGGGTACTGCTTTTCGAAGAATGCCACACTTAGAGAGGGAGATGGATCAAATGAGGTGGGTCATGGACAAGCTGAGGGAGAATATGAGAAGGACGAATTACGTAGATAATTTAGTTCATCGAACTGATTCCCCTTTCATGGCTTCCATTAATAGTCACCCCTTACCTTCCAAGTTCAAGATGTCTTCCTTGGACTCATATGATAGAATATGCGACCCGTGTAATTACATAGCAACTTTCAAGACTACGATTCACCTTCAAGGAGTTCCAGATGAGATAACGTGTAGAGCCTTCCCAACTACCCATAAGGGGCTAACACTAGTGTGTTTTAGCAAGATACCTCCAAATACTGTTGGTTCTTTTGAAAAGTTGAGCAAGTTGTTCGTCAATAACTTTATTGGAGGACAAAGGCACAAACGCTCCTCATCTAGTTTGTTGGCTATAAAGCAGGGAGAAAACAAGAGCTTACGGTCCTTTATCACTCGCTTCAATAGGGAAGCCTTAACGGTAGACAAGATGGATGACAAGTTGCTATTGGTTGCCTTCCATAATGGAGTTAGTTCCAATTTGTTCATCCACAAGCTCTATGATCAATAGCCACAGACTATGGTTGAACTCGTCTATTCAGCCCAAAGCTTCATGAATGTAGAAGATGTAATTATTGCCAAGAAGAGGAAGAGAACAGAGCGAATGGAAGCAAACCTCCCACACCATCATGAACAAAGACCTCGTCTAAAGAAAGCTTGGACTGGAAAGAAGAAAGATCGAGATAACAAGAAGGTAGGGTTGTCTTCAAGAAGAATTCCGCATTATATGCCCCTAAACGCGCCTCTTGATCAGGTGCTTATGCAAATCAAGAATGACCCATCCTTAAAGTAACCAAAACAGATGAAGGAAGATCCCAAGGAGCGCAATAAGAACAAGTATTGCCACTTCCATAAAGATCATGGGCCTGACAAGAACGAGTGCTATGATTTAAAACATCAAATAAAGAATCTTATCAAACAAAGAAAGTTATGAAATTTTGTCGGATGGGATCATAAAGACGTTAGTTGAAAGGAAATGTAGAAAATCCATCATGACCCCTACTTAGAGAGATAAGAGTTATTATAGGAGGAACTTCAACAGGGAAATCTTCCAAGTCAAGGAAGACATACCTAAAAGTAGTACAGAATGTCCAACTCTCTAGAAGACCACCAAGGACGAGGGGGGTAGATGAACAACTTTATTGGAGGACAAAGGCACAAATGCTCCTCGTCCAGTTTGTTGGCTATAAAGCAAGGAAAAAACGAGAGCTTGCGGTCCTTAATAACTCGCTTCAATAGGGAAGCCTTAATAGTAGACAAGATGGATGACGAGTGGCTATTGGTAGCCTTCCACAATGGAGTTAGTTCCGATTTGTTCATCCATAAGCTTTATGATCAAGGACACAAACGAGGACGTTGAAATAGTCCATCGCCTACATGATGACGCGATCGTCATAACTTTACTTATTGCAAGTTATATGACTAAAAGGGTGTTGATGGATAATGAGAGTTCAGGAAACATCTTATATTACCCTACCTTCCAACAAATGAGGCTTGGACAAGATCAACATCGTCCAGTAAATTCGCCCTTGGTAGGTTTTAAAGAAATGAAAGTGCAACCTATGGGTACTATTACACTACCTATAATGGTGGGAGCATATCCACAACAAATAGCCAAGGAAGTGAATTTCCTTGTGGTGGACTATTCGTCTTACTAGAATTGAACAAGTATGGAGGAGAAGACGAAGCAAGACCTCGTCCAGTTCTTAAGGAAGAGTATCGATGTTTTTGCATGGAGTTATGAAGACATACCAGAAATTGACCCAAGTTTTATTACTCATCAGTTTAATGTGCACCCATCTTCCAAGCAAGTTTGTCAAAAGATGAGGGTCTTTGCTCTTAAGCAAGACAATGCTATTAAGGAAGAGGTCCAGAAGCTAACCACAATGAAATTTATTCGAGAAGTTTATTAGCCGAATTGGTTAGCTAACGTATGGTCAAGAAGGCAAATGGCAAGTGGAGGATGTATGTAAACTTCACTGATTTGAACAAAGCTTGCCCCAAGGATAATTATCCTTTGCCACACACTAATCAGTTGATGGATTCAACAACAAGTCATCAACTACTAAGCTTCATGGACGTCTTCTTGGGGTATAATCAGATAAAGATGGATGATGCAGATCAAGAGAAGACATCCTTCATTACCAGTCAAAATTTATTTTGTTATAAATTGATGCTCTTTGGTTTGAAGAATGCGGTGGGAACTTACCAAAGGTTAGTCAATCACATGTTCCATCCATAGATAGGACGGAATGTAGGGGTGAATATGGACAATATGCTTGACCGGAGGGTTTTTGGCCGGTTCACCCTGGTCACCTTTGATCTTATGTCTTTTTCTTTTCAGACCTTCCAAGCTACCACTAGCCCATTGAAGCCCAAAGCATTCAGCTTACTGATTTTCTTTGCATCATCAAGTATCAAAACTTTCTTAAAATAATCCATTAACAGATGCCCTAAGAGAACTTGTTAAACGTACCCTTTTATATTTGCTCTATCCATCCCAAATTGTTAGTCATCTTTTCCATTTTGGGGTGTCCTAAGATATAGTCTAATTTGAAAAGTAAGTAAGCTAATTACCTTTCTGGCCCTTTACTTTACTTAAATTGCCAATACTCTTCTTTCAATAAAGTTTAAATTAAGAAGTGTAATTTTGGACATTTGTATCTTTTTATTTAAAAATCACTACATTAAATGATGTTAGTTTGAAAGGTTGAATTTTCTATACAAAAACCCAACATATTTGGAAGGAGTAAGTACTAATTATAACCTACCACCTTTAGGGAAAAAAAAATTACTAAATTTCTTATGTACTAGACTTATTTTAAATTATGGTGCAGTGAGATAGGTGAGGTAAGTCATGCATAATTACATGAACATGTATTTGATTTGGTTGATAAACATGACAAATATGTTTAATTAATTCCCCTTATTGGTGATACTATTTTGTGATGTGTTTGCTGCCCTTGGATAAATATTGATAGATGAATGGTAGAGTTTTATGCTATGGATTAGTGTGGGTCATGTGCCATGTTTGGATGTTATATGCATGTTAGTGTGTGTGAGTTTAGAATAACATATTAGAGGACCCTTTGATGGGATTAGGATTTGGAACACAATGAGTGAAGGCCAACCTACTGGTCGGGTAGGGTTAGGTGCCTAACACCTTTTTATCCACATACTTAAACTCCGAACACATGCTTTGGTAGAGATTAGTCCTTTCACAAAGGTGTTATATATATAGTTCCTAAACCTAATCTAGGTGGCGACTCCATCTATACCCTTCGTCATGGTCCACCCTAGGCCAAGACGTACTTCCCACAAATTTGGAGAAACCCAAAGCTCGTCGCAAATGCTTGTGCCCACAATAAGCCTTTCCCCCCTTCCTTGAATGGATATGGCTTTGGATCTCTCGTCATTTACCTCTTTGGCATGCATCAAGTGGTCTTAACCATCTAACACCCATTTTGGGTAAAGATGTCATCCCAACAAAGCATCTTCCAAAAGAGTCGAAATTAGGCCCTTTTCCCCCCTCCACCAAACCACACATTTTGTAAATCCCTTGACCGTGAGCCCACCTCTCTTATCTTGGCTGGGTACAGGTTGGTGGTGCTCTAGCCATAATGTGGTTGTTCCACTACTCTTTATTTTTGTTTTCTTTCTTTTCTCACGTTGTTTCAGCCATTGTTGTTCAACTTTGTCTTGTTTTGTTCCTATGTCTTTTCTACTCGTGCTCATCCTTTATGAAGGATGGCATAAGCTTGATAGGTTTGCCCCATTTTTACCCTTTCTTGGGCTTGCAAGCCTTTTTGTTGTTATTTTTGGCCCATTGGGCCTTATTTCTTGTATGGCCCTTTGCTTTTGCTATTGCTTACTAATCTTTTTTTTTTTTTTAATCTCTCTTTTTGCTGGTTATTAGGATTTTCTATTGTTGGAGCCTTTCTTTTTCTTTTTTTTTTTAATAAAAAATGGTTATCAACAGCAAGAAACCATTATCAGCCATCATTTATCTCTGCACCCTTATCATCATTATCAATATGCACTCCATTTCCATTATCAACATGCATTCTTTTCAACTTCAAATAAGCTTGTGTCATAACAGAGCCAATTTTGAATACAAAAAATTTGAAAACATCATGGAAGTATCCATGCTACTAAGTCTCAAATTCCAAGCCAACCCAAGGTACCCAATCAACGACAATGTCTAATTGTCTATGCTTTGAGAAGAATTTTCTTGTCCATCATATTAAACTAACATCAAGCCAAACAAAAGAAAAATTATGACTAAGGACTATACAATTGCGTTAAAAAATATGCATGAATAACCTAGAAATATACATAACAAGCTTATAAATAGGACATAAACACTATTAAAGGATCAACATATCATCAAAACAAAAGAAATCAAGTCTCTCCTTTTTAATACTCTTGGGTTCAGAAATCTACAAAACAAACCTAAAAAGTAACAAATTGCCTACATTAGGAAATTGGTACAAAGCAAGGTGCTAAGAATGAGAAAGTATCTCTTGTGCCGGACATGTGAGATTCATGTCAATGTGTCTCATACAACCGGCGCATAAAAGATTTTTCTAGAATACAATATTCCAAGGTCAGAACTCAAAAGTACCATAATAAGACTAATTAAAGGCTACAATATGGACTCTTCTATCAAGATCCAAGAGACTTGCCTCATCACTTACTACCACCATGACATCATCATTTACAAAAATTAGCCGTTAAACCGTGCAATGCACGGGAACTTAGTTGTTTGTATGGTAAACTAAAATAATTTTATGAAATATTATATTGATTATGAAACTATATCATTGCATAAATTGCTCTTATCTGGCTTGAATTTGTGTTACAATTTGATGAAGAAGTCAAAGCTTAAAATATTAGCGAATTGGAAGATTCATTGCCTAGGAATTGTTGAAACAAAACAAAATATATATGGTTACACAATAAAGAAATATAAGAGGAAAATTAGCTATCTTCAAAATAATAACCTATGGTATAGTTGTTGAAAGCCAAACATGTTCAGATATTGCTAAAACTAATGCAAAAATTCAGATGTTAGAACTTCTAAAATGCCAAAAAAAAATAGAAGATTCTAAACCTAGAATTATTGAAACGATAGAAAAAAATATATGACTTAAGTCACTACACACAAAAGAGAAATATAAGATAAAGATACCGTTGAAATACGCCAGACAGTTCCAGATAATGCAAGAAATAAACCCAAAAATTCAGATGAAACTAAAGAATTATAAAATTTAGTGCCTACAAATTATTGAAACAATATAAACAAAAACAATATGTAACTACACATAAAGAAATATAAAGAAAGATGTTCTACCCTTAAATGAATAATCCATTGCTATAATTGTTGAAATCTGCAAGAAAATGTCAACTGTTACAAAAAATTAACCAAAAAGTCAACAACTAAAACACAATGGAATTATTTGGATGAACCAATCTATTGGTTGGTTGAATCTAGCGCCAAGTTTAACCTAGGATAATAGCTTGTTGTTGAGACTTGAGATCAAAATTATATATATATATATATATATATATATAATATATTGAAAAGGAGTATGATAAGCTTAGAACCGTGAGCTAATAGAATTTAGTAATATCATGGCATTGTAAATCTATCCCAAAGAACCGTATATATCCCCCCTCCAATAAAAAAACATTTGATATATACGCGGGATTAACGTAGAGTTCAAGAATTTTAAGGTGTTTGATTTAGACTTGGACTTCTTTTAAGTGGAAAATCTATATGTGTGTGTGTGTGTGTGTGTGTGTGTGTGTGTGTGTGTGTGTGTGTGTATGTGTGTGTGTGTGTGTGAGTGAGTGAGGGCTAAGCCAAACTCATCTAATCAACATACATAAATTACAAACTGATATATGATATAATGCAACTATTTTATCGATCAATCAAAAAATATTATGGCTTAAAAAATCAAAAGACTTTTAATTGGTAGGTTCTAGTTAGCTCAATTGGTAAAGTTTCTGATAGTTGTATAAGAGATCCAGGGTTCAATCCCTGCCTATATCAAAAACTTATTGATGTCTTGCTCTTGATGATAACTTGCTCTGATGATAAAAAGTTATCATCAAGAGAGGATGTCATAAGTTGAAACTCTCAAAAAAAGGCCTTCTAATTGAAGATGAAATATTATACTACCTAGTCGTTAATCCATGCGATGCACAAAATAGTTATATAAAACATGCAGTATCAATAACTGTTCTAAATTCATAAAAATGAAAATTAAACTAAAATGTAAGTTAAGATATATACTTCCCCATATATATTTAACTATTTTAAGACCACACAGTACATATGCAAACTTGTCATGATTAGCAATTATGCTGCAAAGAAAGCATGCAATATAGGAATGACAATTAGATCAATATAAATTCAAAATATGAAGATGCACCAACAGGGGGTGGTTGAATGAAAATTTTAAAAATGTCTCTCTTCACTTGAGACAATTATAATCCTAATGCATTTGGAATTCAAGAAAGTATTCAACATTGACCAAAATAACTACAAGTGAAAAAAATCAAATCAAATGCAAACCTATTTAAGCTATATAGTAAAATTAAATTTAATGCGATTACCTGTGTTGGGTAACTTTTTTCTTTCCTTTCTCAACTAAGAATAATATCAACACAAATGAAAAATAAGAAGAACCATTAGGTGAGGTGGCTATGATCGTGTGTATGGGTTTTGAAGGTGCTAAAAGCTTCTCCCAATCAATGTAATCCACAAATCCACTGAAGTACTTGTAAATTCCAATTGCAAAAACAAAAACAGTTTTATAAATAAGCAAGAGAGTCATAGTCACTACATTAAATTAGAATTCCAATTAACAATTATTAATAGAAATTAAAAGTTATTACGAAAGTTGAGTTTGGGGGCGTAGTTGTACCAAAATTCATACAGTACGTTATAATTGTTGACATCACCTCATAAGATTGATTCATAATCTATCCATTGTAGCTTTGGTTATCTTCATTACTCTTTATGCCCAATACAGTTATTAAACTTCTATCTTCAAAGGCCCACATTATCAAACCTCCCCCACGCTACCAATGACTAAGCCTCCACTCAACAAATGAAAAATCCATAGTAAAAAAGTCATTGGTGAAATCCATAGAGATTTGTAAAACTGAATCCATAACATAGGGTACAAATCAATGATTAAAAAAATGAATTATTGATTTATAATCACATAAATTTTCATCATGTAACAATATTAATACAATCGGGTCATGGTAAACAAATATCTAAACTTGATTGCTAGATTTAGAATTGTACATTATCATTGAAGGTTGAAAAATCAGCAATCAATTATTATTCAACACTTGCACCACTTATAAACATGGGTTGCACAGATTTGTAAAAATCAGCAATCAAGTATTATTCAACACTTGCACCACTTATAAATATGTATTGTCAGCTATACAAAATTGTAAATTGTTAATGTTTATTGAACTAAACCCTAGAAATCAATATAAAAAAATTTAGCAAATAGAAAAAGACTAACCTTGATTTGATTTTTCAAATGTAGTAACCGGAGAGGGAGTGCTAAAGAAGGAGAAAGTATGAATAGCTGAAACCCTAGCTCAAGAAGAAGCGTGGCTATTCGGGTTTTTGTTTTGAAAAGGAACGTGTGTTATTTATTTTTAAAAAAGTCAAATAATTTTGTTTAAAAAATGCGAAGTTAAGTTTAGGGTTTCGAGGTGATGATTGCTAGGGTTTTGAGGAGGAAAGAGAGTCCTAAAAGGAGTCTCTCTCTCTTTTTTTCTCAATCCCAACATTTTTTTATGTGTGTCTTTTTTTTTTTTTTTTAATCCTAAAGTGAAGTTAAGTTTAAAGTTTGAGGTAGTAATTGCTAGGGTTTTGAGGAGGGAAGAAAGAGTCCTAACAGGATTCTCTCTCTCTCTCTCTCTCTCTCTCTCTCTCTCTCTCTCTTAATCCTAAAGTTTTTTTTTTTTTTTTTTTGTATGTGAGTCTTTCTTCTTCTTCTTCTTCTTCTTCTTCTTTTTAACCTAAAGTGAGTCTTTTCTTCTTCTTTTTTAAATTCTAACGTGAGGGCAATTTTATATATATATATATATATAGAAATAATGATGCCTATTCTCTTCTCTATATTATGATTTATTATTATCTATAGACAATAATAATGATGTGGAAAACTCTAGAGAGGTCAACAAAAAGTCAAAAGCTTCAGTTATATATATATATATATATATATATAACTGTTAATGATGTTTAAAAAATATTACTCTTATGTGGTGTTTGGTACAGGTATTGTTTTAAAATTTCTAAGAATGTTTAAAAATTCTCATGTTTGATTGCAAATCACACTAGGCCAGGAGAATTTGGATTCTCCCTTTAACCTCCTTCAGTATGAATGTGGATTCCCTTTCAAATAGGTGGATATCCAGATTTCCAAACTTAAAAAAAAAAATTATTTTTTTATTTTTTTATATACAAGGAAATTGTATTTTTTTTTATAAATTGACAATTTTAACCTTTTTTTTCTTATCATTTAAGCAATTGAGATAAAATATAAAACAAATCATCAATATCTTTTCTTTTATCTTTACCTCTTCCCGCTAAAACAACATAAATATGATAGATAACTCTATTGATATATTCATATTTTCTTCTTTTAAACTATAGTTTTAATGAATTTGTTGTAATTTATAATGTATATTTTGTTTTCCATTATTTATTTAGAGGAATATTATTATTATATTAAAAAAAAGGACTTATATTGGATTTACAAATCTAAGGATAGAATGAGAAAAATAAATAATTCAGTTAAGATTCCTATAAATAAATTAAACATTATAATCTCACGTTCCTATGAATCTTATTAGATTCCCAATTAAAAGAAACATATGAATAGTTACATTCCTAGGCATTTAGATTATAAGGCATCATATTACCAGAAATCTAGATACTAGGAGTAATGTGGATTCTCCAGTACCAAACACCACTTTATAATCATATTCCAAGATAATAGCATAATTTCTTTTCTAATGTATTTATAGGTCCATGGCTTATTCTAGTGTAGATTTGTAAATATTTTGTCAACTAAGTTGATTCTTTCCTTTAGCATCTTAGGCTGCGTTTGTTTCTTGTGAAAACGCTTTTAGGAAATTATTTTACATCCTTGTGTGTGTTTGGTAGCTACAAAAATTCAGTCAAACAAAAATTCAAATACACGTTGACTGTAAAATAACCCTCTAAAGCTATAAAATCGTTTACGCTTGCATTTTACCTTCAACGATTTTTCGGACTACATACCCGAATAGAGAGAGAGTGGGAAAGACCTCAAGCACACTCCACCTGAAGAACCTAAGCACATCTTCGCCAGTCAGATTGTCGTCCTTGTTCAAACCCATCCTCACCGGTCAGATTGCCATCCCTGTTCAAACCCATCTTCGTAGATGATGCCCAGAACCACCCCTTAACACATGGCCCTGCCATTGCATGCAAGCCACTCCACTGACCCATCCCTTGTCCTCGTCCTTCGCCAACCCGTCCCTCATCCTTACCAACCCATCCCTCATCCTCGTCCTCACGAACCCACCTCCATCGACCCATCCCTCATCCTCGTCCTCGGAGCCTTAACCCGATTTCAACCTCATCCTCGTCCTCGGAGCCTTGACCCGATTTCAACCTCTCTTGATCTACCATTCTCTTTCCCTCAATCTCTCACTCTTTCTTCCTCCCCCTCTCTATTGATCGAGTTTGAAAGTTTAATGGTTTTATTTTGATTTTGTTTCTTTAAAAAGTTTATATCTTGCAATTTTCTATTATAATTTTTTTGGAAGCTAAGAAAATGTGAAAAATTAGTAGAAAATTTGTATTTTTTATAATGTTACTGAACACTTAAAAATATTTTCTAATACAATTTTCAAAATGCAACCAAACACTAAAAAAATATTTTCCTTTCCCAAAAATATTTTCACTTGCAATTATTTTACGCTCGAAAATTCATTTACATGGAGCCAAACGCAGCCTTAATGTATGTACAATATTAATTTCAAACCAGAATTCCTAGCAATCACTAAGAATTCATAGTGAGAAATGAAGTATATTTTTATTATCCGTTCAGCCGTTCTAAACATTAATTTTGTCGTGTGAGTCATTATAATAAGAATATTAGCAATGTTTATTTTAAGTGAAACTATATTTAAAAAGTTTTAAAAAACTAAAAATAATACTATGGTTAAAAATTAATTATCAAAAGTCTCATGAAATTATAAAGGTGTTCCATTATTTATTTTAAATTTTTTATAATATATTATAATTTTTTATTTTTGATAAAACAAATTGGTCTTACTAAAAATGTCATTCAGCTTTAAAATGGGGGGGGGGGGGGGGGTTTCCCTTTTATTTTTGTAATATATTTTATTATTCAATTTTTATATCACATTATTAAAATATCTTTTTTAATTTACATATAATTCTTAATTCGACAATACATTAATTACGCGGACATGATACTAAAAAAAATCAGAAAAGTTGATCAAATTATTTTTAAATCCTTTTTTAGTTAAATAACAAAAATAGTATTAATTTTTATTTAATGCTATCTTATTCTTAATTGGGTTTCTATTATTTATAACAACCAGCACTAACCACGCAATACAAGGGAGAATTTGACAAAATATTTTTTTTTTCTCTTTTATATTATTTTTTTTTCAAATATGAAATTCGATAATTGTGATATTTATTAATAGATATTTATTATTATTGTATTTATATATGAAACTACGTATTCCATTATTATTTTTTTACAATGATGTGTCAAGATTCTAATGATTTTTTTAAATATATAATATAATTTAAATCAATTAAAATATATAGTAAAATAATGATGTGTAAAATACTAAAATTGTGATGTCTTAAAAACTCATATGGAAAAATATTTTCAGGTCAAACATAGGCATAAGTCTTTGATTATATATATATATATATATATATATATATATTAAAAGATTATAAATTATAGATAGATTAGACTATAAATTTCAAAAAAAAAATTATTTGCTCTTAAATCTAATAGAAAATTACCATTTTTATATCCTTTGAGCAAAAAAAATAAATAAATAAATAAAAAAACTTTTTAAATTACTAAGGTTGGAAACAATTTCCTTGCCTACATGACTTGTCTTACCTTCTGCAAGTTTTCCTCATCCCAAAGAAGTGGTAGGACAAGACGAGTTTTACTTGGCTTATTGTGTCCTGAATGTGTGTGTATATATATAAAATGTTTAAATTGTATATATAATTTAATTTTTTTAATACCTATCATATACTCTCTCTTCTTTTTTTTCTTTCATATTCTACTACAAATCACTAAAATAATTTTTTTTCTCTCTCAATTGGCACTCTCTAGATGCTCTCCCCTCAACTCTTTCATCTCTTCTTAACTCTTTCATCTCTATGTTAAGGATGTTAAAATACCTTTGACCCACCCCACCATGACCCATTCCTCCCCGTCACATTCTGACTTTAAAGGGATAGATGGAATTGGACATCCCAAATCCAACCCCATCACTTCCATTAGAGATAACAATTTTGCCTCATCTCGTGTAACCCACCTCTCCCCACTTCGTCTTGCGCGGGTTTTCCCCACCTCACAAAGGTGGTGGGGCGAGAATGGGACCAGATTTTAGCCTTGTACCATGGGGTGGGGTGGGACAATGATGAGTTTAGGCTTTTTAGACCCATATTCTACTCAATGTGGTTCTTTGACTCTATTTTTTTTATGAGTTTTTTTCTATAATATTGTTTTGTTAAACATTTGGATAATATTATTCAATTTTTGCTAAAAAATAGTTTGATTTGATGAGATAAATTTAGTTGTAATTTCAAGTATATTTTCATTAATTAAACATGTTTTATTAAAAAAAATTGTAACAGTTATACGAAAAATTAACAAAATGTAGAGTTTTGCGGGGTAGGTCAGGGTTTCACGGGGCCCCAAGGGACAAGGAAGGGGTAAGAAAATGTTTCCTGTCATATAGGTGAGGCGGGAATGAGGCAAGACAAAAGAACCATGCAGAGTGGGGGGCGAAGATCTCTCCCTTCGACCATACTCCGATTCCATCCTTAACTCACATTGTCCTCTCTAATTACAACTTAAAAAAAAAAAAAGAGTAATTACCTTCTCCTTCCCAAAGGTTTTGAGGAATGACACTCTACAATAATTATTGGTAGTAGCCTTGAAATATTCATTTTGATATATTTATGTTTGAAACTTGTTATAATAACTATGTCAATTACCAACTAATAGATTACTTTTTATTTCTTACTCTCCATATTTATTACATTTCATATTTTGGTTAAATGAATGTCAAAGGAGGAAAATATTTTTTGTTTGTTTTTTTTTTTTGTTTTTTGGTTTTAGGTTTGGCTGGAGTGTCATTCCCCAAAGGGAGGTAAGTGTAATTACCCAAAAGAAAAAGCATATTCCCAAAAATAAATTTATTTTATTTATTATTTTGGGTAAAATATAGTTATTTTTTATATTAAATTTTCAATAAAACTACAATGTACATCTGACCTTAGTATAACCGTATATATATTACTAGTCTCATCACACGCGCTTCGCGCGTGCGATGAGACTTTTTTTTTTGTGATCTTATTTTGTAGAAAAAAAATTGTATTTAATTATTTTATATACATATATGATTTTTATTTTAAAAAATCTAATTTATGAGTGAATAAATCAATTTAAAAATTAATAGAAGAGTGGTCCTAATTTTTAGGCAATATTTTAGTGGGAGTTAGAGTTACATTTTTACCGAATTGTCCTTAAGTTTTGTCTCTACTTAAATATAGGACAGTATGGGCATTTTTGAACTAAAAAATGAGTTTTTACCGAATTGTCCTTTAATTTTGTTTCTACTTAAACATAAGACTGTAGGGACATTTTTGAACTAAAAAAATAGGAATCCAAACAGGGAAAGCCCCTTAGATAGTAGTATAGATACACTGCAGTCAAAGTTTCTAGTCCTTCCTATCAATTTTTACATTTTGGCAATGCTGCAACGTTTGTCGTCAGGAATTTCAAAGACACTGAACCATGTTTCCTCAGCCTATGTTGTCCCAAAAAATTCATTCACCGCCTTGTCTTCGCAACCAAATCTTCAAAAACTGCGACAGAGAGTGGTCCCTGGCGATTTTGTGAGATGGGGTTCGCTTGGTTTTTGTAGAAGTTCAAGCTTTGCCACTGGGTTCTCGCCATTACAGCACAAGCCGTTGGACTCTATTATGGATATTCAGAGAGTGAAGGATCGCTCGCCTGAGGACATTGCTTCCGCCTGGGATGATGTAATGTCTCACAAAAACTCTCAATTTGATTATATTCTGCCTATGAATCTTAGTTGATGTGATTTTCTTGTATTTTTTTTTTTTGAAATGTTTTTTTTTTTTTTTTTGGGTTTATTGCATGAATTTCTTTGATCGCTTTGTGTGGTTCACTAGCTTTGTGGAATTTTAGAAGTGAGAACAAATTGAATTTGAGATGAATTCTTGGCAGATGAAATTTACTATCAATATAGGTACTATAGGTGTATGTTTATTTGTGTGCATATTTGCTGACCTTCCTTGCAAAAGGAATGTGATTATTCTCAGAGCCACTCGCACTTAGAACGTTCTCAGTAATTTCCGTTTCTGTTTGGTTAAAGAGAAAGTGTGGGATAGTAAAGGTAATTTATTTGTACTTAGCTGATAGCTCTGTTTGGTTGCTTAGAATCTTGAAGCTGATTTTTTTTTACTCTGATTCTATTTGGCTTGTGAGAAAGTTTGCGAAAGTAGACGGAAATTTTATTTTTTGGGCACTTGAGGTTAAATTGTCATAGATCTATTTAATTGGTTAGGAAACATTGGAAAAGATAAAAGAATTTCGAAGATGTAATTTTTAGTGGATTTTTTTTTTCTTCAAAGCTGCAATTTTAAGATTTTAGCTATTGAAATGAAAGAATAATGAAAATGGTAGAGGCTGGTTCCGCAGTTTGTTTAATGAGAAAATTTGGGTAAAGCACCAGAGAATCAATAAAGCTAGGTTCTGGAAAAGGTTCACTAGTCAAGTTATCATACCCCAGCTTGAGCAATTGAAGTTGTCCCTAATTACCAAAGTTCTTTGGTACATAACTAGTGAATAAGTTGTCCCCTAATATCTAGAACGGCAACTTATGAATTATTAGTGATAAAACTTTAAAGATTTCCACCAAGCTTTATTTTCTCCTAAATATACTTCTCTAAGATTGGGAAGTGAAATGCCTATCTTTGTAGAAAGACTGACTGAAAGGCAATTTGATACCAGTGAAATGGACTCTGTTGTTGAAATGTTAAAGAGGGTTGGAGGAATGGAGCCTGTAAGTTCGTTGTTGCTCAATTTCAAGTTGCTTAAATTGGAAAGAAATCCAATTTCCCTTCTGGCATATTACCTGCCAAAGTGGTTAACATCCAAAAACAGAGGTTCATAAATCTGCCTAATAACATTTTACTTGAATGGCTCAATCTTGGCTCGTATTGTGCCAAGACTACCTACAGGTACAATCATATAATTGGTGCAGGTTGAATGTGCGCATTTTCCTCAAGTATAAACTGACTTGTTATAAACTTTGTTTTTTGGCTGAATGACTTGTTATAAACATATCAAGAGTGCTTCCAATTTAACATGATATTATATGAACTCCTAACAAAAGGAAATGCAAAATGTTACCTGTCAAGTTGTTTTCACCAAGGTCCAACTTTTGTAGCAAAGTGCATTTCCCGATTTTTATAGGTATGGTTCCAGAAAATTTATTATTGGTGGGATAAAGTACCTCGAGTAAAGAAGGATGGTAACATATATCTGTTGGGAGACTACCATATAGATCATTGTTTCTGAGAATTAGATATTTCTGAGAATTAGATATGTTTAAGATGGAAGAAGGTAAAAATCCTGTTAGTTTATTATTTTGTAATCTCAATATCTCCTAACTGAGTAGGTTCCCAATCTCTTCAGGAATTTCACCTATAGAGTAGCTAAACATTAGACATAAAGAATTAAAATGGAACAATTTAGAAGATGCAACTAACATAGATTAATTTTTAGTATTATTTTGATGGGAAAACAAAAATGAGTAGGATTGTGACATTCCAACTACCCCTCAAACACAGCTATGTTCCCAAATCCATAAATTATTTATCCTGAAACTATACCTTTGAAAATATTTAGGCCGAGGGACAACCTCTCAAGCATGGTCATGTTGCCAATTTCTCTTGCTATGCCTCCTGTAAACTTATTTGAAGACAAGCAATAGAATTTGAAGCTTCCTGCCTTTGTATAAATGGGAAGGAATCTGTCCAGCTAACTTGTTGAAAGAAAGGTAAAGGCATTGTAGAAATGGAAGATGATAGCTCATATCAATTGGAAGGCTACCATTTAAGCTGTTATTTATGAAATGATGCTTTGCAATGAGGAGGCATTGAAAATAGTGGGTGGTATGGAACTCATGAGCTGGTTATTATCCAGGAATATTAGCTTCAGGTACTGAAGATAACAAATTTCCTCTGGTATATGTCATTAGTGCTTAGACTCAATGTCTCAAGGTTTGAGATGTTAGAGAGGGAAGGTGGGATTCTACCTGTGAAGCCATTGTCTTCAAGAAGTATGTGTCACAGCCTAGATAACGTTCCAAGCCATGTTGGGAAAAAATCCACTAAAATTGCTGTATGAGCTTTTTAATCTATGCAATTGACATGGTTCATCAGGCAATGGGCCACTAAAGTTGTTGCCACTGAAGTTGATGGAAACTAAGAATAAGAGAATGTAAGGAGGAATGGTGCCAGTTAGACCAATGTTAGGAAGATTCAAAGCTATAACTCTTTGGTACCAAGCACTACAAGTGACTCCCATCCTGTTGCAAAAGTATGTTGTGGTAGACCAATTATGTGACAAGGGATTTTCAGGTTCAAATTAGATATTTGACTTGAAAGCAAGAAGGGCATATTCATTTGTTAAGTTTGTTAAAGATACGGTTAAGCAGGCACTGAAATGGTGTGCTAATAACACTGAAACATAAAAGAAGACGTAAGTTGTTTCCATGTATGGAAAATTGAAATAGTACCAATGAGAAACAAAAATGATCAGCTGCTGCTCTGGAGAAGGAATCCCAATTAAATAGCGAGTCTGGCAAAGGAAGATCCTTAAGAATGGAAGGCGGATATTTGAAAAATGCATTTCTTGTCTTAGAGTAGATTTTCTTTATTTGACCATGTTATTGGCAGCATGCAAGTAAGAGTGATTGAAATTGCCATTATGAATGCTGTCAATGTCAACTTCACATTTACTCAAATAGTCAACAACTAAATTGATCAGTAACCTTGTGAAGAGAAAAATGGTGTGATTTCAATTCATGGGGTCTACTTCAAATCTTTTACACTTTACACCTTATCACCACATTAGAACCTTGTCTTAGGAACCCAATTTTAAAGTTTTAGGTTAGAACATAGAGACATATATGAACTAGTTGATGCAATGTGTGGGTATGTTACTTATAGGTTCGTTTTCAAATATTTTGTAAGAAATTATTTTATGGTCTATGTATAATAGTCATTATGTGTTATAATCTTTGAAGAAATGGATTCAATTATATTACATGTCATTAAAACGAGAGTAATGTAAATTGTTAAGATGAATATAAATATTATTGCTTGAGTGAATGAAAAATATTTAATTATTTCCACTAACTAAAGTGAATAAGTTTTTTTGCAAAGTAATCAACATTTCGTGTGGTAAATTAGTGATAGTTATTTCATTAATGAAGCTAATACTATGTTTTACTCAATTAGGTGAATTTTAAAATTTCAGCTCATTGACTTGTGTTCTTTGCTTCTAAGAAACATGAAATTCTGTGTCCGCATTAACTGCATCTGGTTGTGAAGGAAATTGAAGTAAAAGATTGTACTTGGTGTAGCTTTTTACATGGGTTGATTTCCATCTAAATTAGTGTATGCTTCTTTGGGTTTTTCTAAGAGAATGTGATAAATGATTTCTTTTGTCAGTTCACTCTCTCTTCTTTGATGTAACTACCTTATTTTGGTCATAATAATATGCATTTTGTGAAACCCCAAGAACTGTTTTGCTTCTTGAGAGAGGAAAGGCCTTTTATAGAAGGTTCTTCAATTCTTATTGCTTTCATGTGAGCATAACCACATTGTGGTCAACATTTACCAAATGAAGTGTATTTTCATGATCCATTCCAAGTTTATGGCCTTTCTAAATTTGTTGGCCAAACTTTAGAATGCGTTTTATGGAATGAGCTTAATTTCCTTGGACAACTAATTAGCATATGAGGAGTTCTTTTGTATTATCAACCTCTTCAATGATTGTTTAGAGAATCTGTAGCCTGGGACTATACACTTGAGAAGGTTAAGGTTTCTATGGAAACTAGAATCTTTATGAGTTAATTGAATTTCCTTCGTTATTTTGAACCAAAATTATAGTGACATAGAACTCTAGGACCATAGCTTATAGATAGTTTTTTTTATTTTCTTATGTCAGTATCACTTAGGAAGAGGCCATATTGGTGCATCTATGAAAGCAAAGCTTTATTACTTGTTGGAGCAAAGAGCAGCTGATTGGTAATTCATTTAGATGATGCTTATTTCCCTTTGCACCTTTTATTAAAAACTTATTGGAAACAAAAAAGATATTGATGTTTGTACTGTATGCGTATCTTCTCTCCATATTTTGCTATCCATACTTCTGTCTCTTTTTGCAGCCGATATTTTGTTATTCCTTTGTGGAGAGGAAGTGGTTACACAACAATGTTTGCTCAAGGTTTGGTTTTTAATTATTGGCTTTATATCACACATGCTGTTTTTATTAAGTTTTGTATATGTGTCAAGCAAATTTCATTTAGCGTTTGTTGGTGGAATAATATTATCTTGGAAATTCTTATAAAAAATAACCCTGGATATTAATTAAGATAATTAATCACATCATCAGATTTTCCTTTACCTTAATGCTGGTACAAATTACCAATTTACTGGTCTATTTAGTTATGAAATGTAATAGTATTTATTTGCTAGCAAATCATGTATACATTTGACTAGGAGCTGTAACACATGCAAGTGTGCAAACCCAAATAGAGGCTGCCACCAAACTCAAACAAGCTTGTGTTGTTTATGATCATTAATATATTAGAAGTATCTATTCTCTTCTTTTGATGTTTTCTACACATTAGCTGAAGCCTATGCAATGGAATGCTCAAAGGAGAAAAATGCATTGGCAAGGTCTGTGTTGCAGAACAAAACAAAAGCACTATCTATTAAAGCTTGAGCTGAATGTGTTTCAATTTACAGTTGATATCTCATAACGCAAACAGTTTTAGAGAGACAGTCTTTTTTTATTAATAAAAATTGTTATATACTTATTAAAAGAATAATAATAAAAAATTTTATATAGAAGGCATCACAATAGATTTTGGAATCAATGTAATGGGTATATACTCAACCATCTACTTTGAATCACTCTAAAATACAAAGCATCTATTTGAGGGTTTACATCATTCAATTGTAACCAATGGAATAAAATCCAAAATATTTGATGGTGAATTCATTCTTCTCCTACTATTGCTGTTGTATGCACACTAATATCTTGATAGGGATTAGGCATTAAGGAAAAAGTATAATACATAAATAAGAAATTTTTTGGATAATGTTGTATGCACGCAAATATTCTGATAGGGATTAGGGATTAAGGAAAAATTATAATACATAAATAAGATTTTTTTTTTGGATAATTTGATAGTTGGGGGAGCGGGGGTTTAAGCCGTGGATGTCATAAACATCAGGAGGTGCCAACCAATTGAGCCAAAAGGCTCTTGGCATAATACATAAATAAGAATTGAAAAAAAAATCCATTCTGTTAGCAACACATATTAAACTGCTAAATGAAGTTTATATTTGACTTGGTATTCTCCTTCTTGGAGGAATCCTATTGGACTGAATTTACCCTTTTCTTTATACTTAAAATTATTGTGGTCCTTAGTAGACTTTCCATAATAACAAAGTTCATCTTCTTTGTCCTAATGAGTACTGCAAGTGCCTGTTGCAATTGACTAGGGCCCTGTTATTCCAGTCTTCAATTGACTAGACTTTTCAACTGCCTTACTGGTATTCTAATGTATACCCTGAGATATGTTTCTAATTAATTCAATTAAAGAATAAAAAGTTAAATTGACAAGACTGTTCAACATTACTATCCTGTTTCAAAAGTTCTTTCCCAGACAAGATTGGTCTATTTCCTGAAATGGTTGAGCCCCAGTTCTTTATTCTCTTTTTACAATTTTGTTATAGAAAATCTATTTCAAGTAACCTATTAGGGTTAGTTATGTTAACCTGGTAGGAGTACTAGTAGAAACAATACATTTAATATCTTGTAAAAGGCTATTTTAGCTAGTGCTTTCAAAAGATTTTTAAGAATGTTATGTGTTTTTACGCTCTTACAAAAACAATATTTCAATATGGGACAGGGAGCAGCATATGAGTCATCCACGGCTATAGATGTGCTTTTTCATGCAACGAACTTTTTACAGCTCACTACAATTTATTATCAGTAACAAAGATGATCTTCAGTGTATTGCTATGGTTAAAATGCTTATTTGAACTGTTCTTGCAGTGCAGATGCCGCACATACTTTTCACTGGTCTTGAAGATTACAAGGCAAGAGGAACTCAATCAGCTCCTTACTTTACTGTATCTTATTACAATGAATTTGCAGAAAGCAAGGACTTGGTGCTGATCCGTGGTGATGTTGTGTTCACAAGCAAGATTAGTGACACAGAGGCAAAATGGCTGTTGGAAACCACCCAATCTTTTTATTTGAATGATGTGAGGTACAAGCTGGTTGAACGGTTCAACAAAGAAACACATGATTTTGAGTTCAAGGACGTGTTGCAAGTATTAGACATGCCTATTCTGTGATCTGCCATAAGAATGGAACTTGATTAGTTTGATGGTAGAAGACAAGGATTTAGTCAGCATAGGAATTGGGGTTACTTAAATTGTGACAAAGGCATTATCAGGAATTGTCCTCGTCGGAATCTGGTCAAAGTGTAGCATATTGAGCAACTGAATGGAAGATGTGGTGTAGTTCATTTCATGTTAATGAGTGCTGAAAATTCTGATTGTTAGTTTTCCTTTTTTTTTTCCCAATATGGAATACCTACTGTTTTAGAGTCTTTTAGACACTACGGAACTCTAGAGTTGATTTTGTTTTCCCTTTTTTGGTTTTGAAAAATAATATGTTGCATTTTTAGAACAAATAGACGGCAAAGTTTTCGGACATTTTCACGCTATACATTCAAAATAGTAGTTCAAAGCAACATGTATTCTACGTTTGACTCTGTGTTTTAGTGGCCCATACTTCTTGTGCTTTAAAGTGATGTTGTATTAATCAATAATCTGTCATCTACTCATTGTTATAAAAGCTCAATTGAACATCGACTGGATTTCTTATTTGAGTCTTATGTCATTGGAGCAAAGATTCAACGATCTCATTTGTTCTTAAGCAAACGCAAATACGCATAGAGATTGTGCCTAGTTCGGTCAAGGTTTTAGGAAGACTTGGATACTCTTTATCTTTTCGATAAAGAAAAAGGAGGGAAGAAATTCCAAATAAGGCAAAATATACAAAAAGTAAGAAGCTATAATTCTAATGTTGTTAATGTTATTAAAATTATGAGAAGGGTTGTTAATCCTAATAAAATTTATGTGAACTTGTTACTTATTTTTTTCCTTTACTTATTTTTTCCTTTGATAAAAAATAATTTTAATTCAACCGACAAAAGATGCATATGCAACTTTCAAGCATCCCAAACAAGAGGAGGGAGGGAAGAATTATTACAAACCACAACTTGGTTATGGGAAGCTGCACAATAAGTCATGGCATTTTTCTTGTAGAAGTGCATCTGATCTTATCCTTGGAATCACTAGCCTCTACAAATTCATTCACTCTAATCTCCAAGTTGTTTATAGTCTTTGACAAGGTTTAGCGCTTAGGGTCCCTTTGGATTGAGGGGGCCAGGAGTAGAGTAGAGTTGGCCGAAAATATGCTAATTTTGAGCAAAATTTACTTTACTCTTCAATCCAAACAAACCATTATTCTCTATTATGGAGGATTAGGTTCCTTAGATTCCAAGTCTCTTCTGGTGTGAAAGCCATTTAAGGTGGCATTGGAGGGGCATGTTGATGAATGAGTATTAGCTCTATTTAGTTGGTCTAGATAGTTTAGCATCAATTAATAATAATTGCACTACTAAAAATTTAATTTTGAGGGTGTAAACTCTCAAGCTCTTGCTACAAGCTTACAACCAAACCAAAATGTCCCTAACCATCATGCAACTAAAGAATAAATGTGCTATTGTTTCTCTATTTTCATTGCAAAGAGAACGATTGAATCAATAATTCTCAACCTATATTAGTTTTAAAATCACAAGGTTTTATTTGTTACATCAAAATATAACTTTAAGATTAAAATTTAGTTACAAAACCTTAAATACATTACATATGATTCTCCAAATAAACTCAAACACATATTACAATGAATTTTTGTTCAAAATTTTACATACTTTGGGTTAGGTTATAGACAAAATGTAGCCTTTTCAAATAAAAAATAAAATAATAGGGGTAGAGCAAGGGCAAGAAAAAACGACGCCGTATGGTGGGATAGAGCAGATAAGAAAAAGTCGCTTGCTCGTCTCTTCCTCAGTCAGTCCTCTTCTTCCTACTCTCTTTCTCTCTCTCTTTCGTCGCAAAATCCAAAAATCCCGAACCCTTTCTTCTCTTTATTCATTAACTCTATCCATTCATTTCTCTCACCTTTAAACAATTTTCTCCTCCTTCCAAAATCCACAGTCCCCATTTCCACACTAACCCCACCAATTTTGTAAGCACTTCTCAAATCCTCAAACCCCTCTTTAACAATTAAACTCAATCTCCCACTTATATCAAACTATATAACTAACTTTTGTTTGTTTGTGTTGTCAAATCGGACTCAGCTAGATTCCGCAAAATGAGCGACGCCTTGTCCGCCGCTGATGACTCGAAACACATCGAGGAACTCTACAAGTACGTCGAGCGTCTCAACGAGGCCACCGACAAATCACAGGTCCCCTCCCCTAATTTCCCACTCTCCTTCCCTTCTCTTCTTCTTTCTTTTTTTTTGGTTTCTAGGGTTTTCTAGAACCTTTTTATGAGTGTTAATTTTTTTGTTGTTGTTGCAGAATTTGAAGGACTATCAAGGGATTATCGACATGGCCAATTCGAGCATCAAGGCCAAGCAATTGGCCGCTCAGTTCATCCCCAGGTTCTTCAAGTTCTTCCCTTCTCTCTCTGGCTCCGCCATCGACACCCATCTTGATTTGATCGAAGCAGAAGAGCTCGGGGTTAGTCATTTTTCACGCGTATTTTTGTTACATTTAAATTCATTATTTCCCAGCGGTTTAAGCTTTTGGGAGAATTGGTCATTTCATGGAATTTATTGGCCTAGAGCTTGGTTTGCTTTATAGGTGGAAGTGATAGTTAATTTTGTGTAGTCTTCCTAGTGCATCAAAATGGTTTATTGCTTTTCTTTGTTGGTTGGCAATGATGCTTTTATTGAAAAGATGGCTGAAATTAACAAACGCAACAACAAAGCTTAACTGTGAATAGACAGAGGTGCATTATGCAAAGAACATAACACGCTACTTTGAATGGAACCCTAAATATTTGCGCTGCTACTTATTCTGAATCTAATTTTATCCATAGCTGGTAAAAAACTGCGGCGAAAACGAGTTTAGTAATTGTAGTCTTCAAAAGTTTCCCCTTCAGATACTATACACCCCAAGTTATTTCATCCCAACTAATCAGCTGCTTCTTTCACTAACGAAGTTTCAGTGGCTCCGCCTGTACTCATCTGGGCAAAGAAAACTTGAGTCTATTTAGCATCCAACCAAGAAATTTTACCATTAAACCAAACCCTTTGCTGTCTGGCTCTAATATGATCTCAGGTTGATCTGGAAGTCAATTGCTTTGAAGGGGAAGGCGGCCATTGCACTTCATCTACTACCCCTATTTGAACTTGGAACCCAATTACCTGGATTGCAGCATTGCTAACGACATGGTCCTCTGATCTGGTTAGAGCTAGACCCTAACTCCTTTTTACCATCCTGCAAAACACTTTGACATGCTAGCAGAGTCGTGCATGATTCAATCTGGAGCTCTTAGGGAAATGAGATATGGGAGTGAGAGGGAGTCGCTTCGGAGGAGAGTTATAGAGGCGATAAGGGAATGATAGGGAGGATGGTGCTCTAAAAATGTGCTGGGTACTTATGATGTTAGTCTTTGGATGCCTTTGGAAGACATCATAACATAGCTTTTTGGAGGGCTGTTCCGCAAGCATCATGTGGTGCCTTTGGAGGGAGCGGAATGCTAGGAGTTTTGAGGGATGTGAACGGTCTATCCTCCAAATTAAATCCTTTTTGTTTCATTCTTTATTTGATTGGAGTGCTGTTTTTCCTTCTATTCCCTTTTTCACTCTCTTATATGTGTTGGAACATTGTAATCCTTTTTCTTTCAATAACATTTTCTCATTACTTATCCAAAAAAAGAAGAAGTCATACATGGTTCTGTGACTAAATTTCTCATACAAAACGTCCTTGGGATGCCAGTTGTCTATTCATTGGAAAATAGAATCTTCCTTCCCCACCATGTGCTTATTCGAAGGCTTGGTTTCTGCCCTTAGCTTCACAATCTTTCTCCAACCCCAGGCTTGGTTTCTACCCTGAGCCATCACCAACCTCATAATGAATAGTAGAGTCATACACACACAGTTCCTTGATTCATGGCCACCCCAATAGACCTTGCCTTGGAAAAAAGGTTCCCTATTTGGTTCATCACTTTCATCTATTCTTCCTTAGGTAAGTAGACATTTTCCCAAAAAGCTTAGCACCAGAGGCTGAGGAATCAGTTCCTTTACACAAAAACCTGTTGAATAAACTCTCAATCCGGTTGATTATCTTTGTAGGAAGAATGAATGTTCTGGTCGAATAGACCTGAATAGCAAAAAACAATATAACACTCACTGGATGTCTGTATCAGTTGAAGTATCCCTTGAAATGACAAATGATTTGCCATCCATGAAATGAATTGATTCTCACCAAAATCTTATCAATTAAAGGGCTGTAATCCCTGGCAGTAAGCCTACAGAAAACATAGGAACACAGAGATATTTAATTGGATTTTGTTTGCCGTCCAATGCAATTAGATTTTGGATTAAGGGAGTTGTTGGTTTTGATCCAAGATTTTACTCGGTAAATGGCTATTGCAGTGTTAGAGAATAATGAATTGGCACCTCCCCATGTACAAAGTGCTTGGGGGTTTAGAGGGGAAATGGTTCGAGCTGCAGGGTTAGCAGCATGTTGTAATTATTTTTCAAAAAAAAGATTTTCTTTGGAGGAAGGTTATAGAACAAAAATGTTGGGAACTCATTGGATGGGTGCTGCTGGGAGGTTGGTAGGGGTCTATGGAATAAGCCTATGGAAGTTTATTAGATATGTGTGGGCTGGCTTTGTTAGAGTTATTTGTTGTGAGGTTGGTGATGGATCTGAAATTCAGTTTGGTATCATTGGTGGTGTGGAGAGGAGACCCTGAAGGAGCGACCATCAATCCTGCCATTTCCATTCAGCATCTATCTCATTCGATTAGGGCTCTTGCCTTGGAATGTCGGAATACAAAATATCAAACAAGGAATCTACTGACATCAATTCCCAACCAGTAAAAGCTCTAATCATTGGTGGTATGGAGAGGAGACCCTATTATGTGACAATGAGGGGCTCACTTGATGTTTATTTTCCTTGGAAGAGTATTTGGTGCTCAAAGGCTTCAAGGAGATTTTTTTTTTTTTCTTTTTGCTTCTTGGTATGGAGGGCAGCCTGGGGAAGATTTTAACTTGTAAATCACTTTAGTAGATTGTTGCTGCATGTGTAAGGGCAGTGTCAAGTCTGTGGATCATTTGTTGTTACACTATGACCTTGTTCCATAGGTTCTGCCGAGTGTTTTTGGTCTTCCATTGAGTTGGTGGAATTGGTTTGGAGAAAGTTCCTTTTTCTGTTTGGAGCCTAGTCTTCTTAAGTCTCTTGTGCATACCTTGGAGAAAAAGGAATCATTGCACTTTTGAGGATGAGGAAACCTTGGTGGTTCAACTGAATATGCTTTTCACTAGAACATTATTTGAATGGTCATGTGTTTTGAGTCCTAACATTGTCTCCTATTTTAGATTTCTTTGATTCTCACTCATTTCAATTGTAATATATGCTTCGTATTTTTTTAGGCTGTACACGTAAATATCTAGTATACACAAGGTAGTTCTTTCTCATCAGTAAATAATTTACTTGTAAAAAAAGCAAAAGTGACAGAATTTGAGCCTAACGTCATCAACAACCCCGACAAAGAATACCTCACTTTTATTGGGATTGGCTTCCAAAGCTGAAACCGTTGTAACTCATTTAAAAAAGCCTTGATAATCTTAATGGTTGGCACATCGACAATTACAAAATCATGAGATCATCTGCAAAAAGTGAGACAGTTTCAATTGCTTTCAAAAGGCAATAGATCCATAAGAAACCTCCATGGCAGTAACGAATAGGTAAGGGGATGAAGGGTCCCCTTGCCTTTAGCTTCTCTTACCATGGAAGCAGTCCATAAGACCTCAATTCAAAGCAACTGATGCTTTGGAGTTGTGATGTTCTCCTTAATCCAAGTAACAAACTGATCTGGTATACCAATAGCAACCAGGAAATTCAACATAAAACACCAAGAAACTGAGTCATATGTGTTTCTAAGATCCACTTTTATAATTCATTTGGAAGTACCTGAATTTTTGTTAATAGTTTTTCACCATTTCCTAGGCCAGAATAATGTTCTCACCAATATTCCTACCTTGGATAAATTATGTTTGAGTAGGGCCTAAAAAACAAGTAAGAAAATCATAATTCTTTTCACTAAAAGCTTGGTAATGCACTTATACACTGTTTACAGCTAGAAATAGGCTTTGTGAATTTGCTTTGTGATTCATTTGAAAGATGTGCTTTATCAATGCTTGTCTATTGGACAGGTTCGGGTGCAAGCAATTAGGGGGCTTCCCCTTTTCTGCAAGGATACACCAGAACATATTGCAAAGATAGTAGATATTCTTGGGCAACTCCTTGTATCTGGTAAATAACATTTTTTTGGTTGCATGGCTTATTCTGTCGGTATTTCGCTGCTTGTTATTATTTGAATCTGATGCTGGGTTTTGTTCATGCTTTTAGAGGAGTTTGTGGAGCGTGATGCTGTGCATAAAGCCCTAATGTCACTGTTGACGCAAGATGTGAAAGGTACTTTGCATGTTATATATGAGTGCATGTTGTGTCATGTAGAAGTTTGGATATAAACTGTTCTTCCTGTTAGATTCTGCAGCAGAAGTTTTATGCATTTATTATTCAGCATACTTAAACTAGGTGACATGGAGGATAAGTAAGTATAATATTATTTACCTTTTGGAGTGTGTCCAAAAAATTTTTTTCTCCATAATTTGAATAGAGGATAATATCTTTCATTGTGTAAAGTGGGAAATATCATCTAATTTGCATTCTCTTATATGAACTGGAAAGCGTTGATATGAATATGCTTTTCTGTGTATTGTTTTTTATGTTTTTTCATCACAAGTTGTGTTGGAATGGAATATTGACTTTAATTGAGGTTTGAGTACCCATGCGAACTCATGCATAATTATTTGCAAGACGGGTTTAAAGTAATTTTTATATTCACAATAATCACAAATGTTAAGAGGTACTATAGTTAGTCTCTATGTATCTGGCATGAATGTAGATATGGATCTCTATAAATAGAAGAGTTTACAATATTTGATTTGAACTCAAAGAGACCATGGGATTGTTAAATAATAAAATCAAATAGTAGATTGTAAATAAATCAGTGATACAGCTTGCTAAAAATAAAATCTAATATAATATTACCGGGGCTAGGATGGTATCTCATTTTACCCATTTCAGTTTGTTTTGCAACAGAAAATGAAATAGTGGATGGAAATAAAGTTACTAATATCAAAATGTTAACAGTTAATATAAAATCATGATTTCTGACTCGAGTTTCATTTGAACCAAAAATTGATTTTTTGATTGATTTTGTTATGTTGAAATTTCTCAAATTATCTCAAATGTCATCCCTGTTATTGTAAAATTTATTTTATAATAGTAACAACATCTTGAAATATCAGGCATACATTAATGTGCCCCATTGGGATGGTCACCTGTGAAATTTTGTTGTGGGAAGAAGCTTGTTTGTGGTAGTAGCTTGT
Source organism: Castanopsis chinensis (assembly GCA_032878915.1). Lineage (NCBI taxonomy): Eukaryota > Viridiplantae > Streptophyta > Magnoliopsida > Fagales > Fagaceae > Castanopsis > Castanopsis chinensis. Next base: position 10,392,401 of record JAVQMG010000130.1, read on the forward strand.
TTGTGTGAAGGAACAGAGACTAAATTAAAATGCATACAAATTGGTATTGATAGGTTTACTTTGAACTGATATGCATGTGGCTCAATGCTCCTTAATTTTTTAATTTGATGAAAATCTCATATCAATATCCCTTTAATGTGACATGTATCAGTCAGTGTATATTTTTACTGTCATCTTTCTAAATCATAACTTGCATGTTTATGGTATTAATTCTTGATGGAATTGAATTTTCTCGTTCATGTAGCTTCTTTGACGGGCTTATTTAAGCACATTGGCTGTGTTGATGAACCAAGTTCAGACGAAACTATTCGTGAGAAAGTTCTGAGCTTTATAAGAGATAAGGTAAGAAGGCCAGTTCTTGTTATGCCTTGCAATTTTTACCCGGCAGCTCTTTTTGACATTAAGGGATGTAATTGCATCTGCAGGTTTTTCCTATTAAAGCTGAACTCTTGAAGCCTCAGGAAGAAATGGAAAGACATATAACTGATTTGATAAAAAAGGTGTTTTCTTGGTTTTACTACTTTCTTTTATCAATGCAATTTTTCCTTTTCCCACTTGAAAGCTTCTGGAATTATGAACTCAGTTTTGATCTTGTTATTCTACTAGAAGATGCATGAAACTATAATTTGAGTTTCATTGCAGAGTTTAGAAGATGTAACTGGAGCAGAATTCAGAATGTTTATGGACTTCTTAAAGAGTTTGAGTATTTTTGGAGAAAAAGCTCCCCCAGAACGCATGAAAGAACTTATTGGAATCATTGAAGGACAAGCTGATTTAGATGCACAGTTCAATGTGAGTGCCTATTTCATTGTATTGATAATCAGGTTTTTGTAAAAGAAGTAACTTTTGCGGCAGTTCACTACCCAATGTATAATAATGGTGTGGACTTCCTGGAACTGATGTGATATTGCCTAAATCAGTCTAGTCAAATGGTGACATATGGATATGATGCATCTAATTTATATGGAGTTTAGGCACATTCTTTTCATAGTTCACATTCATTTGTAAGAGCATTGCATGATTTCGTTGACCCTTTAAGTGGTGCCTTTTGCTGTGGATTTTAAATTAGAATTAGGGTGGGGATGTGTATTACTTCCCCCTAAAATATCATATACACTATGTTTTCCTTGTCTAGATGTTGATGACATGTGTGCTCTTGTGCTGTGACTTAGATGATGGTGCTTAGGGCTGGTGTAGATCTTATGTTCAAATCTTTCCTTGCTCTCTCTCTCTCTTTTCAAAAAAAAAAAAAAAAAATGAAATGGGCAGTTTATGTGTTGGGCAACTACTTCAACTAAATAGTAATCAGGGGGTGCTAGAGGTACATTGATGCTTTGACAGCGTAGAAGAGTTTAAGAGGATTAAATAGTGAAGCCATGCATTGTTCTCACGGTAAGTTTGAAATATATAAATACTGTTGGAGATTTTGGGAAGTTGACAGATATACTCTCGAAAACATGAGTTGGCATATTATGTTGTAAATTACATGATTAGGATTAGGACTATTATCATGTCATGACTTTTTTGTAATCATGCTGCATAATATTTAGTGTCATTGGTTGTCCTTTTGACTAATGTCTGTTTCTTCATCATTTTATAAGATTGTCTGGCCTTGGTAAATAATATTTTTTACTTTATGATTCTATGAATCCTTGGTTACAATTCTAATGACTTCAAAATTCAGGTTGCAGATGCCGACCATATTGACAGGTTGATATCATGTGTGTACATGGCTCTTCCATTTGTTGTGGTATGGACTGTATTTGATTTTGTTATTTTCTTTAAATGGTTCATTGTACGTTTGTCTGAGAGAGCTATGCCTTTAATTAATAACACAGAGGGGTGCTTCAAGCAGCAAGTTCCTCAACTACTTGAACAAACACATCATACCTGTATTTGATAAGGTAATACTTCGCTTTCTGTCATGAAATAGTATGTAGCTTGAGTTCATTGGCATTTTGGAGATCTTTATTTCAATATCATTGGAATTGAACTATTGAGGCCCGGCTACCTCAAATTAGTCAGAAATATTGTTCCCGGTTTATTCTTACTTCTATTTTGGATCGATATGGGTGGATTTCGCAGTTTTTTTATTGAATTGAAGTTGTTTCAATTGGTGGTTGAGGAAGGGGGGAACTTTTTCTCCCTTAAGATTTTTGAACGGGGGAAGTATTTCATGCAATCAGTTTTTATGGGTAGGAATGCGGCACGTTGGTTAATGCAAAGCTTGGAACACACGGTGATTGGGGTCAACCCCAAACATTTCTTCACGCTCAGGGAAGGAGACATTGCATAAACAGTGCAATGGGGTTTTAACTTGTTTGGGCAATATATTTTAGTAACAGAGTTAAAAGTTGGCGGGATGAGAAGATCGATCATTATTCCTGCAGGCAAGGCACAACAAGGTTGGAGAGCCTTTGGAATTGAATTAAGGAGAATGTTGGAACCTTCTCATTATGCGTTGGGTGGTCCAAAAGCTTTACTGACAAGTCTAAGTTGGGTTTAGAGATTCACCCTTCTCAGTCCTTTGTTGAAACGGTAAAAGCGTCTGTGCAAGTAAGGAAGCAGTCACACCAGCCCTCCATTAGAGAGATAGAGAAGATTCAAGTAGTGGAGAACACAACGCCGCCTCCGAGAGACGAAGCTGGGATTCAGGTGGTGGCTTTTGAAGTTTCGGCTGATAATGCTATACCGATTGCCGTGGGTGGTGTGGGGGGGAGTCACTGTGGTATTAATGGAGATGCTAAGTTTAAGGAGAGAATCCCGGAACAAAATAAATTCAGGTTGAATAATTTGAATTTGCAAGATGTTGATTCTGGTAGGGAGCGTCAAATTAGGAGGTCTAGGTGGTTAGGGAAAGGTTTGATTGTGGAAGTAAATGAATTTGGTAAGAGGCGGGTGTCTTGGCAACGTTATATGGGTGATAAGCAAGCTGTAAAGTGGGTGGCACGTGAGGACAATTTTGCCCAGGTTGCTATTAAGGGAATGGACAATGGGCCTTCTGAAGCCCATGCACCTTGGTTGGGTAATGTTACTAGCCCTTTTATTTTTGAGGCAGGGGCTTGCTCCAAGCATTCCCAAAATAAACCCAGCCCAGGTATTACGAGCCCAATTGTTGAGGATGGTAAATTAGAGTCAAGCACCTTAGGCCCGAGCTCAATCTCGAATGGTGCGAGTGCTAAGGTGTTCCCTGTGAGCTTGGTGTTTGATTCTCTACCACCAAGGAGGACGGCGATGGCTCCGATGGTCACTTTAGGCTCGATTTCTTCCGTATCGGCATTGGAAGTTCCTGGCGGGGGTGGGTCTAGCGTCCAGGTGAGCCCGAGCTGGCTTACCCAGTCCCCCACCTTGCCCATTTTGACAGCGGAAGTGGTCTAGGCTGCATGCGAGTTGGGTTCATCACCCTTAGCTCCGATATGTCCTTCGTTGGAGTCGGCAGAGACGAAGGTGTTGTCTTCAGGGGACTTGATAGAAAAACTGGTGGAGAAGTCGTCATCTCCGGCAGTGACGAAGGATGTGGATGATGAACTATTGGGTCCAGAGGTAAAGGCAATGAAGCATGAGGCTTCTGATGGTAAGGTGGTATTTAATTCTTCTCCCACTATTAGGGAATTGGTCAGTGATTTGGACAAATCATGGGGTAATTCTAAAGAGTGGATGCTACAATTGCGGGATGGTCGGCAAATAGTGATTCCGCTATCTCTATATCAATCTCCAGAGAGTTTCGGATTGCTCAGTCACTGATGTAGAGACTGTAACAGGTACTGATTCTTTTATCAATGACGGTTAGATGGTTAGCTGGGCAGAGGACTGTGATGGGTTAGTTGATTCTTTGTCTACTGTTAAGGAGGCATAGTAGGAGATGTGGGATTTTGATGAGAGGTCGATGACTTGGGAGTGTAGTGGCAAGCCTTTTGTTATGGTACCTTTGGCCACAGAAGTTCCTTTGGAGTTGGAGTGTAGTTCTAAGCTGGGGGTTGGGTGTAAGGAGTTGGTTGATGGTAATAATTTATCACAATGGGTAACAAATTGGATTAAGGCGTTTAGAAAATCAGTGGGCACTTCTTTGGAAGGTTTTGAGGAGCAGATTACGGGGTTGCTACTAGCTATAAAGGCTAGGAAAAAGAATAAAAAGCTTAAGGCAGTAAATGATCAATTGAAGCACGGCAAGTCGGGGCAGAAAGGTCAGCGGGAGTTGAAAAATTTATTGACCTCTATGAATGTCGAGGCTGGTTCAACGAAACCAAGGAATGTAAGTAAGGAACGGGCTGTGGTGGTTAATCAATGAATTTGAAGAGATTATTTCTTGGAATGTTAGAGGGCTGATGATAGGGATAAAAGGCTTCAGGTTTGTAATATGGTCAGGAGATGGAAGCCAGATGTTATTTGTTTTCAAGAAACTAAAATGGAGTTGATAACTAGAGCTGTGATTCGCAGTTTGTGGGGGGGTCAACATGTTGATTGGTCTTATCTAGGCTCTTGTGGAGCTTTTGGAGGGGTGCTACTGATGTGGGATACAAGGGTTGTGAATAAAGTGGAGGAAGCTGTGGGGCGATTTTCGGTTTCTTGTTGATTTACAAGTGTGTCAGATCAGTTTGTCTGGGTGTTTACTGGCATTTATGGTCCTAATTCTGTGAGAGACAGAAGGTTCTTATGGGAAGAATTATTTGGTTTGAACAGTTGGTGGAATGTTCCATGGGGTGTGGGTGGTGACTTTAATGTGGTAAGGTTTCCTTCCGAGCGTTTTGGTTCAACCTCTTTTACTGTTGCTATGCGGGAGTTTTCCAATTTTATTTCTGAGCAAGGCCTCATTGGTATTCCACTTCAAGGGGGATCTTTCACTTGGTCTAATACTCGTGAAGTTGCTTCGAAGGCTAGGCTGGACAGATTTTTGTTTTCTGCAGATTGGGATGATAAGTTTCCATCTGTCTCTCGACAACGCTTGCCTAGTCTGTTATCTGATCACTTCTTGATTGTTCTTGAGGGTGGTTCCTTTCAAAGAGGTAGGAGGCCGTTTAGATTTGAGAATATGTGGCTTAAAGATGAGCGTTTTGTGGAGAGGGTGCGATCTTGGTGGGAATCTTATAATGTCTTAGGAGCTCTGAGTTTTGTTTTGGCCAATAAATTGAAGCTCTTGAAAAATGATTTGAAGAAATGGAATGTGGAGGTTTTTGGAAATGTTGAAGATCGGGTGAGAAAATTGTGGCAAAAGCTTAGTGATTTAGAGATGATTGAGGATAGTCAAGCTTTATTTGAGGAGGAAAGGCTGGAGTTGGAGAGAGTTCGAGGTGAATTTGAAAAAGTTTCTTTGATGGAGGAAATCTGTTGGAGGCAGAAGTCTAGAGTGCTTTGTATTAGAGAAGAAGACAGGAATACCAGATTCTTTCATCGTATAGCTAACTCTCACAGAAGATTTAATTCCATTGATAGGCTTATGGTGGATGGAGAATTGTCTTCAAATCTAGAGGCTATAGCAGGTTGTATTTCTTATTTTTATAGGCAGCTGATATGCTGAAACTGTGGCTCATAGACCTTTATTAGATGATGTGGAGTTCTCTTGTATCTTGGAGGAAGATGCACTTTGGCTAGATAGGCCTTTTGATGAGGAAGAGGTGTTTAGGGTGATTAGTGATTTTAACGGTGATAAGGCTCTTGGCCCGGATGGCTTTTCTGTGTCGTTCTTTTAGTCTTGCTGGTGTATTTTGAAGGTTAAAATTATGGCAGTGTTTCAAAATTTTCATACTCAGGCTGCGTTTGAGAAGAGTCCTAATGCTTCTTTCCTTGCTCTTATTCCCAAAAAGGTGGATGCTGTGGAGAACAAGGATTTTCGGCCTATTAGCTTAGTTGGTGGGATTTATAAGATTATTTCTTAAGTGTTGGCCAATCGTCTCAGAAGGGTGGCACATGGGCTTATTTCAAATTCTCAGAATGCATTTGTGAAAGGTAGACAGATATTAGACTCTTTTTTAATTGCTTCAGAATGTATTAATAGTAGATTGAAGTCAGGTGTTCCAGGAGTGTTGTGTAAGTTGGATGTGGAGAAGGCATATGACCATGTGAGTTGGGGTTTTTTAATGTATATGCTTCAGTGCTGTGGGTTTTCAGAGAAATGGAGAAAATGGATAATGTGTTGCATCTCTACTGTTGAATTCTCCATTCTGATCAATGGAGTCCTAATTTTTTTGGTAGTTCTAGGGGGATTCGGCAAGGGGACCCCTTGTCTCCGTTGCTATTTGATATTGTTATGGAGGGTTTGAGTTGAATGTTGGATGTGGCTGCTACTACTAGTCAGTTCTCAGGCTTCTCAGTAGGTAATACGGCTGGTAACTCGGTGATGGTGTCTTATCTTTTATTTGCTGATGACACTCTTATTTTTTGTGATGCTGATCCTACGCAAATAGCTAGTTTGAGAGCAATTTTGGCTAGATTTGAGGAGGTCTTAGGTTTAAGGATTAACTTGGGGAAATCTGAGTTGGTTCCTATAGGGGTGGTCTACAATATGGATGTTCTGGTGGGGATGTTGGGTTGTAGGCAATCCTCTCTTCCATTGAGATATTTGGGGCTACTGTTAGGAGCTAAATTTAAGGAGTTATCAATTTGGAATCTTATTTTGGAGAATATGTAAAGGAGATTAGCAGGGTGGAAGAGGTTGTATCTATCTAAGGGAGGTAAGGTAACTCTTATTAAAAGTACTCTTTCCTCCTTACTTACATACTTCCTTTCCCTTTTGCCTTTACCTGGGAAGGTGGCTAATCGTATGGAGAAGTTACAACGAGATTTTCTGTGGAGTGGTATTAATGGTGACTCTAAATTACACTTAGTCAGTTGGGCTCAGGTTTGTAAGCCGTTGTAGGTTGGAGGGTTGGGTATTAGACGATTGAGGAGTTTTAATTCTGCCTTGTTAGGAAAATGGTTATGGAGGTATGGCATGGAGACTGATGCTCTATGGGGGAGGGTTATTGAGGTGAAATATGGGAATGATTGGGGTGGTTGGTGCACGAAAAAGGTGACCAGTGCTTATGGTGTTAGTCTGTGGAGACATATTAGGAGGGGTTGGATTAGTTTTTCTAAACTACTACTGTATGATGTGGGAGATGGTACTCGAGTGAAGTTTTGGAAGTATGTGTGGTGTGGAGATCGTACTCTCCAAGAGGCTTTTCCGGAACTTTATTGTATTAGTAGAACAAAGGATTCTTTAGTATCGGAGGTTATGTGTTGGTCTGGTGGGAGGATTCATTGGGATGCTAAATTTCGTCGTCCTCCACAAGATTGGGAACAAGAATCCTTTGATTTGTTTATGGATATGGTCTACTCTTCGACAGTATGGGGATTGGGTCCGGATCGGGTGTGTTGGAAGCCAGCAAGGAGTAGAGGTTTTGAGGTTAGAGGATTCTATCTTTCTTTCTACCCTCCTACCATCTTATCTTTCCCTTGAAAGATGATTTGGAAATCGAAGGTTCCTTCAAGGGTAGCTTTCTTTTCATGGTCTGCTTCCTTAGGTAAGATTTTAACAACAGATAACCTTCGCAAACGATGTGTGCTAGTTCTTGATTGGTGCAATGTGTAAGAATTGTGGGGAGTCAGTGGATCATCTTCTTCATTGCCCCATTGCTTGTGAGTTGTGGTCGTTGGTGTTTTGTATGTTTGGAATTCATTGGGTTATGCTTCAGAAGATTATTGAGTTGTTTGAGTCTTGGCAGGGTAAGTATGGACGACATAGAAATATAGAGTTGTGGAGAATTGTGCCTCATTGCTTGTTATGGTGTATTTGGCTCGAAAGGAATGCTAGAAGCTTTGAGTGATGTGAATGCTCTATGTTAGAGATTAAGTCTTTTTTTTTTACAGACTCTCCTCGATTGGAGTGTGGTCTTTTGTCATTTTTCTTGTTCTTCCCTTCCCGTTTTACTTGATCGTTGTAATCTTGGTTATTGATTTATGCCCCTATATTACATTTCCAATGTACTCGGGTTGACTGTTTTTCATTTTTTAATAAAATTTTCGTTACTTATCAAAATATCATTGGATTCAGTTCTAATTTGTGCTTTTCTTATGCTAAAGGTAATACTAATTCTATACATATGTACTATTGTACACGTCATTATTTTTTGGAACTGATATATACTGATAGTATAGGAGCTTTCTCATTGGATCATGTTGCATTTCTCTGTCATTTCATTGTAAATATCTTTAAGTATTTCTTGGAGAGCAAAAATTGCTCTTGAAAATTCCCTCATTTTAGAAGGGTCTCAAGGTGCTTAATGTGGATTGTGTGGTTGAAACGAAATCGTCGATCCTTTGAGGGCAAAGAGAAGACGTTGGTTGAGTTAAAGCTTTTATGCCAGCGTAGTCTTTTGGAGTGGTCTCATTATTGGGGTTTTACTAATTGTTCTTCTCTCTCTGAGTTTTTGTCCTCCCTTAGCTTAGCTTCTTGATAGCTTATTTCTTCTTATTTATCATCATGAACTTCTTGTATGTCTTTTTTTTACTATCATTTATAAAAGCTTTTTGATTACCTATCAAAAAAAAAAGAAGGGTCTCCGTCATGGGTGAATTTCTGGTGGTCTGATTAAATTCTAATAAAATGTATAATGCAAGAGATTAACTCTATTGGTATTTATGTTTTCTAGCTTCCTGAGGAGCGAAAGCTAGATTTGCTTAAAGCCCTTGCGGAAATTTCTCCTTACACAACTCCGCAGGATTCACGCCAGATTCTTCCCAATGTTGTTCAGCTATTAAAGGTATATATGTTTAAAATTACAGTACAAATACAAGTCCGTGTATTCAGAATTGCTACATTATTTATATATATAAATATATATATATATTCTTAACTCCATCTTTGCTAATGAAATTGATATATGTCTGTTTTTTTTCACTCTAAATAATTTGTTTGTCTCAATCTCATAACATGTCTCTTGTTCCTTCTCAGAAGTACATGCCACGGAAGAAGACTGTAGAAGAGATGAACTTTACATATGTTGAGTGCTTGTTGTACGCATTTCACCATCTAGCTCACAAAGTTCCTAATGCAACAAACAGTTTATGTGGTTATAAGATAGTGACTGGCCAACCATCAGATAGGCTTGGGGAGGACTTTTCAGAGTTAAATAAGGACTTTACTGAAAGGTAATTGATTATATTTTTTCATTTATTTTTGTATTGCGTAATTTTAATAAAGAAATTGATTCTTCAATCTATATGTTTTTATTACCATTTCCTCTCTCTGGAGGGCTTTTTTTTTTTTTTTCTGGTTGTTATGGGCAGCGAATTAAAATTTGTGAACTGATGTTTGTAGGAACAAAGACTTTCAGCCTTTTCTTATTTTCTGTACTTTGGAAGTGTGAAATATATCTTTGTTATGACTTTTACACAGTAGCAACCTTTTCTTCTTACCACATATATACTTGACAATTTTAAAATTATTTGCAGGTTGAGTAATGTTGAGGAGTTAACTAGGGCTACCATGAAGAAATTAACTCAGGGAATGGCCGAGCACAACAAAGCTATGGCAGCTGCCAAATCTGATGAAGCAAAGGACAGCATTGTGAGTCTGTTCTCAAGAGATTCCGTGGTCTTTGGTGGAGCTTTTTTGTTAACATACATCTCATGACTATGATTTTCATATAATGTGCAGAAAACTCAAAAGCAGAATACTACGACGGGGTTGCGGACTTGTAATAACATTTTGGCAATGACAAAGGTGAAAAGAAACGAATTTTCTGCATGTCTAAATATATGGTCCTTTATGCTTTTACTGTAGAGATTGATTTTAATTTCTTATATCCAGCCGTTACATTCCAAAACACCTTCATTTATTGGGGATAAAAGTATCAACCTATCTTGGAAAGAAGCAACAAAACCTTCTGTTCCTTCTACGACAACTGCAACTGGGTAGAGATCTTCCTGATTCTGTTCTCTCTCAAAAGAGCTCTATATTTTTTGTACCTTATTTTAATATATGATTTCTAGCTTTCATAGTTTTGTGAATACATATATGTTATTTATTTATTTTTAGAACAGAATACGGTTTTTGTTTTATTTTATATAAATTTTATGTGCAGAGGGAAACGACCTGTTACTGCTGCTAATGGATCTGGCAATGTGGCATCCAAAAAGGGCCGTGGAGCTGGTGGTTTGCCAAACCAGCTGGTTAATAGAGCATTGGAAGGTTTGTCTCATGGTGGGAGAAGTGGGACTAGGGGCAGAGGCAGGGGGTGGGGTGGGCGTGGAAGAGGAAGAGGCTTCCGGTAGCCTAGGTGTGTGCCGACAGAGTAAGAAGACATTCAGCATTCAAAAAGTCAATATGTACCAGAAATATACCACTAGAAGCCCCTGATGTATTGAAGTTCTCTCTGTTGGAGCTAGTTTTGATTTATAGGGGAAGCTGATGAGTTTCTAGATTCATTTGTGGGCTAACACTAGAAATCATATTCCTCTGAAGCATGTCCAGTAGATTTAGTGCTTTGAGTTCTTAATTATTTCAAATTTCGCTGATCAAAGCAGCAGTCGGGATTTAGGAATCTTTGCATGCCTGTTACTTTGTGTATGCATGTGTGTGTATTTTAATGACAATGAACTTGCATTCAGAGGAATGATTTAATAATTCTGACAATTTGTAGAATATAACTTATGTTTGGTTGTAGGAGAACTTGAGATGGTATTGTTCTGATAAGTTTGATTAGTTTGTTAAAAATATGCCTGTTTTTAAAGACGTTTTTTTACAGGATCAACGTAGTCTATTTCAGTATTTCTCCAAAATAAGAATTGCTGTCGCCCCCTCAACGCAAGGTATCTTTAAATCTTTAAGTAACTACTATGATACATGTGCATGGAATGCTATACTGGAGAAGGTCCTGGAGGAATATCTACGGTATCTTGCAAGACAATTATGCACTAGAATCTTTATATCTGAGACAACATTCAAATATTCGTGCTTCTAACAATCAAGAGATTGCAATTCAATTTCTGCTGGTGGGGAGGACTGAAGGTGCTCGAGTATCAAAAGTTCAACTGAATTCCCGACCAGAAGAATGCTCATTTACATCTGATGTGTCTGCTTGAGTTGGAGCTCTTCCTTGAATTTTGATATGAAAGTGTTTTAAAAGTCCCACTACCTTCTTCCAAAAGTCTCTTCGTCTAGAGATGGATTTTCATTTGAAGCATCTTGATGTTGACGAATTATGGGTAAGAAGAATTAGGGATAGCTAAAGATAATGGAATAAGTGGCAAAAGGTAAGTAGTATAAGTGGCAAAGATAATAGAACATTGAAGCTTGGGATGCCTAAGAGCTTGTTTGGATGGGGATGAAAACTGAGTGATATCACTCTGTGCTAGTGATATCACTCTGTGCTTGTGATCCATCATCCAAACCAAGTGGGACCCACAGATGAGCATTTGCTTGGTGGAGTTTTAGATATCCGTTTTCATGACTCAATGACTCAAAAGAATGGATGTGAGGGAGGGAAAGTGAAAACAGGTTTTAGTTGTTTTCAAAACTCAAAAACTAAAACTCAATGGCAAGTCCGTAAATAAGATGAGATTGTGGGCCTCTTCGCCAGTGCATTGTCACATCCATCTCAGGCTTTGGGTTATGACCGTTGGAGCTCCCCTGTTTTGTTGGAGTAGAAGGCCAAGCATGGTGAACCTTATACTTTACTCTCATTACATGTGTGTATTTCTGTGATTGATTCCTGCCAGTGAGTAGCCTAAATATAAGGTAAAATTAAAGTTTCACAATTGCACCTAAAAGTTCCATGTTCTATCTCCTTTTATTTCTAAACTCGTATTCCTAGGCATTTGCACAGCCACAACATTAAATTCTCCAAAATATAGTTTTGTCTTAGAAAACACAAAGCATGAAATTCATAGGCTTAAATGTCTCAAAAGTTTACAAAAACAAATAGTTTAAAAAGGGATTCCATAAAATTGTGACAATCATAACATAGTCCTCCTCTTATGACAATAAAATTGATTTCTCTCAATTAAATTCCAAATTTTTGTGTCTCAGCAACCAAACAGAGCATGAAGATTAATCAATATAAATTCAAACAATACATTTGCTAGAGAAGAGAAGCTTCAAACTTTGCTTTCGATGGGTCTGTGCACAACTTCACGAGATGGGTATCTCAATTTTCTAGAGATAGGAGCTTGGGGAGATGGGTATTAGAGATATGAGATGGAGTATGCAGTGTGTTGGAGATGGGTATTTGATGGCATGGGCTAGAGATGGAAATCAGAGAGCTTGGGATTGGATTTAGAGAGTGTTGAGATTTGGGAAGAATGGGTATTTGTTAAAATTGGAAAGAATGGAGTCAGCGTGTGTTAAAGAAGAAGGAAGGAGTTTTTTAAACCTTTTTTATATGGGCAGAGGTTACTGTTCTGTGCCTATGGCAGGTGTGGGCTCCACTAAAAAGGGGGAAAAATGAGTGATATCAAAATCTGAGTGATGAGCCAAACAAATTATTTTGAATTTTGGGTTGTTGGTGAGTAATGAGTTTTGAGTGATGGATGTTGAGTAATAAGTTAGCCCTAAACCAAACAAGCTCTAAGCTTTCTGGTTTGCTAGGAGTTATGTTATTTGAGCCATGGTTATCAAAATCGCGATTTGGATTGTAGGATTACACGATTTTATGATCTTATCTCACCAAAACGTTTAGAATCGAACAAGGATCGTAAAAATTGTAGGATCACATGTAAGATCGTGTAGGATTGTATGAGATCCTATCGATCACAGTGATCCTACCAAAACATAAAAATCAGTTTTTTTTTTAGTTCATCTTTATAAGTTGTAATTTGTAATTTCAAGACAAAGACATTGTACTTCATAAATGTATCAACTAAGTGGTGGGACCCATATGTAGATGACTTACTTGAATTGAAAATTTTTGCTATAAGAATATTGAGCTTAACATATAGATCTTTAGGTTGTGAAAGTAATTGGAGTACATTTGGAATAGTAAGACCAAATGACTTTGATATATTATCCCCCAGTAGAGAATTCTCTATTAAAATTAGTACAACTTTAAGTATACTAAAAAAGGAGAAAATTGTTTAAACCAATAAAAAAAAAAATGAATGAGTTGGTATTTTTACGTAAAACTTGAAGATAAAAGAGAAAATACCTAAACCATCAAGTGCAAAAGAAGAAATTGGTTTGAAGAACTTGTTTTCGGATAATGAGTGGTTAGTAAAGGGTGTCAACCAAAAGATGATGGTACAGATTTTGATGAAGATAATGAAATAACAATTCTAATGCATTCCTTTATAGATTTTTTAAAAAATAAATAAAAGTTACATGTGTATGGTGTGAATGTATGTGTGATCACTATTGTATCATTTGGTTATTAATGTTAGGTGATGATGAGGGTTCAAGAGCTGATGCTAAAGGAAAAAGTGTGCTAGTATTTTGATACTTGGTTAATTTTTTATTTATTTATTTTTTTTAAGAGAGAGTTTTAACCTATGGCGTCTTCTTCTAATGATAACTCTTTATCATCAGACCAAGACACCAATAAGTTTTTGGTACTTGGTTAGCTTCTAATTAAACATTCACCAAACTTTTTAAATATATTTCGTTAAAATTTAAATATATTTGTTACATTAGTATAGATGTAGCGATTTAGGACATGCAAATTACATCATATGATCAAAATCTTTATTTATTTATTTTTTTTTATGGAAGATTCATAATTTACGTGATTATTCAATATACAAAGTTACTATCAATGTATTTTTTTGCTTCAAATATGAGAATAGGTAAGATCTTATGATCTATGATTCGATCATATGATCCATGATCCTACCTATCTCCTACGATCTTACGTAGGATCCCGATTTTGACAACCTTGGTCTGAGCACTTATATTTGGGGGAGTTAACCATTTTTCGTCCAGTGACATTATGGTTCCAATCTCTGATAGCTTAAGAATTGCTTCAGAAAAATCCCTTGCAATTGGAGAGCCTTTATGGAAGAACCGGGTGGGAAGAAAGATAAGTTCTTTATTAGATTCTTTGGAAGTAGAAACGAACGTTGGTTCTATTGAAGAATGGGACCATAATAATTTTGATAGGTTTCAAAAACTTAAGCGGTTTCATCATTCATTTTCATAATTTGCTTAGGTTACGATTTTTTTTGAGACTTTTAATTTATAGTGTCCGTTCTTAATGATAGCTTTTTATCATCAGACTAAGACATCAATTGGTTTTTGGCGTAGGTAGAGATTGAATTCTAAATCTCTTATTTAATTATTAGATACTTTACCAATTAATGAGCTAAGTGGAACCCACCTTATGTTGTGATTTTTAAGTAAACTTGATGGTACTAATGGGTCCATGCCACAAATCAAAATATTTAAGTGAGAAGTGTTTGGAATAGATGAAAAATTCGTCATGGTTGTAATAGGTAAGGCTGTGATACGAGCAAAGTTTCTCTCCAAACTAGTTTGGATAGAAACCCTACAAACTCATCATATATATTTATATTGAGTATGAATTCTGAAAATCTAACCATTGGATTTCATGTTTCTTATGTTCTTAACATGAATATCAAATTTCATTCAAATCGGATATTATTTAGTGTTTGATCATTTAACTTATTTTTTATATACAACTTTAGATTACAAAAACTTAAAATTATAATATTTATTTGATGACATTGCAATTGGTCTTTGATTTTCTTAAAACTTTGTAAGTATTAAGGATGTAATAAGAACATGCAATCTAACAGATATAATTTTAAAATTCACACTCAATATAATTATATATGATGAATTTGTAGGGTTTCTCTTCAAACTAGTTTGGAGAGAAACTTTGTTCCTTTGTTACTTTGAAAGAAGTCCAATAATGGAGAAACATTATTAAATATCTCTCTTTAGTATATAGTGTAATTACATCTACTTCTATAATATAAAAGTCTTAAAGTCTCTGCCAAGTAAGAATCATAAAAATGCTCAATCAATTATACAATAAGAGTAAAATATTAGAAGAGATCATGTGATTGCTTCCTTAGAGGGCTCCAATAGTAATGATGGTTGACCAAGACCAGATTTGGTATCTTGGGAGTGATTACTTGGAGGATATTGTGTAATTGTCGACTTAGAATATCCCAACATTAAAGATGGTTGATTAGAGTCAGATATGGTAGTAATGGGACTAGCCTTATTTGGTATCTTGCCTTGATTTCTGCTAGCAGTTTCTTCTAGTGTTTGAGCTGTATTTAAATTTTTTATCTTCAAGTCTTTCACAAGTCTTATTGCTCTCTTGAAACTTGAAAGCACTTTCTTCAACTAGATTTACTTCTCCTTCTGAAACAACTTGATGTTGCTGACGGTTTATTGGCAAGCATATTAGGGAAAGTATGAGAAAAATGGTAGAAGTGGCGAAAGATACTAGATAGAGATCCTCAAAATTTTGGAGGTCCAAGCTTCCAGGTTCTCTGGAAGCTCCTTTGGGTACGCGTTGGGGGAATCAACCATTCATTCTCCAGTGACCTTATAGTTCCATCCTCCCATAGCCGCAGAATTACATCAGAAAAATTCCTTGCAATTGGCGAGCCTTTCTAGAAGGCCTGTGGGAAGAAAGATAAGATTTCTTTTAGATATTTTTTTTGGGAGTAGAAGCATATTAGTTTCTAGGGTACATTCCACTAACATACCTTGAGATTAACTAATACCAACTAGGTTTAAAACTTTTCAAAACTGACTAATTTGGTCCTTAAAGCCAGCTTAGTCCCTAAGACAGTTAAGAAAAAAAAAAACTAACTGGCTTAATTGTGTTTAGAGACTAAGTTGATTTTAGGGACCAAATTTGCTAGTTTTTAAAAATTTTGGACTTGATTTGTATTAGTGGAAATCTCAGGATATGTTAGTAGAGCTTACCCTAGTTTTTAAGAAGATTCTTGAAAGCTAGAAAAGGCAAAAAATTTAATTTTTTAAACCTTAAGTGGTTCTTCATTGGCTCACCTTGAAACTAATACGCATATGTACACAACATATATATATATATATATATATATATATTTACAATTTGTTAAGATGGCATATTGTGATCGTCTGTAGGAAGTGTAATAATGATGAATTCATGTGCCACAAATCACAAATTTTCACCTCAAATTTTCACTCATTGAAAACTCAAACAATAACAATATATGTATGGAAAAGAAGGAACTTAGTGGAAACTCAAACAACAAAAAGGATACTACATAAGTTTTCAATTTCATTTGTTAACGTAAACACAAAACAAAAAAAGTAATAAATAATTTTATTTATTATGTTATTTATGAGTCATTAGTTAGATTTATTGTCACACTCATTTTTAATCTTTTTGTAATAAATTAATAGTAGCCTTTTTGACAAACTTATCGTACTATTAAATTATTTCCTTATATCATACATGCTTGTAAAATATTAAGTTGATAAAAAATCGATATATATATATATATATATATATATATATAACTATCTTATTTATAAAATATTTTTTTCCCTTTAAAACTATACACAAAATATGAATATATGATATGACAGAAAATGATAACCAATTAACTTGAAATTTAGTTGAGTATAACAAAGTTAATGTATAATCCAAAAGTGATAGCTTAAAAATATTAATTTAATAAAATGTTATTAAAAAGTGTAATGTCGACAAAAATCATAGGTGTAATTTGATCCTAATTATAGAAAACACACACATACAGATAGGATGAGCTAGCTGAATTGATCTTTAATTCATATATTGTGACTCTGTGGGTTGGGAAGGGAAAAATTTCACCTCCAAATTGCTTTGAATAAAAATTTCATCAACTCATTATGTGGAAATTGATCCAATCATCCGTGTATTTTGAGTAATGTTGAAGATATAAATTTTCTTACAAAATTTTTTATAAACTGCTGATGTGGTGAGTGGTTATTGGTAAATGAAAAAGTGATTAGTGGTAGACTTAGATGAAAACCAATAAGAAGTTTGATACATCAACAGCTTGTAAAAATATTATAAAATAGTTTGTACTTGTAACATTATTCATGTACTTTTAGTTGAATGACCTATTTAATGAGTCATATAACTTGTTTAAATAATATACGTGAAAAACTTTATGAATCACACCTAGTATGTTAGAGGAAATTCCTCCAAATCAATATAAAGAAAAAATTTATCTGATTGGGAGGGGTCTCTTCACTAGATTTTGTTTTTGTTTTTCATTATTTATTTTATTTTGATGAAATTCTTAAAAGTTTCCCTGTAATGTTTAAGTTAATACTCAGAAAGCCAAATCCTCCAAATCTAAGGGTGTTTAGTACGGTACTAGTGTAATCCTTGCTATACTTATTGAGGAAAACTGTCTCAAATGGGATTTCAAGAAAGGCAGCAGACATATTGTTGCTTTCGAATTCCACTAGATATTTGTGTTCACTGTTGATTTCAATTAAATTGCTTAGCTTGAACTCAAGCACTCTCTCCAGGTAGCTCCTTGCAAATGGACCACCAAAATAGCCGACCTTTGACGTTCTTTGACCACTTGATGTCATTTGATTGAAGTTGTCGCACAGTGAGCATTGAAGACAGACTAGCAGTATAGCTCGAGTTTAGGATCAATACCACAAAAAGCCACACTCCAAGCACCAAACGTGTGAGCTTCTTGTAGATTTTCCCTCCTTTAACATTTCTGAACAGTTTAAAATTTTTGAGATAATTGGTAATTCATATTAAGAATAGGCTATTGATTTAAAATTGAAACTTACTATGTGTAAAAAACAGAGATGAGAAGATAAGCCAGAGTGCAGTGCCAATTTGATTCTTCCATGGGCCACTAAATTCTGAATTGGACTGGCGCTACAGGAAGCACACAATGAGCGAACGTTGTGTACATCAAGATGACACCAGTCATCACCCACATGTTCAAGGTGAAAGGCTTCGTGAACATCCATGCTGACCCTGTAGGTTTTGCTGGAACTATCATCGCAAAACCTGGCTCGACGAATGGAGTGGTAAAATCCACGTATTGTAACCGGTCGGCTGTTATGGACAAGTCACCAATGGCAGCATCGAAAGTCTTTTGTTGTATTTGAACCACATGACAAGAATAACATCCTACTCAGAAATAAATAATTGTAACAAAATAAAAGAGTTATATAAGACAGAAAAATTAGGGACTAACAATAGTCAGTTTGGCTCTAGTCTTTCCTAGGAGCGGCCTAGTTTCAAGTCATAGATTCTCTGCTCTTGCAAGTGGCCTCTCTTTCTCTATCTTAGATAAGGCATCGTGAGCCTCTTTCTTGTTAATTCAAAATAGTTGTAGACTCATGAGATGCGGAAATGTCATTAATGATTATTTTGTGGTTAAACTTAGTTGAAAATAAAAATTTTATAATAAAAATTTGTTATGGATCACTTTGTGATCTTCAAAAGAAAATTCTTACTATATAAGTTAATAAGCTACTACTTCTAAATAAATAAAAACCAAAGACATATAATAGCTTGTCAAATTATTTAAAAATTATTTTGTATAGAAATTATTTAAATTAGTCACCAAATAAGTGACATACCCTAGAAACTTCATAATTAAATATAGTACAGAGTAAATACGGGTCTTACCAAAAAAAAAAAAAAAAAAATTCAAATTGACATAATAAGAAGAATTAAAAAAAAGGTAGAAAAATAAAAAGAAGACAAACCTTTACTCTCATACCTGTGGACTCTATGCTATGATTTATATATATAGGTGAGTAAGAATGTTACTATTATTTGAATGATTTTTGTGATTTTTTATAATAATTGATAAAAATAATTAAAACCTAAAAAGTTTTTTTTTTCTAATATAATGGAGGAGGAGGTAATTGATTTTCATTTAAAGAAATTAAAACAATAGAGAAAATTCTCACATAGTCAAACATTTGTATTCTAGTCAAAGAAAGAGTTATTCTTATAGTGTTTGATGAGTTCTATATTTAGTGAACCATTTTAGAATGGACTTTGATTATTATTATTATTATTATTATTATTATTATTATTATTATTATTATTATTATTATTATTATTATTATTATGTATTGGAGTCACAATTGTTAGATAGTTTATTCTATTTTGGCAAAGATAATATGGATAATGAAAATAAAAAGTATTTATAATATAAGTATATTATATGTCTTTTAATTTTTTGGTGCGATGCATCCCAATATGAAGTATACATTATGCAAATCTTTGTTGTTTATTTCAACCTCTGAAATCTAGGTGGTAAATGGGAGAGAGAGAAAAACCCACAATTGAAAGAACTTTTGAATTTTCGATCAAAGATTGGTTCTTTGTTTGTTTGTTTTTTCGTCAGAGTTGATTTATAAAGAATTTGAGCTCTCATTTTTGGAGCTACTGTAACTTTTTCATGGAATCGGATGCTTCAGTCTTCAGTGGTTACAAGAGTGAGGTATACCAACATGTTAATGGAAAAGAGGATAGTGAATCAAAATTATTGTTGCCTAATATTCTTTTTATTACATTATTGCTGCAATAAATCCCATGAAACACTTTAGGAATTTTTCTTAGTGTTGAAAACCCATTTATGAATGAAGTTTACTGACATAACAGTATTCTCTAACATTCATTCTCCCTTATTTGTTCTTCTATATGAACATGACAATCTTTTTTTTATTTTTTTATTTTTAAATTTTTATTAAAAAAAATCATTTTTATAGTCATTTTATCTAACACATGGAAACATGAAACTACAAATATTATGATTGCCTTTAGCATTGAAACAGAATTTGGTAGCAATTCATTGTAAAAGAGACATTAAAAAAAAACACACACACACACACATAATGCTCCAATATATATAAAAAAATCTTGACATATTAGATGGTTTTAAGGATAAGAGTAATATCCCCACTCAAGAATATAGCTTTGCTGAAAGAAGCCCTTTTCTGGTAGGAGCTAAATCCTCCAGTTAAGAGAGACAGAGGGCATCTAACAATTTCTAAACCGTCTCTTTGATTTTATAGGGGTGGTGTCAATAGAATAAGTATGAACTGGTTGGGTTTAATGAGGAGAGGAAGAGGCAAGAAAGGAGGAGAGGGAGAGTTTGAGCCATTAAAGAGCTTACATTTTTCTTTTTTTGAGAAACCATTAAAGAGCTTAAATGGAAGTTGAAAATAGTGGAGAGAAGGAGTCAGGGGTGTTATGAAAGCTTAACAGAAAACTGTGGAAACGTTTAAAGACTAATATAGAAAGAATAGAAAGAAAATTATTTTTTTTATTAATAGATAGAAAATAATGACATCATTACTGATGTGACTTAATAGAAGTGTAGTAACAATAAATGCTATACTTTAGCGCGCTTGCGCGCGCGTGTGCACACACACACACACACACACACACACACACATATATATATATATATATGTGAATTCAAATGCTTTAGATTTCCTAGGTATTCTACCAATAAATTTCTTTAAATCCTAACCATTTTTTTATGATTTAAAAGTCTAGATTCTGCCATGTAACATTTCACTAATAATACTTTTAAAATAATATAATAATGTTGCAAACAAAAAAAATTAAGATTATTGTTAGTGGAATGCTGACATGGCAAAATCTAAACCATTAAATCATTAAATAATGATTAAGATTTAAGGAAATCTATTTGGTAGAGTACCCTAAGAAATTTAAAGGATCTAAATCATATATATATAAAAGTATCGTCGTTTGACTTACAAGTAAAAAATGATATATTTCTTAATTCCAAGTGACTAACAATGAGCAATTTCAGGATTTCTACAATCCAACATCAGAAGAATTCCAAATGAATTTGATATAGTTAATTCTGTATGTTAAGGTCAAATATTGTATGTGTACGGGCGTCAACCCAGTGTAGGTTATCCAGCCATGTAAGCCCGTCACTACGAGGCCACGTGGCCGAAAGCGCTCGGCCAGAACTTATGTACGCCCCATGTAACATCTCATGCACGGCTGTGCCCGTTGCCCTCACCGGCCAACAGACCCAACCGCGGAACTTGTCCTAATGCTATCACTTCCGCCCAACCACCCATTAACATCCACTTCGAAGGAATAGCATTGGACCTCCTTTTCCATTGCTTAGGGAGCGGCTCCGCTGTGCAAAAGAGCCAGTCGGGGAGATAAGCCCAATGCCATTATCTACACCCACTCACCACCTGATATCCACTCCGGGGCATTGTCATTGGACCCCCGCCTGCACTGCCTAGGGACGACGCCGCCGTGCAACAGGCCTTGCGGTGGGTCTAGTTCCCAGGCCACTAACATAGTCCCACTCTCATTAAATGCTCCCACTACGGAGAAAGGAGACTGGACCCTCTCTTCCACTGAGCAGGAAGACCATCATGCAGTCACTACAGCCTGGCCTATAAATATGCAAGGAAGACTCAAAGCATGGGGCTGGCAACTTGAGTGAGGAACGAGGGGAGAGAGAAACAGAAGTAAGGGTCTTGATAGCTTTATCAGTATTATGCAGAACTGCCCACTGTAGGAAATACGAAAGCCCACTTAACAAGTAGATTGTGAGTCCAAACACGTGACAGGCCCAAACAGGCCCAAGCGCTGCGCGGCACGCACAGTATGTCTTGGCAAATCCAAGTCAAAACACATTTTTAATTTATTTGAGTTTCAGTTTTTACTATTTATAAGTTGTTTAAGAACTACATTTAAAGGTTTAAGTGACCATTATCAAAACCAACTGATCGATTGTGGTAACTTAAACCTCGACACCGACTAATTGATCAAGTTTCATGGATCCTGATTTTTTTTTTGCTTTGTATCAGATGGAATGACAACCTTGTAATTTTTTTTACTAGGGTTCCATGACATCTTAAATACTATTTTCTAGAGCCATCTTCATGAGAAATATGAGAGAACTCTTTTAAGACATCTTATGGAAAGATTTTTAGAGCTAGAGCACTCTATATTGGAGAGCTACGATGTCGTGCGCTCTAGGTTTTGTACCAAGTTAGGTTTCTAGAGCATGAAGTTACCAATTAGTCCAACGTAAGTGATTAACCAAATTTCATATTACAAGCACACACATATATGAACTAAAATATGTAGGAAGCAATATGGAAAACGGAAACATATACCAAACCAAGCTAAACACCCAAAAGTCTTTAGGAAGAGGAAAACTCGAGCTTCTGGGGGAAAAGACCTCTCCCTAGACCAAACTATCAAGCAATATCCACTAGCATAAATAGTTGCACTGCATGTAAGATTATGAACCCTTCAAGCCCATATCCTCCTATGTACTTGCCCTCAAAACACCAGTTAGCAATAAGTTTCATGGAACCCTTTCTTCATCTAGTTGATAAGAGACACCGCTATAGAGCCACCAGTAGATTTGGATTTGTAATGTCTTTAAAGGTTTCCAAGCTTTCAACTAAAACTCAACACTCGGAATATGATGAAGGAAGTGAAGGTTACAAATTTCTGTCAAGGATGTAGCAATGGTGAGAGAAATGGAGAAGAGAGGTTATTGATAGTATTTCTAGCACCTTCTCTCTCTCTCTCTCTAAGGGTGGATGGGATGAAATGAGCTCTCTCAAGGTCTATATAATCAGATCACTATCTAGTCACATCCAGCATGCAAAGGATGTGTGTCTTGGATTATGTGTAGGCTAATTGATTTTCAGATTTGATTTGATTTCACACCAATCCGTGTATGCATGTTTAAGCTTTCTTTTCTCACAACCTTAAACATATATAAGGATTATTTTAAGAGCTATCAAAGGTTGCGCGAGTGGGAAGCAAAGTTTTGTTCATGCAAATTGTGACCAGAGACAGAATTTACTTCATCTTTATCTTGAAAAAGTTGCTGCGTTTTTATGCCGTTGGGTTTTGTGACCAAGGAACTTCGTGATCTTCATTGTGTTGATGACTGAAGAACTTTGCAGCCAACATCTTTCTTAAGTTGGTGAGTAAGCCGCATACTGGAATTTGCGCATCTATTGGTTAGTTACATACTAGGAGCCGTGCATTGAAAATGAGAGATTGTCACTATAGATTAAGTTAAATTATGTATCGGGGTAATGGTTCAATTGTAGGTTGGTATAAAGTACTGAGATTCCTTTGCTTGTAACTGCTTATTGTGATAATAGTGGATTCTCAAGATTGGTGACTTTAAAATCACTCGGTGGGGTTTTTTTTGTCTTGGAGGTTTTCACCATTCGTAAATAAATCACCATGTCAATTTTATTTTCCGCTGCATATTAACTTAGTTGATGATTTGTTTGTGCTACCACGCGTTTTGCATGATAATTGGATTAATTAATTAACTTGGCTAATTAATTAATTAATTCATCATAAGGGGTCAATACATTCTTGGCCTATCAATTAGGTTTTAGGTTGACAATTTCCATGACAATGTAATGTACATTGAGTTTGTGATAAGGATGGACCCAAGATTTCAAGCTAGGGAAGTTGGAGTATAACCAAAAAAAAAAAAAAAAAAAAAAAAACTCAAAATAGGCATCTATATAGTATTAACAAACTATAAATACATAAAATCATTGTTTCTTAATACATTAAGATACAATCATCTACTAACAAAGAAAAAAAAAAAAAAATCACACACAAAATAATATTGTTTTTTAATACTTAGCTGGTTAGGATTTTTTTTTTCTAAGTTATTGTTCTTGTTAAGTTTTTGGGTTGAATAGTTGCTATTCGAGCTAGGTTGGCTAGGCTAATTGAAGAGGAGGAGGACCTATGGTTTTAAAAGAGGGGAGCCCAACTACAAAAATGAAAAATATAACCAGTAGAAAAATAATTTTCTTTGGGCCAGCGGAGCCCGGGCTCCCCAAAGGTCCGTCCACTTTGTAGTAAATTACTCAATGTCCAAAATTGAAGTATGAAAATGTAGCTTAAACAAGTCAATTTGTCAAGATTTTGACTGCCATTGAATCTATTGAACTCTAGGTTTCAACAACCTTTTGAATACAAGGATTTTCAATTGATGTTTGACAATGTCTCGATCGATCGAAATGAGAATTCATAATCTGACATGTTTTAATGAAGTCAGTATTGTTTATTTTTTCAACCTAGATGAGAGAGCCTATTAAGCATGACTTCCACATATT
Organism: Castanopsis chinensis; assembly: GCA_032878915.1. Taxonomy (NCBI): domain Eukaryota; kingdom Viridiplantae; phylum Streptophyta; class Magnoliopsida; order Fagales; family Fagaceae; genus Castanopsis; species Castanopsis chinensis. The sequence continues at coordinate 10,416,486 of JAVQMG010000130.1, forward strand.
TTGAGAGGTAGGCCCTAAGCTATTTAGAGAGAAAATCCTAGTTTTCCATCTTGTATGCTCAAGGGTTCATAAAAATATTTTTCAGGTTGTCGCCCATTGATGAGAAATCTTTATGAGGTTCTTGGAGTTGGTTGGAGAATTTGGTCATGCAGTGCTGGTGTGTCATCCATGAAGACATATATTCACAAGAGTTTAGAGTTTCTTAAGCTACAAAATGTTTTTATGTTGTAAGTTAAATTACCAGGTAGAGTCTAGGTATTAAAGTTTTACACTAGATTGTAAAACTTCACTTATTATTGTTGAACGCCTTGTTGAGTAAGGTTTCGTTCGAAGTGATTTCTCCTTTATGAGTGTTACTCCATTTGTTTTTCACTTTATCACTATATTTTGTGTTATGTGCTTGATTTTTTATTTGTTTTTATGTGGTGTATGTTAATTAGTGGTAATTATGAATCTTTATTTGGTTTCAATGGCTAATTTTCAATGTAGTTTTTTTCGTTCCTATTTTTTTTTTTAATTCTTTGCAAAATCCAGATTCCATAATCAATCTTACATGGGAGTGCTATCTAAAGGCCCTTTCCAACGAGTAATTGGTATTAGCTATTATAACAAATTGGTATTAGTGCTTTCAACTTTACAACAAGTTGGTATCAGAGTCCAGGTTTACTACCTATGCATTTGAATTTGTTCTTCAAAGCCAAGGTTTGCTATCTAGGCATTTGGATTTGCTCTTCATGGAAAAGTTTGTTACCTCAACATTTGAATTTGTTCTTCAAAACCAAGGTTCACTACTTAAATGTTTAAATTTTTTCTTCAAAGATAAGGTTCACTACACAGGTGGTTGAATTTATTCTCTTGGAGATTTTGTTGATTTGTTTATGAATTTGTGTGATCGGGAGAAAGATGTCAAAGAAAGATTAGGTAAAGATGAATAGACAGCCTTGCAGCACTAGGTCCATTACATAGGTGTTTAAATTTGTTATTCAGAGCCAAGGTTCACTACCTAGGAATTTGGATTTGTTCTTCAAAGCCATTTTTCAATACCTAGGCTTTTGGATTTGTTCTCTTTGGAGATTTTATTAATTAGTTTGTGGATATGATTTTGAGAGAAAAAAATAGTAGAGAAATATTAGGTAAAGATAAATAGATAGTCTTGTAGCACTATACATTTGTGTTCAGTTAAGGATCAAAAGTACTTTGTTGTTGAGGGAGTTATTCTTCTGTACAATGTTGAGATTGCCATATGTTTAAGGTTTCAATTTTCTTAAATGTGATTAATGTGCATTATGTTTTGAGCATTTTGGATGCATTTGGTGACTATTGGCGAATTTGTAGTTTGCTTGGTGTTATATATGTTTTGTTGATCAGATCCATTGACCTCTAATTTGGTTTTTCTACCATTTTTGGATGCATTTGGCATCTATTTACACATTAGGAAGTAGCTTGAGGTTATTTGCACTTCGTGTTGTTTTTGGTTGGGTGCCCTTTTGTTTTGACTTTTGAGCATTTGCGGCTCGAGAGAAGTAACTCCAAGTTGTAAGAAATTTGATTGAATTGGGTGATTGTAAATTTCTCCAATATAGGGAATTGTTATAGAATATGGCACAATTTGTGATTTTTTTTTTTGGGATTAAGGAGAAATTTCTAATTTAAATTGGTTTTGAAGATTGCTCGATGGAACTTAAGTTAAGGTGGAGATTGGTAAGATATTGCCTAAGATTCCTATTTTCATTTGATTTGGGGTTTTCAATTTGAGATAGCCCTTAGGGGTCTTCATGGAGAAAATGGATGAATTTCATTTATAGAGCTTGATCCAATTTAAGCCAAGGTGATATTTGTTACGAGGTGGCATGGATTTTATGCTAGCATTAAATGCATGTTTTTTGGGTCATTCCACCGTACCCCTTATTTTTTGGGGGTACGGTACCCACTAAAATCTAAACCACACAATTCTATTAGCTTTAATCTTGATCGTTTAATTAAATTTAATGGTTACCGGTAGAACATGTAAGCATATAAAAGCAACCAAAATTTTTTACGTTCCTTCAATTCTGATTTTTGAGGCGATCCAAAGAAGACGATGTCGATGTCGATGTTGATGCTCTTGAGAGTTGAGACTGCTTTTGCAAAATCCAAGATGGGCAAGACAAGGTGTGAACTCTTTCTTCTTATTTTTTTCATTTTCATCGATTAGAATCATGTTTTTCTTCTTTCTTTCTTTTCATATGTGGTTTTTTGTTTCTTGGATTTGAATGACTTCAAAACCCTAAACTCCCTAAGGATATGGTTTTGGTGTTCAAATATCATTGGTTTTAGATCCTTCAGTTTTATTAATGAAGCAAAATATTTGGGCTTTATTCTTTTAGTTTGGGATTTAGGCAAGTTGAAATCGAACATTTTAATTTTGCTCTCATCTTCTCTAGATGTTAGATTTTGGGTTCCATTACTTTATGTCTAATTGGATAGGATCATTTTATTTTAGTGACAAGTCACAGTGAGGATATAGTTTTTGATGATGCGAAGAAAATTAGTAGGCTGGATACTTCGGATTTGATTAGACTACCGGTTGTCTTGATGGCCTGAAAAAGAAAGAAAGACGATCAAAGGTGACCGGGGTCGCTGGCCAAGAACCCTTCGATGGCAAAGTTAGTTTTCTCTCTATAATTTTGGAGTTTTCACTTCTTAGGAAAACGTAAAAGTACCTTTATCTGGTTTGAATGAGTGTTTAAATAGTGTCTTAAGAGCAGTTATCAGACTTGTAACCTCCCCTGGATTTAAAGAGGTGTAAGGGTTTGGGGGTGACTTCTACAACTGTTTAGGAGTTATATTTTCTCACATAACGGTTACTGGAAGTTATGCGTGTGATACGGAGTTGTTGTACATATTTAGGAACTTTCCTAAGTGTCAAGGGTCGTCTAGGGATCCTCGTCCAGAGATCCCCTAGCCGAAAGTCTTTCTTCCATGGAAGGTCGCCCATTTGTGGATGACCTTATTCAGATCGAGGTTGATGGCTCTTGGACCAGATAGTGGTTCTGTCAAACTCGACCATGTGAATCTCGTCCAAGCACCTTCTTGCATGGACGAGATTACTTACGGACGAGGTTCTAACTTTGCCTTCTTGGTTTTGTCCAGGACGACCTCCATGGACGAAATTGGAGTTGGTAATAATCATTCCCCATCAGTTGCCCCCTTGTCCATAGGTCGTCCAGGAGGTATGCCAGTTGATGTCATCTCCTGGTCGTGTGTCATTTATGTAGTCGTTCATGTGCCACACGACGTAATGTCATTGGCAAATTGTCATGTTGGTTTAATTTTCTGAGGGAAGTGCCACGTGGTGTGTCTTGATTGGTCACGCAATTCGAGACACAATTTTTCAATGCCTATAAATAGTGGAATTCCTCCCATACCCTCTGCACTTTTTCAAATTTTCTTCTTTGACATCCTTGGCTTAGCGTCTCGTCTAGAAGTTTCCTGCGTCTGTAGTTCCCCTTCGTCTAGACTCAAGTATTTTCTCCATCCTCATCCTCAGGTTTTAAGTTTTTTCAAAAAATCATGTCTGAAATAGACCTTTCTTCGTCTAGCAATAGTGTTGATAAAGCTATAAATGAGTATCATGACCCTACTAGTTTTAGTGGGTCTAGTGATAGTAGTAGTAGTAGTGATTACAGTAGTAGTAGTGAGGGAAACACCACGGACGAGTATACGTCAGGTGTCCCTGGGGTTTCCTTAGAGGTACTTCAAGAAAGCCTTAGGACGAGGGCTAAGTCAAGTTCTAGGGTTGGCACAAGCGCTCCCTCGTCTTCTGCTTAAGATGAGGAAGATGTGGTTTATAGTTGTGTTATTGGGGTTGCTTCTAAGACAGACGATAGAAAGTTAGGCCTTCTTAAGACTTGGTACCAAATCCTTGAAAGTTTGAATCCTAAGGCACCTATGCGTGATGAGTGGTGTTGTCAACCCCGTTTTGGCGTTGGCATTTACGAGGCTTACCTCTTGTGGGGTTTGAGGTTGCCCCTCAATGCCTTTGCCAGGGAGCTGCTTTCTAGATTAAGTTTAGGTATATGCCAATTCAACCCCAATGCATGGAGGCTAATAGTCACCATGCAAGTTTTATGGAGGAAGGTGTTTGAGGGGGATTGTCCTCTTACTGTGGACGAGTTTCTCTTTTGTTATAAGCCTTCGAAGATTAACCAATCCCTTGGCTTTTATCAGTTCACAGCCAGAGGGAGAGATTATAGGCTGATAAAATCTTTAGTCACCTCAGATAGGAAATGGAAGACAGGGTTTTTCTTCGTCTCTAGCTTTTGGGTTGGACACCCTATTGAGATTGACAGGGATCCATTCCTTCCCTACACAAGAGAATTAGGGAACCTTCGTCCTGAAGGTATGTCTGGTTGTCTCTTTACTTCTTGTCACACTTTTTGTTGCAGTAGTCTAATCACCCTCCTTTTTTTTTTTTTTTTTTTTTTTTTTTTTTTTTTTTTTTGTAGGTGTTAAACGACCTCATTTGAGCAGGTTTTACCTTGAACGAGTTTAGAAGGCTCGTCTACACCTTGAAAGGGATTTCCACTCCTTGGTAATTCTTCAATGCCTTGTTACATAGGGACTTGGTCCTGGGCCTTCTTCTGAAGCCACAGCCCACAAGCGTACAGTCCATAGACATTAGTTTTTACTTCGAGTGATCCCTTTTTTTTTTTTTTAAATTTCTAGAAATGATTCTAACAGATTTCTCTGTAGGAATGGCTACCATGAAGGAGAATAAGGGGAAGGAGATAATGAACGAGGATGTAGGGCCAGAGGTTTAACCTCAACCTCGTCCTGTCCTTGAGGAATCCCAACCTCATCCTTCCACTGGGGATAAAAGGAAGAGCTTGTCCCTTGGAGTTGATTTAGGGAATCTTCCAAGCTGGCGTAAGGAAAAGAGGGCTAAGCGTAGGTCATCCAAAGCTAAGGACGCTCAAACCCAGGATGATCAACACAAACCTTTCCTCGTCCCCCAGGGTCATTCTATCCAAATTCTGGATGTTGATGACGAACCTAAGGATCCCCCGTCCGTGCAGATCTTGTCCAAAGTTGCCCCTCCTTCCTCGTCCTAGCCTTCTCAACAAGTACCTCAAAACCTTCTTTCCAATTAGGACTTGGGTTGGGAAAGGTTTGAGTAGGTCATAACGGACGAGGACGTAACGGCATGCTATGACATGTTCTTAAAGGATTTTGAATGTTCTGGCGTTCATGACCTTTTTAAGGTATGTCTTTTTCATATTATGTATGTCTCGTCTTGTCAGTTATGTATATGTACATGTTATAATGAAATTTTAATTGGTGCAGGCAATGTCTAAGTTTATTGCCGCGTCCAGGCAGATAACTAACTTAGACAAGACGAGGATTCTACTAGAGAGGACGGTCCAAAAGGGGAAGGACGAGTCTAATAGGTGGGCTGAGATGGCTGCCAAGGTTAAGGAGGATGCAAAGAAGTTGAAGAGAAACATCGAGGAGTTGAAGACAGACGTCAAGGAGAAGGACGCTCGTCTTAAACTCCTCTAGAAGAAGAACGACGAGCTAAGCGCCCTTCTTACAAAGGCTAAGGAAGACGCAGTTGTAGAGTTTCAGGCATCCAATCAATTCACTAATCTACTGGACACCAACTATGCAGTTGGGTTTGAAGATTTCAGGATGGAAGCAGTGGAGAAGTTCCCTGAGATTGACTTCAGCCTTATTAAACTTAACCTTGGTGGTGATGCTTCAAGCTCCCTCCTCCAGACGAGCTCAGAGGACGTCAATGTTGAGGACGATGCCTCTATTAAGCCACCTCAGGACGACCCTAATGCCGACGCCCGTCCTGCTTGAAGACAAGATTATTAACTTGATCAAGTGTTTATTTTTCTTTTTAATTTGTCCTTTTTTTAGGATCTTTATTAAAATGTATTTGGAAACAATTTTCTCATCCAAAGCACTTTGGATAAACTTATTAACAATTGCCTTTTAAGGCTTACTTTGTAAGGGTTTTTGGACGGTGGTCGTTTACCCTTTCTTAACTCTAATGAATGTCTATTTTCATCCATTATTTGTTATTGCATGGACGAGTTACCCTTCGTGTCACTGTTGTTATTAAGATTTGCATACTTTTTAAGTATTAGAGGGTCGTCCATATGCTTTTCTTATGGACGATGTTAGAAGTTTGTCCACGTGCTTTTTCTATGGACTATGCTTGATGTTTGTCCACACGTTTTTTGTGGACAACCTGTGTGTGCATGGACGATTCAAGATAGCAATGATGGTCTTGTCAGATGTTTGCCTCGTCCATAGGCTTGGCTTTTGCCTTTTGTCAAAGACGCTTCTAGTGTTTGACTTGTCCTAGAACACCTGAGTGTCTTGGTTAGATGCTGGTCTATAGACTAGTGCTTCACTGTATAGCCTTTTATGCCTTAGCTTATTTTTTCTTTACTTTATCCTCGTCTTGAGGAAAGCTTATGAACATTACATCCCTCCGTCCAAGGATTTTCATTCGTCTTAAGGTTTTGCCCCCCTTGTGGGCATTATCATGGTTGTTAGATTTATGCATAAAATACATTGGAAATCCAAACCATATCATTATGTAAACATTGTTCACAAATATGGCACCTGCTTAGAAGCTAGCGCCTTACAAAAGTACTTAGGAAAATACTTAAAGAAAAATACATAATCTTGTCTTTCACAAACTTGTCTGTAGACGGTGCAAAAGTTTAAGAACTAGTGCACTTTTATTCTTAGTACACACCATACACTATAGTAGTAATAAAAACACAACAGTTAATACTAGTAAACACCATAGCTGTGACCTCATCCATGTCTGTTACCTCGTCCAAGCTCATTACTGGTAGTACCTCCTCAGATGTTCCACGTTCCATGGATGCTCTAATTTTTGTCCGTCCAGAGTTTCCAAGTAGTACGACCCCTGCCTCTTGCAGTTGATTACTCTATATGGTCCTTCCCAATTGGGTCCTAATTTTCAATGAACTGGGTTCCTAGTTGCTAAGGATACTCTTTTGAGAACGAGGTCCCCTATGCTGAAGCGCCTAGGTTTCACCATGACGTCATGCTACCTAGCCGTAAGATTCTTGTATCTTGCTATCCTTTACTCCGCATCCATCCTTACCTCATCAATGAAATCGAGGTCAAGATGAAGTTGTTCTCCATTTTCTTTCTCCTGATACTTCATCACTCGATGGTTAGCCATATGAACTTCTGTAGGTATGATCGATTCACTTCCATAAGCTAACTTGAAGGGGGTTTCTCCTGTCGGGGTTCTCACAATCGTCCTGTAGGCCTAAAGAACACCTGGTAACTTGTCTAGCCATATCCCCTTTGCCCCCTCCAGCCGAGTCTTGATGATTTTAAGCAGGGATCGGTTTGCTACTTTTGCTTGTCCATTCGCCTGTGGGTGGGAGGGTGAGGAATAGTGATTCTTGATTCCAAAATGTTCACAAAAGTCCCTGAATGGTGCGTTGTCAAACTGTCGTTTGTTGTCAGATACTAGCACCCTAGGTACTCCGAACCATCACAGAATATTCTTCCAAACAAAATTCTTAATGTTTTGCTAAGTAATTTTTGCAAGAGGTTCGGCCTTTACCCACTTGGTAAAGTAGTCAATCTCTACTACCAAAAATTTCATTTGTCTAGTTCTCGGGGAGAAAGGACTTAGGATATCCAGTCCCCATTGTGCAAAGGGCCATGGGGCCATCATTAGGGTTTGGTACTCAGACGGCTGCCTAGGGACGTTGCTATAGTATTGACACTGGTTACACACTTTGACATATGCTTGAATCGTAGGCCAGTAGTAGCCTGCACGAACGATCTTATGGATTAGCGATCTTGCTCTTGAGTGATTCCCACATGCTCCTTCATGAACCTCCCTCAAAACGTAGTTTGACTCGTCCGGAGCTACGCATCTTAGGTAGGGCTCAGAAAAGCCTCGCTTGTATAGCACGTCGTTTATAAGGACATACTTGGCAGCCCTGACCCTCAGCTTTCTAGCTTCGTCCTTGTCTTCCAAAAGCCTTCCATCTGGCTTCGGTCGCCTTTTGCATGTGTTCTCCTTTTATTCTCTTATGTGACGGCCTCTAAAATAAGCCTTATATATACCTAGGGTTGTGAGAAAGAAACCCTACACAAATACAAAAGCTTGGCCCAAAAATCAGATTTGAAAATTCTGATTTCCATAACCTCGATAGTTGCTCGATTGATCCACCAGCTGTCGAGCTTTACTCAATAAATCTCGATAGATAGCTATCTGTCGAGCAGCTATCGAGCAGGTGTCCAGCAGGTGTCCACAGGTGTCCAGCTATCTGTCCAGCTTTAGTGAACACTTTTTCTTCATTTGTTTCTTGATCCAATCTTCATGGCTTTAATACTAGACTTGAACAACATGTTCTTTGAAGTATTAAACACATCCTAGATCTATCCATATACAGGTAAAGTGCGTTTTGTCAAAGGATAAGCCAATTACACAAAATAGTGACATATGTTAACAACTTGAACTACATATGTCCTAACAATTATAACTACCGATTGAAAGAAAGGTATATATTACATAATCCCTTTGTTTCAACGTTTTTTTGGGAAAATATCAGTGAATCACTAATTTGGTCAAGTGATTTGGTTATCAATTATTCATTATGTTCATCTTGTGATATAGAGTCAAAAGGAAGAAGTTCAATTTTGATCCTATTGATTATGCAAGTATCGATAAAACTGAATTTTGGGTAGTGGACGATGAGGAACCTCCATTTCTGGATCATGAGGAGATAGAGACTGCATTATATGAAGAGAGAGCCTATCCAATCGAAGAAGGGTCTTTTAGCCATGTACAAAGAGGTTAGCTTATAACAATTCTTTGCCTAGTTGCATATTTTGATAAGACTATTTATGATTTATGAGAAATGATTATTAGAATCATTATTTCATTTCTTGTTCTTTGGCTTTGGAATCATTTGGAATCATTTGGTGATGAAGATGATGCTCCTCCCAGATTTAGAAAGAAAAATCATCCTATTCCTATTGAAGATGAAGAAGACGAGGATGATGATAATGATGCTAGTGGTGGAGCATTTGGTTCACATGATGATATTGGTTTCAATTTTCTTCATAACAAATGAAGCTTGGGTCTTAAAACTTACTAGTTGTTTGTTTGAAACTTCAAAACTTATTTACTATTTGGATGTAATGAACTTATTTGTTATTTTCCATTTGGATGTAAATATAATGACTAATGAACTTATTTATTTGGTTTTGTTGAAAGTTTATTATGTTAAGGATGATTGTTTTGTAATGTTTTTATGTTAAATTCTTTAAAAAATTTTATATACTTCTTTAAAAAAATTATTAATTATTTATATAATTTAAATAAATAATAATTAAATTATTTATGACATCACCGGTTTGACCATCAGTCAGACCCCGATTCGACCTTAAAACCAGTAATTAGCTCATTTTCCGGTTCTTTCGGGGTTCGACCTTACAACCGGTAATTAGCTCATTTTCCGATTCTTTCACCGTACCGGTTTTTAAAACCATATGTGGCATCAAATGCGGGTTATTTCTTGTATTTTAGATTTGGCGTTGTTATTCTAGCAATTCTGTCTAAGTAGAGATTGGCCTTTGCTTGGTACTTGCAACTACATTGGCTGCATTGAGAATCAAAAGGTGTTGGCAGATACTGGTGCTCAACTATCCTGATAACACTATACTGGTGTACACATGCCAAAGGGGCCCTGTTAGTGTTGGTCATTAAGAGTTAACTTGGAGTTTGCATGGTTAGAGACCTCTCTTATGGCTTTCATAAGGAATATCTTGAATAGGAATCTTGAACTTGCATTGACAGTCTTATATGGTTTTTTATTTTTTATTTATTTATTTTTATTTTTATTTTATGTCAAGTGTAAATTATTTTTAATTTTATGAGGCTTGATTCCCTTTCTCATTGGGTATGCTATTGCTATTAGAATTGTTCTTGCTACATTCCCCTTATTTTCCTTATAGCTTTCATTTTTGGGATTTGTCACATCCGATGAACAATTCAATTCCACTCTTTCCTTTTACATGTGATTTATGCCTTGGAAGGTGGGTGCTAAATGTCCTTTGGAAGAAGTTGAAGTGATAATAAGAGATAATATAAATAATGCACTTTGAAATTTGTAGTCTTGGATATACTTACCCCAAAAAAGGAAAAAAAAAAAAGCCTTGAGATTCCAAAACCTTGGTCAGTGGTTCTAGGCATTGAGAGTTTCTGTTATGTTGGAAATTAGCATCCTTTGTGGTCACTGTGCTTTTTTAGGATGAGTTCAACATGTGAAAATGCTTCAAGGCATGAAGTGACCGTTGTACATGAGTATACTTGCATTTTTGAAAAATACCTTAGACTATGTAGTGAGAGCTTGTTTTTCTATTGAAATTCTTGCTACATGTTCACCTTTCTTCAATCAAGTGTGATAGGTCTAACCTGTAATGTGTACAAATATATACTGGCAATTTCAAGTATATGTTAGTGTTTTGAAGATATGGAGTGCACATCAAATCAATTGCTAACATCTTTCATTAGTTCTCTTTATGAGTGGTCCTTTGCTTGGGTCTCATAGATAGTACTTCTATTCACAATTTTAGAGTCAAGTTATATGTAAATATTTGTCAGTTGTAATTCTTTAGGCTACTTCATGTTTATTTATTTATTTTTTTTCTTGAAGTAGTCTCTTTGCAATAAAGTTATTCTTATGTATATATATGTTAGTATTTTGGGTCCAAGGTATTTTCTTATTTTTGTAGTTACTACCTCTATATTTTTGTGTATTTTAAAATAGTCTTATACTCTGTTGGCAACTTAGCATAGTAAAATTTTAAAATTTGTTAGTAGTGCTTTAACAATCAATCATCCAAAATGATTTGTTTTGATTGAGGTCAACTCTTGGTATTCCTAGTTTTGACAATTTCTAAAAAACATCAAGATGATTAACCACACCTTGGATTCACGCATATAATCTATGGCAAGCAAATATTGCAGGGTTTGCATGCAATCTGCCAGTTACAGAATTAGGAGTGGTACCTACATAGTCTAAGAACATTCTAAATTTAATCCTGACTTTTGTTTTCTCTCTTTTCTAGTTTGTGGAGACTGATAACTGATTCCCACATAATGCTTTTTTCTGTTTAATAAACCAGATCCTTTAGTAACAATTCTTGAAAATGGAATATTATCAGTGACTCAAATAGTAGGACTATTGGAATATGATCTTGGAACAGTCTTGTCACATAACAAAAATAACATTTGGTACATTAGGTTCATGAGATTCTTTGGCAGCTCGTGCAATTGTGAACTGTAACATTTTTGGATTTTTATTTTACTCTTTCTAAATGAACCGAGCCAGCTAGAGTCTTTCTTGAGCCATATTGAAGAAATAGAGCTTTGTTCAATGTATTTGTCTTTGAGCAGACTTTTCTGTATTTGTGGCGATCCAGAAGAAGTCTCCTTTTTTTTGTTTTTTTAAATAATTGCTTCGCTTTTGTTTTATAACACTATCAATTTTCAGCTGATGCCAATAAAACTTTAATGGAAATTTGCAAGTTGTGTAACATTGGTGTTTTCTTTTACGGAAGCCTATTCAAATTACCTTGCTGGAACATGTTCCTGCTTGGCATAACCATGTCTGTATTACTAGCAAGCTAATGCCACTAAGATGATGTAAAGCATATCTTAAAACATATATAAATAGATATAAATAAATAATATATCCCTATTAATCTCACACATTAATGTGAGGATGGAACCGTCAAATGTGAAAAAAAGTGAGGAAACCCAAATGTGACAAAAGAACTGTCACATGTGATGTTGGAACTTTACAATGTGAGGATGGATCATGGAACCGTCAACTATGAGAAAAAAAGTAAGGGAGCTACCAAATGTGAGAAAATAACTGTGACATATGATGTTGGAACAGCATAATGTGAGGATGAAACAGTCAAGTGTGAAAAATGTAAGGGAACCATCCAATGTGACAAAAGAACTATCATATATGATGCTGGAACCGCACAATGTGAGAATGAAACCGTCAAATGTGAGAAAAAAAAGTAAGGGAACCACCAAATGTAAGAAAAAACGGTCACATGTAATGTTGGAATTGCACAATGTGAGGATGAAACCGTCAAACGTGAGGAAAAAAAGTAAGGGAACCACCAAATGTGAGAAAAAAATTGTCACATGTGATATTGGAACTGCACAATGTGAGGATGAAACCGTCAAATGTGAGAAAAAACTAAGGGAACCACCAAATGTGAGAAAAGAACTGTCATATGTGATGGTGGAACTACACTATGTGAGGATGGAATCGTCAAGTGTGAGAAAAAAAAGTAAGGGAATAACCCAATGTGACAAAAGAATAGTCACATGTGATATTGGAACTACACAATATGAGGATGGAACCAACAAATGTGCGAAAAAAAAGTAAAGAAACTGTCAAATGTGAGAAAAAAAAAGTAAAGGAACCGCACAATGTGAGGTTGAAACTGTCACATATAATGTTGGAACTGTCACATATAATGTTAGAATTGCACAATGTGAGGACGAAATAGTCAAATGTGAGAAAAAAGTAAGGGAACCACCAAATGTGAGAAAAAACTGTCACATGTGATATTGGAACTGCACAATGTGAGGATGAAACCGTTAAATGTGAGAAAAAAGTAACCTAGTGTAGCAGGTTACCTACTAGTGGGTACTGTACCCTCCCTTTTTTTTGGGGGGGGGGGGGGAGGGGTACCGTAGAATTATTCTTCTTTTAAATGCATTGTCAAACAAGTGACTTTTGCCATGGATTTTGCACACCTAGTGTGGCACCCTAAATCCAAAAGGGCCCGAAGAGTGAGAGAAGAACCATTAAGAGCGAGAACGTAGGAGATTTTTTTATTATTTTCTTTTCTTCTCCTTTACACATGATAAGAATAAATAACCATACTAAAATCTTCATATTACAAGTTAGAGCTTTATAACACATTTACAAACAATAACTCAAATCATGTGCTTCCAAATAATACATGAATATATTTCAAAGCTCCAAATGGATAACACAAAACCACAATCCCTTCTAGAATACACAACCTCAACATTGAAGTTAGGCCTACCACACCTAAGGCTAACAAACCTCAAGTACCCAACCTCCAATAGAATTAATTATGACCTCACTAAACTTTGCAGGATTGAGTCACTGACCATTTATGGCCCAAGTCTCCCAATTTAATATAGCACTCTAATCACCACCAATAAATTAAGCTCCATGCCCGATGTGTAGCTACTTTAACTATAAAACTATTGGAGATTGGGATGAGCTAAAGCCCAATAAATAGCATAATTAATGGGGGGGGGGGGTGGGGGAAATGCAAGCGTCATGATAATGGGCATTTTACAAAACATGTTATGCTTTGGGAATTCCAATGAAAATCCAGCAAATTCATTTTCATTGGTAAAATGACAAGAATGATTGAAACTATGCAGAACAAAGCTTTCTCAAAATATGTCAACATGGAACTACATACTATATATACTATGAGCAATAATAAATCATCGTTTCAAAACCGAAAAATCCAACCCATGGCCACATGACAAAGCCGCAACTAATTTGCCAACACAAAGTCAGACCTCATTGCTGACACAAAGTCGGAACTAATCTGCTGACACAAAGCTGGAACTAATAACCATCACAAAGATGGGTGCTAAGATACCAATGTCACATAGATTATAGTATTTAGCTGGGTAATCACTAGGTAATCATATGTCACAACCCAAGGGTAAAAACATGAAGAGCTCACAGTTTACATGAAATCAAAACACAATTCAATTTCAAGTAGTTACACAAAAACCTTTGAAATACCCAATATATTCACAAGGTTCTCAAAGCCTTCAAACTCACTTCTTGTTAAGAAGATTTTGTATCAATTTTCCCAAATATCATGAGTCAAGATAGAACATCTTTAAATATTTCACATAATACAATAAATCCATAATATCTATTCTCAAGAATTTAATCGAAGATGCTAATCTTTTCCATGTTAACAAATAATGCATTTCCCCATATGCAATAAGAAATATGATGCACATTCAACGCTTCATACGCTTTCCACAAGTGATTAGCAATAATAGTATATATAGTATGTTTTAGGAAAACCTTGAATAATGTTCTAAAATGGGTTTAACCATAAAATACTTTAGTGCAATAGTGATTCTTTTTTAAAAATCCCATTAAGAAGCCATTTACCTTGGAAGGCCAACCAATTTTACCTTAACTGGGCACCACCACCTAAGCAAGCAATCCAATTACAAGGTCCATCACCAATAGACTCGTAACCTAGAAACAATGATCAAGCCTATCAATAACAAGGCCTATCACAAAGTACTTTCAAACTTGTCTCCATAGATCAAAAATGGTTCCCTAACATCAAATCAAGGGTCTAAAGCCTAACTTGACTATCCCAAGACACCTATTCCCAAGGGACATCAAACAAGCACCAACGGATCATAACACAACCAAAGCATTTTAATACATTACTGCAAGTGATTAAACCAAACCATTATTAAAATTAACTCAAGAATTTACTGCAAGTAAAACACATGCCAAAGAAAACTCAAGAATTTACAAGCCAACCCACTCAACAAAGGTTTCAAGTAAATTCTATAAAATCTCAACATACTCGTCATACTTTCAGATTCACTGCACAACAGGTGGCACTTTTGTAAAAAAATGTTTGGTCATGAAAAGTTATTTGATAAACTTGAAATTAAATAAAAATAAGCTCTTATATGTGTCGTATGTACCATCAAAAATTCAGCTCAAAATAATTTTTCTATAATTTATTAAAAATCATGTACTGTAGTTGACTCAAATCTGTCCATGACAGATTCAGGTTCCCAAAAGAAAATTGCTATAGTTTTAATACTAGCCCAAATGCTTTGAGACTTTATTCACATTAAAACCACATGTTAAAGCATATTAGAAACTTGGATTGAAACCCTTTATCTCATATAAACAAATATCACAACAACAAATCAAGAAACCAAATGATCACCATTTGTAAAAACCTTAACTATTTAACAGATAAGTCCACCAAATCAAAAACCCATATACTCCAACACATATATATCACTCAAGTAGCTTAGATTAGGAAAAAATCTTACAACATGAAAAGCTACCACAATGGTTAAGAGTTTTACCTTTAAAATTTGAGATAATGAAGGAGACCTAGAGGTTGCTATGTAGTTTTCTAGAAAATATCACCGGAAAGTGATGGTGGAGGGAGGCACTAGTGGGAGAGTAACAGAGATAGAGATGTGTGTGTATTTGTTTTTTAGGGTCTATTTAGAATCTACTTATTTTGCTGAAATTGAAAACTTTTTGCTAAAAGTATTGTTAATAAAGGTAAAAATTAGTTGAAATAGTAAAATGAGACCTACGAATAGTAGCAAAAAGTGCAGTGGGGCCATGAATAGTAGCAAAAATAAGTTGGCTTTTTAATTTAGAGCCAAATACACACTAAGTGTGAAAGAAAAGAAATAAGGGGAAGTCCTTAACTAGCTGACCAAGAGGAGGAGATATTTTTCTAGGTCCTGTAGGACCTGAAAAATGCATAATAAGGGATTTTGTTTTGAAAATATCTTATTTGAAGATTTTTATTGACCCAATAGCCAAGAGCAAGATAATTAATTATATATGTTGTCGTCAGTCACTAGGGTAGATAACATTAGAGGGCGTTTAGTTCGCCGCGATGTTACATCATAATATTACATTAATATAAGCTCAATACAAGAATAGCATTACATTGTTTAGGAATGTAATAAGATTAAGGTGATATGATATATTTTGTAATTTTAAATTATTGTAATGTTAGAAAAAAAAAAACCAAAAATTTTAATATCACATTATTGTAATGTGCATTACATTAAGACCAAAAAATATTAAAGAATAAAATGATTCACGGCTTAGAAATTATTGAAACAAAACAAGACATATATAACTAAAAAATAGAAAAATATAAGAAAAAGATTGGGTTACATTCAAAAGAGTAATCCATGACTATAAGTTTGCACACTATCATAAAATATCATGTTAGTGAAGTAGAGAGAGAATAACAACAACAACAACAACAATAATAATAATATCAACGTTTGAGTTTAAGTAAGACTTGTTAGAGAGATGGAGTTTCACTTCTGGTTAAGTTTGGATTAAACAAAAATAATTTTGTTTAAAAAAAATGATGAGTTTGAGTTTAAGTTGGACTTGTTAGAGAGATAGAGTTTTACTACTTGTTAAGTTTAGACTAAACAAAAATAACTTTATTTAAATAAAACAATAATTTTATTTAAATATTGTGCTAACGTGAAAAATTGTGAAAGTTTCAGAGGCTTCGGTTATATACATATATATATATATATATAGATTAATCCTTGCAGTGTTGTATATTAATGTTTTAGAAATGATTGATTTGATTGTTGCAACCATACTTACAAGGCTGGCCCAACTTAATTTGGGACCTACGGCAAAAGATTTATGTGGGGCCTTTTATATAAAAATATTAATTAAATAAAACTATTAATCAAATTGAGGTTAATTTGATGTATTAAATACACAATTTAATGAATAATACTAACTAAAACTAAGGTTAATTTCATATAAAGAATTGAATATCATAGTTGAAAAATTAATTTAACAAAAAGAAAAAAAAATTTAAAAGGAAAATTAATTTATCTTGGATATATAACGATACACAGTTAATTACATTTATAATCTATGATATTAATTGATGTGTGGCTTTGTAGTCAATTAGTTTACAAATATTAAAGTTTCAAACTATTAGGGGGGATTAATCATCATTGATGATCTAACACATTTGCAAATTTTTTTTAAAGCCTTGTTAGAAATAAAAAAAGGAAAATGCTAAAGGTACTACAAAATGTTCACAATATAATGTGACAATAATAATGATTGATGAGCTTCAACAATGTAATTAATGAATATTTAAAATACTTTTTTGTAATTGGTAACATATCAATTTGTAAATCTATTTAAAATTTGTGATATCCTTAACATCACTAATAATAAAAAGTGCACAACAATTTGAAAAAATTCATATTTTTTTTAAAATTTTGGGCCTTTTACAATGGAATGGGGGCCTTTTATTTTTTATTTTTATTTTTATTTTTATTTTTTTGTAAAAGGTAAATATTTTTTGTGGTGGAGGCCTAAGGCCTAGGCCTAAGTTTCCTAGGCCTTGGCCGACCCTGTGTACTTATGTTTGTGTTCATGTATGACAATGACTGCAAAGTCTACCTTGAAGAATGAGAGAGTATTAAGTGTAGAATCATATCTTGGTTTATTGGCATATATGTTTCTTCAATCAATAGTCTTCTACCATGCCTTGGAATAGGTCAGGCAACTTGGAAATTTCTAGCCAAGCATTACAGTTGCACTCATTTTATCTAAAATTTATGAGCAGAGGGAAAAGACCTGCTACTGTTGCTAATGGATCAAGCAATGTGGCATCTTAAAACGGCTGTTAAGCTAGTGGTTTGCAAACCCAGCTGGTTAATAGAGCATAGGAAGGTTTGTCTCATGGTTGGATGGTTGGGAGAAATCAAAAATGGACTAGGGGTAGAGACAAGGGGTGGGGTGGGCATGGAAGAGGAAAGGCTTCTGGTAGCCTAGGTGTGTACCGACAGAGCAAGAAGACATTTAGAATTCAGAAAGTCAATATCTACCAGAAGTATTGAAGTTCTCTCTGTTGGAGCTAGTTTTGATTTATGGTGGAAGCTGATGGGTTTCTAGATTCATTTATGACCTAGCACTTGAATTCTTATTCCTCTAGAGCTTGTCCAATAGATTTAGACTAATTTATTTGAGTTCTTAATAATTTAACTAATAAAAGCAGCAGTCGGGATTTAGGAATCTTTGCATACCTAGCTATTATTTTGTGTATGCATGTGTGTATTTTAATGATATATAACTTGCATTCTAATAGGCCAAAAATATATTGACCCCTTATGATGAATTAACCAATTATTTAGCCAAGTGATTTAATTAAGTTCAATTACATACAATGAGCATGGCAACACAAACAAATCACTAAATAACTAAATATGCAGTGAAAATTAAATGACACATGATTTGTTTACGAATGGGAAAAACCTACACGGCAAAAACCCCACCGGGTGATCTTAAGGTCATCACTCTTGAAAATCCACTATTATCAAAACAAGTGATTAAAAGTAAAGGAATCCCAGTACCTTATACCAACCTACAGTTGAACCCTTACCCCAATAACCAATTGGACTTATTCTATAGTGACAATCTCTCTTTGTATTGCACTGCTTCTAATACGTGACTAACCAATAGATGCGTGGATCCTAGTACGCAACTTGATCACCAACTTGAGAAGGATGTTGGCTGCAAAGTTCTTCTGTTCATCAACTGATGGAGATCACGAAATTTCTTGGTCACAAAACCCTACGGTGTACAGACACAACAACTTCTTCAAGAACTAGGGCAAACAAGGTTTCCTGTCACACTTGAGAAATTATGCTCTTGTGCAATTGTGCTCTTGGCTGTGCCACCTGATACGGCCCTTAAAATAATTCTTATATATGTTTAGGATTGTGAGAAAAGAAATCCCAAACACATACTCACAGATTGGATGAAAAATAGTCTTGAAAAAATGAGTTTCATAAACCTCGATAGATAGCCATCTATCGAGCTAGCTATCGAGCCATGGGCTTCAGCAGCTTTTAAACCTTGATAGATACTAACTGTTGAGCTTTAAAATTCAGCACTAACTCACTTGATTCTTGGATAGACTTGCATGGCTTTAACACTTGAATTTGAAACCTTGTTTCTTGAAGTATTGAACACATCCTAGATCTATCTAAATATAAGTAAAG
Organism: Castanopsis chinensis; assembly: GCA_032878915.1. Classification (NCBI taxonomy): domain Eukaryota; kingdom Viridiplantae; phylum Streptophyta; class Magnoliopsida; order Fagales; family Fagaceae; genus Castanopsis; species Castanopsis chinensis. The sequence goes on from JAVQMG010000130.1 coordinate 10,435,426, forward strand.
TGTGTTTTGTCAAAGGATTAGACAATACATAAAATGTTGACGTATGTTCCTAACATCTAATCACATATGTCCTAACAATCTCCCACTTTGGCAATCAATGATAAAACCACAACAAACAAATGAACATATGAGTGAAGTCATAAATCACTCAACTCATACTCACTTGTTAAGTACAATAAAATCTATCCTAACACAAATTCTTGAAAACTTTGCAAGAAGAGAGTTTATGGCAAGGAAGACTTTGACAACCTGTATTTCTGAAACACTTAAACAAAACTCATCAAGACATCTTTGTGTGAGACAGAAATAAAAGATTGCATACAATAAATAAGAAACATGTGTATAAAGAGAAAAAAGAAACAACACATACAGAGATAGGTGAAAGAACATACATAAAAAAAAAAAATATAAACCAAATATAAGTACAATGTATGTCAAATGGTCACAAGACCCATGCACAAGAACAATATATCTAAAATAGAAAGAAAAGAAAAAGATACATCAAAATCCTCACTACATCCCTCAAAAAATATGAACACTCAAGAACACTCTCCCCCTATCTCCTAACTAACCCTCCCTCTATGAGTATGACTACTCCCATCTCAAAACTACTCTCCCTTTTTGTCACGAGTGACAAAAGGATAAGTACATCAAGTAGACATCTCATCATCACTAGGTAAGCCAGCATTATCATCATCTTCATCAACATCATCACTACTGAAGCCATCGTCACTCTCAACCTTGTATGCCGGTGGAGATGGAGAAGAAGCAGCTGTGAAACCACCTATGACAGCCTGTCATTGTGTGATATGACCAACACGGGTGTTCACCTGACACAACTCATTACTAAATGTGTCAAGGCAAGCATCTAGAGAGGTTTCTCAACAAAGAAGCTCAGTGGATCAAGGTGGCTATCGAGAAGCTATCGAGGAGACAGAAAGTTTCTCGATTGATCGAGATAGCTATCAAGGACTATCGAGATTATGATAAAGAAAAGCTGAAGGGCCTCGATAGATAGCCTAGCTGTCGAGAGCTATCGAGGAGTTATTGAGATTGTTTAAAAACAGTTTTTCAAAGAAGGGAAAAACACAGATATGAATGCAATCAAACATGCTACTCAACTAAGGATCCAAACAACATTTTAACCTCTCAAAAACATCTCTCAATGAAGAAAAATGTAAGCACATAGATCCCAAAACACACACACACGCATAAACACACATGCTAAATAAGTCTAACCAATTCTATATTTCAAAAACAAGTTAAGACAGCTTAGCGAGCATACATTAGCGCATGTAAATCTTGTGATGGCCAAATCACATTGTACCTGCACATGTATCAAAAGTAGCAAGGAATATTGTGTGTAGTGTGTGAAAAACATCACAAGATTGCATAAGTGTCTTTATGTTATGACGATTTGTGATATGAATAAATCAATTTAACTCGCACACGATCATAACTGTTTGATGGGAACTATTACCTTCGAGGTACATTCTATAACTCCCACATCTTCTAGAATACACGTTTGCAATCATATTAACATGTCTGAGAGTGTATAAGTCTTGCAAGTGGCCCTCTAATTTAATTTTTCATATAGCATTTGTTTACCTCTTTTATTAAGTTTTTTTTTTACTGTTACCCAAAAATTCACATTAAATTATTTTACTGTTAGCTTATTAATGTCTCATTAATTTACTAAGCTCATACTATACCTTTCTCTATTCTTCATGTCTTTTAACATACTCACTGATTTAGTATTTTAACAAAAGCATAAAATAATAATAATTAATGACTAATCGTAATAACTAACTAGATAAAGCCCTGAAGAGAGATAGAGAGACACAAGAATGTCATGGATTGTTAAATAAAACGCATTGTTTCTGTCACGCCTCGAACCCAAAAGAGTCCAAAGCATTAGAAAAACATCTTAAAGTTATAGTAGATTTTTCCTTTTTGACAATTCAATCCAAAATTCATTATCATAGCACCAACATCAAGAATTATCATAGTAATTTCATTAATGATACTCCCAAAGTAAGTCAGAGCTCTATGCAATAATTACAAGGACTATTGGCCACAAAAGATTGGAGGTCTAAATAAATATAATTACATATCATTAACTTGTCCCATTAGTGGAAATAAAGTCATAACCATTATAATATACAAAAGAATGAGTTAAGCCTACACTAGGATATACATTATCTAAATATCACTATCACAAAAGTCCAGCCTCCATTAGTACATAGTCTAACTATTGCTAGCTGCATAAACGTGCCTCAAAACGATCATTGCCTACTTTGGAATTTTTTGTAAAATAATGGGATGAGACAGAGTCTAGTAAGTAGTATAATGAATGGGGTGGGAGAAATGCAAGTTTCATGATGATGAGCAATTTACAAAGTATGTTCTAGTTTGGGAAATTTCTAACTGAATACTACAAGATTATTTTCAATAATAATATGTCAAAAATGATTAAATGATGAACACAATGTTTCTCAAAAATAAATACCATGAAACTATATACTATAATCTGTGAGCACTAACCATTTAATTCCAAAGCCATAAAATCTAACATAAAGTAATTTATCACAGATATACCCCACTACCATATAGACCAGTTAGGGGATCCACCTATTCACAATTGGCATGATATAGTCCTCTTTGGTATGCAGTCTCTTGTCACAATTGGCATGATATTCTCAAGGTTTTGTCTTTCTTCCCATGGGCAGCAAGGGGAACGCATTAAATAGGACCTCTTTTGCATGTGGTTTTTTGGCCCTATAAGCAGCAGGGAAGAACACATTGTCCAAAGTGAAAAGGCACTAACCTAGATTTGATTCCATTGTCACAGACTACGGAAACCAAATCGAATAATCGCCAGGAAATCACACATAGCATAGAGTTAAAATAACATAAAGCTTACAGGTTATATGTACTTTGAAACACAGTTTATATCTAGGTAGTTTTAGAAAAATCTTAAACAACCAAAACTTCCCCAAAGTTTGCAAGGTTTCCAAATTTATTCCTTGTCAACAAAATTCTCTACCAATTCTCAAACAACAAGACAAGATAAGCATCTTTAAATTTTATAATATACCATAAAATCAATGAATTCCTTATCAAAGATTGAATCAAAGATGCTCATATTTTCCAAGTCAACAATTCATGCATTTTCACAACACAACACTTTTTAAGAGAACATAGTTCTATAAACAATTTTCCAAAATGTGTTTGACCCAAAAGAAAAACAACATTTATGCAACATGGTTATTTCTCAAAAATCTCATTAAAAATCTACTTACTTTGCAACCTGCAAAAAGCCTAGCTCTCCAAGCTCCAAAGGAGATTAGCTAGAACCTACACAATATCAAGCAAACCTATCATAATAAACATAAAACTTGAAATTGTATCTAGTTACAAATTAGGAATTGCCAAATAAGCACTTGATTAGACAAGCCTAGTATCTGTTGAGGGAAAATTTTGATGTTCCCAAATAGAATATGGGGTGCCAAACTGAAACTCGACGATGAGTTCTTGAAATAAAACCCAAAGGCTTTCGGCGTTGTGTAAGTTCACCCAAGCAAGAGATAGAAGCTACAACCTGACAAGAAGACAAAAAATAAAGCCCAATAACACATTACTATTGTTAGTTTGTTATATTATTAGTTCTTTTACAACATCATAACTCAAATCAGTCCTCTAGTGGTACGGTATTATCTTCAGTGGTAGGGTAAATTATGTTCAATAATTAAATAAATTTTATAATGTATTAACTTCAAGATATTCTTGTGTGTTTTGTTCAATAGGGTCCATAGTACTCTCATCCATCATTACATTAATATGAAGAAAAAAACTCCAAAAAGTCTCAAATATATTATAGCCTCCCATAGTAAAACAATAAGTAAATGTTAGTGGCTGCATAGTGATGAAAAAGGAGTTATTTGACATGGTATGAAGAAAGAGAGAAATCCTAGCTCAGTGCAGCAAGTATTAAACTAAGATTTTGGTGAGTATGTGTGCATAAGGCATGAATGAGGTAGTGTGGGTTGTTTTGAGTGAGTGGAATGGAATTAATATGGAGGTTAAGGCTTTAGTGAGTAGTGGGCTGTTTGTGACTAATTGGGAGGCATTTATGGGTTGTGATTATGCAAAAGAGGAAAGGAATGTCTGAGGCTTGGTGAATGTGGGTTATGGGGAAAAAATTGTGGGCTCAAGGAGAGCTGAATTACAAGCAAAATGACAAACAAATCAGAAAGCTTTAGAAGGAGTGGCTGCTGTCTTTATGGGTTGAGGTGCTTTTGCTTTTATAATGGAGTTTAGAGAAGCATTAATTAACAAGAATCCAAAAAACATAGGTCTTATTTAGGGGAGCTGGACTGCTGAATTAATAACCTGGATTTGGCCTAAAAATGGGAGATTTGCTTTTGGGGTTGTTTTGCTTCTTTGGGAAATGTCACACATGGGTAGTATTTGGGGTAATCTTGCATTAAATGCTAAGCTTGCTGAGAATGTGTTCAGCCAATGGGATTAAGGCAAGTATTAAGGAAGAATCCTAGTGTTGCAACTGAGATTTGGACCCTAAGAAGCAGGATTCGACACTCTAAGCCAGGTGTTAAAGTTTAAGTCCACTTTAGAGGGTTCAGCTGGAGATCCCTTTATGCCCTCCAAACCACATGTTCCTAATTTTTCCCTTTTAGGATTCATGGGCTTGGCACATGAATCATGTCTTGAACATTTTTGACATTTATAGCATCAATTTGTTGAGGTTTGGATAACTTGGTCTTAGCTCTCTTTCCGTTGGAGGTACAGTCTTGAGGAAGATGATAGAGTTCCATCACCCTTTAGATTTCAGCTAACATCACAACCTTCGAGAATTGTTCACGTCAAGTAGAGGCTGACAGAAAGCTGATGGAATAGCCCTTAGTTTATCCTCAAAGACTTGGTTCTCTTGTAAGGGCCTCTAGCTGTACTTTGGTTAGGGATGAACAAGGGCTAGTTATCCAGTTTCAATCCTTTAAATCTTGCTGGGGTCTTTTGGATTGGGCTTGCTCACATGAGCTGGTTTCTTGGAGCTAGGTTGTATGCATCCTACCAAATGGACATCAACAACACATGTTGCCATGGGTTTTCATTCCTCATAGACTTTTATTAGTAAATATTTTGGGTTTTTCATAGATACTTGCAATGGGCCTTTGGGCAATTAGTTGTAATGTTTGAAACAATAGGACAAGTTTCAAAATACCTTTGTAAGTAACATTTACTATGATGAATTTCATATCGTAAATAATGTTCATGGTTTCTAATAATCGCATCATAATTTAAATGATAAGCTTGTGGGATTGAATATTTACCATGAGTGTTGGAGGTATATATTATGGATGTTGTGATGCAAATGTTGACCATGTATTTCATGAGTTTATAATATGAGAACATAATCTTCAAGATAACTCCCTAGGAACTTTCATAAGAAGATTGCCATGGTTTTTGCCATAGTGATTTTTAAGCAATAATTATACCATGATATTTTTTCTTTGCCAAGCGTTAATAATCTCGGGCTTTTTGATAAAATAATGCCAAGTAGTTAGCTTGGGCTTTTAATAGTGAAATAATTATGATATAGTATTTTGTCAAGTATTAATAACCTTGGGCTTTTGATAAAATAGTGCCAAGTAGATAGCTTGGGCTTTTAATAGTGAAATAATTATGATATAGTATTTTGCCAAGTATTAATAACCTTGGGCTTTTAATAGTGCCAACATAAGTTGGGCTTTTGATATTGTCAATGAGAATTGAGCTTTAAATATTGTTAGCAAGAATTGAGATTTGATATTGCCAATGAGAATTGGGCTTTAAATATTGTCAGCGAGAATTGAGCTTTGATATTGCCAATGAGAATAAGGCTTTGATTTTGCCAATGAAAATTGGGCTTTGATGTTTGTAACACCCACCTTCCTTAAATTTAATTTAATTTAATTACTTCTACAGTGAAATTGATGAATTATTTAATTTATTTTTGAAGGTGATATTATTTTATTTTATGATATCTACAAAGAAAATAAATAAAAGAAGATGTAACGTGAGAGTTATTTTGTGGATTATTCATATTAAACTTTTAGTCTCCTTATCGGTTAAGGAAAAGGATAATAGATTAAAACCTATTTGGATTAGGAGTTTAAGTGTTATTAGAATTCTTTAGAGTTCTAGCCTATCTATACAACCTTGATTTGAGTTTAATTGGGAATTAAAGTCTTGGAAGCTTATTTAGGTTTTAGTAGGTCTTAAGAATGACATTGATATCAATCAATGAGGTGAAGTGTATACTAACAACTCTCCCCCTAGGGTTAGTTACAACTCAAACACTATGTCTTCCCTTCACAACTCCCCTGTGTAAATGCCAGACTTTTGGTAAATATATATATAGGGTATGATATAATTGCCAAAAGAACTTGACCAAAATCTAGGGAGTGTTATTTAAGAGTACTAATTGGAGTCGGATTGGTCTTCCTAGACCGAATTGGAGTGTTATTTTAAAGGTATATATACTGGGTCTTTTAAGTCAATCACGTGACAAGTAGAGAGAGACTACAAGATTAAAAAAAAAGAAAAAGATATCAGTGGTTAGCATATGAAAGATTAAGAGTAGACAATTATGGTTTCTCAAATTGAAAGGATAGAAGACCGTGACACTACTAGGGGTAGCCAGCAAATTTGTTGTATTGAGGTAAACATCTATTTATGCAAGCCTTATTGATATCGTTGGACACATATTTGATTAGGGAACCTTCGTCTCTAGGCTACTTAAAACAATTAGAATTATAATAACAATTGCATAGGAATAGAAGTTATAATGGAAGTGTATTTTAGACATACATTATTTTATTTGATTTTGAAACAGATCCTCATATATGCACGTGGAGTAGCATCACATCCTATATAGGTTAAACACTTGTTGATGTCCTAGGGTGGTGTTTAGATGGTCTATGTGTACATATATATAGGTATATTTGATTTTAGTTTTAGGGAATGCATTACAATTATATAAAATCTAGAATAGGTATGATGTATTATAGAAAGATATGTTAAACTTGATATTGCCAAATCTTTATAGTGGCTAAGGAAAAGTTTTATCAGAGGACTTTTTGTTTATTTTGAAACATGTCCTTATTGAGTTATTTAATCCTTATTTAGGTTCTAGTTGACATTGATTCAGACAATTGAGGTGAAGCTTGGTTTAGCAACTAGGGTAAAGTGGACTTTAGAACATGATGTCTCTCAAGACGTGTATATTTATATATACTTTTGGTAAATATATATATATATATATATAATTGCAAAAGTGAAGTTTTCAAAAACTTATACCATGGTCAATGTTTTGTACACATACTTGAATTTTATTATTTCTTGTATATTGTTTTCAAACTGTATAAGTTAAGAATGATTGAAAATGATCATCTTGAACCTACTTAGATTTACCCAAATACAAGTAAAGTGCTTGACAGGCCACAAACGCGTTGACCCCTTGTGATAATTTAGATTAATTAAATTAGCCCAGTTATTAATTAATCAAATTAACATGCAAATTTACGTGGCTATATTTTTGAGAAAGTATTTGTTATATGATATGTGATTGGTATTGACAATATTGTAATAAAGTAAGAATGTTTTCAAACGGTTAGTTAGACAGTCTGCAACCTTTGCCAACACAGGGTTAAGTGTTGGTCTTCAACCGAAGTAGTGTTATTGTGGGGTGGCGTAGTGTTATCGTTCGCTCTTTGGAGCCAGTGTTGTCTCTTTGAGGTTAGTGTTATTGTTCCCCATGGGAATCACCCACTGAGTTTTTAGCAACTTATGTCTTTTTCTAGCTAATGTTTAATGTATTCTATATCAAACTATTATTTTATTGGGATCGACCTTTATAAGTGGAAAAATTGTTTATTACTATAATATATTGTTTCTAACTATTTAGTGTATTTTGGCTAACTAAAGTGGTTACTATTTTATTTATTGATTACAGTGTTATAGTAAATGTTTTCTTTTTGACAGTTTTATAGCATATATTCTATTACGGTTAAAATTATTTGTAAAGACTATATTTTGTCAATGATATTATTGTTTTGTTTTGAAAAACATCCTCATGTTATGTAGTCTTTTATTGAGCTTCTAGCTCACCCTCCCCCCCTCCTCCGCTTTTTCCACCCTTTCAGATTAGAGTAATGAAATATCTTTTGGTGGCAAATCATTGGAGCCATAGATCGAAGACTTCTTTTGGAGCTACGTTAGTTGATGGACTTTTTTAGTATATTTTCTTAAGATAGTGAGTTTGGCATTTATGGAACTCTTTCAGATTGTATTGGGAGACTTTATTGTTAGACTAAGTTATCTGTAGGACTTAGGCTAGGGTTTCAAAAAGTATGAAGCCTGGGAGGTTTTCTTTCCACCTCCTTTAAATAAGCTAATTCCTTAAGTCCTCCCAAGATAAGAACGTTTTATGGATTTCATAGGAGAGATTTTGATGGTTTGAAGTTGGTTTGTGGATATTTAATTATGCTTTATTCCATTATATTATTGTTGATTATTTATAAGACAGGTTGTGCATCTAAACCCTTGGTATGGGTTTGGGGTGTTACAATGTTGCCAATGAGAATTGGACTTTGATATTGTTAACCTGAATTGGGTTTTGGATAAATAAATTACCATGGGTTTAAATCATGAGATTTGATTATGGATTTGAATTCCATTGATAAAATTGTTTTACCATTGACTTGAATCATGGCTTTTCAAATATTGCCAAGCATAAGTATTCTTGTACTTCAAATACAATAGGATGTGTGTATTGGGCTCATAGGGCCGGTTTCGGGTTTAGTTAATTAATGATAATAAAATTGGATAAAATATGAGTTTTTGGGCTTTTTGGTGATAGTTTATATGATGACCCAATTTAGATAATGAGATATGAAACATTTGTGATTAACATAATAATAGAGCAAAACATATTTGGGAAAACCCAATAACGTGTTAGTGGTATTTTGAAAATAAATAGGTAGTACTCATATAAAATTAGGTGTAAAAAAAAAGTACCCTAACAATATTTAACCTCACAAAAAATATATTCCACTTCCAAAGTTTCTCAACCAAGTAAATTTACAAGGTATAGACTCCCATTATACTCATGAATTATCCAAGGTATTATCTCTAACATCAAAACCTCAATTAATAAGTAGTTTCCACAAGATTTACACTACATCAACAAGAGACCCATGGTATCAAAAATCATAATATCCCCCAAGACAAACAATTAAAATCTTTAAGTAGCTCCAAATAAACAATAAAAATTATATTCACCATTTATTTAACACGAGTCACAGACCCATGCAATGCACAGGAAAAATTTTTATTTACTAAAGTGAAAAATATTATTTCTATTTTAAGAACTCAGTAAAGCTAAAAACTGTTCATTCCTAACTAATAATTGAAAAGAAAGTTTTTCACAATAAGCATACATTAGGCAATCTACCTCTCTCAAATAACAATAGCATTTGTGGGTTCTAGTTAATTCAATTGGTAAAATCTCTGATGGTTGAATAAAAGATCTGGGATTCAATCTCCGCCTACACTAAAAACCAATTGGTGTCTTGGTTTGATGATAAAGAGTTATTATTAGGAGTGGATGCCATAGGTTTAAAACTATCTCAAAATAATAATAATAATAACAATAATAATAACAATACCATTTAGTTTATTATGAGAGTACAAAAATTTCTTGACGGGGAACTAGACTACACAAGATATACCAACTAACCACCCACATTGCCATGATCCAAACATTTCACCAAATTATTCAATGGATAAAAGCGATGAGCAGTGTCTACAAAGGGCATAGATGTAGTCAACGGGAGCTAATGACTCATGCAGTCATGCTTACTAAGAATTCCTCGTTAATTGAAGATAAACGGTATTGACACTTTTCCCTGTGGAAGTAAAGCATAAAATATGTTCAGCAATTGCAACCCCGAGTTTAAGAATATTCAGGCCAAAATATTTTAGAAACCCAAGTAACCTTATAACTATGACACTGATACAGAGTGTTGAAACCCAAGCCGGTACTTCTATAAAGTAATTATATCTCCAAAGTAACTAAACCCTATATATGCTTTGATTTCAAGCTCTAAATAGAGTTTGTCACAAAAGATATACCAACTCAATGTGACACATTTCTTTGAAAATTGTAACTTCTTTGGGTGGGGTTTATTAGGGAATTGAAAAGGTAATTTCAAAGAAATAAACGGTAGATTGATACCTCATATGCATAAGACACTTTCTAGAAATTGTGTTGTCCTTAAAATATGCATGTTAGCATTAAATGAACAAGACCAAACTCAAATAAATCACATATAAGACAATGAGAATCATTATTGGAAATTTAGAATGTCAATCATTTGGCACTTAATCGAATCCAGTTAGTCATCACTTCTTCCTAATAAAATAATACAGATTTTTTTGTAAAAATACATATGATTTATGACTATTAAAAGGGACAATCAAATAGGGGGCCAACTTCAAAATTAGGGGTGTTGACAATCTGTGCTACAAAAACCAACATTTTTAAGTAAAAACCAACCTAAGAAATCGAGGAGTAAATAGAGTGGAGAAAGCTACTTTACCACTAAATCTTAGATGTGTATTTGGTTCATTAAAGCTACATCAAAAGGGAATCTCCTTAACCTGCCAAATCATTCTGGAAACCTCAGGCCTCATAAATAGTGGGGTCAAATAAACCAAGAGAGGAAACTCCAATGATGCAAACTTTCTTTGAAAAAAAAATGCATATGGAGTTAATAGTTCAATTTTGGAAGGGATTAAAAAGACAAACCTTCAAATGTGCATTGTGTTGTTTTCTCTCCTAATGCCAAATATTCCCATCATTCATGGTCCTAAACTTGGATTTGAAATACCTTTTAAGACATCTAAAAATAAATTTAGTCCACAAAAAGGTGTGCAAGGTTACTCATGAATCCTAACTGTTAACCCTAAAGTGAACCACCAATGTTGTAGATGATTTACAAAAAATGAAACTTTGACATGTAAATCATTACTAATATATTGATACCCTCTAAGGTATATTCACATTTACATTTAAATTTATTTTATATGCTCATTATGCATCTTTCATTATCTTAAAGAAAATACAAAACCATTTTTAACATGTAATGAGGAAAACCCCAAATTAAATTTACAGTTTTTATTTTTTATTTTTGGCATTTGAGCATAAAACTGCTCAATATAATTTAATGAAAATAAAAATACCTTTTATTAAGCAATGTGGCTGCAAAACATAGATAAAAATTATGTGATATTTTGCACCAGTCATGTTTTTCAATAAAAAATATATAATCTCTAAACATGTTACAATCTCATCTAACATTATCTCAAAATTTGAATATTCGTCCAATGGTATGCAACATGCTAAAAAAAAAATACCAACATCCAAAATCATACATTCCCAACCAAGAAATTTCGAATTTTACAGTTAATTCAAACTCCTGGTTTGTTTTACATCTAGTAATGGTGAAGTACTTGTTCATCAAATTGTATTGTATTGCTAGTTGTACCTATGCCCATTTTCCACCAAGCCACATCATGGGGTTCATCTAAATATCTAGTCTAACTGCCATTGGTTTTGAAATATCAATGGATATTAAATTTATAAATTTAGTTGCATAATCCAATTTGGGTGGTGGGACAGTAGGGAATATATATGTTAAGTTATGATTTTTCTCATAATATTTGTATTGGCTTATTCCATGACTAAAGGTGTTGTAATTGCATAACTTTATTTCCTTGTATTTTTGTGGGATTTATTTGTAATGAGTTTAGTATTTGGTGGTGGAGATTTGATCAAGACAGCTAAAAGTCACGTAAGGAGCAAATGTTAGAAGCTGAAGAGTCAAGGGCCAGCTATGGAAGTTGAAGAGACATGTGCTAATTGTGCCAGCTGTTTTCGTGACTCAGTTAACCCGTGAGTGACCCTTGAAAAACACTGGTTTGAGGATTTTTTAGTGTGACCTATTTGCCCATCACCTATACTATATATATACTCTCATTATCTACAGAAATGGTGAGGAGCCTATTGAGAGAAAAAACCCTAAGAGAGGTTTCTACAACACACCCACCTTATTAGAGAGAGCTACTCATTCTTAGAGAAAAATCTTTGTAGTCTCTTCTCATTCCCTCTACCATTGTTATACCCATTGAGAGGAGATTTGTACCCAAACACTGCCTACACCCATTTAGAGTGTTGAGAGTGTTTTTGGAGCTTTGGAAAGCATTGGAAGATGCCAAGGATGGCGGATGCAATATAGAGCTTATTGCGGGATCCGGTAAGCTAGATAAGACAAGGTTCGGCGTAACTCTTTTGGAGCAAAAAGCTTGGAGGGTTTAGGTGCATCAGGTAGAATAGGCTTGGAGGGCCTATTGCTATTTATGTATCCCAACTGATTTTCTTGTGGGTTATTTACCGCTTGGAGAGCGGCGGAGAGGTTTTTCGCCGAGTTCTTCGGTTTCCTTTTCGATAACACATCAAGGTGTTATATTTGTGCTTGCATCTTTCTTCTCTTACTCTTTACCTTTTAATTACTACTGTGTTTGTGATTAATTTGGGTTTAGAGTGTTTTACCAATTTGTGTTAGCTTATATCCATTATTCTGCACATATATTTTTTTATATATAAGCTAGTGCTGGTATTTTTGTAATTGGGGGTCTAAATGTTCATTGGTGTTTCACACGCTATTTGAACTTTCATTTGGTATTAGAGAGGGTACATTTGTTTGGTTTCATTACCTAAGTATGATCCTTGACCCCTTGTGTTTGTTGCTATGGATAGTGTTTTGTATGCTTCTATGGATATTTGTGAGTGTAACATGCCATGTGTTTGTGATAATGCCTGTATGAGTGTTAATCCTCATAATTGTGATGACATGTTACTTGAATCTATGGGTGTTGTTGATATTCAAAACATCAAACTCCTGAAGAAAAAGGCTAAGAAGTTTCATAAGTATTTGAGCAAGTTCATTGGTGAAAAGGATGACTTGGTTGCTAAGCTCAGTGAATCCAATAAATTGGTTGAAAAGTATAAGAAACTTGCTGAAAATTCGCTTGAAAAACTAAAGGATTTTGAATGTGGAATTGGATGCTAAACTTGTTTTGTCTAACAAAATTGTTGATGAGCTAAAATGTGAAAATGAATCTCTTAAGATGCACGCCAAGTGTTTGATTGCTGAACCTATTGCTAAAAAGGATGAAAATATTTGTTGCAATCATGTTGTGGTACCCGATTTTGTGCCTATTGTGTGTTCTACCTCAAAAGACAAATTGGTGAACATTCCTCCACAAAAAAGAAATCAAAAGGTGGAGGGAATGGCTATTAAGTCCAAGCCTCCATTTAGGTCTCAACCTAAGGCTTTGGATGGATCTAAGTTTGTTCTAAGTTGTCACCATTGTGGTGTGATTGGTCATATAAGATCTCAATGTCATAAGTTGAAGAGAGAACAAAACCATATTGTTAGATCCCTTCCTAAAAAGCCTAGTAGACCTAAACACATTGTATGTCACCATTGTGGTGCCTTTGGTCATTTAAGACCTCAATGCTCCAAGTTGTATGCTCTTAAAAGAATCAAATGAAAAGAGAAACTTGAGCTTCTTAGAAGTTGTGCTAAAAATGGTAAACCGGATTTGAGTGAAAATGACATGTTGTTAAAGAAAGTGTTTAATGCTCTTAACTCCATGTCTATGTGCATCTTCGGTTCTCATTCTTCTAACCCTCGTCTCACTTCTCATGATACACTCATTCCAAACAATCGCTTTGTTTGGATGGGGAAAGGTTCCTATGGTTGAGCTTTTGCTCTTTTGGTCCTTGATCTAATTCTTTCGATCTTTGTAAGACACTTCATGCATTAAATGTCATATCTTCATGCATTTTGTGCATCTTGCATTTCTTTGTATGCATTGCTTTTGTTTTGATCTTACTTTTATGTTTTAGTTTTGTGTGAGTGAAAAATCCAAAACCACATAAAAAGTGAAAAATTCAAAAAGTTTGATCATATATGCTTGAGCACATATCACATTTGAGTTTTGTCTTGTACCTTCATACAAACGGCTTTGTGCATTGACGAGCGTTGATTGCTTTTTTTGCACTCATATCATTGTGGGAAAAATCTTGACATCTATGGGACTATTGTAAATAGATCTTTAAACTTGTCATGTATGATTAGTCAATGGTTTTTTTTTTATCTTGAGACTTGCATAAACTCGTGCCTCTATATCTTCCCAACCTTGTATTTTTTGCTTAAAAAGCTTAACCAATGTAAATCTCAAAATGAAAAGAGATAATGAGTTGCAAAAGCCGTCGCACATACTAGTCTTTGACTAGGAAAAAGGGAAAGCGACTTTTATGAAAATGTATGGTCCCCAAAAACCAAAGGCTTATTTATCAAATTGAAATATTAAAAATTTCAGGCATCGATCTCAAAAACAGGTGCAAAGATAAAAAATGATCAAATGTTTTGAATTGTAAAGAAGCCAAATGAAAAGCTTCAAAATTATGTAATCCAGTTGTGTGGGAGGTCATATATGCATATTTCTATAATGGAGATTGGTCACTCTTCTTAGTACTAGTTGTATATGACTTGATTGAATTGATCTCCCAAAAACATCTCTCAACAAAAATTGTTAAGCACATAGATCCAAAAACACACACACACACACACACACACACACACACACACACACACACACACACACACACACACATACACTAAACAAGTCTAACTGATTTTATATTTAAAAAACAAGTAAAGATAGTTTAGTGAGAATACATTAACACATGTAAATCTTGTGATGGCTAAATCACATTGTATCTACACATGTATCAAAAGTAGCAAAGAATATTGCGTGTTGTGTGTGAAAAACATCGCAAGATTGCAAAAGTGTATGCATGCTATGACGATTTGAGATATGAGAAAATCACTTTAGCTCACACACAATCATAACTGTTTGATAGAGACTATCACCTTCGAGATACATCTTATAATTCCCACATCTTCTAGAATACACGCTTGCAATCATATGTAAAGCATTTTGATCTTTTTGCTTTCATTTTTCTTTGCATATTTTTCTTTTAAGCAAACCATGCATGGGCATATAAGAGATAGAAAAGAAATACTTAATTATGTTAAGCATTTGACATTGTACTTTTGCTATGCTGAAGCATACAGATGTCATTTCACGATTGGCGGGCAATAGTGGTGAAATGATTATTTATGCATTTCTCATAGGATTTTCTAGTCTTTCCCGTCAAAAAGAGTGATACGAGTGTTAAGTACAAGAGATTACTTAACATTATTCATCACAAACACGAGCCATAAAGCTCACTTGCTTAGTTATGCATAGAGATGCTCATCTAAGTTACAAGAGATACAAAGTTTAGAAAACTTTTTTTCAACGGCCATCCAAGGTACAGAAGTACCAATGTACACAAACACACACTGTTTTTTTTATTTTTCTGATTTTTCAATTTTTTATTTATTTATGAAAAAAAAAACTGAAAAACAAACAAAAACATGTAAAACAAAGTAATGCAAACAAAGCACAAAACTAGACTGACTTTAAACACTAAAGCAAAACATACAAGTAATGCAAAAACAAGAAGTGGAGAGAGAGAAGAAGTGATAAAATCACTTGGAGTCTTTTTCCTTCCACACCTTGTAAGAACCTTTCCTTTAAGCAAAGCCTTAAATCGGCAGTGAGGGGAAAGAATTGAAACCGTTCAAGTTTGAAAGGAACATGAGGGATTTAAGAAGATCTTTAAGAGGAGCAAAAGAGGATAGAAACTGATTTTGGTTCCTACATGCGATCATGCCATTGCTCTGTTGAGTGGCTAACCACTTATAACAATTAGGTCGAGTATCATAGATTGCTTCACAGTGATGACAGAGATGCTGCTTCTTCTATTTAGGCTTTTAAGATTTAGCCTTCTTAGCCCTAGAGTTTTTAGTTTCTTTCTTATCCTGCTTAGGGAGTGCTCCTAAGATAGATTTACCCTTGTTTATGTTCTCACTAGCTAAATCAGTTTTGACATTAGTGTTCTCAATATCAACATTATTACTAGAAGGAACAAAAATAGTAGTACTAGTAGAAGTAATATTAGAAGGATAGAAGTCATATCCTAAATTGGTTCGATTGGAAGCAGATTTTTGAAGGCTGAGCATCTCATCAAGCTTAGCACTTGAAGTCCATTCCAGTTGAGCTCTGATTGGGAATAGTTCTACCTCAAGCTTCTTGGTCTTCTCAGCCAGGAAATTGTTCTCAAACCTCAGCGCTCCTACAGTCTGATTGGCTTCACCAAACTTTGCGGAGAGTTCTTCACATTCAAGCTCTATATCACTAAGCTTCTTAGTGGTCCACCTATACAACTTTTCATGTTTCTTCAAGACCTTGTATAACTTTGCATAGGCAGTATGGATGTCATCTTGCTCATCCATCTTATCAAATTTTGACTCCACCAAGTTTTCTTCTTCTTCAGCATCTTCTTCAATCCTTTTAGTAGGATTAACATTGGCAGTGAAGGCATTCAGGATTCCATCATCCTCATTTTCAAAATTGTTAGGACATATGTAGTTCAAGTCTGTGAACATATGTCGCTATTTTATGTAATTGGCTTATCCTTAGGCAAAACGCACTTTACTTGTAATTGGGTAGATTTAGGATGTGTTTAACACTTCAAGAAACAGTGTTTCAAGATCCAGTGTTGAAGTCATCAAAGTCTGTCTAAGACACAAGTAAGGAAGTGTCAGTTTTTAAAGCTCGACATCTACCTCGACACATGCATCTATCGAGCTTTAAAGAAGCTGTTTTTCCCCGAGCCTCGACAGCTTCTCGACACCTCTCGACACCTCTATCTATTGAGAATTAAAGAAAGCAGATTTTCAGTTTTGTTTCAAGTCCAGTCCGTGAGTGTGCCTTTGGGACTTCTTTTCTCCTAACCCTAGACATATAAAAGGATTATTTTAAGGGCCGTCAAAGGGATGCAAGTTGCACATTCATTCAGAACTTCTTGTTCATGCAATTTGTGATCTGAAAGACAAAGTTCGTGCCCTAGTTCATCTCTGATGATTTGAAGAACTTTGCAGCCAACAACTCTCTCTCTCTCTCTAGTTGGTATTTGAAGTCGCGTATTGGGATCCGCGCATCTGTTTAGTCACGTACTTTGAGTCGTGCATTAAAAGGAGAAACTGTCACTACAGAATAAGTCCAATTGGGTATTGGGGTAAGAGTTCAACTGTAGGTTGGTAAGGTACTGGGATTCCTTACTTGTAACTGCTTGTTGTGATAATAGTGGAGTTTCGGGAGTGGTGACCTTAAATCACCCGGTGAGGTTTTTACCGTCAGGTTTTCCCCATTCGTGAACAAATCACCGTGTTATTTATTTTCCGTTGCTTAACTTAGTTTGGTGATTTGTTTGTGCTACCACGTGATATTGCATGTTAATTTGATTAATTAATAACTGGGCTAATTTAATTAATCTAAGTTATCACAAGGAGTCAATGCGTTTGTGGCCTGTTAAGTGGTATCAGAGCAGGCACACTCTGATTAGGGTTTAATCTTTGGTGTGTGATCCATTGACCCCTGTTGTCATGGAAACTCTTGATTGTTTTGATTTGCATGATCTTGTGTTGAATGATGATGATGATATTCATGATGCCTATTGCAAGCTTTATAATTTTTGTATGAAATCTCTTGAGTGTTCTACAAAATTAAAAGCTAAATTTAAAAAGGTCAAGCTTGAAAAAGATGATTTGATTGCAAAATTGGATGAAGCCACTAATTTGAATGAGAATTTTAAAAATCAAATTTTATCTCAGGTGGACAAAATTAAGAGTTTGGAAGAGCAACTAGTTGAATTTAAAACTGAAGTTGAAAAATTAACTAGTGCTAAACTTGTTGTTGAGCCTAACTCAAAAGAAAAGAATTTTTATATTCCCCCATTCAAAAGGAATAATGAAGAGTTAAAGGCTAATATTGCTAGGATAGACAAAGGTAAACAATCTGATGTTAACGCTGAAGTTTCTAAACCTATGTCTAAAACTCCTCCTAGGTTGAATAAAAATTCTGAATTTGTCCCCACTTGTCATCATTGTCATACTGTTGGTCATATTAGGGCAAATTGTCCTAAGCTGAGGACTCTGTCAACCTCTAAGGTTAGACCTCCTTCTAGGAAGCCGAGTAGCTTTAAAATTGCTCATGTTTGTCACCATTGTGGTGTTTCTGGACACACTCGTCCTAATTGCTTTAAGTTGTATCCTCATAAGCAATTGTCCAAATGGTCACAGGTTTCTTCTCAAGGACCTACACCTTTGTTTGGAGTTATGATTGTGTGTGAGTTAAAGTGATTTTCTCATATCTCAAATCGTCATAACATTGAGACACTTATGCAATCTTGTGATGTTTTCACACACAACACGCAATACTCTTTGCTATTCTTGATACATGTGCAGGTACAATGTGATTTGGCCATCACAAGGTTTACATGTGTTAATGTATGCTCACTAAACTGTCTTAACTTTTTTTTTGAAATATAAAATTGGTTAGACTTGTTTAGTGTGTGTGTGCGTATTTTGAGATACATGTGCTTAATTTTTCTTGTTGAGAGATGATTTTGAGAGCTAAATGTGTTGCTTGGATCTTTGGTTGAGTTGCATGCATGATTGCATTCATGTCTGTGTTTTTCCTCTTTTGAAAAACTGTTTTTAAGCCATCTCGACACATCCTCGACACCTCTCGATACTTGGCTTATCTGTCGAGATCTTCAGTTGCATATAATCGCAATCTTGACACCTCTCGATAGCTAGGTGGATCGATCGAGAAAGTTTCTGTCTCCTCGATAGCTTCTCGATAGCTGTTCGATCCATCGAGGTCTGCTCGATAGCTCCTCGATACCTCTAGATCGATCGAGATTCTTTGCATGCATTTTTTTTCACATGTTTTGCACATCTCTCTTATCTTGTCATCCATAGCATATTGTTTCATTACATTCATGCATTTTTATGGATTCTTTGTGCCCCCTTGATCTTCCTTAATCATCTTTATGTTTTTCGGTACCCTCTGTCAATCGTGACGAAAAGGGGGAGAAATTGAAGAATTTGTGGTTTCTTTCTTTAAGATTCTACAAGTTAGGGGGAGAAATACATGCCCTTGTAAGGGGGAGTTGTGTTTCATCTTGTTAGGGGGAGTGTTTATCTCCTTGTTCATGTACCTAGGTCTTGTGACCATTTTTACATACAGTATGGTATTTATCAAGTGGTATATATATGATGATGTATGTTTTCTTCACCTATCTCTACATGTGTTGTTTCTTTTCTATCTTTATACACATGTTTCTTTATTTGTATGCAATCTATTATTTCTGCTTCACACAAAGATGCCTTGATGTGTTTTGTTTATAAGTGTTTCAGAAATATAGGTTGTCAAAGTCTTCTTGCCATAAACTCTCTTCTTGCAAAGTTTTTCAAGAGTTTGTGTTAGGATAGATTTTACTGTATGTAACAAATGAATATGAGTTGAGTGATTTATGACTTCTCTCATATTTTCATTTGTATGTTGTGGTTTTGTCACGGATTGCCAAAGGGGGAGATTGTTAGGACATATGTAGTTCAAGTCTGTGAACATATGTCGCTATTTTATGTAATTGGCTTATCCTTAGACAAAACACACTTTACTTGTAATTGGGTAGATTTAGGATGTGTTTAACACTTCAAGAAACAGTGTTTCAAGATCCAGTGTTGAAGTTATCAAAGTCTGTCCAAGACACAAGCAAGGAAGTGCCAGTTTTTAAAGCGCGACACTTACCTTGACACATGCATCTATCGAGCTTTAAAGAAGCTGTTTTTCCCCGAGCCTCGACAGCTTCTCGACACCTCTCGACACCTCTATCTATCGAGAATTAAAGAAAGCAGATTTTCAGTTCTGTTTCAAGTCCAGTCTGTGAGTGTGTCTTTGGGACTTCTTTTCTCCTAACCCTAGACATATAAAAGGATTATTTTAAGGGCCGTCAAAGGGATGCAAGTTGCACATTCATTCAGAATTTCTTGTTCATGCAATTTGTGATCTGAAAGACAAAGTTAGTACCCTAGTTCATCTCTGATGATTTGAAGAACTTTGCAGCCAACAACTTTCTCTCTCTCTCTAGTTGGTATTTGAAGTCGCGTATTGGGATCCGCGCATCTGGTTAGTCACGTACTTGGAGCCGTGCATTGAAAGGAGAAACTGTCACTACAGAACAAGTCCAATTGGGTATTGGGGTAAGAGTTCAACTGTAGGTTGGTAAGGTACTGGGATTCCTTACTTGTAACTGCTTGTTGTGATAATAGTGGAGTTTCGGGAGTGGTGACCTTAAATCACCCGGTGGGGTTTTTGCCGTCAGGTTTTCCCCATTCGTGAACAAATCACCGTGTTATTTATTTTCCGCTGCTTAACTTAGTTTGGTGATTTGTTTGTGCTACCACGTGATATTGCATGTTAATTTGATTAATTAATAACTGGGCTAATTTAATTAATCTAAGTTATCACAAGGGGTCAACGCGTTTGTGGCCTGTCAAAAGTCATTCTCAGGTTTGGTGTCACTTAAGGTAATAGTAAATGCCTTGCTTTTCCCAATAGACTTGAGATAAGTGAGGCACTCTTGTTTCATGTGTCTGAAGCCTTGACACCCAAAGCACTTAGGTCTTAAAGGAACAATGTATTGATCGCTATCCCTTGCATCCTTCTTCCCTTTGCCTTGGCTATTAAACTGAGAAGAATTGGATTGCCTACTATCCTTGTCAAAGCTCTTCCCATTGGAATTCTTCATGAACTTCTTGAATTGCCTGGTGATGTAAGACTTCATCTTAGAATCATCATCGTCTGAAGACTCATCTGTGTCACTGCTCTTGGCCTTCAGTGCCATGCTCTTGCTCTTACTTAATTTCCCGATCCCTGTCAAACCCAACTCATAGGTCTGCAGATTGCCAACCAACTTTGTCAAAGGAATTTTTTGTCAATGTCCTTTGATTCCTCAATGGTAGTGGTTTTGGCATGGAATCTATTAGGTAGAGATCTGATCACCTTTCTCACAATCTTGGGTTCAAGAATGGTTTCTCCAAGATTAAAAGCTGAGTTCGCTATGTCTTTGAGTTTGGCATAGAACTCATCTAATGACTCATCCTCCTCCATCTTAATTTTTTCGAAGCTTGTAGTGAGCCTCTAAAGCTTCAAATTCTTGACAACCTTGGTTCCCTCATAGTTTGGAAGATGGTCCATGCTTCCTTAGTAGTTTCAGTGGAGAATATATTCTTGAAATCCTCATTAGTGACTGCACTGAATAAAGCATTCAATGCCCTACTGTTGAAGTTTGCTGCCTTGATCTTAGCACCATCCCAATTGGCTGGTGCTTCCTTTGCCTTGGTCCAGCCAATCTCTACAGCTTACCACACCTTTTTATCTAGAGACTGCAAGAAAGCTCTCATGCATACTTTCTAGTATGCATAGTTGTACCATTAAATAATGGAGATATAATAAGTGATTGTCCTCTATCCATGACAAATAGAGGTCAATGGATCACGCACAAAGATTAACCCTGATCAGAGTGTGCTCGCTCTAACACCACTTGATAGGCCAAGAATGTATTGACCCCTTGTGATGAATTAATTGGTTAATTAACCAAGTTTATTAATTAATCAAATTAACATACAAACGCGTGGTAGCACAAACCAATCACCAATTAACTAAAGTATGCAGCGGAAAAGAAATTAACACAGTAATTTCTTTATGAATGGGGAAAACTTCCGAGGCAAAAACCCTACCAAGTGATTTTAAGGTCACCACTCCTAAGAATTCATTATTATCACTACAAGCGATTACACGTAAAGGAATCCCAATACCTTTTACCAACCTATAGTTGAACCCTTACTCCAATACCCAATTGGACTTGTTTTGTAGTGACAATCTCTCTTTTCAATGTACGGCTCCCAATACGTGACTAACCAATTGTGTAGATCCCAGTATGCAACTTCAATCATCAACTAGAGAAGATTGTTGGTTGCAAAGTTCTTCAATTCATCACACGATGAAGATTGAGAAGCTCCTTGGTCACAAAAGCCTACAATGCATAAACACTATAGCTTCTTCACAAGAAAGATAAACTAGGACAAATTCTGTCTTTGGTCATAATTTGCATGAACAAACGTTTCTCAACACTTGTACAACTTGTGTCACCTTTTATGGCCCTTAAAGTAATCCTTTTATATGTCTAGGGTTGTGAGAAAAGAAAGCCCAAGCCTAAAATCATAGATTGGATTAAAACAGACTAGAAATTTTGAGTTTCATAAACCTCCACAGATACCCTATCTTTCGAGCTTTTGTTGAGCCATGGGCTAGAACAGCTCTTCAAGGCTCGATAGATGCTAGCTGTCAAGCTTTAATGAATAACACCTTTCACACTTGAATATTGGACAGACTTGCATGACTTTAACACTTGAACTTGAAACAAGGTCTCTTGAAGAATTAAACATATCTTAGATCTACCCAATTATAAGTAAAGTGCGTTTTGTCAAAGGATTGGCCAATTACATAAAATAGTGACATATGTTCCTAACATTGAATCACATATGTCCTAACAATCTCCCCCTTTGGCAATCCGTGACAAAAACACAACAAACAAATGAACATATGAGAGGAGTCATAAATCACTCAACTCATACTCACTTGTTAAGTAAAATAAAATCTATCCTAACACAAACTCTTGAAAAACTTTGCAAAAAGAGAGTTTATGGCAAGGAAGACTTTGAAAACTTGTATTTTTGAAACACTTAAACAAAACTCATCAAGGCATCTTTGTGTGAAACAGAAATAAAAGATTGCATACAAGATATAAGAAGTGTGTGCATAAATAGAGAAAAGAAACAACACATATAAGGGTAGGTGACAACATACATCAATATATAAATAATATCAATATATAAATAATATAAGTGCAATGTATGTCAAAATGGTCACAGGACCCATATATTAGAAGAATGTATCTAAAGTAGAAAGAAAAGAAAAAAAGATACATGAAATCCTCACTACATCCCTCAAAATCAACACTCCCCCTAACAAAAATCTCCTATACTAACTCTTCCTCTAAAATCTTAAAAATGACTACTCTTATATCCATCCAAAACTACTCTCCCTTTTTGTCACGAGTGACAAAGGGTGTCAAGTAGACATCTCATCAACACTGGAAGAGCTAGCATCTCCATCATCCTCATCATCAGAAGCAGTAGCATCATCAACATCATCCTCATCCTCAGAAGCCTCTAGAGTAGTTGGAAGAGAAGCAACGAAGCCACCCATGATCACTTGCTGTTATGCAATATGACCAACAAGGGTGTTCACTTGACACAACTCATCACTGAGAGTGTCGAGGTAAGAATCCATGCGCTAAAGCTAAGCCATGATATCCTTGAGAGTCACATTGCTCGTAGAAGAAAAGGGAGCGAATGTGGATAGAGCTGAAAGAGTGGGAGAAGCTACAGACCCGAACTGCCTCAACCGAAGTTGTGCCTCGCTCTGTTTAACGATAGTGGCATCTATAGCACTCATAACAGGGAAGTGATCGGACATGGGAAAGGGAACAAATAAATGACGTAAAATCCTCGTGATAGCCAAAGGGAAGATGAGCTTATCACAGGTCGTTGAATCCCTATACACATCTATGATAGAAAGAATGAAGTGAGAAGGAAAATCTATACTAAGATGCTTAAGAAAGAAAAGCAAAAATAGAGCACGAGGCTCTATGATAGAGTTATAGTGAGATAGGGGATGAAGAAAAAAAGCCATAACCATGTTAAAAAATCGAGGGCCTTTAGCAAAGCCTAAACAGTAAGTGAACTGATGCTCACCCCAATCAGAAGGTCACTCAAAAAAAGAGGATATAAGCTCATCTTTAGACACGGTCTTAAGACAATCACAACCAGGGTAGTTAGCATGCGCTACCCTAGGGACATGGAGCATGTCGGATACAATATTTGGAGTGATCACAATGTGCGTACCTCGAACGCGAGTAACAAAGAGAGGTACTGAATAATCAAATCCATGCATGCTAGAGTAAAATTCTTGGATTAGCACGGATGGACAAGTGACCAGGACGTCACACAGTGACTCCCATTCCCTACTATGGATGATAGTGGAAAGGTCAGTGTTAGAGAAGTCCGACAAGATAACTCGGCGTTCAGAATGAATGCCTCGTCAGGAAAAGTTCTCAAAGAAGTCCAATTTGGCCTTCTCATCATGGAAGCAGATGTGTGAGGGAGTAGGATCAGCAGAAATGGATACCCCGGAACGAAGAGGGTTTCGGGACGGAGTAGATTTGTGTTTGGGTGCCATAGAAGCAGACTAACGCAAACAGAAGAGAGAGAGGGAGAAAGAAACAATTAGAAAAGTCCCAAGCAGTTCAAATATATCAAAATATATTGAAAAGAAGGAATGTATGGGAATGCATGAATAAGCGACATGTAATAGAGAAAGCATCATGGGCTCAGCCCAATCTAATCCTACTAGCACAAAATCAAATAACATATATAACACACATCTAAATGCATGAAAATATAGTTATAATGCACATGAGATGCAATGCATGAAGTTTTTAAGATCAAATCTTCAAAACCCATCCCAAACATTTGCAAAAACATCTTTGATTTTAAAAATCTCCAAAATTTTCAATAATCCCAAAAGCTTAGGTTAAAAATCGTGAAATGCATGAATATGATGGATTTAGACACTTACCAAGTGAAGAAAACTTGATTAAGGTCGAAGAATCCTTGAGAAAGAGGTTTAAGGTAAAAAAGAGAGGTTTTGGGAGGTGAAAAGGCTAGAGAGATAGAGAGATATTGAGCAAAATGAGTCTGAGATCTCGAACGCCCCTTATATAGCACCTCAGTAAATCTCAACAGATCGAGAGGTGTCGAGGATCTGTCAAGCTTTAAAGAGTTCGATAGAAGTAGCCATCAAGTAGGTGTACAAGGCAAAAGAATCTCGATAGATCGAGGAAGTTGTTGAGGAGTTATCGAGGGGACAAAACGTTTCTTGATCAATCCACTAGCTATCGAGTGGTATTGAAATTGCAATAAAAAGCAATTGAAGAACTCGAAAGACAAGACAGGTATCGAGAGGTGTCGAGGAGCTGTCAAGATTGCTTAAAAATAGTTTTTTAAGAAGAGAAAAACATAAATATGAATGCAATCAAGCTTCCAACTCAACCAAGGATCCAAACAACATTTTGATCTCTTGAAAACATCTCTCAACAAAAATTGTTAAGCACATAGATCCCAAAACACATACACACTAAACAAGTTTAACCAATTTTATATTTCAAAAACAAATCAAGACAGTTTAGTGAGCATACATTAACACATATAAACCTTGTGAGGGCCAAATCATATTGTACTTGCACATGTATCAAACATAGCAAAGAATATTGCGTGTTGTGCATGAAATACATCACAAGATTGCATAAGTGTATACATGTTGACAGGCCACAAACGCGTTGACCCCTCGTGATAACTTAGATTAATTAAATTAGCCCAGTTATTAATTAATCAAATTAACATGCAATATCACGTGGTAGTACAAACAAATCACCAAACTAAGTAATGCAGCGGAAATTAAATGACACGGTGATTTGTTTACGAATGGGGAAAACCTTACGGCAAAAACCCCACCGGGTGATTTAAGGTCACCACTCCCGAAACTCCACTATTATCACAACAAGCAGTTACAAGTAAGGAATCCCAAGTACCTCACCAACCTACAGTTGAACTCTTACCCCAATACCCAATTGGACTTGCTCTATAGTGACAGTTTCTCCTTTTCAATGCACGGCTCCCAAGTACGTGATTAACCAATTTGATGCACGGATCCCAATACGCGGCTTACTCCTTTGCACGAATCTCAGTACCTGACTCACTCACCAACTTGAGGAAGAAGAATGTTGGCTGCAAAGTTCTTCACTTCATCAACAATGAAGATTAAGAAGCACTTGGTTACAAAACCTCAAGGCACAAAGACGCAGTAGCTTCTTTTAGAGAGAATAAGGCTTCGGTCACCTTTTGCATATGTTCTCCTTGTATTCTCTTGTGAGACGGCCTCAAAAATATGCCTTATATATGCCTAGGGTTGTGAGAAAAGAAACCCTACACAAATACAAAAGCCTGGCCCAAAAATCAGATCTGGAAATCTAAATTCCCGTAACCTCGATAGATACCTCGATCAATCGGGCAGCTATCGAGCCTCATTAAATCTCGATAGATACCTCGATAGATAGCTCGATAGATAGCTATCTGTCTAGCAGCTATCCGCAGGTGTCCAGCAGCTATCCGCAGGTGTCCAGCAGCTATCCGCCAGGTGTCCACCAAGTGTCCAGCTTTAGTATACACTTTTTCTTCACTTGTTTCTTGGTCTAATCTTCATGACTTTAATACTAGACTTGAACAACATGTTCTTTGAAGTATTAAACACATCCTAGATCTACCCAAATACAAGTAAAGTGCGTTTTGTCAAAGGATTGGCCAATTACATAAAATAGCGACATATGTTCACAAACTTGAACTACATATGTCCTAACAATCTCCCCATTTGGCAATCCGTGACAAAACCACAACTAACAAATGAAAATATGAGAGAAGTCATAAATCACTCAACTCATACTCATTTGTTACAAACAGTAAAATCTATCCTAACACAAACTCTTGAAAAACTTTGCAAGAAGAGAGTTCATGTCATGGAAGACTTTGACAACCTGTATTTCTGAAACACTTATAAAAAAAACACATCAAGGCATCTTTGTGTGAAACAGAAATAATAGATTGCATACAAATAAAGAAACATATGTATAAAGATAGAAAAGAAACAACACATGTAGAGATAGGTGAAGAAAACATACATTATCATATATATACCACTTGATAAATACCATGCTGTATGTAAAAATGGTCACAAGACCTAGGTACATGAACAAGGAGGTAAACACTCCCCTTAACAAGATAAAACACAACTCCCCCTTACAAGGGCATGTATTTCTCTCCCTAACTTGTAGAATCTTAAAGAAAGAAACCACAAATTCTCCATTTTCTCCCCCTTTTTGTCACGATTGACAGAGGGTACCGAGAAACATAAAGATGATCAAGGATGATCAAGGGGGCACAAAGAATCCATAAAAATTCATGAATGCAATGAAACAAGATGCTATGGATGACAAGATAAGAGAGACATGCAAAACATGTGAAAAACAATGCATGCAGAGAATCTCGATCTATCGAGAGGTATCGAGGAGCTATCGAGCAGACATCGATGGATCGAACAGCTATCAAGAAGCTATCGAGGAGATAGAAACTTTCTCGATCGATCCACTTAGCTATCGAGAGGTGTTGAGATTGCGATAACATACAACTGAAGATCTCGACAGATAAGCCAGGTATTGAGAGGTGTCGAGGATGTGTCGAGATGGCTTAAAAACAGTTTTTCAAGAAGAGAAAAACACAGATGTGAATGCAATCATGCATGCAACTCAACTAAAGATCCAAACGACATATTAACCTCTCAAAAACATCTCTCAACGAGAAAAATGTCATGCATTTTGATCCAAAACACACACACACACACTAAACAAGTCTAACCAATTTTATATTTCAAAAACAAGTTAAGACAGTTTCGTGAGCATACATTAACGCATGTAAACCTTGTGATGGCCAAATCACATTGTACCTACACATGTATCAAGAATAGCAAAGAATATTGCGTGTTGTGTGTGAAAACATCGCAAGATTGCATAAGTGTCTCAAAGTTATGATGATTTGAGATATGAGAAAATCACTTTAACTCACACACAATCATAACTGTTTGATGGGGACTATCACCTTCGAGGTACATCCTATAACTCCCACATCTCCTAGAAAACACGCTTGCAACCATATTTTAAAGCATTTTGATCTTTTTGCTTTTTATTTCTTTGCATATTTTCTTTTATTAAGCATATCATGCATGGGCATACAAAAGAAAGAAAAGAAATACCCAATTATGTTAAACTTTTGACATTGCACTTTTGCTATGCCGAAGCATACAGATGTCATATTATGATTGGCGAGTAACAGTGGTGAGATGGTTATTTATGCCTTTCTCTTAGGATTTTCTAGTTCAACCCGTCAAAAAGAGTGATATGAGTGTTAAGAAAAAAAGAGATCACTCAACCTTACTCATCACAAACAAAGAGCTACAAAGCTCACTTGCTTAGTTGTGCAGAAGAATGCTCATCTAAGCTATAGGTGATACAAAGTTTAGAAAACTCTGTTTCAATGGCCATTTCAAAAGTTCACATGAACCAATGTACACAAACACACACTGTTTTTGTAGTTTTCTGATTTTTTTATTTTTTTATTTTGAAAGAAAAAAAAACTAAATAACCAAACAAAAACAGACAAACAACATGAATGCATGAAAGAAAGATGCATATGCATGAGAGCATGATAGAAAGGTGTAGATGCATGAAAGCATGATTCTAAAAGCAGATAAGAAATCAAGCACAAAGAGTCCTACTTTAGATAGAAAGAATTAAAGTAGAGGACAAACAGAAAAGACAATTAAGTCTTAGGCTCCTTTCTCACCCACACAGCTCGAGTCTTTGGCCGTGAAGATGAAAAGGCACGTGTCCTAGTATGACTACTAAAGGACATAGAAGAATTAAAATTCTCCTGAAATTGAGTTAAAAAGCTCAAGACTTTTAATAACTCTCCAAACAAAGGTGTAGGTTCTTGAGAGGAAACTTGTGACCGTTTGGACAATTGCTTATGAGGATACAACTTAAAGCAATTAGGACGAGTGTGTCCAGAAACACCACAATAGTGACAAACATGAGCAGTTTTAGAGCTACTCGGCTTCCTAGAAGGAGGTCTAACCTTAGAGGTTGACAGAGTCCTCAGCTTAGGACAATTTGGCCTAATATGACCAACAATGTGACAATGATGACAAGTGGGGACAAAAACAGATTTATCATTCAACCTAGGAGGAGTTTTAGACATAGGTTTAGAAACTTCAGCGTTAGCATTAGTTTGTTTACCTTTGTCTATCCTAGCAATATTAGCCTTCAACTCTTCATTATTCCTTTTGAATGGAGGAATATAAAAATCTTTTTCTTTTGAGTTAGGCTCAACAACAAGCTTGGTACTAGTTAATTTTTCAACTTCAGTTTTAAGTTCAACTAGTTGCTCTTCCAAACTCTTAATTTTGTCCACCTGAGATGAAATTTGATTTTTAAAATTCTCATTCAAATTAGTGGCTTCATCCAATTTTGCAATCAAATCATCTTTTTCAAGCTTGACCTTTTTAAATTTATCTTTTAATTTTGTAGAATACTCAAGAGATTTCATACAAAAATTATAAAGCTTGCAATAGGCATCATGAATATCATCATCATCATTCAACATAAGATCAGGCAAATCAAAACAATCAAGAGTTTCCATGACAACAGGGGTCAATGGATCACACATCAAAGATTAAACCCTAATCAGAGTGTGCTTACTCTGATACCACTTGACAGGCCACAAACGCGTTGACCCTTTGTGATAACTTAGATTAATTAAATTAGCCCAGTTATTAATTAATCAAATTAACATGCAATATCACGTGGTAGCACAAACAAATCACCAAACTAAGTAATGCAGCGAAAATTAAATGACACGGTGATTTGTTTACGAATGGGGAAAACCTTACGGCAAAAACCCCACCGGGTGATTTAAGGTCACCACTCCCGAAACTCCACTATTATCACAACAAGCAGTTACAAGTAAGGAATCCCAAGTACCTCACCAACCTACAATTGAACTCTTACCCCAATACCCAATTGGACTTGCTCTGTAGTGACAGTTTCTCTTTTTCAATGCACGGCTCCCAAGTACGTGACTAACCAATTTGATGCGCGAATCCCAATACGCGGCTTACTCCTTTACACGAATCCCAGTACGTGACTCACTCACCAACTTGAGGAAGAAGAATGTTGGCTGCAAAGTTCTTCACTTCATCAACAATGAAGATTAAGAAGCACTTGGTTACAAAACCCTAAGGCGCAAAGACGCAGTAGCTTCTTTTAGAGAGAATAAGGCTTTGGTCACCTTTTGCATATGTTCTCCTTGTATTCTCTTGTGAGACGGCCTCAAAAATATGCCTTATATATGCCTAGGGTTGTGAGAAAAGAAACCCTACACAAATACAAAAGCCTGGCCCAAAAATCAGATCTGGAAATCTAAATTCCCGTAACCTCGATAGATACCTCGATCGATCGGGCAGCTATCGAGCCTCATTAAATCTCGATAGATAGCTCGATAGATAGCTATTTGTCCAGCAGCTATTCGCAGGTGTCCAGCAACTATCCGCCAGGTGTCCACCAGGTGTCCAGCTTTAGTACACACTTTTTCTTCACTTGTTTCTTGGTCTAATCTTCATGACTTTAATACTAGACTTGAACAACATGTTCTTTGAAGTATTAAACACATCCTAGATCTACCCAAATACAAGTAAAGTGTGTTTTGTCAAAGGATTAGCCAATTACATAAAATAGCGACATATGTTCACAAACTTGAACTACATATGTCCTAACACATGTTATGAAGGTTTTAGATATGAGAAAATCACTTTAACTCACACACAATCATAATTGTTTAATGGAGACTATCGCCTTCAAGGTACATCCTATAACTCCCACATCTCCTAGAATACACATTTCCAATCATATGTAAACATTTTGATCTTTTTGCTTTTATTTTTCTTTGTATATTTTTCTTTTAAGCAAACCATGCATGGGCATATAAGAGATAGAAAAGAAATACCCCAATTATGTTAAACATTTGACATTGTACTTTTGCTATGTTGAAGCATACAAATGTCATTTCATGATTGGCGGGTAATAGTAGGGAGATGGTTATTTATGCATTTCTCTTAGAATTTTGTAGTCCTTCCCGTCCAAAATAGTGATACGAGTGTTAAGTACAAGAGATTACTTAACCTTACTCATCACAAACACGAGCCACAAAGCTCACTTGCTTAGTTGTGCATAGAGATGCTCATCTAAGCTACAAGAGATACAAAGTTTAGAAAATTTTGTTTCAATGGCCATCCAAGGTACACAAATACCAAAGTAGACAAACCACACTTTTTTGTATGTTTTTGATTTTTAATTTTTTTTTTTTTAATGAATGAAAAGAAAAAAACTGAAAAACAAACAAAAACATGTAAAACAAAGCAATGAAAAGCATAAAACTAGATTGACTCAAAACACTAAAGCAAAACACACAAGTAATGCAAAACAAGAAGGGGAGAGAGAGAAGAAGTGATAAAATCACTTACAGCCTTTTTCCTTCTACACCTTGGGAGAACCTTTCCTTTGAGTAAAGCCTTGAACCGGCGGTAAGGGGGAAGAATTGAAACCGTTCAAGTTCAAAAGGAACATGAAGGCTTTGAGAAAATCTCCAAGAGGAGCAAAAGAGGATGGAAGCTGATTCTGGTTTCCTAATGCGATCATGCTGTTGCTCTGTTGAGTGGCTAACCACTTATAGCAATTAGGTCGAGTATGACCGGCTGCTTTACAGTGATGACAGAGATGCTGCTTCTTTTGTTTAGGCTTTTAAGAGTTAGCCTTCTTAGCCCTAGGGTTTTTAGCTTCTTTCTTAACCTGCTTAGAGGGTGCTCCTAAGGTAGATTTACCCTTGTCTATGTTCTCAATAGCTAAATTAGTTTTGACATTAGTGTTCTTAATATCAACATTATTACTAGTAGGAACAAAAATAGCAGTACTAGTAGAAGCAATATTAAAAGAAGAGAAATCATACCCTAAACCGGTTCAATCGGAAGTAGATTTTTGAAGACTAAGCATCTCATCGAGCTTAGCGCTTAAAGTCCATTCCAGCTGAGCTCTAACTGGGAACAATTCTACCTCAAGCTTCTTGGTCTTCTTAGCTAGGAAATTGTTTTCAAACCTCAGCGCTCCTATAGTCTAATTGCCTTCATCAAACTTTATGGAGAGTTCTTCACGTTCAAGCTCCACATCACTAAGCTTCTTGGTGGTCAAGCTATACAAATTTTCATGTTTCTCTAAGACCTTTTATAACTTTGCATAGATAGTGTGGATGTCATCTTGCTCATCCATATTCTCAAATTTTGACTCCACTAAGTTTTCTTCTTCTTCCATATCTTCTACAATCCCTTCAGTAGGATTGACACTGGCGGTGAAGGCATTTAGGATTCCGTCATCCTCATTTTTGGAATCATCCTCAGATTTGGTGTCACTCAAGGTACTAGCAAGTGCCTTGCTTTTTCCAATAAACTTAAGATAAGTGGGGCACTTCTGTTTCATGTGTCCGAAGCCTTGACACCCAAAGCACTTGGGTCTTAAGGGAATAGTGTATTGACCGTCATTCTTTGCATCCTTCTTCCCTTTGTCTTGGCACTTAAACTGAGAAAAACTGGATTGCCTACTGTCCATGTTGAAGCCCTTCCTATTGGCATTCTTCATGAACTTCTTGTATTGCCTGACGATGTGTGACTTCATCTTAGAATCTTCATCATCTAAAGACTCATCCGTATCACTGCTTTTAGCCTTCAATTCTGTGCTCTTGCTCGATTTCCTGATCCTTGTCAAACCCAACTCATAAGTCTGTAGATTGCCAACCAACTTTGTCAAATGAATTTTGTCAATGTCCTTTAATTCCTCAATGGTAGTGATCTTGGCATGGAATCTCTCGGGTAGAGATCTAAGCACCTTTCTCACAATCTTGGGTTCAGGAATGGTTTCTTCAATATTAAAAGCTGAGTTCACTATGTCCTTGGGCTTGGCATAGAACTCATCGAATGACTCATGCTCCTCCATCTTAATCTCTTCGAAGCTTGTAGTGAGCCTCTAAAGCTTCGAGTCCTTGACAACCTTGGTTCCCTTATAGGTTGTCTAGATGATGGTCTGTGCTTCCCTAGTAGTTTCAGTGGAGGATATCTTCTTAAACTCCTCATTAGTGACTGCACTGAATAAAGTATTCAATGCCCTGCTGTTGAAGTTTGCCGCCTTGATGTTAGCATCATTCCAATCGACTGGCGCTTCCTTTAGCTTGGTCCAGTCAATTTGTACAGCTTGCCACACCTTCTCATCTAGAGACTGCAAGAAAGCTCTCATGCATACTTTCCTATATGCATAGTTAGTACCATCAAACAGTGGAGGTATAATAAGAGATTGTCCTCTATCCATGACAAACAAGGGTCAATGGATCACACAAAAATATTAACCCTAATCATAGTGTGCCCGCTCTGATACCACTTGGTAGGCCAAGAGTGTATTGACCCCTTGTGATGAATTAATTGATTAATTAGCCAAGTTTATTAATTAATTAAATTAACATGCAAACACGTGGTAGCACAAACTAATCACCAATTAACTAAAGTATGCAGTGGAAAATAAATTGACATAATGATTTGTTTACGAATGGGGAAAACCTCCGAGGCAAAAACCCCACCGGGTGATTTTAAGGTCACCACTCTTGAGAATTCACTATTATCATAACAAGCAGTTATAAGTAAAAGAATCCCAGTACCTTTGACCAACCTACAGTTGAACCCTTACTCCAATACTGAATTGGACTTGTTCTGTAGTGACAATTTCTCCTTTCAATGCATGACTCCCAGTACATGATTAACCAATTGCACGGATCCCAGTACACGACATCAATCACCAACTAGAGAAGATTTTTGGCTACAAAGTTCTTCAGTTCATTACATGATGAAGATCGAGAAGCTCCTTGGTCACAAAACCCTATGATGCACAAACATTGTAGCTTCTTCACAAGAAAGACGAACTAGGATAAATTTTATCTCCGGTCACAATTTGCATGAACAAACTTTGCTTAACACTTATGCAACTTGTCACCTTTTACAGCCCTTAAAATAATCCTTTTATATGTCTAGGGTTGTGAGAAAAGAAAGCCCAAACATACAATCATGGATTGGATGAAAAACAGACCAGAAATTCTAAGTTTCATAAACCTCAACAGATACCCTATCTGTTGAGTTGTTGTCGAGCCACGGGCTGGAACAGCTCTTCAAGGCTCGATAGATGCTAGCTATCGAGCTGGTTGTCGAGATTTAATGAACAACACTTTTCACACTTGAATCTTGGACAGACTTTCATAGCTTTAACACTTGAACTTGAAACAAGGTTTCTTAAAGTATTAAACACATCCTAGATCTACCCAATTACAAGTAAAGTGTGTTTTGTTAAAGGATTAGCCAATTACATAAAATAGTGATGTATGTTCCTAACATTGAATCACATATGTCCTAACAATTGTAATGGTTGATTTTGTTACACTATTAAGTTTTCAATGTCCACTGTATAGCCATTTCTATTTTATTTCTTACTCCTTTTGACCACCTTTTTATTTTTCAAATAACGGTTTGTTAGGACATATGTAGTTCAAGTTGTGAACATATGTTGTTATTTTATGTAATTGGCTTATCCTTAGACAAAACGCACTTTACTTGTAATTGGGTAGATCTAGGATGTGTTTAACACCTCAAGAAACAGTGTTTCAAGATTCAGTGTTGAAGCCATCAAAGTTTGTCCAAGAAACAAGCAAGGAAGTGCAAGTTACTAAAGCTCGACACCTACCTCGACACATGCATCTATCGAGCTTTAAGAAGCTGTTTTGCCCCGAGCCTCGACAGCTTCTCGACAGATCCTCGACACCTCTATCTGTCGAGAATTAAAGAAAACAGATTTTCAGTTCTGTTTCAAGTCCAGTCCGTGAATGTGTCTTTGGGACTTCTTTTCTCCTAACCCTAGACATATAAAAGGATTGTTTTAAAGGCCGTAAAAGAGGATGCAAGTTGCACAATCATTGAGAACTTCTTGTTCATGCAATTTGTGATCTGAACGACAAAGTTCATGCCCTAGTTCATCTCTGATGATTTGAAGAACTTTGCAGCGAACAACTCTCTCTCTCTAGTTGGTGTTTAAAGTCGCGTACTAGGATCCGCACATTTGGTTAGTCACGTACTTGGGAGCCATGCATTGAAAAGGAGAAACTGTCACTACAGAACAAGTCCAATTGGGTATTGGGGTAAGAGTTCAACTGTAGGTTGGTAAGGTACTTGGGATTCCTTTCTTGTAACTGCTTGTTGTGATAATAGTGGAGTTTCAGGAGTTGTGACCTTAAATCACCCGTTGGGGTTTTTGCCGTTAGGGTTTTCCCCATTCGTAAACAAATCACCGTGTCTTTTATTTTCCGCTACATTACTTAGTTTTAGTGATTTGTTTGTGCTGCCACGTGATATTGCATGTTAATTTGATTAATTAATAACTGGGCTAATTAATTAATCTAAGTTACCACAAGGGGTCAACGTGTTTGTGGCCTGTCAAGTGGTATCAGAGCAAGCACACTCTGATTAAGGTTTAATCTTTTGTGTGTGATCCATTTGACCCCTGCTGTCATGGATAGAAGTCAGTCTCTTATTTGAAGAGATCTGTAATATCAAATACATCTTGTTTTTCTAATCTCTTTTCTTTGAGTGTCTCAGAAAATACAAGATTATTAGAAAGGATCCAAAATACAAGATTGCATCCATGATTATTAGAAAGGATCTCAGTTTATACAATCAGGAACTATACTGTCTCAAAATCAAAATGTGCAAAGGAGTTTGTCTGAACAGAGTTAAAGTTAAAGGCCTAGTTCGAAAAAGGCAGATGAGAGAAGACACCATTCCCACTAATTTGTTGTCTAAGCATGAAGTGTGTTTCATGATGAAGTCCGCCTTTAAAGTGATGGACACATGCTTGTGGTACCTTGACAGTGGTTGCTCAAGACACATGACTGGAGACCGATCCCTCTTCAGAGTCTTCGAGTCTAAGAAAGGTGAAAATGTCACTTTTGGTAATGGGAGCAAATCACAGATAAAAGGGAAAGGAATTATCTCTCTACCCGAACTACCAGACATTGCAAATGTTCTCTATGTAGATGGTCTAAGAGTGAACCTTCTGAGTATAAGTCAGATATGTGATCAAGACTTCATGGTGTTATTCTCCAAAGGAAAGTGTCTTGTTATGGATGAGTTTGGAAAGAAACTCATAAGTGGTGTTCGTACTCTAGACAACTGTTAGGGATTGGTACCTGATGCTGATATTGTTTGCAATAGTATTCGGTTGCCAAATGAATACTTGTGGCACCAAAGGATGGGACATGCTGGTTACAATCATCTTTCTATTGTATCTAAGCATGAATCGGTTCTAAGGATGCCGAAGCTGAGTAGGCTGAACAATGTTGTGTGTGGACCATGTTAACTTGGGAAACAGACGAAAGCTAAGCATCCAAGCACTCAGACATCAGCTACATCTAGACCCTTGGAGCTATTGCATTTAGATTTTATGGGTCCTACGATAACCGAATCTCTTGGAGGTAAGAGATACATCATGGTTGTAGTAGATGACTTCACGAGATACACTTGGGTCATTCTTCTACGATCCAAGTCCGATGCTCTTGAGCACATTGAAGCACTGTGTACAAGACTGCAAAATGAGAAGAACCTGAAAATTGACCAAATTCGAAGTGATCATGGTAGGGAATTTGAGAACTCATACATGGAGTCATTTTGCACAAGATCAGGTATATCTCAAGAATTCTCTGCTCCTATTACTCCTCAGCAGAATGGTGTAGTATAAAGAAAGAACAGGGTTATCCAAGAAATGGCTAGAGCCATGCTGCACAGCAAGGATGTGGCTAGAAATTTGTGGGGAGAAGCAGTCAATACTGCATGTCACACGGTGAACAGAGTGTACTTCAGACCCGGCACCAAAAAGACTCCATATGAGTTGTGGAAAGGAAAAAAGCCAAATGTAAAGTATTTCATAATTTTTGGAAGTACTTGCTTCATCCTAAAGGATAGAGAGAATGTGGGGAAGTTTGATTCCAGAAGTGATGAAGGGATATTTCTAGGATACTCTTCTACAAGCAAGGCTTATCGGGTATACAACAAAAGAACCATGAAGGTCATGGAAACAGTGAATGTTGTTATTGATGAGTCTTCAGATGTTAGTTTTGAGAAAGTTGATGAGGAACTCCCTAAAGAAATTCTTCCTCCAGAACCTAGGAGAGCTCCGGAACTCATGGAACAAGAGCCTACATCTCCCAGTACTCTTGGTACTCCAAGTATTGCAGAAGAGTCAGCAGACATGCCTACATCACCAGATTCTGAGTGTCATGAAGACAAAGGACCCTCCTCCAGAATCAAATTAAACCATCCTCCAGAAACTATTGTGGGAAATATGAATGAACTCACATTGCGGAAATGCACAGTTGATAAGTGTGTTGCTAACTTTGTGTCATACTCGTGTTATTTGTCACAGGTTGAACCCACTAAAGTTGAGGAAGCGTTTCAGGATGAAAGTTGGGTAGAAGCAATGCATGATGAACTGCTTCAGTTTCAGAGGAATGATGTGTGGACTTTAGTCCCTAGACCGGAGGGCGAGCATGTCATCGGCACCAAGTGGATATTCCGAAATAAGATTGATGAGGAGGGCAATGTAATCCCCAACAAGGCTCGACTTGTAGCTCAAGGATACACTCAGATGGAGGGAATAGACTATGATGAAACATTTGCCCCAGTTGCTCGCATGGAGTCCATTAGAATCCTTCTCGCTTTAGCATGTCACTTGAAGTTCAAGCTATATCAGATGGATGTGAAAACATCCTTCTTGAATGGATTGCTTAAAGAGGATGTCTATGTGGCTCAACCTAAAGGTTTCATTAATCCACACTTTTCGGATCACGTGTTGTACCTCAAAAAGGCCCTTTATGGATTAAAGCAAGCACCTAGAGCTTGGTATGACCGGTTGACTCAATACTTGATATCCTATGGGTTCACACGAGGAAAGGCTGATCAAACTCTCTTCATCAAAAGAAAAGCTGGTGAGCTGGTAGTTGCTCAAGTCTATGTTGATGATATCATCTTTGGATAAGCTAAGGATGAGCTTGCTTAAGACTTCTCAAAACTCATGCAAGCTGAGTTCGAGATGAGTATGATTGAAGAGCTGTCTCACTTCCTTGGACTACAGATTCGTCAACAAGATTCAGGTATATTCATCTCTCAATCTAAATATGCTAAGAATCTTCTGAAAAAGTTTGGTTTGGAATCTGCTAGTTCTGTTAGAACCCCCATAAGCCCAAATGTTAACTCACTGTTGACATGTTAGGTAAAAGTGTAGACTCTTTACTTTATAGAAGCATGATAGGTAGTCTTCTTTACCTTAATGCTAGTAGACTTGACATTAGTTACAATGTAGGAGTGTGTACTAGATATCAGGCTAATCTCAAAGAGTCATATATGACTGCTTTAAAAAGAATCATAAAGTATGTCAAGACTACTGCCAACTTTGGTGTGTGGTATAGCAAAGACACAAATAATATCTTAGCTGGTTATTCTGACGCTGATTGGGCTGGGAATGTTGATGATAGAAAGAGTACTTCAGGGGGTTGTTTTTATGTGGGTAATAATTTGGTCTCTTGGATGAGTAAAAAGCAAAACTCCATCTCATTATCCACTACTGAAGCTGAGTACATCGTTGCTAGTAGCTGTTGCACCCAACTCCTATGGATGCAAAAACTCCTTCATGACTATGGTATTTGTCAAGAACATCTCACTATCTACTGTGATAATACCAGTGCCATCAATATCTCTAAGAATCCGGTTCAACATTCTCGAACTAAGCACATAGAGATTCGACATCACTTCATTAGGGAGCTTGTCGAAGATGGTGTTCTCACCCTTGAGTTTATTCATACGGATGACCAAAAGGCTGATTTGTTCACCAAACCTCTGGATAGCAAACGTTTTGAATTCCTTCGTCAAAACATCGGTGTCATCTCCATGGATTGATCTCCTTCTATCTTTCTTCTTCCTCATGCACTTGAGTCTAGTTTTATGCATTGTTTTGCTTTCTTTAACCTGTTTTTATTTGTGTGTTTTCAACTTTATGTTTTATTTTTGCTCTTCTGATAAAAATAAGAATAAAAAAAAATTGAAAAATTGAAAAATACAAAAACAGTGTATGTTTGTGTGCATTGGTTCATGTGAACTTTTGAAATGGCCATTGAAACAGAGTTTTCTAAACTTTGTATCACCTGTAGCTTAGATGAGCATTATTCTGCACAACTAAGCAAGTGAGCTTTGTAGCTCTTTATTTGTGATGAGTAAGGTTGAGTGATCTCTTCTTCTTAACACTCATATCACTCTTTTTGACGGGTTGAACTAGAAAATCCTAAGAGAAGGGCATAAATAATCATCTCACCACTGTTACTCGCCAATCATAATATGACATCTGTATGCTTCGGCATAGCAAAAGTGCAATGTCAATGACATTTGTATGTTTCGGCATAGCAAAAGTGCAATGTCAAAAGCTTAATATAATTGGGTATTTCTTTTCTTTCTCTTATATGCCCATGCATGATAAGCTTAATAAAAGAAAATATGCAAAGAAATAAAAAAGCAAAAAGATCAAAAATGCTTTAAAATATGGTTGCAAGCGTGTTTTTTAGGAGATGTGGGAGTTATAGGATGTACCTCAAAGGTGATAGTCCCCATCAAACAGTTATGATTGTGTGTGAGTTAAAGTGATTTTCTCATATCTCAAATCGTCATAACATTGAGACACTTATGCAATCTTGCGATGTTTTCACACACAACACGCAATATTCTTTGCTATTCTTGATACATGTGCAGGTACAATGTGATTTGGCCATCACAAGGTTTACATGTGTTAATGTGTGCTCACTAAACTGTCTTAACTTGTTTTTGAAAGATAAAATTGGTTAGACTTGTTTAGTGTGTGTGCGTGTTTTGAGATATATGTGCATCAAAATTCTTGTTGAGAGATGATTTTGAGAGCTTAATGTGTTGCTTGGATCTTTGGTTGAGTTTCATGCATGATTGGATTCATGTCTGTGTTTTTCCTCTTTTGAAAAACTGTTTTTAAAGGCATCTCGACACTTCCTCGATACCTCTCGACACCTAGCTGTCAGTCGAGCTTCTTAGACTTTTTCTTATCGCAGTCTCGACACATATCTCGACACCTTGTGGATCGATCGAGAAACTTTCTGTCTGCTCGATAGCTTCTCGACAGCTTCTGGATCGATCGAGGTTCCTTCATGGTTGATCCTTGTTTCTCGACACATGACCTCGATAGCTACATCTGTCGAAGTGTAAGTTCTTGATAGCTTTCTCGATAGCAGGATCGATACCTCTCGATACCTGTAGCTATCGAGAATTACTAAGAGTGTATATATTGATTCTTCGCGATTTCTCTGTCATTTCGCTCGACCTCTCTTTCTTGATAGAACATATTTTCTCTCTCAAAACACTTCTCTCTCCCTCCAAACCTCTTCCAAGGCCTTCTCAAGTGTTTTTCTCGATCCTCATCACTTGGTAAGCATCTTATCCCTCATTATTCATGCATTTCATGTTTTTAAAACCCTAGGTTTTGGTGTTTTTGAAAATTTTTGGGATTTTTCAAAATTATTAAGGTTTTCATGAAATTGTTGGGTTGGTTTTATAGATTTGATCTTCAAAACCACATGCATTGCATCACATGAGCATTCTAATTGTATTTTCATGCATTTAGATGTTTGCCTTTTTGTTGTGTGCTATTAGGTTTGGATTGGGCTAAGCCCATGATGTTTTTATGTTGCATGTCACATGTTCATGCATTTTTCCATGCATACGTTCTTTCTTTTCAATATTTATCTTCCAATATTGAACTACTTGGAACTTTTTTGTGCGTCTCTTCTTCTTCCCCCTCTCTATGTTTGCGTTAGTAGTGTCTATGGCACCTAAACGTAAGTCCATTCCATCCCAGAACCCTCTGCATTCTAAGGGATCGTCTTCTTCCGATTCTACTCCACTTTCTATCTAGTTCCGTGATGAGAAAGCCCATAAGGAATTCCGGGAGAACTTTTCTAAACGAGGTGTTCATTCGGAACGCCACGTTGTCCTGGCAGACTTTGCCGACACCGACCTTCTCGATGTCATACACAGTTTGGCTTGGGAGTCACTGTGTGACGTCCCGGTCACATGTCCACTCGTGCTGATACAGGAGTTTTACTCCAATATCCACGGGATCGATTCTTCAGTACCTCTTTTCTACTTTAGCGTTCGAGGTACACGCTTTGCAGTCACTCCGGAGTTAATCTCTGAGGTGCTTCATGTCCCTAGGGTTGATCATCCTGATTACCCTAGTTGTGAGCGTCTATAGACTGTGTCCAAAGACGAGATGATCTCGGCGTTCTGTGAGCGTCCTTCCTCTTGGGGAGATCATATGTATACACCATGGCGACCTTTTGCTAAAGGTCCTCGTTTCTTTAACATGGTGATGACCTTTGTTTTGCACCCACTTTCTCACTACAACTCTATCACAGAGCCTCGTGCTTAGTTTTTGTTGTCCCTCCTAGAGGATCTCTCTATAGACTTTCCTTCACACTTTATCTTTTCTGTCATCGATGTCTATAGAGATACGGTCACCCGTGATAAGCTCATTTTCCCTTCTGCTATCACGAGGATTCTTCGCCGTTTTTTCGTTCCATTCCTTTCGTCCGATCCTTACCATGTCATGTCTGCCATAGACGCCGCTATCGTAAAACGGAGCGAGGCACAGTTTCGATCGAGACAGTCCGAGGGTGCCTCTCCTTCCTCCCGTCCGACTACCTCCAGATCAACTCGAGTGTCTGCTGCTTCTTCCTCGGGTGATGTCACCTTAGGAGACATCATGGCGCAGCTTCAGCGCATGGATGCTTGCCTAGATACACTCTCCATGGAGTTGTATCAGGTGAATATTCGTGTGGGTCGCATCGCCAGGCGACAGGCGACCATAGGCGGCTTTGCTCTAGAGGCTTCTCCTCCGCCACCTCATGTGTCGACTGAGACTAAGGCTGATGATGATGGTGATGACGATGATGCTTCTGAGGATGATGATGATGGAGATGCGAGCTCTTCTGCTGAGATGTCTACATGACACTCTGCCCTTTGTCACTCGTGACAAAAAGGGGGAGTAGTTTTGGTGGTTTGGTATGAGAGTAGTCATGCTTAGGGGGAGTGTTAGCATAGGACATTTTTGATAGGGGGAGTGTGGTTTGAGGGATGTAGTGAGGTGATCATATGTATTTTTTTGTTTTCCATCCTTTTAGAGATACATTGATCATGTATTGACATACATTGTACTTCTTTTCTTGATATATATGATGATGTATG
This sequence comes from Castanopsis chinensis, assembly GCA_032878915.1. Classification (NCBI taxonomy): domain Eukaryota; kingdom Viridiplantae; phylum Streptophyta; class Magnoliopsida; order Fagales; family Fagaceae; genus Castanopsis; species Castanopsis chinensis. The sequence goes on from JAVQMG010000130.1 coordinate 10,477,810, forward strand.
TTTCTTTCACCTACCTTTACATGTGTTGTTTCTTTTCTGTCTTTATACACATGTTTCTTTACTTGTACACAATCTATTATTTCTGTTTCACACAAAGATGCCTTGATGTGTTTTGTTTATAAGTGTTTCAGAAATACAGGTTGTCAAAGTCTACTTGCCATAAACTCTCTTCTTGCAAAGTTTTTCAAGAGTTTGTGTTAGGATAGATTTTACTGTATGGAACAATTGAAGTATGAGTTGAGTGATTTATGACTTTTCTCATATTTTCATTTGTTTGTTGTGGTTTTGTCACAGATTGCCAAAGGGGGAGATTGTTAGGACATATGTAGTTCAAGTTGTGAACATATGTTGCTATTTTATGTAATCGGCTTATCCTTAGACAAAACGCACTTTACTTGTAATTGGGTAGATCTAGGATGTGTTTAACACCTCAAGAAACAGTGTTTCAAGATTCAGTGTTGAAGCCATCAAAGTCTGTCCAAGAAACAAGCAAGGAAGTGCAAGTTACTAAAGCTCGACACCTACCTCGACACCTACCTCGACACATGCATCTATCGAGCTTTAAGAAGCTGTTTTGCCCCGAGTCTCGACAGCTTCTCGATAGATCCTCGACATCTCTATCTATCGAGAATTAAAGAAAACAGATTTTTAGTTCTGTTTCAAGTCCAGTCCGTGAATGTATCATTGGGACTTCTTTTCTCCTAACCCTAGACATATAAAAGGATTGTTTTAAAGGCCGTAAAAGAGGATGCAAGTTGCACAATCATTGAGAACTTCTTGTTCATGCAATTTGTGATCTGAATGACAAAGTTCGTGCCCTAGTTCATCTCTGATGATTTGAAGAACTTTGCAGCCAATAACTCTCTCTCTCTAGTTGGTGTTTGAAGTCGCGTACTAGGATCTGCGCATCTGGTTAGTCACGTACTTGGGAGCCGTGCATTGAAAAGGAGAAACTGTCACTACAGAACAAGTCCAATTGGGTATTGGGGTAAGAGTTTAACTGTAGGTTGGTAAGGTACTTGGGATTCCTTACTTGTAACTGCTTGTTGTGATAATAGTGGAGTTTCGGGAGTGGTGACCTTAAATCACCCGGTGGGGTTTTTGCCGTCAGGGTTTTCCCCATTCGTAAACAAATCACCGTGTCTTTTATTTTCCGCTGCATTACTTAGTTTTGGTGATTTGTTTGTGCTATCACGTGATATTGCATGTTAATTTGATTAATTAATAACTGGGCTAATTAATTAATCTAAGTTATCACAAGGGGTCAACGCGTTTGTGGCCTGTTACGGTTATTAATTAATTTTTGATTTCATTTCTTTTTTGCCTCCTTCATTTATTTTCTATTACTTTGTATTCCCTTGCTAGTTGTAAATTTTATGATTATCAATACGAAAGAGATATCATGGATGAATTAAATAGGTATATATGTAGTTATACTAGTGGTATGTCAAAGATTTTGTTTTTTTCTTCTTTTGAATTTTTAAGGAAATATGAATGGCATTCTCTAGTTTGATCTCAATCAATTAAGATATCCATAATATATTAACGGAAGTAATAATGAGCCTTAAATTTTCTTTAATGTATGAAGTGGTTAGGTTAGTGATATGTCAAAGTTTTTATAAAAAAATTTTAAAAATAATTCTAGGGAAATGTAAAAGGCCTTTTTTTGAAAAAAGAAGAAAAGAAATTGTTTTAATTACCTTGTATGTAAATTTTATTATTAAGCTATAAACATCTAAATTAAAGTAGATGAATATATAAATGCAAAGTTATATGTAAAGTTACAACCGCACAAGATAAATATGTATAGATAATATTCTTTTTGTTTTTGATTATTCATGAATCATTATTTCATTGTTTACTTATAAATATCTAAACTAAAGTTTTTTTTTTTTTTTTTTTCTGAAAAAAATATAAATTAAAATAGATGAATATGTAAAGGTAAAATTATATGAAAAGTTAAAACTATCCAAGATGAACGTTTAACCACTAGTAGATATGTGCTTTTTGATGACTAAAAGTATACTCGATTGCTCTAGCTAGAACTACATAACTATGCAAATATTGTTGTGAGTGGTTCCATCATTTGCAAATTATCAAGTTTGGTGGCCTTACAAAACAGATATTTCATTTTGCAAAAAACTTTACATGAACTCCTCTTTTTTGACAACTTTTTTTTTTTTTCTTTTTGCTAAAACAGCTTAAGAATATTAAGACTTAAGTTAACACGTATGGTAGTTGTGGAACATGTCAATGATATGAAAAATAGAAAGGTTTAAATATTTAAAAAGCATTTTTAGCATATTGTAATATAAAACATTTTTTTCTCAATATTTTTATGTAACTTTTCTCTTAAGATGAATATTGTTGGCATCCTTTAAAGATGATACATAATATTTTTGAGAAGAAGAAGAAGAAGCAAACACGATGCTAACACATAATATAAAATTATTAAGTTTACGCGATTTGAATTTATGGCAAAAAAAATTAATGTATCTATGATAGAAGTTTTTATCTAAATGATATATAGTAGTTCATATTTTTTTTAGTCTTGATTCAAAAAATTAATTCTTAATAGCCTTTTATGTCTACAAATTGCTCAATCTATAGGCCTAAACATATTCAAAGAGTGCTATCTAAATTATAAATTATAAGACTCTTTATCACACAAATATTTTGAGTCCCCCAATGTATCATAGAGGAAGACAGGTTTGTCTCCAACCATTTTCTTGATTTGTGTTGTATAATTTAATAATCTGGAGGATGTGACTAGATTTAAATGTTGAATAAAATAAGATGGGAAGAAAAAAAGAGTAAAAATAAAATATATAACAATAAACATCAAATTATCCAAGTCATTCTATATAATATAATAACATTATATTGTTATATATTATATGTATAATACAGTAGGATAATACTTAATCAAAGAGAATATAAAAGATAACAACTTAAAACACAAAACTAAATTGCATCAACCTAATGTAGAATTCTAATTGCATAAACTAGGTTTAAAACACTAGTATTACTATTTTCGTATGTGTTCTAATAAGTATTATTGTTTCCTAAAAAAAAAAGTAGAATTCTAATTAACACAAAAATTCATCAACCTAAAGAATTGATGCAATAAAGAAAATCTAACAAAAAATGAAAAAAAAAATTTGAGTGAGAGAGAGAGAGAGAGAGAGAGAGAGAGAGAGAGAGAAGTAACCTTTTTTGTATGAGAAAACTATGCATAGAATGAAAAAGAAAATGTCAAATTTATAGTAAGATGTTGAGAACAAGAAGAGTCAAAATAAAGGAAGATAAAAAGGTAGAGAAAAAAAATGATATTAAGGTAGAAAGTATTGAGGAGATGAAAAGAAAAAAGGGAGGGAGAGTTTTGGAAATTTCATAATAAAAATTACGGTTAAAAGAATTTTAATTTTTAAATAATGGAGTTTTTAAGTCACCTTAAATGAGAAAATTTTAAAAAAAGTATATAAGAAAAATTGGAAACAAAAAATAATGATATGGCTGCTGATGTAGCTTAGCGTGAGTATAACAACATTAAATACTACGCTTCAACTTTTACTAGTCGCTAACTTGTGCTATGCATGGGAAAGTCTAGCAATTATATTTTAATATATTATACATATTTGTTTTCTTTATTATTTTTTTTGTTAGATATTTGTTTTCTTTATTAAGTGCTAATAAGTCAAAAAATGTCAATTAATTTCATATTAACTTGATATAATATTATATATGTTATCTCTAGAGTATATATGAACAAATAAATCAAGGTTAATAGTAACTTGAGGGTTATTTCATAGGTTCATATAACAATTTCCACGCTAAAAATGCAATAATATAACAACAAAAACTCACATACAGATAAATACGAAAATAATTTGTTTATGCTTGTATGCTTCCACTTCTCATGGATGGAAATCTTCATTACTGTATACGGTTGTATCTCTATATTTCTATATATTATGCAGAGGGATTGTATTTTTGTATGATGTATTCTCATTTTTCACCTCAAGGCAAAGTTAAACATGGGCCTAAAGAGCAACCAAAAGTTGTTTTCAGGCCCTTAGCAATGTTCTTTCTTTTCCATGGTACCCTAGATACTCCCAAGAGTGCAACTTATATGCCTTAAAAAGGAAATAGCTTATTAACTTCCTTGACAATAATAAACAATAAAAAAGACCTCCCCATGAAAATGTCCACTTAAAAAAATAATAATCATATTCTTTAGTTTCACTAATCCGTAGTTGAAGAGAAGTGAGGGTTTAATATTAGAGAATATACCTTTTCCACTAGTTTCTTCCTTCACCCTTTTAACAAAATCCTCCATCTTGTAATTGATACAAACATTAGCTCCACGATCCTTGCAAACAGCTAATTTTTCGTCGTTCCCTGCTAAACACAATCTAAAATATATCATACATGGAATCTAAACTTATGCATGTATTAGAAGAAAAGTGATATTGTATTGTCAGCAACAATACTGAAGTGCAAATGTACCAATACTCCCGCGAAAGTGAAGTTTTAATATTCATCCGTTATGCATTGGAGGTACCATATATCATAAGACGTTAATACTATCATCAATCACATATATTTTCTAACTTCTCTTATCAGAGATATTTTAGATTTTATGGGGGAAAATTAAAAGAGAAAATGTGTGTGTGTGTGTGTGTGTGTTTTTTTATTTTTTTATTATTATTATTATTTTTTTAAATTTAGAAAGAGCTACAACAACAACCTTCTCACTTGGACCATGTTGTCCTTTCTTTTATGGTTGTAGTCAATGAAATCAACAATAAGCAAGCAAGAATTTTAGTTCAAGTTAATCAAATGATGTGTGTGAAGAGGGGATTCCACTCATCATATCATAACTTAAAGATTACTTCTAAACATCTCTGTCATGTTAGTGAAGTTAGCAACAGAAACTTGGAAAGAGAACAAATTTTTGATAAAATAGTATTGAAATTACTACAACTTGAATCCACCCAAAAATTACCCCCATGACAAACTAAACACTTTACAATTGAACAGATACAACATGGCCTCCTTTAATAATACTATGCCACTGAACACCCTTGCATTTTTCTAAATCCATATATATATATAGGCAGCCCAAGCCAACTGAATAATGAGGAATTACAATTAGGATGTAACCAACTAAGATTTGAGGACTAATTTGTACATGAGTTTTGACATCAGACATGATTTATATCTATTTATAAACCAATATGCCACAAATTGGGAAAAAAATCTTAAAAATGATTAACTTCAAGAAAATTTCTAAAATTAGAATGTAGCATAAAACCAAAAATGCACAATCCAAACATAAATCAAAACTTGTAGGAATGAGCATTTTTTTTTTTTTGAGAAATGGAATGAACACATTAGATAGTCCAAACAATTATATTTCCACTATTCAAAACCAAGACAGCATATCTTTAGTCTACATAATGCAAAAATGCACACCTCAGGTACAATGTTTAAGATATTTATGATTATTGTGATAAATAAAAGTAAATAAACATAAATATAGAACTTAGTGGGCCATCATCAAATAGTTCATGACAGTTCATCTATACTATAATTCCAACACCTGTATAGGCTTGTAAACTAACATAAGTGCAAAAATGTCAAGTAAAACTAGTTGCTCTTAGAGGCATTTTGTTGAACACCTAGTAGATATAACCAAGAAATAGAACTTGGTTAATCTAGAGGTGTTGTAATAGAGGGAAGCAATATTTTTAGTACCTAAAAAATATTTAGAATAATGGAACCTACAAATTAGATACATATTGATACCTCCTATTAGAAGCAATAAGATTTTGATCTTCACTATTTACATCAAAAGAAGAATTGCTAAGCATGAAAAGCCATAAAATGTTGGCTTCAAGAAGATTTATATGCTTACACAACAGTGGTGATGAACAACAGAAAAGGCTAACTGTTATAATAGTACTTTTTTTTGCCTTGCTTCTACTTCTCTATTTCATCAATAGACATGGTCTCTATTTCAAGTAATTTTGCCTCAACATTGCATGTGAAGGCTGTGGCGAACCCTAGGAGTATATTTCTACAGGGAGTAAGGAAATCAATTAAGATAGCCCATTTAGTTTCACACTCTATTGTCTCTGCATCTTTGTACTACATCAACCCCTCTAATTCACCAAGCCTGAAAATTGTCTTTTAAAATTATATACCAGATGGCTAGGACCAAGTCCAAGTTCAATGTCAATCCCACAACCAATACTCAAGCAAATCAGTAAAAGTCTCCAAGGTATGACCTTACATTAACATACCCACAGTTCATTTCCAAATTTATGCTCAAGAACACCAAGCCACCTCTAAATTAGACCCAAATTCATTCTCAATGAAAAATTTTAAATTCCTATTGTGAGGGAATTTTTGGATGTCTTTCCTAATGATCTACTTGGGTTGCCCCCAGATCGTGAGATTGAGTTCTCTATTGATCTGCTTCTAGGTACTGCACCTATTTCTAAGGCATCATATAGAATGGCACCCACAGAGTTGAAAGAACTTAAGGAGCAATTGGTAGAATTGTTGGACAAGGGGTTTATTCGCCCTAGTGCCTCATCTTGGGGAGCTCCAGTTTCATTTGTCAAGAAAAAGGATGGGTCTATGAGGTTATGCATTGATTATCGTGAGCTTAATAGAGTCACCATTAAGAATAAATATCCTTTGCCTCGTATTGATGACCTATTTGATCAGTTGCAAGGAGTACAAGTCTTTTCTAAGATTGGTCTTCGTTCTGGTTACCACTAGTTGAAGATTAAGGGTGAGGATATACCAAAGATGGCCTTTCGGACTAGATATGGTCATTATAAATTTTTGGTCATGCCGTTTGGATTAACTAATGCCCCTGTTGCTTTTATGGATTTGATGAATAGGGTATTTCATGAGTACTATTGATTTGTCATTGTGTTCATTGATGATATTTTGATTTATTCTAAGAGTCAAGAAGAGCATGAAGAACACTTGAGGATTGTTTTACAGAATCTAAGAGAAATGAAGTTGTATGCTAAACTGAAAAAATGTGAATTTTGGTTGAATTAAGTGGTGTTCTTGGGTCATATGATATCTAAGGATTGAATTATGGTGGATCCTAATAAGATAGAAGCTGTGGTTAATTGGAATAGGCCTACAAATGTGAGTGAGGTTAGAAGTTTCTTGGGCCTTGCTGGTTATTATAGAAGATTTGTAGAGGGATTTTCCCACATTGCAGCTCATTTGACACAATTAACTTGAAAGAATGTTAAATTTGAGTGGGAGGAAGAATGTGAGAAAAGCTTCCAAGAGCTAAAACGGAGGCTGGTCACAACTCCAGTGTTAACTATTACTTCAGGTACAGGGGGTTTTGTCATTTATAGTGATGCTTCTCATAAGGGACTTGGTTGTGTGTTGATGCAAAATGGGAAGGTTGTGGCTTATGCCTCTCGTCAGTTGAAAAATAATGAGAAAAATTACCCCACTCTTGACTTGGAATTGGCTGCAGTTGTTTTTGCTTTGAAAATTTGGAGACATTATTTGTATGGGGAAAGATGTGAGATTTTCACTGATCATAAAAGTTTAAAGTATTTCTTTACCCAAAAGGAGTTAAATATGAGGCAACGGAGATTGTTGGAACTAGTTAAGGATTATGATTTTTCTATTAACTATCATCCTGGTAAGGCTAATGTTGTAGCTGATGCTCTTAGTAGAAAGGCTTCAAGTTTTTCAACTGCTTTGCTAACCACTCGAAAGGAAATTTTCAGGATCCTAAAAGGATGGAGATTGAGGTTGTTATGGGCCATTCTAAGGCCTACCTGGCTAGTTTGAGTGTTCAACCAATTTTGGTGGAAAGAATTAAATTGTCATAGGCCGATGACCCACATTTAAAGAAAATTATGGATGAGGTAAGTAGTGGAAAGAAATCTGAATTTTCTATTTCTGAGGATGGTGCTTTCATATTTGGGAGTAGACTTTGTGTGCCAAATGATCTATTGATTAAAAAGGAGATTCTAGAGGAGGCTCACTGTTCCCCATATACAATCCATCCGGGTAGTACAAAGATCTTCGTGAAAACTTTTGGTGGAATAATATGAAAAGGGAGATTGCTTATTTTGTAGAGAAATGTTTGACTTGTCAGCAGGTTAAGGTGTTGCACCAGCGACCTTCAGGTTTGTTGCAACCATTTCCTATTCCCCAATGGAAGTGGGAGAAAATTTCTATGGATTTTGTTTCAGGATTGCCGAGATCTCCTAAGGGTCATGATGCTATTTGGGTGATTGTTGATAGAATGACAAAATCAGATCATTTTCTCCCCATTCGGGTGAACTACTCCCTTGATCAGTGAGCTTAGCTTTATGTTGAATTGATTGTGAGACTTCATGGAGTACCTACTTCTATTGTTTCAGATAGAGATCCAAGGTTTACTTCTCGTTTTTGGGGTGGTGTGCAAAAGGCCTTGGATACTAGATTGGATTTTAGCACGGCTTTCCACCCTCAGACAGATGGACAATCTGAAAGGACTATTCAAACTCTAGAAGATATGTTGAGAGTATGTGTTTTGGATTTTAAGGGGAGTTGGGCTAGTCACTTACCTTTGGTGGAGTTTGCTTACAATAATAGTTATCATTCAAGTACTAAAGCAGCACCTTATAAGGCTTTGTATGGGAGAAAGTGTAGATCCTCGATTTATTGGGATGAGGTGGAAGAACGAAAAATCTTGGGGCCAGAGATTATTCAGAGGACTTGTGAAAAGGTAAATATGATTCGTGATCGACTACGAGCTGCCCGAAGTAGACAAAAGAGCTATTATGACATTAAAAGGAAGGCTTTAGAACTTGAAATTGGAAATAAAGCTTTCCTACAGGTTGCACCTATGAAAGGAGTAATAAGGTCTGGTAAAAAGGGTAAGTTAAGCCCTAGGTTTGTAGGGCCTTTTGAGGTCTTGGAGAGAGTGGACGAAGTTGCATATAGAATTGCCCTACCACCGGCCTTGTCAAGAATTCATAATGTTTTCCATGAGTCTATGTTGAGGAAATATATTCTTGACCCTTCATATGTTTTGAGCTATGAGCCCCTTTAGATTAGAGATGACTTGTCATATGAAGAAGTTCCGGTAGAGCTTTTGGACCGTAAGGAGGAAGTATTACGCAATAGAACAATAGCTTGGGTAAAGGTGCTTTGGAAGAATCATTCAGTGAAAGAGGCATCTTGGAAGTGTCAAGATGATATGTTGTCAAGATACCCAAGCCTTTTTCAGGATCAAGGTACGTAAACTTTCAAGGAAGAAATTTTTATAAGAGAGGAAGAATGTCACGTCCCAGTCAATCAGAATTTTATTTTATTTTATTTTTTTTAAAAAGGGAAAGGTCAACTTTTTTTTGGGTTCCCATCGTGGCCCACCTAACCCTACTCTCCACCACTCATTTTTTACTTATCTCTTCTCTCTTTTGGCTGGCTCTCTCTTTTCTTTCTTTCATTTTCTTTCTTTTCTCTTCACTTAAACACAATCATTTCCCACACTCACCTCCCAGCCTCCACTCCAAACCACACCATCTCACCATCATTTTTCCGGCTAGATCACCGGAAAAATACTTAGGAACCCCTAAGCATCTTCATCATTTTATTTGAGGTAAAAATTTCTAATTTTTTTGGTGGGTTTTACACTTTTGCTTGAAGTTATTTTATCTAAGCTTTAATAATGATACCCATGTGATTTATGAGCACTGGAAGTGATATTTATGTGTTTTTATGTATGGGTTTTATATTGGTGGAATTATTTGATGAGTGGGTATATAATTTGTACTAAAAATGGCTACTTAAGGTTTATGTATGGTGGAAAATTTAGGGGTTTTAAGTTATAACATGTGATGGTTGGTAAATTTAATTCTTTTCCATTGCCATTGGGTTTATTTGGAGTTAGTTGAAGTTCCAAATTTCTTGTCTTGGAGGATATTGTGATTTTTGCTTTCATGGGTCTCTTAATGATGTAATATAAATTTTATGGAAGCTAGTCATAATATTAGAGATGATATTATATGGGTTAACTTTATAAATTGGAGTTTATGCCTTGTGAATCAATTTGTTGAGAAACCTTGGAGGTGGAATATGTTAATATTGATAAGGTTAAATACTAGGCTTGCCTAATTAAGTGTTTATTTGGCAATTTCTAAATTGTGGCTAGATACAATTTCAAGCTCTATGCTTATTGTGATAGGTTTACTTGATATTGTTTTGGTTCTAGCTAATCTCCTTGGAGCTTGGTGAATTAGGATTTTGCGGTTGCGAGGTAAGTAGCTTTTTAATGGGATTTTTGAAAAATAATCACATTGCATAAATGTTGTTTTTGGGTTAGACACAGTTTTGGAAACTACCTATGGAAATTTCATTTTCCTAAAAGCTATTGTGTTGCAACATTAATATATATATATATATATATATATATATATATGAAAATGCATCATATTTGGTATTGCATTTGGGGAAATGCATGAATTTTTTACATGGAAAATATGAGCATCTTTTATTTAATGTTTGATAAGGAAATTATAGATTTTATGATTTATTAGAAAATATAAAGATGCTTATCTTGTCTTGTTATTTGGAAATAGATGTAAAAATCTTTTTAACAAGAATGAAGTTGAAAACCTTACAAACATTGTGGAAGTTAGATTATTTAAGGTTTTCTTGAAATTACTTAGGTATAAACTATGTATTTGAAAGTAATGTAACCTGTGAGCTTTATGTAGTTTTAATACCATGCCATGTGTGATTTCTCGGTGATCACCCGATTTGGTTTTTGTAGTCTTTGTGACAACGGAAATCAAATCCAGGTCAGTACCCTTTCACTTTGGATGAGGCGTTCTTCCCTGCTAACCATTCTTGTCCGTTGTGAATGGGTGGATTCCTTGACCGGTGTATGTGGTAGTGTGGTATATTTGTGATAAAATACCGAATGTTAGATTTTATGGTTTTGGAAATTATATTGTTAGTGCTCACAGATTATGGTATATAGTTTCAAAGTATTTACTTTGAGAAGCTTTATGTTTCATTATCTAATCATTCTTGTCATGTTATTATTATTATTATTGAAGATGAAACTTGTATTTCCCCCACCCCCATTAATTGTGCTACTGGGCTCTGTCTCATCCCATTATTTTTATAAACTTTTCATAGTAGGCAACAATATTTTGAGACAGCTTTTTGGTGGCTAATAATAGTTAGACTAACTACTGATGGAGGTTGAACTTTTGTAATGGAGTTATTAGATGATGTACATCTTAGAAGAGGATTGACTCATTCTTTTGTAAATTATAGTGGTTGTGATTGTATTCCCACTAATGGGACAGCTTGTTAATATGTAATTGTTTATTCAGACCTCTATTCTTTTGTGGCCAATGGTCCTTATAATTATGCTTAGAGCTTTGACTTACTTTGAGAGTATATTCAATGGAATTATTATGATAATTCTTGATGTTGGTACTTGATATATTTATGTGGATTGAATTGTCAATAAAGAAAAAAATTTAGAAGTTCTTAAGACGTCTTTGTCATGCTTTGGACCTATTGGGGTTTGGGGCGTGACACTATACCACCCAGAGTAAATACAAACCCAGTAGTACTCTTTCTACTATCAATATCATCAGTAAAGTCAGCATCTACATAACCCTGTAGTTTCAAATTTGCACCTGTGAAGCAACGACATGTATCTGATGAACCTCTCAGATATCTCAGAATCCACTTGACTACCTCCCAATGCTACATTTTTGGCCTACTTATGAATTTGCTCATAACTCACATTGCATGTGCAATGTCTGGCCTTGTATACACCATAGCATACATCAAGCTGGCGATAGCTGAGGCATAGGGCATCTTGCTCATATAGTCCCTTTCTTCTTCTGTCTTCGGTGACTTTTCTTTACTAAATTTGAAATGACTTTCCAAGGGTGTGCTCACTAGTTTAGCTTCATTTATGTTGAATCTGCTGAGAACTTTATTCACATATTCTGACTGTGAAAGTTTCAATGTACCATTAGCCTTGTCTCTAATGATCATCATACCAAGGATTTGCTTTGCAGCTCCCAAATCCTTCATTACAAACTGTTTTGACAATTGCTTCTTCAAATTATCAATCTCCTCAATGCTAGACCCTGCAATGAGCATATCCTCCACATACAACAGTAAAATAATGTAAGAATTGCCAAAAAAATTTAACATAGCAACAGTGATTAGCTTCACATCTTTTGAACCAACTCTATGCATAAAATTGTCAAACTTCTTGTACCATTGTTTAGGAGCTTGTTTTAGGCCATATAAGCTTTTTCTCAGTTTGCAGACTAGATTCTCTTATCCCTGAACAATGAACCCTTCTGGCTGAATCATGTAAATGTCTTCCTCTAAGTCACCATGAAGGAAAGCTGTCTTCACATCTAACTACTCAAGATGTAAATTTTCTGCAGCCATTATACCCAGTAGCAGTCTAATTGTTGACATCTTTATAACTGGAGAAAACATCTTTGTGTAATCAAAGCCCTGCTTCTCCTGGAACCCTTTAACAACTAATCTAGCCTTGTAATGTTTGCTACTGTCATGCCCATTCTTTATTCTGTATACCTACTTGTTTGGGCAAAGCCTTCTTTCTTGCTGGCAATTCAGTCAGTTCCCATGTCTGATTCCCCAACAAGGAATCCATCTCATCCTTCATGGCTAACTCTCACTTGCTTGAATTCTCATCTTGCAAGGCTTCATCATAGCATTTTGGCTCACCACCATAAGTCAACAGGAGATAATTTAGAGCGAGTGAATAATGCTGTGGAAGTCTAATGGTCCTGGAAGATTTGCGGACTTCAGCTATGGGTGCACTCTGGTCTACCTGTGAATCTACATTCCCCTTATCTTCTTCACTCATTTTTTAAACAGTGTTTTTAGTCAATTTATCTAAGTTGATATACTCAAATTTATCTTGATCTATCCCTGTAATATTTGGCACTACAGTTGACTTGTCCTTATACATAACCTATTCATTAAATATCACATTTTTACTTCTAATGGTTTTCCTGTTTTGCTCATCCCAAAACCTATAGCCAAATTTCTCATCACCATAGCCAATGAAAAAATATATTTTAGACTTTGCATTAAGTTTACTACGAGCATCAGAATCAATATGAACATAAGAAACATAACTAAAAACTTTTAAATGGGAAAACTTTACCTCTTTACTGCTCTAAACTTCCTCAGGAAGTTTGAACTCCATAGGAACTTATGGTCCTCGGTTTATCAGGTAAGTTGTAGTGCTAACAGCATCAGCCCAGAAAGTTTTTGGTAGACCGGCATGCAACCTCATACTCTTAGCACACTTATTGAGAGTTTTGTTCATGCGCTCAGCCACACCATTCTGCTGTGGTGTCCATCCTAATTCCTTGTGCAACACAATATTCACTGAACCCTCCATCTATGTACTCTCCTCCATTATCTGACCTCAAACATTTTACTTTCAAACCCGTTTCTGTCTCAACCATAGCCTTCCACTTCTTAAAAGTTTCAAATACATCATATTCATTTTTTAGAAAATAAACCCATACCTTTCTGCTTGAGCCATCAATGAAAGTGATGTAGTACTTTGAACCTCCAAGGGATGTAACCGGAGAAGGCCCCATAAATCAGTGTGAACTAGCTCCAATTTTTCAACCTTCGGTGTCCTACCAGTTTTCAAGAAGCGCACATTTTTTTGCTTTCCTAAGATGCAGCTTTCACACATGTCAAAATCAATAGACTTCAATTCTGGTAGCTTCCCATTTGACAGCAGCATCTCTATCCCTTTCTCACTCATGTGACTAAGTGTGTGGTGCCATAGGCTTATATCAGTACCTGCTTCAGCAACTGTAATTGTGTCTCTTGGACTTGAGGTCATATAGAGAGTACTAGTCTTCTTTCCACGAGCCAATACTCTAGCTCCCTTTGTAACCTTCCAAGTACCACCAACAAATAGTATTTCATGCCCTTCATCATCAAGTTGTCCAATAGAAATCAGATTCCTCCTTAGGTCAAGAATATGTCGAACCTTCTCCAGTAACCAAACAGACTCATTGGGCAACAATATCCGAAAGTCTCCCATACCCACAGCATCCAAAACTGAACCATCAGCTAAATACACCTTACCAAAATCACCTGCAACATAATTTTGTATGATTTCTTGGTGTAGAGTGGTATGAAATAAAGCTCCTGAGTCCAGAACCCAATCATCAAGTGGACTGTCTACTGCAAGAAGTAATGCATCCTATACCTCTTCTATTATAGCATTAGCAAAGTCATCTTCATTCTTCTTCTTAGGATTTTTGCATTGCCTCCTAAAGTGATCTGTTTTCCTACAGTTCCAGCATTGTACTTGTTGGCCTGATCTAGATTTACTTCTGTTCTAGTTAGAATTTTTTGACTTTGATCTGCCCCCCGATTTGAATTTCTATCATTGCCTCTGCCTCTTGTCTCAAGGTTTAGGGCAAAACCAAATCCTGAGGTTTCACCTGCATCTCCTTTGCGAACCTCCTCAGCCAGAATTAACTAGGTTAATTTGGTTGTGTTTAAGGGGTCTAAAAATGTACAAGTGGTATCAGAGCGGGTTAACTCTAGTGTTTAGATCTTTTGATCTAAGAGTTGATCCTTGATCCCTATTATCATGGAGAATTTGAAGTGTCTTTCTGCTCATGTTTGTGATGATTTGAATAAAAAGGACACTATTGTTTCTGCTAATCTTTTTGATGCTTGTGAAGCTCTTCGTAAGGAATTATCTAGATCTTTGAAAATTGCTAAGAAATTCAAGGAAAATTTAAAATTAGCTATTCTTGAAAAAGAGGAATTGGTTGTTAGATTAGATGAATCTAATAAAAAGAATGAATTTTTGAGAAATCAAATTTCCTCTCAAGATGAGAAGATGAAAAGCTTGGAACAAGAGTTAGTTGAATCTAAAGCTAAAATTGAAAATTTGACTAGTACCAAGCTTGCTGTTGATAACAGAAGTGTTTCTATTTCTCTTAAGCCTAAAGTTGAAAAAGTTTATATCCCTCCTTTCAAGAGGATTAATAAAGAAAAGGCTTATTTTGCTAGTCTAGACAAAGGTAAAAGTTCTAATGTAGATACTGAAGTTTCTAAACTTATGTCTAAACCTACTGTTAGAGGGCATAAGAAATCTGTTTTTGTGCCTACCTGTCACCTTTGTGGTGTTGTTGGTCATATTAGACCAAATTGTTCTTTGTTGAGGCAAAAACCAAAATTTGAGACTAGATTTGTTGTTAGGAATACTGATGTTCCTAAATTTGTTCCCGTTTGTCACTTTTGTGGTGTCTCCGGTCACATTCGTCCTAATTGTCAAAAATTGAAATTTAAAAATTCTGTGTTTCAATCTAGGATATGTGATGATATTTCTCCTGCCATAAGTCTAAATAAATTGCTTCATATTCTTTTGAAAAATTTGAGCCTGTTGGCTTGTGAGAGGAAATTGCAGGATTTCAGTCTTTTTCATAAGATTGGTGTAATCCCTCAAATACACTCAGCTTCTCATGAATTTTCACCTACAAAGCCGAAGACTTGTACTATATGGGTGAGAAAAGATTCTCTAAGGTGAGTGTTGTTGACTTGAACCTAATTAAATACTTTCAATTTTTTGTGGACATGCTTTCTTTTAGTTTTTGGTTGTTTTGATTATTCAAAAATCCAAAAACATTGAAAATTTTCAAAAAGACAAAAATATTTTATTTTGAGTCTTGTTTTATTTTTCTTCAGGTTTACATGAATTATGATATCTCTCTCTTGATTTAGAACATGTTTGACATTATGGAGAAACTTAAATAGTATGTGTTATATAAGTGCTAAGCTATTTCTAATTTTGTGTGAGTATGTACTAGTTTGTACATGTACTCATGGGTTAATTAAGAATTTGATATTTCTTGTTTGTGTACCCTCTATAGCTTAGTTAACCACTATCATGCATAGCTTTGTATTGTTCATTTAGCATAATGTGTGCTTTTTATTTTTAGTCATAAAATATTTTTTTTTGAAAATCCAAAAAGATTTTGTTTTTGTTTTGTTTTACATATCATGGATTTGTAATCAAAGTTGGCCAATTTATTTTTACATAACATGTTTATGTATTTGTTTAGCTTGGATGAGCTTATTTTTATTGCACTTTACTAGTTTGAGCTTTGTAGTGCATGTTGTGTGGGAAGATATTTATAGTTTTTGATCACTTTGTCTTGATCTTGAAGTCACATGCCTTTGATTTTCAGATTTGATCTTAATGAGAAAGGCATAAATAACTAACTCACCACTATTTACTAGCCAATCATGAACACCTTAGTGCATATCGTAAGATTTTGTGCTCGAGAAAGTGTAGCACTTGCACAAAAAGAACATAAGGTGTAGCCTCAGTTTAAATGCTAAAATTGGTGTGTACATTATTGGACCATAATTAAATCGGTCAAATAAAATTTGTGTGTAAATTATCCTGGCTAATTCTTAATAAGTTTTTGATCAAATAAAATTGGTGTATATATTATGAGGCAAATCAAGAAATTTACATGATTGCAAACTTTTATTCTAGGAGATGTGAGAGTTATATGATGTAACTCTTTGAGGAATAGTCTCTTTTAAATGTATGTGATGAATTTTGTAGAAATTGTGCTTAATTACTATTCACATATCATCTCACATGTATCTCAAACTCTTGCTAGTTGCACACATTACACAAGTTACTCTTTGCTAAACTTAGTACATAATATTGTGTGTGATCTTATTGTGGCCATCCAAGATTATGTAATCTATGGTGTTAGATGCAAAATATGTTTAAAGTTTGTGTTTTAAGGACAAATTGGTTAAAACTTTGTTTTGAAGTTCTAGGTTGAAAACCCATATTTTTGAAAAACTTTTAAACTTATTCTCATGCATTTCATCCATGAAATAACTTGGTTTGAGTGGTTTCTACAAAATCTTTTGCTGTTTTTCAAAAAATTATGTTTTCCAGAATTTTGATCGATCGAAGTTGTTTCTCGACCGATTGAAAATGTGTTAAAATTTTTGGTTAGCTTCTGCCTGACTCGATTGGTATTCGATCGATGCTCGACCGATTGAAACTATAAAATTTTTGGTTTTTAAGTTTTTGACTAAATTTTTTTTATGCATCATTTGTGTTTAGGATTCACATGCATTGCATTGTTTTTTGTATCCATCTTGTAGTTTTGTAGTCATATCTCTCATTGATTTCACACATAACACGCATACACTTTTCTAAATTGCGTACTCAACTTGATTTAAAAATTGATTGATTAATTTTTGAGTCCTTTGAACATTTTAGTATATGCTATTTTTTATGTGTGAACTGTAGAAAATATTTTTCTTAATAGATATGATGGATAATAAATGTGCTAATATTTTCTCTACTCATGCAACTATTTTTGGGTCACATAATGTCAAGTTTGCATTTATTAAAAGAGAGAATATTTTTTTCAAGTGAATCCTCAACTTAGTTTTTAAGTATGGTTTGTGTGTTTTTATTTATCCCCACCTCCTATATTTTCCCTAAAACTTTTTTTCCCAAAACTTGTTTTGTTTTTTCCTATTTTTATAAGGGGAGAAAAGTTTTTTTTTTTTTTTTTTTACCTTTGTTGTTCTTAGAGGGAGTTGTTGCTCTTCATAGGGGTGTTGTCTCTATATTTTATAGAGCTAAACTGTTTTATGTTCCCTTGGTTTTCTTTTTTCTCTCATGTTTACTGTCACTTTACTCTTTGCTTGAGTTGTCTTTGTCTATACTTGACAAAAAGGGGGAGAAATAGATGAAATGTGGGAATCCTGTTTGTTTTGTTTAAGGGGAGATAAAATTGTTTTTGAAAGGAGGAGAATATAAAAACTTTTTGATGTATCTAACTTAGGGGGAGAGTTATAATTTACTTTTGTTTTTATATTTTGTTTCATATTATTGTTTATATGTTTTTCTTTCCACACATGCGTTTATGTGTTTGTTGAGTGTTTTCAGGAAAGACAGGTACATTCTGATCAAGACATTCTACCTCTTCTTGCAACTTCTAGGTTAGGAGTCTTAGATTGGGATTTGTGATGTAATTGGGCATTTTATTGTATTGGGTTGTTCTTGTATTTGAGCATTTTGTACGAATTGCCAAAGGGGGAGATTGTTAGGTTCTAAAAGTTTAGAACAATTGGCAAATCGTGAACACACAAGAACATGCAAGCTGTAAAAAGGAGATTTCAGAATTTTTCTGGTTCGACTGATCGAGAATCGTATATACAAAATTTTAAGTTGACCCAAATAGCAGTTCAAGCCAATTAAGGATTAGGGTTTTAGATTTACTTCTCCCACTATATAAAGGAAACCCTAAGCATGTTTTTATAAGGTTTTTTAGAGAGAGAAGAGTGTGCCTCTTTTGTATTTAGGGTTTTGTTCCTAAAAAGCTCTCTCATATCTTCTACCGGTGTTATTACTTGAAGAATCTCAAGATTCGGAGTTGTAGAAGTTGCTGCCTTCTCTAGTTATCAAAGGTTCTGATGATTTAAACCTTCAAGGGTGGTCTTGGAGTCATAAACAGGAGAGTTTGTGTTGCTAAACCTTTGAATGGGATTTCAAAGTCACAAACTTGGGTGTTTGTGCTTCACAAAGTCCAAGGAATGAAGTAGTCCATGGACTCGAAGCTATCATGGGGTCGTGGTAGTAAGTTTCCTACTCGAGGTAGCAATAGGATGTTAATAGTCTAAGTCGCTATTGTGTAAACTTCAATTGTTTCATAGTGGTTTTGCTATTTTACCTTGAGGATAGCTAAGTTAAATCCTCCCCAAGTTTTTTACCAGTTTGGTTTTCGTGGGTCATCATATCATTGTGTTCTTTATATTTCCGCTGCTTTGCATGATATGATATATTTGTGTTAACCTAGAACTGTATAATTTACCTAAGTTAATCATTTGGCTAAATAACTAGGTTAATCTTAACGGGTCTAAAAACGTACATTAATAAGTATTGTTGATTAGATGTGATGAATAGTATTTTATTTCATTTCAATACTCGTAAAACTCTATACTTGTGATGTTGGAAATTGGTTTTGTGGTGGTATGTTGTGTTGGAATAAGCGGATGGCTTGCATGGTGTTATAAGGTGGCTTAAACTAATATTTGGAGTATTTTTCATTTCTTGCAAATGTTAATGAGTGTTGTTGATTAGATGTGATGAATAGTATTTTATTTGATTTAAATACTTGTAAAACTCTATACTTGTGATGTTGGTGATTGGTTTTGTAGTGGTATGTTGTGTTGGAGCAATCGGCTGGCTTGCATGATGTTATAAGGTAATTTAAACTAATATTGGGAGTGTTTAACTATTACTATAGACTTGTGCATTTATGGATGTGATAGAACTTTATCTAAGTAGCTTATAGACTTAGATGTTAGAATACATTATGCATTAGTTGTCCTTATTTTACTAAAGTAGCATTTATCTTGTAGTTGTAGTCAAACAAGGATAAAAGTTGGATGACAATAGGTAAGACATCCGATGGCAGATTAAGTCATCCATATATTGAAGGGGTCAATGCATTTATTAACTTTGCAAGAGCGGCTGTGGACTTGAGTGGTAATATTCCATGCCCATGTATTCATTGTGTGAATTGCTATCGACAATCTCCTTATACTGTGTGTATCCATTTGCAATCTTACATTAATTGGTATAATCATGGAGAACCTCGTGTATTGAATGAGAACATTCATGATAATGAAATGTCGGATGGTGATCATATGGATGGTATCGATGCCTTGTTAGGTGACCGAATTAGAGGGGAATCAAGAAATGCAACCGAAGATGAGGAGGTGCGTCATTTTGACAAACTTGAGAAAGATGCAAAGCGTGAGTTGTATCCGGGTTGCACTGATTATAGTATTTTGAAGTTTGTTATTGAGATATTAAATGTAAAGGTAATGACTAACTTGAGTAATAATGGACTTGATATGATGCTAGAATTGCTAACAAAGGTTTTACCGAAAGGTAACTTGGTTCCAAGGTCAACTTATGAAGTAAAGAAGATATTATGTGACTTGGGCATGTCATACGAGCATATAGATGCATGCAAAAATGATTGTGAACTATTTTGGAAGGAAAATGAAAAACTTGATAAATGTCCAGTGTGTAAGGCGCCTAGGTATAAGGATACAAGTGCCCAAGGTAAGAAGATTCGTCATAAGGTATTGTGTTACTTCCCGTTGACACCAAGACTGAGGAGATTGTACATGTCAGGCCAAATAGCTAAGGACATGAGATGGTATATAGACAAATGTGTGGATGATGGGATAATGAGGTATCTGGCTGATAGTGAGGAGTGGAAGGAGTTTGATTTGCATCATCAAGATTTTGCCCTCGAACCTCGCAATGTAAGGTTGGGGTTGGCTATAGATGGATTTAACCCTTTTGGGAATATGAACAACAACTATAGTATGTGGCCAGTCATACTTATCCCCTATAACCTACCGCCTTGGTTGGTTATGAAGGAACCGTATTTTATATTGTCCTTGCTTGTTCTTGGTCCCCATCAACCAGGAAATGAGATTGATATTTACTTGAAACCATTGGTTGACGAGTTGAAGGAGTTGTGGGAAGAAGGATGAAGCGACATATGTATGTGTATCATTTCATCCCTATCATGTTTGTAAAGCTATAACATATGTATTATTAATGTTGTGATTATTTATTTCTTTCTCTCTTTCAAATGATAGGAAAATATTCTCAAAGTGCAAGAGGATCATTGTCAAGATCCTAATGCAATTCCCCATACACAAGAGGAGATCTCAAACTTGGTTTTTAAGAAGAGTTCCAGTATTGTAAAAGGACTTAAAGGACTTGGCATGCGACCTTCCTCTTCTCTAGTAACCACCACCTCATCTAATTTCTCGGTGGAGTATATCCAACAGCTAGAAAATGAGATAATTGATCTCAAAGAGGCAAGAGGTAGGGACCAAGAGGAGCGAGCTAGGGACCAAGAGGCACGAGCTAAGCAAGAAGAGGTCCAAAAGAATATTCTTAACTTTTTGAGGAGTAAGGGTTATGATGACGCTCTTACCTATGGGGGTAGTTCAACTTTAAGTTAAAACATTTTTTGGTTAGTACTTTATTTTAGCAATTGACCCACATTACATGGTGTGACTACTCTTAATGCATTGTTAGAAATGTTTCTTATAACATAGTTAATGTTTTTATTTTATGATTTTAATGTAGTATTGTTTTTATATTTGTGCAGATTTCTTAGTGGTGGCTTTTAGGAGATTTACTTTTGGCATTAAGACATATGAGGACATCTTTCGTTAGTTCTAATTATATTATGCTACACTTTTTGTATTGTTATAAAACATCTTGAGTTATTGTATATGTTGCAAACAATTATTGTATAGAAGGAGTTTGAATTGGATACTTGTATTATTTTTTACTTGTGGAATGTATGGATTTTTTTTTTATAAATATGTAGTTGAAATAAATGTATTGTTCAAATGTGAGGTTTTAATAATGTAATAACAGGTTACAGGTTAATATCAAAGCCATGAAAAAAATAAAAATATAAAATAGGTTTTAGCAACGAATTTTTTCGTCACAAATATAGCAACAAAAAATTGTTCTAGTGCCGAAATATTTCGTCACTAAATGTAGCAAAATTTTGTAAGAAATGGTTTTAATGACGAAAATTTTTGTCGCTATATGTGCTTGGATTTTCTTAAAAATAGTTTTAGTGACGAACTTTTTTGCCACTATATGTACCTAAAAATAGTTTTAGTGATGAAATTATTCATCACTAAATATGATTTAATAAACTAAAGTGTTTTTAGTGACGAAATATTTTTGTAACTGAATGATGTTTTTAGCAAGGAAAGCATTTAGTGACGAAACGATTTCGTTGCTAGAAGTTTTTTTTTTTTTTAAAAAAAAAAAAAATCAAATCGAACTTTTAGTGATGAAATTTTTCGTCACCAGGACTTTTGGTGATGGGGTTTCAGGGGCAAAATAAGTTTCGTCACTAAAGGTCCTTAGCGATGAAAAACTGGACTTTTAGTGACGAAAGTTTTGTAATTGAAAATATATTTTGTTGTAGTGACACCTGTCTTACGCCCATGGCACTACCAATAGCAAGGCTCAAGCCCTTAGGTCCATCAGCCCTTTTAGCACAATATGAAATGTAGCCTAAACTTGCCAGTCAACATGAAGGTCCATTAAAACCAGCAAAGCCCATTTATGTCTTAAAATCCAAAATCACTCAATTTATAATATAAAAAATAAATAAAAACCCCAAACAAAAATTAAAAATTAAAAATCCAATAAACATCAAGCCCATAATGTCTCTCTCAACTAACATTAGAAAAATCTGAAAACACGCTAGGCCCATTAAAAAAAAATTAGGGAAAAGGTCCAAAAAAAACTTAACACGTTTAAATCTCAAAATCCAAAACACCACACTAAAACCAAACTCTAAGTAACACAATTCTATTAATAAACCCAAATCTAAAATCTAAAATGGTTGTTGCCAACCTCATAATAATGGGTGTTAGGATAAGAAAGCTCAGAGATGAAATGTAGTTGCCCATAAATTGGCTCGTCATTCTCAATTTGTATCAGCCCTAGTTGTGTGGATTGAAGATGTGATTTCTTTCATCCAAAATCAAGTGTCTCTTGATCAAATTTTTGTCAAAAAATGATTGTCAACTTATTCATCAATCCAATTATAAGTATAACATAAAAAAAGAAAAAAAAATGCCTGAATTCTAAAGGCTTTAACTTTAATATTATTATTAGTATTTTTTATGGAAATTTAGAAAGATTTTTTGAAAGAATCTAAATAGATACAACATCTGTTGCCAACTCAACAACACAAGACTTGGCAAAACCAGCCAATTTTTTAGCAGGAACTCAATACATATCTTTGACTACATATTTACATATTGGTTTTATTTATTTGTTTGTTTGAGAAGATACTTACACATTAGTTGGACACATTAAATAGAAGCAATCATTTGACTGAAATTAAAATTAATGGCTTGGCCCATGAGACTAATTTTTATTTTATTTTTCATTTTTATCAACATGAGACAAAATTTCGAAATTCAACAAAAAATTCACAATGAATGATGAAATAAAATCTTCTTTTGCACAAATTGTACTCTCACTCTCTCTTTATATATATATATATATATATATATATAATTTAAAAATTGATATGATAATGAGTGTAATGATTAGATTTCAAAAAAAGGCAATTAATGAATTTTTAAATTAGTTTTTTTTTTGACCGACAACACATTAGTTTGTAAATGTGATAAAATAAAATTTATAGGAAAAGTAAATTCCCTGTTGCATTTTTTGTATTCCAATTTACACTTCCCCAATTGTGTCGTGCTACCTATTTGGATTTTTTTTTTTTTGGCATTTTAAAATTTAGTATTTTTTTAAGGAAAGTAAAATAATACTTAGCAAGTTGTGATTAATAAAGTATAAAATGGACAAAAAAGAATGTGATTGAGGATTAGTTTGTGTTCTCTATTTCATCATTTTTTTCATATACATATATTGTACATTATTTTAAAAATAGTTACATATTTTGCTAACCCTGCAATTCGAACGCCTCCACCTAGACCTATTAAGTTATAAAAATCTTCGCATATATATCATATATAAGCAGTCTGCATTTATGACAGTGTGTATTAAGTGTTTCTAATAAATGTAAACCTTATCTTGTCATGTCACATGCTCCTCAACTTTTCCACAAATAATATTAAAAAATCAAAATAAATAATTCAAAATGCATGGCCATACTTTGTACCACCAGCAACTGCCACAATGCCACCAGTCATCAACTCCAACCATCATTCCCCTCCCCTCACCCCCTCTGAAATGCATCATTAATCTTTAGTCATGCTATTTGATTTTGGATCAAAATCCTAATAACCAAGATTATTATTGAGTCCAAATAATTTAACTTTACACCAGAAAAAAGTCATCTTAAGGTTTGCACAAGAGGAGGCGCATTATTGTAGCAATCAACAAAACTTCCATTCTCTCCATGGTGACAACGCTTCCATGGCCTAGAGAAATGATATACCTACATCATTTTTACAACAAATCCTAAGTGGCAGGATGTTATTGGTTGTTATTGTTGAGTTAAAAAAATAATTTCAGTGCTAAATTTAAATTTGAACTAATAATAACTAACCATCTGTGATTTGCTGTGAAAATGTTGTAAAAATGTTGTGGACGTAGCACTTCTCCCATGGCCTAAAATGCATGTTATGATAAAGAATGGCATGAATGCATAATTGAAGCTTCACATTGGGCCAGTGGCAAGCAATTACGCCTACTATTTGTTACCATATTCATGTTTTGTGAAGTGTCTGATCCTTTAACTTTCTGGGATTCTAATTGGAAAATTCTTATTGAAGATATACTTAATAGACGAAGTCATATCTCCATTTTCATGAACTAATATTATCTGATAATCAAATGAAAAATTATGGCTTATATGAAATTGACCAAATCCTCCAACAATATGGGAAATCTTTGAAAGACCATCCTTAGATGCCTCATCCAGATATAAATCTACTTATTCATAAAGGAAATAGACTTATTGAGGAAGAAATGTCATATGATATAAGAAGTTTAAAAAGAGAACATGAGATCTTGATATCTGGCCTCAACAATGAACAAAGAACAATCTATAATTCTATAATGGAAGTTGTTTCTTCTGAAAGTGGGGGAATGTTTTGCATCTATGGTCATGGTGGAACAAGAACAACATATCTTTATAGAACAAATTTGGCTGCTGTAAGATCAAAAAGAAAAATTGCTCTTGCTGTTGCTTTTTCAGGTATTATTGCTTTATTACATCCTGATGGCTGAACAGAACATTCACTATTCCATATACTGATTAATGTCAATGATGAGTCAACTTGTAAAATAAAGCAAAAAACACAAATAGCAGAACTTCTTTTGAAAACAAGTATAGTACTTTGGGATGAGGCACCAATGGCACACAGAAATTGCTTAGAAGTTGTTGATCACAGCCTTTAAAATATATTGCAAATTGAAGATCCAAGGAATTTTGAAATTCCTTTTGGTGGTAAAGTTGTGGTTTTAGGTGGTGAATTTTGGCAAGTACTTCCAGTTGTGAAGAAGGAACACATGAAAAGGTAGGTGAAAGAAAAATACATCATATATATATATATCAATGATAACACTATGTATGTAAAAGGTACAAGAGCAAAGTATCTCAAAAAGAAAGAAAAGAAAAGATACATCTAATCGTCACTACATCCCTCAAAAACAGCAACACTCTCTCTATAAAAAAATCCTATACAAGCTCTCCCCTTAATAATGACTACTCTCATAACCCAAAACTACTCCCCCTTTTTGTCACAAGTGATAAAGGGTAGAGTGTCAAGTAGACATCTCATCGGTAGAGTTAGCATCTCCATCATCATCATCATCCGAAGGATCATCGTCATCACCATCATCATCCTCAGTCTTAGAAGCCACAGGAGGAGGTGAAGGAGAAGCCTCAGAAGTAAAACCGCCCATGGTCACCTATCGCCTGGAAATGTGACCAACACGAATGTTCACCTGATACAACTCCGTAGAGAGTGTATTGAGGCGAGCATCCATGCACTGAAGCTGCGCCATGATGTCTCCGAGTGACACATCACTCGAGGAAGAGGAGGGAGCAGATGCAGCTTGAGTAGATCTGGATGGAGCCAGACGGGAGGAAGGAGCTGCTAAATCCGTCTATCTCGACCTAAACTGCGCTCACTACGTTGTACGGTAGTGGCGTCTATGGCAGCCATGACATGGAAGGGGTCGGACAAAGGAAAGGGGACAAAGAAATGGCGTAGAATCCTTATGATAGCAAAAGGGAAGATGAGCTTATCATGGGTAGCCGTATCCCTATAGACATCTATGATAGAGAAGATGAAATATGAAGGAAAGTCTATAGTAAGGTGCTCTAAAAGAGATAACAAAAATCGAGCACGAGGCTCTGTGATGGAGTTGTAGTGAGAGAGAGGGTGCAAAACAAATTTCATCAACGTGTTCAAGAAACAAGGACCTTTAGCAAAAGGCTTACATGGTGTGTATTGATGCTCACCCTAATCAGAGGGGCACTTACAGGATGCAAAAATCATCTCGTCTTTGGACATAGTCCATAGACACCCACAACCGAGGTAGTCAGGATGATCAACCTCGGAACATAAAGCACCTCGGAGACCAACTCCGGAATGATTATAATGCGTGTACCTCGAACGCGAGTGTGAAAGAGAGGTATTGAAGAATCAATTTCATGCATGTTGGAGTAAAACTCCTGTATCAGCACGGAAGGACAAGTGACCGGGATGTCACACAGTGACTCCCAACCACGTCTGTGAATGACATCAAGTAGGTTGGTGTCGGCAAAGTCTGCTAGAATAACTTGGCGTTTCGAATGAACACCTCGTTTAGAAAAGTCCTTCGAGAAGTCCTGTTGGGCTTTCTCATCACGGAACCAAATAGAGGAAGGAGTAGGATCAAAAGATGAAGAGCCCCTATAACGAAGAGGGTTCTAGGACGGAATGGATTTACGTTTTGGTGCCATAGACACTACTAATGCAAACAAACCTAAATATATATAACAGAAAAGTCCCAAAACAGTTCAATATATAACAAGTATATTGGAAAGACAAAACATATGCATGGGAAATGCATGAACATGTGACATGCAACATGAAAAACATCATGGGCTCAGCCTAATCCAATCCTACCAACACACAACAAGATTTCACAGACCTAAATGCATGAAAATATCGTTAGAATGCTAATGTGATTCAATGCATGAAGTTTTTAAGAACAAATCTTCAAAAACCATCTTAAAACTTCAACAAAAAAACTCAACAATTTTGAAAAACCCCAAAAATTTTCAAAACAAATCAAAACCTAGGTTTCAAAACATGAAATGCATGTAAAATGAGAGATAAGAAGCTTACCAAGAGAAGAAAATCTTGAAAGAAACTTGAAGAAACCTTTGGGAAGAGGTTTGGAGTGAGAGTGAGAGAGGTTTTAGAAGAGAGAACACAAAAGTATCGAGAGAGAGATCGAGAGAAATGAGAAAAGAAATCGCGCTGAACATATATATAGAAGTTCAGTAATTCTCGACAGATGCAAGTATCGAGAGGTGTCGAGATATCTGTTGAGGTAGGTGTTGAGAAAAACAGCATCGACAGATACAGCTATTGAGGATGTGTCGAGAATGAAGGATTAAATACCAAAAGAATCTCGATCGATCCACCAGCTGTTGAGAAGCTATTAAGAGGATAGGAAGTTCCTCGATTGATCCATAAGGTGTCGAGAAGCTGTCGAGATTGCGATAAGAAAAAGCTGAGAAGCTCGACAGATAGCTAGGTATCGAGGAGGTGTTGAGATAGCTTCAAAGAGCAGTTTTTTGGGAAGAGAAAAACATAGATGTGAATTCAATCACGCATGCATCTCAACCAATGATCAAATCAACATATTAAGCTCTCAAAAACATCTCTCAACAACAATTTTAAGCATATGGATCCCAAAACACACACACACACACACTAGACAAGTCTAACCAATTTTATATTTCAAAAATAAATTAAGACAGTTTAGTGAGCATACATTAACGCATGTAAACGTTGTGATGGCCAAATCACATTGTACCTACACATGTATCAAGAATAGCAAAGAATATTGCGTGTTGTGTGTGAAAAATATCGCAAGATTGTATAAGTGTCTCAAAGTTATGACAATTTAAGATATGAGAAAATCACTTTAACTCACACACAATTATAACTGTTTGATGGGGACTATCACCTTGATGTACATCCTATAACTCCCACATCTCCTAAAATACACGCTTGCAATCATATTTTTAAAGCATTTTGTTCTTTTTGCTTTTTATTTCTTTGCATATTTTCTTTTATTAAGCATATCATGCATGGGCATATAAGAGAGAAAAGAAATACTCAATTATGTTAAGCTTTTGACATTGCACTTTTGCTATGCCAAAGCATATAGATGTCATTTCATGATTGGCGGGTAATAGTAGTGAGATAGTTATTTATGCATTTTTCTTAGGATTTTCTAGTCTTACCCATCAAAAAGGGTGATACGAGTGTTAAGAATAAGAGATCACTTAACCTTACTCATCACAAACAAAGAGCCATAAAGCTCACTTGCTTAGCTGTGCATAAGGATGCTCATCTAAGCTACAAGAGATACAAAGCTTAGAAAACTCTGTGTCAATGGCCATTTTAAGGTTCACAAGAACCAATGTACACAAACATACACTGCTTTTGTATTTTTCAATTTTTCAATTTTTCAATATTTTTTTTAATTTTTATCAGAAAAGCAAAAAGAAACACAAACTGAAAACAAACACAAAAAAATATGTTAAGGAAAGCAAAACAATGCATAAAACTAGATTGACTTAAAACTTTAAAGCAACACACACAAATAATGCAAAACAAAAACAAGAAGGGGAGAGAGAGAAAAAGTGAACAAAATTACTTAGAACCCTTTTTCCTTTCACACTTTGGAAGAACCTTTCCTTTTTGCCAACCCTTGAACCAGTGATGAGGGGGAAGAATTGAAACCGTTCAAGTTCGAAAGGAACATGAGGGCTTTAAGAATATTTCCAAGAGGAGCAAGAGAGGTTTGAAGCTGATTCTGGTTCCCAGATGCTATCATGCCGTTGCTCTATTGAGTGGCTAACCAATTATAGCAATTTGGTCGAGTATGATCGGCAACACCACAATGATAACAGAGATGCTGCTTCATCTGTTTAGGCTTTTGAGAGTTAGCCTCTTTAGTCCTAGGGTTTTTAGTTTCCCTCTTCTCAAGCTTAGGAGGTGCTTTTAAGATGGACTTACCCTTGTCTAGGTTCTCACTAACTAATTCAGTTTTAACATAATTATTCTCAATTTTGATGCTATTAGCAGGAGGAAAAAAAACAATAGTACTGGCAGAAGAAGTATTAGATAAAGAGAATTCATACCCCAATCCTGTTCAATTTGAAGCAAATTTCCAAATGCTGAGCATCTCATCCAGCTTTGCACTTGACGTCCTCTCCAATTGTGCTCTAACTTGAAATAGCTCCACTTCAAGCTTCTTGGTTTTCTCAGCCAAGAAGTTGTTCTTGAATCTCAGTGCCCCAATGGTCTGATTTGCTTCATCAAACTTAGTGGAAAGCTCCTCGTGGTCAAGTTCCACATCACTGAGCTTCTTGGTGGCCAGCCTATAGAGTTTCTCATGCTTCTCAGAAAGCTTGTACAATTTCTCATAGGCGGTATGGATATTATCTTGGTCATCCATAGTTTCAAACTTAGCATCCACCAATTCTTTTTCTTCATCTACATCTTTAGTAATCCTTTCAGTAGCATTAAAAGTGGCAGTGAAGGCATTCAAGATTCCATCTTCATCATTGTTGGAATCTTCCTCGGGCTCAGTGTCGCTCAAGGTAGCAGCAAGTGCCTTGCTTTTCCCAATGCTCTTGAGGTACGTAGAGCACTCTTGTTTCATGTGACCGAAACCTTGACACCTGAAGCACTTAGGTCTAGTGGGAACAGCGTACTGACTGCCATTCTTGGTATCCTTCTTCCCTTTATCTGGGCTCTTGAACTGTGAAGAACTGGATTGCCTACGGTCCTTGTTGAAGCCTTTTTCGTTGGCATTTTTTATAAATTTCTTGAATTGCCTGGTAATATAGGACTTCATCTTAGAATCTTCATCGTCTGAAGACTCATCTGTGTCACTGCTCTTGGCCTTTAGTGCCATGCTCTTGCCTTGACTTGTCAACCCTAGCTCATAGGTTTGCAGATTACCAACCAGCTCAGTCAGAGGAATCTTATCAATATCCTTCAATTCCTCTAGCGCCGTGATCTTGGCATGGAATCTCTCGGGCAAAGAGATTCCATGTTGGCAATTAAAGTTTTGAATGTTATTGCTAACTGGAATCTTTGGTCCATGCACAATTGCACTTTTCGCTTTTTTGGGACCCAATAAACCCCAGCCAGCTGTGGCCTATAGCCCAGTCCACCAACATTTTGTTGGTTGGAATTATTGATAGTTTTAGACATCGTACATATATTATAGAGATTCATATCTCAACCCTTCGATCTATCTCTAGACTTTTTAGGTATCTTTTTTGTTATATCAAATCAATCATGTTACAATTTAGTGAGTGAATGTCAATGGAGCAGTTGATGGAAGCAATTTTGCTAAAATATATAAAATAAAATCACACACAACATTCAGTCTATTTGGTCTATATATGAGTGACTGATATAACTATTTAAGAGATGCTGGCTTCTTTAGATACAAGAATGGATTGGATTTGGTTTATTGGAACATATAGGTCTCTTATTTTGACACTAGCAATATGTTAATAATGAATTAACAAGTTTTTTTTTCTTGGTCTTGAAGTTGCATTGATGTTGGTTTGTAACATGTCACATGCTTGGATCTGGCAAGCATCTAGATTTTGTAAATTAAGGTCCATATATATATAATTCTCTCCATTTTTGGGATAATTTGATAGTTGAAAAAAAAAAAAAATTTTGAACTCTAAATATTTTCGTTGAAAACGCTAAGAAATACCAATTGAGTTATAAGGTTCTTAATCAAAGATGTTGATAATCATATATAATTGTGATCGGCTTGCAGGTGTTGGTGGATGGGTATGGAAGCGTTGGGAATATATGGAGGGTTCCAGAAATGGGTAGTAGTGATGATATTGGTTGTAGAATGAAAGTGAAAGAGGAGGAATTGGAATTGAAATTGAAAGGCAAAGATGGTTGGAAGATGAGGCACAGAGAAGCTAGTGTGTTGAGATACAAGGGGAAGAGGCAAAACAGACTCTTCTCAAAACGTATTAGATACGAAGTTCGAAAGCTTAATGCTGAAAAGCGACCCCGTATGAAGGTAACCCTCATCCTATATAATTGGTATGAGTTTTTGAGATTTCACTTTCAGCTTTTAAATTTAATGCAATGCTTCAAATGTTTGAAATTGTGAAAGGTGCATTTCCTCCATTATTTTCAAAGTCCTTGTTTTTTAGTCTCAAACAAACCCGAGTTAATATTTCAAAACTGTGGTTCCTGTGTCAACAATGACACTGAACGATGCCATAGTTAAGTCATGATACGTGACATTTGCCTTTGCGTATAGGAAGGTTATGATCGCTGCATGCAAAATGACATTTTTGGAGTGTCCAATATCTAAGTGGCACGTCAACATTTTAGTTGAGGAAAGCTACATGCTCACCAATCGATGTTAAACTACCCGACAATACTATTCCTTTCAATGTTTTAAATTGTTGAAAATGTTTCTAAAACTCTGCATAAGTTAAAGGTTTGAGTGGAATTTGAAAGCTGCATCTCTGTAAAGCCCCTTGCCATTGTTACCAATATTCATAATAAACCAAGGATTAGATGATTTGGGGCCATTATCATTATCCCAGTAAAAGTAGTTGACGATTTAAATTTCCTAGTGTAGTTAATAATGTTTTCATAATTGTGCTTTCTGTAGGAATATTTGTGGATTTTATTTTTTACGTACTACTAGGAAGAGTGAGGAGTGAAGATTTGAATTTAGGCAATCAATAAGGGAGATCTGAACCACAATAAATATATATATATATATATATATATAAATAAAATGTTTTGGGTATACTACAAGAGCCTTAGTTTTTTTTATGTTAGATTAAAAGAGTAATGTTACAGACACAATAATTTTCACAATTGTTGATACCGACACTTGGACACTAAAAGTCTTCCTCTCTTTAAGTCTTTAGTCTCTAGTTTGAAAAAGTATTTTGTATCAAATGATACCATATCACTCGTATTAAAATTCAATAAACAAGAGATATTTTTTTCCTATCTGGATTTCTTTTATTGCAACACCTTTCACATGAAATTAAAGACAAACTTAACCAGCTGGATAGCTGTATTCCAAAATTTTAAGTGTGTAAAGTAGTACTTTCAGCAAGAAAATTTTGAATAATTTAAAAAGAGAAGAAGAATAAATGAACTATATATATCTTGGCATTATATATAAAGATAAAGAAGTAACAAATTTCTGGCACTTGAAAGCAACTTCACATCTTATTCAACATTTGTGAGATGATCATAGTATCACACATTATAAATGGAGAAAAAAAATTATCAATCTTTCAGCATCAAATGCTTACAATTTCAGGTAATGAGAGCGCCAAGTCCAGTTGGATAGTCAAATGGCTTTAAAAAAGCAATATGGAGACAAAGAAATAATTACCCAAAGGTAGTTGTTTCAAAGGATACTTATGGTAGGAAATGACAAAAAAATCTGCAGGATACTTTGATAAATCTGGCGGTTCTAATGTTCCACATCCTTTTGCCATATCAACCAATACTTTTTTTTTTTTAGTTCGACTTAGTGCTTTTTATTATCAGACTAATTCACTAATCGATTTTTAATGTTAATTAAATGGAACTCCAGATCCTCTTATTCAAGAATAAGAGACTTCCAATCAAGCTAATTAGCTAGTAGAGAGGAGACATATAAACCAATACTTTATATCTATACTTGTGTATATATATATATATATATATATATATATATAATAAAAGCTGCTTTATATCTGTTTTAAAATTTTATTTTAGTGGTTAAAACAATAAATATTTAAAAATATTATATATTAAAAAAAAAAGTTTTGGCTAGGTCATGAACCCTCTAAATTGAACCTAGCTAGCAGCTCCCCTAATTACATTTCTCAATTAAACTCAAACACATAATAGTATTAAATTTAATTATCCTTGAAAAGTATAATACTATTTGTATTTTATTGATCAATACAACTGTGTTAAATTTAATTGCAAAACTAATAAATAACACTTAAATATATTTGAATTGTGAAGTTAAGACTTAAGATTGAGATTACCTCAGTGAAGGTTGGGTTGGAAAAAGAGGGGAATTGATGAGTCCTTAGTCAAAAACACAAGCATAGAAGTATAGAACAGGCCAAAATAAACTCCTTAGTACAGTCAACAACATGACATGAGCGTAGAACACACCATAACAATACCAACGAACACGTACCACTCATCAATCTATCATTCACCGAACCAGAGATATGGTTGAAAATTTGTCACTTGGTTGGAAGTTTGTGTTTTGAAAATTCATCGATTTTGTCATAATTTTCCAGTTAAAAAAAAAATAATTCAATAATATTGAAAAATTCGGGCCAATATTGTCAATGACATATGATTAATTTTCTTTTCCAAATTCAATGCAAAATTCGTCATTCCGTTGTTAAAAATGATAATGTTTATATTCAACTCCAAATCAATTTTATTTTAGTGCCAGTGATCTCTCTAATAGTGACTTACATCTTTTTAAGTGATGTGACATTTTTTTATTAAAATATTCCAAAATTGATTGATACATTATAAACTCATAACCCCTCACCTAACCCACTTCCTAAGGGGTAATGCCAAATCAAATATAAAATCCTCAATCTGAAATGCGTTAGGTGAGAGAGAGAGAGAGATGATTATGCCAAACGGCATCCTAATTAAATTTCACACGCTCTAGTTTTATGTTAAGGTATGGGTCTCTCCAATTTAAACTACTTCTTTTTCCTCAAAGAAAAAAAATATATTGATTTTTATTTTTTAAGACCACACACGCTCAAAAGAGCAAACATGTACAGTTAATGATGACCGAACTTAGTTTTGTTTCAAAAAACAAAAAGGTATTTTTTACATACTATTTTATTTTTCGATGTTTTGTAATAACTTTAAATGAGTTGAAAAACGATCTCCTAACTTTTCTTATTTAACTTACCATGAGAGAGTTGTTTTCCAAAAAATAATTAATTGAAGACAATCTTTACAAAAATAAGGCATATTTTTTTTTATTGACCAAAGATAATTTTTATTTGACTTTGTTTTTCTAATGTTACCAAATACTGAATAGAGTAGAAAATTATTTTTACACAAAGTTTTTTATGAAAACAAACAGAGAAATTCTGAGCACCTCTTTCCAATCTGAGCTAGCCCATGTGAGCTTCAAGAGTCCATTTAAAATTACTTTAACCCATTTAAAACTACTCCCAACCCATTTGAATTTTTTTTTTTTTTTAAAGATCATTCAAAAATATTCTTAGTGTCCGTTTGGATCCACGTTTTTCTCTCATGTTTGCGTTTTTTGCTTTTTTTTTTTTTTAGCGTGTATGAACAATAACCGCACTGTTCATTCGCATGGATTTACTATGCAGAAGACAATTGCATTGTTCATGCACTATTCACAAGTCTCACGGCACTATTTACACATTTAAAAAATATTTTGTTACAGTTTTTTCAGTTTTCAGCAAAATAAGTTGTATCCAAACGGACCTTAATATCTTACAAAACTGATTATTAATTCAAATATAAACTTATCCAATGAAATTTAAAGTAATAAAAAATTGGTTATTGCGCCACTGTTTTTCTGCTTTTCAAGAGCTTGGTGATCAATTCAGTTGCAGATTCATACTCCAATCCTGTTCGATCCGAAGCAAATTTCCGAATGCTGAGCATCTCATCCAGCTTTGCACTTGACGTCCTCTCCAATTGTGCTCTCACTTGAAATAGCTCCGCTTCAAGCTTCTTGGTTTTCTCAGCCAAGAAGTTGTTCTTGAATCTCAGTGCCCCAATGGTCTGATTTGCTTCATCAAACTTAGTAGAAAGCTCCTCGTGGTCAAGTTCCATATCACTGAGCTTCTTGGTGGCCAGCTTATAGAGTTTCTCATGCTTCTCAGAAAGCTTGTACAGTTTCTCATAGGCGGTATGGATATCATCTTGGTCATCCATAGTTTCAAACTTAGCATCCACCAATTCTTTTTCTTCATCTACATCTTTAGTAATCCTTTCAGTAGCATTAACAGTGGCAGTGAAGGCATTCAAGATTTTATTTTCATCATTGTTGGAATCATCCTCAGGCTCAGTGTCGCTGAAAGTAGCAGCAAGTGCCTTGTTCTTCCTAATGCTCTTGAGGTACGTAGGGCACTCTTGTTTCATGTGACCGAAACCTTGACACCCGAAGCACTTATGTCTAGTGGGAACGGCATACTGACTGCCATCCTTAGTATCCTTCTTCCCTTTATCTGGGCTCTTGAACTGTGAAGAACTGGATTGCTTACGGTCCTTGTTGAAGCCTTTTCCGTTGGCATTTTTTATAAATTTCTTGAATTGTCTGGTAATGTAGGACTTCATCTTAGAATCTTCGTCGTCTGAAGACTCATCTGTGTCACTGCTCTTGGCCTTTAGTGCCATACTCTTGCCTTGTCAACCCTAGCTCATAGGTTTGCAGATTACCAACCAGCTCAGTCAGAGGAATCTTATCAATATCCTTCGATTCCTCTATCGTCGTGATCTTGGCATGGAATCTCTCGGGCAGAGATCTGAGCATTTTTCTTACTATCTTGGGTTCAGGAATGGTTTTCCCAAGATTGAAAGCTGAGTTCACTATATCTTTGAGCTTGGCATAGAACTCATCAAATGACTCATCCTCTTCCATCTTAATTTCTTCGAAGCTTGTAGTGAGCCTCGGTAGCTTCGAATCCTTGACAGCCTTTGTACCCTCATAGGTTGTCTGGAGAATGGTCCATGCTTCCTTAGCAGTTTCAGTAGAGGAAATCTTCTTGGACTTCTCATTAGTGACTGCACTAAATAGGGCATTCAATGCTCTGTTATTGAAATTTGCCACCTTGATCTTAGCATCATCCCAATCGACCGGCGCTTCTGTAGGCTTGGTCTAGCCTATCTCCACAGCTTGCCACACCTTTTTATCTAGTGACTATAAGAAAGCTCTTATGCATACTTTTCAGTATGCATAGTTAGTATCATCAAATAGTGGAGGTATAATAAGAGACTGACCTCTATCCATGATAAAAAGGGGTCAATGGATTACACACATGGATTAAACCCTAATCAGAGTGTGCCTGCTCTGATACCACTTGATAGGCCATAAATACGTAGATCCCTTGTGATGAATTAAATTGATTAATTAGCCAAATTATTAATTAATCAAGTTAACATGCAAATTGCGTGGTACCACAAACAAATCACCAATAAACTAAAGTATGCAGCGGAAATTAAATTGACATAGTGATTTGTTTTCGAATGAGAAAAACCTACACGGCAAAAACCTCACCGGGTGATTTAAGGTCACCACTCCCGAAACTGCACTATTATCACAACAAGCGGTCACAAGTAAAGGAATTCCAGTACCTTACCAACCTACAGTTAAACCCTTACCCCAATACCCAATTGGACTTATTCTATAGTGACAGTTTCTCCTTTTGATGCACGGCTCCCAGTACATGGCTAACCAATTTGTGCAGATCCTAGTACGCGACTTCAATTCACCAACTAGAGAGAGAGAGCTGTTGGCTGCAAAGTTCTTCAATTCATCCACACGATGAACATCAAGAAGATGCTTGGTTACAAAACCCTACGATGCACATACACAGCAACTTCTTCACAAGAAAGATGAACTAGGGCATGAACTTTGTCTTGGATCACAAATTGCTTTAACAAGGATTTCTCAATGCTTGTGCAACTTGTGTACATTGACGGCCCTTAAAATAATCCTTTTATATGTCTAGGGTTAGAAGAAAAGAAGTCCCAAAGACATATCCACGGATTGGAATCAAAACAGAACTTAGAATATGTTTTCCTTAAATCTCGACAGCTAGAGTTGTCGAGGAGCTGTCGAGTAGGTATCGAGCCTTGGGGCTGAAACAGTTTCTTAAAGCTTGATAAATGCATATGTTGAGACTAGGTGTCGAGTTTTAATAACTTGCACTTTCCAGCTTGTTTCTTGGACAGACTTGATGACTTCAACACTTGATCTTAAAACACAGTTTCTTGAACCGTTAAACACATCCTAAGTCTACTCAATTACAATTAAAGTGCGTTTTGTCAAAGGATAAACCCATTACATAAAATAATGACATATGTTCAAAACAATTTGAACCACATATGTCTTGACAATACCCTATTGAGTTTTCAAATAGCTTAAGATTTCCAAGATTGCCAAATCATAAGTTGAAATTATTACCGGCACTAATATTGGCACATGTGCGTTCATTCAAAGGATAACATTATCTCCAAGTGATTCAAAATGGCCTTTTGTTCTAAAGAGAAGACAATTCCCATTTTCTGTGTGTTTTGCAATGGCAATAAATAAGAGCCAAGGTCAATCATTGAAACATGTGGGGGTGTATTTTCCTAAATCTGTTTTCAGTCATGGGCAATTGTATGTTGCAATTTCTAGAGTAACAAGCAGAGATGGGTTGAACTTCCACATAATTAATGATGAAACTGACCAAAGTTCTGGGACAAAAAATATTGTGTACAAGGAGGTTTTCAACAAACTTATTTAAGTTGTTGATCATGCAAGATAAAAGCAGTTTATATGTTTAAAGGTCATATATACATTTGTACAACTATTACTTCTTAGTTCTCATTTAAACTGTTGCACTGTCTGTACTTCCTTCAGGCATACAAAATACATTGTCTTTCAAGCTTAAGCCTAAACTTACAATTGTAATGGTCTAATATTGTGGTGCTTAACATGTCCAAAAATCACCTTCATTGCTATAACAATTTTATGGTCGAAAACTAAATAGAAACAGACCTCGTTCATTTTAAAAATTCAAACCAATATGGTTATTGACTTAAGTAGTTACTAGAGTTAAAAAGAAATTTAGGAATCTCTTGCAACTTTGGGAATGACAGACTTATGAATGGGTTTGAAATTTTTTTACTATTTTTCTATCTGGTTACTACTAAAGAATTGAAAATATAGATTAAATGTTTGATTAATTACTATTGAAATGCTATTACTTCACATCACTAATAGTCATATTGAATGATGTATACAAGCAAAGGTCAAAAACTTAAAGATGATAGAGTTCAATTTTCTTAATCAGCTTTCAAACAAGATTGAAAATTCCAAAATTAGAATTAGAGTATCAAGGATGTGGGATGTTGAAAATACAAACAATCAAGAAATTATTAATTCAGATATGACTTTTATTGATGAACAAGTTTGTATAAGTTTTTTTAAAAAATACATCAAAACATTTCTTATACATTATATAGATTATTCACTTTATATACCTACAACTAATGTCTTTTACTAGCAGAATAATGCAATACATTCTACCATTCATAAGAATATTTTAAAAAAACTCAAACATTTTTTGCAAGAAGGATAGCTGCATGCATTATCCAACTTTGAAGTTGTCAAAGGTTTTGTAGCTGAATTGATATCTCCCTATGCACAAAGTTCTTGAGGGTCTAGGGAGGAAAGGGTTCGAGCTGCGGGGTTGGCAGCATGCTGTAATTATCTCTAAAAAAAAAAAAAAAAAAACTATGAAATTGGTACTTGCAATGAATTTTGTAGACCAATTCAAAATGAGTATAACATCATATTCTTGCCAACAACCAACATTCAATAATTAACAGAAACTGAAATCAATATATATACCTCATCATAAATTTGAATTTATTGACTACAACACCATCATTCACTAACTTAACTGAATATAAATTTTGCATTCTATTATTGTCAAGAAATCTTACATTATATTGTTGTTATATAAAATACAATCTATCATTATCATAAATGAAAATAACTAACATTCGAATTTTTATGATGCATAGAAATTATTGATGGAAAATGACATGCTTGTATAGCATACAAAACATACGCAGCGGAAAAAATAACAGATCTACTTCATTTATAAATGTTAACATGCACTATGTAAGTTTCAGAATATAAAACAAGAGAGTGTACCTTGGAGCGGTGAATTTCAAAATCGAAGATAAGAAGCACTTGGGAATACTTTCAATCTTCACTCCAATTCTACTAACACTCCATCAGTTTTCCAAAGGAAAGTATCTAACACTTCTTACACCACTTCACAATAGTGTTCTTGTTGTTCTCTACAAAAAATTCTGTATGTTTCTCCCTTTGTATCTAACTGATTATTTAATTGGGCTGGCCTTTTAGGCATTTTCAATTGGGCTTAAGTGTGTGGCTTGGAGTGGGACCAAAAGGGATCAATAAGACACTAGCTCCAATGGGCCTTGGGCTTTTCTATCAACTTTTGACAAGTCCAAAGTTACCATTAACTATATTTAATATTGTTATATAACTATAGTTGCACTCTAGGCC
This sequence comes from Castanopsis chinensis, assembly GCA_032878915.1. Taxonomy (NCBI): domain Eukaryota; kingdom Viridiplantae; phylum Streptophyta; class Magnoliopsida; order Fagales; family Fagaceae; genus Castanopsis; species Castanopsis chinensis. The sequence continues at coordinate 10,517,090 of JAVQMG010000130.1, forward strand.
TTATCTATAAATTTTATCCCAAGACTTTATTGTACTTGCAACCTCTTTATAAAATATTCGTAGTAATACAAAGTCACGAAAGAAGACTACCACTTTGTAGATTACCACATCTTAATTCCTTGAGTACCCGGTTTAATTCTTTAAGTTATTCATCATATATTTATGAAATCCAATTTCATAAATATATATTTTAGTAACTCCTTACTGAAGTGGTTAGGTCTAATTCTCTGAATAACGAAACCTATTAAACTTATCTCAAGGAAATATTTTGTATCTTCGTTAAGAGACTATGAATTCTATCTTGAGAATATATGTTCCATCAACACTAAATGTTGTTGCCTTACATACTGAGGTTTTGACCGTAACTATTCATCTCACTCCTAATATATCAAAGCAACATACACTTCATGATCAGGTCCATTATCCTCTTAGGATTAAGAGTTTATGTAAATATAAGTCGTGAAGTTATTATTCATTTAACAGTCGTTAGAAAAATAATAAATCTCACAGCGGTTCAGTTCAATATGTCTTAACTCTTAAAATATATCAACATATCAACTAGAAATCTCCATTTCCATGATCAAGACAAATCATCTTAATTGATATGTTATAGTCTTTATAGATGAAATGCTCAATTTCATCACCGACTATGAACTACAGTTTTGAGTTTACAAAGAATTTGTGATTTATATCTTCTGTGACTTTTCACATAAATCACATATTATGCATCTTATGGACTATATGATAATGTCTCAATATTCATGTTACTATTATTTTAGATAATAATAAAACAACTTTATTAAACACAACATTAAGTCATACAAAATGTTACACATAGCATCATACAATAGGATTTAAGAGCATTAATTATAACAATCTTCCACTTGCCCTAAAGACTATTTTGCTCTAATCTAACTCTCATCTTCTTCAAATGTAACTCGAAAGTCCTTTGGGGCAAGGTTTTGGTAAAGGGATCCGCTAGATTCTTTGCACCATCAATCTTTGCAACAACCACATCTCCATGAGCAACTATGTCTCGTATGATGTTGTACTTTCTTTCTATGTGCTTTCCTTTCTTGTGATTCCTTGTATCTTTGGATTGTGTAATTGCTCCACTATTGTCGCAGAACAATATAATAGGAACTTGCTCAATTCTCACAGCACCAAGATTAGAAAGGAATTTCTTGATTGAAACAGCCTCCTTTGCTACTTCACAAGTAGCATCATATTCGGTTTCTATGGTGGAGTCGGCAATACAAGATTACTTAACACTCCTCCAACTTATGGCTCCACCTCCCAAGGTGAATACACAACCCGACATGGATTTTCTAAAATCTAGATCCGATTGAAAATATGAATCTACATAGCCAATGGGAATCAAATCCTCACAACAGTAAACAAGCATATAATCTCTCGTTCTCCTTAGATACTTAAGAATATGCTTTATAGCTTGCCAATGTTTTGGTCCTAGATTTGATTAATATTGACTGACCATATCAACTAAATAACAAATATTTGATCTTGTACAAAGTATGGCATACATGAGACTTCCCACAGCAGAAGCATAGGGAACTTGTCTCATTATGTTTTCTTCCTCTAAAGTCTTAGGCCTTTGGTCATCAGACAGAGGAACTCCATGTGTAAAAGGAAGTAATAATTTCTTGGAGTTTTGCATGCTAAATCGTTCTAGAACCTTATCTATATATCTAGTTTGTGACAAGCCTAACATCTTATTCTTTCGATCTTGCCAAAGCTTGATCCCTAGAATATAGTTAGCTTCACCCAAGTCCTTTATATCAAATTGGCTTGACAGCCAAACTTTAACTGATGACAATACCCCACATCATTTCCAATGAGTAGAATATCATTGACATAAAACATTAGGAACATTACTACTTTTGTCTTTATGTCTTTTGTACATACATGGTTCATCAATATTTTGTTCAAAACTAAAGGACTTGATTGCTTGATCAAATAAGATATTCCATGACCTAGATGCTTACTTAAGTCCATAAATGGACATTTTCAACTTGCATACTATATGCTCTTGGTTCTTTGCTATGAAACCTTCGAGTTGCATCATATAGATTTCCTTTTCAGATTACTATTAAGAAATACAGTCTTGACATCCATTTGTCAAATCTCATAATCATAATGAGCAGCAATGGATAACAGAATTCTGATAGATTTAAGCATGGCTACCAGTGAAAAAGTTTCATTATAGTCAATGTCTTCTTTTGTGTATACCCTTTTGCCACCAGTCTTGCTTTAAAAGTTTCAACCTTTCCATCTATCCCTCTCTTTCTCTTGTAAATCCATTTGTAACCAACAGACTTAATGCTGTTAGGTGCCTCTACAAGATCCCAAACTTGATTGGAATACATCGAATCTACTTTAAATTTTATAGCTTGGACCCAATGATGCATATCTATATCATTCATTGCCTCCTCATAAGTATAGGGATCTGATTCAGCCTCTTCTGAGATAGCTTCATAAGTTTCTCCCAAACCTGTAAATCTCACAAGAGGCCGAACAATTCTCCCACTATGACGAGGCACTTGTATACTAGACATCTCATGAGTTGTGATGTATCTAATAAAATTACATCATCCCTAGTTTCAAACATTGGTTGTTTAACTACAGGTTCATTCATTTCAGCCAACACAACTCTACTTCTAGGAGTAAAATTATTCATATAGTCATTTTCCAAGAATTTGACATTTATGCTAACAAACACTTTATTATCCTTATGACTATAGAATAAACCTCCAATTGTTCCTTTTGGATACATTACAAAGAAAACAACTTCTGTTTTAGACTGTAACTTGTCAGACTTTCCTTTTAACACATGTGCTAGACAACCCCAAATGTGGAGATGTTTCATACTAGGCTTACGCCCATTCCACAACTCTACAGGTGTTTTAGGAACAGACTTCGAAGGTACCAAATTCAGAAGATACATTGCAATATTTAAGGCATATCCCCAGAAAGAAATTGGTAGAGTCGAATAACTCATCATGGATCTAACCATATCTAAAAGAGTCACATTCCTTCTTTTACTATACCATTTTGTTATGGAGTTCCAGGTGCAGTCAACTGGGATATAATCTCATTTTCGGTCAAGTAATCCTTGAAGTCACCAAGAAGGTATTCGTCACCTCGATCAGATCGAATGACCTTTATGCTTTTACCCAATTGATTCTCATCTTCAGCCCTAAACTCTTTGAACTTTTCAAAAACTTTAGACTTCCATTTCATTAGGTACACATAACCAAATCTAGAGTAAGCATATGTAAAATTAATGAAATACTCATAGTCACCTCTTGCTTGGATTGACATAGAACCACATACATCTGAATGTACGAGTTCTAGCAAATTTTGGGCTCTTCTACCTTTTGCATTAAATGGTCGTTTGGTCATTTTACCTTCCAAACAAGATTCGTAAAAAGGAAATTCATCAAAGTTCATGGCCCTAAGAGTCCATCTTTGATAAGTTGTTGAATTCTGTTTAAATTAATATGACCCAAACGCAAGTGCCAAAGATATGCTTCACTAGTACAAGGAAACTTTCTCTTTAATGATTTAACATGTGAATTATTATCTAATTTAGAATTATATAATTCATGCTTATCAGGAGTTAGAATATAAAGACCATCAACAATATTGCCAAAACAGATAAACAATTTACCTTTCTTTATTACAACATTGTCTTTAAGGATAACACAATATCCATCTTTACCTAAATGAGTTGCAAAAATTAATTTCCTACGAACCTTAGGTACATAAAGACAGTCTTTCAATATTAAAACCCTATACTCAAAGCACAAATTAACAACACCAATAGCTACAACCGGAATTCTACTCCCATCTGCTAAGGTAAGAAACAATTCCCCTTCATTCAGCCTTATGGTCTCCTGAAACCCCTGGAAAGAATTGCAGATATGATTAGTACAACTTGAATCTACACACCAGGAATCCGTGGGATTTTGTACTAAACATATTTCAAGAAGAAAGGAACTTTTCATACCCTTGTTCTTGGCAGTTTTAAACTTTGGACAATTCTTCTTCCAATGTCATTTCTCACCACAGTGGAAACACTTTCCTTTCTTTCCTTTGGTCTTCTTTCCCTTGTCTGCACCCCTAAAGCAATTTGCTTACCCTCTTGCTTAGTGAAGTCCTTCTACTTCTTCTTTTTACCATTGTCTTTCGACTTAGGTTGAGAAGTAGAAGCTTCACCCATATTGGCTTCAACTCTAGAAGTACCAAGGATGCATTCCACTGCCACCAACTCATTCATTAATTCAGACAAAGAATAAATCTTTTTTTTTTCATGTTATAATGAAGTCTAAATTCCTTGAATGATTCCGATAGTGATTGGAGTATCATATCCACTTGGGATTCTCCATCAATGTCGGCACCTAAAACTTCCAATGTATTCAGATTAGAGATCATTGTAAGACAATGCTCCCTTACTGAAGTACCTTCAGCTATTTTAGTATTATAAATTTGCCTCATGGTTTCTTGTCTTGCTGAACGGCCTTGCTCACTGAACATCTCCTTCAGACTTAACATAATGTCCGAAGCTAGTTCTACATCCTACATTTGATGCTATAGAACATTTCAGATAGATGCTAGGATATAGCACTTAGCCATCTCATTAGATTTTTGCTAACGATCATATCGCTATTTTTTCTCAAAAGTAGCATCTAATGAAGGAAAGCTAGGATATGGTTGAATAAGCACATATTTGTGCTCTTCAACAATTAAAACAATGTCCAAATTTCTTTTTAAGTCAACATAGTTGGATCCAGTTAATTTGTTTTGATTAAGAATAGAAACAAGTGGGCTAAATGATGCCATGTTCAAATTTGAAAATAATAAACATAAATATAATAAGTAAACTGGACATTATCAATTTAGCATATAAACATATAATATGGAACGTTAATAAAACCATAATATAATATATGGAATGACAACCCAATCCCATATCCAATATTCCTCAGCATAGAGTGAATATTAAATACTATGATTGATTGAGAACTATTCTCATTACTAGTACTATCATGATAACTCTTATCAAACACTAATAATATGTCGTTTTACATTTAGCCTCTAAGTAAAAATAGTAAGAACTTAGTATAGAGGATACTATAATACTTAGTCTAGTGTATATCATTGTCTAGAATCATGTGTAACCACATTTCATCCCTTTAACAGTCATATTTTGCAGCACCATGATAAAACACCCTTCGCATGGAATGCAAAACTCAAAGCTAAGACAAGGTGTTTGATCAAACCACTATAAACTAAGAAAAATCTTGTAGGACCATGAAATAAATACTCTCCGCATGAAATGCTAAGCTCGAAGCAAAGACAAAGTATATATTTAACACTATTATGAACCAATAATGGAGGCCGTGAGATCCAACCCTTGTATCTCTCTCCCACTAGATGTTTTAAAGTAAAGGTTTTTAATTTTAAAACATGCATAAACAAATTACTAATAGCCTTGCTCTTTATATAGGTAAAAATGCTTAGAGAAAATTCTAGATCAACAGTCCTCAATTGATCGAGAATGTACCTCGATCGATCGAGAAAAGTTCTGGCTACTCGATCGATCCTCGACAGATTCTCGATTGATCGAGAAATATTCCGCGAAGCTCAATAGATGCTCGATAGATCCTCAATCGATCAAGAAAACTTCTGTCAGCTCGATCGATGCTCAAGAGATTCTTGATCGATCGAGCTTTGCGAATTTTAAATTTTCCAAAATTTTTCTAAGACAGTTTTTTAACGTTTTCATGAACAAAACAACCATCATATGAACATAATGGATAGAAATTGATATCAAAACTGAATTTCATTGATTATATAGCCTTAAAGTTCAATTTAACATACTTAAACTAAGAAATTAAACAACATCATAACATCAATATCAGTTTTTATCAAAACAATAATTTCAACAACCATGCAAAAAACTAATTTCTAACAATATGAAACTATTGTTACCAATTCCAAAACTCAAAAAATGTTAAACACACATGAAAATGAAGACCGCTCTGATACCATTTGATGGAAAATAACATGCTTGTATTGCATACAAAACATATGCAGTGAAAAAAATAACGGATCTACTTCATTCATAAATGTTGACACGCACTATGTAAGTTTCAGAATATAAAACAAGAGAGTGTACTTTGGAGTAGTGAATTTCAAAACCGAAAATCAGAAGCACTTGAGAATACTTTCAATATTCACTTCAATTCCACTAACACCCAAGATGTGTGGTCTCTCAATCAGTTTTCCAAAGGGAAAATGTCAAAGTGTCTAACACTTCTTACACCACTTGACAATAGTGTTCTTGTTGTTCTCTACATAAAATTTTGTATGTTTTTCCCTTTGTATCTAACTAATTATCTAATTGGGCTGGCCTTTTGGGCGTTTCCAATTGGGCTTAAGTGTGTGGCTTGGAGTGAGACTAAAAAGAACCAATAAGACACTAGCTCTAATGGGCCTTGGGTTTTTCTGTCAACTCTTGACAAGTCCAAAGTTACCATTAACTATATTTAATACCACTATATAAATATAGTTGCACTCTAGGCCTTATCTATAAATTTTATCCCAAGAATTTATTATACATGCAACCCCTTCATAAAATATTCGTAGTAATACAAAGTCATGAAAGAAAACTGCCACTTTGTAGATTACTACATCCTAATTCTTTAAGTACCCAGTTTAATCCTATAAGTTATTCATCATATATTTATGAAATCCAATTCCATAAATATATACTTTAGTAACTCCTTACTAGAGTGGTTAGGCCTAACTCTTTAAATAACCAAACCTATTAAACTTATCTCAAGGGAATATTTTGTATCTCCTTTAAGAGACTATGAATTCCATCTTGAGAATATATGCTTTATCAACACTAAATATGGTTGCCCAACATACTGAGGTTTTAACCGTAACTATAGATCTTACTCTTGATATATCAAAACAACCTACACTTCATGATCAGGTCCATTATCCTCTCAGGATTAAGAGTTCATGTAAATATAAGTCGTATGTTTATTATTCATTTGACAGTCGTTAGAAGAATAATAAATCTCATAGCGGTCTAGTTCAATATATCTCAACTCTTAAAACATATCAACATATCAACTAGAAATCTCCATTTCCATGATCAAGAAAAATTATCTTAGTTAATATGTTATAGTCTTCACAGATGAAATGTCCAATTTCATCACCGACTACAAACTACACTTTTGAGTTTACAAAGAACTTGTGATTTATATCTTCTATGACTTTTCATGTAAATCACATACTATGCATCTCATGGACTATATGATAATGTCTCAATATTCATGTTACTATTATTTTAGATAATAATAAAACAACTTTATTAAACACAACATTAAGTTATACATAATATCATACATAGCATTACATAATAAGATTTAAGGGCACTAATCCTAACAATTATTGCAAAAGTCGTTTCTATTGTCCAATTAAACATCCTAGCATTACAGAATCAAATGTTGCAATGAGGAACATAGTTGTCATGACTATACAGTACGTTTTAATTCCTAAAAATTGCAGTACATTGAACTTATATAATATAAACTTACATTAATTACAATATTTGAACAGAGGAAATGAAATAAAGCTTACCCTTTGGGGACCAATTGCAGATGAAATTGATGATAATCTCTTCAAAAGGAATCTAGGACCTTTTATTATAGTTGCTACATGTCTAATTGTGAAAACTATTAAAGGTCAGTGCATTGTTTCTTTTATTTGCATGTTTATAAGTACATTAAAAAAATTATATGTGCATTTTAAAAAGTTCTTCCATATAAATGTAGGGGAATATAACTTATCATCTACAAGCGAAACAAAAGTTTATATAAATTTAGAGATTCCAGAGACTTCTATGTTTATGGATCAATAATTATTATATACCTTTTTAGCAATATATGTTTTATAATATTTTACTATATATGCAAGTTTATACTGACTTCTTTATGTTATAATCATAGGGAAGTGAAAAATGATCGTTTTATAGAAGAACTACCAATACAATTTAAGCCACATAGAACAATTGAAGAAGTGACGAACAACTGATGTCATGGAAGCCTAAAGAAAGCACACTCAATGCTCTTTTTGATAGATAGAAACTAAACTATTAGCTTTTGGGTGGTAAATCTCGAATCTATGAGGGATTCCTTGAATCCACAAGGAAAAACAATCTGGAATCCACCAGAGAATAGAAAGACAAAAGTCTAAATTTTATTGATTGAATAATTGTTAGAAAAATGTGTAAAGACTTAGGAGCATATTTAAGGGCTTTGTAACTTGACAAACAAGAAAATATATTCTAAAATAACTCCTAATTAATACCTAATCATAAAGTGCACTAAATTTGACCTAAAAAACATTAAATGAACCTAAAACAATGAAATAAGTAACCTAAATCTAAAAGGGTCATGCTAACGAGTGCCCTTAGGGTATTGGTTAATAATCCATTTTAGGAAAATTTTGACATCACTTTTATGGGCAATGAAAAAAGCTGTCAAAACATTAATTGCTTTTCTTTCTTTCCCCATAAAAATTTTCTTTAAATGGATTATTAAACAATGCACTAAGGGCATTCGTTAGCATTTCCCAATCTAAAATAGCGTTTTTTTACATAATAATACCAAAAATAATAAATTACAATTATTAAATATTAAATTGTCCTACATCAGACCCCTCCACTTGCAACAAACTTGTCCTCGAGTTCATCTTTGAAATCTGAAATATTCCGCTCCAAATAAACAAATACTTTGAATGCTTGAGCCCCTTGATCTTCTTTCCATATTTGCAACTCATCAATGGAATAAAAAAATAAATCTGGATTTCTTTTTCCTTGGTCTTCATATAATTGTAGAGATTTACCAAGTAAGAACTAACAATTGAATAAAATCTATCAACCCCAATAAAATCAATAAACTTTGTTTTGGTATCTCCGACCAAAATAATAGGAATTTGAGTGTTGCAATAATCTAACTTGACTTCATCGAGATCATTGACAACTTCCTCTATAAGTTCTTCTTTAATGGTCTCTACTATCTTGACTTCAAGATCTTTCTCTATAATAGGTATTCATTAATCTCCTTCACAATCTTGATTTCAAGTTCTTCTTCTATAACATCCCTCATTAATTTTCTCAGAAATCTCTATATTTTCTTCTTTGACTTCTCCATATTCTTCAAGAACAATATCTCTTGAAGAATATGTAGAAGTCATCATCGCGTATAGGATAGCAGTGAATGGCGCTTAAGCTTAATAAGGGTCACCACTCCCCATCCTAATGAATAAAAAAAATATCCATATTCTTAATATATCAATTCTGGCAATATTTCCTCTTTTTATGATAACATATATTATAATTTAAGTCAATTTCCTACAACACATAATTATAAATGGATTTTATTGACCTAAAAAAAAGCAAATAATAGTCTTTATTTATGTGGTGATTTCCTCTAAAGTATATTAAGTTCGTTAAGGGTATGAATGATAACGTTGTGACTAGTGTGAGAGCAAGTGGGTGAATTTAAATTGAGTTTCCTATCACTATAGGTTGGCAATGATAAGCATTGAGTGCATATCTCTTTCCATTAATGATGTATGAGCTAACTAGATCGATTTAAGAGGTTTTCCATTGGTATGGATTAGATTAAGTGCACATCTTTGTCGTGATGCTCTCCAAAGGCATTCAAATAAGTAGGTATAAGATAGAGTAAATGAAATGAAATTTAGTAAAAGTGGAAATAAATATTAAGGGATGGTAAGAATGGATGGTCAAGAGATACAAAGGAGGTAGAACTTTCTTTATCCTGGACTAATAATCCATAAAGATAGAGAGGTCGAAGAGGATGTGAATTATAGGATAATAAAAGTAGGGTGGATGAAGTGGAGAAGTGCATTGAGAGTATTGTGCGATCATAGATTCCCTATTAAGTTAAAAGGAAAATTTTATAAGATTGCTATAAGACCAACTATGCTCTATGTATTGAATATTGGGCAATTAAGAATCAACATATTCATAAAATAGGTGTAGCTTAAATGTAAGATATGAAGGCGAATAAGTGGAAACACACAAAAAGATATGATTCAAATTGAGAAAATATGCTTAATGATAGGGGTGGCTCTTCTTGATGAAAATATGAGCGAAAGTTGCTTGAGATGATTTGGTCTGATTAAATGCTGTGGATATAGCAATTAGTTGAAAGAGTGAAATTGTTCAAGCTGAGAGAATGAAGAAGGTAGAGGAAAACCAAAAATAACATTAGTAGAAGTAAATAGTTAAAAAATACATACGAATTAAGGAAGTAACAGAGACTATGACTTCAGATAAAATAAAATAGAGGAAAAAATATATACGTGACTGACCTTAACTAGTCTTGTTGAGGGTCCATAATCGACCCCAAAAATGAGGGACTAAGACTTTATTGTTGTTGTAAAACATATATATTTTTAAATGTACAGTGCATTGCAGGGACCTAGTAGTTAATGTAAAAGATATGGGAAAAACTCATCAAATCCTAACACAAATCCTAGCTTTTGACCCACATTTAATCCTAACACAAATCTATTGATTATATGTTTTGATTCAAAATTTGTCACACATTTATAAGAACTAAAAAGAAAAAAAAAAAAAAAAAATTTCTCAACTGACTTTTAATTTCATCCTTTAAAATCGTACATTTTTTTAATGAAAAAGTATTAAAAGAAATCTAGAGCCAATAGGTTTATAATTTAATTGGAATCTCATTATATTTCCAACAAAAAACATTTAGGTTCAAATAATCTTCCTTTAATTATTAAATTAAAAAAAAAAAAAAAAAAAAAACAAAAACAAAAACAAAAACACTCTTGAGTGCAGTAGACGGATATAATTGATACGAAATATCTGACAAAGTAAAAAGTTGGTCAACTGATGGACCAATCTTTGAGAAGAACATAGTTCACGAGGAAATCGATATGTTGTAGAGTATGAATGGAAAGTTGAAACACGTTACATGCATCAAATAAGACAAACATGCAAGCCAACTCATTCATACGTTACATGCATCAGGGCCTTATCTACACCAACCTCTTTTTCCACTTACCAAAAGACCAATCTTGCAACCTCACCAGTAATGATCATGTATTTTGCTATGGTATTTCTCCTTCTGGGTTTCGAGGCGTGTGAGCCACTGTGCTTGCAGAATTGTTCTTGCACGGCGTATGCAAGTGTTGATGTGGAAGAGGAAATGGGGTGCACGATATGGTTTGGTGATTTGATGGATACAAGAGTTTTGGATGGGGGTCAACACTTGAGTTAGGTACTCAATAATTTTATCAGTATCTGAGCATTTTTTTTTTATTTGAAAATATTAATGTCATTATCAATTTTTACTATAAAATGGTTTACAACTGATGAATGTGATTGATCCCAGTACTTTAACAACATAATAAATAAATTTCTAAATAATTTTTTTAATAATATCAAGAATATCTAAAGCATTAATATGCATATTGTGCACCATTTTTGTGGCATGAGTGACTGAGAAAGTCTTCTTGTTGTTAGGTAATCATACAGATGGAGAAGATTTCCTGTTTTCAGATAATCATGCAAAGGGGTTCTTTGCCAACAAGAGGAGGCTAGCAATATTGGTAGTGGCCTTACTAGTTACATCATTACTCATTTTTCTCTTTGTGCTTTGGTTAATAAAGAAGAAAAGAACAGGTAAGCAAACCTTTCAATTGATTTTTGTCCCCAACTCAAGCTGCATTTTTGAATTGTGATGGCTTTATATATATATATATATATATATATGCAACCATCATTTGTAACCGTGCTTGCATGAGGACAGGGAGGGAAAGACAACTCATAGTATTCAATGATGTTACTGAAAGTTCTACAAGCTTTCAAGATTCTCATAAACTTGATGAAAGTAGAAGAACTCCAGATTTACTATTTTTTGACATAAGCATCATACTTGCCGCCACAGACAATTTCTCACCTGATAAAAGGCTTGGACAAGGTGGCTTCGGCCCAGTCTATAAGGTACTTCACCTTGCGGATGATAAGCATCTATGAATATGCATCAATACTAATTTTATTCTACTACAATATTATACATCATAGGTACTTTGGAGCTAGATTATAAGTTGTTATCACAATTGCACATAATATGAAAAAAAATTATAATAATATTTTTTAATGATTTCAGGGTCAACTAGCTAATGGACAAGAAATTGCAGTAAAAACACTCTCAAGAAGTTCAAGGTAAGGTATACAAGAATTTAAGAACGAAGTTATGCTTATAGCAAAACTCTAGCACAGGATTCTTGTGAGGCTTTTAGGTTGTTGCATTCATAAAGAAGAAAAGATGTTAATCTATGAATACATGCCAAATAAAAGTCTAGACTTTTTCATCTTTAGTATGCCATTTCTTCTATCACTAATCACTTTCAACTATTTAATTATTGTTTTATGACATTATCATCGAATTTTGATGTGTTAGCATGTATTTGTTTTTAGTCATGAATTATTGATGGAAGCTTTCTTGTTCTGGTGTAGATGCAATAAGAAGGCAATTGTTGGATTGGAGCAAACGATTTGAAATTATTTTTGGTATTGCTCAAGGAGTCTCATATCTCCATCAAGATTCAAGCTAAAAATCACCCATAGAGATCTAAAAGCAAGCAATATTCTACTAGATGTTGGAATGAATTCAAAAATTTTAGATTTTGGTTTGGCTAGAATGTTTGGAGATGACCAAATTGAAGCAAATACAAATAGAGTTGTCGGCACCTAGTAACTCTCTCTCTCTCTCTCTCTCTCTCACACACACACACACACACACACACACACACACACACACACACACACACACACACACACAGGCCTAAGCTACTTTCATATATTGGTTTGGATAGGATGTTTGGGAATGACCAAATTGAATAAAATACAAAAATTATTGTTGGCACCTCTCTCTCTCTCAAAAACGTACTATGAAAGTACATATGATGTTTTGCTTTGAAAATATATATTCTTCACTCTCACCAATCAGTGTGTTTGTTTATTAGTGACACAAGTTTGATAATGCTTATTACAACATAAAGATTACAATAGGATATTTGAGTACATCACGACTTCTCCTGAGTAAATAATTTATCCATTTCGTTGATGAAAAATTAAGTTTTTTTCTTGATTGAGAGATTTGAGAGGGTTCATTTTTTATATTCCTAAGAGGACCCCTTAAACTCAATGGTAAAGTGTTAACGTCGAGTTTGCACCAAAGACGAGAGAAGTGGGCTGAGAATAACAACGATTTGGTAAATATATTAGTGACCTTCCTTTAGTAGAGAGAGATCTAATACCCAAACTTTTAGAGAAAACATTATCTCGCACAAAATGAAACTTGATCTCTATGTGCTTAATTTGTGTAGGCATCGAAGGCAGAGTTGACATACAAGCAGGTTGCGTCATAATAATGGCCAATATTCTGACACCATAAGATTGGTTTGTGGGGAAGAAAGATATCAAGTTCTTTGAAGAAAGATTAAAAACCAGAATAGTTTAGCAGTGGTGGTGGCTAAGGCCTTGTATTCAGCCTTAGTGTTTGACTCTAATACATTAGATTGTTTACGAGGGATTCAGGTTCTCTAGAATTCTTAGGGTATTCTACCAATATATTTCCTTAAATCTTAACCACCAGTCTTTAATGATTTAATGGTTTAGATTCTGTCATGTCAGTATTCCACTAACAATATTCTTAAAATAATAAAATAATGTTACAAATAAAACAATTAAGATTATTATTAGTGGAATGCTAACATGGCAGAATCTAGACCATTAAATTATTAAAGAATGGTTAAGATTTAAGAAAATGTATTTGGTAGAGTGCCCTAGGAAATCTAAAGGGTCTGAATCCGTTTACGAGCACTCTAAAGGAATAAGATTAGGCCCAACTCAACTAGCATCAAAGTATGCATTAAGAGCCAAAGATAGGCAACACAATAAATGAAGCCCATGGTGAAATGGTGGCCTTGAGGTATAGTAAAATATACTTAACAATGGTGTAGTGGGTAATGATAAGTCAGTGCATGAATTAATTAGCTTTGTTGACAGCAAAGAATATATTAGGTCTAGTAAGGGGTAGATATTGCAAAGCCAACGGTGCCCCAATACATGATTAGATTTAACAATAGGTCCATATATATCAATATGAGTCAGTCTGTGGGCCAAAATCATTATTAGGAATGAAATTAATTGGCTTAGTACCTAGAATGAGTATTCGTAATATAAAGTTGCCAGACATAGGAAAGAAGGAGCTCCGAGACTGAAAAGGCCTCTAGACCAAGAAAGTAATGCAGAGAACCCAGAACTTTGATGATAAATTCAACTACTAATAACTGAATGATAATAACATCAATGGTGTGATAGACAAAACATGTGAGGATGACATTATCCACGGTTCCACATAGAAAGAAAAATAATTAAATAATGTCGCACATGTGCATGGTAATGGATAAATGGGGGAAGAATTACTTTAATACCGTGATAAATAGCCTATTATTTCAAAAGATTAAGTGGTTAGAAAAAGCTATATTTATATTTAATTGTAATTCTAATAATTACTCTTACACATACACACACACCCATATATATATATATATATATATAGAGAGAGAGAGAGAGAGAGAGAGAGAGAGAGAGAGAGAGAGAGAGAATACAAGATATTTGATTGGTTTGGCTTGTTAAGTGAGTTCCTTATCCATATCCTTAATTAACATGTACAGACACATTAACAAAGTTACAAAGAATGCTAAAAACATAATTACACAATCATAATTAGTGGCAAAGCTAGAAGTTTTTTACAGAGGGAGCCAAGCTAAATATAAAAAAAATTATTTATGAGCTATCCAAAACCCAAACAATTGCACAATGTATCAAACTTGTGTTCTAGACTAATTCAAAAAGATTGAGTTTAAGGCCTAAATTCTAAAATCTGTGGGGGCCAATAACTACATTTTTCTATAATTTGTACTTTTTTATGATTTAAATACTATATATAGTTGAAAATTGCAAAAAGCTCCCCCACCCCCCAACTTTGCCTATTATTTTAATTATTTTTATCTGTGCAATTGTAGTGGATATATGTCACCAAAGTATGCAATGGAAGGATAATATTCTACCAAATCAGATGTCTTTAGCTACGGTGTCTTGATACTAGAGATCATTAGTGGCAAGAGAAACAACCACTATCATGTTGAAAGTCCTTGCCTAAATATGATTGGATATGTAAGTAAAATATATTATCATTTGGTTTTGATTTGATTGCACTTCACCTTGGTAGTACTCTAAGATTATACTATTAATTTTACAGGTCTGGGACTTATGGGAGGAAGGAAAACCCTTGGATGTAGTTGATTCATTGTTGGGTCAAGCATATTTTGCTCATCAAGTTTCCAGATGTATTCATATTGGGCTCTTATGTGTGCAAGAACAAGCACCATATCGACCAAGCATGGCAGAAATTTTATTCATGTTAGGAAATGAAACAAGTCTTCCCCCTCCCAACAAGCTAGCACTTATCAATAGAAAAAATATAAATTGTGGTCTAGATTCAACAAGTTTTGTAGGAGCAATTGCTTCACTTAATGACTTAACATTTTTTGTGTTTAAAGCTTGTTAAAGTCTGCACTTACTAGTTGAACTACATTTTCATAGTTGAGGACTATAGTGCATGTTTGATCGATCGTTAGATTTTATTATAAAGTTCTGTTGGGGACATATTGTTATGTAATTGGCATATCCTTTGACCAAACGCACTTTACTTGTATTTGGGTAAATTTAAGTAGGTTCAAGATGATCATTACAAGTGGTTAAATTGAAGATATGAAGATTACTTAAGAACTGCTCAAGAAAAGTGCAAACTGCAAGTTTCGATACCTCTTTGACAGAATCTCAATCTGTCGAGATTCATTAAAGCTCGACAGATGTCTCGATCGATCGAGTTTACGAGAGTCAGATTATAGTCAGCAACCTTTTTACTTTAAAAGGCTAATTTTTTATGGGTTTGTATAATTCTTATTGAATTAGGAAAGCCCAAGGTTTGTGTAAACCTATTTGGAATATGAGAGCTCATTAAGCTTCTATTTAAAGGAGATGGAAAAAGAAAAACCTAACCCTAGAAAGCTTCATAAGATTTTCTTTTTGAAACCCTAGCCTCCTCCCACAGAAGAAAGAGTTCTTATTGCGTTTCTTGTATGCTTTTAGGTTTTGTAACCAAGCAAAGTCTCTTGCACCAACATTGAAGATCTTATTGGTATTTTTATGTGAAGCTGCTACAAATCAACTACAACAATCAAATGGTTGCTGTGGAGTTAGTCACGTACTGGGATTCGTGCAAAGGAGTAAGCCGCGTACTGGGATCCGCGCATCAAATTGGTTAGTCACGTACTGGGAGCCGTGCATCAAAAAGAGAAATTGTCACTACAGAACAAGTCCAATTCAGTATTGGGGTAAGAGTTCAACTGTAGGTTGGTAAGGTACTAGGATTCCTTTACTTGTAACCGCTTGTTGTGATAATAATGGAGTTTCGGGAGTGGTGACCTTAAATCACCCGGTGGGATTTTTGCTGTGTAGGTTTTCCCCATTCGTAAACAGATCATTGTATCATTTATTTTCTGCTGCATACTTTAGTTTATTGGTGATTTGTTTGTGCTGCCATGAAATCTACATGTTAACTTGATTAATTAAAAACTTGGCTAATTAATTAATTTAATTCATCACAAGGGGTCTACGCATTTGTGGCCTATCAAGTTCTAAAGTTTTGTTTTAAAATTTAAATTTGGAGTATTGCAGTTGATGACGTTAGAAATGCCGAGCCAATTTGCAAAGTTTAGTTTTGTTACCAAATTGTGCTATCAATTAAAACCTAAAATTTTTAAGGAAAAATGGAAATTTTACAAAATCTATGCACCAAACTAGAATTTATTAGTATATTTTAGAGTAAAAATTATAGTTCAATCCTTTTTACAAAATAAAATAAAAATATTTATCATGAATGAATTTGACTTTTATTTTTACTATTCTATTTGTTTAAGGGACAATGTTATCTAGAAAATAAGTAATTTTCAAAAATTATTTTCTATAAAAATATGTCATTTTCCTATGTTTGGTATTAACCTTAAATGAGTTTAAAAAAAAATTCTAATTTCCATTATTGAGCTTGTTGTGAAATAGAGTTGATTTTCAAACAAAAATTAGTAGAAAACAATTTCTAAAAGTAAATCATACTATTTCTATTGACTAGAGAAAGTTTTCCTTTAACTTTTTTTTTTTTTTTTTTTTTTTTTTTTTTTTTTTTAATGCTACCAACATTAAAAAACACAGAAAACTATTTTTATGCAAGAATTTCCATCGAAACAAACAGATCCCAAACAACAAAATCATTATCATTTTTTTTCATTTTTATTGGCAAAAGGGCAAATATTCACATTCCTTTTGTTTTATTGGTTTTATTTTTATTTTTATTTTTTGGGAGAAACTCAATTCAATGGCAGAAATTAATAATTTTTTTTAAAAGAAAAATATTCTTGTTTTTCTTTGCTAGATTGTGACTTTGGAAATACTTCCAAAAAAAAAAAAAAAAAATTAATGTCATTTGACAAGCACAGAAAGGGATACACATAATAATTCCAAAATTTGCTCAATGAAGTATAAATTAAATATATATATATATATATATATATTTATTTATTTATGAAAGTAAAGTATAAAAATTGCACTAAAGTCACCGCTTATCACCCTTATAATTAAGATTAAGATAAAGAGAATGACACCTTAACCCTCCAGTCAGGTTGCTTGCATTGCAGCATGACAACATTGTCAACATTAACTCGAACTTTAGACTTTAGATTTGTGAAATCTGAAATGCGTGTTTTGTACGATGCGAACCTCCATCCAATTAATCTAATAACTTTGGAAAACCGACATTTGGTTTATGTTCTTTGCAATTTGATTCTCACAATTAATACAGCCATTAAATAACTCCTCTAAAATTCTTACATCCTTCATTTGCAGTTTTTTACGATTCATATTGACAATAGGCGAAATTAAATTGTTGGTTTCTAAAATTTATCCTATGAGTATAATTAGTTTCTCAAGTTTTAAGTGAACGTAGTTAGCCGGTCAAGTTTCAAAAATTAGCAGTATTAGTTATTCTGTTAATGATGTGATATTTTTAATGAAAAACTTTGCAAAAATTATTTTACATGCTAGAAACCTTTTAATACCAAAATATTTTAAAATACTGCATAATACCAAATTAAAATCTGAAATATTTGAAACCTCAAATTTTTGTTGCATTCACTTTTGATATATTAATGAAGAGAAAATCTATATCCCTTTGATCATTGGCTGGATTTGCACGGTTTGAGCACTAGATCGTAGACCACGCCCCAGTTTGAACACATTCTTTTTGTCACCTTCAAATTTCCAATTTCCATCGACTTTGTGTTCAAATATTTATTTGCTTTTATATATTGATAAAATCTATCACAAATTCTATTTCAAGTTGATTTCTTTTGTTATAACTGGATAGGTGGTGCGTTACATAATTAGATAGGGTGGGAATTTGATTTGGAACCAGTTAGAATTAAGATTTTATTTTGGAACTGGGTTAATGGGTTTCTAACGTGCAAAATAATTTTTGTATTTTTCTCATTAAAAAATGCCACTTCACTAACAAAAGGCATGGTTAGTGTATCATTAACTGCGTAATCAACACTACCAACGATAATTAAAGGAAGAACTAATATTTTTTAAAATTTGAGATACTAATTGTGCTCTCTTGAAACTTAACTAAGGAACTAATTGTACTTATATGGTAAACTTTAGAGACCAATAGTGTAATTTCGCCCTAAAAATATGACCTTTAAGATCAACGATACTTCTCCTATGTAAGAGGAAGAATCAAAATTTGACCCACAATGTAAATCAAAATTTGATGTCTTGAAATTAGAGTTTATTAACATATATATAGTCTCTAAACCCTAACATAAATAAGAAAAGAGATGTGCTACATCAACAATATTTTCACAACAAATCATATGTGGTTAGTTGTTATTGGTTCAAATTTGAACCTAACACTAAGATTACTTTTTTGCTCCAACAGTAACAACCCATAACAACCTACTACTTAAAATTTGTTATAAAAATGTTGGAAAAATATTGTGGACATATCATTTCTCATAAGAAAATGGTAAAACCTCTATGCACTTCAATAAGTGTAGTACATTATACTCTTTAATTAAATTCAAACACTAGATTATACTGACTAATAAAGCACAAACATTAATTTCTTTTCAAATCACACTTAAAGTAATCTAACCATGAATTTAAATTTAATTGATAAACTTGTGGGTTCCAGTTAGCTCAACTGGTAAAGTCTCTGATGGTTGTATAAGAGATCTGGAATTTAATCCTCGTCTACACCAAAAACTGATTAATGTCTTAGTCTGATGATAAAGAATTATCATCAAGAGTGGACACCGTAGGTTGAAACTTTCTAAAAAAAAAAAAAAAAATTAATTAATTGATAAACTTAATTTACAATAATTTTTTTTTTTTATTTTACATTTTCATATTAATAGAAGAGAAAAGTTAACAGATACCTTTTAATAGATACCTTAAGAATATTTGTTAGTTAACTACTTTGGAAAAGCTTTTATAGGAAAAAAAATTTAATTTTTAGCAAATTTTTCTTTTTGAGAGATTTTTTTTTTCTATTTACCATAAAAAATTTATCAAAATTTTTCTAAAATTAATTATTAACAAATACTTTAACAACAGTGGGACCTTAAAAAAAATCGGAGGCAGTAGGTGGATAGTGTACACAATAAATTTTGGAATTACTCGACCGAAATTATAGGTGAGAGTTTGGCCCATGAGGCATAAATTTCTGACTTGGTCAAAAGTTATCAACAGATAGGGCAATCTTTAGACATGGCAAAACGGGTTCTGACCCGACCCGACCCAACAAATACTCGACCCAAACCCGATTTTTTTGACCCGAAACAAAAACGGGTTGACCCGTGACCCGACCTGAGTTTTTCGTATTTTTTGCGAGTCAACCCGACCCGAACCGACCCGCAACCCGACCCGAACCCGAATCACTTTCTTAAAACTTTTTTTTTTTGGTAAAAAAAAATTAAAATTAAGACAATAGTAGTTTAATTATTTATTATGAACTTTAAAGAAACAATTGATACATTTACATATGCAAATTAATTGAAAGATAAAAGGTTGAGCATTCTGTAATGAGTAAAATTTTTTTAATATTAAATAACAAAGTACATACCAAGATAATATGGTTACAGTAGAGTTAAAAATATAGATTTAAAATTGTAGACATGTGTGAGAAACATTTACAAGTGTAAAAATAGTGAAGCCAAAGTATCAAATTAGCATAAATTATGAATGCTTAGACTCATTTTTTAACAATTTATGTCCAAAATAAATGACTTTTCAAAATAAATTATGATATTTCCTATAGTGTGTGTTGCTCAACAATGATATGATATTCATAAAAGAGTCTATATATAAATAAGTAAGCAATCCAATTTTAATGTATATCTCAAATTGAAATAGAGTGCCAACCACAATTGATAATAGAATATAAAATTAATTTTCAAGATTGTAAATTTCTTGTATGTTTTTATTCTTTATCAAATGAGTTATCCAATAAGTCATTTGTAATTTTGTTTTATATTTTGGAATGTTAATATTGTGTAGAAATAAAACATGTGTATTTGTTTTACTTATATTTGTGTTATTTTGTTTTAAATAGCAATGTTAGGATTTGTATAACTTTGAAATTATTGAATAAGTATTAATAAGTTTAACTGAATTCATTCTTGATATAAGTGGTGAAGTCAAAATAATGCATTTTAAATAAAATAATTTGTTGCATAACTTTTCAAATGACAAATACGTGTTATTTTATTTATAAAAAAATAATTAAAAAAATCATGTGAAAAATACGAGTCAATACGGGTCAACCCGTCCCGACCTGTAACCCGATTGACCCGAACCCGTTTTTAACCCGCTTAAGATGACCCGTTTTTAAGCCGTGATCCGTTTGACCCACAACCCGATTGACCCGACCCGACCCGACCCCGACCCGACCCGCCCGTTTTGCCATGTCTAGCAATCTTTGATAACATAGTTCACCAAAAAAAAAAAAAAAAAAAAAAAAAATCTCGCGTTAACAGAGAAATTTTCGTGTTTTCAGGTCATTCCAATGGGTTCTTTGCCAACAAGAGGAGGCTAACAATTATGATAGTGGCCCTACTTGTTACTCCATTACTAATTTTCCTCTGTGCATATTGGTTGATTAGGAGAAAAAGGAAAGGTACACAATGTTTCCTACATGTGTGAATTATTGTAGAGGTGCTATAATTATTTTTAAACTTTATTACATAAATCTTAAAAATTGATGTGTTAATACAGCTGTTGAAGTTGAGGCCTTGGCAGCTCAACGTGCAATGGAGTTGGCATTGGAAACCGGCCTCAATAAGGGAGTGTTGGAGGGTGATTCACTGATCCTCGTGAACGCTCTAAAGTCAAACTCTCGCAGCCTTGCACAATTTGGTCACATTATCAATGATGTAAAGTACTTAGTCTCTCAGTTCTTCATTATTTCTTTTTCTCATGTAAGGAGGCATTGTAATATTGTAGCTCACTCGCTTGTGAAGCAGGTAATTTCTTTTTCTTCATTACAAGTCTGGATGGAAGATGTACTATCAGAGATTGCAGATGTGCTTCTGGCTGATTTTCATAGCCTTAGTTGAATAAAAGTCTTATGATGTGGATTCTCAAAAAAAAAAAAAAAAAAAAAAAAAATTAAAGCAATCTAACCATGCATTTAAATTTAATTGAGAAACTTAATTTACAATTAAAAAAATTTACATTTTCATAAATATATTAATGGAAGAGAAAAGTTAACAGATACCCTAAAGACATTTGTTAGTTAACTACTTTAGAAAAGTTTTTATGGGAAAAAATTTGATTTTTTAACAAATTTTTCTTTTTGAGAGGATTGTTTTTTTTTTTTTTCCATAATAAAAAGTTATCAAAATTTCTTGAAATTGATTTTTAACCAATACTTTAAAAACAACCGTCGGAGGCAGTAGCTGGGCAGTGGACACATTAAATTTAGGAATTACTCACCGGAAATTATACATGGTTTGGCCCATGAGACATAAATTTCTGACTCGGTCAAAAGTTGCCAACACATGAGGCAATCTTTGATAACATGGTTCACCAAAACAAAAACAAATAACAAAAAACAAAATATTTTAGAAAACCTTATCTATTCAACCTCTTTTTCCAGTGAGCAACCTTACTCGTCATGATCATCTATTTTGCTAAGGAGTTTCTCTTTCTACAAACATTGCTTCTATTTGTTTTTTCCCAGTTTGGCACTTCGCAAGACACCATATCTATCAGCAAACCCATCAGAGACATTGATGACGTTTTAGTCTCTGAAGGAGAAACCTTTGCACTTGGTTTCTTTAGTCCCGGAAGGTCCACCAACCGCTATGTTGGAATTTGGTATAATAAAGCTCCACAAAAACCCGTGGTGTGGGTTGCAAACAGAGACGATCCTATTAATGATTCTTCTGGGGTTCTCTCAATTGATGCTAATGGAAACCTAGTACTCCATGTCAAAGATCGAAGTCAACCCATCTGGTCCACAAATATTACCTCAAAATCAAGCAACAGTAGTACTCTTGCTCAGCTCTTGGATTCAGGAAATCTACAATTGGTTCTTAACAAAACTAGTGAGGTACTATGGCAAAGCTTTGATTATCCAACAGATACAACTCTTCCAAACATGAAACTTGGGCTGGACAGAAGAACTAATCTGAGCCGAATCCTAACATCTTGGAAGTCCAAAGATGATCCAGGAACTGGAACTTGTTCCTATGTGCTCAACACCAATAGCTCCTCCCCGGAGTTGTATTTGTACAAAAGTGACATTTTGTGGTGGCGTTCTGGTCATTGGAATGGAATTGGATGGAGTGGGGTACCAACTTTGTCAAGTGGTAACTTGCTTCTGAATTTCAGTTTAGTGAACAACCAGAATGAGACTACTACGAGTTGGGGTTTACGCTACGCAAGATTATTCTCAAGATTGGTGGTCAACGAATCTGGGTCAATTCAACGATTTATGGGCAAGGAAGGAGATCAACAATGGGCTTTACTTGGGTCAGTTCCATTGGACCAGTGTGACATTTACGGCAAGTGTGGTGCATTTGGTAAATGTGAAAATGTTACTGAATTTAATTGCACCTGTCTACCTGGGTTCCAACCCAAGTCACCAAGTGAATGGTCTTTGAAAAATGCATCCAGTGGGTGTGTAAGAAAGCGTGGACAGGCATCTATATGCAAGATTGGTGATGGGTTTATGAAGGTAGAAAATGTGAAGCTTCCAGATAGCTCATTTGCACAAGTTGATGAGAAGCAGAGTTTGAAGGAGTGTCAGCAACAATGCTTGAAGAATTGTTCTTGCTCGGCGTATGGAGGTGTGGAAGTGAAGGAGGAAGTCGGGTGTTTGAGATGGTATGGTGATTTGATAGATACAAGAGTGTTGAATGGGGGTCAAAATTTGTACGTACGAGTGGATGCGCTTGAGTTAGGTACTCAACAACCTATTTCAGCAAAAGAAGGTACTCAACAATTTACTAAGACGTAATTATTTGAGAAAAAAAAATTCCTACCACATGTATATACACAAAAATAATAATAATAATAATAATAATAATAATAATAATAATAATAATAATAATAATAATAATAATAATAAATTTCTTGCGTTAATTAACAGAGAAATTTTCTTGTTTTCAGGTCATTCCAATGGATTCTTTGCCAACAAGAGGAGGCGAGCAATTATGATAGTGGCCCTACTTGTTACTCCATTACTAATTTTCCTCTGTGCATATTGGTTGATTAGGAGAAAAAGGAAAGGTACGCAATGTTTCCTACATGTGTGAATTATTGTAGAGGTGCTATAATTATTATTAAATTTTATTACATAAATTTTACAAATTAATGAGATAATTTTTTAACATAAATTAAAAGTATAAAAATCTCTTTTATTATGTTGTTGTTTTATTTTTTTATTATACTTAGAAATTTATTTTAATATATTGTTTATTAATTAAAAAAATTAGATTTATATTAGTTATAGTAAATTATAGAAATTATAACATGTTGAGAAGGGGTTGGATCCCAAGCATCCCGTCCTTTCTTCTGGACGGAAAAAACTCATGCAAGATAGGAGCAAGACAAGTTAGAGTTATTTTTTCATCCTTATTGATATGTGAGGTTGGCACAGATTAAAATGAGAGAAATGAGAAAGAATTGGGAGAGATAATCTTGAGAATATCAAGAGAGGGAGGTAATTTTTTTATGGAGGGTACTAGAATATGTATAAAAGTTATATTATATATAAATAAATAATATAAATTTATATTAGAAAATATTATATATACATTACCCCTACATGCACAATTGAGATTGGGTGGGCTTGAACAAGACTTAGTAGGGTAGGTAAAACTGTAAAAGTCATCACTAGTCAAGGGCAAGGTAAGTGTGCTACCATTCCTTTCAAATGGAGGAATGAAGTAGTAAAGAATACCAATAGTTGTTAATAATACCAAACTAAGAAATATAATTCCTCTTCGATATAGGAAAAACCTACACAAGACAAGCTGAGACAAGTTGGATTTCATTGGAATAGAAGCAATAAACTCATCTCTTTTTAACCTTGAAATCACCAATTTTCTTCAAAGTTGAAAAATCATTAAAAGCTTTAGAAAAATTAATATAGCACCAATATCTTTTGAAGATTCACAAAATAATAGCCACTAAAATTTTCAAGGAGGGGAGTTTTGTACACAAACATTTGGGAAAAGTGTTATTTCAATACATTTCTCGATAGGTTGGTGTAATTTATCTAGTTATATATAAATGCTTAACATGATTACAAGTTTACAACCATCCTTTGTAACTGTTCTTGTATGAGAACAGCAAGGGAAAGAAAGTTCAAATTGTTCAACGATGTTACTGCAAGTTCAACAACATTTCAAGATTCTCATAAGCTTGATGGAGGTAGAAGAAAACCGGATCTACCATTTTTCGATATAAGCACCATACTTGCAGCAACAGACAATTTCTCTCCTACTAAAAGACTTGGTCAAGGTGGCTTTGGCCCGGTCTACAAGGTACTTTCACTTGATACATGATAAGCATCTAAGATAACTATACAACTTTGTTAAATGTGAACCAATGGTTATTATTGTACGGCTACAATTTTTGAACATTTGGGCCATTGTTGAGGTCGAAAAGCTAGTATCATAATTGCACAAAATTTTGGGAGGAAGCTCTCACAATTTGTTATTTTTAATTTCTAATAGCCCCACGTGTAAGATAATATTTGGTGGAGGTCATAGACGTGGTCTAAAAGTGGCACATCCATAGTGATATATAGTATAAAAAAATCATAATAATTTATTAATATTTGTAACTACCAATTGATATATTAATAATTTTAAGTGTCATTTATAATTTTAGGGTCAACTAGCCAATGGACAGGAAATAGCAGTAAAAACACTCTCAAGAAGTTCAAGGCAGGGCACCGAAGAATTTAAGAATGAAGTCATGCTAATAGCCAAACTCCAACATAGGAATCTTGTGAGGCTTTTTGGTTGCTGCATCCACAAAGAAGAGAAGATGTTAATCTATGAATACATGCCAAACAAAAGCCTAGACTTTTTCATCTTTGGTATAGCATTTCTTCCTTCACTTATGGCTTTCAACTATCTAATTCTTTCTTTCGAGCACTCTTATAAATGTTGTATAACTAAAATCAAGTTCAAGACAGATTATGATCTTAACTTCAATTGTTTTCCAATATGCATCATGGATAACAGAGAAATTTTTTTGATCTAGACGAAATAAGAAGGCAATTGTTGGACTGGAGTAAGCGATTTGAAATTATTTCTGGTATTGCTCGAGGAGTCTTATATCTTCATCAAGATTCAAGACTAAAAATCATCCATAGAGATCTAAAAACAAGCAATGTACTACTCGATGCTGCAATGAATCCAAAAATTTCAGATTTTGGTTTGGCTAGAATGTTTGGAGATGACCAAATTGAAGCAAATACAAATAGAGTTGTTGGCACCTAGTAACTCTCTCTCTCTCTCTCTCTCTCAATCTCTCAATTGCATTCATATCCTTAATTAAGACAGCCCTTCAAACTCAAGAGTAAGGAACACGAATTGAGTTTGTACCAAAGTTAAGATAAGTAGGCTACACATGCACAAACGCATTGACAACAAATGTTAAAAATAAAAATCACACAATTGTTATTATTATTTTTTTTTGTTCAATTGCAGTGGATATATGGCACCAGAGTATGCAATGGAAGGATTATATTCTACCAAATCAGATGTCTTTAGCTATGGTGTCTTAATTCTAGAGATAATTAGTGGCAAGAGAAACAATCACTATCATATTGCAAGTCCATACCTAAATTTAATAGGACATGTAAGTAAAATATATTATTATTCTGTTTTGAATTAATGAACTTCACCATAGAAGTGTCAAGTATGATACCGTTAAATTTTCAGGCCTGGGACTTATGGATGGAAGGCAAAGCCTTGGACATAGTCGACTCATCAATGGGTCAAGCATATCCTGCTCATGAAATTTCAAGATGTATTCAAATTGGGCTTTTATGTGTGCAAGAACAAGCGACAGATCGACCAACCATGGTAGAAATTGTATTCATGCTGGGAAATGAAACAACTCTTTCCGCACCAAACAAGCCAGCATTTATCAATAGAAAAAATATAAATAATGGTCAAGACTTATCTAATTCTGCAGGAGCACTTGGTTCAATCAATGATATAACCATTTCTGAGCTTGAAGCTCGTTAAAGTATGCACTTATTACTTATACTATAATTTCCTATTTGAAGAAATACAATGCTTATGGTACTTTATAGAACACTCTAGTGGTGTTCTACTGATAAACTTGTTGGTAGATGTTCAAGTTTTCTGTGGTTTGAAAGAACACTTACTATGTTATAATCCCTTCAATAGAACACTCTAATGGTATTATACCAATAAACTTATTAGCAGAAGTTTAAGTTTTATGTGGTTTGAAAGAACACTTACTATGTTATAATCTCTTCGTTATGGCTCAAGGTGAAAAACTCTAAAATGATCTCATATGAAGAACACTATAGAGATAGGGTTTTCTAATTATTTAGGCTCAAGAATATTTGTTCTTAGCCAAACTTGATATGGTAACTTTTCTACTCAAAATTTGATAGGGTAACTTTTCTCCTCATAATTATGTTGTCATCTCAGAATTTGAGTTTAATCTCAACATCTTATAGTAGCTTTTGACCTACATTTAACCATAACACAATTAGTATAAACCCAAATCTAAAATGTTTTGGTGCCAAAATTTTCCAACACATCTATCAATCCTAATTTATGGTTAATGAAGAAGAAGAAGAATCAAAGTAATCCAAATATAAGGTTACTGAAGAAGAAGAATCAAAGTCTGAATAAAGACTAAGAAGATGAATCCAAGTCTCTCTAATGACTTTAATTTTGTCAGGTAAAAAATTGACATTTTCTTAAATATTAAAAGAAACCTATGACAATTGTTGGACACATTAAATTTCAGGAATCATTCAACACATTATAGTTTATAATGTGGCCCTCCATGAGACGAAATTTCTTTCTTTAATTAACATGAGACTAAATTTCTAAGTCAACCAAAAGTTTCTAGAATGATGAATCATAATCTTCCCTTCCATTAATTGTACTCCATGAATCTCAGTATGCCACGTGTGTTTCACTGTTCCTTCTTTTTTCTTTTGTGATAAGTTTGGATTGAGGGAAGTAGAGTAAAGTATAATTAGCCGAAAATTGCACCAATTAACATCAACAGTCTAATTTAATGTAATTCTCTTGTACGATTTGCCTACCTAGATTACACACAACTTACATCTTGTAAGAATTGCACAATTTGGTCACAATCACACCTTCACATAGATTCTAAATTTACACAAAGAACCATTTATCCACTCACCCACAAGCACTGCATACATGTTTCACAAATACACACATGCGCACATAGCGTTTCCTATACACAAAAAATGAACAGCCCAAACAACAATTTTATCAAACCTAGTCAAATGTGGTATGATTTGGACCACTAGCTCAAGCCCTTAGGTCCATCAGCTCCACTATGAAATATAGCCTAAACTTGCCAATCAACTCAAAAGTCCATTAAAACCAGCAAAGTTGATTTACGTATTAAAATCCAAAATCGCTCGAGTCATAATAAAAATCTCTTAAAAAAATAAAACCCAACCAAAAATTAAAAAAATAAAACCCAATAAACATCAAGCCCATAATGTTTCTCTCAACTAACATTAGAAAATTCTGAAAACATGCTAGGCCCATAAAGAACTTTTTTTTTTGGAGGGAAAGGCCCATAAAAAACTTAACACATTTAAATCTCAAAATCCAAAACACCACACTATAACTAAACTCTAAGTATCACAATTCTATTAATAAACCCAAATCTAAAATCTAAAATGGTTGTTGTCAAACTCTTAATGATGGATGTTGGGATAAGAAAGCTCAGAGAAGAAATGTAGTTGCCCATAAATTGGCTAGTCATTCTCAATTTGTATCAGACCTAGTTGTGTGGATTGAAGAGGTGCTCTCTTTCATCCAAAATCAAGGGTCCCTTGATGTAGTTGGTCAATGTTTTTTAATGAAAGTTGATGAAATTTCTTTCAAAAAATGATTGTTAACTTAACCATCAATCCCAATATAAGTAAAACAAAAACAAGAAAAAATAAAATAAAATAAAAAGGCCTGAATTCTAAAGACTTTAACTTTAATATTATTACTTGTATTTTTTATGGAAATTTAAAAAGATTTTTTTGAAAGAATTTAAACAGATACAACATTTGTTGCCAACTTAGAAGCACAAGACTTGGCAAAACCCGCCAATTTATTACAAGGAACTCTATACTTTTTTTTTTTTTTTTTTTGAGGAAACAGTAATACTTATTAGAACACATAAACATGAAAGTAATATATAGATTTTTTTAAACAGACTTATAATACATTACATAACTAGAGTACTACTACAAAATGGCCTAACCTTTGTAGTCATAGCGTGAGGTTATAAGGACTAAAACTCTTTATCCATATCTTTGACTACATATTTACATATTTGTTTTGTTTGTTTGTTTGTTTGAGAAGATACTTACATAGTAGTTGGACACATTAAATGGAAGCAATCATTCAACTTAAATTATAGCCCCATGGCACTAATTTTTTTTTTTTTTCATTTTTATCAACATGAGAAAAAATTTTGAAATTCAAAAATAAAATTCTCAATGAATGATGAAATAAAATCTTCCATTCCACAAATTGTACTCCACCAATCTCAGAATGACTCTCTCTCTCTCTCTCTCTCTCTCTCTCTCTCTCTCTCTCTATATATATATATATATCATTTACAAATTGATATAATAATGAGTGTAATGGGTGGATTTCAAAAAAGACAATTAATGAATTTTTAAATTAGTTTTTTTTAGGACTGATAACACAATAGTTTGTAAATGTGATATATTCCCTCTGTCCCAGTTTGTTTGTCCTCTATTCCATTTTGGGATGTTCTAAAATATTGTCCTATTTCTAAAAATAAAAGTTTTTACTTTACTAATGTTCCTATTATACCCCTACTTTATTTTCAAAACTATTTGAAAAGAAAACTAACAAATATTTAAAAAATTAATCTAATTGTGGCACATTTTTACTTGCCTCATTAAGAACAACTCTTTTTGAAAAAAAAAACTGATAAATTTATTTAAGGGTAGTTTTGTAAACTTACATTTTTTTATAAGGCAGACAAGACAATAGATGATGTTTCCTTAAAAAGTTTGACTTTTCAAACAGGACAAACAAATTAGGATGGAGTGAGTAATAAAATTTATAGGGAAAGTAAATTCCTTGTTACCTTTTTTGTATTCCAATTTACACTTCACCAATTGTGTTATGCTACCTTTTTTTTTTTGGCATTTTAAAATTTAGTATTTTTTTAATGAAAGTAAAATAATACTTAGCAAGTTGTGATTAGTAGGGTATAAAATGGACTAAAAAGATTGTGATTGAGGATTAATTTTTGTTCTCTACTTCACCATTTTTTTTTCATATATATATATATATATATATATATTGTACATTATTTTAAAGATAGTTATTGTAAGGTCGCACTTTGTGTCTCGGCCCAATAAGAAGGAGGGTATAGGCCTAAAGAGCCCAGTACAATAAATTTATAGAATGTAGGTCAGAAATATTGTTTCTAATGAGCTTAAACGGTAACAACAATGGCCCAAGATTACAATACAATAAGGATGGGAGAATTTATATAATCAAACTTATCCTCGGACTCAAGTCAAGGACCAAATGCTCATATTACTACTCACTTAAAGATTAATTACAAATATCCAGTCTACAGCGTTTTTTCTTCTCTCTCTCTCGATCCCCCTCCTCTTCTATAGGACCTTCCTCCTTCATATAGTTCTTCCTTCCCTCCATCATCCGCTTCTTGAAGTCCTTGGGTAATGGCTGTAAGGCTGAAAATCACTATTCATGTATCACTTTCTCATAAATGCGGGCAGAGACTTAGTAACAGAGCATTCAATGCGGTGGTAGCAGCTTCTTTGAGATATTTTCCAACTACCCTTGCTCTCTGTGCCCTTATGAATCATATCTTCTTCCCTAAGACTTTCTAAAATATCATTCTAGTCAACATGACGTACCACCTAAGCCTCACTGCATTTAGCTACGGAGTTACTCCTCGGATTACTTAGATTCACTTTGTCCGCCACATTTGCTTTTGGGGCTATAAGTTTGATATCATTATTACCATCAATCCATCCTTGGACAAGTAAGCATCCTCGGACCAAGCCCATGGGCCAAAAACATATCTTGGGCCTTTTATCCCCACAGTTACATATTTTGCTAACTCCGTAGTTCGAACCCCTCCCCCTAGACCCTATTAAGTTAAAAAAATCTTCCTCAAATTTTCCACAAATAATATTAAAAAATCAAAATAAATAAATCAAATTGCATGACCATACTTTGTACCACCAGAAGCTGCCACAATGCCACGGTCATCAACTCCAACCATCATTCCACCCCCCAGATGTCTTATTAATCTTCAGTCATGCTATTTGATTTTAGATCAAAATCCTAATAACCAAGATTATTATGGAGTCCAAATAATTTAACTTTACACCAAAAAATAGTCATCTTATGGTTCACACAAGAGGAGGCGCATTATTGTAGTCATGATTAAAACTTCCATTCTCTCCATGGTGACAACGCCTCCATGGCCTAAGGTCCATGTACCAATCCTATCTCTATTTCCATTCCTATCCTTAAATTATCTTATAATTTTTGTGTGTGAATTAAAAATTTGAGTCTTTATTTCAACAAAATATATGTATTGCTCATAGGTGATTAAAAGTGCAGCCACATGAAACTGATAGAGCCCTATGGCAGCAAGGCTCTTAACAACTGGTATAGACGTATATTTGTGGATATGGCATCCCAAATGTCACTGATAATTTAATCTCTCTTAATTTTTAATTTTGAGTAGTTTGGTAGTATAGTTTACTCCATTTTATTAGGATATATTCTATGTTGGAAGTGTGGACACCCCGAAAGAAGAGAAAGAAAGAGAAAAGCCGATTTAGAGTTTTTTCCCTTTTACTTTTGGTTTATTGCACATTAGGTCCTTAGCAACGTGACTCTTTGTGAGCTTGTGTTTCTAGGGTAAGGTGTGTATATGTGAGTCCCTTCATCTTACTTTTATTTTAGGAGTTGCCACCAACTATTAGTTTAATATTAGGTGTGATTGGTCACATATTTATCTAATTCTTTTTAAGTTACCTAATTAACTAAACCAATTTTAAGGGTTTATTAATTAAGGTAAACCAAAAATCTCGAACCAAAGATCTTAAACTCAAAAGTTCAGTCACATGTGGGGAAGGTATTAGGCATCCCACACCACTTATCCAAAGGATAGTACCTTATCTTAATTTATTTCAAACGTTATCTTTCTAGTAAAAAAAAAAAAAAAGATACTTGGCATTTTGATTTTTTTGGAAAAATTTTTACACAAAAGATATATATATATATATATATATATATATAGAGAGAGAGAGAGAGAGAGAGAGAGAGAGAGAGAGAGAGAGAGAGAGAAACATGTAGGTACTTATTTACTTATAATATACCATGTGAATATTTAGGTAAAAAATATTTACCACCAGAGCATGTGAGACAAATACATAAATAGCATGTGAAAGATATTTACCACATAGGTAAAAAATTTTCTTTTATTAAGCATATCATGCATGGGTATATAAGAGAGAGAAAAGAAATACCCAATTATATTAAGTTTTTTGACATTGCACTTTTACTATGCCAAAGCATATCGATATCATTTTATGATTAGCGGGCAATAGTGGTAAAATGGTTATTTATGCATTTCTCTTACAATTTTCTAGTCCTTCCCATCCAAAAGAGTGATACAAGTGTTAAGTACAAGAGATCACTTAACCTTACTCATCACAAACACGAGCCATAAAGCTCACTTACTTAGTTGTTCATAGAGATGCTCATCTAAGGTACAAAAGATACAAAGTTTAGAAAACTTTGTTTCATTGGCCATTCAAGATACACAAGTACCAATGTACACAAATATACACTGATTTTATATTTTTTATTTTTTTATGAATGAAAATAATAAAAACAAAACTGAAAAATAACCAAACAAAAACAAGTTAAATAAAGCAATGCATAAAAACTAGATTGGCTCAAAGAAAAAACACACAAGCAATGCAAACATAATAGAGAGAGAGAGAGAGAGAGAGAGAGAGAGAGAGACTAAATCACTTAGAGCCATTTTCCTTCCACACCTTGAAAGAACCTTTCCTTCGAGCAAACCCTTGAATCAGTGATGAAGGGGAAGAATTGAAACCGTTCAAGTTCGAAAGAAACATGAGGGCTTTGAGGAGATCTCCTAAATGTGTAAGAGAGGACGAAAGCTAATTATGACTTCTCGATGACATCATGATGTTGCTCTGTTGAGTGGCTAACCACTTCTCGATGACAGAGATGCTACTTCTTCTTCTCTTTGGACTTTTTAGCATTACCCTTCTTAGCCCCGGGCTTTTTGGTTTCTTTCTTAGCAAGCTTAGAAGGTGCTTCTAAGATAAATTTACCCTTATTTATGCTCTCACTAGCTATCACAGTTTTTGTTAGGATATATGCCCTTAAATCCTATTGTGTGATGCTATGTATGACATTATGTATGACTTAATGTTGTGTTTAATAAAGTTGTTTATTTCTTATCTAAAATAATTGTAACATGAATATTTTGACATTATCATATAGTCCATGAGATGCATAGTATGTGATTTATGTGATTTAGTCACAGAAGATATAAATCACAAGTTCTTTGTAAACTCAGAATTTATAGTTCGTAGTCGGTGATGAAATTGGGCATTTCATCTACGAAGACTATAACGTATCAACTAAGATGATTTGTCTTGATCATGGAAGTGGTGACTTCTAGTTGATATGTTGATATGTTTTAAGAGTTAAGACATATTGAACTGGACCGCTGTGAGATTTATTATTCTCCTAACGACTGTCAAATGAATAATAAATCTCACGACTTCTATTTGCATGAACTCTTAATCCTGAGAGAATAATGAACCTGATCATGAGGTGTAGGTTGCTTTGATATATCAGGAGTGAGATCTAAAGTAACGGTCAAAACCTCAGTATGTTGGGCAACCACATTTAGTGTTGATGGAACATATATTCTCAAAATGGAATTCATAGTCTCTTAATCGAGATACAAAATATTCCCTTGAGATAAGTTTAATGGGTTCAGTTATTCAGAGAGTTAGGCCTAACCACTTTGGTAAGAAATTACTAAAGTATATATTTATGAAATTGGATTTCATAAATATATGATGAATAACTTTAAAAGATTAAACCGGGTACTCAAGGATAAGATATAGTAATTTACAAAGTGACAGTCTATATTTATAACTTTGTATTACTACGAATATTTTATGAAGGGGTTGCGTGTAAAATAAAGTCTTGGGATATAATTTATTAATAAGGCCTAGAGTGCAATTATATTTATATAGTGGTATTAAATATAATTAATGGTAACTTTGGACTTGTCAAGAGTTGACGGAAAAGCCCAAGGCCCATTGGAGCTAGTGTCTTATTGGTCCCTTTTGGTCCCATTCCAAGCCACACATTAAAGCCCAATTGGAAAGGCCCAATAGGCCGGCCCAATTAGATAATCAGTTAGTTATAAAGGGAGAAACATACAGAATTTTTTAACGTGATTTTTCGAAAAGAAAAATAAAGAGTGTGAGACACACTTTCATTCTCCCTTTTGAAAACTGATTGAGAGACCACACATCTTGGGCGTAAAATGGAATTGGAGTGAAGATTAAAAGTTTTCCCAAGTGCTTCTAATCTTTGTTTTGAAATTCTCCATACCAAGGTACGCTATCTTGTTCTTAAATTCTGAAATTTACAGAGTGCATGTTGTCAATCATGAATGAAATAGATCCTTGTTTGTTATTTCCGCTGTGTGTTTTGTATGAGATACAAAACCA
This sequence comes from Castanopsis chinensis, assembly GCA_032878915.1. Lineage (NCBI taxonomy): Eukaryota > Viridiplantae > Streptophyta > Magnoliopsida > Fagales > Fagaceae > Castanopsis > Castanopsis chinensis. Next base: position 10,551,958 of record JAVQMG010000130.1, read on the forward strand.
GATTTTTATCCAACAATTGGTATCGAAGCCAGGTTTTCATTTCATGATTGTATAGCATGTGGTTGAATTTTAAAATTTAAGAAAACCATTGTCTTTATGTTTCAATTTTCTGCATCATTTGAATATAATGTAGAGAATTGCAAAACCTATGTATAAAAGTGATGGCCATTGCAATTCTGCACAACCATTTTCGTAAGGAAGCAGTTATTACATAGGGGTAGTTAATTGAAAATGTGGTAGTTGTTGTACGGATTGCATTTATTCAAGGTAGTTATTGTATGGTAGTTATGAAGACAAGTAACTTTTGGATAGTTAATGCACCGATTGACCAATAAATGCATGGATTGGATTCAAATTGCATGGTTTGAACGTGATTCCACCAAAATTGTCATTGCATGGCTCGGACTTTTATGGCATGGCTGGATTCTTATTGCATGATTCAGTCTTCAATTGCATGGCTTATTTTTTTGTTTCATGCCATGATTTGTACCGAAAGCATGTTATACATTAGATGATATTGGCCATATTGTATATATATATATATATATATATATATATAATATTACGTTATATATATTTATATATATTACGTTATATAAATTTTTATTACGTTATATATATTTATATATGTTAATGCTAGTTTAATGAAATTTATTCCTAATGAGATTAGGATTGTGTTTTTCATGTGTCTAGTATTATTATGGTCTTTGACCTTAAAAACCTTATTTTTTAAAATATCTAGTGGGAGAGAGATTCAAGGGTTGGATCTCACGGCCTCCATTGTTGGTTCATAGTAGTGTGAAATATATACTTTGTCTTTGCCTCGAGCTTAGCATTCCATGCGGAGAGTATATATTTCATGGTCCTACAAGATTGAATTTCTTAGTTTATAGTGGTTTGATAAAACACCTTGTTTTAGCCTCGAGCTTTGCATTCCATGCGGAGGGCGTTTTTATCATGGTACCACAAAATAAGCTTGTTAAAGGGATGAAATGTGGCTACACATGATTCTAGACAATGGTATACACTAGACTAAGTATTTTAGTATCCTCTATGCTGAGTTCTTGCTATTATTACTTAGAGGCTAAATGTAAAACGGCATATTATTAGTGTTTGATAAGAGTTATCATGATAGCACTAATAATGAGAGTAGTTCTCAATCAATCATAATATTTAATATTCACTCTATGCTGAGGGATATTGAATATGAGATTGGGTTGTCGTTACATATATTATTTTATAGTTTTATTAAGGTTCCATATTGTATACTTATATGCTAAATTGATAATGTCCAGTTTACTTATTATATTCATGTTTATTATTTTCAGATTTAAATCATGGCATCATTTAGCCCACTTGTTGCTATTCTTAATCAAAACAAACTGATTGGATCCAACTATGTTGACTGGAAAAGGAATTTGGACATTGTTCTTACTGCTGAAGAGCATAAATATGTGCTTACTCAACCATGTCCTAACTTTCCTTCATTAGATGCTCCTATTGAGGAAAAACAGCGATATGATCGTTGGCAGAAATCTAATGAGATGGCCAAGTGCTATATCCTAGCATCTATTTCAAATGTTCTACAGCATCAAATGCAGGATGTAGAACATGCTTCGGACATCATGCTAAGTCTGAAGGAGATGTTTGGTGAGCAAGGCCAGTCTGCAAGGAAAGAAACCATGAGGCAAATTTATAATACCAAAATGGCTGCAGGAAGTTCAGTAAGGGAGCATTGTCTTAGGATGATTGCTAATCTGAACACATTAGAAGTTTTAGGTGCCGACATTGATGGAGAATCCCAAGTGGATATGATACTCCAGTCACTACCAGAATCATTCAAGGAATTCAGACTTAATTATAATATGAACAAAAAGATTTACTCTTTGTCTGAATTAATGAATGAGTTAGTGGCGGCGGAAGGCATCCTTGGTACTTCTAGTGTTGAAGCCAATGTGGGTGAAGCTTCTACTTCTCAACCTAAGTTGAAAGGCAAGGGTAAGAAGAAGAAGAAGAAGGACTTCACTAAGAAAGATGGTAAACAAATTGCCTTAAGGGTTGCCGAAAAAGGAAAGAAAAGCAAAGGAAAGTGTTTCCATTGTGGTGAGAAAGGACATTGGAAGAGGAATTGTCCAATATTCAAGGCTGCCAAGAATAAGGGTATGAAAAGTTCCTTTCTTCTTGAAATATGTTTAGTACAGAATCCAACAGATTCCTGGTGTGTGGATTCAGGTTGTACTAATCATATCTGCAATTCTTTGCAGGGGTTCCAGGAGACCAGAAAGTTGAATGAGGGAGAACTATTTCTTACTTTGGCTGATGGGAGCAGGATTCCGGTTGTAGCTGTTGGAGTGTATAATTTGTGTTTTAAGTCTAGAGTGTTAATATTGGAAGACTGTTTATTTGTACCTAATATTCGTAGGAATTTAATTTCTGCAACTTATTTAGGTAAACATGGATATTGTGTTATCCTGAAAGACAATGTTGTAATAAAGAAGGATAAAATGTTTATCTGTTCTGGCAATATTGTGGATGATCTTTATATTTTAACTCCTGACATGCATGAATTATACAATTCTGAAATAGATAATAGCTCTCATGTAAAATCATTAAAGAGAAAGTTTCCTTCTACTAGTGAAGCATATCTTTGGCACTTGCGTTTGGGTCATATTAATTCAAGTAGGATTCAAAGACTAATCAAAGATGGACTTTTACAGCCCATGGACTTTGATGGTTTTCCAGTTTGCGAATCTTGTTTGGAAGGTAAAATGACCAAACGGCCTTTTAATGCAAAAGGTAGAAGAGCCCAAAATTTGCTAGAACTAGTGCATTCAGATGTATGTGGTCCTATGTCAATCCAAGTAAGAGGTGGCTATGAGTATTTCATTACTTTCACTGATGATTACTCTAGATTTGGTTATGTGTACCTAATAAAACGGAAGTCCGAAGCCTTTGAAAAGTTCAAAGAGTTTAGGGCTGAAGTTGAGAATCAATTAGGTAAACGCATAAAGGCCATTCGATCTGATCGAGGTGGCGAATACCTTCTTGGTGACTTCAAGGATTACTTGACTGAAAATGGGATATATCCCAGTTGACTGCACCTGGAACTCCACAACAAAATGGTGTAGCAGAAAGAAGGAATAGGATTCTTTTGGATATGGTTAGATCCATGTTGAGTTATTCGACTCTACTAATTTCTTTTTGGGGATATGCTTTAAATACCGCAATGTATCTTCTGAATTTAGTACCTTCGAAGTCTGTTCCTAAAACACCTGTAGAGTTGTGGAATGGGCGTAAGCCTAGTATGAGACATCTCCACATTTGGGGTTGTCCAGCACATGTGTTGAAAGGAAAGTCTGACAAGTTACAGTCTAAAACAGAAGTGGTTTTCTTTGTAGGGTATCCAAAAGGAACTGTTGGAGGTTTATTCTATAGTCATAAGGATAACAAAGTATTTATTAGCACAAATGCCAAATTCTTAGAAAATGACTATATGAATGATTATACTCCTAGAAGTAGAGTTGTCTTGGCTGAAATGAATGAACCTGTAGTTGAACAACCAATGGATGAAACTAGGGATGATGTGACTGTATTAGATACACCACAAGATATTACTCATGAAATGTCTAGTACACAGGTGCCTCGTCGTAGTGGGAGAATTGTTCGGCCTCCTATAAGATTTATAGGTTTGGGAGAAACCTATGAAGCTATCTCAGAAGAGGCAGAATCGGATCCCTACACTTATGAGGAGGCAATTAATGATATAGATGCACATCATTGGGTCTTAGCTATGAAATCTGAATTGGATTCTATGTATTCCAATCATGTATAGGATCTTGTAAAGGCGCCTAACGGCATTAAACCTGTTGGTTGCAAATGGGTTTACAAGAGGAAGAGAGGGATAGATGGAAAGGTTGAAACTTTTAAAGCAAGACTAGTGGCGAAAGGGTACACACAAAAAGAAGGCATTGATTATGATGAAACTTTTTCGCCAGTAGCCATGCTTAAGTCTATCAGAATTCTCTTATCCATTGCTGCTCATTATGATTATGAGATTTGGCAAATGGATGTCAAGACTGCATTTCTTAATGGCAATCTTGAAGAAGAAATATACATGATGCAACCAGAAGGATTCATAGCAAAGAACCAAGAGCATATGGTATGCAAGTTGAATAGGTCCATTTATGGACTTAAACAAGCATCTAGGTCATGGAACATTAGATTTGATCAAGCAATCAAGTCATTTGGTTTTGAACAAAATCTTGATGAACCATGTGTGTACAAAAGACATCGAAACAAAGTAGTAATGTTCCTAGTGCTTTATGTTGATGATATTCTACTCATTGGAAATGACGTAGGGGTAATGTCATCGGTTAAAGTTTGGTTGTCTAGCCAATTTGATATGAAGGACTTGGGTGAGGCTAACTTTATTCTAGGGATCAAACTTTGGCGAGATCGCAAGAATAAGATGTTAGGCTTATCACAAGCTGGATATATAGATAAGGTTCTAGAACGGTTTAGCATGCAAAACTCCAAGAAAGGATTGCTTCCTTTTAGACATGGAGTTCCTCTGTCTGATGACCAAAGGCCTAAGACTCAAGAGGAAGAAAATATGATGAGACAAGTTCCTTATGCTTCTGCAGTGGGAAGTCTCATGTATGCCATGCTTTGTACTAGACCAGATATTTGTTATTCAGTTGGCATGGTCAGCCGATATCAATCAAATCCAGGACCAAAACATTGGCAAGCTGTAAAGCACATTCTCAAGTATCTTAGGAGAACGAGAAATTATATGCTTGTTTACCATTGTGAGGATTTGATTCCCATTGGCTATACAGATTCAGATTTTCAATCGGATCTAGATTTCAGAAAATCCACTTCAGGATGTGTTTTCACCTTGGGAGGTGGAGCCATAAGTTGGAGGAGTGTTAAGCAATCTTGTATTGCAGACTCCACCATGGAAGCCGAGTACGTTGCTGCTTGTGAAGCGACAAAGGAGGCTGTTTGGCTCAAGAAATTCCTTTCTGATCTTGGTGTTATAAGAATGGAGCAAGTTCCCATCACATTGTTTTGTGATAATAGTGGAGCGGTTGCACAATCCAAAGATCCAAGAAATCACAAGAAAGGAAAGCACATTGAGAGGAAGTACCATATCATTCGAGACATTGTTGCTCGTGGAGATGTTGTGGTGGCAAAGATTGAAAGTGCAAATAATCTAGCAGATCCTTTTACCAAAACCTTGCCTCAAAGGACCTTCGAGTCACATTTGGAAGGAATGGGAGTTAGATTAGTGCACAATAGTCTTTAGGGCAAGTGGGAGATTGTTAGGATATATGCCCTTAAATCCTATTGTGTGATGCTATGTATGACATTATGTATGACTTAATGTTGTGTTTAATAAAGTTGTTTATTTCTTATCTAAAATAATGGTAACATGAATATTTTGACATTATCATATAGTCCATGAGATGCATAGTATGTGATTTATGTGATTTAGTCACAGAAGATATAAATCACAAGTTCTTTGTAAACTCAGAATTTATAGTTCGTAGTCGGTGATGAAATTGGGCATTTCATCTGTGAAGACTATAACGTATCAACTAAGATGATTTGTCTTGATCATGGAAGTGGTGACTTCTAGTTGATATGTTGATATGTTTTAAGAGTTAAGACATATTGAACTGGACCGCTGTGAGATTTATTATTCTCCTAACGACTGTCAAATGAATAATAAATCTCACGACTTCTATTTGCATGAACTCTTAATCCTGAGAGAATAATGGACCTGATCATGAGGTGTAGGTTGCTTTGATATATCAGGAGTGAGATCTAAAGTAACAGTCAAAACCTTAGTATGTTGGGCAACCACATTTAGTGTTGATGGAACATATATTCTCAAAATGGAATTCATAGTCTCTTAATCGAGATACAAAATATTCCCTTGAGATAAGTTTAATGGGTTCAGTTATTCAGAGAGTTAGGCCTAACCACTTTGGTAAGAAATTACTAAAGTATATATTTATGAAATTGGATTTCATAAATATATGATGAATAACTTTAAAGGATTAAACCGGGTACTCAAGGATAAGATGTAGTAATTTACAAAGTGACAGTCTATATTTATGACTTTGTATTACTACGAATATTTTATGAAGGGGTTGCGTGTAAAATAAAGTCTTGGGATATAATTTATTAATAAGGCCTAGAGTGCAATTATATTTATATAGTGGTATTAAATATAATTAATGGTAACTTTGGACTTGTCAAGAGTTGACGGAAAAGCCCAAGGCCCATTGGAGCTAGTATCTTATTGGTCCCTTTTGGTCCCATTCCAAGCCACACATTAAAGCCCAATTGGAAAGGCCCAATAGGCCGGCCCAATTAGATAATCAGTTAGTTATAAAGGGAGAAACATACAGAATTTTTTAACGTGATTTTTCGAAAAGAAAAATAAAGAGTGTGAGACACACTTTCATTCTCCCTTTTGGAAACTGATTGAGAGACCACACATCTTGGGCGTAAAGTGGAATTGGAGTGAAGATTAAAAGTTTTCCCAAGTGCTTCTAATCTTTTTTTTGAAATTCTCCATACCAAGGTACGTTATCTTGTTCTTAAATTCTGAAATTTACAGAGTGCATGTTGTCAATCATGAATGAAATAGATCCTTGTTTGTTACTTTTGCTGTGTGTTTTGTATGAGATACAAAACCAGATTTTTATCCAACAGTTTTAGCATCATTGTTTTCAGAATCAATATTGTTAGCTGGAGAAACAAAAACAATAGTATTAAAAGAAGCAATATTAGAAGAAGAAAAATCATACCCTAAACCAGTTCGATCAAAGGAAGGTTTCTGCATGCTTAGCATATCATCAAGTTTTGCACTTGAGGTCCTTTCCAATTGAGTTCTCACTTGGAACAGTTCCGCTTTAAGCTTCTTGGTCTTCTCAGCCAAGAAATTTTTTTCAAACCTCAGTGCTCTAAAAGTCTGATTTGCTTCATCAAACTCTGTGAAGAGTTGTTCTCGTTCAAGCTCCACATCACTGAGCTTCTTGGTAGCCAACCTATACAGCTTCTCATGTTTCTCCGAGACCTTGTATAACTTTGCATAAGCTGTGTGGATGTCATCTTGCTTATCCATCTTCTCAAATTTTGGCTCCACCAAGTTCTCTTCTTCATCCACATCTTTTACAATCCCTTTAGTAGGATTGACAGTGACTGTGAAGGCATTCAGGATTTCGTCATCCTTATTTTTAGAATCATCCTCAAGTTCGGTGTCACGCAAGGTAGTAGCAAGTGCCTTACTTTTCCTAATAGACTTGATATAAGTGGGGCACTCTTGTTTCATATGACTGAATCCTTGACAACTAAAACACTTAGGCCCTAAAGGAAAAGTGTACTGACCGCCATCCCTAGCATCCTTCTTACCTTTGTCTTGGCTCTTAAACTGTGAAGAACTTGATTGCTTATGGTCCTTGACAAAGCCCTTTGCATTGGCATTCTTCATGAACTTCTTGAACTGCCGAGTGATGTAGAACTTCATTTTAGAATCTTCATCATCGGAAGACTCATCAGTTTCACTGCTTTTGGCCTTCAGTGCCATGCTCTTGCTCTTGCTCTTGCTTGACTTCCCAAGGTTAGATAAACCTAACTCATAGGTCTGCAGATTTACATCAAGCTCTATGAAAGGAATTCTATCGATATACTTTGATTCCTCAATAGCAGTGATCTTGGCATGAAATCCCTCAAGTAGAGATTTGAGCACTTTTCTCACAATCTTGGGTTCTAGAATAGTTTTCCCAAGATTAAATGTTGAGTTCACTATATCCTTGAGCTTAATATAGAACTCATTAAATGACTCATCCTCCTCCATCTTAATTTCTTCGAAACTAGCAGTGCGCCTCTGAAATTTCGAATCCTTGACAGCCTTGGTTCCTTCATAGGTTGTCTGGAGAATGGTCCATGCCTTCTTTGCAGTTTCAATGGAGGAGATCTTCTTGGACTCCTCATTTGTAATCACACTAAATAAGGCATTCAATGTTGTGCTATTGAAATTAGCCGCCTCAATCTTTGCATCATCCCAATCGGTCGTACGCTTCCTTCGGCTTGGTCCAGCCTATCTCCACAGTTTACCACACCTTCTCATCTAAGGATTGCAAGAAAGCTCTCATGCATACTTTCCAGTATGCATAGTTAGTTCCATCAAATAAAGGAGGTACAATAAATGACTATCCTCTATCCATGACAAACAGGGGTCAATGGATCTCACAGCAAAGATTAAACCCTAATCAGAGTATGCTTGCTCTGATACCACTTGATAGGCCAAGAATGTATGGACTCCTTGTAATAAATTAACCAATTACTTAGCCAAGTAAATTAATTAGGTTCCATTACATGCAACAAGAATGGAGCACAAAAAAATCATCAATTAATTCAATATACAATGGAAATTAAATGACACGGTGATTCGTTTATGAATGGGGAAAACCTACACGGCAAAAACCCCACCAGATGATTTTAAGGTCACCACTCTCGAGAATCCATTATTATCAAAACAAACGGTTACAAGTAAAGTAATCCTAGTACCTTATACCAACCTACAGTTCAACCCTTACCCCAATACCTAATTGGACTTGTTTTGTTGTGATAATCTCTCATTTTCAATGCACGGCTCCCAGTACGTGACTAACCAATAAATGCACGGATCCTAATATGCAACTTGATCACCAACTTAAGAAGGATGTTGGCTACAAAGTTCTTCTGTTCTTCAACACATGAAGATCACAAATTTGCTTAGTCACAAACCCTACGGTGTACAAACACAGCAACTTCTTTAAGAATTAGGGCAAACTAGGTTTTCGGTCACACTTGAGAAATTACGCTTTTGTGCAATTATGCTTTTGGTTGTGCAACATGATACGGCCTTTAAAATAATACTTATATATGTTTGGGGTTGTGAGAAAAGAAAGCCCAAACACATCATCACGGATTGAATGAAAATCTGAACTAAAAATCTGAATTTCATAAACCTCAACAGATACCCTAGTTGTCGAGCAGCTGTCAAGCCTCGGGCTTAAACAACTCTTTTAAACCTTGATAGATGCTAGCTGTCAAGCTAGCTATCGAGCTTTAATGAATAGCACTTCTACACTTGTTTCATGGCTTTAATACTTGAACTTGAAACCTTGTTTCTTGAAGCATTAAACACATCCTAGATCTACCCAATTACAATTATTTTTATTATTATTTTTTTTTTTGTCAAAGGATTAGCCAATACATAAAATATTAACATATGTTCCTAACATCCAATCATATATGTCCTAACAATAATTCCTGCATTAATTAACAAATAAATTTTCATGTTTCCAGGTCATTCTTTAATGCTAATGCACAAACCCACCATAAATGAATCATAAAAAAATCATACATATTTCTTAGTTTTCCCTAAACTTTCAAATACACTAGAAATCCCTATTGGAACCCAATAGAAATTATTATCTAAAACTTCCTTTTAAATTTTGAATTTATCTGTAAATCAAAGGCTCACAAATTAGTGCCTACACAGAAACCTTTAAAAAAAAAATCCAAATATAGAAGGGGAAGGAAACCACATTAAAATTGCAATAATAGAACAACAAAAACCACTATCAAAAATTGAACTGGGAAATTTTAGGGAAACACTCACTTGGATGTGCGGAAACTGGAGGGGGACTTTCCATTGATCCAAGATGGTTTGTTCTTGAAGAGGTATTGTGAGGCAGCCTAGAGAGAAGAAGGCTTTCAGAAGAGAGTGAGAGAGAGAAACAGAGAAAGGAGCATATAGAGAAAAAAAGATATTTGTAATTGTTAGATGTTTATATATATATATATATATATAGTTTTTTTATGGTTAGGAATATGAAATGGGTTTGTAACTACTACCCAAGATTTAGAACGTTCTAATGAATCAGAACATTGTTTCTTTAAATTAACATAGGCTACTAAACAACAACGTCACTAAGAATATCAAAACGTTTAAACCACTAACGAAAGGTCACTTGTTTTCAGGTGTTTTAAATGTAAACATGGCTAGTGCAATAAGCAGTGGTGTTTTATATTATATATAGATAGATATAGATTTTCAATATTAATATAGTGCGAGGAGAGGAAGAGATGAAGGAGTTAGAAAGCCCAAGTTTAGCGTTGGGAAGTTGAAGGGTTGCCATTTGAGATTGTAACCGTGGAACACAAAAGGTTGCTATTTGAAATTGTAACCGTGGAACACAAAGGGTTGCTGTTTAAAATTATAACCGTGAAAGAGATAGGTTTGGGAATTATTTTATTTTTATTAGGATTTTTAAATTTAGAAAAACTATTTCTAAATTGTAGGACAAATTCAGGGAAAAAAATAGTAATGACATGGCTGTTGATATGGCTCAATCTGAGCATAGAAATATTAAATACCACGCTTCAGCTTTTAATAATATATAATTTAGAAAAAATATTTCTAAATTGTAGGACAAATTCAAAAAAAAAAATGGTAATGACATGACTGCTGATGTGGCTCAACCTGAACGTAGCAACATTAAATGCTATGCTTTAGCTTTTAGTAATATATAGATATACCAACATTAAATGCTATGCTTTAACTTTTAGTTATACTAGTGTTTAACCCGTGCAATGCGCAGGAACATTTTACATATTAATTATGAACTTTGCATCCTACATAAACTTAGTTATGATACTTCCACGGCATACATTCAAACTTAAATAATGTACTATATTTAAGCATATAGTGTCTGAAATGGGAATTTGACTTTAAGCAACAACACCACCAGCAATTATGCAGGTACTTAAGCCTCCAGCAGCACCACCAACATGAGTTATGCAGCAACTTAAGTTGAGCATAATTGCCACCAATCATGAGCATTGGTTCAGCTATCATAAATCCTGAAAATCAGTCTCATTCTGGTAAAAACCCAAACATAGAAAATCATTGCATCAAATCAAATCATTGCCAAACTCAAGGAAAATATTATGCAATAATAAGTCATGACATCATATTTAACCCATGCATCAAAACTTTCCTTGTAACTTGTATATTAAAATATAGCAAACTATTTTATTTCTTAACAATATAGTATATGTTAAGAGTCATCAAGCAACACCTGTGATGTTGTTGCTAAAGTTGACTTGCTGCCATAGCTGTTATTGTTGACGTTGCCTAACTTACACTTGTCCTAAGCCGCTGCATTAGAGTTAGGGAGTTGTTAGTCTTTTACCATAAAAGCTGTTAACATCTATTAGTTGCTATCAGTTAGTTAGATAGATAGGTTGTTAGATTGCAACATATATGGCTTTACTTGGAATAGCTTCGAATACTCAAGAAAACTGGATATTAGTGGTTTGCTTGAGTGGTGATTGTAAGGACCATTGAATGAAATAAGCATCAGTTTCTCTCCTAATCTTCTCTATTCCCTCTAAATCTTATTTCTCATTCTTGGAGACCAGTTGCCTCGAATTAGGTATTTCTCATAGATATGAATTACATATTATGCTAAAGCTCTAAGCATAAAAGTCTGTCGAAAGTAAAAGAGACAATAATAATAAATTGTTATAAAGTTGTTCTAAATGGTTTGGCAATGTGTTGTAGCCAATATTTATTTGCACATCGGCTATTAGATTTTCTATCACTCATTTCAGCAAACATTTGGCATTCAAATATGCTTCAAAACATAGTTCTTATACATAGATAAGAGATGTCAGTTAAGAACTCAAACATCGATACCTTTATTTTATTTTTTGTGAACATGTGGAAGAAGAACAATTGAATGTATGAGGAGACGACACTATTTTCTGTGATACCGATTTACAATAATGCTCTATGCTCACTGTGAAGCAAGTTATTTAGTTCATATTTGATGAGCCAGGAGAGGGGTACCAATCTCCAAAGGATTTGTAAAATGCAGAGAAAGGACAAAAGTAGATAAATTGGATGTTTGACAGGGGCATGACTTTCTATCTCTTTTTCTTCCTACCATGTAAAGAAATGACTTCTATCAGTCACTGAATTTCAATTTAGCTATTTTTATTACTAATTTATGGTCAAATGCAGGTTTCTTCTTGGCATTCTCTGTTTTTTAAAAAGAGTTTTGAGAGAGGGCTTGATTTTAAATAATCATGCCCAATACCAAGCAGTGATGTAAGCCAAGCTTACTGTAATTTTAATTGCATACTTGTATGTATGTATTGATAGGCCACAAATGCGTTGACCCCTTGTGATAAATTAGATTAATTAATTAGCCTAGTTATTAATTAATCAAATTAACATACAATATCACGTGGTAGCACAAACAAATCACCAAAACTAAGATATGCAACGGAAAATTAAATGACACGGTGATTTGTTTACGAATAGGGAAAACCTTACGGCAAAAACCCCACCGGGTGATTTAAGGTCACCACTCCTGAAACTCCACTATTATCACAACAAGTGGTTACAAGCAAGAAATCCCAAGTACCTTACCAACCTACAGTTGAACCTTTACCCCAATACCTAATTGGACTTGCTCTGTAGTGACAGTTTCTCCTTTTGATGCACGGCTCCCAAGTACGTGACTAACCAGATGTGTGGATCCTAGTACGCGACTTCAACACCAACTAGAGAGAGAAAATTGTTGGCTGCAAAGTTCTTCAAATCATCAGAGATGAACTAGGGCACGAACTTTGTCTTTCAAATCACAAATTGCATGAACAAGAAGTTCTCAATGCTTGTGCAAATTGCATCATCTTTTTCGGCCCTTAAAACAATCCTTTTATATGTCTAGAGTTATGAGAAAAGAAGTCCCAAGGACACATTCATGGATTGGACTTGAAACAGAACTGAAAATCTGTTTTATTTAATTCTCGACAGATGGAGGTGTCGAGGATCTGTCGAGGAGCTGTCGAGGCTCGGGGCAAGACAGCTTCTTAAAGCTCGATAGATGCATGTGTCGAGGTAGGTGTCGAGCTTTAGTAACTTGCACTTCCTTACTTGTTTCTTGGACAGACTTTGATGGCTTCAACACTGAATCTTGAAACACTGTTTCTTGAGGTGTTAAACACATCCTAGATCTACCCAATTACAAGTAAAGTGCGTTTTGTCTAAGGATAAGCCAATTACAAAAAATAGCGACATATATTCACAAACTTGAACTACATATGTCCTAACAATCTCCCCATTTGGCAATCCGTGACAAAACCACAACAAACAAATGAAGATATGAGAGAAGTCATAAAACACTTTAACTCATATTTCAAATGCTACACACAGTAAAATCTATCCTAACACAAACTCTTGAAAAACTTTGCTAGAAGAGAATTTATGGCAAGTAGACTTTGACAACCTGTATTTCTGAAACACTTATAAACAAAACACATCAAGGCATCTTTGTGTGAAACAGAAATAATAGATTGCGCACAAGTAAAGAAACATGTGTATAAAGATAGAAAAGAAACAACACATGTAAAGGTAGGTGAAAGAAAAACATACATCATCATATATATCAAGAAAATAAGTACAATGTATGTCAATACATGATCAATGTATCTCTATAAAGATAGAAACAAAAATACGTATGATCACCTCACTACATCCCTCAATCCACACTCCCCCTATCAAAAATGTCCTATGCTAACACTCCCCCTAAGCATGACTACTCTCATACCAAAACTACTCCCCCTTTTTATCACGAGTGATAAAGAGTAGAGTGTCATGTAGACATCTCAGCAGAAGAGCTCGCATCTCCATCATCATCATCCTCTGAAGCATCATCGTCATCACCATCATTATCAGCCTCAGTCTCAGTCGACACATGAGGTGGCGGAGGAGAAGCCTTTGGAGCAAAGCCGCCCATGGTCGCCTGTCGCCTGGCGATGCGACCAACACGAACGTTCACCTGATACAACTCCATGGAGAGTGTATCTAGGCGAGCATCCATGCGCTGAAGATGCGCCATGATGTCTCCTAAGGTGACATCGCCCGAGGAAGAAGCAGCAGACGCTCGAGTTGATCTGGAGGTAGTCAGACGAGAGGAAGGAGTGGCACCGTTGGACTATCTCGATTGAAACTGTACCTCGCTACGTTTTACGGTAGCTGCGTCTATGGCAGACATGACATGGTAAGGATCAAACGAAGGGAATGGGATGGAAAAACGGCGAAGAATCCTCGTGATAGCAGAAGGAAAAATGAGCTTATCACGGGTGGCCGTATCTCTATAGACATCTATGATAGAAAAGATAACGTGTGAAGGAAAGTCTATAGAGAGATCCTCTAGGAGGGACAACAAAAATCGAGCACGCGGCTTTGTGATAGAGTTGTAGTGAGAAAGTGGGTGCAAAACAAAGGTCATTACCATGTTAAGGAAACGAGGAATTTGAGCAAAAGGTCGACATGGTGTATACTGATGATCTCCCCAAGTGGAAGGACGCTCACAGAACGCCGAGATCATCTCATCTTTGGACACAGTCCATAGACGCTCACAGCTAGGGTAATTAGAATGATCCACCCTAGGGACATAAAGCACCTCAGAGACTAACTCCGGAGTGACAGCAAAGCACGTACCTCGAACGCTAGAGTAGAAAAGAGGTACTGAAGAATCTATCCCGTGGATGTTGGAGTAAAACTCCTGTATCAACACGAGTGGACATGTGACCGGGACGTCACACAATGACTCCCAAGCCAGACTGTGAATGACATCGGGAAGGTCGGTGTCGGCAAAGTCTGTCAGGACAACGTGACGTTCCGAATGAACACCTCGTTTAGAGAAGTTCTCCGAGAAGTCCTTTTGGGCATTCTCATCACGGAACCGGATAGAAAGAGGAGTAGAATCAAAAGAAGACGATCCCTTAGAACGCAGAGGGTTCTGAGATGGAATGGACTTACGTTTAGGTGCCATAGACACTACTAACGCAAACATAGAGAGGGGGAAAGAAGAGGAGACACACAAAAAAGTCCCAAGCAATTCAATATTGGAAGATAAATATTGAAAGGAAAGAACGTATGCATGAAAAATGCATGAACATGTGACATGCAACAATAAAAAACATCATGGGCTCAACTCAATCCAAACCTAACAGCACACAACAGGTAGGCACACATCTAAATGCATGAAAATACAATTAGAATGCTAATGTGATGCAATGCATGTGGTTTTAAAGATCAAAACTAGAAAACCAACCCAAAAATTTCATGAAAACTTCAATAATTTTGAAAAATCCCAAAAAATTCCATAAACACAAAACCTAGGGTTTTAAAAACATGAAATGCATGAAAATGAGGGAAAAGATGCTTACCAAGTGATGAGGATCGAGAAAAACACTTGAGAAAGCCTTTGAAAGAGGTTTGGCGAGAGAGAGAAGTGTTTTGAGAAAGAGAATAGGTTCTGTCGAGGAAGAGAGATCGAGCGAAATGACTGAGAAATCGCGAAGAATCAATTTGTAGACCATCAGTAATTCTCGACAGCTGCAGGTATCGAGAGGTATCGAGCCTGCTATCAAGACAACTATCGAGAAATTACACTTCGACAGATGCAGCTATCGAGGTCATGTGTCGAGAAAGAAGAATCAACTATGAAGGAACCTCGATCGATCCAGAAGCTATCGAAAAGCTATCGAGCAGACAGAAAGTTTCTCGATCGATCCACCAGGTGTCGAGAATGTGTCAAGACTACGTTAAGAAAAAGTCTAAGAAGCTCGACAGACAGCTAGCTATCGAGAGGTGTCGAGGAGGTGTCAAGATGCCTTTAAAAACAGTTTTTCAAAAGAAGAAAAACACAGACATGAATGTAATCATGTATGCAACTCAACCAAAGATCCAAGCAACACATTAAGCTCTCAAAATCATCTCTCAACAAGAATTTTAAACACATGTATCTCAAAACACGCACACACACACTAAACAAGTCGAACCAATTTTATATTTCAAAAATAAGTCCAGACAGTTTAGTGAGCATACATTAACACATGTAAACCTTGTGATGGCCAAATCACATTGTACCTGCACATGTATCAAGAATAGCAAAGAATATTGCGTGTTGTGTGTGAAAACATCGCAAGATTGCATAAGTGTCTCAATGTTATGACGATTTGAGATATGAGAAAATCACTTTAACTCACACACAATCATAACTGCTTGATGGGGACTATCACCTTTGAGGTACATCCTATAACTCCCACATCTCCTAGAAAACACGCTTGCAACCATATTTTAAAGCATTTTTTATCTTTTTGCTTTTTATTTCTTTGCATATTTTCTTTTATTAAGCATATCATGCATGGGCATACAAAAGAAAGAAAAGAAATGCCCAATTATGTTAAGCTTATGACATTGCACTTTTGCTATGCCGAAGCATACAGATGTCATCTTATGATTGGCGAGTAACAGTGGTGAGATAGTTATTTATGCCTTTCTCTTAGGATTTTCTAGTTCAACCCGTCAAAAAGAGTAATATGAGTGTTAAGAAAAGGAGATCACTCAAACTTACTCATCACAAACAAAGAGCTACAAAGCTCACTTGCTTAGCTGTGCAGAAGAATGTTCATCTAAGCTACACGTGATACAAAGTTTAGAAAACTCTGTTTCAATGGCCATTTCAAAAGTTCACATGAACCAATGCACACAAACACACACTGTTTTTGTATTTTTCAATTTTTCAAATTTTTTTATTTATTTTTATCAGAAGAGCAAAAATAAAACATAAAACTGAAAACACACAACAAAAACAAGCTAAAGAAAGCAAAACAATGCATAAAACTAGACTAACTCAAAACAGTAAAGAAACACACAAGTAATGCAACACAAAAAACAGGGAGAGAGAAGAAAAAGTGACTGCAATCACTTAGATCCTTTTGCCTTCCACACCTTGGAAGAACCTTTCTTTTTCGTCGACCCTTGAACTTGTGAAGGGGGGGAGTAATATGAACCGTTTAAGTTCGAGAGGAACATGAGGGCTTTAAGAATGTCTCCAAGAGGAGCGAGAGAAGTCTAAAGCTGATTCTGACTCCCAGATGCTATCATGCCATTGCTTTGTTGAGTGGCAAGCCACTTATAGCAATTTGGTCGTGAATGGCTGGTAACACCACAATGATAGCAGAGATGCGGCTTCTTCTGTTTAGACTTTTGAGAGATAGTCTTCTTAGTCTTAGGGTTTCTAGTTTCTCTTTTCTCAATTTTAGAGGGTGCTCCTAGGATGGACTTGCCCTTGTCTACGTTCTCACTAGCTAATTCAGTTTTAACATTTTTATCCTCAGTTTTAATGTTATTAGCAGGTGGAACAAACAAAGTTGTACTAGCAGTAGGAGTATTAGAGAGAGAGAATTCATACCCCAATCCAGTACGATCTGAAAAAGATTTCTGAGCACTCAACATCTCGTCCAGCTTTGCACTTGACGTCTTCTCTAATTGTGCTCTGACTTGAAACAGCTCCACTTCAAGCTTCTTGGTCCTCTCAGTCAAGAAATTATTTTCGAACCTCAGTGCTCCAATGGTCTGATTTGCTTCATCAACCTTTGTGGACAGCCCCTTATGGTCGAGTTCCACATCACTGAGTTTCTTGGTGGCCAGCCTATAGAGTTTCTCATGCTTCTCTGAGAGCTTGTATAGTTTCTTATAGGCGGTATGTATATCATCTTGATCATCCATAATCTCACACTTGGAATCCACCAGTTCCTTCTCTTCATCCACTTCTTTAGTAACCCCATCAGTAGGATTAACAGTGGCAGTAAAGGCATTCAAGATTCCATCATCTTCATCTTCGAAATCATCCTCGGGCTCCGTTTCGCTTAAGGTAACAGCAAGTGCCTTGCTCTTCCCTATGCTCTTAAGGTACGTAGGACATTCTTGTTTCATGTGCCTAAAGCCTTGACACCTAAAGCATTTTGGCCCAGCAGGAATAGTGTACTGACCGCCATCCTTGACTTCCTTATTCCCTTTATCCGAATTCTTGAGTTGTGAAGAACTGGATTGTCTACGGTCTTTGTTGAAGCCCTTTCCGTTGGCATTCTTCATGAATTTCTCGAATTACCTTGTGATGTAGGACTTCATCTTGGAATCTTCATCATCTGAAGAATCATTCGTATCACTGCTCTTGGCCTTTAGTGCGAAGCTCTTGTCCTTGCTTGACTTGCCTAACCTAGTCAGCCCTAACTCATATGTTTGCAAGTTTCCAACCAGCTCAGTCAGAGGAATTCTGTCAATATCCTTCGATTCCTCGATCGCCGTGATCTTAGCATGGAATCTCTCGGGCAGCGATCTGAGCACTTTCCTTACTATCTTGGGTTCAGGAATGATTTCTCCAAGATTGAAGGCTGAGTTTACTATGTCCTTGAGCTTGGCATAGAACTCATCAAACGACTCATCCTCCTTCATCTTAATTTCTTCAAAGCCTTGGTGCCCTCATAGGTTGGACTCTTTGACAGCCTTGGTGCCCTCATAGGTTGTCTGTAAAATGGTCCATGCTTCCTTAGCAGTTTCAGTTGAGGAAATTTTCTTGAACTCCTCATTGGTGACTGCACTGAATAGGGCATTCAATGCTCTGTTGTTGAAGTTTACCGCCTTGATCTTAGCATCATCCCAGTCGGCCGGTGCTTCTGTAGGCTTGGTCTAGCCTATCTCCACAGCTTGCTACACTTTCTCATCTAATGACTGCAAGAAAGCTCTTATGCGTACTTTTCAGTATGCATAGTTAGTGCCATCGAATAAAGGAGGTATAATAAGAGATTGACCTCTATCCATGATAGCAGGGGTCAATGGATCACACATGAAGATTAAACCCTAATCAGAGTGTGCTTGCTCTGATACCACTTGACAGGCCATAAATGCGTTGACTCCTTGTGATAAATTAGATTAATTAATTAGCCCAGTTATTAATTAATCAAATTAACATATAATATCACGTGGTAGTACAAACAAATCACCAAAACTAAGATATGCAAAGAAAAATTAAATGACACGGTGATTTGTTTACGAATGGGGAAAACCTTACGGCAAAAACCCCATCGGGTGATTTAAGGTCATCACTCCCGAAACTCCACTATTATCACAACAAGCGGTTACAAGCAAGGAATCCTAAGTATCTTACCAACCTACAGTTGAACCCTTACCCCAATACCCAATTGGACTTGCTTTGTAGTGACAGTTTCTCCTTTTGATGCACGACTCCCAAGTATGTGACTAACCAGATGTGCGGATCCCAGTACGCGACTTCAAACACCAATTAGAGAGAGAAAATTGTTGGCTGCAAAGTTCTTCAAATCATCAGAGATGAACTAGGGCACGAACTTTGTCTTTCAGATCATAAATTGCATGAACAAGAAGTTCTCAATGCTTGTGCAACTTGCATCATCTTTTTCGGCCCTTAAAACAATCATTTTATATGTATAGGGTTATGAGAAAAGAAGTCCCAAGGACACATTCACGGATTGGACTTGAAACAGAACTGAAAATCTATTTTCTTTAATTCTCGACAAATGGAGGTGTCGAGGATCTGTCGAGGAGCTGTCGAGGCTCGGGGCAAGACAGCTTCTTAAAGCTTGATAGATGCATGTGTCGAGGTAGGTGTCGAGCTTTAGTAACTTGTACTTCCTTGCTTGTTTCTTGGACAGACTTTGATGGCTTCAACACTGAATCTTGAAACACTGTTTCTTGAGGTGTTAAACACATCCTAGATTTGCCCAATTACAAGTAAAGTGCATTTTGTCTAAGGATAAGCCAATTACATAAAATAGCGACATATGTTCACAAACTTGAAATACATATGTCCTAACATGTATGATGATGATGATGATGATGATCGATATATCCATACCGCATCAGCAAAGACAATCTCAGTCTAGAAAATTATATATATATATATATATATATATAAGGATTATCTAAATAAATCAAAAGAAGAATTGAAGGTTTATTACTAAGAACTGAGTATGGGGATAGAATCCCATGTGCAGACAGAGAGGGGGAAAGTAGTCCATTTACAAAATTAATGGGAAAACAGGCATGCATTCTACAAAATATAAATATTTTCTCCTTTAGCATGCCATAATTAGGAATCCAGTAAAACAAACAACACATTCACTAACCAAAAAGCAGACTCCATTGGAACATTGACCCCAAAAAACTCCCATTTTCAACTAACAACATCCCAAAGATAACACATTTATAAACCACAACCCAAGTAAACAATTAACAAAAACCAAACTTTAAATAACAAAATCTGTTTTCTTATCAAAACTTTGAATAACCAAAAAAGAAAAAAAACTTATTATTGAGTTACACAAACACCCAATGGGTTTTAAAATCCATGATCTCACCCTACAACTTGGCGGAAGGAAGTGCCATTTGTGCCAAAGCTCATTCCTACCAAAACTTCACAAAAATTGAGAATGACACACGCATTGTCAAATACACACAGAATTTGAACCAAATATAACATCTATATATACCCAGAAGCTCCAAAAGTACAAAGAATTCACCCACCACCAAAAATAAAAATCAAAAGACAATTCATATAAAATTACCTGAAGCTTCTTGGCAAGGGCCACTACTTCATCCATGTTTGCGTCACTTTCCTGGTACAAAGATAACAATGCCAAATGACTGGTTTTGTGGGAGATTCTTAAATTCTATTAAAAAATAAAGTTGAATATTAACAATGCCAAATGACTGGTTTTGTGGGAGATTCTTAAATTCTATTAAAAAATAAAGCTGAATATTATTAAAAAAAAATTAGAAACAATAAAAAATCGAAATTTTCACATCTACTTCGGATTCCATTGATTAAATAAAGTAAGCAATAGGAATTTCACCTTCTATTAGCACAATGACCTAAAAGATGACTCACCTCTAGGGAAGATGACTCACTGCTAGGGTTTTTGCCATCAAGGGGCCAGGGGCTATATCCCTGTCATGGAAGCACCACCAATCAACTCCAAGCTTGTTTATGAATCCAAACTTGGCTCTCGCTGTTATATGCATTAAGAATTTTGAGGGGAAAAAAAAGTTCATATCATTTCCACTGGTAAATTATCAGTGCCAAGTATACAAAATTGGACAAATAAAGATCAATCTTACTTCTTCTCTTGGCCATAGCCATTGAATTTGTACCATCGCTTTAGCATTTTCTGTTGAAAATCCACTTCGTTCTTCAAAAATTTCTTCTAATGCAATGCACTCCTATCAAACAAAGTATTTCAAAGATTTTAAAAATTAAAAATAGAACTTTACAGGTAACGATTTCGTCAATTTGACTGTGTGAAGACTCTAATTTTTCTTTCTCTACTTTATTATCTCAAATCTCTATGTCGTTATTCAAGAATCCCCAAAATTTTCCTGTTTGATACTGAAACAGTTTTTAAACAGCAATTGCAGTTCTACATTTCAACAGAAACTGCCATAGAACGGTTGCAGAGAAAAATGAAAAAATAAGAAGAAAGAAAAGGAAAACCAAGTATAATTCAGAGAATAAGAAGAAAGCAAGAAGAGAACAATAGCACACAATATATATAAATATATATATATATATATATACAAATCTGAAAAAATAAGAATTAGAATTGATTTTTTTTCCTTAGAACTTTGAGTCTCTCTCATTCTGTTGTGCGCCTTACAAATTGTTTCTATTTGTGATTGTGGTTCCAATGGTCTAAGATTGGCAAGGGAACGGATGGTAGAGGAAAAACTGAAGGTTATGGCCGGGCTTAAATTTTATCTCTTGGCGCCCTATGAACTCTTTCTCTCCTATCTCTGTATCTCAAGCCTTTCGAGTTCCAATTGCATTTTAAGTTTTTAACTCAAATAGCTAAATCTAAAGCAATCCAACCAAAAAATACAAACCTAAATCATATTCAATCCCCAGATTTGAAAAAGAAAAGGAAAAAAAAAAAACAAAAACAAAGACTTTACTGATTATGAGTATACGGCAAAAAAACCTAAAAAAAATATCAATGCAACATTCGATCCTATACTTATTTAATCCCAACGATTTTGTTAAGATTAGAAACAGAAGTACCCAAACTAAAACCAATATTTTTTGGTGATTTCTGTAATCTAAAAAAAAAAAAAAAAACCCGTTTCTTTTGCAGTGAAAACCCAAAAAAAAAAAAAAAAAATCAAAACCTAGTGTAATCCAAATACCTAAATAAATTCAATCCAACCAATCTCATACCCAGATCTAAGAAAGAAAGAAAAGAAAACCTTTACCGATGGTAGTTCCGATGATTTGATGGTAACGTGTTAATGGCACTTAGTTTTCTCTTCCATCAGTAGCTATATTTTCTAAATTTCTCATAGTTCTATCTTCTCCTAGGCCTTTCCTAAACACATCTATTTTCAATAGGGCGATACTCCCAGTGCTATGAAAAAAAAGAAGAAAAGAAGTAATAATGATATTTTGAGACCAAAGAATTCAAAGAAAAATACTAAACCTATCTTTTTTAAACTTTTTTTGTTTGAAGTTTTTTTTTAATCAAATATTAACAAATGATAAAGAGATACAAATTTAAATGAAAGCAACAAAATAAAATTATGCTGGCCTGACCTTTCTATTTAATCAAGTGGCTCTTCTTAAATAGCTACCAATTGTCTTATAAGCCAGAGCAGAGATGATAGATCTACATTAGCACGTGAGGAAAAAAATGTCATTGAATATACAAAATTACTGATAAGCAACAATGTAATTGAAGCCCTCGAATATTTGGCATATTAATGAATTATTAGTACTTGACAGGAAAAACTCAGCGAATCTAAATTTCAAGAAAAAATGAAAGGGTAAGACAGTTTTTTAAAATGACAGAAGAGAGATGAAAGATAGACACACGCCAAACAAACTATCAATAAGTAAATAATAACACAACCATATTAAGTAAATAATCCCTTAATATAGTAACACATTTATTTAACAAACTATTTGCTATTTATTTGTTTGTTTCTACTCAAAATTTCACTCTAGAAAAATTCTCAAAACAGAAATGTAGATACGTTAACTTGAGACCAAAGCATCCCAATAAAAACCAATCTTGAATGTTTAAGGCATTTTATCGAACACTTCAAGTGCATAATTAAACCTGCTACTGTCAAGAACAACAACATATTTTGATTTTGTCAAATTTTTACACCCAAATGCAATGGGTAGGACTACTTTCCCTTTCACAATCCTAACATTCATGTGAAAATCTACTAACCCAAGTTTTCGACTAATGCTAAATTAATCATTATGCATGAGCATGGAAATACCTTACTTTGATGCATGAAATGCTTAAGAAGTCAATGAAATTTAGAGAAGATATAGGGCTTACCAATTGATAGAGAGCAAAAACAATTAATAAGGAATAAATATGCGTAAGGAATTTGATGGAGGAAAGGGTTTATCCATGTGTGTCTGATCGAATGGGAGAATTTGACAGTCGCAAAATGGGTCAAATTGTAAGAGATGCTATTGTTCCTTGATAAAAGGAAAGGGTTCTTTTCAATTTCTGAAGAGGCAAAATTGGTTTGCAATTTTGGATTTTCTATTCCCTGTGCCTGTTGTTTTGAAACGGAAAACACAAATGGAACGAAAGTAGGCCAGATTTGGTAAACTACACAGATTTAGTATTCGAAACAGTAAAATTAACAAAGCTATATTGACCTTGTGTGTATGGAGTTGCAGAAACGAAACGGCCAGAGAACGAACAGGGGAAGTGTTTCAGTAATCTCAATGAAATAAAAAACAAAAAAAACAAAACAAAAGCAAATATCTGAAATTGCGGAAACAAAGAAAACCCAAAAACCCAAAACAAAAACGAATCAAATCTATACCCATTCAAAAAAAAAAAAAAAAAAAAATCAATTAAAGTAACATTTCATACCCAAATCTAAAAAATGAAAAGAAAAAATACCGGAGCCGGTTCCACGATCTAGGTGGCGGATGTATGGCCTAACGGTTTCTTTCTGTGTGCTTGCAGTTCTGGCAGTCTAAGTCTGGCGAGCGACCCAAATTGCAGTAAACATAAATTATAGTTATCGTAGATTTAGGTTTTTACTTATAAAAATTTATTAAAAAAAAAATCAAAAAACAAAGAAAGCAAAAAAAGAAAACTCACTCTATAACAGTGCATCGCCGATTGAGGAAAGCAAGAATTTTGGTGGTCAAAGTCCAACGGTGGTACAGGCGTGAGATGTCTCTAACTCTGCCTCTTTCTCTAGGTCTCATTGCCTCTCTATTTCTATCTCTGTGGAGCAAGCTTTCGTTCTTTTTTTTTTTTTTTTTATTTTTTTTAAGCGGTTAGTTTCCTTTTATACCGGTCTGCCAAACAGTATTTTAACACAGTGAAAAATTATAATTTGTCGCTATTAAACGGTGTTATAGCATTACCAAACAATATAATGTATCGCTTTTTAAAGTGAAATGTGTCTGAATTTTAGATAAGCATTTTTCCTATTTGTCATCACCTCCTTAAATGTAGAAACCCACTTTCTCTCAGCTTCTACTATTATATATATATAGATATAGATATAGATATAGATATAGATATAGATTAAAAAGCCAAAACCCTAAATCTTCACCACTTAGATAACCACCATTGTAAAAACTATAAATCCACTCATCAAATAATTCACCAATACAAAACCCATACACATAAACACATTAATATCACTTCCAGAGCTCATAAATCACATAGGTATCATTATCAAAGCTTACATAAAAATAACCTCAAGAAAAAGCATAAAACCCATCTAAAGATTAGAAACTTTTACCTCAAATAAAAGATGTGAAGATGCTTAAAGGTTCTTAAGGATTTTCAATGATGTTGTCAGAAAAATGATGGTGGACATGGTGGTGTGGAGTGGTACTGGGGGGCGAGGGAGTGAAGAGAGGAGTCTGTGTGTTTAAGTGAAATGAAATGGAAAAACACAAATGAGGAAGAGAGGTGGTTGGCCAAAGAGATAAAGTGATAGTGTGAGATGAGTTGTGGGGAATGATGGGGTAGGTTGGGGGCACGTGTGACACTAAAAAATCATACCATTACTCCTTTTTCTTTTTCTTTTTTTTTTTTAAGTTGGGACGTTACAGTTTCACTATATATTACCAAAATAAAATACTTGAGACTAACAAAACATTTGAAAGAGAGAGAAAGAGTAATCTAAGGGGTTAGCACCTCTGTTATACAGGCCTCCCACTACCATCAAGATGCCAAAACCCCTACGGGTATTTTTTTCCCTTTGTTCTTTTTAAAATTAAGGGCTTAAATATGATTTATATTTTTGAGGGTCAGGCTTAAATATGATTTAGGTTTGGGTAATTTGGTTGGATAGTTTTTGTTTTTGGTATATAAGTAGAGAGAATATTTGGTACACAATGTAAAGTCATATCCTACCATGGTTTAATTTTAAATCATCTATAAGATACATACATACACACTTGCTCATATCATATCTTAATATCACACTATTGATGAGTAGAAGATTGTGAGAGAATTGGGCATACTTTCATTTCATTGTATGAAATATGTGAATACAATACAAATTAGTTGATTTTTATGGTCCCGTTACTCTTGGCATTTATCTTTAGTTTCATAATTTTTTTAAAAAATTAATCTTACCTTAAGAATGCTATAAGTATGCAGTGAAATTACTAAACTAATTTTTAATTTCTCAAAATGCATATGCTTCTTTATTCTAATTTAGTTCACTTTTTCTTTACAATATATGTACAACATTATCCAAACCGTCTTATATAAAATATCAAATAATTATCCGTGTATCGTACAAGCAACTTACTAGGCTTAATAACTCCTATGATACATGTGCTTGGAATATTATACCGAAGGAAAATAAAAAACAGTTTGCAACACAATTATGCACAAGAAATCTTAATATCTAAGCAACATTTTTTGTGAATATTTATAACAAGATTTCATTTCATTTCAATTTCTGCTGGTGGGGAAGACTGAAGGTGCTCTGGAGTGTCAGAAGTGCTACTGATTTCCAGCCTTGAAGGGTGTTCGTTTACTTTGGATGTGTCTTCATCTCTGTCTGATGTTACTGCTAGAGTTGTAGCTCTTCCTGAATTCTTGATATAGAAGTATCTAAAATGGCTAATTGCCTTCTTCCAAGCACCCTCTTCACCTGGAGTTATGTTTTCTTCAGAAGCATCTTGATGTTGCTGCAGACTTAAGGGTAAGAGAATTAGGGATAGCAAAAGACAAATGGTAGAAGTGACGAAAGATACTAGATAGAGAACCTCAAAGCTTTGGAGGCTCAAGCTTCCAGGTTCGTTGGAAGCCATGTCGTCCAAGCACTCACCTTGGGGTGTCAACCATTCATCCTGCAGTGACATTATAGTTCCATCCTCCGTTAGCTTAAGAATTACTTCAGAAAAATCCCTTGCAAATGGGGAGCCTTTCTGGAATGCCTGGTTGGGAAAAAAGATAAGATTTTTATTAGATTCTTTAGACAGAAAGGTAATCATAAAAACAAAATTACTAGCTTTGGTCACTATAGACTTCTACCAGCATTTTTACTTTGTGAACTGGAATTATATGTGTAAATATCAAATGCACAGATAAAATGTAGGAAGAAGCATTTTTCCTCGTTGACAAAATTTATCGGTGAGTGCTTAGTATGGAAATCATAAAAGAGTTTTTATGATTAATTTAAGCGTTCTCTTCGTGGGCAGGGGAAGGTCACTTCACTTGATTTTGTTTTACATTTTAAATTTCAAGTTTTTTTTTTTTTTGTGGGGGGGGGGGGGAGAGAATTCACTAGAAAATTTTATCATGGTCAACCCCTAAGGCAATTTTATCATGGTCAACTCACAAGTGTCATGAAATTCAAACCTATATCATTTTTCACTACAATGGAAACACTTTCCTTTGCTTTTCTTTCCTTTATCGGCAACCCCTAAGGCAATTTGTTTACCATTTTTCCTAGTGAAGTCCTTCTTTTTCTTCTTACCTTTGCCTTTCGACTTAGGTTGAGAAGTAGAAGCTTCACCCATATTGGCTTCAACACTAGAAGTACCAAGGATGCCTTCCGCTGCCACTAACTCATTCATTAATTCAGACAAAGAGTAAATATTTTTGTTCATATTATAGTTGAGTCTGAATTCCTTGAATGATTCTGGTAGTGACTGGAGTATCATATCCACTTGGGATTCTCCATCAATGTCGGCACCTAAAACTTCTAATGTGTTCAGATTAGCAATCATCCTAAGACAATGCTCCCTCACTGAACTTCCTATAGCCATTTTGGTATTATAAATTTGCCTCATGGTTTCTTGCCTTGCAGACCGGCCTTGCTCACCAAACATCTCCTTCAGACTTTGCATGATGTCCGAAGCATGTTCTACATCCTGCATTTGATGCTGTAGAACATTTGAAATAGATGCTAGGATATAGCACTTGGCCATCTCATTAGATTTCTGCCAACGATCATATCGCTGTTTTTCCTCAATAGGAGCATCTAATGAAGGAAAGTTAGGACATGGTTGAGTAAGCACATATTTGTGCTCTTCAGCAGTAAGAACAATGTCCAAATTCCTTTTCCAGTCAACATAGTTGGATCCAGTCAGTTTGTTTTGATTAAGAATAGCAACAAGTGGGCTAAATGATGCCATGATTTAAATCTGAAAATAATAAACATGAATACAATAAGTAAACAGGACATTATCAAATTTAGCATATAAGCATATAATATGGAACCTTAATAAAACCATAAAATAATATATGCAACGACAACCCAATCCCATATTTAATATCCATCAGCATAGAGTGAATATTAAATACTATGATTGATTGAGAACTATTCTCATTATTGGTGCTATCATGATAACTCTTATCAAACACTAATAATATGCCGTTTTACATTTAGCCTCTAAGTAATAATAGCAAGAACTCAGCATAGAGGATACTAAAATACTTAGTCTAGTGTATACCATTGTCTAGAATCATGTGTAGCCACATTTCATCCCTTTAATAAGCTTATTTTGTGGTACCATGATAAAAACACCCTCCGCATGAAATGCAAAGCTCGAGGCTAAGACAAGATGTTTATCAAACCACTATAAACTAAGAAATCCAATCTTGTAGGACCATGAAATATATACTCTCCGCATGGAATGCTAAGCTCGAGGCAAAGACAAAGTATATATTTCACACTACTATGAACCAACAATGGAGGCCGTGAGATGCAACCCTTGTATCTCTCTCCCACTAGATATTTTAGAATTAAAGGTTTTTAATGTCAATGATCATAAAAATACTAGATACGTGAAATACACAATCTTAATCTCATTAGGAATAAATTTCATTAAACTAGCATTAATATATATATATATATATAACGTAATACAAACCTATATTATATTATATATATAATATAATATATATATTACGTTAAAATATTATATTATATATATTACAATATATATATATATATATATAATAATACATATATTACTTTTACACAGTTGAAATCCTATACGGATTCAACTATGTGTCAAGACAAAAATCAATTGTCTTAATATATGTATATGACCGTTGGCCATAAAAATTCAGCCTTGCAAATCCGTACTCCAAAGCATGTAATGGTAATAGTTTAGATTGTTGAAAAACGTATGTGAACAATTTCAACTTTTCATGGCCATAAAACATGCAAGACAAAAGGAATCTTTGACAAGTCAAAACATGCAAGCCATGCATTCAAGATTTTCAATCCGTGAAGTTGCATTCAAAACATGCACTTAAATTCACCAAAAAGTACATTCTTGCTTTAATTCATGCAAGATGCCTAATGCGTGAAGTACGTTCAAGCCATGCAAATTATGCATGAACAGAGGGCCAAACGGTGCATTCGGGATAGCAGTTTCTTCAATAGTGAATAACCGTATCCTCGCAACGACAGAAAAAACATGGCACCATGAACAAGATTTGACACTATTCAACCCTACTGCATTAAGTTATATATAATATGCGGGTTCCATGAAAAATAAAAACATGGCACAATACCATAACTTGATCCAGAAAATTGTAACACAAAGATAACGGTTTTTCTTAATTTCTAAAATTCAATCACACATTATACAATCATGATATGAAAACCTGGCTCTGATACCAATTGTTGGAATAAAATCTGGTTTTGTATCTCATACAAAACACACAGCGGAAGCAACAAACAAGGATCTATTTCATTCATGATTGACAACATGCACTCTATAAATTTCAGAATTTAAGAACAAGATAGCGTACCTTAGTATGGAGAAATTCAAAACAAAGATTAGAAGCACTTGGGAAAACTTTTTTTCTTCACTCCAATTCCACTTTACGCCCAAGATGTGTGGTCTCTCAATCAGTTTCCAAAAGGGAGAATGAAAGTGTGTCTCACACTCTTTCTTTTCTCTACGATAAAAACCGCATTAAAAAATTCTGTATGTTTCTCCCTTTATAACTAACTGATTATCTAATTGGGCCGGCCTATTGGGCCTTTCCAATTGGGCTTTAGTGTGTGGCTTGGAATGGGACCAAAAGGGACCAATAAGACACTAGCTCCAATGGGCCTTGGGCTTTTCCGTCAACTCTTGACAAGTCCAAAGTTACCATTAATTATATTTAATACCACTATATAAATATAATTGCACTCTAGGCCTTATTAATAAATTATATCCCAAGACTTTATTTTACACGCAACCCCTTCATAAAATATTCGTAGTAATACAAAGTCATAATTATAGACTGCCACTTTGAAAATTACTACATCTTATCCTTGAGTACCCGGTTTAATCCTTTAAAGTTATTCATCATATATTTATGAAATCCAATTTCATAAATATATACTTTAGTAATTTCTTACCAAAGTGGTTAGGCCTAACTCTCTGAATAACCAAACCCATTAAACTTATCTCAAAGGAATATTTTATATCTCCATCAAGAGACTATGAATTCCATTTTGAGAATATATGTTCCATCAACACTAAATGTGGTTGCCCAACATACTAAGGTTTTGACCGTTACATTAGATCTCAGTCCTGATATATCAAAGCAACCTACACGTCATGATCAGGTCCATTATTCTCTCAGGATTAAGAGTTCATGCAAATAGAAGTCGTGAAATTTATTATTCATTTGACAGTCGTTAGAAGAATAATAAATCTCACAGCGGTCCAGTTTAATATGTCTTAACTCTTAAAACATATCAACATATCAACTAGAAGTCTCCACTTCCATGATCAAGACAAATCATCTTAGTTGATACGTTATAGTCTTCGCAGATGAAATGCCCAATTTCATCACCGACTACGAACTATAATTCTGAGTTTACAAAGAACTTGTGATTTATATCTTCTGTGACTTTTCGCATAAATCACATACTATGCATCTCATGGACTATATGATAATGTCCAAATATTCATGTTACCATTATTTTAGATAAGAAATAAACAACTTTATTAAACACAACATTAAGTCATACATAATGTCATACATAGTATCATACAATAGGATTTAAGGGCATATATCCTAACACTTTTGAATTACATGTGAGTAATATTTAGTAGTTTCAGAATTTGTACAAACCAACTTAAGAAGAGTTCCAACTAATGCTTTACTTACAGTTTTGGAGGTCAATTTGATATATT
The DNA here is from genome assembly GCA_032878915.1 of Castanopsis chinensis. NCBI lineage: Eukaryota > Viridiplantae > Streptophyta > Magnoliopsida > Fagales > Fagaceae > Castanopsis > Castanopsis chinensis. Next base: position 10,582,578 of record JAVQMG010000130.1, read on the forward strand.
GTCTATCTTCTATGTACGATTAACAAAAATGAGCACTTCAAAGGTTGAAGTAAATTTGCGATCAATTTTTTAAATATTCTGTTACATAGAATATTAAACGAAAAAGCACTTGGGGAATGCAGTTTTTAAGTAAACGGTTTTTTTTTTCTCAGAATATGGTAAAATTCTGTAGATAAAACGTGCATATATAAAATTCAGCAGAATAATTTTAGGGGTTGTGTTTGTAGTGTATGCAGAAGCTTTTTATTAACAAGCGTTTCTCAAGGAATAAAAGGCAGAGAAGTTGTTACCTTATTGTGGACAAGGTGAACCAGATCATTGTAGGTGCAATTACAGGCCTCCAATTTATAAGGCAAAGGATATCCCAAAATTTCTCGTCCCTTAAGGAAAATTTGAATGCAGAAACCAGAATAATTGTTCTCATTCGGTTTCACCCCGTAATCAACCTTCACAAAATTCCCAAATGATGCTCTACCTGGAACTCTAATTTTCAATGGCTTTGCATCAGTAGGCATTTCCCAACCTTTCGGACTTTCTTGTAAGTTCCCCTGCAAACTTACGGGAGCAACCAAAGTATTTGGTTTTCCTATAGAAGGGATCATGGGGAACCCTAAGTCTGGTGTCCAGAACTCTATTTCTTTGTATCTCTTTCCAAGCAAGTGTACAATGCTCAAAATTGAAGTTTCTGAGAGCTGGCCTGCTTTAAAATGTATTTTGCCACTAAAACCAGAGAAATTGCTTAATAGCATACTATCTAACAACATCTTTGGACTACTGCTGTTATTTGTCATTCTTTCGATCGCTTGTATAACAATTTGAATGCTATCATGTGCTCGCAGAGCATAAAAACCAGGGTCGGAGTTGTCTTCCTCTGGATATTCAATTCTGAAAATTTTCCAAAACTGAGCATGAAAATCATGGTACTCTGGTAACTTCTTCAGAATAATGGGTTTTAATTCCAATTGCGCCTTCCATAGAGGAAATAACTGAGTTGTTTACAGAGTCCAACAAACTTGTAATGCTATCTGGAATTATCCAAGTTGAATCACTCCTTACAAGCCCCATATCCTTAGCTTCCCTGAACAAATGAATCGCCATTTCTAATGACGACTCAAGAGCAATAAAATTTCTTAATTGTGTTTTCATTTACTTAACAAGCTCTTCATGAACAACCCATCCTGGATCAGACATAGAAGAATATGGTGGAAAGACCAAACGGTACTCAATCTCCGCACCCACATGTTGGAGAGCCTCAGTTAAAAGTGCCAGCTTTCCGGAATCACCACCAAATGCTTCATCTTCATAAATCACTACAACCCTTTTCCAATTGTATGCATGAACAATATTTGCAATGCATTTTATTTGTTCGGAACCATTTTTAGCCATTTGTATCAAGAACGGCCGGCAAAGTTGCATTAGAGGTGAATTGATGGCTGGTGCTGCAAACGAAATAACCCGAACAAGAGCTTGACTTCCAGTATCAGCTACTAGAGATGCTTCTTGCCATGTGTGCATGCCAATAATCACCTTAACCCTTTTTTCTCTAATCATCTCTTCTACTACAGCCAATATTTACATATTCCATTAACATAGATGTTACTGATATTGTTATGTTTGGTGGCTTGAATAGTGCACGTGAGAGTGCATAGTCCTTGCCTTGGAAGGATTGCATAGTCCTTGCCTTGGAAGGATTTGTAAACCAAGTCCTAGTACTAATAGGACTGTTTTGCCGACAAAGTAAGCAATTCTACTTCTAGGTGGAGTTGTATTTCACTCAATGACAAAAGGCCCACATCTCTATATATATACACTAGTTATGCGGCTATTAGAGGAGTAAGTAAGGAGTGCCGCAATATTAGAATAGGTATTCTCTGGTATTTAGTATAGAGTTCTAAGGCGTGACTTTGTTATAGAGATTTTCAGGTTTCTCTAGTCACGTGCTTCTGGTGATTAAGAGCTCTTTGGGTGTATTTGGGACTTGGGATTTGTGAGAGTGTTTTTGGGTACTACTTTTGTAATCTCTTCCTTTTGTTAGTGAAACTTTCTCCTTGACACCGCCCGTGGACGTAGGCCAAAAGCCGAACCACGTAAATCTTTGTGTTCCCGTGTGATTATTTGTTTTGTTGTTCTATTTCTATTTTGCATAAACCCAATGTTATTTGGATACACACACAACAAATAGATATTCATGCTTCTACTATTCTCAACAAATTGGTATTAAATCTTCCGCTTTCACAACAAACTGGTATCAGAGCCTTGGGTTCTTTGTTTCACGTTGAGATTGTTCATCAAATCTATATTGTTGTGGTATTGGTTCACTTCGTTTTTGGGTATGGCGACAAAGGTTTCGTCGGCAGCAAAATTTGAGATTGACAAATTCAATGGGAAGAATGATTTTAGTTTATGGCGTGTGAAGATGCGTGCTTTGTTAGTGCAGCAAGGATTGTGGAAAGCACTAAAGGGCAAAGATGCTTTGCCAGCAACGTTATCAGATGAGGAAAAAGAAGATCTCTTGGAACGGGCACATAGTGCAATTCAATTGTCTCTTGCAGATGAGGTTCTAAGAGAAATTGTAGATGAAGATACAGCTGCGGGATTGTGGCTCAAGTTGGAAAGTCGATACATGACCAAGTCTCTCACAAATCGCTTGTATATGAAGCAACGGTTATACACAATTCGAATGAAAGAAGGTACACCTATTTCTGATCATCTTAATGAATTCAATAGAATTGTTATTGATTTGAAAAATATTGAGTGCAAAGTAGAAGATGAAGATCAAGCCTTAATTTTATTATGCTCATTGCCTCCTTCTTTTGATCACTTTGTTGATACCATGTTATATGGTTCTGGGAGAGATTCTATCTCAATTGATGATGTCAAAGATGCATTGAACTCTAAGGAGTTAAAGAAGAAGGTTTCTGAAAATTGGGGTGATAATCATGCTGACGGTCTTGTTGCTAGAGGTAGACCCAATGACAAAGGGTCTAGTAGCAATAGAGGAAAATCTAGGTCAAAGTCTAAGTCTAGATCTAGAAAGGGAAAGTGTCACTACTGTAAAAAGGATGGACACTGGAAAAATGAGTGCAAGTTACTCAAAGAGAAAAAGGAGAAGGCTTCTAATACTACTAATACAGCTAGTGTTGCAGAAGTTAATTCTGAAGGTGAAGATTTAGTTTTAACAGTATCTACTGGTCGCTCTGGTGACGCTTGGATTCTTGATTCAGCTTGCTCCTATCATATGACTCCCAAAAGAGATTGGTTTACTACCTATCAGTCAATTAGTGGTGGTGAAGTTCTGATGGGAAATAATATGACCTGTAAGGTTGTGGGGATAGGAACTGTGAGAATTAAGATGTATGATGGTATTGTTAGGACTTTGTCTGACGTTCGTCACGTGCCAGATCTAAAGAAAAATCTTTTGTCTTTGGGTATATTCGATTCTCAAGGATATAAATACACCGGTGAAGGTGGAGTTTTGACTATCAGTAAGGGTGCTCTAGTTTTCATTAAAGGAAAAATAGTGAATGGTCTCTATATGCTACAAGGAAGCACAATAGTAGGTTCTGCAGCAATATCTTCATCCTCAGATTCAGACTCAGATAATACTTATTTATGGCATATGAGATTGGGGCATATGAGTGAGGCAGGCATGTCAATATTAAGCAAACGAGATTTGTTGAATGGTCAGAAAATTGGAAAGCTGGACTTTTGTGAACATTGTGTTTTTGGAAAGCAGTGCAGGGTTAAGTTCAGTATAGCTAATCACAGGACTAAGGGCACAGTAGATTATATCCATTCCGATCTTTGGGGTCCTTCTCCTGTCTGTTCCAAGGGTGGTTACCGATATTTGTTGACTTTCATTGATGACTATTCAAGGAAGGTTTGGGTGTATTTTTTGAAAAATAAGAGTGATGTTTTTGTCACCTTCAAGCAATGGAAGACGCTTATTGAGAAGCAGACTGGTAAAAGGATTAAGCGTTTTAGGACAGATAATGGTTTGGAATTTTGCTCAGGTGAATTCGATGAGTTTTGCAAAAATGAAGGCATAGTGAGACACCGTACTGTTAGAGGAACACCACAGCAGAATGGGGTTGCAGAACGTATGAACAGAACTCTATTGGAGAGGGCTCGTTGTATGCTCTCAAATTCTGGTTTGTTTAAGGACTTTTGGGCTGAGGCAATTAATATGGCTTGCTATTTAGTTAATAGGTCTCCATTAACTGCAATTGAATGTAAGACTCCTTTTGAGGTATGGTCTGGTGCTCCTGCTGATTACTCTAATTTGAGAGTATTTGGTTGCCCTGCTTATGCTCATGTGAATGATGGCAAACTTGAGCCAAGGGCAAAGAAGTGCATATTCCTAGGCTATGCATCAGGGACAAAAGGTTATAGATTGTGGTGTAGAGATTCAAAATCCCCTGGATTAATTATCAGCAGAGATGTGAAATTTGATGAGTCTGCTATTCTTGACCAGAAAAAGGAAAGTAATGGGGCAGTAAAAGACCATGGTGTTAGTAAGCAGGTGGAGCTTGAGATTGAAGCTTTGGATAAAGTGCATAATAGCACTTCAGTTTAGCCTATTCGAGATGAGGTGCATGATTCTACTAATGAAGTGGATGCATCACAGCAGCAACAGCAATATAGTATAGCCACTGGTAGAGAGAGGAGACAGATTAGACCACCACAGAGGTTTGCTGAGGCAGATTTGGTTGCTTATGCTTTGTCTGTGGCTGAGATTATTGAGTATCAAGAACCTTCCAATTATCATGAAGCTGTCTCTAGTGAGAATTCGGCTCAGTGGAGTATCGCTATGACCGAGGAGATTGAGTCTCTTCATAAGAATCATACTTGGGAGCTAGTGAAACCACCTAAAGGCCACAAGATTGTTGGTTGCAAGTGGGTCTTCAAGAAAAAGGAAGGAACTATAGGGGTTGAAGCACCGAGGTTCAAGGCACGATTGGTTGCAAAGGGCTACAGTCAAAGAGAAGGTATAGACTTCAAAGAAATGTTCTCTCCTGTTGTGAGACATAGCTCTATTCGTGTGATGCTTGCTATGGTTGCATTGTTTGACTTGGAATTAGAACAACTTGATGTCAAGACAGCTTTTTTGCATGGTGAGCTTGAAGAACAAATATATATGCATCAACCAGAAGGTTTTGTGATCCAAGGAAAAGAAGACCATGTTTGTTTATTAAAAAAATCATTATATGGTTTGAAGCAATCTCCAAGGCAGTGGTATAAGCGGTTTGATACCTTCATGATTGGGCATGGTTACTTAAGAAGTGACTATGATAGTTGTGTGTATCATAGGAAGCTCTCAGATGGTTCTTTTGTCTACTTGTTGCTATATGTTGATGATATGCTCATTGCAGCTAAGAATCTGATAGAGGTAAACAAGCTAAAAACTTTGCTTAGTGGTGAATTTGAGATGAAAGATTTGGGTGCAGCTAAAAAGATTTTGGGAATGGAGATTCATAGAGATCGACAAGCTGGCAAGTTATTTCTGTCACAAAAGAATCATATTGAGAAAGTACTTGAACGTTTCGATATGCAGCAATCTAAGCCAGTGAGTACTCCATTAGCAGCACATTTTAAGCTTTCAGCGGCTTTGTCACCAAAGTCTAAGGAGGAAAAGGAGTACATGTCTCATGTACCTTTATTCTAGTGCAGTGGGTAGCATAATGTATGCTATGGTATGCACTCGTCCAGATATTTCACATGCAGTTAGTGTGGTTAGTAGATATATGGCTAATTCTGGTAAAGAACATTAGCAAGCTGTGAAATGGATTCTTCGATATTTGAGAGGTACTGCAAACATTGGTTTGGTATATGACAGGGCTTCTACTAATAGTGGCAGTGTTATTAGATTTGTTGATTCTGATTTTGCTGGTGATTTGGATAAGAGGAAATCTCTGACAGGTTATGTCTTCACATTATCTGGTAGTGTCATCAGTTGGAAAGCAACGTTACAATCAACAGTTGCTTTGTCTACTACAGAGGCAGAGTATATGGCAGCAACAGAGGCAGTGAAGGAAGCTATTTGGTTGAAGGGTTTGGTTGGTGATCTGGGTTTACAACAAGATGATTCTGTTGTATTTTGTGATAATCAGAGTGCCATACATTTGACTAAAAATCCGATGTATCATGAGAGATCTAAACACATTGCTGTCAAATATAACTTCATTCGTGAGACTGTATCTGAAGGCATAGTTGCAGTTAGAAAGGTTGCTACAGCAGACAATCCAGCAGATATGATGACCAAGCCGGTTCCTTTGCACAAGTTCAAGCATTGCTTGGACTTGATTGGCATTTGCAGTTTGTGATGGCCCTTAGGGGTTTTGGTGTTGGCGGTGGAGAAGTTTCATTTGTGGGGCTTGACCAAATTCAAGCCAAGGTGGAGATTTGTTATGTTTGGTGGCTTGAATAGTGCACGTGAGAGTGCATAGTCCTTGCCTTGGAAGGATTGCATAGTCCTTGCCTTGGAAGGATTTGTAAACCAAGTCCTAGTACTAATAGGACTGTTTTGCCGACAAAGTAAGCAATTCTACTTCTAGGTGGAGTTGTATTTCACTCAATGACAAAAGCCCCACATCTATATATATATACACTAGTTATGCGGCTATTGGAGGAGTAAATAAGGAGTGCCGCAATATTAGAATAGGTATTCTCTGGTATTTAGTATAGAGTTCTAAGGCGTGACTTTGTTATAGAGATTTTCAGGTTTCTCTAGTCACGTGCTTCTGGTGATTAAGAGCTCTTTGGGTGTATTTGGGACTTGGGATTTGTGAGAGTGTTTTTGGGTACTACTTTTGTAATCTCTTCCTTTTGTTAGTGAAACTTTCTCCTTGACACCGCCCGTGGACGTAGGCCAAAAGCCGAACCACGTAAATCTTTGTGTTCCCGTGTGATTATTTGTTTTGTTGTTCTATTTCTATTTTGCATAAACCCAATGTTATTTGGATACACACACAACAAATAGATATTCATGCTTCTACTATTCTCAACAAATTGGTATTAAATCTTCCGCTTTCACAACAGATATTTTTATGTTAACAAAATGAGCCAGTGATAGAGACTAGTTACCAGCAGAAGTGAGTCTAAGGGAGTCCTGGATATAGAGAGAGAGTTTTTGAGTCTTTGAACTTGTGTTGTAGTTTTGAGCTGCAATTTCCATCGCTATTCTCTCTTCTTTTCCAATACGAGTGTTAGCATCAATGATTAAACCTACACATGTAACATTGTTGTTGTTGGCTTTATCAGCTCCATAGGAGTCGATGAGAAGAAACAAGATTAGGACAGAAAAGGGAACCCAAGATCTCCGGATCGTGCTAACCATTTTGAGTTGGGTAGGCATTTGGAAACATGTGTGAGGCTTTAGTGGCATTGCAGACAACATTTTAAATACTGTTTTAGTCTGTTAGAGAGATTTTAATACATGAATGATTTGGGACCGGGAGAGGTCGTATATGGGTCAAAAAACGCGTTATTTCTGTATCAGAGTAAATTCTTGAATCCTTGACCTTTTCTTCTACAAAGTTCTCCCGACTTCGCTAAAGTAAGAATAAGTCTTGTGCCACACACAGTGACACAACAAATAGCACAACTTGCTCATGTAACGAGTTGTAGTTGGTAAAAAGGTGATAGTGGGTTTATATGGAGACATCCCTCTACTAATTACAACTCGCCATATAGGTAAGTTATGGCATTTGTTGTGTCATTTTGTGTGACACTAGAAGGACTCCAATAATACAGAACGGGCCCAGTCTCCAGTTAACTTTTGTGGGTAAGCGGTTAGCTGTGACTTTCACATCAAGGTATCAATCTATTTCTCCTATACTGTTCACACTATACATAATAACAAACAAAATTTGGAAATGAAATTTTAGTAGCGTTGTTTAAGTTTTGTAAAAATATGTTTGAGTAAAAAAAGTATATAGAAAATTGAAAATACGTGTTACGGTGTCTAAACACCAGTTTTTGTTATTTAAACACCATTCCCTTCCTTTGTCTAATTAAGAAAGTATTTATACACATATATTGCAAACCTTTTCACGGAAAACAACAGAAATAACCGATGCCAGGACTTATGATATTAAAAAAAAAAAAATTACAACTACTTGGAACTTTTTAAAAGTAATAAAAAATATATATGGTATAGGGGAGATAGAGGAAGGAGAGAGAGGAACTGAACCTCGGCTCAGTGAGAAGCTGCCATCAGCCCCGGCAATCCTGTCTGGAAGTGATGTTCCCGCACCAGTGAGAACAGCTCCGGTGGCAAACGTGGGAGTAAGCTAAGCTAGGAAGAAAAGGGAATAAGAAATTAATAGAAACGAAAAATAAAAATAAGACGGGGGAGATTTGTTGTGCTACTGCTGGGAATCTGGGATTATGGAGAAGAATGGAATGGGCTAGCCTGCGCAGGTTCTAACGGTCCTACTTGGATCCCAAGATAATCTTGGCAGTGGTGGAGGTGTTATCTTTGTAAAACAAAACAGATTATTGTAGGTAAGTGAGAAATTTAAGAAGGCTAAAATTTATTACGTCTACTTATACAAGTGTTTTACTGAGAACATTTGTGCGTGGTTGTGTTTTTATCAGGTGTAAAAACAATATGAAAAATATTTTACACTATAAAGACTGTTTGGATTTTCCAGGATTTCTTTTTTTAAATAACTATAAAAGTCAAACAATTTTGTTAGTTAGTAACGTTTCCAAACTATTTAGGAAAGTAACAACTCTTGGTTTTTAGACTTGATTTCATTGTAGCAAATTGAGTTTAAGAGACTCGATTTCTGTTTGCTGGAAAAGCTGAGGTGGACTAAAAGATCTACGTGGAACTCGAGTCTTTAAGACTCAATTTCCTATTCACCATCTTCTTCCTTTGTTCTTTTTCTCTTTCTTTCTTTTTTTTCCCCCTTTCTCTCTCTCTGCTCCTATATCCATGTCATCCTCCGAACCCCAGCACCAAAACCACAACCAGAATAAGAAGAAGAAGAAGAAGATAAATCCTCCAAACCTTAGAGCAAGAAAGCCGTGAAGAAAGAAGCCGCGAAGCTTGAGAAGCTAAAGCGCCCCTAGGAAGCCGTCGTGGCCTCTAGCGTTCAGTCGCTTTTGATGGAGGATCCACTCATTGACAATTACGGAGACGTTCCAATTTCAGACCTCTAGTCGAGGGTTGTTTCGGGTACTAGGGTCTGGACCGGGATCGGCAAGCTAGTTGAGCTGTTGAAGGACCATTACGTACTGGTGCGGGGTCGCGCGCAGAGGATCCACGCCAAAGGGAAGACCGCGTTCGTGATTTTGAGGAAGAGAGGATTCACCATGTAGTGCGTCCTCACGGAGCAAGACGGCGTCGTTAGCTGCCCAATGCTGAAGTACGCTGTGTACGAGGAACACTGTGTCCATGGCGCCTCGGCCTAGGACTTTGAGGGCAAGGTTGTCTAAGTTTAGCTCCGGCGAAGATGGTTTTGTCTGTAAATCCATTTTGTTTTTCTCTTTAGAGAGAAAGAGATGGTTTTGAGAGTTGGGATTTGGAAGAAGGGAGTAGGATGGCAGAGTTGGAGAAAAAAAAAAAAAAAAACTAAGGGAGAAGATGGTGAACAGGAAATCGAGTCTTAAAGACTCGAGTTCCACGTAGATCTAAAAGTCCACCTGAGCTTTGCTAGCACATAGAAATCGAGTCTCTTAAACTCGATTTGCTACAGTGAAATCGAGTCTAAGAGACTCGAGTTGTTACTTTCTTAAATAGTTTGAAAACGTTGCTAGTTAACAAAATTGTTTAGCTTTTATAGTTATTAAAAAAAAAAAAAAAAAACCCCCGGGTTGGCCAAAAAACTTAGTCAGATGGAAAATAAATTTCGTTGACTATAAAATATCAACCCTTAATTTGCCTTCAAACCCCCTGCACTCATTTTCAGTTCTACTTGAACAGAGAGAGAGAGAGATTGCTCACCTGAACTCCGACTCGACTCCACTGCCATTTGTGGCTATTCCTCTCACCGCTGATCTTCCTCTCTCTTCTTTCCTCCTCTCTTTTCCTTCTTCTGCCTCCATCTTCCTCCCTCTACCTCCATCTTTTTCCCTCTTCCTTCCCTAACGATCTTGCCACCTCAACCCGTCCCCCACCCAAACCATCACTACTGCCTCTAGATCGAACCACCAATTTCATCGCCATCGGCTCAAGCTCAACGTCATTACCTGAAGTTCGTTGTTGTTACCTTCAGATCCACCCAACGATTTCATTACCTTTACCTCTCTCTTTCTTTCAATCTATCTCTCTCATTCTCACGATTGGTGCCTAAATTTGAGAAAGATTGATTTTTTTTTTTTGTTCTGTTTTTTTGTTTCTTTATTTTATATATTGGGATCTTCTATTATAATATTTTTTTGGAAGTTGAGAAAAAGTGAGAGAATGTGTTTTCTAGAGAATTTTCAAGAACACAACCAAACACCTTAAAATGTTTTTCAAATCTTTTTTTGAGTTGCAACCAAACACCTGAAAATATTTTCTCTTCAACAAATATTTTCCCTTGAAAATATTTCACACTCTAAAAAATTTTTGCATTGAGCCGAACACAACTAAAGTATAGAAGTGTGTAACAAGCATTTTTCAACAAAGAAACTATTTTCTTAAGGGTCTTTGTCTTTTGACTAAACGTGCCAAAATAGGGAGGTCGGGTTTGGATAAAGATTAATGCTAAGACAATAACTTTGCTATAACATATACACATGGCAAATTGTCAGTAGTGAAATTGTGGACTAACATGGATCACCACTTTTGTTCCATTATTATTCACAACTTGTCACATAGGCAAATTGTGATAAAAGTTGTGGTCCCAGCATTTTCTTTGAATAAAATGCGGATCATTTTAAACGAGTAATAATTGATTTGGGCAATCAGGTTGTGGGCTTTGTCAAGTTAGATCGGCTCGACCCATATTTTTTAATGAGTGGCAAATACAAGTGCTTTTTAATTTAAAAAAAAAATGTATTTGTCACTTGGTAATTCATGTGAAAATTACTTGATGTAATATGTATTACTTTGAATTCACTATTTATATTAAGAAAGACCTCAATTTAACAAAATGATAATTGTCAATAATTATAAAATTATACAAATTCCAACATTACTAACCAAAACAAAATCGCACAAACACAAGTCTACCATTTGAATATCTAACTAAAACAAACACACAAGTTTCACTTCTACAAAATATTATCCAAAAAAGAAAACAAAAAAATTGTATTCTAAACAATATTTAATAACTATGGATTCACTTTATTGTCTATTACTCCCAAAATTGATAAATACTAAACAATATATGAAAAATATATAAATAATATATATATATATATATATATCTAAGAACTAAAGCGTAGTATTTATTGTTATTAAGTTCCTGTTGCGCTACCTCATGCATTACATCACTGACCACGTAATCATTCTTTTTCCTTATTTATTTTTTATTCCTAATCTTTTTAATATATATATATATATATATATTATTGTGTTAGGACTCTGATTACGGTGTATCTATTATAAGGAGCTATTGTGACTATATGGTGCAATGGAGTGTGTTGTTGCTATGTTGAGGGCAAGGCAGTGGAAGCTTGTACTTAAAAAGAGGTAGGGGACACTTGTATAGAGTTAGTTACAAGTTAGTTGGTTAGTTTTTGATGCATTGAGAGTTGTACTTAGTTAATTAGTTAAGCTATGAGTGTTGTACTTTGTTAGTTAGTGAGTAGGATATAAAGTTCACTATTGATTGTAACGAGGATTGATGAATAATAAATTGAATAGCCATTTCTTGAAATGCTATTGGAGGTTGATTCCCTCAAAGAATTAATGGAGGCCTAGTTCCCTCGAAGAACTACTAGATTGAGAATAATAGAAATTAAGGTCATTTGATTCCTAGCATTTTGATATTAGAGCTGGTTCAATTATGGTGCAAAAAACTAGATACTCTCTTTTGAGTGAGATTGTTTCACTGGTTCAGCAAAAATTGGACGATCATGCCTCTACCATGGAAATGATTTCAAGAAGGTTGGAAGCACTGGATAACAACTTCAGAGGATTGCAAGCTATGTTTAAAGACAGACTTCCAATAGTGCAACAACGAGATGATCAACAAGAAGGTCCTGCTTCTTAACCAGAAATTCATCTTGAAGGAGAGATACTGTCATGCCATCCACATCCAAGACTTGAGGTAGGTGCTCTAATTCCTAAGCCTATCAAGTTAGAGTTCCCTAGGTTTAGTGGAGGTTTGCTTGGTTTTTTAGGGCTGCATAATTCTTTCGTTATTATGAAATAATTGAGGAAGAAAGGATTTTGGATGCTTCTAATCATCTTGATGACGAGGCATTAATTTGGTTCCAAGATTGTGAAAGAACTTTGGATTCTTGGGAAACTTTTGTTAGGGCTATTCAAGTCAAGTTTGGACCTTCATCATATGATGATCCTATGAAAAACTTGACTAAGTTAAAGAAAACTACCACTGTGGCTGCTTATAAGAGTCAATTTGAGATGTTAAGTAATAGAATTAGAAACTTACTTAAGTCCCATATGCTCATTTGCTTCCTAAGTGGGCTGAAGGATGAAATTAGATTGGTAGTGAGGATGCAAAATCCAAGAACTTTGAGTGCTGCTTTTGGTTTAGCCAAGATTCAGGAAGAGTATTTGTCCACTTGCAAGAAGGTTTATAGGCCATTCCATGAGTCTAGCAGTATTAATTGGCAAGAACCACCAATGAACAAGTATGATAGTAAGGCTAAATCGTCAGCAAGAGTGCCTATACAAAAGATCACATCAACTCAGATGGAAGAGAGAAGGAAGAAAGGCCTTTGTTATTATTGTGATGAGAAATGACAGCCTAAACATAAGTGTAAAGGTCTCAAACTATTCATGATATTGGAGTACAAGAGGTTAATCAATTGGAAACTGTGGAAGTGGATGTTATTGCAAATTTTTCGTTGGATCAAGCTGTTATCACCTTGTATGCATTGTTAGGCAGTCCTTCTCTAGGCACTATGAGGGTGTTGGGTCATATTAGAGGGCATTGGGTGGCAATTCTTTTGGATACTAGTAGCTCTTACAAATTCCTTGATGTTGTTCTGGTCAAGACTATACAATTGGCTATGGGTTCTACTAGAATCTTAGAGGCTAAGGTAGCTAATGAAGATTTAATTAGAACAAAAAGGGAATGTAAAGGCCTACTACTTAAAATGCATGGTAATCAATTCCTAATGAATTTGCATGTGTTGAATCTAGGGGGCTGTGATGTGGTGTTGGGAACTCAATGGCTTTATACTGTTGGCCTTATTAGCTGGGATTTCAAGCAATTAGTGATGGGGTTCATACACTAGGACAAGAAAATATGGTTGCAGGGTATTAAGCCCACTGATTCTTTGATTTAGGTTGTAGATGAGTTTCTTAAGCAACCTTGTTATTGTAGATTAGGTCCACTGAAGTTGCTGACAAGTCCAAGGCTTCAAAAGTTCCCTCAGAATTGCTGTCCTTGCTGGAAGAGTATGTTGCTGTCTTTAAGGAACCTAAGGGCTTACATCCATGTAGAGGGCATGAACATCAGATTGTCTTCAAACCAGGTACCCAACCAACTTGTCAGAGACCTTATAGGTATCCTTATTATTAGAAAACTGAAATTGAAAACATTGTTAAAGACTTACTTGAGTTTGGTTCAATTATGAATAGCCAAAGTCCATTTGCTTCACTTATGCTATTAGTTAGGAAGGCAAGTGGTAGTTGGGGGATGTGTGTGGATTATAGGGCTCTTAACAATGACACCGTGAAGGATAAGTTTCCTATTCCTGTGGTGGATGAGCTTCTTGATGAATTGAGTGGTGCTTGGGTGTTCTCTAAGCTAGATTTGAGGTTTGATTGTCACCAGATTAGAATAAGAGAGGAAGATGCTGAGAAAACAACTTTTAGAACTCATGGGGGCCATTATAAGTTCTTGGTGATGCCATTTGGGTTAACCAATGTCCCTTCTACATTTCAATCTCTTATGAATGATGTGTTCAAGCTTTTCCTTAGGAAGTTTGTGCTTGTATTCTTTGATGATATTCTTGTATATAGTAGAGATATTCTCACTTATGTTTTCATCTTAAATCAGTCTTACAAATTTTGTCTGATCACAAATTGTTTGCCAAGAGAAGTAAATGCACCTTTGTTTGCTTTGAGATGGAATATTTGGGGCACATTATATCTAGCAATGGTGTGAGGACTGATCCTAAGAAGACAGTAGCTATATTGGATTGGCCTATTCCCAAATAATGAAAGCCTTGAGGGGATTCTTAGGGTTAACAAGTTACTACAGGAAGTTCATAAGGGGTTATAGTTCCATTACTACCCCATTGATCGATCTTCTCAAGAAGGACGACTTTTAGTGGACTGCTCAAGCTGACCAAGCATTTTAGAACCTTAAGCAGGCTGTTTCTCATCCTCTTGTACTTGCCTTACCTGATTTTTCTCATCCTTTTGTGGTAGAGTGTGATGCTTCTGGATTTGGGATTAGAGTTGTGTTGATGCATCAGGGAAGGCCTATTGCTTTTTGCAGTCAAGCCTTGAAGGGTAAGAGTGTTCATTTATTCACTTATGAGAAGGAATTATTTGCCCTTGTTACTACAGTGAAGAAGTGGAAACCTTATTTGTTTTGGAAGCCTTTTGTGATAAAAGTTGCTCATTAGAGTTTAAAATACCTGCTAGAGTAGAGAATTGGCACTCCTATACAGAAAAGTTGGATAACTAAGCTCCTTTGATACTCATTTATCATTGATTATAAGAAGGGAAAGGAAAATGTGGTAGCTGATGCCTTATCTAGATAAGGTGAGAAGGGTCAATTTGATTCAGCAGATGTTGTGCTCAATCAGGTGGAGTTAGTTGATTCTGATGCATCTCAAGTTTCTAAGATGGTTCTTTGTGATTATTCAGACTTCGGTTTGTTGTGCTTGGACAGTTATGGTAGCTTATTCCTCATTTCTTTTCCCCATCCCACTTGGCTTGAGGAATTGAAATCAAGTTATTCCACTGATGTTGAGTTGCAAGGAATCCTACAAATGCTTCATACTATCCACATGCTGCTAGCAAGTTTAGTTTGTAGAATGGACTCTTGTTGTACAAATACAGGATTTTCTTGGGATCTAATTGTGGTCTAAAGCCTAAGGTGATGAGTTTGGTGCATGACAATCCATTAGGTGGACATTTTGGTTATTTAAAGACCTTTCACAGGGCTAAAAGTGACTAGTTTTGGAAAGGAATGAAGAAGGATTTGAAGGATTATATTAAGGGTTGTGAGCTGTGTCAAAGGATCAAACATGAAAGCAACAAATTAGCTGGCTTGTTGCAGCCCCTAGATTTTCCTCATACACCTTGGACTTTCATAAGCATGGATTTTGTGGGGATGTTTACCTAAGTCTTTGAAGTAGGATGTACTGATGGTGGTAGTGGGCAGACTCACTAAATATTTTTATTTCATTCCACTATCCCACCTTTATACTGCAGTCAAGGTGGCTACCTTGTTCACAAATCACATCTTCAAGCTACATGGCCCACCTCTATAGTTATTGATAGAGACATTGTGTTCACTTCAAGATTTTGGGAGGAGCTGTTTAGGTTGCAAGGGGTAGATTTAGCTATCTCTTCAGTCTATCATCCTCAATCTGGTGGTCAGGCTGAGGTGGTTGATAGGAGTTTTGAGCAATACCTCAGGGCCTTTACAAGGGACAAGCCAAAGCTATGGGTGGAGTGGTTACCTTTGGCTGAGTTTTGGGAGGAAAGGCAGTGGATGCTTATATTTACAGAGAGGCAGGGGACACTTGTACAGAGTTAGTTTCAAGATAGTTGGTTAGTTGTTGATGCATTGAGAGTTGTACTTAGTTAGTTAACTAGTTAAGCTATGAGTATTGTACTTTGTTAGTTAGTGAGTAGGATATAAAGTTCACTACTGATTGTAATGAGGATTGATGAATAATACATCGAATAGCCATTTCTTGAAATGCTAATGGAGGCTGATTCCCTCGAAGAATCAATGTAGGCCTAGTTCCCTCGAAGAACTACTAGATTGAGAGTAATAGAAATTAAGGTCATTTGATTCCTATCATTTTGACTTTACACATGCATTTTAGCAGGTTTTAACTTTACATAAACTTTGCATTTACATATTCATCTACTTTAATTTAGATGTTTATAACTAAATAATGAAATTGATGAAGAATCATAAATCAGAATAAAAAACAATGTCTATACATATTTATACTATCAATATATATATATATATATATATATATAAACTGAGACTTCATGTAGGAGGGCATGAAGTTTTGCCAAGTGGCACTCTTTTTGAAAAGATAATTGAACCTTTTTCTTGGGTTGAAATAAAATACATCATTCTCAAATTATTACACTTATTAGATGCCACATTAGTTATTTACTAAACTCAATAGATTTCAACTAGTAATAAATAAGACTAATGGATACGATAGAGGGATCGATGTTAATCATCAAAAACTCTTTGTTTTCTTTATTCCTCCTTCCAAAGGTTTTCTTATGTTTATGCCTACTTCTCTTCCCTTATAACTAAATGCCTACTCTTCCTAAACCACTACATGCCTTCTCCTATGCGTTGCTAAACTACCAATTCTAAGTTCTATAATTTGCACAAACTGAAATAGCATTCAGATTATTCAAGAACACATGAATCTTCCAAAAAGGCATATGTTTACACACCTGGGATAATAAACAACAATAATGCTCATCTTCCCCATGCTTCATGTCATAATGGTCATGGTTCTATATGGAATTTTTTTTTTTTTTGTTTAAATTGTACTAAGATGCTCTTTTACTTACATATACTTTTCATTTGCTAATTATCATTCTTATGGGCTTTTGGGGCTTGGGCCTCTATAAAGTGATAGAGTCATATAATAAGATGCTCTTTATGCCATTTTTTATTTGCTAATTATGATTTTTATTAAGTTCTGTTAATAGATTAAGATTGTCAAAATTTAGTCTTTTTTATTTTTGGTTAATTTTAAGCATAACAAACTTATGGCGTTTTTCTAATTATTTGTGTTTCTACATTTTTTTTTTTTTGATAGATATAAAACTTTCTAAACTTATCAATGTATGCAATATGTGTAGAAGGATATATCATTTCAACTTCAGTGGAATGAGTGTAATTGGTGTTTTCTTGGTCCTTTTCCCTTTTGGATTTTCAAGTTAGTATTGGGGTTAAGCAAATGCTTCAATTTCATTATACACAATTTGATTCTATTGTGTTTGTTGGTTGATCTTATACATTCAAAAGAGTAACTTTCGTAAAGATATATTAAAATTGAGATTGATACGTGCCTCATTTTCATTTTAGATTTAAAAAGTTTTAGCCATCATGAACACTTTGATGATTGCATAAAAATACATGTTTAAGGAGAAAGCACACAAACATATACCTACTATAAAATATATCTACTATAAATAAATTAAGTATGCTAACATTTACCTCGTTGAGCTAAAGTTACTAAATGGCCAAGAACAATTTAAAAAGCATTTCTTAAAACTATAAAAAATGCATGCAGTCTAATTTTTTACATTGTAACTAATAATTTTAATATGTAGTTTTGAAGTTTTTGTGCTCAAGATTGATTTTGGCAGGAAGAACCATCAAGGGCAACTTGGTAGTGTCATATCTTGAGTTATGTAAGTTGTTTTATTAGAGATATTTTATTCAACAAGCGCTTATGTTATTGCAATTTTGCAACATACTCCAATGGATTAAAACTATAATTAGCATAATCAGTTGAATTAGTATCTATTGATTTGTCGTTCCATGAATGTGAGAATGCATTAAGCCATATTCAAAAATGTATTTATTTATTTTTATTTTTTACTATTGATTTGAATTATGATATTAGCTTGCTCATATTTAGATTCTTCAGCAACAATTGATATACATCCAATCAAAAGTACAACAAAAATTATGCTCTTCCCATTGTATTCCAAACAATAGGCTAATGTTTTAAATTAGCCAAACAATTTAAATCTTTAATATGTCTTTATTACTTTAAATGCTTTAGATAGAGTCAATAATAACTTTTCAATTTACTTTTTTCTGCATAAGAACAAAGTTCAATGTAGAATTGTAAGAGTTAGGTTCAATGGATTAGGTATATTATGATTATTTTTCTCTACAAATTTTACCAGTTAAGCATAAATATCAACCCCCTTAAGACCTGTCCTTCAAGAACTAAGTTCAATGTAGAATTGTAAGAGTCAGATTCAGATTCAATGGATTAATATCTACAAATTTGACCAGTTAAGCATAAATATCTTAAATAGAATTCCCACTAAAGTCGTAGAGAAAACACCTCATGAGTTGTTTGTTGGTAAGATAGCTAGTTTATCTCATATTAGGATATGGGGATGTATTGCTCATGTTTTAATTCATGATCCTAGTAGGGATAATTTGTTGTCTAAAACAAAAAGGTGTGTCATGGTGGGCTACCCATAGCGGTCTAAAGGATATAGATTGTTTGATCTAGAAAGTCAAGTAATTTTGGAAAGTAGAAATGTAAAATTTTTGGAGGATCTTTTTGAAATTAAGGGTAATGATGATTTTCAAAAGGAAGTCTAGGAAGAACAAAGAGATACAGAGTCAATTATAGTGAAAGCTATAGATCCAACACCTTTGAGAAGAAGCACTCGAATTTCTAAGGGGCATGATATGTCTGACTATTACCTTTATAATAGTGAAAACTATGAGAAGGTGAAAGTTAGTCAAGATTTGAGAGACCCAACAACATACACTCAAGCCTTAGAAGATACTGATTCAAATAATTGGATTAGTGCTGTGAATGAGGAGCTTGATTCTATGCAAAAGAATGGTGTTTGGAGGCTAGTGAAAAGGCAACAGGGAATGAAAATAGTTGGATGCAAATGGATTTTTAAGAGAAAGAAAGATGTCTCAGGAAAAGTGGAAAAGTTCAAAGCTAGATTGGTGGCAAAGGGCTATACTCAAGAATATGGAGTTGATTTTGAAGAAACCTTTTCTCTAATTGTAAGAGTTCAATCTATTCATGCTTCTCTAGTTGCATTCTTTGATTTTGAACTTTATCAAATGGATGTGAAGACTGCGTTTTTAAATGGAGATCTTGAAGGAGATGTTTATATGGAGCAACCTAAGGGTTTTATTTCAAAAGGAGATGAGAACAAGGTATGCAAGTTAGAAAAATCTATATATGGATTAAAGCAAGCATCGAGACAGTGGAATTTGAAGTTTCATGAATCAGTAACAGCTTTGGGATTTATGCAAAATTCTTCTGAACCTTGTGTATATGTGAAGAAAAATTCTAATAAGGTTTCCATTCTTACATTATATGTGGATGATATTCTTCTGGCAGGAAATGATATCAAGATGCTTTCTGAAATCAAGCAGTGGCTATTCAAAACTTTTGAAATGAAGGACCTAGGTGAAGCGTCATAAATTTTGGTGATTAAAATTGAATGAGACCGGGTGAATAAAAAACTGAGTCTCTCCCAGGAAAAATATATCGAGACTTTACTAGAAAAGTTTCATATGGTTAACTGTTTGAGTGGGAGGATTCCCTATAATTTTCTTAGACCACTTTCCGACAAAGATTGTCCTAAAAATGAGCAAGACAAACTAGACCCAAAGTTACACCCATATGCATCTGCTGTAGGAAGTCTTATGTATATCATGATTTGTACTCGACCAGATATTGCTTTTGCAGTTAGTATGGTTAGTCATTTTCAAAGTAATCCAGGAAAACTTCATTGGATGGCAATTCAATGGATTTTCAGATATTTGAAGCGAACTAAAGGTAGGAAATTGACATATCACGGGTCTGATGATTTAAAATTTTCTGGATTTTCAGATTCTAATTATCAAGGGTGTTTAGATAGTCGAAAGTCTACCTCTAGTTTTGTATTTAAGTTATGTGGTGGAGCCATTGCATGGAAAAGTAAGAAACAAGAATGTGCTGCTCAATCTACGATGGAAGCTGAATATATAGCTTTGAATGCTGCGCCAAAAGAAGCTATATATTTAAAACAATTTTTAACAGAGTTGCTAATTGTAGAATGTGTTCAAAGACCCATTCCCATTTTGTGTGATAACAATTCCGCCATTGTTATCACAAAGATCCGAAATGCCACTCTCGAGCAAAACATATAGAGGGTCGTTATACATTCGAGATATGATTAAGAAGAAGAAAGTGGTTGTTCAGAGGGTTTCATCAAAGCAAAATTTGGCTGATCCTTTTACCAAAGGCTTGTCCTCTGGGCTATTTGAAATGCATGTACTGGAAATGGGGTTGTGTTAGGCCAAGTGGTAGACTGTTAGAATAATGCGGCCCAACATAATATATATGATGCATTTATTATTAACAAATAAATATTCAGTCTCTTGTGAAATTATGCATTACTTATATGATGTAAGATATTGATATCTTGAAATAGGTCTACTTGGTTTAGTAGACTAAGATTATGATTGCATTCATTGTAGTCCTTGACTTGACCATATCCTTCATGATGTAGCCTATTCTGATAGGTACATTGTTGGACCATGATGGAAAGAAGGTGCAGGTCAAAATTGTTTAGACTATGGAAGACAATAAGGGCTAGTCTTTCAATGGTTAGTGCATAATAATCTCGAAAGTCCTTCCATAATGAGATTCATGCATGTTGAGTGTTGGCTTTAATAAATCTATCGTGTCATTACCAATAACTTGAAGTCCTATTAAAAGTGTTGTCATTATAGTAGTTCTAGATATGAACGATAGATGAATCCATGTATTAGCATGGAGTTACAAAAGTAATAACACATTAATGAACTTCTTCGTTAATAAATCTAATTAATAAAGTTGTTTATTAACAAATGTAACATATATGTAACATGAAGTGTTATTACGATAAGAAAGATTTTATGGCTAGTCATGTCCTTTCTAAATATTATAAATATTGTCAAGGCCACACTTGCAAGGGGGTGTGAAAAGAGAAAATAAAGCTCTTGTTAATCTTGACTAGCTGGGGAGAGCATCTTGATTGTTTGTGAGGTCCTTGAATAACATAATCTAGTATGTATATTTCTCACATTTTATTGTTTAATTTTATTACATATGCATATGATATAATTGTTAATTGATAGATGTATTATATGTGTTTCTCTTGAATTATTACTTTTTAAGTATAATTCCAACAATTTTTGGGTGCAAGCTTATTATTGAAAATATTTTTGGCTAGATTTACACTATACTAATAAATAAAAAAATAAATAAATAAATAGAATTCCCCTAATTCTTAGCCCTGGGTGGCACTTGATTATCTTAGCTGCTAGAACGACTAGAACGTATTTTCCAATGTTCAATTGACTGCTGCAGATAGCTATGCTATAATAGCATTTCGTGCGCTCTGTACTTAAAATTGATACTTGCTATGTGCAAAGAACAGAGAGGGGAAGGTAAACCAGAGTGCAATGCTAATCTGATTCTTCCATGAGCCACTGAAGTCTGGATTGGATTGGTGCTCCAAGAACCAAACTGTGAGCATTGTGTATATCAAGATGACACCAGTCACCAACCACATGTCCCAGGTGAAAGGCTTCATAAACATCAATGCAGACACTACAGGTTTTGCCGGAACTATCATGGCCACACCTGACTCAACATATGGAGCAGTAAAATCCACGTATTGCATCCATTCCGCAGTTATGGTCAAGTCACCAATGGCAGCCTGATAAGTCTTTTGTTGTATTCAAACTACATGACAATCATAAGATCTTAATCAGAAATAAATTAATGTGACAAAATAAAAGAGGTACGAGAAGAAAAAAAAAAAAAAAAAAGGGATAAAACACTAGTCAGTTTAACTCTAGTCAAATATTCACTGCCTTTTGGCCCAGTTTCTACTTTTAGTCATGCATTCCCTGCACTTGCAGGAGGCCACTCTCTCTCTTTCATAGATAAGGACCTAGCTAATTTCAAATAAGCTATCAACAAAGTCTTTCCCTTTGAATTACAAGTTAAAGTTGACATATTTTTAAATTACAAGTAAAATTTAAGTTTCAGGACCCGTACAAACCAATATCCGAAGAGTTCCAAATGAATTTCCTTTACTTAATGCTTTAGTTGCTACAGTTTTGGGGGCCAATTTGATATTTTGTCTTTCTTCTAAGTAAGATTAAAAAAAATGGGCAATTCTATAAGGTTGAAAAAAAATTCGATTAGTTTTTTTAATATTCTGTTAAATAGAATATTAAACCAAAAAGCACGTGGGATTGCCTTTTTTAAGTAACGGTTTCCAATATATGGCAAAATTCCATAGATAAAACGTGCAAATAGAAAACTTAGCAGAATAATTTGAGGTGTTGTGTATGTAGTGTATGCAGAAGCTGTTTATTAACAAGCATTTCCCAATGATAAAAGGCAGAGAAGTTGTTAACTTATTGCGGACAAGGTGATCTAGATTATTGTAGGTGCAATTACGGGCCTCAATATATAAGGAAAATGATATCCCAAAAGTTCTCGGGCCTTAAGGAAAATTTGAATGCAGAAACCAGTATAATTGTTCTCATTCAGTTTCACCCTGTACTCAACCTTCACAAAATTCTCAAATGATGCTCTACCTGGAACTACAATTTTCAATGGCTTTGCATCAGTAGGCATTTCCCAACCTTTCGGACTTTCTTGTAAGTTCCTTTGCAAAATTACTGGACAAATTAAAGTATTTGGTTTTTCCATAAAAGGGCTCATGGAGAACCCAAAGCCTGGTGTCCAGAACTCTATTTCTTTGTATCTCTTCCCAAGCACGTGTACAATGCTCAAAATAGGAGTGTCTGAGAGCTGGTCTACTTTAAAATGAATTTTGCCACTTAAACCAGAGAAATTGCTTAATAACATATTGTCTAACAAAATCTTTGGACTGCTATTGTTACTCGTCATTCTTTCGATTGGTTGTATAACAATTCTAATGCTATCATATGCTCGCAGAGCATAAATTCCTGGGTCAGAGTTGTCTTCCTCTGGATATTCAGTCCTGAAAATTTTCCGGAACTGAGCATGAAAATCATGGTACCCTGAGGTAAATTCTTCAGAATATGGCTTTTAATTCCTATGGCACCTTCCATAGAGGCAATAACCGAGTTGTTTACAGAGTCCAACAAACTTGTAATGCTATCTGGAATTATCCATGTTGAATCTCTCTTTACGAGTCCCATCTTCATAGCTACTCTGAACAAGTGAATCGCCATTTCTAATAATGAATCATGAACAATGAAGTTTCTTAATTTTGTTGTCAGTAACTTAACAAGCACTTCATGAACAAACAATTCTGGATCAGACGTAGAAGAAAATGGTGGGAGTACTAAACAGTACTCAATCTCCGAACCCACATTATGGAGAGCCTCAGATAAAAGTGCCAGCTTTCCGGAATCACCACCAAATGCTTCATCTTCATAAATCACTATGACCCTTTTCCAATTGTATGCATGAACAATATTTGCAATGCATTTTATTTGTTCAGAACCATTTTTAGCCATTTGTATCAAGAACGGCCAGCGAAGTTGCATTAGAGGTGGATTGATGGCAGGTGCTGCAAACAAAATAACAGGAACAAGAGCTTGATTTCCAATATCGGCTACTAGAGCTGCTTCTTGCCATGTGTGCATGCCAATAATCACTTTAACCTGTTTCTCTCTAATCATCTCTTCAGCTACAACCAAAATTTATGTATTCCATCAACATAGATGTTACTGATATTCTTATGTTAACAAAATGAGTGAGTGATAGAGACAACTTACCAGCAGAAGTGACTCTGAGGGAGTCCTGGATATAGAGAGAGATTTTTTGAGTCTTTGAACTGGTGTTGTAGTTTTGAGCTGCAATTTCCATTGCTATTCTCTCTTCTTTTCCAATACGAGTATCAGCATCAATGATTAAACCTACTCGTGTAACATTAATGTTGGCTTCAGCTCCATGGTAGACAATGAGAAGAAAAAAGATTAGTACAGGAAACAGAAACAAAGATCTTGGAACTGCGCCAACTGTCATGACTCGGAGCAGCATTTGGCAATTGTATCGGAAATTGGAATATATTGGGACGATATATAATATATGGTGAAAAAGCATTACAAAAAGTCAAAAAGAGTTTGGATCGGAAGATTCTAATATATAGACCATTAAAACGCTTTATTTCTATATGCCTTTGTGTGAAATCTTGATTCATTTTACTTTCTATAAAGTTGATTTTAGCAACCTTAGAGCATTTACGTCCCAAAATTTTATCCCATCATATTTTATCAATTCAAAAAATTATTTTATCAATTATACAATATTATTTTACAATACTCTCAGCATCTCAACTTTTATTTTACAATACAACACATTAGAATAATATTTTTACACAATAAAATAATATATTCCAAAACTCAAATAAAAACAAAAACCTAAACTCAAAAACCCAATGAGAGAGAGAGGAATTGATAAAATAAGTGAATAAAATATTAATTTTTGTTTTAGTTTCACCCAATTTTTTCAGGTCTAGACAGGTGAATAAAAAGGATGTCATTTTCGGAATTAAAATTTCAAAGGCCATGCTCCGATTCTCCTGGGAACTTTGAGAGAGGCATCTTTGAAAGTCAATAATCAGTGGGAATGGGGAATGAAAAATGTACAGTTTCCTGTAATTCTATCACTGTCTTGGTGGTTATGGAAAAGTCTACTAATTTTTTTTGAGAACAAAATTCTTCATATTAGTGGCGGGATATTGCAATAGCATACCATTTTATAATTTTAACTGTTAAAAATACTGAATGATTGTATTATATTTCTCACTGAAAGAATATACACGAGTATTTTTATATATGAGACATATGAGTGCAGTACAAGTAAATATAGGTGCAGTACAAGAATGTGTGCTATACAAGTAAATTAGTTGGGCTTAAAGCCCATAACACTATACACGTTAACAACCCCTCTCAAAGTCAAGGTGGATGTGAGACCAACTTAAGGTTGTCAACCAAAGTACGAAGGTGTCCCTTAGAATGTGACTTGGTGAAGATATCTGCAAGTTGATCTGTAGAGGAGACTGAGATTAGCTTGAGAGCACCATGAACAAGATGATAACGGATAAAATGACAATCAATCTCGATATGTTTAGTCCGTTCATGGAAGACATCATTGTGAGCAATATCAATGGCACTCTTGCTGTTACAATAAAAAGGAGTAGTAGAGGATGTAGACACACCTAAGTCTTTGAGAAGCCATCATAGCCAAAGAAGCTCAGATGTGGTATCAGTAAGGGCACGATATTCTATTTCAGTACTGAAGCAAGCCACATGAGTTTGTTTCTTGCTTCGCTAAGAAATCAGAGAAGAACCAAGAAAGTAATAGCCAGTGGTGAACCTACGATCAGTGGGATCTCCTGCCCAATCAGCATCAAAAAATGCATGGAGAATAAGAGGAGACTGAGCAAAGTAGAAAAGACTATGGAAGAGAGTGCCCTTTAGGAACCGAAGAATGTGCAGGATAGCAACATAGTGAGTCGATTGTGAAGCAAACAGATACTGGCTCACTTGGTGAACAGTATAGGAAATGTCTGGACGAGTAACAGTGAGATAAACTAGGCTGCCAACTAAGTGCCTGTAAAGAGAGGGATTAGACGATGGTTTTTCCCCCTGAGGAAGTCGAATGCGCATTAAGCTTAACTAGAGTTTCAATAATCTTGCTATCAGTGAGTCCAGCTCGAGACAAGAGTTTAGAGGCATACTTGGCTTGAGTAGTGTAAAGTTCATCTATAGAATGAGTGATTTCAAGACCCAAAAAGTAGCTGAGATGTCTAAGATCTTTCATCTCAAACTGCTGACTGAGAAAATCCTTGAGTTCTTGAATGCCACTAAGGTCATCACCAGTTATGATCATATCATCCATATATAGGAGAAGTAAAATAGTGTCTTTGTCAGTGTGACGAAGAAATAAGGGAAAATCATAATGGCTGGCCATGTAACCTAAGCGAGAGATAGTAGAGTTGAATTTGGCAAACCAAGCTCGTGGAGCTTGTTTACGGCCATAAAGTACACGTTGAAGGTGACAAACCTTGTTTGATTCAACAGAGAGACTAGGAGGAGGTTACATATAAACTTCTTCACATAAATCGCTATTAAGGAATGCATTTTTGACATACATCTGGAAAATGTCTTATTTACTAGCAGCAGCAACAGTTAAGAGGGCACAAATAGATGAGATACGAGCAACCGGAGCAAAGGTCTCTTCATAATTAATCTCATACTCCAGTGTAAAACCTTTTACAACAAAACGAGTTTTGTAGCATTCTATGGAACCATCAGAGTGTGTCTTAATCTTGTAGATCTACTTACAACCAACCACAGATTTCCCAGGGGGGAAAGTGACCAAGTCCCAAGTATGGTTTTTAGATAATGCATCAAGTTCCTCTTTCATTGCAATCTGCTATAAAGGGTCAGTAGAAGCCTCACGATAGGTGTAAGGCTCATACAGTGTAGCAAGGGCAATGTAACAATGATAGTCAAGTAAATGTGCAGGAATGGATCTTACCCGAGTTGAGCGACGAGGTGGAATGTCTTGTGCATGATCTTTAGGTGGAGCAGGAGTAAGGGACCCAAGCTCAGGGTTGGGTAGCTCGTCTTCGACCTGTTCATCTTCCACCTGTTCATTAAAGGGGGAACTAGGAAAGGGATGAGGGATATCTAGTGGTTGGATAGAGAAGTCTACAAGAGAATCAGGAGCAACTATAGGAGAATCAGGAGCAGCTACAGGAAGTTCAGGAGCAGCTACAGAAGAAATATGTGCCTCATCTAGAAAAAGATCTAAGATAGAGGAGGAAGATAGAAAAGCACGGAAGTGGGAGAGCTCGACAATGAGGCGATGTTCCCAAAAGACAACATTGCGAGAGATACGAAGACGATGAGAAATAGGATCATATCACCGATACCCCTTTTGAGTTTCGCCATAGCCAAGAAAACAACATAGCCTTGACCTAGGCTTAAGTTTGTTATGCTCATGTGGCTAAAGAAGAAAGAAACAAGTAGAACCGAATAAGCGAACGTGGTGATAGTCTGGAGGTGACCTAAAAAGGCACTCATATGGAGTTTGATTTTGGATGACAGGACTGAGAATGCGATTAGTAGTATGAACAACATGAAGAGCGGCTTCGCTCCAAAAAGGAACAAGAACTTTGGCAGAGAGAAGGAGAGCACGAACAGTGTCAAGAATATGACGAAGTTTTCATTTGGCTCTACCATTTTGCTGAGAGGTACCTGGACAAGTTAGTTGATGAACAGTGCTACAAGAATGCAAAACAGCTTGGAAAGCATATTGAGTGTACTCAAGAGCATTATCAGATCGAAAAATTTTGATACATTTGGAAAATTGAGTTTCAACCATTTTTGCAAAATTAGAATATACTTGTAATAATTCAGAACGATGTTTCATATTAAAAATCAAGCTATAGCAAGAGTAATCATCAATAAAGACAACAAAATATCGAGATCCACCAATACGAGAGACAGAGAAAGGCCCCCAAACATCAGAATGAATAAGGTCAAAGATATCAGTGGATATTGATTCACTAGTATTGAAAGGCAAAGCTAGCTGTTTTCCTAACTGACATGAAACACAATCAAAATTTTTTGTAGACACTGAACCTAACAAACCTCTAGAAGCCAATTTCTGTACCCGAGAAGAAGATGCGTGATCAAGTCAAGTATGCCAAAGTGCAAGGGAAGGAATAGAAGAAACTACATTAACTGTGGCAACAGAAATAGGAGCAACAAGTGGAAGACGAAGGTTGTCCACAGGAAACATACGGCCAACTCTGGGACCGGTCCTAAGCTCTTGTCTCCTCCTTGGATCCTGCACAATACACCTAGAATAATCAAATATAATGCGATAACCCAACTCAGCTAATTGTCCCACAGAAAATAAATTGTAAGAAAGGTTAGGAACATTAAAAACCCTAGGAACTGAGAGGTTGGAGGTCGAAACGAAACCTATTTTATGACCAGAAATTGTGGAACCATTTGCTGTGCGAATATTAAGAGGGTGTGGTGTAGGTTTAAGTTCAAAAAGTAAGGACGAGTGAGGTGTCATGTGATTGCTACAAGCAGAATCCATAAGCCAAGAGGAAGAAGACATACCAAATAAAGCTGAGAGAGAAGAGGAATAAGATGCATTACCAACCATATGAATGACATTGGTGATGATGTTTTTAAGGTCATCTGTGGACATGGTGAAATTGCGACCTGAAGACTTAGATTGTGTAGAGACAGGAGCCATTGGTTGGACACTCTCAGTGTTAGCAATAGTAACAGTAGAAATTGAAACAGCTGATTTGTTGTGATGATAGCAAGTCTCAATACTGTGGCCAAAATGTTTGCAAAAATGTTTGCAAAAATGTTTGCTGGATTGTCGGCGACGATTATTGCAACAAGAAGAAGACCTATCCTTATTCTTCATTTAGAAGCAAAATATGCAAAAATGGACTACAAAATGAAATCTATACAAAAAACTGGGTTAGGAGCACTTGGACTGTAAAAAAAAAAAAGTCAACCTTGGAGAAAAGTCAATGATCAAAGTCAGCCCCTAGTCAAAGTCAATGGTCAAGTCAACGCGAGTCAACACCTGGTCGACGCGGGTCAACAGTCTGGTCAACGATGACATGGCAGGTGACGTCAACATGCCACTGGACGCTGATGTCAGCTGATGACGTTACTAAGGTTGACGTCAGCAAGTGTAAATCTGGCGCGTATAGCGCGTGCAAGCACGTGGCGGCGTGTGAGGAAGACAATCAGCGAGTGGAGGCGCGTGGGGCGCGTTAGCTTCAGCGTAGTATATTTGGGTGGCACATGAGGGCATGTGCATGCTCCGATGACTATGAGGTTTCCACGATTGTGTAGATCGGGATGAGACGATCACTATGGTACGTGAAAAATAGTTATCGGAGCAAGATGCACGGCGGAGACAGTAAGTGCAGTGGTCTGCGTGGTGCGGGACTCCTTAACAATGACGACTGTAGGTTCGAAACCCAAGGACAAAGACTAGAAGACGTTGGAGGTTTTGTGGCTAAAAACTGCGGCGACTGCTGTGGTGGCGGAAGCAATGTTGAGAATAGAGTAACACTAATAAAGACAAGACTGCTAAGAAAAGGTCAAAGCAGTGGCTTTGATACCATGTTAGAAATACCGAATGATTGTATTGTATTTCTCACTAAAAGAATATATATGAGTGCCTTTATATAGGAGGCATATGAGTGCAATACAAGTAAATATGAGTGCAGTATAAGAATGTGTGATATATAAGTAAACTAGTTGGGCCTAAAACCCATAACACTATACACATTAACATTAACATTTAGAGGGTACATATAAGATACTTTTTTCATTGACTATATGGGGGAGAGTTAATATGTTTTCAATAAGAAATGGAGTCCTTGATATATAGAGAGACAGTTTGTGAGTCTTTCAATTGGAGTGGCAGTTTTCAACTAAAATTACCATTGCTATGATCTCTTCTTTTCCAGTATGAGTATAAACATCAGTGATTAAAAAGGATGTCATTTTTAGAATTAAAGTTTCAAAGGACATGCTCCGATTCTTCTGGGGACTTTGAGAGAGACATCTCTGAAAGTCAATAATCAGTGGGAATGGGGAATGAAAAATGTAGAGTTTCCTGTAATTCTGTCACTGTCTTGGTGGTCAAGGAAAAGCCTACAAATCTTTTTTTGAGAACAAAATTCTTCATATTAGTGACGGGATATTGCAATAGCATACTGTCACGCCCCAAACCCCAAAGGGTCCAAGGCGTGAGAAAGACATCTCAAGTACCTGTAAATTTTTTTACTTTTTGACAGTTTAATCTACATAAATCCTATCAAGTATCAACATCAAGAATTATTATAATAATTCTATTGGGTATACTCTTAAAGTAAGTCAGAGCTCTAAGTATTAATTACAAAGACCATTGGCCACAAAAGAATAGAGGTCTGAATAAACGATTACATATCAATAGCTTGTCCCATTAGTGGGAATACAATCATAACGACTATAATATACAAAAGAATGAGTCAAGCCTATTCCAAAATGTACATCATCAAATAACTAATTTACAAAAGTTCCACCTCCAACAGTAGATAGTCTACCTACTATTAGCCACCAAAAAGCTATCTCAAAATATTGTTACCTACTCTAAAAAGTTTATAAAAAATAATGGAATGAGACAGAGCCCAGTAAGTAGGATAATTAATGGGGGTGAGGGAAATGCAAGTTTCATCTTTAATAATAATAATATGACAAGAATGATTAAATAATGAAATATAAAATTTCTCTAAGTAACTACCTTGAAACTATATACTATAATCTGTAAGCACTAACAATATAATTTCCAAAACAATAAAATCTAACATATGGTAGTTTATCACAAATATACCACACTATCACATAGACCGGTCAGGGGATCCACCCATTCACAACTGGCATGATATTGTCCTCTTTGGTATGCAGACTCTTGGCCCCATGGACAGCAGCCTCACCCATACCCTCAAGGTTTTTATCTCTCCCCATGGGCAGTAGAGAGAGCGCGTCAAATAGGACCTCTTTTGCATGTGGTCTTTTGGCCCCATGGACAGCAGCCTCACCCACACGCAATCAAGGAACCTTTTCCCCCTATGGATAGCAGAAAAGAAAGCGTCATCCAAAGTGAAAGGGCACTGACCTAGATTTGATTCTATTGTCACAAAGACTACAAAAACTAAATCGGGTGATCACTGAGAAAACACATATGACATGGTGTTAAAACCACATAAAGCTCACAGGTTACATTTTTCCCAAATACATAGTTTATATCTAGGTAATTTCAGGAAAACTTTAAATAATCTAACTTCCACAAGGTTTGTATGGTTTTCAACTTCATTCTTGTCAAAAGATTTTACATCAATTTCCCAATAACAAGATAAGATAAGCATCTTTAGATTTTCTAATAAACCATAAAGTTCATAATTTCCTTGTCAAAGATTAAATAAAAGATGCTCATATTTTCCATATCAATAATTCATGCATTTTCCCAAATGCAATACCAAATATGATGCATTTTCATATATATAATCATATATATTAAGCTTATGACACAATAGTTTTAGGAAAATATAATTACATAGGTAGTTTCCAAAAGTGTGTCTAACCCAAAAACAACATTTATGCAATATGATTATTTTCCAAAATCCCATTAAAAAGTTACGTACCTCGCAACTGCAAAAGGCTAATTCTCCAAGCTCTAAGGAGATTAGCTAGAACCTAAACAATATCAAGTAAACCTATCACAATAAGCATAGAGCTTGAAATTGTATCTAGCCACAATTTAAGAATTGCCAAATAAACACTTAATTAGGCAAGCCTAGTATTTAACCTCATCAATAACAACATATTCCACTTCCAAAGTTTCTCAACAAATTTATTCACAAGGCATCAACTCCAATTTATAAAGTTAACCCATTTCATATTATCTCCAACATTATGACTAACTTTCATAAGATTTACACTACATCATTAAGAGACCCAAGAAAGCAAAAATCAACATATCCTCCAAGACAAGAAATTTAGAATTTCAACTAACTCCAAATAAATCCAATGGCAATGAAAAATTTTAAATTTACTAACCATCACACATTATAACTTAAAACCCTTAAATTTTTCCACCATACATAAACTTTAAGTAGCCATTTTTAGCACAAATTATATATCCACTCATCAAATAATTCCACCAATACAAAACCCATACATAAAAACACATAAATATCACTTCTAATGCTCATAAATCACATGTGTATCATTATTCAAGCTTAGATAAAAATAACCTCAAGCAAAAGTGTAAAAGCCACCAAAAAGATTAGAAATTTTTACCTCAAATAAAATGATGAAGATGCTTAGGGGTTCCTAAGTATTTTTTCGGCGATCTTGCAGGAAAAATGATAGTGAGATGGTGTGTTTTGGAGAGGAGGCCGGCAGGTGAGTGTGTGTTTAAGTGAAGAGATAAGAAAGAAAGTGAAAGAAAGAAAAGAGAGCCGGCCAAAAGAGAGGAGATAAGTGAGAAAAGGAGTGATGGAGAATGGTGGGTAGTGGGGTTAGGTGGGGCACGTGGGAACCCAAAAATTTGACACTTTTTTTTTCTCTGGTCTGATTGACTGGGACGTGACATTCTTCCCCTCTTATAAAAATTTCGTCCTCGAAATTTTACGTACCTTGATCCTGAAAAAGGCTTGGGTATCTAGACAACATATCATCTTCACACTCCCAAGATGCCTCTTTCACTGAGTGATTCTTCCAAAGCACCTTTAGCCAAGATATTGTCCTTTTGCGTAGCACTTGCTCCTTACGGTCCAAAATCTCTATCGAAACTTCTTTATATGATAAATAATCTCTAATTTGAAGAGGCTCATAGCTCAAAACATGTGAGGGTCAGGAATGTATTTCCTTAACATAGACTCATGGAAAACATTGTGAATTCTTGACAAGGCCAGTGGTAGGGCAATTCTATATGCAACTTCGCCCACCCTCTCCAAGACCTCAAAAGGCCCTACAAACCTAGGGCTTAACTTACCCTTTTTACCAAACCTCATCACTCCTTTCATAGGTGCAACCCGTAGGAAAACTTTATCTCCAATTTCAAGTTCCAAAGCCTTCCTTTTAACGTCATAATAGCTCTTTTGTCTACTTTGGGCTGCTCATAGTCGATCACGAATCATATTTACCTTTTCACAAGTCCTCTGAATAATCTCTGGCCCCAAGATTTTTCGTTCTCCCATCTCATCCCAACAAATCGAGGATCTACACTTTCTCCCATACAAAGCCTCATAAGGTGCTGCTTTAATACTTGAATGGTAACTATTATTGTAAGCAAACTCCACCAAAGGTAAGTGACTAGCCTAACTCCCCTTAAAATCCAAAACACATGTTCTCAACATATCTTCTAGAGTTTGAATAGTCCTTTCAAATTGTCCATCTGTCTGAGGGTGGAAAGCTATGCTAAAATCCAATCTAGTACCCAAGGTCTTTTGCACACCACCCCAAAAACGAGAAGTAAACCTTGGATCTCTATCTGAAACAATAGAAGTAGGTACTCCATGAAGTCTTACAATCTCATCAACATAGAGCTGAGCTAACTGATCAAGGGAGTAGTTCATCCGAATAGGGAGAAAATGAGTTGATTTTGTCATTCTATCAACAATCACCCAAACAGCACCATGCCCCTTAGGAGATCTCGGCAATCCTGAAACAAAATCCATAGTGATTTTCTCCCACTTCCATTGGGGAATAGGAAGTGGTTGCAACAAACTCGAGGGTCGTTGGTGCAACACCTTAACCTGGTGACAAGTCAAACATTGCTCTACAAAGTGAGCAATCTCCCTTTTCATATTATTCCACCAAAAGTTTTCACGAAGATCATGGTGCATCTTTGTACTACCCGGATGGATTGTATATGGGGAATAATGAGCCTCCTCTAGAATCTCCTTTTTAATCAATGGATTATTTGGAACATAAAGTCTACTCCCAAATCTCAAAGCACCATCCTTAGAGATAGAAAATCCAGATTTCTTTCCACTACGCACCTTATCCATGATTTTCTTTAAGTGTGGGTCATCGGCCTGTGACAATTTAATTCTTTCCACCAAAGTTGGTTGAACACTCAAACTAGCCAAGTAGGCCTCAGAATGGCCCATAACAACCTCAATCTCCATCCTTTCAAGATCTTGAATAATTTCCTTTCGAGTGGTTATCAAAGTAGTCAAAAACTTGAAGGCTTTCTACTAAGAGCATCAGCTACAACATTAGCCTTACCAAGATGATACTTAATACAGCAATCATAATCCTTAACCAGTTCCAACCATCTCCGTTGCCTCATATTTAACTCCTTTTGGGTCAAGAAATACTTTAAACTTTTATGATAAGTGAAAATCTCACATCTTTCCCCATACAAATAATGTCTCCAAATTTTCAAGGCAAAAACAACTGCAGCCAACTCTAAGTCATGAGTGGGGTAATTTTTCTCATAATTTTTCAACTGAAGAGAGGCATAAGCCACAACCTTCCCATTTTGCATCAACACACAACCAAGTCCCTTATGAGAAGCATCGCTATAAATGACAAAACCCCCTATACCTGAAGGGATAGTTAACATTGGAGCTGTGACTAACCTCCGCTTTAGCTCTTGGAAGCTTTTCTCACATTCCTCCTTCCACTCAAACTTGACATTCTTCTGAGTTAGTTGTGTCAAAGGAGCCGCAATGCGGGAAAATCCCTCTACAAATCTTCTATAGTAACCAGCAAGGCCCAAGAAACTTCTAACCTCACTCACATTTGTAGGCCTATCCCAATTAACCACGGCTTCTATCTTATTAGGATCCACCATGATTCCATCCTTAAATATCACATGACCCAAGAACACCACTTGATTCAACCAAAATTCACACTTCTTCAGTTTAGCATACAACTTCCTTTCTCTTAGAATCTGTAAAACAATCCTCAAGTGTTCTTCATGCTCTTCTTGACTCTTAGAATAAATCAAAATATCATCAATGAACATAATCACAAATCAATCCAAGTACTCATGAAAATACCCTATTCATCAAATCCATATAAGCAGTAGGGGCATTAGTTAATCCAAATGGCATCACCAAAAATTCATAATGACCATATCTAGTTTGAAAGGCCATCTTTGGTATATCCTCACCCTTAATCTTCAATTGATGGTAACCAGATTGAAGATCAATCTTAGAAAAGACTTGTGCTCCTTGCAACTGATCAAATAGGTCATCAATACGAGGCAAAGGGTATTTATTCTTAATGGTGACTCTATTAAGATCACAATAATCAATACATAACCTCATAGACCCATCCTTTTTCTTGACAAATAAAACTGGAACTCCTCGAGGCGAGGCACTAGGGCGAATAAACCCCTTGTCCAGCAATTCTACCAATTGCTCCTTAAGTTCTTTCAACTTTGTGGGTGCCATTCTATATGGTGCCTTAGAAATAGGTGCAGTACCTGGAAGCAAATCAATAACGAAATCAAATCTCACGATCCGGGGGCAACCCAGGTAGATCATCAGGAAAAACATCTGAAAATTCCCTCACAATGGGAATGTCTCCTATCTCCAATTCACTACTTTGCAAATCCACTACACTAGCAAGGAATCCTTGGCATCCCTTTCTAAGCAAGCGGTTTGCTTGTATGCATGATATCACACGAGGCATAAAAGGCAAACACGAAGCCTTAAATAAAAATTCTGATTCACCTAGAGGCCTAAACACAACCTCTTTCTCAAAACAATGCACACTAGCATGGTAAGAAGCCAACCAATCCATTCCCAAAATAACATCAATATCATGCATATCCAACAACACCAAATCAGCCAATAGTTGTCTACCCTCAATACAAATAATACAAGACTTAAGCACAAGATTAGTCATTAAAGTATCACCGACAAGGGTAGAAACCGATAACTCAAAATCTAGTAGTTCAGGGCTCTTATCATGATTCTTAGCAAAATCACAAGAAACAAAAGAATGTGTAGAACCAAGATCAAAAAGAACTTTAGCATGTGCAAAGAACAAAGGAAATATACCTGCCACCACCGTATCCGTGGCTTGAGCATCCTGAGTAGTCAAGGCATACACTCTACCTTGTCAAAGATTAAATAAAAGATGTTCATATTTTCCATATCAATAATTCATGCATTTCCCCAAATGCAATACCAAATATGATGCATTTTCATATATATAATCATATATATATATATATATATATATATTAAGGTTACGACACAATAGTTTTAGGAAAATATAATTTCCGTAGGTAGTTTTCAAAAGTGTGTCTAACTCAAAAACAACATTTATGCAATATGATTATTTTCCAAAATCCCATTAAAAAGCTACTTACCTTGCAAAAGCCTAATTCTCCAATCTCCAAGGAGATTAGCTAGAACCTAAACAATATCAAGTAAACCTATTACAATAAGCATAGAGCTTGAAATTGTATCTAGCCACAATTTAGGAATTGCCAAATAAACACTTAATTAGGCAAGCCTAGTATTTAACCTCATCAATAACAACATATTCCACTTCCAAAGTTTCTCAACAAATTTATTCACAAGGCATCAACTCCAATTTATAAAGTTAACCCATTTCATATTATTTCCAACATTATGACTAACTATCATAAGATTTACACTATATCATTAAGAGACCCGTGAAAGCAAAAATCAACATATCCTCCACGACAAGAAATTTATAATTTCAACTAACTCCAAATAAACCCAATGGCAATGGAAAAATTTAAATTTACTAACCATCACACATTATAACTTAAAACCCCTAAATTTTTCCACCATACATAAACTTTAAGTAGCCATTTTTAGCACAAATTACATACCCACTCATCAAATAATTCCACCAATACAAAACCCATACATAAAAACACATAAATATCACTTCTAATGCTCATAAATCACATGGGTATCATTATTCAAGCTTAGTTAAAAATAACCTCAAGCAAAAGTGTAAAAACCCACCAAAAAGAAAAAAAAAATTTAACCTCAAATAAAATGATGAAGATGCTTAGGGGTTCTTAAGTATTTTTTCGGTGATCTTGCAGGAAAAATGATAGTGAGATGGTGTGTTTTGGAGAGGAGGCTGGCTGGTGAGTGTGTGTTTAAGTGAAGAGATAAGAAAGAAAGTGAAAGAAAGAAAAGAGAGCCGGCCAAAAGAGAGGAGATAAGTGAGAAAAGGAGTGGTGGAGAATGGTGGGTAGTGGGGTTAGGTGGGGCACGTGGGAACCCAAAAATTTGACCTTTTTTTTTTTTTTTTTTCTGGTCTGATTGACTGGGATGTGACACATACCATTTTATAATTTTAACATTTATAGGGTACATATAAGATCTTTTTTCATTGAATATATGGGGAGATTTAATATGTTTTCAATAAAAAATGGAGTCCCTGATATATAGAGAGACAGTTTGTGAGTCTTTGAATTGGAGTGGCAGTTTTCAACTAAAATTACCATTGCTATGATCTCTTCTTTTCTAATACAAGTATAAACATCAATGATTAAACCTACGCATGTAACATTGTTGTTAGCTTCAGCTCCATAGGAGACAATATTGAGAATAAAGATTAGAACAGAAAAGTGCAACCAACAGTTTTGAGTTGGGAAGGCAATTGGAAATCTAAGGCGTGTAGGGTTTTAGTGGTATTGCAGACAACATTATAAATTACTGTCATGGAGATTCTAATGCATGCATCATCTCATAGAGATTCTATATGTGAAGCCTGACTTTGCTACCAATAATAAAGAAATGATTAAGATGGATTGGACATCTTTTATAACTGGAGTTTGGAGGGATTGGAAAGGGAAAATGTTTTGTTTCCTCCCCATCAAGAGAATTATTTTATTATTTAATAGAGAAGATCATGATCTTCACTAGGGGTGTGCAGAATATCAGCTTGAGCCGCCACTAGGGGATTATGCTCTTCGGTCTTCGGCAGCATTATTTAACATTTCTTATTTTTCAATTTCTCTAGATGCATTTACATTTACATACATACAGACATTTAATATATATACATACGTGGAAAAGGGGTCATTTTACCGTACCCCCCTCCGCGCCAAAAAGATGGGGGTACGGTACCCACTTATATCTCAACCTTTAATTTAACATTGTTTTAATCTGCAACATTCATATAATTTTAAAGGGTACTGGTTACTGGTTAGGTAGGTTTTATATATAAACCAAAAATAAATAACAAAGAAAAAATAATAAATCATCATCTACGCTTTTCTCTCTACGGCGTCACACTGTGTCTCATCTTCTTCCCAGTTTGCCTCTCTAGCTTCTTCTCTTCTAATCCAGCCACAAGTACTAGACAGCTGCTAAACAAAACCATACCCACAAGAGAAGAAACAGAGTTACAAATTTCAATCCAACTCAGCCACACACCCATAACCTTAAATTGGCAGTGCTTCTGCTCTTCCAATCAAACTCAGCGGCGCCACCCACAGTTTTCAGGTTCTCTCTCTACATAGGATTAATGCTAATATGGGTTTATATTATTTCTCTAAACTTTTTGGGTTTATGCTATTATTGTTTTGTTTGAGTTTTGGTTCTTATATATGTTATTTAATCGTTACACTTTTGAGTTTAGGGATGTTCAGACTTGAAACTTGAGTGAGACGTGGGAACCCTTATCCATAAGTTGGGATGAGATTAGATTTGGTTGGGAATGTGGGGAGGACACGATACTTATGAACCTATGGATTTGTTTGAGTTGTTTGTTTTGTTGTGTGATTCTAATTCTGCATACCCTTTTTTGTGACTGCTTAAATGATTGACTAGTTTTTAGATTCGAGTTTTGGAAAAGGAACTGGGTTTCTTTTTGGTTATATTGAGTTTAACGTATTGAATGTATGAATTGATTGGTGAATTTTTGAACTCGGGTTTGTTTTATAAGTAACTAATTTTGTTGGATAAGTTGAGCTTAGCTTGTCGGACCATGTGAATTGATTGGTGAGTTTTCGGATACAGGTTTTGGGGAAGTAACTAATTTTGTTGGTTAAATTGAGTTTAGTTTATTGAGTGTGTGAATTGGTGGGTGAATTGTTGGATTTGGGTTTTAGAGAAGTAACTTGTTTTGTTGATTAGATTGAGTCTAGTTCATTTGTATTTGCGTTGTGTGTGTTGTTTTGTTGATTCAATGTTTGTGTGGTTCAATTCATTTGCAAGTAGTAAAGGGGGAAGGAAATATATCAAGCTATGCCCATGTACATCCTAGTACTAATGGAAGCAAATGGTCCAAGGAAGAGAGATTTAGGAGTAATGCCATTGGTTTTTGGTCCATGAACAAGTGGTGTGTATTGTTTAGTTGCTTTGTGAATTTAAACTGATTGAGTATAATTTGCTAGTATTTCATGATGGTCTA
Source organism: Castanopsis chinensis (assembly GCA_032878915.1). NCBI lineage: Eukaryota > Viridiplantae > Streptophyta > Magnoliopsida > Fagales > Fagaceae > Castanopsis > Castanopsis chinensis. The sequence continues at coordinate 10,621,601 of JAVQMG010000130.1, forward strand.
GATTGATGGTTTTAGGGATTTCAAGTTACCATTATGCTAGGACCATATAGGCTATTGAGACAATTAAATACATTTCTTGATTGCTAAGGAAAAATAGGAGAAGCTTTATGCTCTATTCAGTTGCTGCAAAATTAGAGAGAAGAGATAGGAGTTTAAACCTTGGTTATAGCAAGGAGTGAATTTAGTTCCCAGCTTCTTTTCCAAAAGCACCACCAGGGTCAAGGTGGTCTAGGGAAATGTTTTCGTTGAAGTTATAATGAGTTTTCAAGTGATAAAAGTTCTTTGAACATTTTGATTTCTGTCTTATTCTTTGAACATTTTAGTCTAATGTGAGCCCAATAAATTGTATGGAAATAAGTTCAACTCTGTGTGAATATTGACTATTGACTGCAGCTAAAAGGACCCTTTACTGGGCAATCACCTTGAGCTGACTTGTGTATCATCTTCATTTCATGTATAGATGTCCAATGGAAAACAATTAATCTGTTCTCACAAAAGCTGTTTGACATGCAGGTACCGAGAAGAAGATTCGTCTTGCTCTGTGGCCTCATTCCAGATGAGAACAACCATAGCTGAAAACATTTAGTGGCTGCACTGTGGAGAGTATTTGTTACATCTATAACTTATAGCTCGAGTAAATATTGACAAGCATGGGGAGTGTAAGTATTTTTTTAGGTGGAGATATGAGTGTGTTGCTTTTCAAGAACATGAAATCTATGTCTTGGAGGAAAAAATGAAATGGTTTATATATGTAATGGGATATGGATGATTGTGCTAGTGAAACATCTAATTATTTGTTTAATCAAGATAATTTTTTTCTCATTTTGCATATTGCTTTGGAATGATTCATTTGTGTTTGGATTATCTTTTTATTGAAACGTGGCAAATTTATAACTGTGCCTTTATGTGTGAGATTAAAAAAAAAACTGTACACTAGCAAAAACATGTTCGTATTACCAGCAAGCTAATGCCACTAAGATGTTGCAAAGCACATCTTAAAATATATATAATAGATATAAATAAATAATTTATCCCTATTAATCTCACACATTAATGTTAATTAGAAAAATATAAACATCAAGAAAGTGACTACTATGTTATTTTAGAGGGAGGTTTGCCCTGAACGTGATGGGAGCTACCATTGGAGATACGTGGTAAATTAATTGGTATATTGAAAGATTTATGAAAGAAACCAAGATAATTCTAGTTGATTTTTTTTTTTTGGTGGATTTTGTTTCTATAAAACATCTAGGCACAACTTTGAAGTGATTACTTGCGATTAGTGGAGAAAAAGTGATGGATTCATATGAAAGTATTTGTACATTAATCACATTTGACTATTTCATCAAATTATGGTAAAAGTTGTGGTTTTAGAAGAACTATTATGTTATGGTGGGAGCCATATATGCTGCTTTGTGTGAAACAAATTCCTCTACCAGAAGAATGTGATGGTATGGGCCGTGCTAATTTTTGTTTGATTCTTGTTAATGAAGTGAATATTCAAGGGCAAAAAACATTACAATAATCAAAGTTTGACCAAGGCCACCATTTTGAGTCCTTCAAGGCGATCACACTTTCATATCTAAGAATCCTAAGAGTTTATAAAACAATTTCATCAAGAAATATAAGAGATAAACTATGTCTGGATTGCTTCTTCTCAAGTGGTCATCCATCACATCATATTATTTATGATACTAAAATATTTTGTTTAACATTTTTAAAAGGGCCGGGTTGTTCGTTTTTGATAAAATTGGTTGATCGAGCTTAATTGTTTTTTTTTTTTTTAACTTTACTATTAGTAATTCTTGTGGTTGGATTAATTTGTCGGGATTTTTATTTTGTTTTAAATTAAAGATCTAAATTTTTTTTTAATAGCTTTTAAAATGAGGAAAATGCTAGAGTTATAATTTTTTTTTAAAATTTCTATTGTAATGAGCAGTTATTAATAAGTAAAAAAGTGACTTTAGTGGTGGGCCCAAATGTAAAATTACAATCGGATGTGATATTGGTACTACCTAATGTGACGATAAAACTGTTAAAGGTGAGAGAAAAAAAGGGTATCACTAAATGTAACAAAAGTACAGTCAAAAGCAATGTTGGAACTACCTAATATAATAATGGAATTGTCCAATGTGAGAAAAAAATAGGGTACCACTAAATGTGACAAAAGTATGGTTAGAAGTAATGTTAGTATTGCCCAATGTAATAATGGAACTGTCAAACGTGAGAAAAAAAGGGTAGTAGTGAATGTGATTAAAGTACAGTCAGATGTAATGTTGGTATTACCTAATGTGACAATAGAACCATCAAATGTGAGAAAAATAAAGGAACCACCTAATGTGACAAAAGTAAAGTCACATATGATGTTAATGCTGCACAATATGATGATAGAACTATCAAATGTGAGAAAAAAAAAAACTACTAAATGTGACAAAAGTACAGTCAAATATGATGCTAGTACAGCCGAATGTGACAATAAAACCATTAAATGATAGGAAAAAAAAAGGGAACCATCAAATGATAGGAAAAAAAAAAAGGGAACCACCAAAATAGACAAAAAAACAGTCACATGTGATGTTGGAACTACACAATGTCAGAATGAAACTGTCAAATGTGAGAAAAAAACAAAGTGAACCACTAAATGTGACAAAAGTACCGTCAAATTTGATGTTGATATTGTCGAATATGACAATGGAACTATCAAATGTGAGGAAAAAAAAAAAAAAGAACCACCAAATGTGACAAACGTACTGTCAAATGTGATATTAGAATTGAACATGTGAGGATGAAATTGTCAAATGTGAGAAAAAAAAAATAAGGGAGCTACTGTACAATGTGAGGATGAAACCGTCAAATGTGAGGAAAAAAATTAGGGAACTACTGAATGTGACAAAAGAACTGTTACATGCGATGTTGGAACTACCACCGTGAGAATGAAATTGTCAAATGTGAGAAAAAAATAAGAGAACTACCAAATATGACAAAAGAGCTGTCACATGTGATGTTGGAAGAGAAAAAAGTAAGGGAAACACCCAATGTGACAAAAAAACTGTCACATGTGATGTTGGAACTGCACAATGTGAGGATAAAACCGTTAAATGTGAGAAAAAAAAATTAAGGGAACCACCAAATGTGAGAAAAGAATTGTCACATGTGATGTTGGAACTGCATAATATGAAAATGGAATTGTCAAATGTGAGAAAAAAGTAAGGGAACCACCAAATGTAAAAAAAGAACTGCTACATATAACAAAAGAACTGTCATATGTGACAAAAATAGAACAGATGCGATGTTGGTATTGTTTAATATAACAATGAAACCATCAAATTTGAGAAAAAAAAATGAACGACTATATGTGCCAAAAGAAATGTCAAATATAATATTGGAACTACACAATGTAAAAATAGAACAGTCAAATGTGAGAAAAAAAATAAGAGAACTAGTAAATGTGAAAAAAGAACTGTCAAATGTGATGTTGGAATTGCACAATGTGATGATGAAATTGTCAAATATGAGGAAAAAAAATAAGGGAACCACCAAATGTGACAAAAGAACTGTCACATGTGATATTAGAACTGCACAATGTGAGGATGAAACTATCAAATGTAAGAAAAGTAAGGGAATTACAAAATGTGAGAAAAGAATTGTCACATATGATGTTGGAATCACACAATATAAGAATAGAACTATCAAGTGTAAGAAAAAAAGTAAGGGAACCACCCATTGTGATAAAAGAAGTGTCAAATGTGATGTTGTAATCGCACAATGTGATGATGAAACCGTCAAATGTGAGAAAAAATGTAAGGGAACTAGTAAATGTGAGAAAACATTTGTCACATGTGATATTGGAGCTGTACAATATGAGGATAGAACTGTCAAATGTGAAAAAAAAAAAAAAAAAAAAAAAAAAAAAAAAAAAGAAGCAAGGGAACCATCAAATGTGAGAGAAGAATTGTCACATGTGATTTTGGAACTGCATAATGAAATGATGGAACCGTCAAGTGTGAGAAAAAAGTAAGAGAACCATCAAATATAACAAAATAATTGTCACATGTGATGTTAGAACCGCATAATGTGAGGATGGAACCGTCAAATGTGAGAAAAAAAGTTAGGAAACCACACAATGTGAGAAAAGAACTGTCATAGGTGATGTTGAAACTGCACAATGTGATGATGGAACTATCAAATATGAGAAAAAAGTAAGGAAACCACCAAATGTGAGAAAATAACTGTCACATGTGATGTTTGAACTACACAATGTGAAAACGGAACCTTTAAATGTGAAAGAAAAGTAACTTGGTATAGCAGGTTGCCTACTAGTAGGTATCATACCTCCCTTTTTTTGAGGGATACTGTAGAATTACCCGTGGAAAAGTATTAAGTAGTAAGCTAGATATACATACAACTCTTTAGTTTAAATCTTCAGTTAAATCAAATTCATAAATGCCATGCCAGGAAATGAATAGGAATAAAATTTTCCTTAAAATTAATTAACAAACACTTATCATTTCATATATAGGAGCTTCCAATGAATTATCATGATTCACATGTATGCTCCACTATGAACTTCAAGTCGTTTTCTTAGAAAATGTATTGGGTCTTCTTTGCACTTTTGTGTAGATTCTGGATGAAGCACATGCAATTCTTCCATACAATCTAATTGTACTAGGTTTATGATTAGTCTGGAAAAGTCGTTAGTAGCTGCACCATGTGATAAGGAAGAAAAAAATAAAGATGGTACTAATGCCGTCATAATGTTTTTTGATCATATAGTTTATTTTAAACCTCACTAGTATCATTCTCAGTTGATTGGTGCCTGTAGTAAAAGATAGAAGCTCCCCTGGGCTCCTTTGAAGCTGAAGCAAAGGCTGTTGAGCTGGGTCTTCAATTTGCCAAGGATATGTCTATACAGGACTTCACGCTTGAGGGTGATTCATTGACGCTGGTTAATGCCTTAAGGGACTTACCTCCTCCTCCTTTATCAGTTGCTGCTCTGGTCTATAGTTCTGTAGCTGTTGCCCATAGTTTTCGTTGTGTAGACTTCGCCCATGTTGGTCGAAATGGCAATAGGCCAGCCTATTTACTTGCATGACACGCTTTAGGCATTGCAAATTTGTCTGCTTGGGTTGAAGAGACTCCTTGTTTCTTTGAACAAGCTCTCAATCAGGATGTATTTGTCAATTCTTCTAATTAATAAAGTTTAGTAGTATTTCACCCAAAAAAAAAAAATTGGGTCATGTCTATAATTTAGTCAGAGCTTAGGCTCATGAGTCACGACTTCTTTAATTTAATGTGCCAAATTTTGAAGATTTTATCAGTATATATTCCTCAAGTTTGCTTCATACTATATATTGGAAGGTACGTCTTATTTATTACTACCATGTTCAGATTTTAACGTTACAAGTAACAATACAGTACCAGCATTTTCACAACCACAACAAAATTTTAACATACATATAGTGAAAAGAGAAAGAGATGCATATAGGTGACTTGATCTATCACCTTTGGAGTACCTAAGCAATTGGATAGGAAGCTTGCATGGCAAGGCCACAAACACCTTCTGGAGCTTCACTATCTTTCTGAATCCTCATATAGCCATCCTCACCCCAATTGGTGCCCCATGAATTCTTGAGTAACCAGTACTTGGTACCATACTCACTCGTTCCATACCCAATTACAAGAACACCATGATTTAAATCGGTCCCACATTGTCCTGTGAAAACTCCGCTAGAATAGAACTGAAAGTCAAAACCAGTGTTGAGCGAAATAGAAACTGGTTGGTTGGCCACTGCTTGAAGCAATGCCAACTCATCATTGGAAGGTTAAGTCTTCAAATGCACTTATCGAAGCTGCATTAATAGATATCTTTGCTTGGTCACAAGTTCCATCCATAGCCTCATATGGGTAATTTTCTTCACTGGCTAGTCCTGGGTTCTGTATTATATATGTGAAGGCATATTCCACGGCACCACCATTGCAGCCTCTATTTCCTTCCACGGCACAGTCCACTAGTTGTTGCTCCGAAAGGGAGATCAAGTTGCCAGTTTTGATTTGGTAGATTGCCTCTACTGCTGCCACTGCTTAAAAGGCCCAGCAACATCCTGAATAGGAATCAACCATAACAGAAATATTTTGAAGAAAATAAATTTAATGTAGCGAATTATGTATAAGTAGTTTCAATTTTGGACAATGATATTCTCTTACCACATTTTGGGCCTCGGCTCTTAATAGGGGTAACAGCTCCTTTCTCTCTCCACTCCATAGTCATAGGAATTTCTGTTAGGTTTCCATATCTGAAATTTCTTTTAGAAGAACTTGGCAGGGTGGAAAACTTGTATCCAGTATGAGTGGCAACAAATTCTTCGATTGTTAAGTCTGCAAATTCATTGACACTTCACTTTTAAGTGCGATTCCCTTGATTATTGACTTTGTCTATGTATTCTACATTGTCCTTGAATATCTTGAAACGTGTTTTCTTATCAACATCGTCTACGTAGTTGCGTCCATGTTGAGCCATCCATTGTTCACGTCTCTCAACTATGGACTCTTCAAGTAATGTGCGAGATAAGGATTGAGAAATCCAAGTCCCTAAAACCAACAACATGACTGTGATAAGTTTTTTTCGAAGTGTTAAAGCCATGTTTTTTTACATACCAAAGAAAGGTCTTCCGCAATGGCTTTTTGTTATGTGCCAAATTGTTTGTTGGTTATTTGGAAGAAACCAAGAGCTATATATATATATATATATATATATATATATATATATATATAGGAACTTCATGTGCGAGGGATTTGTGGGATTGGATTTCAATCCTCTCCATTTCCAAGTGTCTATTTAATAGTTATGATTAATGGTGAAATAAATCTGTGGTTCAGATTTTTCTAACTCATTTAAATTTATTTGTGGATTTAAATTAATGAGTTGGCAAAATCTAGATCATAAATCTCTTCCATTTTGAATCATGACCATTATATGGACATTTTCTATTTCCCTTAAAATGGAGATGATCCAGAAGTGTGTAGGAGAATATGAGGTTTTGGTATGTGTCGCAATATTTGAGAATTCTTTTATTTATGGCACATTTAGTAGAATGAATTTGGATTACAACAAGACTAATAATCTTTATTCCTGGAAATAAAATGTATTGTAATGAAACAACTAAATCTATTCATAAGTTTGGTTGTGATTTTTTTTTTAATACAAGATAGAGATTCAACTATAACCTATTGTGATTTGTAATATTAGACTAAAACTTAAGATCTATTTTAGGAAATATTTTACACATATAATTATATTTAGTAGAAAATAATATATTTTAAATTTGAGAGACAAATGAGTTTTATTATTTACATAATTGTTACGTGGATATGAAATGTTTGTTTATTTTGAAAATACATTAAGAGAAATGATATGTCCACAACATTTTTACAACAAATCCTAAGTGGCAGGTTGTTATTGATTATTATTATTGAGGCAAAAAAGTAATCTTACTGTTAAGTTCAAATTTAAACAATAACAATTAACTACCTGTGATTTGTTGTAAAAATATTGTGGACGTAGCATCTCTCATATATTAATATTAGAAATTATTACACCTATTACGAAATAGCTGTTACAACCATTTTAGAAATGAATAATTATTCCTCATTTTAAAAAATAGTTATTCATAAGGAATGACTATATATTATCTTTAATAAAAACATAACCAAACTAATGAATATCTAAACTACAAAACGTGCCCTTAGCCTTTCACTTAATCTTTTAGTAAGCATTCCACCTCATCCTTTAATTAATGCCCCTTATTGCTCATTTTTAATTAGTGTTAGACTATTAGTTGTCATTCTTCTTTGAAACGAAAATAAGTATCTATTCGTTTAACCTTCCACCTAAGCAAAGGTTTTAATGAATTAATTTCATTTAATTTTCCAACTAAATAATGGTTTTAATGAAATATTTAATTAATATTCATCTTTTAATTAGTGTCATGTGTCATTCTTCTTTGAAAGGAACATAAATACTAATTCATTTAATATTTTACTTATGAGAAATGCTATGTCCATAGTATTTTCACAATACTTTCATAACAAATCTTATGTGGTAAGTCATTACTTAGTGTTACTAGTGGACAAAAAAGTAACTTCAGTAGTAAATTCAATTTTTTTTTTTTTTTAAAAGTAGTAGATTCAAATTAAGAACCTATAACAATCTGCCAACTAGAATTTGTTATAAAAATATTGTGAAAATAACACTTCTTTTCACTTAATTAAAGGTTTTAACGAAATATATATTTAGTTTTCATTATTTAATTGAGTCCAACAATAAATTATTTTATTTCTATAGCATTTAAACTTTAATAAAAATTGTAGGATATATATATATATATATAGCATTTTTTAAGAAACCATATAGCATGTAAACTAATGTACGTATTGATTGATAAATTTTACAATATAAAAGTCAACTAGCATATATTTATTTTTTGGATAGGAAGACCGAAGACTAGAAATTCATTAATGTTCTCTCACATGTGTAGGCAAGGTAAAAAACTAGCTCACATTTTAGCCAAACATGTTGTTGGTATTTTTTATTTTTTGTTTGATTGGAAGTGAATCCTTGTTTTTTGATATGTTATTCACATATCTCAACTAATAATTTTATTCCATATATTTTAATCCAAGAATTTAAATATGGTTCATCATATTCCACATGATACTAGTAATTATGCTCGTTAACCATCTCATTAAACCTAAGTTGTAAAAAGAGGGTTCATAATTGATAATTTATCTTTTGGAGAAGTTAACTTATGATTGTCAAGAGTCTTATAGTTTAATTGATATCTTTCCATATATAAAGTTCTTGAGGGTCTAATGGGGGAACTTTTAAAGCTGTGGCGTTAGCTATTGTTGCAACAATTCAAACATAAACCATTAAATGGCAAAAGAAAATTTAAAACACTTACAATTAATAAATAGAAATTTAAATTAATTTAAATAATTAAATATTTGAAAATTTAATAAAATAATATATTCAAATATGTAATTATAATATTATTAAATAATTATATTTCCTAAATCCTTTTAATGATATATAAACTATAGTTTACCTAATCTTTGCTATGTAATTAAATATTAGTATTAATTATAGGGTAAATGCAATAATTGTTATATATATAGTATTAAGTTCAAGTTACACCTTATGTAACTTTAAGCAATGTTACATAATTTTTTTTTATACAAATTTTGACAAATCTACTGTTAGATTACATTAACTTTATATATTCTCCATGTTTAAAAAATTTCAAGGTCATCAAAGTCAATAACTATGTCATCAATTAATTGTTTAAATTCAGATTTTTGTAATTTAAAATAAAACATTGACATAAAAATTGGCATGCATATTGAAAACATATAGAACATTTAATCCAACAGCGAGATTTTTGAAATATGAATTCAATTACAAGTTATTAAATAATATAATATTGTTTAGAGTTATGTCAAGTGTAATATGGTGTACCTTATCAAGAAATATATTTTTTGGACTATTAATCTCTTTAAAATCTAAGGGTGAAAAAACAACCTTGGCTATGTCGTCATTTATTGCTTTTCATCTCAACTTACATAACTAATAATATATTTTTCTCTCATGTCTATAACTCTACAATATCTTTCTTTCAATTAAAAACATATATATATATATATATATATATATATCTTAAGATTTCTTAACGTTTAGATAGATATAATAAAAGTATAAAACTTCAAAATCTTAGAAATGGAGGGTGTAAAACCTTGTTAGAAGCAAGAGTTTCTTACGTAATTAACCTAGGCCAAGGTTACGATTCTTTGCTTCTTAATTTAACATTCATATACAACTTTTTTTTTTTTGATAAAACATTCATATAACACTTTTTTTTTTGTTGATAAAACATTCATATATAAAACACATTGTTCACTAATGTAAGATTGAATTCGTTGGATTAACTAAACTGGAGTTGGATTAGATAGAAGTCATCCAGTCTTGTGTTTTTTTTAATTATTTTTGTCTTTTTGAACTACAATCTCATGTTTTATTTTTAATATAACTTGAGGATAAACCCTGGCCTAATCCTTTTTTTATCCTTAGAGAAGGATAAATTCTGTTCCTAAGACAGTGTTTTTCTCCACGGTTTAAGTTTGGATAAGCCTTGATAAGGAATAAAAAAAAAATTATTAGACCCTGATAAAGAATTAAAAATATATACTTATGACAATGTAACAATAAATATAAATTTAATCATCTTAAATATTATTTTTTTAATACATATCTAAAATATATTAATATTCTAATTTATGAGGGGCAAACCATTGAATCTTTGCTTGCTCATGGGTTAGTAGGTTAGAAAAGTGAGCAACTGACATAGAAATTAGAAAGGAGATCATACTAAAAACTTTAGGCAATTGCACTCATGGTCATCCACTGCAAGTCATGATTTGCCATATAAACACAATAACATCAATCCAACACATTGTGATTAGTTAAATCAGCCATCTTTGAGAGCCAGCTGCCTCTCACTTCTCAAAATCTTCTAACAAGAAATTTTTTTGAACTGTAGTTAAAATCTTTGAGAGCTAGTCTTGCAGAAATGAGATGTTACCCTGTTAAAGTTCTTCAATCTGCCCTGGTTAAAAAGGCAAGAAAGTCCAAGAAAACGATACGCATCCTTGTGGAGAATTAAGGCCTCATAATGACCCTGAGATATTGAGGCCATTTGAAATTGCTATTGCAAATCGTCCGAAATAAATTGTTGACGTCGACGAAGATGATGAGGCTGGAGAGGAATGCTCTCATTTGTACTAAGAAGCAAGCAAATGGTAGCCTTGGCCTAAGTGAATTACGTAAGGACCTTTTTGTTCTTAACCATGTTTTACATCCCTCACCATTTCTATGGCATTACAATTTTATCTCTCACCAAAGACAAAACATTAAGACACTGTAATGTAAGGTAGTAAATATGAGAGAGAGATCGAGAAAAAAATTGCTATTAATAAGGTAAGTTGTTTTGGAATTCATTTATGTTCCCTTTGCATACTCAGTTTGTTGAAGTTATAGTCACTCCCATCCATCATAAACTACAACCTCCTGAATGCGAAATTTTTTGTGTGGCTTCGTCGATTATATGGAATTGCAGTAACAAACTGATCTTTGAAGACCAAGTGCTCAGCTCTGTTGGTCTATGGTCTAGAGCAGCTACCTGCACAATGAAATTCATGGAGGTTAACAAGAGTCGCCTCGGCTGGATCTTTGGTTGCTAAATGGTCACCACTTTCGTCTAACACTTTCTTTAAATTGAATATTGCTATTTCTCAGTCCAAATCCTCTTGTTCTGCTAGCTTGGGTTTGATCATTCGGAATTTAAAGGGTAAAGTTGTGGCGGCATCATGTGAAATTGTGAACGTATAAGGAACTTCATGCTCTCTGGACAGCAGCTTCAGTTGTGCGGATTGGGCAATTGTTTTTTCAAAACACCAGCTTTTCAAATGTTATTGTGGAATGCAATTTTGCTGAATTGGTAGACCTCTTAAATTCATAGAATTTTTTCTATAGAAGTGGCTTGAATTTTGGAGGATTTTAGCTGATTTGTGAACAAATTGTCAAAATATCCTCTGTTTTTGTTACTTTAAGATGTAATCATACTACTCTAACTTTTGCTTGTGCTGCAAAAGAGGATGAGAATGCCATTGTTTGGATAGAAAAATGACCATCTTTTTTCTTTCTCATTGTCCAGCATGAGATTGAATGAATAAAGTTTATGTACTATCGTTTCTCCTAAACAAAGATGGAAAGTAATAAATGATGACATGGTCATGAGTCTATTTTGACCCTTAAATTTAAAAGAATTTAATGGTCTAAAAAATGTGTAACTTTCGTAAAAAGTTATAACAGGTATAACCGAAACTTATCACATAATAATATATACATTTTCCCTTCCAAGACACTATTTTATCTATTTTACATTTCTACGTAACAATACTACATTCAATTTTTTATTTTAAAATACATCCATTAAAATAATATATTTTCTAGTTGTAGCTATGTACATTTTGCATTTAGTTTGATTTTGCATTCCCAAGAAAAAAACAATGACCACTTAAATTAAGACACTTGGACGCATTACAACAAATATTTTCACTTAACCTCCTTTGACCAGCCATTTGCATGCAAACAATCTCATCTCATTTTTCACTTCTCATTATGTTAAAACATAAATCGTATTGTGAATTGATTTTTTTTTTTTTATAATTTTTTTGTATCGCATATCATAAGATACAAAAGCAACTAATAAAATTTATAAATAAACATTTAAAAAATATATTTATTATAAATTTGAAATATATTCAACTAATAACTAATTTATTCATTTTTTATGTAATAATATTTAACAGAACTAACTAAATAAATCAAATTAACATGTGTTTACTAAAAAAAATTCAAATTTATTAAACCTAAAAGTGATCAAACATGACGATGAGCCAAAATGATAATAATTTTTCATCATCTTGCATGATCAATTTCATCTAAGTCATTTTTATCATAATGTTCATCATCTAGCGAAATTATTTATTCATTTACTATTTTCATCATTGTTATCACTTGATCAGCATTTACTAAATCTTCTTATTCTTTTATTTTAATAACTTACTTTATAATATTTTCTTGGTATTTTAGTTTCTTAGACTTATAGCAAAAGTTACAACAATAAATATATTGTCAATTTTTTTTTTTTTTTTTTTTTTATACAAGATAAAATTTCTACTCTAGCCTAATCTAAGTTGTTAGGACATATGTAGTTCAAGTTGTCAACATATGTCACTATTTTATGTAATTAGCTTATCCTTAGACAAAACACACTTTACTTGTAATTGGGTAGAGTTAGGATATGTTTAACACTTCAAGAAACAATGTTTCAAGATTAAGTGTTGAAGCCATCAAGTCTGTCCAAGAAACAAGCTGGAAAGTGCAAGTTACTAAAGCTCGACACCTGTCTCGACACTTGTCTCGACACATGCATCTATCGAGCTTTAAGAAACTATTTTAGCCCGAGCCTCGACAACTTCTCGACAGATCCTCGACATCTCTATCTGTCGAGATTTAAAGAAAACAGATTTTCAGTTCTGTTTTAATTCCAATCCATGAATGTGTCTCTGGGACTTCTTTTCTCCTAACCCTAAACATATAAAAAGATTGTTTTAAGGGCCGTAAAATAGATGCAAGTTGCACAAGCATTGAGTAATTCTTGTTCATGCAATTTGTGATAAAAAATACAAAGTTCATGCCCTAGTTCATATTTTGTGAAGAAGTTGTTGTGTAATGTGCACCGTAGAGTTTTGTAACCAAGTATCTTCCTGATCTTCATCGTGTGGATGATTTGAAGAACTTTGTAGCCAACAACTCTCTCTCTAGTTGGTGAATTGAAGTCGCGTACTAGGATCCACGCAATTGGTTAGTCACGTATTTGGAAGCCGTACATTAAAAGGAAAAACTGTCACTACAGAGCAAGTCCAATTGGGTATTGAGGTAAAGGTTCAACTATAGGTTGGTAAGGTACTTGGGGTTCCTTACTTGTAATTGCTTGCTGTGATAATAGTGGAGTTTCGGGAGTGATGACCTTAAATCACCCGATGGGGTTTTTGCCGTTAGGTTTTTCCTATTCGTCAACAAATCACCGTGTCATTTATTTTTCGTTGCATTCTTTAGTTTTGGTGATTTGTTTGTGCTACAACGTGATTTTGCATGTTAACTTGATTAATTAATAACTTGGCTAATTAATCAATTTAATTTATCACTAGGGGTCAACGCGTTTGTGGCTTGTCAAGTGGTATCAGAGCAGGCACACTCTGATCAGGATTTAATCCCTGTGTGTGATCCATTGACCCTTGCTGTCATGGATAGAGGTCAATCTCTTATAATACCTACATTATGTGATGGCACTAACTATGCATACTGGAAAGTACGCATGAGAGCCTTCTTGCAGTCTTTAGATGAGAAAGTGTGGCAAGCTGTGGAGATAGGCTGGACCAAGCCTACAGAAGCGCCAGCCGATTGGGATGATGCCAAGATCAAGGCGGCAAATTTCAACAGCAATGCATTGAATGCCCTATTCAGTGCAGTCACCAATGAGGAGTTCAAGAAAATTTCCTCAACAAAAATTGCTAAGGAAGCATAGACCATTCTCCAGACAACCTATAAGGGAACTAAGGCTGTCAAGGATTCAAAGCTATAGAGGCTCACCACAAGTTTTGAAGAAATTAAGATGGAGGAGGATGAGTCATTTGATGAATTCTATGCAAAGCTCAAAGATATAGTGAACTCAGCTTTCAATTTTGGGGAAACCATTCCTGAACCCAAGATAGTAAGGAAAGTGCTCAGATCGCTGCCCGAGAGATTCCATGCTAAGATCACGGCAATAGAGAAGTCGAAGGATATTGACAGAATTCCTTTGACTGAGCTGGTTGGAAACTTGCAAACCTACGAGTTAGGGCTGTCTAGGATAGGCAAGTCAAGCAAGGGCAAGAGCATGGCACTAAAAGCCAAGAGCAGTGATACAGATGATTCTTCCGATGATGAAGATTCTAAAATGAAGTCCTATATTACAAGGCAATTCAAGAAATTCATGAAGAATGCCAATGGAAAAGGCTTCAACAAAGACCGTAGGCAATCCAGTTCTTCTTAATTCAAGAATTCAGATAAAGGGAAGAAGGATGTCAAGGATAACGGTCAGTACACTGTTCCCGCTGGACCAAAATGCTTTGACTGTTAATGCTTTGGGTGTCAAGGCTTTGGACACATGAAATAAGAGTGTCCAACGTACCTTTAGAGTTTTGGGAAGAGCAAGGCACTTGTTGTTACCTTAAGCGACACGGAGCCCGAGGATGATTCCAAAAATGAAGATGACGAAATCTTGAATGCCTTCACTGCCACTGTTAATCCTACTGATGGGGTTACTGAAGAAGTGGATGAAGAAAAGGAATTGGTGGATGCCAATTGTGAGACTATGGATGATCAAGATGATATCCATACCGCCTATGAGAAACTGTACAAGCTTTCTGAGAAGTATGAGAAGCTTTATAGGCTGGCCACCAAGAAACTCAGTGATGTGAAACTTGACCGTGAGGAGATGTCCACTAAAGTTGATGAAGCAAATCAGACCATTGGGGCACTGAGGTTCGAGATCAATTTCTTGGCTAAAAAGACCAAGAAGCTTAAAGCGAACCTGTTTCAAGTAAGAGCACAATTGGAGAGAACATCAAGTGCAAAGCTGGACGAGATGCTAAGTGTTCAGAAATCTTCTTCAGATCGTACTGGATTAGGATATTAATTCTCTCTCTCTAATACTCCTTCTACTAGTACTATTGTTTTTGTTCCACCTGCTAATAACATTAAAACTGAGGATAAAAATGTTAAAACTGAATTAGCAAGTGATAACATAGACAAGGGCAAGTCTATCCTAAGAGCACCCCCTAAAGTTGAGAAAAGAGAAACTAGAAACCCTAGGACTAAGAAGGCTATCTCTCAAAAGCCCAAACAGAAGAAGCAGCATCTCTGTTATCATTGTGGTGCTGCCGGTCATAGTCGACCAAATTGCTACAAGTGGCTAGCCATTCAACAAAGCAATGGTATGATAGCATCTGGAAACTAGAATCAGCTTCAAACCTCTCTTGCTCCTATTGGAGACATTCTCAAAGCCCTCATGTTCCTTTCAAACTTGAACGGTTTAAACTCTTCCCCCTTATAACCGGTTCAAGGGTTGACTAAAAGGAAAGGTTCTTCTAAGGTGTGAAAGGAAAAGAGCTCTAAGTGATTTTAGTCACTTCTTCTTCTCTTTCCCTGTTTTATTGTTTTGCATTACTTGTGTGTTGCATTACTTGTGTGTTGCTTTACTGTTTTGATTCAGTCTAGTTTTATGCATTGTTTTGCTTTCTTTAAACTTGTTTTTGTTTGTGTGTTTTCAGTTTTGTGTTTCTGATAAAAATCAAAATCAAAAAAATTGAAAAATTGAAAAATACAAAAACAGTGTGTGTTTGTGTGCATTGGTTCTTGTGAACCTTAAAATGGCCATTGAAATAGAGTTTTCTAAACTTTGTATCTCTTGTAACTTAGATGAGAATTCTTTTGCATAACTAAGCAAGTGAGCTTTGTAACTCTTTGTTTGTGATGAGTAAGGTTAAGTGATCTCTTCTACTTAACACTCGTATCACTCTTTTTGACGGGTAAGACTAGAAAATCCTAAGAGAAAGACATAAATAACCATCTCACCACTGTTACTCGCCAATCATGATATGACATCTGTATGCTTCGGCATAGTAAAAGTGCAATGTCAATGACATCTGTATGCTTCGGCATAGCAACAGTGCAATGTCAAAAGCTTAACATAATTGGGTATTTCTTTTCTTTCTCTTATACGCCCATGCATGATATGCTTAATAAAAGAAAATATGCAAAAAAATAAAAAGCAAAAAGATCAAAATGCTTTAAAATATGGTTGCAAGCGTGTTTTCTAGGAGATGTGGGAGTTATAGGATGTACCTCGAAGGTGATAGTCCTCATCAAACAGTTATGATTGTGTGTAAGTTAAAGTGATTTTCTCATATCTCAAATCATCATAACATTGAGACACTTATGCAATCTTGCGATATTTTCACACACAACACGCAATAGTCTTTGCTATTTTTGATACATGTGCACGTACAATGTGATTTGGCAATCATAAGGTTTACATGCGTTAATATATGCTCACTAAACTGTCTTAACTCATTTTTGAAATATAAAATTGGTTAGACTTGTTTAGTGTGTGTGTGTGCATGTTTTGGGATACATGTGCTCTAAATTACTGTTGAGAGATGATTTTGAGAGATTAATGTTGCTTGGATCTTTGGTTGAGTTGCATGCGTGATTGCATTCAGGTCTGTGTTTTTCCTCTTTTGAAAAACTGTTTTTAAGGCATATCGACACCTCTTTGACACCTCTCGACACCTAGCTCTCTGTCGAGTTTCTTAGACTTTTTCTAAACGTAGTCTCGACACATTCTCGACACCTGGTGGATTGATCGAGAAACTTTCTGTCTGCTCGATAGATTCTCGACAGCTTCTGGATCAATCAAGATTCCTTCAAGCTTGATCCTTCCTTTCTCGACACATGACCTCGATAGATTCATCTGTCGACGTTCATTTTCTCGACACCTACCTCGATAGCTGTCTCGACACCTCTCGATACCTGCATCTGTCGAGAATTTCTGAAGGGCTATATATTCTTTCTGTCACGATTTCTCTCATTTCGCCCGATCTCTCTCACTCGATACTTGATGTTTTCTCTCCCAAAACCTTTCTCACTCTCTCCAAACCTCTTCCTAAGGATTCTTCAAGTGATTTTCTAGATTTTCTTCACTTGGTAAGCTTCTTTTCTTCCATTATTCATGCATTTCATGTTTTAAAAACCTAGGTTTTGAGATTTTTAAGGTTTTTGAAAATTTTTGGGGTTTTTCAAAATTGTTGAAAGTTTTAATGAAATTTTTGGGTTGATTTTATAGATTTAATCTTTAAAACTACATGCATTGCATCACATTAGCATTCTAATTGTATTTTCATGCATTTAGATGTGTGCAAACCTGTTGTGTGTTGTTAGGTTTGGATTGGGCTAAGCCCATGATGTTTTTATATTGCATGTCACATGCTCATGCATTTCCCATGCATAAGTTCTTTCTTTTCAATATATTCTTCCTATATTGAACTGTTTGGGACTTTTTTTTGTGTTTCTCTTTCTCTCCCTCTCTCTATGTTTGCATTAGCAGTGTCTATGACACCTAAATGTAAGTCTATTCCATCCTAGAACCCTTTGCGTTCTAAGGGATCTTCTTCTTTGGATTCCACTCCGTTGTCTATCCAGTTCCATGATGAGAAAGCCCATAAGGACTTCTCGGAGAACTTCTCTAAATGAGGTGTTCATTCGGAACGCCACGTTGTTCTGGTAGACTTTGCCGACACTGACCTATCCGATGTCATTCACAATCGGGCTTGGGAGTCACTGTGTGATGTCCCAGTCACATGTCCTCTCGTGTTGATATAGGAGTTTTACTCCAACATTCACGGGATTGATTCTTCAGTACCTCTCTTCTTTTCTAGCGTTCGAGGTATGTGCTTTACTGTTACTCCGGAGTTAGTCTCCAAGGTTCTTCATGTCCTGAGGGTGGATCATGCTGATTACCCCGGATGTGAGCGTCTATGGACTGTGTCCAAAGACAAGATGATCTCAGCGTTCTGTGAGCGTCCTTCCTCTTGGGGAGATCATCAGTATACACCATGTCTGCCTTTTGCTAAAGGTCCTCGTTTCCTTAACATGGTGATGACTTTTGTTTTGTACCCACTTTCTCACTACAACTCCATCACAGAGTCTTGTGCTCGATTTTTGTTGTCCCTCTTAGAGCATCTCACTATAGACTTCCCTTTTCACTTTATCTTCTCTATCGTAGATGTCTATAGAGATACGACCACCCGTGATAAGCTCATTTTCCCTTCTGCTATCATGAGGATACTTCGCCGTTTTTCCATCCCCTTCCCTTCGCCCGATCCATTTCATGTCATGTCTGCTATAGATGCCGCTATCGTAAAACGTAGCGAGGCACAGTTCAGATAGAGACAATCGGATGCTGCTACTCCTTCCTCCCATCCGACTACATCCAGATCTGCTTGAGCGACATCTGCTCCTTCTTCTTCTTCATCGAGCGACGTCACTCTTGGAGACATCATGGCGCAACTTCAGCGCATGGATGCTCGCCTCGATACACTCTCCACGGAGTTGTATCAGGTGAACGTTCATGTTGGTCGCATCGCCAAGCGACAGGCGACCTTGGGCAGTTTTGCTCCAGAGGCTTCTCCTCCGCCACCTCATGTTTCTTCTGAGACTGAGGCTGATGATGACGGTGATAACGATGATGCTTCGGCTGATGATGATGGAGATGCGAACTCTTCTGATGAGATATCTACTTGACACTCTACCCTTTGTCACTTGTGACAAAAAAGGGGAGTAGTTTTGGTGTATGAGAGTAGTCATACTTAGGGGGAGAGTTAGTATAGGACATTTTTTTATAGAGGGAGTGTTAATATGAGGGATGTAGTGAGGATTACATGTATTTCTTTTCTTTTCTATCTTTTTAGAGATACATTGATCAGGTATTAACATACATTGTACTTATTTCTTGATATATATGATGAGGTATGTTTCTTTCATCTATCTTTCCATGTGTTGTTTCTTTTCTGTCTTTATACACATGTTTCTTTTACTTGTATGCAATTTATTATTTCTGCTTCACACAAAGCTGCTTTGATATGTTTTGTTTATAAATGTTTCAGAAATACAGGTTGTCAAAGTCTACTTGCCATAAACTCTCTTCTTGCAAAGTTTTTCAAGAGTTTGTGTTAAGATAGATTTTATTGTATGTAACAAGTGAATATGAGTTAAAGTATTTTATGACTTCTCTCATATCTTTATTTGTTTGTTGTGGTTTTGTCACGGATTGCCAAAGGGGGAGATTGTTAGGACATATGAAGTTCAAGTTGTCAACATATGTCACTATTTTATGTAATTGGCTTATCCTTAGACAAAACACACTTTACTTGTAATTGAGTAGAGTTAGAATGTGTTTAACACTTCAAGAAACAGTGTTTCAAGATTCAGTGTTGACGTCATCAAGTCTGTCCATGAAACAAGCTGGAAAGTGCAAGTTACTAAAACTCGACAGCTGTCTTGACACATGCATCTATCGAGTTTTAAGAAGCTGTTTTAGCCCGAGCCTTGACAGCTTCTCAACAGATCCTCGACACCTCTATTTGTCGAGATTTAAAGAAAACAGATTTTCAGTTCTGTTTTAATTCCAATCCTTGAATGTGTCTTTGGGACTTCTTTTCTCCTAACCCTAGACATATAAAAGGATTGTTTTAAGGGCCGTAAAATAGATGCAAGTTGCACAAGCATTGAATAATTCTTGTTCATGCAATTTGTGATCAAAAAGACAAAGTTCATGCCCTAGTTCATCTTTTGTGAAGAAGTTGCTATGTAATGTGCGCCGTAGGGTTTTGTAACCAAGCATCTTCCTAATCTTCATCGTGTGGATGATTTAAAGAACTTTGCAGCCAACAACTCTCTCTCTAGTTGGTGAATTGAAGTCGCGTACTGGAATCCGCGCAATTAGTTAGTCACGTACTTGGGAGCCGTGCATTAAAAGGAGAAACTGTCACTACAGAGCAAGTCCAATTGGGTATTGTGATAAGGGTTCAACTGTAGGTTGGTAAGGTACTTGAGATCCTTGCTTGTAATCGCTTGCTGTGATAATAGTGGAGTTTCGGGAGTGGTGACCTTAAATCACCTGGTGGGGTTTTTGCCGTCAGGTTTTCCCCATTCGTAAACAAATCACCGTGTCATATATTTTCCGCTGCATTCTTTAGTTTTAGTGATTTGTTTGTGCTGCCACGTGATTTTGCATGTTAACTTGATTAATTAATAACTTGGCTAATTAATCAATTTAATTTATCACTAGGGGTCAACGCGTTTGTGGCCTGTCATAAGTGTATATGAGAGAATTTCTACTCTAGCCTAATCTAAGTGTATATGTGTGTGAAGCTCCCTCCTAGAAACTTGAACCCCGACCCTTACCCCCCACACCTCACACCCCACAAGTATTTATACTCGTGGAGTGACCACCACACCAAGGGTGCACAGTGGTAATAAATATATTGTCAATTAATACCTTATTTATGGTATAGAAAATAAATTTTCAAATATGAAATGTTAAGTGTTAAGTTAGTAGTCCAAATTTTTTAGGAGAGAGAGAAGAGAGGGGAAAAAAATCATGGACAAGTTATTTTATTGGGCTCAATTAAGTAGTCTAATAATTTGTATTAAAAACAAGTCTAACAACTTGTTGGACTCAAATAAAAGCACAAATTTTAACATTAAAATTCATTTGAGCCCATTTGTCTATATATCATATGATATGTATGATTCTACAATACGATACAAATTAAACAATATACATTATTAGATTCATGAACTTAAATTCTATAAAATTATAAACTCCGGCCAAAATTTTAATTAAAAAATCGCTTGCCAAGTTGCTTGCCCACCCCCCCCCCTTCTCTCACTCTTCCTCTCTCTCTAAGAGGTTCAATGTAGAGTGGTATTCAACTTTTGTAAAAGCAATCCAAATCAAATGGAGCAAGAACAAAATATTTCGAAAAAGGGGATCAATGACACCCTAGAAATGCAATCCAAGGAAATAATAAGTGCAATTGAAGTGGAGCATCATGAAAAGTACTTAGTTCTACCCTTATTTGTAGGTAAAGTATTCAACCTTTGCACATATAAAGGGTTGATTTTGGAAGAAGTTTCAAGGGTAGAAGGGAAAATTACTCTCAATGAAGGAAATGAAGTGCTTCTTAAGGTGGTAGCACAATCCTTACATATATATAGACATGGCAAAATGGGCGGGTCGGGTCAGGTCGGGTCGAGCCAGGTCAGGTCAAACGGGTTGCGGGTCAAACGAGTCATGGGTCAAAAACGGGTTATTTTAAGCGGTTTAAAAACGGGTTCAGGTCAATCGAGTTGCGGGTCGGGTTGGGTTGGGTCGGGTTGACCTGTATTTTTCACATGATTTTGTTTTTATAAATAAAATAACATGTATTTGTCATTTAGAAAGTTATACAACAAATTATTTGATGTAAAATGCATTATTTTGACTTCACCACTTATATCAAGAATGAATTCAGTTAAACTTATTAATACTTATTCAATAATTTTAAAATTATACAAATCCTAACATTGCTATCTAAAACAAAATAACATAAGCATAAGTAAAACAAATACACATGCTTTATTTCAACATAATATCAACATTCCAAAATATAAAACAAAATTACAAATAACTTATTGGATAACTCATTTGATAAAGAATAAAAATATATAAAAAATTTACAATCTTGAAATTTAATTTTATAATCTATTATCAATTGTGGCTGGTACTCTATTTCAATTTGAGATATACATTAAAATTAGATTGCATATTTATTTATACATGGTGTCTTTTATGAATATCATATCATTGTTAAGCAGCACACACTCTAGGAAATACCATAATTTATTTTGAAAAGCCGTTTATTTTGGACATAAATTGTTAAAAAATAAGTTTAAGCATTCATAATTTATGTTAATTTGATACTTTGGCTTCACTATTTTTACACTTGTAAATGTTTCTCACACATGTCTACAGTTTTAAATCTATATTTTTAACTCTACTATAACCATGTTAACTTGGCATGAACTTTGTTATTTGATATCTAAAAATCTTTACTCATTACAAAATGCTCAACCTTTTATGTTTCAATTAATTTACATATGTAAATATATCAATTGTTTCTTTAAAGCTCACAATAAACAATTAAACTACTATTGTCTTAATTTTACTTTTTTTTGTTTACCAAAAAAAAAAAATGTTTTAAAAAAGTGAGTCGGGTTCGGGTCGGGTCGTGGGTTGGGTTGGGTCGCGGGTCAAGTCTCGTAAAAAACTCAAAAAACTCGGGTCAGGTCACGGGTCAACCCGTTTTTGTTTCGGGTCAAAAAATCGAGTTTAGGTCGAGTATTTTTTGGGTCGGGTCGGGTCAGAAAATTTTGACCCATTTTGCCATGTCTACATATATACTTACTTAGCTACTCTATGAATTTTTTTTTTCTTTGCCAAAGAAATTATAAAGCGAGCTTAACTCATTGTATGATGGGTTTTGGTGGGGTGATGAGGATGATAAAAGGAAGTACAATGGTTGAAATGGGAGAGATTCTGCTTACCAATGAAAGATGGAGGCAAGGGTTTAGGGACTTTTATACATTCATTTGGCAATGCTAGGATGGTGGTGCATATGTTAATGGATTTACCAATGCCCATGGTTGTCAAAATCTAGTTATGGATCCTATGATCCTACGATTTTACGATCCCATTTGCCCAAAACGATCCAAATCTTTCAAGGATCTTTGCGATTGTTTATGATTGGTAAGATCGTACAATTCTGACGATTCCAAACGATCTTGGTTTCTTGTAATCTTTTTTAACTTGACAAAAGACTTAGTTGGACTCAAATGAAATATAAAATCTCAATAGACCAAGTTTTTTTCACTCTAATGTAGAAAGTGTCAGTTAGACTCAAATAAAAAATATCCCAATAGAGTGTCTCATTTTGAGATTTTTGGCCTCTTTAAATGATGCTTATAAATAGATTTAGTGATGTATGGTAATTATATCAGTGAATGTATAATTTATGTGCTTATTTAACGTACCAATGTGTATTTTTTGTTTTTTTTTTTCCCAAATAATGTAGGATCTTACGTTCCACGATCCGATCCTACGATTCACAATCTCACCTACTTCCTGCAATCCTACGTAAGATCCCGATTTTGACAGCCTTGCCAATGTATTTTTTTTTTTTTTTTAATTGGACCAATGCGCGCTTGACTATTGATGTGGTTGTTTTCATAAGCAATATTATTGAGATGAAACGAGTTCCCATCATTATGACATTTTTTTTTATACTCTTTACTAGATTCGTGTTGCTATGGTTTAGTGCTTTGAGTTCTTCTAATCACTTAATAGAGGTTGATTTAGGAGCCTTTTCATGCCTGTTACTTTGGGAATGCATCCGTGTGTATTTTAATGACAATTTATTTGCATTCAGAGGAATGGTTTTATAATAATTCCGGCAATTTGTATAATATATATATCATATATTGTTTGGCTAAAGGAGAACTTAAGAAAGCTATTACTTTTCTTAAATGTTTCATTAACAGTGAATAGGAACAGAAATACAATTTAAAGAAAAGTTTAGAACATTTTACATCCTTATAGTTTGGAGACATTGACCCAATAGTATCCATCACACATGAGATCTGATCTTAAGTAACTGAACAATATGATTTGAAGAAGATTAGTCATATTTAATTCTTACAATTGCCAAAAAACAATTCATGGAAAAATTAAGGAACACAGCAAAGTTAACGATGACAATAAACTAAAATTTGTATAGTGAATTAAGCATCCCACGTAAAGTATCTCAAAAGCTAATATTCATTTCTGCTGAGTGGCGCCTTATGAACTAAAATGGCAAAAGCTAGCAAAATAAAAGTAATAAAGATGATAATATAATCATCCCTAGACCAAGAATTTTCACTTCTTTTCACGAAGACTTTTGTTCCTTCAATTGTGACTAGATTATAAATATGATTGACCTGCCGAGTGCCAACACATGAACTAAAAGCACTAATATAATCACCCCCAGACCAAGAATTTTTACTTCTTTTCACGAAGACTTTTGTTCCTTCAATTGTGTCTAGACTATCAATATGATTGACCACCTCTATCGGGGGTACAAAATTTTTTCCCATAGGATAAGAGTAAATAATATCATGAGGAGGCTTTCTCTTTCGAAGATCATAAAGGTACATCGTTGAGGAATCTGCAAAGGAAAGTTCCTCATTCTTGCCACATCCAACAAAGCTCCATTCTCTAGGAGAGCTCCAATACTCAACTGTTTTGTCCAAGTTTCCTTGAACCCGTATTCATTCATCACCCATATATCAAATCCAGGTTCATATTGTTGTCTTGAACTAACAACAATGATACAAAGTAATTCATTCCGTACAAAAGGGTACCAATCTTTGTCTGTAAAGTCAATTCCAGCCGGCAACTTTATGTACCCGCACGCTTCATCTCTAATATTAAACGATATGATAATGTCACGAATCACCTTATTTTTCTTAATTGCACCCTTCCAATGTAAAATACCATTTAAGTCCCCCTCGGAAAAAGAATTCTCCACAATAGTTCCATGCACAAGCCTATGCTTTCTTCTCCAAGAATTTGTACTCCATGAGTACACATCAACTCCAGAATAAAATGACTCTCTCATCTTCTTAGAATAAGAAATTCTTACCAATCTGTAGTAATTGGTTTTTGATTGGATTGTGACCAAATCCAAGACCAATATGTTCAACTATTTTATCTTCACCAAGTTCGTTTACTGGATAATCAGGTTTTGGGAGTTCTTTGAATTCACTAGTGACAGGATTAAACAAAAAATTCATGTCCCCAATTTTAGAACCATTTACACAAGACACCATTACATGAACCTACAATTCTAAAAGGTTCCTTAGCATGTTCCTCCATACATGGAATATTTATGCTAAATATTTCATGAGATGTTTGATTCGAGAACAAGGAAATGTAGCACTTACCATGAAAAGTGTCATCACGACATGTGGCAACCACATAGCTATTGTTGCTCTGATTAGATCGGTTAACATGCTTAGTGATGAAGATGGGATCTTTGATAATATCATACCGCGATTTGCAAACTGACTTGATGAATTGCAGGATGGTCTTAACAGGTAATCTTGAAAATATGTCCATTAATACATCTTCGGAAAGATCATTCAACATTGCTTGTGACATCTCTCTATTTAATTGTTTAAGAATTTAATTTTAGGAAAAATAAATTGACAGAAGAATATTGCAGGGTTTTATATACATAGGCCTACGTGTTGGGGGTTAGTTTTTGCATTGCAATACTAAAAAGTTATGATCCAGTTTAGTCAAAATTTTGACTTGGTCTGCGGAAAACTTTGGCCTATTCTAATGGCAAGAACATTTCCCAGCTCAACTAGTGGCAGTTGAGGCCTTCTCATAAACTAAAAGTTTTTTAACAAGAAATTTTGGCATTTTTGATTTGTGGTTTCCTTTGTTAATCTCCCTTTTGTCTTTTGCTCATATCAAATTTATGTGTTTTTTTCTTTGTTAACTACTTAACTCCATTTATCATGAAAAATAGATTATACTTTCTCTGCATATTTGTAAGTATACATAGTGACATAAATGTGGTACTCATAGGTTAAGAATTTGGAATTTTAATCTATAGGAAAGTAGGTCAAATGTTATGGTTTTATTCAATGGTTTACAGGATATTAAGGAAATACAATGTCTAAAATTTATTTTTACGTGGTAAAATAATATGTTGAGTTTAATATACAACACACAAGTAAAACTAACCTATACAATTTTCCGAGTCAAAACTGCCCAAAATTTCAACCGACCAGCCAATTGTAGAGGTTAGTGAGTTGGCAACAATTTGGAAATTTTCCAACCCACCAATAGCTGTTTGAAAAAAATTCCCTCAAGGGCCTCTACCCATCCAATCTAACCTGATCATAGTCCTAAAGAATAGGTTGCTGTTTTATAGGCTAATAACATTTGCATTTAGCCCAATAAACTAAAGTTGAAAATCCACTTTTTCGATTTTAGCCAATCTATTTTTTAGGTTGGCCACCACCTGCACTAGCGTAACCAAGTTCTAAAGCATTTTATCCTCTTCATTTTGCATGAACTCGTATTAATTAGAGTTGGAAAGAAATTAGTGAACATTTTTAATTCCCAATCATGAGCATATTGCACAAAATGTAAAAATCTAGAGGATTTCTCAACTCTAAGCAGTCAGACATCATGCGCATATTGCAGAAAAGGTGAAAATCTCAACTCTAAGCAGTCAGACACCTGCGTTTACAGCTAAGCTAAAACATCAGGTGGACTGAAGAAGCTAAAAACCTAATAGAACACCACAGGTGTATCCTCCCCTTAACTTACTCTTGTAAACCAGAACTGCATCCTACTCGTAGTTTTTTGATACAATTTAACTTTGATAGCATTGCCTTTTCCCAAAATAAGAGTCCATCCACCATTGTATTATCTCTCTTTCTTCTCTTTTACATTTTCCTAGTTACCATATTATTATCTTGGTGGATATGAATGTTTATTGATATCCTTACATACATATATACAGTCTTGAGCACCATTAAAGAATGTCCTAGTTGTTAATAAAAGTTGCTTACTATAAATTTAACAATAAAATATTGGCTAAAATGCAAAATTTACCCTATAAGTTTCACCACTTTTCATTTCAGTTTTCTAAGTTTACTTTTTGTCATTTCAATCTTCTAAGTTTCATATTTCGGTTTTCTAAGTTTACTTTTTGTCCAGTAGATTTAGTGCTTTGAGTTCTTAATCACTTCAAATTTATCTGATCACAGCAGCAGTCAGGATTTAGGAATCTTTGCATACCTATTACTTTGTGTATGCATGCGTGTGTATTTTAATGATAAATAACTTGCATTCAGAGAAATGATTATAAGTTATGGTTAGTTGAACGAGAAAATGACATGGTACTGTTCTGGTAAGTTTAACTAACTGTGAAGAGGAAATGCAAGCTAGCTTCAAATCTTAATAACTACTATCATACATATGCCTGGAATACTATACTGAAGGAATATCAAATACAGTTTGCAACACAATTATGCTCAAGAAATCTTAATATCTAAGAAAGCATTCAAATTTTTAGGCATATTTATAAATAGCAAGAGTTCATTGCATCTCAATTTCTGTTGGCACGGAGGACTGAATGTGCTCTGGAGTGTCTGAAGTGGTACTGATTTCCTGCCTTAAAGGCTGCTCATTTACTTTTGATGTGTCTTCCAGAGTTGTAGCTCTTCCTGTATTTTTTATATAAAAGTATATCAAATGCCAAACTCCCCTCTTCAAATCACTTTCTTCACTTGGAGTTGTGTTTTCTTCAGATGCATCTTGATGTTGCTGGCGACTTATTGGTAAGAGAATTAGGGATAGCAAAAGACAAATGGTAGAAGTGGCAAAAGATATTAGATAGAGAACCTTAAAGCTCTGTAGGCCCAAGCTTCCGTGTTCACTGGAAGCTTTGTCGTCTGAGCACTCACCTTGGGGTGTCAACCATTCATCAGCCAGTGACATTATAGTTCCATCCTCCGATAACTTAAGAATTGCTTCAGAAAAATCCCTTGCAATTGGCGAGCCTTTCTGGAAGGCCTAGGTGGGAAGAAAGATAAGATTTCTATTAGATTCTTTAGATATAGAGAGGAAATCATAAAAACTAAATTACTAGTTTTGGCCACTATAGACTTCTACCACTGTGAAAAAATCAAATGCATGAATTGAATATAGGAAGAAGCATTTTTCCTTGTTATGTTTGGTGGCTTGAATAGTGCACGTGAGAGTGCATAGTCCTTGCCTTGGAAGGATTGCATAGTCCTTGCCTTGGAAGGATTTGTAAACCAAGTCCTAGTACTAATAGGACTGTTTTGCCGACAAAGTAAGCAATTCTACTTCTAGGTGGAGTTGTATTTCACTCAATGACAAAAGGCCCACATCTCTATATATATACACTAGTTATGCGGCTATTGGAGGAGTAAGTAAGGAGTGCCGCAATATTAGAATAGGTATTCTCTGGTATTTAGTATAGAGTTCTAAGGCGTGACTTTGTTATAGAGATTTTCAGGTTTCTCTAGTCACGTGCTTCTGGTGATTAAGAGCTCTTTGGGTGTATTTGGGATTTGGGATTTGTGAGAGTGTTTTGGGTACTACTTTTGTAATCTCTTCCTTTTGTTAGTGAAACTTTCTCCTTGACACCGCCCGTGGACGTAGGCCAAAAGCCGAACCACGTAAATCTTTGTGTTCCCGTGTGATTATTTGTTTTGTTGTTCTATTTCTATTTTGCATAAACCCAATGTTATTTGGATACACACACAACAAATAGATATTCATGCTTCTACTATTCTCAACAAATTGGTATTAAATCTTCCGCTTTCACAACATTCCTTGTAGACAAAATTTATGTAGTATGCGTTATTATGATTTGTTAAAATTGTATTTTATTAAAATTCTCCAGACGATTGTAACGTCCAACTCAGAAGTCTCATGAAATTCATAAGGTTTGGGGGTATGTTTGAGTTATGACTCACAAAGCCAAATCCTCCAAATCTGTGAGCGCTTATTATGGTACCCGTGTAACCCTTGCAATACTTATTGACGAAAACTTTTTCATATGGGATTTCAAGAAAGACGGCTCCTATGTTGCTGCTTTGGAATTCCACTGAATATTGGTCTATGCGTAGAACTGTCACAATATTGTCTGGCTTAAATTCTAGCACATTCTCCAGGTATTTCCTTACAAATGAATTGCCAGAATAACCAACTTTGATATTGTTCTTCTTTAACCACTCCATGTCATTTGATTGCAGTTGTCGCACAGTGAGCATTGAAGACAGACTAGCAGTATAGCTTGAGGTTAGGATCAATACGACAAAAAGCCACACTACAATCACCAAACGTGTGAAGTTGCTATAGATTTTCTCTCCTGTAACATGAAACTATGCCTTATCAGTGTTAGAATAATAGTTAACTAATTAAATTCACATTTTCCTAACATTTAAAGTTTTTAAGAAAATTGGAAAATGATGATGATATTTTTGGGTGCAAGCTTATTATTGAAAATTTTTTTGGCTAGATTTACACTATACTAATAAATAAACAAATAAATAAATAAAATTCCCCTAGTTCTTAACCTTGGGTGGCACTTGATTATCTTAGCTGCTAGAACGACTAGAACGCGCGTATTTTCCAATGTTCAATTGACTACTGCAGATAGCTATGCTATAATAGCATTTCGTGGGCTCTGTACTTAAAATTGATACTTACTATGTGCAAAGAACAGAGAGGAGAAGGTAAACCAGAGTGCAATGCTAATCTGATTCTTCCATGAGCCACTGAAGTCTGGATTGGATTGGTGCTCCAAGAACCAAACTGTGAGCATTGTGTATATCAAGATGACACCAGTCACCAACCACATGTCCCAGGTGAAAGGCTTCATAAACATCAATGCAGACACTACAGGTTTTGCTGGAACTATCATGGCCACACTTGACTCAACATATGGAGTGGTAAAATCCACGTGTTGCATCCGTTCCGCAGTTATGGTCAAGTCACCAATGGCAGCCTGATAAGTCTTTTGTTGTATTTAAACCACATGACAAGCATAAGATCTTAATCAGAAATAAATTAATGTAACAAAATAAAAGAGGTACAAGTAAAAAAAAAAAAAAGGAAAAGGATCAAACACTAGTCAGTTTAACTCTAGTCCAATATTCACTGCCTTTTGGCCCAGTTTCTACTTCCAGTCATGCATTCCCTGCTCTTGCAAGAGTCCTCTGTCTCTCTTTCATAGATAAGGACCTAGCTAATTTCAAATAAGCTATCAACAAAGTCTTTCCCTTTGAATTACAAGTTAAAATTGACATATTTTTAAATTACAAGTATAATTTAAGTTTCAGGACTCGTACAAACCAATATCCATAGAGGTCCAAATGAATTTCCTTTACTTAATGCTTTAGTTGCTACAGTTTTGGGCTCCAATTTGATATTTTGTCTTTCTTCTAAGTAAGATTAACAAAAATGGACAATTTTATAAGGTTGAAAAAAGATTTTGATTAGTTTTTTTAATATTCTGTTAAATAAAATATTAAACCAAAAAGCATGTGGGATTGCCTTTTTTAAGTAACGGTTTCCAGTATATGGCAAAATTCCATAGCTAAAACGTGCAAATAGAAAACTTAGCAGAATAATTTGAGGTGTTGTGTATGTAGTGTATGCAGAAGCTGTTTATTAACAAGCATTTCTCAATGAATAAAAGGCAGAGAAGTTGTTACCTTATCGCGGACAAGGCGAAGCAGTTCATTGTAGGTGCAATTACAGGCCTCAAATGTATAAGGCAAATGATATCCCAAAAGTTCTCGGGCCTTAAGGAAAATTTGAATGCAGAAACCAGTATAATTGTTCTCATTCAGTTTCAACCCGTACTCAACCTTCACAAAATTCTCAAATGATGCTCTACCTGGAACTACAATTTTCAATGGCTTTGCATCAGTAGGCATTTCCCAACCATTCGGACTTTCTTGTAAGTTCCTTTGCAAAATTACTGGACCAACCAAAGTATTTGGTTTTTCTATAAAAGGGCTAATGGAGAACCCAAAGCCTGGTGTCCAGAACTCTATTTCTTTGTATCTCTTCCCAAGCACGTGTACTGTTAAAGAGATAAAGTGAGAGAGAAAAGACTGAATAATCTGTGTATTTGATGTGTATAATAATATACAATAGAGAGCCTTATATAGGCTAGGTATATGTGCAATACAAGTAATATGAGTAAACTACAAGTATAGTATACTGGGCTAAGCCCAATGGGCTAATCTAGTCTAAGCTATACACTAACATCCCCCCTCAAACTCGAGGTGGCAAGGAGGAAGCCAACTGGAGTTTGGATATAAGATCTCGAAGACGACCAGGCGGGTGAGTCTTGGTGAAGATATCAGCAGGCTGGTTAGCAGAGGAGATAGAGAATAACTTGAGATTGCCTTTCTTGAGATGCTGGCGAGTGATGTGGCAGTCAATCTCAATGTGCTTAGTGCGTTCATGGAAGACATCATTATGAGCAATGTAAATGGCACTACGGTTGTCACAATAAAGAGGAGTGGCAGTGGGCTGGGGAGCATCCATGTCAGCCAAGAGCCAGCGGAGCCAGACAAGCTCGCAGGTGGTGTCGGCAAGGGCACGATACTCAGCCTCAGTACTGGAACGAGAAACCACATCCTGCTTCTTGCTACGCCATGATATAAGGGAAGTACCTAACAGGAAACAGAAACCTGTAATAGAGCATCGATCAGTCGGATCTCCTGCCCAGTCTGCATCTGAGTAAGCATGAAGCTCGAGAGAAGACCGAGAGGAGTAGTGGAGACCATGATAAAGTGTGCCCTTGACATATCGAAGAATCCGAAGAACTGCAGCATAGTGAACAGAACGAGGAGCATCCATGAACTTACTAACCATACCCACGGCATGTGAGATATCAGGGCGAGTAACAGTGAGATAGATCAAACTACCAACCAACTGACGATAGCGTGTAGCATCAGATATAGGTTCACCATCTAGGGGTGTGAGCTTTGCATTGTATTCCAAGGGAGTGGAAACAGTCTTGTTGTCGGTGATACCAGCTTTGGAGAGAAGATCAGAAGCATATTTAGCTTGGGAAAGATAGTATCCATCAGAGGACGAGGTAACCTCAAGCCCAAGAAAATAACTGAGAGTGCCCAGATCTTTCATCTCAAAATGCTGACTGAGGAAGTGCTGAAGAGAGCGGATACCTGCAGAATCATCTCCAGTAATAATCATATCATCAACATAAAGAAGAATAAGAGTGATACCAGCAGGGGATCGTGGACAAAAAGAGCAGTGTCATGAGGACTCGAAGTGAAACCCTGTTGAGCAACAACTGAGCTAAATTTTTCAAACCAAGCTCGAGGAGCCTGCTTGAGGCCATAAAGAGCACGACGAAGGCGACAAACTTGACTGCCTGAGTGTGGATAGCCAGGGGGTGGCTGCATGTACACTTCTTCTTGGAGATCTCCATTAAGGAAAGCATTCTTCACATCCATTTGATAAAGAGGCCAATGGCGAACAGCAGCCACAGCAATGAGACATCTGACAGATGTAAGGCGAGCAACAGGAGCAAATGTTTCCTCATAGTCAATGCCATACTCCTGAGTAAAGCCCTTGGCAACAAGGCGAGCTTTGTATCGTTCAACAGATCCATCAGCTTTGGTCTTGATCTTGTAAACCCACCTACAACCTACTACAGACTGACCAGGAGGCAAATCAACCATATCCCAAGTGTGATTCTTATGAAGGGCATCTAGTTCTTCAGCCATAGCTTGCTGCCAAAGAGGGTCAGTATGGGCCTCACGATAGGTGTGAGGTTCATAGAGGGTGGCAAGAGCAAAAGAGCAGTGATAATCAATAAGATAAGGGGGAGGAATGCTTACCCTGGTGGAACGACGAAGTTCAGGACTAACAGGTAACTCAGGAGAAGGTGGTGCCACAGGATCCAAAACAGGCAGGTCATGTGCCGGGGACAGAGCCGGAGATGAGTCGTCTGGAGAGGCAGCCGATGTAGAAGAATCCTCCACAAGTTCAGGATAGAGAGGGAGGAAAAGATCGGTAAAAATGGGAGACTCAGAGGAAGAGGATGCAGGAAACTGCTGAAGACTCGTGAAAGGACGATGTTCCCAAAACTCAACATTACGGGAGACACGAAGCCGATGAGAAATGGGATCATAGCAGCAAAACCCCTTTTGAGAGACACCATAACCAAGGAAACAACAGAGACGAGCACGAGGTTGAAGCTTTGTTCGTTCATGAGGAGGAAGAGAGACAAAGCAAGCACAACCAAAAACCCGAAGAGATGAGTAGTCAGGAATTTTACCTATAGAGAAGCTCGAATGGTGATTTGTTATGTGTAGTGGGTGAAGGAATACGATTAATGGTGTACACAGCAGTGAGTGCTGCCTCACCCCAAAAGCGCTCAGGAAGAGAGGCAGAAATGAGGAGGGTGCGGACAACATCAAGAATGTGACGATGTTTTCGTTCTGCACGACCATTTTGTTGAGAGGTGTAAGGACAAGACCGCTGAGGAAGGGTACCATTACTGTTTAAAAAGGATAAGAAAGATTTATCATTATATTCTTGGGCATTATCTGATCGAAAGACTTTGACAGTGCGATTAAACTGTGTTTCAACCATTTTATGAAATGTTTGATAAATAGACACAAGTTCAGACCTATGATGAAGCAGATAAATCCAAGTATATCGAGAGAAATCATCTACAAATATGACAAAATATCTAGATCCCCCCTCAGTAGGAACCGGTGCAGGACCCCAAATATCAGAATGTATAAGATCAAAAGGTGCAGAAGAAAAAGAGTCACTATTATTAAAGGGCAATTTAGCTTGTTTGCCAAAATGACAGGAAGTACAATCAAATTTTTGAAACTGAACTGAACCTAAATGACCTTGAGAAGCTAACAATTGAAGACGAGATAAGGATGGATGACCAAGACGAGCATGCCAAAGATCAGGTGAGGGGGTGGTAATGGTAGCAGCGGCAGAAACAACTTGTGAAGGAATCTTCAAGTCATGAACCTCAAACATGCGACCAACCTTACGCCCTGTCCAAGTACTTGACCCGTCCGGGGATCCTGCACATCCACACCATGATTAGTAAAGAGAAGATCTACACCTAATTCACAAAGTTGACCAACAGAAAGCAAATTGAGGGATAGCTTTGGGATATGAAATGTGTCACTAAGGGATAAACTAGGAGAAGAAATTGTTCCTTTATGACTAACAGGCATAGGAGTTCCATCAGCAGTGTAAATGGTGATAGGGTGTGCTAAGGGTGCCTTATCAGAAAATTGGGATTCATCAGGAGTCATATGGTTACAACATGCAGTATCAAAAAACCAAGATTGTTTACCTGTGGTGACAGAAAGGGCAGTAGAAGTACGGGATAAAACCTGTTGAACAACTGCCTCAATATCAGCCGTAGTAAGTGAGGAAGCTGAAGATGGATCTGCAGGAACTGATGGATCTGAAGGACATACAGCAGCTGCCCGAGGAAGAGAAGCTTTATTCTGCTCTTGCATAAATTTCTGCAGTTTGCGACAAACTGAGATATCATGGCCTTTAGCACGACAAAACTCACAGCGAGTACCTTTGGAAGACTGAGAGGTGGGACGCCCAGAGTGTATCCGTGGAGGAGCAGTGAATGCAGCAATGGGAGGCTGTGGAGATGGTGTAGCCAGTACATGATCAGATGATGACATGTGATGAGTAGGTCGACGGTTCTCCTCAGAAATGAGCTCCTTGACTGCAGCATCAAGAGAAGGAGTAGATCGGCTAAGCAGAGATGCCCTAGTAGGCTCAAAGTCCTCACGTAAACCCATCATGAAGTGCATGAATTGACGGCGATCCCGATATTTGACAAAGAGCTCAATGTCCTTGGAACACACTAGTGGAGGATCTGCAGCAGAAAGTTGTTCCCACATAGTAGAAGTCTGAGAGTAATAATCAGAAATAGACTGACCTGTCTCTTGGCGCATCTGATAAAGTTTTGATTCAATGTGGAACTCCAAGCTTGAATCATTAGTACAATTATAGCGATCAGCCAAAATTTCCAAGCGGCCTCAGCAGTCTCAAGACGAGGAAGAAGATTATGAATGGAGGGAACAGAGGTATTGATAAACCAAGACATGATCTTACTCTGAATACTCTCCCATTCCTCTAGGCGTTCTTCATAATCATCTTCAGCAGCTGTGGCTTTGGACTTAGGGTTTGGTACTGGCTTAGGAATTGAACCAGTCACATATCTCCACAGTTTACGACCCTTCAGGAAGACAGTCATATTCTGAGACCAAGCATGATAGCTAGTGGGACCATCCAGCATAATAGTGATAGGACGTATGATATCTCGATCATTTTGTTGAGCCATAATGAGGAAAAATGCCCAAAAAATGAGATTTAGAAACCTCAAATGCAAAAACGGAGCCCAAAATCGGAATCTACGCGAAAAACTGAGCAAGACAGGTCCGGTTGAAATTTTTTTTGACTTCGGTCAAAGTCAACGGTCAACAGTCAAAGTCAACGGTCAACGGTCAACGCTGACGTGTGCTGACGTGGCAGGATGACGTGGCAGGCTGACGTGGCAGGCTGACGTGGCAGTGACGTCACTAGGGCTGACGTGGCAAGACGGTGAAGGCCTGGCGCGTGGAACGCGTGGCGCGCGTGTGGCGCGTGGTATCGGCGCGTGCAGCGCGTGCAGGACAAAGGTGGCGCGTGCAGCGCGTGTTCGACACTCAGAAACTTGTGGCGGCGCGTACGGGCGCGTGGAAGCTTCTTTCTGGCTGTTCTTGGTTAGGTTTTGCTCGGGTTTGGCTGTTCTGTCACTTTATGTCTTTGGTTTGATAGTAGAATGAACAGAACAGTGAGTTCCGAGAGGTGCAGGAACTGTGGGCGTGACGGCGGTGACTCGCTTCTGACAGTGGCTACTGGATGAAGGCGAGGGCAGCGGAAGAACGCCGGAGATGTCCACAGGAACCAGAAAGTCAGAGGAATGGCTCTGATACCATGTTAAAGAGATAAAGTGAGAGAGAAAAGACTGAATAATCTGTGTATTTGATGTGTATAATAATATACAATAGAGAGCCTTATATAGGCTAGGTATATGTGCAATACAAGTAATATGAGTAAACTACAAGTATAGTATACTGGGCTAAGCCCAATGGGCTAATCTAGTCTAAGCTATACACTAACATGTACAATGCTCAAAATAGGAGTGTCTGAGAGCTGGCCTACTTTAAAATGAATTTTGCCACTTAAACCAGAGAAATTGCTTAATAACATATTGTATAACAAAATCTTTGGACTGCTAGTGTTACTCGTCATTCTTTCGATCGCTTGTATAACAATTCTAATGCTATCATATGCTCGCAGAGCATAAAAACTGGGGTCGGAGTTGTCTTCCTCTGGATATTCAGTTCTGAAAATTTTCCGGAACTGAGCATGAAAATCATGGTACTCTGAGGTAACTTCTTCAGAATAATGGGTTTTAATTCCAATTTCACCTTCCATAGAGGAAATAACCGAGTTGTTTACAGAGTCCAATAAATTTGTAATGCTTTCTGGAATTATCCAAGTTGAATCTCTCCTTACAAGCCCCATATCCTTAGCTTCCCTGAACAAATGAATCGCCAATTCTAATGACGACTCAAGAACAATAAAATTTCTTAATTGTGTTTTCATTAACTTAAAAAGCTCTTCATGAACAACCCATCCTGGATCAGACATAGAAGAGAATGGTGGAAGGACCAAACGGTACTCAATCTCCGAACTTTTAAGGAAAGGTGGGGCAAGTATACTACATACAGCACACTCTCTTAAGTAATATGAGACAATTACTATTTATATATACATTGTCTTTCTATATTATGAAAGTATAGGTGATTCAATGAAAATTTAGAAAAGCTCAAATATTGAAGTGCACAACAAGTTCATGTTGGAGAGCCTCAGTTAAAAGTACCAGCTTTCCGGAATGACCACCAAATGCTTCATCTTCATAAATCACTATAACCCTTTTCCAATTGTATGCATGAACAATATTTGCAATGGATTTTATTTGTTCAGAACCATTTTTAGCCATTTGTATCAAGAACGGCCAGCGAAGTTGCATTAGAGGTGGATTGATGGCTGGTGCTGCAAACGAAATAGCAGGAACAAAAGCTTGACTTCCAATATCGGCTACTAGAGCTGCTTCTTGCCATGTGTGCATGCCAATAATCACTTTAACCTTTTTCTCTCTAATCATCTCTTCAGCTACAACCAAAATTTATGTATTCCATCAACACAGATGTTACTGATATTCTTATGTTAACAAAATGAGTGAGTAATAGAGACAACTTACCAGCAGAAGTGACTCTGAGGGAGTCCTGGATATAGAGAGAGATTTTTTGAGTCTTTGAACTTGTGTTGTAGTTTTGAGCTGCAATTTCCATTGCTATTCTCTCTTCTTTTCCGATACGAGTATCAGCATCAATGATTAAACCTACTCGTGTAACATTAATGTTGTTGGGTTCAGCTCCATGGTAGACAATGAGAAGAAAAAAGATTAGTACACGAAACAGAAACCAAGATCTTGGGACTGCGCCAACTGTCATGACTCGGAGCAGCATTTGGCAATTGTATCGGAAATTGGAATATATTGGGACGATATATAATATATGGTGAAAAAGCATTACGAAAAGTCAAAAAGAGTTTGGCTCGGAAGATTCTAATACGTAGACCATTAAAACGCTTTATTTCTTGATGTCTTGGTGTGGAATCTTGCTTCTCCATCTGATTTTGCTTTCTATAAAGTTGATTTTAGCAACCTTACAGGGAGATGTAGACCTCGTAAACTGGTCAAGGAAATCGGGTATGGGTATGATTTCGTGGAGCTTGGGTTAGAAATGAGTTTTCCTAAACCGGTTATAAAACTTATGAGTCATATGACTAACATCTGTTTTTCTCATGGCAACAACGAAAATAAAAAAAAATAGAAAAGGAAGTTGGTAATACTGTGAAAGAGCAAAGAAAGAAAAATACTTAAAAATAAAAGTTAAATAATACATAAAATTTTAAGTTTATGTAGTCCAAGGTGCACTAAATTGGGGTCCAATTTGGAGGGTTAGGTTTGTATTATATTTATTTTTTTAATGGGTCCAAAAATCTTTTTAATGAGTCCAAAAATCTTTGCCTATGCCTGCATTTTTCTTTCAAGTTCAGACAAATTTTCACCAAATTTTTTCTGGTCTAGACAGATGAATAAAAAAGATGACATTTTCAGAATTAGAATTAGTACATGCTCTGATTCTTCTGTGGGCTTTGAGAGAGACATCTTTGAAAGTCAGTAATCAGTGGGAATGGGAAATGAAAAATGTAGAGTTTCCTGTAATTCTATCACTGTCTTGGGGGTTAAGGAAATGTCTACTAGTTTTTTTTTGAGAACAAAAACAAAATTCTGCATATTGGTGACGGGATATTGCAGTAGCATACCATTTTATAACTTTAACATGTACAAACTTTGCTCAACACTTGCGCAACTTGTGTCACATTTAACGGCCCTTAGAGTAATCCTTTTATATATCTAAGATTGTGAGAAAAGAAAGCCCAAACATACAATCACGGATTGGATGAAAAACAGACCAGAAATTCTGAGTTTCATAAACCTCGACAAATACTTTACTTGTCGAGCTGCTGTCGAGCCGCGGGCTTAACTAGCTCTTTTAAATCTCGATAGATACTAGCTGTCGAGTTTTAATAAACAGCACGTTTCACACTTGAATCTTGGACAGACTTGTATGGTTTTAACACTTGAACTTGAAACAAGGTTTTTTGAAGTATCAAATATATCTTAGATCTACCCAATTACAAGTAAAGTGTGTTTTGTTAAAGGATTAGTCAATTACATAATATAATGACATATGTTCCTAACATTGAATC
Organism: Castanopsis chinensis; assembly: GCA_032878915.1. Taxonomy (NCBI): domain Eukaryota; kingdom Viridiplantae; phylum Streptophyta; class Magnoliopsida; order Fagales; family Fagaceae; genus Castanopsis; species Castanopsis chinensis. The sequence continues at coordinate 10,660,447 of JAVQMG010000130.1, forward strand.
ACATATGTCCTAACAAAATGTACACATGTAACATTGTTGTTGCTAGCTTCAGCTCCATAGGAGACAATATTGAGAAGAATAAAGATTAGAACAGAAAAGAGCAACCAACAGTTTTGAGTTGGGAAGGCATTGGGAAATCTAAGATTTGTGGGGCTTTAGTGGTATTGCAGACAGCATTATAAATTATTGTTATAGAGATTCTAATGTATGCATCATGCCATCATCTCATAGAGATTCTATGAGGCCTGTCTTTGCAATCCAATAATAAAGGGATGATTAAGATGGATCGGACATGTTTCATAACTGGAGTTTGGCGGGAATGGAAAGGGAAAATGTTTTGTTTCCTACCCATCAAGAAAACTATTTTATTATTTAATAGAGAAGATCATGATCTTCACTAGGGGTGTGCTGAATATCCACTTGATCCACCACTAGGGGATCATGATCTTCAGTAGCATTAAGTAATATTCCTTATTTTGCAATTTGTCTAGATGCATTTATATTCACATACATACAGAATTACTGACATTTAATATATATACATATGTAGAAAAGTGATAAGTAGTAAGCTAGATATATATATACAGCTCTGTAGTTTGAATCTTCATTTAATTAAATCAAATACATAAATGGCATGCCAGGAAAATAAATAAGAATCAATTTTTCCTTAAAATTAATTAATAAACACTTATCATTTCATTGGATCTTCCAAAGAATTATCATGATTCACATGTATGCTCCACTATGAACTTCAAGTCGTTTTCTTAGAAAATGCATTGGGTCTTCTCTGCACTTTTGTGTAGATTCTGGTTGAAGCACATGCAATTCTTCCATACAATCTAATTATACTAGGTTTATTATTAGTCTGGAAAAGCCGTTAGTAGCTGCACCATTTGATAAGGAAGAAAAAAAAATAAAGGTGGTACTAATGCCGTCATAATGTTTTTTGATCATATAGCTTATTTTAAACCTCACTAGTATCATTCTCATTTCAAATTGGGTCATGTCTATAATTTAGTCAGAGCTTAGGCTCATGAGTCACGACCTTATTAATTTAATGAGCCAAATTTTGAAGATTTTATCAGCATATATGCCTTAAGTTTGCTTCATACTATATATTGGAAGGTACGTCTTATTTATTACTACCATGTTCAGATTTTAACGTTACAAGTAGCAATACAGTACCAGCATTTACACAACCACAACAAATTTTAACATACATATAGTAAAAAGAGAAGCGATACATATAGGTGACTTGATCTATCACCGTTGGTGTACCTAAGCAATTGGATAGGAAGGTTGCATGGCAAGGCCACAAAGACCTTCCGGAGCTCCACTAACTCTCTGAATCCTCATATAGCCATTCTCACCCCAATTGGGGCCCCATGAATTCTTAAGTAACCAGTACTTGGTACCATACTCGTTCCATACCCAATTACAAGAACACCATGATTTAAATCAGTCCGACATTGTCCTGTGAAAACTCCGCTGGAACAGAACTGAAAGTCATAACCAGTGTTGAGGGAAATAGAAACTGGTTGGCTGGCCTCTGCTTGAAGCAATGCCAGCTCATCATTGGAAGGTAAGTCTTCAAATGCACTTATCGAAGCTGCATTAATAGATATCTTTGCTTGGTCACAAGATCCATCCATAGCCTCATATGGGTAACTTTCTTCACTGGCTAGTCCTTGGTTCTGTATTATATATGTAAAGGCATATTTTACAGCACCACCATTGCAGCCTCTATTTCCTTCCACGGCACAGTCCACAAGTTGTTGCTCCGAAAGGGAGATCAAGTTGCCAGTTTGATTTGGTAGATTGCCTCAACTGCTGCCACTGCTGAAAAGGCCCAGCAACATCCTGAGTAGGAATCAACCATAACAGAAATATTGTTTAGAAAAAACATTAATGTAGCAAATTATGCAAAAGTAGTTTTGAGTTTTGGACAATGATATTCTCTTACCACAGTTCGGGCCTTGGGTCTTAACAGGGGTAACAGCTCCTTTCTCTCTCCAATCCATAGTCATAGGAATTTCTGTTAGGTTTCCATATCTGAAATTTCTTTTAGAAGAACTTGGCAGGGTGGAAAACTTGTATCCAGTATGAGTGGCAACAAATTCTTCAATTGTTAAGTCTGCAAATTCATTGACACTTAACTTGTAAGTGCGATTCCCTTGATTATTGACTTTGTCTATATATTCTACATTGTCCTTGAATATCTTGAAACGTGTTTTCTTATCAACATTGTCTACGTAGTTGCGTCCATGTTGAGCCATCCATTGTTCATGGCTCTCAACAATGGAATCTTCAAGTAATGTGCGAGATAAGGATTGAGAAATCCAAGTCCCTAAAACCAACAACATGACTGTGATAAGTTTTTTTTCTAGTGTTAAAGCCATATTTTTTTACATACCAATGAAAGGTCTTCCGCAATGGCTTTTTGTTATGTGCCAAATTGTTTTTGGTTACTTGGAAGAAACCAAGGGCTATATATATATAGGAACTTCATGTGCGAGGGATTTGTGGGATTGGATTTCGATCCTCTCCATTTCCAAGTGTCTATTTAATAGTTATGATTAATAATGAAAATAAATCTGTGGTTTCATCCCTTTTTCCCTGTATGTGTGTGTGTTTCTCAAAAAAAAAATCTGTGATTCACATTTTTCTAACTCATTTAAATTTATTTGTGAATTTTAACTAATGAGTTGGCAAAATCTAGATCATAAATCTCTTCCATTTTGAATCATGACCATTAAATGGACATTTTCTATATCCCTTAAAATGGAGATGATCCAAATGTGTGTGGGAGAGCATGAGGTTTTGGTATGTGTCGCAATATTTGAGAATTCTTTTATTTATGGCACATTTAGTATAATGAATTTGGATTACAACAAGACTGATAATCTTTATTCTTGGAAATAAAATGTATTGTAATGAAACAATTAAACCTATTCATAAGTTTGGTCGTGAATTTTTTTTTTTAAATACAAGATAAAAATTTCACTCTAACCTATTGTGATTTAAAATATTAGACTAAAACTTAAGATTTATTTTAGGAAATATTTTACTCATATAATTATATTTACTAGAAAATAGTATATTTTAAATTTGAGAAATAAATGAGTTTTATTATCTCCATAATTGTTACGTGAATATGGAAAATTTGTTTATTTTGGAAATACATTAAGAGAAATAACATGTCCATAGCATTTTCACAATATTTTTACAACAAATCCTAAGTGGCAGGTTGTTACTGGTTATTATTATTGGGGCAAAAAAAGTAATCTTAGTGTTAGGTTCAAATTTAAACCAATAACAACTAACCACCTGTGATTTGTTGTAAAAGTGTTGTAAAAATATTACGGATGTAGCATCTTTCATATATTAATATTAGAAATTGTTACACCTATTAAGAAATAGCTATTACAACCATTTTAGAAATGAATAATTATTTCTCATTTTAAAAAATAGTTATTCATAAAGAATGACTATATATTCTCCTTAATAAAAACATAACCAAACTAATGAATATCTAAACTACCAAGAGAAATGATATGTCTACAGCATTTTTATAACATTTTTACAACAAATCCTAAGTGGCAGGCTGTTACTGGTTGTTATTATTGGGGCAAAAAAGTAATCTTAGTGTTAGGTTCAAATTTAAACCAATAACAACTAACTACATATGATTTGTTATGAAAATATTGTAAAAATATTGTGGACGTAGCATCTCTCAACTACCAAACACACTCTTAGCCTTTCACCTAATCTTTTAGAAAGCATTCCACCTCATCCTTTAATTAATGCCCTTTTTTGAGAAAATTATTGCTCATTTTTAATTAGTGCTGGACTATTAGTTGTTATTCTTCTTTGAAAGGAAAATTAGTATCTATTCATTTAACCTTCCACCTAAGCAAAGGTTTTAATGAATTGATTTCATTTAATTTTCCAACTAAATAATGGTTTTAATAAAATATTTAATTAATATTCATCTTTTAGTTAGTGTCATGTGTCATTCTTCTTTGAAAGGAACATAAATACTAATTCATTTAACATTTTACTTATGAGAAATGCTATATCTATAGTATTTTCACAATACTTTCATAACAAATTTTATGTGGTAGGTCATTACTTAGTGTTACTGGTGAATAAAAAAGTAATTTCAATAGTAGATTCAAATTAAAAACTTGTAACAATTTGCCAATTAGGATTTGTTATAAAAATATTGTGAAAATAACACTTCTTTTCACTTAATTAAAGGGTTTAACGAAATATATATCTAGTTTTCATTATTTAATTGAGTCCAACAATAAATTATTTTATTTCTATAGCATTTAAACTTTAATAAAAATTGTAGGATATATATATATATATAGCATTTGTTTTTAAAAACCATATAGCATGTAAACTAACGTACGTAGTGATTGATAAATTTTACAAAGTAAAAGTCAACTAGCATATATTATTTTTTGGATAAGAAGACCGAAGACTAGAAATTCATTAATGTTCTCTCACGTTTGTAGGCAAGGCAATAAAGCAACTCACATTTTAGTCAAACATGTTGTTGGTATTTTTTATTTTTTGTTTGGTTGGAAGTGAATCCTTGTTTTTTGATATGTTATTTGCATATCTCAACTAATAATTTTATTCCATATGTTTTAATCCAAGAATTTGAACATGGTTCATCATATCCCACATGATACTAGTAATTATACTCGTTAACCATCTCATTAAACCTAAGTTGTAAAAAGAGGGTTCATTTTCAAATTGATAATTTATCTTTTGGAGAAGTCAACTTATGATTGTCAAGAGTCTTACAATTTAATTGACACTTTCCATATATAAAATTCTTGAGGGTCAAATGGGGGAACTTTTGAAGCTGTGGTGTTAGCTATTGTTGCAACAATTAAGACAGAAACCATTAAATGGCAAAAGAAAATTTAAAATACTTACAATAAATAAATATAAAATTAAATTAATTTAAATAATTAAATATTTGAAAATTTAATAACATAATATATTCAAATATGTAATTATATTATTCTTAAATAATTATATTTCCTAAATCCTTTTAATGATATATAAAGTATAGCTTACCTAATCTGTGCTATGTAATTAAATATTAGTATTAATTATATGGTAAATGCAATAATTGTTATATATATATATATATATATAGTGTTGGGTTCAAGTTATACTTAATGTAACTTTAAGTAATGTTACATGACTTTTTTTTTTTTTTGGATACAAATTTTGACAAATCCATTGTTAGATTACATTAACTTTATATATTCTCCATGTTTAAAAAATTTCAAGGCCATCAAAGATCAATAACTATATCATCAATTAATTGTTTAAATTCAGGTTTTTGTAATTTAAAATAATGCATTGACATAAAAATTGGCATGCATATTGATAACATATAGAACATTTATTCCAACGGCGAGAGATTTTTAAAATATAAATTCAATTACAAGTTATTAAATAATATAATATTATTTAGAGTTATGTCAAGTGTAAACCTTAACAAGAAATACATTTTTTGGACTATTAATCTCTTTAAAATCTATGGGCGAAAAAACAACCTTGGCTATGTCATCATTTATTGCTTTTCATCTCAACTTCCATAACTAATAATATATTTTTCTCTCTTATGTCTATAACTCTACAACATCTTTCTTCAATTAAAAAAAAAAAACAATATCTTAAGATTTCTTAACGTTTAGATAGATATAATAAAAGTATAAAACTTCAAAATCTTAGAAATGGAGGGTGTAAAAACTTGTAAAAAAAGCAAGAGTTCCTTACGTAATTAACCTAGGCCAAGGTTACTGTTAGGTTTTAAGACCTTTAGGTTTAAATGTTTTAGAACACTAATTTATAATGTTAGCAAACCATGATCAAAATGGGTTAGTCTTGTTTAGACTGCTCAAAATATGTCTTTTATGTAAAGTTGGAATCGAGTTGCTACAGAATTTACTGTGCAATTATGCCTGGCTCGATCGATCGAGAATTAGACTCGATCAATCAAAAGTCGTGTAGATTGTTTTTCTGCAGAATTTTCCAACTCAACCTAAAGCTTGTTTTACATGTAGGCTTTTATGTTTTGCCCTAGGTATAAAAGAGAAAACCTTAACCACGTTTTTAGAGGTTGTTAATGCTGTGTGTGTGAATCTTTTGTGAGATCTAGAGGTGTTTGTCTTCACATACACTTAGGATTATCAAGATCAAAATTATGTCAAGAACTTGATGATCATTCAATTGCTGCATTAAGAACTTAACAATATACAAGCAAGGGTGCTTGTTCTTGCTGAGAATATAGGAAAAAAGTAATCCGTGAACTCGAAACTATCATGTGGTCATGGTAGTAAATTTCCTACTCCAGGTAGCAATAGTATGTTAGTGGTCTAAGTCGCTATTATGTAAACTTCAATTCTTTCATAGTGGATTCAGTTTTACTTTGAGGATAGCTAGGTTAAATTCTCTTTAGGTTTTTTACCGATTTGATTTTCTTAGGTCATCATATCATTGTATTCTTTATATTTCTGCTGTTTTGTATGATATGATTGATTTGTGTTAACCTAAATCTGCATAATTTACTTAAGTTAATGATTTGGCTAAATAACTAGGTTAAACTGGTTGTTTTAAGGGGTCTAAAAACGTACAAGTGGTATCAGAGCGGGTTAGCTCTAGTGTTTAGATCTTTTGATTTAAGAGTTGATCCTTGATCCCTGTTGTCATTGACAATTTTAAGTGTCTTACTATTTTTGATGATTTGAATAAAAAAGACAATTTTATTTCTGTTGATTTTATTGATGCTTGTGAAACTCTCCGTAAGGAATTATTGGAATCTTTGAAAATTGTTAAGAAATTCAAGGAAGAGTGAAAATTGGCTAATCTTGGAAAAAAGGAATTGGTTGTTAGATTAGGTGAATCTAATATAAAGAATAAATTTTTGAGAAATCAAATTTCCTCTCAAGATGAGAAAATGAAAAGCTTGGAACAAGAGTTATTTGAATCTAAAGCTAAATTTGAAAATTTGACTAGTACCAAGCATATTGTTGATAACAGAAGTGTTTCTGTTTCTCTTAAGCCTAAAGCTGAAAAAGTTTCCTCATTTCAAGAGGAATAATAAAAAAATGCTTATTTTGCTATGTTAAACTACGGTAAAAGTTCTGATATAGACGCTGAAATTTTCAAAACCTATGTCTAAACTTACTGTTGAGAGCATAAGAAATCTATTTTTGTGTCTACTTATTACCTTTGTAGTATTGTTAGTCATATTAGACTAAATTGTTCTTTGTTGAGACAAAAGTCAAAATCTGATACTAGAGTTGCTGTTAAGAATACTAATGTTCCTAAATTTGTTCTTGTTTGTCACTTTTGTGGTGTTTCTAGTCACATTCGTCCTAATTGTCATAAATTAAAATATAAACATTCTGTATTTCAATCTAGGATATGTGATGATATTTCTCCAGCCATAAGTCCATATAAATTATTTTATATTTTTTTGAAAAATTTGAGCTTGTTGGCTTGTGAAAGGAATTTGCAGGATTTTAGTCTTTCTCAGAAGATTGGTGCAATCCCTCAAATACACTCTGCTTCTCATGGATTTTCACCTACAAAGTTGAAGACTTGTGCTATATGGGTGAGAAAAGACTTGCTAAGGTGAGTGTTTCTTACTTGTCCTTGATTTAATTCTTTCAATTATTTATGGACATGTTTGCTTTTAGTTTTTGGTTGTTTTATTTTCTTAGGTTGTTTTGATTATTCAAAAATCCAAAAACATTGAAAAATTTCAAAAAGACAAAAATATTTTCTTTTGTGTCTAGTTTTATTTTTTGAGGATGACATGAATTATAATATCTCTCTCTTGATTTAGAACATGCTTGATATTGTGGAGAAACTTGAATGGTATATGTTATATAAGTGCTAAGCTATTTCTGATTTTGTGTGAGTATGTACTAGCTTGTATATGTACTCATGGGTTAATTAAGAAATTGATATTTCTTGTTTGTGTACCCTCTATAGCTTAGTTAAGTACTATCATGCATAGCTTTGCATTGTTCATTTAGCATAATGTGCTCTTTTTGTTTTTGGTCATAAAATTCTTTAAACCAAAAAGATTTTTGTGTTTTGTATTACATATCATGGATTTGAAATTAAGGCTGATCATATTATCTTTACATAACTTGTTTATGTACTTTGTTTAGCTTGGATGAGTTTATTTTATTGCATTTTACTAGTTTGAGCCTTGTAGTGCTTATTGTGTGAGAAGATGTTTATAGTTTTTTATTACATAATCTTGATCTTGATCTTGAAATCCCATGCCTTTGATTGTCGAACTTTAACTTAATGAGAAAGGCATAAATAACCATCTCACCACTATTTACTAGCCAATCATGAACACCTTAGTGCATATCGTAAGATTTTGTGCTCGAAAAAGTATAGCACATGCACAAAAAGAACATAAGGTGTAGCCTCGGTTTAATTCCTAAAATTGGTGCGTACATTATTGGACTATAATTAAATCAATCAAATAAAATTGGTGTATACATTATCCTAGCTATTTTTTAATAAGTTTCTAATCAAATAAAATTGATGTGTACATTATGAGACAAATACAAGAAACTTACATGATTGCAAGTTTTTATTCTAGGAGAAGTGGGAGTTAGATGATGTAACTCTTTAAGGGATAGTCTCTTTTAAATTAATGTGATGGATTTTGTAGAAATTATGATTAATTACTATCTACATGTTACCTCACATATATCTCAAGCTTTTGCTAGTTGCACACACAACACAAGTTATTCTTTGCTAAGCTTTTTACATGAAATTGTGTGTGAATCTAGTTTGGCCATCCAAGATTATGTTTACCATGGTGTTTGATGCAAAATATGGTTAAGAGTTTGAAAATCTTTGTTTTGAAGTTCTGGGTTGAAAACTCATTTTTTGAAAAACTTTTAATCTCATACTCATGCATTTCATTCATGAAACACTATGCTTTGAGGAATTTCTGCATTAACCTGCTCTGTTTTTCAAAAATTTGATCTTTTCAAATTTTTGATCGATCGAATTTGTCTCTCGACCAATCGAAATTGCATTAAAATTTTTTGTTAGGTTCTGCCTGACTCGATTGGTATTCGATCGATGCTCGATTGATCGAAACTGAAAATTTTTCAGTTTCTAAGTTTTTGACCAAACTGTTTTTTTTCATGCATCATTTGTGTTTAGGCGTCACATGCATTGAATTTTGTGTATCCATCTTGCAATTTGTAGTCATATGTCTCATTGTTTTCACACATAACATGCATGCACTTTGCTAAATTTGGTACTCAATTTGATTTTAACCTTTGTTGTTCATAGGGGGAGTTGTTGGTCTTCATAGGGGGAGTTGTTGAATTGTTTTATGTTTCCTCAATTCTCTATTCTTTGTTGCGTATTTTTTCTGTTTACTCTTTAATTGAGTTGTCTTTGTCAATACATGACAAAAGGGGGAGTCTTTTAGATGAAATGTGGGAATATGTGTGGAAAATACAAGTATATTTTGTTTAGGAGGAGTTGAAATTATTTTTGAAAGGGGCAGAAAATAATTTTTTGCTATATCTAACTTAGGAGGAGAGTTAGTTTGCTTATTTTTTGTTTTACTGTTATTTCTGTTTTTCTTTCCACACATGCGTCTATGTGTTTGTTGAGTGTTACAAGAATATACAGGTTGATTCAGTCCTGCTGCTGTCTACACTTGCAACTGATGGATAGTAGTTAGGTTAAATTTGTTATGTTGGGCTTTGTATTTGTAATGGGCTATTTATATGTAAACTTTGAGCTTTTCGTTGTGTTTGTGTTTTGTCACGGATTGTCAAAGGGGGAGTTTGTTAGGTTCTAAGACCTTTAGGTTTAAATGTATTAGAACACTAATTTGTAATGTTGGCAAACCATGATCAAAACGGGTTAGTCTTGTTTAGACTGCTCAAAGTATATGTCTTTTATGTAAAGTTGGAATCGTGTTGCTGCAGAATTTACTGTGCAATTCTGGTTGGCTCGATCGATCGAGAATTAGACTCGACCGATCAAAAGTTGTGCAGATTGTTTTTCAGCAGAATTTTCCAACTCAGGTCAAAGCCCGTTTTACATGTAGGGTTTTATATTTTGTCCTAGGTATAAAAGGGGAAACCCTAGCCACATTTTTAGAGGTTGTTAATGCTGTGTGTGTGAATCTTTTGTGAGATCTAGAGGTGTTTTCCTTCACATACACATAGGGTTATCAAGATCAAGATTATGTCAAGAGCTTGATGATCATTCAGTTGTTGCATTAAGAGCTTAACGATATACAAGCAAGAGTGCTTGTGCTTGCTGGGAATCCAAGAAAGAAGTAGTTCGTGAACTCGGAGCTATCACGTGGTCGTGGTAGTAAGTTTCCTAGTCGCGGTAGTAAGTTTCGTACTTGAGGTAGCAATAGGATGTTAGTGGTCTAAGTCGCTATTGTGTAAATTTCAATTCTTTCATAATGGATTCAGTTTTACCTTGAGGATAACTAGGTTAACTCCTCCCCAGGTTTTTTACCGGTTTGGTTTTCCTAGGTTATCATATCATTGTGTTCTTTATATTTTCGCTACTTTGCATGATATGATTGTTTTGTATTAACTTAGATCTACATAATTTAAATTAAGTTAATAACTTGGCTAAATAACTAGGTTAAACTGGTTGTTTTAAAGGGCCTAAAAACGTACAGGTATGATTCTTTGCTTCTTTAGTATAACATTCATATAAAACTTTTTTTTTTTTTTTGTTGATAAAACATTCATATAACACTTTTTTTTTTTTTTTTTGGTTGATAAAACATTCATATATATAACACATTGTTCACTAATGTAGGATTGAATTCTTTAAATTAACTAAACTGGAGTTGGATTAGATAGAAATCATCCAATCTTGTGTTTTTTTAATTATTTTTGAACTACAATCTCATGTTTTATATTTAATATAAACCCTGGCCTAGTCCTTTTTTTATTCTTAGAGAAGGATAAATTTTGTTCCTAAGATAGTGTTTTTCTCCACGGTTTAAGTTTGGATAAGCCTTGATATTAGACCCTGACAAAGAATTAAAAATATATACTTATGAAAATGTAACAATAAACATAAATATAATCATCTGAAGTATTATTTTTTTCAATACATATCTAAAATATATTAATATTCTAATTTATGAGGGGCAAACCATTGAATCTTTGCTCGCTCTTGGGTTAGTAGGTTAGAAAAGTGAGCAACTGAACACCAAACTAACATAGAAATTAGAAGGGAGATCATACTAAAAACTTTAGGCAATTGCACTCATGGTCATCCACTACTAGTCATGTTTTACCATATAAACATAATAACATCTGTTAGGACATATGTGATTTAATGTTATGAACATATGTCACTATTTTATATAATTGGCTAATCTTTTAATAAAACGCATTTTACTTATAATTAGGTAGATCTAGAATGTGTTTGATACTTCAAGAAACTTTGTTTCAAATTCAAGTGTTAAAACCATGCAAGTCTGTTCAAGATTCAAGTGTGAAAAATGTTGTTCATTAAAGCTTGACAGCTAGCATCTATTGAACTTTGAAGAACTGTTCCAGCCCATGGCTCAACAGCAGCTCGACAGCTAGGGTATCTATCGAGGTTTATGAAACTCAGAATTTTTGGTCGTTTTTCATTCAATCCGTGATTGTATGTTTGGGCTTTCTTTTCTCACAACACTAGATATATAAAAGAATTATTTTAAGGGCCGTCAAAGGTGACACAAGTTGCGCAAGTGTTGAGCAAATTTTGCTCATGGAAATTGTGACTGTAAACAGAATTTGTCCTAGTTCATCTTTCTTGTGAAGAAGCCGCTGTGTTTGTGCACCGTAGGATTTTGTGACTAAGGAGCTTCTTAATCTTCATCCTGTGATGAACTGAAGAATTTTGTAGCCAACAACCTTCTCTAGTTGGTGATTGAAGTTGCGTACTGGGATCCATGCAATTGGTTAGTCACGTACGGAGAGCTATGCATTGAAAGGAGAGATTGTCATTATAGAGCAAGTCCAATTGGGTATTGGGATAAGGGTTCAACTGTAAGTTGGTATAAGGTACTGGGATTCCTTTACTTGTAACCACTTGTTGTGATAATAATTAATTCTCGGGAGCAGTGACCTTAAAATCATCCAGTGAGGTTTTTGAGGGTTTCTCCATTCGTAAACAAATCAACGTGTCAATTTTTTTTTTCCGCTGCATACTTTAGTTAATTGGTGATTTGTTTGTGCTACCATGCATTTGCATGTTAATTTGATTAATTAATAAACTTGGTTAATTAATCAATTAATTCATCACAAGGAGTCAATACATTCTTGGCCTATCAACATCAATCCAACACCTCATGTCTAGTTATATCAACCATCTTCGAGACCCAGTTGCCTCTCACTTCTGAAAATCTTCTCACAAGAAATTATTTTGAACTGTGGTTAAAATCTTTGAGAGCTAGTCTTGCAGAAATGGGATGTTACCCTGTTAAAGTTCTTCAATCTGCCCTGGTTAAAAAAGCAAGAAGTCCAAGAAAACAATACGCATCCTTGAGGAGAATTAAGGCCTCATAATGACCTTGAGATATTGAGGCAATTTGAAATTGCTATTGCAAATCATCCGAATGAAATTGTTGACGTCGACGAAGATGATGAGGCTGGAGAGAAATGCTCTCATTTGTACTAAGAAGCAAGCAAATGGTAGCCTTGGCCTAAGTGAATTACGTAAGGACCGTTTTGTTCTTAACCATGTTTTACATCCCTCACCATTTCTATGGTATTACAATTTTATCTCTCACCAAAGACCAAACATTAAGATATTGTAAAGTAAGGTAGTAAATATGAAAGGGAGATCGAGAAAAAAATTGCAATTAATTAGGTAAGTTGTTTTGGAATTCATTTATGTTCCCTTTGCATACTCAGTTTGTTGAAGTTCTAGTCACTCCCATCCATCATAAACTACAACCTCCTGAATGCGAAATTTTTTGTGTGGCTTCGTCGATTATTTGGAATTGCAGTAACAAACTGATCTTTGAAGACCAAGTGCTCAGCTCTGTTGGTCTATGGTCTAGAGCAGCTACCTGCACAACGGAATTCATGGAGGTTAACAAGAGTCGCCTCGGCTGGATCTTTGGTTGCTAAATGGTCACCACTTTCGTCTAACACTTTCTTTAAATTCAATATTTCTATTTCTCAGTCCAAATCCTCTTGTTCTGCTAGCTTGGGTTTGATCATTCGGAATTTAAAGGGTAAAGTTGTGGCGGCATCATGTGAAATTGTGAACGTATAAGGAAGGAACTTCATGCTCTCTGGACAGCAGCTTCAGTTGTGCGGATTAGGCAATTGTTTTTTCAAAACACCAGCTTTTCAAATGTTATTATGGAATGCAATTTTGCTGAATTGGTAGATCTCTTAAATTCATAGAATTTTTTCTTTAGAAGTGGCTTGAATTTTGGAGGATTTTAGCTGATTTGTGAACAAATTGTCAATATATACTCTGTTTTTGTTACTTAAAGATGTAATCATGCTACTCTAACTTCTGCTAGTGTTGCAAAAGAGGATGAAAATGTCATTGTCTGGATAGAAAAATGACCATTTTTCTTTCTTTCTCATTGTCCAGCATGATATTGAATGAATAAAGTTTATGTACTATCATTTCTCCTAAACAAAGATGGAAAGTAATAAATGATGACATGGTCATGAGTGTGTTTTGACCCTTAAATTTAAAAGAATTTAATAGTCTAGAAAATGTGTAACTTTCGTAAAAAGTTACAATAGGTATAACTGAAACTTATCTCATAATAATATATACATTTTCCCTTGCAAGACACCATTTTATCTATTTTACATTTCTACGTAACAATACTACATCCCATTTTTTATTTTAAAATACATCCATTAAAATAATATATTTTCTAGTTGTAGCTATGTGCATTTTGCATTTAGTTTGATTTTGCATTCCCAAGAAAAAAACAATGGCCACTTAAATTAAGACACTTGGACACATTACAACAAATATTTTCACCTAACCCCCTTTGACCGGCCATTTGCATGCAAACAATCCTATCTCATTTTTCACTTCTCACCATGTTAAAATGTAAATCGTATTGTGAATTGATTTTTTTCAATTTTTTTGTATCGCATATCATAAGATACAAAAACAACTAATAAATTTTATAAATAAACATTTAAAAAATATATTTATTAAAAATTTGAAATATATTCAACTAATAACTAATTTATTCATTACTTATGTAATAATATTTAACAGAACTAACTAAATAAATCAAATTAACATGTGTTTACTAAAAAATATTCAAATTTATTAAACCTAAAAGTGATCAAACATGACGATGAGCCAAAATGATAATAATTATTCATCATATTCATCATCTTGCAAAATCAATTTCATCTAAGTCATTTTTATCATAATGTTCATCATCTAGCAAAATTATTTATTCATTTACTATTTTCATCATTGTTATCACTTGATCGGCATTTACTAAATCTTCTTATTCTTTTATTTTAATAACTTTCTTTATAATATTTTCTTGGTATTTTAGTTTCTTAGACTTATTGCAAAAGTAACAACAACAACTTTTTTTTTTTTTTTTTTAATACAAGATAGAATCTCTACTCTAACCTAATCTAAGTATATATGTGTGTAAAACTCCCTCCTAGAGACTTGAACCCCGGCCCTCGTCCCCCACACCCTACACCCCATAAGCATTTATACTTGTGGAGTGACCACCACGCCAAGGGTGCGCGGTGGTAATAAATATATTGTCAATTAATAACTTATTCATGATATAGAAAATAAATTTGCAAATATGAAATGTTAAGTGTTAAGTTTGTAGTCCAAATTTTTTAGGAGAAAGAGAGAAGAGAGGGGGGGGAAAATCATGGACAAGTTATTTTATTGAGCTCAATTAAGTAGTCCAATAATTTTGTATTAAAAACAAGTCTAAGAACTTGTTGGACTCAAATAAAAGCACAAATTTTAACAAAAAATTTCATTTGAGTCCATTTGTCTATATATGATACAATACGTATGATTCTACAATACGATACAAATTAAACAATATACATTATAAGATTCATGAACTTAAATTCTATAAAATTATATACTCTAGCCCAAAAGTTTACTTAAAAAATCGCTTGCCAAGTTGCTTGCCTCCCCCCCCCCCTTTCTCTCACTCTTCCTCTCTCTCTCTAAGAGGTTCAATGTAGTGTGGTATTCAACTTTTGTAAAAGCAATCCAAATCAAATGGGGCAACAACAAAATATTTCGAAAAAGGGGATCAATGACACCATAGAAATGCAATCCAAGGAAATAATAAGTGCAATTGAAGTGGAGCATCATGAAAAGTACTTAGATCTACCCTTATTTGTAGGTAAAGTATTCAAGGGTAGAAGGGAAAATTACTCTCAACAAAGGAAAATGAAGTGCTTCTTAAGGTGGTAGCACAATCCTTACATATATAATTACTCAGCTACTCTATGAATTTTTTTTTCTTTGCCAAAGAAATTATAGAGCGAGCTGAACTCATTGTATGATGGGTTCTGGTGGGGTGATGAGGATGATTAAAGGAAGTACAATGGTTGAAATGGGAGAGATTCTGCTTACCAATGAAAGATGAAGGGCAAGGGTTTAGGGACTTTTATACATTCATCTGGCAATGCTAGGATGGTGGTGCATATGTTAATGGATTTACCAATGCATATGATTGTCAAATCTCGTTCTGGATCCTACGATCCTACAATTTTACAATCCCACTTGCCCAAAATGATCTAAATCTTTCAAGGATCTTTGCGATTGTTTAGGATTGGTAGGATCGTATAATTCTAACGATCCCAAACGATCTTGGTTTCTTGTAATCTTTTTTAACTTGACAAAAGACTTAATTGGACTCAAATGAAAAATAAAATCTCAATAGACCAAGTTTTTTCACTCTAATGTAAAGAGTGCCAATTGGACTCAAATAAAAATATTCCAATAGAGTGTCACATTTTAAGGTTTTTGGCCTCTTTAAATGATGCTTACAAATGGATTTAGTGATATATGGTAATTATATCAATGAATGTTTAATTTATGTGATTATTTAACATACTAATGTGTATTTTTTGTTTTTTTCCCAAATAATGTAGAATCTTACGTTCAACGTTCCGATCCTACGATCCACAATCCCACCTATCTCCCACGATCCTACGTAAGATCCTGATTTTGACAGCCTTGCCAATGTGGGTTTTTTTTTTTTTTTTTTTTTTTTTTTTTTTAATTGGACCAATGCGGGCTTGACTATTGATGTGGTCCTTTTCATAAGCAATATTATTGAGATGAAACGAGTTTCGATCATTATGACATTTTTTTTTATACTCTTTACTAGATTCGTGTTGCTATGGTTTAGTGCTTTGAGTTCTTCTAATCACTTAATAGAGGTTGATTTAGGAGCCTTTTCATGCCTGTTATTTTGGGAATGCATCCGTGTGTATTTTAATGACAATTTATTTGCATTCAGAGGTAGGGGCGGCTTGATGCATTTGGCGGCCTAAGGCGAAAATTGATTATCTTATTTTAGATGCAAAATTTCTACTAATTAATATGAACTACGTAATTTTTTTTTCTTTTTGAAGATATTTTATAGATAGAAAAGTTTAACAAAATTTTTCATACTTGTTGATGTGGCAGATTGATGGAGGTAAGTAAAAAAGCGATGTTAGTGGTAGATTTAGATGAGAACTAGTAAAAGTTTGCAAACTCAACTCTTATTATAATTCTTTTTTTTTAAAAGTACAACATTCACAATATTTTTTACAACAAATTCTATATTTTAATTTGCTTTTTGTTTTCTATTTGAAAACATCACTGTAATTATTTTTTTGTCATCAATAACAACCTACTACTTAACATTAGTTGTATAAGTGTAGTGAAAAATATTGTAGACGTTGCATTTTTCTCTCATTTTTATTTGTTTTTTTTATCTGGTAAAAAATATTATTTAGTTATTGATTATAAATAACTCTATTGGTTAAAATTTGGGGGCCTTTTTTTTAATTGGGACCTTAGGCAATTGCCTTTCTTGCTCTAACATTCAGCCGGCACTGTTCAGACTTCAGAGGAATGGTTTTATAATAATTCCGGCAATTTGTATAATATATCATATATTGTTTGGCTAAATGAGAACTTAAGAAAGCTATTACTTTTCTTACATGTTTCATTAACAGTGAATAGGAACAGAAATAGACAAATGGTAGAAATGGCAAAAAATATTAGATAGAGAACCCCAAAGCTCTGGGCGCCCAAGCTGTCAGGTTTGGTGGAGGTTGTGTTGGTTGAGCATTGACGGAGTCAACCATTGAAGATGATTAATCATGTTTAATTCTAACAATTGTGAAAAACAATTTAAAGAAGTTAAGAACATTTGACATCCTTATAGTTTGGAGACATTGACCCAATAGTATCCATCACACATGAGATCTGATCTTAAGTAACTGAACAATATGATTTGAAGAAGATTAGTCATATTTAATTCTTACAATTGTCAAAAAAACACTTCATGGAAAAATTAAGGAACACAGCAAAGTTAACGATGACAATAAACTAAAATTTGTATAGTGAATTAAGCATCCCACGTAAAGTATCTCTAAATCTAATATTCATTTCTGCTGAGTGGCGCCTTATGAACTAAAATGGCAAAAGCTAGCAAATAAAAGTAATAAAGATGATAATATAATCATCCGTAGACCAAGAATTTTCACTTCTTTTCACTAAGACTTTTGTTCCTTCAATTGTGACTAGATTATAAATATGATTGACCTGCCGAGTGCCAACACATGAACTAAAAGCACTATAAAAAAAATAAAGATGATAATATAATCACCCCCAGACCAAGAATTTTTACTTCTTTTCACGAAGACTTTTGTTCCTTCAATTGTGACTAGACTATCAATATGATTGACCACCTCTATCGGGGGTACAAAATTTTTTCCCATAGGATAAGAGTAAATAATATCATGAGGAGGCTTTCTCTTTCGAAGATCATAAAGGTACATCGCTGAGGAATCTGCAAAGAAAAGTTCTTCATTCTTGCCACATCCAACAAAGCTCCATTCTAGGAGAGCTCCAATACTCAACTGTTTTGTCCAAGTTTCCTTGAACCCATATTCATTCATCACCCATATATCAAATCCAGGTTCATACTGTTGTCTTGAACTAACAACAATGATACAAAGTAATTCAGTCCGTACAAAAGGGTACCAATCTTTGTCTTTAAAGTCATTTCCAGCCGGCAACTTTATGTACCCGCACACTTCATCTCTAATATTAAACGATATGATAATGTCACGAATCACCTTATTTTTCTTAATTGCACCCTTCCAATGTAAAACAACATTTAAGTCCCCCTTGGAAAAAGAATTCTCCACAATAGTTCCATGCACAAGCCTATCCTTTCTTCTCCAAGAATTTGTACTCAATGAGTACACATGAACTCCAGAATAAAATGACTCCCTCATCTTCTTAGAATAAGAAATTCTTACCAATCTGTAGTCATTGGTTTTTGGATTGTGACCAAATCCAAGACCAATATGTTCAACTATTTTATCTTCACCAAGTTCGTTTACTGGATAATCAGGTTTTGGGAGTTCTTTGAATTCACTAGTGACAGGATTAAACAAAAAATTCATGTACCCAATTTTAGAACCATTTAGACACAAGACACCATTACATGAACCTACAATTCTAAAAGGTGCCTTAGCATGTTCCTCCATACATGGAATATTTATGCTAAATATTTCACGAGATGTTTGATTCGAGAACGGGGAAATGTAGCACTTACCATGAAAAGTGTCATCACGACATGTGGCGGCCACAGAGCTATTGTTGCTATGATTAGATCGGTTAACATGCTTAGTGATGAAGATGGGATCTTTGATAATATCATACCACGATTTTCAAACAGACTTGAATTGCAGGAGGGTCTTAACAGGTAATCTTGAAAATATGTCCATTAATACATCTTCGGAAAGATCATTCAACATTGCTTGTGACATCTCTCTATTTAATTGTTTAAGAATTTAATTTGGGGAAAAATAAATTGACAGAAGAATATTGCAGGGTTTTATATACATAGGCCGACGTGTTGGGGGTTTGTTAGTTTTTGCATTGCAATACTAAAAAGTTATGATCCAGTTTAGTCAAAATTTTGACTAGGTCGGCGGGAAATTTTTGGCCTATTCTAATGGCAAGAACATTTCCCAGCTCAACTAGTGGCAGTTGAGGCCTTCTCAAAAACTATAAGTTTTTTAACAAGAAATTTTGGCATTTTTGATATGTGGTTTCCTTTGTTAATCTCCCTTTTGTCTTTTCCTCATATCAAATTTATGTTTTTTTTTCTTTGTTAACTACTTAACTCCATTTATCATGAAAAATAGATTATACTTTCTCTGCATATTTGTAAGTATACATAGTGACATAAATGTGGTACGCATAGGTTAAGAATTTGGAATTTTAATCTATAGGAAAGTAGGTCAAATGTTATGGTTTTATTCAATGGTTTACAGGATATTAAGGAAATACAATGTCTAAAATTTATTTTTACGTGGTAAAATAATTTGTTAACAAAATATACAACACACAAGTAAAACTAACCTATACAATTTTCCGAGTCAAAGCTGCCCAAAATTTCAACCGACCAGCCAATTGTAGAGGTTAGTGAGTTAGCAACAATTTGGAATTTTTCCAACCCACCAATAGCTGTTTGTTTGAAAAAATTTCCCTCAAGGGCCTCAACCCATCCAATCTAGCCTGATCATAGTCCTAAAGACTAGGTTGCTGGTTTATAGGCTAATAACATTTGCATTTAGCCCAATCACATGCATGTATATCTAAACTAAAGTTGAAAATCCACTTTTTCGATTTTAGCCCATCTATTTTTTAGGTTAGCCACCACCTGCACTAGCGTACCCAAGTTCTAAAGCATTTTATCCTCTTCATTTTGTATGAACTCGTATTGGTTAGAGTTGGAAAGAAATTAGCGAACATTTTTAACTCCCAATCATGAGCATATTGCACAAAATGTAAAAATCTAGACGATTTCTCAACTCTAAGCAGTCAGACATCATGAGCATATTGCAGAAAAGGTGAAAATCTCAACTCTAAGCAGTCAGACACCTCTGTGTTTACAGCTAAGCTAAAACATCAGGTGGACTGAAGAAGCTAAAAACCTATCAGAAAACCGCAGGTGTATCCTCCCCTTAACTTACTCTTGTAAACCAGAACTGCATCCTACTCGTAGTTTTTTGATACAATTTAACTTTGATAGCATTGCCTTTTCCCAAAATAAGTGTCCATCCACCATTGTATTCTCTCTCTTTCTTTTCTTTTACATTTTCTCAGTTACCATATTATTATCTTGGTGGATATGAATGTTTATTGATATCCTTACATACATATATACAGTCTTGAGCACCATTAAAGAATGTCCTAGTTGTTAATAAAAGTTGCTTACTGTAAATTTAAAAATAAAATATTGGCTAAAATGCAAAATTTACCCTATAAGTTTCACCACTTTTTATTTCAGTTTTCTAAGTTTACTTTTTGTCATTTCAATCCTCTAAGTTTCATATTTCCTAAATACAGTCATCCATTAATTCACCATCCATATATACTATTATTTTTTGCCGTAATTTAATATTTAATATTATTATATTATTTTTTTTATTAATTTAAAACAACTTTTTCTTATCATAAAAAACCCCATAAATTAAAATAACCCCAATTTCCCCCAACTCGTCTCATCTGAAGAACTCAAAATCCCCAACCTAAATCAATAAGTGAGAGACTGAAAGGGAGAAAGAGAGAGATATTTATAGCTCAACACTCAATATAATGGGGTTCTAAAATAAAAATTTTAGAAGAGCAAGAAAGAAGGGGGGAAAAAAAAGTCAAAGAAAAGAGAATAAAAAAGGACCTAGAAACCCATAGCAGTTGTGAGAAACAACAAAGCTTGGAGACACCAACCAATCCACGAGAACACAAACTCTCCAAACTAAACACATACTAATCCCAAGACTTCCTAGATAAAACAACACAAAGCCTCACTTTTCATCCAAATTTTTGGTAAATACATATAATACAATTAAACAACAACAACAATAACAATACTAATAGTTAAGATAAAATAAAGAAGACCCAAAAAAGAAAAAACTATTCCTTGAGGAAAATATAAAAAGAAAAATGATAATTCAAAGAGCTATGATTTTTTTTTTTTTTCTAATCATATATTCTCCCATCTATTGCTTCTTCTTCTTCTTGACCGGAGCTGCCGCGTAGACCTTCTGGAGTGGAGCTGAGCCACTGAGAAACCCTAGAGTAGAGCCACTGAAAACACCTCCTTCTACCTCTCGATCTCTCTTTCTCTATTTCACCCTCTTTTAGTCTCTCACATTTGGGTAAGGCTAGGGATTTTTTTGTTCTTGTGGGGTAAATAGGTTATTTTAATTTTATTTTTTTAATTAACATTTTTTAAAATCAAGAAATTAATAATTAAATATTAAATTATAGCCAAAACAACACCGTTTTGGGTAAGTTAATGGCAAATATGGATGTGAGTTAACGGATGACTTAATTGAGGAGATTTGAAACTTAGAGGCCTGAAATAACAAAATGCAAACTAAAAAACCTGAAATGAAAAATGGTAGAACTTAGAGGGTGAGTTTTTGTATTTTGGCCTAAAATATTATTGCTTCAAACAAGACCATTCGTTTATCATTTCGATGAATGACACGTCTCCAATTAGACAACCGAATAGTATTTTGGGAAAACAGAGTGGGCGCAGGAACCCCAGAGTCATTCTTGTCATTTCTCGCTCCCTCCTTTCCTATATAAAGGGGAACCTGGACCAATTTATGGGTTCCCATTTCTTCTGCGTCTTAACTCTTTCCCTCACATTTCTCCATTTCTTCAAGAGATACCATTCAATCTTGAAAGGTTTGAACTTCCTGTGGTGACCCACTCCTTTCCTTGGCCATCCTAGTAAGTTTTTTAGATCTTTCTCCCATTCTCCATTTTGGTTTCATCATTTCATTCTCCTTAGGTAGGCAAAAATGAGAAGATTTAAGTCTATTGAAGATACTCTCAAGAGATTAGACGTTTTTAGGGCCACTTATGACATTCCAAATGACATTGGGGTTAGGTACATCCCAAATGCGGATGTTGAGGTCAATAAGGGGCTTGAAATTATGGTTATACCCGTAATGGCCTTTGTAGAAGGAGGGATTCGAATCCATATGAGCAAGTAGTTAACTGAATTCTTGAAACATTTCAAATTAAGCCCCAACCAATGCACCCCAAATCAATAGGAGATTGGGGCTCCATGCTCGATGTCCGAGGGTAGAGTAGGTGGGTAGACTTTTAGGTGTATTTACTTATTTTCACACTTTTATTCTAGTAGCTCTTTTCGCTAATAGGTTCATTTTTCTTTGTGTTGCTTTCAAAGGGCTTCTCGTTTCAACCCAACATGTAGCTGATAAACTCTACTGTGAACACAACAGAGGAATCGCCACCTAGTTTTTCAATGGCCTAGGAACCATGAATATAGCGTCCTTTCGAGGAAGAACCTTTTGGTCCTACTACTAGGGATATGGGTTCACAATTAGAGTAAGGTCTTGGGAAGGTGTTAGGCACCCAAAACCGTCCAATCCTAAAGTTGGCTTCCCCTCATTGTGTCTTATATCTTAAGCAAGATGCCAATTTCTTAGATGAGATCACAACCATAGATTCGTAAGGTAGTTTCAGTAGCTTCATCAATACCATCTTTCCTAGAAAGTGAGTGCTTAAGTTGCATATAGGTTAAGTAGAAATTTTCAATCAACGTGCATGTCATTCTAAACCAAATAACTCAACCAAACTGCCACAACATAAGAATTTCAAAACTTTAGTCTAACATACCCATCAAATTATTATTTTTATTTTTGAAGTCACAAACTTGAAACTATGTGAAAACATGAATGAAACATTTAGATTGAGAAAATTTGGAGATTACCTTAATTATTGTATCGGTGCCAAACCTTGAGGGTCTCTAGCTCCTATCACCATTGAACTCACTGGAGGGGGGTGGGTCTAGTTGTTGCGGGGTGCACCGATGGCAGTGTGGTGATGTAGAAGCCAGTAAGAGGACGAGAATGAAATTCTAAGGAGAAAATGAAAATAAAGCAGAATATTATTCATAATTTGGAGTCTAGTCTTAACAACCCACAATGGATTTGTTGTGATGGAAGTGGCAGCCCCAGCACCAGAAGCAGCTAGCATAATCTCATTGAATGAAATTACTAATAATCTCATTAATAGCATCCAAAATTAAATTACAGCATGTGGACATGTTCTCACTTGATAAGGTTTAATGATACCAACCAATAATTCCTTAGTGAATGTTCAAACCAATAATGCATTGCTCTTGTGTAGACCATTATTTTTAATTAGTAACTAGTTTATAAGCCCACTAGTATCCTATGAAGATAATATAAAAAAAATAAAAAATAAAAAGCATATTTTTTTGTGCAAAGATTATAGTTTTGTTTAGTAGAATCATCATGATTACAGAGACAACTTGAGAATTTGACAAGATCCTTGGCAATATTTACTGAGTTTGGTTTATTCTTGAGAATTTTGTTTGCAAAAAACTACAAGGAAATTAAGAAACACTGAATTAAGAGGAAATTACTTGTGCAAGAAGCCATAACCGTGGCAAAAAGTAAAACCCTTTTGCCCCATCAAACAAACAAAGTGATCTTTTGAGTTTTGACAAAGGAATACATAAGAATAGAGTCACAAAGAATAATTAGAGAGAGAGAGAGAGAGAAATAAAAACAGCAAAGGGATTGATGAGAAAGAAGAATGCCTCCAAAGGCAAACGAAGACAGCACGGCAAAAATTGGGAATTAACGCTGTTTGCCAAACAATTTAATTAGTAGGCACAGTTTTCCAACTATATTTCATATTAACATCTCGAGTCTAAAAGACTTAATTTAGGATTATATGTTCATACCTGCATCCCACGTGGATTCCAGCTAGATATCCAACCTTAGAGACTCAGTTCTTAAAAAGAGAAATCGAGTCTTAGAGACTCGATTTTTAATCTTTGGTCCACAACCTTCCACGTGTTTAGGGCAGCTACTACCTTAGTCCTCATAAACCCAGGAGCTCTGTTTTTTCCTCCAAAAAACCCAGTAGCTCTCTCTCTCTCTCTCTCTCTCTCTCTCTCTCTCTCTCTTTCTCTCTCTCTCTCTCTCTCATACAAAACTCACCCCCATTACAAAACTTCAAATCAAACTCACCCTCTATTTTTTCACATTCTCATGTCAGGTAAGGTTTCTCACTCTCTCTAGTTGTTAGTTACATATATATGTATTGTAAGGTTTTTTTATGGGTATGTATATCATGGCTATTTATTCATTTTTTTTGTTTGGTTTGATATTGTTCTTTATATTTTTGATAGAATGATTTGAAGGTTTGTAATGGGGTTTTTTGGGTTTGACTATGATTAATGATTTTTTATTTTTTTTTATTTTAAAAACAAATGATAATGATTGAGTGTGTTTGTATGTGATAGGGTGAGTATATGCAAATGTGGGGTTTGTATATGCATATGATGTAACAAGTTAGTGTATATATTTGCTAGGCATTTATAAAAAGTAAAAAATATTGTAGATATATTTGTATTGTTAGGCTTTTTATCATGATTATTTTTGTTTTTTTTGTTTTTTGGTTTTTTATTTTTCTTTATATTTTTGTTAGAATGATTTGAAATTTGTAATGGGGTGAGTTTTGTCTTTAGATATTTTTATTTGTATGAGTATGAAGTGATAATGATTGAGTATGTTTGTATGTGATGTGGGGTGAGTATGCAAATGTGGGGTGTGTTTGTATATGCATATGATGTAAGAAGTTGTAATTTTTGTACTTTGAGTAGATAGAAAAGGTTTTGTAATGATGTTAAATGAAAGAAATAAAATATGTCACTAACATATTACACTTGCTTGCCTCTAATAGGTTCACAATCTCTGAAAAATATTAAGATAAATGTATACGGCGGTGGAGCCCTTGTCAATCCTGAAGAGATTGATGGATTCCCATTTCAAAGGCCAGGTATCGAATGCTATTACATGATAATACATCGTAAGTTGAAGACGTTGAATGATTTGAAAATGAAAATAATGGAAGAATTGAGTTTGAACCCTGCTTGTTATGACATAAATATTATTTATCGTTACCCATAAGAAGTCCTTCATGAACGGATAAATTACAAGTATATGGTGATCAAAGAAGACAAACATGTAAAGATCACGTTTAATAGGATCCATAAAATGCCCCAAGTAAATGCTGCTGAGTTATAAACTAATAGTTTTTCATTATATATTTGAGAATCATATCAACCCCCAAGACAACCTGATGGATTGGAATTTGCCCAGTACTTGAAATATGTCAAATGCCAAATTTTTTATAGGGCGAGCATTAATCCCCTTTTTTTTATATTTAACTTATGTTAGAGCTCAATGGATTTAATGCACATGGACATTATATACTTTGTATGGCAATAAGGTTGGAAATAGTTAATTATTGTCATACTCATTTTATAATTATAATCATGTTTGTCACATAAAAGTCAACTGGTATGACTGACGGACAACCAAGTCGTCCATTATTTGCAATTGCAGCAATAATGGAACATGGATCCATTGGACCTAAATGATTTTGTATGGGACAATGCTCATGTTAAATTTTCTCAAACACGACAATCTCAGCACAAAATGAAAAATTTTTCTCACATTTTCTTGGGAACCAAACAGAGTAACACACCGAACAAGTTCTAAAATAGTACAGTCAACAATCAAATCAATCATAATTTTGGAACAAAACCCACAAACCCACATGAAAAAATCACACAATAAGAAAATCATACCTGAGGGAACTGAGTGAGAATGGAGAGGGTGTTTGAGAATGGAGACTGAGTGAGAATGGAGAGGGTGAGTGAGAGAGGCGTGAGAGTGAGAGAGGCGCAAGTGTGAAAGGGTGTCTATGTGAGGGTGGAGAGGATGATTGAGAGAGGCGTGAGAGTGGAAAGTGTCTGTGTGAGAGTGAGAGTCTATGTGAGAATGAGAGTGGAGAGGCATTAGAGTTGAGAGGAATTTTGAAAAAGCCCTATACGAAATCGAGTCTTAGAGACTCGGTTTCCAGGTAGCTTCCACGTGAATGAATCACCAACCACATCACATGTAAATCGAGCTTCTAATTCTTGAGATATAAATCGAGTCTTAGAAATTCGATTTCCAGGTGGACTACATGTGGAAAAAATGCCAAATCAGACGTGATCAAAACATGGAAACCGAGTCTTTGAGACTCGATTTATAGGCCCTAAATCGAGTCTTTTAAACTCAAGATATTAGTAAATAACATGCTTTCACAACAGTGCCTACTTATTAAATTGTTTGGCAAACAGGGTTAATTGCCAATTTTGGCCCCAAAACTGGCCATATGAGCCCAATTCACACATCCCATTTTATTTAAAGCCCAAGAATACTTATGCTTGGTAATATTTGAAAACCCTATGATTCAGGACCACGGCAAAATAATTTTATCAATGGAATTCAAATCCATAATCAAAGCCCATAATTCAAGCCCATAGCAAAACAATTTTTGAATGGAATTCAAATCCATATTCAAAGCCCATGATTTAAACCCAAGGCAATTTATTTATTAAAAGCCCAATTCACATTGGCAATATTAAAAGCCCAATTCTCACTGGTAATCTCAAAAAACCTAATTCTCATTAGTAGCATCAAAAGCCCAGTTTTCGCTGGCAACATCAAAAGCCCAGTTCTCATTGACAATATCAAAAGCCCAATTCTCATTGACAATATCAAAAGCCCAATTTACATTGGCAACATCAACAGCCCAATTTTCATTGGCAATATCAAAGCCCAATTTTCATTGGCAATATCAAAAACTCAATTTATGTCGGCACTACTAGAAGTCCATGCTAACTACTTGGCACTATTTTATCAGAAGCCCAAGGTTAATAATAATTGGCAAAATACTATGTCATAATTATTTCACTTAAAAGTCCAATAATGAACAATACTTTAGATTCTTAAACCTATTACTATAATATTACAAGCTCAAGAAATTTACAGCAATTATTTATTCTCAAAACCCATGGCAATCATCTTATAAAAGCCCATGGAAAATTATGATTATCTTAAACGCATGACATTTGTTTATTTATACCATATTATAAACCCATGGAATTTATATAAGAACCCATGGTCACTATTTATCTTATACATTCTTAATATCTATTTCCAAAACTCATGACAATTATTCACATTACAAGGATATTATGATAGAAAAAAAAAAAAAAAAAAAAAACACCATGAGAATATCACATTATTCCACTATAGTGGTTGTTACCATCTTTTATTTGAAACCCACGGATATTGCCTCTATTTAAAACTCATGGTAAAAATTATTCTCAAGAAATATTATAGATCATTATTTAAAAACCCCAAAGAAAATGTCATTTACAAAATAATCCATGGCAAAAATTATGAGAAACCATTCAAATTGTTATTTAAATCCCATGGAAATTTATACCCAAAACCTATCATAAATATTTATTAAAGCTCATAAATGCATTTCATTTTTTCTAACAACTAAAGAACATGTGAAACAAAAAATCCATGGCAATATATGGTAGCTTTGTTCATTTTGTAGGGCTCATAAAGACAAAGAAAAGGCCCAAGTGGAGAGAACCACCAAGTCAGAGACCCATAAAAATACTTAGCCCTCATGGCCAAGTCCAACATGAAATCTCAACCAAAACTACCCATGTGCGCAAACTGACTATGCTAGAGAACTCCATTCAATTTTGCCTTCTGCTCCACAACTCAAGGAAGCCATAACCAAGACCTTCAAGCTCACTTAAGGAAGCCATAACCAAGACCTTCAAGCTCATGAAATCCTCAACCAAATAGTTTATTTTATTACTAAAAATATATGTAATTGGTTCATGAACCAAGCCCATGAATCCTAACGAGGGAAATTTGCGAACATGTGGTTTGGAGGGCATAAAGGGATCTCCAGAGGAACCTTCTGAAATGGACTTAAACTCTGACATCTAACTTGAGGTGTTGAATCCTACTTCCTAGGTCCAAATCTCAATTGCATCACTAGGATTCCTCCTTAATACTTGCCATAATCTCATTGGCTGAACACAATCATAGAATTCTTGGCATGTAATGCAAGATTATGCTAATTTTTACCCATGTGTGACATTGCCTAAAGAAGCAAAAAAACTCCAAAAGCAGGACTCCCATTTTAAGCCAAATCCTAGGATAATTATATCAACTATTCTGCCCCTGAATCAGTCTTACATTTTGGACTTTTGCTAATTAACGTTCCCTTAAACTCCCCCATAAAAGCCTATGCATACTAGCCCACACACACCAACTTCCTCTAAAATTTCTGATTTCCTTGTCACTTTGCTTGTGGTTTAACTCTCCTCAAGTTCATAAATCATTCCCCTTAGCCCACACTCACTTAGCTTTAGATATTCCCTTTCTTTTTCTGCATATTCACAGCCTATAAATGCTTCGTAATCAGTCACAAACAACTCTTTACCTATTAAAGTCTTAGCCTCAGCATTAACTCCATCACCACAAGCTTAAATACCCACTCACTCAAAAATAGCCTACACTACACCATTCATGTCCCACATATAAATATTCCAAATATCTTAGTTCCATATGTGCTGCATTGAGCTAGAATCTCTCTCTCCCTTCATTCCATCCTATTTTTCCTCTTTTACTTGTAATTATGAAGCCTTTAATGCTTGTTTATTGTTATTATGATGAAAGTCATAATGTTTTGGATACTATAAAAGTTTTCCCTTATGTTTACTTAATAATAATAAGGAAAACATGTGACTTTTACCATATAAACACATTTATTGACTAATCAGACATTATCGCTACAGGTCTATCATACTCATTGCTGTACCATTATTTCTCTTGTGTATTCCTTATAATGGGCCCACTTTTATATTAATTAACTATGGAGGAAATGCATAAATTTTACTCTACAAATACATTTATTAATTTTCCAAGCATCTACCGTCAGACGTTTCTCTTACTTACCACTAGAATATTATTTAAGCACTTGTTGTGGTGGGTCATCCTTTGTGTTAGCTTATCTTTGCAGAAGGTATTTTTGAGGCCTTATTATAATCTTTGTTAGATGCAACCTAGATCTTGAGCAAAATAAGCCTTTCACACTTCACCGATAGTCTTTAGGCCAAGTTCAAAGCCTAAAGTCTCTCGGTCTTAACTCCCCTAACATCATATGGGCGACAAAAAACACCCCTAACACTCTCTCTCTCTCACTCTGATTTCAAAATCTAAAATAGAGTCTGGCTTATGTGAGGGATTCTTATTTATGGGAAAAGCAAGGTAGGGGCATGTGGCCTGGGATTTTTGAATGTTGCTCAACTCAATGATAATATGTTTTGAAATTCAAAAGAATTTTGTAGTTGGACTTGGATTGCTGCTCAACCATATGGGCCTATGCTCCTTTTAATTGGGCCCATTGTTTTTAAAAATTTAAAATTGAAATAAACAATAGTAAATGCTAGCCCACTAAAAAAAAGCTAAATTTATTAGTATCTATATTTATATATATACTCTATATAAAAAAAGACAGTTGAGCTCGTGTTTGGCAAAACGACAATAGAAAGCTTAAAACAATAGAGGCTAAATAGAAGGCTTAAATTACTTTATTGCTCCTAAAGGTATGTGTGAGCTAAAAAAAAAAAAAAAAATTGGAGCCCCTTTTAGTCTTTTCTTCATCAATTCAAGAGGTTTCCTGCCTTTATCAAAAAATAAAATAAAATAAAATAAAAGTCCCAACCCCTTTTGGCTTTATTTGACCTCTGTTGATAGAAACAAACACAGGAGACAGTGAGAGGGATAGTGTTAAGAAAAAAGAAAGAAAAAATTACTAGAGAGTAGAGAGAGGATTAATAAACACGGCTACACATACAAAAAGAAAAAGAGGGAGAAGGTTTGTGAAGAAATAAAGCTCATATTTATGTTTTAACGTCCATTGACTCAAACACCAGTCCCTCCCTATTTCAGCAACCTCTCCTACTCACTCACTGTTCTCAATTGATTGTTTTTTTTTTTTTTTTTTGGAAACCGGAACCAAAAGACTTTTATTAATTCAAAAGACTGGAATCCAAATACAAAGCATCCACTGCTGGTGGAGGATCCTCTTCCATCCATACAATTTCATTATCAGATAATTTAACAAATCTTGCCAAAGCATGAGCAACACTATTGACACTACGCCTAACACAGCTAACTTAGATGGCTCTAAAACCTGCAGCCAAACACCAAATATCTTCATAGATTAATCCAAGCCTAGAGAAATTCAATTGAGCTTGTAACACTATCTTCAGCACCAAAGCATTATCACCTTCTATAATCACCTCCATAAAACCAGAATCTATAGCAAATTCAAGAGCTTTGCGACAAGCCATCACCTCCAACTCTTCACTATCCCTCACAGCACCACCCTTGGCAAATATAGCAGCCATAACCTCGCCATTCCCATTACGAATGACAACACCATAGCCTGAAGTCGCACCATCATCAAATCAGGCTCCATTATAATTCAGCTTAAAGAACTCTCCTTGCGGTGGCTGCCATGCTTGACTTGCTAGGACGTGGACGGAAACAGGTACACTCAGATGGTCTTGTGCATCAACAAACTCTCTCAAATAATCCAAGGCACGTTGGTAAGATCGTGATGGATGTTGGAAGGCACCCCCATACAAAACCGTGTTTCTCTGTAGCCAAATTTGCCAACAGATCACTCAAAATAAATCCCACTCCTCCAATGATAGCTTCGACATGAGACCAGCTACCCATTGTCTAAAATCCACTTGGTCAGTCCCCAATTTTTGAAATCTAATAGCACTACCAGCCCACACATCCTGCACAGCCCCACACTCCCAAAGAACATGCAATACCATTTCCGTAGCTCTCTGACAGAAGCAGGAACTCGCATCATCCATCACCCTTCTTCGAACCAAATTATCCCATGTACGCAGTATATTTTGACATGCTCTCCAGGAAAAGATTTTCACCTTATTGGGAACCCTTGCTTTCCAAACCCATGACCATAAGGAAGTGCTTGCTTTATGCACTGAAGCCTCTCCAGAAGAATTCTTCACCATCCTCAATTGCTTAGCTACATGGTACTCGGACTTCACACTATATCTGCCATTCTTTGTAAACAACCATACCAAGGAGTCCTGCACAACCCGCCTGCTCAAAGGAACCTAAAGAATAGCTTTAGCATCAAACTGATGGAATAGTGCTTGAACTCGTTCTTTATCCCACTGGTGGTTCTACCAATCAATCAAGTCTGAAACCCTCCACTCCCAAACTTCCTCTTCAAGTTTGAACAAAATTCTTCTAGTTGGGTGATTAGGTAGCCAACAATCCTTCAGAACATGGATGGAAGCAACATTACCCACTCTCCAATAGCACCCTTTCCTCCAAACTGGTTGGGCAGCCAACAAGCTCTTCCAAACGTAGGAGCTATTCTGGCAATCCTTCACCTCAAGGAACTCATACTGAGGAAAATATTTTGCCTTGAAACAACTATATAAAAAAGAGTTTTTATCTTGCAACAGCCTCCATCCTTGTTTCGCTAGCATAGCTAAATTAAATGACCTAATATCTCTGAATCCCATCCCATCCTCTTTCTTTGACTGTGTTAAAAAGCTCAAACTTTTCTAGTGTATCTTCCTTTCTTCACCAACTTGGCCCCACAAAAATCTGGCACACATAGCATCCAATTCATCACATAATTTCCTAGGAAATTGAAACACCCCCATCGTATAGGTAGGAATAGATTGAGCCACTGCTTTTATTAGAATTTCTTTTCCCGCCCTAGAAAGCAACTTCCCCTTCCAACCTTGCATCTTTTTCCAAACCCATTCCTTAAGGAAAGCAAAAGAATCATATTTCCTTCTCCCAATCAAAGTAGGCAACCCCAAATAAGAATCAAACCTTTCCATAGCCTTCACCTTCAATTTATCAATAATCCATGCTTTATGCTCCACAGTCACATTGCTACTAAAATAGGCAGAAGACTTCTCCAGGTTAATGCATTGGCCAAAGCTTCAGCATATAGTTGTAGAGTATCTGAGACAACCTACACTTCATCTTTATTAGCCTGACAAAAAATCAAAGAGTCATCAACAAAAAGCAAATTAGTTATACAAGGAGCATTTTTACAGACTGCCACTCCATGCAACTTCCCATCCAATTCTGCTTTAGCAAGGAGCGAAGTAAAACCTTCAACACATATCAGAAACAAATAAGGGGACAACGGATATCCTTGTCGAAGACCTATAGAAGGAATGACATTTCCATAGGCCTTTCCATTAATCCAAATAGAGAAGGAAGGTGTAGAATCACACCTCATAACCCTATCCACCCAAACCTCTGAAAAACCCAATTTGATCATCATACCCTTAAGGAAGCTTCATTCCACCCTGTCATAGGTCTTACTCACATCCAACTTAAGAGCTAAAGCCTCCTTTCTACCCTTCCTTCTAATATGCATGGCATGCAAAGTCTCATAGGCTACAAGCACATTATCAGTAATAAGGTGACCTGATACAAATGCACTTTAAGTAGGAGAAATTATCTATGGCAAGATCAGCTTTAACTTGTTCGCCAAAACTTTTGAAATAGTTTTATATATCACATTACAAAGGCTAATTGGTCTAAAATCTGTCATTTTTCCCAGTTTCTTTACTTTAGGAATCAGAACAACATGAGTATAATTAACATCAAGCTCCATATTACCAGATTGTAAAAGATCTAACACAACATCAGTCACCTCATTCCCCATAATATGCCAAAATTTTTTATAAAACAATGCATTCATACCATCAGGTCCAAGAGCCTTTGTTGGTCTCATTTGAAACAATGCTGCTTTAAATTCTTCACTACTATACGGCCTGGAAAGCACCTCCTGCATATCATTTGTGAATTTATTAGGAACTATATTAAGGCAATCCTCCATTCTATCACACGTGCCTGCTATAAAAATATTCATAAAATAAGCTGATGCCACCTTTGCCACTTCCTCAACTTCCTCCACCCAAACCCCGTTAGCATTCTTGATTCCCTCAATATAATTCCGTCGCCTTCATTGGGAGGCTTTGGAATGAAAAAATTTAGTATTCCTATCTCTATACTTTAACCAAGAAACTCGAGACATTTGACGCCAAAATATCTCCTGCTTCAGCAATAGATCATCAAGCTGTTTGCTCAACAGTAGGAACTCACTTCTACTTTCTTCAGTCAACTCACTTTCATTCATCAACTCCAATTTCTTTTGTAACCTCTTAATCTCCTCAGTTTTGGGTTTGGTCTTTGAAGAACCCTAAGCATACAATTCAGCCCCACAAGTTTTGATACGATCCCTTACACCCCTCAAACCTGAGCTGTCACCACCACCTTTTGCCCATGCCTCAGTCACAGCTTCCTCACAATCAGCCCACAACAACCAGTTCTCTTCAAACTTGAAGCCACCAGCCCCTTTTCCTCTAACCCGCCTATCCTTCATAGTTTTCAAAAGAATTGGTAGATGATCCAAAGCATGGCTAAACAGATGAGACACTGAACTTGCAGGAAACTTTTCCATCCATACCCTGTTAGTTGTAGCTCCATCAAGCCTTTGTTTTGTATGAGCTAAACCTGGCCGCCTATTCGTCCATGTAAATTTATGCCCAGAGAACCCCAAGTCAGCCAGCCCACATTCCTCCAAAGCAACCCGAAAATCCTCCATCTGATTATAATAAGGTGCATGGACACTTTGCTTCTTAAATGCATGACTTATGGCATTGAAATCACCTATACAACACCAGGGACTCTCAATGAAAGACCATAGATGAGATAAAAGAGCCCATGACTTCCGCTTCTCATTTGCCTCTGGCCATCCATAGAACCTTATAAGGTGCCACACAAAACCATCATCTTCCACTACCTTTGCTAAAATATGGTTATCAGTAAAGTTAATAGCATCTAAGGTCATCTCCTCCTTCCAAAGTAAGGCCTACCCACCACTCGAATTTGGCCTTTTCAAAATCAATTTATTTTTAAAAAGTAAGTCACCACAAT
Organism: Castanopsis chinensis; assembly: GCA_032878915.1. Taxonomy (NCBI): domain Eukaryota; kingdom Viridiplantae; phylum Streptophyta; class Magnoliopsida; order Fagales; family Fagaceae; genus Castanopsis; species Castanopsis chinensis. The sequence continues at coordinate 10,694,751 of JAVQMG010000130.1, forward strand.
GCTTCTCAAAACCACTTTTATCCAACCTTGTTTCGATCAAGAAGCATACATCGGGAGCTTGTTCCCTCACTAACTTGTGAAGGCTTTGAACTGTCCAAAAGTTCCCAAACCCTTAACAGTTCCAACTTAGAAGCCTCATTGCTCTCGGCAAGGGTGATTCAACACCCCTACCGATTTAGTCATTTGTAAATCCTCACCAACCTTCCCCCTCTTACCTGTATTTGTTGTATCTTCTGCCTCCCCATCAGCAAACATAGCCAACATGTTTCTTTTACCCAATATGGACTTGGCTCCTTCTTTAATTATTTCCACAGGCCCAGCATCCATACGGACAAGCCTAGTCCATGTGGGTTGCTTTTTAATTTTGCTTAGGCCAGCCCCTTCTCCTATGCTTTGCACGTGCTCTTGTTGAATTGATTGCACCAAATCTGCCCCCTCATTCACACCTGATTGGATTGACTGACTGCCTTCCACCTGATTCGTATGAGAGACAAATTGAGCTAAATTCACTTTAGTTTGAACTAAAGACTCCACACCTGAGTTAGTGCCTACCAAAGTTGACTCCTTCACCAAAAGTAATCCTACCCCTTGACTTTCGGCCCCACCCATATTCAGAGAAGATGTGTCTAATTCTCCCTTCAGGTGAGTTTGGAAAGCCTCCTCATTTCTCAACATATTCGATACTGCACCCGTGATTGGAAACATCGTCCCTATTCCACATTCACCTTCCACATTTGCCACAAACACGCTCTGCTCTCCTTGTTGCATATAAACATTACCATGCTCTTCAATATTTGGGTTTGTGGCTGGCCTCTCCCTCATTGACTGCCCTCGGCTTGAAGTGGAATTAGGAACTCCCATACCACACACCCTTACCACCTTTTTCCGAAGTAAACCTGGAGGATCAGCTCTTAACCATGAGCCATACTCTTGATTCTCTGTTCTCAACTCTCCTTTACTTTGAAGCCACAGAACACACTCCTTAGAATCATGATTCAGTACCCCACACCAATGGCAAAATATAGGTAATCGTTCATAACAAAACGACACCCAGCCCTTCCTGTCCGGACTGAAACGGACCCTTCTCCCTTTGCACAACGGTTTGTGAACATCTACCTCCACCCTTATTCGCATAAAATCACCACACTCCGTTTCAGACCTATCATCAGAGTGAAACTGTAACGCCCCAGCCCTCCTTTAGAAAAAAAAAATATATATATATATATAGAGAGAGAGAGAGAGAGAGAGAGAGATCAGATTTTTGGAGACCCACGTTACCCCACCTACCCCCATTATTTCCTCACCATTCATTTCTCTCAAATTACCTCACTCTCTCATTCTTCTAGGCCGGCCAGCTCTCTTCTTTCTCTTACTTTTCTTTTTCTCTCAACACAACACAACACTCTCCTCTCACACTCCCTCACTCTGACACCGGTGAATCACTCCACCACCTCCACCATTATTTCCGGCAAAAAAAGCTCCATAAAAACCCCTTAAGCTTCTACACCTCATCTTATTTAAGGTAAGAGCTTTTATACTCTTTATGGGTTTTCATATTTTGCTAGAGGTTTTTGTAATCTAAACTTTGGAAGTAGTATACATTATTTGTGAGGTTAATTACTAAGCTTGCTTAATTAATTGCTTAGTTAGCAATTTCTAGTTTATAGCTAAATGCAATGTTAAGCTTTATGCTTATTGTGATAGGTTTGTTTGGTATTGTTTAGGTTCTAGCTAATCTCCTTTGGAGCTTGGAGAGTAAAACTTTTTGAGGGTTGCAAGGTAAGTAGCTTTTTAATGGAATTTTAAGAAAATAATTATATTGCATAAAGCATTATTTTTGGGATAAACACATTTTGGGAAGTCGTTATGGATATTATATTTTCCTAAGAAGCTTTACGTGGTAACTTTAATGTATGAAATTATTTGTGAAAATGTTATCATATTTGACAATGCATATGGGGAAATGCATAATTTATTAGCATCTTTGATTAAATTCTTGAGAATGGATTTGATTGATTTATTGCATTGCAAAATTTAAAGATGCTTTGATAACTGGGAAAGTTGATGCAAAATATTATGGACAAGAAATGATTTTGGAAAACTTGAAAACCTTGTGAATATATTAGGCATTTCAAAGGTTTTTGTGAAATTACTTGAAATTGAACAGTGTTTTGATTTCATATAGATTGTGAGTTTTTTATGTTTTTACCCTTGGGTTACAACATATGATTACCCAGTGATTACCCAGCCAGATGCTGTAGTCTTTGTGACATTGGTATCTTGGCACCCCGTCTTTGTGGCGGATTGATGTCTTTGTGGCATAAATTGATGTCTTCATGGCATAACTTGATGTCTTCGTGGCATAACTGATGTCTTTGTGACATAACTTGATGTCTTTGTGGCATACCTAATGTCTTTATAGGAGCTTGTCATGTGGCTTTAGGTTGGATTTCTATATTTTAAAAAGGGTATTTTGATAGCTCACAGTAAATAATATGTAGTTTCATGTTGAAATATTTGGAGAAAGCTTGGTGATATATTCTTTTAATCATTCTTGTCAATTTATTAAGAAAAATGGATTTGCATGATTCTAATGGAAATTCTCATATTATAACATGTTTTGTAACTTGCTCATCGTTATGAAACTTGCATTTCCCCCACCGCCATTAATTTTGCTACTTACTGGGTTCTGTCTCATCCCATTATTTTTATAAACTTTTCAGAGTAGGCAACAACTTTTTGAGACAGTTTTTTGGTGGCTAATAGTAGTTAGACTAACTACTGATGGAGGCTGAACTTTTGTAATGGAGTTATTAGATGATGTACATCTTAAAATAGGCTTGACTCATTTTTTTGTATATTATAGTGGTTGTGACTGTATTCTCACTGATGGGACAAGCTTTTGTTATGTAATTATTTATTCAAACCTCTATTCTTTTGTGGCCAATGGTCCTTGTCATTAATGCTTAGAGCTCTGACTTACTTTAAGAGTATATTCAATGGAATTATTATGATAATTCTTGATGTTGGTACTTGATAGGATTTTATGTGGATTAAATTGTTAGAAAGTAAAAATTTAAAGGTACTTGAGGCGTCTTTCTCACGCTTTGGACCCTTTGGGGGTTTGGGGCGTGACAGAATCACCCTACCCACAAACTTGCACAGACTCTCTGCTGTCTCTGTGACCATTCGTCGAACAGGTAAATCATGTACCTGAACCCAAAACTTCGCAGTATCAAAGTGGAGCCTTCGGAGGGAACTATCATCCTCATACCTACACAACACAACTAAATATTTATCAAAACTCCATGGTTCCCCCAGCAAAATTCGGTTTGCATCAACTTCACTCTCAAAAACAAATAGCAAAATATGATTGCCCATGTCTTGAATCTCAAAATCCTATTTAGTGCGCCATAAAGGTTTTAGAGTATGCGCAACAGCTTCAATATTTAGGGCACGTTTCGTGAAGAACTTAGCCGCCAGCATATAATCTTTCTTGCACACTTGGTTTTCAAAGTTGAAGACTTCGCCCTCATGTTCAGACAATGATAAACGGGGTCCAAGCCTTCTCTAGGTTCTCCATTGTAGCGTATCTAACCCACCCTACAGAAACAGCGAACAATTAAAGCCCCAACGCAACAAATTACGTGAGGGAACAAGATTCCTACAAAGTAGGAAACAGTATTCTACAGACCAAGGGACTAGCGCTGCCAGACCTAGGTCAGAGAAACTAAATATCTTTCAATTGATTGTTATCTTATAGTTTCTTCAATATTTGAGGTGAGCTTTCAATTTATTTAGAGATTAAATTCTATAAGGATGGAGCGTAAAACTTATATTTTACACCATCCAATAAGTGATTGCCACGTCAACATTTTACTTAAAATTTAATACATCCTACAACACCTAATAACATCTTGATAGATTCTCATTTTGGTTGGATTTATATATGGGTATTATAATTGATTGAGTGTGATTGTGTTTATTCTTAAATATGAGATAAGATGATGTGACATGTTGGATTGGAGGGATACAACATGGATTTTACACGTCTTATGGAATTTAATCTCATTTATTTAGTAACACTCTCTCATATTCTATTTTGACTCCCTCTATAATTTTGAGTTTTATAGATTTTTATTTTTATTTTCTATTTCCTAGATTTGAGTTTATGGAATTTATAAATCTTGGAATTTTATATCCAAGATGGAGTAGCAAATTTGCTTTGTAGAGAAAGAAGTGTAGATTCAATGCTGCAAGTGGCAGTGATTCAATATATAGAGATAGAGAGAAAGACAGAGGTAAAACAAGAATAAATCACTCCTAATGGTTCGTATATCTTGCCTCTACCACTGTCAAAACCATTAAATTCAAACAAATTCAATGCTAACAGTGGGGATTCTTTTTAATTTTTGTTATTATCTTGTGTGCAGCTTTGTGAACCTATGTGATTTTTTTATATTACTAATGGGTACAAACGCAAAACACTCCCATCACAAGACAAAGGGAAAGAAAGAGAAGAAAGAAGGAAAAGAAGAAGATTTGAGAGAAAGGTTCTTTGTTGATTTTTTTGAGATTGAGAAAGAGGTTTAGATGATAAAATGGGGTTTTTCTTTTGATTTTAGTATTTCGGATCAACAAAGGGGCAGGTAATTTCTCTCTACGAATTTCTAATTTATTAATTCCTTACAAATCTACATTTTTGAATTTCCACTATATTAAATTTCTATATCTTCTCAATCTCTATTGATTTCAGTAATCCTTTCACACAGTCATACTACACCTCACTCAATTCCCTTAATTTTTCACCAGATAGTCACACCGATTCAAGTATCGTATGGGCTTTTTGTTGTATTGTTGTCCTCTGTTTGCGTTTTCTATTGGCCTTGCATGTTTTAGGAAAGAGACAAGGAAGGAGGTAAAAATCAAGAGAAAGAGATGCTTTGTATAGCAAGTGTAAATCATGGATGGAGGTGGCTATGAATTGAAGATTCAGGTACATCAATGAGTGCTTATGTATTGTTTGTGAAAATGTTTGAATGAGTTTTTATTTTTTAATTTAATTTAATTTTTTCTTTGTTCGTGATATTCTCTTGGCTTGCATGTTTTTTCCTTTTGGTTTTGCAGTAAAAAGAACAAAACTTCAGGAAAAGAGACTTTTAGATTGGTTCATAAGTTCCTGGTTTGTGTTTGTATTTGTTTCCTCTACTTTTTATCAGGTATTTTGGTTGAATTTTCAATTTTTGTGGAAGTGAGAGATTAGTTTCAACCACCATTGTTTGTTGACCAGTTAAGTTTATTTAAAAAAATTATTTTTTGTTAATTTTTTCATTTGGGTTTTGTTTACTTTTGTATCTTCTACAAAACTTTTTTTTTCCCCCATATTTGTGAGAGGGAGAGTTTGGGTCCAAAGGGTCAAAAGGCTTGGGTGTCTTCTTTTGACGACAATTCAATATTTTTTTGTTGAAGCTCTTATCGTTTGCTTTTTGCTTTTTCAAGTTCAATTCAAAGAAGCTGAATGATTGAGTGTATATCAGTTTAACCATCCTTAGTTACACTATTTTCCTCATCAATTGGCATATTCCTTAGATTCTCACAAAATATGCATGACTTGTGTAAAGTTATAATTTACAACTATTTTGTGTTGGCTTTAATTCCGTGCCAAATTTGATTGTAATTTCTTTAATCATATTTCCCTGTATTTATGTGGATATTTAATTGTAAGGGATGAGTGTGAAAGAGTGTGAAGACTCAAGCTTAAAAAGATGAATAAATGGATTTCGCGAGTGTCTTGCAAGAAGTTTACCCGTAAAATAGCCACGTGTAGAGCACATAACTGGAAGGCGAAGAGTCATGCCAGCTTGAAGGATTTCGCGAGTGTCTCATGAGTCAAGCCTTCCCGCAAAATACTCGCAAAACATTTTGTTAGGCAAAATGTCATGTTTTGTTTTACCAAGTTTTTACCTTCAATATATATACCCTTATTACCAACATATTGTAAAGAGTGTGTTTCAAAAAGAAAACCCTAAAATATACATTTGAGAGCTAGAAGTTGTTACAGTCACAATCATCTACATATTTCCTTGCGGTTTTCCTCTACTCCTACCTCTCCATCTCTAAATTCTTGAAAGATTGATAGCCCAAACACTTACCATACTCAATCTATGTGTTAAGTGAGATTTTGGTGCTGCTGGGACGTATTGGAAGGAACTATTCATTGGTGGATACAATCTGACCGAATTGCAGGATTCGAGAAACTAGAGAGGACAAGATTCCAAGAAGTCAGCTAGTAGTAGAAGCTTAAAGGGCTCAAGTACATTGGGTAAATTCGGCTTGGAGGGTTTTTTGTTATTCATGTACTCCAACTTTATTCTCTAGTAGATTGATTTCTACTTGGAGCGTCATGGAGAGGTTTTTTGCCAATTCTTTAGTTTCCTCTTCGATAACATGTATTGGTATTATCTTGTGTTTGCATATTTCTTCCCTACTCTTTAAGCTTTTCTTTTATTGTTGATATTGGATAATATGGCTTAGGGTAGTGTTATCGGTTGTTTGCCCTTATTTACTCTTATTCTGTACTTAATTTAAGTTATAGTAAAAGCAATCTAGTCGTAATTTTTATTGGGGGTCTAAATAAGCTTTTGTGCTTTTTCATAAATCCAAGCTTTCAATTGGTATTAGAGTGGGTACACTCATCGAATTTTATTATCCTAATGTGATCCTAGATCGCAAGTGAGATGGATAGATTTCAATCTCTTAATGCTCCTCCATTCTTTGATGGGAGTAATTATGCTTTTTGAAAAGTACGTATGCATGCTTTTCTTTGTGCTATTGATGAGACGGTATGAGATTTCGTTGATAATGGGTATGTAAGACCTACTACCGCCAAATTTGAATGGGATAAGGCTGCTCTTGCTTTAGCAAACGCCAATAGCAAAGCAGTTAACGCTATTTTCTATGGTATTTCTACTGATGAGTTCCACAAGATTTCACATGTGAAAACCACTAAGGAGGCATGGACCATTCTTGAGACAACCTATGAAGGTACCAAGAATGTTAAGGATACTAACCTTCAAATGCTCACTACTCGGTTTGAAGAAGTAAAGATGAGCAACAATGTTTGATTACTTCTATGGGAGACTTAACGAGATAGTAATTGACAAGCTCAATCTTGGTGAGGAAGATTTTGAGATCCTTACCCGAAAGCTTCTGGGCTAAGGTCATAGCCATTGAGGAGAGTAAAGATTTGGATGAGATATAGACTCAAGAACTCATTGGATCTCTCCAAACCTATGAGCTCGGACTGCCCTCTTACAAGTCCAGCAAATCACTTGCACTCAAAACTATAAATGAGAGATGGATGATTCCTTCGAAGAAGACAATGTGGATAAGGGGGTGGCATTTCTTGCAGAGAACTTCAGAAAATTTCTCAAGATAAAAAATAGTAGGAAGTCTTTTGGCAAAGGAAAATTTTCATCCTCAAAAGATGATGAAAAGGAGTTCAAGAAGAAAGATGGGAAGGATTCTCCATCCCTGCAAGGAATTGTGTGCTATGAATGCAATGGTCATGGACATCTCAAGAAAGAATATCCAAATTATTTGAGAGGAAAGAGTAAAGTGCTTACCACTGCCCTTAGTAATTCAGAAAGCTTAAATTTCGATACGGAAGGAGAGTGTGATAGTGAGGTAAATTATTCAACTTTCATGGCAGTTACCATGATTGACTCTAGGGATGAATTGAATTACTTGGTTGATGAGCTTGGTGTGCATTCCGAAGGTGAGGAAGTTGAAGATTTGGAAGATGAGGATGTGTGCCTTAACGAAGGTGAGAAGAACCTTCAAGAAGTGTATGATGTATTGCTAGAAGATTATGTCAAGGTTGCAAACAACACCGTTAAGAAGATTAAGAAAATTGAAGAAGAGCATAAGTGCACACTTGTGCAACTTAAGGAGGAAAAGTGTGAAGTTGAAGGGCTAAAGGAAGAATTGGTGGAAGCCTATTCAAAAATCAAGTTTCTTGAACTTGAAATTATTCAATCAAATGTCAAAGTGGAGCGCATTTCCACCAAGAAACTTGACAAAGTGCTTTCTTCTCAAAAATCTTTACATGACAATACTGGTCTAGGCTATACCGGTGAAGGAAGCTCAAGTAGCGAACCCAAGAAAGAGGTGAGGTTTGTATTGGCCAAAAATATAGAGAAACCCAACGTGGAGAAGCCCAAGATTAAGACCCCTATTGTTGCAAAGAGAACCATTGGTGCAGAACCAAAGGATAAAGGGAAGTCGTAACCCAAAAGTTAAAGGGGACCTTAAATGAAGCACTTCTGTCATCATTGTGGCGTGCGATGGTACACAAGGTCAAATTGCTTCAAGTTTCATGCACTCAAGAGCGCTAATTCTGTGTATGGCCAAGACAATTCAAGAAGAATGTCAAAGGGAACACAAGATAAAGGAGAAAATGAAAGACAACTCATTGAAGATGTTATGGAGATGTTGAAAAACATTTCATTATGCCTTGTTAGCTTCACCTCGAGGTTTAAGAGCTATGTCGGTCGTACCCCTCCGTTTAAGGATCTCACCCAAAACACTCGTACAGTATGAGTGAAGAAGGGTATTCATGCATAATCATTTAATATGCCCATGCATTAATACTTCCAACGTATTAGGATTATAGTTTCATGCATCATGACATATACAATCTTCTTATGTCATTGTTTCCCGTTTGTAGATGTTTTTTATTCAAGTTTTTTATTGTTGTTTTTGTTAATCTTACTTTGCTTATTCTGTTTTTGAGTGAGTTGAAAAATTCAAAAACTCATAAAAAGTGAAAAACTCCAAAAAGTTTGATCCCTTGTGTTTTGTATATCACATGTGAGTTTGGCCTAGTACATCTGTACTAATGTCGTAATGCATTTACGAGCTTAGCTTGTTATGTATGCACATTTTCTAAGTGTGAGTGATATCTAGAAATCTACATTTTGATTATTGTAAATAGATCTTCAAGCTTGTCATGAATGATTAGTCAATAGTCTTATTTGATCTAGATACATGCATAGACTTGTACCTATATATCTCCTCACATTTTTTTCTTTTTCAAAGATCTTTACAAATGTCCATCTCTAAAAGGGCGAAAAGAGCTGAAAAAGCATTGCTTCGAAAACTAGTTTGACTAGGAAAAGTTGGAGCAAATATATATTAAAATGTATAGTGTCAAAGCCAAAGGCTCGTTTGTCAAAGTTCTATCAAAATGTTTATGGCATTGCTTCTTGAAAATTTGAGTTGTATTTGATTAAAATTATAAACAAAAATGGAAGCCAAATGAAAAGTTTTCAATCAATTGTAAACACATTAGTGAAGGGTCATATATGTTCATTTCTACAGGTGAGATAGGTCGCTTAGAGGGTGTTTGGATAAAAAAATTTCCTCACTCAATTTCCATCACTCATCACTCATCACTCATTACTCATCACTCTTCACTCATCACTTATCACTCATCACTCATCACTTAAAAATACTATACCCGTTTGGTACCATCACTCAGTTTTCATCACTCATATTTTTCACACTATTTGTGGGTCCCAGTCTGTCAACAGTGCAACTTTTTCCTTTTTTTTTATTTTTTTTTTCTGGGTTCGTTCACGTCCGTCTTTTTTCTGTTTTGTTTTTTTTTTTTTTTTTCAGTACAGATCACGTTGAACCCAGAAAAAAAAAAAAAAAAAAAAAAAAACTAACGTTAACGTTGAACCAAAAAAAAAAAAAAAAGAAAAAGAAAAAAAGAACTAACGTTAATGTTGAACCCAGAGAGAAAAAAAAAAAAAAAAAAAAAAAAAAAAAAACCTGAAGACAGAACCCAAAAAAAAAAAAAAAAAAAAAAAAAAAAAAAAAAAAAGTCAGCCGGTCAAAAGTTGCGGCTGTGGGTCCCCCAATGTGTGTTTAATTACAAAAATGCCATTGAGTTATGAGTTATGGAAACTGAAAACAGCTAAAATGTGTTTTCAGTTTCCATAACTCATAACTCAAAAATCAGAGAATTGAGTGATGGAAACAGAGTTATGGAAATTGAGTTATTTGAATCCAAACAAAGTTTTTGTCATGGGTTCCACCATTTTTGAGTTACGAGTTATGAAAACAGAGTTATGAGTTATGGAAACAAGCTATCCAAACACCCTCTTAACTTCTTTCTAACTGTATATGATTTGATTGAATTTATCATTGAAGTTTCATAGTTGACTATAAACTAGTTCATACTTGATCCACACACTCATCACACAAATCTAATGTTCAATGAATGCTTTTTCTATTTGTGTGATTGTACGTGTTCAAATATGATGTGTATACTTGATTGTTGTTGATCAAACCCAAAAATATTTTTGAGTATTTTGTATGTTTTTGAAAGTGTTTTTATGCTTTGTGTGTTTAGAGTTTTTGTCCAAAATGTCCATATCTTGTTTTTATCAAAAAACTCTTTTAGAGGCATTTTCACAAGTAAGTCGCGAGTAAGCTCTTCCCGAAAAATGAGGATAGCAAAATTTAAAATACACTGAAATTCATATAAAGAGTTTCGTAACTGTTTCGTAAGTAACAGCTACTAGCGAAAACTGTTATGTACTTCAATGGCATTTTTATGAGAAACTTCACGAGAAGCTTACCTGCGCAAAGCGCGATTTTTGTAGTTTTTAAAGGCAAACAGTAACAGTTTTTCAAACATTCTCATTTTACCTCCTCCATGCCTCTCTTAACCCAAAACACATTCTCTCTCAAAAACTTACCCAAAACTCAAGATCAATCACTTCTAAGACTCATATAAGGTATGTTTCAACATCTTTTTACATTTGAATCCTTAGATTAAGCCTTAGATTCTAGGATTTCTAGGGTTGGGTTTATTTTTGAAAGGGTTGGGGAAAACTTAATTTCTTACAAAATATTTTGATTTTCTTGTTTGGGTTGTGTCCCATTTTGTTTGTTTGTGTTTTTGTTAGCCCCAAGTGGCATTTTAACAAGTATTTAGGCAAGATTTTATCATGTTCATACACTGTTTTACATGTTAGTAGTTTGTATGCACATTGTGTGTTTGATGAAATGCCCATATGGCATTTTGTTGCTATTTTGGACTCCGATGAGTACCAAACTTTGGGGACTACTATGTTTTTACATTCTTAACATGTTTTAAACATTGGTTGTGTGTTTCACACACTTTGCCCCATGCATGCTCTATCATGCTTTTCTCATGCATCACACATGCACACCACATGCACACTTGATGCACACACTTGATCACTTGATATGTTTTGCACTTCACTTATGCTAGATAAGTATTGTTACATGTTTAGCACTTAAAACATGGTCTTGTATTATTAGGTTTTATGGTTTTATGTTCGTTTTAGGATTTTTGTTTTATGGACTAACTTGGATCTAATCAAATTTGTTTCCTTGTTGCTTTTATTGGTTGTTGTGTGGCTGTTCTTTTCAGATGTATCGTTGTTCTACTTGTGGTAAAGAACAAGTGATTGATCTCATGACATCCCTTGTGTCAAAGAGGACCTAAAATTCGTCCGATGACTTTAAAAACAAGAGATTCAAGACTCTTTTGGACTTTCAGTCATTCTCTAACATCTTTGAGAGTGCACCTACTGTGGTAGAAAGGATTGTACGGTTTGACACCCTGGGATCCATTTTTATCCCTAAGATATTTGCGGATAAATATTGGGAAAACTTGTTTGGAAACTTTAAGGATCCCATTGACGAATTGGTCAAGGAGTTTTACTCTAATGCTTGGTTCACCAAAGTTGAACTAAAGTGTTGGGTTCGAGGAAAGGATTTTATCATCACTCCGAACCATATTTCAAAGATTTTTCACATCAATTGTCTGGCACATATGGACATTTCACCATATGATAACAGACTTGTTCCAGTGACAGATATTCTTGACATTCTAGGAGCTAATCATAAGGTCTCCACCAAAGGCACATCCATTGGTATTGTGAAGTTCAGACCAGAATTGAAGACTCTCACATTGATCATGTTTTCCAACCTATATCCACTGACCAACACCGGATTCATCAATCTTGGAAGAGCACAGTTTTTGTGTGATCTCATCAAAGGAGCTAAAATTGACATTTGTGCTCACATTTTCCAGACTATAAGGAAAACAACATGATGATTAGCAACACGAATGTGAATTCCTTTCTACAGTCTTGTCATGAAAATCATGGTACTTAAAGGTGTTCTTCCACCAAAAGATGGAACTATCCTACTCCGTCAACACCCAATATCTATGATGTCTCTCCAAATGAGCAAAAGTCACTCTTTTGCTAAACAAGGAAAGCAAAGTCCCTCCAAAACACCAAAGAGTGACTCCTCCCTACATGCCACTCCTTCCAGTAATTGCTCAACTGCTCCCATTATCCCCAGGCATCTCGAGACTGCATTTCCTCACACTACTGAGTTGTAGTCCACTATCATCTCCATATATATCTTTTAGTATAGCATATAGTAAGGGGGAGAGCTTCACATGAAAGATGAAAGGAGGTGTGCATATTGAAAGGGGGAGTTTTTGTGGGCTCATTAGGAGGAAGCTAACCTATAGTCACACACACTTTTGGATAGTCTAACAATTTTTTGGCTAGTCTAGTTTACTTTTTAAGTTTTTATAACTTATGGATATTTACATTGCTTTCTTTTAAAGCTTTCAAGTACTTTAGTTTAAAACTTAATTTTTTTTAGTACTATTTGTGTATCTTGGTTTTTAGCCATTTTGATGCTTATTGTTTTCTATCGCTTTTAACTTTAGTTTCTTTAATGCATCATGCTTGTTGGATATGCTATTGATTTTAGCATTGCTCTTAATTGCATTGCGTGTCCGAATAATCATTTACTAGATAAATGTGCATTGTAGTCATTCCTTAATGACAGTTCATGTTTGATCAAGTTATGCTTTGTAGCTGTTCAGGGACCTTTTTTCAGTGCATGGCCACGTGTTGTTCGCTAGAGGGGTGACCTTGCTAGGCTCGGGTTGTGTTTGGGGAGTTGCGTCTAGAATTCAATATTAGGCCATGTGGTCCAATGGCTACTAGCGTACTTTTAAGTCTACAAATCCATTAAAGCCAAAGTCAAAGAATCATGATAATAGTTGAATAAATATGTAATATGTGTTTGATATAATAATTTTGATTAATAGTTGAATGATAGTTGAAATAAAGTAATATGTATTTAAAGGTAAAGTAATCATGTACTCGATAATATAAGTTTAAAGATATGGAAGTAGAGTCACTTATCTTTGATGGTTTGCAACTCAGCTGTATAGCATTAGTGAGTTGACAGCATTCTAGCAGCATGACTCTAGCGGTAGAGAGGCATTTCGCCATGATAACTTCAAGATTGAAAAGGGAAAATGGGTGCAACTAGAGGGAGAGAGAGAGTATGTCCAGCTATATGTAGGGGCTGGTTAAGCTTGACCCTCTTATCATGCACTTAAATGAGTTTTCCCTTTGACAATGCTCTTTTAGTTGTTGTGAAGTTATGAATAGTGTTTCTTTCCATGAGAAGGACATTTGTATGGAGTATTTGTGCCTTGTAAGAGAAGAGCTTCATGTAAAATAGATTTATGCCTTCTATGAGAAGGCCTTTTAGAATGAATGTTTGATATCTCTTGAGAAGCGTGGAAATGATAAAAGATATAAATGTTTTGTGGGATGTAGTATTTGTAATATGTATGATATATGGAAGTATGAGAGATATGAAGGTTAAAAATAGTAAAAATATGATATTATAATTGTTGGAGAAGTTGTAGAGATTGCTTTCCAAGAGGAAAAATTTTGTAAGAGAAGAGTATGGAGATGTGTTTAAGTATTTGGAGATAGGAGTAGTAAGATAGATGTATTTTCTGAATATGGAGAATGAGAGAATAAGCATAAGAGAGTAATGGTGTTGTAGTGTGTTTAGTAATGCTACTAGGGTTTTCTGCTGGAATTTGTTACTGGAGGATGTATGAAGGCTTATAAAGGGCATTTATGAGCTAAGGGCTGAAGAGTTTAGTTCCTAATTTGAAAACTAAAAACTTAGAATCTCATAATTTCATTAAGTGCTTAAGAAGATTATTAGAGGGAGAGAGAATAGAGAAGTTTAGAGAGAGAGTTGTTCTTCTCTATTAGTGTGTTTTGAGGTGTTAATGAGGGGTTCTATTTATAGCTGAGTTTAAGGGAATATTTTAGCAAATAATCTCAGCTAAAATCTGTCTCAATCAGCAATGAATCTTCAGAAAATCCATCCTAAGATTTGGCCAAAAATGGTATGTTTAGTTTTAACATGTTCTTGCTATTTTGGGTAGTAGCTGTTGGAGGAAAGAGTAGTAGAAAAAAGAAAGTATTTTAGCAAGAAAGAGATAGTTACTTTAGTTGGTTCTAGTTCTTAGCCAAATGAGGAAAATCAATAATGTTAAGGCTACTAGATTAGCTGTCACAATTATTCTGAAAAAGCTTTCCTAAGTGTTAGGAAAAGCTGTCACAGTTGTCGAAAGATAGTTGTCACGGCTGTCATAAGACATCTGTTGCTTGGGACAGAGGCAGATGAGGTCAGATGTCAGGCTGCTGGGATTTCAGTATTAAATAGCTGATGATATCAGTTTCAGCCAAGTGTCAAGTGTTGAACACATTGCTGGTGTTTTGCTAGAAATGTTTCCTTTTTTGGGTGTTTGTATTTTTGGTCCAAGATTCTATTACAACACATTTTTTGTAAATAAAAGAATGATTAGTTGAAAGTTAATGAAGTTTTAGAGATCTAGTTAAGGTTTCATTGTATTGTGACTTAATCTGGGTAAGCAAGAAGAGCATTTAATGCTTTGCTCTAGCAACTAGCAGAGGAATATTTAGTCTGATTGTGGCAAATAGTAGCTGGGTATAAAAGATATCATGAATATTCTATATATTTGGAGATTAAAGATAAACAATCAGATTAGGCCATGTGTTTGAGTTGAATTTTAACAGAAAGTAGTAATGTAGTTTATGTAGAATAATATAATGAAGTTTCTAAATTTGTATAGGAATAGCTGGAGGTTGAATGAATAGTTATTTTCTCAGCATTTAGATGGCTGGAGATATTGAGTATTTGTTATACGATGAATATTAAATTTTAGGAATTGACCAATGGAGAATTTTATCATTTTAAGTGCTATGTGATCAGATATGCTTACGATATGTTACCCGCTACACACAGACTCGTCAGAGTTCAGGGAGTTGAAAAAGACACGCCAAGCAACATGTTTCTTTTATCAACTTTAAACTGCTGGACATTTACTGAACATACTTCTTGGGCCTCCAAACCATGACTCCTAAGGTTTCCTCAAAGAAACTTATAAGCTTAAATCATAAGACAAAAATGAGATGACATACTTTGAGTTTTGTTGGAGAAGCCGCTTTCCATGAGTATGAGGGAGGTAATATGGGGAGTGAGCTTTGATTCATTGCTAGAGCCTGATCCATATGTTGATGTTAATGATGTCGTGGGATTATGATCCCAATAAATGAAGAGGAAATGTGGATCATGAATCTGCCTCTTAAAATAAGGATCTTGTGGGCCATGTGAGCCCAATTCATGTAGCTGAATGAGATATGAGAATATTTTGAGATTTAAAGATATTTACCCAAAAAATCAATAATATTTTGATGTGGCATAGGTTGCCAATGAAGTGGTGCCATGTGAGGCGAAAAAAGAGTCCTCAACAATAGCTTATATCTTGTATAGTATCTTGATCGCATTTTACTTGTTCTTATTCATATCTTGTGTTCTACTTGTCATGAGCTTAATAAAAGTTTGTTGTATGTGCGAGTGTTTCAGGATACAAGTGTATACAGTACAAGTGCTTCACAGCTTCTAAAATTAGGTGTGAGTGAGTTTTGCCTATATTCTCAAACTCACGTTTAAGTCTAGGGTCTATTTAGGGGTTTTGTCACGAAATGGCTAAAAGGTGAGATTGTAAAGTTGTAATTTACAACTATTTTGTGTTGGCTTTAATTCTGTGCCAAATTTGATTGTAATTTCTTCAATCATATTTCCCTGTATTTATGTGGGTTTTTCATTGTAAGGGATGAATAAGTGAATTTTGCAAGTGTCTCGCATGAAGCTTACCTGGGAAATAGTCACGTGTAGAACACATGACTGGAAGATGAAGAGTCATGCTAGCCTAGAGGATTTCACAAGTGTTTCGTGAGTAAGGTCTTCCCGCAAAATACTCACGAAACATTCTATTTGGCAAAATGTTATGTTTTGTTTTACAAAGTCTTTACGCACAATAAATACACCTTCATTACTCACATATTGTAAGAAGTGCTTTTTAGAGAGAGAACCCTAGAAAATGCACTTGAGAGTTAGAGATTGTTATATCCACAATCATCTACACATTACCTTGTAGTTTTCCTCTACTCCTACCTCTCTATCTCTAAATCCTTGAGAGGTTAATAGCCTAAACACTTACCACACTCAATCTGAGTGTTAAGTGAGATTTTAGTGCTACTGGAAAGTATTGGAATGAGCCATTCATTGGCGGATGCATTCGGGGTGAATTGTAGGATCCGAGAAAGCTAGAGAAGACAAGGTTCCTAGAAGCCAATTGGTAGCAAGAGCTTGAAGGGCTCAAGTAAATTAGGTAGATTAGGCTTGGAAGATCTTTTGTTATTCATGTATCCTAGCTTTATTCTCTCGTGGATCAGTTTCGACTTGGAGGGTCGTGGAGAGATTTTTTGCTGAGTTTTTTAGTTTCCTCTTTGATAACACGTCTCGGTGTTATCTTGCATTTGTATCTCTCTTTCCTACTCTTTAAGTTTTTCTTTTATTGTTGATATTAGATGAATATGGATTAGAGTAGTGTTATTGGTTGTTTGCGCTCATTTACTCTTATTCTGCATTTCGTTTAAGTTAGAGTAAAAGCAATCTAGTTGTAATTTTTATTGGGGGTCTAAACAAACTCTTGTGTTTTCACACAAATCCGAGCTTTTAACATGAATGGCTTGTTTCCCCTTCAAATTTTTTATATGGTTGCTTAGTGGACATTTTTGTCATATGCCAATTTCTATGCACATGATCTTTCACCAAAAAAAAAATGTATAAAAGAAGCATTTGGGAAAGTTTGGAAGCTAGAGTAGAATGGTATGTCTGATTATTTTAAGATGACAAAGATACGTGATTTCTATAGACTCCTATGTACACATAAATTTGAACTTTGTATACAAGATATAACAGAATATAAGATTTAGCAAAAAGTAAAGTGCCTAGGATTCAGACCATGAAGGTTATGAATTAGTTGGTGAAAGTTAATTTTGTATTCAACACTGTTGTGAAGTTGTTTTGTCATGATTATTGCTTCTACCCTATGAATTAAGGATATTGTTAACCTAAAAAATTACTCCCACTAAAGCTTTTGTTCTCTTTGAATGCTATCTTGTATTCACTACAAAAAATGAGGGTTATAGCCGTGTTTGGAAAACGCAGCTATAGACCCTAAAAATGCAGCTATAGGCTATAGCTGCGTTTTTCACCTCTTTATAAGTTGAGACCTATAGCTGCGTTTTGTAAAAAACGCGGCTATAGAACCGCTTTGGGCTGAGTTTAAGCAGCTATAGGTATAGTTTTAGCTACATTTTTAAAACGCAACTAAAGCCTCCTACAGTTGCCTTTTTGAAACGCAACTATAGGTCTTTTTTAAAACGAAAAAAACAAAAATTCTTGGATTTTTTTTCCCCCAAAAAATTTAAAATTCAAACTAAAAAGATTGAAATTAAACACAAACCCAAAAAATTCAAAATCAAACACAAATTCAGAAAATTCAAAATCAAACACAAACCCAGAAAATTCAAAATCAAATACAACATATTGAAAATACAAACACAACGTGCTCCAAAATATAAGAATGCAAACCCATGAATCTCCTCTCATTCAACAAATCCAACCCAAATCTAACACTAAATCCATTCAACACAAAAGCTAGCACAAGCTCAGAAAAACAAAAGAACAAGCTGAAGAACACAAACTCATTTAAACATAAGCACAATATCAACAACACAATAGCACAAATTCAAGTACAGATCCAAAAAATTTAAAATCAAAACTCAAATCCAAATCAAGACATAGACACAAATATTGCTAAAATATCCACTTCATTCAAAATTTGCAGCATTTCCTCCATTTTCTTACTAACTAAACATAAAATAACCAAAAAAAAAAAATTGGATCTACAGACAAGAAAACACAAAAAAGAAAAAAGAGAGATAAGGGAAGGAAAAGAGGAATGGGAAGGGCTAACCGGTGTGGATGGCGGAGTGGATGGCGTTGGCGTGGATAGAGATGGCATCAGTGTGCTTGAGATGAAGGAAAAAAAAAAAAAAAAAAGAAGAAGAAGAAGCTGAGGGGCGTGACTTGCAAAAGAAAGAAACTAAGGAAAGCTATATTTGAACGAGCAAAATGGAAAAGATGAGAGTGGGGGTAGGTGGGAAAGTGGACATGACATTCAGTCCTTTATTTTTTTTTAATTATGTGTTACCTATAGCCACGTTTTTAAAAACGCGGCTATAGGTCCTCCTTAAAAAGTATCTTAAGCCATCCTTGTTTTTATCATGTGTTACCAATAGCCAAATATTTTTTTTTTTTTAAATTTTAAAAAGGACGACCTATAGCCGCGTTTTCTAAAACGCAGCTATAGGTAATACACAAACAGGATGGCCTATATATATTTTGTGTGAGTTACCTATAGCCATGTTTTTAAAAATGTGGCTATAGGTTCTTCTTAAAAAAAATTATTCACATATAAGTCATCCTTAAATAATAATAATAATAATAATAATAATAATAATTCTGCTGGACCTATAGCCGTGTTGTTTAAAAACACAGCTATAGCTAACCTATAGTTGCGTTTAAAACACAGCTATAGGTCCAGCCAAATAATTTTTTTTTAAAGGGGGACCTATCGTAACTAACTTGTAGCTGCGTTTTAAAATGCAGCTATAGGTCCCCCTTTAAAAAAAAAAATTATTCGGCTGGACCTATATCTGCATTTTCTGAACGCGACTATAGAATTAACCTATAGTGGCGTTCCGTAACATCTATAGCGGCATTTCCATGTAATTTTTTTTAAAGTTTGATCAGCCTAAAACCTATAGTGGCGTTTGGTAGCACCTATAGTGGCGTTTTCAATGAAACTCAAGTTTCCACAAACTCGAGTTCCATGCAATTTTTTTTAAAGTTTGATCAGCCCAAAACTTATAGCAACGTTCGGTAACACCTATAGCGGCGTTCTCATGCAAATTTTTTTTTTTAGTTTGATCAGCCCAAAACCTATAGTGGCATTCAGTAACACCTATAGCGGTGTTTTCAATGGAACTCAAGTTCCATGCAATTATTTTTTTTTTAAGTTTGATCAAGCATAACTCAATTTTAAACCAATCAAGTTCTTCATTGAAACTCGATTTTGAGCAAATCAAGTTTCAAAAGAGGGGCATATTGCCAAATTTTTTTTTTTAAATGAGGGTAAAATGCTAGGATCCCCTATTTAAGTCTATAGCCGTGTTTCTTTGAAACATGGCTATAGATCAGCTATAATTGCGTTTTTTATAAACGTGGCTAAAAAAACATGGCTATAGCCCGTGTTTTTTGTAGTGATTCTCTATTAGCAAATGAGGTAGGGTTGTTTATGCAAACCTATATGATTTCTAACCAGGTTTTTCTTTCTTTCTTTCTTTTTATTTTTTTTATTTTTTTATTTTTTTTATAGGCATCATTTATCCTTTTAAAATATAATAGTTTAAGAACACTATAGCTCAAGGGCTTCTTCTCCCTTCAAGAAAGGGCACGTCTAACTTATCAATAAGAAAAAAAAAAATTAATTACTATTCCAATACTATTCTAATCCTATATTTGTAGTTAAATAGTGTTTTCCACATGCCTTCAACGTGCAAAAAAACTAGTAATTATTTATAAAAATAAAAAAAATCATTAGTGTTTGGAGTGAAATAAAAGTTGATTTTTGTTTCCCATAAAAATATAAATATATAAAAAATTTGATTTTTGTGATAGGTTTTTACTTCCAGATTTTGATGATATTTAGTGATCACCCTTTGTCCATCGTGACAAAAAAGAGTGATAATGTAGGGAGAGTAGGATACAGTAGGCGTAAATACTTTTTTTTTTTTTTTTTTTGTATTTAGCTAAAGAGAGACTTAGCTTAGCCAATTGTGGGCGTAAATACATGTTTTTTATTTACTTTGGTTTATTTGCTATTTAAGTAACTTTTACATTATGTATGGAGTTTAGAGTTTAGATTCTCCACCCATTTAAGTAACTTTTACATTATGTATGGGGTTTAGAGTTTACATTATCTATATTTGCTATTGAGCTAAATTATTATATTTTAATTATTATAAATTTCATTTTCACATGCCTATGTTGAATTGAATATTCTATTATATATAATATGTGCTTTTTGTAAGAAATTTAGAGCTAAAACTGATATTATTTGTCATTATATTCCACATGGAATGCATAACTTTTTTGTTGTTACTTAAAAAAAGAAAGTATAGAGCTTATAAAGTTAGTTGTTTTATTTCATTCTATTGTTTTTACAAGATCGATTGAGTTTGATAAGTATTCCTTCTATGGTTTAACGTTCATTAGTTTCCTTGCCTATGTTATTCTAAAAATAATAATAATAAAGTGCCATTGCCTACATGTTTAACGGAATAATGATGTATCTCCCTTTGTCCATTATGACAAAAAAAGTGTGATAGTGTAGGCGTAAATACTTTTTTTGGATGTATTTAGCTAAAGAGAGTTTTTGTTTTTGTTTTTGTTTTTGTTTTTTGTTTTTTGTTTTTAGCTTAGCCTATTACATATATGTTTTTTATTTACTTTGATATATATGTTGTTTGAGTAGCTTTTACGTTATGTATGGAGTTTAGAGTTCAGATTCTGTAACCATTTATTTTGATTTCATTGAGCTAAATTATTATATTTTAAATACTAATTTAATTTGTATATCGTTATAAATTTTGGCATTTGTGAACAACAACAAATTGAATGTTTATTTAATGATATTATATACTACAAGAAATTCCAAAACTTCTTTTTACATGGTGAATGAAATGATGAAATTTATTATGTATGAACAGATTTGAAATGTTTATGTATTAATACTTGAACTGGTATTATCCATTTATGTATGAATTGTTAGGTTTTGTGGACCCTAGTTGTGATCAATTCGGATTATTACCCAACCCAAAATAATATTGTTACGGTTTTTAATGGAAGATTTTCTGAGGCTTAGTCTTGTGCACAAGATATAAAACTGTTGTTTTAAAGATTAGGGTTTTATGTTTTTTTTTTTAAAAGAGAAAACTGCACTGCCGCATCTTGTATTTTTTCCTTGAGAATAGTGAAATCTCTATAACTCCGTGGACGTAATCAAATTGTCAAATTACATAAATATTGTCTTGTGTGATTCTTTTTCTTTGGTGCATATTTTTCTCTATTTTTGCATCTCACATATTTTAGAATTTCTTGTATATTCCATTCAACTGGTAGTAGAACCTAGGGTTAAGTTTGAGTGGGAGCAATGGCAGAGGAAATAACGATAGGTTTCTGGAATAGAAAAATTCAATGGCATAGATTTTGGATTTTAGAGGATGCAAATCAAAGACTACCTCCTTGGGAAGAAGTTGCATTCCCCGCTTTTGGGGAAGAAACTTGCAACTATGAAAGTTGATGAATGGACTCTTCTTAACAGATAGGCACTAAGAGTTATCAAATTAACTTTGTCAAGGCTTGTTGCACACAATGTTGTGAAAAAAAAAAGACTACAGTAAATCTGATGAAGGCTTTTTCTAGTATGTATGAAAGTCATCAACAAACAACAAGGTGCATCTGATGAAGAAATTATTCCATTTGAAGATGGTAGAAAATGCATTAGTAGCACAACATCTGAATGAATTTAACATCATCACAAATTAACTGTCTTTCATAGAAATTGATTTTGATGATGAAATCTATGCACCATTCATTTTGGCTTCCTTGCCAAACAGTTGGGAGGTTATGAAAATGGTAGTAAGCAATTCTATTGGAAAAGAAAAACTAAAGTACAATGATATACAATATCTAGTTCTAGCTAAGGAGATTTGCAGAAGAGATGCAGGTGAAACTTCAAGATCTAGTTCTACCCTAAACCTTTAGATAAGAGGTAGAGGTAATGACAGAAATTCAAATTGGGGCATATCAAAATCCAGAAATTCCTTTCGAAATAGAAGTAAATCTAGATCAGGTCAACAAGTATAATGTTGGAACTGTGGCAAAGCTAGCCCCTTTAGGAGGCACTGCAAAAGTCATAAGAAGAAGAATGAAGATGATTCTACTAATGTTGTAACAAAAGAGGTACAGGATGCACTACTTCTTGCAGTAGATAGTCCACTTAATGATTGGGTTTTGGACTTAGGAGCTTCATTTCATACCACTCCACACCAAGAAATCATACAGAACTATGTTGAAAGTGATTTTGGTAAAGTGTATTTGGCTAATGGAGAAGCATTGGATGTTGTGGGTATGGGAGATGTTCGGATTCTACTGCCCAATGGGTCCGTCTGGTTACTGTAAAAGGTTCAACATATTCCTAACCTAAAGTGGAATCTGATTTCTGTAGGACAACTTGATGATGAAGGGCTTGCAATTCTATTTGTTGGTGGTACCTGGAAGGTTACAAAGGGAGCCATGGTTTTGGCTCGTGGAAAAAAAAAAAAAAAAACTGGTAATTGTATCAATTTAAATAATTACTTATCATTAATAAATAATATTATTTTTCAAAATTTACCCCCCAAAATATTGGCTATAAATTTTAAATTGATCCCAAAGGTTCCTTATCTAGTATTGCTTTTTAATTGGTATTTAAATTTTTTTTTTTTAATTTGTAATGCTTTTCAAAAACAAAATCCAAAATATAAAAAATTTTCAAATTTTTTTTTCAATTAAAAAAATCTTTTTGACTAGGGGCATTGGGCCCTTAAGTCATCTCAATTCATTTTCCAAAAAATAAATCACTAGACTAAGGGCATTGGCCTTCCTGGTAACCTTTTTCTAAAAACTTTTTTATTCGTTTAAAAACTCCAAGATTTTTCCAAAGCCTTTCTTTCAAAGACTCCAAAATTTTTTTCAAAAGCCTTCTTTTCAAGTGAATACAAGAAGATCCATTTGACAAAACTTTTTTCAAATCATGATAATTAATTGTTCTACCAATCAATTTGTTCCAAAGTGGGATTTAACTTCATTTAATCCATGTAAAATATTTAGAATATGAGAAGAAAATTTCCTAAATGGCAATCAAAGAAATCCATCTATTCATTCAAAATTCTCAAACCATATACACTCAATCCAGATCTCAAAAAATATTGTCACATCATTGAAGCATTTTTACTTCTATTTTAAGAATAATTTATTAAAAGAGTTTAAGTTACTGTGCTTACAAGAAAGCATCACTAGGGATAGAAGGCCACCTTTAGTAAGCTACATTATTCCTTGACACCCATCTATATATATCTAAACGCTGAAGCGTAGCATTTATTGTTGTTACACTCCGGTTAAGCCACGTCATCAACTATATCACCTTTTTTTTCCTTCATTTTTTAAACAATATTAATATATAAATAAATAGTGCAACTTTACACATTTTATAACTCATTAAATCCAACTCACTATGAACAACCTTACACATTCTTTAACTCATTAAATCAAACTCACCATTAATTTTTGCCTTCTTTCAATTCTCAATTCTCATCTCTCATTTTCCCCTTCAAAACCATTTCGCTCTTTTGAAGTTCAAACCCTTCAATTGCCACTCCTATGATTAAGTATGTTATTTTTTACACTATAAATTTCCAATTGCTCTCTTTACCTCCACCTTCACAAAAGTTGCCAAAGTGGCATCAAATTTGGAAAGTCCCTTTGAGGTGTGTTCTTTCCCTTCTTATTTTTTCTTTTGCCCCAACTTCGGTTTTTCCATTTGATTTCTAAAGTTTGTAGATGATATGCTTTTTTGTGGGTTGCTGACAATGTGATCGCTTTGGAGCTATGAGTGGCTAGGATTGGTTTGTCGATTATTAGAAGGGTTTTCAAGAATTAGAAATCTCTACAACAACTTCTTACTTTATATTCATGTTATAAAATTTTTATTTTATATATATTTTTTTTACCCATTCAATTTGTTTATCTTTGATATTTCAGTTTTCTTACATTTGAAATTTGTTTAACTCTATGTAAAAATTTTAAAAAAATACCAAAGTTTAATGTATTTACCTTTGTTAGTTTTGAAACAATAATAGAGAATACATTGTAATTACACTTCAATTACTTCTTTCATATTTTTTTAACTCAATGGTTCTTTTTTGTTGTGGGACTTTTCTCAATTTCTATTTGGCTTCGACAAATATTATGTTTAGCTCACTTTTTCTTATTATGTGCAACACATAATAATTTGATCTTGCAATCCAATAGATAATAAAAAATTTACCTCAAAAGTTTCGTCACAAGGAAATAGAAAATCTCAAAACATGATTAGGGGTTTAATTTTTATCTAATTTTGATAATGCTAAATGTGGAATTTGGTTCTTGCAGGGTTTAGGATCACTTACTTAGATACATGAGAGTTTGACAATGAAAGTTTTTTGAGCGGTCAGAGACATTTTTAAGGAACTTTAAGGGAAGAATTTTTTTTTTTTTTTTCAATTCTTCCATTATTATATATAGTATAGATATGTGTAGACATTGTTTTTTGTTTTTTATTCTTAATTGATTTTATAATTTAGTTATTAAAAAAACCCAAAATAATAGAACGGAAATGGATAATACTTTTAAAAATAGTAAGGTTTTGTAATATGGTATAATGTATAATTTATTCTCTAAAACTTATTAAAAATAATTTGTTCTATTATTTTGGGTTTTTTTAATAGAACGGAAATAATTATATATTCCCGCACATCGCGTGGGTCTGCGACTAGTTACAATAATTATCCATTACTAGCCAACTTAGGCAAAAATGGTTAAATACCACCATTTTGCAAAATATTTTGCAATATACTACCTTTTTGAAACTCGAGTTTGCTATGTAACTTAAGTTCCATAAACTCGAGTTCTTGAAAAAATAACCTTTAAATTAATTTGCTGGAAAATTTTTTATGAAACTCAAGTTCATAGAACTCGAGTACCATGGAAAACTCGAGTTTCCCAAACTCGAATACCCAAAAAGTGTAGATTCCTACATATTTTCAAAATAGTGGTAAATTGATATATATTTCAGTAAACAATGTTATTGTGTCATTTTGGCCTAGATGGTGTAGCAATATACTCTTGCACCATTAAATTCCTCAAGTGGCTAGTATTGTGGCGCATATATTAATGGATTTCTTGGGTGATACCAATGTGGGTTCGACTATTGATGTGTTTGTTTACCAGCACAAGATTATTGAGACGAAACTGTTTTTGATCAAAATGAAACTTATTCTTGCTATGGCTTAGTTCTTTGAGTTCTTTTACTCACTTAAATTTAGCTGTTGTAAGCAGCATTCAAGGTTGATTTAGGAGCCATTTCATGTCTGTTACTTTGGGAATGCATCCGTGTGAGTTTTGATGATAACTTATTTGCATTCAGAGGAATGGTTTTATAATTTGAAAATTTGTATATTATATCATATATTGTTTGGTTAAATGAGAAGTTGAGAAAGCTACTACTTTTCTCATAAGTTACATAAACAGTAAATGGGAGCACAAGCTAGCTTCAATTCTTAGTAAATACCTGTGATGGAACTGGAAGTGCCCAAAAAACTTAATATCTAACATTGCTTTCAAATATTTGTGTTTCTTTTTAATGATCAAGAGTTTGATTGCATTTCAATTTGTACTGGCAAGGAGGACTCAAGTTCAAGGTGATCTAGAGAGTCATAAGTGCTACTGAATTCCCACCTCGAAGAGCAATCATTTACATCCGTTGTGTCTTGAGCTGTATCTAATGTGCCTGCCAGAGTTGTGCCTCTTCCCGGGTTTCTAATATAAAACTCTCTAACCATTTTAATTGCTTCCTTCCAAGCTCTCTCTTCGTCAGGAGTTGCATTTCCTTCAGTAGCATCTTGATGTTGCTCACGACTTTTGGTTAAGAAAATTAGGGATAGAAATAGACAGATGGTTGAAGTGGCAAAAGATATTAGATAGAGAACCCCGAAGCTTTGGAGGCCCAAGCTTTCAGGTTCGCTGGAAGTTGTGTTGGTTGAGCATTCATGTGAGGGAGTCAACCATTCATCCTCAAGAAACTTTGTCTCTCCTTTCTCTGATAGCTGTAAAATTGCTTTAGAAAAATCCCTTGCAATTGGCGAGCCTTTCGGGAAGACCTAGGTGGGAAGCAAAATAAGTTATCTATTGTATTCTTTAGAAGTAGAAACAGGTTAATTTCTAACAATCCAAAAAACATGGAAAAGTAAAAAAGTTTTAGTTTTGATATCTTATTGGCTCTATTAGAAACTATAATCATATATGTATGGAACACTCACAGAACCACATAAAAAGTTATTAAGTGGTGTAGAATTAAGGAATCTTGTGTAGGTGTGTATATATATTATAGTGTGTGACTGTGTATGTGCTTGACAAAAAACTTAGGACTCGTTTGATAATATTGTTCTAGTAACGTTGTTTAAGTGTTATGAAAATATGTGTAGGTGAAAAAATATTGTGAAAATACATGTTGTATTGTTTAAACAACAAAAACTGTTGTTCAAACAACATTACCAGCCAGACCCTTATAGTACAGTTGTTTTAAGATGGTCAAACAGAGGTCTCATTAAATTAATAAAGTCTAGACTCTGGCATAATGTTTGAGTTACTACTCACAAAGCCCAATCCTCCAAATCTGTTGGTGCGTATGGTAGCAGTGTAACCCTTGCAATACTTATTGAGGAAAACTTTCTCATATGGTAGTTCAAGAAAGGCAGCAACTATGTTGTTGCTTCTGAATTCCCCCGGATATTGGTCTTCACTGCTGACGTTCACAATATTTTCTGGCTTAAATTTAATCACATTCTCCAAATAATTCCTAACAAATGAGTCGCCATCGCAACCAATTTTCAAGTTGTTTGCCTTTAAAAACTCAATGTTTGTGACATTTGGTCGCAGTTTTTGAACAGTGAGCATAGAAGATAGACTAGCAGTGTAGCTTGAGGTTAGGATCAAT
Organism: Castanopsis chinensis; assembly: GCA_032878915.1. NCBI lineage: Eukaryota > Viridiplantae > Streptophyta > Magnoliopsida > Fagales > Fagaceae > Castanopsis > Castanopsis chinensis. The sequence goes on from JAVQMG010000130.1 coordinate 10,721,986, forward strand.
ACGATAAACAGCCACACTGCAATCACCAAACGTGTGAAGTTGTTATTGATTTTTTCCCCTGCAACACAAAACAACGTGGTATGAGTGCTTTCTACTCATATGTAAAGCATTGTTTCCATTCAATAGCTCTCTAATTATATTTTACTTCTCTGGTGATTAACATGTTAATAAATAAGCAGGAGCTGGCAGAATACTATAATTAAATTCAGCCAATTTAGGAATGCACTTTCCTTTTTTTTTTAAGAAATTTAAGGGTGAAATTTTATTATTGAAATTATCTAGACTTAAAACACGCACACAAAATCCACTTCCCACACTAGGGTGGCATTCCATTATTTGAGCTGCTATAAGGAAACAAATTTTCCAATGTTCTACTGACCAGTACACATAGTCAGACTTCTCACTGCTTAAAGCAATAAAATTAGTACTTACTATGTGCAAAGAACAAGGACGAGAAGGTAAACCAAAATGCAGTGCTAATTTGATTCTTCCATGGGCCACTAAATTCTGGATTGGATTGGCGTTCCAAGAACCAAACAATGAGCATTGTGTATATCATGATAGCAACAGTCACCAACCACATGTCCCTGGTGAAAGGCTTCGTAAACATCAGTGGTGATCCTTCAGGTTTTGTTGGAACAATCATGGCCAAACCTGACTCAGCATATGGAAGGGTAAAATCCACATATTGCAACCGATCGGCTAGTATAGTCATGTCACCAATGACAGCATCATAAGTCTTTTGTTGCATTCGGACCGACATGACGAGGATAGACCTTAATTAGAATTATATAATTTTAACCAAATAAAATAGTTAAAAGCACAACCAAAAAAAAAAAAACTTATTAGTTACTTTCTACAGTTTTATTTGAATTATTTGATCTATGGTCTCTCTAAGGTTAATCATCTACTGGCTGAAGTGATCTATTAAGTTTTTCCTTTTATTGGTGTTTTTGTGTGTGTGGGGGGGTGGGGGGATGGCACATCATCAGATAGATTTCCAAAAAGCACGTGTGGATGGTATATGATAGTTTTAGAATTTATTAGGGTTGCCTGTTTATCTTAGAAACAATACATAAAATGTGCACATTGTAGAGCATTCACCAAATATTACCCTATTACCATATTATAAACAAGGACTTTTCAATGAATAAAAGACTGAAGTGTTACCTTATTATAGACATGATGAACAAGGTCATCGTAGGTGCCATTATAGGCCTCAAATTTGTAAGGCAAATCATATCCTAATAGTTCTAACGCCTTTTTGAATATTTGAATGCAGAAACCATCATAATAGTTGTTATTGAGGTCGACCTTCACAAACTTATCAAATGTTGTTCTGCCTGGAACTCCAATTTTCAATGGCTTTGCAGCAGTAGGCATTTCCCAACCTTTTGGAGTTTGATTTAAGTTCCCTGGCCAAATTACTGGACCAACCAAAGTATTTGTGGTATCATTAATATTTCCACTTCCATTTCTCTCTTCAATTTTTTCTTTTAAAGGGCTCACAGAGAACCCAAAGCTTGGTGTCCAGAAGTCTATTTCTTTGTATCTCTTCCCAACCACGTTTACAATCCTCAAAACAGGAGGTTCTGATAACTGGCTTTCATCAAAATATATTTTGCCACTCATACCAGAGAAATTGCTTGATAACATATTGTGTAGCAACATCTCTGGGCTACTAGTGTTACTAGACATTCTTTCTATTGCTTGTATAACAATTCCAATGCTATCATATGCTCGCAGAGCAAAAAATCCAGGTTCGGAATTATCTTCCTCTGGATATTCAGTTCTGAAAATTTTCTGGAATTGCGCACGAAAATCTTGGTACTTTGAGCTGCCTTCAATATAGTGGGTTTTGATTCCTAAAGCGCCTTCCATAGAGGAAATAACCGAATTGCTAACAGAGCCCAACAAACTTGTAATGGTATTTGGAATTATCCAAGCTGATTCTGCTTTTACAAGTCCTGTCTCCTTAGCTTGTTTGAACAAGTGAATCACCATTTCTAGTGATGAATCAAGAACAATAAAAACCCGAGATTGTGTTTTCAGAAGCTTAACCATCTCTTCATGAACAAACCCTTCTGGATCAGGCAAAGAAGAAAATGGTGGAAGGACCAAACGGTACTCAATCTCTGAACCAACATTTTGAAGAGACTCAGATAAGAGTGATAGCTTCCCAGAATCACCACCATATGCTTCATCTTCATAAATCACTACGACCCTTTGCCAATTGTATCCATGAACAATATCTGCAATGCATTTTATTTGTTCCGAACCATTTGTAGCCATTTGTATCAAGAAAGGCCAGCGAAGTGGCATTAGTGGTGGGGTGATGTCTGGTGCTGCAAATGAAATAACCGGAACATGAGCTTGGCCTCCAAGATCGGCTATTAGAGCTGCTTCATGCCATGCATGCATGCCAATAATTACTTTCACCTTTTTTTCTCTAATCATCTCTTCTGCTGCAACCAAAATTTAGATATTATATCAAGTATCGACGTAATTATATAAAAACTATCTTGAAGTGTATGATATGGAAGGACTCAAGGAAGTGGGCTCGTGTGTTAAAAGTTTGTCCCATGTTATAGTTAATTATATGGTAGTTATATGGTTCGGTCTAACCGCATATCCACAACAAAGACCTTTAGTTACATTTTTACTATGCTCAACTATTTACAATGATATTTATAAGAGTTAGGGATAGCCCTGGTTGAGCCTATAATATATTTGGGCATCTTAGACCGTTACATAGGTTGAACCAAAGGTAAAAATGCTTGATGCCTTGAGTTTGGAATGTAAACTTGTGAAGGTTCATTAAAGAAGTATTGAAACTGTCAATGAATGATTGGATTGGATGAAGGATAAACGAAGCATAACGTGGAATAAATTCGTGTGTGAGTTGGCGAATTTCACGTTGAACCCAAAAAGAAGAGATGCATCAATTTGAGTGATTTAAGAGACTCATATAGGAAAATAGACCTAAAATCAAATTATATGCAAAAAAGGGAATTGGGTGTACCTGGTTGGATGAGCAAGTCAACCCTAATCAACTTGTTATCTACAATGGTTAAGGTCAAAGTCAACGCGGTTAAAGATTTTGGATAGGTTTAATTGGTTGGATTTGGTTTGAATCTGCAACCGAATAAGGATTCGGTTCGAGTTTCATACTAGACTGTTATAATTGAGTTAACTCAAAAGAATGTATGTTATTGAGTATTGACATAGAAAATGATGTGGCATTGACATTGCAGGTGATGTTTAAATGTGGACATGGTAGATGATGTGGTAATGGTGTGGCAAAGACTATTGATGTGGCATCCCCTCTAGCATCGATGCTAATGTGACATGTTAATGACCAAGAATGTGACATGTTACAAGGTGACATCTCGGATGATATCATAGATCTGAGCCGGTATGTGTAGTGCGTGGCAAGTGGGTAGGTGCAAAGGATTAGATCTGAGCCGGTTTGCATCGTTTTTTAAATTGACTTTAGGTCTTTGATTGATAGTTAAGAGGCGGAGATCTTAGCTTGCAGGAAAGTTATGGAATTTGTTGTTGATGTTGGGTTCTATAAGCTAGTTGTTGAGGGAGATAATGTCAATGTTATGAGGGCAATTTCTTTCCCAGCTCCTAATTTTTCTTTGCTTGGAAATGTGATTGAAGATGTTCAGTGCCTTGTCCGTGGGCTACACTGGGTTTCTGTCAAATGTGTTAGGAGAAGTGGAAATAAAGTGGCACATGCTTTGCTTGCCATGCGATAGGAATATCATAGATGAAATGTAAAGGATAGAGGACACACCCCCACCATCTGTGGAAGCTTTGTACCAGGATTCTATTACTTTGCTTAATTGAATGAATGAATATTTCAATTTTAAAAAAAAAAAAAAAAATCACCGCACATCCTTGGTGCGATGGTCACTCCACAAGTATAAGTGCTTATAGAGTGTGGGTGGCAAGGGCCAGTGTTCAAGTCTCCAAGAAAGAGTTTCACACACATATACACTTAAATTGGGCTAGAATAAAATTTCTATTTTGTATTAAAAAAAAAAAAAAAAAAAGAGATGTCCTATATAACTATTGGATGAAGTTATTTATTATTGATTTTTAAATCTTAAAAGGAAACTTCAAACTTACTATCAACAATTAATGACTTAATTTGTTTTATCATATAGAGGTGAAATTGAGGACAGAGCTATATTAAGACTATGGGGTGCCTACCCCCCCCCCCCTTCCCTCCAATAATATCTAATAATTTATGTTTTTTTTTTCAAAATTAATATTTCTTTTTTAAGTTTTTGGCGTCCCAAATAAAAGAATTGCGCCCCTAAATTTATAATGAATTTTTTTCAAAAAAACAAAACTATACAAGATTAGAAATAAATTATACAACGTTTATAAAATTCCAATCAAATTCGTTAGTGTTATGAAAATACTTCATAAAACTCCAATACATATTGTTATATATGTTAGGGTCATATTTTTGTATGTTGGCTTAATTTGACTTAAAATGCACTTTTTATGTATCTGAGTAAGTTTAATTCTGATCAATTATGAAAAAGTGGAAAATATTTAAGATACAAGAAACTGCTCAAGAAAAAGTGTTAGGACATATGTGATTGGTTATTAGAAATATATGTCAACATTTTATGTAATTGGCTAATCTTTTGACAAAACGCACTTTACTTGTATTTAGGTAGATCTAAGATGTTTTTAAAACTTCAAGAAACAAGGCTTCAAGATCAAGTGTTAAAGTCATACAAGTCTGTCTAAGAAATAAGTTGAAGAAGTGTTTGTCATTAAAGCTCGACAGCTAACATCTATCGAGACCTGTAAAGTTGTTGTAGCACGTCGCTAGACAATAGCTCAACAGATAGGCATCTGTCAAGGTTTATGAAAAACAGAATTTCAAATCTGTTTTAACTCCAATCCATGATTATGTATTTGGGCTTTCTTTTCACACAATCCTAAACATATATAAGGATTATTTTAAGGGCCGTATCAAGTTACACAGCTGAGAGCTAAATTGCACAAGAGCATAATTCCATAAGTGTGACCGGAAACCTAGTTTTGCCCTAGCTCTTGAAGAAGTTGTTGTGTTTGTACACTATAGGGTTTTGTGACCAAGCAACTTCACGATCTTCATCTGTTAAAGAGAAAAAGAACTTTGCAGCCAACATCTTCCTCAAGTTGGTGATTGAAGTCGCATATGGGGATCTACACAATTAGTTAGTCACATATTGGGAGCCGTGCATTACAAGAAGAGATTGTCATTATAGAACAAGTCCAATTGGGTATTGGAATAAGGGTTCAATTGTAGATTGGTATAAGGTACTAGGATTCCTTTACTTGTAACCTCTTGTTTTTATAATAGTAGATTCTTGGGAGTGGTGACCTTAAAATCACCCATCCCCATTCTAAACAAATCATCGTGTTAAATTTAATTTCCGCTACATTTATTTTATTGGTGATTTCTTTGTGCTACCACGCGTTTGCATGTTAAATTGATTAATTAATTAAATTTCGCTAATTAACCAATTAATCCATCACAAGGGGTCAATACGTTTTTGGCCTATCAATTGGTATCAAAGCAGACACACTCTAATTAGAGTTAATCTTTGTGTGTGATCCATTAACCCGTGTTTGTCATGGATAGAAGACAATCTATGATTATACCTCCTTTATTTGATGGTACTAACTATGCATACTAGAAGGTACACACGAGAGCTTTTTTGCAATCTCTAAATGAGAAGGTGTGGTAAGCTGTAGAAATTGGCTGGACCAAGCCAAATGAAGCGCCGACTAATTGGGATGACGCTAAGATCAAGGTAGCAAACTTTAACAACAGGGCATTGAATGCCTTATTTAGTGCAATCACTAATAAGGAATTCAAGAAGATATCCTCCACTGAAACTGCAAAGGAAGCATGGACTATCCTCCAAACAACCTATGAGAGAACAAAGGTTATCAAAGATTCAAAGCTACAGACGCTCACTACAAGTTTCAAAGAAATTAAGATGGATGAGGATGAGTCGTATGATGAATTCTATGCCAAGCTCAAGGACATAGCGAACTCTGCTTTTAATCTTGGAAAAACCATTCCAAAACCCAAGATTATGAGAAAGGTGCTCAGGTCTCTGCCCGAAAGATTCCATACCAAGATCACTGCAATTGAGGAATTAAAGGATATTGATAAAATTCCTTTGACAGAGCTAGTCAGAAATCTACAGACCTATAAGTTGGGTTTGTCTAGGATCAGGAAGTCTAGCAAGAGCAAGAGCATGAGCATGACACTGAAGGCCAAGAATAGTGAGACGAAAGAGTCTTCAGACGATGAAGATTCTAAAATGAAGTCCTACGTCACCAGGCAATTCAAGAAATTCATTAAGAATGCCAATGGGAAGGGCTTTGACAAGGACCGTAGGCAATCTAGTTCTTCTCAGTTCAAGGAAACCGTAGACAATCCAATTCTTCTCAGTTCAAAGGGACCGTAGGCAATCCAGTTCTTCTCAGTTTAAAGGCCAAGACAAAGGGAAGAAGGATGCTAGGAATGGTGGTCAGTACACTGTTCCTACATGACTTAAATGCTTGGGGTGCCAAGGTTTCGGACACATGAAATAGGAGTGCCCTACATATCTCAAGACTATTGGGAAAAGCAAGACACTTGTTGCTACATTGAGCGACACCGAGCCTGAAGATGATTCCAACAATGAGGATGACGAAATCTTGATGCCTTCATTGCCACAGTCAATCCTACTAAGGAAATTGTTAAAGATGTGGATGAAGAAGAGAAATTGGTGAAATCCAAGTTTGAGAAGATGGATGAACAAGATGACATCCATATAGCCCATGCAAAGTTATACAAGGTCTCAGAAAAGCATGAGAAATTGTATAAGTTGACCAACAAGAAGCTCAATGATGTGGAACTTGAGCGTGAAAAGTTTTCCACAAAGATTGATGAAGCCAATCAAACTATTGGAGCACTGAGGATTGAGAATAACTTCTTGGCTAAGAAAATAAAGAAGCTTGAGGTAGAACTGTTCCAAGTTAGAGCTCAACTGGAAAGGACTTCAAGCCTTAAGCTCGATGAAATACTCAGTCTTCAGATTTCTGCTTCCAATCGAACCGGTTTAGGGTATGATCTCTCTTTTTCTAATATTACTTCTTCTAGTACTGCTGTTTTTGTTCCTCATAGTAATAATGTTGAAATTGAAAATACTAATATCAAAACTGAATTAGCTAGTAAGAACATAAATAAGGGTAAATCTATCTTAGGAGCACCTTCTAAGCAGGATAAGAAAGAAGTTAAAAACCCTAGGGCTAAAAAGGCTAACTCTCAAAAGCCAAAACAGAAGAAGCAGCATCTCTATCATCACTGTAGAGCAGCTAGTCATACTCGACACAATTGGTATAAGTGGTTAGCCACTCAAAATAGCAACAACATGATGGCGTCGGGAAACCAGAATCAGTTTCCATCCTCCTTTGCTCTTCTTGGAGATCTTCTCAAAGCCCTCATGTTCCTTTCAAACTTGAACGGTTTCAATTCTTCCCCCTCACCACCGATTCAAGGGCTTGCGAAAAGGAAAGGTTCTTCCAAAGTATGGAAGGAAAAGGGTTCCAAGTGATTTAGTTACTTTCTCTCTCTTTCTCCCCTTCTTGTTTTTGGTTTTGCATTACTTGTGTGTTTTACTTTACTGTTTTGAGTCAGTCTAGTTTTATGCATTGCTTTGTTTTGTTTTACATGTTTTTATCTTTTAGTTTTCAGTTTTATTTATTTTGTTTTTTTGATATAAAAGAATATAAAAAATTCAAAAATTCAAAAAATGCAAAAACAGTGTGTGTATGTGTACATTAGTACTTGTGTACCTTGGATGGCCATTGAAACAAAATTTTCTAAATTTTGTATCTCTTATAGCTTAGACAAGCATCTTTATGCACAACTAAGCAAGTGAGATTTGTGGTTCTTCGTTTGTGATGAGTAAGGTTAAGTGATCTCTTGTACTTAACACTCGCATCACTCTTTTTAACGGGAAGGACTAAAAAGTCCTAAGAGAAAGGCATAAATAACCATCTCACCATTGTTACCGCCAATCATGACATGACATTTGTATGTTTTGGCATAGCAAAAGTGTAATGTCAATAACATCTGTATGCTTCGGCAGAGCAAAAGTGTAATGTCAAAAAGTTTAACATAATTGGGTGTCTCTTTTCTCTCTTTTATATACCCATGCATGGTATGCTTAATATATATATATATATATATATATATATATATATATATGTACAAAGAAAACAAAAGCAAAAAGAACAAAATACTTTAAAACATGATTGCAAGCGTGTATTCTAAGAGATGTGGGAGTTATAGGATGTACCTCAAATGTGATAATCCCTATCAAATAGTTATGATTGTGTGTGAATTAAAGTAATTTTCTCATATCTCAATCGTCGTAACATAGAGACACTTATGTAATCTTGCAATATTTTCACACACAACACACAATATTCGCTACTACTCTTGATACATGTGTAGGTATAATGTGATTTGGACAGTACAAGGTTTACATGTGTTAATATATACTCACTAAACTGTCTTGACATTTTTTTTAAATATAAAATCTGTTAGACTTGTTTAGTGTGTGTGTGTGTGTGTGTGTGTGTGTGTGTGGGATCAATGTACTTAAAATTGTTGTTGAGAGATGATTTTGAGAACTTAAAATGTTTCTTGGATCCTTGGTTGAGTTGCATGCTTGATTGCATTCATATCTGTGTTTTTTCTCTTCTTGAAAAACTGTTTTTAAGCAATCTCGACAGCTTCTCGATACATCTCGATACCTAGCTTATCTATTGAGCTCTTTAGTTGATTTTTATTGCAATCTCGATACCTCTCGACAGCTAGGTGGATCAATCGGCAAATCTCCTATCCCCACGATAGCTCCTCGATACCTCGTCAATCCATTGTGCTTATGTTGTGGACACCTCTCGACACCTCTATCTGTCGAGAATTACTGAACACATATATATAGGTTTTAGCGCAATTCGATCCTCATTTTCTTGATCTCTCTCTATCTGTTCGCACATGTTCACCTCCCAAATACTCACTTCTCTCTCAAAACCTTCAAACCCACGTGATTTTCAGCCTTTTCTTGCTTCAAATCACTTGTATGATCTCTCTTCCTCTCATTCTTAATCATTTCATGCATTCATATCTAGATTTTGAGTTTTTGAAAATTTTTGGGGTTTTTCATAATTGTTGAGTTTTTGTGAAATTTTTAGGTTGGATTTTGTAGATTTGATCTGAAAACTTCATGCATTGCATCTCATGTGCATTATAACTATATTTTCATGCATTTAGATGTGTGTTATATATGTTAAATTGTCCGTGTGCTGATAGGTTTGGATTGGGTTGAGCCCCTAATAATATTACTATTGCACGTCACTTGTTCATGCATTTTCATGCATACGTCCCTTACCTTCAACATATTTCTGTATATTTGAACTGTTTAGGACTTTTCTGAGTGTTTCTTTCTTCACCCTCATTCTCTAGCTTACGTTAGTGCGTCAATAGCACCGAAACGTAAGTCTGCTCCGTCCCAAAACCCTCTTCGTTCTAGGGCCTCTTCGTCTTCTAATCCTACCCCCTCTTTTGTTCAGTTCCGTGATGAGGATGCCCGAAAGGACTTCTCAAAGAACTTCTCTAAACGAAGTATTCATTCGGAATGCCGAGTTATTTTGTCAGATTTCGCCGACACTAACATTCCCACTGTTTTTCACAATGGGGAATGGGAGTCACTGTGAGATGTCCTGATCACATGTCCTTCCACGCTAATCTAGGAGTTCTACTCCAACATGCATGAAATTGATACTTCAATACCTCTGCTTTCTATGAGCGCCTGCTGATTGGGGCGATCATCAGTTTACACCATGTTTGACCTTTCCTAAATGTCCTAGATTCATGAACATGGTAATGAAGTTTATTTTGCACCCTTTCTCTCACTATAACTCTATCACAGAGCCCTATGCTCGATTTTTGCTTTACCTTCTTGAGGATCTCACAATAGATTTTCCTTCACATTTCATTCTTTCTATCATAGATGTGTATAAGGATACGGTGACCTGTGATAAGCTCATCTTTCGTTCACCTATCACGCGGATTTTATGCCATTTTTCTGTTCATTTTCCCTCGTCCGACCACATCTCCGTTATATGTGCCATTAACTACGCTACCGTTAAATGGAGAGAGGTGCAGCTTTGATCGAGGCAGTTCAGTTCGGCAGCTCTTCCCACTCCTTCAGCTCCATCCACCTCTGCTCCCTCTACTTCAGCGGGAGGTGTGACTTTGGATGCGATCATGGCGCAATTTCAGCGCATGGATACTCACCTTAATACACTTTCTACTGGGTTGAATTAAGTGAACACCCGTGTCGGCCGTATTGCTAGACGGTAGGCTCACCTTGATGGCTTTATGGAGTCTCCCTCTCCTCCTGCCAAGGCATCCAAGGATGATGGTTTCGACGATGATAATGATGAGGATGGAGATGCTAGCTCTTCTAGCTCTGACGAGATGTCTACTTGACACTCTTACCCTTGGCACTCGTGACAAAAAGGGGAAGTAGTTTTGGTTATGAGAGTAGTCATGCTTAGGAGAAGGTTTAGTATATAGGAGATTTTTGTTAGGGGGAGTGCTGATATTAAGGGATGTAGTGAGGATTTTGATGTATCTTCTTTCTTTCTTAGATACATTGTTCTTGCACCTTAGGTCTTATGACCATGTTTACATACATTGTGCTTATCTTTGATATATATGTAATGATGCATGTTTTCTTCACCTATCTCTACATGTGTTGTTTCTTTTCTCTCTTTATACACATGTTTCTTTATTTGTATGAAATCTTTATTTCTACTTCACACAAAGATGCCTTGATGTGTTTTGTTTAAAGTGTTTCAGAAATACAGGTTTTGAAAATCTACTTGTCATATACTCTCTTCTTGCAAAGTTTTTCAAGAGTTTGTGTTAGGATAGATTTTTTTGTATTCAAGAAGTAAGTATGAGTTGAGTGATTTATAACTTCTCTCACATATTCATTTGTTTGTTATGGTTTTATCACAGATTTCCAAATGGGGAGATTGTTAAGACATATGTGATCGGTTGTTAAAAACATATATCAACATTTTATGTAATTGGCTAATCTTTTGACAAAATATATTTTACTTGTATTTAGGTAGATCTAGAATGTTTTTAATACTTCAAGAAACAAGGTTTTAAGATCAAGCGTTAAAACCATGCAAATTTGTCCAAGAAACAAGCTACAAAAGTTCCTGTCATTAAAGCTCGACAGCTAGCATCTATCGAGACCTGTAGAGTTGTTGAAACTCGTGGCTCGACAACAGCTCGACAGATAGGCATTTGTCAAGATTTATAAAAAACAGAATTTCAGATCTATTTTGACTCCAATCCGTGATTATGTGTTTGGGCTTTCTTTTCTCATAACCCTAAACATATATAAGGATTATTTTAAGGGCCGTATCAGATAACACAGCTGAGAGCTAAATTGCATAAGAGTATAATTCCACAAGTGTGACCAGAAACCTAGTTTTGCCCTAGTTCTTGAAGAAGCTGCTATGTTTGTACACCGTAGTGTTTTGTGACCAAGCAACTTCACGATCTTCATCTGTTGAAGAGAAGAAAAAGTTTGCAAACAATATCTTCCTCAAGTTGGTGATTAAAGCCGCGTACTGGGATTTACGCAATTGGTTAGTCACGTACTGAAAGCCGTGCATTACAAGGAAAGATTGTCACTATAGAACAAGTCCAATTAGGTATTAGAGTAAAAGTTCAACTGTAGGTTGGTATAAAGTACTGAGATTCTTTTACTTGTAACTACTTGTTTTGATAATAGTGGATTCTCAGGAGTGGTGACCTTAAAATCACCCAGTAGGGTTTTTTCCTTAGAGGTTTTCTCCATTCTAAACAAATTACCGTGTCAAATTTAATTTCCGCTACATTTAGTTTATTGGTAATTTGTTTATGCTTCCACACGTTTGCATGTTAAATTAATTAATTAATTAAACTTGGCTAATTAATCAATTAATCTATCACAAAGGGGTCAATACGTTTTTGGCCTATCAAAAAGCTTGAGAATTGTTGAATCTGCTACTTCAATAGTAGGCTCCATTGCACTCGACCGATTAAGCTATATTAAACCTTGATACTTTCTTGATACCTTTCGATCTATAGCTATGAGATTTCTGAATTTGGCAGCAGAAATATTTTAGTTTAACCCGGCTGCATTTGTGGGTTTTGACAGGCCACAAACGCGTTGACCCCTTGTGATAATTTAGATTAATTAAATTAGCCCAGTTATTAATTAATCAAATTAACATGCAAATTTACGTGGCAGCACAAACAAATCACCGAAACTAAATTATGCAGCGAAAAAAAAAAAACACGGTGATTTGTTCACGAATGGGGAAAACCCTAAGGCAAAAACCCCACCGGGTGATTTAAGGTCACCACTCCCGAAACTCCACTATTATCACAACGAGCAGTTACAAGTAAGGAATCCCAGTACCTCACCAACCTACAGTTGAACTCTTACCCCAATACCCAATTGGACTCGTTCTGTAGTGACAATTTCTCCAGTTCAATGCACGGCTCCCAGTACGTGACTAACCAATGTGATGCGCGGATCCCAGTACGCGTCTTACTCCTTTGCACGAATCCCAGTACGTGACTCACTCACCAACTTGAGAAAGAAAGAATGTTGGCTGCAAAGTTCTTCAAATCATCAGAGATGAACTAGGGCACGAACTTTTTCTCACAGATCACTTTTTGCATGAAGAGAGAAGATGCAACTTGTATCTTGTGATTTCTGCTTATTCACTTGTGCAGCCCTTTTACGGCCCTTAAAATAATCCTTTTATATGTCTAGGGTTAGGAGAAAAGAAGTCCCAAAGACACACACACGGATTGGACTTGAAACAGACTTGGAATTCTGTTTTCTTTAATTCTCGACAGATAGAGGTGTCGAGAGGTGTCGAGACAGCTGTCGAGGCTCGGGCTAAACAGCTTCTTTAAATCTCGATAGATGTATCTGTCGAGGTTATCTATCGAGCTTTAAAATCTTGCACTTCCTTGCTTGTATCTTGGACAGACTTTGACGGCTTCAACACTTAAACTTGAACCACTGTTTCTTGAAGTGTTTAACCCATCCTAGATCTACCCAATTACAAGTAAAGTGCGTTTTGTCTAAGGATAAGCCAATTACATAAAATAGCGACATATGTTCACAAGTTTGAACAACTACATATGTCCTAACAATCTCCCCCTTTGGCAATCCGTGACAAAACCACAACATACAAATGAAGATATGAGAGAAGTCATAAATCACTCAACTCATATTCACTTGTTACATACAGTAAAATCTATCCTAACACAAACTCTTGAAAAACTTTGCAAGAAGAGAGTTTATGGCAAGAAGACTTTGACAACCTGTATTTCTGAAACACTTATAAACAAAACACATCAAGGCATCTTTGTGTGAAACAGAAATAATAGATTGCATACAAGTAAAGAAACATGTGTATAAAGACAGAAAAGAAACAACACATGAAAGGTAGGTGAAAGAAACATACATCATCATATATAAGAAGAATATAAGTACAATGTATGGTAGAACATGATCAAAGTATCTCTAAAAGATAAGGAAAGAAAAGAAATACATCTGATCATCTCACTACATCCCTCAAAGCACACTCCCCCTAACAAAAATGTCTTATGTCCTATGCTAACACTCCCCCTAAGTATGACTACTCTCATACAAAACTACTCCCCCTTTTTGTCACGAGTGACAAAGGGTAGAGTGTCAAGTAGACATCTCATCCGATGAGTCAGCATCTCCATCATCACCATCGTCGGAAGCATCATCATCATCGCCATCATCATCAGCCTCGGTCTCAGACGACGCATGAGGTGGCGGAGGAGAAGCCTCTGATGCAAAGCCGCCCATGGTCGCCTGTCGCCTAGCGATGCGGCCAACACGGACATTCACCTGATACAACTCAGTGGTGAGTGTATCGAGGCGAGCGTCCATGCGCTGTAACAGCGTCATGACGTCTCCCAGGGTGACCTCGCTCGTAGAAGAAGAGGTAGATGCTCGAGCGGATCTGGAGGTGGTCGGACGGGTGGAAGGAGGTGCAGCATCCGGCTGTCGCGATCTGAACTGTGCCTCGCTACGTTTTACGGTAGCGGCGTCTATGGCAGACATGACATGATAATGATCGGACGTAGGGAAGGGAATGGAAAAACGACCCAAAATCCTCGTGATAGCGGAAGGGAAAATGAGCTTATCACGGGTGGCCGTATCTCTATAGACATCGATAATAGAAAAGATGAAGTGAGAAGGAAAGTCTATAGAGAGATCCTCAAGGAGGGACAACAAGAACCGAGCACGAGGCTCTGTGATCGAGTTGTAGTGAGACAGTGGGTGCAAAACAAAGGTCATCACCATGTTAAGAAATCTAGGACCTTTAGCAAAAGGTCGACATGGTGTGTACATGTGATCTCCCCAAAGGGTAGGACGTTCACAGAACGCCGAGATCATCTCGTCTTTGGACACAGTCCAGAGACGCTCACAACTAGGGTAATCGGGATGATCCACCCTAGGGACATGGAGTACCTCAGAGACAAGCTCTGGGGTGACACAGAAGCGCGTACCTCGAACGCTAGAGAAGAAGGAAGGTACTGACGAATCAATCCCGTGGATGTTGGAGTAAAACTCCTGAATCAGCACGAGAGGAGACGTGACCGGGACGTCACACAGTAACTCCCATCCCCGAGTGTGAATGACATCGGGAAGGTCAGTGTCGGCAAAGTCTGCCAAGACGACGTGGCGTTCCGAATGAACACCGCGTTTAGAAAAGTTCTCCGAGAAATCCTTATGGGCTTTCTCATCACGGAACCGAACAGACACAGGGGTAGAATCAGAAGAAGACTGCCCCTTAGAACGCATGGGGTTCCTAGGAGGAATAGACTTACGTTTAGGAGCCATAGACGCTACTAACGTAAACATAGAAGAGGGGAAAGAAGAGACAAACAGAAAAGTCCCAAACAATTCAATATTGGCAGAAAGAAATATTGAAATGAAAAGAACGTATGCATGAAAATGCATGAGCATGTGACATGCAACTCAAAACACATCATGGGCTCAGCCCAATCCAAACCTAACAGCACACAATAGGAAGGCACACATCTAAATGCATGAAAATACAATTAGAATGCTAATGTGATGCAATGCATGTGGTTTTGAAGATCAGAACTCGAAAACCAACCCAAAAATTTCAGGAAAATCCCGACAATTTTGAAAACTCCCAAAAATTTTCAAAAAAAAAAACACAAACCTAGGGTTTTGAAAACAATGCAATGCATGAAATGAGAGATAAAAGGCTTACCAAATGATGAAGAAAGTGAAGAAACACTTGAGAAAGCCTTGAGAGAGGTTTGGAGGGAGAGGGAAAAGATTTTGAGAGAGATCCAAGTGTTTTCGAGCGAGAGAGATCGAGAGAAGTGATTTCAAAATCGCGAAGGACCCTTAAATAGAATCTCAGTAAATCTCGACAGATGCAGGTATCGAGATCTGTCGAGGTAGCTGTCGAGGTAAGCTGTCGAGAAATGCTCGTGGACAGATGAAGCTATCGAGGTTAGCTATCGAGGAAGAAGAAACAAGCATGTGGTGACCTCGATCGATCCAGAAGCTATCGAGGAGCTATCGAGCAAACAGAAAGTTTCTCGATCGATCCAGCTGCTATCGAGGTATCTGTCGAGACTGCGATAAGAATGAGTCTAGGGATCTCGACAGATGGCTATGTGTCGAGAGGTATCGAGGAGGTGTCGAGATGCCTTTCAAAGCAGTTTTTCAAAGAGGAAAAACACAGACATGAATGCAATCATGCATGCAACTCAACCAAGGATACAACCAACACATTAAGCTCTCAAAAACATCTCTCAACAAGAAATATGATGCACATGTATCTCAAAACACGCACACACACATTAAACAAGTCTAACCAATTTTTTCTTTCAAAAACGAGTTAAGACAGTTTAATGAGCACACATTAACGCATGTCAACCTTGTGATGGCCAAATCACATTGTACCTGCACATGTATCAAGAATAGCAAAGAGTATTGCGTGTTGTGTGTGAAAACATCGCAAGATTGCATAAGTGTCTCAATGTTATGACGATTTGAGATATGAGAAAATCACTTTAACTCACACACAATCATAACTGCTCGATGGGGACTATCACCTTTGAGGTACATCCTATAACTCCCACATCTCCTAGAAAACACGCTTGCAACCATATTTTAAAGCATTTTTAATCTTTTTGCTTATTATTTCTTTGCATATTTTCTTTTAACAAGCATATCATGCATGGGCATACAAGAGAAAGAAAAGAAATACCCAATGATGTTAAGCTTGTGACACTGCACTTTTGCTATGCCGAAGCATACAGGTGTCCTTGACATTGCACTTTTGCTATGCCGAAGCATACAGATGTCATTGACATTGCACTTTTGCTATGCCGAAGCATACAGATGTCATATTATGATTGGCGAGTAACAGTGGTGAGATGGTTATTTATGCCTTTCTCTTAGGATTTTCTAGTTCAACCCGTCAAAAAGAGTGATACGAGTGTTAAGAAGAAGAGATCACTTAACCTTACTCATCACAAACAAAGAGATACAGAGCTCACTTGCTTAGTTGTGCAGAAGAGTGCTCATCTAAGCTATAGATGACACAAAGTTTAGAAAACTCTGTTTCAATGGCCATTACAAAAGTTCACATGAACTGATGCACACAAACACACACTGTTTTTGTATTTTTCATTTTTTTCAATTTTTTTTTTTTATTTTTATAAGAGAAGCAAAAATAAAACACAAAACTGAAAACACACAAACAAAAACATGTAAAGCAAAACAATGCATAAAACTAGACTGACTCAAAACAGTAAAGAAACACACAAGTAATGCAACACACAAAATAGAGAGAGAAGAAGAAGTGACTAAAATCACTTGGAACCCTTTGGCTTCCACACCTTGGAAGATCCTTTCCTTTTGGTTGACTCTTGAGCCGGTATAGGGGGAGAAGAATATGAACCGTTCAAGTTTGAAAGGAACATGAGGGCTTTTAGAATGTCTCCAAGAGGAGCGAGAGAAGACTGGAGCTGATTCTGGCTCCCAGATGCTATAGCGCCATTGCTCTGTTGAGTGGCAAGCCACTTGTAGCAATTTGGTCGAGTGTGACCGCCGAGACCACAATGATAACAGAGATGCGACTTCTTATGTTTGGCCTTTTGAGAGTTATCCTTCTTATTCCTAGGGTGTCTAGCTTCCCTTTTCTCAATTTTAGGGGGTGCTCCTAGGATGGATTTGTCCTTGCCTATGTTCTCACTAGCTAAATCAGTTTTAACATTATTTTCCTCAGTTTTAATGTTATCAGCCGGTGGAACAAAAACAGTAGTACTAGCAGAAGGAGTATTAGAGATAGAGAATTCATACCCCAATCCAGTACGATCTGAAGAGTATCTCTGAGCACTCAGCATCTCGTCCAGTTTAGCACTTGACGTCGTCTCCAGTTGTGCCCTGACTTGAAACAGCTCTGCTTCAAGCTTCTTGGTCCTCTCAGCCAAGAAATTGTTCTCGAACCTCAGTGCTCCAATGGTTTGATTCGCTTGATCAACCTTTGTGGACAGTTCCTCACGGTCAAGTTCCACATCACTGAGTTTCTTGGTGGCCAGCCTATAGAGCTTCTCATGCTTTTCCGAGAGCTTGTATAGCTTCTCATAGGCAGTGTGGATATCATCTTGATCATCCATGATCTCACACTTGGATTCCACCAACTCTTCTTCTTCATCCGCTTTCTCGGTAACCCCATCAGTAGGATTAACAGTGGCAGTGAAGGCATTCAAGATTCCGTCGTCCTCATCCTCGGAATCATCCTCTGGCTCTGTGTCGCTTAAGGTAACAGCAAGTGCCTTGCTTTTCCCTATGCTCTTTAAGTACGTAGGACACTCTTGTTTCATGTGTCCAAAGCCTTGACACCCAAAGCACTTTGGTCCTGTGGGAACAGTACTGACCGCCATCCTTGACATCCTTCTTCATTTTATCCGGATTCTTGAATTGTGAAGAACTGGATTGTCTGCGGTCTCTGTTGAAGCCCTTTCCGTTGGCATTCTTCATGAACTTCTTGAACTGCCTTGTGATGTAGGACTTCATCTTGGTTGAGTCATCCGTGTCACTGCTTTTGGCCTTCAGTGCCAAACTCTTGCCCTTACTTGACTTGCCTAACCTAGTCAGCCCTAACTCATAGGTTTGCAAGTTTCCAACTAGCTCAGTCAAAGGAATTCTGTCAATATCCTTTGATTCTTCAATTGCCGTGATCTTAGCATGGAATCTTTCCGGCAACGATCTGAGCACCTTCTTACAATCTTGGGTTCTGGGATGGTTTCCCCAAGATTGAAGGCTGAGTTCACTATGTCCTTCAGCTTGGCATAGAACTCATCAAACGACTCATCCTCCTCCATTTTAATCTCTTCAAAGCGTGTGGTGAGCCTTTGCAGCTTTGAATCTTTGACAGCCTTGGTGCCCTCATAGGTTGTCTGGAGGATAGTCCATGCTTCCTTCGCAGTTTCAGTTGAGGAAATTTTCTTAAACTCCTCATTGGTGACTGCACTGAATAGGGCATTCAATGCTCTGCTGTTGAAGTTAGCCGCCTTGATCTTTGCATCATCCCATTCGGCTGGCGCTTCTGTAGGCTTGGTCCAGCCTATCTCCACAGCTTGCCACACTTTCTCATCTAAAGACTGCAAGAAAGCTCTCATGCGTACTTTCCAGTATGCATAGTTAGTGCCATCAAATAAAGGAGGTATAATTAAAGATTGTCCTCTATCCATGACAGCAGGGGTCAATGGATCACACACAGTAGATTAAACCCTAATCAGAGTGTGCTTGCTCTGATACCACTTGACAGGCCACAAACGCGTTGACCCCTTGTGATAATTTAGATTAATTAAATTAGCCCAGTTATTAATTAATCAAATTAACATGCAAATTTACGTGGCAGCACAAACAAATCACCGAAACTAAATTATGCAGCGGAAAAAAAAAACACGGTGATTTGTTCACGAATGGGGAAAACCCTAAGGCAAAAACCCCACCGGGTGATTTAAGGTCACCACTCCCGAAACTCCACTATTATCACAACGAGCAGTTACAAGTAAGGAATCCCAGTACCTCACCAACCTACAGTTGAACTCTTACCCCAATACCCAATTGGACTCGTTCTGTAGTGACAATTTCTCCAGTTCAATGCACGGCTCCCAGTACGTGACTAACCAATGTGATGCGCGGATCCCAGTACGCGTCTTACTCCTTTGCACGAATCCCAGTACGTGACTCACTCACCAACTTGAGAAAGAAAGAATGTTGGCTGCAAAGTTCTTCAAATCATCAGAGATGAACTAGGGCACGAACTTTTTCTCACAGATCACTTTTTGCATGAAGAGAGAAGATGCAACTTGTATCTTGTGATTTCTGCTTATTCACTTGTGCAGCCCTTTTACGGCCCTTAAAATAATCCTTTTATATGTCTAGGGTTAGGAGAAAAGAAGTCCCAAAGACACACACACGGATTGGACTTGAAACAGACTTGGAATTCTGTTTTCTTTAATTCTCGACAGATAGAGGTGTCGAGAGGTGTCGAGACAGCTGTCGAGGCTCGGGCTAAACAGCTTCTTTAAATCTCGATAGATGTATCTGTCGAGGTTATCTATCGAGCTTTAAAATCTTGCACTTCCTTGCTTGTATCTTGGACAGACTTTGACGGCTTCAACACTTAAACTTGAACCACTGTTTCTTGAAGTGTTTAACCCATCCTAGATCTACCCAATTACAAGTAAAGTGCGTTTTGTCTAAGGATAAGCCAATTACATAAAATAGCGACATATGTTCACAAGTTTGAACAACTACATATGTCCTAACAGGTTTGCATAACCCTAGTTAGAGAGCCTGCTTAAAGGCCCATTAACCTCCACTTTAAATAATGTTGTAGAGGCAGAAAACCTAAGACTTTGAGATTGAAACCCTAGCCTCCACCTATTGAACTAGGGAGTTTAGAAAAATAGAAGAAGAAAATATTTTTGTGACTTTCGTGCACCATTGGGTTATGTATCAGCAAAGTCTCAGGCACCAACAATGAAGATCTTATTGGTGTTTATTATAAAGCTATTGCAAATATCAACTGCAGCAATCAAGGATTGCTGTAGTGAATTAGTCATGAAAGCTGGTTCTTCCAAAGAAGTTTACTGCAAGAAGTAATCTAATTTAGATTAGAGTTGAGCTGAGTTTCCTTATAGATTAATAGGTTCTACGGGAGCTAGGTACTTCTGGATCTAATAAGATTCCTTGTACTTGTAAACTCTACTCTTGTTGGTGGATTTTTTGAGAAGTGATTATTTGAAACTCACTCAGTGTGGTTTTACCTACAAAGGTTTTATTTATCATGATCAAATTGTTGTGTCAAACTTATTTTTCTGTTGCACCTAACTTTAGTTTGGTGATTTGATTGTGGCTTAATTGGATTTGCATGTAATTGAATTAATTAATTAACTTAAATTATTGATTAATTAACTGAGGTTAATATCTTAACCCAATAATATATTCTAGGAATCTAGCGTATTCTACAATAATATATAAAACTCCAACACACTTACTTTTCATATTTTTGAGTACTGAAATAGCATTGGACAAATTTCAACTCCAAAAAAGTTTTGACCAACCCATCAGAAAACCATCTATGTACACTTTTATTCACATGACCTATTTAATGAGCTAATGACTTTTTTAATGAGTAATGTAATCTAATACACATGGAAGTTTATAAATCACTATAGTAATAGATTAAAGGAGTTTCTCCAAATTGGTTTGGAGGAAAAACTCTGTCTATTATTTTTCTTCAAATCATTTTATTATTACTTTCTAGTGTTTGATTTTTGATCTCTGAGACAGTTTAATTGTAAAATCACATTTTTAGGATATTTATTGGAATGATAGTTTACTAAATTGATTATTAATTGGTGTATTGTATATTGCTTTGTTATTTGTTGGTCAAATAATTGTTATTACACTAGGCATCTAATTTATTCTACAAGATTGTTAGTATTGCCAGTGGTAAATGAAGTTATTCTTCCAAAATATAAAGTCAAACATATAAGAGGTTAAAAGTCTAATAAAGTAAAACTATTGCATAACACATGAATAAAACAAAAATATAATACATACATTGGATGAATATAATTTAAATTTATTTTTTATTATATAATAAAAATTATAGATCATTAATTACTCAATAAAATATAACCTTTCAATTTTATATGAACGATAGTTTCTAAACAAGATGTTAAAAAACCCGAAAACAAAAATAATTCAGTTTTTTTTTTTTTTTTTTGTAATTTTAGGTTATCTCCAACAAGATATAAAATTTTTTGCTCACCTAAATAGCGAACATATATTGTGTGTGTGTGTGTGTGTGTTTGTTTTAAAAAAAAAAAAAAAAAAAAAAAAGAATGGGTAATTGTCCCACATTTCTTAAGAAAGTGTATTGTATGTAGTATAACTTGTCACACCCTCTCTTAAAAGTTACTATGACTTTTGAGTAGAGTTGTTGTGTGTCTTCGTGTTAGAACTCTTTTCCCTCTCCCTTGTGTATGTGTATGTGTGTGTTTGTTTCTCAAAAAAAAATATCTAACATATATATAACTGCTAGGGGTGTCCACGGATCAGGCCGGGTCAGTTTTCGACCCAGCCCAAACCCGACCCGCCAGCGACGGGTGGAAAGAAAAGTGACCCGAAACCGGCCGCCGACGTCAATCAGTCAAGTCGGTTTTGGGATTGGGTGGAGATCAAGTCTATTTGGTCAGTTTCGGGTCATCGCCGGAGCTGCAAATCATCGTTGGAATCTACTAATCATCGCCAGAAAATGTAAAAACTTACCAGATCTGCATCAAAATCGCCAAAATATGCACCAAAATCGCTGAAATCTGCTAGGAATGGCTGAATCTGGCTAAATCTCACCAAATATGGTTGAGAACTCACTGGATCTCCTCAGATTTGAGCTTGATTTCGTCAAATTTGTATATAACCTTCATTGGGTTGGGTGGCTCAAGTTTTGGAGAAGAAAACCCGCCACTCGACCTGCTGGCGTCGGGCCTTGGTCGCGGAAACTCGAAACTAACCGACAAGAGCGTCAGTTCGGGCTAAACTCAGGTGGAGATCGGGCGAGTTGGTCAGTCCGACGGGTCCCAGTCGGGTTTGGACACCCCTAATAACTACATATAAGTGTGTGTCTATGTATATATATTGAGTTTAGTTTCATACAAATTTTTTTAGGCCTAGAGGGTGCTTTCCAAAAACCATATTTCTGGCTCGATTCTAGGATGAAATGCTTTTAACTCAACAACGACCTATTTCGGTTGGAGTAATCATCACCTTTAAGAAAGTACTTAATATTTTCAAGACATCTCAAAGTCAGCATTAATCTTCAGTTCATAATATATATATATATATATATATATATATATATATTTATATATATATATATATATATAAATTAATGTTAACAAAATGTGCAAGTGATAGTGACCACTTACCAGCAGAAAAGACTCTGAGGGAGTCCTGCATATAGAGGGACAGTTTGTGAGTTTTTGAACTGGTGTTGTACTTTTGAGCGGCAAGTTCCATTGCTATTTTCTCTTCTTTTCCAATACGGGTATTCACATTAATGATCAAACCTACTCTGGTAACATCAATGTTGTTGGCTTGGGCTCCATGAGAGACAATAAGAAGAAAAAAGATTAGTACTGGAAACAGAAACCAAGATTTTGGTGTCATGAGGTGGAAAGGCATTTGGGAATCTTGTGTCTTGATGTGGGATATAATGACTGGAGCGACAGTACGTATTGGTTAGTTGTATATACAATTATGGGTCAATTAATGAGTTTGTTTAAGGCATTTGTTGAAGAATCATTTTAAGAATGATGTAATATTGTGGGAGATTCTAATATCTTACATATGTAAGAAAAAAAACGCGTTATTTCTCTAAGTGTGGAATCTGGTGTCTTTGACTTCATCTTCTTTGAAATCGATTTTTCTCAACTGTGATAAGTAGATGATGAAAGATTGGACATCTTTTTGGAATTGAGATTTGGAAGGACATGCCCTGATTATTCTAGGAAAGAGAGATATATTTGAGGGTATGTTTGGTTGGGGTAAAAATAGTGAAAATGGAAAATATGGAAAGGAAAATAAGGTGAAAAATGACATTTTTCATTGTTTGGTTGGGAGGGAGAGAGAGAGAGAGAGAGAAAAGTGGTAGAGCCCACAAGTTTTGTGGGAGATTCTAATATCTTACATATGTAAGAAAAAAACTCGTTATTTCTCTAAGCGTGGAATCTGGTGTCTTTGACTTCATCTTCTTTGAAATCGATTTTTCTCGACTGTGATAAGTAGATGATGAAAGATTGGACATCTTTTTGGAATTGAGATTTGGAAGGGCATGCCCTGATTATTCCAGGAAAGAGAGATATATTTGAGGGTATGTTTGGTTGAGGTAAAAATAGTGAGAATGGAAAATATGGAAAGGAAAATAGGGGTGGAAAATGACATTTTTCATTGTTTGGTTGGGAGGGAGAGAGAGAGAGAAAGTGGTAGAGCCCACAAGTTTTCTCTCCAAATAAAATCTCTCCAAATTGGAGAGAAAATTGGAGTGAAAAGTGAAAAAAATGTTCAGACAAAACTGCCCCCACCTCTTTTGATGTTTTTGGCTCTTTTTTTTTTTTTTTTTTTTTTTCCTTTTGACTTTTCCTTTGTAACGCTAGCTTTTTGTTTTTTCCTTTTTCTTTTTCTTTCTTTGGTTTTGTCAGTGGTGGTTCTTCTTCTTTTTTCTTAATTTTTATTTTTATTATTTTTTTAAGAAAACACTTTTGGATGATTTCTTATGCTATATTTTAAAATGTCCACTTTCATATGCACACAATTTTTTTAAAAAGTATAATGTATTAATTTTTGTTTTATTTAAGAGAGACATTATGGTAAATTTATACAAACCTTATTTCCAATCAAACCAAAAAGTTTTCTATCCCTCCACTTTTTCACCCTCTCAACCAAACACAAATGAGGGAAACTAAAAACTTTTTTATCCTCCCACTTTTCCATCTTCCCTCTATTTTCTATCCTCTCACTTTTCCATCCTCTCAACCAAGCGGACCCTAAAAGTAAGTATGTGGTGAGAATGAAAAATGGGGAAATGTACAATTTCCTTGAATTCTATTGATATCTTAGTGGTCAAGAAAAAAGCAATGTATTCACAAAAAAATTGACTATATTTTTGACACTTGCTAATGTAGCAAACTTGTTCTAATTCTTATTTGAGTCCACAAATAACAACACTCTTTTACCTATTGCTAACAATTTAACACATTTATAAGTATCAAATTTATTGTGTGTATAAACTTTCTCCAAAAAAAAAAAAAGTACTCTTGCTAAAAATTAAAGAGAGATGATGACTACTTCAAACTCTTTAGATAGTGTGTTGGACTCGAAAGAAATGGGAAATTGGATTTTAGTTTATCAAGCAATACACAAGCTTTTACTTGAGCACATGACTTTAAATGAAACAAGCTATTATTAAGCGGCTCGGACTTGGCTTAATAAAAAAATTTGTTCATGTTAATTTGTTTGTTTATAAACAAAATAAGCTTTGAGCCTTAATTTTAGATTTGTTTAATAAACAAGCTAATCCCAAGCTAAAAAGCTTTTTCACGCACAGACTCATAAACAATAGATTTTGATAAAATAAAATAAAAAACAAGACAAATGGTAATAACTTGATATTAGCTTGGAAATAAACTCATATTTTACTAAGCCTTTAATTGATTGGGAATTGAGACCACTCATCCAGACCAAATGGGTTTGATAGCATGCTTAATATGGGATAAATACTGTACTTGTGTTGAATTTCGAGTTCAAGAACATGATATTGAATTTGAGTTTGAGCTTGAGTGTGGTTTGAGTAATGAATCAAGCTAGCCAAGCCAAGCTCAAACTTAAACTTTTGGACCTTTAGACGAGCTTAAAGCCTTAAACTCAAACATTGGCTGTAGGGCTTGGTTCAAGCTCTAGCCAAGCTTGAACGTTTTGCATTTGTTGTCGAGCCAAACTTGAATATTTAATACATAACAAAACTCGGTTCATTTACTGCCTTACCTAAGTGCAACACTATGCAAAACAAACAAGACTAAATATTCCTTTTTGCTAACTTGGGAAGTTTTATCTCATGGATTTTGTTAATGGATGTCTTTTTGTATTCTTTGAGGCCTTAAAGTTAAAAGAGTACCACTCAAATTAGAAAATAGTATAAATAAATAAATTGGATTTCAAGCTAAAAATGACTTGAATCTCTATAAATATAGTGGCTCTGAAAGACCAAAAACGTATTGACCCCTTGTGATGGATTAATTGATTAATTAGTCAAGTTATTAATTAATCAAATTATCATGCAAAGAGCGTGGTAGCACAAACAAATCACCAAATAAACTAAGTATGCAGCAAAAATTAAATGACATGGTGATTTGTTTACGAATAGGAAAAACCTACACGGTAAAAACCCCACTGAGTGATTTTAAGATCACCACTCCCGAAATTCCATTATTATCATAACAAGCGATTACAAGTAAAGGAATCTCAAGTACCTTACCAACCTACAGTTGAACTCTTACCCCAATACCCATTTGGACTTGCTCTGTAGTGACAGTTTCTCCTTTCAATGCACAGCTCCCAAGTATGTGATTAACCAATTGCGCGGATCCCAGTACGCGATTTCAATCACCAACTAGAGAAAGTTGTTAGTTGCAAAGGTCTTCAATTCATCCACACGATGAAGATTAAGAAGATACTTGGTTACAAAACCCTACGGTGCACATTACACAGCAACTTCTTCACAAGAGAGATGAACCAGGGCAAAAACTTTGTCTCTGATCACAACTTGGTTGAACAAATATTTCTCAATGCTTGTGCAACTTGCGTACACTTTGACGGCCCTTAAAATAATCATTTTTTATGTCTAGGGTTAGAAGAAAAGAAGTTTCAAAGACACATCCACGGATTAGAATCAAAACAGATCTGAAATTCTATTTTCTTTAAACCTCGATAGCTATAAGTGTCGAGAAGATGTCGAGCCTCGAGGCTGAAACAACTCTTTAAACCTCGACACATGCTAGCTGTCGAGTCAGCTATCGAGTTTTAATAAACTTGCACTTTTCAGCTTGTTTCTTAGACAGACTTAATGATTTCAACACTTGATCTTGAAACACAGTTTCTTGAAGCGTTAAACACATCCTTAATCTACCCAATTACAAGTAAAGTACGTTTTGTCAAAAGATTAGCCAATTATATAAAAGAATGACATATGTTTTAAACAAGTGAAACACATATGTCCTAACAGGCTCGACTATATTATAAAATTTACCTTAACAGGTGCATTGAATATGACCCTTATATCATCATATCATTATAATTTATATATGATAAGATTACATAAACATGGATTTTTTTTATCAATTTTTTTCCCCATTAATCAAATTAAAGCAATATAATTAACATTCTCATTCGGTGCTCCAAAACATGTTTTTATTTATTTTGCATTTTGCTGTGCATTTGGAAATAATTTGTTGATACCCATTTTTACAAAAATCCTACAAGACCAATGCAAGCTAAGCCAAATTTATTATTGACCTAATTGATGCATTTTATCTCATTTAATTCTCTTTTGCATGGCCCAAGCCGATGTGCCTTAAGGGGGATTTTAGGGAGTGTGGTTTGGTTGGTGTAGGTAGACTTTGTAAGACTTTTTGCATGAGCCCAGAATATAGGTCGTGCTATGAAACTAGGGATGCATGCTTGCATGCCCAGTTCTCATGGGAAAGGTCCCGTGTCCAACATTTTCACCCAAATGGAAAGTTCTTATGTTACCGTTTTAGATCCTTAAGCCAGTTGATTAGATTAGCTTAGGGTAACTTCTCAATAGGCTAGATAAGCTGGAGAAGCCTTTTCCTCATTTATGGAAAAAGCAACCAACTCTTTTACCAAAACAAAAGAAAACTGAGCAAAAACAACAAATTAGCACCAAAGAGGTCCATGGCCTCATCCATTGTCCCATCATCCATATACTAGTTCTTAAGGATATCATAAACTTGAAATAAAGCTCCTCCCTCATCAGATTAAAACCAACCAACCATGATTTGCCTACAAAAGCATAACTTCGAAACAAAAGTATATACAACAATAGTATGTAAAGACTAGGCAAAAACAAGTATTCTCTTTTTCCCTTACCACCTCTCTCAAATTCTCTTTCTTGTTGTATGTAACAAAAAGGTCCTGATTTATGTATTTCAAATTTTTTGCCACCTTTTTTGTTGTCTAACACCTTGAACTTGTTCTTGTAATACACCAATAACCTCTATTTAAAAAACATTAGAATTTTGGTCTTAGCTTTCTCATTTATTACATTTTCTCATATCCTAAGGGGATTTTTGAACTCTCTTTCTTCATTATGGCCTATCCAAAAAGCGGTCTCAACGCCACTTATTTGCGGTAAATTATTTGTATAGTATTTATTAAAAAATATAATTTTCAGTCACTTTTATATTAAATGTGTGACACAAATTTAAAACCTAGATTATTTCCCAAAAATAAAAACATAAAAATAAATTATTTACAAAAAAGCTGAAACAAAAAAGCCAAAAACTTTTAGCAAAAAAAATTTTGCAAACAGATCTCGCCAAATACTATAATAACGTTGAGAATTTTGCATTTGCTATATATAATAACATCTAAAAATAGATGTTCATTGTAGCAACAGTATACTTAAACACTATTATTTTATTTCATATTTAATTTTTTTTTTAATTCCACAAAAATTTAACAACATCTATATCTTAAACACTATTATTTTGATAATACAAAATGTATGTGCGTTTTGTTTTTTGGAATTTTCGGATGTAAATGCCATTCTATACTAGCAGACATCAAACATGCATTTTCTTGTACCATTAGTCTTCATCCTGAGTAGTTGCCGTCCTCTGCCCGTTTGCACGAAAACAAATAAATTGTTGTAGGCAAGGCGTATGACAGAGGTACAAAGTTGTTAAATTGAAATGATGTGTTGGTAAATTTCATACCATATATATGAAAAACAAATTTGACTATCCATTCCTTTGAGACGACAGCACAATGAACTTTTGCAAGGCTACGAATGATTTTCATACGTGAGGCTTACGTGGTCGAACTTCACCCTTCTACGAAAAGAAGTCGCACTCAACAGGGCGGTTTGGCATATTTACGCTACACTGCGGTGCTCTTAAGTCTTAAATGCTTGACAAACGTCACTATAAGCTTGGAATTGAGCCTTGCACTACAATAATATAGGTTAGCTAGACTACTTTTATATATACGTGGCTTTCAACCAAGGGCGGAGCCAGGGTGGTCAAGAGGGGGCAGTTGCCCCCCCTGGCCCGCCAAAAAAATAGTAGGGTGGCTTTTAAATTTTAGTGAGGAGAAAGTTTGTATTTGGTTTGACAATATATCAATCTCAAAGTTGTATCTCTTTCTCCTTTTTTCTTTGGGTAGAAAAAGGTGCATCTCTTAAGTCTTAAAGAGCAAATAACTACCACGTAGCTTTGGCTGGAGGCTGGCCTGGCATGCATATAATAGCCAACTAGCTTTGGCTAGGACTTGGTGTAAATTCTTCACTTCACCATGTGGATCCTTACTAAAAGAAATTCTTTATGTAATAATTATTCTACAATTTCTACTCCATAAAATTTTGTATAACAAACCAAAATTTTGAGATAATTATATAATAACACAAAATTACATTAGTTGTATATGGTGTTTATACTAAATTACTAAAAATATTTTCATTTATAAATTTTACTAAAAAAAAAACAGAAAATGGCTTATTTATGCAAAAAAAAAAAAATCCTTTACAACTACCCAACATATATGTAATATGTGTATGTGTTTCAATGTACATGCATAGTGTATATAAATTTTGCCCCCTGCAGTCAAATCCTAGCTCCGCCACTGTTTTCAACAGAGTTTTATTGGGGGCTTTTATATTGGAAACCAAATAAAATACTAACGAATACAAGACTCTTGACGGATTTGGACAATGGCATGTGTGTTTTCTCCTTGCACACATTTTGTGTACACTTTCCATTTAAGGGAGGTATCCTACCCATGGAGGGAATCCACGAGACCCTTCTCTCATGGTCTGTGATATTTATATGTAAGTCTTGCATGTTATAGCAAGAGTTTTATAGTTTAAGTGATACTTTTTGGTATTCCTAACAAAAATATTTAAGATTCAAATTTCTCATCCCTCATTCAATACAATTTTGAGACTCAAGGAAATAAATTTAAATGGGGAATTTTATATTTAAATATTAATTAATAAATAAAATTTGGCTACAAATTTGGTTGCATTGCCAATGACCACAATTTTCACTAAAAAATTAACTTGATTATATATATTGAAAATCTAACTATTAGATAGCATATTTTTTTTTTGTTTTTAACACGTATTTCAAATTTCAAGTCATACGGATGTTTTTTACTATTTGTTGTGAAATTTATTTTAAGTGTACGAAGACAAGAATGAGGTCAAACCCACAGGAACTTGTATGAACGTAAGAAAATTAATTAAACCTTAATCATATTAATCCTAATATAGTTTAATAAAAATTTGGTTGTTTTGAAATTAAATAAACTCAATAAGAAATTGATCTAAGCAAAGATATAAAATAAAGTCGCAAAGAGATTAAACAATCTAGAGAGAGGAATTAAAGTTTTGGAATCCGCCTTATTAATTTATATCAGCATATATATATATTCATGATCATTAGTTTTTTCCCAACCTCTAATTGATAATCTAAATATCAATCTTGCTATCATGGAAAATATTATCATTAAAACTTATATTTAAAAATCTAAAGCATGCTCTTTTTCACTTTTGAGGTATAAAATCAATTCATCAACTGTATCCATTGGCAAACAAATCATAAGAGATATCCAATTCCAAAAATCAAGAAATAATAAACCAAACAATCAATTAATTAAGATAAATCCTAGATCGTGAGAAAAACATGATTGAACTCATATCTAGAATCCTATCTTAGTTAATTGATATGAAGCAAAAACAATTTAAATCATTAAAGAACAAGTATTGTGAGAAAATTTAAATCTCATAAATAATATTAATAATCCTTAACAAGATTTAATCCTCAACCTTAATTATAAATTTAGCTACTCATAATAATTGAAATAAAACACAAAAATAAAATACTAAATTTTAAACTGCTAGACAAATAAAATAGAAAAAAATAATAATCATAGTTCTGCTGTGGAGAAAAGCTACAGAAAAACCACATTCAACTGCCTCTACACGTTCAGCCCTAGCCTCTGTTTTCTCTCCTTCTCTTTCACAAACTAACCTAGAGGTTTATATAATAAAATAAAATAAAAATAAAAAATAAATAGCAGCACTCTATTCTGTAATCCTAATACAAGTAGAACAAGGATTTCAAATTTCCAGGCCACGCACTAAAACTTCAAATTGTGCTCAGCCAACACCGAAGAGGCCCAAATACAAGCTCCAGCACACTATTCTGTAATCCTAATATAAGTAGAACAAGGATTTCAAATTTCCAAGCCACGCACTAAAACTTCAAGTTGTGCTCAACCAACACCGAAGAGGCCCAAACACAAGCTCCAGCACACTATTCTGTAATCCTGATACAAGTAGAACAAGAATTTCAAATTTCCAAGCCTCGCACTAAACCCTCAAGTTGTGCTCAGCCAACACCGAAGAGGCCCAAATACAAGCTCCTTGTTTGTATCTCAATGAAGTAATTTCAAGGCCCACAAGATTTGTTTCAGTAAGAGTTTAAGACCACAAGCGGGGGGATATTTTCAGACTAGCAGTGGGAGGAGAAAGTATATCGTAAGTTATGGTGGGTGTGAAAGAAAGTTGTAAACTAGCATCTCGAGTTTTAGAAACTCGATTTCAATCTAAAACTCGAGTGTTAAATACTCGATTCCCAATTGCTGATTTTGCCACCTAGATCTCGAGTCTTAGAGAGTCGTCTTCCAAATTGTACTTGAAGAACACAGAAAGAAGAACGGAGAAGAACGAAGAGAAGGAAGAAGAAGGCACGATCTGATCTGAACGGAGAAGAACGAAGAGAAGGAAGAAGAAGGCACGATGTGATCTGAACGGAGAAGAACGAAGAGAAGGAAAAAGAAGGCACGATCTGATCTGAAGAGGAAGAATGAAGAGATGATTTGAAGAGGCACAATCTGATCTGAAGTCGACGAAGTGACGAGGCACGATCTGGTCTTCGGATCTGCCGTCGAAGAACGAATAAGAAGGAGAAGAAAGAGAAGAAACGCAGCAAAAACCCAGAGAGAGCTGAAGAACAAAACTCAGCAGAAAGGCAGGAACTCAGATGGTAGAACTCGAGTTTCTAAAACTCGAGTTCTACGTGGAATTTATTTAAACGTCATCTTCTACCCTTGGGTCTCGAGTTTTTAAAACTCGAGTTCAATTGTGGAACTCGAGTTTTAAAAACTCGAAATGCTAGTTTCCAACATTATTTTGAAACGTGATAGTTAACTAAATTTTTTTATATTTAGTGTTATTTAAAAATAAAATTCCCACAAGCGGACAAGCCACCTGTACATCTCTTATGAATCCCATGAAATTTCTTTTAATTCTTTTTTCGTTCTTATCTTTTCTTTTACGTTCATCAAGTCAGATTGAATATTAGGCTTCACTTCTTA
The DNA here is from genome assembly GCA_032878915.1 of Castanopsis chinensis. Taxonomy (NCBI): domain Eukaryota; kingdom Viridiplantae; phylum Streptophyta; class Magnoliopsida; order Fagales; family Fagaceae; genus Castanopsis; species Castanopsis chinensis. The sequence continues at coordinate 10,753,935 of JAVQMG010000130.1, forward strand.
TCCTTTACTTTTTGGTCTTCTCTTGAATTCACGCCTGGCTGAATGTTTATTTCGGCTGAATCTTTACTTCATACTTTCGTATCTAGGATTCTGGGTCTAAAGTTAGCTTGATTATCGGTCTAGCCCTACTTTGTATGTAAAGAATTTATTACCTATAAAACTAAAACAACTTATAATCAGCCTCAAAATAACATAAAAGTATACGAGAGTACTTTATTGTATATATTTCACATATATCACTATTCGATCCATAAACTTATTTTTTATTCATAATTTTTGACTATAAAAACTTGAAATTTAAATATTAAATTGATGACATATCTATTGATTTTTGATTTTCTGAAAATTTTTCTAGTATAGAATATATAAGATAAAAATGTAATCCAATAATGGGTTTTTCAAAATTCATATCCAATAAAAAAAATATTGAGTGGAATTGTAGCTATTGGCTACAACAAAATTTGTAGCTAAACTTTGTCCTTAATTAAACTAAGGTTAAGTTGATGAATTGTTATTGTTGGGTTATAAATTGACTCCGTTAATTAATTTAATTACTCAAGTTAATTAATTATGTCAAATTACGTACAAATCGTAGAGACACCAACAAATTACCAATAAACTAAGTGCAGCGGAAATTAAATATACACAATACTTTGTTAACAAATGGGAAAAACCTCTCACAAGGAAAAAACTTTACTAGGTGATTTTCAGGTCACCACTCTCATGAATTCACTAATCAAGAACAGACGGTTACAAGTATAAGGAATCTTGCCACTATGTTAAACTATTCCAAAATACCAACCTACAGTTAAATCTTTACTCCAATCCCCAATTAGAATTGCTCTTATAGAGACTTCTTCCTATCTGCACGGATCCTAGTACGTGTTTGACTTCCCAACAACTGATTGATTGTTATTGAATGTAAAGTTCTTCACTCCAAAGCACATTGACAATCTGGAAGCACTTGGGTACGAACCCTAAGGCGCTCAAGAATACGGTAGCTTGTCACAGAATGTATGAGTTCTCTAATTGAATCTATGTGTCTTTGATGACTTTGAAATAAAGCTTTTATATGATATAGAGGTTTGATGAACGAAACCCTAACAATTCAAGTCATCATGGGCCGAAATTCTGATATGAGAATTTTTAAATCGTGGAGCTCGATAGATCGAGAGATGTCGAGAATTCTTCATTAAGTCTCGATAGATTCTAGTGCCGAGCTTGTGTCAAGAATAGTGTTAAGGTTCACTATTTCAGCTTTTCTTCACTTGTTTCTTGGTTCAATCTTCATGTCTATAATGATACCACTTGTTATGTTTGAGCAATACTTCTTGATACATTAAATTCATCTTAGATCTACCAAATTACAAGCAAAGTTCATTTTGTCAAAGGATAAACCAATATATAGAGCAACCCTAACAAATATTCACTAAATTAAGATTAATTTTGGGAGTAATACCTAGCTAACACCCTAAGAATTAATTTAGACCCTCTAATTAACAAATTTTACAGATTAATCACTTTTATCCTAAACTACCATTAGACTTAAATGTAAGTGATTGACTGATTTCACATTCTATAAAATAGCTAAAAAGAAAATTAAGAAATGCAATGCACACAAAAAGACCAACATGTTACCAAAGAGGAAAACTCAAGCACTCTGTTGAAAAAAACCTACTTTTAAATATGGGCAAAACTTGGTAAAAATGATTCTTTAACTCCCACGTAAAACACTATCTACAAAACAGGACCATACTTCCAATACACTCATGTTAGTTTTTAAACTCAAATTGCTTCTTCTTCAATTTTCCAATTATCTCAGTTCTGTATTAATCTTCTTTTCACTATTATCATCATTTTTTCTATTTGCTCTACTCAAATTTTCTCTTGCTCAATGGTATGTGTAGACCCTCAATTTTGCACTCATAATTTAATCAAGGAAGATGACTGGAGTGACCATCCATGTACCCAAAAAATTATTCTTGCACTGCATGCATGAATTTGTCTTTGCATCACATGCATGAATTTGTCTTTGCATTACATGCATCAATTCATTCATTGCATATCACAACAATGATCTTGAGATTCTAATAGTCGCAATGGTGTGTCCGGTTTCTAAATCGAACCATTGGATCGAAAGATATCGCATGATCAAGTTTGCATGATCCATATGCATTGTGTCTAGAAAGAGTTGGCCACACACGATTAATTTAAATTAATTCTGATTGGCTGAACAATTAAAATTAATTAAATAACTTTGTAATTGGTTAATAATTAGTGTTTAAAATAGGATTGCATGCATAGGAATAAAATGGATGATTGGATAACAATAAAATTGTGGATAATTTGAACTTTGTCAAGATTTATTTTAGGATATTTATCTACAAGATAATTGTTCTTAAAAAGCCTGAATTACCTAGAAAAGAGACAAAAATCATAGACGAATGATGAAAACACGTCTAGGTGCAAGGACCGGTCAAAAAACCCTAGAAGAGAAGTCCAAATGGCACCCGAACATGAAAGTGCGTTCAGTGTCCAAGAGCCCATTCGGCACTTTTAAAGTGCTGAACGACACTTTTGGAGTGCCAAACGACACTTTAAAAGTGCCGAATTGGCATCTTTTAGACTTTGGCCCAACGGCCTTCGTGTGACGATAAGGCACATCCTCTTTGACCTTTTCTTAGAAGGATGCAACCCGACTTGCATTTTAAGTGTCTTTGCTTATTTTTTAAGCACTCCAATCTCTATAAATAGAGACTGAACCTCATAATTCTGGACTTTTTTTTTAACGCTCTGAGAGGCATACGCTTTGAGACTCTCAAATTGCTGATATTAGTTAATCCTCTTTGAGATTTACTACAAGAATTAGGGTTTTTAGGTTTCAAAGATAAATGAATAAGTTTCTTTGAACCCTAAAACATCCTCTCAAGTAAAAGAGTGCTCATGCAAGAGGTTGTTTTCTAACCCTTTTGTTTTTATGTTTCTCTTAATCATGATGATGCATGTTTCATTATTCATATTCTGACTTGTTAATTTAGATTATCAAAATATGATCTTGATTCTTGTAACACCCGTCTCACTTAAATTGAATTTAATTGCTTTTAGAGTGAAATTAATGAATTTTTTTAATTTATTTTGAAGGCGATATTATTTTATATTATGATATCTACATAGAAAATAAATAAAAGAAGGTACAACATAAGGGTTTTTTTTGTGGATTATTCATATTAAAGTTTTAGTCTCCTTATCAGTTAAGGAAAAGGATAAGAGATTAAAACCTATTTGGATTAGAAGTTTAAGTGTTATTAAAATTCTTTAGAGTTCTAGCCTATCTAAACAACCTTAATTTGAGTTTAATTGAGAATTAAAATCTTGGAAGCTTATTTAAGTTTTAGTGGATCTTAAACTCTAGCCCAAGTAGGAATGTTATTCAAGAGTACTAATTGGAGTCGGATTGATCTTCCTAGATTGAATTGAAGTGTTATTTTAAAGGTATATATACTTGGTCTTTTAAGTCAATTACATGACAAGTAGAGAGAGACTGCAAGATTAAAAAAAAAAGAATTCAGTGGTTAGCGTATAAAAGATTAAGAATAGAGAATTAGGGTTCTCAAATTGAAAGGATAGAAGATCGTGGCATTGCTAGGGGCAGCCAGCAAATTCGTCGTATTGAGGTAAACATCTATATATGCATGCCTTATTGATATCTTTGAACATGTATTTGATTAAGGAGCCTTCGTCTCTAGGCTGCTTGAAAATATTAGAATTATACAAACAGTTGCATAAGAATAGAAGTTATCATGGAAGTGTTATTATAGACATGCATTATTTTATTTGATTTTGAAACAAATCCTTATATATGTACGTGGAATAGCATCACATCCTACATAGGTTAAGCACTTGTAGATGTCCTAGGGTGGTGTTCAGATGGTCTACGTGTACTTATATATAGGTATAACAGATTTTAGTTTTAGGGAATACATTACAATTATATATAAGATCTAGAATAGGTATGATGTATATTAGAAAGATAAGTTTTATATTGCCAAATTTTCATAGTGGCTAAGGAAAAGTTTTATCAGAGGACTTTTTGGTTATTCAAAACATGTCCTTATTTAGTTATTTAATTCTTAATTAGGTGCTAGTTGACATTGTTTCGGACAATTGAAGTGAAGCTTGGTTTAGCAACTAAAGGTAAGTGGACTTCAGATCATGACGTCTCTCAAGACGTGTATATTTATATATACTTTTGGTAAAAATATATTTATATATATTTATATATACATAATTGCAAAAGTGAAGTTTCCAAAAACTTATACTATTGTGAATGCTTTATACATACTAGAACTTTATTATTTCTTGTATATTACATTGAAATTGGATATGTTAAGAATGACTCAAAACTATATTTTTGAGAAAGTATTTGTCATATGATATACGATTGGTATTGAAAATATTGTAATAAAGTAAGAATATTTTCAAACGGTTAGCTAGACAGTCTACAACCTTTGCCAACACAGGGATAAGTGTTGGTCTTCGGCTGATGTAGTGTTATTGTGGTGTGGTGCAGTGTTATCATTTGTTCTTTGGAGCCAGTGTTGCCTCTTTGAGGTTAGTGTTATTGTTCCCCATGGGAATCACCCACCAAGTATTTAATAGCTTATGTCTTTATCTGGTTAATGTTTAATGTTTTTCATATCGAATTACTATTTTATTGTTATCGATCTTTATAAGTGGAAAAATTGTTTATTGTTATAATATATTTTTTCTACCTATTTAGTATAATTTTTACTAACTAAAGTGATTATTATTTTATTTAATGATTACAGCGTTATGGTTAAATGTTTTATTCTTGACAGTTTTACAAAGTATATTATATTACTGTTAAAACTATTTGCAAATGTTTTGTAAAGACTATATTTTGTCAATAATACTAATGTTTTGTTTTGAAAGAAATCCTCATGTTATGTAGTCTCTTATTAAGCTTTTAGCTCACCCTCCATTTCTCCACCCTTTCAGATTAGAGCCATGGAATATATTTTGGTGGTCGATCATTGGAGCCATAGATTGAAGACTTATTTTGGAGCTATGTTAGTTAATGGACTATTTTAATATATTTTCTAAGGATAGTGAGTTTAGCATTTGTGGAACTCTTTGAGATTGTATTTGGAGACTTTATTGTTAAACTTTTTGTTTTTATGGAGTTCATAGGAAATATTTTGATGGTTTGAATTTTATTTGTGGATTTTTAATTACGCTTTGTTCCATTATATTATTGTTGATTATTTCTAAGAGTGGTTATGCATCTGAATCCTTGGTATGGGTTTGGGGTGTTACAATTCTTTTATTGTTACTATAATCTATTTCTTAGTTTTAAAGATCTACATGTACTTAACCTTTTTCTTCAAAATGAAACGGATCTACATCTTCCTTAGATGTAGATTTGAATTTTTTTTTTTCAAAATAAAATGGATCTACATCTTCCTAGATGTAGATTTGAAGTTTTCTTCAAAATAAAACAGATTTGCATCTTCCTTGGATGTAGATCTGAATTTTTCTTCAAAATAAAATGGATCTGCATCTTCATTAGATGTAGATCTGAATTTTTCTTAAAACAAAAACGGATTTTATATCTTCTTTAGATATAGATCTAATTTTTTTAAGGCATGCAGATCAAATATAGAAAGAAATCATGTATTGTTGTAATCGTTGTTTTTTTTGTTTGGTCCATGTAGCATAAAATTATTTTGTGAATGAGATCTTCTCCATAAAAAAAAAAAATCTTTTTCAAATATAAAAAGAGATCTGATCTTTTACAAAACTCAAAACCATTTTTTTTTTTTTTTTTTGTCTCTAAAAAAATAGATCTGATTTTTTATAAGTCAAAATCAATTTTTCTAACCATTAAAATAGATCTGAATTTTTAAACAAAAAAGGATAAATTCATAAATGAATCTGTGCGATTTAGTTTATTTTACTTATGCAACATATCATTCATAACATGCATAAAAAAGATACATTGGTCACAAGAGTCTAAAAAATCAGACTCTGTTTGGGCGAAATAGGTGCCTAACACCTTCTCATTCTGTAACCTAGCCTCTAGATTTAGGTCTTTGGCTAAGTAGATCTAGTCTTGTCTTTATTTATTTTGAGTAAATTGTAACTAGGACTAAAAGCCATGTAATTATTTAGTAGATTGTAACTAGGACCCAAGACCATATAATGCTCAAATTTTTAAACATGTATCTTCTTTATTCAATCAATGATAGAGGAACAATTCAATTATGTATTTTGTCTTTAGTTTTTCTTATTTTTTGTACATAAAAAATAAGTAGCGACTCCACACCACTTACCCAAAAAGAGAGGTGTCCTAAAAAGCACACCACAAAAATCTCTCTTTTTTTTAAAGGCACTTTCGAGATCTCTCACAGTATGTGCATGTCAATGTACTTTGGTCTTATCTATTTTGCTTTTCTAATTCATGGACAACTTCTTATATTCTAGAAACAAATCAAATATTTGTGTAAAATAGCCCTAATATTTCAACCCCACCTTTAATTTCTTTCACATATTTCTTCAAGGAACATGCACTAGGGTGTCTATCTTCAAGATTTTGGTATCTAAACTTCAAGGAACATGCACTGGGGTGTTGATCTTCAAAAAATTTCATGTGCTTTGTCCTCTAACTCCAACAAGCTATTTGGGCTTTGGACTTGAAGTCTAGTCAACGACAAAAATGTAAGTATCTTTAATGACCTCTATTTAGAATGCCTCATGCTTGTTGGGTTCTCTGTATTACGTTTACTTTTATGAGTTGTCATTTAGTATTTATTTTTCTGCATTTGGTTTATATTTGATTTCATTACTTTGTTATTATTATTTTTTTCATATCATTATCTTATCTTTAAAAAAAATAAAAAACACTCACGTTTCTTACAGTCCTATTACATTCTCACGTTTCTTATATTCCTTTTCTTTTTTGATAATCACGTTTCTTATATTCATGTGTTTTGTTCAAATATGAGTTCTCTAAGATACGAGTTCTTGGGTATGAAACAGAGGGTTAGTGTTCTCTAATTTCATATTTGTAGCATTGTTTGTGGATCTAGAACTTATCTGGAACTTATTTTGCTTGCTATGAACCGTTAATGCTTTAAAATTTTAAGTTTTGTTTTGCGAACTTATTTTTTCACGTTTTCAAATATAAGATCTCATCACATGTTGTAGTTTTCTTATATTCATGATTTCATATATGAGTTCTATTTGAACTCAAATTAGTTTTTTTAAAATCAAATTGATATTTGTAACATTGTTTGTGGATCTAGAACTTATTTTTCTTGCTATGAATCATTAATGCTTTAAAAGTATGAGTTCTATTTTGTGAATATTAATGCACATGGTTTTCTTATATTCGCGTTTTCATATTTGAGTTCTATTTGAACTCAAATTAATTTTTTAAAACTCAAATTGATATTTTTTTAAAAAAAATTAGTTGAATGCCGACTTAGAGTTTAGAAAAAAAAATTATTATTTTATCCTAATTAAGAGTCTGGAAGGAAAAAAAAATTCTTTTAACTCCCATGTTAAATACTGCCTACAAAATAGGACCACACTTTGTTATCATTATGACATTATCCTTTCCATATCATTACCTTATCTTTTCTTTTCTTTTCTTTTTTGATCTTTGCTTTTCTTTTATTTGGTCAGTTTAATGGGTGTTTAATATTTTCTCTAATTAATGAGTATTTTTAAAGAGTGGGAATGATATATAATTTGTTGGGTTAAAATGAATTGATCCCTTAAAAATTCATTAATTACCCAAATTAATTAATTAGTCGAATTACATGTAATAGCGTGGTAGCACAAACAAATCACCAAATAACTAAATGCAGCGAAAATTAAATTAGACACAGGTGATTTATTTACGAATGGGGATAACCACCGAGGCAAAACCTCACTGAGTGAATTTAAGGTCACCACTCCTGCAAATTCACTATTATCAATCACAAGCAGTTACAAGTATAAGAAATTTTACCAAACCCTTTAGCTTATCCTGAAATACCAAATTACAGTTGAACACTTGTCCCAATACCCAATTGGACTTGTATTGTAGCAGCTATCTCTCTGTTCAATGCATGAATCCCAGTACGTGACTAACCAATAATGCACGAATCTCAGTATGTGACTAACTCACCAACTTGAGAAAGATTGTTAGTTGCAAAGTTCTTTAGTTCATCAATAGTGAAGATCAGGAAGGTCCTTGGTCACAAAACCCTTGGCGTAAAGACGCAATAGTTTCTTCAGAGAGAATGATGAACTAGAGCAATTTCTGCCTACGGTCACACAATACCTACGCGACGGCGTTTAAAATAATCCTTATATATGTCTAGGGTTGTGAGAAAAGAAACCCTACACAAATACTTAAGGATATGCATGCAATCAAATCTGAAAAATCTGATTTCATAATTCTCAACAGATACAGCTTGTGTCAAGCTTCTGTCGAGCTTCAACTTTAAATCTCGATAGAAAGGATTCTGTCGAGCTTTAATGAACAGCATTTCCTTCACTTATTTCTTGGTCAGACTTGCTTGATTTCAATACTTAACTTGAACACTTGTTTCTTGAAGTACTAAACTCATCCTAGATCTACCCAATTACAGGTAAAGTGTGTTTTGTCAAAAGATTAGCTAATTACATAAATATGTCCGTAACATAATTATATATAGATTTGTCTTTTTTTTTTTGTGGTGATCAAGTTTGACTCATTATTTTTGTGTATGTGTTCTAAGTGGTACTTTCTCTTCCTCCTATTATTTTTGTTTGTTGTTTTTCTTACATTTAAGCCTTACTTACCTTTTTTTTGTATTTTTTTAGGGTGACATATCAATAGTTTTGTTAGATTGCATAGCAGACACACTGAATGAATTCGGGTGAGCGAAGTGGTAGTCAATCTATCAAGTAGTTGTTAAAGACCATTTTTTGTAAATATCCCATATGCCTATAATTATTAATTTGTGTAACACTATGTTTTCAATTAATTCAAACTGTTACACTACAGCTTCATTGTTCTCAATCACATCTCTTCCATATGAAATTTAATATTGTCCTTTGTTGTGCTTGGCATTGCACATTTATTATTTTAAAAAAAAGACTAGCCTCTAAGCACGCGCGTTAGACTCTTCTATTTTTTTGGTAATGGTTAATAATTTGAATCCATTATAGTTTGGAATCACTATATTTTCCAATCACAAAATACCTAGAGGTGTGGTGAAAAAAAATTTCATCCACAAACACATGACACTCATCACACCTCTAGGTATTTTATAATTGAAAATTTTAGTAATCTCAAACTATAAAGGGGTGTTTGGACAACCTTGTTTTCATTACTCACATCTAAATTATGATAACTCATTACTCAAAACTGGTGGACCCCACAGTAGCAAATTCTGTTTGGCAAGATTTCCTTAACTCATTTCTCAGTTTTTTGAGTTAATAATCTAAAAATTGAGTGAAAGCAAAATGTTGTTTTCAAAACACCAAAACTGAGTTTCAATGGCAAATTTTTAAATACTTGAACCAAAGTGGGCCCCAAGGCAGTGTGTTGTCCCATCACAGCTCAGTTCCCACACTCTTACCCGTGCTTTCTCTCTCTCTCTCTCTCACCTCCTCTCATTCTCATCTTTTTTCTTCTCTTCAAACACACAGCTCTCTCATCTCCTCTCTTCACCGAACCTCCACAAACCATAAGTCACAGCCACACGAGCATCACATGCCATCACCACAAGCTACCGTGAGATGGATCTCACTCTCATGTCCTTCCCTATCTCAAGCCCTCGGTTCAAACTCAGCTCATAAGGCCTTGCTCTCATCGTCGGCTTTTCTCTCTTAATCAAACCACCATGGTCGAAACTTCAAGCTCAGCCCAAGTGGGCCTTGCCCTCTCACCCTCAGCTTTTCTCTCTAAACTGCACCACCATGGTTTAAGTTTCAAGCTCCACCCTCTTTTTGAAACCCACTTTCTATTTTATATTCTTTCTATTTATTTGTTCAATTTTCTCTTTTTTCTTTAAGCTGAGAGTTCCTTCCTTTGTAATTGTTTATGGGTTTGGATATTTGGTAGATTTAGGAGGTTTGAAAGTTTGAAAAATGTAATTTGGATTTGGATTTGGGGTTTCAAAATAAAAAAATTTTGTTTTGGGTTTTGGTTTTGTTTCAAAATTGGTTTTAGAAAAAACTGTAGCCTTGTGATGTGTGTGTGCATATGAACTAACTATATAGTGGAACATGAATTTGCTTGTGATTGATCTTCTTTCCTTTCTTTTTAGCTAATGCCCCTTTTTGTTAGCATGAAATTTTTAGAGAGAAAAATGAAAGAGTGGCAGAGAGTAAATATCATGTGGGTAAAGGCAACAAGAAGAGTACTGTTACAGTTCTCAAAAAAAAAGACTTGTGGGTTCCACCTTTTTTGAGTTAAACTTGAGTTTTTAAGCTGAAAACTGAAGCAAATATTTGAGCCAAACCCATATTTGAGTGAGTTATGAGAAAAGTAGAGAATAAAATAAGTTTTGAGTTATGAGAAGTGAGATATGAGTGATGTGTAAACCAAACAGGGCTTAATGGATTTAAATTATTAACTTTTACCAAAACAAATAGAAGAGCCTCTGAGCACGCATATGTATATATATCCGATATGAAATTTCTGGCCGAAATCCGATATGTTTCTTGGTATAACCGAAACAACCTTGTGTGGACCGGTATTTAAACCGGTATGAAACATAGGTGTTTATGTACTGATTTAGGTGCCCGTACAAAATATTTTGACCATAGCAGCTAGTCTGTATGAAATCGACTCCTTGCATTAGATGAAACAATAATCATCAATATATATATATATATATATATATATAAGCAAAGACATTTTGTGAGAGTGCATAAGATCCTGCCATGTGGCACCCTAAAGTTGTATTTAGCATTTTTTACCATTTTTCATTAATTTTTTTTACTCTTATCCAATAGATCATGGTAACTTATTTTTTACTATTATATAAATTTGGCATTTTTTACCTTCTTTTTATTAAGTATTTTTCATTATTACCCAATAGATCATAATAACTTCTTTTTACTACTATATCAAATATGAGGTGTTCTTGATAATTGGACCAGTTAGACCAAAAGTTATTCACTACAAAATGGACTACCTTTTAAAAGTGGACTAAATATTATGAAAAACTCAAACCTAGTTATTACCTTACATATTATGACCAAAGTTTGACCCTTCTCACGAATAAATCAAAGCAACAAACTCTCTTCTTACTCCCCCACGTATAGATGATACTTCTAAAAAATCTCATTCTCATCACATCATGTCTCCATTTTTCCCCAATTTCAATTCAATATGCTTTTGTCTATTAATAATGTTCTATACAATTTATGCAGACAAATTCTCTATTATCGACCAGTGCAACAAAAATATATATAAATCTTGAGATCCCCAAGGTTGTTGAATTAATTGACAAGTGCGTATTTCTAAAATTTATAATAACAAAAAGTCTAATAAATAGCACATACTATCTCACAAAATGCCATTAACTTAATATTTTCTTTAAAAAATTTCAATGATAGGAATGGTAAAAAACATGATCCTATACAAAACAATAGTAAAGATAAAATGCATTGAATGATATCTTACGAAACAGGTTTGTTAATCATTTCAAATTATACTCATCATTTATGTAACAAAATAATAATACATCATATTATTTACATTAAAAAAATAATACATATTAATTTCAAAGTTCTTTGCAAGATGTGAACTGCTAGGGTATTGCAACAATAAGTAACATTAATACAACAATGGGTTGGTATCACATTTTGTGCGCACTTTGTGAAAGGAATGTCAAACCACAAGCAAGATCATTTTGGTGTGCAAAATATGAAACAAAAACGAATCTTTCTATCTCGAAGTCAGAGACACTCACATTAACTACATACTCTCCAAATATTTATAATATATTTATCTCACTATAACTACTACTACTACTACACACAGACACACACACACGCACAATTGCAAACTATTTCAAATAGAGGATTCAAATTGAAGTTTTAGATGCAACTCACAAAACAAATTTTGTGATATTTGATTGAGATGCCAAGAAAATCCTAAATAAATCTACAAGATAACTTCCTGAAAAATAAACTAAAGTACAATTTATTTAAATTATTGTAACACTATTAATATTGGAGAAGGAATCCCACGTGATTTGATAAACAAATTAGGAAAAAAATGGATTTTCCTACTTCATTTGAATGAATTCAATCCAAAGGATAGTTTTGAAAACTACGTAGTTGCTAAGATTTTTTATTCAACTTCAAATGGCAAAAAGATATGGAAGAAAAAAAATATATACACAATCCAATATGCTATATTAATTCTTTTTGCTACACTATTCCAAAATTAAAAAAAAATAAAAAATAAAAATAAAAACATTTACGAAAAACTATCACATCATTAATATTTAATATAAATACAAATACCTATGAAAAATCTTAGCGACAAGGTCCAAATTTGTAAGATCCAATTAAGAATCCTCCAGTATCAATTCATTAGTGATTAATACAAACGATGCAACAAAAGAAAAAATTATTAAAAGCTCAAAAATTGAACAATATGCACCGACTAAACTTCAAACGTTGAAGATGGAGAAACTAATGATGATAACAAGTGTCACCATACCACAATAACAAAACATTGAATAAACACACAAAAAAAAAAAAAAAGATTTTGTAATGAAGCTTTTTATTACATCACATAATAAAAATCAATAATATAAAATAAATTAATATGATCTTATCAAATTTTATTATATAATATTACTCCAAAGTTGTTTTAATTATTGCTCATTACTTGAACAAAATAATTATAATAGATAGGGTAAAATACTATTTTGGTCACTAAACTTTAAAAAGTTCATTTTTTGTCCTTAAACTATTGAAAAGTTCACATGTCGTCCCTAGACTATTGAAAATGTTTTATTTATATCCTTAAACTTTTATAAAAGTTTGTTTTTCATCCCTAAACTATTGAAAAAAGTTCTTTTTTCATCATTATTTTTGTTTCTATACTATTCTAAAAACTCTTTACAAAGTTTAGGGATGAAAAAGAATTTTTTAAAGTTTAGAGACGAAAAATTCAAAAATAAACTTTCAGTAAAGTTTAGACACCAAAATAGTATTTTACCCTAATAGATATATGTGTGCAATTTATAATTGTTGCTTTTAATGATGAACTCATTACTTACAAAGTTTTATAATAAATATGCTATAATATATGTATAATATTTTCTAAAAACAAATTTATATAAAATATTACAACACTATCCGTGCATTGCATGAACAACTTACTAGTTGAAGACAATTAAAGTATCGATTAGAGGGTGATCAAGTAAATATATGATCTATGTGAATGCAACTTGATCCAAAAAAATTGATATTCATTCAAAAATGACAACAATGATCTACCAATAATGGCATGATCATCTGAACATGCAACCAATTAAGCCTAGGAATCAAAAGATAAAAGCATGTCTAACTTAAACATATGAACGCTGTAATATTCAATGTAAGCATAGAGTATCTAGAGTACCAAAAGAAAAAACCAAAAACAACAGACATAGTAAAGGACAAAAAGCATGGACCTAAAAACATGTATTAAAAGTAGTAAACTAGATAAAGCAAGTAAAGTAAAAATGATTAGCAGATCATCATTTGTAATCTGTAGTCAATCCTCTCCTCCTGAATATGTGCATCTTCCCCTTTCTATGTACATCCACTAAAGTTCAAGTCCAAAACTGTTCTCCCATTTTTTGTCACGAATGATAAAGGAATCAATACTCATTCTAGGGATCTACAGTCTATGTATGAATGATTTTAGTCGCGCCATCCCCCATCAGATTGGGAGGTTTTTTTTTTTTCATCAATAGAAAAGGTTCTTCTCTCTTTGTACTTTATTCAAGTCATTAAACTAAAAACTAAATCCAAATCAATCCTAATACTTCTCTCTAAATGAATTTTGTACATTTTTAGACCCCTTAAGAATCAGTTGCCTAACCTAGTTATTTAGCCAAGTGATTACTTAGGTAAATTATTCAAATCTAGGTTAACACAAGTAAATCATATCAAGTAAACAATGCGAAAAATAAAGAACACAACAATATGATAACCCAAAAAAACCAAACCGGTAAAAAACCTGGGGAGGATTTAACCTAGCTATCCTCAAGGTAAAATAAGATCTACTATAAAAGAATTGAAGTTTGTACAATAAAACTTATACCACTAACATCCTATTGCTATCTCGAGTAGAAAACTTATTATCATGATCATGTGATAACTGCAAGTCCACGAACTACTTCTTTTTCAAAACCACAGCATCCACAAGTACACCCACTTGTGTTTCTCTTTGAGCTCTTAAAACAACAACTAAAGCGATTACTAAGCTCTCGACATCAATCTTGATCTCAATAACCCTAAGTGTGTATGAATGTAAACACCTCTAAATCTCACAAAAAATTCACACACATAGCAAATCAACAACCTCTAAAACGTGGCTAGGGTTTTTCTATTTATATGAGACATAAAACATAAAACCCTACATGTCAAACGGGCTTAGGTTGAGTTGGAAAATGCTGTAGAAAAACAATCTACTCGAGCTTCGATTGATCGAGCTTTGCAAAAATTGAATAGTAATTTCCTACAATTATTTGATTCCAACTTTCCACAAACACATACTTTGAGCAGCCTAAATCTAGACTAAACGTTTTGATCATGGTTTGCCAACATATACATATTGAAGTTCTAATACATTAGTTCCTAATTTCTTAGAACCTAACAAATTTCATATGTGTGTATTTTTATATTATGCTTGAGTTGAAATATTATGGGGAATGTTAATGAGACTGTTATGTTTGAACAAGAGTGTGAAAACACAGAGCCATGTGGTGAGCATAAGAAGAATGGAGAGTATAGGCAGATGTTGGTCTCGCAATTTATTCTTGCATCATCAAGTTCCCCAAGGAGGTGAGCACAGTGGTGCACATATTGATGGATTTCTTCGGTGATAGAATACCAATGTGTTTTACCAAAAAATAAAAATAAGAATACCAATGTGGGCTTTGACTATTGATGTGGTCATTTTCATGTGCACGATTATTGAGATGAAGTGGGTTTTGATCATAATGAAAATTTGCAAATACTTTTTACTATATTCTTGTTGCAATGATTTAGTTCTTTGAGTTCTTTTAAGCACTTCAAATTTAGCTTCTCTAATCAACAATTGAAATTGATTTAGAAGCCTTTACATGCCTGTTAGTTTGGGAATGCATCCGTTTGTGTTAATGACAATTTATTTGCATTCAGAGGAATTGTTCCATAATTCTGGCAATTTGTATAATATATCATATATCGTTTCAAATGAGGACCAGAGAATGCTACTATTTTTCTAACGAGTTTTATTAAGAGCATTCTTATCAAACATTCTAAAAAATTTAACATTTACCATCTCAAAACCCAATTTTATAACATATAATGTATCACTTTATAATCTTCTTTACATCAAAACTTCTAATTTTTTTTTAACACTTCATTTAAATATTCTTTCTTTATCATTTTTTATTCTTTTTTATTCATCCTCTCTCTTTCTCTGTCTCTCTCTCCTTTGTGTCTCTCTTTCACAACCCAACGCTGCCGGCCACCGTATCCACCCACCATCGCCGCAACCACAAACAACAGCAGGAAAAAAAAAAACCTCCACATCCAAAGCCACAAAATCAATCAAAGAATCATCCAAATCAAAGAATCACAACATCACAACAAATACCCAAAATCACCACGATCAACCCACACCCAGCACCCAAAACCACCCCGATCAACCCACAAACCCAACCACCGCAATCAAGAACCCACCAAAATCAATCAAAACCACTGAAATTAAAACTCACCGATATCAAATTGCAAAACCCACTCACCGAATCACCGTAGAGACCCACCATGAACCACCGTAGAGACCCACGATCCACGAAAAACCACCGCAGCCCAACCACACCTAGCAATGCTACCTGGCCACACCTAAGACCCACGAACTCGAGATGCAGAGAGAAAGGGAAACGAAGAGGCGGAGAGAAAATGAAAGAAAGAGTAAGGAGTGGACGAAGAGCACGAGATCGGCGGCGTGAAAAGGAAAAGAAGAAACCTCCGTCGCCGCTGGGCTAGGCTGGGCTCTGCTCGTCGGCGCTGGCGGGGTTGTGTGTGTGTGAATGTGAGAGGCCGTGTGAGAGATAGAGAGAAAATGAGAGAGTTTTGTGAGTCAAAACTTTGTGTGGGAAATGAAAATGTAAGTGGGAAAAGAAAATTAGTAGCCTGGGTTTCGTCGGAGAGGGAGGCAGAGACATCAAGCAGAGAGAGAGAGAGAGAGAGAGAGAGAGAGAGAGAGAGAGAGAGAGAGAGAGAGAGCTGAGAAACGGGGAAACCAGAAGAAGCGGAAATGAGAAGACAAAGAAGAAAAGAAAATGGGCCCCACAGAATAAAAAAATATTATCAGTTTTACAATTGGTGAACAGTGCAGTCTCAAAAATGAGATTGCACTGTTCATCAATTGTAAAAATTATACCATTTAAGAAGTTTGATGGAGGGAGTTTTGGGTTTAAAATGTTAAAAAAAAAAATAAGATTTTTAGGATTTGAAACCTTTGATAAGAATACTCTAACAGTAAACAGGAATTCAAGATAGCTTCAATTCTTAGTAACTACCTGTGACACGTGCCCAGAAATATTTTACTGGTGAGAAGGAATATCCAAGAAAGATTACTAGGCCTCTCAAGCATTGGACCCGCAATACCTAGCTATTGTTATGGTTAATTGTTTATGCCCAGGCAAGGCCATCCATGAACTGGTAATTCTCCTATCATGTTATAAACGTGGGAAAAAACTTGCAAGACAGTTATGCACACAAAAGCCAAGGATATGTTTGGTAATTATTTTTTCTCCTTATTTTCTGTTTTTAAAAACAATTTTTTATTTTTGAAACTAAAAAACTTGTTTGGCAACTCAAAATGAACAAAAAACAAAAACTATTATCAAAACTCAATTGTGAAGGAAACTGAAAATATGCAAAATGTTGTTTTCAGTTTCTAATTTTCAAAAGGTTATGTTTGGTAATAGTTTTTTTTTTCTATTTTCAAAAACTTGTTTTTGGAAATATAAAGAAAAAACAATTTTCTTGTATTTTTGAAATAAAAAACATGCTTGGTTAGTTGAAATTAAAAAAAAAAAAAAAAGTTTTTGAAGAAAAAAATAAAAAATACTAAAATATGTTGTTATTAGAATTTGTACTCTAATGTCAACTCATTAAATGAGACAAATTTATTAAATTATATGCGTGCTTTCAAATCTGTGTTTCTTTTTTATGATCAGGAGTTTAATTGCATTTCAATTTGTACTAGCAAGGACTCAAGCTCAAGGTGCTCTGGAGTGTCAGAAGTGCTACTGAATTCCCACCTCAAAGAGCAGTCATTTACATCCATCCATTGTGTCTTGAGTTGCATCTGAATTGTCTGCCAAAGTAGTGGCTCTTCTTGTATTTCTAATATAAAAGTCTCTAACCAGTTTAACTGCCTCCTTCCAAGCAATCTCTTCATTGGGAGTTGCATTTCCTTCGATAGCATCTTGAAGTTGCTGACGACTTATGGTTAAGCAAATTAGTGATAAAAAAATAAAGACAAATGGTAAAAGTGGCAAAAGATAACAGATAGAGAACCCCAAAGCTCTAGGGGCCCAAGCTTTACGGTTCTCTAGAAGTTATGTTGGTTGAGCACTCGTGTGGGGGAGTAAACCATTCATCATCAAGTAACTTTGTCTCTCCCTTCTCTAATAGCTTTAAAACTGCTTCAAAAAAATCCCTTGCAATTGGTGAGCCTTTTGGGAAGACCTTGATAGGAAGCAGGATAAGATATCTGAGTTTTTAGTAGAAGAAACAGGTTAATTTCTAAGAACATTCCTAAAAACAGGAAAAAGTAGAAAGGGTTTAGTTTTAAACCTTAAGGGCTATCTTATGAACTATAAAACACACACAGAACCACATATAAAAAGATATTAGGGGTGTAAATTTAGGGGTATATATCTATACATGTGTCTATGCTTTGTAGAAAACTTATGGTACATTTGTTTTAAGATGGTACAAGCAGAGGTATCGTTAAATTCATGAGGTTTGGCATAATGTTTAGAGTTAGTACTCACAAAGGCCAATCCTCCAAATCTGTTGGTGCATATGGTAGCAGTGTAACCCTTGCAATACTTATTAAGGAAAACTTTCTCATCTGGGAGTTCAAGAAAGGCAGCAGCTATGTTGTTGCTTTTGAATTTACCAGTGTATTGGTGTTCACTACTGACATTCACAATAATTCCTGGCTTGAACTTAAGCACATTCTCCAAATAATTCCTTACAAATGAGTCACCATCACAAACAATTTTCAAGTTGTTCATCTTTAACCACTCGATATGTGTGACATTTGGTCGTAGTTTTTGCACTGTGAGCATAGAAGACAGACTAGCAGTATAGCTTGAGGTTAGGATCAACACAATAAACAGCCACACTATAATCACCAAACGTGTTGAGTTGTTATTGATTTTTTCCCCTGCAACACAAAACAATGTGATATGAGTTCATTCTGCTCATAAGTAAGCATAATTTCATTCAAAAGCGCTCTAATTAAATTTGACCATACCTCTGTGGTGATTAACATGTTGAATCTTTTAATGATAAATAAAGAGTGTCAAGAGAATATTATACATTCAGCCAATTTAAATGCACTTTCCAAAACAAATTTTCCAATGGTGGACTGAGTACTGCACATAGTTATGCTTCTACAAGTGTAATTGCATGCCATGGGCTCTATCGATCAAATTGGTACTTAGTATGTGCAAAGAACAAAAAGAAGAAGGTAAACCAAAGTGCAGTGCTAAGTTGATTCTTACATGGGCCGCTAAATTCTAGATTGGATTGGCGCTTTAGGAATCAAACAATGAGCATTGTGTATATCATAATGGCAGCAGTCACCAACCACATGTCCCTGGTAAAAGGCTTCGTAAACATCAATGGTGACCCTCATGTTTTGTTGGTACTATCATGGCCAAACCTGACTCAGCATATGGAAGGGTAATAATCCACATATTGCAACTAATCGGCTAGTATGGTCATGTCACCAATGACAGCATCATAAGTCTTTTGTTGTAGTTCAACCAACATAACAAGGATAAAATCTTAATCGGAAACTTATAATTGCAACCAAATAAAGATATCTAAGCAAAAAAAAAAAAAAAAAAAGCTTATAATACTAGTCAGTTTAGCTATAGTCAATTATTCATTGCCTTTTCCTAGAAGCATATCTGTTTTAGTGTAAGATTTCTTGCTCTTCCAAGGGGCATCTCTCTCTTATAGAAGGACCAAGTTAATTTCTGGTAAGCTATCAGAATGGTATTGCAAAATAAATGTTTTTGAATCACAAGTGACAATGATAAGTTTCAGGGTTTATTGGAAACCAACAACAGAACAATATCAAATGAATTTCATTTACTTGATTCATCTACTTGCTACAGTATATGAGACTAATTTGATCTATAGACTCTCTTAGGGTATGATTGACTGGGGGATGGAAATGTAGGAAAATAGAAAATAAAAAAAATGGGAAAAGTGGAGGGATAGAAGAAATTTCAGTTTTCCCTTGTAGTGATTGATTGGGGATGGAAAATGAAACGATAGAAAATTCTTTTTTTTTTTTATTGAGAAAAAAATGAGAGGATAAAAAAATATAATTGTATAAATTTACTCTTATGACCATATTAGATAAGAAAATGTAATAATAATAATAATAATAATAATTACCTGATGAGAAGTGAACCCAGTTGGCGGGGGAATTAAGAAAACAAATGAAAAAATAAAAATAATAATAATAATAATAATAATAATAATGATAATAATAATAAAGGAAAAACGAATGAGAAGTAAACACAAGAATACAAAGAAGAAAAAGACAACAATGTGCACATAGAAAATTCAAAGGGCAGAATTGTTATGTTTGTAGTGTATGCACCAGATGTTTAAATATGACTTATCAATGAATGAAAGATGTGCAGACAAGAATTTAGGAGTGCCTGTTTGTGTTAATAGCAATACATAAACAAGACAAAAGAAGTGTTGTCTATTTATGTTTATGTTAATAACAATACATAAAATGTGCATCTACAATACTTATTGTGCAGAATATTTAAGTGCATGTTTGTAGTGTATGAACTAGATGTTTATTAACTCTAAATTATCAATGAATGAAAGAAGAGAACCTTATTAAAAACATGATAAACCAGATCATTATAGGCCTCAAATTTGCAAGGCAAATCATACCCAAAGAGGTCTAACGCCTAGTGAAACATTTGAATGCAGAAACCATCATAATAATTCAAATTGGTATCAACCTTCACAAACTTATCAAATGTTATTCTGCCTAGAACCCCAACTTTCTGGCTTTGAAGCAGTTGGCATTACCCAACCTTTTGGAATTTCTTTTAGGTTCCCTGGCTAGATTACTAGACCAACCAAAGTATTTGAGGTATCATTAAAATTTCCAATCCCATTTTTTATTTAAAAGGGCTCATGAAGAACCCTAAGTCCGGTGTCCAAAAGTCTATTTCTTTGTATTTCTTCCCAACCACGTTTACAATCCTCAAAACAGGAGTTTCTAAGAGTTGGTTTTCTTCAAAATGTATTTTGCACTTCAACCATAGAAATTGGTTGACAACATATTGTGTAACAACATATCTGGACTATTAGTGTTACTAGTCATTCTTTCTATTGCTTGTATAACAACTCTAACGCTATCGTATGCTCTCAATGCAAAAATCACAGGTTCATAATTATCTTCCTTGGGATATTCAGTTTTGAAAATTCTCCGGAATTGGGCATCAAAATCTTGGCACTTTGAACTGCCTTCAGAATATTAGGTTTTGCTTCCTAAATCGCCTTCCATAGAGAAAATAATAGTGTTGTTAACAGAGTCCAACAAACTTGAAATGCTATCAGGAATTATCCAAGTTGATTCTCCTCTTAAAAGTCTCATCTTCTTAGCTTATCTGAACAAGTGAATCACCATTGTTAATGATGAATCAAGAGCAATAAAAACCCGAGATTGTGTTTTCAGAAGCTTAACCAGCTCTTCACGAACAAAACATTCTGGATCAGACAAAGAAGAAAATGGCAGAAAGATCACTCAATCTCTAAAACAACATTTTGAAGAACCTCATATAAGAGTGATAACTTCCCAGAATCACCACCGTATACTTCATCTTCATAAATTGCTACAACCCTTTGCCAGTTGTATGCATGAACAATATCTGCAATGCATTTTATTTGTTCGGAACCATTTGTAGACATTTGTACCAAGAAAGGCTAGCAAAGTGGCATTAGTGGTAGAGTGATGGCTGGAGCTGCAGAGGAATTAAATAACCGGAACATTAGCTTGACCTCCAAGATTGGCTACTAGTGCTGCTTCATGCCATGTGTTCATGCCAACAATAACTTTCACTTTTTCTTCTTTAATCATCTCTTCAGCTGCAACCAAAATATAGATATTCTATCAACTACATTGTTAAAAATCTATCTTGTAAATTGTGATATGGAATGGAGTAGGCTTCTGTTTTGAAGCTTGTCCCACATTTAAATTTTACTGTTAATTTAAGTTAAGGGAGAGAGAGACAAGATTAATATGGTTCGGCCTACATCCATAAATGAAGACTTTAGTTACATTTTTATTATAATTAGGTGTTTACAATAATCTCTGAACAAGGTTTTTCTAGGAGTTAGAATTAGCCCTGATAAGGCCTACAATATATTTAAACCTTATGGGCCACTACATACCAAACCCATAAATTCATATCTTTAACATTCTCCGTCAAACTTAAAGGTTGAAGCTTAATGATGCCAAAATATAAGCTTGTGAAGATCCCTCATAGATGTCTCAGAATTGACCATAAATGTCTAGATTTTATGGACAACAAACCAAGCATAACATGGATAACATGGTATAAGGGCTCCGCAGAAACAACCAAAAAGACTCATTGGGTGGGGTGGCATAAAGTCACTAAATCAAAAGAGGAGGTAGGTTTAGGTCTTCAATTGGCTAGAGGTAACCTAGCTCTTCTTGAAAAACTCAATTGGAGATTTCACACAGAAAAATACTCTATTTAGACCAAATTGCTTAAGAGCAAGTATTGCTCGAACCGAAGGAAAAATTCCAATAACATTGATAACCTTCCTTGTTCAAGGGTGTGGAAGGCAATGAAAAAGGGCTTAGCAGATTTTAAGAAAGGCACGAGATGGATTCCAGGATGGAGTAGTAAGCTTAGTTTTTGGCATGACAATTGGACCACGAAAGGCCCTTTGAGGTCACTCATCCAATGTCCTCTGTTGGCGGAAGAGGAGACTTTGCTCGTCAACGATGTCAATGGGCCTGGTAGGTGGGATTGGTCCAAATTGTCCTTCCATCTCCCCGACTCTATTCTCATGGAGCTGAAATCCATTCCTCATTCCACTATGGTTTCAAGTGGGGAAGATAGGCTGATTTGGAGTGGCTCAAACCATGGGGATTTTGATCTCAAATCTGCGAATGCTTTGACTATGGACTGTCAAGAATCTCAATCTCACTTCTCGAGTCAGTAGGTCTGGAAAATGGAGACATTGCCGCATATTAAGTTCTTCATTTGAATGTGTCTCCATCATAGCATTGGCGTGGGAGTGCGTTTAGCTAGAAGAGGATTAAGGGACCTTCAAACTTGTCAAATCTGTCAAAGGGAGCCAGAGACTATCCTTCACGGGCTGCGTGACTGTATGGTGGCAAGAAACACTTGGGCTCAACTGGGAATTAATGCCACTGACAAGTTTTTTGAGGAAGATATGCACCAATGGTTTAGCAGAAATTGCAAGGACTCCTCGTGCCGCGTGGGAAACCACCTTCCATGGAGAATTACTTTTGCCTTTACTGTTTGGTTGATACGGAAACAGAGAAATAGCCTGGTGCTTAACAATTGTCCCTACAAAGCCAATCTCCATAAAGACATCCTCTTTATGCCCTCGAAGTTTCAAAATTGCGCCTTGAATCCAAAAATTGCTGGTGTGAGGAAGGTGAAGCAAATCCAATGGGAAAAACCGCAATAGGAATGGATCCACCTCAACACTGATGGTGCTTCTAGTGGTAACCCAGGTTTGGCTGGGTGTAAAAGGTATTTTGAGGAACGAGTGTGGTGAGTGGATTAAGGGCTTCTCTAGAAATTTAGGGAGATCAACTAGCTTCATCGCAGAGCTATGGGCCTTCAGAGATGGCCTCACTCTTTACAAAGAACTTAATTTGTATGCTGTTGATATTCAGATTTATGCTAAAGCTGTGATTGAGCTTCTTGCTAACCCCCATTGCTCTAACAATGTTGTTGTTCCGATTGTTGATGATTGCAGAAAATTGATCAATCAAATTCCCCAAGTTAGGCTCGGTCATTGCTATCGCGAAGCCAATGGGTGTGCAGGCTTCCTAGCAAAGAAGTGGATTTCTCAAGATAGAGATTTTATTTTGTATGTTGATCCTCCTTCGGATTTATTAGAGCTTCTACAATCGGATAGCTCTGGGTTGTATTATAACAGGCTTTGTCCTAATATTTTATTTCCCCCTTAGGTTTTCTTTAATGCATTTTCAGTTTATCAAAAAATAAAAAAAAGGGAAGAAAATAAGTTCAAAATTGGAATTTACATATATATATATATATATATTTATAAAAAGGAATAGGAAAGACCCGATTGGAACAAGTCAACCTTGGTCAACTTTTAAAAATATACAAAAAGTTAAAATTTAAGTAACAAGTCAACATAGTCAAAAGTTATGGATCAATGTAGTGGGCTGGGTTCAGTTCTGATTGGTTGCTCAATAAGGACTCGGTTTGAGTTTCGAACTGGACCAAGCCATAATTGAGTTAGCCCGAAAGAATGGATGTTGTTGACATGGCAAGTGATATGTCAATTCTAATATGGCACTAGTGCCGTAGAGGGAGTTGACGACGCATACCATACACGCTAACATTGATGCTAACGTGGTTAAGGCTAATAATAATGACTTAGAATGTGAAACTTGGCAAGATGACGTCCCAAAATGACATCACAGATTGGATTATATTGATTTCATGGAAATTAAAAATAAGTAATAAAAAAAGCCAGTAATTTTTATACGAACCAAGATCAATTGGTTTTAATACCATGTTAAATTAAGTGTGCATTTGACAAAAATTATTTTTGCAAACTTATTTTACTATTCAACTAATTTTTGTTACTATTCATAAGTCTCATTGCACTTTTTTATACTATTTATGGATTTTACTGTACTATTTCAACTAACTTTTACTTTTACCTACAGTACTCTCAGCAAAAAGTTTTCAGTTTTAGCAAAATAAGTAAATCCCAAACAGAGGCAAAAATTATTCTTGCCTCTTTATTTTACTGTTCAACTTATTTTTTCTACTATTCATGAGTCTCACTACACTTTTTGGTATTATTCATGGATCCTACTGCATTATTTCAGCGAACTTTTACCTTTATCTAAAATACTTTCAACAAAAAAAATTTCAGTTTCAGCAAAATAAGTGGATCACAAACTGACCATTAATGAAAAATTTGAGTATTGATGTGAGAAGCTAAGTAAGAGAGAGAGAGAGAGAGAGAGCGAATATATACAAAGGGTTACATGATTTGACTTGACGATCAATGTCTACGAAATAAGTCCATAGCAATTATGTCTTTACTAAGCTCAAGTGTCTGTACAACAAATGCTAAGTAGGGTATTCATAAGAGTTAGGGTGAACTTGGTTTGATCTACGATATATTTAGGCCTCTTGAGCCATTACGCATAACCAATAAATTCAGATCTTTAACATTTACAAAGTTTTTTTAAATATATAAAAAAACACAAATACTAACAAAAAATAATAATAATTGAGAGAATTTACGGACATTTTATTCTAGAGAACATGCACACGAGCATGGAGTAGTGCACTTGGTACATGCACGTGTGATCAGGATTAAATAGTTATTTAAGCAAAAAAAAAAAACTATAAATAAGATGAGATGTTCTCTATCAAAATTGGATGCAGTTACTTTGTGGTACAAAAATAATTGATTTTTAAACTTAAAAAAAAATTAATTTATTATCGTAGTTGGTTACGTTGTTGTATCATAGAGGTGAAATTAGAGACGGGGCTATATTGAGACAAAGGGGGTGAGTGGAGGGTGGGGGATGGCCTCAGCCCCTATAATCTAATAATTTATATGAATATTTTTTTTAAAAATTAAAATTTTAAGTATTTGGCCCCCCAAATAAATGAATCCCCCCTTCAAAATAATTAATATTTTTATGAATTAAATACAAATTCTAATGAAGAATATAAATTACAAATAAATTATACAAATTTTAAGAAAATTTCTTCTTAAATTCAGTAGTTTTATGAAAACAATACATGACAATTTTTTAATGGTTCTTATACAATTAGTTATAGAGAAAATTATTAAATACTTTAGGAGTACCATAAATGCGTACTCCCTCCCTCTCACATGAATTGTGAGTCTCACTATAAATTTAATTAATGAGACCCACAGTTATGTGCGAAGAATGAGTATGCATTTATAGTGCTCCGAAAATACCTAATAATTACCTGTGATTATAGAAAATTAATTAATCCAAAATTAACAAACCCATTCAATATGAGTAGGAAAATGCTATGTCCACAACATTTTCACAACATTTTTACAACAAATCCTATGTGGCTAAAGATTGTTAATGGTGGGGTAGGCAGTAATAAACAAATTTTTCACCTTTGATTTGTTGTTGTGTTTAATAAGTAATACCAACAGGCACATTTCAGATTTTGTGTTTAATAAGCCAACGACTTAATTAAATAATTTAAAGAATTATGAGTTTAATACACATATAAGGTTTTATGAATTAATATATACTAAATTGAAGGAGATTCTTCAAAATCAATTTGGAGGAAAATTATGTCTAGTATTCTTTCTTCAATTTATTATTCTTTTTTCTGTGTTACTTTATAGTATTTGATTTTTTGAACTCTCAGATAGAAAAGAGTTTAAAGTTTAAAGTCGTCGTAGGAGATGTCAAATGAAAAGTTCAAGTTTTTTGAGAGATTGGTTAATGGAATGATAGTTTCCTAAATTAATTCTTGATTGTAGTATTATCTGTTGCTTTGTTATTTGTCATTTCAAATATTTGTTATGTATGCTATGCACCTAGTGTATTCTATATGGATGTTGTTACCGTGAGTGGTATATAAAATTATTCTTTCAAAATATAATTCAAAATTTGTACAGGTTAAAAGTTCTAGTAAAATAAAAATATCTCATGACACATTAATAAGATAAAAATATATTTTATATTTATATTTTAAATGCCTTATTTTCATTTAAGTATTTATACAAAACTTAAGATCTTCAATTACTATATAAAATATAAAAAAATTTCGCTAACCTTTAAAAAAAAAAAATAGAAAACACATACATAGCTATGTACAAATATTTGCCTACGCGTATGTAGAGAGTTGTGTTCCATACAATTTCATTTTAGTCCTAGAAGTCGCCTCCCAAGAACAAATTTATGGCTTTGTCGTTGGGTGAAATGGTGATCTTAACTCAAATAGAAACTCTTTCGAGTAGACCTTAAAACAATGGCAGAACCATTTTAGGGCGATTTTTTTTTTTTAATTGTTTAGTAAATAGACTTACGGTTACAGCCCCCAAATCTAAATTAATTTTTTTAAAACAATATAATTTTTATAAGAAAGTTTAAAGTTCCTTATATTCATTTGGACAAAGTCACAATCTCTGATGCATTGTATATAGTTTAGGGCATTCTCACTAGCATATACCAAACACTTAAATTAATTGGATGTTCATAAATTTATAATAAACACATTTATCCTAATAATTCTTTTAAATATTAAAGGAAGCCTTCCTCTTAAAAGTGATACTTGATTAAAGAAAAGTTGAAAATATATATAGAATACTAGTTAGGGCAGCCGAGGAAAAAAAGTACTGTAGTAATTAAGGTTAATTCTAGATTATATTTGTATTACAAAACAAAAATATAAATCATTTGATTTTTAAAGTATATAGAGATTTACATTAATCAAAAGAGATATTAATTTTAAGAATTTTGATAATTATGATGTAAAAAGTTAATCTCATTCGTTTAAGAATTTTGATCAACTACAATGTTAGGGTAGCTATTTAACATATAAATATTTATTTAACTATAATAGTTTTTTAGTACCTACTTGCTAAAGACAATGTATCTATTCTCTAAAAACTTCTAAGAATGATATCGAATATCATCATCAATAAACAATTGAGTTTTACTAAGAAATTTATAATAAAATTAAAAATTAA
This sequence comes from Castanopsis chinensis, assembly GCA_032878915.1. Taxonomy (NCBI): domain Eukaryota; kingdom Viridiplantae; phylum Streptophyta; class Magnoliopsida; order Fagales; family Fagaceae; genus Castanopsis; species Castanopsis chinensis. Next base: position 10,781,466 of record JAVQMG010000130.1, read on the forward strand.
AAAAAAATAACAAAAGGCATGTGTCATTGAATATCATCATTCTAACTTTCTAAGAATTTTTAACATTTAAAACTCAAAATACATAAAGAAAATTTTTAGGATATTAAAATTTAGCATGAGTAATTTAGACATTACACAATAAAATATTTTAAAAATCATAAGTTTTCATTAAGGTTTAACTAAGAGAATAACAATATGACATATTTACTCTTCCAAAATATTAAGGAAAAAACTGTTTGATTAAAATTTAAAGAAGAATTGTAAACTACCCCAAACATAAATGATGAAAAATGTTTTTTTCCTAAGTTTTTGTTTTTGTGTGTAAAACTATGTGTTTTTACTTAAAATAGTGTGTAAAGAAAAAAATATATACAAAAAATCAACCCAAGAAAATTGTACGTGGAATAGTGAAATGGGCTCAACAAAATTGATTAAATCAAAAAAAAAAAAAACTAAAAACACAACAAAATGACACAACATTTTCTTAATACCTTTATAATTTTGTTATATTTTATTTTAACATGTAAAAAATTGATGGCTTAACAGTTTTGAAAATATTGTGACAACATCAAGATGTCTTAACATTTTTCACCAAAATGTTATGTCTATTATATTTTCACAACAAATCATAAGCAGTAGGTTACTACAAGTTGTTATTGATGATCAAAATAGTAGTTTCATTAGTAAGTTAAAATTAGAACCAATAACAATTCACTATATTTAATTTATTATGAAAGTGTTATGAAAATTGTTATGGACAAACCAAAAATAATATAGCAAATATACAACTTTAGGCATTTACAAAAAAAATTTTAAAAATTAAAAAAAAAAGGTCAACAAAACAGTGAAAGTTAAGCAAACCAAAATTACTGTATCGAAATTACTGTAACTTTTCTTATTTACCCTTTTTATATAATATATATAGAAATATATAGAAAAATACATTGTACTTACAATGCAATTTATATTGTAAACACATTAAAATTGGTAAACGTTGTACACATTTGCAAAATTTGCACAATTTTTTTTTGCAAATGTATTTAATATTTGCTACTTTTTGTAAAGTAAACATATAAAAATACTTAAAAATAACATATAAAATAAAAAAATCTCAAACCAAGTTGGTGAACTTGAAGGAAAAAAAGGAGAAAAAAGATAAGTCACTAAATCAAAAATATTGTTCATAACACTATTCATGAACCCATTCTCTTTTTTTATATATAGAAAAAAAGAGCACAAATCGATAACTGAAAAAAAAAAAAATTAAATTGAACCGTACACATTGAACAAACCAAAAGTACTATAACTTTTACACATTCACCCAACAAGTGTCACAACATTTTCACAAAATATTTAATTTTCAGTTATGATTGATTACAGTTTCATATTTTATTATTTTATTTTGACTTATAAGAAGTTGTGGTTGTAGCTATTGTAGCTACTTGGGGGGAAAAAAAAACGGCTCACTACACCAAAAAGGGCACTTTAGAGGTATTGCCTCTTTTTATATAGTAAGTAGAAAAAAAAGCAGAAATCGATGACAAAAAAAAAAAAAAAAAATACATATTGCACAAACGAAAAGTATTGTAGCTTTTACACATTCACCTAACAAGTGTCACAACATTTTCACAAAACATTTATTTTTAATTGTTTTTTGTCACAGTTTTATATTTTATTATGTTATTTTGACTTATAAGAAATTGACACCTCAATAATTGTAAAAATATTGTGAAATCTATTGTGTTAATATAACAATATATATATATATGGGAAAAAAAGTACAAACGGAAGACTGAGGAAAAAAACACCCAAAGTGCCTAACTAAACCAAAATGGGACTAGTAGGTTCCAGTTAGCTCAACTGGTAAAGTCTCTGATGGTTGTATAAGAGATCTGAGTTTCAATCTCCGCCGACACCAAAAACTAATTGGTGTCTTGGTCTGATAATAAAGAACTATCATTAGGAACGGATGCCATAAGTTGAAACTCTCTAAAAACCTATCATTAAGAGCGAATGCCATAAGTTGAAACTCTCTAATAAAAAAAAAAAAAAACCAAAATGGGACTATAGAGGCATTGCCTCTTTCTATATAGTTAATAGATTCTCGTTAATCTTGGCTCACATTGGGTTATAAACTACTTCATGAATTTCGTGAGTTCCATCTATAGTAAGATTTTCTATTTTAATAATTAGTAGGAATATATATATATATATAAAAAGATTTAATCATCAAATTTTTTATTTAGCTTCTTTTATAGAATAATTTTTGGTCCGCGCCACTGCTTAAAGAAAGTACTTGGTATTTTCTAGATGACTCAAAATCAGCATTATTTTTCTGCTCATAATCAACTTCATCAGCAATAATTGTCGTTGATATATTAATTTTGTTAGCTTCAGCTCCATGGAAGACAATGAGAAGAAAAAAGATTAGTACAGGAAACAGAAACCAAGGTCTTCGTGTCACGAGTCGGAGAGGAATTTGGGAATCTTGTTTCATGGTATTATAATGCCTGGAGCTTTATGCACTAGTTGGTGACTTGAAGTTTCATTATAGTAATACATACAGTAATACTGTGGGAGATTCTAATTGATACCTAAATTGTCAATTAAAAACGCGTTATTCTAGATCTATGGTATAAGTGTGGAATCTTGTGTTTGTGCATCTTTGACTTCGTCGTCTTCTATGAACTATGAAGTCCATTTTTCTAACCAGTGATAGATGATAAGAAGGATTGGACATCATCTTCTCGGAATGACAGGCTCTGATTATTCCAGGAAAGAAAGGAATATCTTTGAAAGTCAGTAAGAGTACAGTTCCCTCGAATTTCCATCAATGCCTTGGTGGTGAAGGAAAAATGTACTATTGCTGAGATGATGAATGCTTCAAACTCTCTAGATTCGTGTCTTGGGACTCCAAAAAGAATGAAAAATCTGATTCTAGTTTATCAAACAATTAATGCACAAGCTTTTACTGGAGCGCAAGTCTATACATGTTGATCTGTATGTGAACAGACAAGAAAAATGAAGCATTTTTCTGAGAGAAAGGGAAACTATTTTTTTTTTTTTTTTTTTTTTTGAGAGAAGGGGAAACCATATAGTTGCACACATATCAGTGATATTTTGCCAACTTAGGTTATTTTATATCATTATAAATCAATAGGTAAAGAGAGGATTCAAACCTTGGATGAATCTATTAGAAATACAAAAAGGATTCAGTTAAACTACAAAAAATCTTGGCATATCATTATAATTTAAATGTACAAATAACATGAATATATACATCAACATTTGATTTTTTTACCCATTTGTTTTTTATCGTGACCAACTAAGAGTAATAACATTAAACATGCATTTTGAAGAAAACTTTAATTAGTCTTTGGCCTGATTAGCGGTCTACTCTACTTCGCTACCCCTCTTTGAACAAAAACAAATAAATTGGAAGAATCGAGGCATATGTAACAGGGTACAAAGTTGCATTAAAGTGACAAAGAATGTTGGTTAAAATTATATATCACACATGAACAATTTTGAGTATTTGACTATCCTTTAAAACAGCTACACAATGAACTTTGTGAGGCTATGAATTGAAATAAGGAGATTACGTGGTCGAACTGCCACCCTTTGTATCAATGTAATATAAATGTTCGATGAATATTACTACAAGAATATAGGCTAAGCTAAACTAGACTTCTCTTGTGCGCGGACAGAGTTATGTGCCTATTTTCCACGCATACCCACGAGACTCTTCTCTCATGTCATGTGGAATTCACACGTACGTAAATCTTACATGCAATAAAAGAGTAACCTCATAAAATATATACCTTTTCCTATCATTAATGATTAATTACATATAAAAAAAATCAAATAATATAAGCTTCCGTAAAAAAAAAAAAAAAAAAAAAAGTTATATATGAGAGCTGTTTGAAAAAATATATACAAGAGGTGCACGACAAGTCAAAATAAGGCATTGTGAAATTGTAATTTCAGCCAAATATATAAATATTTTGTCCACCACAGATGGAAGGTATATATACATAGACCACGTAAAATTTTCCCGATCCCATCAACCACTTGAACTCAACACTATGTTTAGTTGGATTGAAGGAAAATTTGAGGGCAAAATTTGCTGAATAGTAGCTTTTTAGAAAACAATTTGGTACATAGCATGCGTCTGAAACTATTTTGTAAGTTGGACTGCTTTTAGAACTCGAGTTTAGTAAACTCGAGTTTGGGCTGGAACTCGAGTTTGGCAAACTCGAGTTCCAAGCACTATGCAGCAATATTGAATGGAACTCGAGTTTGACAAACTCGAGTTCCAGTCCAAACTCGAGTTTGCTAAACTCGAGTTCCAAAAACAGTCTAACTTACAAAATAGTTTCATTGGTGTACTGGTTTCTTAAAATTTTTATAAAATCATGCTGTTTGGCAAATTTTGCCAAAATTTGAGTTTTTCACTGTTTGGTTCTCAGTGAAAAAAAAAAAAAAAAAAAAATCAGAAAATTGGAGATGCATAATCTCTCCAAGTTGGGGAGAAAATGAAAAAGAAAAAGAGACATGGATGGTGGATGGCTTGTGTCCACTCTCTACAGTACTACTTCTTTACGTCTTTTTTTTTCCTAGAAAACACGGAAATTGTAAATTAAGGAATGGTTATTCCTCCATATAATGGATATAATAGTTCTTCTTCAATATATGTAATAAATTTTGAAATAATTATATTTTCAAAAATACAATTAATCTCTATGTGCATAATAATTAGGAAATTACTATGTTTTTAAAAATACGGATTTGTAGTTTTATTTCTACTTCACAACCAAACCTATTAATAGGAACAGTTATTCTATTACTTTACCTCATATTTCCAATAAGAAGGATTATCATTCCTAATGCAATTATCATTCAGTTGTATCAAACATACTCAAAATGTTGTTTGTCTCTTTTAGCTAAATAATTTTTAAAAATCTTATTAGTTGTTTTTGGCATAATTATTAAAGTATTATGTCTTATACGCTATTAAAAATTTAATTCTTATATAGCAGGAGCATAATAGTAAATTCATACAAATTACGGTTTTCATGCCCTCATTTTTCTTTCAATCAAACAATAGAAAATTATATTTAGGAGAAACCACCCCCACCCCCTACCTTTTATCCATGGGGTGGTTCACAATTGAGAATGAGTATCTATGTATGTATTTCCCATGACGGAATCTTTTGATTGTTGGAATATTTCACAATTAAATTACTAAAATACCCTCAAGGGAGGGAATGAAAATGAGAGAAGTGCAAATGACCCAATAGTTAATGGGGACATTGTGCAAATAACCAAATATTGAAGAAAAGAGTAATTCAAAAGATGATTACTTATTGACGAAAAATTACTTAATTTATTAAACAAGTATTTGATTAAAATGTTTTATCTATGGCTTGATTTTCAAAAATGTTATATGACATTTTTAGTTTGAATTAACTTCAAAGTATCAATGTATCTATTTTCCATCTTAGATTTCAGTTTTACCTATCAAAGAATTAGTTGATTTTAAATGAACTTAAAAAGTATATAGCATTGTAAATATTTTTTAATATATATAAAAAACTACATATTAAATCTAACACATTGTTTAGGAGATATTACTATAATATATCATGTTAAGTTTTTTTTTCTTGACTAAATTAGGAAAATTAAATTTTATTTAAAAAAAAAAAAATTTGAGCTTGAAATTGTAAAATTTGCAATTTGAAATAAAAATAAAATTCTGACACATTCAGTTGCAATTCCCACCCCCCCCCCCCTTCCCTTAATTATTAGGTCATTTGCTTCCCCTTTAACTATTGGGTCATTTGCATTTTTCTGCTCAAGGGTATTTTAGTAATTTCAATGTGGAATATTCTAGGAATAAAAAGATTCATTGTGTTAACACATGTAATTTGATTGACACTAGAGGTACTATAGCAGTTAACTAACAATATTATGACTACTATGTGTTGGGAAATCCTTACAGGGTTTTATCCTCATGGTTCAAAAAAGTCCCCTTGTGGACTCATTCTTAAACACACGATTGTTGATTTCTTTTTTCCTCATGGATTACACCTCAGTCAAATGGACTGAATGTAGAAGGTTAGGAGTCATCACCTAGTTTAACTCTTAGAACCAATTTTAACCCCTAACAAAGATCTACACACCAAATAATAGATCTGGGGGCTTAGCGCGTGAGTATGACTAGGCTTATTGACATGTAGTTCATAAGACTAAACTTTTTAGAGACAAGACTACTCAAGTCAACAACAAATTTCTTAGCGTATGACTAGACTTCTTGACATGTGGTGGGCATAAGATGTTGAGCTTTCTTAAGCTTCACATCAAACGAAAATAAAGAGCAGTAAGTTTCAAAAGACTTATAGTTCCAACTTGAAAATGACTTTTGCTAATTTACCTTTCTCTAAAACAAAAATAAATAATAATAATAAGGTTTTTAAGGTTGGACTAAGATTCAACTTAGGTCAAACCGTAATGGCGTCAAAATTCATTTAATAGTAATAAAATACAAATGAAGGTATTAATTAAAATGGAAAACATTAACAAAATTTTACTAAAAATGTCTAAAATAAAATCAATTTCAACATAAATTTATAAATGTTCTTGTTAACGGGTATCCTTAGGAAATTTATTAATAGACAATTTTAGGAAAGTTTTGATACAATTTTTATAGAAAATATAAAAAACTGTCAAAAAAGTTACTTTATGAACAATTTAATACTAGTATTATGCAAATCTCTGCATAGGAAAAGATTTACAACCGAGCAAAAACCCCAATGGGCAGTATTCGTAATTCTATACATGCATGCAATAGTTTGTTGCAAGTCATTCAATAGCATGTTAAATAATATAATTAGAAAGAAAAGATTATAAGTAAAATTCATATCACACCCTGCATATATTTGGACTCTTGCTTCAGCATAATTGAATCAAGAAGAGAAAAAAGCACGCCAATCAGATCTCAGTTGATCCAACTCACAATTTTACAGGTTCTACACTAAGAATGTCTATGACAACTCTATAGGGCAAGTTACATAAGGCATAAAAAAAGATCACATACTAGTATAACTCAAAAGCTATGATGCACGGACACGGACACGGATACGGACACGACACGGACGCGGACACGGCGATACGGCAATTTTTGAAAAACAAGGACACGACACGGCATGGACACGGCAATTAAATAATTAATTAAATTTTATATTTAGGCATATTTTTTAATATTTTTAAACATAAAATACGTTTATATCTAGAATTTAAATTATGTAAGAAGTACAAATAAGTAAACTAACATCCAAAGTAGTACAATAATACACATAAAATGTTTAAATTACAAACCAAAAGTTTAAATAGTCTACATTCAACACCAAACTAAAAACATAAAAGAAAAACAAGCTTTAAACCTTTTGGATTAAAAAAAAAAAAAAAAAATATATATATATATATATATATATGTAGTGAGAGAGGGATTAAAAAAAAAAAAAAAAAAAACCGGTTACAACTTAAGTAATATAATTTTGCTAAGCCACTAACAATACACTAAGTCACTAATATGGGCTATCACTAACAGTACACTAAGTTTCTATCTTTTTATATCATGGGCTAATATGGGCTAAGTCACTGTCTTTTTCGGGCTAACAGTGACTTAGCCCAAAAAATTCACTAAAACAATATATATACACGTTATAAAAAACGTAATCTGAAAGATGGCCTATCTGAAATAAAAAAAAAAAAAAAAAAAAACAGAGGGAGAAAGGAGAAGAGGTCGGACCCCGACCTGTCCACGCCGAGAGAGAGAGAGAGAGAGAGAGAGAGAGAGAGAGAGAGAAGGGACAGAGGGCACGGCGTCGACGGCGACTGTCTATGGAGCTCGCCGACTCGCCGATCGGCCCGATCTAGCACCGGCGACTGAATATGGCTTCAACTTTCACCGGTGACTGTCAAAATTTGTGATTTTCTGTTTTTTTTTTCACTGCTGCCGTGTCTACTGTGTCGGAGCCGTGTCGGCGCCGTGTCGGAGAAGCGAAAAAAAAAAAAAGACACCGCTCGGACACCGGAGTCCAGCGAGTCGTGCCGGTATCCGTGTCCGACACGTGTCGGACACCGGTACGTCGCCAAAAATGGCGTGTCGGTGCAACCCAGCTCAAAAGCCATGGAGCCGATACTTAGAGAAGTACACAAAGACCATAACATATACAAGTTAAACAAGACATTCAGCCAGAAATTACCCTGTTTTTAGTTTTCATTTTAAACAAAAGAAGTTCAAATGATAGTCTCAAAAGCACTAAATTATATTTACTAAATGCATATTTTTTTTTTTGACTTAAAGCTACATTAGTCATATAATTATTAAGTAAATTATATGAGCTATTATAATTATGAAGTCAGTTTCACATTTTCACTTCTTTAGCCAAGATGAGATTAAAGGTAGAGTTCTTAAAGACTACTTTGTTTCTATGCTTAACTACATAAGGTGGGCTTATGCCTAGATTTTTATCAAAAAAGCCAATGAGCCAAGTTTAGAGAATGGAAAAACATACCTGTAATGTTCTTGGGCAGAATAATAATTGTTTTGCCCAGTTCAAGTTCCCAAGTATTCTGCATTGATAAGAGTATCAAAATCATGTAAGCGCCTTGTAAATATATAACAAGTATGCAAGCAGAAAAAGAAAAGATGCAACTTCCACCTTGAAATTTCTTGTTCGACAGTTATTTGAATGGTGAATGGCAACAGAGACCACCTAGAAGTGAAGCTGTAACTGCTGTCCAGTTAGAATACTTTCAGGATCAGTTGCATGATGAAGATAAGGTGAGGTGGACTCTTACCACAGTTGCATTTTTTCTTGCCATTATGCTTGGGAGAGTAAGGAGTAGTGATGTGGATTGGTGGAAATTGGTGTTGGATGCTGCTGTCATCCCAAAGCAGGGCTTTATCTTGTAGTTGACTATTAAAAAAAGGGTCTCTACTTGAGATAGGATGACTGCATGGGGTTGGCAGGGTTTTATGTTGTGTTTTCTGCAGGAGCAGGGGAGAACGCAGGGACCATTTCTTTCAAATTGTTTGGAAGCAGGTGAGTTGGAGCTGTCTTGGCAAAAGTGTCGCCTGTGACTGGTTGGAGTTGATGCAATGGGGCTGTTCTCAGCTGGTTGGTAAGAAATTTGCATTAAGAGTGGGTAAACTTGTGGCGGCAACGGTATATCACATTTGGAGGTTTAGATATCAGATACTACATTAGGGCCCTTGATTTCAGAATCACCTTGTGAAGAATATCTTGAATAATGTGAGATAGAGGCCTGGGGCTTTTCTTCCTTCTAAACTTACAGTCAGTGATCAAGCTCTCTGCTCTAAGATGAGAATTCAGCAGTGAATGGGATCTGTTATGTGCTGCCAGATTTTCTTTCCTACTTCTTGTTGTTTGTGGTAGGCTGCTGGCAGGGTTGTCAATGTGTCTGGGGTTTGGGAGGTTCATCTGTTGTCCCATGGTGCTTATAGAGGACCTGAAATTAATTCCAGAACCTAATCAATGAAATTCATGATTATTGTTTGTCCTCATTCTTCTATTATCAACAAAAATTGCATGCTAAGGTATAAAACATTAGCTTACCAAACAAAGCATTGTTTTCCATGTACTCATATTCCAACAATAATTGTTTTCCCTCGATAAAACATCCATACAGTCTAACAAGATTTGGATGTTGTAAACCAGATATCATGCTTATTTCATTCACAAATTCACGGCTTAACCGCAATTATAGTACCATCGGATAGTATTCCCTGCATAAGTATACATTTTTAGGCATGTATTTCATCATGTATCACTTCAAATGTCAAGGATTAATAGGGAAATAAAAATAAAATGATGAAAAGAAAATCATTCTATAATAGAAAAAGGGTTGTCAAATACCTTGTAAACTGATCCAAAACCACCCTCCCCAGCTTTGCTACATTTAAGTTATTAGTGGCAGCTTTTATTAGTCTATATGTAAAAAATAAACAGTTTGCAGGTCTAATCCTTTTAACTCTGTCCAAGGCATAATGCTAAGATGTCAGACTGCATCTTACAGTATAACAAGAAGCTGTAAAAGTGAAAAAGAGGGGGGGGGGGGGGGGGAATATATGAAGTAAAAGTACTTTATAGGGAATTAAAAAAATAAAAAATAAAAAGGTGAACATTCCATTCATTTGTCATAGAAACACTTGTCATAAGACCATTTTTCAACTAAAATAAGAATATAAAACAGACAAACCAATTTCATCTGACTTTGAGGACAAGTTCAAAGTGAATTCTTTCAAAATTTATAATCTTCTCTCTATCAGATACTTGGCTTATGGAAATCTTTATACATCACTCAACTACAGTGAAATTAAGCCAACCATGCATTATTCATGTGAAAAAAACTACTTTATGTAGATTTAAAAAAAAAAAACTATGATAATAGTTTTTTTTTTTGTGTTGTTGCATGATTCCATGGGTTCATTATCATCAAAATTGGAACTAAATGACACGATTCATCATGCATCATCCCAAAGAAAAGTTCGTATGCTCTGAGCCCTGCAGTTTCTTTTGAAGTTGTACTTTGGAACACTGATCATCTAGGGAAAGATAAAGTCAAATAAAAATTTTCATTTTCTATACATTGTTCCAACTTCCTGGCATAGTTGGAGATAATGAATACTGTTGTTTTTAATTTTCCACATAAGATTTGCACATATTACCATTTTCCTGTGATAAACTCCCTCCCAAACAGCCTTTTAACCAAAGAATGCCCAAGATCATTAAAATGAGTAGCACCATAACTACAGCTCCAACCACAACAGATACCTTCTTCTTGCCATCATCAGGGAGACTGAAATCTACATAAAATAAAATAAAAAACCTAACGACAGTAATTTTAAGATTACATTCTGAAATATATTTAGCACCATACAGAAAATCCAAAGCAAGATAGCAACAGATGGTTCAAAGAAACATTGGCAGACCATGTGTATATCAAATATCTAGCCAACAGTGATGATAAGACTAGTCATTCATTTTTCTATGTTATGTTTTATTTATTACCATGTCTTTAGTATTTTCAAAAGGTCATCTGTTTAGCATATGGCCTTTAATAAAGTTGGATGCTTAAGATTTAATCATTAGAAGCAAGGTGAAGGGGCTAAGATTCTAGGCTTAGTAGAGGCTATTATAAATAGCTTCTATCATTGTAGGCAACTTTTTCTTATCTTGATGCAGGAGACGCAAGAAGATTATTATTTAGTGTTATTTATGTTTGCAAATCAATTGTATTTTTGTATTTTAGGTCCTATTAGTTTGTTGGGCTATTAGTATTTTAATTTAGAAGCAAGGTTATTTCTGTAATAAGGCAATTAGGGTTTCCTAGCCAATTAGAACTAGGGTTTAGCAATCCTATATAAGCAACTTATTGTACTCCTTGAGGAGATAGTTGATATTTTGATGAATAAAAAAATGGCCGTTTGGTTTTTCTTTTGGTCTGGTGCTGACTCCAGGTCTATCCTAGGTGCTGACTCCTAGTGGTTTCTCGCTTGGTGCTGACTCCAAGCAAGGCTTAGGTGCTGACTCCTAGGTCATATCCTTTATTTTTTCGCTGTTTTCAATTTTGTTCTGGTTGTCCTGCGTCAGTTTTGGTATCAGAGCAAACACCGATCTGTTGAAGCATCACCGCAAGAAAGAACCAGAAAATATCACCCCAAAAAAAAAAAAAAAAAAAATGCCGTATTTCTCGTCCCATTAAGCCACAGTAACCCACACACCATAAACACCCATTGCAAGTGACAGCTCTATCACCACCAGAGTCCAAAAATCCTTCCCTCACTGTCATGCTCTTCTACACAGAAATCTCATACCCATGCCATCGATAAACCGAAGCCTACAAGATCCACAACTCACAAACCAAAAAAAAAAAAAAAAAAGTAAAGAAGACGAGACCCACACCAGGACCCATCGGCAACCTCAACCCGCCGCCGCTGAGATTTCCAAACCACTACCGAAGCCGAGATCCACGCCGAGGCCCATCGTCCACCTCAACCCACCGCCGCCGAGATCGACGAGCTACAGCCTCTGGGATTGCTAGCCACCGTCGCTGCCAAACCCGACACAAACCGCCACTGGTCCTCCACGACTCAAGCTGCCGCTGTCCTCCCCACCTTCGCGCCGCCACCAGCCGACGATCCTTAGCGCCAGTCGAAGTCCATCGCAGTACCTTCCTTTTTCCTTTCTTTTCTTTTGAGCTTTGTTAGTTGAGTTTATTTCTGAGCCTAAGCCTATTGTTTGACAACCCATTCCTGTACCGACCCATAAAACCTTGCTTGGCCGAAAATAACAGGGCAGAAAATTAAGTTTTAGTCTTTGCGTATTGTGCCTCTAAGTTGGAGCTGGGAAAATGACTTCCTTGGATAGAAAGCTTGAGAAGCAGCTTAAAGATAGCGAATTTGAGAAGCAAATTAAGGAGGCTGGGAATAGGCTCCTTAACCCTCCTTCCTCTATTGATGATCTTCTCACTCTTCTTGATAAAGTTGAAAATTTGTTAGCATACGTGGAGCAAGAACCATCCAAATCAATGCGAGATGCACTTTTACCCTCTGTGAAAGCATTGATCACTAATAAACTTTTGAGACATACTGAAATGGATGTGAAGATTTCAGTTGTATCTTGCATTATTGAGATTGCCAGGATAACAGCACCAGATGTCCCATATAAGGATGAGCAAATGAAAGAAATATTTTCAGTTTATTGTGGCAGCATTTGAAAATATGCCTCATGTCTCTACTCGCTCTTATAAGAAGGTGGTTTCCATTCTTGATACCATTGCAAAGGTCAAGTTATGCTTGGTGATGCTAGATCTTGAGTGTGATTCATTGGTTGTTGAGATGTTTCAAAGTTTCTTAAAGATACTTAGGTCCAACTATCCACCTGTTGTTTTAGCCATGGAAACAATTATGAATTTGGTCATAGATGAAAGTGAAGACATTTCCTTGGATCTTCTCAGTTCACTTTTTGCTGTTGTAAGAAAGACAAATCAGAATATTTCACCTATTTCGTGGACATTGGGGGAGTAAATAATCACTAGGATTAATGCCCAGCTAGAAAAGATAATGGCACCCACTCAAAAACTACCCAGCAAGCTTGAGGGTGCACATGATGTGAAAGTTGAAGTTGTTGAGCATGCTTCTGATCAACCCTCCACAGTCCTTGAAGATCTACATCTTGGTGAAATCGAAGAGGTTAAAACCACAGTGCTTCCTATGGTTCATAAGGTTCAAGATGCAATTATAATGATTCCACACATTGATTTTGTTATTCCACATGAGTTTAATATGGTGGAATTCAAGGCTTTTTTTTTTCCTGTGCTCTCTAAGGTGATTCCAGACTTGAAGCAAGTGTTACTTGCAAACATCCTAATCCTTCAATGTTTTAAAACTCGAGGTCGAGTTTTCTCCAACCAGAGGAGAATGATGCAGGAGACGCAAGAAGATTATTATTTAGTGTTATTTATGTTTGCAAATCAATTGTATTTTTGTATTTTAGGTCCTATTAGTTTATTGGGCTATTAGTATTTTAATTTAGAAGCAAGGTTATTTCTGTAATAAGGCAATTAGGGTTTCCTAGCCAATTAGAACTAGGGTTTAGCAATCCTATATAAGCAACTTATTGTACTCCTTGAGGAGATAGTTGATATTTTGATGTATAAAAAAATGGCCGTTTGGTTTTTCTTTTGGTCTGGTGCTGACTCCAGGTCTATCCTAGGTGCTGACTCCTAGTGGTTTCTCGCTTGGTGCTGACTCCAAGCAAGGCTTAGGCGCTGATTTCATGAAATTTCAGATTTGAATATTTCTTGAGCTCTTTGTGCCTAAAAATTGACATTACAGCTCCTCAACAACTTGAAATTTATACAAAATTCATCCAAGGAAAACTGATCTGAGCAATTTATTATTCTAATTTATACCATCTTACAACAAAATAATGACTTACAATTTGCTCATGTTTGTCACGCCAGGCAAGGACTGAAATTTTGAACCTTCTCCAAATAAATCACTAATTTGAATAGAGTTGCATCATCAATTACTGTTAGGCTCTTCACATGAATGTATCTTAGAGGTTAAGAAACTCAAGAACTATTAACTACGAAGGCAGAACTCACAGCTCGGGTAAATAACTCAAGGCAGAAATGCTAGGAGGAATGGGCCCCTAATGACCACTAGCTTGGATCTATCTGTTAACAACACAGCTCAAAAGAATTGAGATCAAACCTGAATCCTTTACTTAAAAAAGAGATTTGGAAAAAAATGAAGAAGAAAAGCCCGTACAATTTCTTTAGTTGTTTCTAACTTTAAAAAAAGTCATGCATCCTTCCAGTGAAGTTGTTACTACTAATTCTACTGCACATGGCCCATATTGGAAACAAGATTGAACAAAATACAAACCCCAGAGATTACCTTTCAATGAAAATACTAAAATTACTGTTAGAACACCTATGGAATCAATACTACCAACTTACAACTCTTTTAATTTGGTTAGTATAGAAAGAGTGCCTGGCAACTCTCCTGTGAGATTGTTAGCACTAAGAATATTGCAGTCACCAAAAGGAAAGTTCAAACCTTTCAATTGTTAAGGGATTAAGCATATTAGTGAGAATTTAAAAATTACCAATCAAATATGATCTGTAAAATCAAATAAAATAAGAGAAAGAAACACTGATAGATACTCCAAGTTAAGCAACGCAAATTTCCAAGCTCAGGGAACAATTCCAGAAAACTGATTGTTCACTATGCTCCTGAATATAATCTTAAAGATTATAGCTAGAGTAAATGAAAAAATGACACAATTTTACTGTCTAAATGAATGGTGAGAAAGATACAACAAAAGCATACATTATTTTAAGAGAGGTAATATTTCCCAAGTAGGTTGGAATTGTTCCTGATAAGTTGTTCCTAGAGATGGACTGGCAGTGAATTCAGAAGTCACTTACAAATATTCTGACTGCACAGAACCCCATTCATGCGGTATATTACCACTAAGGTAGTTAGCATTGAGATCACTACAATCAAGAGGAAATTGTTCATAGAAGCTTGAATTGATTTTCAGTTGCTAATAGGTATAAAAAAAATGGCTACTTTTCTTACATAATGTTCAGTTTGGGTAGTATTGCAAGAGCTGGTCAAAGTTTACCAGCAAGACCCTGCCCTCTAAGAAATCAGTAAGACACGGATTTTTACTGGAGAAAAAAATTTAATGCAATCTGAATATTCAGACCTGCAATAGAAACCTTCAAACCAAAATATACTAGAACACACAAGTCATCTTCACATATTTATGCCTAAAAAAAAAAAAAAGAGAAATAAAATATATAAAAGCTCAAAAGTAAACCAGAATCGAACAAAATGTGAAACTTTCAAAATACGTACTTGGAGAGCTCTTCACAATGCCAAGGCCTACTATATCCAGAACCTATATCTTGGCATAAGGTAATATATATATATATATATATATATATATATATATATATATATATATATATATATATATATAACAGCACATTTTTTTCAAAGTTACAACAATGGAGTTGGAGGGATTTGAACCCTAGACATCTTTGTTGGAAACATTAGGGGATGTCACTTAAGTAAATCATAATCAAAAAAGCATATGTTGTCATATTTCTCTTCACCTCGACTACTATTTGGTCATTTTCTTGTCCTTATGATGTTTTCAACTAAAACCTTATCAATGATTGCTCTGACAAATGTCTGGTAACAACTAACTTCCCTTAATGACAAATCTATTCATTTTTATTTTAAACATTTTTCATTGTCCCTCATTTATCTAAAAAGTCTATTATAGCCACATTCCTTTATTCAACATGAATCTTTCTTCATCATATTGAGGCAACAAAATTTTTTTTTAAGTACTCTTATTTTTTTTATTGAAGTTAAAATTAAAATTGAATCTACTAGAACACACGAGTCAATTATTTTAGTTATTTTTTATTCTTCTCAATTTCAAGTCACACGTGTTAGTAAAAATGTAATGTCAGTGATAGACCCAAATGAAAACCAACGACTGTACCACTACTCTAACTCCAAGTGTAAATGCACTATGCACTATTTCCATAGTTTGGATTTTAAACAAATCAATCAATCAATCAATAAGAATAAGCTTAGTACTTACATTTTAAGGATGTGGCATACACCATCAGTGTAGTTGCAATTGCAGATGAGAGTTTCGTTGCAGTAGAATGGCCTTGAATTCACTTGTGTTGTTATCCAGATTTGGTCATTACTGGTGCATACCCCATTGAAATTCCAATCTTTCTTTCCCAATTGTTCAGCTATCTGAACAAGGGCTTTCACTAAAAATTAACTGTCATATAGTAGTGTAGTACACTAGTGTGTCAAAAATTTTAATCAACAAGATTGGGATTGGAATTGAGGGAATTCACAGTGCTGTCGCTGAAGCTGGTCACCAACCTCCTTCCTTGAGCAATTGAATTCTGTATTGGGCTTTTTAATGGGGCCTCTATTGGTATTTAGCCAGCCCAATACTAGTCACAATAACGACATTTAAAAATAAAAAATACAATCACACACACACGGGGGATAGGAAGGGGTTCTACACCATAATCTTAGCTTTTTATTAAGATTTATCTATAATTTAAATTAATTATCTCATTCCTGAATGTAATTATGTATAAAAGTAAGAATATTAGTTTTTTAAGGAAGGTACCTCACATGGTTTCAGCAATTCTGATGCTGACGTGGGTTTTCTCCTCTTCATAAAGCTTGGTCAAACCAAAGTCAGAGATCTTTAGGGTTAAGGTCACCATCAAGTAATAAATTAGTTGATTTGATGTCTCTATGAACAATTTCCTGTGTTGATTCCTCATGTAAGAGAGCCAAACCTCTTGCTATGCAAGCACATATTTTCTGCCTTGCAGACTAGTCCAATTTTTATTGGCCACCTGAAGGACCTGAAATTGATGTTCAGAACCCAATCAATAAAATTCATCAAAAGAATTTTCTCCTCATTCTCCTATTATGAACATAAAATGCATTGTAGGTATAAAACATTAGCTTACCAAACAAGGCACATGCAAGGCTATTGTTTTCCACATACTCATACACCAACAACAATTGTTCTCTTTCGATACAACATCCAAACAATCTAAAAAGATTCGAATGTTATAAACCAGATACCATGCCTATTTCAGTCACAAATTCACGACTTCCTTGTGCTTAACTACAATTTTAGTACCATTTAAAAGTATACCCAGCATTGGGAATTGAGAAATATATATTTTCAGGTATGTATTTCATAATATATGTCTCCAAATCTCAAGATCAGAAGGAGAATAAAAGGCAAAAGATGAAACACACACACAAACACAAATTCTATAATAGAAAACTGTCAGATACCTTGTAAACTGATTCAAAACCACCTTCCCCAATCTTATTTGCAGCATTGAAGCTGTTAGTATCAGCTTTAATTTGTCTATATGTAAGAAAACCAGCTTGCAGGTCTAATTGTCTTAACTCTGTCAAAGGATGACAGAGTTAAGAGGATTAGACCTGCAAACTCTGTAAAAGGATGTCAGGCTGCATCTCCTAGTATAACAAGACAAATTTTTAACCAAATAGATGCATTCCTCTTGAGTAGTTAGGCGTCTACTTAAAGAATCAGAAGACGAGCAAAAGCCTTTGGAAGGCACCATGCAGTTGATCACACAGAAGCTGTAAGAGAGAGAGAAGAAAGAGAAGCGGGGGGGTGTTCAAATATATGAAATGGAACTTAAACCCAAGTTGTCTTTGTTTCTTTTCATGCTTCTGCACAAGTGTATTAGTAGTGAAAAACTAAATAAATAGCCAAAGGATTAAAAAACTAATTAAATAGCCAAGATATTTTGCAGATAATTTTTTTTTTTTTAGAAGTAACATAAAAATTTTATTAAAAAATAACACAGCCCAAGTACATAGGAAATGTACTATATGGGCAACAACATCAAGAAACCAGATTTCAAATTTTGCAGATAATTAGACATTCACTCAACTACGGAGACCTTATGTCATCCATTTTATGTAGATTTTACAAAATAGCGATGATATGAGTTTTTTGCATGGCTACATGAGCTCAATTATAACCATTATTAGAACTAAATCACTCCAATCATCATGCCTCATCCCAAGATTAGTTCATATGCTCATAATCCAGAAATCATTCAGTTGCTTTGCATGGTGTACTTTGGAATGCTAATTCACCTGTAGAAGTAGATAGAAAGAAAAAATAAAACATTGAACAGCAACAATTTATGAGCCCTTGGAAAATTTTTCTTCACATTGTTCCAACTTCCCACCATAGTTGGAGAAAATGAATACTGTCCTGTATAATTTATATACCAAGATTTCACAATGGGATACCTTTTTACCTTAATATCCTCCCTCCCAAACAGGCCTTCCACCAAAGAATGCCTAATATCATAAAAATGAGGCATACTACCGAAAAACAACAGATCCAACCAAAATCTTGCCATCAGCCAGGGGACTGAAATCTACAGAAAAAGAACAGTGATTAAAATACTGCATTCTGAAATATATGTAGCACAATACAGAAAATAAAAGGCAAGATTGCAACTGATGGTTCAAAGACAAACTAGCGGGGAATGGTGGTAACAAGAAGATGATAACATATTTAGATGTCTTTCATATATACACACCAAAACCTTGTTTTTAGTAAGCATCCAAACAAGTGAGAATACGAGCATCCTAGCATTTGGATATACGGACATGCAAACATCCGAGCATGTGAACATGTGAGTGTGGGAGCATCTAATCATCAATGCAAGTAGACATGTGATCGTCAAGGCATACAAGCATATAAACAAGACTTCCCGTAAACTGATCAATCAACTTGAAATTTTAATTCAAATCTTCAAGACCAATGAACAAGGAAAGTATCATTCATGTCAACCATATTAAAAAAGGGAAGAAAATAAATCGTGCAATCACATTTTATTCAAGTCATTGATTACCCAATTAAATGCAAGAATTTATTTCCAAACTCCATTGGGAGAATTCGGCTAAGTATGTCCAGGCACAAGATTAAATTAGGAAACAATGCAGGATATATTGGCTGCTGTGTTAGATTAAAAGGAAACAAAACATTATCATGTAACAAGGAAACTAAACATTATCATGTAACAAGGAAACTAAAAACAATCCAGGAACTACTAAATCACCTTAACATGCACGACCATATTCAATGCTATTCAAATTGATGAAGTTAAGTCACAATACCTCGTTTAGCCAAGTCCACGTGCATAAGATTCAACTAGAGACAAATCCATGATGGGAAACATTCTGATCATTCACATAAATTTCCTTGTCTATTCAAATCCTTACCAATTTGATTCTAAAAGACATTTTAGGAGGAAATAGTCAAAGTACCAAAATAAGCAATATCTCACTCGCAATAAATTCTAATCTATTGCACGTCAGCGAATTCAAGTAACATGCTCGAGAAAGAATAATGCTAGATATACAAACTACTTAAAAAATAAACATTTACAAAAGGCTAATATAGTGAGTGATTATTGGTAAATGAAAAGTGATATTTATAGTAGGCCTAGATGAAAACCAATAAAAAGTTGGCCACATCAACATTTTGTAAAAATGTTGTAAAATAGTTTGTGCATATAACATTACTAGCTCTAGAAAAGTTAATCAAAAGTTGTGACTACTCTAATCAAATTAAAATGAAATTCTAAGCCAGCCACTTATTTGAAATGAAATTACCTTTTTTGTATTTTTTTGTATTTATTAACTAAAAATAAAAGAAACCAAACAATGAGATATATGCATACAAATAGCTAATTAAGCTACATGAAAAAAGAAATAAAAACTATACAACATTAGCAAAATGAAACAAGTAAATGACAAAAAAAATAATAATAATGGAATCTGCATTCTGCCCAGAAATGCATACACAGCATAACAGATGTGTACACTCCATTATGCCGGAGTACAAATCTAGGGTTTCAACCCAATTCCCATTCCCATATTTGTGTCATGCAAAGAAAACAAGAATGAAGCACTAGTAAACAACATGATATATAATAAGAACAAAAGACAATAATAATAAAAATAAAGAGAAGCAAATTTTCCTTGGGTTGATTTTGCCCTAGTATTGTGTCTATATTTCTTCCCGATAGGATATATATTTCCCTACTTTGGACGGGTCCAACAGATTCCTTCCCGAACAGGCTTCATAGCCCATTTTCGTTCTGTATACAGATCATCAATCTCCACAGTCAATAACCATTATTTACACAAAATGGGCCAATACAGAAAGAAGTACTCAAATGCCATGACATTTACAAGTTCAACGAGACGTTCGGCCAGAAATTACCCTGTTTTTAGTTTTCATTTTAAACAAAAAAAGTTCAAATGTTGGTCTCAAAAGCACTAAAATTTTATTTACTAAATGCATTTTTTTGACTTAAAGATACAATAGTCATATAATTATCAAGTAAATTATACGAGAAATTAAATAATTATAAAGTTAGTTTCACACTTTAACTTCTTTAGCCAAGCTGAGATTAAAGGTAGAGTTCTTAAAGACTACTTTGTTCCTATGCTTGACTGCCTAGAATTTTATCATCAAAGCCCAATCAGCCAAGTTCAGAGAATGGAAAAACGTACCTGTAATGTTCTTCGGTAAAACTATAATTGTCTTGCTACAAGTAAGCCCAGGCCAAGTTCCCAAGTATTCTTCATTGATAAGAGTAACAAGTATGAAAGCAGAAAAAGAAAAGATGCAATATCCATCTTGAAATTTCCTGTTCAACAGTTATTTGAACCTTTTTCCCTTGAGATCTAGCTGCCTTCGCCCTCCTTCCACTGAAAGCAATACCTCTTCAATATGCTTCAGCTTGAGCAGAGGCATTTCAATCTCTTCTTCAACACTTCCAACTCTCTGTAAAATATAAGAAATGCTTACATGCATGTAATATCCATAAGTGTTCAGTGAAAAAACAATACACGACTTAAATAGCCTCATAGCAACTAGTTAATACCAAGATATGTAACAAAATCCTTCAACATAAATAGAAGTTTAGAAGAAAATACATTATTATGCATGACATGCTTTATAGTCCCATAAAACTCCTAGCATCCTGCTGTGCATAGACAAAACTAATTTGATGCATACTAAATTAATTTCTTACCATTATCCCAGGTATCAAAGACAATGAAAAGGTAACATATAAAATAAATTTCTTCCAGAGTCATTAGTGGAGAACACACAACAACAGCATGCTAAAAACCACAGCTTTTTCTAAATTTTGGATCACCCATTTAATATAAGTATGTTTTTCATATTGTAATCTTTTTATATAAATACTAAAGGATACTTGTCAAGTATGGTCAATTAAAACTAAATGGCCCAGTATGATTCCATGGTAGATGACTATGCCAACTACCATGAAGTCACACAGCATAAGTTAGTTTCCTAATACAAGCAGCTACCAAACTACATACCTCAAGTTAGTTTCCTTATGTTATATTTGAATTAGTTGTTCAACTTGAGTGCTCCAGGGATCTTGCACCTTCGAGCACCACCTGGATGCGTGTTTTCCATGAATGTTTCTTATGAATATCATGATTGTGCAGTGCATCATGAAGTGTCCCATTTCTGCAATACTCATATACAGGTAGCCGCTAGCCATGCTCAGCAAAGTAACCCACCATCTCCACAATGATTAGCATGGCAAAGTTTAGAGATACTATAAAGTAGTTCAAAAAATTCCTCACTACTCAATTGCCCGCAAACTTTAGTGTCCAGTTCCTTGATTGTCAGAAGCTATAAAAGAATTAAGAAATTGAGGATCGACGATCTCAAATCAAAATGTGGGCATGGATAATAGAGCCAATGAGAGAAAGAAAGAGGGGAAGGGGTTTCAGATTTTTTTTTTTTTTTTTTTTTTTTTTTTTTTGGGGGGGGGGGGTGTGGTGTTGGAGGTTGTTTGGAAGAAGGGACAGCCTTGCAGAAGTTTGCTTTCACACATAGAGGTGAAATATCTAGAAAACTCAAAAACTAATTTTACTTATGAGGATGAAGAAGAATCCACCCGTTTACTTGAAACGTGGGGAAACAGTCATGGCTGGGAGGGTGGGTGGGAAGGGATTACCTAACAGACATTTATTTTCACACATGGAGGTAAATGTAATTCAGACTTCAAAACTAATTTAACTAATGAGGATAGAGAACATGAAAAAATAAATAAATAAATAAAAATAAAAAACAAAGAGGTAACAAGTACACACATACATGAGGCATAGTAGAAGCCACACAATCAGACAGGCACGCCATCATCCTCGCAAATTAAATCTTATTAAGTTAAAAGTATCTTACCTTTCCATCAGGCAGCTCACCCCTATGAACACTACCAAGCATACCTTCACCGATAAAATTTTCTTGAGAAAAGCTATTTGTATGCTGCTGAAGCACATTATTCTTCTGGGAAAGTGAACCTAGCAGTGTCTTTTTCACATCTACCTCCTGATCATTCTGAAGCTTTGGAAATACACTTGTTCTTCCATTGTCTTCAACATAAGTATCTCTTGGTTTCACAACTCTCCCTCTTGGCACTGCTAAAGATATTCAAAAATACAATTTTCATTTAGAACAGAATAAAAGAGATAAGGAAATTTTAACAACTTATAAAAATAAGAACAGACAAGAAAAGACATACCTTTCTTTTTTTTTTGATAGGTAAAGAAAACTATTATTAATGAGAAAAAAAAAAAAGGGGGGAAAGTACAAGATGTTCATGATAATGAACAAGAAGAAAAAAGGCAAACAACACAACAAAAACAATAATTAGGAAACTAAGCAAAGGGAAAACATAAACTCAGAGAGAGAAGAACAATTAGTAAAACCCCAACAACGAGACCACTCCAAAAGACTACGTTGGCATAAAACCTTTAATTCATCCAACGTCTTCTCATTATCCTCAAAGGAACGACGATTTCGTTCCAACCACACAATCCACATTAAGCACCCTAGAACCAAATTCCAAATGTCCGAATTATGTTTCCCAAGCCATTGATACCAACAAGATAACAAACCCGCCACTGAACCTGGCATAACCCAATGAATACCAAAAGCCCGAAGCATAAAAGTCCATAGGGAATGAGTAACAGGACAATGAAAAAGAAGATGGTCAACTGACTCTCTATCACAACAACACATACAACACCAAGTAGCCAACGGGCGACCCTTAAGCATAAGATTATCCAAAGTGAGGATCCGACCATGTGCAGCTGTCCACAAAAAGAACGCCACACGCCTAGGAATCTTTGGTTTCCAAACACCTTTCCAAGGAAATAAAAAATTTGAATCACCCCGAATCGCATGGTAATATGACCAGATGTCAAACTTACCATCTCCTTTTAGCCGCCATCCAAGAGTATCACTCCTATCACCCCGAAGAATACGAGTTTGGATAAGCCGGAAAAGAGAATAGGAAGCAGCTAGTTCCCAATCTTCAAAAGCTCTATGAAACCTTAAAACCCATACTCTAACAGTACCCCCTTCTGGAGTCCACAAAACCTCAAAGATATAAGCATTCTTGGCTGCTGAACACACATAGAGCTTAGGAAAGAGATCTTTTAGAGCATAATCACCAATCCACCTATCATGCCAAAAGCGGATACGGGTGCCTTCACCCACTACAAAAGACAGATGCTAAGAGAAGCTCTCCCACCCTCCATTAATGCTTCTCCAAAGTCCACACCCATGAGTCCTCCTGGGAGAATTATGATGAGGCAACAATTCACTGTATTCAACTTCTCTAGAGGTCTTATAGGTACCGATATCATGCCTCTTAGCATTCTCTTTCTCTTGCCATCCTTTCTTGTATCTAAACATACAAAGACACAGCACCAATGCAAAAAGTATTGAAGCCCTTATAAGAGCAATCCAAGTCAACCTCTTGGTTTTGAACACTTACCCACATCTAGTAAACTATGATATTTCTGGGACAGAAGGTCCAATTTTCCCAGGGGATTTTCCAGAGAGTGGTGCGGCCACGAGAGGAGGAGCTGCATTTGTGACTAGTTAACTGGTTTCCCAAACTCCTAAGAAATTTTTAGCACGTTGCAAATGAGCAATTATAACAAGTCACAAATTCATAATTCCATATTAACAGCTCGGTTGCAACATGATAAAAAATTCTCACAAGTTTGTTCACAAAATTGACACATTGCCACAAGTCAGAATCATGGCAATATCTACATGTTCATTCCTTAGTAGACATCATGTCATCAAAACAGATATTAATATTAGTTTTCTTTTTCACTTATTAGAGAAAAGATGTACATATTCAATTTCTTAGAAAATTCTTTTCAACTAACAACTTAAAATAATTGGCATCCAGTTTACAGAAGCATCAGGAAAGGATTGAAACCCATAAACTGGGAGAGAGGAAGTCCCAACTTTTAGTACCTGAAAGACTGAAACATTAATAAAGATTCTATTTCTAAAGAGAATTTCAATGAGCAGAGAAAAATTTTGGCAGTACCATCATGTACAAAGGAGAACAGTGAATGGCGGTAAGGCAGATGCACTACCTAACAGACATTTATTTTCACACATGGAGGTAAATGTAATTCAGACTTCAAAACTAATTTACCTAACGAGGATAGAGAACATGAAGAAAAAAAAAGAGAAGAAAAAAAAAAAAAGAGAGAGAGAGAGAGATAACAAATACACTCGTACATGAGGCATTCTAAAGTAGAAGACACACAATCAAACAGCCACGCCATCATCCTCGCAAATTAGTTCTTATTAAGTTAACGAATCTTACCTTTGCATCGGGCAGCTCACCCCTATAAACACTACCAAGCATACCTTCACCAATAAAATTTTCATGAGAAAAGCTATTTGTATACTGCTGAAGCAATGCAACAGTGAAAGCTTTTGCAGAACTTACATTAGGACTCATTGAAGGATGTATACTTGTAGTTACATTGAAAGGTACCATCAATTCCACAGAGACCTTCTTGAAAGGATAAAATGGACGAAGTCGTGGTGGCAAGAACTCCATATCCATGCTGCTCATGACCGAACCATTATTCTTCTTGGGCAGTGAAACTGGTGGTGTGTTTTTCACATCTTCCTCCTGTTCATTCTGAAGCTTTGGAAATACCCTTGTTCTTCCATTGTCTTCAACATAACTATCTTTTGGTTTCGCAACTCTCCCTCTTGGCACTGGTAAAGATATTTAAAAAAAAAAATTTCCTTTAGAACAGAATAAAAGAGAAGGAAATTTTAACAATTTATAAAAATAAGAATGGACAATAAAAGAAATACCTTTCTCCATTGGAGAATTATGCTGAGGCAACAATTCACTGTATTTCAGCTTCTCCATTCGGATCAAAGTTAACTAACAGAATTAACCTCCAAATCAACCCTATAAGAGCTAGGGAAAAAAAAAGGGGGAAGTTCCAGCGCAACAAAGGCCCTTTTCGGTTCTAGGTGTAAAGAGACAACTTAAGCAAAAGGGAACAAACAAAGATAACTAGGAAACAGCAAGAAATACAAATGCACATTATAAATTACAAACAAGACCTGGAAATATGAGTGATGTACAATATGTGCTTCACCAACCCAAAATAAAGAAAAAAAAAAACCTAAAAGGAAAAACCATTAATCAATAATAGAGATCAAATGTCAATATGTTATTTCTCGGGAAAGGGTGGGGGAAGTCATGCAAAAAACAACAGGTAGAATACGAGTGAGAAATAGAAAAATAGAGAGAGTACAGTAAACGAAATTCAAAACATCTAAAAAGTCTGAGAAAGATATCAAAGAATCAAAATCAAAAGGGAATCAAAACCCATCTGGAAAAAACATAAAGAAAATTCAACTTGATTTCATTTGTTCTATGGACTTCTCTAAACCTTTAATAGCCCCCTTGTTTCTCTCCAACCAAATGCACAACATGAGACATTAAGAGGGAGGCTCTCCATGCCAGCCCATCATCAAATGCATAGTACTGCTTGCATGTAAACTATCTTGTTCCAAAGTTATGATAGGGTATTACATTTTCCTCTCCTTGAAGTTTGGTATGTACCAGCTCCCAGTTTTTGTGGAGAAGAAGATTTAGACCCAATTAGTAAACACTTAACAATTCTCATGAACTTAATTAACATTTCAAGGAGATGAACATCACATTCAAATGGCAATCACTTTCCTAACCTAACCCCAAACAATTGAAGGATACATCATTAAATAAGGGTACTTTAGGAAAATCAGAGTACATCCCAGAAAAGAAAGGACAAGTAACATGGGATGGAATACAAAAAGTCTGCAAAGATTATTGATAGATTCTAAGAAAATCCCTTTAATAAGAAATAGCCCTCTTGCAGAATATACCAGGATCCATAGGAATGTAGGTGCACCATATTGGCCCAAGCAAAAATATAGCAGGATAAACAATTATACTTCACATTTAAAGTATATCAACCTACAGTCCTCTGGACTGAATGAAACACAGTCAAATCTGATAATTCTGCTAAACCAGACACATCACTCCAAAATCAAATATAAATTACTCAATGAACTCTTGAATGTGCTAAAGCATATGAAAAGAAAAATACAGTAAGAGCTTTAAACTATCGAGTAACAGAACAGAAACCCACACAAGATGTATTAATACAGATGCAAGCATCATGAAAGAAACGCACAATTCACAAAATGTTCTTTGTCTGTACAGAAGCTGGATATAGTTAAGGCAGAAAATAAACAATGCACGCAACTTAAGATAAATCAGCATCCGCAAATAATATTTAAGGAGTCATGGTCATAAGATTAAAATTTTGCCTCCAACTTCAGGGGGTTATGAAAAAAAATGCTCTAACCTTTTAGGGTGTTGATACAAAGAGGTCTCTATACTGTATAGAAACCATTTCTCTTGCTCCAGCACTTGCGAGCATCTCTCTTAGTAGCTACAGACCACTTGGGTTTTTCCCATGTTTTCAACCCAAAATTTGCATTCACAGCAGTTTAAAGAATGCACTAAAAGCTAAAGACAGTACTGAATAATAATGACTATAATCACTGCCTTAAATTTATTCGGAAAAAATAAATAAATGAAGTAGTCAATCTCAAAAACAGGTTTTGCTAACAATAGCAAAAAGTTAATGTCACATACAGTGAATCGATTAACAGCTGATAAATTTACAATAATAACAAGTTGGAAATACAATTTGAAGCCAGGACCCTCCACTATCATGTTTTCTATCAAGTCCAAACACATGCACACAAAATCAATTATTCATTGGGGGAACAAGGTGTGGAGAAGAATCAATGATTCATTGGAACACTTAAAAGCAATAGCAAATTGAATTTTAAGGGTTAGAAAAGACCAAAAATAAGATTATCCGATACGCTAAAGCTAGAAGTTGATATCCCCTAATACTGTGCAGATACCCTTACATGATCACATTCTAGAATCCTAGATCCACATATCAAAAGTAGACAAAAAAGGTTCTCAAACTTTAAGTGCAAAACATTACTGCCAGACATACAAAATGTTGTTTTGTAATAATGAGCCATCTGATTGTCAAGGAAAGATGCAAGAAAATCATTATTGGTACATTTCATTAGATGAGCATGTTACCTGAGGGTTCTGCAAGTTAAAAACTATCAGATTGCAATCTGCAGTGCCAACAACCATCGGGGGGGGATGCCGCACTATAAATGAATAACAGTGGTCAGGGAGTTGTTGAATGTGCACAGGATGGCTCAGAGCAAATAAACATATCAAATGGGCTGTGAATCTTGTGTTTAAGGTTAAAAATTGACCATTCAAATTTTTGATTTCATATTATTGATCTTGGTTACCATGGTAATTTGACTATTAGCAAAAGGGGAGAGAGAGAGAGAGAGAGAGAGAGAGAGAGAGCCTATTGCCAAATTAAACTCTGCCACTCGCCCTACCAAGCATCCAAAAGAATATTCATCTGCAGCCAACGTGTCATGAATGAGATTTTTAAAATGCATCCAGAATTGCAAAAGTTTTAAAACAATGAACAAAAAAAACAATTATCCAAAAGTAAATCCAAAACTTCACCAGCATTTAGTTCAACGATGTTTAAAGCATACTTCTTGTTTTTACATGGCTATTAAATGACAAAATTGATAATCTCATATTCTGAAAATTTGTGAATGGTATAAGTAGATGGCAGTGGAAAAAAAATCAGGACAAAAAAGCTAAGGTATTGCAGGAATTAGTTAAAACCGAACAGATAGAGCCACAAAATACACACATTCCAAGCAACAATTTGTATTTACATAGTAAATTTAAAATCTTTAGACCCATAATTTTTTTTTCAAAGGTGAAAATCAGAAAATTTAAGAGCCATAATAACCAACCTTATTGAAGAGAACCGAATCAATCTAGAAAAGTCAACTTCACTGCAACACATGCTTTAAGAGAGCAACCGAGGACCAAAATCTATAATCATATTGAGGTCACACACTATTAAATAAAATCCCAACACCAATAGGAGGCATTGCCAACAAAAACGATGGTTAGAGAATTACAACAGAGGTCTAAAAACCTCACTCAGTGAGACAGAAACTCTTGGAAAATGAAACCTGGAAAAAGCAGTCACAAGCCCAAAAATTAGAAAGAATTACAACAGGAAAAATATTATCCCCAAGATTGTGGGAGAGAAAGAAAACAAGAGGCAAAGAAAGGCTACTGCCCAATCAGACTCCACCGGTTAACCTGCCAAGCACCCAGAACAAAAAAACTTGCTTTCAGCAGACAGATTATGTGGCTTTTCAAGATTAAAATTCAAACTGGATACAGAGCTGAAAAAATAGGATGATCAAGCTTGACTGAAAAAAATAAACATCAGTAGAAACAAAACAAGAAGGCAAATGTACAGGAGGAAAGTGCAAACCCTCAGCAGCAACAGCTTTGAATCTACTACATGTAGCAAACTGAAAATATACAGACACCAAGCTACACAGTTCAAGAAAAGTTCAACGACAAGTATAATTTTAAATAAATAATAGAAAATGAAACCAACACAACTTAGAAGAATATACGAATGAGAATGACAAATTAAACAAACCTTACACAAAAGGATGCAAACGCATCACCCCTGGAATTAAATAGATCATACTTTAAAAAAATCATTTAACAATAAATACATTAATAAAATAAGAGAATAAACAATCCCAAACAACGATTGTCAAAGTGTAAATCAGAAACAAGTAGTTAAGGTAGAAGAGCAAAATCAAAACTGAGTTTGCATAGAAAGCCAAATTCTTCTCAGTTGCTTGGTATTTGGAAACAAGAAAATTAATTAGCAGAAATCTAAGTTAACAAATTAACAAATAATGACACAAATCCAAAACTAAATTTAAATCCATGCAATTCTCAGAAAAGCCCAACTCATGCCAGGAGAAGAGAAAAGCAGAACCTTTATTGATTTCCCTCTAAAACCATATTATATTATATTAATACCCAAACTAATAAATTGTCATTGTCAGATTAGCCTATGAAATCGATATTAAGGTTGCCAAAACAGAATGGCCAAAAATTATACAAGACAACGACACAAAAGCATAAGAATTGCAAAAGAAACTACAAAGAATTAGAAAGAATTAAAGCAACAAAAAAAAATATATATATATATATATCTTCAAAAAATTCTGACGATTCTAGGAGAGAAAATCAAACAAGGTGAAACCCTAAATTTAAATCACAAACAGGCAGAGAAATCAGTAACGAATTCAAAAAAGAAACCCTAAATTAAGAGATTCCAATTTACAAGCACCTACTTTGGCAGCAAATCCTAATTCCAAAAAGACTGGCTCTGCAGATTACAAGGGATAGAAAAAGTGTTTTAACAATTGTCAGCAATCACTCGAAAATACCAGGTAACTTCGTCATACTGTTATGGCATTTTCTAACTGATATAAAAAACTACAGGGCCTATTATACTTTTACCACTTCAAGAGACAAGGACTGACACCCTATATCAAATGGCATCACCCCTCCTCAAGGATGGTTATGGATTCAAAACCTAATATGTGCATTTATTGAGGGGACAAGGGGCAACAGAGACTAATGCTTGTCTTGTGAAGACATATCAAACAATCTTTAAAAGACTAGTAGCCTTCCATGATATACAAAAATAATTTTCAATGACACGTTTTTAGTACATCTTTGCTAATACATGATATGACAGGACTCTACATAAAACATAATCCAAGCACTGGATTAATTAAACTAGACTTAATAGTTGATAACTTGAAAAATTATAAATCACACTTAAACTACCCAAAGCCAAACATGGCTTTTAGTATTGTCCAATATGCAGACGTTAACCTGCAGTAGTCTATCATTGCATGGATTCATTCAGACCTAAAAACATAAATGATTACTGACTCATTCTTGCCCAAATGATAAGCATGAAAGAGTTTTCTTAGATATAAGCAATGACCACATGTAATGGTAGACTTCAGCAATATCAAATTATATTGGCCCATACCATATTGTGATATCTAGGATGGACACCTACCAATACAGTCAAAAAACTTGATTGTTGGAACTAAGCTCAAGATAAATCCCTTTAATTTTTAAATGCAAGATTGATGAAAATGAGATGTTCTTACAAAAATTTCAACTGCAAACCATATTTGTTAGCAAGTCTACGCAATAATCTTGTCTTTCCATAGACCATATTTTCTTTTAAGCGCCCATTGGGATTTAAGTTAACTAATAGAATTAACCTCCAAATAAACCCTACCAGAGCTAGGGCAAAAAAAATAAACAAGGGAAGTTCCAATGTAACAAAGGCCCTTTTCGGCTGTACGAGTAAAGAGACAACTTAAACGAAAGGGAACGAACAAAGATAACTAGGAAACAGCAAGATATACAAATGCACATTATAAATTATAAACAAGAGCTTGAAATATGAGTGATGTACAAAACATGCTTCACCAACCTAAAATAAAGAACATAAAACCCAAAAGGAAAAACCATTAATCAACATACTAGAGATCAAATGTTAATATGTTACTTCTCCGGAAAGGGTGGGGGCAGTTATGCCAAGTACAACAGGTAGAATACGAGTGAGATCACTTCAAAAATAGAAAAATAGAGTACAGTGAACGAAATTGAAAACATCAAAAAAAAAAAAAATAAGAAAGAAATCAAAGAATCAAAATCAAAAGGGAATCAAAACCCATCTGAACAATACTTCAAGAAAATTCAACTTGATTTCATTTGTTCTATGGACTTCTCTAAACCTTTAAAAGCCCCCATGTTTCTCTCCAACCAAATGCACAACATGAGACATTCAGAGGAGGTTCTCCATGCCAGCCCATCACCAAATGCATGGTGCTGCTTGCATGTAAACTATCTAGTTCCAAAGTTATGATAGGGTATTTACTTTAGCCTCTCCTTGAAGTACGATATGTATCAGCTCCTATTTTTTGTGGAGAAGAAGATTTGGAGACATTCTCATGAACTTATCATTTCAAGGAGATTAACTTCACATTCAAATAGCAATCACTTTCCCAACCTAACCCCAAGCATTTGAAGGATACATAATTAAGTAAGGTTTCTTTAGGAAAATCACATAGTACATCCCAAAAAAGAAAGGACAAGTAACGTGGGATGGAATACAAAAAGTCCACAAAGATTATTGATAGATTTTAAGAAAATCTCTTTAATAGGAAATAGCCCTCTTGCAGAATATACCAGGATCCATAGGAATGTAGGTGCACCATATTGGCCCAAGCAAAAATATAGCAGGATAAACATTTATACTTCACATTTAAAAAATATCAACCTACAGACCTCCGGACTGAATGAAAAACAGTCAAATCTGATAATTCTGCTAAACCAGAAACATCACTTCAAAATCAAATATAAATTACTCAATGAACTCCCAAATGTGCTAAAGCATCTGAAAAGCAAAATACAGTTAAGCTTTACACTATCTAGTAACAGAACAGAAACCAACACAAGACATATTAATACAGATGCAACCATCATGAAAGAAACACACAACTCACAAAATGTTCTTTGTCTGTAAAGAAGCTGGATATAGTTAAGGCAGAAAATAAATAATGCAAGCAACTTAAGATTAATCGGCATCCGCAAATAATATTTAAGGAGTCAGGGTCATAAGATTAAAATATTGCCTCCAACTTCTGGTGGTTGCGAAAAAAAAGATGCTCTAACCTTTTAGGGTGTTGATACAAAAAGGTCTCTATACTGCATAGAAACCATTTCTCTTGCTTCAGCACTTGCAAGCATCTCCCTTAGTAGCGCTACAGACCACTTGCGCTTTTCCCGTGTTTTCCACCCAAAATTTGCTTTCACAGCAGTTTAAAGAATGCAGTAAAAGCTAAAGAAAGTACTGAATAATAATGACTATCATCACTGCCTTAAATTTATTCGGGAAAAATAAATAAATGAAGTAGACAATCTCAAAAAAAAAGGTTTTGCCAACAATAGCAAAAAGATATGTCACATACAGTGAATCGATTAACAGCTCATAAATTTATAATAATAACAAGTTGGAAATACAATTTGAAGCCACCTCCACCCTATCATGTTTTCTATCAAGTCCAAACACATGCACACAGAATCAATTATTCATTGGGGGAACGGGGTGTGGAGAAGAATCAATGATTCATTGGAACACTTAAAAGCAATAGCAAATTGAATTTTAAGGGTCAGAAAAGACCAAAAATAAGATTATCCGATACGCTTTGCTGGAAGTTGATATCCCATAATACTGTGCAGATACCCTTACATAATCAATTTCTAGAAGCCTAGATCCACATATCAAAAGTAGACAAAAAAAGTTCTCAAACTTTTAAGTGCAAAACATTACTGCCAGACTTACAAAATGTTGTTTTGTAATAATGGAGCATCTAATTGTCAAAGAAAGATGCAAGAAAATCATTATTGGCACATTTCATTAGATGAGAATGTTACCTGAGGGTTCTACAAGTTGAAAACTATCAGATTGCAATCTGCAGTGCCAACAACCATCAGGGGATGCCACACTGTAAAAGAATAACAGTGGTCAGGGAGTTGTTGAATATGCACAGGATGGCTCAGAGCAAATAAACATATCAGATGGGTTGTGAATCTTGTGTTTAAGGTTAAAAATTGAGCATTCAAATTTTTGATTTCATATTATTGATCTTGGTTACCATGGTAATTTGACTATTAGCGAGAGAGAGAGAGAGAGAGAGAGAGAGAGCGCTTATCGCCAAAAGAATATTCATCTACAGCCAACATGTCATGATTGAGATTTTTAAAATGCATCCAGAATTGCAAAAGTTTCAAAAAATGAAAAAAAAAAACCAATTCTCTAAAAGTAATCCAATACTTCACTAGCATTTAGAACAACAATGTTTAAAGCATACAACTTGTTTCTTACATGGCAACTAAATGACAAGATTGATAATCTCATATTCTGAAAATTTGTGAAATGTACAAGTAGATAGCAGTTGAAAAAAGAATCAGGACAAACAAGCTACGTAGTGCAGGAATTAGTTAAAACCGAACAAATAGAGCCACAAAATACACACATTCCAAGCACCAATTTATATTTACATGGTATATTTAAAATTTTTAGACCCATACTTTTTTTTTTTTTTTATAAGTGACAATCAAAAAAGTTAAGAGCCATAATTACCAACCTTATTGAAGAGAACCGAATCAGTCTAGAAAAGCCAACTTCGCTGCAACAAATGCTTTAAGAGAGCAGCCGAGGACCAAAATCTATAAACATATTCATGTCACACACTATTAAATGAAATCCCAACACCAATAGGAGACACTGCCAATAAAAACAAAGGTTAGAGAATTACACTAAAGGTCTCAGAACCTCATTCAATGAGACAGAAACTCTGGGAAAATGAAACCTGGAAAAAGCAGTCACAAGCCCAAAAATTAGAAGGGATTAAAACAGGAAAAATATCATCCACAAGATTGTAGGAGAGAAACAAAACAAGAGGAAAAGAAAGGTTACTGCCCAATCAGACTCCACCAGTTAACCTGCAAAGCACCCAGAACAAAAAAAAACTTGCTTTCAGCAGACAGCTTAAGTGGCTTTCCAGGATTAATATTTAAACTGGATATGGAGCTGAAAAAATAGGATGACCAAGCTTGACTGGAATAAGTAAAAATCAGCAGAAACAAGACAAGAAGGCAAATGTACAGGAGGAAAGTGCAAACCCTCAGCAGCGCCAGCTTTGAATCCACTACATGTAGCAAACTGAAAATATACGGACACCAAGCTACACAGTTCAAGAAAGTTCAACTGACAAGTATAATTTTAAATAAATAATAGAAAATGAAACCAAGAAGAATATACGAATGAGAATGACAAATCAAACAAACCTTACACAAAAGGATGCAAACGCATCACCCCTGGAATTAAATAGATCATACTTAAAAAAAATCATTTAACAATAAATACATTAATAACATAAGAGAAAATAAACAATCCCAAACAACAATTATCAAAGTGTAAATCGGGAACAAGTAGTTAAGGTAGAAGCAAAATCAACAGTGAGTCTGCATAGAAAGCCAAATTCTTCTCGGCTGCCTGGTATTTGGAAACAAGAAAATTAATTAGCAGAAATCTAAGTTAACAAATAATAACACAAATCCAAAACAAAAGTTAAATCCATGCAATTCTCAAAAAATCTCAACTCATGCCAAGAGAAGAGAAAGCAGAACCTTTATTGATTTCCCTCTAAAACCATATTCTATTATATTACTACCCCAAACTAATAAATTGTCATTGTCAGATTAGCCTATGAAATCAATATTAAGGTTGCGAAATCAGAATGGCCAAAAATTATACAAGACAACACAAAAGCATAAGAATTGCAAAAGAAACTACAAAGTATTAGAAAGAATTAAAGCAACAAAAAAAAAATATATATATATATATATCTTCAAAAAATTCTGACAATTCTAGGAGAGAAAAAACAAACATGGTGAAACCCTAAATTTAAAACATTAATCACAAACAGGCAAAGAAATCGGTAACGAATTCAAAAAAGATACCCTATATTATGAGATTCCAATTTACAAGCACCTACTTTGGCAGCAAATCCTAATTCCAAAAAGACTAGCTCTATAGAGTAAAAGGGATAGAAAAAGTGTTGTAACACTCGTCAGCAATCTCTCCAAAACAGCAGGTACCTTCACCATACTGTTATGGCATTTTCTAATTGATAAATAAAAACTATAGGGCCAATTATACTTTTACCACTTCAAGAGATAAAGACTGACACTATCTCAAATGGCATCACCTCTCCTCAAATATGGTCCTGGATTCAAAACCTACTACGTGCTTTTGTTGAGGGGACAAGAGGCAACAGAGACATATCAAACAATATTTAAAAGACTAGTAGTCTTCCATGATATACAAAAATAATTTTCAATGACATGTTATTAGTACATCTTTGCTAATACATGATATGAAAGGACACAGGATAAAACATAAACCAAGCATTGGATTAAATTAAACGACTTCATAGTTGATAGCTTGAAAATATATTGATTGCTCTTAAACTACCCAAGCCCAAGCATGGCTTTTAGTATTATCTAATATGTAGATGCTCACCTGCAACAGAGTCTATCATTACATGGAGTCTATTATTAAATTAAACGACTTCATAGTTGATCACTAACTCATTCTTCCCCAAATGATAAGCATGAAAGAGTTTTCTTAGATATAAGCAATGACCACATGTAATGGTTGCTATACTTTAGCAATATCAAATTATATTGGCCCATACCATATTGTGATATCTAGCATGGACACCTACCAATACAGTCAAAAAACTTGATTGTTGGAACTAAGCTAAAGATAAATCCCATTAATTTTTAAATGCTCAATTGATGAAAATGAGATGTTCTTACAAAAATTTCAATTGCAAACCAATTTTGCTTGCGAGTCTACACAATAATCATGTCCTTCCATAGACCATATTTTTCTTTAAAGCATGCCTATTGGGATCAACGTTAACAGAATTAACCTCCAAAATCAACCCTAGTAGAGCTAGGAGGAAAAATAAATAAAAGAAGCTCCAGCGCAACGAAGGCCCAAAACATGCTTCACCAACCCAAAATAAAGAACAAAAAACCCAAAAGGAAAAACCATTAATTAACATACTACAGATCAAATGTCAATATGTTACTTCTCAGAAAAGGGTGGGGGCAGTTATGCCAAGCACAACAGGTAGGATACGAGTTAGATCACCCCAAAAATAGAAAAATAGAGAGTACAGCAAACAAAATTGGAAACATCTAAAAAGTCTGACAAAGATATCAAAGAATCAAAATCAAAAGGGAATCAAAACCCATCGGAACGAAACTTCAAGAAAATTTAACTTGATTTTGTTTGTTCTATGGACTTCTCTAAACCTTTAAAAGTTCCCTTGTTTTTCTCCAACCAAATGCACAACATGAGACATTAAGAGGAGGCTTTCCAAGCCAGCCCATCACCAAATGCATAGTGCTGCTTGCATGTAAACCATCTTGTTCCAAAATTATGATAGAGTATTACTTTATCCTCTCCTTTAAGTATGGTATGTATCAGCTCCCAGTGTTTGCAGAGAAGAAGATTTAGACCCAATTAGCACTTAAACTCCCCCCCCCAACCCCCCCAATTGTATTCTCATGAACTTGACATTTCAAGGAGATTAACTTCACATTCAAATAGCAATCACTTTCCCAACCTAACCCCAAAAATTTAAAGGATACATCATTACATAAGGGTATTTAGATCACATAGTACATCCTAAAAAAGAAAGGACAAGTAACATGGAATGGAGTACAAAATGACTGCAAAGATTATTGATCAATTCTAAGAAAATCTCCTTAATATGAAATAGCCCTCGTGCAAAATATGCCTGGATCCATAAGAATGTAGGTGCACCATATTGGCCAAAGCAAAAATATAGCAGGATAAACATTTATACTTCACATCTAAAGAATATCAACCTACAGTCCTCTGGAAACACAGTCAAATCTGATAATTCTGCTAAACCATCAGATTGCAATCTGCAGTGCCAACAACCATCAGGGGATGCCGCACTGTAAAAGAATAACAGCGGTCAGGGAGTTGTCGAGTAACCACAGGACTTGACTGCCTCGTATCCCAGTACATAATAATTGGAAGGAAACCAACAGAACAATTAGCAGTCAAGGGCACAAAAGCATCAAGTTGCAAACATAATAGATCAAGAGCATGCAAAACGATATATAGTGCAAAAGAAACCATATGTTGGATAATTATGTCATAACTAGTGAATGCCAAAATATTTTCAAGTACATAGAATAATAAAAAATTCACAATTAGCAACAAAATCAGTAAAAACCACACCTATGAAAGCACTAAAAACACTCATTAGTGTAAACAGCCTCAGCTTCCGTGCTAGCAACAGCATGGAAAACCCCCTCTCTGGGAAAAATCTTCCTGTTGTTCAAATCTGGCAGTCACTTTCCCCAGAAAATCTTGAAACCCTTTTCTTGAATTTCAAAGAGAAGTGTTTTTTTTTTTTCCAGTTGTTGAAGAACCACTTTCTATTTAAGGATAAATTAGAACATTCTGGAAGAGAGAGAGAGAGAGAGAGAGAGGATTTTAGAACGATCATATTACTCAATAAACTTCATGCCACAAATTTCAGAGGAGAAACATAGAAACTCAATGAAAAATCTTTTAAAACATCAGGAACATGAAAATTAATTCAAGTCTGTATACATTTGAAAGGATATTCCACACCATTTAGAATAAAAAACCAAGAAAGGCATTCAAAATTATACAAAATTTAAAAGTCTAGTTAATAAAAATCAATAACATTCAAGAACCAGGAAATTCCAAAAAGCAAGACCAAAGAAAATCCAAAAGAAGTTTTTCACTACAAACAAGAAGCAAATCTACAGAAACTAGCAATTCAATTCAAACAAATCAGAATCCAAAAAAAAAATACCCATTAGCCTAAACCATATGAAAGCAAAAAAAACCCCATTAGTCTTCTTCTCTGACAGGTATCATCAGCCAGCAGCGGCATGGAAAACCCCCTCACCAGATGTTCTGGGGAAAATCTTTTGAATACATCCCATGTACAAGGGCCCTGCTCTTTTGTGCATTTTTAATGTATTTATTACTTATCCAGGGAAAAAAAAAAAACTTAAAAAGATATAGCAGACTCAAAACACCAGGAGAACTTTCAAGATTAACAATAGAAAAACAGCTACAAGGACCATGGAGATGGGAAAAAAAGTAACAGGAAAAAAAAAATAATAATATAAAGCCAAAAACATCCAACAATGAAAATTGTTGACAAGATAAAGGTAGCCATACAGCTACACAAAGATGATTTTATTATTCCTCATCTCAGAAAATCATGCGATTTTCTCAATTCCTGTTGCCGCAATAAAATCAGGAAGCTGAAATGGCTGCTTCTCAATACCACGCTTGCCCTGCAAAAAAGAATACCCAATAATGAGACACAAGTAATTGCACTAGCAAAATAGAATGGAAATTCCACAAGAGTAAAAAAACTTTCAAATTTAAGAGTTCATTACAGCCCAAGCATTAAGCACAATGGAAAGTCATCTGTAAATTCAAAGCAGATTAATTAGCAACACACATGTAAACAAATCATCCCCAACATATATCATGCAAAGGTACTCTGTTATAAAACTTTAAAAAAAATAAATAAATTTCCACATATATGGCATCCACCCACACTAGCAAATACATGAACAAAGAAATCATTTAAGGGAGCCCGTTGCCAGACACCTACAAGTCCAGTCTCCATGATTGTCACAGCAGCTCCCCTGCAAGAACCACATATATACACATAAGAGAAACCTTATCAACTTGATCTTTCTATATCCTATTCTCTAAATCCCATAAGTTCACTATTTCCACTAGTCATGCATGCGCATTTTATTTTTTAATTTTTAATTTTTAACCAACGACTTCGGGTCTGCAGAGGTTGCATCCCACACCTCTGGAAATGAATAAAATATATGTTAGGACAGAACAATAACGAGAATAATAATAAGAAGAAACAACAAAGCACAAGCAAATATCCCTACCTCAACAACATCACAATGAAAAACTCCATGCTCAACACACATAAACCCTAACTTCAACTATCAAAAACCAAAATCCACTAAACATTAAGCAAACTTTGCTATCACAGATTCCAAAATCCCATACAAACGAAATCACACCCAAAAAAAAAATAAAAATAAAAACCCGTTGAGGAATCATCGTCATCAGCGTCGCTGGAGGGGGCTTGGGAGGCCTTGGAGTTCTTCTTCTGCTTACGGCGGCGGCGAAGACGTCGTTCGGTATCGCGAGGCTTCTTGGTGGGGTTAGGGTTAGGGTTAGAGGACAAATCTCCATTGGCAACGGCGCCGTTGGAGAGTAGTAGAGTTTCCGCAGCCATTATTGTAACTTCCTTCCTCTCCTCGCTTCACTTCAGATCAGAGAAACGTAGAAGATGAATTTGAACCCGTTTGAAGAGAGAGAGAGGGAAGATTAGATTTTCATTTTCGTTTTCTTGCATTGAATCTGTCTGTTTTTGTGGTGAGGAAAAGGAAAACCACTTTCTTGAGGGAAAATTTCCTGCGTTTGAAGATGAAGATGAAGATGAAGATGGCTTGGGTTATCTGGGAAAGCGTGAGAGCATTTTTTTCAGAGAGAAAAGTGAAGAAAGGAAAGTGAGAGAGTAAAAATGAAATGAAAAGACTGGCCTTTTTATAAAATTAGAGTTACTAGCCGTTGCGCACATGCAACCACTTTCTTTGATATATAAAGTTTCAAAAAATAAATACTGATTTTTCTTCTTAAAAAGAATACTGATTTTCAATTTTTTTTTTTTTGGTGAATAAAAAATTAGTGCTCTCTTTTTCACCCCTTCATCTACTTTGTGCTTCCAAAGTACCAATGGATGGAATAACTATTTAAAATTTCTTTTGGAAAGTAATGAAAATAATTCATTAAAAGGATTGGTTTATTTGTTTGCGTGTTTTCCTCTCAATGGTTTATTTTAATTTGTTGTGTCTTTTCTCAGGGTTGTATGTTTGGAGACATACTTAACCCCTTAAGCCAATCAGTATTCAATATGAGAATTTACTCATATCTATACACCTAAACATCGTAAAATACTTCTATCTACATGAATATCATACCAATTTATAGCTCTATACATATATACGAATACAATTAAAAAAATCACAATTAACACACACACATACATATACATATATATATATAATATGTATGTTTATACCTAATTAGCAACGAACCACACATATTCATAGTATTATTAAAATGACTTGCAATTTTGAATTATTTTTAGTTACACAAAAAAAAATGGCTCATAAAAGTAAAATAATTCAAAATTTATTATTGTAATGTTATATAGAGTTAGATATATAATTAGATTTTTTTATAATTTATTTATATTAGACTTCTTGTCATCTACATTAAATTAACTAATTTGACACAAAATTTAAAAACTTTATGAATTGAAATATGACAGGGAATATTAATTAGACTGTTATGTTTGAAGAAGAGTGTGAAATCACAAAAAGCCATGTGTTGAACATAAGAAGAATGGAGAGTATAGAAAGATGTTGTAGCAATTTTAGTATTCCACCATTAAATATCCTAAGGTGGTAAGCACAGCGGTGCATATATTGATGGATTTCTTGGGTGATAGAATACCAATGTGAGTTTTGACCATTGATGTGGTCATTTTCATGCGCACGATTATTAAGATGATACGGGTTTTGATCATAATGAAATTTGCATATACTTTTTACTAGATTCATGTTGCAATGATTTAGTTCTTTGAATTCTTTTAATCACTTCAAATTCAGCTGCTCTAATCAACAATTGAAATTGATTTAGGAGACTTTATATGCGCCTTAGTTTGGGAATGCATCTGTTCGTGTTAGTGACAACTTTTTTGCATTCAGCGGAATTGTTTTATAAATCTGACAATTTGTAAAAAATATATCATATATCAGAATATGAGAAAACCTATTACTTGCAAGACAGTTATGCACAAGAAATCTTAATATCTAAGATTGTTTTTTCAATTCTTTTTCTTTTTCATGATCAGGAGTTTAATTGCATTTCAATTTGTACAGGCAAGGAGGACTCAATCACAAGGTGTTCTGAAGTGTCAAAAGTGCTACTGAATTCCCACCTCGAAGAGCAGTCATTTACATCTGTTGCGTCTTGAGTTGTATCTGATGTGTCTACTAGAGTTGTGGCTCTTCCTGGATTTCTAATATAAAAGTCTCTAACCAGTTTAACTGCCTCCTTCCAAACAATCTCTTCGTCAGGAGTTGCATTTCCTTCGGTAGCATCTTGATGTTTCTGACGACACAGAGTTAAGCGAATTAGAGACAGAAATAGACAAATGGTAGAAGTGGCAAAAGATATTAAATAGAGAACCCCAAAGCTCTGGAGGCCCAAGCTCTCTGGTTCACTGGAAGTTATGTTGGTTGAGCACTCATGTGAGGGAGTCAACCATTCATCCTCAAGTAACTTTGTCTCTCCATTCTCTGATAGCTTTAAAATTGCTACAGAAAAATCCCTTGCAATTGGTGAACCTTTTGGGAAGACCTGAATAGGAAGCAGGACAAGATATCAATTAGACTCTTCAGTAGTAGAAACATGTTAATTTCTAAGAGCATTCCTAAAAATAGGAAAAAGTAGAAAGGGTTTAGTTTTAGACCTTAAAGGCTATCTTATTGGCTATCCTGGAAACTCAAATAATCGTATATGTATGAAATATGAAACACACACAAAACCACATATAAAAAGTTATTGGGATTTGGGGGTGTAAATTTAAGGGTATATCTATACATGTGTCTATGCTTTGTAAAAAAACTTTCGGTACATTTGTTTTAAGATGGTCAAAGCAGAAGTATATTTAAATACATGAAGTTTGGCATAATGTTTGAGTTAGTACTCACAAAGCCCAATCCTCCAAATCTGTTGGTGCGTATGGTAGCAGTGTAACCCTTGCAATACTTATTAAGGAAAACTTTCTCATAGGGGAGTTCAAGAAAGGCAACAGCTATGTTGTTGCTTTTGAATTCACTAGTGTATTTGTCTTCACTGCTGACGTTCACAATATTTTCTGGCTTGAAATTAAGTACATTCTCCAAATAATTCCTTACAAATGAGTCACCATCGCAACCAATTTTCAAGTTGTTTATCTTTAACCACTCGATATCTGTGACATTTGGTTGTAGTTTTTGCACTGTAAGCATAGAAGACAAACTAGCAGTATAGCTTGATGTTAGGATCAATACGTTAAACAACCACACTACAATCACCAAACGTGTTAAGTTGTTATTAATTTTTTCCCCTGCAACACAAAACAATGTGATATGAGTTCATTCTGCTAGTAAGCATAATTTCATTTAGAAGCATTCTAATTAAATTTGATCATATCTTTGTGGTGATTAACGTGTTGAATCTATTAACAATAAATAAAGTGCAATCGAGAGAATCTTATACATTCAACCATTTTTAATGCACTTTTCAATAAAAAATTTTCAATGGTGGACTAACTACTACACATAGTTAGGCTTCTACAAACGTAATTGCATGTCATGGGCTCTATGGATCAAATTGATACTTACTATGTGCAAAGAACAAAGAGGAGAAGGTAAACCAAAGTGCAGTGCTAAGCTGATTCTTCCATGGGCCACTAAATTCGGGATTGGATTGGCGTTCTAGGAACCAAACAATAAGCATTGTGTATATCATGATGGCAGCAGTCACCAACCACATGTCCATGGTGAAAGGCTTCGTAAACATCAATGGTGACCCCTCGGGTTTTGTTGGAACTATCATGGCCAAACCTGACTCAGCATATGGAAGGGTAAAATCCACGTATTGCAACCGGTCGGCTAGTATGGTCATGTCACCAATGACAGCATCATAAGTCTTTTGTTGTATTTGGACCAACATGACAAGGACAAACTCTTGATCAGGCACTTATAGTTGTAACCAAATAAAAGATATATATATATATATATATATATATATAAATCTATAATACTAGCCAGTTTAGCTATAGTCAATTTTAGTTTAAGATTTCTTGCTCTTCCAAGGGGCGTCTATCTTA
The DNA here is from genome assembly GCA_032878915.1 of Castanopsis chinensis. Lineage (NCBI taxonomy): Eukaryota > Viridiplantae > Streptophyta > Magnoliopsida > Fagales > Fagaceae > Castanopsis > Castanopsis chinensis. The sequence continues at coordinate 10,824,752 of JAVQMG010000130.1, forward strand.
TAGAACGACCAAGTTAATTTCTATAAGTAATCAGAATGGTATTGCAAAATAAATGCTTTAGAATCAGAAATGACAATGAGAAGTTTCAGGATTCGTGGAAACCAACAAAACAATTCCAAATGAATTTCATTTACTTGATTCATCTACTTGCTGTAGTTTATAAGACTAATTTAATCTATAGAATCTCTTAGGGGGCATTTGATACATCGTGATGTTACAATACATCGTGATGTCACATTACATAGTAATATTATATTATTGTAATCTTGCATTAATGTAATCTCAATATAAGTATATAACATTATATTGTTTAGGAAGGTGATGAGATTGAGGTAATGTGATATATTTTGTAATTTTAGATTATGGTAATGTTAGAAAAAATAAAATAAATCAAAAACTTTAATGTCATATCATCGTAATATGCATTACATCAAGGGCACTTCACATCGAACCAAACACCCCTTAGGGAATGATTGATTAGGGGATAAAAAAGTGGGAAGATACAAAATTGGAATAGATGAAAAAGTGGAGGGATAGAAGAGATTTCAATTTTCCCTCATAATGTTTGATTGGGAATGAACAAGTAGAGAGATGAAAGATTCTTTTATTTGATTAAGAAAAAAAAAAGAGGATAGAAAATATAGTTGTATAAATTTACTCTTAAGGCCATTTTTGTCCAAATCACGTGGTCCTGTTTTCTCATTAGTTTTCCCCATGATTTGGAGAGATTGCATCGAATCCCACCAATTCCTTCCTATTTACTCTTCTAAGTTCTAACCAATCATCCAAAAATATCACTTACTCTCCACTTTTCTTTCCCCCTTTCCATCTTCCTAAAATCACCCAACCAAACGGGGCCTATGTATGGTTAATCTTCTACTTGCTGACTTGGTGTATCAAAAGCACATATGGATGATGGTTTTAGAATATGGGGTTGTCTATTTACATTAAAAACAATAGAAATTGTGCACATGGAAATTCAATGGGCAGAATTGTTACGTTTGTAGTGTATGCACCAAGAGTTTATAAATAATGACTTATCAATAAATGAAAGGCAGAGAAGAATTTAGGATTGCCTGTTTGTGTTAATAACAATACATAAACAGGAGAGAAGAAGCGTTGTCTGTTAATGTTAATAACAATACATAAAATGTGCATCTACAATACTTAATGGGCAGAATAATTTAATTGGTATGTTTGTAGTGAATGAACCAAATGTTTATTAACTCTAAATTATCAATGAATGAAAGGAGAGAAGAAGTCTAACCTTATTATAAACATGATGAACCAGATCATTGTAGGTGCCGTTATAGGCCTCAAATTTGTAAGGCAAATCATACCCCAAGAGGTCTAACACCCTGTGAAACATTTGAATGCAGAAACCATCATAATAATTCTTATTGGTATCGACCTTCACAAACTTATCAAATGTTGTTCTACCTGGAACTCCAATTTTCAATGGCTTTGCAGCAGTTGGCATTTTCCAACCTTTTGGAGTTTCTTTTAGGTTCCCTGGCCAAATTACTGGACCAACTAAAGTATCTCCACTTCCATTTTTTTCTTCAATTCTTTCTTTAGAAGGGCTCATGGAGAACCCTAAGTCTGTTATCCAGAAGTCTATTTCTTTGTATTTCTTCCCAACCACATTTACAATCCTTAAAATAGGAGTTTCTGAGAGCTGGTTTTCTTCAAAATGTATTTTGCCACTTAAGCCAGCAAAATTAGTTGACAACATTTTGTGTAACAACATATCCGGACTACTAGTGTTACTTGTCAATCTTTCTATTGCTTGCATAACAATTCTAATGCTATCGTATGCTCTCAATGCGAAAATCCCAGGTTCGGAATTATCTTCCTCGGGATATTCAGTTCTGAAAATTCTCCGAAATTGGGCATGAAAATCTTGGTATTTTGAACTGCCTTCAGAATAATAGGTTTTGATTCCTAAAGCACCTTCCATAGAGGAAATAACAGAGCTGTTAACAGAGTCCAACAAACTTGTAATGCTATCTGGAATTATCCAAGCTGATTCTCCTCCTACAAGTCCCATCTTCTTAGCTTGTCTGAACAAGTGAATCACCATTGTTAATGATGAATCAAGAACAATAAATACCCGAGATTGTGTTTTCAGAAGCTTAACCAGCTCTTCATGAACAAACTCTTCTGGATCAGACAAAGAGGAAAATGGCGGAAGGATCAAACGGTATTCAATCTCTGAACCAACATTTTGAAGAGCCTCAGATAAGAGTGATAACTTTCCAAAATCACCACCATACACTTCATCTTCATAAATTGCTACGACCCTTTGCCAATTGTATGCATGAACAATATCTGCAATGCATTTTATTTGTTCGGAACCATTTGTAGACATTGGTATAAAGAAGGCCAACGAAGTGGCATTAATGGTGGAGTGATGGCCGGAGCTACAAAGGAAATAACCGGAACATTAGCTTGACCTCCAAGATCGGCTACTAGAGCTGCTTCATGCCACGTGTGCATGCCAATAATAACCTTCACCTTTTTGTCTTTAATCATCTCTTCCGCTGCAACCAAAATATAAATATTCTATCAACTACATTGTTAAAAATCTATCTTGTAAATTGTAGTAATATGGAGTGGAGTGGGCTTGTGTTTTAAAGCTTGTCCCACAGTAAAATATTACTATTAAGAGGGCGTTTGGGAGGGGCTGAAACGCCCACGTCTGCGTTTCAGCCCCTTCACTTTTTTTTTTTTTTTTCACTTAAGTGGGACGCGCGTGGTTACTATTCATTGGTCATTTTTTGAGAAGCTACTGTTCATTGGTCATGAACAGTGATTTTAGGCTCATGAACAGTAATTTTATGCGTGAACAGTATTTTTTACATATTAAAAAATTATTTTACTACAGTATTTTTTAATTTTTAGTTTTCAATTTCAGCTGCATCCAAACAGACCCTAAATTAAGGGGTTAAGGGGGAGAGAGAGAGAGACAAGAGTAATATTGTTTGGCCTTCGTCCACTAAGGAAGTTTTTAGTTAAATTTTTATCATACTCAAGTGTTTACAATGAATTCCCAAAGCAAGGTCTTTCTAGGGAGTTAAGGTCTGTTTGGTTAGGAAGATAGGAAAGTAGAAAATAAAAAGAGGATAGAAAAGTGGAAGGATAGAAAATATTTTAATTTCACTCAACTGTATTTAGTTGGAAGGATAGAAAAGTGGATGGATGAAATTTTTTTTTTGATTGATTGAGAAGAAAAAAAGAAGGATAGAAAATGTGTTTTGTAGAAATTTATTCTTATACCCTCACAAAACATTATAATTTTTTATATTATATTACTTATTAACATATTTTTTTACTATTCAAATTATTGTTAAAATCCCATGTAGCAAGTAGCAACGGCGTTGGTGCCTATTTTTGCATGTGTGTGGTACTGAACCTTTATAAGGAAAAAAAAAAAACCAACGTTGATTCTGGTAATTTTTTTTAATTAAAATTAATTCTGGTAAGTTGGTAGTTGTTAAGACAAAAGGAGAAAAAAAGAATGATGTTAAAGAGTCATGATTAGCTTTTACTATGAGACTGAACTAAAGGGCAAAACAGACTTTTTGAAGTGTGAATAAAAAGCACAAATTTTCCTCTTTGCTTTCTCCATGATTTGGGTAGATTTATTTTTGGTGGGCCCGGATGAAAAACTTCCAAATCCCACCAGTTTTCTCCAAGTACCCTTTCCAACTATTTCTCTCATATTTTCTTTTTAAATTTTTTTCATCCTCTCGAAAATCATTCCAATCAAACATATTCTTAAAGTTAGTCCTGTTGCCCTACAATATATTTGACCTGTGGGTCACTACATAGTACGTACCAAACCCATAAATTCATATCTTTAACATTCTCTCTCAAACTCAATGGTTTGATACCAAATTATAAGCTTGTGAAATTGGAATCTATAATAATAAAATAATATAATAATAACAATAGGAGAAACCCAATTGGAACAAGTCAACCATGGTGAACTTTTCAAAATCTACAAAAATTTAAAGGTTAAAGACCAAGACACCAAGTCAACAAAGTCAAAAGTTATGGATGAATGTAGTGGGTTGGATTCAGTTCGGATTCATAGTCCAATAAAGACTCTGTCTGAGTTTCAGACTGGGCCAAGTTAGTCAGCCCGAAAGAATGGATGTTGTTGACACAGCAAGTAATGTGTCAATTCTAATGTAATGTGGCACTAGTGCGGTAGAGGCTGTTGAGTGTTGACGCCACATACATGCTAACATTGGTGCTAACGTGGTTAACTTAAGGCGGATAATAATGACTTAGGTAGAGTTTAGATAGCGGGTCTTGAGCGTTTTTCAGTGTGGCTGCATTTTTTTTGGGTCTTTCACGAAATCTACAAATACTTTTTTCACAAAAAACAACTTTAAAACTGGATTCCACGTAGTATTTACACATTTAAAAATTATTTTATTATAATGTTTTCAATTTTTAATATTTAATTTTCAGGAATAAGCGGTATCCAAACACACCCTTAGAAATATGAAATTGAACAAGATAATGTCCCTAATAACATCACAGGTTGGAACCGATATGTGTGGCATGGAGATGCATATGCAATAAGATCTTGCTTCAGCGCGTGGAAAATTTTGGTGGTGCATCGATCGGAGTACATGAAGAGCATGGATTGATGCACTGATCCTTCTGGTTGATTTTTGCACTGCTGTGTTGATTGGCTTGAGGTCTTTCTTATAGCAGTGGTGGTTGTAAGGTGATTTTAAGATGGAGAGTCGCGACTTGCAAGAATTCCAAATATATGAGGTTATAAATTATTTCATGAATATGTGAGTTGCATTTATAGTAAGATTTTATATTTTAATAATTAGTAGGAATATCTCATCCACAAAAAAAAAAAAATAATAATAATAATAATAATAAATAAATGAATAGTAGGAAGATATATACATAAAAGACTTGGGGGGTGTCTGGTAGATGAGTTTGAGTAATATTATTTGAGTTTTTTTGATATACGTATGGGTAAGAAAATGTTTGAAATGTGTGTTAGCGTGTTTAAAATGTATTGTTTTGTGTTTAATCATCAAATTTTTTTATTTAGCTTCATTTAAAGAATAATTTTTGGTTCCACTACTGCTTAAAGAAAGTACGCAGTATTTTCTAATATTCTTCTCAGAATCGATTTCATCAGAAGTAATTGTTATTGATATATAATTAATGTTAACAAAATGTGCAAGTGATAGTGAGTTAGTGACAACATACCAGCAGAAGAGATTCTGAAGGGGCCCTGCATATAGAGAGACAGTTTGTGAGTCTTTGAACTGGCGTTGTAGTTTTGAGCTGCAATTTCCATTGCTATTCTCTCTTCTTTTCCAATACGGGTATTAACATCAATGATCAAACCTACTCGAGTAACATCAATGTTGTTAGCTTCTGCTCCATGGAAGACAATGAGAAGAAAAAAGATTAGTACAGGAAATAGAAACCAAGTTCTTGGTGTCATGATGAGTTGGAAAGGTATTTGGGAATTTTGTTTCATGGTGTGGGATATAATGGCTGGAGCTTCATTTTCTGGTTGGTGACTTGTTATTCATTGTATGTATATATAGCGGACAACATTTGCTTCAGTACTATGGGAAATTCTAATTAATACCTCAAATACATTGTCAATTAAAAAACGCGTTATTTCTATATGTATGGTATAAGTGTGGAATCTTCAATCTTGTGTTTGTGTATCTTTGACTTCGTCTTCTATGAAGTTCATAGAATGAAGTCGATTTTTGTAGTTAGTGATAGTGAGACGTAGGCTCTGATTATTCCAGGAAAGAAATTAAGGAATATCTTTAATTGAAAATTGGACTCTTGCTGAGATGATGAATATTTCAAACTCCCAAGATTCGTGCCCTGATGATGAATATTTCAAAAGAATGAAAAATCGGATTGTAGTTTATCAAATAATTAATGCACAATCTTGTACTGGAGCGCAAGTCTATTCATGTTGATCTGTACGGGAACAGAAGAAAAATTAAGGGAAACCATATGGTTGCCACATATCACTGATATTTTTTTGCTAACTTGGGTCGTCATTTTAAATCAATAGATAAAGAGGGGATGAATCTGTTAAAAACGTGAAGTGGTATTAATTAAACTACAATGTTCTTTTTTCTCCAAAAAAAAAAAAAATTACAACGTTCTTGATATGTATCATTATAATTTATATATACGTATGACATGAACGCATATACATAAACACTTTTTTTTTTTATTTAATCAACGGTGGCCCCATATTAGGCCTTGACATAGAAAAAATTGTAATTATTATATATAAAATTTAAAAATTTTATGAGTTTTAAACCTTAAAAAGAATTTGTGACCACCCTAAATTTTTCACAAATTTTTTTAGGCCTAACATAATTAAACTTTGGACAAAATTTTGAAAAATCTACCATTGCATTACGTTTTCTTTTTATATCCTTCATAATTGCAAAATTAAAAAAAAAAAAATCAATATCTATGTCCTAATCAATCAAATAATTAAATTTCAAGTTTTTGTAGTCTAAAATTATATATAAAAAATAAGTTTATAGACCAAATAGTAATTAATATCTGATTGATATGAAATGTGACATGTGATTTAAGAATACAAAGAACATGAAATTTAACATGTGTTTTAAGAATATAAAGAACATGAAATTCAATGGTTAGATTTTCAAAATATATAGTCATGTTAACAAAATTTTGAACATAAACCTAAGTTTATAACCAAATTTTGAACATAAACTTTAGTCCTATTAACAATATATTAGGTTTACAAATCAGAAGAAAAAATCCAAAAAAATGTATTTAACTAATATTTTGAAATAGATGTAATTGCATTAATAATGAGACTATCATGCAATGTTTTTTTTTTTTAAAATCTTAGAAGGAAATTGCAAGACTTTATGTATTTGTATTTTATTTTTGTATGATCAATATATGAAGTTTTCTTTTTATTAAATTTTGTATAATTTAAGTTTCTTAATGACCACCTTAGAAGAAAAATCCAAAAGCCACCAATGTTTTTCATCATTTTTTGTTACCCCAAATAAACCAGAGGAATATAATTAGTTATTGGTTCGATCGTGACCAACTAAAAGTTATAAAATTAAACATGAAATTTGATGAAAACTTGTATTAGTCTTTGGCCTGATTAGCGATCTCCTCTACGTCTCAACCCCTCTTTGTACGTAAACAAATAAATCGGAAGGAGCGATGTAACAGGGTACATAGTTGTATTAAATTGACAGGGAATGTTGGTCAAAACTATATATCATATATAAACAATTTGACTATCCTTTAATTAAAACGGCAACACAATGAACTTTGTGAGGCTATGAATTGAAATAAGGAGATTACGTGGTGATCATCAAAAAAATAAGGAGATTACGTGGTCGAACTGTTACCCTCTGTATCAATGTAATATATTAATTTTTTTTTTTGATAATCCATTGTAATATAAATTGTCAAACATTACTACGTACAAGAATATAGGCAAAGTTGGAATATTATGGGCCATCGATCCTGAGAGACCTTGGTAATGCCATTGGTCCGGTGCTCAGAATAGACACCCACACTGCAACGGAAACGCGAGGCAGGTTTGCAAGGCTTTGTGTACAAGTTGATTTGGAAAAGCCGCTCATCAGAGTCATCAAGTGTGGAGGTCTAGATGACGCTGTTCAATACGAGGGCATTCATTCGATGTGCTTCTCATGCGGAAGGGTTGGGCACAAAGTTGAAGGCTGTCTGTACAAAACCAAGGCGCCGGAGAATGTTGGTGAACAAGTTGACAGAAAGGGTGGTGAAATGGGTGAAGCGGGAAAGCTGCCTGAGCATGCAGAAATTACAACTGAGGAAGAAGCTTTCGGGCTGTGGGTTTTGGTTACACGAAGAAAGCAACCTGGCAAAAGTAACAAGAAAGATAAGGCCCAAGTTTCTACTTCTGGACCTGCAGCCCAAAATCGAAAAGGTGTGGCTTCTTTTAGGCCCTCTATCCCAGGACTCGTGGATTTGGCAAATTCAACCCTTGGATGCAGTGAGGACAAAAGAAAAAGTCCTGACCCTCTGTTCAGCAAGACAGACGCAGCAGATCGCACTACACCCCCTCCCGAGGCTTCTGTTCATGGGGATGGGTCCCAAGGTTTGAAAGGAGAGTCTCTTACCAGCAAGCAGAAAACAAAACTAGCACCTAGAGGCTTGAAGGGAACCCGCCAGAGATCTTCCTCAATGTGGAAAGTTTTAAAAACTACACCTTTAGGTGTTTCGTCCAAGCCCCCTTTTGAGTTGCGCACTAAAGATAAACCTTTCTTTGAGTGTGCCGAGATTACAGAGTTTAAGGCTGGATGCTCTATGCTTTCTCCAGAAGTGCAAATCGCCGATCAAGGGTGCTCTAAGTTAGATGCTATGGAGTCGGAGTATAACTCAGTTTTGAATGAAGGAAATTTGCATGCTTGCTCCCCGGTTAAAAAAAATGGGAAGATAGGGAGGACTCCACTTAGTGAAGTTTCGTCTTTGACCTCCCTAGGGCCTGATAATAAAGCATCAGGGGTGGAAGCTGTTGTGAAGAATATTTCAAGAGCTATGCTGAAGCATATTGACCCCAAAGCTCGAGTGATAGGAGCTGGTAATACGAAAGGTGAAGGAGTTCTTGATACGAACCCCAGATCTCTCAGACCTCCTTTAGTGCGTGAGGAGCAGGTTGATGGTGATCCCAAGCCTGATGAGATCATGCAGAGTGAAGCAGGAGGTGATGTGATCAATCTTACTTGCTAATTTCTGTTCTCCTAATTTTTTCTAGTAGTTATGAATATTCTCATTTGGAATTGTCAGGGTGCTTTAAACCCCACATTTATAAATGTTATGAATGATCTGGTTATGTTACATTCCCCTGCCATGATGATTATTTCTGAAACTAAGGTAGGTGGGCTTAGAGCTAAAGGCATAACTGAGCGGCTCCCTTTTGATGGGGCAATTTGTAGTAATACCATTGGCCTCTCTGGGGGACTCTGGCTTTTATGGGATTCCAATCGTATAGATGTGACTGAGCTGACTAGCACGGAACAAGAAATTCATGTTCTTATCTCCAACAACCCTGCTTCTCAGTCTTGGCTGTTCTCTGCAATTTATGCTAGCTTGAGGTATGCAGAGAGGCAACTTCTCTGGGATAATCTTTCCTCCGTTGCAAACCTCCACTCGTTGCCATGGGCCATTGCGGGTGATTTCAATGAAATCCTTATGAGCGATGACAAGTTTGGAGGCAGAACTGTTAATATTAATAGAGCTCTAAGGTTTCAAGATTGTCTAGACAATTGCAGAATGCTAGACATCGGTTTCACTGGTCCTCGTTTTACCTGGACAAACCGCAAACCGATGACCCACCTCATTCAGGAAAGGATTGACAGGGTTTTCATCAACAATGAGTGGAATGTGCTATATCCTGAAGCAATTGTTAGACATTTGAGGAGAATTCACTCTGATCATTGTCCAATCATGCTTTCTTTGGCTCGCGAGCCAAGTCTCAGACTCACTAGACCTTTCAGATTTCAGCCCATGTGGTTTTCCCACCCGGATTTCACGGGGGTAGTGAGTGATGTTTGGACGGAGGACTCTTCTTATCCTTCTGCTGTCACTAGGTTTGAAGCTAGAGCAAAGGATTGGAACAAGAAGCATTTTGGCAACATTCTGCACAGGAAGAATAAAATTCGGGCCAGACTTAGAGGTGTTCAAATAGCGCTTGCAAACCAGCCAAATGATTTCTTAGTCAATTTGGACAATACTCTTAGAGCAGAGTACCTTGAGGTGTGTAGAATGGAGGAAGATTTCTGGGCAATGAAAGCTCGCATTTCAAGGCTGGTTGAAGGCGACAGAAACATTGCTTTTCTCCATGCCTCCACCTTAGTCCGGCGTAGACGCAACCGTATTTCTAGTATAAAAGATCGAATGGGCAACTGGTTAGAGGGAGATAGGGAGATTGCGGACTACATTCGTAAGGAGTTTTTGGATCTCTTTTCCACCAATCAATGTAGTGCCCCTTGATCTGATTGGCACCCTCCTTTTTGGCAAGTTTTTTTACTGGTGGAAGATGCTGATAGGTTGACCTCCCCTATCACCAACTCTGAAATTCGTTCTGCTCTCTAGTCCCTTAAGCCGTTTAAAGCGCCGGGACCTGATGGCCTCCATACGGGGTTTTTCCAGCGTCTTTGGCACATTGTGGGTGATTCTGTGATTGATGAGGTGAAGCTTATCTTCAGTTCAGGGAAGGTTCCAGATTATTTAAATAGAACTCTCATCACCTTGATTCCTAAATGCCCGAGCCTAGAAAGTATTGGCAATTATCGTCCTATCAGCCTCTGCAATTCTATCTACAAGGTTGTTACTAAGATTATAGTGGCTCGCCTTAGGCCGCATCTTCCTGATCTGGTGTCGCCTCTCCAAACAGCCTTTGTCCCGGGAAGAAATGGGGTTGATAACGCTATCATAATGCAAGAATTGATTCACTCCATGTCCAAAAAGAAGGGTGGAAGTGGTGTTATGGCCATCAAGATAGACCTTGAGAAGGCCTATGACCGGTTAGAATGGAGTTTTATTAGGGATACCCTAAAACTTTTTAAACTCCTGGATTCCTTGATTTCTTTAATCATGAGTTGTGTATCTACCTCTACCATTTCGGTTCTTTTCAATGGGGGCGCTTTGGATTCTTTTCAGCCTACAAGAGGTATTAGGCAGGGAGACCCCCTTTCTCCTTATCTTTTTATTCTTTGCATGGAAGTCCTTGGAGCTATGATTTATGAGAAATGTAATGAAAAGCTGTGGAATCCTATCAAGGCTTCTCAAGGGGACCTTGGCTTTCTCCCATCTTTTCTTCCCTGACGACCTTGTTCTCTTTGCTAAAGCTGATAGGAAAAATTGTGTGGCTGTTATGGATGTCCTTGATACTTTCTGCTCTCTATCTGGTCAGAAAGTGAGTGATACTAAGACCAGGGTTTTCTTCTCTCCTAATGTTTCTGTTGAAAATAGAGAGAGTTTATGTGAAGTGTTGGGGTTTAGGTCTACTCCAAATTTGGGAAAATACTTGGGATTCCTTATTAAGCATACCTCTTCCCCGCAAGATTATGGGTTCATCATTCAAAAATTACAAAGCAAGCTGGCAAGTTGGAAAGCCAACTTGCTCTCTTTTGCGGGTAGATTGGTGCTTAACCAATCAGCCACTTCCACTATCCCAAACTACTACATGCAATGTGCAGCTCTCCCCCCTAAAATTCTGCAAAATATGGATAGAATTAGTCACAATTTTCTGTGGGGGAGTTCGGATAGCAAAAGGAAACTTCACATGGTGGACTGGAAGAAAATTACTAAGCCGAAAAAGGAGGGGGGGTTTAGGGTTGCAATCAACCAAGGAGAAAAATTTAGCTTTGTTAGCGAAGTTAAACTGGAGACTTCATAATGAGAAGGATGCTATTTGGGCTCGAGTCATTTCGCAGAAGTATGGCTCCCTTAGAAGAACTAGATCCTTTAGAACTCGCCCAAGGTTGTGCTCTGTCACCTGGGCAGGCATGAAGAAGGGTGCTAGTGCTTTTAATAAGGGAATTAAATGGCTTCCAGGTAGGGAGAGTGGTCTGTCTCTTTGGTTTGATAAGTGGCATAAGATGGGCCCCTTGAGAAGTCTCATCGAAGGCCTTTTAAACCGAGGCGAGGAGCACTTGCTGTTGAAAGACATTAGTGGTTTTAACGGGTGGAAATGGGAGTCCATCTCTTTTGACCTCCCCAAATCTTTGGCTTTAGAAATCAAAGCAACCCCCTTCCCCCTTTCAGCCAACGGTGAGGACCGGATTGCCTAGGCCACTTCTACAAGTGGTGATTTTGTTCTCAAAGAAGCTTACCACTTAGCAAGAAATGATGACAATGGAGCTGATCTTCCCTATGAGCTTGATTGGGTTTGGAAGGTGCCTACAATCTCGAAAATCAAGTGCTTCATTTGGCACTGCTGCCACCTTAGTATTCCTACACGTTCAGTGCTTATTGCGAAGGGTATGAATCTGCCCAACCATTGCCCCATATGCAACGAAGGGTCTAAATCTATAATTCACCTCCTAAGGGACTGTCCGCTGGCTAAGGAGCTCTGGAATTCCCTTCTCCCTCCCATGGCCATTGATGCTTTTTATGGAACAACCTCATGAATTGGATCCGCTACAACTGCCGTAGCTCTAGTCAGTCAACCACATTGGGGATTAGCTGGAATGTTATTTTCGCCTTTGGTATATGGATCTTGTGGCTGCACAGGAACAGCGTGGTATTTAGAGAAAAGCCCCCCCAAACTAACTTGAAGGCAGAGATCATCACTAAAGCTATTGAGTTTGCTTTCCTAGGTTTGGATGGCAAATCTCACACTCATCAAGTCACCATCCAGGTTAAGTGGTTTGCTCCTCCTGTGAACTGGTATAAGGTGAACTCAGACGGCTCTTCTCTAGGCAACCCAGGTCTTGCAGGAGGAGGAGGGCTGATTAGGAATGATAAAGGTGAGTGGATTAGAGGTTATGCAAAGGCCATTGGATCAACCACAAGTGCAGCAGCTGAACTATGGGCATTAAGGGATGGCATTAGGCTTTGCATGGCTCTGAATCTTCAAGCTGTGGTGTTTGAACTTGATGCTAAGATTGTCATTGACTTATTGAGCAAAGAAGAGAAGAGCATGAATGGAAATGAGATCATCGTGGCTGATTGCAAGGAAGGCCTGCAAAGAATTCCTCAGGTCAGGATTCAACATTGTTATAGGGAAGCAAATAAATGCGCAGATGCTTTGGCAAGAAGAGGCGCCCTGCTTCCTCAGGATTATGTCATTTTTCTTGAGCCCCCTTCTGATGTTTCTTTGTTGCTAAGCTTAGATGCTGTAGGGACTTTATATGATCGCAGCTTTTCTTTAGCTGCCCCTCTGGTTTAGTTCTTGGTTTTTATCTCACTGTTTACCAAAAAAAAAAAAAAAAAGAATATAGGCAAAGCTAAGCTAGACCGCTTTTGTGTGTGGACTGAGTTATGTGCCTATTTTCCACACACACATCCTGCTCTTATGCCACGTGGAATTCACATGTCAGTAAATCTTACATGCAATAAAAGCGTAGCTTAATGATTACACCTAAAACTCTCTCCCAGGTAAGAGTTCTCTCCCTCGCCTCTCAAAAAAGGAGCTCTCCCTCTCGTCTTTCAGTGCTGAGTACTCCCTCCCTCTTTCTACGTTTGGGTTCTTCCTTGGGTATACCCATCACACCTCCTAGTGCCGCCATGGAACAAGCAATGGTAGAGGGCTTACTCAACCTCCATCTCACAAAGAAGGAAGAAGAAGAAATCTCAATAACAACAAGAAGCAAACCTGAGCTTTTAGAGGAATGTGCTTTGAGCCTCTTTGATAGATTGCTATCAGATCAACATCAAAACCAAAGGGCACTGAAGAACACGCTAAGATCAGCATGGAAAATGGGCTCTGAGCTACAAATTTTAGATGTGGGAAACAATATACTACAGTTTAAATTCAACTCCGAGTAACAACTGAGGTGGGTTGAAAAAAATGGGCCATGGAATTTCGATAATAATCTCCAATTGCTATGCAGATGGAAAAAATGCCTCTCAACTACAAACATCACTTTCACTCACTCCCCTTTCTGGGTCCAAATTTGGGGACTTCCCTTTGAACATATGGCATATGAGGTAGGTAAAGACCTTGGAAATAGCTTGGGGAAATTTATTGAGTTAGACCGAGGAGCAAAACAGACAGGTCAAGCAAGGTTTATGCGAATCAAGGTGGATTTACAACTTGATATACCCCTTAGACGTAGGGGTAAGATAGCTAGTGCAGAGGGTGAAAAATTCTAGGTAAATTTCAAGTATGAACGGCTCCCTACATTCTACTTCCACTGTGGTAAACTGGGGCACGATGACAAGCACTGTTTGAAGATCACGGACCAACAAAGCTCGTCTAAACAATATGGCGACTGGCTCTGAGCACAGGGAAATTCAAAATGGGGGACGGAAAAATCAAAATCCACGAGCAGTAGGGGTCGGAGCGACGGTAATGAAGATAGGGTAGAGGAAAATATTCAAACAATGGAAAAAAATTCTTACGCCTCAGCGGCAGAAGGTGGTGAAGGCAGCTTAGGTAGTGGTGACAACCGGAAAAAAGAAAATTCAAAAAATGTGGAGATAAGTGATGTCACGGGCTTCGAGGAAACTCAGTCAGCAAGAATTCAAAATGGATGGGACTACTCTATGCAGGTGGACACTGCACCACGCAACCAGCAAAGGCACGTGATAAGGCAGAGGATCCTTCCAATAGTCCACCAAAAAATTTGAAAAGAGAAAAAGAAACTTTGGATGCCCTTTCTTTAATGGGTCAGCTAGCCCAAATGGGATCAGAATCTATGGAAGTCTCCAGCCCACTTAAGCTTCTGGCTGACCCAATAGTAACTAATGAAAGAAATAAGGGAATCGAAGGCCCTGAAATAGAAAGTAAGATGAAAGCAAAAGCCCATTTGAAGAAAATGGCAAGAGAAAAAGGGAAAAATAAAAGCCCAAAAGGTGAAGTCCAACAACTAGTTGCAGGGACAAAAAGGGTGGGAAAGCTTATATTTGAAGAAGGGGATGAACCACTGCAGAAAAGGATATGTACAATCTCAAATACAAGTCAATTTGAAATTGAAGAGGGATCAGCAGTAGCTGCAGGGCAGCACCGCTGGGAGCCACGAATACCTTAAGTTGGAACTATCGGGGGCTTAGGAACCCCTGGTCAGTCAGAGCATTGCATGACTTAGTGCGGCATTGGGATCCCAAAGTGGTCTTTCTTATGGAGATCAAATCAAAAATTAGGCGTATGGAAAGGATAAAAAATAGAATTGGGATGGCAAATGGCCTCATTGTCCCCTGCATAGGCCGAAGTGGAGGACTTGCTCTCTTATGGGCAAGAGAAGTGGACTTGGAAATAAAAAGCTTCTCAAAAAACCACATTGATGCAACTATCACAAAGCCAAGCAGTTGCTTCAAATGGAGGCTAACTGGCTTTTATGGTCACCCGGAGACTCACCTGAGGTATGAATCTTGGCACCTTTTAGCTTTTCTTCATAATCAGTCCCAACTCCCTTGGCTTTGTTTAGGAGATTTTAATGAAATTTTATCAGTTGAGGAAAAATTAGGAGGAGCTCCTAGGCCCCAACAACAATGGATGTCTTCAGGAAAGTAGTAGATTATTGTGGTTTTCAAGACTTGGGTTATATAGGTTCTGATTTTACTTGGTGCAACATGCAGGAGGGGGAGAATAGAAAATACTTGAGGCTTGATAGAGCCTTTGCAACTCCGAAATGGATTGGAAAATTTGGGGGGAAGAAAGTACACCATATAGTTGATTCTACTTCTGATCACTGTGCACTAGTAATCTCGAACTCAACATCCAAATGCCACACCCGAGCAAAGAGGTTTCATTTTGAAGCTTTATGGACTAAAAAAACTGACTGCAAGGCTATAATTGAAGCGTCTTGGGGGATGAGGGTTGATCTTAATACTCTAGAAGGAATAATGGAGAACTTAAAATTCTGTGCTGCTGAGCTATCTAAGTGGAGTTAGAGGTTTATGGTCAAATTCCAAAGAAAATCCAGGCCAAAAGGAATGCCCTGGATACCCTAACCAAGCAAGACAAGGGAGGAGACATGAGCACCGAGATTAATAGCCTAAGGAAGGAAATCAACGAGCTCCTGGATGATGAGGAAATCTATTGGGGGCAAAGAGCTAAAGCTCACTGGCTTAAGGAGGGGGACAAGAATACTAGGTTCTTCCATGCTTAAGCTTCCGAAAGGCGTAAGCAAAACACAATCCAGGGAATCTGGGATGAGCAAGGTAGATGGTGTGATGAAAAGGAAAGCATTGCCCAGGCAGCCATTAATTGTTTTAAGAATATTTACACAACAGCCCATCCAACATGGGTTGAAGAGGTAGCTGCAACTATCCCCTCTAAAGTGACTGATGAAATGAATGCAACTCTCACTCGGAACTTCACCAAGGAGGAGGTATCCATAGCTCTCAAGCAAATCCACCCTACCAAAGCACCTAGCCCTAACGGTATGTCTACTATATTTTATCAAAAATATTGGAGCATTGTGGGCTGTAGTATTACCGATATGGTCTTAAATGTTCTCAACAACAATCTGTCCATGGCAGAGCTAAATAAAAAAAGCATAGCCCTTATCCCAAAAACAAATAATTCCAAGAGAATGTTTGAGTTCCTCCCCATCAGTCTCTGTAATGTAGTGTTTAAACTCATTTCTAAAACCCTTGCTAACAGACTTAAAACCCTCCTTCCTCACATTATAACGGAAAACCAAAGCGCCTTCACCTTAGACTGACTGACAATGTGCTAATGGCCTCTGAATTAATGCATTTCTTAAATCACAAAAATGCAGGTAATGA
Organism: Castanopsis chinensis; assembly: GCA_032878915.1. Lineage (NCBI taxonomy): Eukaryota > Viridiplantae > Streptophyta > Magnoliopsida > Fagales > Fagaceae > Castanopsis > Castanopsis chinensis. Next base: position 10,841,219 of record JAVQMG010000130.1, read on the forward strand.
CGGTTTCATGGTAACCAAGCTTGATATGAGCAAGGCCTTTGATAGAGTTGAATGGTGCTTCATACAAAGGGTTTTGGAAAGAATGGGTTTCAACACTAGGTGGATAAATTGGGTAATGAAATGCATCACCACAGTCTCCTACTCAGTCCTTTTAAATGGGGTAGCCTGGGGAAATATCAGCCCAACTAGAGGACTTCGCCAAGGAGATCCCCCCTCTCTAAGCCTTTTCCTTCTTTGTGCCAAGGGTCTCTCTGCTCTTATAAATGATGCTACATGAAACCAGCAATGGACGTGCATCTCAATTTGTAGAGGCTGTTCAAGAATCACTCATTTCTTCTTTGTGGATGATAGCATCCTCTTTAGCAAGGCAAATGCTGAAGAGAGTCAAGAATTAAAACAAATCCTTCAAAATTATGAAGAAGCATCGGGCCAAAAAATTAACACAGACAAATTCTCGATGTTCTTTAGCTTAAACACTCCTCAAGCAGTTGAAGAAGAGATTTTTGCCATCCTTGGCCCCATGCAAGATTCAAGACACTCCAAATACTTGGGTCTTCCATCGTTCATTGGAAGATTCAAGAAACAAGTATTTGCTACCTTGAAGGAGAGGGTGGGGTAGAAACTTGCTGGTTGGAAGGGTAAACTACTCTTTATGGGAGGAAAGGAAATCCTTATTAAAGTAGTCGCATAAGCAATCCCAACGTACACCATGAGTAGCTTCCAATTACCTCAAAGCTTATGTGAAGATTTGGAAAGTATGATGAGAAATTTCTAGTGGGGTCAGAAGCAACAAGAATCCAAGATGTGCTGAATTAGCTGGAAAAGGATGTGCATCTCAAAAGCTGGTGGAGGAATGAGATTTAGGAACTTGCAAGCATTCAATCTAGCCATGTTGGCCAAGCAAGCATGGCGTATCCTCTCAAACCCAAGTTCCCTTGTTGCTCGTGTACTGAGGGCCAAATACTTCCCTATGGGTGATGTTCTCAATGCCAAGCTTGGCAATTCCCCATCATACTCTGGAGAAGCATTTATAACAGTCTCAAAGTCTTAAGGGAAGGAACTCGATGGAGGGTAGGCAACAGAAAAAGGATTCATATATGGGAGGACAAATGGATGCCAAATCCATCCACCTATGAAGTCATTAGCCCTCCAAACAGCAATCCTGAATTCCCAATGGTTTCCTCGCTCATTGACCTTATCACAAAATGGTGGAAAGTTGACTTGATTTGAGTGACTTTCCTCCTCTTTAAAGCTGAAACAATTCTTAGAATCCCACTAAGCCACAATCTGCCTGAATATAAAATAATATGGTTAGGAAACAGTCATTGTGAGTTTAGAGTCAAAAGCGCGTACCATATTGCCCACAAGCTGTTGGATACAGGGGAAAAAGAGGAATGTTCCTATGGGGATCCTTTTAGGCTGCTTTGGAAGAAGCTTTGTCACCTAAACCTCCCAGCAAAGGTGAAGATTTATGCTTGGAGAGCTTGTGTTAATGGGCTGCCCACAATGGAGAATATGAACATCAAAGGCATTACTAATAGTAGTTCATGCCCAATTTGTGGTTCTGAACCTGAAAATATCACCCATGCCATCCTTAAATGTGATTTCTCCACTCAGGTTTAGAATTTATGGGTTGAAATTCCATTAAGTGCTAGTCAAAACAACTTAAATTTCCAAGACTCAGCCATGCTTATCCTCACTCAAAAGTCTCCCCAAGAACTGGAAACCTTTTTTGCTATAGCTTGGGCCATTTGGTATAACAGAATTAAGGTTGTCCACAATGATGGCAACCTTTCCCCACAACAGACTTGGCTCATGGCAAAAAGCTTAATGGAAGACTACACATTTGCTGCTGATTCAGACCTTTCCTATGCTAGAACCTCCCCCACCAGTTAGGAACCCCCTCCACTAGGAGCTTACAAAATAAATGTTGATAGAGCTTCAGTCCAAAATAGGTATTCCAGCATTGGGGTCATAGTTAGGGACAACAAGGGTCAGCCAATTGTAAGTCTTTGCAAGTTTCTTCAATCTAGCTATTCTGCAGAACTGGTAGAGATAATAGCCTTGGAGCAAGGAATCCTGCTAGCTAAGGAATTGCAGCTACCCAAAGTTATTTTCGAATCAGATGCACTCAATGTTATCCAAGCCATCAATGACAAAGCTATAGGGAGCAGTGCAAGCTATTTCATTCAGGACTTTATTCAAGCACGTGATATGTTTGAATCATGCTCTTTCAAGCACCTTAGAGCCATGATTTCGACAAGGTTGCCCACGAGTTGGCCCAATATGCTTGGAGTACAAGTTCACATATCTGGAGGGGAGTTACACTCCCAATGGTTGCTCATTTAATTCAATCTAAGATGTGTATTTGAATTCGCTGTATAGCTTACTGTCTGGCTTGTATTTGAACTCTCTCTGTAGTTCTCTGAGTTTGGTTTATAATGCCAATCATTTTTCCCTTTAAAAAAAAAAGAGAAAAAAAGAAAAAGAAAAAAGAGTAGCTTACTTTAAAAATAAAAAAAAATAAAAAAAAAATAAAAGAATAGCTTTATAAAAGCGTTTCATTAACGGTTAATTTAATATAAAAGAATCAAATAATATATGTACCCATTAAAAAAAAATCTAGTTATATATGAGAGTTGTTTGCAAAAATTATATGCAAGAGGTGCACGACAAGTCAAATCAAGGCTTTGTGGAATTGTAATTTGAGCCCAATATATAAATATTTTGTCCAACACAAATGGAAGGTATATATACATTAAAAAAAATATTATTGTATGAGACAGTCTTATGAAATATTTTCTCATATATATATAGACCATGTAAAATTTTCTTGATCCCATCAATCACTTGAACTTAGCAGTATGTTTAGTTGGATTGAAAAGTGGGTTGAAGGAAAGCAAATGAAGGAAAATGGAATGTAAAATTTGAGTTTTTCACTATTTGGTTCACAGTGAAATAAAGATTAGAAAATTGGAGACGCATAATCTCTCCAAATTGGAGAGAAAATGAGAGAGAAAAGGGAGTGTGGATGGTGGATGACTCATTTACCCCTTTTTTTTTTATACTAATACTATTGATTAACTTGCTTGTTTCCACACTCCACGGTTTTACTTCTTTACATCTATCTTTTCCTAGTGAACATAGAAAATGTAACTAACACAGTATAGTTTTTTCTCCCTATTCATTGTTAACCTAAAAACATTAGGGTTATATAGTATAATAGTTGTTTTATATTATAAATAATTAAATATTGTTCGGTACACTAATAGATTCTATGATAGAATGGTTATTCATAAGGAATAGTCAAATGATTGTTTGTTTGGATTTTAATTACATGGAGTTATCATTAGGAATAACTATTCCTTAAATTGAGGAATATATAAGCTTCTCTATGATGAATACAGTAGTCATTCTTTAATATATGTAATAAATTTTGAAATCATTATATTTTCAAAATATAATTAGAAAATTACTATGTTAAAAAAAAAAAAAAAACAGATTTGTATTTTTATTTCTATTTCACAACCAAACCTATTAATAGGAATAGTTATTGTATTACTTTACCTTATATTTCCAATAATAAAGATTATCATTCCTAATGCAATTATCATTCAATGTGTCAAATATACCCAAAGTGTTGTTTAATTCCTTTTTAGCTTAATAATTTTTTTAAAAAAATCTTATTAGTTGTTTTGGTGTAATTATTAAAAGTATTAAAAATAAATTTTTATATAATAGGGGCATAATAGTAAATTCATGCAAATTACAAGTTTTGTCCTCTCACGTTTTCTTTTCAATCAAACAACGGAAAATTATATTTAGGAGAACACCCCCCCCCCCTCTCTCCCTAAACTATAAAATTGAGCAATATCCCCCCATAACTCTTGAGAATGGGTAAATATATTGTTGGAATATTACACAACAAAATTACTAAAATACCCTCGAGAAGTGCAAATGACTAAATAGGGGCAAAGTGCAAAATAACTGAATATTGAAGAAAAAATTAATTCAAAAGATGTTTATTTATTGAAGAAAAATTACTTAATTTATTAAACAAAGTATTTGATTAAAATGTTTTATGTATGCCTTGATTTTAAAAATTGTTATATGACATTTTTATTTTAAATTAACTTCAAAGTATCAATGTATGTATTTTCCATCTTAGATTTCATTTTTAGCTATCAAAGGATTAGTTGATTGTAAATGAACTTAAAAAGTATATAGCATTGTAATTTATATATATATATATATATATATATATTATGAAAAAACAACATTTTAAATCCAACACATTGACTAGGAGATATTACTATAATACATCGTGTTAAGATTTTTTTTTTCTTGACTAAATTAGGAAAGTTAAAATTTATTTTTAATAAAAAAGTTTTGAATTTGGAATTGTGAAATTTAGAATTTGAAATATTAATAAAATATGACACATTCAGTTGTAACTCCCCCCTCCCTTAATTATTAGGTCATTTGCTTCCCCTTTAACTATTGGGTCATTTGCATTTTTCTGCTCGAGGGTATCTTAGTAATCACTTTGTGGAATATTTTAGGATTAACTTGATTGACCCAAGAGGTACTATAGCATTCAACTAACTATACTATGACTTCAAAAAAAAAAAAAAAAAAAAAAACCTATTCTATGACTACTATGTGTTGGAAAATCCTTACAGGGTTTTATCCTTATGGTTCCAAAAGAACCCCATGTGGACTCACCTTTTTAAACACATGATTGATGATTTTTTTTTCCCAGGGATGACATTCTCAGTCAAATGGACTGAAGGTAGAAGGTTTAGGAGTCGCCACGTAATTTAACTCTAAGAACCAATTTTAACCCTTAAAAAAAGATCTACACACCAAATACTAGATCTGGGGCCTTAGTGTATGAGTATGACTAAGTGTTGATGCAAACACAATAATAATGAAAATAACATAAAGAAAAACTAAATAATACTTCTGAATATTATTAATTTGAAGAGAAAAAATTTACACAACACTACTTGAACTGAAGTACGACACTTGCTCTCTTTAAAGAGATTCAAGTCCTTAGATGACTAAACTTTATAACCGGTGCAAACCTTCTTAGATTTGTCTCTCCCAAAATATAACAACCTAACAAATTTCATATGTCTAGAACAACCTCTACACAAGGTGTTCAAATCCAAAACTCCACCAGAACAAACACCCTTCTTTGACTTGGGTTTGAATGAGTCTATTTATAGGCTCAATGAGCTAGATGAAAATACTACCCACTTTAATCTGATTCATTAAGTCAATTATTCTAATGTAATGAGTGTTATAAGATTAATTGTTGGATATTAATCTGATGGACTAGTCCATCTCCCTTCACCTCTCCCTTGTGTACGTATCTAGCCCAATATTTAAGTAAATTTATATTAGCTCATTAATCGCCACAGTTAAAAATAATAAAACAGTTTCTCTCATTTTTAATGTGAGATTAAATATTTTCACTAACTTCTCAATTTCTATATTAACTCTCACATCTTTACATTTATGTTGTAATATAAATCAATTTTAATTAATTAATATTAAAATATTCCAACACTAGGCTTACTGACATGTGGTTCATAAGACTAAATTTATTAGAGTCAAGACTGCTCAAGTCAACAACAAATTTCTTAGCGTATGAATAGACTTCTTGACATGTGGTGCATAAGATGTTGGGCTTTCTTAAGCTTCACATCAACTGAAAATAAAGCGTAAGTTTTAGATGACTTATTCCACCTTGAAATTGACCTATAGCAATCTTAGATGACTTAGTTCCAACTAGAAAATGACTCTGCTAATTTACTTTTCTCGGGAATAAAAATAAAAAGAATAAAATGAAAAAGAAAAAGAAGGAGAAAAGAAAGACTTTACTAACGATGAATTTTGTCAATTAAAATCCCCAAGCATGAGTTTCTATTTTACAATAGAAAGAAAAGGAATGGTAATAAAATCATTTTTAAAATTTTTCATTCACTCTCTTATTTAAGAGTTTTTATGGAAGGAATGGTAAGATCATTCTTTTATTTGAAAGTTTAATAAGTGAGAGGAAATGAAACTAGTAAGAGGAAAAACTCATTTTTCTTTATTCCCTCAAAATCTCCAATTTTTATTATTCTCCCAAAAAGGAGATGTTAAAGACAAAAAAGACATACCTTTCTCCATTGGAGAATTCTGCTGAGGCAACAATTCACTATATTCAGCTTCTCTAGAGGTCTTATAGGTACCGATATCATGCCTCTTAGCATTCTCTTTCTCTTGCCATCCTTTCTTGTATCTAAACATACAAAGACACAGCACCAATGCCAAAAGTATTGAAGCCCCTATAAGAGCAATCCAAGTTAACCTCTTGGTTTTGAACACTTTCCCACATCTAGTAAACTATGATATTTCTTGGACAGAAGGTCCAATTTTCCCAGGGGATTTTCCAGAGAGTGGTGTGGCCACGAGAGGAGGAGCTACATTTGTGACTAGTTAACTGGTTTCCCAAACACCTAAGAAATTTTTAGCATGTTGCAAATGAGCAATTATAACAAGTCACAAATTCACAATTCCACATTCATTGCCTTGTTGCAACATGATAAAAAATTCTTACAAGTTTGTTCACAAAATTGACATATCGCCACAAGTCAGAATCAGGGCAATATCTACATGTTCATTCCTTAGTGGACATCATATCATCAAAACAGATATTAATATTAGTTTTCTTTTTCTCTTATTATAGAAAAGATGTACATATTCAATTTCTTAGAAAATTCTTTTCAACCAACAACTTAAAATAATTGGCATCCAGTTTACAGAAGCATCAAGAAAGGATTGAAACCCATAAATTAGGAGAGAGGAAGCCCCAACTTTTAGTACCTGAAAGACTGAAACATTAATTAAGATTCTATTTCTAAAGAGAATTTCAATGAGCAGAGAATGATTTTGGCAGTATCGTTGCGTACAAAGGAGAATAGTGAATGGCAGTAAGGCAGATGCACTACCTAACAGAGGCATTCTGAAGTAGAAGACACAATCAAACAGCCACGCCATCATCCTGGAAAATTAGTTCTTATTAAGTTAAAGAATCTTACCTTTGCATTGGGCAGCTCACCCCTATAAACACTACCAAGCATACCTTCACCAATAAAATTTTCATGAAAAAACCTACTTGTATACTGCTAAAGCAACACAACAGTCAAAGCTTTTGCAGAACTTACATTAGGACTCATTGAAGGATGTATACTTGTAGTTACATTGAAAGGTACCATCAATTCCACAGAGACCTTCTTGAAGGACAAAATGGAGGAAGTCGTGGTGGCAAGAACTCCATATCCATGCTGCTCATGACTGAGTCATTATTCTTCTTGGGCAGTGAAATTGGCGGTGTGTTTTTCACATCTTCCTCCTGTTCATTTTGAAGCTTTGGAAATACCCTTGTTCTTCCATTGTCTTCAACATAACTATCTCTTGGTTTCACAACTCTCCCTCTTGGCACTGGTAAAGATATTTAAAAACACAATTTTCATTTAGAACAAAATAAAAGAGGAGGAAATTTTAACAATTTATAAAAATAAGAATGGACAATAAAAGACATACCTTTCTCCATTGGAGAATTATGCTAAGGCAACAATTCACTGTATTTCAGCTTCTCCATTGGGATCAAAGTTAACTAACAGAATTAACCTCCAAATCAACCCTACTAGAGCTAGAGAAAAAATAGAAAATAAAAAAGGGGAAGTTCCAACGCAACAAAGGCCCTTTTCGGTTCTAGGTGTAAAGAGACAGCTTAAACGAAAGGGAACGAACAAAGATAACTAGGAAACAGCAAGAAATACAAATGCACGTTATAAATTACAAAGAAGAACTGGAAATATGACTAATGTACAATACGTGCTTCACCAACCCAAAATAAAGAACATAAAACCTAAAAGGAAAAACCATTAATCAACATAATAGAGATCAAATGTCAATATGTTATTTCTAGGGAAAGGGTGGGGGCAGTCATGCCAAGTACAACAGGTAGGATATAAGTGAGATCACCCCAAAAATAGAAAAATAGAGAGAGTACAACAAACGAAATTCAAAACATCTAAAAAGTCTGAGAAAGATATCAAAGAATCAAAACCCATGTGAAAAAAACATCAAGAAAATTCAACTTGATTTCATTTGTTCTATGGACTTCTCTAAACCTTTAAAAGCCCCCTTGTTTCTCTCCAACCAAATGCACAACATGAGACATTAAGAGGAGGCTCTCCATGCCAGCCATCATCAAATGTATAGTGCTGCTTGCATGTAAACTATCTTGTTCCAAAGTTATGATAGGGTATTACTTTATCCTCTCCTTGAAGTTTGGTATATATCAGCTCCCAGTTTTTGTGGAGAAGAATATTTAGACCCAATTAGTAAACCCATAATCCCCCCCCCCCCCCCCCCCCCCCCCCCCCCCCCACAAATACCATTCTCATGAACTTAATTAACATTTCAAGGAGATGAACTTCACTTTTTTTTTTTTTTTTGATAGGAAATAACAGCTTTATTGATAAAAAAAACATAATGAATTTATGATAGTAAACTCACTGCACTGAAAAGAGTACAAACCAATCAAACAGAGAGACTAACAGAATTAAGAAAGTCAAGCAAAGAAAGACAATGCGTAAACCCCCAAATCTGGGACCACTCAAACAAAGTTCTAAGAAGCAAAGACTTCACGCAGTCTACAAGTCTCTCAGTTTCCTTAAAAGTACGGGCATTGCGTTCCTTCCAAACTAATCACATAAGACACGCTGGAACCATATTCCACACTTTTAAAGTGTGCCTTCCCAACCAATTCCACCATGCAGTAAGAAGAGAAACAGCATTCTTCGGCATCACCCACTGAACCCCAAACAAACGAAGGACTTCACTCCACAAGGTATAAGCATACTTACAATGGATCAATAAATGATCCACAGTTTCCTCGTCACAGCGACACAGGTAGCACCAATTCACAAGAGGTATCTTCTTCTTAACAAGATTGTCTATAATAAGAAGTCCACCCCTAGCAGCTATTCATAAGAAGAAAGCTACCCTTTTAGGTACCTTAACACACCAAATGCTCTTCCAAGGAAAAGACACTGACGGGGTTGCTAGCAATGAAGTATAAAAAGAGCGTACGTCAAAAACACCACTACGATTCAATTGCCATATCATGGTATCATCACCCTCCTTGGTAATTTGAAGGAGATATGTGCAAAAAATCATAAAAGATCCCTATCTCCTAGTCTTGAAATGCACGACGAAAATGTAAGTTCTAGCTCCTACCACCCCCATCCAGAGCATAATCAACTATTTCAGAAATCGTAGCTTCCTTGTCCCCAGCAATAGCAAATAGTGCCAGATATAAATCTTTCAAGGTTGTAGGGCTACTCCATGGGTCATGCTAGAATTTGATACAAAAACCTTTACCTGCCGCATACAACACATGACCAAAGAAACTCTCAGCCCCCTTCCTAATGTTCTTCCACATACCACACCCATGTGTCCCTCTAACAACTCTAGTACACCATACCCCACTGGCCTCCCCATATTTGGAAGCTATAACCTACCTCTATAAACATGTGACCTCATTCCCAAAATGCCAGAGCCACTTCCCAAGCAAAGCTTAGTTAAACAGCCCAATTTTCCGAATCCCCAGGGCACCAAACTCCACTGGCCACACAACTTTCTCCCAAACAACAAGTGAGAATTTAAAGACATCATTAGATCTCCCCCAATGGAAATTCCTTTGAATTTTCTCTAATCTATCCGCCACATGTTGTGGAATAGTGTACAAAGATAAATAATAAGTAGGAAGACTTAATAAAGTACTCTTTAATAAAGTAAGTCTACCTCCTTTTGACAAATATAACTGCTTCCAACCTACAAGCTTTTTTTCCATCCTTTCAATGATAGGGTTCCAAATTGAGGAATCCTTATAATGTGCCCCCAAGGGCATCCCCAAATAAGACACAGGGACATGGCCTACCTTGCAACATAAAATATGAGCTAAGGCACGATCTCACTTTTACCAACATTTACTTTCAGTCCTATGATAGCTTCAAAGAAAATTAAAACCATACGAATATGTAATAATTGTTCCTTGGATGCATCACAAAAGAGAATAGTATCATCAGCAAACAAAAGATGAGAGATATGCAAACCTCCACGTGTATTGGGATTTGCTTGGAATCCACTGAGAAATCCTCCATCTTCTGTCCTTTTCAACAACTTGCTCAATACCTCCATTACCAATAAGAATAGGAGTGGAAATAAGGGATCCCCTTGGCGAAGACCACGAAAGCTGCCAAAGAAACCAACAGGAGACCCATTAATAAGCACTGAAAAACGAGCAGTAGAAATACACATCTTCATCCATCTCCCCCACTTCTCCCCAAAACCCATTCTCTTCAAAAGATAAAATAAGGCACTCCAATTCACATGATCATAAGCCTTCTCAATATTCAATTTAATAATCACACCTGGCATACCACTCTTCAATCTAGCATCCAAGCATTCATTTGCAATAAGAACAGAGTCAAGTATCTGTCTACCCCCAACAAAAGAATTTTGGGAATGGGAGTTGGAAATAAGTTTATCCAAAACACAACTAAGTCTATGTGCCAACTCCTTTGAAAGTAGCTTGTACAAACTACCCACCAGGTTGATTGGGTGAAAATCTCTAATATTAACTGCATTAAGCTTCTTGGGAATCAAACACAGGAAGGTGGCATTGAGTGATTTTTCAAAGATACATTCTTTGTGGAAGTCTACAAAAAAAGCCAAGACCTCCTTCTCAAGAACACACCAACATTTTTGAAAGAAAGCCATAGTAAAGCCATCTGGACCGAAAGCCTTATCACTCTTAGCCTCCTGTAGGGTTGCAATGATCTCCTCCTTCTCAAACTCCCTTTCTAAAGCAATCTGATCGGTTTCATCCAAATTTGTAAACTCAAACCCATCAATAGTGGGCCTCCAAGATTCGGTCTCTTGATACAAGGACTTATAAAATCCCACCACTTGCTCCTGAATTGCAGCCTCATCCTCATACAAAATGCCCTCAACCTCCACAACTCTCATGGTATTTGTACGTCTATGAGAATTAGTAAGCCTATGAAAATATCTAGTATTATTATCCCCTTCTTTTAAGTACAAAGCCTTCAATTTCTGCCTCCAAGAAATCTCCTCCAAAGAAGCTAAATACGCAATATCAGCCTTTATTTCAGCCCTTTTTGCACTATCTGCCGGTGAGAAAGTTTGCATCCCTTCTCTCAAATCTAGGTCCAGAAGCTCAGACAGCAAGTATTTTTTCTTAAAAGCCACATCCCCAAAAACATGTTTTTTCCAATGCTTCAAGTCTCCCTTAAGAGCCTTCAATTTACAAGCTAGAACATAATTAGGAGGCCCCACAAAATGGTATCTGTTCCACCAACCTCTCACACGATCCACAAAACCCTCCACCTTAAGCCACCTATTCTCAAATTTGAAAGAAGTCTTTCCCCTTGACATTCCACCTGCCTCCACAAGAAGAGGACAATGGTCCGAGTCACTCTAGGAAGAGGCCTTTGAGTCACATCCAAAAAATGATCCTCCCAATCAGTGGATACTAGCACTCTATCAATTCTAGACATAGAAAGGTTCTTTGAGTCTCGAAACCATGTATGCTCACCCCCCCCCCCCACCAAAGGAATATCAACCAAAAAATTCCTCTCAATAAAGTCCGAGAAATTGAACATGGCAGGACTAAAAGAACAACAACCAAGGCCCTCTGCTGGATATCTGATGATATTAAAATCACCAAAAAGACACCATGCAGCACTCCACCTCCCTTTCACACTATCAAGTTCAGTCATCAGCATTCGGACCATACACCCCTGTACATATCCAAGCAAAACCGTCTACCACACCCTTTAACAAAACAAAAACAAAAAAGCATCCAACCATACAATCTATTTTTTTATACATTATACATCCTTGTATCCCAAGCAAGAATAACTCCCCCTACTGTGTGAATAGCATCCAAAGCCTCCCAATCAACAAATGGGCTACTCCAAAGACTTTTCACAATAGCAAAATTGACAGAATCTAACTTGGTTTCTTGGAAACCCACTACATCACACTTCCACTCCTTGAGTAAATTCTTCACTGTATCCCTCTTTTGAGGATTGTTTAAACCTCTCACATTCCAAGATAAGAGTTTCAAATTCATGGACAACTAACTAAGCCCACCCCATAGAAATTCTCAATCTCTCTGGTTAATCGACCAGATTGCCCTTCATAGTTAACGGAGGGGGGGGGGGGGGATGAAACAGCATCCGCAAATAATATTTAAGGAGTCATGGTCATAAGATTAAAATTCCGCTTCCAACTTCAGGTGGTTATGATAAAAAAAATGTTCTAACCTTTTAGGGTGTTGATACAAAAAGGTCTCTATACGTAACCATTTCTCTTGCTCTAGCACTTGCGAGCAACTCTCTAAGTAGCTATAGACCAATTGGGTTTTTCCTGTATTTTCAACCCAAAATTTGCTATCATAGCAGTTTAAAGAATGCGGTAAAAGCTAAAGAAAGTACTTAATAATGACTATCATCACAGCCTTAAATTTATTCAGAAAAAATAAATAAATGTAGTCAATCTCAAAAAAAGTTTTTGCTAACAATAGCAAAAAGTTAATGTCACAAATAGTGAATCTTAGCAGCTGATAAATTTATAATAATAACAAGTTGGAAATACAATTTTGAAGCCAGGACCCTCCACCCTATCATGTTTTCTATCAAGTCCAAACACATGCACACAAAATCAATAATTCATTGGGGGAACAAGGAGTGAAGAAGAATCAATGATTCATTGGAACACTTAAAAGCAATAGCAAATTGAATTTTAAGGGTCAGAAAAGACCAAAAATAAGATTATCCAATACACTAAAGCTAGAAGTTGATATCCCTTAATATTGTGCAGATACCCTTACATGATCACATTCTAGAAGCCTAGATCCACATATCAAAAGTAGAAAAAAAAAAGTTCTCAAACTTTAAGTGCAAAACATTACTGCCAGACTTACAAAATGTTGTTTTGTAACAATGAAGCATCTGATTGCCAAAGAAAGATGCAAGAAAATCATTATTGGTACATTTCATTAGATGAGAATGTTACCTGAGGGTTTTGCAAGTTGAAAACTATCAGATTGCGATCTACAGTGCCAACAACCATCAGGGGATGCCACACTGTAAAAGAATAACAGCGGTCAGGGAGTTGTTGAGTATGCATAGGATTTGACTGCCTTGTATCCCAGTACATAATAATTGGAAGGAAACCAACAGAACAATTAGCAGTCAAGGGCATTTGATCAAGAGCATGCAAAACGATATATAGTGCAAAAGAAACCATATGTTGGATAATTATGTCATAACTAGTGAATGCCAAAATATTGTCAGGTATATAAAATAATATAAAATTCACAATTAGCAAAAAAATAAGTAAAAACCACACCTATGAAAGCACTAAAAAAACTCATTAGTCAAAACCATATGAAAGCACAAAAAAAACCCATAACATCAGCCTCAGCTTCCGTGCTAGCAGCAGCATGGAAAACCCCCTTTCTGGGAAAAATCTTCCTTTTGTTCAAATCTGGCAGTCACTTTCCCCATAAAATCTTGAAACCCTTTTCTTTAATTTCAAAGAAAAGTGTTTTTTTTTTTTTTTTTTTTCCATTTGTTGAAGAACCACTTTCTATTTAAGGATAAATTAGAGCATCCTGGAAGAGAGAGAGAGAATTAGATTTTAGAACGATCATATTAATCAATAAACTTCATGCTGCAAATTTCAGAGGAGAAACATAGAAACTCAATGAAAAATCTTCTAAAACATCAGGAACATGAAAATTAATTCAAGTCCGTATACATTTGAAAGGATATTCCACACCATTTAGAATAAAATACCAAGAAAGGCATTCAAAATTATACAAAATTTAAAAGTCTAGTTAATAAAAATCAATAACATTCAAGAACCAGGAAATTCCAAAAAGCAAGACCAAAGAAAATCCAAAAAGAAGTTTTTCACTACAAACAAGAAGCAAACCTACAGAAACTTGCAATTCAATTCAAACAAATCAGAATCCAAAAAAAAAACCCATTAGTCTAAACCATATGAAAGCATAAAAAAACCCATTAGTCTTCCTCTCTGTCAGCGATCATCGGCCAGCAGCGGCATGGAAAGCCCCCTCACCAGATGTTCTGGGGAAAATCTTTTGAATACATCCCATGTACAAGGGCCCTGCTCTTTTGTGCATTTTTAATGTATTTATTACTTATCTAGGGAAAAAAAATAAAAAGATATAGTAGAGAATCAAAACACCAAGACAATTTTCAAGATTAACAATAGAAAAACAGCTACAAGGACCATGACAATGGGAAAAAAAGTAACAGGATAATAATATAAAGCCAAAAACATCTAACAATGAAAATTTGCTGACAAAATAAAGGTAGCCATACAGCTACACAAAGATGATTTTATTATTCCTCATCTCAGAAAATCATGTGATTTTCTCAATTCCTGTTGCCGCAATAAAATTAGGAACCTGAAATGGCTGCTTCTCAATACCACGCTTGCCCTGCAAAAAAGAATACCCAATAATGAGACACAAGTAATTGCACTAGCAAAATAGAATGATGATTCTGTAAGAGTAAAAAAATTTAAAATTTAAGAGGAATTCATTACAGCCCGAGCATTATTAAGCACAATGGAAAGTCATCTGTAAATTCAAAGCAGATTGATTAGCAACTCAAATGTAAACAAATCATCCCCAACATATATCATGCAAAGGTACTCTGTTATAAAACTTTTAAAAAAAAAAAATTTAAATTTCCCTATATATGGCATCCACCCACACTAGCAAATACATGAACAAAGAAACCATTTAAGGGAGCCCATTGCCAAACACCTACAAGTCCAGTCTCCATGATTGTCACAGCAGCTCCCTAGCAAGAACCACATATATACACATAAGAGAAACCTTATCAACTTGATCTTTCTATACCCTATTCTCTAAATCCCACAAGTTCACTATTTCCACAAGTCATGCATGCGCATTTTAATTTTTAATTTTTAACCAACAACTTCGGGTCTACAGAGGTTGCATCCCACCCCTGGAAATGAATAAAATATATGTAAGCACAGAACAATAACGAGAAGAATAATAAGAAGCAACAACAAAGCACAAGCAAATGTCCCTACCTCAACAACATCACAATGAAAAACTCCAAGCTCAACACACATAAACCCTAACTTCAACAATCAAAAACCAAAATCCACTAAACATTAAGCAAACTTTGCTATCATAGATTCCAATATCCCATACAAAAGAAATCACACCAAAAAAAAAAAAAAAAAAACCTGTTGAAGAATCATCGTCATTAGCGTCGCTAGAGGGGGCTTGGGAGGCCTTGGAGCTCTTCTTCTGCTTACGGCGGCAGTGAAGACGTCGTTCGGTATCGCGAGACTTCTTGGTGGGGTTAGGGTTAAGGTTAGGGTTACAGTTACGGTTACGGTTAGAGTTAGGGTTAGGGTTAGAGGACAGATCTCCATTGGCAACGATGCCGCTGGAGAGTAGTAGAGTTTTCGCAGCCATTATTGTAACTTCCTTCCTCTCCTCGCTTCACTTCAGATCAGAGAAATGTAGAAGATGAATTTGAACCCGTTTGAAGAGAGAGAGAGGATTAGACTTTCATTTTTGTTTTCTTGCATTGAATCTGTCTGTTTTTGTGGTAAGGAAAAGGATAACCACTTTCTTGAGGGAAAATTCCCTACGTTTGAAGATGAAGATGGGTTGGGTTATCTGGGAAAGTGTGAGAGCTTTTTCCAGAGAGAAAAGTGAGAAAGGAAAGTGAGAGAGAGAAATTGAAATGAATTGAAATGACTAGCCCTTCTATAAAATTAGAATTAGAATTACTAGCCGTTGTACACAGGCAACTACTTTCTTTGGTATAAACCCAAAATGATTTTCAAAAAATAAATACTGATTTTTCTTCTTAAAATAAATACTGATTTCCAATG
This sequence comes from Castanopsis chinensis, assembly GCA_032878915.1. Taxonomy (NCBI): domain Eukaryota; kingdom Viridiplantae; phylum Streptophyta; class Magnoliopsida; order Fagales; family Fagaceae; genus Castanopsis; species Castanopsis chinensis. The sequence continues at coordinate 10,857,284 of JAVQMG010000130.1, forward strand.
TTTTTTTGGTGAATAAAAAATTAGTGTTCTTTTTTTCACCCCTTCTTTGACTTAGTGCTTTCAAAAAACTAATCGATGAAATAACCATTTAAAATTTCTTTTGAAAAGTAACGAAAACAATTCATTAAAAAATCCCTGTTTTTATGTTTTAAAAAATTAAAAGGATTGGTTTATTTGTTTGCGTGGTTTTCCTCTCAATTGTTTATTTTAATTTGTTGGGTCTTTTTTTAAGGATTTTATGTTTGGAGACACACTTAACCTAGAGGCCTATTTCTAATAGGTATGAGCTCAACTATGTTATATTAACCACTCATTCTTCTCATCAGTATTCAATGTGAAAATTCACTCACACATATACACCTAACACATCTTAATACTTCTATCTAAATAAATATCATACCAATTTATACCTCTGTGCATATGTGCGAATTCAATTAAAAAATCACAATTAACACACACACATACATATACATACATATATATATATATATATATATATATATAATATGTATGTTTATACCTAATTAGTAATGGACCACACATATTCATAGTATTACATAAATGACTTGCAAATTTGAATTATTTTTAGTCACAAAAAAAAAAAAAAGGCTCATAAAAGTAAAATAATTCAAAATCTCTTATTGTAATTTTATATATAGAGTTAGATATATAATTAGGTTTTTTATTATTTATTTATATTGGACTTCTTGTTCTCTACGCTAAATTAACTAATTTGACAAAAAATTTAAAAACTGTATGAGTTGAGATATGATGGGGAATATTAATGAGAATGTTATGTTTGAAGAAGAGTGCGAAATCACAAAAAGCCATGTGTTGAACATAAGAAGAATGGAGAGTATAGAAAGATGTTGTTGTAGCAATTTTAGTATTCCACCATTAAATATCCTAAGGTGGTAAGCACAGCGGTGCATATATTGATGGATTTCTTGGGTGATAGAATACCAATGTGAGTTTTGACCATTGATGTGGTCATTTTCATGCGCACGATTATTAAGATGATACGGGTTTTGATCATAATGAAATTTGCATATACTTTTTACTAGATTCATGTTGCAATGATTTAGTTCTTTGAATTCTTTTAATCAATTCAAATTCAGCTGCTCTAATCAACAATTGAAATTGATTTAGGAGACTTTATATGCGCCTTAGTTTGGGAATGCATCTGTTCGTGTTAGTCACAACTTTTTTGCATTCAGCGGAATTGTTTTATAAATCTGACAATTTGTAAAAAATATATCATATATCAGAATATGAGAAAACCTATTACTTGCAAGACAGTTATGCACAAGAAATCTTAATATCTAAGATTGTTTTTTCAATTCTTTTTCTTTTTCATGATCAGGAGTTTAATTGCATTTCAATTTGTACAGGCAAGGAGGACTCAATCACAAGGTGTTCTGAAGTGTCAAAAGTGCTACTGAATTCCCACCTCGAAGAGCAGTCATTTACATCTGTTGCGTCTTGAGTTGTATCTGATGTGTCTACTAGAGTTGTGGCTCTTCCTGGATTTCTAATATAAAAGTCTCTAACCAGTTTAACTGCCTCCTTCCAAACAATCTCTTCGCCAGGAGTTGCATTTCCTTCGGTAGCATCTTGATGTTTCTGACGACATATAGTTAAGCGAATTAGAGAAAGAAATAGACAAATGGTAGAAGTGGCAAAAGATATTAAATAGAGAACCCCAAAGCTCTGGAGGCCCAAGCTCTCTGGTTCACTGGAAGTTATGTTGGTTGAGCACTCATGTGAGGGAGTCAACCATTCATCCTCAAGTAACTTTGTCTCTCCATTCTCTGATAGCTTTAAAATTGCTACAGAAAAATCCCTTGCAATTGGTGAACCTTTTGGGAAGACCTGAATAGGAAGCAGGACAAGATATCAATTAGACTCTTTAGTAGTAGAAACATGTTAATTTCTAAGAACATTCCTAAAAATAGGAAAAAGTAGAAAGGGTTTAGTTTTAAACCTTAAAGGCTATCTTATTGGCTATCCTGGAAACTCAAATCATCGTATATGTATGAACTATGAAACACACACAAAACCACATATAAAAAGTTATTGGGATTTGGGGGTGTAAATTTAAGGGTATATCTATACATGTGTCTATGCTTTGTAAAAAAAACTTTCGGTAGATTTGTTTTAAGATGGTCGAAGCAGAAGTATATTTAAATACATGAAGTTTGGCATAATGTTTGAGTTAGTACTCACAAAGCCCAATCCTCCAAATCTGTTGGTGCGTATGGTAGCAGTGTAACCCTTGCAATACTTATTAAGGAAAACTTTCTCATAGGGGAGTTCAAGAAAGGCAACAGCTATATTGTTGCTTTTGAATTCACTAGTGTATTGGTCTTCACTGCTGACATTCACAATATTTTCTGGCTTAAAATTAAGCACATTCTCCAAATAATTCCTTACAAACGAGTCACCATCACAACCAATTTTCAAGTTGTTCATCTTTAACCACTCGATATTCGTGACATTTGGTTGTAGTTTTTGCACTGTGAGCATAGAAGACAAACTCGCAGTATAGCTTGAGGTTAGGATCAATACAATAAACAGCCACACTACAATCACCAAACGTGTTAAGTTGTTATTAATTTTTTCCCCTGCAACACAAAACAATGTGATATGAGTTCATTCTATCAGTCAGCATAATTTCATTTAGAAGCACTCTAATTAAATTTGATCATATCTTTGTGGTGATTAACATGTTTAATCTATTAATGATATATAAAGCGCAGTCGAGAAAATATTATGCATTCAGCCATTTTAAATGCACTTTCCAATAATAAAAAAATTCAATGGTGGACTAACTACTGCACATAGTTAGGCTTCTACAAACGTAATTGCATGTCATGGGCTCTATGAATCAAATTGATACTTACTATGTGCAAAGAACAAAGAGGAGAAGGTAAACCAAAGTGCAGTGCTAAGCTGATTCTTCCATGGGCCACTAAATTCTGGATTGGATTGGCGCTCCAGGAACCAAACAATGAGCATTGTGTATATCATGATGGCAGCAGTCACCAACCACATGTCCCTGGTGAAAGGCTTCGTAAACATCAATGGTGACCCCTCGGGTTTTGTTGGAACTATCATGGCCAAACCTGACTCAGCATATGGAAGGGTAAAATCCACGTATTGCAACCGGTCGGCTAGTATGGTCATGTCACCAATGACAGCATCATAAGTCTTTTGTTGTATTTGGACCAACATGACAAGGACAAACTCTTAATCAGGCACTTATAGTTGTAACCAAATAAAAGATATATATATATATATATATATATAAATATAAATCTATAATACTAGCCAGTTTAGCTATAGTCAATTTTAGTTTAAGATTTCTTGCTCTTCCAAGGGGCGTCTATCTTATAGAACGACCAAGTTAATTTCTATAAGTAATCAGAATGGTATTGCAAAATAAATGCTTTAGAATCAGAAGTGACAATGAGAAGTTTCACAATTCGTGGAAACCAACAAAACAATTCCAAATGAATTTCATTTACTTGATTCATCTGCTTGATGTAGTTTATAAGACTAATTTAATCTATAGAATCTCTTAGGGGGCATTTGATACATCATGATGTTACAATACATTGTGATGTTACATTACATAGTAATATTATATTATTGTAGTCTTGTATTAATGTAATCTCAATACAAGTATACAACATTACATTGTTTAAGAAAGCGATGAGATTGAGGTAATGTGATATATTCTGTAATTTTAGATTATGGTAATACTAAAAAAAATAAAATAAACCAAAATCTTTAATGTCACATCATCGTAATGTGCATTACATCAAGGCACATCACATCTAACCAACACCCCTTAGGGAATGATTGATTAGGGGATAGAAAAATGGGAAGATAGAAAATTGGAATAAATGAAAAAGTGGAGAGATAGAAGAGATTTCAATTTTCCCTCATAATGTTTGATTGGGAATGAAAAATTAGACAGATGAAAGATTCTTTTATTTGATTAAGAAAAAAAAAAAGAGGATAGAAAATATAGTTATATAAATTTACTCTTAAGGCCATTTTTGTCCAAATCACATGGTCCTGTTTTCTCATTAGTTTTCCCCATGATTTGGAGAGATTGCATCGAATCCCACCAATTCCTTCCTATTTACTCTTCTAAGTTCTAACCAATCATCCAAAAATACCACTTACTCTCCACTTTTCTTTCCCTCTTTCCATCCTCCTAAAATCACCCAACCAAACGGGGCCTATGTATGGTTAATCTTCTACTTGCTGACTTGGTGTATCAAAAGCACATATGGATGATGGTTTTAGAATATGGGGTTGTCTATTTACATTAAAAACAAGAGAAATTGTGCACATGGAAATTCAATGGGCAGAATTGTTATGTTTGTGATGTATGCACCAAGAGTTTATAAATAATGACTTATCAATAAATGAAAGGCAGAGAAGAATTTAGGATTGCCTGTTTGTGTTAATAACAATACATAAACAGGAGAGAAGAAGCGTTGTCTGTTAACAATACATAAAATGTGCATCTACAATACTTAATGGGCAGAATAATTTAATTGGCATGTTTGTAGTGAATGAACCAAATGTTTATTGACTCTAAATTATCAATGAATGAAAGGAGAGAAGAGGTCAAACCTTATTAAAAACATGATGAACCAGATCATTGTAGGTGCCATTATAGGCCTCAAATTTGTAAGGCAAATCATACCCCAAGAGGTCTAACACCCTGTGAAACATTTGAATGCAGAAACCATCATAATAATTCTTATTGGTATCGACCTTCACAAACTTACCAAATGTTGTTCTACCTGGAACTCCAATTTTCAATGGCTTTGCAGCAGTTGGCATTTTCCAACCTTTTGGAGTTTCTTTTAGGTTCCCTGGCCAAATTACTGGACCAACTAAAGTATCTCCACTTCCATTTTTTTCTTCAATTCTTTCTTTAGAAGGGCTCATGGAGAACCCTAAGTCTGTTATCCAGAAGTCTATTTCTTTGTATTTCTTCCCAACCACATTTACAATCCTTAAAATAGGAGTTTCTGAGAGCTGGTTTTCTTCAAAATGTATTTTGCCACTTAAGCCAGCAAAATTAGTTGACAACATATTGTGTAACAACATATCCGGACTACTGGTGTTACTTGTCAATCTTTCTATTGCTTGCATAACAATTCTAATGCTATCGTATGCTCTCAATGCAAGAATCCCAGGTTCGGAATTATCTTCCTCGGGATATTCAGTTCTGAAAATTCTCCGAAATTGGGCATGAAAATCTTGGTATTTTGAACTACCTTCAGAATAATAGGTTTTGATTCCTAAAGCACCTTCCATAGAGGAAATAACAGAGCTGTTAACAGAGTCCAACAAACTTGTAATGCTATCTGGAATTATCCAAGCTGATTCTCTTCCTACAAGTCCCATCTTCTTAGCTTGTCTGAACAAGTGAATCACCATTGTTAATGATGAATCAAGAACAATAAATACCCGAGATTGTGTTTTCAGAAGCTTAGCCAGCTCTTCATGAACAAACTCTTCTGGATCAGACAAAGAGGAAAATGGCGGAAGGATCAAACGGTATTCAATCTCTGAACCAACATTTTGAAGAGCCTCAGATAAGAGTGATAACTTTCCAAAATCACCACCATACACTTCATCTTCATAAATTGCTACGACCCTTTGCCAATTGTATGCATGAACAATATCTGCAATGCATTTTATTTGTTCGGAACCATTTGTAGACATTGGTATCAAGAAAGGCCAACGAAGTGGCATTAATGGTGGAGTGATGGCTGGAGCTACAAAGGAAATAACCGGAACATTAGCTTGACCTCCAAGATCGGCTACTAGAGCTGCTTCATGCCACGTGTGCATGCCAATAATAACCTTCACCTTTTTGTCTTTAATCATCTCTTCCGCTGCAACCAAAATATAAATATTCTATCAACTACATTGTTAAAAATCTATCTTGTAAATTGTAGTAATATGGAGTGGAGTGGGCTTGTGTTTTAAAGCTTGTCCCACAGTAAAATATTACTATTAAATTAAGGGGTTAAGGGGGAGAGAGAGACACAAGAGTAATATTGTTTGGCCTTCGTCCACTAAGGAAGTTTTTAGTTAAATTTTTATCATACTCAAGTGTTTACAATGAATTCCCAAAGCAAGGTCTTTCTAGGGAGTTAAAAGGTCCGTTTGGTTGGGAAGATGGAAAAGTAAAAAATGAAAAGATGGTAGAAAAGTGGAAAGATAAAAAATATTTTAATTTCACTCGTCTGTATTTGGTTGGAAGGGTAGAAAAGTGGATGGATGAAAATTTTTTTTGATTGATTGAGAAGAAAAAAAGAAGGATAGAAAATGTGTTTTGTAGAAATTTATTCTTATACCCTCACAAAACATTATAATTTTTTATATTATATTACTTATTAACAAATTTTTTTACTATTCAAATTATTATTAAAATCCCATGTAGCAACGACGTTGGTGCCTATTTTTGCGTGGGTGTGGTACTGAACCTTTATAAGGGAAAAAAAAAAAAAACCAACGTTGATTCTGGTAATTTTTTTTAATTAAAATTAATTCTGCTAAGTTACGTATCAATTTTGTGGGTTGGATTCAATTCGGATTCATAGCCCAATAAAGACTCTCTCTGAGTTTCAGACTGTGCCAAGTTAGTCAGCCCGAAAGAATGGATGTTGTTGACACGGCAAGTGATGTGTCAATTCTAATGTAATGTGGGCCTGTGGCACTAGTGCAGTACAGGCTGTTGAGTGTTGACGCCACATACATGCTAACATTGGTGTTAACGTGGTTAACTTAAGGCGGATAATACTGACTTAGGTAGAGTTTAGATAGCGGGTCTGGAGCGTTTCTCAGCGTGGCTGCATTTTTTTGGGTCTCATGCACTGTTCATAAAATTTACAAATACTTTTTTCACAAAAAAATAATTTTAAAACTGGGTTCTACGTACTCTTTATATATTTAAAAATTATTTTACTATAGTGTTTTTAGTTTTCAGTTTTCAATTTTCAATTTTCAATAATAAGCGATATCCAAACACACTTTTAAGAATATGAAATTGGGCAAGATGATGTCCCTAATAACATCACAGGTTGGAACCGATATGTGTGGCATCGAGATGCATATGCAATGAGATCTTGCTTCAGCGCGTGGAAAATTTTGGTGGTGCATTGATCGGAGTACATGAAAAGCATGGATTGATGCACTGATCCTTCTGGTTGATTTTTGTACTGCTGTGTTGATTGGCTTGAGGTCTTTCTTATAGCAGTGGTGGTTGTAAGGTGATTTTAAGATGGAGAGTCGCGCCTTGCAAGAATTCCAAATATATGAGGTTATAAATTATTTCATGAATATGTGTGTAGCATTTATAGTAAGATTTTATATTTTAATAATTAGTAGGAATATCTCATCCAAAAAAAAAAAATAGTAGGAAGATATATACATAAAAGACTTAGGAGGTGTTTGGTAGATGAGTTTGAGTAATATTATTTGAGCGTTTTTGATATACATGTAAGTAAAAAAGTGTGTTAAAATGTGTGTTAGTGTGTTTAAAATGTGTTGTTTTGTGTTTAATCATCAAATTTTTTTATTTAACTTCTTTTAAAGAATAATTTTTGGTTCCACCGCTGCTTAAAGAAAGTACGTAGTATTTTCTAGTATTCTGCTCATAATCGATTTCATCAGTAGTAATTGTTATTGATATATAATTAATGTTAACAAAATGTGCAAGTGATAGTGAGTTAGTGACAACATACCAGCAGAAGAGATTCTGAAGGGGTCCTGCATATAGAGAGACAGTTTGTGAGTCTTTGAACTGGCGTTGTAGTTTTGAGCTGCAATTTCCATTGCTATTCTCTCTTCTTTTCCAATACGGGTATTAACATCAATGATCAAACCTACTCGAGTAACATTAATGTTGTTAGCTTCAGCTCCATGGAAGACAATGAGAAGAAAAAAGATTAGTACAGGAAACAGAAACCAAGTTCTTGGTGTCATGATGAGTTGGAAAGGTATTTGGGAATTTTGTTTCATGGTGTGGGATATAATGGGTGGAGCTTCATTTTCTGGTTGGTGACTTGTTATTCATTGTGTGTGTATATATATATATATATATATATATATATATATATAACGGACAACATTTGCTTCAGTACTATGGGAAATTCTAATTAATACCTTAAATTGTCAATTAAAAAAAGCGTTATTTCTAGATGAATAGTATAAGTGTGGAATCTTCAGTCTTGTGTTTTTGTATCTTTTGATTTCATCTTCTATGAAGTCAATTTTTCTAACCAGTGATAGAGAGATGATAGGCTCTGACTATTCCAAGAAAGAAAGGGATATCCTTGAACGTCGGTAAGAGTTTCCTTGAATTTCCATCCATGCCTAGGTGGTGAAGGAAAAATTTACTCTTGCTGAGATGATGAATATTTCAAACTCTCTAGATTCGTGTCTTGGACTCCAAAAGAATTAAAAATCGGGTTCTAGTTTTTCAAACTATTAATGCACAAGCTTTTACCGGAGCGCAAGTCTATGCATGTTGATCTGTATGTGAAGTGACAGACAACTATTATTAAGGGAAACCATATGCGTTAACCATATGGCGCTTAATTTTTCGTTTTGAATCAATAGATAAGATATCAGCGATATATTTTTTGCTAACTTGGGCTGTTTTATATAATTATAAATCAATAGATAAAGAGGGGATGAATCTGTTAAAGTGGTATTAACTATTAATTAAACTACAATATTCTTGATATATCATTATAATTTATATGTACGTATGACATGAACACATATACATAAACATTTTTTCTTTTATCAGGGGTGGCTCCACATTGGGCCTTGACCAAGAAAAAATTATTATTATTATATATAAAATTTTACTTTATCCTTAAAAGAAAATTAGTGACCATCCTAAATTTTTTTACAAAATTTTATAGGCACAACATAATTAAACTTTGAACAAATTTGGCAACAAACTTGGTTATAGACTGAAGTTACAACTTTCAAGAAAATTGAAAAACCAATAACAATGTCATGATCAATCAAATATTTAATTTCGAGTTTTTGTATTCTAAAATTATACATAAAAAATAAGTTTTTAGACCAAATAGTAAATAATATCTGATTGACATGAAATTTGACATGTGTTTTAAGTTACTAAAAAACATGAAATTCAACAGTTAGATTTTCAAAATATGTAGTCATGTTAATTTGTTAGTGAAAGTTTTAGTCTTAAACTACAACTAAGTTTGTAACCAAACTTTGAACATAAACTTTGGTAAATAAAGTTTCTCTCCAAACTAATTTGGAGATAAACTCTTCAAATTTTTTATATTTTTTTTTTGTGTGAATTTTGAAAATCTAACCGTTGAATTTCATGTTCCTTGTTCTTAACATGTATATCAAATTTTGTTCAAATCGGATGTTATTTACTATTCGATCAATAAACTTATTTTTTATACACAATTTTAAATCACAAAAACTTGAAATTTTAACATTTGTTTGATGACATAGCAATCTTCTTGAAATTTGCAAGCATAAAGGATATAATAAGAATATGCAATTTAACAGTTAGATTTTTAAAATTCACACTCAATATAAAGATATATAAAGAGTTTGTAGGATTTCTCTCCAAAACTTTGTTCAACTTGGGTCCCTTTAACAATATATTAGGTTCTTGCAAACAAGAAGAAAAAGCCCAAAAAAAATTATTTAACTAATATTTTGAAATAGATGTAACTACATTAATAATGAGACTATCATGTAATGTTAAAAAAAAAAATCTTAAAAGGAAATCGCAAGACTTTATGTATTTTTTTTTTTTGGGGTATAGTCAGTATATGAAGTTATCTTTTTATTAAATTTTGTATAATTTAAGTTTTTTAATATGTTAGAAGTATTAGTTAAATGATTAAATTTACCATATTCTAATAGTTTAAGCTTTTGGGGCAATCGGTAATTTAACATGGTATCAGAACATGAGATCCTGAGTTCGATCCTTGTCTCCTCCACTCTACCTCCCATTTAAATTCCCACGCGTTGGGTCTCACCTATTAAAAGGTTGTTTCGGCCCACACGTGAGGAGGAGTGTTAGAAGTATTGGTTAAATGATTAAATTTACCATATCCTAATAGCTTAAGCTTTTGGGACAATCGGTAATTTAACATACTACCTTAAAAAAAAGGGGTAAATTACAAAGTTGACTTTTATCCTTTACATCATATTTCAATTTGGTTTCTAACCTTTTAATTTGGTCAATTTAGTCCCTAACATTTTCAGTGTCGTATTAATTTAGTCATTGCTGTTATTTTTTAGATGGAAAAAACTGATGTGTCAAACAGAACAATAAAAAATTATTTTTCATGCCACATTAGTTGCCAATTATATTGCCACATCAAATTAAAAAACAACCACATCAACAGCTACATGTCCTTATTTATTTAAAAACAAAAACAAAAGACTGGCTTTTCTCCCCCAAATCTGAGACCTCTCCCTCCCAATCTCTTTGGCCGATGCACGTTTATTCATCCTCTCCAAGCCCTTTCCTGCCTCTACTCCCTATTCTTAATAAAACAATGTCCTATTCTTAATAATAAAACCATAGTGAGAGCACTAACGGTAATGAAGCCAAAAAAAAACACACTAAAATCACAAAAATAGAATATGGATCTACATCATATGAAGGTTCTAACCCAAATCTGCAATGGAAAAAAAAAGATACAAACTTTTTCTAAAAAAAAAAAAAAGAAAATAAAAGAAAAGATCCAATCTTTAGTTGGGATTGGGAGAGAATAGTCTGCCAGCACACCCATTGTGTGATCTTTTGGCTAGTTTTTCCTCTTAAATTGCAGCTCTAAAAAGTTACCCTGATTGTAATTTGTAAAAATTTGTCATATCCACCTCCGAATTATTTATCACAAACATATACAGAAACTACTTGATTGTCTATGTCGATTGTCCAGATTCATGGAGCAGGACCCCAATCTTCGTCAAACAAGCAAGGCTGTTACAACTTACAACCATTGATATTCATGGTGCAAGGTTCACAAGTGATACCAATTAGATAGATGCTATTATTTAAACCTCTGATTTATTTCTATTTATTTAGATAAATTAAGGACCTTTGAATATTGACGTGGCACTGGCAGCTCAATTGGCAAAAATAATAATATTTTAATATCATTGTTAGCCACATCAGTATTTTCTATAATTTATCTTACAACAGAGACTATTTTGACACAACAACAAAAACTTAAGGACTAAACTAACACATTTGAAATGTTAGGGACCAAATTGACATATAGTGTAAAGGATAGGGACTAAATATGTAATTTATCCAAAAAAAAATCCTGGAGCTGCCACTATTTTTCATCAATTTTTTTTTTACCCCAAATAAACTAAACAATATAATTAGTTATTGGTTCGATCGTGACCAACTAAAAGCAATAAAACTAAACATGAAATTTGATGAAAACTTGAATTAGTCTTTAGCCTGGTTAGCGGTCTCCTCTACGTCTCAACCCCTCTTTGTACGAAAACAAATAAATCGGAAGAAGCGATGTAACAAGGTACATAGTTGTATTAAATTGACAAGGAATCTTGGTCAAAAGTATGTATCATAAACGAACAATTTGATTATCATATAATTTTTTTTTGACATCATTGACTATCCTATGATTAAAACGGCAACACAATGAACTTTGTGAGGCTATGAATTGAAATAAGGAGATTACGTGGTCGAACTGTCACCCTTTGTATCAATGTAATATAATAAATTGTTTTTGACAATCCAATGTAATAAGTATAATAAATGTTTGACAAACATTATTGCGCACAAGAATTTAGGCTAAGCTAAACTAGAGCAGAGTTATGTGCCTATTTTCCACCCTGTGTACACTTTGATACAAAGGGTGACATGAGACCCTGCTCTCATGCCATGTAGAATTCACATGTCCGTAAATCTTCCAAGTTTTATTGGTAGAAAGAAGAAGGAAAGCTTTGATAAAATAAAGCAGCAAGTATGGAAGAAACTCCAAGGTTGGGAAGGAAAGCTCTTATCTCAAGCGGGAGGGAAATCTTGATCAAGGCGGTGGCCCAAGTGCTACCTACTTATACCATGTCTTGCTTCAAATTACCAAGTGGTTTGTGTCATGATATTGAAGCTCTAATTCGACGTTTCTATTGGGGACAAAAGGGGGCATAGACGTAAAGTACATTGGATAAGGTGGGAAGATTTATGTAAGCCAAAATCACAAGGTGGTTTGGGCTTTAAAGATTTATCTCATTTTAATGATGCATTGCTCGCTAAACAAACATGGCGTTTGCTGCATGACAAAACTTCACTGTTTTACAGAGTGTTCAAAGCTAATTTCTTCCCCAACTGTTCGGTCATGGAAGCAGCCACCCTAAGTTCAGCCTCTTATGCCTGGAAAAGCATCCTTAGAGGGAGGGAGGTAATCCAGAGAGGGCAATTTGGAGAATAGGGGATGGGAAATCAGTGAACATATGGGGCGATGGATGGCTGCCCCTCAAGCACTCACCAAAAATTCTGTCACCAAGGAGGAGCATGGGGTCAGCAGCAAAGGTTTGCAACCTCATTGATCAAAACCAAAGGTGCTAGAAGATGGATATGTTAGAATCAAATTATATGGGGTTTGAAATAGCTATGGTGAGCATGATACCCCTCTGCCACACAAACCAGCCAGATGAATTAATTTGGCCACACAACTCGAATGGAGAGAACTCAGTAAAATCGGGTTATAAATTTCTGCAACTTAAAGAGGCACGCAGTGGACCAGGGCAATCAGATTATGAGGACTTGAAACCACTTTGACAATCAATTTGGAGCTTGTTAGTCCCGAGTAAAGTCAAGCACCTGGTATGGAGAGCAACCAAAAACTCATTACCTACGAAGATGAGCTTGGTGAGGAGAAAAGTTATTGTAGATGACTGCTATGAAATTTGTTAGGGGTAGGAAAAAGATGTACTCCATGCTCTTTATTGCTGCCCGAAGCTTGAAGAACTATGGGCTCTCAATCTGTTATGGAACCATAGTAGTTTAAAACAAATGACTTCCAGTCTTGATCTTATAGGCAGTATTTTCACAGAGAATAGAGAGCCGACGTTTTTCTTCTATGAAGCACGGGTGCGTTTCGGGACTCGGGTGCGGGTGCGGGTGCGGGACTCGGCAATTTTTGAAAAAAGTGAGTGCGGGTGCGGCGGGACTCGACAATTAAAAAATTATCAAAAATATTTTTATTTATATTTTTAATATATTACTAAGCATACTTTCTCACATTATATAAATATATACCAAATTTAGGAGCAATAATATATACATATATTGCTAAGCATAAGTGAAGAGAGGCACGGAGAGGCGGAGAGGCAGAGAGACCGCAGCGAGCACAGAGCCAGTGAAGTGAGAATGCAGAGAGGCAGTGAGTGACCGGCTGACCGCAGAGAGGCAGAGAGGCAGCAACGAGGGAGTGAGTGACCCAGAGAGGCAGAGAGCACAGAGACGAGGGACTGGGAGTGACGCCGTGAGAGAGATGAAGATGAACTTTGATGTGAGATATGTGTGCGTGAGAGACTGAGAGAGTTTCAGGAACAGGGTTCGTTTTAATTCAAACGGTGCGTTGCGCCTTTTTTCTTTTTTTTTTTTTTAATTTCGGCCTGAATCGGCCGTTTCGGCCTGAATCAGCGATATCGCCCGATACGGCCGATACGGCCCGAATCGGCGCGATTCAGCCCAGTTCAGCCCGAATCGCGCCACGTCAGAGCCGCGTCGACGCGCGTCGGCTTGAAAACCGAAGATGACACGTGGCCGACGCGGCACCGACGCGCGAGCAGCGGCGTCGCACCTGCGTCGCCGCGTCGCGCCGCGTCGGACACGGGTGCGGCACCTCCGGTGCCGCGTCCGTGCATCCCAGTTTTTCTTTATGGTAGTAAAGGCAAGGTGGAAGAGGAGGAATGACCTTCAGATTGGGAAAGCTTGTGGTACACTTGGACAGCTATTCTCACAGGCCAAAGATAGACTGAGGGAATTTGCTATGCACTACACCACAACGACTTCTGCTGTGCAAAGAACACCGGGACGATGGTAACCACCAGATAATGATCACTATAAAATAAACTTTGATGGGGCTCTATTTTAGGCAAATTACTGTGCAAGGATAGGAGTTGTTATTTGGAATGGATGTGGGCAGGTTATGGTGTCCCTTTCTCAACAAATTCAACTCCCTTGACAGTCATTGAAATGGAAGCATTGGCAGCACGAAGAGCATTAATCCTAGCGCAAGAAATTGGTTTCACCCGAGTAGTGCTAGAAGGAGACTCTCAGACCCTCATCACTACTCTCAAGATTGGTTCACACACCCTAGCTCACTTCGGACACATTGCTTAAGATATATGGTATTTAGCCTTTCAGATGTAAGGTATACACATGTACGTAGGCAATACAATACTGTAGCTCACTCACTTGCGAGATGAGCAATCCTTTCCCCTTTTTTACAAATCTGGATGGAAGATGTACCGCTAGAACTTGTAGATGTACTTCAGGCTAACTTTCAAAGCCTTGATCAATAATACGCTTGGTATGGATTCTCAAAAAAAAAAAAAAAATTAAATATAAAAGAATCAAATAATATATGTACCCATAAAAAAAAAATTCAAAGTTATTTATGAGAGCTGTTTGCAAAAATTATATACAAGAGGTGTAGGACAAGTCAAATCAAGGCTTTGTGGAATTGTAATTTGAGCGAAATATATAAATACCTTGTCTGATACAAATGGAAGGTATATATACATGAAAAAAATATTATTGTATGAGATGGTCTTATGAAATATTTTCTGCTTAAATTATTGGGTCATTTGCATTTTTCTGCTTAAGGGTATTTTGTAATCTCATTGTGGAATATTCCAAGAATAACTTGATTGACCCTACAAGTACTATAGCATCCAACTAACTATACTATGACTACTATGTGTTAAGGATAATGAAGTGTGAGTTCTCCCAACCATAGTTGTCAAAATCGCGATCTGGATCGTAAAATCGCACGATTTTACGATCCCATCTCACTAAAAAGTTTAAAATCATAGCAGGATCGCAAAAATGGTAGGATCGTATGGGATCCTACCGATCCTACCATTTGGCTTGATTTATTTATTTATTTATTTTTTTTTTTAAGTGGGATTCATTTAGGTAAGATAATTTACCTAAACCCACAAGCCCAACGGGTTATTAGGAGCCCAATAATGAATTGAAGTCCCAAATTTACTCCTATGTCAACATAAAATCTCAAAAAAACCTATGGTACTTAAGTTTAACGTTTTCAAAAACAAAACCTAAAATATTTAGAAACACTAAGCTCCAGCACCTCTGTCCCGCGCCTCCTCAGTCCTCTGTCAAAAACTGAGCACCTCTCAACTCTCTCAATGGGGAGCCATCGCTGCCTTTAAGCTTTCTTAAGTTTAACATTTTAAAAAACAAAAACTAAAATATTTAGAAACATTCAGATTAGAAGAACCTTAGAATGGGAATTCTCTTTTCGATTTCATATTTGTAATTAGCTAGTTTACCTTCGATTGAGAATTCTCTTTTGGATTACATATTGTAAATTTGTAGTTAGCTAGTTTTTATATGCTAACTAGCCTAACTTATTTTGGATTTGAAACTTAGAATTTGGAAAACATTTTCCATATGTGTAGATAATATTTTGGTACTTAGTTGCTAATTAAATATGTACTTAACTTTTTAGATACATTATGTCAAAAGTTAAATATATTTTGTTTCGTTAGAATGACATAAGAACAATGTAGTGCATGTAAATTACATTTTATGATGCAATTTTTTTTTAATGGATGAATTCATATTTTAAGTGATTATATAACATACAAAGTCACTATCAATATGTTTTTTGCTTAAAATCTAAAAATAAGTAGGATCTTACGATCCAAGATTCGATCCTACGATCCACGATTCGATCCTACGATCCACGATCCTACCTACCTCCCACGATCCTACGTAGGATCCCGATTTTGACAACCTTGCTCCCAATGAGAAAGGTCTTTAGAGGGAGAAGCTGAGCTTCAACGCAACACAAAGAAGGTTAAGGAGGTGACCATGGGCCCTGTCTTTGGGGCAAACGTCTCCTACGAGGATAAACTTGTAGGGGAGATGCCTAGAGCTTTTGCTCAAGCCTTTAACCTCAGTGCTGATGAGGCTTTTTTTGAGGAGCCAAGGATGGATGTTGAGGGTCTCCACAATGGGTTATTGGCAGTTAAGCTCTCCCCTGAAACAAGGAAACAGATCAGATCGAAGTGGGCATATGCCCTCATAGTCAAGGTCATTGGACGAGCGGTGGGCTTTCATTTCCTACGTAATAGAGTTATGAGCCATTGGAAACTCGTAGGTAGGCTTGATTGTGTAGACCATGGCAAGGACTACTTCCTTAGTAGGTTTGGACTTGTGGAAGATTACAACAATGTTCTAAATGGTGGACCCTGGTTTATCGGAGAGCGTTTCCTATCTATATGTACATGGGAACCGAACTTTAAACCAACTATGGCGTCGTGCAGTCTTGTGGCTATTTGGATCAGATTACCCGAACTACCCTTTAAGTATTATGAGCTTGCTGTTCTCAAGGAGATTGGAAATGCCATCGGTCCGGTATTAAGAATTAGCTTAAACACAGCATCCGAGGTGAGAGGTTGGTATGCCAGGATCTGTGTCCAGATCGACCTAAGCAAGCCATTGATAAACCAAATTCTTTTGGAAGGTTTGGTTCAGGAAAATATGAAGGAGTCCGCTCTCTGTGCTTCTCGTGTGGTAAAGTAGGACATTACAAGGAAGGGTGTCCTCAGACGATTAAAGCTCAGAATTTGGAGCCCCATGGGGCGGCAGTGTCCATGAATAGGGAGAATGGGAGTACATGCAAAGGTGACCAGGATTTCCAGAAGGCAGGAAAGGTTAACGTGGAGGGAAAGAGTGAATTTGGGCCTTGGATGCTGGTCAGGAGACACAAAGTTGGGCCCAATAGTAAGGGAGGTCGAGTTGGTGACCATTCCCCAGGCCCAAGCCTGACAACGAACCATGTTATGATATCAAGGGCCTATGTACACTCCTCAAATGCCTCTCCCTATAGACCTGTGCAAGGTGTAGCTCAAGGAGCTGCAAGTAGCTCGAGGAGGAGAAAAGGAAGGGGTGATGAGGGCACTGTGGGTAGCAGGTAGGGAGTTGTCCCATCTACTAGCAGGTCCGTGGGGTCTTCTCATCACTCCCACCAGTCAAACCGTGTTGTTCGTCACTCTCCTTTGCCCTCCTTTGAGTTTGGTAGTGTAAGCTCTCCCTGAAGAACTAAATCGAATGGGAAAGCGTCTTTAGTGGGGAACGGATCTCAAGCAAAAATCAGAACCTCTGATTCGGCAGAGGGTAAACTTAGTGGTAGTCTTCATGGAAGCAAGGTCAAAGTGCCAATGGGGGATTCTCCGGCAAGGGAAGGTGTTGGTTTTGTCGCCGGAGATGCTGGTGCAAATAAAAGCCAGTCCGACTATGATATGGGGCTAGTACGACAAGGACGAATGAAGGGTTGGAAGTATATCTTTTCGGTGACACCAGTAAGCCTCCAAGAGGGATCCCTTCCCTTGACATATCTAGCGTGGATGGAGTGGGAACACCCTTGGTGGATATTCCCATCAAACAAACCAACGAAAGTAGAGGCAAGGATTTTCGGTTGGAGAGCTCTATCGCCGCTATCTCTAGAGCGAAGCTTGAACGAATCAAGTCAGGTGGAAGATATAAAGGAAAGGAAAAATTTGGATTGCAGAGGCAGGGGTAGTGAGGTGTTAGGGAAACGAGAATTCCATGGTAGTGGTCAGGGTCGCTTCTCACTTCTTCAATCTCTTGGTCAACTCTCAAGAGCAACCAATGGGGATCTTGGAGCACATAATGGTTGTGGTGAAAGGGGTGGATTTACCCAGGAAACAGTTGAGGGAGATGGGATGGAGGTGTCTAATCAGGGCGGAGGCCATGGATCTACATGAGGCAGACTCTATGATAATTTCAAACTTCCCAATGAATATCGTTTTTTGGAACTGTAGGGGAGCCTTGAATCCCCACTTTCATAGTGTTTTGTCGGATTTACTGAATAGACACTCCCCTACAATTGTGGTTGTTACGTAAACAAGAGTGGGTAGAGAGAGGGCAACAGCCATCACGGATAGGCTCCCTTTCGGCGAAGTGATTCATGCTGATACCATTGGCTACTCTGGAGGCATATAGGTGTTGCAGAATTTTGATGTTGTGGAAGTCAAGTAGCTTGCTAAGACTGAACAGGAGATACATGTCACAGTTATGGTACTTGACTCTAACCTTACTTGGGTTTTATCTTCCATTTATGCAAGCCCTAGGTTAGCTGAACATAAATTGTTATGGAATAACTTGACGTCCATTGCTAGTTTGCACCAACTTCCCTGGCTCATAGTGGGGGATTTTAATGAGCTTCACCGGTAGGCTATGTGGGGTGGTGGATCTTTGAAGCTAGGCTATGTGGGGTGCAGGTCAGCATTGCAAATAGACCTAGTGAGGCTTTGTTCAGACTTGAGAATCAGTTGCAAAAAGAGTATTCAGATATCCTCAAACAAGAGGAAGAGTTTTGGTCGATGAAATCCAGATACAATTGGCTAATCCAGGGAGATAGAAACACTAGGTTCTTTCACATCTTAACTCTGATTAGAAGGAAGAGGAATCGAATCTCCTCCCTTCAAGATGGCTAGTGTAATTGGGATGTGATGAACAGGAGGTTGCTGAGTTTGTCAGGTCTGGATTTGTTAATCTTTTCTCTTCAGAGAGTGTTAGTGCTACTTGGAATCCTTGGGATATTCCTCGTTGGTCGAAAGGCCCTAACCAGGAAGAAGCGACTGAGATAGTAGCTGAACCTATCAGCAGGGAAGTTAAGGAAGGGTTATGGAGTTTAAAGCCCTTGAAAGCCCCAAGGCCTGATGGATTGCATGTCGGGTTTTTCCAAGCCTATTGGCATGTAGTGGAGGACAATGTTATTAAGGAAGTTAAAGAAATTTTTGCTAGTTCTGTCATGCCAAGCCACCTTAATAAAACTTTGATTTCCTTAATTCCCAAGAGACCTAGGGCTGATTGCTTGGTAGCCTTTAGGTCTATCAATCTCTGCAATACTGTGTATAAAATTGTGACAGAGATCATAGTGAAAAGGATGTGATCCTTGCTACCCAACATTATTTCTCCTCTCCAAATGGCCTTTGTGCTTGGTAGACTGGGATTGGACAACATGATTATTTCCTAAGAAATTATTCATACCATTAGCGGGAAGAGAGGGCAAGTGGGTTAGATGGCCAGCAAAATAGATCTTGAGAAAGCACATGATAGATTAGAGTGGCATTTTGTAAGAGACATGCTTCATCTTTACAAGTTTCCTAAATCCCTCGCCAATTTGATTCTTAGCTGTGTATCCACCTCTTCTATCTCTGTTTTGCTAAATGGTGGAAAATTGGAATCTTTTTACCTTCTCTAGGTATCAGACAGGGTAACCCTTTGTCCCCGTACTTATTTATAATATGCATGGAGATGATGGGATTCTTGATTGATTTGAAGTGTAAAGAGAATTTGTGGGACCCTATCAAAGCATCCAAATATGGACCGGCCTTCTCCCATCTATTTTTTGCCTACGATCTGGTTCTTTTTGCCAAGGCAGATATGAAAAATTGTTGTAATGTGAGGGAAACTCTTGACACCTTTTGTGAACTCTTTGGGTTGAAGGTAAGCTTTAGGCATGAGCAGCGTGAAGAGATGTATGATGTGTAGGGTATGAGATCTACTCCCAATCTTGGAAAATATTTGGGTTTTCCCCTCAATCACTCTAGGTCAACGTCGCATGATTTTGACTTTGTTATTGTGAGAGTTCAGACTAAGCTTCAGGGATGGAAAGCAAGTCTTCTTTCTATGGCTGGAAGGATAGTTCTTACCCAATCAGTAACTTCAGCCATCCCTTCGAACTTGATGTAAGGCGGTTTTTGCCTTTAAGAGTTTTAAATGGCCTTGACAGATTGAATCGAAACTTTATCTGGGGTTCATCAGAGGAGAAGAAGAAAATGCATATGATTTGCTGGGAGAAAGTTACAAAGCCCAAGAATCGAGGGGGATTGGGCATTCAAAGTGCTAAGGGGAGGAACCTTACTTTGGCTGTGAAGTTGTGTTGGAGAATGGAGACATTTGAGAATGTAAGTTGGGCTGAGGTACTGAAGAAGAAGTACGGATTAAGAACTCACAACAGTAAAGGGAAATAATAGTGTGTTTGGTCAGCCATTAAAAAGGGTAACCTCTCTTTGATAAGGGATCCAAATGGCTTATTGGGAATAACAACATGCTTAGTTTTTGGCATGATAGATAGCTTAATGAAAGGACTATCTGATCTCTGGTTGAGGGTCCCCTGAATAGAGGGGGAAGAAGAGGTTAAAGTGACTGATGTGATGCATAATGGCACCTGGGCTACTAATAATATCTCTTTTGTGCTACCTGCTAACGTGCTGAAGGCCGTAAAGGCCACTCCAATCCGTAGAACAGCCAAGAGAGATGACCAGCGTTGCTAGGTTTCGAGTGCTAATGGGGATTTTGAAACTAAGAGTGCTTACCTTTTAGCCATTAATGAAGATTTAAGCATTTAGGATTTTAACGGTAAGTGGCTTTGGAAACTTTGTACTCTGCCTAAGATCAAATTCTTTCTTTGGAAGTGCTATCACCATAGTCTGCCAATGAATGCAATTCTTGAACATAGAGGGATTGAAGGCCTAGGGGGTTGTAAAAGCTGTTTGGACCCTAATGAAACCATAGCTCATGTTTTGAGAGATTGCCCCATGGCCCAATGCTTTTGGAGACAAGCAAACTGCCCCTCTCCTTTTTGGCAGTCTTTCTCAGGTGACTACCTTGCATGGTTACACATAAACTCCAATAGCACGCTATTGGCATGTGACAAGGACTACCCGTGGTGTATGTTCTTCCTTCTAGCCATTTAGAACTTATGGTTGTAGAGAAATAGGAAGATTTTTGGACAGCATTGCATGGACTCTAATATGGTGCATTTGGTGGAGATGCAAACTAGGGAATTCTTTTATTATATTGCTGACCCAAGAAGAGGGAGGACAAATATCCCAAGATTGGTTAAGTGCCTGAAACTCCTTGATGGCTGGTGGAAGCTTAATACTGATGGCTCCTTTTTAGGCTCTTCTGGGTTGGCTGGAGGAGGGGGGATTATCTGTGACTCAAGGTGATAAGCCACAAACGCGTTAACCCCTTGTGATTAATTAAATTGATTAATTGGCCGAGTTATTAATTAATCAAATTAACATGCAAATTCACGTGGCAGCACAAACAAATCACCAAAACTAAAGTATGCAGCGGAAAATAAAAGACAAGGTGATTTGTTTACGAATGGAAAAAACCTGACGGCAAAAACCCCACCAGGTGATTTAAGGTCACCACTCCCGAAACTCCACTATTATCACAATAAGCGATTACAAGCAAGGAATCCGAGTACCTTACCAACCTATAGTTGAACCCTTACCCCAATACCCAATTGGACTTGTTCTATAGTGACAGTTTCTCCTTTTAATGCACGGCTCCCAAGTACGTGACTAACCAACTGTGCGGATTCCAGTACGCGACTTCAATTCACCAACTAGAGAAAGAGCTGTTGGCTGCAAAGTTCTTCAAATCATCCAACGATGAATATCAGGAAGATGCTTGGTTACAAAACCCTACGGTGCACATTACACAGCAACTTCTTCACAAAAAATGAACTAGGGCATGAACTAGGGCATGAACTTTGTCTTTTTGATCACAAATTGCATGAACAAGAATTACTCAATGCTTGTACAACTTGCATCACTTTGATGGCCCTTAAAACAATCCTTTTATATGTCTAGGGTTAGGAGAAAAGAAGTCCCAAAACACATTCACAGATTGGAATTAAAACAGAACTGAAAATCTGTTTTCTTTAAATCTCAACAGATAGAGGTGTCGAGGATCTGTCAAGAAGCTGTCGAGCCTCGGGGCTGAAACAGCTTCTAAAGCTCGATAGATGCATGTGTCGAGACCAGGTGTCGAGCTTTAGTAACTTGCTCTTTCTAGCTTGTTTCTTGGACAGACTTGATGACTTCAACACTCAATCTTGAAACACTGTTTCTTGAAGCGTTAAACACATCCTAAATCTACCCAATTACAAGTAAAGTGCGTTTTGTCAAAGGATAAGCCAATTACATAAAATAGTGAGATATGTCAAGAACTTGAACTACATATGTCCTAACACAAAGGGTCAGTGCATTGGTGGTTTTGCTAAAGCCTATGCAGTCACCTCAAGCTTGGTAGTTGAATTATGGGCTTTGAGGGAAGGCTTATTGCTTTGTATTGAGATGCAGGCCCGAGCCGTGGTTGTAGAGCTTGATGCCATTGCAGCAATGTCGTTGATGTCTAATAATGCTAGCACTAATGGAGACTTTTCTATTCTTGTGGACAATTGCAGGGACATGCTGCTGCAACTGCCTTAGGTTCAGATTTTGCACTGCTTCAGGGAGGCTAATCGTTGTGTTGATGCCCTTACTCATATGGGTTCTGCTAATTGTGATGTGGAGATTTCTTTTGTAACCCCCCTTCCGATGCTTTTCTCTCTTTTGGAATCTGATATGTTGGGAACTTATCACCCAAGATTGTGTACAGCCTCGGCTGACCCATCTTTTTAGTTTAATGTGATTCCAGTTTAATAAAAAAAAAAAAAAAGACTACTACGTGTTGGAAAATCCTTACATGGTTTTATCCTCATGGTTCCAAAAGAACCCCAAGTGGACTTACCTTCTCAGTCAAATGGACTGAAGGTAGAAGGTTTAGGAGTCACCACCTACTTTAACTTTAAGAACCAATTTTAACCCTTAAAAATAGATCTACACACCAAATACTAGATCTGGGGGCTTAGCGTATGAGTATGACTAGGTGTTGGTGCAAACACAAAAATAATGAAAATAACACAAAGAGAAGTTGAATAATACTTCTGAATATTATTAATTTGAAGAGAAAAAATTACACAACACTATTTGGACTAAGGCGCAGCACTCGTTCTTTTTAAGGAGATTTAAGCCCTTAGTTGGCTAAACTTTGTAATCCATGCATTTTCTGACTTATCACTCTCAGGATACAACAACCCAACAAATGTCATATGGCTAAAACAACTTCTACACAAAGTGTTCAAGCCCAAAGCCCCCAAAAAAGCCTATTTATAGGCTCAATAGGCCTGACAAAAATACTACCCACAATAATCTGATTAATTAGGTCCATTATTCTGATGCAGTGGGTGTTACAAGATTAATTACTGGATATTAATTTGATGGTCTAGACCTCCTCTCTTTACCTCCTCCTTGGCGCAAGTATCTAGCGTAATATCTGAGTCAATTTATATTAGCCTATTAATCACCACAGTTAAAAGAATAAAATAGTCTCTCTCATTTTCAATGTGGGATTAAACCCTTTCACTAATTCCTCATCTTTAACTCCCACATCTTTACATTTATGTTGTAATATAAATCAATTTAAATAATTAATATTAAAATGTTTCAACACTACGCTTATTGACGTGGTTCATAAGACTAAATTTATTAGAGACAAGACTGCTTAAGTCAGCAGCAAATTTCTTAGCGTATGACTAGACTTCTTGACATGTGGTGTATAAGATGTTGGGCTTTCTTAAGCTTCACATCAACTAAAAATAAAGAGTAGTAAAGTTTCAGATGACTTGTTCCAACTTGAAAAGAATAAGTCTTGTGCCACATAAAGTGGCACAACAAATGCCACAACTCGCCCATGTGGCGAGTTGTGGTTGGTGGAAGGA
Organism: Castanopsis chinensis; assembly: GCA_032878915.1. Taxonomy (NCBI): domain Eukaryota; kingdom Viridiplantae; phylum Streptophyta; class Magnoliopsida; order Fagales; family Fagaceae; genus Castanopsis; species Castanopsis chinensis. The sequence continues at coordinate 10,881,217 of JAVQMG010000130.1, forward strand.
TGGTGGTGGGTCCATGTGAGGACACCCTTCCACCAACCACAACTCGCCACATGGACGAGTTATGGCATTTGTTGTGCCACTTTATGTGGCACTAGAAGGACTCACTTGAAAATGACCTATAACAATCTCAGATGACTGTTCCAACTTGAAAATGACTCCACTAATTTACCTTTCTCTAGAATAAAAATAAAAAGAATAAAAAGAAAAAGAAAAAGAAGAAGAATAAAAAGAATAAAAAGAAAAAGAAAAAGAAGAAGAAGGAGGAAAGAAAGACTTTGCTAAAGATGAATTTTGTCAATGAAAATCTCCAAGCACGAGTTTCTATTCTACAATAGAAAGAAAAGGAATAACTCCCATAAAATAAAAAAAAAGGAATAACACAGTTTTGAAGGTGAAAAGAATTTTATACACTTGTTTAAGGAATTATTTTAAAATATTTCATTCACGCTCTTGTTTAAGAGTTTTAATGAAAGAAATGGTAAAATCATTCTTTTATTTGAAAGCTTAATAAGTGAGAGGAAATGAAACTGGTAAGAGGAAAAACTCATTTTTCTCTATTCCTTCAAAATCTCAAATTTTTATTATTTCTCCAAAAAAAGAGAGGTTAAAGGTTTTTAAAGTTGGATCAAGGTTCAACCGAGGTTAAACCGTGATGATGTTAAAAATAATTTAATAGTAATAAAATACAAATAAAGGTGTTAAAATGGTAAACATTAACAAAATTTTACTAAAAATATGTCTAAAATAAAATCATTTTTAACATAAATTTATAGAGGGTCTTGTTAACAGGAACCCTTAGGGTATTTATTATTTTTAATACAACTTTTATAAGAAATATAAAAATTTGCCAAAAATGTTAGTTATTTATTTATTTTCCATAAAAAGTTCCTAAAAATTGTAACTGATCATCTTACCTAAAAATATCCAAGAGCTAATTAGAAAGTCATGATATGAATAATATTTAATACTAGTATTATGCGAATCTCTGCAAAGGAAAAGATTTACAACCGAGCAAAAACCCCAGTGGGCGGTATTCCTAGTTCTATACATGCATGCAATAGTTTGTCGCAAGTCATTAAATAACTTGTTAAATAAAATGTCATGTATTCGCTACAAACCAAAGACAATATAATTAGAAACTAGAAAGCAAAGATTATGGATAAAATCCATATCACACCCTGCATATATTTGGACTCTTGCTTCAGCATACTTGAATCAAGAAGAGAAAAAAGCACGCCAATCAGACCTCAGTTGATCCAACTCACGATTATACAGGTTCTACACTAGGATTGTCTGCGACAACTCTATAGGGCAAGTTACATCAGACATAACAAACATCACATACTAGTATAACATGATTACCAACGGTTGCTCCTAGCTGGAATAGCCAAAAAAAAGAAATGTTTATTCCCAAATATCAATATGATAGGAATGACGAAAGAAAACTTGAAACAACACTATAGTTAAAAACTTGAAAATAGAAGATAAGGTCATCAAAAAAAAAAAAAAAAAATACCCTGCAACCAATAAGAACAAAAAATAAGACTTGAGGCAATTATTAAGTCTCAAACTTTTTCTCTTTTAGTGTGTGTTTAGCTTCAAATTAAAAAGACAGCTTATTTTACTATTCAATTTATTTTTGCTACTATTCATGAGCCCTACTGCATTTTTTAGTATTACTCATGAGTCCCACTGTACTATTTTAACTAACTTTTACCTTTATCTATAATACTTGCAGCAAAAAGTTTTTAGTTTCAGCAAAATAAGTGAATCTCAAACAAAGTCTTAAACAAGGCAAGCAATTTTGAGGAGCACCTAAGTTGGTTCAAGTGTGAAGCAATGGAACTATAAAATTTTGTTAAATGAGGCATGTAGTCAGAATAAAAGGAATTGATATGAAATGTTCCAGATCACATTTAGCAAGCTTGAAATGTGACATTTAGCCTAAAAACAACCAAAACTCGTTAGTATGGATAAAATGATCAACAATTAGAAGAAACACTTCAATAAATTTTATAAATTCAAATGATATTTATGTCAATATAGGCAACTATAATATTTGGCAAGAAAAATAGAGACGAAGAGAGAACAAAAAGGTTTTATCCAATCTCAAATTTTGTCCTAGTTACACTAAATAACTAATTCTTACTATTATGGTCATATTATTATGTAATTGGCATATCCTAAGACAAAATGCACTTTATCTGTAATTGGGTTTTAGTTTCTAGAGTGTTGAAGATAATCATTTAGTGTCCGACATTTGTTATTATTGAAGACATGAAGAATATTCAAGAAACAATAAGCTCAATACCTGTCGATCTATTGAGCTTTAATGAACCTTGATATCAATCTCGATACCTCTTGATCTATCGAGATTCGTGGATTTTGAATTTTAAAATCTATTTTCGACCCTTGATGACAAGGCTTTTCTAGGGTTTCATACACTAGGTTTCCAAAGCACGAAGAACACTACATCTTACAACAACAATCAAGTTGTTATATTGTTAGGTGGCTCCTATGTGGGATCCGAACACCTCATCTTTGAAAATTAAAATTCCTCCTAATTCAAAGGTGATATCGTCGAATTTTTTTTATTTGGAGTAGCTAGCTCATTATACTTCAATATAGTCCAAGCGGTTTTCATCTATTGTTTTTGTATTTGTAAAGTTTATTGCACGAAAACACTCCAAAAATAACTCTTGTGCTTGAAAAAAGTATTTTTAATAGGGTTTTGGCATTTTCCTGATATTTCATCTGTTTCAACTTCAATTTTGCCTCATGAACTATCGTTTTGAAGAAAATTTTATAATCATTAAGATGGACTAAAATTTATCTCGATCACACGGTTGGATTTTTTGGTCAAATTTTTTACTAATCCCAATTTGGGTTTAGTCAATGTTGGTCAAATTTAACAAAAGTGGCAAGTTTGTGGTTTTAAACTCTTGAATCATTGAAATGATTTATCCAATGCCTACAAGATGAAAAGATATTTTCCATGTAGTTCCTTATTTTCTTGCATCCAAAATACTAATTTTGGCCTTTTAGGGCTTAAACAAGTGTTTTGATGAGCTAATCAAGGCTAGTCAAATATGCTATCAACAACTTCCCATTCTTTGTCTAATACTTATTGGAACGATAAATGTTGGACAAAGAATTCAATTTATATTTTGTCTCAACTTTCACCTTTTTTGTCACTTAAAGAAGGGGTAATTACACATAACCCACTTGTGATTTGGGTGAAAATCACTTTACCTACCCGTGGTTTGAAAAGTATCACTTAAACCACTTGTGGTATATTTCGTTTATTTTCTGTAACCTACATCTGTTAAAATCAGGGGTAAATAGGTATTTTTGCTCAAATTTTATGTCTCTCTCCTCCCAAAACAAAAGATAAAGCAAAAATGCAAGAGAAACAAAGATCAAAAAGTGGTATGTCTCTCTCTCTCTCCATTCACACAAATTTTGAACATGAAAAAACATTCCCAAAAAAATAAAAAGCCTAAGCCCCATTGCCTCCCTCAACCCTTTGGCTAACTCCATCACAAATAGAAAATGTAAAAGAACTTATACAAATCAAAATAGACCAATAATTTCCAACTTAAGTATTAGCTGTAAAAGTCCAGTGTCCCACATTGCAAGACAATCTAAAAAACACTTTCCCCCCAATTAATCTCTCATTTATGATCTTCTCTCACTCCCATTTTGTCAGAACCCAAACAATTCACAAACTAATTTTTATACTCTCTTCCTTTCTCAGCAATTAAATAAACCATACCACACACCAAAACAAATTACACTCCACCTAAAGTTTCAACTCTCAAAGTCCCAATGTCCCACATTACAACACAATCTAAAAACCCCATCCCCCCAAATACCCATTTTTCTCTTCTTTTATTTCCCCCATTTCCCTACCACCGAAACACAACACATACTAAGCTTCATCCTCATCAACTAACCATTTCTTTTCCTTAATAACTTCAACAAAAAACACACCAAAACAAAGAAAAATCCAAGAAATTCAACACAAACAAAAGAAGGTATTAGTAGTACAGACTGATCATCTTGCTAATGAAAGTGAGTTCATCTTGAGCCTCCTCGATGAGCTTCTCGACTTGGCCACAACCAAGCTTCTTCTTGATGAGCTCCCAATCCATCTCTTCTTGACACACCTTGAACCTGTGGCTGGTGAGGCTCTCCACAGCCTTCTTGTAATCCTCGTCCTCCAGCACCGCCTTGATCTCCTTCAGAGTCTTGGTAGATCTTCTTCTTCTGCTTCTTCTTGTAGAGACTTTTTCATTACTCAGACAGACCCACTGTATGTATATTTGATATAACGTAGTGCATATTAGATACTTGGACTGTTCCTGTTTGCGCCTTTGTCATGCTATCCCTATCTTTTGCATATGCTTAATTTTATCATATAAATATTTGTGATCATTACTTTGTTCCTATTTGTTGTGGATCTGTTCATTAGGGAATATGGAAATTTTTTGTAGTTATTTAAGTTTTGAATTTGCCATCTGAATTTCTTAGTTATGATTAGGATTTTGCCAATAAATGAGGGGAAGGGATGGTCCTCTGAAATGGATAAGCTTGTGGAGGAGGCAGAAATGCCACCTTTGGAGTTTGTGATGGAGTTAGCCAAAGGGTTGAGGGAGGTAATGGGGCTTAGGCTTTTTATTTTTTTGGGTATGTTCTTTATGTTCAAAATGTATGTGAATGAAGAAAGAGACAAATACCATTTTTTGATCTTGTTTCTCTTGCATTTTTGCTCTACTTTTTGTTTTGGGAGGAGAGAGACATAAAATTTGAGTAAAAATACCTATTTACCCCTGATTTTAACAGAGGTAGGTTATAGAAAACAAACGAAACATACCACAAGTGGGTTAAGTGATATTTTTCAAACTACGGGTAGACAAAGTGATTTTCGTCCAAACCACAAGTGGGTTATGTGTAATTACCCCATTAAAGAAAGACTTTGCTAAAGATGGCTATTGTCAAATACATTTCCGAATGCAAGTTTCTGTTGTACAATAGAAAGAAAAGAAATAACATAGTTTCCATGTGCCTCTACAGGTGAAGACTGAAGATGCTAGATCTAGAATGGAATGGAATAAAATAAAATGAACTATTTTGGAGTATTTTTTCATTCCTTTGTTTGAGAGTTTTAATGAAAAGAATGAAAATGTTATTCTCTTGCTTGAAGCTTAATAAGTGAGAGAGAATGGAATACGTAAGAAAAAACATTCATTCCTCTCTATTTTGTCAAAATCTCAAATTTTCATTTTGTCCAAAATTGGAAGGAATTGGAATGAAATGAATTAAATTTAATAAAATTTTCAATAAAACTCTCAATATACCCCTATATATTTAGTCTTTTTAAAAAATGAGTCTAATAATAATATTATCATAAAATGATTTCATTAATTTCTCTCTATGTTACTCCAAAAAAAAAATGTCACTTACCTTCAATTCCTTTATTTTAATATATCCAAACAAAATTATTTCATTTCATTTTATTCTATCCCTTTCCCCTTCTTTATAATGTGCTCATGTCATTCCATTTTTAAATGGTAATGAAGATTAGGAAGCATTTATGCTCGCATTTTGAACGATGTGTGAAATGAGACTCTATTTTCGGTGAAAACATTTACTCCATTTAAGTTCTCCAATTCCCTCCAATTTTAAGCTAGAAGTATGACCCAGCATTTATTTGCTTTTTAAACATCACATATGTATCTTAAATCTAAATAAAGATTGGAAGGAATTAGTGTGGGTTGCAAACTGCAATTCCTTTGATGGTTTTAAAATGTCTACTTGGCTTTTTTTTTTTTTAATTATTAATGCATCTTATTTTTATTGGATAAACCTCTTTTATATGGCAGGTTTGCATATGCACCAGTGGATAAATTCTGTCACGGACAAGGGATAATAAACCACCCTTTCTAACTTTTGAAATTCAAATGGTTGTTTAGCCGTTGGGACTAGGAAGAGAGAGAAAGAGATGGAAAGAGAAAGCAAATATGGGTTTGAGGCCTTTTCATGGGCAGATGAGGTAGAAAAAGAAGAAGAAGAAGAAGCTCAAGCTCAGCCGCATCAGATTCAGATGCAGAAAACAAACCCATTTGGCTCTGCAAGACCCAGAGAAGTTGTTCTCCAGGAACGAGGCATTGACTGGAGAAAACTCGACCAAGATTTAATACACCTTTCCAACATAAGGTGCCTTTTCCTATTTAGCTTTTATATTCAAATGCAATTATTAGTCACTGTCTGGTTATTAGACAAAATGTAAAAAATGTTGGGTACTCCTATGTTTTATTGTCTTTATAGTGTTACTGTATAGCTTTTAAGAAGATTATCAGTTTTTCCTTTTAATTTTTTTTTTCTTTATGGGGAATTTTGAATTGGGGAATTATTGGTTAAAAAAAATAATACTAGTTAAGCTATGAGTCTTTTGGCGTGTTTTTTACTTGATATAACAAATTAATGACAATTAAGCAATTAGTTGAACGAGGCTGAGTTGTGCTGAATAATGAAAATTCAAGACATGTTCTCTCTTTTACTCTACTACATTTCCATATTTATAGGTTGTTTATGTGTCTAATTTTTCAAAATTTCAAACTGTCAACCCAGCTGGTACAAATGGATTTTATTCTCTAATGCCGCCTTATTTCTAGTATAACCATTATATTACAAACACAATTTCTGACAGAAACAAAGCTCAGAGTGAGAAGTCGTGTAAAGAAAACATACCTGCACCAGCCGCACATGTGTTCGACATAATACAGTCAGATCCTCCTAGTAGGAGCCTTGAGCAGAAACCGGCAGTTACGAGATTTAGTTCTAAAAGAAGGGAAGTTCCATGGGTTCCCTTGGCTCACCAGAATCAGATTCCTCTAATAGTTTCTCCTCCTCTCAGATATCCGCCAAAGAATCTCATCCCCAGATTACTTGAGGAGTCCAGCATTTGTTGCAATCCTCGTGGCTTTCAGTGCAAGAATCGCTTAGGGACAGAGAAAGAGAAAGCACGCAATAAACAAAGACTTCAAAAGGCTCACAGCTTAGACCCCAGAAGCCACGTTGATCCTCGACTTGATCAGAATATTATCTGGAGCAACAGCCAGTCCAGTGAGTTCAAGAAAAATGGGACAGAATCCCAGCAGTTGGTTTTGCAAATGGAGGCACAACACAGCGGCAAAAACTTAAGAAAATCAGCAGCTAGTATGAACCAGCAAGAAACGAGGATGTTCAATGCGCAGAATTTGGTAGGTACACCACTGGTAAATGAAAGGAGAGCACCCCTACTTAAACAGGATAAATGGTGGTCATTGGCTCATGAGAGAGAATGGAAGAATTTAGAAGATGACTATGCAAGAAGTGATAGTAGTTTTTCCCGCCGGGGAGTTAATAACAGTAGAACAGAAAGATCTTTTGCCAAAGAACTTGAGTGGGAAATTAGGGGATTTGACAATGAAAGGCCAAAAGTTGCTAGGAATGTCACAGGGTCTAATGTAACAGTCAGAGACGGTAAGAGAGCAGTATCAGGACAAAATTTGAAGGCGAAAAGAGCATGTTGAGAACAAGGGAAACCAGTGAACTAGTACCCACCAAGTCTTCATTCTCTCCTTTCTTTTTTCTATCCTTTAATTGTGAGTTTATTTTATTTTATTTATTATTATTTTTTTGGGTGGGGAGGGAACAAAACTAATTTGGGCATCTCACATTTTGACACTATTTTGAGTTGATTGCTAGATCAATTACACCTTCATGGTAATAAATTGAGAAATTTGGATTTGTCACATTTGTGTTTTCCTAGAAACTCCAGTAGCCAGTCTCTAGCTATTCTGGTTATCCTTCACAACCAACAGAGCAAGCGGTTGAGAAGAGTATAGAAATTTAAACCTCCAGATTAATCTTGATAGTAATTGGCAAATTCCTGAAACTAACCAGAAATAAATATCTTATACAAACTTAAATTGAAAGTGCTTTAATGATTTGCCCCTTGACGACTTAAAGCAAGACCAAAACGTAAAAGAACTTGGAAGATACCAATCTTCTATTGACAGCCATTAAGCTTTTATCCATGATCACTGAATGTTATAATTTTGAAGTTACACATACAGCTTGTACGTGATAATAATTTCTTCACATCCCTGATGTACAATGTCCAACTGAGAAACTGGCCTTTAACAGCCATCAACCAAATTGTTGGTAATTTAAAAGTCATGAAGTCCTACAAAACAGCTTTGATGTGAACAATCCCTTCATCCATGAATTACAACAGAAATTTATGCTGCAACTCACTATATAATTCATCTCACAGCCATCAACCAAAACCACCAATTTGTTGGTAATTAAGAGTCGTGAAGTCCTACAAAACAGCTATTATGTGACCAATTCCTTCATCCATGAATTACAACAGAAATTTATGCTGCAACTCACTATATAATTCATCTCATCTAATGCATACAAAAAACCAGCATACAACACTAATGATACAACAATTTAATGGTAGCTCACTCCTTCACCACTTACAACCTCACCAATCCGGTATGCTTTACAAGCTCCATTTCCACTCTCAAGTATTCTATAAGATGCTTCCTTGCTCACAACAAGAACCATCCCAATGCCCATGTTAAAAGTCCGCCTCATCTCAGCATCCTCGATTCTTCCCGCCTAATTAAGAAGTAAGAAAAAAAATTATTTATGTTTTCAAGAAAAATATATAGGTAGTTGAAGAAAACCAGACAATGAAAAAAAAAAAAAAAAAACTATATGACAGAAGTACCCTGCCAACAATCACTTCATCTTTTCTCAATATTTCCAACAAAAAGAATACACTTTACCTCTTGAATCCACTTAAACACACTTGGGACTTCCCAGGAGTTATTATGGATGACAGCACCAAGCCCTTTTGGAAACACTCGAGGTATGTTGTCTGTGAAACCACCACCTGTGATGTGGGCAATCCCCTTTACCCCACCCTTGCTTATTAAGTCAAGTACCTAATTTTGAAGGAAAGGGGAAAACACATTGGTCAGACTAAGCAACAAGACAATATTGAACCCTATAATGTAAAATAGGGGGCAATAAGTAACCTGCTTAACATAGATAACAGTTGGGGCCATCAAAGCTTTGCCTAATGTAACATCTTCACCAGGAAGTTTCTGCTCCAGAGAAAGGCCACTTCGAGTTAGAACCCTGTGAAAATATAGCAGTACATATCAGCAATAATTTGGCAGACTAAAGCATCATATATTGAAATGCCTCAGAAAATACTATTTCAAATATTTAATTAAATCTTTTCATTAGATGTTATCAAAATAATGGCATATTAAAGACTTTTAGAAAACAACACTAACCGTCTTACTAGAGAGAAACCATTAGAATGAACACCGCTGGATGGCAGGCCAATAAGGACATCTCCAGCCATAATGTCTCTCCCATCAATAACTGAATCTTTTTTTACAATGCCAACAGCAAAACCACTTAGATCATACTCACCATCTGCATAAAAATCTGGCATCTCTGCAGTCTGAAAGGTATTCAAAACCCATGAAATGCACATTAGAGGTTGAAGAATATGCATAACCGTTCTACATTTAATCCAAATAGGAGGGGGGATGAAGAAGAAAAAAAGGGGGAAAAAGACCACAATAGTTTTAAATGTAATCAAACTTCACTAAAACCACGTAAGAAGCTAATTCTCTCCAGTAAGGACACACAGTCCTGTCAAATTGAATAAGCAGCATAAATGTTGAAACACAGGATTTTCACAATCAACTAACTGTATATGTGTGCCATGGCCACATCCATCATACTCTGAGAGGGATGGTATATTAAGATGAGTACACTCAAATTTGTTGTCTTATAAAGGAAAATACCTTACCTCCCCTATCCCCCCCCCCCCCCCCCCCACCCCAAAAAAAACCCCATCTGTCCTCTCCATGACCAAGTACTTCAGACCTGTACCTATTGTACTACAATCATGAAGTAACCCACAAAGCGGAATAAGACTCTAGTTAGCTCTTTCACATACTGTACAATCTGCCAACATTAGATACTTGCAATATTTGTGATTAATTGCAAGTACTATCTCATATAAGACCCATTAATGTGAAAAGGACACAAACAGGATGTTAGATTAATATACTAATTTATAAGAGCAGTTTAATGCATGATTTGCCCTCCCATTATAATTCACAGCTTGTAGAAATTTGTCACGGTCAAAACACAAATACTTAAGACTGCCTTATCCTTCAGACCTATTGCCAAGGCAGGGTCCTTTGGACCTACCCCTGGGGAGTAAACCACATGATATATTAAATGGAGAGCACTCATTGACACAAGCAAATTTTTCAAGATACTAAAAAGGTAATAAAAATAAAATAAGCCACGTACCTCTCCTCCTAAAAGAGCACAATCAGATTGTTGGCAACCATCTACAATGCCTTTTATAACCTAGATTAGAAAACAGAAAGATCAAATCAGCTTGAGCTTTTGCTCATTTACAATTTTTGTGACCCGTGCAACCTAGTCCAATTATCCACATTTGTTTGTACCTTTTCAGCAAGGTCGACATCTAGGTGGCTAGTAGCAAAGTAATCAAGAAAAAAAAGTGGTTTTGCTCCAGAAGTAATAATGTCATTGACACTCATTGCAACCTGAAGCAAGAAAAAGTGCATTAGAAAAATACTAACAAAATAATTTAACAAAATTTGATATCAAATATTACCAGATCAATCCCAATGGTTTCATGAATTCCAGATTCAAATGCAAGTTTAAGCTTAGTTCCCACACCATCAGTACCAGCAACAAGGTATGAATCGCCTGTCCATGGACAATAGATAAGCAAACTCTAAAAACTCAAAACAACCAGGCCCAACATGGAACAACAAGATTTTCTTATAAAAGAACACCAAATGAAGACAATAATCAGCAGCAACTATCCTCAAGTTTTCTTGGCCTGGATCTAGCAGGAACAAGAATAAGAGTTTCCCTGGCTGAAATTGCCAAATGAATTACCTATTTGACTTGTAAGTTATCTATCTAAAAGACAGAAAAAAAAAAATGTTCATTTGATAATTTATTAAACCCAAAAACTAAAAAACACAGACTCAAGTGGATAAAATTACAAGATAGAAAGAGGATGAATATTAGGAACCCTAGCCATACTGCTTAAGACTACAAAGGACACGGGGTCAAAACTAGAGTGCCCACTGGTACACATCAGTACTCAATAATTAACATAAGAAACCAAACACAAGTCATAAAATAGAGCTGTCAATTACTCCACAATTCATTCACACACACAAACACGCAAAATAGCTTTAGTCCAAATTACATACTTCAATTTGGGTGAATCAATTTCTTCCCCCAAGTTTGTTTTTTGACATTTTAATCCAGAAACTTTTGCATTCCAGTCAAGTTAGTTCTCCCATCCATTGACACCTATAAAACTGCCACTCTTCACATACATTATACAATGTAATTTAACGACAATTTTATAGAAAGCAACGGGCAGGAGCTGGGATGACCAACTTGACAAAAAAGTTCAATTTCAACCGCAAAAATCATAAAAACTGAACTTCAGGAACGAAAATGACAATTCGCCCGAACACATAATAAGAAAATTTGAAGTTGAGACTACAAAGGACTTGGACCAAAACAGGACCACCCATCACTACACATCAGCACATCACTATTCCATAATTAACTTAAGAAAGTAAACACAAGTAACAAAATCGAGATGTTGCCCCAAAAGAAAAAAAAAATGGCTAAAATCCAAATTACTCCCTTCAAGTTTAAGTTTAGGTGAATTACAAGTCTTTGAACTTTAACATTCCTGTCAATTTACTTAACTCGCCACAATATGACACTGTTTTACTGGACTTAATGCCAATTTTCTAGTCTGCAATGGACAGAAGGACCAACTTATGGCTAAAACTATAATTTAGAAACGAGATTGACAATTTTCACTCAATATTAAAAGGGTTGTTGTAATCTGGATTTTGGCCAAAAAACAAAAGTAAAGTTACCGTACCACTCTCACCTATAATCTAATATTAACACATAAAAAAATAAGAATTATTAAAAAAAAAAAAAAACATTTCATAAGCCTATGTTTCTGTCCTGATTGACAACTAGCGTACCAAAAGTCAGTTCATAATATACAAAACAAACCTCCTATTTCCAACAACCTATTCACAATACAAAAAACCACGTTGCAACACATACATTCAATTCAAGTTAAACACACCCCCCCAAAATAATAAATAAATAGGGCATTTCACAAAATACAATAACATGTAAAATTTAAGTAAAATAAAGCAAACATACATATATACATACATACCGAGAGGGAAAAGACCACCGAAGCCGCCGATACCAGGTGCCATTTTGGCGATTCTACGAACGAGTTCGGAGCCAGCATCGATGTCCACACCTGCCTCCTTGTACGTTAGACTCTCACTCTCATTTGCACTGTTCTTCGTCGACACCGACAGCACACGCCGCCTGTGGTTCCTTGTACTCTGTCTTAGCGGCTGAGACCCATTAAAAACCCTATCAAACGCACAGTTTATTCGTGTGGACCGTTGGATTGGGGTGAGGTTCTGATCGGACGGTGGTCTGATTAGACCAGCGACGCACCGTGATAATTCGGTGTTTGCGCCGAAGGCAATGGTGGGCATGGCGGTAGTGAAAGAATTAACAACAAAAACAAAAGCAAAAAAATGAAATGAAAAGTTTTAGTGAGCGGAGTGAGAGAAGTGAAGTAGGGAAAGCAAAACCTCTGTTTAATCTGTATTTGTATTACTATTACTATTAGGCCGAAGAAGAAGCGTAACTTCAAATTTTTTGGGCTGGGCTGGCTTAACTTTTAAGCCTTTGTTTTTATATTTATTTACGGAATACTGCTTTGGTTATAATATTTTTACAAATAAATTCTACACAAAAAATTGTTATTAGTTTTTATTTGAATTTATAACTTAAATTATTTTTTTGTCAAATCTTAACAACTAATAATAATCTATTATCTAAGGTTTATTGTAAAAGTGTTGTAATTGAGCATTTCTCTTCATTAAAAAAAAAAAATCAGCTTACACGTTAAGCCAGCCCAGCCCAGCCCAGCCCAAAAAAATAAAAGTTACACTTCTTCGGCCTAATGGTAAAATACAAATACAGATTAAAGAGAGGTTTTTGCTTTCGGTGGATGGGTATTAGGTGGGTTCTTTTGTGTTTTATTTTTCTGACATGAATTTTTTTTTAATTGTTGATGCGGGTTTTTTTTTTTTTTAATGATTGACGTGGCTTTTTTTAATAGTAATTAAATTTTTATTATTATTTTATTGGCCACATTTGTGACAATTGTGCACAATATTTGCCGTATAGACCTTTTTTTTTTGTTAGTGAGTTAACTATAGGGACAAAATTAAGTATAAATTGAAAATAATAGGGATCTAATTGACTACTATCAAAATGTATGAATTAAATTGACCGTAATCTCATTCCGCTCCTCCTATATATATGTGTGTGTGTTTCTCAAAAAAAAAAAAAAAAAAATTTTGACTGTAATCTCAAAATATAAAGACCAAAAAAGTGTTTTCACTTTTATTACTACTAGCCTCATCACATATGTTTCACGCTTACAATAAGGCTCTTTTTTTTGGATTTATTGTCATAATTTTCCATTCATAACTAAAATTTTGGCCAAAATTGGTAATTAACATTGTTTTTCAAACATTATAATTAGTAGGCATTGTTTTCAAACTATATTTTTTACTAACATCTCGAATGTAAGAGACTCAATTTTGGGGGCCAAAATTGAGTCTTAAAGACTCGACTTTCATGGTCTGATTATGTCTGATGTGACGTTTTGTCCACGTGGCGTCCACCTGAAAATTGAGTCTTAGAGACTCGATTTATAAATCAAAAAAATTTTAAGTCTCAAGTCTCTCATGTACAAGCCTAGAAAAACAAAAATCCCAGCACAATGACATACCAAAAAAAAAAAAATTAAGAAGCATAATGAAATCCTAGTCTCTCATGTACAAGCCTGGGTCGCGCCACCTGGGTCTGTGACAGCTGGACTTATGTAGAGATGGCAATTTAGATCCGACCCGTGGATACCCGGTCCGGCCCAACCCTAATGGGCGCTGATTTTACCCGACCCGATAATAAATAGGGTTGGGTATGGGTTTTTAAAAAAAAACCCGAAGCGGATCTGGGTTAGGTCTGGATTTTATAAAAAAATCCGAAACCCGACCGAAACCCGGCCCGGATAATACCCGGTATGTAAAATTACTAAACAACCCCCCCTCCTTATATATATATCCTTATAATTTGCAAACCCTACTCCAGTACTCCTTAAGTCCCAGCCGCCTCTCACTTTTCTCGGTCCTCACTCTTCAGCCCCTCACGTCACGCCCTCAGCCCCTCACGCCTCAGTCACCACTCTTGCACACTCAGTCACAATCTCGCCAGCACCGTAGCACTCAAGCGACAAGCCCAGCCAAAATCAAGCATCGCCGACAAAATCAAGCATCGCCGTTAGAGATCTTGGTGTTCTGAGATAGAGAGACGACGAGTAGAAGTTCAAGATCGGAGATAGAGCCTTCGTGGAACAATGTTTTTGGGTTTTTTTTTTGGGTTCTTCAATTGTTTTTTTTGGGTTCGTGTCCTCTCTCAAATTTGAGATTGTGTTTGTGAATCTATGTTTGTGAATCTGTGAATCTGTGTTTGAAAGGGATGCCCTGAATCTGTGAATCTATGAATCAAATTTGAGAACTTTTTTTTTTTTTTTTTTTTAAGATTGTTTTGCAATGGATGCCCTGAAGGCTGAAGTGGCTGTCGGAGCCCGCGGGGCCCGACGGGACCCGACAGGCTGGGTTTGGGACTAAAAAAAAGACCCGTTTATTAAACGGGCTGGGTCTGGGTAATAAAGGAAGACCCGCGGGTCAGGTCCGGGCATCCAAAAACCCGCGCCGAACCCGACCCGTTGCCATTCCTAGACTTATGCAGATCAACGTGGAGGAAGAAAGAAGCAAATGGAGAGGTAGTGAGGAGAGAGACAAGGAGAATAGATGCACAGAGGAAATGAAACGTAGAAAAAAGAAGGAAAATAAGAAAAGCAAAGTGAAGATATAAATCGAGTCTTAGAGACTCGATTTTCAGGTAAACGTCACGTGGAAGAAATGCTACAACAGACGTGATCAGAACACTAAAATCGAGTCTCAAAGAGTCAATTTTTAGGCCCAAAATCGACTCTCTTAAATTCGAGATATTAGTAAAAAATATAGTTTGAAAACAGTGCCTACTAATTATAATGTTTGAAAAACAATATTAATTTCCAATTTTGGCCCTACAATTTTTATAAAAAATTTAATATAATTTACATATTATAAAATGTTATAGAGTTACCAATTCATAATATGTGTATTTTTTATGTGATGATGGTGGTTTTAATTAAGTTTTATTCATCCATGATGGTTGTCCATGACCAAGTTACGTCCAAACCGTTTTACAAGAAATGAAACCCAAAAAAACCATCATGGATATGAATAGGATCCATCCACAAGTATTATTTCCATCCAAAGTGACTTGGTCATCCATATCACTCAAAGATATGGACGACCAAATAACACTTAAAAATTTTTGGAGGATTTTCTTTACAAATACTAAACTATCAGACCACGATTTACCCAAAACATGGGGAGGAATCCTTGAAATCCGCTCTATTTTATCCACTTACCACACACATTTCCCATGATGGTAGTGGATCAAAACAAGTAGACCCATTAAAAACTCTCTATAAAAAGGATCTTACCACATCGGCCCAAGGTACGTTTTATTAGTCACTAACTCACTATTCTTGTATTCTAAAGAGAAAACTGACTTAATCGTCGAAGAATCCTTAGTCGGTTCACCCTGATCATCCTTGACAATTTATTTTTTATTTTTTTTATTTTTTTTATTTTTTTTGTCTTTAGGTCTTCAAGTTGTCACCGTAGTTTGGAGCACTTAGCTTATTGATTCTCATGTATCATCATGTAACATGGGTAGTTTTTTTTATATATAAAATGTGAGATTTTTTTTTTAAGGAGCGTGGGGTATTTATTTTTATTTTTTTATAGAACATTGGTTGTATATATGGAGTAGTGAGAAGTTTATTTTAAGTAGAGTTTTTTATGATTTTTTTTTTTACTCAACATGTGGGGAGTTTTTACTCTGTAGGAGCTTGTTTGGATCACCATGATTTTGAGTGATATTACTCAATTTTCATCACTGAGTTTCTAAAACACATGAGTCCTACTGAAAAAATCTTGTTTGGCTTGGTTTTTGGGCTGTGTTTTTATCACTCAAAACTCAAAATTTGAGTGATAGATGATGGAAATTGAAAACAGTATTTTGGTGTTTCTAGTTTCTGAAATATGAGTTAGGTGACTGAGTTATGTGACCAAACAATAATTTTGGAGTTTTTGAAATAAAGTGAGGTTTGGGGGAGTTATAAGTTTTGAGTTTGAGTTATAAGTATTGAGTATTAAGTTATGAAAACTGAGTCATAACTAAACCAAACGAACCCTAGATTTTTTTGTTTTTAATTTTTGTCAATTTGCGGTTTTGACCTCATTTCTTATGTTTTAGGAATAAGGATAAGTTAATTAAATTATGGGTAATTTTAGAAGTCAAAAAGGCAATAACTAACTTTTTAAATCCTCTTCATATAGAGATAAATTATCACCAATATGATTAAATTTAGTTATGGTCATTGAGAATTTGTGGAAAGTAGACCGGAACCCTTTATTTATTTATTTATTTATTTTGATATGTATGTCTACATTAAAAACATTATAGTATATAGAATACCCGTTAAACTACAAGACTAAGGAAAACCATTGAAAACATCATAAAATTTGTAGTTGGTAACATATTTTATAATCTAAATTGAAGTTAAACTCTTTGTAGGTTTTGGATTCTTAGGGTTAGTAACTCAACCAATGGATCAATTGGTGATTTGGGGTAGTCAATTAAAATTAAACAAAATTTAATTCATATTAAAAATGTAAATCGATTATACGTTAAAAAAATATAAAATAAAAATTTTATGGCATGTTTGAAGTAAAATGGATAAATACATAATAATATACTTAATATAATATTGGCTATTAAAATTTTTTAACTTTTTTTTTGAGAAAGAATTTTTTAACTTTTATCTTACACAAAGATGATTTATCAAAAATAATACCTGGATAATATTATTTTTTTTTTATAAAAATCTTTGACCATCTAATCTTTATTATAGTATAAAGTCTATGTTCAAAAAAAATATAAAGATGAACTCTTTTTTTTTTTTTTTTAATACAAAGATGAACTCTTAAAATATTACTATCTTTGCTTTTCTTTTCTTTTTTTAAATAAAAAAAACACTTTAAAATATTAGGTTTAGTTTATTAAGTAGCAATAACTCAAAGGATATAATTGTTGACACTTCCTTTTATAACAGATATTTAACTTCATTTGAAGGGCAAAAGTATAATTTTACATCTAAGGATAGCATTTTTTTTTTTTTTTGGAGAAAAATGATAGCATCTTAATTCTAACCATAGGATTTTCAATTATTGTTCACCAAATTGACCTAAATCAAAAGGCTAGTCACAAACCTCAATTGGACCATCAGGAACCAAATTCCAACGGTAAAAGATGGCACCCACACTGATAATCTTGATTATAAACAATTAATTTTGATTTGCCTAATTTTTTATTAAAAAAATTTCATTGATCCAATTTAAGATTCAATTTGAAATTAATAACATGTAATAATCTTGTTGACTCAGCCTAATATTAAAGGTACACACGTAAGTCTTTTTATATTGATTCTTTAAAAAAAAAAAGTATGTTTTTATATTTATTTGAGCTATTGATCTTGGCGAAACTATACTGTTAGTCTTTAAAGTTTACTTAATCAGCATTTTTAGTCTTTAAAGTTTTAAATGAGCACTATTAGTCCTTATAGTTTAAAAAATGAGTATTAATGGTCTTTCTGCTAACTTCCGTTAATGACGTGGCTAATGGAGCAATAGAGTGTGCTAAGTGGCATTTTTTAAGTGACCTGACAATTTTTTTTTTTTTTTTAAATTAAGACAATATCCCATTAAAAAGCAAACTCAGTAAAACTGATCCGTCGTCTAAAGATTGCCAACCACCGTACCTATCCTTTGCCCGGCCACCCATGGCGCTAACTTTGAATTTGTTACTAGTGTGGGTCTATGTCCAAACTTTGAATTCAAATGCTTCGGGATGTGTGGATCTTGTAAGTTTTCGTTAATTAGATTTTAGAAAGTGATTTTATTATTATTATTATTATTATTATTATTATTATTATTAGGATAAATTATGTATTTAATTTCTATCCTTCACATCATATTTTAATTTGGTCCCTATCATTTCAATTGTATTAATTTGGTCTCTAATTTTTTAGTGTTGTGTTAAGTTAGTCCTTACCATTATCCTTTAGAAGGAAATTACTGACATGGCTAACGGTTAGTAATTTATGTATAATTTTCTACCACATGTCTTTATTTTTAGAAAATAAAATATTTAGAATTTGTTTATTTCTGTCAAATTTGAAATTTTCTGTTCTTCATTTTCTTACCTTTGCTTTCTTGAGAACCAAACGGGATTCAAAACCCATAATTCTAAACTAAACTCAGAGAATTCAATTCAAAATCCCCATTCCCATATTAAAAATTCTCTTCCTTTTATCAGCTGAATACGAAAATAAAATTTCAAATAAGGTACACAGTCAACCCAAATTTGTTGCTATTCCAAACCACCACAAATTACTTCAATTAATTCATTGAACAAGGACTAGCATGAGCACAAGGTTCGATTCGAAGAGTTGCAGCTTCCTATCGCAAAGTGCTAAATGCTATTTTTTAGCATCAAATTTGTAAAAGCTAACTCCATCAAGCATTCTAAATGTTATTAATTTTGACATAATACTACAGTACAATCTTAAAAATGAGAGCACACTGTAGCAGGGTGGTATAATTTTTTTAATGTTTTCCCTTTCCTCTAATCTCTCTCTCTCTCTCTCTCTCTCTTTATTTCTGAACTTTCTACCTTTCACTCTTTTTCTCTGCCTCTCTGTCTCCCTCTTTCTCACTTCAAGCTTCTTCTTCTTCTTTGTTTTTTTTTTCCTGCTCCAAATCATTTCATCTCCCTCTTTCTCACATCAAGCTTCTTCTTTTTCTTTTTCTTTTCCACTCCAAATCAACACTGGTTTGGATTTCTCACCATTGTTGTTGTCCTTAGGGGTAAAGCTAATCATTCCGCCCTTGAGGTCGGTGATGTTGACAAAGACCGAGGAGCCAGGGGAAGAGTCGGTGGCCTGGAACATGGTGGTGGCCAAGGAGGTGCCGTTGGTGATCTGGTGGAGGGAGATGATGTTTTTGATGAGAATGTTCTCAGTGGGTCTGCGTTTGTTCTCGTGGGTGTTTGTGAAAACTTTCTGTTCATCGTGGGTTTGGGTTTGTGATTTGTCTATGGTTGGTAGTGGTGGTTGTGGTTGTAGATGTGGGCGGTGTGGCAGTGGGTGTTGGCAGTGGCAGGGGGTTTGTTGGTAGCGAAAGAGACGAGAATGAGAATAAAAAATCGATAAAAAATTAATATTTTAATGAAGGGATAAAAATTATAAAATTTTTATGTTTGAGGAATTGTAAAATGAGGTATTAAAATTAATAAAGTAAATTTTTAAGATGATAAATGTTAAATTTTTTGGAATTTTTGATAACAACGCTCTGACTAAGTCCCCTAAAAATGGCCGGCATCCATTTGATTTTTTTTTTTTTTAGCTGCCAACAGCTTTACCATTTCACGTGATAAGACATTAAGACTTAGGGAATATGATTTATTTTTGTTTTTTAAATTTAATAGTAATTTTTTACAGTTTGAAATTTTTGGGGAAGGAACTAAACAAACAGAGCTGTAATGCAAATCTAATGAGTGGCACACTACTGAACCATTTTTCGGTTTGAATTTTTTTGAGCTTTGAATTCGGGGATTTTAACTCCTGTTTGGTTCCGCATAAAGCAAAGAAAAGAAAAAACAAAGAAAACAACTGAATTTTAGTCTATAATCAACTGATTTCAAATATATTATTTTATTTTTTAAAACTAAAGACAGATGGCAACATATGTGGTTACTTAAGTGACATAAAAATAAATATTTTGATAACACCATTAGCCACGTCAGTTTTTTCCTTCCATCACTTAACAGTATGGATTATTTTGGCACAATACCAAAAGGTTAAGGACTAATCTGACACATTTGAAATATTAGGGACTATTTTGACATATAAGACAAATGTTAGGGACTAAAAGTGTAGTTTATTATTATTATTATTATTATTATTATATATATATATATATATATAAAAATAAAAACTGAAATCTTTGACTTTTTGTTAGCTTCTCCAGAGCTTTTTTTTTGGGAGAAAGAGTTTCAAACATATGGTGTCCACTCTGATGACAGCTCTTTATTATCAGATCAAGACACCAATCAGTTTTTTATGTAGGCGAGGATTGAACCCCAGATCTCTTATACAACCCTTTGAGACTTTACTAGTTGAGCTAACTGGAACCCACTAGTTTCTCCAGAGCTTGTCACATCATTATCAATTTATAATTTTTTTAGTATTATATTTTTCTTCTATAATTTCTAAGTTGATAAAAAAAATTCTTAATTTGATTACAATCCAAATTCTACTACAATTTATTGTTCATGTCCAATCAAATTCTATTTCTTTTTTTGGATAAATAATAAAACTAAAGCAGTCATCGCCCACCATTACGGTCATTTTAATTTGATTTAAAATATGCATCCTATTTGGTTGATACCTATACAATACTTATGGGAAACTATTCAAATTTTACTACAATTTATTTGTTTATATCCTATCATTTTTTTTTTAGACATATAATAAAACAAAAGTAGTCACTGCTCACCATTACAGTCTTTTTTATTATTTAAAATATGCATTCTATATAATACCTATGGGAAACAATTTTAAATTATAAATAATTTTTCTGTTAAACTTTAATTAATAGTTTTTTCATATAGGACTCTATTTATTTTTTCTTCCGGCAACTATTTATTTACCTAAAAAAAAAAAAAAGGCATAAATGCATTTTTGGTCCCTACATTTTTTGGGGTCATTTCTATTTTGGTCCCTACATTTTCATTTTATCACATAATATCATATGAATTTTAGTGACCTAAATCAATTAACGCGTTCTAGTTTTGGTCATTCTGTTTACTTCCGTTAGTGTTTTTGCTTACGTAGCTTACCATGGTAGTTACTCACTTAACAGAAATTGCTGACATAACAAACGGATCGAAAGAGTACTGTTTACACAGTAAATGATGATGTGGCAAATAAAATAATAATAAAAAATTATATTTATTATTTAATAAATGCCCAGTCAGCATAAATAATAATTAAAAAAGATATTTTCATGTTTTTTTCTAAATTCTTTTTTAAAAAATAAGATAATTAAATTAAAAAAATTTATTTCTTTCATTATTTTGTCTGAAAAACATGTTCATGTTTCTGGGTTCATCCCCAGAACATGAATCATATTCTTATATCAATAAGAGTTAAACTTTATACAAATCCAGAAAAAATTCAAACGATTAGAATAAAAACTTCCCCAGATCATAAGAACACAAATCCAGATAACAAGAACACAAACCCAGATAACAAGAACAGTACTCAAAGAATTTCTATTCCAAAATTTGTATACATTCTTCCACCAAAAATCAATTGTAAATTAAATAAGAAATGGGAAAAAGACTTTGATTCGATGTTGAATGATAATCATATGTTTGGATTCCATACGGACCCAAAAAAATCAAAACCTAAACCATTAAACCTAACGACCACCACCACAATCCGCCACACTAACCCATATCCACCAACATCAAACCCGAATCTCCAGCACCACTGCTACCAGATCCATCACCACCAAATCCTACAATGAAATTTCAACCACAACTCAAACATATTTTGAACCATTGAACAACCCAAACCCCCTACAGCATTCGATCCATGCTGCCCACCAAGCACCGAAGCCTCCACCGAGCATCGTTTTCTCCGATCCATGATGCCTACCAAGCACCGAAGCCTCCACCGAGCATCATTTTCTCTGAGCAGGACCCTCTTCAGTGTTTGGTCACATCATCCTCAGAGCCATTGGAAGCTTTTGCTGTGCCAAATGCTCCTGCTTTAGCTATGGCCTCTATTTTCCTCTCTTCTTTTTACTCCCCTGACTTCTCCATTTACTTCATTTACACCTTCTCCATTTACTCTACTCCTCCATTAACACCTCTCACGCACCTCTACCAGCATACACCATTATTTCAAACTTTTTCCTTTTCTTTTATTGCTCAGACCTCTCACTAGCTACTCTTAACCCAACACAAACCGAGAGGAAGAAGAAGGAGTCCCAGCCAAAAGCAAGCACACCTTAACACATCCGAAACTGGTGCCGACACCAGTTTGAGAATCCAATCCTTGTACTGCTCAGGAAAAAATGTTTTCCCCCTCTCCCTCTATAAAACCCACTATGAATTTTAGTGTTCCTTTCGAGGTAGAGAAGAAGACAAAATGAAGACCAACAGAGCACTACAACTGAGAAACGAAAAAAACTCACCGATAATCTTTGATTTTTGCTAGGGATGGTTTTTGACTTTTCTTGGAGAAGAATAGAAGCTTCGAACTTTGCTTTCGATGGGTCTGCGATGTAGATGACAAGATGGGTCTCTGTTTTCTAGAGATAGGTGTTTGGGGAGATGGGTATTCGTGCTAGAGATGGAATATGCAGTAGGTTGAAGATTAGGGAGATGGGTATTTGAGGGAGTGTGTTAGAGATGGAAATCGGAAAGTGTTGGAGGTGCTGGAGATGGATTCAGAGAGGGTTCACCGAACTGGGGAGAAGGGTATTTGATGAAATGCTAGAGTCAGAATGTGTGGGAGAGAAGGAAATTGTTTTTAAGTAATTTTTATATGGGCTGTTCTGAGTATTTGGCAGGGTGTGGGCTCCATTAATAAGGAGAAATAGTAAAGAGGAACAAAATCTGAGTTATGAACCAAGCAACAATTTTGAGTTTTGGGTTGTTGGTGAAATAGAGTTTTGAGATATGAGTAATGAGTTTGAGATATGAGTTTTGAGTCAAGAATTTTGAGTAATGAGTTTGCTCCAATCCAAACACCCTCTAATTAATTTGGAGAAGATATAGTCTTTAATAATGAATGAAACGTCACATTTCCATAAATGAGTGCTAAGTCAAATGAAATTGGAATAGTTAATTTAGGACATATCTTAAGGGGCACTTAAAAATAAAATCTTTCATAAACAATGAGAATCAAATCATTTTTAAGTTATTTTCAAATTCAAAAATTGGAAAGATAATGGTTTCAAATAAATCAAATGCTAAAATATTTTTTAATTAAAGATATAGTCAATTAGGTTTAAATTTCAAATTTGATTCTAATTCATTTTAAGTCAATTTAAGTTTTGAACTTCTCTCTCTCTCTCTGACTCTACATAGTCTCTGACAATAGAAGTTACGTACTCACCTATCTTTGTGAGTTTTCAACCTCTCCAATCTGCTTTCTTATCAGATTAGAATCTCATGAAGTAGCTATTTCTGAACAGTCGGCTTAGTTTAGCATTTTGTTTAGATAATTTGAAATCTTGGTTATCAAACCATTAATGTCTCATTATGTCAATCTTTCTAAGAAAATCAATTTCAATTCCTTCAACCAATTCAAGGTCAATGCTTTAATATCAAATGTAATGAAAAATTTGTAAAGTTGGACTTATAGGGAGATTAGTGGTAACTAGACCAATTTGGTAGTCGACTTCCAAGAAAAGAGCATGAGAGAACCAAATAGGTTGAAAGGAAAGAATAAATGTATATGACTAGTTTCATATTGAGGTTCAATAATATTGACACATTTATACAGGTTGGTTCACATCAAGTTCTCTAGTTAGTTTACTCAAATTCGTGAAATTAATTGAGTGAGACAACTAGCTAACTCACCAGCCAACTAACTGTAACAAATTCTTAATAATCCTTTTTAAAATAAAGGGTTGGATATATAGGGGTATTTTGGAAGTTTTAGTAAAAAAATCATTAAATCTAATTCCATTCCCTTCCATTCCTCACAATTTCAAGGAGAATAAAAATTTGAGATTTTAAGGGAATAGAGAGGAATGAGTGTTCCCTCCAACCCATTTCATTCCATTATACTTAAACTCTCAAACAAGGGAATGGACTTTCCATTCCCTCTATTAAAACTCCCATACAAGGAAATAGAAGAATATTCTAAAATTATTCTTTTCATTCATTTCCAGTCCATTCCCTCCACCCAAACAAGGCCTTAAGGTAGTCGACTTCCAAGAAAAGAGAATGAGAGAACCAAATAGGTTGAAAGGAAAGAATAAATGTATATGACTAGTTTCTTATTGAGGTTCAATAATATTGACACATTTATACAGGTTGGTTTACATCAAATTCTCTTGTTAGTTTACTCAAATTCGTGAAATTAATTAAGTGAGACAACCAGCTAACTCAACAGCCAACTAATTGTAACAAATTCTTAACAACCCTTTTTAAAATAGAGGGTTGAATATATAGGGGTATTTTGGGAGTTTTAGCGAAAAAATCATTAAATCTAATTCCATTTCCTTGTACTTAAACTCTCAAACAAAGGAATGGATTTTCCATTGCCTTCATTAAAACTCCCAAACAAAAAAAATGAAAGAATATTCTAAAATTACTCTTTTAATTCATTTCCATTCCATTCTATTCCCTCCTCCCAAACGAGGCCTTATGGTAGTCGACTTCCAAGAAAAGAGAATGAGAGAACCAATTAGGTTAAAGGAAAGAATAAATGTATATGACTAGTTTCTTATTAAGGTTCAATAATATTGACACATTTATATAAGTTGGTTTACATCGAGTTCTCTAGTTAGCTTACTCAAATTTGTGAAATTAATTGAGTGAGACAACTAGCTAACTCACCAGCCAACTAATTGTAACAAATTTTTAACAACCCTTTATAAAATAAAGGGCTGAATATAGAGGGGTATTTTGGGAGTTTTAGTTAAAAAAATCATTAAATCTAATTCCATTCCTCCCAATTTCGAGGGGAATGAAAATTTGAGGTTTTAAGGGAATAAAGAGGAATGAGCGTTCCTTCTTACCCATGTCATTCCCTCCTACTTAAACTCTCAAATAAGGGAATGAACTTTCTATTCCCTCCATTAAAACTCTTAGACAAGAAAATGGGAGAATATTAAAAAATTATTCCTTTCATTCATTTCCATTCCGTTCCATTTCCTCCTCCCAAACGAGGCCTTAAGGTAGTCGACTTCCAAAAAAAAAGAATGAGAGAACCATATAGGTTAAAGGAAAGAATAAATGTATATGACTAGTTTCTTATTGAGGTTCAATAATATTGACACATTTATACAGGTTGGTTTACATCAAGTTCTCTAGTTAGTTTACTCAAATTCGTGAAATTAATTACGTGAGACAACTAGCTAACCCAACAGACAACTAATTGTAACAAATTCTTAACAACCCTTTTTAAAATAAAGGGTTGAATATATAGGGGTATTTTGGGAGTTTTAGTGAAAGAATCATTAAATGTAATTCCATTTGTTTCTACTTAAACTCTCAAACAACGGAATGAATTTTCTATTCCCCCATTAAAACTCCTGAACAAGAAAATGGAAGAATATTCTAAAATTATTCTTTTCATTCCATTCCATTCCATTCCCTCCTTCCAAACGAGGCCTTAAGGTGGTCGACTTCCAAGAAAGAGAATGAAAGAACCAATTAGGTTAAAGGAAAGAATAAATGTATATGACTAGTTTCTTATTGAGGTTCAATAATATTGACAAATTTATATAGGTTGGTTTACATCGAGTTCTCTAGTTAGTTTACTCAAATTCGTGAAATTAATTGAGTGAGACAACTAGCTAACTCACCAGCCAACTAATTGTAAGAAATTCTTAACAACCCTTTTTAAAATAAAGGGTTGAATATATAAGGGTATTTTGGGAGTTTTAGTAAAAAAATCATTAAATCTAATTCCATTCCCTCCCATTTCTCCCAATTTCGAGGGGAATGAAAATTTGAGGTTTTAAGAGAATAAATATGAATAAGCGTTCCTTCTTACTCATTTCATTCCCTCCTACTTAAACTCTCAAACAAGGGAATGAACTTTCCATTCCCTCCATTAAAACTCCCAAACAAAAAAATGGAAGAATAATCTAAAATTATTCTTTTCATTCATTTCCATTCCATTCCCTCCTCCCAAACGAGGCCTTAAGGTAGTCGACTTCCATGAAAAGAGAATTAGAGAACCAAATAGGTTGAAAGGAAAGAATAAATGTATATGTCTAGTTTCTTATTGAGGTTCAATAATATTGACATATTTATATAGGTTGGTTTACGTCGAGTTCTCTAGTTGGTTTACTCAAATTCGTGAAATTAATAAAGTGAGACAACTAGCTAACCCAACAACCAACTAATTGTAACAAATTCTTAACAACCCTTTTTAAAATGAAGGGTTGAATATATAGAGGTATTTTGGGAGTTTTAATAAAAAAATCATTAAATCTAATTCCATTCCCTCCTATTCCTCCCAATTTCGAGGAGAATGAAAATTTGAGATTTTAAGGGAATAAATAAGAATGAGCATTCATTTGCTCATTTCATTCCCTCTTACTTAAACTCTTAAATAAGGGAATGGACTTTCCATTCCCTCCATTAAAACTCCCAAACAAGAAAATAGAAGAATATTTTAAAATTATTCTTTTCATTCATTTTTATTCCATTCCATTCCCTCTTTCCACACGAGGCCTTAAGGTAGTCGACTTCCAAGAAAAGAGAATGAGAGAACCAAATAGATTGAAAGGAAAGAATAAATGTATATGTCTAGTTTCTTATTGATGTTCAATAATATTGACACATTTATACATGTTGGTTTACGTCGAGTTCTCTAGTTGGTTCACTCAAATTCGTGAAATTAATTGAGTGAGACAACTAGCTAACTCAACAGCCAACTAATTGTAACAAATTCTTAACAACCCCTTTTAAAATAAAGGGTTGAATATGTATGGGTATTTTGGGAGTTTTAATAAAAAAATCATTAAATCTAATTCCATTTCCTCCCATTCCTCCCAATTTCAAGGGGAATGAAAATTTGAAGTTTTAAGGAAATAGATAGGAATGAGCGTTCCTTTCTACTCATTTCATTCCCTCTTACTTAAACTCTCAAACAAGGGAATGAACTTTTCATTCTCTCCGTTAAAACACCCAAACATGAAAATGGAAGAATATTCTAAAATTATTATTATTTCATTCATTTCCATTCCATTCTATTCCCTCCTCCCAAACTAGGCCTTAAGGTAGTCAACTTCCATGAAAAGAGAATAAGAGAACCAAATAGGTTGAAAGGAAAGAATAAATGTATATGTCTAGTTTCTTATTGAGGTTCAATAATATTGACACATTTATACAGGTTGGTTTACATCGAGTTCTCTAGTTAGTTTACTCAAATTCGTGAAATTAATTGAGTGAGACAACTAGCTAACTCACTAGCCAACTAATTGTAACAAATTCTTAACAACCCTTTACAGCACCCTTTACCCCTTCCAACATTTAGTAGTACACAATTAGATGTGAATATTACAGCATTTGGGCTCATTAAAAAAATTCATCTATAACCTACCTATCCCACTTTGTGCATTCAACAAGGAGTTCTTTCATCTATGACATTTCAATTTCTGAAGGTAGGGAGGCCCGAGTAATATCGTCCGGAATGTCGATAGTGTTCGTGTCTTCCCATCTTAAAGAAGTCCAACTATGTAAGTCTGGCGTTGATGAACTTGAAGCCCTCGGTGGAGTAATGATCTCTCCATTATAAAAGTATTTTGCAAGTCCAACTGCCTTATTCCAAACTCTTACAGGGCTAGGAGTTGCATTCTCTTCGTTTGGCCCTTGATGATGTTGATAATTTTTTATTAATCGAATAAATGATAGGAGCAAACAAATGGTAGAAGAGGCAGCAGATATAAGGAAGAGACCCCAGAAGCTCTGGATGCTCAAAGGATCTGTATTGGATGTTTTGTCTGTTGAACAGGCAGATGAGGGAATCAACCATTTTTTTTCCAGCTTTGTTAGGCTACCATCTTCTGATAGTTCTAGTATGGCTTCTGAAAAATCCTTCGTTATTGGTGAGCCCTTCGGGAATGCCTGGATGGAGGGTAATTAGAATTTAGAAGTGATTCCTACTAGATAAAAAGATGATCCTCTCAATTTCACTTGAATTAAAGACAGTCTATTTCATCGTTAAAATTTTAGTTTCTGATTGTCACGCTATTTAAAACTTTAAACAACATGGCACTAGATAGAATTTTAAATTTATAATAATACTTAATCTAAAGCATGAAATTGATACAATTCAAATGGCGAGGATGCTAATGCATTTGGAATGGAATTACTAAAACAAAAATCTTAGCATGAATGGAAAATTTTATTTAATCAATATTTATTGAGTATTTATGTCTTTAGAAGTCAGAAACAATGTCAGAAAATAAATGAAGACTTCTTAGAAATGATGAACTAGTTTTAGCCACGAAAGCTTGTATAGAAACTCTCTACAAAATTGTTTCTTTCCATGTTCAAACTATCCGGAATTCAAATTTTCTGCAAAGAATTTATAAATACCTGAAATAATCTAAAAATGCATGAAAATTTTGAAATAAATTCTATATGTAATATGCTTCTGTTTCTTTTCTGGAAAAATTCGGTATTGAGCTTTATTTGGAATGATCAACTTGAAGTTATGTGGAAACTGAAAGGCCACAACGAGTTTGTGTGTGTGTGTGTGTGTGTGTGTGTTGTGTGTGGAGGAAAGAGAGCATGTAGAAGGATTAGTTATTACTTACAAAGCCAAAACCTCCAAATCTATAGGTCTGTGTGGAGGTAGTGAATCCCTCGCAATACTTGTTGATGAAAACTTTCTCATATGGAATTTCAAAAAAGGCTGCAGTTATGCTTTTGTTTCTGAAATGCTCTTGATAAGCAGATTCGGTTGTAACTTGAACGATGTTCGTTAAGTTAAGCACTTCCCGCAGGTAAGTCATTACAAATGAATCACCATCACAACCAATTGGTGCATTGTTGCTCTTCAGCCACTCGATATCTCTGACTGGTTGCAGTCGTTGCACAGTGAGCATTGAAGACAGATTAGCAGTGTAGCTTGAGGTTAGGATCAACACAACAAAAAGCCAAACTACCACCACCACTCGAGTGAGGTTGCTATAAACTCTCTCCCCTGCAAATTAATGGATTCCATTCATTAGAAATCTCATCTTGGCTGTGTTTAGTCTTTTCTCTGGGGGCTCCAATTTATTAGAAAGCAATTTCATTATAAGATGAACCTAATTGATCCTACAAGCGTCAATCCCTTTTTAATATTGGCATTATGTTGTAAGAAAAATCTTGCATCAAATGAAAGTTTCTATTTCACACACAAGTATATTTTCCAGTCATATATGACATGCAACCTTTCAGATATTCTAGCATTCTAAACCTTGAATATAAACCTGCCTCTTTATCTCCCTCTAACTACTAAGTGCTAGGTTTCTCAAAATTAACTAATTACACGTACAGAAATAAGAGAAGGATTTGTGCCATGGTAAATCAATTATATTACTTTACATTCTAGACATCCGTAAGTTATTATGGGTGGGTACAATGAGGCAGCCTTGAAGCTAATTAGAGTCCATAAACAGTGTTGGAGACTTGATCTTTACCTTGTGCTAACTGCCATGCGTCACAGAGTACTTATCATATCCCAAATATTGGTGTCCATTAAAAAATAATAATAATAAAATAAAACAGATTATAGAAATTGGTACTTACTTTGAGCAAAGAACAGAGTGGAGAATGTGAACCAAAGTGTGGTACCAATCTGATTCTTCAATGTGCCATTAAATTCTGGATTATATTGATGCTCCAAGAACCAAACTATAAGCATTGTGTACATTAAGACAACACCAGTCATTAACCACATTTTCCAGGTGAGAGGCTTCAAGAACATCCATGCTGATCCTTTAGGTTGTGCAGGAACTACCAAGGACAACCCTGACTCGGCATATGGCTGAGTAAATTCCACATATTTTGTACGGTTGGCTAATATTGTCAAATCCCCAACAACAGCATCGAATGTCTTCCATTGTTATGGTCCGCACAAAATAAGCATAGTTTTATCAGAAACGAGTCCATAACCGAGAAACAAAACAAAACAATAGACAAACGAAAAAAGTGCAGGTTATATGCAACTTATTTTAGTCATAGATTCTCTGCTCTTCCAAGGGTTTTCTCTCTTTCATTCAAACTTAGACTAACTATCACCAAAGTCATTCTGGCAGTGTTTCTTGTTGTGTAAGTTAGAAATGAGAAGTTTCAAAGTTACGAGAAACCATAAGAAGAAAATTCTGTACAAATTTATCTCCTCAATAGTCAAGACTCATTTTTCTTCCCACGGTAGCATTGTAGAAAATTGACCTATAGAAAATTTGTCTCGAAGGCTCTTTTCTTGGCAAGATCAAGACTGCAGAGAATTTACACATCTCTTTTTCTTCCTTTATAAGATAATCGAAGTTTTAAAAAAAAAAAAAAGTTAGGACACATGATATACTGTGATTGGTACCGAAGTCCAAACACCCAAAATAGACCAAAATGACCCAAAATTTTTTCAAAGTGAAATAGGAACACCCTGAACAAAATTCCTAGAGTCGCCACTGCCGAGAGGGGATAGAGGATTTCTATTCAAATTTGGTGGTCTATTGAATTGAATTTCATTTATACTAAATATTAATATATCCAAAGGAACTTTTTGCTAGGTGAGTATAAACAATGAGGAAAATTTTTGGGAAGTTCATAAATATAAGTGAACATATAAAAAAATTGAGAAATTAATGGGGGAGTTTGTTTGTTTTGTGTCATGCGAGTATGAAACACATGAAAATTAACGAAGAGATTCAAGAAACCGAATGGTAAATCTAGAGTTGTTACCTTGTTGTAGACACAATCAACCAGATCCTCATAGGTGCCATTCAAGGGTATGAATTTATAGGGCGGAGAATAAGGCAATTTTTTAAGCACCTCTTTGAAAACATCAATGCACCAACCTTCAAATTTGGAATTATCTAGATTCCCGCTGTAGTCAACCTTTACAAACTTCTGAAATGAAGTTCTACCTGGAACTCCAATTTTCAATGGATTTTGTTCAGTAGGCATTGCCCAGCCCTTTGGAACTTGAATTGGATATCCTGGCCAAGTTACTGGACCTGCAATTTTCTCTGTACAACTTTTCATCTCAACGCTTTCTGAGAAACCACACTCTGATGTCCAAAAGTGTAATTCTTCGTATCCTTTCTTTACAATATTTACTGTCCTCAATATAGGATTTTGCAGCAGCTTTCCCGCTTTGAAATGTATTTGGTCACTTAAACCAGAGAAATTGCTTGACAGTATATTTTCTAACATTATCTTTGGGCTAATTGAGTTATTAATCGTTCTCTCTATGGCCTGTGAAATTGTCATAATGCTATCATATGCTCTCAGAGCATAAATTCCAGGTTCGTGATTATGTTCCTCAGGATACCTGGTCTCAAAGATTTTTGTGAACTGACCATAGAAATCTTTATAAGAATTACTACTATTAGAATAGTAGGTCTTGATTCCCAAAGCACCTTCCATAGAGGAAATAACAGAGTTGTTAACAGAGTCCAGTACACTAGCAACACTCTCGGGAATTATCCAAGCTGACTCTCTACCTACAAGTCCTACTTTCTTAGCTTCTCTGAACAAATGAGATACCATTGGTATTGATGACTGAAGAATGATAAAAACCCGAGATTGTGTTGTTAAATGTAGTTTCAAAAGCTCATCAAGAACAAATCCCCCTGCATTAGGGAGAGAAGAAACCGGTGGAAGAACCAATTGGTACTCAATCTCTGAATCAACCTTCTGAAGAGCCTCAGATAGAAGACCTAACATCCCCGAGTCACTGCCATATGCATCATCTTCATATATTGCTATAACCCTTCTCCAGTTATAGGCCCGAACAATTTCTGAAATGCATTCAATCTGAGCAGAATCATTGTTAGCCATTTGAATCAAGAAAGGCCAACGATGTTGCAGAATTGGTGAGGTTATTGCAGGAGCTGCAAATGAAAGAACTGGAACACTAGCTTTGTTTCCAATAGAAGCCACTAATGCTGCTTCCTCCCACTTGTTCATGCCAACAATCACTTGCACTTTCTTTTCTTTAATAAGCTCATCAGCTGAACCAAAAAACAAAAAAAAAAAGTTAGGAAACAATATAATTGATATCAAATCAAGAATCTGTCATAATCATCCTAATAAGAAGATAACTGACCAGCAGAACCAACTTGAAGGGGGTCTTTGCCGGGGTCTTTGAAATAGAGAGACAGCTTGTGACTCTTTGCATGGTGGTTGTTGAAGTTTTCAGCAGCAATTTCAATAGCTATTTTCTCTTCTTTCCCGATTCGGGAACTGACATCAATGATGGCACCAATATTTGTAACTTCGTTAGTCGTATTAGCAGCTTCATCTCCATGAGAGAGTGAGGGAAGAAAGGAGATTAGTAGGAGAAAGAGGAGGCAAAACTTTATCACTGTTTTACAGGTAATGAAAGGGAAAGCCATTCTGAGAATTTGACAATTACGTTTACCCAAAAAGGAAATAAAAGAACACAGAAACAAAAGTCTCTCTTAAATCTTAATGACAGCAACTATTATACATGGATATGGTTGAATACTATTCAATTTACGCAAACGTGTATGATAGAAAACGACAAACGAAATCGAACTATCGGAGGCTGGCTGGTTTTAACATTATTCAAAATGTCGGAATAGAATTCTAGTTTTTTAAGTATCTTTGACTTGGTGCCTTAGTTAGACTTGACTGATTCAATCGAACAAATAAAAACGAAAAATAACAAACTCGATTGTGTGCGGGGAAAGTTGGCTTCTGAGTTCTGATGGTCAAATCCAGGCAACTTTTTACGTGGCATTGTGGAAGACGTTGTTTTTGACTTGTGATGTTAAGAAACTACATTACAAAATAAGATGTTTAATTGCTTCAAAATACGGCCAATGATACATATATCTGCGATGTCAACGTCTAGAGAGGATACGAAAATTCTTGCGACTTGCCAGCGGCCACCCCCATATTATGATATTCAATACTCAATACTTTTTCTAATAATATATTATTCATTTAATATTCTCCTATAATATATGAATGGGTCAACTTTTACTTATCTAAATTTTTTGTTAAATTTTAGCATATAAGAGTATTCACAAGAAGAAAGTTAAAAAAAAATATAGTTTTTAGTAACTTAAAATACTACTTTATCTATTTTAACACCCTACTATATAATATATTCAACATCAAAAGTTTTATTTTAACATTCAACAAATTAAAATAATATAAACAACATAATAAATAACAATCACAACTATCAACACATTAAAATAATAATTTTTTTAACCCCAGACATTAAATATATATATATATATATATATATTTTTTTTTTTAATTTTAAAATACAGTGAGCTGCTATCTAGGGGGTGTTTGTTGTTGTTACTTAAACAACAATTTTTAGTATTTAAATAATATTATACATATTTACATACACTCACCCATATGTATTTTCATAAGACAATAACAATGTTATTATAAATTTCTTACCAAACAAACTCTTAGTATCTATAGCAACTTACTGTTGCTGGTAGCTGATATTCAATTTTTTTTACATTTCCCTTCTTAGCTATAGAAACACATTTTAAGGTTATTGGTTTAGCTTTAAGATTGCACTGATTATTTATTTTTACCCCACTTTTTATATATAACTAAGTCAAATTTACCTCCCCCCCCTAGTTTTGCATTTAAGTTATCCTTTTATGTTCTTTTATTATTTTTCCTTCTCTCCACAAATTTTCCATTTTATTTTTTATTTATTTATCTCTCTTTCCATCCTTCTCCGCCTCATCAAGCTTCCCATCTGGGCACCATCCTTTCACCAACAAAAATTCCCAATTTTCATTAACAAATAACAAAATTTTTCCCCAAAAACTTTCCACTTTTCACCAACAAATCACAAACTTGTTTTGTAGCCTCTTCGTACTCTTGAAAAATAATATCACATCGCTCAGACCAACCTATCAATTCCTACCCACAAAATTCTTATTGCAACCTCCCTATCAGTCCTCGTTAGGGTCAATGACTCTTATCACGCCCCATACCCACTACACTAGTGGTCTAGTCATGAGAAAAACCAAGCGTTTCTAAAAATGAAAAAGAAGTTTTCACACACCTGGTTTACTGAAAGAAAGAAGAAAAATCACACTTAAATTGACTAATAAAGGACAACCAATGTTATCTTTGTCGAGAATAATTAAATTCAATGTTATCTTTTTAAGAACAATTAAATTCAATACCACTACATGTTTGAGTTTAATTTGGGAGCTTAGAGCATTTTTATCAAGCTGAGTAAAATTTTTAGCATATACTACTTCAAAACCCAAAATTTTAACTTTTAACCACTCATTTTATAATATACTCAATATCAAACCTTCTATATTTTTTACCATTTCATTTAAATAATATAAACTACTCATTAACATAATAATAAAAGAACTACACACAAAACTATAACAACCAGCCAACCCCCTCCTCCACCACCCCTACCACCACTCCACTTGCCATAACCACTATTGTAGCAACCACAACCACCACCACAAGCCATAGCACCACCGTAACAAGTCACAGCACTACCATTGTAGCAACCAAAACCCATCACAAACACAAACTCAAGATCGGTGACCCACGACCTATGCCCTACGCCAAACCAAAACCACTACTACAAACCATAGCAGAAAACCCACCACAAAAACTCCATTGTCGCCACCATAAAACCCACCACCCACCCACCCCTATCTCAACCCCAACCAAAGCCCACCACCACCCACCCACCTCATTCTCAACCCCAGCCAAAACCCACCATCCCAATCTCAACCCTGGTCATGTCGATGATCCACAAACACCGAGCACCACCGATACCCACCAACATTACAGCCATAACTCCAATCACAACAAGAAACCACCACCACAAGAACCGCAAAAAAAATCGCCACAAGAACCACAAGACACCGGCCACAAGAACCACAAGAAAACACACAACACGCCGATCTCCACATTGGTCTCCACGTCGATCTCCTCCACGCCGATTTCACGCCATCACGCAGTTCTCCTTGCCACCAGGGCGATCTTAAACGTACGAACTTGTTGTGAGGGAGTGAGGAAATGAGAGAGAGAAAGAGAACCAGAGATGTAGGAGACGGAGAGAGAACTAAAGAAAGAGAAAGATGTGGGAGACAGAGCTGGAGAGAGAGAATAAATAAATTAATAAAATATTATACAATATTGCTCCAGTGCGCTCTCAAAAATGAGAGTGCACTGTAGCAGTATTGCAAATTTTAGAACATTTAGCAGGTTTGATGGAGTGAATTTTTGGGTTTAAAATGCTTAAAAATAGCATTTATAGCATATGCAAGCCTTGACAAGAACGCTTTTAATACATCCCGAGCCTTGGTCCGTTGTGAATTATACTGTGGATTATTGAGCAAAAAACGGAATTATACTGTGGATTGGGCTTTTGTATTTGTCCAAACTGGGCTTCATGAGGTCTACCTTTCGGAACCCTTATTCTTTTTCGAAATACCCAGAAAAACAGTTCCAAAGAACCAGAAAAACACCCAGAATACCAGAATTTGCAAAAACAAAGATAGCCAAAAATACAGTGTAAACCCAAAAAAAAAAAAAAAACAAACAGAACCAAAATTCCACTGCTTTAATTGTACTCAGAAACCCAAGAAAGCAGATTCAGATTTAGAGAAAAGAATAATAAAAAAAGGGGTAAATTTTTTTTTCTCATTCTTCAAAATGAAATCTGTGTGTACATGTTCATATTTCATACATTATGGCTATGCTATATGTACACTTCTCTGTACTCTGTAAACAATCTCACACACTCAGAAGTAGAAAATTGCACAAAGACTCAATAATAACACAGAACATCCAACACGACTTTCACGCGCCAACACATAACCCTCATTTATGCACCCTGGATCTACATAATCTTTGGAATTTCCAATCCTTGAATCCATCACCCACGCGCCGTCTAGAGGCACCAGATCGAAGAGAGGGAGCGCTAGCCTTGGGGTTTGAAATTTTCGAATAGGGAGATTGGGGGTTTTGTACTAGGATGATGATTAAAGAGGAAACCGCAGCCTTTTGTGTCGGTGTCGGTGAGCGAAAGAAAAGAAAGCACCACCGTCGGTGGGGCGGTAGCGGTGGCGGTGGCGGGAATTGGAGAGAGAGAAGGGTTGGGGAACCGGTTTGATAAGGAAAACTTAAAAGCCATATAATAAGCCAAACCCAAAGTAAAAATGAAACAAATTCACGCCCAAATAACAAGCCCAGTCCACCGAATATGTGACTTAAGCCCATCAGCCGCCAAACTTCCAAACTTTCACAAAGGCCCTTCAAGTCATAAAAATGTATTTTTGGTCCCAAACTTTATCAAGATAAAAAGATTTTCCTTAAAATTAATAAAATTTTTAAATGACATTATGTTTCACATTTTATTGAATTTAAGCTCTTGAATTTCTTGTTGTTTCTTTCTCTTTTTGCATGAGAAAAATGCTTGGAGAGGGCTTGCAATACAATGAAATACAATGGAATGAGGTAAGCTTCATTAAATTTGTCATGCAATTTGCTTTCATAGTAAATGCAATGCGATCGCATGCTTAGTTATGCTTTCTAGTCTTGTTTGTCTAGAATAAATTGTTCATATGTTCATGTTCGTCAAAAAAAATTGTTCATATGTTCATGCATTTTCATTGGATAAATTTATGTGTTTATATAATCACACGCTTATGCATTTTCCAATGTCATTCTCTAGGGTATATTGTACAAGTTTCACATGGTCAATAATGAACCAAATGTCAAATTCTTTAGTTATCCTTTAAATGTTGAATCTTTGGATTAATTTTGAAACAATGTGCTATCCTTTGGGATAGGTGTTGTGGGATGTCTCACCAAGATTTTGAATTCTGTTAATTATGGAGATTGTTTCAAATCATCAATTGGAACAAAATATTTTGATACCGATGTATATCGATGCACTGTTTCGGGATTACATGCTATACACACACACACACATAGTTTGGTTACACATTTAGTTGTATCCTAAGACTACAATTTTACTCAATATCTTTTTATTGAATGTGAATTCTGACAAATCCATTATTAGATTATATTTTTTTCTTACATCCTTTATACTTTCAAAATCTTCTAAAGATCAAAAATTAATAACTATGTCATTAATCAATTGTTAAAATTGCAATTTTTTGTAGTCTTAAATTATGCATCATCCATTTTTCGTTGAATGTACACAATTTTATTACATCAATGCACTTAAATTTTTCTATGAATCTAGACAATCTGTACATCATACGTACTCAATCTATAATAGAATTTATAAAATTGTATACATCCAACTTATCAATTTTTCCCAAAATGTACACAATTTTGTGTGATCAATGCACTCAAATTTCTCTAAGAATCTAGACAATTTGTATATCAAATGTACACAAATTTTCATTGAATTTACTCAATTTGGTACATTCATCATATCCATTTTTCACTAAATATACAAATTTTTTGTTGAAATTTTGTACATTTAGCGTATCCATTTAATCCATGAAAAATTTGTACATCAAATGTACACAGTTTTTTTTTTTTTTTTTTTTTTTTGAATTTAGTCAATTATATGCATTTAGGGTGCGTCCGTTTGGAGAGAAAACAGGGAGGATAGAAAACTAAGGGAGGAAAATAGACATTTTCCACTGTTCGTTTAGAGAGAAAATGAAGGGAGGATGGAAAACTGGGAGGAAAATTTTCCTCCCGGGCCACAAAAATTTTCCTCCCAATTTGGGAGGAAAATGAAGGGGAGAAAACCATGGGATGGGGGCATTTTAGTAAATGCCCCCATCCCACCTGAAGGTGTTTTTTTTTTTTTTTTTTTTTTTTCAACGTTCAGTGACTTGAACTTTTTTTTTTTTTTTTTTTTTTTTTTTTTTTTTTTTTCATTTCAAC
Source organism: Castanopsis chinensis (assembly GCA_032878915.1). Lineage (NCBI taxonomy): Eukaryota > Viridiplantae > Streptophyta > Magnoliopsida > Fagales > Fagaceae > Castanopsis > Castanopsis chinensis. The sequence continues at coordinate 10,919,554 of JAVQMG010000130.1, forward strand.
GTTCAGGTATAACCTGAACGTTTTTTTTTTCTTGTTTTTTTTTCATTTCAACATTCAGTGACCTGAACATTTTGTTTTTTTTTTTTTTTTTCAACGTTCAGTAACCTGAACGTTTTTTTTTTTTTTTTTTCATTTCAACGTTGAACCTTTTTTTTTTTTTTTTTTTTCATTTCAACGTTACTATTAACAAGGGTATAATAGTCAATTTATATCCTCCCACTTTTCCGCCCCTCCAACCGGACACACAAGAGGGAAAACTAAATATTTTCCATCCTCCCACTTTTTTATCTTCCCATAATTTTCCATCTTCTCACTTTTCCACTCCTCCACCTGAACATACCCTTAAAGTATCCATTTTCACTGAATATATACAATTCTATACCGTGAACACTCTCAATTTTTTTAAAAACACATCAAATGTATAAAATTTTTAATTGAATTTATATATTTAATAGATCCATTTTTTACTGAATGTACACAATGCTCTACATGAACGCACTTAATTTTTTTTAAGAATCTAGAAAATTTGTATATCAAATGTACAAATTTTTGTTGTTAAATCTACACAATTTTGTATGATGAACCCACTCAAATTTTTCTTAGAATCCAAAAAATCTATACATCAAATCTATACTATTTTTTGTTGAATTTATAAAATTTTGTACATTCAACCTATCCTTTTTTCACTGAATGTTCACAATTCTGTTACATCAATACACTTTAATTTTTTCTAAGAATCTAAAGAATCTGTACATTAAAAGTACACTTTTTTTGATGAATTTACACTATTCTTTACATTCAACATATCCATTTTCCACCAAATGTACATAGCTTGGGTGTTCATATGCTTGAATGCTCACATGATTTGGATGCTCACATGTTGGAATGATGCTCACCTGATTTATGACCAGAATGTTTGGGTGACTAATTTTTGACACTTCTCCTTTTGTTTGTTTGCCTCTTTGTTCGTTTCTTGCTTATTTAGATTCTAGGGTTAGTGTGCGTGTATATGCATAAGGACCTACCTAGTAAACTCTATTTAAGTAATCTAGTAATACAAATGAGGGCCACTTCTAGCTACGCAGACTGGGGTGCTTAACCCCATCCTGCAATCATACCCTAGCTCTGAACTCAATTTGTTGTGTAAACCTTCATCATGGAGTTATTAAATGTTACCTGAACCTATAATCAGATGACGACTCCTTCCATGCCTCTATTTTAGAGGCATTTGCATACTCTCAGACGACAATAGAGGCATTTGCATACTCTCAGGCTTGTTGTCGATGAGAACAAGCAAAATACATACCCCACCTACACGACAGGGGAGTTGAAAAGTAGAAAAAGGGAGTGTGGCCTACAGCGCTTATAGTGACCACTCCATTGAAAATAGTGAGTTAGACTTCAGTTATTGCTGGATTATAGATAAATGGAACTTTTCTTAGTAGGGTTACCATGCACACATGTGCACCCATTTCTAGGTAACACTTTTTTTTTTTTTTTTTCTATGGTAACAGGACTTGCAAACCTGTGATACATAAGTCCCCACTTCAAAAACACACACTTTATTAAAAAAAAAAAGAACTCAACATTGACACATAAAAAAAAAAAGAACTCAACATTGACAATGTCGAGTTCCCGTCAAAACTCGACATCAGCAATGTCAAGTTCTAAAAGAATGGTATTTTATAGATAGTTTGAAAAAATGGCTAATTGGCTACAGTGTTTAAAAATTAAGATTATTATGCAATTTTTTTCCAATAAACTGTAAAAAATTAAAGATGTGATTTTTTGTATGTTATTTTTACACCTGTGACCTGTCTACAGAGAACAAGGAAAGGAAACTTAGGAAACCAATGTTTTCCAACTGCTGTTCTGTTCTTTGTCAGAAACAAAATCCCTGAAACCCTGTGGCTCCCATTAAAATCAAGAAACCTGATACACTTCCTTTGCCAATTGAAGTCACAATGACCAACGAAACGAACAAAACCCAACTACCAAATGATCACAAAAAAAAAGATTGAGCAACGAAAATTAGATTTGTTTGTTAGCCTGTTTTTATGTCGTGGCCTAGGATAGTAATTGTTTTAAGTATTTAATAAAACCTGTATTAGTTAGAGTGTATTTTAGTGAGCATTTGTTAGATAGTGAATAGTGATCACCACATATTGTTAATATTGAACAATTTTTAGTGCACCTTCTTATTAATGGTATGAATTTAATATTGTGTAATTTATTTGGTTAAAGGCAGTCTTTAATAGGATAGGCTTGCATTTTAAGTACTCACGATGGAAAGGTCCCTAGTCTTATGCTGGCGCATGGCTATTACTGTCACTCCAAAGCTAGTGCCATTGCCTATATTAGGTTATGAGCAAGTCCAACAGACAACCCCCGACTGGTATGGTTCCAAGCTTCATGTCAGGATGACCCATTGGGACCCGAGCTAAGGAGAATCGTTGTATTTGGAGGAACAAGATTGGAAGCTCTCAATGTCACCTTTGCACACTTTGGGCTTATCTTTCAGGGGGGTCCCATTAGCACGCCTGTGCTTGTTTGTTCTTTTTCATTTCTTTCATGAGTTAAAAAAAAAATTCCAAATATAATAATATAATGTGATAAAAAAAATAATTTTAAATGAAAAATTATAAAAATTACTTATTCTGATTATGTTCAAGTTCAAAGATTTTCCCCTCCATAATCGGGAAAGTCTAGTTTCAATGCCTTTTGAAAGTCGCCTCCATTACCCGCTGGAAGCTCTACTGTCTTCTTGGATTCTACACTCCCTGTTATGTTTTAGTTGGGGCTTTAAGGCTCTCAAGGAGCTAGTAAAACTGTTGCGATAGCCCTTGCAAGGCCTTTTATTGGTAATCTTGTTGTTACTTCATGCAAACCATGGATTAAATTAACAAGAAAATTGAGCACCTTTAACCATTCCAAGTCGATTGATAGGAGCTGATTGGGACTAACTAGTTCATTTAGTTGGGTGAACAGCACAGTGACCAAGAGATTAGTTGCTGAGTTTCTTAGCTATCTGAGCTAGCAATTAGTTGAGATTGGTTTTTGAGCTGGCATTTAGCTAGTTATGATGTTAGTTAGTGACGGTTAGAATTAGTTAGTTCCTAGCAACTTGTAACATAATGCATAACTGTAATTGATAGTTGATTAGCTACTATAAAGGGCTATGGTTGCTTGTAATTCACCATCTTAGGAAATAATAAGCAAAAGTACATTCTTCTCTCTCTAAGTTCTTCCTCTTCTCTCTGTGTTCTAATTCTTTAGGAGGCCTAGTTCCCTCGGAAAACTACTCATAATCTTCTTAATTCCATAAGAACCAGTGGGTTCTTATGATCAATGCTCTAATATCAAATGCAATGAACGATTTGCAAAGTTGGACTCTCAGGGAAATTAGTAAACTTGACCAATTCAAGGTAGTCACCCTCGAAGAAAAGAGAATGAGTGAAAGAAATTGATTGAAAGGAAAGAGGAAAACTGTGACAAATTTCTTATTGATGTTCAACACTATTGACATTTGACAAGTATTTATACAGGTTGGTTCACTTTAAGTTCTCTAGTTTGTTGACTCTAACTCATGTAACTAATTGAGTGAGACAACTGACTTACCAGTCAACTAATTGCAACAAACTCTTAACCGTCCTTTCTTTCATACAATAAACAATTAGTAGTAGAAAATTAGATATAAATATTACAACATCTAGGCTCATTACAAAAATTTCTTTATGTAAAACCTACCTATTTTACTTTGTGTATTTAATAAGGAGTTCTATGACGACTCAATTTCAGAAGGTGGGGAGGCTCGAATAATATTGTCCAGAACATTGATAGTGCTCACATCTTCCCGTCTTAAAGAAGTCCTATTATCTAAGTCTGGTGTGCAAGATGAACTTGAAGCTCTCTCTGGAGTATTGATCTCTCCAGGGGCGTAGCCAGGATTTTCCACTTGGGGGGGGGGGGGGGGCGAATAATATATTTATATGCTAGTCATAACTCATAATTAATACAATAATTATATTCTATATAAAATAGTCAAATTTAACATTTTATAATATTTTAAAACTCAAATAAGATAAAAAAATGTTCAATTTGCTATAAACATATAAAAGAATTTTTTTTTTTTAAATTTTTAAAAGCCCTAGCATCTGCTATTAGAATTGTGCTTGATGATGACCATTCACAAAATAAATTCCATTCATTATCATTTTCATCGTGAAATTCTTAACAATTTAAAATATATAAAAATGAGATGATGATAATGAGAGAAAAACATATGAGGAAAATACATTGGAAATATGAGAAAATGATCAAATTTTGTGAAAAAATGATGAAGATGGGACCAAAATAAATGAATTTGAAGGCTAAAAATGAAAAGAAAAACACACCAATTTCGAGCAATGCGCAGTGCATTTAAAAATTGAAAACAATAGGAGCATCGTCCTTTATCTATTCTTATAAAAAATACAAAAGGAAGATACCTAGAGATTAGGGATTTATAAGATTTTGGTAAAAGTCTAGGGATTTATAAGATTTTGGTAAAAGTGTGTGTATTGTTTGAGTTGAGTCCACTTGAGAAATTGAAAGCTTAGATTTGTGTTAAAAACACAAAAGCTGTTTAAACCCCAAAATTAAAAAATACAGTTCGATTTATTTTATTCTAACTTAAACTAAGTGCAGAATAGAGTAAATGCGAGCGTAACAAATAATACAACTACTCTAAGCCATATTCAACAAAACACAGCAGTAAAATGAAAGCTAAGAAAGTAGGGAAGAGAGATGCAAACACAATATAGCACGCTGATGTGTTATCAAAGAGGAAATCGAAGAACTCGGCAAAAAACCTCTTCGCCGCCCTCCAAGCGGTAAATTGATCCACTAGACAATAAGTTGGGATACACGAATAGCAAAAGACCCTCCAAGCCTAGTCTATCTAGTGCACCTAAGCCTTTCAAGCTCCTACTCCAACAAGGCTTCTAGGAACCATGTCTTGTCTAGTTTTTCGGATCCCGAAATACGCCCGATTGCATCTGCCAAAGTTTAGCTTCTTCCAAACCAAAACCTCACTGGACACTCAGTATGGGTGTGGTAAAGGTTTGAGCTATCAACCTTTCAAGAATTTGAAAATGGAGAGGTAGGAGTAGAGGAAAATCACAATGGATGGTGTAAAGAATTGTGGGTATGACAATCTCACACTCTCAAGGGATTGTGGCTAGGATTTTCTCTTCTGAAAAGCTCTCTACTCAATATATGGATAATGGTGGTATATATAGTGTTTATGAGGATTAAGGGCATTAATCGGCCAAGTCGGGTAGGGCCGACCCATTTTTACTTGGCCCTTGGGCACAATGGATTGGGCATAATGGACTATATACTAGTTAACGGACCGGGTCAGGCTGGATCGAAAGAGAAAACCTCAACCCATGACCCTGTCCATGGGCGATGTCCATTTTGTCTTCAGCGAGCTAGGCTATCGGGTTAGGCCTAATGGGCTACTCATGGGCTTGTTTTAGTATATTATTTTATTATTTTTATAAGGAAAGAATCAATTTTTTATAAGAAAAGATTCAATTTTTTATAAGTGAATAATCAATCTATTTTTTAAAGGAAAGAATTAAAAAATTTAATACTTAATTACAAATTTTTTTACAGTCAAATCTATTTAATTTTTTGTTTTATTGATGGAAACCTATTTAATTTTTATTTATTAAGGCTTTAAATAGTTTTTTTATTTTTATCTTTAATAAAAAAAATGTCAAATGGTTAATTCAAATTTGCTAGACTACTAGAAAAATATATATTTAGTAAACTAAGTTTAGCACAATTACTTTGAGTATTTTAATGGTTGAGAGAGTTTTCTTTCCTATATAATATTTCAAGATCAATCCTTCATACACTTCTTATATATTTTTGTTATGAATTATGAGTTATTGGGCTAGGCCAACGGGTTGGGTATCGGGTTGGGTTATTGGGCTAATCCACCGAGTACCCATGGGCATAAAAATTAGACCATGGCCTGACCCACTAGGCTAGTGGGTTACCCATGGTCCTCAATAACAACGAGTCGGGCCGCCCATTAGCCCAGTGGGCCGTCGGGTTTCTGGGTTGGGCTGTGGGTTGTGGGCTACTTGATGACCCTTAATGAGGATGTAGTGGAGCAGATATGACAAAATAGCAAAACAGATTGTTTCGCGGGTATCTCACAAGAAGGCCTTATCCGTGAGACACTCGCGGAAACTAGCTATTACCATCTGTCACGACTCTTCTCATTCTAGTCATGTGCAGGGCATATGCATCACTTCGCAGGATGGCTAGTCGCGAGCTACCCGCAAAAACTCCTTTGTCTTCAATAGATTCCTTGAGTCTTCACACACTCCCTCTCACACACAACCCTTACAAATAAATCCCACATAAAATACAGCGTACAAAAGATTGAATAAAATTACAATAAAATTTGGCACGAAATTAAAGCCAGTACAAAATAGTTGTAAATTACAACTTTACAGAAACTAACTAAATACTGGAATTGTAAATGGCTAAATGAAATCATTGTCCAAAATCAGAGAAAAAAGAAAACTATGCAAAACAACAGTTAAAAAAAAAAAAAAGCATGAACTGTGAAGATGATGAATATTCATAGCTAATTGGAACTCTAAAACCAGATGCTATATTCTATTCAATAGTTTGGAAACTCCAGGTTCATGGCATGTTGTGCAAGTCGGTGGGCCACTTGGTTACTTTCTCTTTATTATGATTTAAATTGAGTCAAGAGTAGTCTAGACTCATGTATTAGGTGAGCTATCCAACTATGCTAGACCAATTTTCTTCCATTGAAAGCAAGAAGGTTCTGTGAAATTTTTTGGAGGGGCCAATCATTATAATTTGTAAGGGCCCAATTTATTTTTGTACAGCACTATAAGAGGATTTCAAAAGTTTTGGGGGGGCCAAGATTGTATGTTCCTCCGCCCCTGGATCTCTCCATTATAAAAGTATTTTGCTAGTCCAACTGCCTTGTTCAAAACACTTCTAGAGCTAGTAGTTGCATTGCCTTGATATGCCTCTTGATCATGTTAATAATTCTTTAGTAATCGAATTAATGATAGTAGGAAACAAATTGTAGAAATGACCGCCGATATAAGGTGGAGACCCAAGAAGCTCTGGATGCTCAAAGGATCAGTATCATTGGATGTTTGGTGTGTTGAACACTCACGTGAGGGAGTCAACCATCTTTCTTCTAGAACTGTTAGGGTACCATCTTCTGATAGCTTTAGAATAGCTTCTGAAAAATCCTTCACCATTGGCGAGCCTTTTTGGAATGCCTGCATGGAGGGTAATTAGAAGTCATTCCCATTAGATAAAAAGATTGTCCTCTTCGTTTCACTTGAAGTAAATACTATCTATTTCAAAGTAACAATTATATTTTATGACAATGAATGAAGTGTCACGTCATTTAATATTCTAAATGAAATGACACTCGTTACCCTTTAAACTTATAGTTTTTAATCTAAAACATGAAATTGATACATCTCAAACAGTGAAAATCCTAATACATTTGGAATGGAATTACTAAAACAAAAAATCATAGCATGTTTGGACAATTTTCTATAATTAATATTTATTGAGGATTTATACGTTTAGAACATCTCTTAAGCTTTAAAACCGTTGTATGAAAATACATGAAGACTTCTTTGAAATAATGAGTTTTACCCAACATAGAAAACTTGGAGAAACTCTCTACAAAATTGTTTCTTTCCATGTTCAAACAGTCTGGAATCCACATTTTCTGCCAAGAATTCAAAAAGACCAATGTAATCTAAAATTTTAGTTTCTGACAAAGTAGAGATTGTCACGTTATTTAAAACTTTAAACAACATTGCACTATATACAACTTTAAAGTTATAATAATATTTAATCTAAAGCATGAAATTGATACAATTCAAATGGTGAGAATGCTAATACATTTGGAATGGAATTACTAAAACAAAAATTATAGCATGTATGGAAAATTTTATGCAATCAATATTTATTGAGGATTTATGTCTTTAGAAGTCGGAACCAATGTCTGAAAATAAATGAAGACTTCTTAGAAATGATGAACTAGTTTTCGCCACCATCAAAAGCTTGTATAGAAACTCTCTACAAAATTGTTTCTTTCCATATTCAAACTGTCAGGAATTCAAATTTTCTGCAAAGAATTTATAAATTCCTGAAATAATCTAAAAATGCATGAAAATTTTGAAATAAATTCTGTGATGGCCAGTGCTAATACGTAGTATGCTTCTGCTTCTCTTCTGGAAAAATTCAGTATTGAGCTTTATTTGGAATGACCAACTTGAAGTTATGTGGAAACTGAAAGGCTATAAGGTGCGTGTTTTGTGTGTGTGCGTGTGTGTGGAGGAAAGAGAGCATGTAGAAGGAATAGTTATTACTTACAAAGCCAAAACCTCCAAATTTATAGGTCTGTGTAGAGGTAGTGAATCCCGGGCAATACTTGTTGACGAAAACTTTCTCATATGGAAGTTCAGAAAAGGCAGCAGCTATGCTTTTGTTTCTAAAATGCTCTTCATAATCAGATTCATTTTTAACTTTAATGATGTTCTTTAAATTAAACTTGAGCACTTCCTGCAGGTAAGTCATTACAAATGAATCACCATCACAACCAATTGGTGCATTGCTTCTCTTCAGCCCGATATCTCTAACTGGTTGCAGTCGTTGCACAGTGAGCATTGAAGACAGATTAGCAGTGTAGCTTGAGGTTAGGATCAACACAACAAAAAGCCAAACTACCACCGCCACTCGAGTGAGGTTGCTATGAACTCTCTCCCCTGCAAATTAATGGATTCCATTCATTAGAAATCTCATCTTGGCTGTGTTTAGTCTTTTCTCTGGGGGCTCCTATTGATTAGAAAGCAATTTCATTGCAAGATGAACCTGATTGATCGTACAAGGGTTAATCCCTTTTTAATATTGGCATTATGTTGTAAGAAAAATCTTGCATCAAATGAAAGTTTCTATTTCACACGCAATTATATTTTCCAGTCATATATGACCTGCAACCTTTACCTTGTGTTAACTGCTATGCGTCACAGAGTACTTATCGTAATCCCAAATATTGGTGTCCATTTAAAAAAATAATAATAAAATAAAACAGGTTATAGAAATTGGTACTTACTTTGAGCAAGGAACAGAGTGGAGAATGTGAACCAAAGTGTGGTACCAATCTGATTCTTCAATGTGCCATTAAATTCTGGATTATATTGATGCTCCAAGAACCAAACTGTAAGCGTTGTGAACATTAAGACGACACCAGTCGTTAACCACATTTCCCAGGTGAGAGGCTTCAAGAATATCCATGCTGATCCTTCATGTTGTGCAGGAAATACCATAGACAACCTTGACTCGGCATATGGCTGAGTAAATTTCACATATTTAGTACGGTTGGCTAATATTGTCAAATCCCCAACAACAGCATCTAATGTCTTCCATTGTTTATGGTCCGCACAAAACAAGCATAGTTTTTATCAGAAACGAGTTCATAACCGAGAAACAAAACAAAACAATAGACAAATGAAAAAAGTGCAGGTTATATACTACTTATTTTAGTCATCGATTCACTGCTCTTCGAAGGGCATTCTCTCTTTCATTCAAACTTAGACTAACTATCACCAAAGTCATACTGGCAGTGTTTCTTGTTGTGTAAGTTAGAAATGAGAAATTTCAAAGTTACGAGAAACCATAAGAACAAAATTTTGTATAAATTTATCTCGTAGAAACGAGAAGTGTTTCTTGTTGTGTAAATTAGAAATGAGAAGTTTCAAAGTTACGAGAAACCATAAGAAGAAAATTCTGTATAATATATCCAAAGGAACACCTAGAGGGGGATAGAGGATTTCTATTCAAACTTGGTGGTCTATTGAATTGAATTTCATTTATACTAAATATTAATATATCCAAAGGAACTTTTTGCTACGTGAGTATAAATAATGAGAAATTTTTGGGATGTTCATAAATATAAGTGAACATATAAACGAATTGAGAAATTAATGGGGGAGTGAGTTTGTTTTGTGTCATGCAAGTATGAAAAGCATGAAAATTAACGAAGAGATTCAAGAAACCAAATGGTAAATCTAGAGTTGTTACCTTGTTGTAGACACAATCAACTAGATCCTCATAGGTGCCATCCAAGGGTATGAATTTATAGGGCAGAGAATAAGTCAAATTTTTAAGCACCACTTTGAAAACATCAATGCACCAAACATCAAATTTGGAATTATCTAGTTTCCCGCTGTAGTCAACCTCTACAAACTTCTGAAATGTTGTTCTACCTGGAACTCCAATTTTCAATGGATTTTCTTCAGTAGGCATTACCCACCCCTTTGGATCTTGAATTAGGTATGCTGGCCAAGTTACTGGACCTGCAATTTTCTCTGTACAACTTTTCATCTCAACACTTTCTGAGAACCCTGACACTGATGTCCAAAAGTCTAACTCTTCGTATCCTTTATTTACAACATTTACTATCCTCAATATAGGAGTTTACAGCAGCTTTCCCGCTTTGAAATGTATTTGGTCACTTAAACCAGAGAAATTGCTTGATAGGATATTTTCTAACATTATCTTTGGGCTAATTGAGTTATTAATTGTTCTCTCTATGGCATGTGAAATTGTCATAATGCTATCATATGCTCTCAGAGCATAAATTCCAGGTTCGTGATTAAGTTCCTCGGGATACTTGGTTTCAAAGATTTTTGTGAACTGAGCATAGAAATCTTTATAAGAATTACTACTTTTATAATAGTAGGTCTTGATTCCCAAAGCACCTTCCATAGAGGAAATAACAGAGTTGTTAACAGAGTCCAGTACACTTGCAACACTCTCGGGAATTATCCAAGCTGACTCTCTCCCTACAAGTCCTACTTTCTTAGCTTCTCTGAACAAATGAGATACCATTGATATTGATGACTGAAAATTGATAAAAACCCGAGATTGTGTTGTTAAATGTAGTTTCAAAAGCTCATCAAGAACAAATCCCCCTGCACCGGTGGAAGAACCAATTGGTACTCAATCTCTGAATCAACCTTCTGAAGAGCCTCAGATAGAAGACCTAACATCCTTGAGTCACTGCCATATGCATCATCTTCATATATTGCTATAACCCTTCTCCAGTTATAGGCCCGAACAATTTCTGAAATGCATTCAATCTGAGTAGAATCATTGTTAGCCATTCGAATCAAGAAAGGCCAACGATGTTGCAGAATTGGTGAGGTTATAGCAGGAGCTGCAAATAAAAGAACTGGAACATTAGCTTTGTTTCCAATAGCAGCTACTAATGCTGCTTCCTCCCACTTGTTCATGCCAACAACCACTTGCACTTTCTTTTCTTTAAAAAGCTCATTAGCTGAAACCAAAAAAAAAAAAAAAAAAGGTTAAGAAATGTTACATATTAGTTGTGATATACTCCATGTTAAATATGCTCGAATAGATGCGGAAGAGGGAAACATAAAATAGGAATATAAGAACACAAGGGCTTAAGGGCTACATCTTTATTATATAAGAGTGTAGTACAAAACCTATGTTATAATGAACCATAACATGAGTATATATAGTAGACTAAACCCTATACTAATATACTTTTTGTACAAGTAAAAGACTTGGTTTGCACACAAAATAGTATTAGGCTTGTACCTATGCTAATGGGCTAATATATCTTCAACACTCCCTCTCAAACTCAAGATGTAAGCTTGATGAAACCTTGAGATTTGATAAGGTTGAGAAGATTCCTTGAATGAAGTTTGGCTTTGTGATGGTGGTTGAAGGCAATGGTCTTACAGTGTTGATACGACTTCTAACAATGTCGTGACTATACCGGAGAGTTTTGGTGGCAGCAGTGGGAAGTTAAAGAAGATGAACGCTGAGAAGAAACACTAAGGATGACAAAGATTGTTCTTAAACACGCCGTAAGGACTAAAAACCATGACCACATAAATGTGGCTTTGATACCATGTTAAATATTAGCTAATGGGCCCATAACCCATAAGTCCCATAACCCACAGGTTCCAAGATCGAAACTGGGAACAATCGGTAATATAACATAGTATCAGGGCATGAGATTCTGAGTTCGAACATTGTCTTTTCCACTCTACTTCTCATTTAAATTCCCATGTGTTGGGCCTCACCTATTAAAGGGTAGTTTCGGCTCACATATGAGGGGGAGTATTAGAATTATGTGGTTAAATGATTAAATTTAGGGTAAAATACTATTTTGGTCCCTCAATTTTACCAAAAGTTTGTTTTTTGTTCCTAAACTTTAAAAAGTTCATTTTTCATTCCTAAACTATTAAAAAGTTCATATTTCATCCCTAAACTATTGAAAAAGTTTTTTTTTTTTTTTTATCCTTTTTTTGTCTCTATATTATTCAAAAAACTCTTTATAAAGTTTAAGGATGAAAAAAGAATTTTTTAAAGTTTAGCGATAAAATAGATTTTTTTTAAGTTTAGGGACAAAAAACAAACTTTTAATAAAGTTTAGAGACTAAAATAGTATTTTATCATTAAATTTACCATATCCCAATAGCAGGGACGGACCCAGAATTTTAACCTAGCAGGGGCCAGAGTATAAACAAAAAGAAAAAGAAAAAGTCCAAATATGTGTCCATATAGTATTAAAAAATTATAAATACACAAAATTGTTGTTTCTAAATTCATTAAGATACAATCAATTATTAACAAAAACAAAAACAAAATAATTTTTTTTAATACTAGGTTGGCTAGGATTTTTTATTTATTTATTTGTTGAAGTTAGGCATTCACAATGGTATTGTTAAAAATTTTAGCTTTTAGCACCTTAAAAAGTTGCTTTATTTATTTTACTACCTCACTTTATAATACAACCAATATCAAATGTTCTATTTTTTTTGTTATCACTTCATTTAAAATAATATAAACTCATTAAAATAATAAAGGAAAAGAGAGAATTTGTTGAAGGAAGAGATATAATCTCAACAAAATATTGTATTTTATTTTTAACTACTTGCTATAGTCAACTAATATTTATACCAAATTACTATAGTTGCAAAAAATTTAGTTTTAGCTTGTCCAATAACACATGATTTTTTGGTGGTAAAATAGCTGTTTTTTTGCTAAAATACAATCACTATTATGAATGTCTTTATTGTTTTTGTTAAGTTACTAAATTGGATAATTGCTATTTGGGTGAGGCTAATTAGACTTATTAAGGTGAAAAGAGGCCTAAACTTTTGTAAGGGGACCCAAATACAAAATAAAATATATAGTAACTATAAAAAAAATAAAAAATTTGGACCCATGAGGCCTGGATTTCCTTGGGCCCACCTAGGTTTGTCCTTGACAGGGGCATAGCCAAGATTTTCCACTTGAGGGGGCTGAATTATATATTTATATGCTAGTCGTAACTCATAATTAATACAATAATTATATTCTATATAAAATAGTCAAATTTAACATTTTATAATATTTTAAAACTCAAATAAGATTGAAAAAATGTTCGATTTGCTATACACATATAAAAGATTTTTTTTCTTTTTTAAAAGCCTTAGCATCTCCTATTAGAATTGTGCTTGATGATGACCATTCATAAAATAAATTCCATGCATTATCATTTTCATAGTGAAATTCTTAACAATTTAAAATATATAAAAATGAGATGATGATAATGAGAGAAAAACATATGAGGAAAAAAATTGGAAATATAAGAAAATGATCAAATTTTGTGAAAAAATGATGATGATGGGACCAGAATAAATGAATTTGGAGGCTAAAAAGGAAAAGAAAAACACACCTATTCGAGCAACACGTATCTATATCTATATATTACTAAAATCTGAAGTGTAGCATTTAATGCTACTACTCTCACGTTGTGCCACATCAGCTGCCATGTCATTTTTAAAAAAAATATATAATTTGTCCTACAATTTTAAAATGGTTTTTACAATTTTCAGCCCTATAACTGCAGTCCACTACTTATTTATTTACTTCCACTATTACCCTATAATAAATCCAATCCACTACTTATTTATTTACATCCACTATCACCCTATAATAAATATGTATAATTAATCTAGCCCACCTCTTACTTATTTAGTTTTACTATCAAGCCCAACCCAAAACCTTTTCGGTTCAGTTTTAGGGTTTTGTGTGAGCCTTTTCAGTTTAAAGGAAGAAGGAAAAAAAAAAAACAAAAAAAACTGTTGAAGTCTTTCAAGCTTTAGGTTTTTTTTTTTTTTTTTTTTTTTTTTTCCTATAATTGTTTTTAACATTTATTTTTTTAATATTTACACTTCTCCAACCTTTCTCTCTTCTATACCATTTCATCTTCCTACTACTTCTTCAATCTTTCTCCCTCCCTTACCTTTTTATCTCCTTACTACCCTCTACATTAATATCATTCTTTCTCATTCCCTTCATCTTTCTTTATTTTTGTTTCTTCTTATTCACACCCTATTGCTATAAATTTGTCATTATCTATTATATTCGATGCATAGTTTTCTCTCACAAAAAATGGTTCTCTCTCTCTCTCTCTCTCTAAATTTTTTGGTGGATTTTTTTTTTCCTGGGATCTCTACTTTAGGTTGATAATTTTTTATGTTCTTTAAAACTCTATTTTGAATGAATGTGATTTAGGTTTTTTTTTTTAAAATTGTTGTTGTTGTTGTTGTTTTTTTATTTTTATTTTTTATTCTCTTTGATTGTTAAATGTTATCCTATTGTGTTCTAAAGAATTTAATATTATTCTATTACATAGCATGATTTGGATAATTTGGTATTTATCTGTTACATAGCATGATTTTTTGTAGTGCTTAATTTAGATGTTAAACTATGAGACTTTACTAATTTTTGTTTAATTTCCAATCCTTTGTGGTGGACAAAGAACTCCTAATAGTTGTATTAGAAGTACTCTATAATGCCATTCATTTAAAGAAAAGCAAAGGTTAGCCAAACGAAAATAATCGAATAGGTGACAAATTTTAACTTTTGCAATTTTATTTTAATTATTATTATTATTTTATAACAATGCATGTATAGAAATTTAATTTTTAGATTTTGCTAATAATTGTTTATTTGATAATATGTTTTGGGTGGCCGAAATTATAATTTCTACAAAGAAAATAACCTTAATAGATAGTCAAAAACAAAATTTTATCCTAATATTGTTTCAATTAATCATTGTTTAGTTTTATTAATTTTTTTTAGTTTACGTTTTTTTGTGTTTTGGATTGTTCCTATATTACATTTAAGATTGTTCCTATAATAAATAAAAATATAATTACAAATACATTACTCATTATTAGATTAGTTTAAATTGTAAAAAAGAAAAATTAATAAAACCACCATTAAAATAATTATCATGTGCAACGCGCAGATTCGTGGCTAGTTGCATTTAAAAATTGAAAACAATAGGAACAACGTCCTTTTTTCTATTCTTAGAAAAAATACAAAAGAAAGGTACCTAGAGATTAGGGATTTATAAGATTTTGGTGAAAGTCTAGGGATTTATAAGATTTTGTTAAAATTGTATGTATTGTTTGAGTTGAGTCCACTTGAGAAACTAACTAAATATTGGAATTGTAAATGGCTAAATGCAATCATTGTTATATTTTAAAGGGAAATAACGTAAAAACTAACAATGAACAGATCTCTATGACATTTTTTTTTAAAGGGAAGTCATTATCTAAAATCAAAGTAAAGAGAAAACTAAGCAAAACAACAGTAAAAAAAAAGAAGAAGCATGAACTGTGAAAATGATGAATATTCATAGCTAATTGGAACTCTAAAACTAGAGACTATCTTCTATTTAATAGTTTGGAAACTCCAGGTCCGTGGCATGTTGTGCAAGTCGGTGAGCCACTTGGTTACTTTATCTTTTATTATGATTTAAATTGAGTTAAGAGTAGTCTAGACTCATGTATTATGTGGGCTATCCAACTATGCTAGACCAATTTTCTTCCATTGATCGCAAGAACGTTCTGTGAAATTTTTTGGAGAGGCCAATCATTATAATTTGTAAGGGCCCAATTTATTTTTGTACAGCACTATACGAGGATTTCAAAAGTTTTTTTTTTTGGGGGGGGGGGGGGGGGGCATGCCCCACTCAAGACTATATGTACCTCTACCCTGGTCCTTGCCCAATAGTTTAAATTTTTAGGACAATCGGTAATTTAACAAGAAATCTAGAAGCTGTCATAATCATCCTAATAAGAAAATAACTGACCAGCAGAAACAACTTGAAGGAGGTCTTTCCCGGGGTCTTGGAAATAGAGAGACAGCTTGTGACTCTTTGAATGGTGGTTGTTGAAGCTTTCAGCAGCAATTTCCATAGCTATTTTCTCTTCTTTCCCAATTCGGGAACTGTCATCAATGATGGCACCAATATTTGTAACTTTGTTAGTCGTATTAGCAGCTTCATCTCCATGAGAGAGTGAGAGAAGAAAGGAGATTAGTATGAGAAAGAGGGGGCAAAACTTTTTCACTGTTTTACACGTAATGAAAGGGAAAGCCATTCTGAGAATTTGATAATTATGTTCACCCAAAAAGGAAATAAAACACAGAAACAAAAGTCTCTTTTAAATCTTAATTACAGCAACTATTATTTACGGACATGGTTGAATACTTTCAATTTACGCAAACGCGTATGATAGTCATAGATAGGAAACGACTAACGAAATCGAAGGCTGGCTATTTTTAACATTATTCAAAAAGTCGGAATACAATTTTTGTTTTTCAGTATCTTTAACTCAGATCCTTAGACTTGACTACTTCAATCGAACAAATTAAAACAAAAAACAAAAAACAAAAAAATTGATTGTTTGCCTGGAAAGTTGGCTTCTGAATATTCTGATTGCCAAATCCAAATAACTATTACGACATACAAGGCATCATGGAAGATGATATTTTGACTTGTGATGCTAAGAAAGTACATTACAAAACAAATTGTTTAATTGCGTCTAAGCGATGTCAACGTCTAGTGAGGATACAAAAATTCATGCAAGTTGCAGCCCCAATGTTATGCTATGCAGTATGCAATACACAATCATTTTTCTAATAATAAATAGTCATATAATATATAATATGAATGGGTTAGAGCATTCACACCAACTTATCTAAATTTTTTGTTAAATATTAGCTTATAACTATTTTCTTTTTCTTTTTTTACCCCACTTTTTATATATAACTAATGATGCAAAAATCAACAGTTGAGCTCTTCGTCGTAGCTGATGGACGATTCTATGAATGGGGACTATTATGACATACGAGGCATCATGGAAGATGATATTTTGACTTGTGATGCTAAGAAAGTACATTACAAAACAAATTGTTTAATTGCTTCTAAGCAATGTCAACGTCTAGAGAGGATTCAAAAATTCATGCAAGTTGCAGCCCCAATGTTATGCTATGCAGTGTGCAATACGCAATCATTTTTCTAATAATAAATAGTAATATAATATATAATATGAATGGGTTAGAGCATTCACGCCAACTTATCCAAATTTTTTGTTAAATATTAGCTTATAACTATTTTCTTTTTCTTTTTTTACCCCACTTTTTATATATAACTGATGATGCAAAAAATCAACAGTTGAGCTCGTCATCGTAGCCGATGGATGATTCTATGAATGGGGACTATTATGACATACGAGGCATCATGGAAGATGATATTTTGACTTGTGATGCTAAGAAAGTACATTACAAAACAAATTGTTTAATTGCTTCTAAGTGATGTCAACGTCTAGAGAGGATTCAAAAATTCATGCAAGTTGCAGCCCCAATGTTATGCTATGCAGTATGCAATACACAATCATTTTTCTAATAATAAATAGTCATATAATATATAATATGAATGGGTTAGAGCATTCACACCAACTTATCTAAATTTTTTGTTAAATATTAGCTTATAACTATTTTCTTTTTCTTTTTTTACCCCACTTTTTATATATAACTGATGATGCAAAAAATCAACAGTTGAGCTCCTCGTCGTAGCGGATGGACGATTCCATGAATGGGGACTATTATCACATACGAGGCATCATGGAAGATGATATTTTGACTTGTGATGCTAAGAGAGTACATTACAAAACAAATTGTTTAATTGCTTCTAAGCGATGTCAACGTCTAGAGAGGATTCGAAAATTCATGCAAGTTGCAGCCCCAATGTTATGCTATGCAGTATGCAATACGCAATCATTTTTCTAATAATAAATAGTCATATAATATATAATATGAATGGGTTAGAGCATTCACACCAACTTATCTAAATTTTTTGTTAAATATTAGCTTATAACTATTTTCTTTTTCTTTTTTTACCCCACTTTTTATATATAACTGATGATGCAAAAAATCAACAGTTGAGCTCCTCGTCGTAGCGGATGGACGATTCTATGAATGGGGACTATTATCACATACGAGGCATCATGGAAGATGATATTTTGACCTGTGATGCTAAGAAAGTACATTACAAAACAAATTGTTTAATTGCTTCTAAGCGATGTCAACGTCTAGAGAGGATTCGAAAATTCATGCAAGTTGCAGCCCCAATGTTATGCTATGCAGTATGAAATACACAATCATTTTTCCAATAATAAATAGTCATATAATATATAATATGAATGGGTTAGAGCATTCACACCAACTTATCTAAATTTTTTGTTAAATTTTAGCTTATAAGTATTTTCTTTTTCTTATTTTACCCTAAACTGATGATGCAAAAAATCAACAGTTGAGCTCCTCATCGTAGCGGATGGACAATTCTATGAATGGGGACTATTACGACATACGAGGTATCATGGAAGATGATATTTTGACTTGTGACGCTAAGAAAGTACATTACAAAATAAATTGTTTAATTGCTTCTAAGTGATGTCAACGTCTAGAGAGGATACGAAAATTCAAGCAAGTTGCAGCCACAATGTTATGCTATGCAGTATGCAATACGCAATCATTTTTCTAATAATAAATAGTCATATAATATATAATATGAATGGGTTAGAGCATTCACACCAACTTATCTAAATTTTTTGGTGAATATTAGCTTATAACTATTTTCTTTTTCTTTTTTTACCCCACTTTTTATATATAACTGATGATGCAAAAAATCAACAGTTGAGCTCCTCGTTGTAGTGGATGGACGATTCTATGAATGGGGTTGTCTCTGTAGGTGAGAATCCTGCAAAATGAACTGAAGGAAAGCCAGTGTGGTGTTAGCCAAACCGCCTTCGATGCTTAAGTCAGTAAGGAAGAAAGATTCTAGAGAGAAAATGAGTTGAGAGTGATTTCATAGAGTATTATTGCTAATTGAAATTATCCTTTTGTAGGAATTAAGCAAGGACTTATCTAACAATCCACATCAACTTCCAGCCAAAGTTATTCTTATCATTCTTGCCTCATGAATAAATCTTCATCATTTTTAGTCCATCTTCATCTTTTTTCAATTTTTGATCATAAAAAATCTCCATTTTTAAAGGAAAAATCTCCACTTTTCAAAGGAAAAATTTCCACGAACAAATCTTCAAAAAGGAAAAATCTCCACTTTTCAAAGGAAAAATCTCCATGAATAAATCTTCAAAAGGAAAAATCTCCATGAACAAATCTTCAAAAGGAAAAATCTCCACTTTTTAAAGGAAAAATCTCTATGACCAAATCTTCAAAAGGAAAAATCTCCACTTCTCAAAGGAAAAATCTCCACAAACAAATCTTCAAAAGGAAAAATCTCCATTTTCAAAGGAAAAATCTCCACTTTTCAAAGGAAAAATCTCCATGAACATATCTTCAAAAAGGAAAAATCTCCACTTTTCAAAGGAAAACTCTCCACAAACAAATCTTCAAAAGGAAAAATCTCCATTTTCAAAGGAAAAATCTCTATAAACAAATCTTCAAAAGGAAAAATTTCCACGAGGAAAAATCTCCACTTTACAAAGGAAAAATCTCCAATGAACAAATCTTTATTAAAAATTTCCAAATTCAAACCATTGGACCTCTGGGAAGCACGTCCAAAATTCAATCCATTGGACTTCTGGGAAGCATGTCCAAATACAAATCCATCGGACCTCTAGGAAGCACGTCCAAACTTCAATCCATGCATGTCCAAATATTCAATCCATCGGAACTCTGGGAAGCACGTCCAAAATTCAATCCATCGGACCTCTGGGAAGCACGTCCAAACTTCAATTCCATCGGACCTCTGGGAAGCACGTCCAAACTTCAAATTCATCGGACCTCTGGGAAGCATGTTCAAAACTTCAATTCCATCGGACATTTGGGAAGCACGTCCAAAATTCAAATCCATCGGACCTCTGGGTAGAGCACGTCCAAAATTCAATCCATCGAACCTCTAGGAAGCACGCCCAAAATTCAATTTCAATGGACCTCTAGGAAGCAAGTCCAAATTCAAATCCATCGGACCTCTGGGAAGCATGTCCAAACTTCAAACCATCGGACCTTTGGGAAGCATGTCTAAATTTCAAATCCATGGACCTCTGGGAAGCATGTCCAAAATTCAAGATCACGACTAAAATCCTTAGTTTGTCGTGACCACTGGTAAGCATGTCTTGTACTCATTTTTTTGGCAAAAAAAAAAAAAAAAAAGACATAAACAAAAATGAAAAAGGGGCTGCATGTGTGAACTACGTTTGGACTTGATCCTCTCACCAAGAGGTACGTAGGCAATCTCCTTTGAGATTCAGTCCACATTTTGATTCACTACATGACGGTTTGCATTCTTATCTGGATGCATCATAAACTCACCGCAGTTAAATACTGATTGCAAAGTTAGGTGTCTTTTTCATACATTGACATTCACTCTTCAAGCTTTGTTAATGAGGGGCATTCTGTTGACACCTCATTTTGCAACTCGCATTTAACCTCACTTAGAGGGAAAAAAGGGTAATTTCAACTTGGAAAAATGCATCTTGATTCTGGTCATTAGATCCCTAATCTCATTTCACCAAAATGATCTTGATGTTGTAACGATCAAATCAACTGGTTATAAGCCCTAATCGGACCATCAAATTGAAAGTTGTCATCAAATCAAGTTTTAATGGACGGAATGCACTATTACAAATTGAGTCTGACTTTATGTGATTATGAGCAATTGATTCCAATTGGTTATAATTATAATCAATTTGATATTAATGATGTGTCATAATTTGATTGGTTAGGGCTACATTATATGGTAAGGTTGCATACATCTAATTAATTAAATAGTTAAACATTAATTATTCAATGAGTAATTTGTGCAATTATCTTTTAATTAGGGTAAATTTGGAACTAATTAGGTCTGAAATGGGAGTGATGGGAGCCTATTAATGTTAATTGGAAACTAATTTGGGACCTATTAATGTTAATTATGCTGAAATCGTTTTCTAACAAATGACTTCTGCTCACTATTTCATTGATATCTCTCAGAATATTTTGAATCTGTGAATGAAGTTAATTTTTCCAGAAACTAGACATCCGGGGCTTCAATTTGAGCATAAGAACGAGACAATTCCGATCAGAATTGAGTCAGATATGATTTTTCGAAGTTGGCTCTATAGGCTGTTACAGCAGCTACGAGATAACCAAACTTTGGCTTGCTCCTCACTCCCACCATTCTCTACATTTAATGCTCCAGATTTTCCCCAAGGCTAAAATGAGGTCTAGGTTCATGATTCTTTGTCAACCCTCATTAATGGCCTTTTATTCATATTTTCTCCACCACTACTATATAAACCCCCCCTCTCCTTCATTCCAAGACACAAAAACCCCCTCTCTTCTCCTCTCTTGAGTTCTAAGAAGTTGAGTAGTCTTGTCATATCTTGGTCTTCTTGAGACTCAAGGTATTAAGTGAGACTCACTCTTCCTCTCCTAACTCTTCTTTTCCTCTACCCTTAGGACCTCTCTCAAGAGTCTCCTCATTCGCCATATGGATCTTGCATGAAGGTATAATCCCTTCCCCTAACTTGTTTTTTTTATGTTTCCATGATGAGAATTTAAGATTAAAGCATGATAGTAATTATTTAAATTCCTTTAAATATGTTTGAACGTTCTTAATTGTTCTTATATGTTATTCACATGTTTTTGGTTGTTTATCACATGTTCATGCATAATACTAGTTTCAATCTTAAATCCACATTAAAAATATGAAAAACATGTTTGTTTAATAATTCTTTCTAATCCTTGAATCTAGGATATCACCATCCACACACATTCACTAGAATTTATTTTTCAAATCTAAATGCAATGCTCAATAAATTGAATTAAGGTTTATCATATGCACATACATTAAATTTATCATGTAAATTGATTGACATATTGGATAATATGATATGAATGTTGGCCAACATAGTTTAGAAGACCGGTTTTACCAGGCAAGGTGGGTGCCTAACACATTCTCACCTTGTAACATAGCCTCCAAACTTAGATCAAGGGTTAATAGATCAAGTGCTTATCCATGTAATTTTCAATTTTTAGATTGTAACTAGGAAATAAAGCTATGTACTTTATCTTAGATTGTATCTAGGACCAAAGCCATGTAATTTTTCTATGATCAATGTAAATTCAATTGAAAATTAGTAAAATGAGAAATTTTTCAATTTTGGTTTTCTTATTTTTCTAATAATTAAATAAGTGGCGACTCCATTGTAAAACTCTTAATCTAAAGGGAAAAAATATAACTAGTCGAACCTCCATTTTGAGAGGCAATAACACCCATTCACGTGGGTTTGGCCAAACACATAATAAAATGGGCTGGGGGCGCGGTCTCTCACAGTAAACCTTCATCGTGGAGTTATTAAATGTTACCTGAACCTATAATCAGACGACGACTCCTTCCATGTCTCTAGTTTAGAGGCATTTGCATACTCTCGGGCTTGTTGCTGATGATGAACTCAAATTGTAGTGAGGGAGAAGAAGCAAAATACATACCCCACCTACAGGACAGGGGAGTTGAAAGGTAGAAAAAGGGAGTGTGGCCTACAACGCTTATAGTGTTCACTCCACTGAAAATAGTGAGTTAGACTTCAGTTATTGCTGGATTATAGATAAATGGATCTTTGCTTAGTAGGGTTACCATGCACACATGTGCATCCATTTCTAGGTAACCCTTTTTTTAAAATTTTTTTTTTTAAAATTTTATTTTTATGGTAATAGGACTTGCAAACTTGTGATAAATTAAGGGTCTGTTTAAATACTGCTTATTGCTGAAAACTGAAAACACTGTAACAAAATAATTTTTAACTGTGTGAATAGTATCGTAAGACCCTATTTTAAAGAAAAAGTTTCTAAATTCCATACTTGTGAGTCCCAAAAATTGTGCACGGGACCCATAGAAAAATAATGCTTTTGCTTGGAAATGCGCAAAATGCGCTTACCAAATGGAGGCTAAGTCCCCACTTCAAAAACACACACCTTATAAAAAAGAAAAAGAACTCAACATTGCTAATATGGAGTTCCAGTCAAAACTCGACATAAGTAATATCAAATTTTAAAAGAATGGTATTTTATTAGATAGATTGAAAAAATGGCTAATTGGCTACATCGATTAAAAATTAAGATTATTATGCCATTTTTTCCAATAAACTGTAAAGAATTAAAGATGTGATTTTTTGTACATTATTTTTACACCTGTGACCTGTCTACAGAGAACAAGGAAACCAATGTTTTCCAACTGCTGTTCTGTTCTTTGTCAGAAACAAAATCTATGAAACCCTGTGGCTCCCATTACAATCAAGAAACCTGATACACTTCCTTTTGCCAGTTGAGGTCACAATGACCAACGAAACGAACAAAACCCAACTACCAAATGATCACAAAGAAAAAGATTGAGGAACCAAAATTAGATTTTTTTTGTTAGCATGTTTTAATGTCGTGGGCTAGGATAGTAATTGTTTGAAGTATTTAATAAAACATGTATTAATTGGAGTGTATTTGAGTGAGCATCTGTTCGATAGTGAATAGGGATCACCGCATATTGTTAATTTTGAACAATTTTTAGTGCAACTTACTATTAACGTTACGAATTTAATGTTGTGTAATTTATTTGGTTAAGGGCAGTCTTTAGTAGGATAGGCTTGCATTTTAAAGGTCCCCTAGTCTTCTGCTGGCGCATGGCTGTTACTGTCACTCCAAGGCTTATGAAGTATGGGTGCGTTTTGGGATTTAAGTGCGGGTACGGGACTCGACAATTTTTGAAAAAGTAGGGTGCAAGTGCGGCAGGGTGCGGCGATTAAAAAATTATTATAAATATTTTTATTTATATTTTTAATATATTGCTAAGCATGCTTTTTCACATTATATAAACATATACCAAATTTAAGAACAATAGTAGATAATAACTAGAATACAACTCCATTATATAAACATTCCATGATGTTCGAAAATTAAAATACAATTCACAAGTTTGAAACTAGAACAAAATAAAAGATAATCAACAAGACAATCAAACACCAACTTCATCATCATCAAGAATAATAGCTTTACTTCGAACTTCACTTTCACTAGTAGTAACACTAGTGCTAACATTCCCAATAACCATGGCCTCCAACTCTGGCTCATCAAGTGTAAGGGTTGCATTCTCAAGAATTCTAGCTCATCCATGGATGTCACTCTCATTCCAAGAGTCTTCTGCAATATCCCACATCTTTGTATCTTTATTTATGTACTCTTCATTGCGCCTTGACAAGAGTCGAAGATTAGAATGCACATATACCAAATCCTTAGCGCGTGTAGGAGCCATTTTGTTTCTTTTTAAGGAATGAATAAATTTGTATGTGCTCCAATTCCTCTCAGCACATGAGGATGAACAAGGTTGTCCAAGAAGTTTAAAGGCAAGGGTTTGAATAGTTGGAAATGCAGAGCCATGGTATTGCCACCAAACTAAAGGTTGTAAGACCCACCTATCTATCAAAGCAGCTGGTGAAGGAAACCTCCCTCCTGAAAATGTAGCAAACTCAAACTTCACCACATTTAATTTATTCACATCTTCAAAGTATCGACTCAAACACTTGCTCCTTTCCATTGAAATTTCATGATCTCGATGTGGAGGGATGCGTTTTGAATTCTTTGAAAGCCATTCAGTGGAGTAATACCTAGAGTTAAAGATTAAAAAACAAATATAAATGAAACATGTGTTTTACTAGAAGGGGGAACTAAAGAAAATAGAAAATAAATGTACTTACTTAGGATTTAAGCAATGAGCCAAGCAATGTAGTGAAGTACAATTTTTAGTCCAACAATCAATGAGTATATCATACACCACACTCCAAAATGAGCTATACTCATCATCTTCCAAGCCTTCGTGTCGATATATTGCTGCTTTCACCTTCTTTATCATTGAATCCCACATCTCATACACAAGATGAAGACAAGACTTATCTGTGTCAGCTACTCGTATCATATTATAAATAGGTGCTGTGAATTCAAGGATATAATCAACCCTATCCCACCAAAGATTACTTAGAATCATCTCTTTCACCTTTTGAGCTTTTCTAACATCATTCTCCCTATAAGAAGCCCATTGCTCATTAATAGCCATGGCTTGAAGGCATTTTTTTTTTTATCAGCTTTAACCTTTTTAGCATTATAACAATCGAAGCAAATCTAGTATCAGCAACTTGGAGCAGTTTTAAAGGACAAAATTCATTAAACATTGCCAACCTCATTGAAGGGTTCATGATAAAAACACGAATGAATGATGCATCATCAGCAATACGTGTAATCCAACTACATTCCTCATATGTAACTTCATTCTTTTCAGTATTTTTTGCTGCACAAATATTCTTCAAAGCTAGATTAAGAGTGTGGACAACACAGGGTGTCCAAAATATTTTAGGATACTCACCCTCAATAAAAGCTCCAGCAGACTTCATCACATTAGCGTTATCAGTGATGACTTGGACAACTTTGTTATGTCCAATCTCTTTTATAGCATCCCCTAGCACCCTAGCAATATAATGTTTGTCTTTAAACTCACCTGACCCATCAATTGCCTTTATAAACACTGGACCCCCATCTGATACAACCATAATATTAATAAGAGGCCTCCTTTGTGGATCTGACCATCCATCAGAAACTATACTTACACCATTTTCAAGCCAAAAGTCCTTAATTGGTTTCAAAAGACTATCAACATGAGCTTTTTCTCTTTGCAAAAGTATTGTTCTCAAGGCATTGTATCCAGGAGGAACATAACCTGGAATGCTATGAATAGCAGCATATGAATAGGAACTACGATAATATGGGTGGGTTCCTTGCAAAGTTAAACGGAAGCCCACCAGTGTAAAACATCCTACCAATTCTACTATCCAATTCATGTCTAGCATTATTCTGGAATAATTTCTCTAGCGTAGGATTCACAACCTTCCTCCTCTTATTACCATCAAAGGGATTTGTACTATCACTATCATCCTGTGTCCGAAATGAGGGACTATTCCTAATAGGCCCACAGTCTGGGGGAGGTGGGGGTAAGGGAATTTGTCTTCTCTGTTCTCTTTCTAACTTATCATTCTCAACTTAATCATGCATTTGTTGCATTTCCAACCTATGGCTCGGTGTCACATTAGGGCATACTCTAACACCTTTATTAACAATTTGTAATAAATGAGCCTTAACCCTAGAATAGGATCTCAAATAAATTTTACCACAATAGTTGCACTTAAATTGTGTGTTTCCACCTGATTTAATAGTAGAACTAGGTGGTTTTTCTATTTTAGTCACATATTGCTAAAGAGGAGCTTCATCATTTGGCACTTCTTCATTAGATAAAGGTGAACTTTTTGTGCTAGTAGCTTCATCCATTGCAAATTCAACAGATTCAATTTAACCTACAAATAATTTCCAAATATATAATAACTATTAACTAAATAAAAAATCAAACCCCAGTGTCACAACTCATAAGACTCACAACATTACACAATTACACAGACAGACAGCTTATATAAAAAAAAAAAAAAAATCAGCTCACCACATATTCACAACACAATCACAAATCACAATGAGTAATAATAACTATTAACTAAATAAAAAAAATCAGGAGAGACGGTAGACAACTTACACAATACACAGACAGCTTATATAAATAAAAAATAAAAAAATCAGATCAATATTAAGTTCACAACACAATCACAAAGAGTAATAATAACTAAATAAAAAATCAACTATTAACTAAGAGTGTGAGTGTGAGAGCATTGATACCTGAGGGGAGCAGGGGAGACAGAGGGTGAGAGTGAGATGGAAAGTAGGGGAGATGCTGAGACGGAGAGTGAGAACGAGTTGAGAGTGGGAGAGAGCCTAGCAGGGGAGATGGCAGAGAGGCGCAAATATGAAGAGGGAGACGGCTGAGTGCAGGGTTGAAGGAGTGAAGGCTCTAAAGACTGAAGAGAAATGAGTGTATACGGTAATAGGGTTTTGATTTTTTTCCAAACGGTGCGCTTGCACCCTACATTTTTTTTTTTTTTTTTGGCTAAGCTAAACGGTGCGTTTCGCACCTTCTTTTTTTTTTTTTTTTTTTTTGAATTTCGGCTGCATCGGCCGATTTGCTCCGGTATCGGCAGTTGCGCCCGATATGGACCGATTCGGGCCGAATCGGCGCGGCGCGAATTGGCCCGATTTTGCGCGCATCGGCCCGAATCGGCCCGATTTTGCACACGTCGGCCCGAATCGGCGCGTATCTCGCCAAAGATAATATTTTTTTAAGGGCGGACGCGGCACGGTCTCGCAGGCAGCGGTGTCGCCTGCGAGTCCTCGCGTCCCACCGTGTCGGACACGGGTGCGGCGGCCCAAATGCCGCACCTGTGCTTCCTAGCTCCAAAGCTAGTCCCATTGCCTATATTAGGTTATGAGCAAGTCCAACAGACAACCCCCGACTGGTATGGTTCCAAGCTTCATGTCAGGATGACCCATTGGGACCCGAGCTTAGGAGAATTGTCGTATTTGGAGGAACAAGATTGGAAGCTCTCAATGTCACCTTTGGACACTTCGAGCTTATCTTTCAGGGTGGTCCCATCAGCACGTCTGAGCTTGTTTGTTCTTTTTCATTTATTTCATGAGTTATATAAAAAAAAAAAAAATCCAAAATTAATAATATAATGTGATAAAAAAAATTATAAATGAAAAATTCTAAAATTATACATAGTCTGATTTGCCTTGTATGTTCAAGTTCAAAGATTTTCCCCTCCGTAATCGGGAAAGTCTAGTTTCAATGCCTTTCAAAAGTCGCCTCCATTACCTGCTGGAAGCTCTATTGTCTTATTGGATTCTACACTCCCTGTTCTGTTTTAGTTATAGCTTTAAGGCTTTCAAAGAGCTAGTAAAACTGTTGCGATAGCCCTTGCAAGGCCTTTTATTGATAATCTTGTTGTTACTTCATGCAAACCATGGATTAAATTAACAAGAAAATTGAGTACCTTTAACCATTCCAAGTCGATTGATAGGAGATGATTGGGACTAATTTGTTCGTTTGGTTGGGTGAACAGCGCAGTGACTAAGAGATTGAGTTGCTAAGTTTCTTAGCTATCTGAGCTAGCAATTAGTTGAAATTGGTTTTTGAGCTGGCATTTAGTTAGTTATGATGTTAGTTAGTGACAGTTAAAATTAGTTAGTTCCTAGCAACTTGTAACATAATGTATAACTGTAATTGATGGTTGATTAGCTGCTATAAAGGGCTATGGTTACTTGTAATTCACCATCTTAGGAAATAATAAGCAAAAGTACATTCTTCTCTCTCTAAGTTCTTCCTCTTCTCTCTGTTTTCTAATTCTTTAGGAGGCCTAGTTCCCTCGAAAAACTACTCACAATCTTCTTAATTCCATGAGAACCGGTGGGTTCTTATCATCAATGTTCTGATGTCAAATGTAATGAACAATTTGCAAAGTTGGACTCTTAGGGAAATTAGTTAAACTTGACCAATTCAAAGTAGTCACCCTCCAAGAAAAGAGAATGGGTGAAAGAAATTGATTGAAAGGAAAGAGGACAAATTTCTTATTGATGTTCAACACTATTTGACATTTGACAAGTATTTATACAGGATGGTTCACTTTAAGTTCTCTAGTTTGTTGACTCTAACTCATGTAACTAATTGAGTGAGATTATTAGGACACATGTGAATTATGTTAGGAAGATATGTCATTATAGAATTGGCTAATCTTTTGACAAAACGCACTTTACTTATAATTGGGTAGATTTAGAATGTGTTTAATATTTCAAGGAACAAGGTTTCAAGTTCAAGTTTTAAAGCTATGCAAATCTGTCTAAGAATCAAGTGAAGAAGTGTTGTATTTTAAAAATCGACAACTAGCTCAACAGCTAGTAACTATCGAGGTTTAAAAGGCTTTTTAAGCCTGATTCTCGACAACTTCTCAATACATAGGGTATTTGTCGAGGTTTATGAAAATCATTTTTCAGATCTGATTTCACTCTAATCCGTGAATAGATGTTTGAGCTTTCTTTTCTCATAACCCTAAATATATATAGGATTGTTTTAAGGGCTGTCACAGCTGATGCACCTCAATGAAAAAGTTTTTCACAAGCATTTTGTGAACCGGAGACATATGCCCTAATTCATCTTTCTATTCAAGAAGCTACTGTGTTTGTACACTGTAGAGTTTTGTAACCTAGGAGCTTCGTGATTTTCATCGTGTTGATGAACTGAAGAACTTGGCAGCCAACATCTTTCTCAAGTTAGTGAGTAAGCCGCATACTGGGATTCGTGCATCAAATTGGTTAGTCACATACTGGGAGTCGTACATTGAAAATGAGAGATTGTCACTATAGAACAAGTCCAATTGGGTATTGGGGTAAGGGTTCAACTGTAGGTTGGTATAAGGTACTGGGATTCCTTTACTTGTAACCGCTTGTTGTGATAATAGTAGATTCTCGAGAGTGGTGACCTTAAAATCACCCGGTGAGATTTTTGCCGTGTAGGTTTTCTCCATTCGTAAATAAATCACTGTGTCAATTTATTTACCGCTAACTTAGTTGATGATTTGTTTGTGCTACCATGCTTACTGCATGCTACTTGAATTAATTAATTAATTTAGCTAATTAATTGGTTAATTCATCACAAGGGGTCATTACATTCTTGGCCTATCAAGTGATATCAGAGCAGGCACACTCTGATTAGGTTTTAATCTTGCTGTGTGATCCATTGACCCATGTTTGTCATGGATTGAGGACAATCACTTATTATATCTCCTTTATTTGATGGCACTAACTGTGCATATTGGAAAGTATGCATGAGAACTTTCTTGCAATCATTGGATGAAAATGTGTGGCAAGCTGTGGAGATAGGCTGGACCAAGCCGAAGGAAGCGCCGGCCGATTGGGATGATGCTAAGATTAAGGCGGCAAATTTCAATAGCATGGTATTGAATGCATTATTCAGTGCAGTCACGAATAAGGAGCTCAAGAAGATATCCTTTACTAAAACTGCAAAAGAAGCATAGACTATCCTCCAGACAACCTATGAAGGAACCAAGGCTGTGAAGGATTCAAAGTTTCAGAGGTTTACCATGAGCTTTGAAGAGATTAAGCTAGGAGGATGAGTCATTTGATGAGTTTTATGCTAAGCTCAATGACATAGTGAACTTAGTCTTTAATCTTGGGGAAACTATTTTCAAACCTAAGGTTGTTAGAAAGGTGCTTAGATTCCCGAGAGATTTCATGCCAAGATCATAGTGATTGAGGAATCAAAGGATATTGATAAAATTCCTTTGATAGAGCTGGTTGGCAATCTGTAAACCTATGAGTTGGGTTTGACAAGGATAGGAAAATCCCGTAAGGGAAAGAGCATGGCATTGAAGGCTAAAAGCAGTGACACTGATGAGTCTTCAGACGATGAAATTCTAAGATGAAATCCTATATCATCCAAAAATTCAAAAAGTTTATGAAAAATGCCAATGCTAAAGGATTTGACAAAGATCGCAAGCAGTCCAATTCATCTTAGTTCAAGAACCAGGACAAAGGAAAGAAGAATACTAGGGATGGCGGTCAGTAGACTGTTCCCTCAGGACCAAAATGCTTTGG
Source organism: Castanopsis chinensis (assembly GCA_032878915.1). Taxonomy (NCBI): domain Eukaryota; kingdom Viridiplantae; phylum Streptophyta; class Magnoliopsida; order Fagales; family Fagaceae; genus Castanopsis; species Castanopsis chinensis. The sequence continues at coordinate 10,950,586 of JAVQMG010000130.1, forward strand.
GTGTCAAGGTTTCAGTCACATGAAACAAGAGTATCCTACATATCTCAAGACCATTGGGAATAGCAAGGCACTTGCTGCTACCTTGACCGTCACCGAGCCTGAAGATGATTATGACAATGAGGATAATGGAATCCTAAATGCCTTCACTGCCACTGTAAATCCTATTAAGGAGATTGTTGAAGATATGGACAAAGAAGAGGAATAGGTGGAGTCTAAATATGAGAAGATGGATGAGCAAGATGATATTCATACAGCCTACGTAAAATTATACAAGATATCCACACAGCCTACGCAAAATTATACAAGATCTTAGAAAAACATTATAGGTTGGCCACCAAGAAGCTCAGTGAAGTGGAGCTTGAACGAGAAGAAATCTCCACGAAGTTTGATGAAGCCAATCAGCCACTTGGAGCACTAAGATTTGAGAATAACTTCTTGGCTGAGAAGATCAAGAAGCTTGAGGCAGAATTGTTCCAAGTTAGGGCTTAGCTAGAGAGGACTTTAAGTGCAAAGCTTGACTAGATGTTTAGTCTTCAGAAATTTGCCTCCGATCGAATTGGTTTAGGGTATGATTTCTCTTCTCCTAGTATTGCTTCTACTAGTAATACTATTTTTGTTTCTCCTACTAATAATGTTGAATCTAAAAACAATGATGTGAAAAATGTGTTAGTTAGTGAGAACATAGACAAGGGTAAATCTATTTTAGGAGCACCCCTTAAGCAGGATAAGAAAGAGACTAAAATCCTAGGGCTAAGAAGGGAAACACTCAAAAGCCTAAAAAGAAAAAGCAGTATCTCTGTCATCATTGTGGAGTAGCTGGACATACTCGACCTAATTGCTGTAAGTGGTTAACCACTCAACAAAGCAATAGTATGATTTCATCGGGAAAACAGAATTAGTTTCCATCCTCCTTTGCTCATCTTGGAGATCTTCTCAAAGCCTTCATGTTCCTTTCGAACTTGAACGATTTCAATTCTTCCCCCTCACCACCGGATCAAGGGTTTGCAAAACGGAAAGGTTCTTCCAAGGTGTGGAAAGAAAAAGACTCCAAGTGATTTAGTCACTTTTTCTCTCTCTCCCTCTTTTGTTTTTGTTTTTGCATTACTTGTGTGTTTTGCTTTCATGTTTTGGGTCAGCCTAGTTTTATGCTTTGTTTTGTTTAACATGTTTTTGATTGTTTAATTTTTAGTTTTGCTTTATTTTGTTTTTCATAAAAAATAAAAAAATTTGAGAAATTAGAAAAATAAAAAAACAGTGTGTATTTGTGTACATTGGTATTTGTATACTTTGGATGGCTATTGAAGCAAAGTTTTCTAAACTTTATATCTTTTGTAGCTTAGATGAGCATCTCTATGCATAAACCAAGTGAGCTTTGTGACTTATGTTTGTGATGAGTAAGATTAAGTACTTTTTTGTGCTTAACACTCGCATCACTCTTTTTGATAGGAAGGACTAGAAAATCCTAAAAGATGGGCATAAATAACCATCTCACCACTATTGCCCACCAATCATGAAATGGCATTTGTATGTTTCGACATAGCAAAAGTGTAATGTCAAAAAACTTAACATCATTGGGTATTTCTTTTCTCTCTCTTATATGCGCAGGCATTGTTTGCTTAAAAGAAAAATATGCAATATATATATATATATATATATATATATATAAAAGCAAAAATAATCAAAATGTTTTATATATGATTGCAAGCGTGACTTCTAGGAGATGTGGGAGTTATAGGATATACCTCGAAGGTGATAGTCCCCATCAAACAGTTATGATTGTGTGTAAGTTAAAGTGATTTTCTCATATCTCAAATCGTCATAACATGTAGACACTTATGCAATCTTGCAATTTTTCTCACACAACACACAATATTCTTTGCTTCTCTTGATACATGTGCAGGTACAATGTGATTTGGCTATCACAAGGAATACATGTGTTAATATATGTTCACTAAACTGTCTTAACTTGTTTATAAAATATAAAATTGGTTAGACTTGTTTAGCGTGTGTGTGTGTGTTTTGGATTTAAATGCTTGACATTTTTCTTAATGAGAGATGTTTTTGAGAGCTTAAAATGTTGTTGGATCTTTGGTTGAGTAGCATGTTTGATTGCATTCATATATGTGTTTTTCTCTTCTTTGAAAAACTATTTTTAAGCAATCACGACAACTTCTCGATACCTCTCGACAGCTAGGCTATCTATCGAGCCTTTTGAGCTTCCTTTCTTGATAGCTGTTATCGCAATCTCGATCCATTGAGATTCTTGAGATTCAATCTCAGTAGCTGTTCAACAGTTACTCGATCCATCGAGGAAGTTTTTGGATGCTCAATAGATGCTTGATAGCTTCTTAATCCATCTAGTTTATTTGCTGTGGACACCTCTCAATAGCTCCCCAATAGCTATTTCTTGCGTTTTAGTTCTCGAAAGATCTCTACACCTCTCAATCCATCGAGAAACTGGGATTTCTATATATAGGGCTGACACGACATTTCTTTCATTTCTCCTCAATCTCTCTTGATCCTTTCTGACTTCTCACCTTCCAAAACACCTCTCTCTCACTCCAAATCACTTCCCCACTCAATCTTAGGTCTCAAGGTTGATTTCTTCCTCTGGTATGATTTTATTTCTCTCATTTTATCATGCATTTCATCTTTTGTGACCTAACTTTTGGGGTTTGTTGAAAAATTTGTCATTTTTCAAGATTAATGAGGTTTTTGCAAAATTTTTGGGATGAGTTTTTGTTTAAATGATTTTAAATCAACATGCATTGAATTACATTTGCATTTTAACTATATTTTCATGCATTATAGATGTGTGCTATATATGTTAAATTGTTGTATTCTGTTAGGTTTGGATTGGGTTGAGCCCATGATGCTTTTAATATTGCATGTTACATGCTCATGAATTTTCATGCATACATACCTTCATTTCTTTATATTCTTATATTGATTTGGTTGGTGCTTTTTTGTGTGTGTGTCTCTCTCCCTCTCTCTTTCTTGCATTAGTCTGCACTATGGTACCTAAAAACAAATCTATTCCGTCTTGAAACCCTCTTCGTTTCGGGGCATCTTCCTCTAATTCTACCCCATCCCATGTCAGGTTCCGTGATGATAAAGCTTGTAAGGACTTTTCGAAGAACTTCTCACGATGAGGCAATCATTTGGAATGCCAAGTCATTTTATCAGATTTTTCTGATACTGACCTTCCCACTATTATCTACAGTTGGGGTTAAGAGTCACTGTGTGACATCCCAATCACTTGTCCCTCTGTGATCATACAGGAGTTTTACTTTAATATGCATGGATTTGATTACTCTATACCTCATTTTGTCACTTGAGTTCGAGGTACGCGTATTGTAGTTACTCCAGATATTGTATTCGAGGTACTACACGTTCCTAGGGTAGCGCATCCTGACTACCCTAGCTATGATCATTTGAGGACTGTGTCCAACGACGAATTCTCGTCTCTATTCTATGAGACACCTTCATCTTGGGGTGACCGTCAAAGCATCCCTTGCTTGGGCTTTACAAAAGGTTCAAGATTCCTTAACATGGTGATGACATTTGTTCTCCATCCATTGTCTTGCTATAACTTTATCACAGAGTCTTGTTCTCAATTTTTGTTATCCTTCTTTGAGGGCCTTTCTATTGATTTTCCCTCTCATTTCATTCTTTCCCTCATAGATGTCTATAAGGATACGGCGACTCGTCATAAGCTTATTTTTTCTTCCATTATCATGAGGCTTCTTCGCCATTTTTCAGTCTCCTATCCCGAGTCTATACACTTTTCGTTTATGTGTTCCATAGGCGTTTCTACCGTCAAACAGAGCGAGGCTCAGCTTCAACCAAAGTAGCCACGGACAGAGACAACGACTCCTTCTACTCCTTCCACATCTGCACCTTCTTCATCGGCAGGTGGTGTGACCCTCGAGATGGTTATGGTGTAGCTGCAGCGCGTGGAAGCTCGCCTTGACACACTCAGGGATGAGCTGTGTCAGGTGAACACCTGTGTTGGCTATATTGCACGACGGCGGGCTTGTATTGGTGGCTTCGTAGAGTCTCCCTCTCCTTCCTCAGAGGCATCTGAGGACGAGGACGACGATGGTGACTCCGACGACGATGATGATGATGGGGATGAGGATGCTAGCTCACCCAGTGATGATGAGATGACTACTTGAGTTACTTACCCTTTCTCATTCGTAACAAAAAGGGGGAGTAGTTTTGGATATGTGAGTAGTCATATACATAGGGGGAGAGTTAGCATAGGAGATTTTAGTGATATGGGGAGTGTTTATAATTTTGAGGGATGTAGTGAGGTTATTATGTTTTTTTCTTTTCTTTCTTTTACATTTATCTCATGTATACCGGTCTTGTGACCATTTGACATACATTGTACTTATCCTTGGATATATATATATATATATATATATGTTGGTGTATGTTATTCACCTATCTTTACATGTGTTATTTCTTTTCTCTTTTTATGCACATGATTCTTATTTATTATATGCAATCTTTTATTTTTGTTTAACACTAAGATGCCGTGATGAGTTTTGTTTAAAGTATTTCAAAAATATAAGTTGTCAAAGTCTTCTTGCCATGAACTCTCTTCTTTCAAAATTTTTCAAGAGTTTGTATTAGGATAGATTTTATTGTATTCAACAAGTGAATATGAGTTGAGTAATTTATGACTTTTCTCATATGTTCATTTGTTTGTTGTGCTTTTGTCACGGATTTCTAAATGGGGAGATTGTTAGGACATATGTAAATCATGTTAGGAACATATCTCGTTATAGAATTGGCTAATCCTTTGACAAATCACACTTTACTTGTAATTGGGTAGATTTAGGATATGTTTAATACTTCAAGGAATAAGATTTCAAGTTCAAGAATTAAAACCATGCATATCTGTCCAAGAATCAAGTAAAGAAGTGCTGTATTTTATAGTTCGACAACTAGTATCTATTGAGGTTTAAAAAGCTTTTTAAGTCTGATGCTCGATAGCTTCTTGATAGATAGGGTATTTGTCAAGGTTTATGAAAATTAGTTTTTCAGATATGATTTCATTCCAATCCGTAAATAGATGTTTGGGCTTTCTCTTCTCACAACCCTAAACATATATAAGGATTGTTTTAAGGGCCGTCACAACTGATGTACCTTGATGGTGAACTAAAAATCTAATAAACTCCAACTCGTCCATAAGAGGTGTCCAGATCTAGAGGAACATCACCCATAAGAGGGTCGTCTAAGGAAGGACGACTGTCCTTGGGAACGAGGTAAGTTCGTCAAGAAGGCTCCTAGATGAGCCCTTTAACATTTGGGAAATTCCCAAGTGTAGATTTTTCTGTAAAGAGTTGGAGACGGAACCACGTGCTATTGTTCCAAGGCATGAGGGAGATCTAGGTTTTTTGCTACAACTTTTTATTAAATACTTAACTTCTACTGAACTTCTACTGACAGTTATACAAAAAGGTATAACTCCTATGGCAGTTGTAGAAGTTATTCTTAGACCCTCTAGCCTCCTAAAATATAGGGAAAGTTATAAATCCAACAACCGTTTCTAGGGCACACTATATAAATACCCATCCAGACCAGATAAAGGTAAGTTTTTACAATTCCTAAAAAATTGGAACTCTAGAATTTAAGAGAGAAACTAACTTTGGCATTGGAGGGTTATTGGTCGGTCCACGTCAGTCACCTTTGATCATTTGTTCTTTCTTTCAGGTCATTACAACAGTTGCTAGCCCTTTAGGGCTCGAAGTGTTCAATCTACTGATTTTCTTCGCATCATCAGTTGGCGCCGTCTGTGGGAACTTCGATTACTTATGTTTTCGCAATTTGACTTTCCCAGACAAAATGCTATATGGTTCAGACAAGATCAAGGGCTACTAGCCCAGACCACCAGGTGCTTCTAGTAATTCCCATCGTGATCGTCAATCAGCCCCTGTTATGCAACTGCCTTCCATTCAACATATACAGTCCATGGCTGCCGTTGTGGCTGAACTAACCTGTTAGAACTAAGAGTTGACTAGGGAGATTAGTCTAAGGAGGCAACACCATGAACGACATACAAAAGGGCAAGCCTAGAGTCAAGAAGGTAGAGGAGAAAATGCTAAGCCCGAGAACCATTCAAGGGGTACTGCTTCAAGAAGGTTGCCACACTTGGAGAGGTAGAGGGAGATGGACCGGATGTGAAAAGCTATGGATGAAATATGGGAGAACATGAGGAAGGCGAACCTCGTAGATGACTTAGTTCACCGAACGGACTCTCCTTTCATGGCTTCCATCAATAGTCATCCCCTACCCCCAAAGTTCAAGATGCCTTCATTGGATTCATATGATGGAACATGTGACCCATGTGATTATATCGTTACCTTCAAGACTACCATGCACCTTCAAGGGGTTCTAAACGAGATTATGTGTAGGGCATTCCCTACCACCCTTAAGGGGCCAGCGCAGGTGTGGTTTAGTAAGATACCCCAAAACATTGTGGGCTCATTCGAAGAGTTGAGTAACTTGTTCGTCAATAATTTTATCGGAGGACAGTGCCACAAGCACTTTTCTTGCAGTTTGTTAATTATTGAACAAGGGGAAAATGAGAGTCTACAGTCCTTCATTACCCGATTTAATAGAGAAGCCTTGACGGTAGATGAGATGGATGACAAATTGCTATTAGCCACCTTCCACAATGGAGTCAACTTTAATTTATTCATTCATAAGCCTTACGAGCAAGAGCCATAAACCATGGATGAACTCGTCCATTTAACCCAAAATTTCATGAATGCGGAGGATGAAATCATAGCCAAAAAGAGGAAGAGAGCAGAGCATATGGAAGCAGATAATCCGCGTCATCCTAAGCAGAGTCCTTGTCCAAAGAAGGCTTAGGCAGGAGAGAAAAAAGACAGAGATAGCAAGAAGGCGAGTTCTTCAGTAAGGAATCAGCGATACACTCCCTTGAATATGCCACTTGAGCAAGTGCTTATGCAAATCAAGGATGACACGTCCTTGAAATGACCAGAAAAAATGAAAGGAGATCCCAACAAGTGCAATAGGAACAAGTATTGCTGCTTCCATAGAGACCATGGGCATGACACGGACGAGTATTTTAATTTGAAGTAGCAGATGGAGAATCTCATTAGGCAAGAAAAGTTGAGGCATTTTCTTGGACGAGACCACAAGGACGAGAAGTTGAAGGTGAAGGTGGAGAAGTCGTCATGATCTCCATTTGGAGAAATAAGAGTTGTTATAGGAGGAACCTCAACAGGTCAGTCATCCAAGTCAAGGAAGACATACCTAAAGGTGGTGCAAAACGTCTAACTGTCTGGACGATCTCCAAGGACGAGGGGAGCTGACGAGTAAATCATTACGTTCACAGACGAGGATGCAGAAAGAGTTCACCACCCACATGATGACGCAATCGTTATTACCTTGCTCATTGCTGATTATACGACTAAAAGGGTGTTGGTAGACAATGACAGCTCAACATACATCTTGTATTACCCCGTCTTCCAACAAATGAGGTTGGGACTAAATCAACTTTGCCCAGTGAATTTGCCCTTGGTAGGGTTTGGAGGAATGAAGGTGCTATCTGTGGGCACCATTACATTGCCTATGGTAGTCGGAGCGTACCCGTAACAAATAACCAAAGAGGTAAACTTTCTTGTTGTTGATTGTTCATCATCATACAATGCTATCATTGGAAGACCAACTTTAAATGGTTGGAAGGCGGCAACCTCTACCTACCATCTGTTCGTCGAGTTCCCGACTAAGTATGAAGTAGGTCAAGTACAAGGAGATCAATTAGCCGCTAGAGAGTGCTATTTAGCCATGTTAGTTATGGATAGCACATACAGACAATGAGCATAGATGAGAGAAGAATTACTTCGGAGCCCACCGAAGTACTAGAAGATATTCCTTTGGACGAGAACAACCCCGAAAAGTTTACTAGAATTGGGGTGAATATGGAAAAGAAGACAAAGCAAACTTTGGTCCAGTTTTTGAAGAAAAGCATTGATGTCTTCGCATGGAGTCGTGAGGATATGCCAGGTATCGACCCAAGTGTCATTACCCATCGTCTAACGGGTATCCTTACTCCAAACCTGTATGTCAAAAGAAAAGAGTTTTTGCTCCTGAACGAGACAATTCTATCAAAGAAGAAGTCCAAAAGTTGACCATGGAAAAATTTATTCGGGAAGTCTATTACCCATATTGGTTAGCTAATGTGGTTATGGTCAAGAAGGCTAGTGGTAGGTGGACGATGTGCATGGACTTCACTAATTTGAACAAGGCTTGCCCCAAGGATAGTTATCTGTTGCCACACATTGACTAGCTGGTAGATTCAACAGTGGGTCATAAACTGCTGAGTTTCATGGACGCCTTTTCAGGCTACAACCAAATAAGGATGGATGAGGTAGATCAAGAGAAGACTTCCTTCATTACTCACTAAGGGTTATTTTGCTATAAGGTGATGCCTTTCGGTTTAAAAAATGTGGAGGCGACTTACCAAAGACTAGTTAACCATATGTTTCGTCCACAAATCGGATGGAATGTGAAGGTTTACATATATTACATGCTGGTAAAGAGTTTGGACGAGGAGAAGCATCTGGACGATCTTCAAGAAACCTTTGATACACTTAGCTAGTATAACATGAAGTTGAATCCAAGCAAGTGTGCTTTTGGAGTTTCGTCAAGGAAGTTCCTGGGGTTCATGGTTTCACATAGAAGAATTGAAGCAAATCTTGACAAAATCCAGGCGATACTAGATATGGAGCCATTGAAGAATATCAAAGAAGTTCAATCTCTCACCGGACGAGTTGCTGCCCTTAATAAGTTCGTCTCAAAAGCTATTGACAAGTGTTTACCATTCTTTAAGGTTCTCAAAAAGGCATTTGAGTGGACGGACGAGTGTCAAAAGGCCTTCCAGGACCTCAAGACTTATCTCACCATAGCACCTTTGTTGAGCCTGCCCGTACCTGGTGAAGAATTATACTTGTACTTGACAGTGTCCCCACATGCAGTGAGCTCAGCATTGATCAGAGAAGAAGGGCAAGTTTAGAAGCCGGTTTATTATACGAGCCGGGCGCTAAGAGGAGCGGAAGGACGATATCCAATGATGGAGAAGCTAGCCTTTGCTTTAGTCACAGCTTCTAGGATGCTGAGGCATTATTTTCAAGCTCATGTTATCAACCTCCTGACAAATCATCCTCTAAAAAAGGCAATGAACAAGTTGGAGGCCGCAGGCGACTAATCCAATAGGCTGTGGAGCTCAGTGAGTTTGATATCAGGTACCAACCAAGGAGCGTGATAAAAGCTCAGGCATTGGCAGATTTCATTGCGGAGTTCACTCCCGGTCAGGACGAACTAAACAAAGAGGTAAGGGCTCAAAGGTGGGTTATCAATGTAGATGGCTCGTCCTCGTTATACACACGAAGGATTAGAATCATACTAAAGTCCTCGGAGGGAGATAATTTGGAATACTCGGCCCATCTACAATACCAAAACACCAACAATGAAGTTGAATATGAAGCTCTCCTCAAAGGATTAGAGTTGGCAAAGTCTTTAGGGGTAGAGTCAGTAGTAGTTAAAGGAGACTTTCATTTGATTATTAATCAAGTGAATGGAACATATGAAGCTAAAGAAGATCGAATGAAGAAATATCTTAACAAAGTGAAGCGACTCGTCTAAAAGTTTAAAGAAGCCAGTTTTGTTCAACTTCTAAGGAAGGAAAACATGGAAGCAGATGCCTTGGTGAGCGCAGCTTTGGTGGGAGAAATTATGAACAAGTATGACAAAATCCAATACATACTAAGCATAGACCTTCTAGAAATACAACAGATAGGAGGGGGAGAAAATTGGATGAGTCCAATAATAGTCTATCTCAAGGATGGAAGGATTCCAGAAGATAAGGACGAGGCTAGGAAATTGAGGGTCAGGGCTGCCAAGTACATCCTCATAGATGATGTACTATACAAGCGATGCTTCTCTTAGCCCTACCTAAGGTGCTTAGCTCTGGATGAATCAAACTATGTATTGAGGCAAGACCATGAAGGAGCATGTGGGAATCACTTGGGAGCGAGATCACTAATCCATAAGGTCGTCCGTGCAGGCTACTATTGGCCAACTATTCAAGCAGACGCTAAAGCTTATGTCAAGGTGTGTGACATGTATCAACACTTTAGCAATGTCTTAGATAGCCCTCTGAGTACCTGACCTCAATGATGGCCCCATGACCCTTTGTACAGTGGGGACTGGATATCTTAGATCCTTTTCCACTAAGAACCAGACAGATGAAATTTTTGATAGTAGAGATTGATTACTTTACCAAGTGGGTGCAGGCTGAACCTCTAGCAAAGATTACTCAGTAAAATGTTAAAAACTTTGTTTGAAAAAACATTGTATGTAGGTTCGGGGTATATAGGGTACTAGTATCTGATAATGGACGACAGTTTGACAACACACCTTTCAAAGACTTGTGAATAATTTGGAATAAAAAACCACTATTCCTCACCCTCTCACCCACAAGCGAATGGACAGGCAGAAGTAGCAAATCGATCCTTGCTGAAAATCATTAAGACTCGGTTCGAGGGGGCAAAGGAGGTATGGCCAGATGAGCTGCCAGATGTTCTTTGGGCTTACAGGACGACTGTAAGGACCCTAATAGGAGACACCCCTTTTAAGCTAGCTTACGGAAGTGAAGCAGTCATACCTGCAAAAGTTCATATGGCTAACCATTGAGTGATGACGTACTAGGAGAAGGAAAATGAAGAACAACTTCGTCTTGACCTCAATCTCATTGACGAGGTAAGGATGGATGCAGAGCAAAGGATAGCAAGATACAAAAATCTTATGACTAAGAAACATGATGCCATGGTAAAACCCAAGCGTTCCAACATTGGGGACCTCATCCTCAAAAGGATATCCTTGGCAACCAAGAACCCGGCTCATGGAAAACTAGGACCCAATTGGGAAGGACCCTATAGGGTAATCAACTGCAAGAGGCAGGGGTTATACTACTTGGAAGCTCTGGATAGACAGAAGCTAGAACATCCTTGGAATGTGGAGAATTTAAGAAGGTACTATCAATAAAGGGTGAGCTTGGATGAGAATTACCATGGACGAGCGTCATGGACGAGATTATAGCTGCGGTCTATGTGTTTACTCATGTTTACTATTATTATGTGTTTTTACTACTACCATTACATGTTTTTAAGAAAAAAAAAATAAAAAGTGCACTAGTTCCTAACTTGTGCACCGTCTACAGACAAATTTGTGAAAGATGAGGTCATGTACTTGTATAAGTATTTTAATTTTCTAAGGCACTAGTTTCTAAGCGTGTGCCATATTTGTAGATGATGTTTATATAATAAATATGGTTTGGAATCCAATGTATTTGATGCATGAATCCAATATCCATAATTTCGACCACAAGAAAGCTAAGGCCTAGGACGAACGAAAATCTCTGGATGTAGGGATGTAACGTTTATAATCTTTCCTCAAAAAAAGGATAAAGTAAGGAAAAATATGCTAAGGCATGCTCGTCTAGTTAATGGATGAGAAAGTTTATACTTATCTAAAGGATGAAATTAAACCTAACCTTAAGCATGAGCGCCCAGGAAATGGACGAAGGAATGCATCCATATAAAAATATATTTAAATATTCAAATCCATGGATAGACATACCCAGCCAAGGCAATCCAACATCCTAGACAAGTTGAATGCTAAAGACGTCTTATATAAAGATGGAGGTAAACCGTCCAGCCTATAGACGAGAAAAAGAACTGGAAAACCAGTCATTTATAGGATGAGCTACACTTGAAAAATTAAAGAATAGAAAACCTGTTAAATGTAAAAAGAAACGAGTGGACGAACCACTTCAAAACTAGTGTAACATGAATGGTGTGAACAAGGATGAACTCGTCCATACAATAACAATCAATAATGGATAAAAATATTCATTCATCAAAGTTTAAAAAGGGTAGACGATCACCGTCCAAAAACCCTTATAAAGTAAAAGCCTAAAAAGGCAATTGTTTAGGAACTCGTCCAAAGTATTCTGGACGAGCGGAATGTACTCAAATAAATTTTAAAATGTTCCTAAACAATGGACCTCATAAAAAAGAAAAGAAAGTAAACTGATCAAATTTTCATGCTTTCCCTGATGGATCCTCGCCAGTCTTGGACTCGTCCTGGGCTCTTGGGTTGTGGCGTCGTCCTCGATATTGACATCTTTAGAACTCGTCTGGAGGAAAGAACTAGCAGCACCACAAAGTTGAAGTTTGATGGAGCTAAAGTCGACCTCAGGAAATTTTTCCTTAGCATCCATACGAAAATCTTCAAACCCAGCTATATAGTTGGCATCTAGCAAATTGGTCAATTTTTTAGAAGCTTTGAACTCCTCCATTGCACCTTCTTTGGCTTTCTCAAGAGAATTGCTCAGCTCGTCAATCTTTTTCTGAAGATGATTAAGATGAGTGTCCTTTTCGACAATATTAGCTTTTAGCACTTCGACAAGATTTCGCAGCTCCTTGGCTTCGTCCCTAGCCTTAGCTGCTACTTCAGCTTAGCCCATGCAATCGTCCTTGACTTCCTTGATCCTTTTTTCTAGTAAGATCCTCGTCTTGTCTAGCTTTGTGGCCTACCTGGACGCGGCGATGAACTTCGACATAGCCTGCACAGGTGATCAGAAATTTTTGTTAAAAAAAACAAACAAACAAAGCTTATGTATATGCTATGACAACAAGGACGGGATAATTAAAAAAAAAAAAAAAGAGTTCTCTTTACTTAGCTTGAAAAGATTGTGAACACTTAAGTGCTCAAATTCTCTCAAGGACATGTCATAGCACACGACCACATCCTCGCTAGTCATGACCTTCTCAAATCTCTCCCAAGCCAAATCCTCATTTTCAACAATGTTTGTAGAGACCTTCTGAGGAGGTTGAGCTTGGACGAGGGGACGTAGGCAAGCTCGGACGAGTCTACATCTTGGATTTGGATGGACGACTGCTGAGAGGGAGGGGGAATAGGGTGACTAGGAGTGACAATCCCAGTCTTGGACGACCTATGTTTTGCCCTCTTTTTCTTACGACGGCTTGGAAGATTCTCCAAGTCAATAGCTTTCGATAAATTTCTTTTATCTCCAATAGCTGGACGAGGCTGACTTTTAACGTCCTTGGTTGCCTAGTCCACCACTTCCTTACGTTTGTTTTCTTTCATGGTTGCCATCCTTGAAGGAAAAGACTTAGTCATCCAAGAGGTAATAAAAGTATAAACTAAAAAGTATAAATTGTGTTCACCCAAAAAGAACAAAAATAAATACTAAAATAAAGTACAACACAGAAATGAAAGTCTCTTTTAAATCTTAATTACAACAACTATTATATACGAACATAGTTGGATAATATTCAATACACGTATAAGTGTGTAAGAGAAAATGAAGATTGACTGGTTTTATATTATTCAAAATATCAGCTACGAATGTCGGAGTAGAATTTTTGTTTTTCAGTGTCTTTAACTTTGGTGCCTTTGACTAGACTAATTCAATCTTCTATATATATATATAAAAAAAAAAAAAAAACCCTCGATTTAGTGCAGGGAAAGTTGCCATCATGAAAGATGTTATTTTGACTAGTGATGTTGAAGAAATTACATTACAAAACACTAATCGGTTTTTGGTGTAGGCGAGAATTGAATCTCAGGTCTCTTATTCAACTATCAAAGACATTACCAGTTGAGCTAACTGGATAAATTTTTTAATTGCTCCTAATAGGACCAATGATGCATGTCAACGTTTTAAAGACGAATTTTTTTTTTTTTTTTGATATCTTTATTACAATAGAGGGAAATTTATATGGTAAAAAACGAAGGAGAAAACAAACAATAGAGGGAAATTTATATGGTAAAAAACGAAGGAGTAAACAAACAACAGAAGGATATTTAATCATACTATATGATCATACTATATGAGTGGGTTTTAGAGCATCCACATTTAGCTTATAACTTTTTCTTCTTGTTTTTTGAGTCAACTTTCTATATATAAATAAGTCAAATTCTCTTTTTATTTTTATTTTTTCAAAAAAGAAGAAGTCAAATTCTCTAATTTTTTTTTTCTAGATTTCCATTTAAGTAATCTTTTTATTATTGTAAAGTTGGCGTAAATGCACTTTTAGTCCCTACATTTTGATGTTTTTCTATTTTAGTCCCTACATTTTATTTTTACCATTATTAGTCCCTAAATCAATTAACGCTCTTTATTTTAGTCCTTGAAGCACCATTCTGTCACCAAACTAACGGGAAAACTGACAGATTAATAAAATAATATTTTTTTACACGTTGGACAATATAATAACGGAAAGAAATCAAACTCACCAACAATTAACACTGTTGAAACAATCTGGAGCTTTCCCCACACGTGTGTGTCCACTCACCTACACCTACCTCTAGCGCGCAGGCAAAGCTTTCCCAAATCAGAACAGCCATCATCATGAACCTAAAGAAAAACTTCATTTCTTTGTCAAACCACCATCTCTCAAAACCCATCTCTCAAAGCCTCTACCTTTGCCAAACAACCATCATCAACCTAAAGAAAAACTCCATTGCCATTGTCAATCTAAAGAAAAACTCAATTTCTCTCTCAAACCACCATCTCTCAAAACCCATCTCTCAAAGCCTCTGCCTTTGCCGAACAGCCATCATCAAGCTAAAGAAAAACTCCATTGCCATCATCAACCTAAAGAAAAACTCCATTTCTCTCTCAAACCACCATCTCTCAAAACCCATCTCTAAAAGTCTCTGCCTTGGCCGAATTGCCATCATCATCCTAAAGAAAAATTTCACTTCTTTCTCAAGCCACCATCATCAAAACCCATCTCTGAAAGTCTTTGCCTCTGCCAAACAGCCATCATCACCATCTCTATCAATCTCTGTCACTTGATACCCACACTTTTCATGGAGTGGAGAAAATGAAAGCTGGGATACCCCCGTCTTTGTGAAAAGGTATTCTCTCTGTCCTTATTTATAGCTTCACAATAAGCTTGTTGGCTTTTCCTAGTAGAGGCCACAATGTTTTTGTATATTTTGGCTTTTTGACTGTTTGTTAGTTCTTGTCTGCATGTGTTTGTTTGTGGTTTACATTGTGGTCCATGTGTTCCCGTCCATGAAAAAACTACTCTTCTCTGTTTCTTTTAGTATGACAAAACTATTGAAGTAAGTGTTGTATTGTTACTTAAATATTTGATTAAGTGTTGTATTGTTGCTTAAATATTTGATTAAGTGTTGTGTTGTCTACATGCATAATGGAATATTTTATTAGGTATAGTGTTGTTTTGTTAAATATAATATATATTTTGTTTGAAATAATACTTGTTTTGTTTTGTAACTAGCATTGTTTAATTGGTTTTGGTGTTATGTTGCATGTAGAATGGATGAGCTATTTAGTATATCTATGCATCATGGTGGCCATTTTACTGAGAATGGCTGAAAATATGTGGAAGGTGTAGTAGATGTAGTTGATAATTGTGACCCTAACAAGTGGTCCAAGGTTGAGATAGAGAGTATATGTAGGGACTTTGGGTACACATCTGTTAGTAGGCTGTGGTATAAAATGCTTGGAGTGGACCAAGAACTGGGAGACTTCCATTTGATTGTTAATGATAGTGATGCCATGTACCTGACAGAATTAGTGAGGGGTCATCAAGATATTCATGTGTATGTAGAGCATCCAATACATGACCCTATATTAGTTGATGAAGGACAGGATGCTGGTGAGGGTATGCAACCATTGGCATTGGAGCAAGACTTTACAGGTTATTATGACAATGATGATGGCAGTGAACATGATGACCATGATGGGGATGATTTTTACAGTTTTTATGATAATGATGACATGTATGCTAATGATCAAACTTTTAACAATGAAGATGAGCTTGAGGTTAATGCTAATGTTCCTACTGAGGTGGCTGCTTCTCAAGTGGGTTCAAGGAGAGTAGGTAAAGAACCTATCATTGAGCACCCACTTGAGGTCTTTCAAATAAGTGATAGCAGTGATAGTGTGGGAAGTGATGGTGGAGGAAGTGGCCTAGAAGATGATGTGGAGTTGAACCATGGTGTGAAGGACTTTGTTAAAGATAGTAGTGATAGTTGGGATGGTAAGGATGATGCTGATGTTAATGAACCAGGCCAAATGGGTGCTAGTGTAATGAACTCTGATTATGAGAGTGAGGAACTGCATAGTCTTGTAGAATCATCATCTGATGATGAGCTTGGGTATGATAGTGATGATGAGTCTGAGGATGATAACAGGACACATGTGGGAGATGATAGGGAACATAAAGAAGAGCAAGTGAGGAGGTTCCCTGTGTTTAAGCTAGTGGCTAGGGCTGAGCATATTTATTTTAAGAAAGATAGGCTGTTTACTACACCTAAGCAATTCGAGGAAGCTATAACAGATTATGCAGTTCATGGTGGATGGGGGATTAGATTTGTGAAAAATGATCTACAAAGGGTAAGAGCTGTTTGCCAAGAAGGGTGCAAGTTTGTTGCCTATCTAACAAAGGTGCCAAGGGAGAGGAGCTACCAAATAAGGACATTGACATTGGAACACACTTGCACTAGAAGTTATAAGAATCCTAGGTGTACTTCATCATACATTGGGAAGAAGTTGATGAAGAAGGTGAAAAGACAGCCTAATATCAAGCTAAAAGACATCCAAGAGGCTGTCCATGAGAAGAATACCTTAAACATAATTGCAGGAAAAGCAAGTAGGGCTAGGGATAAGGCTTGAGAATATGTTGATGAGGCTTATACACAACAATACAACCAGCTGTGGGAGAACTGTGAGGAATTAAGGAGGGTTAGTCCTGGTAGTACCATACTTATGAAGGTACATACCTTCCATAATGGTGATCTAGCAGCTGAGATGGATTTGGTGTGTGGGGTGCCTTATTTTGAGAGGCTATACATATGTTTGGAGGGTTGCAAGAAGGGTTTTTTGGCTGGATGCAGACCATTCATTGGTTTGGATGCCTGCCATTTGAAGAACAAGTTAGGGGGGCAATTGATTACTGAAATATGCAGAGATCCTAATGAGGACTATTTCCCACTTGCATATGCAATGGTAGAGGCTGAAACCAAGGACTCTTGGACTTGGTTTATCAATTTGTTACTTGCAGACATAGGTCAGAATAGGAGATGGGTGTTTATGTCAGACCAGTAGAAGATGTGTAGTTTATTCTCTATTTGATTGTTTTTTTCTTCATTTACTCATTGTATCTATCTTTAAGCCATATTTTCCTTTGATATTGTTTGTGACAGGGGTTGGTGCAAACTTTCATTAATAACTGGCCACAGTATGAACATAGGATTTGCTATAGGCACCTCTACAACAGCTTCAGAAAGAACCATCCTGGTGTTCTGATCAGAGAATTGTTTTAGAGGGCAGCCAAGGAAACTTATAAAGAAGAGTTTGATAGGGTGATGGATGAACTGAAGGGCATTGATGCTGATGCACACAGTTGGTTGGATGCTCATTCAACAACAAAATGGACAAAACACATGTTTAGTGAGGATGCCTTGACTGACACTATAGTAAACAATATGTGTGAGAATTTCAACAGTAGGAATCTTAAATTCAGGTCTAAGCCTATAATTAGCATGGTATGAGTCTTTGTGATCACCTATAGTTAATTAGTTTCATTGTTTGGTATTGTTTTTAGCAGGTGTTGCAATTAAAATCTAATGTTTCATTGTACTTGTATGTGCTTGCAGCTTGAGTGTATCAGATTATATCTCATGACTAGGTTTCAAGACAACAGAGAGAAGATTTTGAGAGTAGAGTCAGATATTTGTGGCAAGGTTCTGAGGAGGTTGCACAAGGAAAAAGTGGCAGCCAGTAGGTGGTTAGCTTGTTGGGCAGGGCAGACCCAATTTGAAGTAAAAAATGGTCTACAAAGTTTCACTGTTGACTTGGCCACAGCACACTGCAGTTGTAGGAAGTGGGATATAAGTGGCATACCCTGTGCGCATGTAATCACTTGCATATTTTTCAATAGACAAGATGCTGAGCAGTATGTTCACCCATGTTACCATGTCTCTACATACAAGGCCTGTTATGAACCAATCATAGCACCAATTAATGGACAAAATATGTGGAGACCTAGTGGTGTGACCCCAGTTCAGCCTCCCATCAAAAGAAGACCACCTGGCAGACCTAAGAAGAAGAGAGCAAGGGAACCTAATGAGCCAACAAGTAGGAAAGCTAGCATTTCTAAGCAATGCAAGGCTTGTGGTAAGTTAGGGCATAATAGAAGAAGTTGCAAGGGTGAGATTGGAGGGAACTCCTCACTGCCAGGCACCACAAATAGGACCAGTACATCTAATAAGGTAATATATGGAAATGTGTGTGAAATACTTGCTTTTCAATATTCAAGATTAATGTGTGTAAATTTCTTGTTTGTAGGCTAGCAGGCATAGCTTCAACTCCACTCCAAGTGCACCACCTCAGTCCAACATGCACAACCCATCCACTCCAAGTGCACCATACCAGTCCAACATGCCCAGCTTCAAGCCAGGTGCACCATCTCAGGCGAAAACAAGCTCAGCCACTCAATTTTCACCGTCTCATACCAGGATGCACCACAACTCCACTCCAGCTGCACCACACCAGTCAGGCAGCACCGCACCGACTCTAGGTGCACATCACCACCCCAGTCGTAGCAACCCAAATCCAAGGCAGAAAAAGACAAGGGTGTTCACATCAGAGAGCATGGCATCAATCAAACATGGTGGGAGTCAATCATCTATGCATGGTCCAAGGAAATGAAGAGAGCATAAGTTCATTTTTTGTACTATGGAACCATGCCCTTTGTTTTGTAGAAAGTGATGGTAATGGTGATAGGGTTAACTATGGAACAATGCCCTTTGTTTTGTACAAAATGATAACTATGGAACATTTTTGCAGAATGTATGTTCAATGTATGCTAAACAATGTATGCAGAAAATGTATGCTGAATGTCAGCATTTATTTGAACAATGTATGCTGAACAATGCCCTTTGTATTCTGGTGAGGGTATGCAGAAAATTTTTTGCAGCAGAAATTTGTTGGCAGAATCTGTATTTTTTGTATGCTGAATGTATGCAGAAAATTGTTTGTAGCAAAATTTTTTGGTAGAATCTGTATTGTTTGCAGTAGAAATTTTTTGGCAGAATCTGTATTGTTTGCAGCAGAAATTTTTTGGCAAAATCTGTATTTTTTTTATACTGAATGTATGCAGAATTTTTTTTGCAGAATCTGTATTTTTTGTATGCTGAATGTATGCAGGAATTTTTTTGCAGCAACTTTTTGGTCTATTTTCGTGCCTTTGTCCTTTTTTCCTTGTGTGTTCTAATCTGGTTGTGTTGATATTTGATTATTGAAAACAACTAAACAATGGCAGCAACATTGAGGAGAAAAAGCAGAAGGCATACTAGCTTGAGAATTGTGAATGAGAATGAAGAGTAAAACTTAAAAGGTTTGTTCTAAAATAAGCTGACATCTATGCCATTGGATTAATTACAAGTCAAAATGGACAATTGGTGGGTTCATCTGATACTGTTATATGACACATCCTCTCTAGTAATCTCTTTGTAACAATAGAATGGAAATCCTAATGGTTGGGAACATTGCAGCATAGTAATTTATAGTTAATGAAGGAACACAAACCAAACAAACTGATCTTGGCTAGTTTGGATTTTTTCACGTGTACCTTTGGTAGGATTGCAAGTGAATTAATTCATATCTTTTTGATATTCACATAAATTAAGGCACACTAATTATATATCTTTAAACCTTTACTGGGTTCTGCAAAATTATTTTAAAGAAACTTTAAAAGTGACAATACATTTATGAGTCATGAATTTGTTTAGTTGAAGACTGAGCTGCACTGCACAAAGAAAGCTCAAGGTAAAAACAAAGCCTTGCACCCTTGCAATCACTATCAGAAATCAGATTTACACACAAAAAACAGGGGTATTCATTGAACAACACAAATAGAAAACAGGGGTATTCATTTCATTCCAGGAATGGTACAAAAAAAAGGTTCAAGCAGGTGTTTCCATGCTAACTACCTAACCAAAAAATAGGCTCATTGCCAGCCCTATGCATTAGCAATTATAGGATATTGAAACTCCCCCATCTATGTAACATGCTAACTAAAAATACACTTCCACCACCCACCTAACCAAATATAAACACTTCCACACTTCCCACTTGCTGCCTAATCAAACTTCCACTACCTGTCTACCTAGCCATACAATTAAAGAGACAAATCCCACATATCACCAATAAGAATGCCAAAGCCACAATGTAAAACTTCTCTCTCTTGTAGCATCTTGCAACCTCGGCCTCTAGTCTGATAATCCGTTGCCTTTGCTCTGGGATGAGCACCTTACCACGTTCACATATCTCATCATCACGCCATTGGAAGAATTTACACTTTCGCCCAACCTGAAATACAAACGAATTTCTTCATCCATCAAGCTACTTAATGACCAATATGGACTGTATAATTAACATGAAATTGAAAAAACATTGTTATTTATAAATAACCACAGCAAAACATGATGGTGTGAATATCTAGTTAAGAAACTCTTTTTTTTTTTTGGTGCTGTTGTAGCTGTTTGGTCTTCTAGTATATTAATTCATTTTGATTTTGTAAATGAACAAGCAATAACTTCATTAAGCAAACATTCCTTAAGAAAGCAATTGGATCAATTGAACTGGGCTGTCCCCAGGCCTTGAGAAAGACAAAATAGGCTCTTTTATTGCTTGATGATAGTGTCTAAAGAATCATTCCCCTCCAATTTCATTAATTCTAGAGAACTAGAGGACTTGGGCTTTACAATTGGTATCTATGAACACAGATTTTAAGTTTGCTAGCTCACAAGAAGCCACTGCAAAAAATATTAATTATTTAAAATTTAAAAACTGAAGTAATTTGATAGGACTGTGCAGCAGAAAAAAGCATGACAATTAAAACATAAAATTCATTCTCAACTATCCATTCATTTTCTAGGAAACAAGTAAAGTTCTATACATTACACAACACTTTTTCAAAACATTCTTTAAGAAAACATTAACATTGAAGATCAATAAACTAACCCAACCAACAAAATTCAATTTTTAAGAAAACATTAACATTGATAATCTCCACTACCACACTGGTTACCTATCTCAAATATACAACTCCTATTGCCTAGCTGAGTATTTTTCTGATGTGAAAAAAATTTCTTCAGAGCATTTTCATGAGGCTAGTGAAACTCCAACCTGAATCCCAAAATTACCTATATGAAACTTCATTACCTATACGAAACTTCATTACACACAACTTACTTCCCCACCATTTTTTACACCACCAAACAGCTTAGTAAAACCCAAAATTATTGCTCCCAAACCCAGAAAAAACTAAATGCAGATTAACCCCAATGAATTAAAAATAAAAACACGAAAACCCCATGAATCAAAATCAATTTTCCTAGATTTTCCCTCGTTTTCTCAGAAAATAATAGACATTACGCCAAAAAAAAAAACCAAAAACAAAGAAGAGGAAGAAAAACCCATCTCACTAAAACAGAATAACATGAATAACCCACCAACAGTAACAAAGCTTGAACTAACCCAGTAGAAAAAACATGATTAATTAAAAAAAATACTCAAATATTGAAATACCCAATAGTTTGGACAGCCATAAAACCTTCTGTCAGGGTTGTTTGGTGTCCACAAAACGACTAAAACTGGTCTTTGAGCACAATAGCACCTAAATGGAGCTCTCCTCCTCAAGCTTGAACTAGTTGAAGAGCTTGCTTCCATCTGATCAGGGACTTTGAAATGGTTGAAGATCTTCAGAGTTGGTTGATGATGACGGTGGCTTCAAGTAGCAGAGATGGTTTGAGAGGCTGATGTTTCGAGAGAGACAGAGAGGCTGATCTAGGGTTAAACGATTTGGGGATTTTTCTTACCTCTGCGCGCCAGATTGCTTCACATAAGCTTGGCCAATTATTATATTGTCCAACGTGTAAAAAAAAATATTATTTTATTAATCTGTCAGTTTTCCCATTAGTTTGGTGACGGAATGGTGCTTCAAGGACTAAAATGAAGAGCGTTAATTAGTTTAGGGACTAATAATGGTAAAAATAAAATGTAATGGCTAAAATGGAAAAACGTCAAAATGTAGGGATTAAAAGTGCATTTACGCCTATAAAGTTTTGCAAAAAATTTGGTTGTAGCTTAAGGTTACAACTCCAATCATTATTTTTTAGACAAAATTTAGCTACAAAATTAGTTGTACTACTTTATTTAATATCTTTTTATTAGAAGTGAATTTTGATAAATCCACTGTTGAATTGTATTTTTTTTCTTATATCCTCCATATTTGCAGAATTTCTATAAAATTAAAGATCAATAACTATGTCATCAAAAAAAAAATTTTAAATTACAAGTTTTTATAATTTAAAATTATGTATAAAATGTAAACTTATAGATCATATGGTAAATAATATCCAATTGACACAAAATTTGATATGTGTATTAAGAATATAAAAAATATGCAATTTAACGGTTAGATTTTCAAAATATGTAGTAATGTGAATGATATTGAGTAAAGTTATAAACTAATTTTGTAACCAAATTTTATCCTTATTTTTTTATTGGATGTGTTTTGACAAATCTACATTTGAATTACATTTTCTTCTTATATCCTCCATGCCTACAAAATTTCCAAATGATCAAAGATCAATATTTATCTCATCAATCAATTGTTTAAACTTTAAGCTTTTGTGGTCTAAAATTATGCATTAAAAATAAGTTTGTAGATCGACAAGTTAAATTATATCTAATTGGCATGAAGTTTGAAGTGTGTACTAAGAGCATAAAGAATATACAATTCAATGATTAGATTTTAAAATTATGTAATTATGTTAATTTTTTTATTAAAAGTTGTAGTTTTAGGCTATAATCAAGTTTGTAGTCAAACTTTGTCTATCTTGTATATATTACATATTTTTACCTCTCCAAAAATCATTTTTTTTTTTTTTTGGATTGTCTCTTTTCATCCTTCTGCAATATTTTAGCCTCATTAAGCTTCCCATCAGAGCACCAACAAATCACAATATTTCACCAAAAAATATCACCAATTTTCACTAACAAATAACAAAATTTTCACCAACAAATCACAAATTTTTTGGTAGTCCATCTCCATCCTCTTGAAAAATAAAATAACATCACTAGGCCTTCCTACTTAGACCAACATCTCGATGGCTAGCCTTAAACATTCTTCTAGCAGCCTCCTTATCGATCCTCAATAGGGTCAACAACTCTTTAATATCACGGAGAAAATAGACTTTTGCCCTTTTTAAAAAAAACATCTAGCAGAATACTCCATGTCTGAAACTAATTAGGAAAATGCCCTTATTTTGAAACTCGATTTTCTAAAATTCGAGTTTCAAATGTATAACTCGATTTTTGAAATATTGAGTTATAGCGAGCGTGGACTTAGAAATTTTTTCTTTTTTTGGAACTCGAGTTCCACTAGAATTTTTTTAAGGAACTCGAGTTCTAGATATATATATATATATATATATATATTAATTTTCAGTTTGCTATAACTCGATTGTCCAAAAATTAAGTTTTAAATTGAAACTCGACTTTTAAAAAATCGAGTTTTAAAACATGGGCATTTCCTTAAATAGTTTCAGATTTGAGGCATTTTGCTAGATATTTTTAAAAAAATGGCAAAAGCCCATTTTCTCCTTAATATCATGCCCCAAACTCGTCTATTGCTTGAGAAATGCCAAGAGTTTCATCAAACTTAAAAGAAGTTCTATAATTTATTTATTTAATATCAT
This sequence comes from Castanopsis chinensis, assembly GCA_032878915.1. NCBI lineage: Eukaryota > Viridiplantae > Streptophyta > Magnoliopsida > Fagales > Fagaceae > Castanopsis > Castanopsis chinensis. Next base: position 10,974,457 of record JAVQMG010000130.1, read on the forward strand.
CATTATTACAAATTATAAATAGTCCTATCATATCTATATATCTATATTTATATATTATTAAAAGCTGAAGCATAACATTTATTGCTGCTGGGCTCCTGTTGCGCCACCTCATTGCCACATCATTTACCACATAATTATTATTCTTTTTTTCCAAAAATATGTATAAATAAATTATTAATTTTACATATTCATCTTTGTCGGTTTTAACATATATATATATATATATATATATCCTTTTTATTTCCATTTTCCTATAACTTTTTTGACATTCACTTTTTTTTTTTTTTAAATATTTACATTTTTTTCAATCTTTCTTCTTCCCTTACCCTTTCATCTTCCCACTACCCTTTACTTTAATATCTTTATTCATCTGTCCCTTCTTCTTCCTTTATTTATCTCTTCTTATTTACTCCCTCTTACTATAAATTTGTCATTCTCTCTTCAATTCTTTGCATAATTATCTCTCACAAAAAATGTTATCTCTCTCTCTCTCTCTCTCTCAATCTCTCTCTCTCAATGTTTTGATAGATTTTAATTTTTATTGCATCTCCGCTTTAAATTGATAAGTTTTTGTGTTTTTTAGAACTCTAATTTAGGTTGATACGATTTAGTTTTGTGTTTTAAATTATTATTATTATTATTATTATTATTATTATTTTTTTTTTTTTCTCTTTGATTGTTAAATTTTATCCAATTACGTTATAAAAAATTAAAGATAGTACATAAAAATATAATAGTATTTCATTAAATAGCATAATTTGAATAATTTAATGTTTATTGTTATATCTTTTAATTTTTCTTATTTTTTTTCTTCTCATCTTATTTTATTCAATATTCAAATTCAAACACATCCTCCTTATCATTATATTATTGATATTTTCTCTCTCTTTTTGTTTTAAAAAATAAAAAATGTAATATTTTACTTAAATTCAAATAAAAGAAAATTGTGCTCATCAAATTGTACTCAGTTTTTTAACATTTACACTTTCTCTAACCTTTTTCATTCCCTATACCTTTTCATCTCCCTAAACATTCTACCTTAATATCACTCTTCCTCTTTCCTTTTATCTTTCTTTATTTTGTTTCTTTTTATTATCATTCTTTTAGTATAAATTTGTCATTCACTCTTTCATTCTTTACATAATTTTCTCTCACAACAAATGGGTTATTTCCCACTCTTTCTCCCTCAATTTTTTGGTGAATTTTATTTTTATTTTTCTTGCATCTCTATTTTAGCTTGATAAAGTGTTGTATTCTTTAGAATTCTATTTTGGTTGATGAATTTAGTTTTGTGTTTTAAGTTTTTTTTTTTAATTTTTTATTTTTTTTTATCACTTTGATTGTTAAATGTTATCATATTGCGTTATATAGAATTAAAGATAGTATATAAGAATATACTATTATTATATTACATAGACTGAAATGGATAAAATTAGTGTTTACTGTTATATATTTTATTTTTGCTTTTTTTCTCATATAATTTTATTCAACAATTAAATTCAGTCACATTCCTCATATATATCATTAAATTATTTTTCCTTTTTAATTTAAAAAAATTCAAAATATAATATTTTTCCTAAATTAAATAAATAAAATTTTCATTGTTAAGTGAAGTAATGCTAGGGAAACACTTATTCTAACACCCAATGCATCAAAGGAAAAATGAAATACAAAACAAATCAAGTTAGAAATATTAAATTAAAAAAAATAAAAAAACTAATAATGCATATTTAATGTCATTGAATCATCATCAAATTTTGGATAACGATAGGTTGCCAATGGAGAGAGAGAGAGAGAGAGAGAGAGAGAGAGAGAGAGAGAGAGAGAGAGAGAGAGAGAGAGAGAGCATTAAAAACTTTATAGTGTAGTAAAATAAACCGTTGAATTGACTTAAAAAATTAAATCAATAATTAAATACAATCATGTTACTAAATTTAAATTTAAAACTAATCAAACTCTTACTATGGAAACCATATTAATCATAACAAAAAAAAAAAAAAAATGTTCTCTGATAGTAGTAAAAATTATATAAGAAATAAAGTTAGAAAATTTTAAAATTTCTTTTTTGACCTTTTATTTAACCTTATTTAATATATAAATATATATAATTTTCATACACTATTATTTTTGAAAATCTAATGAACAATGCTACCTCTCATTTAATGTCTTTGTTATGCAAATCATCAGTTAGTAAATATACGATAATGGTAAGAAGCGTTGCATATAAGATCACTAAAAAATATATATAAAATTAATTAGCCACTATCATTATGCAATAGTAGTCTATAATTTTACACATCCAAAGAAATGAAATATATAGAGTTTTCTTAAAAATATGTGTAAAGATTCACAAGTCACCGTTTTTTTCTTTTCTTTTTTTGTGTTTTTTTTTAATAGTATTTATTAGTTTTTCTTTTCTTCGCCAGAGATAGAACAACCTTGGCACATGGCCCACTGCCTTTGAAAAAAAAAATGTACTAATATTAATATATAAATCAGGGATAATTAATGTTGAATGAAGAATAATTAATGAGATTCTAATAAGAATATTAGCATTAATAAGGGTTTTTTTTTTTAATTGTTGGATCTACTTAAATCCAATAGTTTAAAAAAGGTGTAACTTTTTAAAGTTACACCAGGTGTAACTTTTTAGAGTTACACTATGTGTAACTTGAACCTATCTCTCTCTATATATAAATATATATATATATATATATATATGAGGATTTGCTAACTGTTAAATCTACTTTAAAAGAGTATGGCGTTACATGTGAACTTAGTAAGGTTAGTTATCAGATTCAGCTGATATTAGTAAATTACTGCCTAAAGTTTCTATTATTCATTGTTTTATATTTGAATGATTAATTTCATGATTCTCTCTTAAAAGATGTGTGTTTTTCTAATTCATTGTATGATTTATTGCTGGTTATAAGTCGAGGGATCTATGAAATAACTTAGATTCTTTGTTTGACTAAAGGGAGTAAGTTAGAAAACCCGTTTGGCTACAAGGGTTAGGCCGTGCTGACTTGGTTTTCTGTCCATGGTAACTCTCACTTACTGAGCTTCACATCATTAATGCGCGGCATCTACTAATATCATATGACAATGTCTTACATGAATAACCATGTAAGACAATGGTTTTTCAAAAATAAGAAAAGGAAAGCCTTTATTGAAGCAAAGCAACGGGGGCTCTCATCACTGAAAACTGAAAACTATGGTCGATGCAAAGCACCAATTCTTTACTCTTCTCTCATCGTAGCAAATGAAAACTTTGGTTGAAGCAAAGCACCAATTCTTGCTCCTCTCAAGGTCGAAAGTCAAAACTCTGATTGAAGCAAAGCACCAAGTGTTTGCTCTTCTTTCACGGTGAAAAGTGAGAACCTTGGTTGAAGCAAAGCACCAAGTCTTTGCTTATCTCTCATGGTCGAAAGTGAAGACTTTAATTGAAGCAAAGCACCAAGTATTTGCTCCTCTCTCATCGTAGCAAGTGAAAACTTTAGTTGAAGCAAAGCACCAAGTGTTTGCTCTTCTCTCATTCGCAACAACGTGCTGTGGCAGAAGGCAGAAGGAAGCATGGCTGCGGATATTGCCCACGTCCTCTGGGACAAATTCTCGAATACTTTTAATGAGGCAGAGTCAGAACTATCTGGCTTCACGCTCATTTCCTATTTTCAAGAAATCAAAAAAGATATGGAGACGGAAACTCTGACACAAATATGCTCAGCCGATGTTACCGGCACCCTCAAATGGCTTTACGAGCTCAACGACTTATTAGCTGAGTGCCGAATTTTCACACAAAGTAAGAGCAAGCAACGCAACAAGAACTTTTTACCCTTCATAACTCTTCTTCAGGAAAACATATTTCTCAGGAAGACAAGGAAGCGGTTGATCAGTGTCATCACTGAGTTTAGGAAATTTTCACAAGAGGGACTACAAGAAAAGCAAACGGAATTTGGAGTCGAGTCCACAAGCTTTGACATGGCTCGACATACATCTTCTGATGTTAATGATGTGGCTAAAATCATTGGGCTTGATGAGCAGGTGAGCAGGGTTGAGGGAATGCTTCTCAGTGAGAATATTGGATTTACGGCAATCGGCATTGTTGGAATAGGTGGTGTGGGTAAGACCACACTGGTGAAAAAGGTTTTTAACAGCCCCAAAGTGAAGGAGAAGTATCCCCAAAAGGTGTGGATTTGCTTATCAGATATTGAAAAGGAAGAAGAAGATTTAGGAGTTAAGGTTGTGAGTTCCATCTTTGATGAGTTTGGTCACGACATAGATGAGATGACCAATACTTATGGCATCATTGAGCTCTTGCAAAATCTGTACAAATTTTTATCACCAGAGAGGTACTTGATAATATTGGATGATGTGTGCCACAGTCATGAATTCTTCAAAAATTTAGATTTGGGAGGTGTTGGTGATTGCTTTTCGCGTGGATTACCTAATGGTGGTGCGATTATAGTCACCACTAGGCTTATGGAAGTGGCTAAGTATATGGTGGGTAACAATATTGTTAATACGGAGCCTTTAAGTAAAGATACCTGTTGGGAGATATTTGTATCCAATATTAGAGAGTTATATAAAGTTCCTACAGAAATAAAATTTGAACATGCTGAAGAGGATGGGCAATATCCAAACAACGGTAAAGATACATACTGGCCCAAATTTGTGGATATTATACGTAAAGATCCCGAGAGATTGTCCGAAGATCCAAACTTGGTGAAGCTTAGGGATGATATCATGGAGAAGTACTGTCACGGCCTCCCTTTAGCTGCAACGGTGCTCACAGAGTTCATCCATGAACAGATTCCTCAAATTTGAGTACATTACTGCAACATTTTTTTTCTTTTTTTTTTGCTTGATTAGCTTCTGCTCTCTGAAAAAAAAAATTAATTCAAATATTTTACATTAATTGCTCATATACACTTTATATAGTAGATTAAACAATTGTGTAAAACATTGTACACATTTACATGAACAATGTACAATGTCATTGTCCTTTTATTTTATAAAAATTTAATCTTTAGAGTTTGCATATCAAAATATTACGTGACAATTTTTCGTCAAGTTTTATAAAATATTACACCGCAGGATGATCTTTTATTAAAATTTATAAAGTAAACAAGTCTAAAAGAGAAATTGATGAAGAACGTTTTATATTTATTAGTTTAGTCATTACTAAGAAAGCATGAAAATAAAAAATGAAAAGCAAAAGATTAGATTCTTGCTTGTGTGACCAACATTATTTTCTTGCTTAGTACAGCCTCTCTACGTTATCAAAAAAAAAAAAAAAAAAAAGGAGTACAGCCTCTCTAACCAATGTAAACATCCAATATACTTTAAGAGGAACAATACCAATCACGCAACACGACCCAACAAATAACTGACCAAAACAAAAAAATAGGAATCTTGCTTATGCTACCATATTCCATCTTGCTTACTGATGAAGAGAAAAACATTTTGCATACACTACAAAAAATAACTAAACTCATTACTTTTAAGTTCTGATTTTAAATTTGCAATTGTGACGTTTAAGTTATGTTTTTCTCATAACATTTATGTTGGCTTTATTCCGCGACAAATTTTTTGTAATTTCATGAATTTATTTTCTTGTATTTTGTAAAATTTATTATAATGGATTTAGTCTCAAGATAGTGAATATGTGCTCAAGAAAGTGCCTCTAGCGACTGGTTGGCAACTAGATGACGACTACATCAAGCTGCCAAAGATCATGTAAGGAGAACATGCTGGTTTAAAATTCTGCTATGCCAAGGTTACTGATGACTAGTTTGCAGGTAGGCCAACCCGCCAGCGAGTCACTATAAACTCTTAATAGCTGGAATTTTCATGCGACATTTCCTCTACTTCACTCATACTATATGTATACCCTCATTACCCATAAAATTGTAAGAAGACTACCAAATAGAATACCCTAGAGAGATTGAGAGTTTCAAAGAATAAAAACACCCACCTTTTAGAGAGAGTTACTAATCTTTAAGAGAGAATTCATTTGTAGTCTCTACTATCTCCCTCTCTCATTGTCATACTTTGAGAGGGGATTTTACCCCAAACACAACCTTCACACAAATTGAATGTTGAAAGTGTCTTGGTTCAATTAGGAAGCATTGGAGCATTGCCAAATTAAGCCAATAGTGCAATCGGATGATACAGCAAGATCTAGAAAGCTAGTAAAGACAAGAATTTGAGAAGTTTGTTGGTATCTAAAGCTTGAAGGGTTCAAATACTTTGGGCATATTAGGATTGGAGGGTTGCTTTGGATATCCTTGTGTTCCAATTTATTTACAAGCGAATCATTTCAATTTGGAGAGCCGCGGAGAGGTTTTAATGCCAACTTCTTCGCTTTTCCTTTTCGATAACACATAGTGTGTTATTTTGGGTTTGACATTTTTTTCCTACTGCCCTTTACATTATAGCATTGTATATTCATGTTTATCCATGCAATTGTTGAATGTTTGGGTTAATTAATTGGCTAATTACATATAGCCGTAATTAAAATTTTGGGGTTTTAATTAGTTCTAATAATTAGACCAATGAGCTTTCAAAAATTACAAATTTAAAATTTTTTTTTTCAGTGTGTGAATCCACACTGTGGGATAAAAACTGTCCAATCAAATAGGTAGAATTTTCTCTCTAGCCAATATGGACAACAATTTGCACACCACATATAGAAAATAAAGCAAATATTTCAATCATATAATTAAAATTAAACAATTAAATAGACAGTAAGAATGAAAGAACAAAAAATACTGTAAGTTTCTTACAAAAGCATATCTTATAGGACTGATTTCTTTAATCAAAATCAAAAGTTATAAAATATTAGTAAGATATTTTAAAATAAAAAATAAAACTCTTAAATTTCTTAAATATTTTGTGACAAAATTTCAATGGAAGTAATATTTTTAATTTTATTGAAACATTGATAACATAATTTTACTTAGAGGAAAATATATTAGTAATTTTCTTTTTAGAATACTAAGTATTTTTAACACACACATACAAGAAGAGAGGAGAAGGTTTTCTAAAAAAACTTACACTGGTATATATCCAAAATGGCCTAATTTTTGAATACACAGTACAGGCTTTAAACCTCTTTAACTTACACTAATTTTCCATCAGTTTTTGGTGTAGGCGGAGATTGAACCTCAGATCTTTTCTTTAACCATCAAAAACTTTACCAGTTGAGCTAGTTGAAATTCATATATATATATATATATATAAAAGTAAAATTTTAATCTATGGACATCGTACTGATGTACACCGATATCTTTTTAATTAACCTATTACCAAAAAAAATATATATATTTATATATTGACATAAAATTTGAAATTTTATTCAGAATAAAAACGGTATATCTTGAGACACTATGCTCAACAATACAAGAAGTTTCCTTTATCCAAGTGATAAAATCAGGAATACCTCTGGCATGTTAGGCTAAAGCAGGAGATACTTTATTTCCTATGCTTGGAATATGTAGAAATTGTAAAAAACAAAACAATTTAATTTGAGACAGAAAACCCGAAATGTTATTAGCAATTTGAATGGGAAGAACTAAATTACCCATCCAGGCATTCACAACCGCCTGAGAGTCACCCTCAAATATAGCATCCCGGATCACCATGTCCCAAGCAAAAGCAATTACTTCTTCCAAAACCTTCGCTTCCGCTTCAAGGGGCCCCAAAGGAACATGAAGTTTCTTACTCATTGCCACTATCACTGCACCATGATGGTCCCGAACCATGATACTGGGTCCAGCCTCCCTTCGCCTTTCAAACACAGTACCATGGTGGTTTGGGAGTTGCCATACCGCTTCAGTCATGTCACGATAAGGTCAGATGTTGCGGTTCGTTGTTAGGAACTCTTCCAGGTAGCTTTTGTCCAAACTTCATTTATGTTTGTCCAAATACCCCAAGCCGCGGTGAACATGTGGGCGATTGATTCTTCTGACCATTGTTTGACATTTCGTGCATACCACAGTAAATATAGAAACTCTGGGCACTGGTCCATGATTCGGTTTGACTCAAACCCCACCTCTGCCCAAACCTCCTTAGCTCTCCTACAATGCCAAAACAAATGACCAGATGTTTCAGCGTGCACACCGCATGCATCACAGATGTCATCTTGCGTAACCTGCTGATGAATGTTTCACTGCTCTTCCAAGGGCTTTCTGTCTCATTTAGAAAGAGCCAGTCAAACTTAGGCAAACTATTAGAAAAGTCTTTCTGGAAGTGCTCTTGACACGCAAATTAGATTAGTAATCAGAAAATTTTCAATGTTTTGAGAAACCAATATCAGAAGATAATATAAAATTGATCTCCTCAATACTTATTTTTCTTCCCACAGTAGCTTCCCGCAAATTTGTGACCTATAGGAACTTTGACTTGTGGGCTCTCTTCTATGCAAGATGGAGACCGGAGAGAATTTACATTTGTTGATTAATTACTTGGTCTTAAAAGCAACCAAATGCTGGTGTTGGTGGTCTATCGAATTGAATTTCATTTATTCTAAATATTGGTATGTCCAAAGGAACTTTTTGCTAGGTGGGTATGAAACGTGGCAAATTTTCTATTAAGTTCATAAATATAAGCGGGCATATAAACTATCCGAGGAATTAATATGCATGTAAATCATATTTAGACATATTGCTAATGGAAATTACATCACCATATTTTTATTAGTCATGGCATTCAAAACATGCTCCAAGCCCAAGGACAAAATAGATCAAGTAGGAACAAAAATTGGTAAGGACATAATATAAGGTGGCCATGCAAAAATAGGTAAATATTCATGCAAGAGTAGTAGGTTTGAAATTTCAAGCATAAATCCAAGAAAACATCCCATTATATCCATTTAATCAACCATCTATCATGTGAATCAATTAAAAATCAAGAAAATAAAAATGGTTGAGTTTTTTTTTTTTTTTTTTTTTTTTGAGAAAGAATACCTCGAAAACTTTATCTAAACAATCAGCATGTACAAATTGAACTACGTTGGAGGGAACACACTCTATCCACACAAGAAGCGGAAAAGAAAATCTAATTCTCTTGGCTAAGGTGTCTGCGACCGCATTACCTTGCTTATAACAATAAGAGAAAGAGATACTCTGAAAAGAGTTTACAAGTGAGGAAACATCCTTAATCAAGTGGCCATACATGGAACCGAGGTTTGAACCAGATCTTAAATAGTTTATCACAAACTTGGAGTCACCTTCAAGGATAACTCTGTGGAGATGCAACTCTCTGGCAAAAAGAGCAGCACGCCTCGCTGCCAGGAGCTCCACCGCTGTTACTAAGGAAGGTGTCTGGATTTTCTCCGGCAAGGATGCTATGACTTCCCCCATGAGAATGGCGAAAAATCACTCCAATACCAGCCACGTTTGTGTCATTAAGCATTGCACCGTCAAAATTAAATTTGAAGTGCCTTTCATCAGGAGGTTTCCACTTAATGTTGCGTGGTCGAGGCTTGTTAGTTTTCTGCTTAAAGAAAGACTGATAATCCGCATTATAAGCCCATGCAGAATCGGCCACTGCAGCAATAGGCATCAGCACCTCCCCCATGCGAGTTTTATTCCTCCTATCCCAAATCATCCAGGCCGTAACAGCAAACAAGCAAAGCATATGGGGTTGAGACTTCACCTTATCCAACAAGTCAGAGAAAGACCACTCCCTTCCCATCCCCATGGTAATCCACCCAAAATACTTCTGCCATACTACCTGGGCAGCTTCACATGACCATAGGGCATGTACAACTGTCTCGGGTTCCTTTGAGCGGGCAGTACAAAGAGCATTGGTGATAATTTTCCGCTTGAACAAATATGTTTTTGTCGGCAAAGCATCAATACAGGCTCTCCAAAGGAAGTGTTTTATCTTACCAGCAATGTTGACCTTCCACAAACTCTTCCAAAACTTGACCACAAATTCAGAGTTTGAGGTAGAGGCTGAATCTCGCCCCTCTTCATCACTTAGCAACTTGTAACCTGTCTTCACAGTGTAATCCCTCGATTGGTCCCATGGCCAGCATAGGCAGTCAGCTTGTTGCAGTGAGCAGATTGGAATTGATTTATTTTGCAAGCTTCAAAGGCGAGGAAAGTAGCATCAATAACTTGATGATTCCTTGCTACCCGATCAGCATCGATGAGAGTAGCCACAACAGCATCCCTGTGGAGATTTTGGCAGGGAGAAATAATCATCCCACTTCCTTCGGGGGGGGCAGCCACCTATCTCCAAAAATCCTTATTTGAGTACCATCACCCACCCTCCACCTAGCACCCGCAGATATGACTTTCCTAGCTCGGAGAATGTTTTTCCAAGCATAGGATCTTAAGGAGGGTTTTGCATCAAAGATTGAACCATTCAGGAAATATTTTACTTTGAACACCTTATAAAAAGGGAGTCTGTGTCTTTTACCGGTCTCCAAACCTATTTTGCTAGCATGGCATCGTTGAATTTGCAAAGATCCCTAAAGCCCAAACCACCTATCGCCTTGGGTTTACAAAAGAATCTCCAACTTCTTCAAAGGAATTTTACGGCGGTTACCTCTTTGCCCTCACCAAAACTTCCGAATCATCATCTAAATATCACAACACAAAACAAGAGGCAATTTAAAGCAACTCATAGCAAAAGTGGGTATAGCTTGGACTATTGATTTTAACAACACTTCCTTACCTTTTGATGTAGTTTAGGCTTGCCCTCTTATTTTTTTCCCACAACTGCTAGTAAACCAAGATACTTTTCATACTCTTTAATCTCGAGTACCTCAAGCAAGAGCTAAATTGAGTTTTTTGTTGCTAGCCCTACCAATTTGCTGAAAAACAAAGTTGTCTTTGCCTTGTTAATCTACTGTCCCAAAGCTGCTTCATAGCAATCTAAGATACCTTGGATGACATGTATATCTTCAACTTTACCTCAGCAAAAGAGCAAGCTATCATCTGTAAAGAATAAGTGGGAGATTTTAGGGCCATTCTTGCATAGAGAATACGCACCAAGTCTGCCCGTGGAAACTGCTTGGTTTAGTAATGTGTTCAACCCCTTGAAGCAAAGGAGGAAAAGGTATGGTGATAGGGGATCGCCTTGTCTAATCCCACGTGTTGGTTTAATATCTCCATAGGGTTCACCATTGATGAGAATGGAATAAGTTACTGAACTGATGCATGCCGAGATCAAAGTTATCCATCTCCTATCAAAACCCATTTTCTCCATAAGTTTTTGAAGAAAACTCCACTCCACTTTGTCCTATGCTTTGCTCATGTCGAACTTTAGTGTCATATAGCCCTCCTTTCCTATTTTCTTGGTCTTCATATGGTACAGTAGCTCAAACGCCACTAGGATACTATTCGAGATGGCTTTATCGGCTTGGAAAGCACTTTGAGACTTGGATAGGATATATGGTAGCACCCCTTTTCAACCTGTTTGCTAACACTTTTGAAACAAGTTTATATATGATATTACATAAAGCAATAGGTCTAAACTCCGTAACTTTATCTGGACATTTAACTTTTGGATTTAGGTTGATGTAAGTATGGTTTATACCTGTTGGGATTTGACCCATGTTCAAGCAGGAGAGGACAGCTTGTGTTACATCATCGCCAATTGTATCCCAATAGTGCTGGAAGAAGATGGGCGGTAATCCATCAAGCCCAGGGGCTTTATAGGGAGACATTTGTTTCAAGGCAATCATAACTTCCTGCCTTGTAAACTCACCACACAATACGGTTTTCATCTCAGCTATTACCGAGCATGGAACTGCTTAAAGGACCTTCTCCAAATGCATCGGATTGACAGATGTAAACAGAGTTTTATAGTAGCTTATAAATGAATTTGCAATGTCCTCATTAGTTGCACTAAGCTGCCCAACCTCATTTCAAATGCCATTAATTTTGTTTTGATGTAATTATTGTAATGCTCTACTATGGAAATAACTGGTGTTTCTGTCCCCCGATTTGATCCAGTGTTTCTTCCTGCATTAGTGCCACATCTTCTCTTCTTGGGCAAGGAGTGTATGTACTTCCCTTTTTAATATGACAACCTGTTCAAAATCCCCACCCCTTGCAACGGCCTCCTCCGCTAAACTCAATAATTTCCTCTTCTCATTTAAAGTCCTAGTGATATTGCCGAATTTTTCTTTACTCCATCAAGTCAGGGTCTTTTGACAACATTTTATTTTTTCCTCTACTTGATGCATAGGATGACCTTGAAACTCTGATCTCAAGCCACCTCTACTGATTCATGGCAGCTCTTATCCTCCAACCAAACCTATTCAAAACGCCAAGGTCTTTTCTTTTTTATCAAAATGCCAAGAGGATGCACAATAATAGGTTTATGACCCAAGGTAACACACTATAAAGTAACAGCTTTTGAGGCCGAGAACATAGCCAACCAATTGTTAGAACACATAGCTCGATATAGTCTTTCCCAAATAGTAAGACCATTTGGATAATTTTTTTACCAAGTAAACTTATTGCCCACGTAACCAAGATCCCTTAACCCGCATTCATCAAGAGCATCATGGAAAATTTGCAATTGTTGTTGTGGACGTAGGTGCCCACCAGATTTTTCATGAGATTTTGTTATCTCATTGAAATCCCTAGCACAGAGCCATGGAAGGGAATTTTGTGAGTGGAGGTTGCGAAGGCAGCTCTAAGATTCATATCTAAGATGGGTTTCAGGTTGCCCATAGAAACCCGAGAAACGCCACATAGCATCCCTGCCCTTATTAATAATAGCATCAATAAATTAGGGAGAAGAGTTAGTTACCTGAATGAGAACTTCCTGCCTCCCAAAAAATGCTAAACCACCGCCATGATTGGCTCAAGTAACACCGAAGGATCGCCCCATTTTTAAAGTATCACAAATACCAATAAGCCTAGCTTTATCCAACCATGTTTCGGTCACAAACACGACTACAGAATCTTGTGCCCGAATTAGGTCACGAAGCTCATGAACTGTTTGCAGGGTCCCACACCCGCAATAGTTCCAATAGAAGATACTTATTGGGACTGGCGGGAATGCATTGCAGCCTCCGCCAATAAAATTGTGTTCTCCTTATGTAGCTAAGAAACCACCCAACCTTCTCTTACTTGGGATCTCAAAGAGGTCAGTGTTCCTTGTTGACACTCTTTTTGAACCCACTACTTAATTCTGACATCCCTAAGGTGCACCACCTTAGGTTGAATTTTTTTTCCTTTTAGGCTCTGTTTTTTTTAACTTGGATGAAGAGGAAATAGAGGAGTTAGGTGAAACCAAAATTTGTTTGAGAGGGGTTCTTATAGCACGTGATGGTGAAGAGATGGCACATGTTGATGTGAAATGGCCCAATTGGGTTTTAGCAACAATCGTATTGGAGAGATCAGTTTTTGAGATATTCCCCAACTCACTCCCTAAAGGATCAAATCTACTCAATCCCCTATCAATCTCTAAAAGTTGTGCTTGAAAAATCTCATCCCGATTTACCTCTTCCACATTTCTTAGAGCTAAATTTGGAGCAATTATTTCCCTGTCTAGGTTTGCCAACCGAGTAGCAGAGTTGGGGCAAGCCTTCCTCTCCATCAATACCCTCCATGTAGTCATCCTTAAAATCCACATTCTCATTAAGAGTTTGCATCAAAATATTAGCTTTAAATCTTTGACCCTCGAAACCTAGAGGGGTATCTAGATTTGGAGAATCAACTTTATTAGCAATAAAGGTGGGAGTTAAATTATCACCGTTTCCTTCGCTTGCCTTTTTGGGAGGGGCAGAACTGGTGGTGGTCACTTGCGATATTGGAGCAACACTAGTATCGGATTTTCTCTTTGCAACCTCCTCCTTCTTTAAGGAACCATCACCGTTTTCTTGGATTGTTGGAATGGAGCAACTCGGAGCCACGCCCTATACTGCTAGTTTTCAATCATTAAGGAACTATTGCTTTCGAACCAAAGGTCACAGTCCTTGTCGGAGTGTGTAAGTTGGCCACACCAGTAGCAAATGTTCAGGAGACGTTCATATTTGAAGGAGACCAAATCATGACCCCCATCCTCCAAGGAGATAATACAACCACAGCATAAAGGTTTTGAGATATCAATTGAGACCCTAACTCTCCTGAAATCACCCCCCTCACCTTCAGAGCTGTCGGTCTTATAGACCCCTCCAATCCCCGAACAAATCCCATCAGCCACCTTTTGATTCATATATTTGATTGGAATATTATAGATTTGGACCCAAAAAGAGACCCTATTAAACGCTAACTCGCGAATGTTTGTGTTTCTTTCAAATCTTTCAATGGCGACTAGGTGTCGATCAAAACTCCATGGCCCATTTTCAAACACCCAATCTACCTCAAGTTTATTATCAAAAATAAACAACACCATATGATTACCCAAATCCTTTATTCTGAACCCGTTTCTAGACTGCTAAAGTTGGGTGAAAGTTCTTGCAACAGCCTTAATATTCAAGGCTCGTTTAGTGAAGAACTTCGCAGCAACAATGAACTAATCCAACCCCATGTCTTTTTTCAAACTGAATTTATTACCCTCATCTCCTGATAGAGATAGTTGGCTCTAGCCCCTCATCATATCCTCCATGGTAGGCTAAATAAGAAAAGCAAAGGTGATGAAATTTGATAAAAGAAACTGTGTTTCCCAGACCCAAAAAAAAGAACTCACAAGCCCTATAGGTAAACCTTGTTTACCCAAGGGTACAAAATAGCCTTACAAGGAAGGTGACTAAACAATCCTACTACCTAGGAGAGGTTGGTTGGAAAACCATACCTTTGCTAGTGACAGAGAACCCCTAGCGACAAACAGAGTATTTTTAATTAAAATAGGCATGACATGTTGAGAAAATAAAATAGACATTATAGAAAAATATGTTTATTGTAAATACATGAACATAAACGGATAAATCAACATGCTAGAATCAACATGGGAAAAATCAAGACGTAATCCAAGTAAGCATGACAATTGAAATTCAAAGCGTGTACAAAATGTTATTTAACAAACTACAATCAATAATTCAATTCAAAACATGCAAGTGAGAAAAATTGAAAAATGTCATAGGATACCCTTAGAAGCTTGAATTAAATGAAGAAAATGGAGGGGAAAGAGGTTTTGAGCTCTTTGGATCTGTTTTGGGACAATTTGCATTTACTAGAATTTCGTAACAAAAAATATATATATATAAAGACAAAAAATATTTCATATCCTTCGACAATAATCTTCAACACTAATAGATAGGTAGATTCATATACATTTTCCTTTTCAAGTCTCTTTTAATACTATTATTAAAACTATGTCATACCTCATCATTCTAGCAACTAGATGTCCCAGCCTTTTTCTAGCATACTTTAATCAAATTAAAATGTCCATTAATTGATTAAGTCATCACAAAATCAAGTTTTATTGTTTATAAGTTAATGATATGTCTTTTTTTTCCATTTTAATAATAAAAATAATGTCTCACATATTGCAAATATAAAATATAACTTGCAAATATTTTACATCATTCGTTGCTCTTTTATCACATGCATTCAATAACTACATTAAAACTATTAAAGGAATTTATATTAAATGAAACTCTACAAAAAAAAGTCTATAGAGTTTGAAATACTATCCAATTAAAACTCAAATAACAAATTTTTTTAAGAAACTTAAAATGAGTTTTATTATTTGATTAACATTAATTAAATATTATATTATTATGACATTTGGTTTTGATAAATATTTGTCATAAGAATTACATGGTTTAAAGGAATTTTTACTATCGGTAAACATACACAATACATAAATGTATGTTTATATATTAAACCATACATAAATACTAGCTTGTAACCTGTGTAAATGCACATGCTTATGCATAAACAAACCAATGTCTAATCCTCAAAACCAATTATCAAAAACCGATAAAAAAAAAAAATAATTCCGAAGAAGTTGGGAAATAATCCCAAAGGGGAACAATCAAAAATTGAAATTCAAAAAAAAAAAATTAAAGAAATAAAATCTTATTAGAGATCGTGATTGAAAAACATCATAAATGCACAAAGCGAATTTGAGAAATTATTCACCTATGATTTGGTTTGCCTACTCGTAGTTTAAAACTTAACACTTTGCCCACCTGAGATTACTTCTATTTAGTCACTATTACCCACCTCTGTTATCGACATTAAAACAAATCAATGAAATGCCCACAAATTATGGAGAGTCCATATATTACAACAAACACATAACCCAACACAAGATCTCAGAGAGAGAGAGAGAGAGAGAGAGAGAGAGAGAGAGAGAGAGAGAGAGAGAGAGAGAGAGACAAGAGAGAGAGAGAGAGAGAAGCTTAAGTAATGGGTTCTGGTTTGGTGCTGAACAAAGAGAGGTGAGCAAGGAGGCTCCGGCATGGGTGTGGGTCGACATGGAGATTGGTGAAGCTTCTGTCATGGAGATTAGTGGTGAATCGGTATGGTGGGTTTTGATTTCAGATAGTGAGTACCAGAGGGTTTCTTTGTTTGTTGGTTGTTGTGATTTTCGGATTCTTTTTGTTTTGGCTGGTGGATGTTGTTACTCCGTTCACTGCCACTATTGACAATGAAGGTTCTCCTTGGTGTTTGTGGGTTTCTTTAAAATGCATAGATGTAACTTATAGCCATTAAGCTTGTGATCTGACTTTCACCCAAAAAAAGAAAAGGAAAAATTGCAATCTGACCTATCAGCTACTTGTAATCAAATTCACATTCCTAGTACGAAAAAATTTAAGAAAAACTCAAGTGCATAGAGAAAACTCAATTACCCATGGCATAACAAATCCATGACAATTAAAAATGTCTATTAATCACTCTGCGAGCAACAATACTTTCCGCAAGATAAATTGCCATCGGGAAGGTGCAAGCATTGTAATAGATTGACTTTCTAATGTTAAATTTTCATTCCTAAGAACCTGCGTAAACAATTAACTCATTCTACCAAGTCTAATGCAGATATTCCATTCCTAGGGTATCGTCCTATGTGATTAAAACAACCATTACAAGCATTCAGAGGAATCAACTATAAGTACATTGATTCAATCTCCAAAACCATGAATTTAATTCACCACATAAACAATCACAACAATAACAATTTTGTGTTCTTGTGTTTTGGGCTTGATAATTTTTTTTATTTGAGTCATGTTCCAAGAGATGCATATTCCTGGGTTTAAAATAGCCCATTTTGATCTTCTTTTTTTCTTATTTTCGGAGGAGAGAGACATAAATTGGAAGTAAAAAGACTTATTTACCCCTCTTTTTTAACAGAAGTAGGTGACAGAGACTAAACGGAAGTAATCTTAGGTGAGCATGCTGGAAAAATATATGTTTGTATCTCATACAAAACATACACATCAAAAAATTAACGGATCTACATCATTCGATATTGATAACATGCACCATGTAAATTCAGAATTTAAGAACAAGAGAGTGTACCTTGGTATGGTGAAATTCAAAACCAAATATCAGAAGTACTTAGGAACATTTTTAATCTTCACTTCAATTCCACTAACGCCTAAGAAGTGTAGTCTCTCAATTTCAATAGAGAATAAAAGAGTGGCTTTCACTCACACATACAAACCATTTCACAATAGTGTCTTTTTCATTTCTACCAAAATTTTGTATGTTTCTCCCTTATATCTAACTGATTATCTAATTAAGCTAGCCTTTTAGGCCTTTTCAATTGAGCTTAAATATGTGGCTTGGAGTGGAACCAAAAGGAAACAAATAAGACTCCAGTTTCAATGGGCCTTGGGCTTTTCTGTCAACTCTTGACAAGTCTAAAGTTACCATTAATTATATTTAATACTATTATATCAATATAATTGCACTCTAGATCTTATTAATAAGTTATATCCCAAGACTTTATTGTACATGCAACCCCTTCATAAAATATTCATAGTAATACAAAATTATGAATATAGACTGTCACTTTGAAGATTACTACATTTTAATTCCTCGAATACCCAATTTAATCCTTTAAGTTATTAATCATATATTTTTGAAATCCAATTTCATAAATATATACTTTAGTAACTCCTTACAAAAGTGGTCAAGCTTAACACTCTAAATAACCAAACTCATTAAACCTATCTTAAAGGAATATTTTATATCTCTATTAAGAGATTATGAATTCCATCTTGAGAATATATGTTTCATCAACACTAAATGTAGTTGCCCAACATATTGAAGTTTTGATCATAACTTTAGATTTCACTCCAGATATATCAAAGCAACCTACAACTCATGATCAGATCTATTATTTTCTCAGGATTAAGAGTTCATGTAAATAAAAGTCGTGAGATTTATTATTCAATTGACAGTCATTAGGAGAATAATAAATCTCATAGCGGTCCAATTCAATGTATCTTAACTCTTAATACATATCAACATACCAACTAAAAGTCTTCACTTCTATGATCAAGACAAATCATCTTAGTTGCTATGTTATAGTCTTTGCAGATGAAACGCCTAATTTCATAACCAACTACGAACTAAAATTAGGAGTTTACAAAGAACTTGTGATTTATATCTTCTATGACTAAATCACATAAATCACATACTATGCATCTCATGGACTATGATAATGTCCAAATATTCATGTTACCACTTTTTTTTATAATAATAAAACAACTTTATTAATCACAACATTAAATAATACATACTGTCATACAATAGGATTTAAAGACACATATTCTAACAAGGTAAAGTGTTATGTTTTGAACCACGCGTAGGCAAAGTGAAAATGGTCCAAATCACAAGTGCGTTAACCGTAATTATCCATTTTTTAATTCTTTTCTCCTTTCTTAAAAATAGAAACCCATGAAACTTTTCAAAAAAAAAAACTTTTATTCCTCTCTCTTTTCGGAATTACCATTTAAAAAAAAAAGTATTTTCAAAACTAACCTATTTTCCTTTAAACTTTGTCATTAAAGTAAAAATCATGGGATTTGTTAAAAGTCAAAATCTTCTTCTTTAAAAACCTATAAAATTTTTCTACTAACCCTTTCTTTTCATAATTCCGATTTGGTTTCTCAAAATTGGTGTTTGAAAACAAATGCAAGAGGCCATGATATTTTCGGGTTCCCCTTTAAAATAAAAGCATTGGCATTTCTTTCCTCTCAATAAACTCTTTCCAAAAACCTTTCTTTTTCCACAAAAAAAAAAATTCAAAAAATTGTTTTTACAAAGGATTTTCATATTTTGCTCATTCAAAAGTGATAAGGGTATTTTTTACTAAGAAAATTTTCCAGCTCTTCCTTACCCATCGGGTCAAACATCTCCTTCAGTCTCCTTACAATCCTTCGATCTCCTTTAAACCCGACAAGTCAACATCTCCTTCGGGCCTGACTAAACATCACCTGTACCTCCGTCCACAAGCCTAAGAACACTTGTCGAGTTAACATACATATATTTAAGGAATCTTCGTCAGATCTACACTACTATATAAACACCAAGTCTTTACCACTCCAAGATATGTAAAATTTTCTAGCTCTCACACCTTTGAGTTCTTGGAGATTCTTCTATCATTGACTTAACTTTCGGGGACTCTTTTGCAGGCACCCCACCGGCGCTCTCTATAGGTTTTTTGTTCTCTTGTTCTTCAGGTACCCTAATTAGCGCGCATTTAGACAATCAACTCACTGACAATTTCGTGCATCATCAAAAAGATTTTTTCTCTCTAAAACAAATTGATGAAAATAGTTTTCTAAAAACTCTTCCCTTTTATCAAAAACAATAGAATCTTTTCCTCACCAAAAAAAAAAAAAAAAATTTTAAGCTTTCCTTTTCTCAAAAAGTTAAAAATTTTAAAAGTAAAGAAAAAAATTCCTTTTACAAAATGTGCAAACTTTTTAGAGAGAAAATCTTCTTTCCAAAAAAAAAATTGAAAAAAGTACAAAATCATGAATTTCAAGACCAAAAAGGGTAAAAATAAATGCAACATGATTAAATGGAGGATCAAAAAGTCACACCATTTGAAAATCCATTTTATAGCAATTAGGACCAAAACCCTAATAAGGTATGTTCAAAAAGTTGACTTTTCTATCCGACTGTTGGATCGTGTTTAATTTTGAACCTTCTCATAAGGCTTATCTTTTCCTTCTAACTGATAGTTTACAGACCAAAATCAGAGTTAAAATAGATGAGATTTCACCATGATACCAAAAAACCTAATAAAATCTTCACGCTTTTGTAGAAAAAACTAGCAATTATTAACGACATTGCACAATAAGCTGTACCGATTGGCAAGAACTGGAACGAGCAGGTTGTACTATTTTGAAGAACAAGTCTTAGCTAATTTTCAACAAAAAAGCTTGACAATATCTAGTCCGGATTCAAAGATATGAATTTTTCAAAAAAAAAAAGTCACAAAATTTTTCAGAACTGTGTCACCTTCCTTCCGAGTGCAATATCTCAATGACAATAGCTCCAATCAAACAAGGCTAGGACTATTGGAAACTAGACATCCATAGTTTTCCGAGCATATAAAGTTTGAAGAAAACAGAGATCGGAAAGGCCTCCAAACAGCTGTGCAAAGATTGGGCAAGAAATTATTAAAAAAGGAAATAGGCTGAAGAGGTGGCAAAAAGGCTCAACAGTATCTGCTTCGGATTCGAAGATATGAATTTTTCAAAAAAAAAGTCACAAAATTTTTCAGAACTGTGTCACCTTCCTTCCGAGTGCAATATCTCAACGACAATAGCTCCAATCGAACAAGGCTAGGACTATTGGAAACTAGACATCCTTAGTTTTCCGAGCATATAAAGTTTGAAGAAAACATAGCTCGGAAAGGCCTCCAAACAGCTGCGCAAAGATTGGGCAAGAAATTAGAAAAAAAGGAAATAGGTTGAAGAGGTGGCAAAAATGGGAGGCTAGCATTAGTTTAACATGTTACACTAATGCGAGCCTTCCATTTCCTCATTTCTCCTATAAATACCCTCTCATTTTTTGTAAAAAATAGGATCTTCTCATGAGTGAAAAATAGAGAAATAAGAAGAAAAAAAAAGTGAGGAAAGTGAAAAAAAATTTTGGAAAAATATCCTTAGAAATTCGCAAAAAAAAAAAAAAAAAAAAAAAAAAAAAAAAACACTCTCTCTCTAGGAAATTCATCACAAAAAGCCTCATCCATTTTTGTTTGTAATTTTTGTGGGTAAGGCTATAGGGGTGGGTTAGTTTCTTAATAACTACACCCATCTAGGGACAGAACCACCCTTGAACTAGGGGGGCAATGACCCCCCCTAATTTTTTTTAAAAAAAAAATATTATTATGTATATGTGTACTAATTTTAGCAATTTTGATCTATAAAATTAGATTTTGTTTCCCTTTAACAGTATCATTGATTCTTTTAAGAATAATTCTATACTCACAAACATTTTTATAACATTTTTACAAATTATTTTGGTAGCAAGTTCTTATTGGTTTGCATATGGGCACACCACTCACATCATTTTTTTACTTACTAGTAACCACTTATCACATCAATAATTTATAAAAAATAATAATAAAAAAAACTTGTAACTTTAGCATTTTCCTCATTTTAATGACCATAAAAAAATTTTTATAGATCTAAAATTTAAAACAAAATATACAGGCGCAAAAAAAAAAAAAAGCTCAACAACAAAAATTATCAGTAAAACTAAAAAATAAATAAATAAAATAAGCTCAATTAACTAATTTTATCCAAATAAATAACTTTGCTCTTTAAAAAATTCTAAACAAAAATAATTATGTTCCTACCTACGAAAAAAAAATCTCAGCAACTAAGTTGTAGAATCAGAGGTTGAAACCTCCGCACACTACCAACAATAAAACCACCCCTCTTAATTCAAAATTCTAGCTTCATCCATGCACCCACCAACCCAGCCCACCCTCTTCATCATTTCTATATATATAAAATCTCTCTTTTATCTTGTATATTGTTCATAGTTGCTTTATTTTCCTATGCTCTTGTGTACATTGTGTATATATTTCTCTCTTTATTTCTATGTTCATATTATTGTTATTGGTTTGTGTTATTATGTTTGTCTCCCTAGATGGGTATTGGACCATCTCTTAGGACTTGTATGGGACATACCCTTATGGGGAAGAAATCTCATCCCACCTAGGCATCTAGAGATTTTAATATTATTGCTTTTAATTTATGTCATCCCATTCACTTTCAAGCAATCCCCATCTCCCTTTTTCTTTATGTCATCCCATTTACTTTCAAGCAATCTCCTTCCCCTTTTTCATTTATATCATCCCTTTAATTTCTTGCAAATCCCCCTCCCCCCTTTACTTTATTACACACACACACACACACACACACACACACACACACACACACACACACACACACACACATATACTATATCTAGACACACATTCCTATAAGTATGTCATATAGGAACATGGTTTTTAAAACCGGACCGAACTGGCTGGTCTAACCAATTCAATCAGAAACCGGAGACTAATCTGGTCTGATCATTACTAAAAACTCAAAAATACCAAAAAATCGAAAATAATTGAAAATCAGCTAGTTCAATCGTAAAAGAGGGAAGTGGTACTGTTGAACCAGTTATTGACCGGTTGTGTTGAAAACTAATACTACACATTTTTTTCAGAAAGTTGCATTTTTCTCCCCTTCAAATCTAGCCTAAAACCCATAAGAATGATGATCCATAACTGTGGGAAGGAAGAAAAACTCAATGAAAAGAGAGAGGTAAAGAACTAAAGATTAAAATGTGATTCTTGATTTTTTTTTTTTTTAGGTAAATATGAATTACCTTGGCAGCATCAACTTTCTGCAATTTTTTATTTTGCAGCAAAAATACTTTGAGATCGAGAGAGTGAGAGTGTGAGACTGTAATGTAAGAGACTTCAAAGTTAAAACAAAAGAGAAGAATAGCTTTAGCTTCCAGATGGGACTAAGTTTGAAAGAATGGGTAGGTGAAGTATTAATGAAAAGAATGGGTAGGTGAATCACCTTTATTGTTTTTGTTTTTTTTTTCTGTCTTATCTGACTCACACCTCCTAGAGCCACGTTACAAGTTCTTAAAATGGGTATACTTTTACAAGACAACTCAATAAAGGTAAGGGAAGGGTAAAAAAAAAAGAGCCAAGTCATGTCAATACTTAGTGTGTGTGTGTGTGTGCGCGCGCGCGTATATATATACTCACACCTCCTAGAGCCACATTACAAGTTCTTAAAAGAAGCAAACCTTTACAAGACAACTCAATAAAGGTAAGGGAACAGTTAAAAAAAAGGGTCAAGTCATGTCAGTACTCTGTGTGTGTGTGTGTATATAAGTATTAAATATATTATAATAATAATAAATATACATTATACACAGTTATAAAATTTTATATATGGGCTGTGGATTTTGTTATTTTTATTTCCTAAATTTAATACACAAAAGCTAAAGTCACATTATTTTTTAAATTTTATATATATGTCTAACTTAAATATTCTTAGTTAAAAAACTTAATATATATATATATATATATATTTTAATTATTTATTATGTCACTGGTTCAACCATTGGTCGGACCCCGGTCAAACCAGAAAACTGGTAACCAGTCCCTTTTCTAGTTCTTTCACCATACCGATTTTTTAAAACCATGTAAAGGAATGGTTAATGGCTTAGAACTCTCATTTCCTTATGATGAAGAACTCATAAGGCTTGAAAGAAATTAAAATTTATTTAACGGGGACATAAAAAAGAGTTTTTAATCAACCTTTACAATATTCCTGAACTTTAGATTTTTGTCATTTAAATTTCAGCCTCTTACATTTTCGTTATTTAAATTTCTGCACTTTATTTTTTGCTCTGTTCGTTTTGCTAGAAAACCTTCTGTAAAGATAGTTTTTTGCATCTTCCAATGTTTGATAGCACCCAAAAAAAAAAAAAAAAAAAAACCGGTCAACGGAAAACCCTAATAAAAATAAGGGTTATTTTTTTATAAGTTGTTTCCCCAAAAAAAATGGAAAACAATCTCTCTCTCACTCATTTCATCTCCTATAAATGCTATATTCTTCTGTAGCCATGGGAAACATAATTTTTTGGCACCTTCTCTCTCTCACGGTAAGCTCTATAAATTTTTCTCTCTTCTCTTTGCTTTTTCTCTAATCATACATTCTTTGCTTTGAATTTCAAGCTTGATTTTTTTTATCTAAGAAATTTTCAGTTTGATGGATTCCAAGCAGAAACTACTTTTTTTTTTTAAATTAAAATCAAATACATTATTGATGTAAAGGAAAACATATACAGAGTAAGACATGCCAACACTATGCATGTTACGGTACCAAACCAACCACAAAAACTTTGAAAAAATTATAAAAAGAATAATGACTTTCTAGAACACAAAAACATGCTTATCCTTTAAACCTGAGTAGACGAAACTCGCTGATATGCCTCCAGAATTGCATTGGCTCCTTCTAGAATCACCTGTGGCTATGTTTGAATATTCTCAAAATAAATTTTGTTTCTTGCATTCCATATTGCCCAAGACAGAACTGCCCATTGCTCCAATTCCTTTTTCCAGGCAAAAGTTACATCTTTTCGCACATAAAAGTGCGAAAAATAAATAAATAAGAGATAGAAAGAATGAATGAAGTAAAAGACAAAAATTTAAACATAGTTCCTATATTCCTCTAAATTTATTTTCACGGGACAATTTTTTACATTATACAATGAATGATAATTATTTAGGGGAATTACATTTGTTGGGAGATATACTATGCAGATATTATGAAGTGATGATATATTATGTAGATACATTATACATTACGTAGATACCCATATAAGGATGAAACCCATTGCTTTTTATGCGCTATGTATGTAGGGGTGGCTAAACATATTTGGGGCCTAAGGCAAAAACTAAAATTGAGGCCTTTTATACGAAGTATTTAAATACGATTTAAAAGAAAATGAATTTTACTTAAACTTTATTATCTTGTTTTAGATGTAAGAATTACTACTAAATTATTAATTAACATGAACTATGTAGACTTTTTTTTTACAAAGTCTATACACAAAAAATTTGACAAAACTTTTCACACCTGTTGATGTGGGTAAGTAAAAAAGTAGTGTTAGTAATGGACTTAAATAAAAACTAGTAAAAGTTTGTCAACTCAATTTCTGAAAAATGTAGTGAATTTTTTTAAGTATTGCTTTTTTTTTTAATATTTGAGAAGTACTACATTCACAATATTTTCACAATAAATCCTAGGTGTTAAGTTGTTTCTGATTTTAATTTAAATTCACCATTGAAATTAATTTTTGTCATTAATAACAACCTGTAACAACCTAACACTTAGAATTTATTGTGAAAGTGTTGCAAAAAATGTTGTGGACTTAGCATTTCTCTCTATTTTTTAAAAATATTATTTTATTTATTTTCTAATATTTGAGCTTAATTAATGCTATTATAATGAAAAAAAAATATCGCTATTGATTAAAATTTGGGGGCATTTTTTTCTACTTGAGGCCTTTGGCGACCCCAACATTTGCTTTTAGTATAGAGCCAACTCTCTATGTATGTACTGTTCAAGTATATGTGTGTGTGTGTGTACATGTTACTGTCTATATAAATGAGCCAAATAAGTGATAAAGATCATGAAAATTTGACAACTAATTTTGACTGTATCTATTGTCAAAATTTCATTATGAAAATCAAATTCATTCTTGGTTTTTTATTTATATTTATTAAGTTAGTTTTTTTTTTTTAGGGGGAAATTGATTACGTTAGTTGGTTTATATAATACACATGTTTTAAATTATAAAAAAAAAAAATTGTATACCAAACACTAGAAAATATTCTCAAACTCATTTTCAATGTCGTTATCAAACACCGGAAAATAAAATAGCTTTCCAGAAAATACTCTTTGGAAAATGAACTATTTTCCAGAAATCGTTAATGTTAAAACAAACAGAGTGTTCCTTGCAATTTATTTTCTGCACTTCATTATTGTTGTCTCTCTACATTACTCATCATTAATGCTGCCATAAAATAAATAGAGAAATGATATGTCCACAACATTTTCATAATATTTTTACAACAAATCTTAAGTAGCAAGTTGTTAGTGGTTGTTATTATTGGGGTAAAATAATAATCTTAGTGTTAGATTCAAATTTGAATCATTAACAACTAACCATATATGACTTGTTGTGAAAGTGTTGTAAAAATGTTGTGGATATAGCTACTCTCAAATAAATATGTTGGGTAAAACACTTTCTCTACACTATTCTAAGAAAATGCTTTAAAAAAAAAAAAAAAATCTTTCCCCACACCTCTTTCTTAAAAAAATGAAGCTTTCCAAGTAAAAAAAGGTTTCTAAAAATGCTTTTTTCTTTTTGAAGTGTTTTCAAAAGAAAATATCTGCTTTCAAAAAAGGGGGTTTTCAAATTTAAAAAAAAAAAATTGTTTTTTTTTTTTTAAAAGGGGGAAACCCGAAACATTTTTTAAAGAATAATGAATGTTCTAAAAAAGGGGGGGGGGATTTCAAAAGTAAATGTTTTCAAAAACGTTTTTCCAAAATGTTTTCAAAAATGTTTTTCCAAAACGTTTTCAAAAATTTTCTTAAAAAAGAATGCCTCTTCAAAAAATACATGTTTTCTAAAAACACTTTTACCACGTCAAAAAAATGTTTTCAAATAGTTGTTTTCAAAAAATGCTTTTTTTTTTTTTTCTTTCCCTAAGAAAGCCGAATTTTTGTAATAGAAAAAGGAAAATGTTTACAAAATAAAATTTTGTTTATTACGTTGGTTTTTCCCTCAAGAAAGTTTTCGCCCTTCCTCTAAAAAAATATTTTGAAGAAAAAGTGTTTTTACCACATTTAAAAAAAAAAAGTTTTCAAGCAATTTCAAAGTTTCTTCCTTTTAAATCCGAAATATTGAGTTCAAAAAGTAATAACATTTCCCTTTTACCACTTTGGATTTCTTTTTAAAAATACAAGGGTTCCCCCCCAAAAAAAATGTCTTCCTCAAAATTTTCTCAAACCTTTTCTCAAGAAAATGTACTTTTTTTCAAAATAATAAAGGTTAACGTAGTAACTTTTTTAAGCATTTTCTGAGAATAGTTGTAGCTTAAGGATTTGTGTTGAAGGCTCATTCCCTTAAGTTTTGAAGACCCTAAAAGTTTACATTCCCTATCATCTTTCTTGGCACTAATGAGTTTCATTTGTCCTTTTTTTTTTTTTTTTTTTTTTTTTTTTGCATAATATAACTGAGAAAATTGTGGATGACAACAAGGTGCTACTCTTCCAACTCCCTTTTTCATTTTTATGTTACAATTTATTTTTATATAGTATTTAGTATTCACATACCAGCTATATTATAAATAAATACTCACATGCTATTGTATAGTACACTTGAATAGTTGAATGTGTTCTCACATATTACCTATTTATATACCTCACATGTCTTGATTGTATATATCTTTGGAGTTAATATTCACATGCTAACTATATGGTAAATAATTACTCACATGCATATATGTATGTATATTGTTTACTAAACCTTTTCAAAAAAAAAAAAAAATCAAAATGCCAAGTATTCTATTTCTTCATAAATAATTAAGGTTTGAAATAAATTAAAATGAGGTACTATCTTTGGATAGGCGTTATGGGTTGCTTAACACCTTCCCCACACCTAATAAAACTTCCAAGTCCATGATCTTTAGGTTAAAAACTTTGGTTTACCTTAACTAACAAACCCTTTAAAATTGGTTTTGTTAATTAGGTAACTTATAATGAATTAGACTTATAGGAGACCAATCACCTAATACAAAACCAATGGCCAGTGGCAACTCCTAAAAAAAATAAGAAAATGGGACTCACACACACACAACCCACCCTAGGCACACAAGCACACAAGAATCATGCTGCCAAGGACCCAATGTGTGACCAAACTTAGAAAATTTCAAAACTTCGGGAGGCGTCCACACCTCACACATGCTATGTAAATATATACTTCACATGCTTTGGTTGTAAATAAATCCTTAAAATATATATTCACATGATACTTTATACATAAATAAATACTCACACACACACACACACATACACATATAGAGTTTGTACAAAGTTTTTTCAAAAACCAAAATTCCAAGTATATTATTTCTTCACTAAAAAGATTACATTAGAAATAAATTAAAATTAGGTACTATCCTTTGGATAGGCGGTGTGGGGTGCCCACCACTTTCCCCACACATAACCGAACTTTTGAGTTCAAGATATTTTTGTTCAAGATTTTTGGTTTGCCTTAATTAATAAACCCTTAAAATTGGTTTAGTTAATTAGGTAACTTAAAATGAATTAGACATATAAGTGACCAATCACACCTAATACAAAACCAATGGTTGGTGGTGACTCTTAAAATAAAAATAAGAAAAATGGACTCTCACACACACCTCACCCTAGAAACACATGTACACAAAGAGTCACATAATTAAGGACCCAATGTACGATACCACACAAAAAAAATATTTTAAGAAAATCCTTTTTGGGGCGTCCACACATAATTTTAAGGACAAATTACAGTAAACCCACTTATTGTTAAGCTCATTTTTACTTTGCCTACCTGTGGTAAAACTTGACACTTTACTAACTTGAAGTTGGCCCCGTTGACCTTATATAACCCACCTCTCCATTTGCTATTAGAAAAACACATTTTTATGCAAAAAAATATATAACAAGAGGGTTTTTAATTGCTCATAAACTTTAATGAGAACAAAATGGAAGAACGACACACCAATCAAAGGGCTCAATGAAATTATTTTCAATCTATAACAATATCAATAATCTCATAATAGCTCAAAATTTTGAACCAAATTTTACAAGAAGACCAACATCTCAAAACAACCAGAAACGTTATCAACAAAAAAAGAATGAGACTGAGATAAGCCAACAACCAAAAAGTGAGGTTAAAAAAAAAAAAAAAAAAAGCAGCCGTGGGTTTGGATCATAGTAGATCAGCATGGGTTTGGTGTCATGGTGGTGGCTCCTAGGTGCTAGATCAGAGGGTAAGATAGGGAGAGAAATCCAGCAAGACTTTTTGATGGTGGGTTTGGTTTATTCTTCTACCATGGATTGACCTTGATCTTAGTTTGTCCCTCTCCTAATTTTCGGTCTTTTCTGCACAACCAAACACCACCAAGGAAAGAAAGAAAGGAACCTTCAAACCTATTACCTAAATCTTAAAATATATATATATATATATATATATATATATATATATATATATCCCAAAGCATATTTGCCTCGAGAAGGCCATGTCCTCCTAGATTTCTTCCCCAACCACTATCATCGATCCCTCAATGCCCTTCTCTCTAACGAAAATTACACCCAGCTGACCTAATGCACTGCCCTTCTTCTTCGTTACACATATTCACCCATCTGTATAGAAGGGCTAGTGGTTAAAGTGAGGTTTGGCAGTTTATAAAGATGTTGCATCTGAAAGTTGTTGTTGTTGTTGGTTTTTTTTTTTTTTTTTTTTTTTTTGTTTTGTTTTGTCTTTTATACATTGATTACAATTTTTATATGTTTCTTTGATTAAAAAAAAAAAAGAATTGAGGAGAGATGAGAAGAGAAGAACGAGAGAGCAAATTTACTGGTGGACTAAGATTGTGACGGGGAAGGAATCGGGCTCAGGTTGAAATTGTGCAAATTTAGTTGCCCAATTCATATTTTAAAACCCTAGCATTTTGATTCTTGTTATGTTTATTTTTGCCTAAAATTATGTTTTTATAATGGCAAATAGAAAATAGGTTACGGAAGAGTAACGGAGTTAACCTTAAGTGGACAAAATATCAAGTTTTAAGCTACTAGTAGGCAAAATGAAAACGGATCTAACCACAGGTAGGTTTACTATAATATACCATAACTTTAAATTACAAAAATTTAAAATTTAAACATTTGATTAAAAACATATTTATCGATTTTTGATTTTCTGAAAAATTCGCAAGCACGAAAGATATAAAAAAAAAAATGTATTCCAATGGTAAATTTTTCAAAATTCAATAAATAGTTAGTAAGTGAAGTTATAGTTTTATGCTATAATCAATTATTATCTTAATAAAATTTTGATATTATTTTTTTAAGATTTATGTGAGAAACAATTAATTTTAAAATATAATATTTTTGTTCAAATTTTATTCCTTTTAAAATAGTTAAAAAAATATAAATAAAAAATAAAAACTGTTCAGAATAAGCACGACAAACCAAAACCTTGGGATGAGAACCCCAAATATGGACCGTTGGAAGATCGAAAAGTTCGACCCTTCTTGGAAAGAATCCGGAATTCTCCACTCTCTTCCCTCAATACAGAGATAAAATTTCAAAACCACCAATTATTTTTTAAATTAAATATATTTTTTTTCTTTTATGGTGTTTGACTGTTTGTTCTGGATTTTGGGTTTTGATTTTTCTTTTTCTTTTTTGTGTTTTAATTGCTTTCTTCAGAAAAGCACTTGCAAGAGGTTTGGCCAACTGTTAAATCTGCTTTGAAAGAGTATGGCATTTCATGTGGACTTAGTAAGTTCAGTTATCAGATTCATCTAATATTACTAAATATTGCCTGAAGTTTCTATTTTTCATTGTTTTACATTTGAAAGATTAATTTCATGATTCTCTCTCTTTGTGTGTTAGAAATATAGGGATTAGGGACCCATATATTAGGGGAAAATTGCCATTTGACACCAATCCCCAAATATATAGTTAGTTGGCAAAGTTTTGAAACTAACCATGGATTACCTGGTGTGGGTTTCAAGGAAGCAGGATGGCTGGAGTGTTTGAGCGATTTTGTGGATTTAGGGTTTAATTTAGGGGGAAGAACTAAGGGAGAAGAACTAAGAGTTAGTCTGTGGACGAGAAATTTGGTGGAGGACAAGGAATTGAGAGGAATTGAGAGTTAGAGGAAGAATGAGAATGAGGAATTGAGAGTGTTTGTGGACTGAGTGAGAATGGAGAGGGTGAAGAGGGTGACTGTGGCTGAATGATAGTGTGAATTTTTCCTTTATGAAATTGAGCCTCTAAGGGTCAATATCCAAATGAATTTCATGTGAATAAACCACGTAATTCTCAGAACACAAAAATAAAGGGCCCAGATGGAACTCGAGCCTCTAAGAGTCAAGTTCCAAGTGGATGCCATGTGGCAAAAAGCCAGATCAAAACATGGAAATCAAGCCTTTGAGGCTCGAGTTCTGAGGGATGAATCGAGTCTTTTAAACTCGAGATGCTAGCTTAGTATATAGTTTTGAAACATTGCCAACTAACTATATAGTCTAAGGATTATGTCAATTGCCAATTTTGGCCCATATATTATCATCAAGGCTAGGGAACTTATTAGGCTTTTGTCAAGAAGTGTCCCGGTTTATCAGTACAATTTTTGGTCTCTCCTTTTACTCTTGTTTTCTTGTCTGTATTGTTTGAATTTTTTGTAGTGTTAGAAAGGTGTGAAATAGCTATCGAGATGTTAGGTTTTGTTCTTACATTATATCACTGCCCAAGGTTGCATAGAACAATATATAAACTAGTAACTTTGCTTAACTCTTTCCGTCATGACTATATATCTATTGAACTCTATTGTGACACAACTGTATCATTTTGGCTGCTTTCTTTAGTTTGTAATTTTGGTCATGGTTCAACTTATTTATGGGAAAAAGAATATATTCAAGTAGAAATATTTTACCCTACAAACTTGGGAAAGTCCAGTTTCAATGTTTTAGTTCGGGCTTTAAGGCTTTCAAAGAGATGGTCAAATTGTTGTGCTAGCCCTTCCAAGGCCTGTTGTTGATAATCTTGCTATTACTTCATCCAAACCATAGATTAAATTAAGTAAGGAAATCAAGTTCCTTCAAACTTGACAAGGATAATAAGCAACTTGCAATGTTGGGCTCTTAGGGAAATTAGTCGTAGACCCACGCGTTGTACATGATAAATATTTTAAAGTTATTTCATAAATATATTTTATTATTATTATTGTTGTTGTTGTTTTACTATTGTCTATATAAATTATGTAAAATTATTATATGATAAAATTATCAAAATCATACTAAGTAATAGAATAATATTATATTCTTTATAATGCAATAAGATAACATTTAACAATCAAAGAGAATAAAAAAGAAAAAAAAAAACTTAAAACACAAAACTAAATTGCATCAACTCAAAGTAAAGTTCTTAAAAATACAAAAAATAAATAACCTAAAGCAGAGATGCAAGAAAAAAAAAAACCACCAAAAAATTGAGAGAGAGAAATAACTTTTTTTGCAAGGGAAAATTATGTATAGAAATACAAGATAGAAAAGATAACGAAAAATTTGTAATAGGAGGATAAGAAGAAGAAGAAGAAACAAACTAAATAAAGATAAAGGGAAAAATGAAAAGTGATATTAAAGTAGAGGGTAGTGAGGAGATGAAATGTGAAAGGAATGAGAAACATTGGAGAATGTGTAAATGATAAAAAAAAATGAGTACGATTTTATAAGGAAATTTTTATTTATTTGTATTTAATTAAAACATTATATGTTTAATTTTTAAAAATTTAAAAAAAAAAAAGAGAAAATATTAATAATTTAATGATATGGAGGATATGGCTGAATTTAAATTGTCAATTGTAGTAGTGTTGAATTTAAATCAATACTTACCCTTTGCAAGTCAAGAGGCTACACATACAATCTAATGTACATCATTATTCAACAATGTTTTAACTCACCACATAGCAAAGTAATCGTGCAAATGAACTTTGAAATATCCATTTGGTGTTACGATCGATAGTATGTAGATTTCAAGAAAAAAATATGTAGTAATGGTAAATAAAACAATAATACTATTCAATTACTTAGATTTATCACGATATGAGGAGAACATGAATGCATTATGGACCTCTTTGTTCCTTATGGGCCATACAAAATTTAAACTTTTGGAATTAAGAAAAAATGGATTTCTAAATATATAAATAGAATAGTTTTTGTTAAAAATCAATCACTGCACATGAGGAGAGAAAAAATAAAATAAAATGAAAAGATAATGTATCAAGTTTAAAAGAACTTCATAGAACAAATGTCATGTTGTACAAAAATAACATATATAGAACAACTAAATAGGTGAATCCAAAGCAACCCAAATTAAGAATTTAAAGAAAAACACATGTAATAAAATTATCAATTAAAGAGAGAGACAGAAAAAAAAAAGTTAAATCACAAAACTAAATTCCATCAGCTCAATATAAATTTCTAAAGAACACAACAATTTATCACCTAAAGCAGAGATGCAAGAAAAATAAAAAGATTCACCAAAAAATTGAGAGAGAGAGTGAGAGAGAGAGAGAGAGAGAGAGAGAGAGAGAGAGAGAGAGAGAGAACCTTTTTTTTTGTGAGGGAAAAGTGTGTAAAGAATGGAAGAGAAAATGACAAATTTATATTAAGAGGGTGTGAACAAGAAAGGACAAAACAAAAAAAAGGAAGATGAAGGAAAAGATGAAGAGTGATATTAAGATAGAGAGTAGTGGAGAAATGAAAAGTGATATTAAGGTAGAGGATAGTAGGTAGTGGGTAATGGGAGATGAAAAGGTAAGGAATAGAGAAAGATTGAAGAAAGTAGTGTAAATATTTAAAAAATGAGTAAATATTAAAAAAAATTATAGGAAAATTGTAAAGAAAAATGATAATGACGTGAACGTTGATGTCATTTAACTAGAGCGTAGCAACAATAAATTAATACTACAGTTCAGACTTTAGATATATATAGATATAAATTAGTGAAATTTGACCAATTCGAGATAGTCACCTTCCAAGAAAAGATAATGTGTGAAAGAAATTGGTTGAAAGGAAAGAGGAAAAATTTGACAAATTAATTTCTTATTGATATTCAATACTATTGACATTTGATAAATATATATACAGTTGATTCACATCGAGTTTCCTACTTAGTTGACTCTAACTCGTGTAACTAATTGAGCGAGGCAACTAACTAACTCACCAGCCAACTATTTGTAACAAACTCTTAACAACCCTTTCTTTTATACAATTGCCCCTCCAACAATTAGAAGTAAATATTACAACATTTAATTAGGCTCATTAAAAAAATTCATCATCTAAAACCTACCTATCCTACTCTGTGCATTCAATAAGGAGTTCTATCTTCTATGACACTTCAATTTCAGAAGGTGGGGAGGACTGGTTAAGATCGTGGGGAATGTCGATAGTCCTCACGTCTTCCCATCTTAAAGAAGTCCAACTATGTAAGTCTGGCGTACGAGATGAACTTGAATTCCTCCCTGGAGTAATGATCTCTCCATTATAGAAGTATTTTGCAAGTCCAACCGCCTTGTTCCAAACTCTTATTGGGCTAGGAGTTGCATTGTCTTCTTTTGCCTCTTGAGGATGTTGATAATTCATTAGCAATCGAATTAATGACAGTAGGAAACAAATTGTAGAAATGGCAGCAGATATAAGGTAGAGACCCTAGAAGCTCTGGATGCTCAAAGGATCTGTATCACTGGATGTTTGGTCCGTTGAACACCCACGTGAGGGAGTCAACCATTTATCTTCCAGATTTGTTAGGGTACCATCTTCTGATAGCCTTAGTATGGCTTCTGAAAAGTCCTTCGTTATTGGCGAGCCTTTCTGGAATACCTGCATGGAGGGTAAATTAGAAGGGATTCCGACCATAAAAAAGATGATTCTCTCAATTGAAATGAAATGGAGACAGTTTATATTACTTCAAACTTTAAATGATATGGCACTAGATACACCTTTAACCTTATAATTTCTTAATCTAAAGCATGAAATTGATACAACTCAAATGGCAAGAATGGTAACACATTGGAATGGAATTACTAACACAAAGATCATAGCATGTATGGAAATTTTTGTTTAATCAATATTTATTGAGGATTTAGGTGCTTAAAACCATTGTCTGAAAATAAATGAAGACTTCTTTGAAATAATGAACTAATTTTAGCCACCATAGAAAGTTTGCATAAACTCTCTACAAAATTGTTTCTATTCATATTTAAAGTTTGTTTGGATACCACTAATTTTGCTAAAACTGAAAACTTATTACTGAAAGTATTGTAAATAAAGGTAAAAATTAATTAAAATAGTACAGCGAGGTCCATGAATAGTAATAAAAAGTGCAGTAAAATAAGCTGAATAGTAAAATAATTTTAATTTTTCATTAGTATCCAAACACACACTTAAACTATCTGAATTCATATTTTCTGCAAAGAATTCTTAAAGACCTGAAATGTTGGATATTTTTATAAAAAAAAATATATATATATATATATATATATCATATTTACTTTAATACTCATTTATGTGAATTGAGGAAATCAATTATCCCTTAATGTCAGATACATTAATTGCTAAATTTTGAAAATTCAAATATAATTCAAAATTTGAATAGTTAATTTCAATGGTTTTAATTAGGAAATCTCTGAAAATTAATGTGAATTTTAATACTATATATTGCCAACTTTTAGTATACTTTCCATTCTGAACGTTTTGTATTCAAACGTTCTTATTTAAATGTGACATAATAACATTATATATGCAAGAATTTTCAGCACTTAAATGTACATCTATTGCTAAATTATTAATAAGTTACCATATATATACAAATGTTTACTATTTGGATTAATGAAAAGTGGTCAAACAGCTAGCAATCTTTTTAAGAGGAAACGGTAGAATCACAGCTAGTATTTTTTGTAACATAAATTTAGAAAAGAAAGAAGACTTTTGAAAAGTTGTAATAATGGGCCATTAATTGCTTGGCTTTATGATTCTTTCTTTTTTTTGTTCTCAACGTGAATGGTCCTTTCTTCTTCTCAACGTAAACTTTGGCCAAGGACAAAATTATAGGTCCGGCTATATATATAAATATTTGGAAAGAAATAAGGATTTGATATATACGCAC
Source organism: Castanopsis chinensis (assembly GCA_032878915.1). Taxonomy (NCBI): domain Eukaryota; kingdom Viridiplantae; phylum Streptophyta; class Magnoliopsida; order Fagales; family Fagaceae; genus Castanopsis; species Castanopsis chinensis. Next base: position 11,010,359 of record JAVQMG010000130.1, read on the forward strand.
ATCTTTATTTTTTGAATTACAAAGCTACAAACTTTTCAAAAACAATTTCTATTGTCCTAAACACTTACCACCTATACTTCTTTCTACTCACAAAAATATTCTATCTCTTACAATTTTCTGGGAAAAGAGAGTACTATTGAGAGCTTATATCCTACGGGCAGTGTAGGCTCGTAAGAATAATCAGCAAAGGTGGCTGGGCTGTTGTATCCTGGGGACAACGTGCAAAAATTATTTGTCTAACTACATCGGATATACCGTAGACGGCACGATTTGTCTCAAGACAGTGACTTGGTCCACGCCTCATCTCTGCCACCTCATTTGGTAAATCAAATTGTGTAGTTTCCAAGGAAAATTCAGGTATTATCTCTCCTTTATTTCCAACAATTTGAGACAAATCGTTATGGAGAACACAAAATCATCCTTGGAAAATGGTAATGTTATGTCTAATTCCTCTGGAGCAGGTGATCTTAATAAGCCATTCCGCTTCCGTGGTGTTAACTTTAAGAGGTGGAGACAAAAGACTTTATTTTATCTTACTCTCTTGAATGTGGCTTATGTGTTAACTGAGAAAAAACCAAAGAAAAAGAAATTTGAACAATTGACTGAAGAAGAACTTTCTCAACATGAAAAAGATGTTAAGAAATGGGATAAGGATCATCTTTACTGTAGAAATTATTTACTTAATTGTCTTTCTGATGATTTGTATGATTATTATGATCAAGCTTACAAATCAGCCAAAAAGATATGGAAGGCATTGAATCAAAAATATGATACAGAGGAAGCTGGATCAAAGAAATATGCATGTAGCCGATTTTTCAGATTTCAGATGGTTGAAGGCAAGTCCGTGGTTGAACAATCCCATGAACTCCAAATGATTGCACAAGATGTTCGATCTGAAGGCATTCGTGTAGATGAACAAATGCAAGTTTCAGCCATCGTTGACAAGTTGCCTGAATCTTGGAAGGAGTTTGCCAAAGTTCTAAGACACAAGCAAAAGGAACTCTCCATTGAATCCCTTATCACCCATTTGAGAGTGGAGGAAGAGGCAAGGAACCAAGACAAAACTGTTGAACTCCATGGAGCAAATGGTCCTAAGGTAAATTTTATCTCTTCAAATGAAAACATGTCAAAAGCCAATGCAAAAAATAATGATTATGTAAGGCCTAAGAAAAGGAACTTCAAACGTAGGCCAAATGGAAATCAGCCTCAACATAAGACCCACTCTAATCAAAGAAAGAACCAAGCACACCATCCTAAGCATGCTCCAAATAATGGCAACCACACTAATAATAGCAATTATGCATGTTTTGTATGTGGAAAGCCTGGACATTCGGCTAGAAATTGTCGTTATCGAAAACATGGGCCTATGGCTCAAGCCAATGTCATTGAAGAGCCTCTTGTGGCTATGGTTACCGAGATTAATATTCTCGAAGGCTTAGGAGGGTGGTGGATTGATTCTGGGGCAACCAGACATGTTTGTTATGATAAAAATTGGTTTAAGACATACACCATCTTGGATGAGAAAAAGAAAATTATGCTTGGTGATTCTCATACCATTGATGTTGTGGGTATTGGAGAGGTGCTTCTCAAATTTACTTCTAGGAGAGAAGTCACTCTCAAAGATGTCTTTCATGTTCCTAACATTAGAAAGAATCTAGTTTCTAGTTTTTTGTTGAATAAGGTTGGTTTCAAACAAGTCTTTGAGGCTGATCAATATGTACTCTCTAAAAAGGGAATGTTTGTTGGCAAAGGCTATGCTTGTGATGACATGTTTAAACTTAATGTTGAGATGAATGAAAATTCAAGTTTTGCTTATATTGTTTCTTGTGTGAATGTTTGGCATGGTAGATTATGTCATATCAATAATAAATATATGAAAAATATGAGTGGTTTAGGTTTAATTCCTAAACTTGAAAATGAACTTGAAAAATGTGAAATTTGTAGCATGACTAAAATTACTCAAAAGCCTCATAAATCAATTGAAAGAAATACTGAATTACTAGAGCTTATCCATAGTGATATTTGTGAATTTGAAGGACATTTGACACGTGGAGGTAATCGGTATTTTATAACCTTTATAGATGATTTTTCAAAATATCCATATGTCTATCTTATGAAAAATAAAAGTGATGCCTTTGAAAAATTATCAATTTTCTTAAAAGAAGTTGAGAACACTTTTGATAAAAAGGTTAAAAGGTTTAGAACTGATAGAGGAAAAGAATATGATACTCTTGGTCTTAATAATTATATTCAATCTCTAGGTGTTGTTCATGAGACTACTGCCCCTTATTCTCCATCTTCAAATGGAGTAGCTGAACGTAAAAATAGGACTCTTATAAATTTAACTAATGCTATGCTTGTTAGTTCTGGGGCTCCTAAATATTTATGGGGTGAAGCTGTTTTAACTGCAAATTTTGTTTTGAATAGAGTACCTCATAAAAAGACTTTTTTAACTCCTTTTGAATTATGGAAAAAATATAAACCAAATTTGAATTTTTTCAAAGTTTGGGGTTGTTTAGCATATGTGAGGCTACCTGACCCTAAAAGACCTAAACTTGGGATAAAGGCTTCTACATGTGTATTTTTGGGTTATTCTTTAAATAGCACAACTTATAGATTTTTTGATATTGATAATAATACAATAATTGAATCTAGAGATGCAATTTTTCATGAAAATAAATTTCCATTTAAATATAAAAATAGTGGGGGTCTTGAACAACAAGAGAATTTTGAATGTTCAACATCTAAGTCAAAAGATGTTAATGAATATGAGATTGAACCTAGGAGGAGTAAAAGACCTAGAATTGAAAAGGTTTTTGGTCCTGAATATTATGTGTATAATTTACAAGGTGACCCTACTTCCTTAGAGGAAGCTTTATCTTCTCCTGATTCAGGCTTTTGGAAAGAAGCCATCAATGATGAGATGGATTCTATTATCTCTAATAATACTTGGAAACTTGTAGATTTGCCTCCAGGTTGTAAAACAATTGGATGTAAATGGGTACTTAGAAGAAAATTAAAACCTGATGGATCAATTGAAAAATTCAAAGCAAGGCTTGTAGCTAAAGGTTTTAAACAAAAAGAAGATATTGATTTTTTCGATACTTTTTCTCCTGTTACTAAAGTTACGTCTATTAGATTATTGATTGCTATAGCAGCTATTCATAATTTGATGATACATCAAATGGATGTAAAGACGGCTTTTCTAAATGGAGATTTAGAAGAAGAAATCTACATGGACCAACCAGAAGGTTTTATAATGCCGGGTAATGAGCATAAGGTATGTAAATTATTAAAATCTTTATATGGTTTAAAACAAGCACCTAGACAGTGGCATGAGAAATTTGATCAATGTTTGCTTTCTAATGGTTTTAAAACAAATGAAAGTGACAAATGTATATATTATAAAACTTTTGATGATGCTCATGTTATAATTTGTTTATATGTTGATGATCTTTTAATTTTTGGTCCTAATATGGATATTATAAATGCTACCAAAATGCTTCTTAAAAATAACTTTGATATGAAAGATTTAGGAGAAGCTAATGTGATTCTTGGCATGAAAATCTCTAGAACTTCAAATGGCATATTTATAGATCAATCTCATTATATAGAAAAAATTTTGAAAAAATATAATTACTTTGATTGTAAACCTGCAAGTATTCCTTTTGACTCTAGTGTGCATCTTTTTCCTACTAAAAATGAAAATGATATTTACAGTCAAAAGGAATATGCTAGTATTATTGGAAGTCTTAGATATGCTACTGATTGTACTAGACCTGATATTGCTTATGCCGTAGGAGTTCTAGCAAGATTTACTAGCAAACCTAATTTTGAGCATTGGAATGCCATGACTCAATTAATGAGATATTTAAAAAGAACTGCGCACTATGGTTTGCTATATCAAAGATATCCTGCTGTTCTTGAAGGATATAGTGATGCTAGTTGGAACACCTTAGCAGGTGATTCGTTGTCTACCACTGGCTATGTATTTACTATAGGTGGTGGAGCAATAAGTTGGAAATCTAAAAAACAGCAGATTATTGCTAAATCCACCATGGAGGCAGAATTAATTGCCTTATCTTCAGCTAGTAAAGAAGCGGGTTGGTTACGAGATTTATTATCTGAAATTCCCATGTGGGAGAAACCTATTTCACCCGTCTTAATTCATTGTGATAGTACTGCCACTATTGGTAGAATGCGCAATAAATACTATAATGGTAAATCCAGATCTATTAGAAGAAAACACAGTACTGTGAGATCATATATAAACAATGGTACCATAAATGTTGATTATATTAGTACAAAGGATAATATTGCGGATCCATTAACTAAAGCTCTAGCTAGAGAAAAGATCTGGATAACATCGAGGGGGATGGGACTTAAGCCCAAAGAAGAATAAACTACCTATGAGGATACCCTACCTAGGAACTGGAGATCCCAAGAACTAGGCTCAAAGGGAAAAACTACTCATAGAGCAGTTTGATTGACATGCACTAAATATATGTATGAGTAATAATACTCATGTCCCTCCCTATGATGTGTGTGCATGCATCTTGTAACGTTATATAGGATGAGTTTTAATTATTAAAAACTCTTAATGTGGACTATAGCTCTTATGAGTGGGATGTTAGAGTTACAAGAACATCCTTGATAGCCACACCTACGTGAGCATGGAAGTGAGGCCGCTTCCTTTGAGAATGGGGCTAGTTCTCTAAATAGCTCATGGATGCTGGGATAAAGCACAAGGCCGTAATGTGATGGCTTAGAAGCTCATAGTAGAGTACTGGAATATTATGTGTGTGATGTAATGTTTTGTATCCATAGAAAAAGTTATAGTTCAAGACTTAGATCACTATTAACTTTGGAACAATGTTGCTGAAACACTAAATGAGGGTTCAAGCCATTGGCACTCTCATTATGCATAATGTTCTACTTAACCCAGAAAAAAACCGTTCTTATATATATATATACATACATATATATATATATATATATATTTACCTTTTTATAAAAATAAGTGGGGGATTGTTGGATATTTTTATAATATATATATATATATATCATATTTACTTTAATACTCATTTATGTGAATTGAGGAAATCAATTATCCCTTAATGTCAGATACATTAATTGCTAAATTTTGAAAATTCAAATATAATTCAAAATTTGAATAGTTAATTTCAATGGTTTTAATTAGGAAATCTCTGAAAATTAATGTGAATTTTAATACTATATATTGCCAACTTTTAGTATACTTTCCATTCTGAACGTTTTGTATTCAAACGTTCTTATTTAAATGTGACATAATAACATTATATATGCAAGAATTTTCAGCACTTAAATGTACATCTATTGCTAAATTATTAATAAGTTACCATATATATACAAATATTTACTATTTGGATTAATGAAAAGTGGTCAAACAGCTAGCAATCTTTTTAAGAGGAAACGGTAGAATCACAGCTAGTATTTTTTGTAACATAAATTTAGAAAAGAAAGAAGACTTTTGAAAAGTTGTAATAATGGGCCATTAATTGCTTGGCTTTATGATTCTTTCTTTTTTTGTTCTCAACGTGAATGGTCCTTTCTTCTTCTCAACGTAAACTTTGGCCAAGGACAAAATTATAGGTCCGGCTATATATATAAATATTTGGAAAGAAATAAGGATTTGGACATATACGCACATCTTTATTTTTTGAATTACAAAGCTACAAACTTTTCAAAAACAATTTCTATTGTCCTAAACACTTACCACCTATACTTCTTTCTACTCACAAAAATATTCTATCTCTTACAATTTTCTGGGAAAAGAAAGTACTATTGAGAGTTTATATCCTACGGACAGTGTAGGCTCGTAAGGATAATCAGCAAAGGTAGCTGGGCTGTTGTATCCTGGGGACAACGTGCAAAAATTATTTGTCTAACTACATCGGATATACCATAGACGGCACGATTTGTCTCAAGACAGTGACTTGGTCCACGCCTCATCTCTGCCACCTCATTTGGTAAATCAAATTGTATAGTTTCCAAGGAAAATTCAGGTATTATCTCTCCTTTATTTCCAACATGAAATAATCTGACAAAATAAATTCAGTGAAGGCCAATGATAAAATGTAACATGCTTTTTTGCTTCTTTTTTTGGAAATATTCAGTTTTGAACTTGGGAATGATCAACTTGAAATTATGTGGAAACTGAAAGCTACAAGGTGTAGTTATTACTTACAAAGCCAAATCCTCCAAATCTATATGTCTGTGTGGAGGTCGTGAATCCCTTGCGATACTTGTCGATGAAAACTTTCTCATATGGAAGTTCAAAAAAGGCAGCAGCTATGCTTTTGTTTCTAAAATGCTCTTCATAATCAGATTCAGTTTTAACTTTAATGATGTTCTTTAAATTAAACTTGAGCACTTCCTGCAGGTAAGTCATTACAAATGAATCACCATCACAACCTATTTTTGCATTGGTGCTCCTCAGCCACTCGATATCTCTAACTGGTTGTAATCGTAGCACGGTGAGCATTGAAGACAGATTAGCAGTGTAGCTTGAGGTTAGGATCAACACAACAAAAAGCCAAACTACCACCACCACTCGAGTAAGGTTGCTATAAACTTTCTCCCCTGCAAATGTAATGGATTACATTCATTAGAAATTGTCTTGGCTGTGTTTATTTTTTATCTCTGCAGCTCCTATTGATTAGGAAGCAATTTCATTATAAGATGAACTTAATTGATCCTACAGGGGTCAATGCATTTTGTAAAATTGGCATTAAGTTGTAAGCAAATTCATGCATCAAAAGCAATTTTGTATTTCATACTTAAGTATCTTTTCCAGTCATACATGACTTGCAACCTTTCAGATATTAGAGCATTCTAAACCTTGAACATAAACGAACCTCTTTAACTCCCACTAACTGCAGAATACTAGGTCTCTGAAAATTGGCTGAGTACATGTACAGAAATAAGAGAAGGATTTGTGCCATGGTAAACCAATTATATTGCTCTACATCTCAGACAACCATAAGTTATTAGGGGCGGGCACAATGAAGCAGCCTTGAAGCTGGTTAGACTCGATAAACAGTATGGAAGACTTGATCATTAGCTTGTGCTAAGTGTCATCGAGTACTTATCATGTTGAGACACATGGTTGCTCAAAAAAAAAAAAAAAAAATAGATTACAGACATTTGTACTTACTGTGAGCAAAGAACAGAGTGGAGAATGTGAACCAAATTGTCGTACAATCTGATTCTTCAATGGGCCATTAAATTCTGGATTATAATGATGCCCCAAGAACCAAACTATAAGCATTGTATAAATCAAGACAACACCGGTTGCCAGCCACATTTTCCAGGTGAAAGGCTTCAAGAACATCCATGCTGATCCTTCAGGTTTTGCAGGAACTACCATGGACAACCCCGACTCGGCAAATGGCTGAGTAAATTCCACATATTTTGTACGGTCCACCAATATGGTCACATCTCCAACAACAGCATCGTAAGTCTTCCATTGTTTTTAGATCATACAATGATACATGACAAGCATAGTCTTTATCAGAAACAAGTTTGAAACTAAGAAATTAAAGAAAACAATAAACAAATGAAAAAAGTCGTAAGTTATATACAACTTTTTTTAGTCACAGATTCACTGCTCTTCCAAGGGCTCTCTGTCTCTTTCAAAACGTGCGAGTAAATATCATAAGACAATATAAATTGATCTACCCAATACTCATTTTTCTTCCCACAGTAACTTCCCACTATAGGAACTTTGACTTGAAGGCTCTCTTCTGTGAAAGATGGAGACTGGGGAGAATTTACATTTATTGCTTAATTACTTGCTCTAAAAGAAACCGAATGTTGGTGTCGGTGGTCTAATGATTTAAATTTCGTTTATACTAAATTTTAGCATATACAAAGGACCTTTTTTCTAGGTGGATATGAACAACGAAGCAAATTTTTTATGAGTAAGAACATATAAGCGAACATATAATCAATTTGAGGAATTAATTTGAATGTTTATATTGTGTCAGGCAACACATGAACGTTAAGCAGGCCAGCCCTTCCACTAGGTCAAATAGGCCATTGCCTAAGGGCCCCAAGTTAAAGGGGCCCCAAAACTTTGAAAAAGAATAGGTAGTAGGAAAAAAAAAATTAGTTTAAGATGAAACTCCAAAAAATCAGATTCATTTTTGTGACTAAAGAACAAAAAATCTGGAATGTCTTTGTAAACATTGATACCCCAAAAAATTCTTTGGTTTTAAAAAAATCAATTATCCCAAAAAAAATCATCCTTAACCTCAAGACAAATCAAACCTCTAGACAAATCAAAAATCAACTTGATAAAATGCAAATCTAGTATAAAAAATTACCCACAAAACAATCTCAAATCAAAACAAATTAAAAATCTCAAATCCCTAAAATTTACTCATACATTTTCTCTCTCTCACTCTTGCTCTCCGTCTTTCTCTCTCTCAACTAGATGATGATAGTTTGCAAAATATTGTCTTAAACTTGAATCTTTTCTCAAACATAATGTTTATTATAATATTGATGGTTTATATTTATTTTCAGAGTTAAAAGTTTTAAAAGAAATTTTACAAATAAAAGAATATACTCCAATTGACATACAAAATTAAATAAAAATGTTAGATTTATTTCTAAATACATGCATTGCTTATAGAAGTTTACTAACAATGCCTATTACAGTTGCTTCTGCAGAAAAAAGTTTTTCTAAATTAAAATTAAAAAAATCATATCTAAGATCGACAATGTCTCAAAAAAGATTAAATGAATTATCTATACTATCAATTGAAAATGAGATGTTAGAAGAATTTGAATACAAAAATTTAATTAGTCAATTTGCATTTGAATAGGCAAAAAAAATAGAGTTTAAATGAAGTATAATATAATATAATATATTAAATAAATATAATTTTAATTAATACATAAATATAAAAAATATTAAAAAAAAATGTCTCATTTTAGTTTTTGCTTAAAGTCCTAAAATGTCTAGGGCGTTAAGGAAAAGATTTAAGAAACTGAATGGTAAATCTAGAGTTGTTACCTTGTTGTAGACACCATGAACCAGCTCTTCATAGCTGACATTCAAGGCATTGAATTCATAGGGCAGAGAATAAGGCAAAATTTTAAGCACCTCTTTGAAAACATCAATGAACCAACCATCAAATTTGGAATTATCTAGCTTCTTCCCACTGTAGCCAACTTTTACAAACTTTTGAAATGAAGTTCTACCTGGAACTACAATTTTCAATGGGTTTTGTTCAGTAGGCATTGCCCAACCCTTTGGAACTTCGTTAGTCGTATTAGCAACTTCATCTCCATGAGAGAGTGAGAGAAGAAAAGAGATTAGTATGGCAAAAGAGAGGAAAACTTTTATGACTGTTTTACCGGTAATGAAAGGGAAAGCCAATCTAGGATTTGATATAGTTGTGTTAAACCAATAAGAAAAGAAAAGGCTGTCTTTATTTGATAAAGAATAAAAAGGGTGTCTTAAATCTTAATCACAGCAACTATTATATAGATAAGGACATGGTTGGATACCATTCAATATACGTTAAACGTGTGTGAGTGAAAACGATCAGCGAAAACAAAGACCGACTGGTTTTAGTAGAGCTTTGTTCTCAAGTATCTTTAACTTGGTGCCTTTGACTTGACTGCTTCAATCCGAAAAAAATAAAATAAAATAAAAATTAAAAAAAAAAAAAAAACTCGATTTTGTTCAAGGAAAGGAGATTTTGATATATGGTCAAATCCAAGCAACATTTTAGGAGGCATCATGGAAGATGTAATTTTTTGACTTGTGATGTCGAAGAAAGTACATTACAAAATAAATTGCTTCCTAACAGGACCAATGATACATTTATGGCTGTGATGTCAACGTTTAGAGAGGATACGATAATTCATGCCAGTTGCAACCCTTGTTAGGTCATTCACACCAACTTATCTAAGATTCTAAAATTTTAGTTAGATTTTAGCTTATAGCTATTTTCTTTTTCTTTTTTTACTCCCACTTTTTGTTGGGATTTATACCCTAAAATCCAATTTATTGATATTTATAAATAATTAAATTATTTAATTATATGAAACTATTTATAAATGAACTAATGAGACATTATCATAGTCCATAAAATGCATTATATGTGATTTAGTCACAGAAGATGTAAATCACAAGTTCCTTATAAACTCAAAATGTAGTTCGTAGTCAGTAATAAAATTGAGCATTTTAACTAGCCAAAACACTCCTTGAACTTTTTTATTAGCCAATTTACTTTTTAAACTATACACAGTTATCAAATCAATACCTCTATTAGTTTGGTATTAAAAAGCTAATGATTAACTCACGTGAGAGACATGAGATTTAAAATATGAACAAATTACTATCTAGGTGAAGTAAAATAAAATGACAATTATGCAAAAGTTTTTCTTTACCTTAAAATCTATAAAATGAACAATAATATATTATACTTTTTAAAGTTATAAGAAATATATAATATCTAGCAATTCATGTTCAGCCGCATATTTCAATAGCTGTACAGCACTAATGTCCATTTCTCTCTAAAAAAATAAAAAATAAAATAAAATAAAATAAAAAACACTAATATCCATTCACATTCAAAGTTATCATTTGTTAGGGCTGTCCGAGCAACTCGGAGACCGAGCCAAACTGACCAAATCCGACACCTCTGGCGGTCGGTGACAGGTCTTAACTTCTAAAACCCGACTCCGGCTAATCAAGTGGTGGGTATTGGTCTCTAAAACCCGAGCCACCCGATCCAACCAACAAATGCTAAAAAAAGGCGGCAAAATTACCTAGATTCAGGCACATTCTGGTGCTCCTCAGCTCTGATCTGGCCACCCTTAGTCTTCCTTCACTCAAATTCAGTGGTATTTGCTCAGATTCACTCAAATCCGGCCAAGATCTACTCTCCTCCTTCATCAGATTTGCTCAAATTCGGCTATTCTTGGTTAGATTGGGCTTTGATCTACTCAAATATGGCGATATTCCGTTAGATCCATCATCTTCAACTCAGTTAGACAAAGATAGATCTTCCCCTTTGCACGCTATCGCTCATCATCAGACTTGAATGAACCGACCATTCCCTCCCTTGAGCCCAGCCGACTCGACCCGTGGTGGTCAGCGGTCGGTTGCGGGTCTATTCTTGTTCCACCTGACCTAAGCGTGTCGAGTATGGGTTGAGGTCAAAACCAACCTAAACTAATCCATGGACAATCCTACTACTTGCTATCTTCCATATTAGAAAGTAAGTTGCAATATAATAAATAAATAAATAAAAAGTAACAGCACAGCAAAGAATGGCAACAAAGGGAGATGGGAAGAGATAGATACCAGTTATGAGTCAATAGTGGAGCAAATGGCAGAGCAGTGAATTGGCTTGACGAGGTGGTGCTATGGGGCAGTGCAGGTTTTTTTTGTTAAAAAATAATGGTGATTTAGAATATTTTGAAGGAAAAAAAAATTAGGGTTTTGTTAGCGTTTGGGAAAGCCATGGGTTGAGGAAATAGGCCAAATTAGGTTTTATTTATCATACCAAATCTATCATTTTTGGGTATTTTGTATCAAGTTTGTTGGATTGGGTCTGACTTTTATTGGATTAGTGTCATGTCCCAAACTCAATACCTAGATTTATGACCATGACCGACATGTTGATATCAAACTTAAGCCTGGTATTAACAAGAACCAACTAAAACTTTTACAAAAGCTTCCCTCTTTCTTTTCATTCTTGTTTCTTTACTTCTTGATATAACTTATCACTTGATATTCAGAGCATCTACATTGTACTCAAAGAATAACATAATCCACCAGTTATTCAAATTCTGAATTTCACATAATATATCTCTTAATACTTTAAGGTACACAACTTTCATTAAATTCTAAAATACACAGTAAATTGTTAGTTGGGATCTATACTTCAAAACTAAAGCCAGCTCCTTCCAAAACCCAACTAAGGCTCCCTCTGCTTCAAATTAAAACCTGTTAACTGAAAGAGTGGAAGGGGTGAGCTACATAGCTCAGTAAGGGTAAGATAAATAAGAATTTAATAAGAATACATGTAAATCAAATCATTTCATTTTATAAATGTTCAGATAGGAGAACATCTTTTCATGCATAGTATTTTATACTATTTATAATAATAACTTATACGCTCTTCGTAGGAAAATAATTTTTCTCCCTTTTCTTATCAGAACAATTTTACCAAAACCTTTTGGATTGAATTTCTTTCATTTCTTACAGTCACCAAAATAATATTGATTGTTTAGAATCATATACATACATACATACATACATACGTATGTACGTACATATATGTATATGTATATATATATATATATATTCTCATTACAAAATAATCATTTTAACTTAAATCAGATAATTGGTAACTTTGTCTTAAACTAGAAACATCTTGACGAATAAGAAAACTTTTCTTTATAAACTTCTTCTCATAAAATATTTTAATTTTCATGGTCATAAAACTTAACTTATCATAAAAAAAAAAAAAAAAAATAAAAAAGATTTCTGGTAACTTCTTAACATAAACTTGGACTTTCATCAGAAGCTTTATCTTTAAAGCACAACAAAATTTTAGAAACTTTAATCATTAAAGAACAGCTTTCCTTTTCATTAGAAACTTCTTTTCATGAGAGCTTTTAACTTTTTATAATGCATTTAAACAAAATCATTCTCTCATGATCATTAAAATAATATAATTGTTCACAACATATTGGTTAGTCCATATCTGATAAGTCTGTACTTATTTGGGAGGATTCTAGCACCACTGTGCTAGGCATCCAGCATTCCTCACAATACTAGGTATTCCCAAAATCACATCATAATACATATCTTCAACCACGGGGGTAGGTTGGCATCCTCCACAAGTTAGTCGTTACCAACAAGGGCGGGTATAGCAGAGCCAATCCCACTTTCAATGGCCAATCAGATAACATTTTCTGTAGTAAGCCAGTAATTTAACCCCTACTGGCCAATTGCGGATCACCAAAGGACATAACCCGAAAACATTTCATATTTATATATCATACTGAAATTCATAGTTTGCATAACATTTCATAATAAAAGCATTTCCATTGTTTTCTTTAAACATCAAGTTCGTGAAATTAGTAATAGCATCAATATGCTTAAATCATATACATAAAGTTTCGAAAGCTCACAAACATATCTTTATCTGAAATATGATTATATGTCATATCTCTAATCAAAAACCTTTTTATGCATAATACACTTTAAAATAACCTCATAACTTACTAAATGCTCATATAACTTATCCCTTACCTGAAAGTAGAGGAACTAAAAGCCTATAGTCAAAGAAACTTAGACTTGGGTACTGGTAACACCTAAACCAAATATCAAAGCTTATTACTATCAATAACTCCTTATCATAAACTTACACATTTATCTCAAAACCTATATCTTAAAATAAAATAAAAAAATCCAAATCCCACCTCAACAAGGTTCCCCAAACATACAATGCACACATCAACAAATGATGTACCAAACTAAGAAAAACCATCATTTTAATGTTCATATTCAGATCATGTCAAACAACTTTAAAATCAATTCAGAATGTGCTTGAGATCAGAAGCAATGGTGCATGCATAAACTTACATAATGCAACGTACATCATGTTGAACAAAATAGCTTCACAAAAACAACAGTCGAGTGGTTTAGAACCCCTCCTTTGAGCACTAAACCTTAAGCCAAATTGCACAAAATATATCTATGATTTAGACATTCTAAAAGATAAGCATATTAAATTATAGCTCAAAAAATTCACCCTAACTTTAGAATTAAATCCTCAAAGTCAGAGTTATCATTCACTGTTTACTGCTCATTTCAGCAGCATATGCCTCATTTTTAAAATACGAATGGGTTATCTAAACACATCCAATCCTCATGAAATTTTACAGAGCCACTTATCTAGATGTCTAGTAGATTCCATATCAATTTCAGAGTCAAAGAATTAAACCATGATTTATTAAAAATCATACAAGACAACATATTCAAATCTATCCTGCCAGAATTTTATGCAATTTAAAAATTAAACCATTATTTTTATATTGATCCAATGGCTTTGAGACCACTTCCAGTAGAACCATATGTGTCTTAGAATTCATAAGAACTACTCCTAGCATCCAAATTTACTGTTTAAAATTTAATACATAATTTATCATGCGTAAACACAGAATCTGTCACAATGGCAGCTTTGCAACATTTTCTTGTAAATTCACAAAAAATTATCAAACGATGGTATTTTCATATGAAATTTAATACACTCATACTAGACATATTATATAATAATCTCCAATAAACCTTTTACCCATAGCTGTCCTAGAAAAATACAGGATTTATAATGACTAAACAGGTTAGCCAACGAGTGCAACTCTTACCAAGTTCATGAACTAACTCTTAACAAGCTTCAATTACTGAATCAACTACACATTCAGCACCTCAATTAACAATTCCATAAAGTTAATCTAGCTATTTTACTCATTTTAACACTTACCCATGACAGATTTTATCTTAGTCTATCATCTAGGAGCACATGCAAGAATAACAATGATTCAATTCATATTCATGAAATCAACAATCTCTAAAATCCAACACACCCATATACAAAATCATATAACTAGAGATGCCAATTTTTATCCATATTCATGAACCCGCCCATAACCCGCCTTATTTGGATAAGTCTTAACCCAACTCATTTGAATATTTGGGTTAAATGGGTAAAGACCCATTAGGTTATTTAATTAGATGGGTCTAAATGGATAAACCCATAATACCTACTAAACCCATCTAAAATCTAAAGTTTAAATAAACAACATAACCTCTAAATTTCTAAACCAAAAAATTAAGTAAGCTCTCAATCCCACTCTCCTTAACATTAAAATACACTCTCTCTTTGATTTTCTCAATAATCAAATAGGTTAGAATTTCAAATTAAGGAAATTTAAGAGAGAGATGGAAGGTACCTGAAGAACAGATTTAAGGTCAGGGCTCGACGGTGGCGTAGAAGCGAGAAGGCAGAGTTGAAAACCCCATTTTTCTCTGTTCATACTTGTACAAACTCGTACCCAAAAAAAAGTGATTCACTGTGTGTATATTGATTTTGTTGTTTGCTTCTACATTTTCCTCTTTAACTTTTATCAATTTCATGCAAAATGTTTGTTAAAGTTTCTGATTAGTGGTGTTAAGAATTTACAAGTCATAATAATATTGTATACTAAATTGCATGTTCCTGATGCGCCCACCACCTGTTCGACTCAATGTCTCACTGAGATTTTGGCTCTCTCAATTTATGCCCCATGACTTTTCATTGTTTCCAATTCTGTTGAAACTTCAGATGGTCTTTATTGAGATCTTGATGACCATATGAATTCATTTTGATTGACCCAAAATAAGCATTTTTTTTTTATGCTATGGAAAGTTTGATTCTAACAAACTTTGTAGTAGCAGTGTATGATAATCTGAGTAAAAAATTGGCTTGTATACAAAGAAAAGCATTGACTTTGAATTTCAGAGTTTGATTTGCCCCCAAAGTCTTTTTTTTTAAGTAATGAATTCTGTTTGAGTGTCAATTATGTTATTTAATTGCTTCTGGATTTGTTTCTTTGAGACCATTTACCAAACAAGTTGAATTATGAATCTTTTAGTGTTGGAATAGGTGAAAAATCATTGGTTAATTACTGCAATGGAGCTGAGGCTATCTTAAAGTATACCAGAAACCTGTGTAGTTCATAAACTTCTAATTTTGTTAGTCTTACTTGAGTTTCTAATATTTTTTTGCAGTTTGTTCTTTATAGGAATTCTTTCTTTCTTTCTTTTTTCTCTGTTTTAGCTGTTTTAGAGAATTAGATGGATATAACAACTGATTTAGATATAGCAGAAGCCTTTGTATTGTTGTCTCTTTTGTTGGTTTCGATTGGAGGTGTTTCCTCTAGCTTGTATCGGTTGCTCTAGTTGTATACTTTTTGTGGTTGAATGATGACATTTTATCCTTAAAAAAAAAGGTAATACTAAAGTAAAACTTCAACTTTAATGGTGAATTTTCCTTTGGAGATAGGGTTTAATTCCTAATGTGTGTTTTTTTTTTCACCTTTGGTTGCATCCATTAATTTTTTACATTGTTATCAAAAAGACTTGCGTCAATCTTTTTTGCTTTATTGGTTATTTTGTAACATATCTTACTGTGTTAAATTAACTAGAAATTGAATTTTGATCATGTAATCAGGTAATGTACAAAATCGATTTAATTTATCTAAAATCAACTAACGGGATCTAGTCCTTTTAGCCACAATTTGATTTCACATTCTCCTCATACTTTATGCAGCAAAACTTGAGTTGGTTAGAACCTAGTAGCTATCTCATACTCTCAACCAATGTTTAAAGAAGTACATTTAAAAGAAGAAAAGTGAGTACATACATGGGATGACTAAACCCAACCAATTTATAATATAGTAGTTTTTATGTGCAAGACAGGACAATCCATTAAAACCCATGTTATTGTCTTGGGAATTTTTGGCTTTTTAGTGTCTTTTGTGTAATTTTGGACATTTTAGGGAAATTTTGGTAATTTTGGATGTCCAAGAGTATATTGGTAATTTTGGAAGTGTAGGGGGTATATGGGTCATTTTGGGTATTTAAGGTTATTTTGATAATTTTGGAAGTCAATAGGGTATTCAACTAGTTTTTAAGGTATTTGGGTCATATTGGGTTAAATAGGTGAGTTACTAATTAAATGGGTTGGGCGGGTAATGGATAATTAATATATATATATATAAGGGTCATAAATGGATAAATGGGAAAGTACACACCCACCCCATTTATGACCCAACCCACCCATTTGCCACTCTTACATATAACCCTCACTTAAGTTTAAAATGGACAATAGACTAAAAGAATTAGATTTTCCCCTTACCCAAAGCACGGTTCTTGGAGTGATAGAGCTAGAATCACTTTAGCTTTAAATTGAGAACAAAAGCCTGAGAAGAATTGAAAGAAACCTTTTTCCTTGCTGCTGGACCCATAGATGTGAGAGGGAGAGAAGAGTTAAGAGCTTTTCTTTCTTCTGGTGTTGGACCCGTGGGTATGCAAGACGGAGAGAGCTTCTTGAGTCTTCTAGTTGCTTTGAGAAAGTCAAAGAAGAGACGAGGTGTTGCCATGTAAGAACAAGGGAAGAAGAATGAAATAAGAACAAAGAAAAAGGAATAGGGAAAGGAGAATTAGAGTTGAACCTTTTGGCCTAGTCAAGAAAAGATAAGGGAAATTGACTTGGTAGGGCACATGTATTGCAAAGGAAAAAGGGCTAATGACTCACCCTTACCACTTTTCAAAATTTACTTACTACCCCTTCATAACTTTATATTCTAGATAGGCCCAAGTAATAAAATAATTTTGCATATAAACCCTTACCTTTATACACTTAATTAAATACCAACAACTATATATCTAATAACTTAACCACTTAATACACTTTTGCATATACTTAGTATATATTTATAATACAAATAGCCATGAATTATTTGTAATATTTACAATTCTTATTCAATGGCATTATAAAATAATATGTTTATTAAATATTCTTATATTAAATTTAGAAAATAAGTGATTCAAATAATAATTAACCACTTAAACACATAGGTTAACTATAAAGTTAAGTCGGGGTGTTACAATTAGTTAAAAATTTTGTGCAGCCGATTCTAAAATCTAAAGGGGTAGTGATAAAATTATTGTTTAGTTTGAGATTTTTTTTACCAATGTTAAAAGGAAATTTCAAAAGGCTAGGGCTGCCCTTGGCTTCGCCAAAACCTAAACCCCAAATCTCAAAAACCTAGTCACGCTTTACCTCCACATTGGTGGAAACACCCTAATGGACAAATGGGTCCTCTCCAATAAACTCACTTCTTACTCTTTCATCAAGTCCTCTCAGATTGAAGAACAAGGCAACGAAGATGATGATGATGAGCAAGAAGGTGAAGATTCTTGGTGGGTTTTGAAAGTTGAGTCCAAGATTAGAGTCAAGGTTACTCTAGAGATTCAATTGAAGACTTTTTGTACGAGATCGCTAATTTTTAATTCTCACATGTCTCTCACGTTAACCATTAGTTTTTTAACACGGAACTAACAAAGATATTGATTTAGCAATTGTGTATAGTTTAGGAACTAAATTGGCTGATAAAAAAGTTCAGATTGTCTTGGCTAGTAGTTGAAAGTTTAAGATGTGTATGAACATTTTTCCCCAATGCTAAAAGTTATTATAGCAATTGATGCAAAAGGAATTGTGCAGAATGATTAAACATAGTTTTTTAACGTTTTATCTTTATATAACATAAAAACTCTACCCTAACCTAATCTAAATATATATGTGTGTGAAGTTCTCTCCTAGAAGCTTAAACCCTGGTTTTTACCTCCCCCACACCTCACAAACACTTATACTTGTGAAGTGAGCATCGTGCTAAAGGTGCGTAGTGGTGGGTTAAATATAAATTTAGCTAGATGCAAACTTTTAAATTCAATACACAATGAAAAACTTTGAAATCCATAAAGAAAGAAAATGAGTAAATTGCATTCCTATTCAAAGGCTTTAAAAAACTTATTTTCCTAAAAATATTCTTAAATGGATTCTTTTTTTTTTTTTTTTTAGATAGAATTCTACTCGAACCTAATCTAAATATATATGTATGTAAAACTTTCTCCTAGAGGCTTGAATCTCAACCCTTACCCTCCACATCCCACAAGCACTTATACTTATAAAATAACCATCGCACTAAGGGTACGCGGTGGTAGATGGATTCTAATTAATACAATACCATAAAAGAACACTAAATTATTTTTTTGGAAAGCATAATCCTAAAATTCCAAAAATTACATAAATATTTGTAAAAATTAATAAACAAAAGAATTAAACCCTATATTCTATCCTACGTCACTTCCATGGCTATGACGGAGAAAGTATCCTTCCATTTAAAAATGATTCTATTTCATGTTTCGGATTAAATTTTATAAAGCTTATTCAGGTATTACACATGACTCTTTGTAAAATATCAAATTAAAAATAAAAAATAAAATCTTAACTTTACAATGAAATCTCTTCATTTCCAGTGAAATAGGAAATCCTTTTCGGCATATTTGCCAGTGTGGAATATGGATTAGCTTTGTATCATAACCAGACTCAGTTCGCTTGAAGATTGAGCTCTCCTTAGCCCCATCTCTTTATCATAAAAGTACATTGCTATTCTAGCTGCCTTGTCCCAAACACTCCCACTTGGAGTTACACTACCTCGGTTTGCTTCTTCAAAGCGTTGATAGTTCTTTATTAAATGAATCAAGGATAGCAAAAAACAAATGGTGGAAGTGGAGAAAGATATCAAGCAGAGACCCCAGAAACTTTGTAGGCCCAAACTTCTGGTTTCATCGGAAGACACATTCATTGAACACTCATTCGGGGGATCAGTCAAAACATTTTCAAGTATCTTTAAATCTCCTTTCTCTGATAGTCTCAAAATTCCTTCCGAAAACTCTCTAGCAAACGGAGAGCCTTTTTGAAATGCCTGCTTGGAAAGCAAGAAATTTTAACAATAATTACTATTTATTAAGGAAAAATACCAAGAGTCAATAGCCATATGCATGTAATTCAATTGGTTGGTACTTTCTAGTATTTCAAATAGAAACATCTAGGATTCAAATCCCCACTCCCCTAACTAACAAATTATCAAAAAATAAAATAAAATAAAATAAAATAAAAACCTCCAATGTTTTTACTAACTTTCTAAATCAATGTCATTGAATTTGATTATTTTTTTGCTTGGAGTACATGATTTATTTATTAATACTTCACTTTTATTTAATTTAATTAAGTTGAAAGCCATTTCTATTTCTTTATTACCCACTTAATTAAATTTCCTTATTTTCCTTTCCTTTTAACTAAAATTTATATTCGCGTGAATTTAAAAGATTATGTGCGCATTTGGCATTGCTATAGAAAATATAATTTTATTGTAATTATCAAATTGTTAATTGTAGAGCTCCGGGGTGTGTCTCCTAGTGCATTAACAGGTAACAAGTACTATATATACACACACAAATCTAGCAATTTTGTTAGAGTTTTAAAAGAGTCTTAAAGCTGATAACAACTTTTAAGGCTAAAGTTGAAATTTGGACGTTACAATTCAATATTCATAATTTATAAATTCAGAACTTTAGTGCGCTATTATGTGGAATTTGTCAAATACCAAAAAACCTTTCGGTTAAAAGTTCTCAATCGCAAAAACTCTACAACTAAGTAAGGGTAAAGGGTTTATTTGGTATTAACTCTACAATTTTATTTTCATTTTATTCTAATGAAAAAAATTTTACCAACTTTTTTAGAATGATCAAATGATGAAGTATGAAGGTTTTTGTATTTGTTAATGGTTACTAACAAACCCTACATATATAGGTGGCCGTGTATGTGTGTGTGTGTATATATATATATATATACTCAAGAAAAATGTTACTCACAAATCCAAAGCCTCCAAATCTGTAGGTGGCCGTATGACTGTCGGCGATGTATCCCTTGCAGTATTTATGGAGGAAGACTTTCGCATATGGGGCTTCAAGCAAGGCAGCCGATATACCTTTGCTTTCAAATTCCTTTATATATTTCTCTTCGCTATCAATTTCCTTGATGTTGGTAGTGCTGAAATTAAGCACATCCTTGAGGTAGTTGCCTACAAAGGTACCACTGTCACAACCAACGGTTAAGTTGTTCCTCTTAAGCAACTCCATAGATGTGACACTCGGTTCCACGCTCTGAATAGTGAGCATTGAAGAGAGATTGGCAGTGTAGCTTGCAGTTAACACAAACACTAGAAATAGCCACACTGCGATCACCACTCGTGTAAGGTGGTTGTAAATCCTCTCTCCTGAAAGATAAAACATGTGCTAATGAGTGTTTTAACTTCTAAATGAGGATTTGCCAAGATTGACATTACTAACTGCAGTATGCACTGGTTCTTGGGGGGTTTTTATTAGACACATAATTATGGATTTCTTAAAATTCAATGATTGTCCTGACTACTCTTTATATTTAGTCATGCACTCATACGTTACTTGCATTTTCAGGACAAGCCTAACAAAGAAAACTAGATCATCCACTAATTATAGAAGACTAAATTTAGAACATTCATCGGCTAAATTAAATACTCAGACACATTGGATATATAGTTGCTACTACAGTATAAAGTGGAATACTAAGAGTGGGACATAGGATTTATTCGTTGTTTTTGCTACTCCCTTGCTAATATAGTTTTTATGTTTGTTAGACCTGTTTAATGTGTATTATTCTAGAACTGTGGCTGCCTAATGCAGATTAGTTTTATCATGATCACTGACATGATGAATTATATCTTTAACTAGAAACCCTGGGATGGGTTGCTTGTTAATGTGCCTAACATGATTATGTTATATTCATAAGCCAAGAAATGAAAGAGTATATGGAAACAGGAACAACGAAACAATAATATAACTACAGGTTGGTTGTTCGTGTGATCTGCCTAAGAGTGTGTGTAGGCTTATAATTTTTGAGTCGACCAATGAACATAACTTATTTTTTCTTTTGAGAATCAATGAACATAACATTCTGAGTCCTATAATTGAACATTTATACTTACTGTGAGCAAAGAACAGAGAGCAGAAGGCAAACCACATGGCGGTCGCAATCTGATCCTTCAACAAGCCTTTAAATTCCGGATTGGATGGATGCTCCAAGAACCAAACTATGAACATGGTGTAAATCAAGATGAAAGCAACCACCAACCACACTCCCCTTGTAAAAGGCTTCATGAACATCCACGGTGACTCTTTAGACTTCGCTGGAACTACCATAGTCAACCCTGACTCTGTGTATGGCTGAGTAAATTCCACATACTTTGACCTATTGGATAGTATGGTTATATCACCAACAGCAGCATCAAAAGTCTTCCTTATTTGGTCCAAATGAAGACCTTTGTCAGTATTTTGAAGCCACAAAATAATGATAATATTAATCAAAATTTGAAAATTTAAAATTGATCTTAAATTTCACATATAATAGTTTAGTACTAGTTATCCTATATTTGGACACATATTCTCTAATCTACCCACTTACCTCCCTGCCTCTCTCAAAAGGAAATATCCCTTCAATTACCAAAATTAAAAAAATAAAATAAAAAAAAAGTCTTGAAAAGAAGACTTCTTATTCTTGAATTTTAGTATTTACTGATTCTAGAATTTGTGCACTTACAAGAGTCCTCAATGTCAATTTAGGGCAGGCTAGTATCAATTCTTGAAGTTAATGGTTGTTATGATGATCACAAATTATTTTATAATATTTTTACAAATTATTATCATGACAAATTTTTACTGGTTTTCATTTGGAGTCACCATAGATATCACTTTGTCACTTACTAATAATCACTCATCACAACAATAGTTTGTAAAAAAATGTTATAAAATAGTTTATATCTCTAACATTTTCATAAAATAAATACACATTAGAAAAAAATTGATGAATTGACTAACATAGCTATATATTCAGAGAAAAAAGTTAGTTACTTAGTTTACCTTGTTATGGACAAGTTCAACCAAGTCATCATAGGATCCACCGTTGGACTCGAATACATATTGCAGAGTATCTGTATAATTCAATTGGTCAATCACCTTATGGAAGATTTCAATGCTGAAACCACGAAATATTTCGCCATTTGAGTTGTTTCTGTTCATGTCCTCCACAAATTCTTTGAACATGGCATGAGCTGGAACTACGATTCTCATTGGTTTTGCTTTTGAAGGCATTGCCCAGACTTTGGGAACCTTATCTAGCCCTGGCCAAGCCTTTTCTTTTGTATTCTTATTCTTGACGCCCCCATTATTATCTGGTGTCCAGATGTCTAATTCATTGCTTCTCTCCCCGTTCACTTTCACAATCTTGAATTTGGGATTTTGTGAAAGCATTTTCCCTTCAAAACGTATTTCTCCACTTAAACCTGAGAAACTGTCTGATAATATATTTTTCAAAAGGCTACTAGAGTCATCAGAACTACTCTTTATGGCCCGAGTAATGATTTTAATGCTATCATATGCACGTAGAGCATAAATTCCCGGCTTCGAGTTTTCTTCCTCTGAACGATCGGCTCTGTATCTTTTCTCAAACTTGACATATTCTTTATTGTGATTGGAGTATTGTGTTTTGATTCCTATAGTGCCATTCATAGAGGACACAATGGATTTGTCAACAGAGTCCAGCATGTTTGTAATGCTGTCTGGGATTATCCAAGCTGACTCTGTCTCTCCTCCAACAAGTCTCAATTTTTTAGCTTCTCTGAATAAGTTAGTCACCATCGTTAATGATGACTGAAGAACAATAAAAACCCGACACAGCGTTTCATTCTCTAGCTTCTCCAGCTCTTTTTGTACAAGTCCTTCAGCATTAGACACATAGAAAAACGATGGAAGAACCAGACGATACTCAATCTCCACCCCAATGTTCTGAAGAGCCTCAGCTAAGAGAGCCGACATTCCTGAATCACCACCATATGCATCCTCTTCGTAAATAACAATCACTCTTCTCCAATTGCATGCACGGACAATATCTGCTATGCATTTTACTTGTGCAGAACCATCGTTAGCCATCCGAATCAACAAAGGCCAACGAAGTTGAATCGTTGGTGAGGTTATGGCAGGTGATGCAAATGAAAGAACTGGAACTTGAGTCCTGTTTCCAACATCAGCAACTAAAGCTGTTTTCAGCCATGAGTGCATGCCAATGATAGCAATCAATTTCTTCTCTTTGATAAGATTTTCAGCTGCAATCAAAATGAAAGAAGTATTAACACAAACCATCACCATATATTGTCTTCATCATCATATAATTAAAGTAGGTGCTGGGATTAAACCCCCTCTGGAGTGATGATTTTGGCTTGTCCAAGATTTTTTTCCGCCACTACCTAGTACTATTGTGACCTAGTGTAAGACCATTGATGCTTGAGAAGTAGTGGCTGCATGTTGTGCAGCTTGCACCTATGCCAACCACTTGGCAGAAGAGGGAGTCATGCCATTTGCTATACATGGTGGATTGAGGTAGCAGCTCATGGTAATACATGACTACACAAATGGGCTTGATGGCAATGTGTTGGTGGCCACGTGCTTGTGAAGGACTCATGGTCACGGCTTGGCAAACTGCAAGCTATTGATATGCCATGGGCAGCAAGTGCAGTGGGCGTTGAATCGTGACAGCAAGCTAGGCGATGAGCAAGTAGGTTGAACATATATAGATGATCAAATGGGATCTTTTTTTTTTAGGTTCAAAAGAGAAGGGCACTCTTTAGATTAATTTTAGTATGCCAACCTCCTTAATTGTCTTCAAAGTCGTGCCTCAAAGTCTATAGATAGGTAGGCTAAAGGTTAGGTTAAATCAATCTTCATGTAGAACTAGGAATTGAGGCAACGTTTCTACCTGGCTTTAATGATAGATCAAGCAAGTCCTAAATTTAAACTCCACCTAACCTTCCATTCTTCAATATTTTCAAGCAGTTCCTTACATCGGCTCTTGTCTAAGTTAATAACATTAAGTAAAACCCCATTGACATATTATTTATTATATGGAATTTCGCAGCACTTATTCCTCACACATTTCATCCAAAAACCAAGTCTTTAAATTTTTAGTCGGGTTCACATGCATATTCCAGTCAAAATCTTGTTTTCAATTTGAAATCCTCGCATTAATGTGGATGTAAACTATAACTTATTGTGGTCTGCTCCTAGAAAAACTTAATATAAAATAAAACCAATTCAAAAGTGAATTTTTTTTTTTTTTTTTGTGTTCATCTAAGATATCAAAAAAGGATATACACCACTGTAAGTTTCTTTAAAAAACCTTCTCCCCTCTTCCCATGTGTGTGTTAAAAATATTTAGTATTCTCAAAAGAAAAAACGGTGGGTTAATTCTACATTGGAAAATGAGTGTATGTTAAAGAGGTTTAAAGTCGGTGTTATGTGCCTAAGAGTTAGACCCTTTTAAATATACACTACTGTAAGTTTCTTTAAAAAAACCTTCTCCCCTCTCCCCTTGTATGTTAAATATAATTAGTATTTCCAAAAAAAAAAAAAAAATTCAAAATAGAACTACTGTTGTGGTCTGCCAAACACTCTATAACATTTAGGGTATTTTAAATATTCTCTCACTCATGCCTTTCTCTCATTTTATTTGCCTAATATTCTATTCTCGGATACTCAAAATTCCCATCTAATTAAAAAGCCAATTAATTTAATGACTTTCCAGTATACACCTAGCCATTATTTTATTATCAGTTTAAATTCCGGAGGTTAATAGGGACACTTTTAGAAAAAAATTATATATATATATAAATTGAAAGTTAGATTATTTTAAATTGGTATATTAATCCACTTTCATTTTATATTTGTATATACTAAATTTCAATGGGATTTTAATATTTTAGATAAAAACACTGAAGATATTACTCATGAACTTCATGTTCAGTCTCAATTATAAATATTTTCAATCTTGGATCTACAGTTTTACTAACATTGAGTAGTTTTTTTATATAAGTTCATTATATGTTTTCTTTCTAAGTATTTACTTCTTTTTCTTTATTTAGCAAGTTATACTTTTTTTTTTTAGAAGAGATTATATTATAATCTTCAAGCTCTATAAATTGATTAACTTTACTTCATGTTTAATATATGACAAATAGCATTTTATTTTAATGACTTAATGGACTAATAGACTATTGAAATTAATTATCATACAATATTGACACTTGTACATGACTATCATACTGAATTGGTATTGCCCATGGATAGGGTTATGAGGTGGGGTTTTCTCTTTAAGCCCCACTTCAAGAACCATTTAGGATCCGTTTGAATATAGCTGAAAACTGAAAAACATTGTACCAAAATAATTTTAAAGGTGTAAAAAGTTACTATTCATGTCTAAAATTACTGTTCATAAACCTAAAATCACTGTTCATGACCAATAAACAGTAACAAATGCGTGGCCAGGAAAAAAAAAAGGCTGAAACACAGACGAACTGTGTTTCAGCCCAATCCAAATGTTACCTTAACCACACTGATGAAAACTGCCGCTGAAACCTTAGCATTTCCGCTTATATGGTGCAGTAGCAGTTTGGGTTTCAGGGACCCCAACATTGTCAACTTGGTGCAAAAACTCCAAAAACAAGACGATCCAAATGATGAACACTCTTAGCCATTATAATTCTTGTTTGCATATAGTAAAATTTGACAAAGTCACGTGACGCTAGCTCCATCATAATAATACATTAGTGTGGTTACATTTTCATGGACTTAAATTAAAAGAAAAAAAAATCAAATCAAATTTCAACGACTGGAATAGGTCTTCAGTCAAATTTTAAGCATTAATTGTGTAATTCTCACCTATGTTTTTTTTTATAAGTTACACACGTACCAAATGAATAAGTTTCACTCATTTTTGTACGAAGTGGAAACGTGTACTCAATGGAAAGAAACCACGTCAACATGTTATCCATCTCAAACAGCTTTATCATATCTCAAGCATACATAGACAAATCAAACAACAACAACAACAAAAACCAAAAAAAAGAAAAAGAAAAAAGTAGTAAAACAAATTAACTCACCAGCAGAAGCAACTTGTTGGGGGTCTCTGTAGGAGTCCAGAAAATGGAGAGACAGATTTCGACCCTTTGGAGCTTCATTCTGAGCTGCGATTATCATCGCTGTTTGCTCTTCCTTTCCTATGCTGGAATTCACATCAATGATGACACCGATATTTATTTCTTTGTTCTTATAGGAATTAGCTTGGGCTCCATGATGACCGTGAGGGAGGAGAAAGAGAATGAAAAGAAAGCAAACGAGCACAGGACTGAGCAAAGGTCTCGAAACAGTACAAACAGTTATGAAAGGAATAGGCATTTGGGATCGATCTAACTTTCTAATTAAGCAAGCTTTAATTTTTTCGTCAGTCTAGCACATGTCACATTACACTCAATCATTATACATACATACATACATATATATATATATATCATTTTGTTTTTCTCTAGAAACCGCATCATTTACATGTTGGGAAATAAAAAGTGGACATAGTCGAAGTCATTAATTTCCATCTGACTGCGCGTGATTGCCAAAACGCGCAGTTGTGGGAGCTTTTGCATGGACTTTTAATATTCGGAGTTAGAATCTTTGACTCTCCAGTATCTTTGATCAAAGAAAAAACTCGTCCAGTGGTGTGAGTTTTCTTATTTTTGAACTTCTTCCTCCTTTTTTCTTTTTGAATTTTGGATTTATCATGACTTTGTATCCTTGAATTGGTCATAATTAAATATTTTAGTGACCATTATATATAATTATTACTACTTTTCTTGTATAATATCTTTGAATTTTTCGTACCTGCACCATTAACATCTCATAGACTAATTCAACTATCATTCAATTTAGTTTCTTTCTTTCTAAAAAATAATAATACTGTAATAAAAAGAAGAAAGAGAAGGAAAATTACTTTTTTTTCACCATAAATTATATCTCATTTTACATTTACCTTCCTAAATAAAAAGAAATGTACAATCAACCCCCCTTATCTCATCCCCCTTCTCTTATATATATGTGTGTGTTTCTAAAAAAAAGTCTAACAAAATGTAGGATTAAAAGAACAATTTACCCTCTACTATCAATTTTAGAGGGAAAGGTACGTAAATTGGTCTTTTAATACTAAATTTTATTAAACTTAATCCCAAACAGATATGCATGGCAGATGATTAAGTGTTACAGAGTTATAATTTTGGAAGGTTAATCTTGCATTTCGATAGTTCATGAGTCAAAATGTAAAAAGGAGTATAGTTTATGATGAAAATGTGTAATTTTTCAAAAAAAAAAAAAATTCAGGACTGGACCATGTTGGGCTCCTAACCCAATCCATGAACGACACAAGCCCTCAATAATTAAAAGGCAACATGTCTATTAAAAAAAAAAACCTTCATTCTACAATTTATACATGCATGCACATGCATTACCTCACATAAAGAACTTAGCTGGTGGTGGATTATCTTTAAGGGTGGATGATTCCTTCCTGGAGTTGTTGCTACTAATTCTTCCACAAGCTTTTCCCCTACTCATAGCGAGGGAATATATTGTGTCTTCATCACATCATATGAGAATTTGGTGGAATATTGTTCTAGACCTGTTAGAGTTTGTTGGTTGTACAATAGTGAGATGTCTTTAAGAATATGTACATGTGTTTGGTGGAGTTGAGCGTCATTAGTCTCCTTGCCTCTAATGATGTTATGGGTTGTGGCTCACACGGCCGAGTGGTTCACTACAAGAAATCTGAGTATAGGCGACATTTCAAGTTAGCGCCGCTAAATAGTGATGCTATAGCAACGTTTTTTACAAAACGTTGCTATATCATAGATTAATTCAATAGCAGCGTTTTCTAAAACGTCGCAGAAAATGTTGTTTTAGCGGCATTTATTTGGCTTATAGCGACTTTTTTTGAAGCGTCGCTGTATGTTTTCCCCGAAATTTAGTTTCCCGCACAAGTTTCCCACTTTTTTTACTTTGCCCAAACATACTCTATAGCGACGTTTTCTATTTTAGAAAACATCGCTATAGTCATGGAAGAAAATGTGTAAGCTTGTGCGGTGCATTGATGAAAACAAATACTCTATAGCGACGTTTCTGAAACGTCACTATATGTCTAAACTTTTACCTTTTCAATTCCCACACTTTTTCCCCTCTTTTTATTTTTTTATTTTTTCCCTACACTTTAGTTTTTTCTTTCTTTTCTTTCATCCGTGTCCCACTTTTTTGTTCTTTTCTTTTCCTAACTTGATTATTCATTGTCCCTGTCTTCTTTCTTTGTTCATTCTCTTTTCTTTGTGACCCACTTCAACCCCACTTCAAATCTCTTCCCTTCCACCCACTGCCACCGCCATAGCCACCACGGCCATCGTCGACCTCCACTAAGACCCATTGCCACCACCATACTCTTTTCCCTCTTTTTTGTTGTTCAAATTTCTTTAGAGTGTAAGTCTTCATTCTTGGCTTATGGGTTTGCTTTTGTATGGTTTTTCTTTAATGGGTCATGGTGCTTTTGTGTTAATTTTTGTTATTTTTCAGTTTTGGTTGGAAATTTTTAGTTGTTCAAGTTTCTTTGGAGTGTAAGTATTTGTTTTTGGCTTACGGGTTTGCTTTGATTTGGTTTTCCTTTAATGGATCATGGAGTTTTATACTAATTTTTCCTCTTATTCAGATTTGGCTTCTTGGGCAAAAGGACTTGAGGATTTATGACTGAATCATTGTAAATAATTTGTTTAGCTAGCTTGAGATTAATTTTAAGTATTTGAATCATTATAAGTGTTTGCTTATCATTGTCTTTGCTCTCATCTATGTTCTCTCCTAAAAAAGTTTGAACACCTAAGCTAATAATATTGCTCATCCAAACCACTATAATATAAGGTAAAATTTATTAAATAAACCAAGTGACATGGACTCATTGTGATTATAGCTGTTTTTTTTAATATGTTGTGATTTCCACTGTCAAAATTTGTGTCAAATTTGTCTGTTTGATTATTGGATGTTCTCTTAATTGTGATGAATTAATCTTGTGTTGTTCATTGGCTAAATGGCCTAAATTCATTCGGTTGAAATGGCTTGAATTGTAATGTCGGTGGATTGACATTACAAGCAAGCCTTAAATGCTCTTCAAGAATTGTCAAAGAAAGAGGTAAGGAACAACACCAACTTATTATGTGCTGGAACTATTGATGTGCTAGAATTATTGTGCTAGAACTATTGATTCATTAAAGAGACAAATGCATTTAATGTATATTGACTCATTGTATATATAGGCTCATTATATTGACTGTTGACTCATTTTATATATATATATATATATATATATATATATATATATTTTGTTACACCAACTCATTAAAGAGGCAAGCAAGCATTTAATGTGCATATATATATATATATATATATATATATAGACTCATTTTATTGACTGTTGACTCATTTTATTTTGTTACACCAAGTGACCCAATTGATGCAACTAGTGCAAAATCAACAAAATCATTCTTCAAAAGCTAGTCGGGTATTAAATTTTAATGTTTTAAGAATGTATTTGGTGTTTAAATTTTTTAAGTGTAGCAACTATTATTTTGTTACTCGAAATGATTTCTTTATGAACTTATGAGATACTTTAATTTGTATTCAGGGTGGTTTCGGTTTAGATCATCAATCTCCAACTTCTTATAGGTCACAGGCTTCATCCCATCAAGAAGTTAGCGGATAGCGGTACATGCAGTGTTTTAAGGACTCCATGGGCAATTACATAGTTGAACAACCACAATTATTTTGGAACTACTATACTTTGTTTATAATATTGCTATAGTTTGGGTGGTTGTTTTTTTTTTTGTATAGGTAGAAAAGTGTTTTGTTACAACCACATTTATTTTGGAAGTATTGTATTTTGTTTAATATTGTCATAGTTTAGGTGGTTGTCCACACTTTTTTTTTTGTGTAGGTAGACAAGTTTTTGTTCAATTCAAGGTGATACATGTATTGGTATTAAACAAATATATATATATATATATATATATTGAATCTATGGTTAATGTGCTATTGTGGAATATTGATGATCAATAGGTATAGTTGATTTATTACAAGCTTATGTTAGTTATTGTTGAATTTTAAGTAGGTTTATATAGCATTTTTAATATTAAAAAAAAAAGGAGCAGGTTTTTGTGACATTTTAAAAATGTCGCTAAAAAGTAAGATAAATCCTTATTAGCGATGCATTTTAAAACGCCGCAAATAATCGCACCTATAGCAATGTTTTAAAAATGTCACTAAAAAACAAGAGGACAAATTCTTTTGCGACGTTTTTGAAATGTCGCTATAGGTGCGATTATTTGTGGCATTTTAAAAACGTCGCTAAATGTATTCTTGTACATTATATACAAAAATGTTATATTGTTTAAAAACGTCACTAAAAGTTTTTGAGCGCCACTAAAGATAAACATATAGCGACATTTTTCAAAACATCGTAATAGACCTATAATGACTGCTCTATTGCGACGTTTTTGAACGTCGCAAAAAAAATGTCGCTATAGATCATTTATGTCTACAATGAATTTTTCAAGGTTTTAGTGACGTTTTAAAAACATTTCCTAAACCCAAATTTCTTGTAGTGGTTGCATATATATGGATGGTGATGCATTGTTGGGTTGCATTGGTGTTGTTGTTGTTGGAGCATGCTGGCTAGGTTTGGGAGGTGGCGCCACATTGGCATGGGGTGACAATTACCAAGTAATTGTGGTTGGGGCTAATTTTGTGCATGTTCTGGATTTTTAAACAATGTATCCAAGGGCCAATTACCCATGTTGTGGCAGTAAACATAGAAACAGTTACTTGGCTAAGTAATTGCTCATGCCAATTTTTTCATGCAATTTAAAAACCTATTCTAGCTGTTGGGGATGTCAGCAACGAGTGTTTATGGGAAAAATTTGTGTAAGTGTTAGGCAAAGAAAAATAAGGTTACTTTCTATATGATCATAGTATCTTTGTGTGGGTTATAGCCTAGGTGGCTAGATTTTTAAACTAAGGCAGATTTTGTATGAGGTAAAGTCTTGGCGTTCCTTTGTACTTTGAGATAAAGTAATAAAAGGTTGGAAGTTTTGCCATTTGTGTTGTATATTTGCTCTGCTTGCTATGTGCTTGCATTATGTGCTTGTTTAATCAATTCACAGAAATTGGTTTGGTGTTCCTAGTGTGTGTGAGTGGTGGCTATTGGCTGAGACTAAATGGGCTACTTTAGTGTCATCACAAGGTCGAAAATTTGAAGCTAAAATCTGCCCTGTGAGACCTAGATATGTAGCTCAGTTTTCTTTCTTCTTCTTTTTTTTTTTTTTTTTTTTTATGTAGCTCATTTTTCTTTATCAAAACAAAGCCACTAAAATAAATAGTAGTTAGATCAAAAATCTTCTTTTATTACATTTGAATTTTATTTATCTCACTTAATTTTTTTTTTCATTAATTTTTATCTACTTTCCTCTGCAACCAAATGTAGGATTAGATTGCTTTGTTTCACATCTACCTAAGCTTCACGCATTTGTAAATGGTGCTACTATTTTGAAATAAGAGAATAATAGAAGAATCAAATCTTTGGTTGTTGTTGTTGTTGTTGTAGACAAAATGCATATATACTACAAAAAAAATTGGGCTTAATTACATAAAGAATTTCACTATCATCTTTGGTTGGATTTTATTCTCCCACTAAACTTATCTTTTTAAGTATATCACTTTTGGCATTATGGAAACAAAAGCACAGTGGATTATCTTACGAATAAGAATTAAATAAAATTTTAATGACTTATCAAAGTTGAAAGCTATATGCGTGTGTGCTTTTAGGGTCTCTCTCTCCCTCTTTGTCTTTAATTTAAGCATTTCTTTCCAATAGGCTTTGATATAGGGAATGTTAGAAATATTGAATGAATAGTATTGTATTTCACAAGTAATAAAATATACAAGAGTGTCTTTATATAAAAGGCAGAGTGTGTAGTACAAGTAACAAGGTATGCCTAAAGCCTACAATGAATTAAATGTTAACAGCCCCCTTCAAACTCAAGGTGGGTGTGAGACCAACTTCAAGTTGTCAACCAAAGCACAAAGGCGTCTCTTAGGATGTGACTTAGTGAAAATATCTGCAAGTTGATCTTTAGAGGAGACCGAGAATAGCTTGAGAGCACCATGGACAAGATGATAACGGATAAAATGGCAATCGATCTCAATGTGTTTACTCCGTTCATAGAAGACATCTTTATGAGCAATATGAATGGCACTCTATTTTCCACAATAAAGAGGAGTAGTATTAGAGGATGTGAACACACCTAAGTCCTTAATAAGCCATCGTAGCCAAAGGAACTCAGATGTGGTATCAGCAAGGACACAATATTCTACTTCAACACTCAAGTGGGCCACAAGGGTTTGTTTCTTACTTTGCTAGGACATTAGAGAAGAACCAAGAAGAAAACAATAATCAGTGGTGGGCCTGCGATCAGTGAGATCTCCTACCCAATCAACATCAGAGAAGGCACAGAGAACAAGAGGAAACTGAGTAGAGTAGAAAAGGTCATGGAAGAGAGTGCCCTTCAGGTATAGAAGAATGTGCAGAACAACAACATAGTGAGTCGATCGTGGAGCAAACAAATACTAGCTCACTTGGTGAACAACATAAGAAATGTTTGGACGAGTGACAGTGAGATAAACTAGGCTGCCAACCAATCATCTGTAAAAAGAGGGATTAGACAATGGTTCCCCCCTCCCCTCCGAGGGAGTTAAATGTGCATTAAGTCCAACTGAAGTATCAACAGTCTTGCTATCAGTGAGTCCAATTCGAGACAAAAGTTCAAAAGCATACTTGGCCTGAGTAATATAAAGATCATCTGTGGAATGAGTGATTTCAAGACCCAAGAAGTAGCTGAGATGTCCAAGATCTTTTATCTCAAACTGCTGACCGAGAAAATCCTTGAATTCTTGAATGCCACTGAGGTCATCACCAGTTATGATCATATTATCCACATATAGGAGAAGCAAAATTGTGCTTTTGTTAGTAAAACGAAGAAATAAAGTAGAATCATAATGACTGGAAATGTAACCTAAGTGAGAGATGGTAGAGCTGAACTTGGCAAACCAAGCTCGTGAAGCTTGTTTAGAACCATAAAGTGCACATCAAAGGTGACAAACCTTGTTTGGTTCAATAGAGAGACCACGAGGAGGTTGCATATAAACTTCTTCACTTAAATTCCCATTAAGGAAGACATTTTTTACATCCATCTGAAAAAATGTCTCATTTACTAGCAGCGGCAATAGCTAAGAGGGCATGAACAGATGAGATTTAAGCAACTAGAGTAAAGGTATCTACATAATCAATCTCATAATCCTGTGTAAAACTTTTTGCAACAAGACGAGTTTTATATCGCTCAATGAACCCATCAGAGCAAGTCTAGATCCTGTAGATCCACTTACAACCAACCATAGATTTCCTAGGGGAAAAAGTTACCAAATCCCAAGTATAGTTTTTAGATAATGCATCAAGTTCCTCTATTATTGCAATCTGTCATAAAGAATTAGTGGAGGCCTCACGATAGATGTAAGGCTCGTGCAGTGTAGCAAAGGCAGTATAACAATGATAGTCAAGTAAATGTGCAAAAATGGATCTTACCCCAATTAAGTGACATGGTGGAATATCTTATGCAAGATCTTCAGGTGGAGTAGGAGCAAGGGACCCAAGCTCAAGATTGGGTGGCTCATCTTCAACTTGTTCGTCTTCCACTTGTTCATTAGAGGGTGATCTAGAAGAGGCATAAAAAATATATGGTAATTAGACAAAGAAGTCTATAGGAATATCAGGAGTAACTATAGAAGGAATATATGGCTCATCTGAAAAATATCTAAGACATAAGAGGTAGATAGGGAGGCACGGAAGTGAGAGAGCTCGACAAATGAGCAATGTTCCTAAAATACAACATTGTGGGAGATACGAATAAGATGAGAGACAGGATCATAACACCAATACCACTTTTAAGTTTCGCCATAGTCAAGAAAACATCAAATTCTAGACTAAGGCTCAAGTTTGTTATGCTCATGCATCTAAAGAAGAACGAAACAAATATAACCAAATGAGTAAAGGTGGTGATAGTCTGGAGGTGATCCAAAAAGGCACTCATATGGAGTTTGATTTTGGATGATAGGACTGGGAATGTGATTAATAGCATGAACAATATGAAGAGTAGCTTCGCCCCAAAATGAGCAAGAACTTTGATAGAGAGAATGAGAGCACAAACAGTGTCAAGAATATGATGAAATTTTCATTCGATTTTACCTTTTTGCTGAGAGGTACCTGGACAGGTTAATTGATGAATAGTGTCATAGGAATGCAAAATAGCTTGGAAAGCATATTGAGTATATTCAAGAGCATTATCAAATCAGAAAATTTTGATTTGTTTGGAAAATTGAGTTTCAACCATTTTTACAAAATTATAATATACTTACAATAATTTAAAACAATGTTCCATATGAAAAATTCAGCTATAGCGGGAATAATCATCAATAAAGATAACAAAATATCAAGATCCACCAATATAAGAGACAGAGGAAGACCCTCAAACATCAGGATGAATTAGGTCAAAGATATCAGTGGACATTGATTCACTAGTATTGAAAGGCAAAGCTGCTTTTTTCCTAATTGACATGAAACACAATCAAAATTTTCTATAGAATCTAAACCTAACAAACCTCTAGAAGCCAAGTGTTGTACCCGAAAGGAAAATGCATGACCAAGTCAGGCATGCCAAAGTGTAAGGGAAGTTATAGAAGAAACTACAACAACTGCAATAGCAACAGCAACAGAAACTAAAGCAACAAGTGGAAGATGAAGGTTGTTTATGGGAAACATACGCCCAACTTTGGGACTAGTTCCAATCTCCTATCCCATCCTCGGATCTTCCATAATACACCCAGAATAATAAAAGGGTAATGCGATAACCGAACTTAGCTAATTGTTCCACAGAAAATAAATTGTAAGAAAGGTTAGGAACATTAAAGACCCTAAGAACCGAGAGTTTGGAGGTCGAGATGGAACCAATATTATAACCAAATATTGTGGAACCATTAACTGTGCGAATATTAAGAGGGTGTGATGTAGGTTCAACTTGAGAAAATAAGGACGAGTGAGATGTCATATGATTGTAATAAACAAAATTCATAAGCCAAGAGGAAGGAGGCATACTAGATAGAACTGAGAGAGAAGAGGAATAAGATACATTACCAACCATACGAATGATATTAGCGATGATGTTTTGAAGATCGACTATAGAAATGGTGATAATGGATACTCTCAGTGTTAGCAACAGTAGTACCAGCTAATTTTTTGCGATGATAGCAAGTCTTAATATTATGACCAAGACGTTTTCAAAAATGTTTGTTGGATTGTTGGCAATGATTGTTGCAATAAAACGAAGACATGTCCTTATTCTTCATTTAGAAGAAAAATATGCAAAAATAGACTCTACCCAAAAAACTGGGTAGGGAGCACCTAGACTACACAAAAGTTAACTCTAAAAAGTCAATGGCCAAAGTCAAAGTCAATGGTCCACAGTCAATGGCACAAGTCAACGGTTATGACATCAACAGCTGACTGGGTGATGATGTGGCGAATGACAAAGTTAGGACTGACGTGGTAGGGTGACGTGGCAACAAGTCTCAATATTATGGCCAAGACGTTTGCAAAAACGTTTGTTGGATTGTTGGTAACAATTGTTGCAATAAAACGAAAACATGTCCTTATTCTTCATTTATAAGTAAAATATGCAAAAATGGACTCCACCCAAAAAACTAGGCAGGGTGCACCTGGACTGCAAAAAAAGTTAACTCTAAAAAGTCAATGGTCAAAGTCAAAGTCAATGGCCAAAGTCAAAGTCAGTGGTCCACGGTCAATGGCACAAGTTAATGAATCAACGGTTATGACGTCAGTAGCTGACTGGGTGGTGATATGGCGAATGACGAAGTTAGGATTGACGTGGTAGGGTGACGTGGCAGAGTGACATCATAGATGACGTCAGCAAGCAGCAAGGCAGCGCTTGTAGCGCGTAAGGCACATAGACGATGTTATAGAATATTCAAGCGGTTCTTGAGATAGCGTGAGCCATCCATGAGGCTGATTCTTTTCGGACAATGTAGATCGGAGAAAAAGGATTCTGATAGCGGCAACGGTGACAGGATCGAAGCAAAATTGATGGTGCGTGGAAGAATTTGCCGAAACTTTGACCAGCGTGTAGCGGTGCGTGAATGGTCAAATGATGATGATTGCGGCGGCATTGTGTAGAGGGGTTGAAAATCTACACGAAGATATGTCTTATGTCTTAATCGGAGGTCTGATGTGAAAGATCCGACAGAGGCAGTGGTCTTGGTGGCGGAGATTGAGCTTTTGGCAATGGAGATTCAACTTTGAGTACCTCTGATGGTGGTGGAGCAGTCAAGTTGGGGAACATAAAAGGTTTACTAACCGGAGAAGTCGAGGTAGCAGAAAATACCAACAAAGACAAGACTGCAAGACATAAGAAAGTTAGAGCAATAGCTTTGATATCATTTTAGAAATACTGAATGAATAGTATTGTATTTCACAAGTAATAAAATATACAAGAGTGCCTTTATATAAAAGGCAAAATGTGTAGTACAATTATGTGTGTAGTACAACTAAACAAGGTGGACCTAAAGCCCATAACCTATTATATGTTAACAGGAAAGACCCGTTAGAAAGTAGTTGGTCTTGGTCTTCCACTATTGAAGCAAGTCGTGTGTGTTATATGATGTATAAATGTTGCTATTTCACTTTAAAAAATACCATGTCACTTAAAAATGCAATCTAATTACTTTGTTAGGATTAAATGCGAAAATGATTAGAAATTTAACCAACTATTGAATTCATTAGGTACCCACATAATTTTTTTTCTTCTACATTGAGCCTTCTTTATTCTTTTTGTGGGAGGGAGGGATCCAAACAAAAAATGTAGCTCATAGGACCATTCCAAGGAAAGATAAAAGGACCTTCAAGCGCCAATCAAAGCCTAACATGTAAACAAAGTCCGAGGAAGTTGAACATGAAAATGACGCTAGTTTGGGCTAAATATGCAAGCAAAGGTCTGAGGACTGAATATGGGCAGACCCATTGTCTAGGAGCCAGAGGAAAGATAGCACCTCGAGGTGCCCTAGCTTTTTGTCTACACTCACAAGCAAGACGACATGGAAGACATCAGAGATGTGCAAATAAAGAAGAGAGGAAATATTTATAGAAAGTAACCATCATCTCCACATTCAATACTCTGAACCTACTGAACTGGCCACATTTATGAGGAACAGACACTTAAATAGTGATTCCACAGCTCACAACACTCTCTACCACCTTTAGAAGGATCCTGATGGGACAAGTATCCAAATTATTCCCCTGAGACATACATGTGGAGGGCTGAGATGCAATAGAAAAGACTATATAAGGAAGGAACCCCTTTAGAAAGTGACACTTTTTTGGGAAGTAGAAACTTGAAAAGTAAGAATTAAGTGTAAAACTATAGAGAATAAGCGTTGACTGTTTATGAACAATCTATCCTCGAACGAGCCTGAGGAAGTGTTTATGTTGAATTTGTGCTTCATCTGTTCATATTATAAGTCTTTTTCTTTTTAACAGCAAGCTTGGATCTTACTTGGCATTGCAATTGACTAGGAAAGCTCACTCTCTTACAAATTGTGTTGGGCTTGAAATATTGGGAACCACTATTCTAAGTGGGTCTAGGCCATTTCTTGAGCCTCTACACTTTTTATTTATGTTTTTCTTTTTTGGGTTTTAAACACTTCTTCAACAAAATCCTATGAGGTTGGTTATGGTTGCGCAATGAAGCAAACATCAAGTGAGTCAAGTGATACATTCCAAATCATAGAAAGACATAATACTACTACCTCAAAGCATAAAGAGTTTGGGTGTGAATATGCCAAATAGTGTAAAAGATGCACCAAATGGCCATCGAGTACACCCTATATGCCTTCTAACTTTAGCAAGTTGCCCTGTATGCCTTCTGTGTTGTTAGCAAGTTGCCTAGTATCTGTACTACTATTTAAAGAACTTTCTCTGTTTGGAATCCTATATTTTAATGCCTAAAGTATTATCAAATTCATCTACTTAGGAGATTTAAATAGTAGGGTTACACATGTAAAATTGTTTTATTTTTTTAAACTCCTAAAGTTTAGTTAAATAAAAAAAAAAAACAATTTTTCCTAACCACTTTCTGCCTCCTCCACTTTCCTTTTTCTCTCACTATCTCTCACATTATTTTATTTTATTTTTATAAACTTTCTCACTCATGTTAGACATTTAGGAAAAAAATTAAAAATAAAAATAAAAATAAATAATCTATATATATATATATAATAGGTGAAGCAGAAAGAAACTTCAATTGCAATTCTAGATTAGAATCCTAATTTCGTACCATGTGTCAAGATTCATATGGTTCCATTTGTCTAAATTTAAGTGGATACATTGTAATTTCAGTGTGCTCTTTTTTTTTCCTACATCTGCGTATTCCAAGATTCATCTCCCTATACCTGCGTATTTTAAGGTTCATCTCTCCTTCTCTAATAATAACCTTCATATACAACTCCCTATTGTTCAATGAATGCCATGGAATTTGATAAGGAATTTGAAAAGAAATTCTTGGTATCAATGATGCATGCATTTGGGTATTTTTGTATCTTATATAGGAAAAGGTTTTCCATAGATTCACATTGTAATTTTTTGATTTCATGTATTTTTTCTATTAAAAAAAAAAATGCCTCCACCACTCATATTCATTCGAACCTCCTCTCTCTCTCTCTCTCTCTCTCTCTCTCGGCAAAATTCAATTTCTACTTCTTTACTAAATTTGTTTTATCAAGAATTTTTTTTTTGGTTTCCTTTCATCTCTACAGAATTTAGTCTAATCTATCTTTCTCTTGCTCTGTTTTGCAGATCAATTATAGATCTCTTTTACAAAGGCAGGCTTCATATGCAAGGTAATTGTTAATTAGATATTTTTTTATTATTATTATATTTTTTTGTTTGCAAGTTTTATCGGGTTAATTATAATCTAGCTCACACTCTCTATTTTCATTAGATCTATTTATTTTCATCCTATGTTCTCAATCTCTTTCTCTCAAGAATTTTTGGTTTATAGGATTGATGATGGGGTTTTTTTTTTTTTTTTGGAGTGTTAAAGAGATATATATTGTTTATCGCAAAGGTAGGCTTTGGATATATAGTTTTTTTTTTTTTAATTATTAAATATGGGAATCTTCTCAAGATTGAACCACAGTCTTCTCTGATCTTTACTCATAGATCTTGGATCTCAAAACTCAGACTTATATACAATTGGCGAAGACATGAACTCAAGTTGTTTTGCAGATCATATATATATATATATATATATATATATATATGGTTTCATTCTCTTTCTGCAAAATTCATTTAATCTCTCTTCTCTCCCTCTGTTTTGCAGATTAGGCATAGATCTTTTCATTCTTTGCAAAAGGCAGCCTTTAACACAGCAAGTGAGGTAATTGTTAAAGAATAAAGATATCATTTCTATTACTTAATTTCTCTGATTCTTGTTTTTTTTTTTTTTGTGGTAAGTTTTACAGGGCTGATTACAATCTAGCTCTCACTGTTTTCATCTGATCCATCTATTTGTTTTGTAAAGTAATAATGTTTTATTACTCTACAAAAAAAAAAAAAAAAAAGAAACAAAAGAAAAATAAGAAGCAGCAAATAGTGTTTGAATTAACTGAAAAGAATTGTGTTTGGGCTTTGGTTCTTTGGGCTTGGGTATGTAAATTTGGAGTGTGCTGAGTGTTTAGGCTTTGCATGTATAGGTTTTCTTTGATTGTTTGCATGTATAGGCTTTGCATGTCTAGGTTTTCTTTGGGCTTGAGGATTGGGCTCTTATATGAAATCTTCACAAGGTTGAACCACAACTTCTTGGATCTTTCCTTATAGATTTTTGATCCCAAAACTCATACATATATACGATTGGTATTCCAAACTTGAACGGTTGAACCTGTGACTGTGATAAGAACTTTCTTCTAATAACATATCTTGATTATTTGCTTCCGTGTGTATAGTTGTATTGTTTGTGAATTTTCATTTGTAAGTTTCTTTGATTTAAAATTTTGTAATTTGATCATTTGGGTATTTAAATTGTTACTTTGCAATCAAGAATGAAAAGTTGTCTCTCACTTCCTTTCAAATTTCTTCATCTGACTGTCTACTAATTTCTTTCCCTGGAACAAGAAGTAAGGAAGATGAAGCATCAAGAACGAAGAGGAGTCTACCCTGCCCATTACGACATGCTTCTGATGGGTACCTATTCTTTTTCTTTCAAAATTTTTCCCAAATTTAGAAGAAAGATTTGACCTTTTATCTATTTTTAAAGTTACGTTTTGGTTCCTGATTAAAACTTAGAAATTAACAAGAGTTCCCTCTGATTTTTTATTAACAATGCCTCTGACAGGTTCCTATTCTTTCTTTGACCTTTTTTTTTTCCCACAAATTTGAAGTTAAATTAGTTTTGTTATATGTTTTCCACTTATACAATGGCAATGAGATTTTGTTTCCTGGGTTTAGGAAATCAGAATTATCATATTTGACTATTTTTATTAAATATCTTCGGTAATGGTTTGTTTGAATTCTTCTTTTTTGGATTTAAATCATTCAATTTCTTTCTCTGCAAATCTAGAGTCTCTAATTTAATTAGAGCAAAGGTATTAATTTCTTTTCCTTATATTCTCTTCGATTTTCGTTTGCTGTCAATTTAGGAATTTGGATTCATAACCCTTTTCCTTTCTATTTTGTTAAAATGAGGGAAAAAACTCACAAATTTTGAGGTAATTGTAGTTGATAATGATTAAAAACCAAAATTTTCGGCTGGAATAAATAAACAATCTCTTGAAGAATTATCTATTAGAAAAAGTCGAAGAAAGTGGAAAAAGCATCTTCGCGGGTCTAATGAAGTGGCTATTCCGCAACCATCTGAAAACTCACAAATCTCTAATAAAAGATCATTTGTACATTATGGTAGTGTTGATGGTGAAGATCAAACTCATGTAAAAAGGAGAGCTATGAAAGTGTGTGTTGCCTCAGCTCAATGCTCCATAGTTGAGGCTGGTTTTCAGCCTTTCCAATTAAGATGAAAATTCTTAACCTTTTAGAGACTTTCACTGTTTGGTGAAGGAGGAAGGTTCAAAGAATTTTATTTCTCAAAAAAAAAAAAAAAAAAAGAGCAGAAAAAAAGAAAGAGAACTTGGTTTGTGTGATGTTGAAAAGTTTGAAGCTTGCTTGGGGAGGTCTAGCTTTGCTTTGGATGGAGGATAAGAGCATTCACATCAGTCCCTTTAAAATCTTCTATAATACAAAAAAACCTCCATTTTACACATTTTGGTAAAAAAAAAACACTCACATCAGTGGGTGTAAAGCTATCTAAAATTGTGCAAATCCATCCATGAGCTATAGTAATTGTGTAAATATACATGGCTATTATAACTCGTCTATACAATATTTTATTGATTTTCGCTCGCTCCTTTTTTTCTTTCTCTTCTCCGTGCTCAACAAACTCAGTCTCTCCTCATTTTCTTCTTTTTCCTCAGATGCACACAAACACACCCCCACACAAACACATCCATACAAACAAATCACAACACAGAGATACACTTGCTCAAATTAAAAAAAAAAAAGAAAAAAAAAAGAGATACACAAACACAAATCGATGCTTGACTGAATCGGAGCTCGTGGGTCTTGCCTGTGGATTGGATCGGAGCTCGTGGATTGTGGATTGGAGCTTGGATCGAAGCTCGGAGCTCGTGGATCGGATCGAAGCTCGTGGATCGGATCGAAGCTCGTGGATCGTGGATCAGAGCTCAATGATTGTTGATCGGAGTTACGGAGAGTTAATTGAGAGGGAGAGCTCGTGGATCGGAGCTCAGTGATTGTTTATCAGAGCTGGGGAGAGTTGATCGAGAGGGAGAGCTCATGGATCGGAGCTAGGGAGATTTAATCGAGAGGGAAAGCTCATGGATCAGAGCTCGATGATTGTTGATCGGAGTTGATCGAGAGGGAGAGTTGGGTACAGAGAGATGGGTAGAGATGGGTATTGAGAGGGACGGTGAGAGTTGAACGAGAGGGAGAGATGGGAATAGAGAGAGAGAGAGCAACAAACAGAAATGGGTAGAGAGAG
This sequence comes from Castanopsis chinensis, assembly GCA_032878915.1. Classification (NCBI taxonomy): domain Eukaryota; kingdom Viridiplantae; phylum Streptophyta; class Magnoliopsida; order Fagales; family Fagaceae; genus Castanopsis; species Castanopsis chinensis. Next base: position 11,053,256 of record JAVQMG010000130.1, read on the forward strand.
AGAGAGAGAGAGAGAGACGCGTACATATACAGGGTAGTTAGAGAAATAATAAAAAATTGTGACAAAATTGATTATTTAATTAAAAAATGTGTAGAATAGATAAACTGATGTGAGTGTTTTGTAAAATTGGACGTGTAAAATAGAAAATGTAGGTTTTTAGTGTAAAAATAGATGTGTAAAATGAAAGAGTTGATGTGGTTGCTCTAACACTTCACTGATGGGCTTTGGCATGCTATATTACTTATCTATGGAATTGTTTGGATGGAGCGGTACCACCGTACTGCACTATAGCTTGAAGTTCTTATTTAATTTATTTTCATTTAGTTCTTTTTGTGACTTTTTAATAGAGCTACTCTAGTTTCTTGCTAGTGTTGCACAAGAGAAAGAGAGAAGGCTATTGTTTGAATTGAACAATGCCCCTCTTTTCTCTACCCAATTCTATATTTTGATTATAAATAAAGTCTACTATCGTTTCTTCTAAAATAAATAAATAAATAAATAAATAAATAAATAAATCCACTACTATAATTATACACACTTTTTCCCCCTTTGTTCTTCATCCTACATGTCTCTCCATCTTTACCATTTTCTCTTTCTTCTTCAAATTCTAAAAAGCAAACATTTATTCCCATAATCCCACTAATTTCAAAAGAAGGCAATTACTCAAAACTCAATTAGGAAGGTATGAACATACCATTTGTTTATAATAAAATTCATTATATTGCTTTCTCTTTCTCTTTATCTCCCTTTCTTTAATTGCTCCACAAAAAGAGAGCTTGATCGCACGTGCAAGGCACATGTGATGTGGCTAGTGTGTACACACACACACACATATGTATGTGTGTGTGTGTGTATATATCTTTTGAAGTAACTCCACTAAATATATATTTTTATTGGGTGTGAGTTTAAATAAATTCATGGCAAAACTACACTATTGGTCCCTTAAATTTACCTTGTATGCGCAATTAGTCCCTCAAGTTTCAACTGAGTATAATTGGTCCCTTAAGTTTATAAAATGAGTTGTATTAGTCCTTTTACTAACTACCGTTAGTAATGTTACTTACGTTGCTAACAGAACAATGACTTGACATTTTTTTAAATGACATAGCATTTTTTAAATAAAAAATTGCAATAACTAATTTCCAAGTCAGATTTTAGTGACCCGGTTGGAATCAAATCTTAAATTATAACCCGGTTACAGATTAAATAAACCCATTTATCATCTAATTTATCATCTAAAGTCTACAGAGAATTCGCAGCCTCCTAGGGATCATTGGCATATGCACTCAAACCCGGCTTTAACTGTTAACCATCCAAACAATAAACTTGTTCAATTGTGAAACGAAATCCAATTGAAGGAGAAAACTGGAAATGGTAATGGAAATGTACCTGTTTGAACAACTCCAGATCTTTTCCAATGTAGACAAGTTGAAGATTGTGATCAAAACAAAAGACATGAACACAACTACCGAAACTCCCGGCGTCGAAAATAACAGCGTATGATCTAGGAGAAATGCGATCCGATGGGACCTTGCGGTTACAAAAGTCAGACAAGGAAGCTGAATTGTTGATAGGCATGATGAAGAGGACGAAGCTGATGGGGAAAAGAGGGACCGAAATTATCAACAACACGCCTTTGTAGCGGCGGATCTTGTCGCCAAAGGACTGTAAGAGTAACGGAGACCTAGTCGCTTCAGCATTTTGTGGCTATTGAGTTCCAGATTTTGTTGTTCCGTTGGAGATGTCGATTGACCCTCTAGGAGCACCGCCGACGATGGGGATCTGTAGCGGATCTGCTCGTTTGTGGTGGCGTTGGCGGCGGCAGGTGGAGCCTTTGAGGACTGCGCTTCCTACACCGGCTCCAGCTCTAGCTCTCCCGTTTCGATACTTTTCTTTTCGGTTTTTGCATTATTGTCTCAATTCTCGATCTGGGTCTTTCTGCCTTCTGCATTATTGTCTTTTTTTTTTTTTTTGGTGTGTGTGTGGCAAAATACATTGTTAGTCTCCTTGGCGCCGTCATGTGTTTGTGTGAAACCAGAATTAGATGACAAATTAGATGATAAATGGGTTTAGTTAATCTGTAACCGGGTTATAATTTAAAATTTGATTCCAATTGGGTCACTAAAATTTGATGTGGAAATTAGTTATTACAATTTTTTCATTTAAAAAATGTCATGTCATTTAAAAAAAGTCAAGTCATTGTTTCGTTAGCCATGTAAGTAACATCACTAACGATAGTCAGTAAAAGGACTAATACAACTCATTTTATAAATTTGAGGGACTAATTGTGCTGAGTTAAAACTTGAAGGACTAATTATGCACATAGGGTAAACTTGAGGGACCAATATTGTAGTTTCGCCTAAATTCATTGTTAAATTAGATTTTTTTTTCTTATCCTTTACATGCTTAAAATATTTCAAATAATCTGAAATCAATAATTATGTTATAGATCAGCTGTCTAAATTTTAAGTTTTTTAAATTAAAATTCCGTTTAAAAGATAAATTTTTAATCGAACAGCAAATAATATTTGATTGACACAAAATTAAGCATGCAAATTAAGAACATGAAGAATATAAAATTTGACGATGATATTTTTGAAATATTAATTTATTAAAAAAATATTAGATAATATAATTTTGCTTAAAGTTATACTAAGCCGCAGAATGTAACAGCCCAATCAATATTTATGAATTCAATACTTAAATTTCAGCTTCTATTCGATACAATAAAAGAATATTTCAACATTTTATTGTTTCATTTCAAAGAAATAAAATTAACACCTGGACTAAACTTTTCAGCCCAAAACTTTGATGCAGGGGTTGATTGATATAAAACCGGGCCAGCAATTGTGTTGAGACCCGCTCCAATTCAAACCGGGCCTCGCCCCTTTTTCCTTTCCAAACGAAGTCGCTCAGAGTCAGAGCAGAATTCAAAAAGAGAGTAGCAGCAGCAGCAAGCAGCAAGCAGGGAGCAAGAACCGAAAAGACAGCGTAGTAGCAATAAAACACAAAGAAAAAACGACAATGTCGCATTTCTGGAAACCCGGCACCGAGAAGCCTCGCATAGTCGACGACGAAGAAGGCGGAGTTCTGTTCTTGTCCACCGCTGCCTCTTCCTCTTCCTCTTCGGGATTCGGCTATGGAAGCATGGAAAAGCAGAGGCAGAGGCTTCCCGTGTATAAATACCGCACCGCTATTCTGTATTTGGTTGAAACTCACGCCACTTCTATTATCGTTGGCGAGACTGGTAGTGGCAAAACCACTCAGATTCCTCAGGTTCATTTTCTTTTTATTTTCCCTTTGCTTTTTTATTTTTAACAGTGAATTCAATATGTTGATGGTTATTTTTTTTTGGGTGAAATTGGCAGTACCTTAAAGAAGCAGGTTGGGCTGATGGTGGGCGTGTTATTGCTTGCACTCAACCTAGGCGTTTGGCTGTCCAGGTTATTTACTTTCTGATTATTGTGGTTTTGTTTGTGTTTTATAAGATTGATTATTCAATTATCTGAGAAGTACTTGATTTTTCTTTCTTTCTTTCTGCATATAACTAATTGAAGAGTGGTGGTGTAATTTTAGAAGTAGTGTCTGTTAGGAAATGGTAAATTCAAATCATGGCTAAAATACTATTTTGGTCCCTAATCTTTACCAAAAATTTGTTTTTAATCCCTAAACTTTAATAAGTTCTTTGTTCATCCTTAAACTTTGTAAAAAGTTTTTTCAATACTTCAGGGATGAAAAAAGATATTTTTTAATGCTCAAGGACAAAAATAAAATATTTCTAATAGTTTAAAGACGAACTTCTTATTATTTAGGGTTGGAAAAACAAACTTTTGGTAAAGTTTATGGATCGAAATGGTCTTTTACCTTTGAATCATCTAATCAAAATTTCCACACTTCCCTCACATGTGGGGTTCAAACTCTCCCTTAACTTTTTAAATGGGAATTAGAGTAGAGACATGGTTCGAACTAAGGATTGCTTGCTTTTATACCATGACAAATTGTCAGTTATGGTAAAAGGTTAACTTTCAGAAATGGTGTATTTAATCATTTAACCTATATTATTTACACCAAACAATCAAAATGAGAAATGAGAAAGGATCTTCATCAATGAAACTTCTTGTCAGTGAGGTCCTTGCATTGCATCATGACAATAATCAAATCATAGCATTTGTCGGTCAAACTATCTATATTGTTTATGCACGATAATATTATGCCTAATTAGGGAGCGCAGTTGGAATAGTGTGTCTATGCATCATGACATCCTAGTTCATTGGCTGAGCGGGGTAGGAAGTACGGGTATGCTACTATTTCTATTGTGCTATAGCAACCTTTAGTATTTTTGCTACATCTGGTGGGAGATAAAAAGGTAACTTTGATAGGATAAATAGGATAGGATAGGATGCATGATGCTTAATGCATGATTCTCAACAGAAGTCCTCAAGAAGGAGAGTTTATCTTCATAAATGTGCAGAAATTCAACGAAAGCTTATTCTTTGCAATTAAGGTCGGACTTTCTAGTTTGAACATTTAACACCAGTTTTACCATATGAGAGGGTATTTGCTTATAAATATTTGCTGTATTGCTTCATAGTCAGTTGCTGCAAGGGTGGCTGAAGAGATGGGCGTCAAGCTTGGAGAGGAAGTTGGCTACACAATTCGATTTGAAGATCTTACAAATACAGTGAGACCTTTTACTTTCTTTTCAAGCTCTCACTAAATCTTTTATAGGTCTATCTTCTATTGTGATAAGAGCATAATCTACATCAGAATGCTGTATTTTGCATGTGTCATATGATTCTTAGAAAATTTCTGGTGTTTTAAACTAGAATTTGTGCAACAGCTTTTGTTGTTCTTTAGTTCCTTGTCATGACTGCTGAGAATTTCCATGGTTTGGCAGCACAGAATACAACCATGATAAAGTTTCTAACGGATGGGGTGTTACTGAGGGAAATGATGGATGATCCTCTTTTGACCAAGTATAGGTATTGAGTACACTTCTAGAAATTTTTATTATTCTCCTTCATGTTTTCAGCCTATCTTTAAACTCAATCTACTTTCATTCCCTTGTTCCTTATGTATTGATTCTGTAAAAAAATTTTGGTTTTAAAGATGAACTTATGTTGGTCAGTTTTAGCTGGTCTGCAAATGCTCATACATGTGCATTAAGATTTTACATGCAAAAACCAACTACTAAAATTAGCGATGAAAAAAAATTATTCGATTGATTGTTGCTTGCACTTGCTTGTTAGTCCAGAAAGTAACAATAATTTATTAGTTTTCTTTTTCCTTTTTGTGACCAATTCTAACTAATCTATTGAGGACCCATAGCCGACCCCATAAATTTGGGATTAAGGCTTGTTGTTATTGTTGTTGTTGTATACTATGTTCAGCGAAACTATAATTGTCTGTCTTTTTTAATAATTGTTGTTATAAATGTTGTTGTATTATTTATAATCATATTTCTGTAATATTTTCCCCTTCAATTTCTCTACTGTTTCAGTGTCATAATGGTTGACGAGGCTCATGAAAGGTCCATTTCAACTGACATATTACTTGGTCTACTAAAAAAGGTACCACAGGAAATTTTGAAAATGAAAAACTGTAAAATTCCCCCCACCCCCACCTTTTTTTTTTTTTCTTGAGTTTATAACCTTTTTGTACATTTTATTATTACTTACTTCCAGATTCAACGCCGTCGACCTGAGCTGCGCCTGATTATTTCCTCTGCTACAATTGAAGCAAAATCAATGTCTGCTTTCTTCCAAACCAGGTTTTCTTCTAAGACTTTGAGTGAAGTTAGATTCTGCACTGGCTTGCTTTGGTTTCTGTTGCCATGGTTCTGGTTTACAACAAACATTCCAGTTAACTAGGTGAAATTTGAATCTCTTGTCCAATCCACCCCAAAGAAAAATCTCTTCGAATATTTTTTCAATCTTTTTGCCACACTTACAGATAGTGGGAATAGAGATAAAAAAAAAAAAGTTGGGCTAGATAGTGAACTTTTGATAAGAGTGAGTCTTCTCCTTTTTGATAACTGCTATGTCTTCCAGCCAGCCAGTTGACTATGTGTTCTCTCTATAATGGGATCCTAGGTTTGCCTTGCCTTGAAGTGAGCTCCCAAAGGCATATCCAAGTATTACATAGGAAGGGATGAAACATGACATCCAAGATCACTTGTAAACTCATCAACGCTTAGAACTTCTCTAATTGGCACAAGTTCAGATATTCTTAAACTAATCCTTTTCTATAATCTTCCATATTTTCCTGTCCAATTAATTAATTTTTTTCTACAACTCATTTATACAAACTAGAGCAGGTTCCGCTCATTTTATGTTTTAGTAGAATCCAAATATGTAGTTATTTTTTCTTTTTTAAAATTCTAATGTTAAGATCATATTTAGTGCCAATTTATTTATTAATCCCCGTTAAAAATTAAGTAATTAACATCCTAGAGTCACTGATCTAACCTTAAAATCCAAAAATCCATCAAAGTATGATATTTTACACAATCAAATGAATCAATTGATTTAAATGCTTCTAATCTTGTAAAATCCCTAATTTATAAAACCCTAGACTATAGAAATTTTAAGAAATTAGAGTGATTAGGAAGAAATTTGTACCTTAGAGACACTTTAATGATCTTGGCTCCAATGATTCAACCTTTACTCTTCTACCTTGTAACTCTTAAGAAAGACCCTCTCTAGAGTCCTCTATGAGTGTACACCAATTTTGATGAGTTTGGTAACTTACAGGGGTAATTAACTATATTTTTCTAAAAGAAAATAGATATTATTATTTTTTGATAGTTAAGAAAAATTTTATGAAAAAAAGACTACTTCATGTACAACGGACATGAAGAATCATAAAGAATTACAACAAGAAAAAATTGTATAAAAAAAAATGTGGGGGCTCTATGAACAACACTATGGAATTACTATTCAGAAAACCCCATGTGTGAGACCAATAATATAAGGAACTAGTGAAGGTTGCTAACAACTGAACCCTTGTACCACATTGTTGTAAGTGTGTTGATTACATTCCATCCATATAGTTCACATCAAACATAATAGAACAAGGTACCAAATTAATGCAGGAGCATAACCAAAAGTTATTCATTTTAGATTTTCAGTGGATAATTTCATAGACCAATAATATAAGGAACTAGTGAAGGTTGCTAACAACTGAACCCTTGTACTTTTCAAATTGTTGTAAGTGTGTTGATTACATTCCATCCATATAGTTCACATCAAACATAATAGAACAAAGTACCAAATTAAAGTAGGAGCATAACCAAAAGTTATTCATTTTAAATTTTCAATGGATAATTTTAGATTGTAACGTAGTTATTTGTTTAGTTTGGATTGGTATTTGAGTTTGGTTAGGATTAGTAGTTTATCATTATCATTTGTTTAGGATTATTGGATTAGTATTTGGGATTGTTTAGGATTATCATATTAGTATTTGAAATTGTTTAAGATTTGTTTAGGAGAGTTTATCCTTATCTTTGTGATTCCTGGAAGCTACATATAAAGCTCCAGATGATTTTTTTTGTAGGACAGACTATTATTATTATTATTGAGATTATTTGCAGAGATTGCATTGATTTGTTTGGTGGTGATTCCAAACACCTTAGGTGGAAAGCCTAGGGTTTTACGGTAGGACTAATCTAGGTGGGAAGCCTAGATTGTCCTGCATCAACTTGGTATCAGAGCTCAATTCGATCTATCAAAATTTCAGAAACCCAAAATCCGTGTTCTTTCAACCACTATCAATCCAACATCACTGTGAACTCCTTTCAAGCCAAACAGGAAACATCCAGCCACTTTGATCAACTCTACCGCCCAACCAGCAGTACAGCCCACGATCATCAACAATCCAAGCATGTCTCTCAAGATCTTTGCAAATTAACACCAATCAAGCCATATCTGCTTAGAAACAAAGAACCCAAATTCCACCACAATCGCAATCCGTGCCCGACTCTGAGAACCACCGCCAGATCAGAAACATAGAACGTAGCTTCAAAAAAAAAAAAAAAAATCGGACCCACAACCTCAACCTACCAGATTGAGAACAGGAGAGTTGAAAGTCAACACCAAGCCGCCGGTTCCACCAACGGAATGACGTCGTCGCACAAATTGCCGTCAAAATCTTCACCAACAACCGCCGCCGACACGCCGTCCCCATCGCTTCCACCATGCTGCTTCACGGGTTCTTAGATCTGGCCCACCAGCTCCGATCTCCACCCTCGAGTACCGCTGCCAGTCATCGCCAACGAGTCCAGGTTGCATCTTTGCCGTCGCCTCTAGCGGTGTTTTGTGTTTGATCTGCCGCTTCTTCTCTTTTCGTTTCCCTTTTTTTCTAGTTTCTTTAGTTTCAGTGTTAAATGTTTCAGTTTGACGTGTTACTGTGTGACACTAGTAGATTTTAGTTTTATATTGTAGTTTTTCTTTTTTATTGTATTTCAAAAAAAAAAAAAAAGAAAAAAAAAGTCAAAGGCAGAACAGGTACTGCAAACACTAGAGTTTAATTACAAGCCACGCTCATCAAGCCCCACATAATGATCAATACAGAGCACCAGCCAAAGCCTAGATTACCAAGCCCATGTTCATTTCAGATTGCTGAAAGCCTATTCCAATGAATCATGGTAGCCTCAGAAGCACCAACATTTGATGGACGTCCAGATCCATGGACCTTCATTAATTGGTTAGATGAGATGGATCAATTCTTTGATCAAATAAGTGTGCCAGATGCTAATAAGATTAGGTTTGCCAAGTGTAAATTGAGAAGTAAAGCTAGAGACTTTTGGCGTAGTATTGAGAATAATCTCAAAGGAAGGAGCAAGCCTGCCATAACTGATTGGAATGAAATGAAACAAAAACTTAGAGAGAAATATGCTCTCCAATGCCATTAAGAGAATTATCAACCTCAATCCTCTCATGGGAATTTTCTACACCACAGAGATAGTATTCAGTGAGAAAACACCTCATCCTTCCCTCAAGAACTCACTGTCATAGCTCAAGACTTAAGAAAAATAATGGTTTTGCTAGACTCTTCTACTCAGAAAAAGGATGCCCAGGTTCCAAAGACTAATGTTGAAATAGGTGTACAAGTGCCAATAGATGATGTTTCAACATTCATGTAGCAAGAAGAACCTATTATAGAGTCTACACAAGAAGAGAAATTTCAATGAGTAAGCAAAGATTTAGAGGGTGCACTTGATGTGGAGGTTGATTCTAATGAAAGTGGTATCGAGCCCTTCATGATCCATGAGGTTGATGAACATCTACAGGTTGTTGAAGTCCAAAAGGTTGATACTATGATTCAAGATAAAATTGTGCCTGTTCAACACGTTGATTTTGTGTTTCCAGAGGAGTTCTATGGTGTCATGGAATTGAAGGTTATTCTACTCTCAGTGCTTCCTAGGGTGATTTTTGATCTGAAGGAAGTATTAATCACCAAAGTCTTAATTCTTCATCACTACAAAACTCGAGGTCGAGTTTTCTTAAACCAGGGGAGTATAATGCTGAAGCATAACCAAAAGTTATTCATTTTAGATTTTCAGTGGATAATTTCAGATTGTACCGTAATTATTTGTTTAGTTTGGATTGGTATTTGAGTTTGGTTAGGATTAGTAGTTTATCATTATCATTTGTTTAGGATTATTGGATTAGTATTTGGGATTGTTTAGGATTATTAGATTAGTATTTGAAATTGTTTAGGATTTGTTTAAGAGAGTTTATCCTTATCTTTGTGATTCCTGGAAGCTGCATATAAAGCTCTAGATGATTTCTGTTGTAGGACAGACTATTATTGTTATTATTATTATTATTGAGATTATTTGCAAAGATTGCATTGATTTGTTTGGTGGTGATTCCAAATACCTTAGGTGGGAAGCCTAGGGTTTTACGGTAGGACTAATCTAAGTGGGAAGCCTAGATTGACCTGCATCACAAATACTTGGTGAATGATTACAAAATCAATTCCTCCATTTAAACATAAGGTCAGTGATCTTTTTCAATAAAACCTTTTTGTTTTTTGATAAGTAAATTTTGCTGATCAAAAAAAGAAACAACAACCTGTTTTCCGGCAGTGTACTGGCAGTGTATCAAGACTACAAAAAATTACAAGAATCCAAAAAATCTAGTAAACTAGAGAAGGGATGACCATTCAAAGTAGCCCACTCATATAACGTGGAAAGGGGTCCTATTTACTACTACAGATTTATAGAGTACCTAGATAACTTTTGAGTTCTTGTTAACCTTTTTTGTATTTTTATTTTTTCCCTCCTTGGGTTTTTCCTTTGTATACTTCCCGTGTACCAGGGTGCTTAATGTAGATTGTTTGGTTGGAACGAAATCGTCGCTCCTTTGAGGACAATGAGAAGACGTTGGATGAGTTAAAGGTTTTATGCCAACGTAGTCTTTTTGAGTGTTCTCGTTGTTGGGGTTTTACTGATTATTCTTCTCTTTCTGAGTTTATGCTTTCCCTTAGATTAGTTTCTTGATTACCCCCCCCCCTTTTTTTTTTTTTGCTGTTTGTTTTATCTTTTTCTTGTTGTTCATCATCACGAACAGCTTGTACTCTTCCTTATTTACTCATTAATAATAGTTCTCTGATTACCTATAAAAAAAAAAAAGGGTTGTGCCCCTTTTGCACTTCTCTTTAATGGATATTATTGCTTATAAAAAAAGTTCCTGTGAGCTATAAGATTCTTTTTATTGTATTTTATTGGCTCTTGGCTTGTACAAAAGGTTATTAAGTGAAAGTAAAAGTATGCTAGTTGTTACTGCCAAAGCATGCTTCCTATTGTTATTTTTCATAGGCTTTCATTAATACATGTTATCACCTTCATCATATTCTTGTATAAGTTCATATTTTTTTGTTCCAAAATTATCTTGATTTTCCTTTTTTTGTTGCCTCAACTTAGGTTGACCAACAGTAATTGTTTTCCTTAGTATGTGGCCAACAAACATATTGTCTTTTTTGACTATCTGAATTGAAAATAATTATTATTATTATTTTTCTGTAACTAGCAAAAGGCGTCGAGGATTAGAAGGTGAGGAGCTTGGACCGAGGATGGAACCTGCGATCCTATCAGTTGAGGTATACTGTACTGCCATTTTATCTCTCTCTCTCTCTCTCTCTCTCTCTCCCCCCCCCCCCCTCCTTCCTGGTTTTTCTAATTTGGAATGCCATTGCATTTAATCGTAATTTTTATTACAGAACTACGGTAGTTTTCTTCAGGTAACATTATGATTTCTTATGGATATAAAATTGACATACCATTGTAATCTGCTTAACTTTTAGGGTAGAGGGTTTAATGTACAAATTCATTTTGCTGAGGAGCCCGTTTCGGACTATGTTCAGGCTGTTGTTTCAACAGTATTGTCAATTCATAATCAGGTACTCATAATTTTCTTAAGGTCTCTCCCTCTCTCTTCTGTCCCTTCCTCTCTTTGTCTTGCTATCTTTATATTTTGGATTGGTAAGTTACACATGCACCCAATGAGTCTTGAACTTACAATCTCACCTACACCTGTTTTTATTGTGGAGGAAGTGCAAATTTTAGCTAGAGCTCATTAGCTTTAAGCGTTTCTAGTACACTTGCTGCATACTAGAGTGTCCCTTTCAATAAAAAAAAGAGGGAAAAAAGCAGAAAAAGTACACGTTCCAATTTAGATGTCTAGCCAGCTTTCTTTCCTTCTTAAAGATCCTTGATTCTTTGCATTTGCTAGTTTTCCTCCTATGGTGCCTTAGGTGCGCCCTTCATGTAAGCTTCATGTCCATTGGTGGTGCTGCCTTGGAATGATTCCTAATAAATTCCTAACTGAAATTGTATGGTGTAACCCCTTGCTACTTCATACATTAAGTTGTAGCATCGATTTGATCTACCATTACATCACATATGCAGCAGATCTACATTGAATCTGTGCTAGTGATGTGTGCTTAGGGTGATGCTCCTACAGCAAGGAACTACATAAGAAAGGTCATAACTAAACTGTAAACTGGAGGAACGAAATTGTTTTCTCCCCACAATGCATTAATCTTTAGTTTTGCAAATGAACTGTACTGTGGATTGCCTTCCTTAACCAAGGAGTCATAAGTCCTTTGAACTTTTTTATTATTTTTATTGAATGAATTGTAAATTGATGTACTATGTTATATTCCCTGAAAGCTTGTTTCTTCTTTATTGACCATAGTTGTTTGTCGGCGTCCATGTCCATGTGTTTCGCAGCTGCGACTATACATAGAACCTTGTAGGCAATGGTTTCTTTTTTTTTTTTAGTGGAAGTTACTAACAAAAAAGTTGTTGTGAAAATTGATAAGAGGCTGCGTTTTTTTTGTGTTTTGAGGATTACCTTCTTAATATGTGTAGAGAGTGGTATATTGTTTCACGAATATTTATCGTCTAAATTATATTTGTTGCTTTTAGGAACCCATGGGTGATATTCTGGTATTTCTTACCGGTCAAGATGATATTGATACTGCTGTCAGGTTGCTTAATGAGGAAGCTCAAAGCAATGGAAAGAAATCTTCAGGTTCGAATGACACAGCAATTATGTCTAGACTTAGTAGTTTCTACATGTATAGATCCTAAAGTAGTTGTAATTTGCTGAAATACACACACAAGCTATATTTATAATGTGTACATGTTGGTGTCTATATGCAATCATGCAGCCATGTGTATGTGTGTGTTTGTATGTTGTGATTTATTAGATGCTCCATGATTTGTAGATGGTTCTGTATTTATTAAATACAATTGAGGTTTTGTGTCATAATATTGTAACTGATCCACATCCTCTGTTGGTATTGTCCTTCTATTATTATTATTATTTTGCTTCCTCCCTCTTCCTTTGATCGGTATTCACACGATCATATTACAATACATGATAACATGGTTTATGAACCACCGGAATTGACTTGTATTAATGAAGAACAGGGGAGCTTGCTCTTTGCACTGCATCACTGCTTTAAGTTTGATTTTATTGAGTTGGCAGTATTACCTGTTTATCTTGTAGATTAGTATTTAAGATTATATTCCATTAGACATATTCAAAATCATTATGAAAAGTTTTGTTGGACATAATCATGAATCAATCTACATTTTCAGGATTCATTGTTTTGCCTCTGTACTCGGGACTTCCACGTGCGGAGCAGGTTAGTAATATATTAATATGGTATCTGGGTGCAATAAACTGATTTTTATGGAGTCTTTGTTTGTCAAATTTCTGATTCACTCACTACCTTTTTGCTTACTATAAGGAGTTGATTTTTACTCCAACTCCTAGAGGGAAAAGGAAAGTAGTGATATCAACAAATATAGCAGAGACATCGTTAACTTTGGAGGTAAAATCTCTGCCCTCTAGAGCAGTTTTTGTTGGATGTGATTAGTTAAAAGCAACCAGGAAGTGCATTGTCAATTTGTCATCGAACCTTATGCTTCTATTATGTGCAGGGAATTGTGTATGTTGTTGATAGTGGGTTCTCAAAACAGCGATTCTACAATCCGGTAACGAATTTGTTGTTTGAATGTTTAAATTTATGTTGTTGTACTTGTATGATTAGTTCTCATACTCGCATCATATCTTTAATGTTTCACCTTGCAAAATTGTTTCTTGTAAATATATCAATCTTGCCAACTCCACTTGTGTCTATGGTTGAGTGTTGTATTTTTTTCTCACAACCAATTCCAGGCTCGTACAAAGGAGTGTTGCAGCAGGTTGACGAGCAGCATAAAATTGTCACTTTTCATGATTGGATCCTATATAGATATATGTTAGGGTGTCCCCTACTAGGAATGTGTTGCATTGGATTCCCATATGTAATGACAAGTGGGTTAGGGTTAACTAGGGTGTTACCCGTAAGCGACACACTACATAGGCACTTGGGTGTAGCGAGAAATGGGCAAGGTTCCCTCGCATTGGTGAATGGTTTTGGATAAAGAAGTTAATCCAGGAGAATAGGATTTGTATAGACACTTGGAATATAGGATATTTAACAGGGAAACTAATGGAAATAGTAGATACTATAATTAGGAGGAGAATAAATATGGTGTGCTTGAAAGAAATTAAGTGGATAGGGGATTAATCTAAAGAAATTGAACACACATATATAAATTATGGTCTTCAAGAAAAGATAAAAATAGATATGGAGTAGAGATAATCATGGATAAAATTCCTTAAGAAGTTGTTGAGATTAGGAGGATAAGAGAGAATTTTCTTACCAAAACATATCCTAGGAGAAGAAACAATTAACATAGTGCATATGCTTCTCAAATAGGGTTGGAAGGACAGGGACAAACTAATTCAAGGGGTACCAAATGGGGAAGTGTTTTTATTGGAGGAGACTTGAATGGTCATGTTGGAAAAGATAGTAGTGATTTTAAAAGAATGAGTTAGGAGATGCTATTTTTGACTTTGCAATGGCATACAATCTTATATTGGTGAATACTTGGTTCAAGAAGATTCACACTTAGGTTGCGTTTGTTTTGGCTTCAAACCATTTTAGGAAATCATTTTACACCTCACCGTGTGTTTGGTTGCGCATGGAAAATAGAATTTCTTAGAAAAGCATTTCATTTTACTGTAAAATAAAGGCTTTGACCCAAAAATTGTTTTATGTTTTTATTTTCACTTCAAACCATTTCCGGATTCAGACGTGCAAAGAGAGAGAGAGAGAGAGAGAGTGAAGAGAGAGAGAGAGAGAGAGAGAGAGAGAGAGTAGAGAGATTGCGCCCCAACCTGATGAAGCAAAGATTGCCTCCGCCACGCGATCTAGCCTCTGATCGAACCCAGTCGCCCCTAATTGCGAGATCTCGCCTCCACCTGAGATCGCGGGGCCGTGCCTTCGCCTGAGATCGCGCGATCTCGTCATCGCCTAAAAATTGCACGATCTCGCCTCTCTTTCTTCCTTCTTCTCTTAACTTGATTGGATTTGATGAATTTTTTTTTGGGTTTTGTTTCTTTTATGTAACTCTGTTGAGAAATGATGATATATATTTGTTTGGATGCTGAGAAAATATGAGCAACAAGCAGAAAATGTATTTTTTATGGTATTTTCAAGAACACCACCAAACACCTAAAAATATTTTCTTTTCCGAAAAATATTTTCACCTGAAAATATTTTATACTTGGAAAACATTTTACATTGAACTAAACACAGCCTTACTTCCTTTAAAAGTGGGACAAACGTTGGCCAAATACATTTTCATTGTTTCTTGAAAAGTTGATAGTAGATATTACAAAGATTGCAAGACTAGAAGACAGCATAACCCATAACCAATCAACATAGGTTGGTGGGATTAGATATTTGTATTAGAAGATGTTGGAAAATAAGAGATATTTGACATGGAAATCCAAGATTTAAATGGTAGGGTTTGAATGAAGAGAAACAAGTTATTTTTAAATAGAGAATGATCAAAGAAGGTAAGTAGGGCCTAGATGAAGCTCTTGAAAAGATGTGGAATGAAATCAAAGGTTTTATTAAAAGAGTGGCTAAGGAAGTATTTGGAGAATCAAAAGGACAAGGAGTACTGACTTAAGGCCTAAGGAGATTTGGTGGTGGAATGAGGATGTGCAAGCAACCTTTAAATTAAAGAGAGAGTTATAGAAGCTTGCCTAGATGTAGAGACAATGCCACATATGAATGTATGAAGTGGACTAGGTTGCAGTGTTAGGCTTTCGTTCTTTTTTTTTTTTCTTTTTTTTTTCAATTCAAGTTTTTATGGACTTTTGTACTTTATGCATTTGATTTGTGTTGTCCCTGATGTACTTCCTGTATACTCTGGTGACACCCTTCTTTTTTAATTTTTTTTTATTACTTTTATAATTTTTTTTTATAAAGTGTTGCAGAAGGAAGCAAGAAAGGCTATTCGGGAGGCTAGATTTTACGCATATGATGAGATGTATAGCAAGTTTGGGGATGATGGATGGAGAAAAGAATATTTAGGATCTGTTTGAATACCGCTTATTACTAAAATCTGAAAACTGAAAACACTGTAGTAAAATAATTTTTTAAATATGAATAGTACAATGTGGGACCTAGTTTTAAAGTTTATTTTACTGAATTCTGTACTTGCAGGTCCCGTGAACAGTGCATGAGACTCGCAGAAAAACGCCCAACACAGCTGAAATTTGTTTTTAGCTCTATCCAAACTCACACTTATAAACTTGCTATTGCAGGGAAAATGAGAACAAGAGACTTGGAGTGTATCAAGTGGCAATAAGGATGAAGATCAAAAGAGTAAAGAAAGATGGAAGAGTTAATATGATTTTTAATGGATTTTATACAAGAAATTCAATTGAGGATAGAAAACATAGGTTTGTTAAAAAAATTAGGATGGTCGGAATAAATGAGACATTGAGGAGATTGAAAACGGGAAAGACTGTACTCCTTGAATTATGGAAGTGTTTAGGTGATGAGTATAGGATTGTTGAAAAAGCTTGTCAATAAGATCTTAAGTTTAAACAAAGTGCCTAGTTAGTGGAGGAAAGATAATTTTATACCTATATACAAGAACAAAAGATATCAAAAATATACAAATTGTCATGGAATTTAGCTTATGAGTCGCACTATGAAACTTTGAGAAATAGTGATTGCAATTGAATTTAGTCAAAGAAAAGATACAACAATATTGGATAATCAATTTGGTTTTATACTTGGGTTACCATGGAAGCAATTAGATCTCCATATGGTTTTATTGACCAAGTGAAAGTGTATGATAAAGCACTTTAAAGGTTGTATGACAGGTTTTAGAAAAGAATAGATTTTCTCTAAAGTATGGATATTTATTTGACTAAGTTGTAACTAATGGGAGAACAAGTGAAAGAATCACAAGTGGGTTTCCTATCACAATAGGTTTGCATCAAAGACCCCACTTTAAGCCCATATTTCTTTGCGTTGGTTATGGATGAACTTATTATGTACATTCAAGAATCAAGATGAAGTCTCTTGGTGTATGCTTTTTTTGTAGATGATACAGTCATAGTGGATAAAATTAGATGCAGAGTCAATGTAAAGTTGGAAGTATGGAGGGATGCTTTAGAATCTAAAGGTTTTAGGTTAAGTAGGTCTAAAACAGAGTACATAAAGTGTAATATTAGTATAAGGAGAAATAACGAATTCAAGATGAATGGGTTGTAAAACTTGATAGCTAAGAGATACCAAAGAAGGGGGAGTAGCTTGAGATGGTTTGGTTGTGTGCAAAGGAGATCAATTAATGCATGAGTGAGGAAGAATGGTTTGATTTAAGTCAAGGGATTGAAAAGAGATAGAAGACCTAAAATAACGTTAGTAGTAGTAGAAAAGGACATGTTAATTAAGGAAGTTACAACAAGTATGATTTTGGAACTAATAGAATGATGGAAAAAAAATACACGTGGTTGATATTGATTAGTTTATAGAGAATCCATTGCTAGTCCCAAAAGTTTTAATAATATGGCTTTGTTTTTGTAAGATGTCCTATAGCTTTAGAGCTGTGGAATATGGTGTCCTGCTATTTGGCCTCCATTGGGTTATGCCAATGGCAGTCATTGATATGTTTGCAGCTTGGCGGTCTTTTGGGAAGCATAGAAATATTTCTTTTTGGAATGCTGTACCACATTCCATTATGTGGTGTCTTTGGCAAGAACGGAATTCCAGAAGTTTTGAGGATGTGAACGGAGTGCTGGTTTACTCTATCCGTATTTTGTTGGATTGGAGTGCTGGTTTACTCTCTCCCCCATTGTTTTTCACTCTTACACTTGTTTGATCATTGTATTTTGAATTGATTGTACTTCTCTCTTAGCACACCGCTGGTGTACTAGGTTTGTTTTTTTCTAATAAAATTTTTCATTGCTTATAAAAAAAGAAATATTTCCTTTTGGAAGGCAGTGCCACATTGCAATATGTGGTGTCTTTGGCAAGAATGGAATTCCAGAAGTTTTGACAAATGCGAATGGAATATTCTAGAAATTAAAGCCTTCTTCTATCCTTATTTTTTTTGGATTGGAGTGTTGGTTTTCTCTCTCCCCCTTGTTTTTCTCTCTTACACTTGTTTGATCATTGTATTTTGAATTGATTGTACTTCTCTCTTAGCACACCACCGGTGTACTAGGTTTTTTTTTTTTTTAATAAAATTTTTCATTGCTTATTTTAAAAAAAAGTGTTGACTGGGGGATTAAAGTGTGGATGATTGGCCTTGGTTTAGAATGAAGTAAATCATCTTTAGGTTGGGTTAATTTAACTTTTTTGAATTATTTTTAGAAACATGCTACACTATAATTTTATATCATATTTTTTTCCATTTGCATGTAAAGTTTTATTGTAATTATGATTGATTCAAATGGCATCTAAAATCATTCTTTGTCTGTCTACTCTTTCTTATCTTTGAAACTTTGCTGCAGATTTCAGATATTGAGAATCTGGTAGTGGCACCTATATCCAAGGCATCTGCAAGACAAAGGGCAGGGAGAGCTGGACGAGTTCGACCTGGGAAGTGTTACAGGTACCTATCTTCAAGGCAATATTTTACTTCTTGGAAAATTGGTGTCAATTAACTTGTAAAGTGACCTCATTTATAATCACTATTGTTAGTAATTTATTACTTTAGTGCTCAAACCTTATCACATTCCATTCATTATAAATGAAGCAGTCAAGTGTTGTTACTGTTTCAGAATCACAGATAAGGCACCTCTATTATCATTTTACCTTGTTATGCTTCAGTTTTGCAGTTAGGCATTCCTAAAGCACGTGACCACTCAATGTACTTGCACCAAGAAAAGTACCTTTACCTTTGCTACACATGTACCTTCAACTTCAACTAACATTATTGAGACAATGACATGCTTTTATATGAAGAAACGTTAAAATAAGTTAGTCTTATGCATTAGGTACAACTGTGTTAGTGGGAAATGACTCAAAAAAGCCATTTTAGTTAGAGGCAACTTGGTTTGTGGAATCTGTGATTCCCATAAAAGTTCACATTCTCTAAATCTTGGATTATCAAAATCAGTTTCCTGAAAATGTAACGTGCCCACGTTTGGTTCACTAGTCAAATTCCTGTCAGGTTCTTTGGAATGTCACATTCCTGCATTTTGTTAGATCTAAACTTTTCTAGGATGTTAACGGCTTTTGCCCTAGACTTTCAAAAACACCCTCGTTTACCATTTAGTATAAGTCTAACAATACGATCTTGCGTTCTAGGCTTTATTTTGGCCCTAGCCTGAAACCATCTCCCTCTTTCTGCTCTGGATTAACAACAGTCATGTATGTGGGCTAACTATAGTTGTCGGCTGTGTCTTTTTGGGGGGGGTGTGCTGGGCTGTTAGTGGTACTAAAGAGCTTCCACCAGCACAATTATCAAGAAATGGTCTGAGTTGGGACAACCTGAATGCACGAAATGGGCAGTTTTGGAATTATTGAAAACAAGAAGTTCGTTTTATTTTCTGAACATTCTTCCTACCATTCTTTGGAAAGGAATTTTTAATTTAAAAGGTTTGAATGTGGTGATGAGATTTCTATGCATTGTGGAAGTGTGATACCCATGAAAATGTTACATTTCCAAAAAGTACAGTTTAATCTGGGAGCCATACATGAGAATCTGATCAGATTCCCAGAAAGAAATGGGATTCCACTAACCAAATGGCTTGTAAAGGTTTAGCTTGTAGAAACTTTCAAAATTCTCTTTAATATATTTGTAGTGATATGGGTATACTCTTGTTTTTAGGTTTACATTATTTTAAACTGAGCACAGTCATGCTCTGCTTCAATTTATTGGTTCACAAGTTCCAAACTCTTCAGAATTTGATTATAACTGCCAATTTTCATAAGCAATTTATTTTATTAGAGTATACACACTGCTGACTCAAGCCAATTTTCCTTGTAATCTTTTATGCCTATCATTTACTGCCTTTTTATGATTTAATCTTTTGTGCCCATGTTTTTGTGCATTCTGCCTAAGTTTCAAAGGTTGCTATTTGAACTTGTAGAGATGATATGTTAATTGCATTTCCAGTTATTTGATACATAGTTATATATTGATCTTTACTCCTGTGGCTGCAACCAGGTTATATACTGAAGAGTATTATGTCAATGAAATGTCTGCTGAGGGTATTCCAGAGATGCAAAGATCAAACCTTGTTTCCTGTGTGATTCAGGTATGCAGTTTAATTGCAATAAGTTCTATGAGTCGTAGTGTGCAACTGTGTATCCTCTCCTTCCTTTTTTTTATTTTATTTTTTATTTTATGATTCCATAATGGGTTGATGAAACTCTCGTATGGCAATAATTTCTTGTCTTTGAAGTGTTCACTTTTAGATTGATTATCTTCTGATTTATGGTAGTGTATAAATTGACATGAAAAAGGAAGGAGAGACATAGCTTGAACTGGGGTTGACTTCTGTTTATGATATAATTAGTTACTTGTACCACTCCTCTACGTCCTTCATGCATAATTGCTTCAAAGATTAGTAAAATGTCCTTTGCTGAAGGTGATGTGGGAGGCACCAAGAAATATTTTTTTTAATTTATTTTTATTTAATTTTGGAAGTCAATTATGGTTTATTAGTCAATTGTTTATTTTAGGTCTTAGTAGTTAAATAATTAATTAGTATATTTATTTTCCCAGAGTCAAGGTTTTTGTTGTAATTCAATATTTGGGAGTTTCCAAGTCATTTAGGATAAGGTTTTCACAGTCAATTACAATTAGAATTAGGGTTTGCCTATGTCAGTTAGAGTTAGGTTTTGGTTTTATATTCTCTTTAACCATATTATTGTATTCCTTTGGGGAAGATCATAGTTTGATTGATTGAAAATTTTGCATAATTTGGTTCTGACTGTAACCAACACCAACCCTAGGTGCTGACTGCTAGAGGTTTCTTTCTTGCTTGGTGTGGACCCCTAAATTATCTATTCTTCAATTTTATTATTGCATTGTTTTGGTTTTTTCCCTGCGGCAAAGGTCTATTCTCTTCGTTGGTTATCTTTATTGTCATTATCGTGTAGTTTGCGCAACAGTCAGTAAACCTCCAGCATGCTTAAGCTTCAAAGGAGTGAAGTATAAACTTTTTTCTTTCAATACAAGGGCAAAAAATTATATTAAGAAGAATTATGTGAGAGAACTTCAATGCGTAAATGATTTATTACTCCAATACCAACAAGCTAGCCAACCTTTATCCTTTATTATGGGGGGAGGAGTGCCATTTGAGCCAAAGCTCATTGGATTTTCTTATCTTCTTATTTACAAGTGCCTGAAATAAGTGAAGTGTTATGATGGCAGACGGTTATAAATTGGTTTCTTTATGTTATGTTTTTCTTATGATCTCTGGGCTTTTCTTCAAACAAGAGCTTAATATAGTAATGACATGCCTTGGAAGAGTTTTATTTTTTTTTATAAATTTTCTAAGCAATAGTTTTGATGCTAATTATTTTGTTATGATCTATCAGTTAAAAGCCCTAGGTATAGACAACATCCTGGGCTTTGATTGGCCAGCATCTCCATCACCTGAAGCAATGATTCGAGCGCTAGAAGTACTGTATTCTCTTGGAGTGTTGGATGATGATGCCAAACTTACTTCACCGGCTGGATTTCAAGTGGCAGAGATTCCATTAGTATGTTGCCAATAAACTACGTTATCATGGTTTTTAATTTTTTATAAGCAATAAAATTTTATTGATGAGGTGGATCTGTGTTTTCTTGGTTTATGCATCCTCTACATTTTTTTAAAAGTATTTTCCCAGTCTGCTGGACTTGGGAAATGAATGTGAAAATTAGTCTAAAATGTTGGCATACCTGGTGTTACATTTTACTGTATCCTGCAGTAAAAATGTTCACCTGGTAGTTGTTATTACTGCATATTAGTCTCCCAGTCCCCCCCACACCCCCCCAAATAAATAAATAAATAAATAAAAATAAGGAAAACCTATCCTGGAAGCTCTTGCCCTAATTTTTCATGGAATCATTATATCTCTGTTACTTCATGGAGTAAACAAAGGTCTAAGATACTTCTTATGACAATGAAACTGAAATAAATGAATATTGGTCAAATGATATCGTGCTTGTTATTTTTTGGTTGCCTTTCATTCTAACCTCATTTTTAAGTAAGCCTATTATCAATTTCTTATTTTGTTCCATTCCTATCACTTGTCAGTCCATAGTGATTTTTAGAACTATATTTATGAATTAGTTTGAAACTAACGCTTATGGAAGCATGAGGCCTTGAAAATGTATTGTTTATATTCATCAAACATCTGTATGTTGTTACGTATTCTCTTACAATTATTATGTTTTAAATATAGTGTAATCTGGATGAGCTTGTATTATATTTTGGGATGTGTTTGTTGTAGTAGGTTTGTTTCTGACATGGTTGATTTTTACCTTTTTTTTTTTCAATTGATAAATTTAAAAAATGAAACTTGAATGTGTGTGTTGAAATTTTCCATGTAGGAACCAATGATCTCAAAAATGATCCTTTCTTCAAATGAACTTGGGTGTTCGGAGGAGATTCTTACTATTGCTGCCATTCTCTCTATCCAAGTACATTGTTTTATCCCTCTTGCCTTAGTTGATTGTAATATATTATCACTTTCTCTGGTTCAAGGTTTATATATGGTACACTTTGAATTTTAAGTGACAGACACAGGAAAAATGCTGTGACTGAGAAAGCCATGTTGGGCCTTGTCTGCTCTTTTCCTTCCTCTAATTATTTAGGAAGAGAAAAAAACTGCAGGCCCCATGGGGGTTGTCCCAAATTGGTAGGGAGGGAGTTAAAAGGCTTTATCAAGTGTTAAGCTATCCTATTAGTTAGAGTACCGTTTTTGGTGTGGGCTTGTGTCTTACACTTAATGAGCCTCATGTGCTTCTCTTCTTCCTCTAATGAGAGAGAGAGAGAGAGAGAGAGAGAGAGAGAGAGAGATAAAAGAAGTATGCTGTAAATTGGAAAGATATTCATTTATACAATCATACAATGGATACAACTATACATAGGTACATTAAACAGTTCAAGTAAGTTTTGTTTCACATCTAACCCTTGTTATGGCAGTCCATTTGGGTGTCTGGGAGGGGAGTACAAAAGGAATTGGATGAAGCCAAGTTGAGATTTGCTGCAGCCGAGGTACTTGATTTAAAATTTCAAATTTTCTGGACAACACAACTTTAAGAATCCCTTTACTGTACCTCTAGTCTTCTTCCCCCCCCCCCCCCCCCCCCCCCCCACACACACACACACACACACAAATCCTTATACCTCTGTTAGATGTCAAGTTTGTTTTATCTGTATGTTGGTCATATACTTTATCCTACATGCTTTGTTGTGCCAAGAAATCAATCAAATTTCTGAGTTTGAACTGCTGCACATTCAGTCCAACTTTTGAGCCCCACTTCCAAAAGAATACCCAAAAGGTTGCACCTTTTGAATGACCAAAATTGAATTTAAATTGAGCTTTCACAATCTATCTGAAATGATTGTCTAACATATAAAACTTAGAATTGTTCAATCTCATTGTTTGGTGCTTTGATGTGTGATGGTACTACTGATATCTACTTAATGTATCTTCCATTAGTGGACCAATAATTCATTTTTTTGGGGTTGGGGTGTAATATATGTGATATTTTTCTTTGCTCAGTAATGGTTGTGTAATGAATGCAGGGTGACCATGTGACATTCCTAAATGTTTACAAAGGGTTTCTTCAATCTGGAAAATCTTCGCAATGGTGTCATAAGAACCATGTGAACTACCAAGCCATGGTGCGTCTCTGTGTTTAGCTTCTTTAAAAATTTTAAGAAATATATATATTTTTTTTAAAGGTAAATGTTAATACATTCACCTGTAATTATTTGACCTTGACCTCACATCTCCTACTTATTTAAGGCAGGAGGAGATGCTATTTGGTCCAAAGACCATTGGCCAATTGATGAAATGGTTTAATTTTCACTTTTCTTAGTTCCATGTGTGAATGTAGCTCTAAATGTACTTGATTTAAGTAGTATTACCTTGTGCACTTTGTGGTTGTGGTTTTGTTTATGTTGATATTGGTTTAAACGCTGTGCAGAAAAAAGTGATTGAAATTAGAGGGCAGCTCCGAAGAATAGCACAGAGATTAGGCATAGTCTTAAAATCTTGTGAGGGAGATATGAAGGTAACTTTCCAAGAGATTTACTGATAGAACAATGTCATACTTCCCTATAAAACATTTGTTTGCATTGCAGAGAAAAGGGCAGTAGAACCAACCAACAATTAATTTTTAGCCACTTGATAGACTGCGAAATGAAATCTGCTTTTTTGTTTCTCTCTATTCCTGTCCCATTGTTCAATGGAAGATGTCATGCTATTCATACTTCTATAGGCTTAGAAGCTTAAGAGCTTTTAACCATTATTAATACTAGCTTATAACCTGCACCATGCATGGTACCCATTTAAAAGAAATATATATGTTAGTAAGACTTTGGCTAAGTAGTAACGTAATTATCTAAGTTGGATGTAGAGAAGGCTTTTGATCATGTGAATTGGAGTCTTCTCTTCCTTTTCTTAAGTGCTGTGGTTTTTCTGAAAAGTGGAGGCAGTGGATCTTCTTTTGTTTATATACTGTTCATTTCTCCATCTTGATTAATGGCTCTCCTTGTCATTTTTTTGGGAGCTGTAGGGGGTTGAGACAAGGCAATCCATTGTCTCCTTTGTTATTTGTAATTGTCATGAATATAGTGGGTAGAATGTTGGATAAAGCTGTTAATGAGGGCCGTATATCAGGCTTTAGGGTGGGCAATTTAGAGGGATGTTCTTTAGTAATGTCTCATCTCCTCTTTGCTGACAATACTCTCATTTTTTGTGGCACTGATCTTGATCAGCTTTTTCTACTTTGTTTGGTGCTCATCTGGTTTGAGGCTGTTTCAAGTTTAAAAATTAATCTGGGTAAGTCAGAGTTTGTTTCTGTGGGAGCGGTTCCGAACATTATGCTATTGTTGGATATGTTAGGATGCAAGCAGGGTTCACTTCCTATGAAATACTTGGGTCTTCCTTTGGGTGCTAACTTCGAAGAGAGGATGATATGGAATCCAATTTTAGAGTTGGAAAGGAGACTTGCAAGATGAAAACATGTATATTTATCCAAAGGAAGAGTCACTTTAATTAAGAGTACTCCATCGAGGGCTTGCTTACTTACTTCCTCTTTATTTCCTATCCCCGCAGATGTGGCTAATGGTATTGAAAAAAGCCAGCAGAAATTTTTATGGGATGGTATGGGGGAAGGACTAAATTCAATCTAGTTAAATGGGTGACTGTTTGTATTCCTCTTTCTTCAGATAGCTTAGGTATCAGAAGATTGATATTTTTTAATGAAGCTTTGTTAGGGAAATGGTTGTGGTGTTATAATCTTGAGAGGGATGCTCTCTTGAGAAGAGTGAGAGAGGTAAAGTATTGAGTTTGTTTGTGGAGAACTATTAGACAGGGTTGGTCTTCTTTGTCATGTCACATAGAATATGAGGTTGGGGATGGAACATGGGTGAAATTTTGGCAAGATTGATTGTGCGGGGAGATTTCTCTTGTTGTATGTTACCCTGAACTGTTTAGAGTTAGCCGCAATAAGGAGGCATGTGTGGCTGATTTTATGCAGTTCACCAATGGGATTCTTTAATGGGATCTACACTTTATATGGGCCATACAAGCCTAGGAATTGGAGTCCTTGATGACCTTTATGGATACCATTTATGGTACGGTAATTAGGGGGATTGGAGAGGATAAGATGTGTTGGAAACCAAACAAGAAAAATGGCTACAAGGTTGGTGTTTATTACCGGCTTTTGGGTGCTGCCGCTGGTGCTGTTACTAGTGATCATCCTTTCCCCTGGAAAATATTTTGGAGATCAAAGGCCCCTTCGAGAGTAGCCTTCTTTGTATGAACTGCAGCTTTGGGTAAAATTTTGACAATTTTAAGGAAGATAAAGATAAGGATTACCAATTGGTCATGTGCAAATGTAATGGTGAATTTGTTGATCACCTTTTGCTACATTGCCCTATTGCTGCAGACCTGTGGTCCATGAATCTGTTGAGTTTTTAGCTCGCTGGCAAGGTCAATACTTGGTATGGTTATATCCCCCATTGCTTGAAGTGGTGCATTTGGGGGGAAAGGGATAGCAGGAATTTTGAAGATACTGAAAGTTCTATGCTTGACCTTAAGTTGTTCTTTTTCAGAACCTTGTTGGACTGGTTTTCTGCCTTGGGGAATCTTTCTCTATTTTGTATTGTTGATTTATTAGATGTATGCTAATTTTGTAACTAACTGTTTACCTGTTATATCTCCTGTATACTTGGGTGACTCATTTTTTTGTTATATATATATATATATATATTTTATTTCTTATCAAAAAGTAATTAGTAACATAGTCAATTCATAATTCATTCACCTAAAACTTCATCTATCTAGCATTTAAGAAAACCATCTGGCTATCATCCGCATGAATCTCTCTCTCTTTCCTTCTGTTTTTCCCTGTTTTATTTATCTATTTTTTATTTTTAAAATAAATTACTTAGGCACCCTATTCAAATTAGAGGGGGGAAAAATAGGAAAAGAAGATAAAAGGACTTGAATGATGGCATAGGATTGTCTTAACCCATTAAGGAAGTTCTCTAAAATAAATATTTTTTAAAATACAGTTATTTCAGGGTGAAAACTAACATAATTACTAATTAGAATCAAGGGATAAGTTAAATGGGATTGTACTTCACAATTGCTTGCTAGTGTAAATGGTATACTACACAGTAAAAGTATTATTTTTCATCAGCATCAGCCTTGAAACATGCTTGCAACTGTTAATGGCAATTCAGCATTCAAGTTGGAGGAAATATAAAACCTAGTATGAAATTCAAATGATCCTAAAAGGATGATAACTGATCAATCTAAAATTTTCCTGTGATTCACTTGTTCTTGCAAGCAGCAGCATCCTCGATGGCATTGCCTTTTTAATAATAATAATTTCATCATCATCATCCTCTCCTTATTGTATTAAGACCTTCAATTGTGCATAGCAATAAATCAGTTTTTGAAGAGAACAAATCTGACAAATGCTGAAAAAGCTCAACCAAATGACTAATAGTAATAATCAAACAGAGTAAAATGGTAGGATTAATAATAGCTGGTAATTAGGTGGTATACTATTAATTATTCACTCTCCAATCTCTAATCATTACTCTTGAAATGGAGGGGAATATTAAGAGATTAATTGAAGGGCATAGATCGGGGTTTTGACCAAGCCTTGTAATTTTAGCCTATACACGTGGCATATAATGTGCAATTTTAGGATTGCTAGTTGTTCCATTCAGCATTGGCTTTTCCTCATTTCCAAATCATTTTCTATTTAGAACTTAGAAATTGACATTTTGAATAATTAAAAATTGAAGTTTGCAGATCAAGAAACCTTTTCTTGTTATATTCTGAGTAGTTTGAAATTGTTAATGTTCTATTGTTTTTAATCCTGTCCAGGTGGTAAGAAAGGCAGTTACTGCTGGCTTTTTCGCTAATGCGTGTCGTTTAGAAGTGAGTAATTTCCTTATCAGACTAACTATCAATGCACCTTGTTCTCTTTGGACATATGAATTTATGTTCATTCCTGTTCGTTGTGAAACTTCATTATTTTGGCCATTTAGTTTCAACACTTTTCTGAGTGACTCCCCTGATAAATTTATGTTCTTATCTTGTCAAAGGCATTCAGTCACAGTGGGATGTATAAGACTGTCAGAGGCTCTCAGGAGGTTTATATTCACCCATCATCTGTGTTGTTCAGGTTTGTACAGAAACTGGTCTGATATTTGACTTGATACTGTATTAATGAACTTATGGTTTTTCTCTTTTTGGTTATTTTAATGAAGGGAAAATGAACGATTTTATTTATTTATTTTATGCAAAATTTAGTTGTACTATTATGTAGCAATTGAAATAACAATATTCAAATGTCACCACATGCTCTTCATATGATAGTTAGTTTTCCTGATCTTACACTGGAATCTAGTGCTACAGAGAACAGCTTAGGTAGGGACCTTGAATTTTGCTTGTTATATCCTCTTTTGGTATAGGTTGGGTTGGGAAGTTCCCCCTTCTTTTCTTGTGCATACTTAAATGATTAATAAAAGTTCAATTATGGAGTAACAGGAATATGCATTCCTATTACAATACTTGCTTATGGCAACCTACAGTAAAGAGCAACAGAGGGCAATCAACACACACTTCACTTATACAGGGTAGTCATTTCTCATATATTTGCGCAAAGGTTCCTCACTTTCGAGGAAGCTCTTTCACCCCATGGTTTTGTTTTGTTTTCAATCACACCAATACATTTGTGTATGTATGTGTGTGTTCTCATTTGTTTTCGCTGACTGATCCATGCTTCAACCCTATTGGCTGTTTCTCTTTTTGGGGCTTCATCCATAATGTATTATCATCTGATTGGTACATATGTTGTGCACATGCTATTATTTCATCTCAAATATGCGTTCATCATGCAGAGTTAACCCAAAGTGGGTTATATTCCATTCTCTTGTCTCAACTGATCGGCAGTACATGCGCAATGTCATCTCCATAGATCCTTCTTGGCTAAGGGAGGCTGCCCCACATTTTTACCAGCATCAACCACACAATGCTATTGGTCACTGAACTTGCTGTTTGATTTGCTTATGCAATGGATCAGGGGGAAGCAATTGGTATGGCCTAGATCAGTAACCTAGGAATTTCCTTGAAAATATATGTATTAATTTTGAGAACTCTAAATTGCCATTGTTATATTCATCTCTTTTTGATATGTAGTGTAACATATAGGGCTAGTTGTCATTGGTTTTAAGCTGGCCTTTTGTTCATCATAAATATTATTTTTGTCCGTAGTAGTGAGAATGAGGTTTGTGCGATTAAGTAATCGTAGTTTGAATGATAACCATACCTTTGGGTGATCCCTTCCTTTTTTCCTGAGAGGAAATGGAGGAATTATTATTGCATTATGCTTATGTTTTTATGTGCTTTTTAACTGAGAAAAGGTGTTGGGGAACATATTTAGTAAATTGAGCGATGCTAACAATTTTTAAGACTGTTTTACTTGTTTGTACCAAACATTTGAAAAGTAGCAAATTGCCTTTGTACTTGAACTTGAGTTTGAGTGTGTACTAAACTTTTTAAGTATGAAGAATTGCACGCAATGTAAATATGCATTTTTGCCCCCAACTTTGTTTCGGAAAAACAAATTTAGAGCTTATATTTCCTTGAACCCGTTGATCTGTATCTTTTTTGCCAGTAATGGTTTGCAGCTCTTGTTGTCGCCAAGCTTAGGAGATGACCGATAACTGATTGTTTTTTATTTTTTTATATTATAAATTGTTGTTCAAGGTTCTCTTGTCCTGATCTAACTTCACTGCATCCACCTACATCGAACATCGTGTAATATATAGTCAGAACCTACTCCATACCTTGGGAATTCATTACGCACAATCTTCCATCACCAATTAAATGGACCGTTTGTTCATTCGGTACAGTGCAAGTGGGGTAACATGTGTATCAATATAATGTCAACATCTATAGTAAATTAAATTAGCATTGTGGCCTCGAATTTGCGTCCTATTTGGATTCATGACCTATTCAGAGAGATTATAACATGTACGTGCCAGTGCCATCGGGATAAGTCAAATTTAAGAAATCTGATAACATGTGCCAGTGCCAGTCGGTTAGTCAAATTTAAGCAATCTGACTTGGTAGCTCGTGATCTTCCTCAAACGTGCTATAAATCAACTACGAGTCCCAACTTAAGACTTTGATTTTCAGAAACTAGGGAAGGGCAAGGAAGGGAGGCAGGATAATTCTCCATTTAAAAGTTGATAATAGTTTTATCTGAGTAATCTTACAATGAATTGGACAATCTTCTCATTCTACTCATTTTGTACCAAAAGTCTGGCATGTATGGTTATAAAAAGTAAAAACTGAGTTTCTGGTCTTTATAGTCCTCATTCCTCTTAATGACCGATTCGTGAATTGCACCAGAAGTCTTTTCAATAGACAGGAATTATTAAAAAGAAAAACAAAAGGTTCTTTGTCAGTTGTTGAGCTCAATATAATAATTACCGCATCACATACTTTCAATAGCTATCTTTAGCTAGTGAGCAGTGGGATTTCCTCATTCTTAAGATCATTCACATTTGCTCGGATTTCCTCATTGTTAAGAACATTCACATTAGCCCGAATAAAATTGTCTTATTTTAGAGTAAGAGTTTACATTTTTATTTTACATAATCATTTTTTAGAAGCACCAACATTAGATTATTTATTATACTCTACATTTCTTTAAAATATTAATTTTTCATCAATTTTTTTATTCTCTCTCTCTCTCTCTCTCTCTCTCTCTCTATGCATATAAATAAAGAAGTACTCCATCCGTCTCAAAGTGTTTGGCCTGGTTAGGAAAACCCGATTATTTACGAAAACAACATTAACTATCTTAACTCTTAAAAAAAGTTCAAAAAATTCCTAAATTACTCTTAAATAAATTTATCAAAAAATTATTTTAAAACATTTTTTATTTTATAATTTGAATAAAGATGACATACATAGTGGATTTCAAAATTTAGGTTTTGATTTTTTTTTTAAATGAAAAAAATGCTCCCACAAATAAATTAAGGGCATAAAAAGAATGTTAATAAATTAATGGTATTTGACTTTTCAAACAAGACATAATTTTGGGATATTCCAAAATAGAATACAGGCCAAACAATTTAGGATGAGGGGAGTATTAAAAAATAGATTTTTTTTTGGGTAATTAAAAAATAGATTTAAACATGAATAAACTGTGTATATTTACATGATTAGAGCGCTAATATAAGTTCTTCCATGATGGCCAACTAGTCAATTACAGAATCAGAGTAGTTGATTAGCTGACTTATAGTAAGTTACCTTGATCTGATTGCTTGCAATTTACATGTATTTACCAACCAGTGCTAGCTAGCTTTCATTTTTTTATTTGAAAACCGAGGGAGGAAAGTCAGGACTACTACGTTTACAATTGCAAGTTGCCTGGTTTTGCATGCCCATATAACTCCTTAATAAACCGGCCAAGTTGTGACTCATCAATCCATCTTGAGCTTGTCAATTTCACCAATTTGGCACACAAGTGTCTTCAAGACAATGTTGAGAGTCTCATTTATCATTCTCTTAGTCCTTCTTATAACTCATTTGGGGAATAGCCGTTCTTTCAAAGAGAATTCCAACCTTATATCCGATGGCATAGACCAAATAAGCCATTCTTCAATCCTTGAAGTTGATGTTAAAGCAACAACAGTGACTTGTGAGGCCATTTATGGCTTTTTGCCTTGCACAACCTCCGTTTGGGGGGAGATCTTCATGATTGTTGTATATGAGTTCTTGCTGTGCTTTGCAGAGAGGTATGTTTCAAGTGGGGCTGAACTTTTCTTTCAAATGTTTGGAACTGGTATCTTCGGTGCTAGCCTATTCCAAATACTTGGTACAATCCCACAAGTGGCTTTGGTACTTGGTAAGTGTCTTACTTACTGGTTTCTCCTCTCATCGGTGGACTCTTTTCATTGACTCTTTTCTTCTATATATATTTTGCATAAAAGAACTTTATACATTTGAATATTGTCACACTTTTTTTTTCCTAGTTTTGATATATTTGACTTTATAACGTCTGATGATTACTCTTTATCATCAAGTTAATAAATTAATTGAGTTTTGATGTAAGAGTTTTTATTTGACAACAATATATTTAACTAGTTGTGTTATTTCAAATTTATACAATTTTTCCTAGTCCAGGATCAATAACAGGCAAAACATCTTTAAACGTGAATCTCAAATTTATTTATTTTTTACAATTCATTTAGTGACTATGAGTTTTCCAATATCATGAGAAAAAACTTATGAATTAAAACATTATATTTTGAAAGTGATTGTCACTTCCAAGTTCTTTTGTTTTTCAAATATAATTTCTAAAGGACATTCTCTTTTGTTATACAAAAATATAATTTCTAATGGACATTCTCTAATATGTATAAAGAAGGTGCATATTTCTTCTTTCCTCTTGTTAAAATTCGCAAGCTAATAAAAGATCTCAAATCAAAAAAGAAAATTGTAGAAGTTTCAAGAAAGCTTGAGAAACCGAGAGAGAAAATTTAGAGAGAAGAAAGAAAAATTCTTATTGCTCTGAGTATATGAATTACAAAAAGTACCTGATGTGGTATAAACAAGTGCAACACTGAATTTGTCCATGGAGATCGTCCAAGACGAACCAGTTCCTCAAGACGAGGTAAACTGCCCTGGCTTCCTCAAGACGAGGTAGGCTGCCCTGGCTTCCTCAAGACGAGGTAGGCTGTCTTGGTTTCCTCAAGACAAGGTAAGCTGTCTTGGCTTCCTTAAGACGAGGTAGGCTGCCCTGGCTTCCTCAAGACGAGGTAAGCCGTCTTGGAGACCTCGGGACGAGGAAGCATGGACGACACGTGAGCACTTAGAAAATTTACGATATAAAATGTCTTCGCATTGTACGTGTAACCTCCAAGTGACCGTTGCGCGCAAAAAGGGTAACCCCTAAACAGTTGGAAGAACATATTCGAATACAAACCTCCTCAATTCAAGGGGATGTTACAAATCCAATAACCGCTCTTAAGACACTATATAAACACTAGTTCAGACCAGAAAAAGGTACGTGAAAATCATTCCTAAAAAATTGGAACTCAAAAATACTTGGGAGAAAAAACTGACTTTGTCATCGGAGGGTTATTGGCCGGCAACCCCGGTCCCCTTTGATTACTTCTTTTCTTTTCAGGCTACCAAGATCAACTGTGAGCCCTATCTAATCCGAAGCATCCAGCCTACTGATTTTCTTCGCATCATCAGTTGGCGCCGTCTGTGGGGAACTAACGAATAATTTTCGTTTTTTGTTTCATTCTTTCGATCACTCTTTGTTCCTAGACAAAAGGCCGAATGGTTCGGACAAGATCAAGGGCCACTAGCCCAGGCCACCAGGAGAGCAGGGATGCTTCTAGTAATCCCTACTGCGACCGCCAGTCAGCGCCTCCCGTGCAGCTGTCGTCCCTTCAACAAATGCAGTCCATGGCTGCTGCTATGGCGGAACTGACCCGCCAAAATCAGGAGTTGAATCGGGAGATCAACATGAGGAGGCAGCACCGTGAAGGACAGGCAGAAGGACGACCCTAGGGTCAGGAAGGTAGAGGAGAAAATGCTGAGTCCGAGGATTAGACAAGGGGTACCACTTCAAGAAGGGTGCCACATCTGGAGAAAGAAATGGATCAGATGAGAAAAGCCATGGAAGAAATGAAGGAGAGTATGAGGCGGACGAACCCCGTGGAGGACTTAGTTCACCGAACGGATTCCCCATTCACGGCTTCCATCAACAGTCATCCCCTACCCCCTAAATTCAAGATGCCTTCCTTGGATTCATATGATGGAAACCGCGATCCATGTGACCACATTGCTACCTTTAAGACAACCATGCACCTTCAGGGAGTTCCAGATGAAATTATGTGCAGAGCGTTTCCTACCACGCTGAAGGGGCCAGCGAGGGTGTGGTTCAGCAAAATACCCCCAAACTCTGTTGGATCATTCGAAGAATTGAGTAAAATGTTCGTTAATAACTTCATTGGAGGACAACGCCTCAAGCGTTCTTCTTCTAGTTTGTTAACAATTGAGCAAGGGGAGAATGAGAGTTTGAGATCCTTTATTACCCGTTTCAACAGGGAGGCCTTGACGGTGGATGAAATGGACGACAAGTTGCTGTTGGCCGCTTTTTATAATGGGGTCAATTCTGACTTGTTCATTCATAAATTGTACGAGCAGGAACCTCAGACTATGGCTGAACTCGTCCATTCAGCCCAGAATTTCATGAACATCGAGGACGCAATAATAGCCAAGAAGAGGAAAAGGTCAAAACGTTCAGAGGCTGGTCACCAACGACATTCAGATCAAGCTCCTCGTCCTAAGAAGGCCCAGGTTGGCGATAAAAGGGATAGGGAAGGTAAAAAGGCAAGTTCATCCTCAAGGAGTCAGCAGTACACCCCCTTGAATACTCCGCTAGAGCAGGTCCTTATGCAAATCAAGGACGAACCGTCCTTGAAGTGGCCAGAAAAAATGAAGGGAGATCCTAACAAGCGCAATAGGAACAAGTATTGTCGCTTCCACAGGGACCATGGGCATGACACGGAAGAGTGTTTTGATTTGAAGCAGCAGGTAGAGAACCTCATCAGGCAGGGAAAGTTGAAAAATTTCCTTGGACGAGACCACAGGGACGAGAAGCTGAAGGCCAAGGTGGAAGAGTCCTCACGACCCCCGTTAGGGGAAATAAGAGTAATCATAGGAGGAACCTCAGTAGCGCAGTCATCCAAATCCAGAAAGACGTATCTGAAGGTGGTTCAGAACGTCCAGCTGTCAGGACGATCTCCATGGACGAGGGAAGTTGACGAGCAAGCCATCACGTTCACGGACGAGGATGCTGGAAGAATTCATCACCCCCACGATGATGCGATTGTCATTACCTTACTCATTGCCGACTATACGACCAGAAGGGTGTTGGTAGATAATGGAAGCTCGGCGGACATTCTGTATTACCCTGCATTCCAACAAATGAGGCTAGGATGAGATCAGCTTCGCTCAGTGAGTTCGCCCCTGGTAGGATTTGGAGGAATGAAAGTACAACCGGTGGGCACCGTCACACTGCCCGTAGTGATTGGAACATACCCGCAGCAGATAGCCAGAGAAGTAAACTTCCTCGTAGTTGATTGTTCATCATCATATAACGCTATTATCGGAAGGCCTACTTTGAATAGTTAGAAGGCGGTAACCTCTACCTACCATTTGTCCGTCAAGTTCCCAACTGAACATGGCCTGAGTCAAGTACAAGGAGATCAGTTAGCTGCTAGAGAGTGCTACCTAGCTATGTTGGCTATGGACGAGCATTTACAGACAATGAGCATAGACGAGGGTGCTGGAAGAATCACAGCGGAGCTTGTTGAGGTGTTAGAAGATGTCCCCTTAGACGATAGTAGAGCTGAAAATTTTACTAGAATAGGGGCAAGCATGGAAGAAGAGGCGAAGAATGCGCTGGTCCAGTTTTTGAAGAAAAGCCTTGATGTTTTCACATGGAATCATGAAGACATGCCTGGTATTGATCCAAGTGTTATTACTCATCGTCTAAATGTAAGTCCCTTGTCTAAACCCATCCGTCAGAAGAAGAGGGTATTTGCTCCTAAGCGAGACAACGCCATTAGAGAAGAAGTACAGAAGTTGATTGCAGCGGAGTTCATTAGGGAAGTTTACTACCCGGACTGGTTGGCAAATGTAGTCATGGTAAAGAAGGCCAATGGTACGTGGCGAATGTGTGTAGACTTTACCGACTTAAACAAAGCTTGCCCGAAGGACAGTTATCCGCTCCCACGCATTGACCAACTGGCAGAGTCGACGGCTGGTCACAGGTTGCTAAGCTTCATGGACGCCTTCTCAGGCTACAACCAAATAAAGATGGACGAGGCAGATCAGGAGAAAACTTCATTTGTCACCAGCCAAGGATTGTTTTGCTACAAGGTAATGCCTTTTGGTTTGAAGAACGCAGGGGCAACTTACCAGAGGCTAGTGAACCAAATGTTTCATCCTCAAATAGGTAGAAATGTAGAGGTCTACGTTGATGATATGCTGGTGAAAAGCTTGGACGAGGGAAAACACTTGGACGACCTTCAAGAGACCTTCGACACACTACGACGGTACAACATGAAGCTTAATCCAAGTAATTGTGCCTTTGGGGTTTCATCAGGGAAGTTCTTGGGTTTCATGGTTTCACATAGAGGCATTGAAGCAAATCCGGATAAGATCCAAGCGATACTCAACATGGAACTGCCGAAAAGTATCAAAGAAGTACAGTCCCTTATAGGACGAGTTACCGCTCTCAACAGATTTGTGTCGAAAGCTACTGACAAATGTTTACTATTCTTTAAAGTCCTCAGGAAGGCGTTCGAATGGATGGACGAGTGTCAAAGGGCTTTCCAAGATTTGAAGACTTACCTCACAAAGGCACAGTTACTGAGTCCATCCGTACCTGGTGAAGAGTTGTATTTGTATTTGGCGGTATCCCCGCATGCCATAAGTTCCGCGCTGGTCAGGGAAGAAGAACGAGTGCAAAAACCGGTATACTAAACTAGCCGGGCACTTAGAGGAGCGGAGGGACGGTATCCAATGATGGAAAAGTTAGCCTTTCCCTTGGTCACGGCTTCAAGAAAGTTAAGACACTACTTTCAAGCTCACATCATCATTGTCTTGACGGATCATCCCCTGAAAAAAGCAATGAGCAAATTGGAAGCTGCAAGACGGCTAATCCAATGGGCGGTGGAACTTAGTGAATTCGATGTCAAGTATCAACCAAGAAATGCAATCAAGGCGCAGGCGCTGGTGGACTTCATTGCGAAATTCACTCCAAGCCAAGACGAGCTCGTCAAGGACGAGCGAACAAGAAAGTGGATTATCAACGTGGATGGATCATCTACGATGTATGCAGGAGGGATTGGAATTATACTTCAGTCCCCAGAGGGTGATAAGTTGGAATATGCAGCCCGTCTACAATACCAAACTACCAACAATGAAGCTGAATATGAAGCACTTCTCAAAGGGTTAGAGTTGGCTAAGTCCTTGGGAGTGGAGTCAGTAATAGTCAGAGGAGATTCTCAGCTAGTCATCAACCAGGTGAATGGAACGTGTGATGCTAAGGAAGAACGAATGAAGAGATACCTCAGCAAAGTGAGGAGGCTTGTGCAAAAGTTTTCAGAAGTGAGTTTTGTTCAACTCCCGAGGGAAGAAAACATGGAAGCAGATGCGTTGTCGAGGGCAGCGTCGGCAGGTGGAGTTGTGGACGAGTATGGCAAAGTTCAATACATGCCGAGCATAGACCTCCCGGAAATACAGCAAATTAGAGGAGAAGAAAATTGGATGAGTCCAATTGTAATCTATCTACAGGATGGAAAGCTTCCGGAAGACAAGAACGAAGTTAGGAAACTAAGGGTTAGGGCTGCAAAGTACGTCCTTATAAATGAAGTGCTTTACAAGCGAGGTTTATCTCAACCCTACCTGAGGTGCTTAGCTCCGGACGAAGCTAATTACGTTTTGAGGGAGGTTCATGAAGAAGCATGTGGGAATCACTCGGGGGCAAGATCACTCGTCCATAAAATCATTCGTGCCAGCTACTATTGGCCCACTGTTCAGGCAGACGCTAAGGCTTATGTCAAAGTGTGCGACCAATGTCAGCGTTATAGCAACGTACCTAGGCAGCCGTCGGAGTACCAGACCCCGATGATGGCCCCGTGGCCCTTTGTGCAGTGGGGACTGGATATCCTAGGTCCTTTCCCCCCGGGAACCAGACAAATGAAGTTTTTGGTAGTAGGAATTGACTACTTTACTAAGTGAGTGGAGGCTGAACCTCTTGCAAAAATTACGCAGCAAAACGTTAAGAATTTTGTTTGGAAAAATATCCTGTGTAGGTTTGGAGTACCGAGGGTGCTAATATCAGACAATGGACGACAATTTGACAACGCACTGTTCAGGGACTTCTGTGAGCATTTTGGAATCAGAAATCATTACTCCTCACCCTCCCACCCACAGGCAAATGGACAAGCAGAGGTAGCAAACCGATCCTTGCTGAAAATCATCAAGACTCGGCTAGAGGGGGCAAAGGGGGTATGGCCAGACGAGTTACCAGACGTTCTTTGGGCCTACAGAACCACTGTGAGAACCCCGACAGGAGAAACTCCCTTCAAGTTAGCTTATGGAAGTGAAGCAGTCATACCAGCAGAAGTTCATTTGGCTAACCATCGAGTGATGAAGTACCAGGAGAAGGAAAATGAAGAACTGCTTCGTCTTGACCTTGACCTTATTGATGAGGTAAGGATGGATGCGGAGCAGAGGATAGCAACGTACAAGAACCTTATGGCTAGACAGCATGATGCCATGGTGAAACCCAGGCGCTTCAGCATAGGGAAACTCATTCTCAAGAGAGTATCCCTGGCAACTAGGAATCCAGCTCACGAAAAATTGGGACCCAATTGGGAAGGACCATACAGGGTAGTCAATTCCAAGAGACAGGGATCATATTACCTGGAAGCTCTGGACGGACGAAAGCTAAAGCATCCTTGGAATGTGGAGCACCTGAGAAGGTACTATCAATGAGCTTGGACGAGGTTAATCAAGGACGAGGTTGTTATTGGGGATGACTCTACTACTATGTTTAATATCTACTAATGTTCTTACTACTGCTATGGTGTGTACTAAGAATAAAGGTGTATTAGTTCTTAAACTTTTGCACCGTCTACAGACAAGTTTGTGAAAGATAAGGTTGTGTATTTTAAGTATTTTCCTAAGTACTTTCATAATGCACTAGCTTCTAAGCAAGTGCTATGTTTGTGAACAATGCTTATATAATATGGTTTGGATTTTGAATGTATTTTATGCGTAAAATCTAAGTCCCATGGTCAAACCTACGAAGGGGGCCAAAATCTAAAGACGAATGAAAAATCCTTGGACGCAGGGATGTAACGTCCGCAGACTTTCCTCAAGACGAGGATAAAGTGCAAAGCTAAAACAACAAGAAATTATTACAAGTCCATGGACAAGCATCTGAACAAGACACAGGTGCTCTAGGACGAGTCAAATGCCAGAAAACGTCCTTGACAAAGGGCCAACGCGAAGCTTATGGATGAGGCAAATGGACCAAACCTATGGACGAAGGAAACATCTAAAGGATGTCGTCAATTCGTCTATAGAGAAACAAATGAACCAATGACATCGTCCATAAGCAAAAGAACAAGGACGACCCTTTAATACTTCGAGAAATATTCACATCTCAATCACAACAATCATAAAGGGCAAGCACGTCCATACACAAACAGATAATGGATAAAAATAGACATTCATTGAAATAATAAAAAAAAAAGGGGTAGACGTCCATCGTCCAAAAACCCTTACACAAATTAAGCCCTAAAGGCAATTGTTAATACGCTCGTCTATAACACTCTAGACGAGACAATTGTACTCAAATACATTTCAATAAAAAAAAAAAAAACAAAAATAGCAAAGCAAATTACATCGAAGCATAAGTATTTTAAACGGATGGGGGGTGGGCGTTTGGCTCGTCTTGAGGTGGCAAGGTGGTAGCATCATCGTCCACGTTGATGTCTTCTGAGCTGGTCTGGACGAGAGAACTTGTAGACGCCCCTCCAAGGTTAAGCTTGATCGAGCTGAAGTCCACTTCAGGGAATTTGTCCATCGCGTCCATCCTGAAATCCTTGAAGCCAGCTACATAGTTGGCGTCCATTGAATCAGTAAATTCTTTGGACACCTTGAACTCCGCAACGGCGTCTCCTCTAGCTTTCTCCAAAAGGACGTCCATGTCTTCATTCCTCTTTTCAAGGAAGATCAGATGAGCGTCCTTCTCAAGGATTTCAGCCTCCAGCTCAATGACGCGTTTTCTCAAGCTCTCCGCCTCGTCCTTGGACTTAGCCGCCACCTCTGCCCACCTCTTGGACTCGTCCCTTCCTTTCTGGACAGCTTTTTCCAACAGCACCCTCGTCTTGTCCAGTTCAGTTGCTTGCCTGGACGCCGCAATGAACTTGGACATTGCCTGTATAGCACAAATCTTCATTAGAATGCATGCATAAGCTAATTGCAAGACGAGACAAACATATAAAAGTTACATACCTTGAAAAAGTCATGAACGCCGGAGCGCTCAAAGTCCTTCAACGACATGTTGTAACATGCCGTTAAGTCCTCGTCCGTCACAGCCTTCTCAAATTTCTCCCAAGCCAAGTTCTCGTCCTCAAGAAGATTATGAGGAACTTGGAGGGAAGTTTGAGATGAGGTTGGAACTGTAGACGGGATGGGTGGAGAAAGCTCTTGTTCAACGTCCAAAACTTGAATTGGAGGGCTAGGAAGGACGAGAGAGCCACGTTAATCCTTGGCTTGGACGTCTTGAGGCCTGGACGACTTATGCTTAGCCTTCTTCTCCTTGCGCCTACTTGGGAGGTTTCCCAAGTCTACGCCTAGAGAGAGGCTCTTCCTCTTCTCACCAGAAGCTGGACGAGGGTTGGATTTCACTCCAGGCCTAGTCTCCTCGTCCATCGCATCCTTGCCCTTATATTGTTTCATTGTCGCCATTCCTGCAAGTAAAGACGTCAGTAAACAAAAAAAAAAAAAAAAAAAAAAGAGAGAGACGAGGGAAAGGGCGACTTACGTCTTCTCACAGTGACTTCATGGGCAATTGCCTCGTCTGAAGGGTCAGGACCTAAACCCCAGGTGGCAAGACGCCGTAAGTTCACCAAAAAATGGAAGGTCCTGTCGCTGTAAAGACGAGCTTTTTGGACTCGTTCTAAACAGAACCTATCCAAATGGGGTCGTCTAACACCTTCAAAACAAAACAAAACAAAAACACGTTAGACGACCATTATCAAAGACGAGTAAAACAAATATAGTAAAAAAAAAGAAAAAAAAATGCATACCTTCAGGACGAAGGTTCCCTATCTCCCCTGTATAGGGAGGGAATGGATCCTTGGCAGTCTCATTAGGATGGCCAGCCCAGAAACCAGAAACGAAGAAAAACTCCGTCTTCCAGTTTCTGTCGGACGTGACTAATGACATAATCAATCTACAATCTTTCCCTCTGGCTGTAAATTGATAAAAACCAAGGGACTGATTAATTTCGGAAGGTTTATAACAGTAGAGGAACTCGTCCACGGAAAAAGGACGGTTCCCCTCAAACACTTCTCTCCACAAAACTTGCATAGCTACTATTAAACGCCATGCATTGGGGTTAAGTTGGCATATCCCTATACCTAACCTAGAAAGCAACTCCCTGGCGAAGGCATTTAGAGGCAACCTCAAACCCCCTAGTAGGTAGGCCTCGTAAATGCCAACACCAAAACAGGGTTGACAACACCACTCGTCACGGACGGGTAGCCTAGGGTTCAAGCTATCAGGGATTTGGTACCTCGTCTTTAGAAGGTCCAACTTCTTCTCGTCTATCTTAGAGCCAACCCCTATAGCACAAGTGTAAACTACCTCCTCCTCCTCGTCTTGAGCAGAAGACGAGGGAGCACTTGTGCCAGCCCTAGAACCAGACTTGACCCTCGTCCTATGTTGTTCCCTAAACACCTCTAAAGGAACCCCTGGGACACCAGACGTGTACTCGTCTGTAGTGTTCCCATCACTACTGCTATTACTACTCCTAGAACTATCACTAGAGCCACTAAAGCTACTTGGGTCTTAGTACTCATCTATGGCTTTGACTGTACTATCACTAGACGAGGAAAGGACTAACTCGGACATTTTTAAGGAAGAAACTTAAAATCTAAGGACGAAGGTTGAAGAAAGTACCTGAGACTAGACGAGAGGAGACTAACTGACGCAGGAAACTTCTAGACGAGGCGCTAAGACGAGGAAGGTCGGAGAAGAAAATTTGAGAAAATGAGGAGGGTAGCGGAGGAATTCAACTATTTATAGGCATTGACCCCAGTACACGAAGCGACGCGACCAGCCAAAGAGCGACAAATGGCACGTCCCTCGAAAAATGAGCTGACATGATTGGTCTCCAGTTAAATCATGACAAGTGGCACTTACAACAGCTGGCATAAATACACTTGTCCAAGCAACGGCATTAGTAGACGTGAGTCCTAGACGACCCATGGACAAGGGGGCAACTGATGTGGTATAAACAAGTGCAACACTGAATTTGTCCATGGAGATCGTCCAAGACGAACCAGTTCCTCAAGACGAGGTAGGCTGCCCTGGCTTCCTTAAGACGAGGTAGGCTGTCTTGGCTTCCTCAAGACGAGGTAAGCTGTCTTGGCTTCCTCAAGACGAGGTAGGCTGCCTTGGCTTCCTCAAGACGAGGTAGGCTGTCTTGGCTTCCTCAAGACGAGGTAAGCCGTCTTGGAGACCTCGGGACGAGGAAGCATGGACGACACGTGAGCACTTAGAAAATTTACGATATAAAATGTCTCCACATTGTACGAGTAACCTCCAAGTGACCGTTGCGCGCAAAAAGGGTAACCCCTAAACAGTTGGAAGAACATATTCGAATACAAACCTCCTCAATTCAAGGGGAAGTTACAAATCCAATAACCGCTCTTAAGACACTATATAAACACTGGTTCAGACCAGAAAAAGGTACGTGAAAATCATTCCTAAAAAATTGGAACTCAAAAATACTTGGGAGAAAAAACTGACTTTGTCATCGGAGGGTTATTGGCCGGCAACCCCGGTCCCCTTTGATTACTTCTTTCTTTTTAGGCTACCAAGATCAACTGTGAGCCCTATCTAATCCGAAGCATCCAGCCTACTGATTTTCTTCACATCATCAGTACCTAATATACATATTAAGCTTGTATTTATACAGCAGTTACAAATCAAAAATACGTGGGAAAACTCTAACCAACTCCTAACAGATTTCCTAATAAAGCTCCTCCAATAAACTACACATGTCACTCCCTCTAACTACTCAGCTAACCAACTTCACTCACGTGTAGTGCACATGTCACTTAGCTACTCAATGCTTCAAGTAGCCTTGTTAGTTACACTTTGAGTTTCTTCTAATGCTTTATCTGTGCACCACTTGTCTTTAAAACATAGTTACTTCCTTTCTTTAATCTTGTTTTACCTTTCTTCAATTCATCTTCATCTTTACTTTTACGCTTCTTCAATTCACCTTCTCCTTTAGCTTTAGGCTTCTTCTTAACAACCCCCCCCCCCCTTTAAGACCAAAGTTGCTTCTGATATAGAAATAGCTTCTGTGTCTTGCCATGATTGTAAAAATGTAATGTTGGAACTAAAAATATTAATTAACCCTAATCTACTGATCAAGTCTAGGAATCCAGGTGCACCAAGTGCCTTAGTGAACACATCAGCCAATTGCAAATGAGTTCTGACATGAAAGGTCTTGATCATACCTGCCTGTATCATTTCCCTGACCAGATGACAATCCACTTCAATGTGTTTTGTCCTCTCATGGTACACAGGGTTTGCAGCTATGCGTAAAGTTGCCTTGTTATCACAGTAGAGGAGTGCAGCCTTAGAATGCTCAATCTTGAAGTCTTCAAGCATATAAAGCAACCAAGTAATTTCACAACACGTTGAAGCCATTGATCTATATTCAGCTTCAGCTGAAGATCTTGACACAGTATTTTGCTTTTTAGATCTCCAATATATCAAATTCTCACCAAGAAAGACACAATACCCTGTCAATGATCTTCTGGTATCAAGGCATCCTGCCCAATCTGCATCACAAAATGCCTTCAATTGAAAATCTAACTTGGCTGAGAAAAAAATCCTTGCCCTAAAGAACCCTTGATGTATTGTAAAACCCTGAGTGCTGCCACCATATGAGGATGCCTAGGCTTGCTCAGAAACGGGCTCAGT
This sequence comes from Castanopsis chinensis, assembly GCA_032878915.1. NCBI lineage: Eukaryota > Viridiplantae > Streptophyta > Magnoliopsida > Fagales > Fagaceae > Castanopsis > Castanopsis chinensis. The sequence continues at coordinate 11,096,663 of JAVQMG010000130.1, forward strand.
CTATTTACTACATAACAAATGTTTGGTCTTGTCAAAGTTAAGTACATCAACCTGCCTATTAACCTTCTATACTGTGAAAGATCATCAAGCAACTCTCCCTTATCCTTAGACAATCTAAGATGCTGTTCCATAGGAGTTCTCATAGGCTTGCAACCCAACATGCCTGAATCTGTCAACACTTCTAAGCCATATTTTCTTTGGTTAAGACTAATTCCCTTGTCACTCCTTGCCACCTCTAAACCCAGGAAATACTTCAAGGCTCCCAAGTCTTTTATCCCAAACTTAGTATCCAAAAGCTTTTTAAATCTGCTACACATTGAGCATCGTTACCTGTGATCAATATATCATCTACATAGACTAGAAGGGCAGTAAAACAAGAACCCTTTGAATGTACAAAAAGAGCATAATCAGATTTTGATTGGACAAAACCCATTTCAGTAATTGTTGTTGACAATTTAGCATGCCACTGCCTGTTGGCTTGCTTCAAGCCATAAAGTGATTTTCTCAACCTACATACAAGAGGCCTAGCATTAGTTAAACAGCCCCCCTTGCTGTGATAGCCCTAAGGTAAAGACATATACAGTTCCTCCTCTAAATCACCATGGAGGAAGGCTTTATTTACATCTATTTGATGTAAAGGCCAACCTTTAACATCAGCAATACACAGCAACACCCTCACAGAAACTAATTTAGCAACAGGTGAAAAGGTTTCAGAATAGTCCAACCCCTCATAAACCCATTTGCTACCTATAGAAGTCTTCCCATGAGGCAAAGGAACCACATCCCAAGTGTGATTAAGCTCCAAAGCATCAATTTCCTTGTCCATTGCTCCCTGTCAAGCTTTTGAAAGCACAACTTGATGGTAGAACTCAGGTTCAACTTTAGCACTCGCAATAGGAGCAAAAAATTGATAGGAAGAACTAAGGTTAGCATAAGAAAGGTGAGAGTTTATATCATAAGGACTACCTGGTGAGGGTTTGGTGGAAAGCAAAGAACAAGAGTAATCTTGTAAGTAGGCAGTCTATGAACTCTAGTGGACGTCCTAACTTGATGGGAGGAAATAGTATGGATTGGTGTAATAGTGCAAGGATCCGGTGCAGGTGAAGAGGGATTAGGATCAGCAATAGGACCATCTAAAGCAACACATTCTACAGTAGCATGAGTGTCTACTGTAGAAGTTGGAAGATCAGGAGTGAAAGACTCATCTGAGATGTTAGGCAAGGGAATAGAATCTAAGGAAATAGATGAGGACAAAATGTTAGAATCAAAAGGATCAAGATATTGAGGAAGATCAGAAGATTTAAAAGGAAATAGGGACTTATAGAAGTGCATATCTCTTGATATGAATATTGAATGTGTGGTTAAATCCATTACCTTTTAGCCTTTGACTCGAAAAGGGTAACCAAGAAACACACATTTAATGGCTCTAGGCAAAAATTTATGCCTGTTATGTGCAAGCGTCGATGCATAACATAGACAACCAAACACCCTACGATGTGAAAAACTAGGCAACTTACCAAAAAGAACTTTATAGGGTGTCTTATTAGCAATAGCAGAATTAGGTGACCTATTTATTAGGTAAACAATTGTGACCACACAATCTCCTCAAAATTCCAAAGGAACATTGGATTGAAACTTAAGTGCTCTAGCCACATTTAGAATATGTTGATGCTTTCTTTCCACAATGGAATTCTATTGAGGGGTTTCAATACAACTCAATTGATGGATGATGCCTTTGGATTTGAAAAACTCCTTTAATAGAAACTCAGTGCCATTATCAGTCCTGATGCACTTAATTTTTTTGTTAAATTGAGTTTCAACATAAGCATAAAACTGTGGCAAGAGAACTTGAGTTTCTGATTTAGCTTTCAACAAATAGATTCATGTACGTCTAGAAAAATCATCAACAATTGTAAGGAAATACTTGTAACCATCAACAGTAGGAATAGAAAAAAGACCCCACAAATCACAATGCACAAAATTAAAGGGTTGATCAGACATGAGTACTAGCAGAAAAAGGCAATCTTTTTTGCTTTGCTATTGGACAAATGTCACAATAAGCAGTCTTATTACACTGTACAAAAGGCACAATCTTATTTACAAGCTCAAGTTTACCACTTGAAGGGTGCCCTAGTATAGAATGCCAGAAATTAGAATGAGCAGCAACTGAATTACAATAGGTAGAAGTTGGAGTAGAAGACAAATCTTGGTATTTGTTATCCAGCGAATACAATTCATTTTGTTCTCTACCCAAACCAATCGTGCTCCAAAGAGCAAGATCCTGAATAAAGCAAAATGATCCAAGAAAAATGAGGCAACAATATTGTGATTTGTTCAATTTACTGACATATATGAGGTTAAAAGTAAAGGAAGGAACACACAACACATCAGTAAGAATTAAGGTATCATTGAGATAGACCTTTTCACCATTGGGTAAGTAAACATAGGAATTAGAAACACAAGTAAAAGAACTGAAGACTGATGCAGAATGGACCATGTGATCAGTAGCACATGTATCAATGATCCAATTTGTTTTATTGTAAGCTGATCTATCCACTATTTTAGTAGAGAAAACAGTTGAGTGTGGGATTGAATTTGGAATAGCAAAAGAGGAAAAACTAAAAGTTTTACCTGAGAAGTTGTTGATGTAGTTGGAAGTGGATGCACTTAATGCCAAAGGCTGGGAAGTGCTTGTTCCTCCAATATTTAAGCTAGTTAGTTGTTGTGAAGCTGAAGTTGAATGCTGAGCAGTTTTACCAACTGATTATGAATTCAAAAATGCTAAAAGTTGTTCACATTGGGACTTGGAAATTGGACACTGTGGAGTTGAAAATACAAACTCTTCGCCAGTCTGATTAGGATTAGTAGCTCCAAAACCTACTACCTGATTGCATGAAACCTGATTGGGCATGGATTTGTTCTTAAACTTGAACCCTGGAGGAAATCCATGTAGCCTATAACAGTTATCCACTGTATGCCCTGTCTTCCCATAGTGAGTTCATATAGGTCATTCCCTTTTGGAATTTCCTTTGCTATTCTAACCATGTTTAGAACCAAACCAACATTTATGTACAATGCTGTGGCTTCAATGGGATGAGCTATGACAGAACCAGTGAATTCCCCATTCTTAAAGCTTCTTTGCTTTTCTTCTTGCAAGATCAAAGAAAGAACTCTATTAATGTCAGGTAGAGGCTCATATAACAAGATTTGACCCCTGATAGCTGAATAGGAGTCATTTAGTCCCATCAGGAATCTCATCACTTCATCACGATCATGAAGATCTGAGGTAGTTCTTTGAGTTCTATAAGTGCAGGGACATTTACACAGGCATAGTTTGATAGTTAGCCAATTCATCAACCAAAGCCTTAAACCTTATGTAATAATCTTCCATAGACAATTGCCCTTGAACAAGATAGGTTGATTCCTTCTGAAGTTCAAAGATTCTAGGACCTCTTTTCTGAGAAAACCTATGGTGAAGATTAAGCCAAATTGTTCCAGCATTGTCAGTATACATAATGCTAGAAGCAATGTTTGGTGAGACTGAATTGATAATCCAACTAAGCACTGTCATGTTACTCCGAGTCCACAAAATTAATTGTGGTGAATCTAGACTTGGTTTTGGTATAGTACCATCAACAAAACAAGTCTTGTGCCTAGAAGTGAGTGCGATGATCATTGATCTCGCCCACAGAAAATAATTCCTACCTTCGATCAACTTCTAAGAAACAAGCTACACAATATTGTTATCACTGCTACTGAGATAGAATGGATTCACAAAGTCACCATTTGCAGCTGTGGAAGTTTGATTATTTGAGGGTGGACTATTTGAAGTTTCTTCTGTGGTCGCCATTAATGGAGCTTCGAACCTTGAAGAAGATTAGATGTAATTTTAGAGAATCCAAACAAAGATTAAACGAGAGAAAAAAAAAACAGAGAACAAATTGATCTAATTCTGATTAGCGAACTGATACCATGTTAAAATTCACAAGCTAAGAAAAAATCTCAGATCAAAAAAGAAAATTGTAGAAATTTTAAGAAAGCTTGAGAAACTGAGAGAGAAAATTCAGAGAAAAGAAAGAAAAATTCTTATTACTCTGAGTATATGAATTACAATAAGTACCTAATATACATATTAGGCTTGTAGCGGGAAAACTCTAACTAACTCCTAACAGATTTCCTAATAAAGCTCCTCCAATAAACTTAAGACACATGTCACTTCCTCTAACTACTTAGCTAACCAGCTTCACTCACGTGTAGTGCACATGTCACTTAGCTACTCAATGCTTCAAGTAGCCTCTTCAGCCACACTTTGAGTTTCTTCTGATGCTTTATTTGTGCACTACTTGTCTTTCAAACTAGGAATGACAATGGGTCAGATTCGGGCCGGGTTTCTTTATGCCCGAACCCAACCTGCGGGCCTTAACCCGTTACCCGAACCCGCCCCATTTAATAAACGGGTTTTTTTTTTCAACCCCAAACTCGCCCCGCCGGGCCCTGCGGGCTCCATAGGCCCCGTCTAGTCATGCCTAGCCCCAAATCACAACACAAACACAAACACAGATATCAAAAACACAAGTTTCAGATCTATGAATTTTCCTTTCAAAATCACAAACACAAACACAAATCCTAACACAAATACAAACACAGGTTTCATAAACACAAAAATTTCATATTTTCCCAATCAAAATCACAAACACAAATACAAATCCTAACACAAACATAAACACAGATTTTACAAACATAAACACAAATTTCACAAACACAAAATTTTTAGATTTTCCCTTCCAAAATCACAATCACAAACACAAATCAAAACAAAAACACAAAAATTTCAGATTTTTCCTTTCAAAATCACAAACACAAACACAGAAACCCTAACACAAACACAAATTTCAGATTTATGATTTTCCTTTTCAAAATCAAAAACACAAACACAAAAATAAATACAGAAATCACAACACAAACAAAGAAAAAAACAATGAAAGACGAAACGAGCCAAAAAAGAAAAAAGAAAAACCAAGGGTGTGAGGCTGAACAAACAGAGTTGACGCCGTGAGGTTGAATGAGGTCATAGGGCCGTGAGGTTGAGAGAGAGAGAGAGAGAGAGAGAGAGGTGGCTGAGTGAAGAGGAAAAAAGAAATGAATTAGGTTAGGGTTTACAAATTACAATGATATATATATATATATAAGGGGGTCTTTAGTAATTTCACCGGGTATTATCCGGGCCGGGTTTCGAATTTTTTTTATAAAATCTGGACTCGACCCGAACCCGTTTCAGGTTTTTTTTAAGAAAACCCATACCTGACCCTATTCTTTATCGGGCCGGGTATTCACGGATCGAATCTAAATTGCCATACCTATTAAAAATAGAGTTACTTCCTTTCTTTAATCCTGTTTTACCCTTCTTCAATTCATCTTCATCTTTACTTTTACCCTTCTTCAATTCACCTTGTCCTTTAGCTTTAGGCTTCTCCTTAACACCTCTTAAGGAAAGGTTGAATATTCCCATTACATCGTTTACGTGAAAAATAAGATATTCCCATGATGTCATTCATGTGAAAAATAAAATATTCCCACACTACCTAATTTAAAGGGTGTAAACTAAGTAAAATCAAGGAAAGGTTGAATATTCCCATTACATCATTTACGTGAAAAATAAGATATTCCCATGATGTCATTCATGTGAAAAATAAAATATTCCCACACTACCTAATTTAAAGGGTGTAAACTAAGTAAAATCATGTAATGATAAATGGATTTTTTTTTTCAACAAAACTTAGGTATAATATTTAGGAGTTGTTATTTAGGTTTTCCTTTTATTTTTGAGAAAGAAGACATCAAACTTTATTAAATAAAATTAGCTGTGGTCGGCATGAATTACAGAAATCAAGTGTGTAGGAACATCCTTCGTCCACCCCGTGAAACCTCTAACATGTCTAGCATGTTTAGCTAGGTTATGTGCTACACTGTTGCCAGAACGTCGGACATGGGAGAAAGAAACACAACTATCTGCCCCTAACATGGCCTTTGCTGAACTGAGAATGTGACCATAGATGGCTAGGAACGGCTCAACTGAACTTAGGGTGGTTATTATGTTTGCTGCATCACCTTCCAAGATGAATGAAGTGTACCCGAGGTCTTGTGCGAAGGACAATGCTCTAGCTGCAACCATTGCTTCTGCAATGTCTGGGGAAAAAGGAAGGCTAGCTTGTTCAGACAATGATGCTATTGCTTGTCCATTACTGTCCCGGATAATTACTCCTATACCTACTTTCCCTATATCTCTGAATAGCGCACCGTCAAAATTCACCTTGATCCTTCCTAATGGAGGAGGAGACCACCTGACCGGGGCTGGGTGGCTGTGATGGATCTGTTTTGGGGCATCAGAAATAGCTTGGCGGAATGTGGCTAGAGCTTCTGAAGCGACATGGAGTACTTGCGACAGTGGGAAATCTTTGGATGAGGTCTGTATTTGGTTTCGACGGTGCCAAATGGTCCACACGACCATAGCCGTTAACTCTATGTTCTTCTGCTCCTCATGTGTGAAAGTGAGCACTTCTCGGATTGATGGGAATGTTTTAACTTGCCTAAAGTGGAGGGAAGGAATAGAATCCCATATCTGTGCAAGCTTATTACATCCCCATAACGTATGGTATGTGTCTTCCACCTCCATCTTGCAGAATTCACATGTATCTTCATTTAGTATGTGTCTTCTTCGTAGGTTGTTATTAGTAGGAATGGCATTCTGACAAGCCCTCCAAAGGAAATTGCGCACCTTGCTTGGGACAGAGAGGCCCCAAATCATTTTCCACAAACCATTATTGTTGGGAGTATGGCTTGTTTGTTGGCTTCTACAACGTTCTGTGGCTAGGAGCTTTGAACCTGACTTTACTGTGTAACAGCCTGAAGGAGTAAACGGCCAGACCACTTCGTCCTCCACCTTGCTCAAACAGAGGGGAATACTTGCGATAAGCTCTACCTCCTGTGGTATAAATAGTCCTTGCAAAAAACTTCTATCCCACTTATGTGTGTATGGGTCAATGAGGTTCGATACCTTCATATCTTCAGAGCCTTGTACAACTTGTGAGCTGATCCGAGGCTGAGTTAGGGAGGGCAGCCATGCATCATTCCACACACTTATCTTCTCTCCACACCCAACCCTCCAACGTACACCCTTAAGCAATAATTCCCGTCCTTTTAGTATACTCCTCCATGCATAGGAACCGGTGTTGGAGCATGTGGCTTCCAAAATGGAACAATGGGGAAAGAACCTCGCTTTGAAGACTCTATAGAATGAGGAGTTTTTATTGTGTAATAATCTCCAAGCTTGCTTTGCCAAGAGTGCATCATTGAAATTTGCTAGGTCCTTGAAACCCATGCCCCCCTCAGATTTGGGTTTACAAAAAGTGTCCCACTTCACCCAATGAACTTTTCTTCTATCTCCTTTTTGTCCCTACCAAAACCTCCTAGTGAGACTTTCAATGTCTGCACAAAGTCCCAATGGGAGCTTGAAGCAGCTCATTATGTAAGTCGGTATAGCTTGGACCACTGCCTTAATAAGAATTTCTCTCCCTACTTGTGACAAAAGTTTCTCCTTCCATCCCTGAAGTTTTTTCCACACCCTCTCCTTTATGAAATTAAAGCTGGCCTTCTTGTGTCTTCCTATTAATGATGGTAGTCCCAAATACTTCTCATATTGCACGATCTCGGGTACCTCCAGTGTGATTTTGATGTGGTTCTTGATTTCATCAGGGGTAGATTTACTGAAGAAAATGGTGGTTTTGTTTTTGTTGATTTGTTGACCAGAGCATTTGCCATATGTGTCAAGGATGTTCATAATCTGTTGGCATTCCTGGATTGTGGCCCTGCAAAACAGCAAGCTATCATCTACAAAAAGGAGATGGGTTAGTCTAAGGCTATTTCTACAAAGAGAATAACCCTTGATTTCTCCTTGTGTTGCTGCCTTATTAATGAGGCCATGTAAACCTTCAGTGCACAGCAAGAATAGGAATGGTGATAGTGGGTCCCCTTGACGGATACCTCTGGATGGTTTGATCATCCCTTTAGGTTCTCCATTCACAAGTATAGAATAGGTGACTGTTCTGACACACAACATCAATAGATTAATCCATTTTTCAGTGAAACCCAATCTTCTCATGACAGATTCAAGGTAGGGCCACTCCACCCTATCATAGGCTTTGCTCATATCTAATTTAATGGCCATATACTTGTGATGAAAGTGTATTAATACACAGTTAAATCTTAAGAGCAATTACATCAGTCCATGGATAATCTTGCAAAATACAAAAAGCAGCTCATTTTACACATTTTGACCAAAAAATCACCTACATCAGTGGGTGCAAAATTGTGCATAAATGCACAAAAGTTACAGTAACCGTGCATATATGCACGGTTATTGTAGCTCTTCTATACATTATTTTAATCATCTCTAATTTCGCTCATTTTTTCTTTCTCCTCCATTTGCAAAACCAACGCTCTCATCATTTGCTTCTTCCTCTGATACCCACACTCCCATAAACACAAAATCAAAAGTCAACCACAAAAGTATTCAAAATCTGGACGCAAATGTTGTCAAAATCTGGACGCAAACGCACTACGAGACAGCCTCTAAAATATTCAGGGAAAGACAATCATCTGAGCCAGTCAATATACGTATTCCATTCTACACAATCTCATATATTTGAGTATATGTTTGCTTGTAGCGACTGGAGTGACAGCAAGTACAGACACTGTTGAAGCACAAGCAAAAATGGGAATGAGCTTACTTGCAGGAAAAACAATCATGCTTCTTACATTAATCTGGGGCTCTGTTATTGCTTTCGGCAGCTATGATCTTTCACAGCCTTCGGATTCATCAGACGTGGAAAATAACAGACCATTCAGTTTAACTGGTTTTTCTCCTCTCTTCTCTGACTAATATAAAACATCTTTGTTCAGTGTAATTGGTGTCCCTTTGTATGTGTGTGTGATGCAGGTAATGGTGTTAGCACTGACGTTGAAACCTACCATACTTCAAGAATAATGATTGTATCCATGATCCCATTTCTCATTCTTCAAATGGCAAAAGTTCTCAATTCATCTTCAGGGAGACGAATTGTAGTCCTAGTTTCTCTCATTGTTACCCTAGCCTTCCTCTTCCTTTACTTCACCTATCAGGTAAATAAAATTACATTAGCATGAGAAATGTTCCCCAGTAAACGAGTCCTAATACGTAGGATTTTTAGCTTAATAAATGAGAGGTAGAGCGGAAACATGCTTTGAACTCAGGATTATGTGCTCTAATACCAATAGCACGTTAAATTATTAATGAAATAAATGTGTAATTTTTTTCCTTTACAAAAAAAATGGTGCAGGTGTTCCAGCCATGGATTCAGAGTAGGAGACTTGAATATCTGATGAGCAAGCATGTGCAGAAAAACCTACTACTGAGTCTTCTCACTGGTAGTGGCAGACCTGACGTAACAATTATAAGAGAGTAAGCTTGTTACGTGCTACTTTAAGGTTCTTTAGCCACCTATATTTTTCAAGGATTTCTGTTATCTTATCAATTAGTCACTACTTCATATATTCGCAGCCTTTTTCACAAAATCGACAAGAATAATGACAACCATATATCACCTAATGAATTGAGAGCATTAATCTTAGGAATACAAATAGAAGTAGGTTTGAATGAGGATGACTATGAAGCAATGGTGATGGAGGAGTTTGATATCCCTGGTGATTCTCATATAACTGAGACTGAATTCATTAAAGGGCTCTCAAAATGGATTAATAAGGCTCAGCACCCTGCCAACAATCAAGGTCATGACAAGCCAAAGTTTTCTAACAGCAATTCAAAGGTAAAAGATTTAAAAATGGTAAGATCTGTTTTAACACTAAGCACAATATATAATTGGATAATATTTCCTTGATCCTTTATACACAATTGCAGAAATCAACCGAAGAGCAACAGAGGCTACTGGCTCAGAAAAAGGAAAGTACGGGAACTAAAAAATCATGGTTGAATTACATTAAGGCATCTTTTCTATTGATTCTTGGAACTGCTATCACCGTTTTGCTTGCACAACCCCTAATGCAAACTCTCGAAGAGTTTTCTACTGCTGTAAACATCCCATCTTTTTTGGTATCATATGTTGTGATACCCTTGGCTTTGAGCTTCAGACAGACACTAAAAGCAATTACTTCTGCCAGACAGAAGACAGAAAAAGCTATCTCCTTAACCTTTTCTGAGGTTTACTTCTCCCTCAAACTTATCTATTCATTTGATCATGAGATAACAATTCCTAGTTTCATTTCTAGTACAATGGTGCTGCTCAAATCTTATATTCTCATCAGAAAGTTCAATAATTTTTTTGATAAGTCAATCAGAAAGTTCTATCTTTATGATTTAATCAGGTGGTTATATCTCTATTGAAAATTAAACCTGTCCATGTGTTTTAAATAGTATTTGCATTTTGCAACGAGTTCCTTGTTTTGCTTTGTAGCATTTACCTAAGTTGGTCTTCATTATTTTAGATCATATTTATTTGACACTTGGAAGGTTTTTGTCAGATTTATAATGGAATATTCATGAACAACATGATGGGTTTAGCCATCTTCTTGGCCCTTGTTTACATCCGAGATTTGTCATGGGATGTCTCCGCTGAAATTCTGGTTGTTCTACTTATCTGCACAGCGATGGGACTATTCACCTGCTTTTGCACCAAATTCCCATTCTGGACAAGTATCCTAGCATATCTTCTGTACCCCTTATCATTGCTGCTCATTTATGTTCTCACTACTTTTTTTGGATGGTCCTAAGTTAGTACTTGCTATACTGCTCCAGGGCAAAAAAAGTGCTTCTGCAAATGCTAAAGAAAGTACAATAAATCAAATGTCATAACGTTTTTCATAACGGATGAGGTGACAAATTGTAGTTGGTGTACAATAGAAATGATGTTTGTGGTCCTAGTGAAAGTAACGTTGCATTAATTGGTGGTTTTATTTGAGAGTGATATTGTTTTAATCACAATCTGACACCTTAATGAGATGTGAAATTTGTTGTCTCTAGCTTTATCGAATGAACAAATATGTATTTGAATGAAATATTCACAATGTTGTGATGTTAATATCTCTCTCTCTCTCTCTCTCTCTCTATATATATATATATAAATATATATTTTTTATTGAATAAGAATTTTATTAACAAACTGAAAAGTTTACAAACGCAAAGTAGTCCAACACTACTAACCACACAGAAAATCAAACTAAACAACCAAAAAAAAAAAAGAAGCACCAAAGCAAACTACACAGGCTTACATCAACCTTTTGTTCACACTGCTTAAACCTATCCAAAGGAAACAAATCAATTATTATCCATAGCCAGACCACATATATAAAAATCATTTCACTTGAGCTTTAACATCTGATAGAGGAATACCCCATCTGCAAAAGATCAAACTGTTCTTAATTATATTCTTAAAGTTCCCTTTTGCAATTACACCAGACCAGCACAAGTAGGAAATAGGAGATAAAAGAGAAATAAAAGTAACAATAGAACAAATCCTAAGCTTCACCACCTAGAACTGCCTACAAACCCTAGGCATCACCACCTAAAGAGTAAGGGCATTTGGCATCACCACCAAACAAAGAAAACAAGGAGGAGACATTTCCCAACTCATAAGAATTAATCTTATTCAAACTCAGTTGTCTTCACCATCTGAAAAGCATCTAATCAAATTCCTAAAAGATATGATGCAGGGGCCAAGATTTTATTTTTTAATTTGCAATTAATTTTGTTTTTGCATTTGAATTTTGAATTTGGTTATTAATATAGAAAATTCTTAGGGATTTGATTAGATGATTTCCATATTAGTATAATCCCTAAAACTATTTAACTAACACTTCTGTAAGGGTGAAAGACAGATGAATTTGAATAAAGATTAATTGTTATGAGTTGAGAATGTCTCCTCCCTTGTTTTCTCTGCTTGGTGGTGATGCCAAGATGCCTAGGGTTTGCAGGCAGGTTCTAGGTGGTGAAGCCTAGGGTTTGTTCTATTGTTCCTTTTATTACTCTTTTATTTCTTATTTCCTATATGTTCTAAATCAACTTGGTATCAGAGCATCCGATCCTTTCAAACCCACTCCAAATTTGTCCTAGCGTAAACAGCCACCACACCCCACAAACTCCGACCACCACAAGATCTACTCACCCAAACTGAAAAAAACCACCATCTGCCACCACAGAAACACCTCACCTACTAGTAACCGAAAGCCAAACACTCAACCCAAAAATCTCTACCGTCAACCCACGACACCTTCAAGCCCACAACCCACTCGATGCCACTGCAACACCACTGTACCACTGGATCTGAAGCTAATGCTATCACTTCAGTCTAGCACTGTTGCTGCAATCCCCTCAGTGCCGTTAGTTTCGCTCCTCGCTTCCTCTTATACTTTGTCGAGTTCTTTGAATTGTTTTACGATTGTAAAATGTGCAACCCTTTTCATCAATAAGTTTGTCATCTGTTTTTGAGTTTATTTAAAAAATAAAGAGCCAAAGCAATATTGGTATAGACTTGCACCTGGCCATGTATCTCAATTTGAAGATGAGATAAATGTTCGAATAATTTCTAGTTTTAAGCCTAATGTGACTTTTTGCTCAAATTCTAGTCCATAGCCCAGGGTGAATCTATATCTATATATTACTAAAAGTTGAAGCGTAGCATTTAATGTTGCTACGCTCACATTGAGCCACGTCAGCAGCCATGTCATTCGCAACCTATTTTTTGAATTTTTCATTCCATTTTAAAATAGTTTTTACCAATTTTAAAATACTAATAAAACTAAAATTATTTCCAACACTATCTCCACTTTAAAGTCTATTTCTTAAACATTTAATTCAACTATTAAGCCTAAGCCCAAACCAAAGCCTTTTCAACTAAATCCCTTTTATCAAACCTGATATTTTTTCACGGTTACAAGTTACAACATAAACCCAAGCCTGATTTTTGTGTTTCACAGTTTCAAATTTAATCGGAAAAGCTTTCTGTCTTCCCACCTTTTGGTCTACCGTGTTCCATGGTTTGAGAAAAACAACCCTTCGTCAGCGTTTCAATTTTCCAACGGTTACAATTCTTCAACGGCAACCCTTCAGCTTGCTAGCAAGAGCCTGTAATGGCAGTCTCTCTGTCTTCCCTCCTTCCTCTTTTCCCCTTCTTGGAGTATATTAATATTGGGATGATTTAGTTTAGGTTTCTCTAAATCCCTGATTCTCTTGTAGCAACCAAGTTGTTAATTGAGCATTTATGATGTAGTTGGAGCATGAAAAAGAAGAAGCTAAGTCTGAATACGAAGAAAGAGAAAGTGAATGAGGAGAGATATAGCTGAAGCTAACAATGGAGATGAGGAGATGGAACTATTAGAAGAAGAATATAAGCAACTTCAGCACCGGGTATGACTCTTTTATTGTTTACCACATTGGTTATGCACTTGTGTAAAAACATAGAAACATTAATTTTAGTTGCTGGGTGTGTTTTATATATATCTTGGTGAATGTGTCCCCAGTAAATTTTGTTAGCAATGGGAAGCAGTGTATCCCCGGATTATGGTTGAGTGTGTATGAAATTTTGTTTATACAAACCCCTGTGTTTGTACAAAGATATAAAAATCTTGCATTGAACACATTCATGACAACTGCAAAAGAACTGTTGGTTGGGTTCATCAATGTAAGGATTAGATTAATAGAATTGTTTGTTTCGATTGATTTTTTTCCCTTTTTAAAATTTGTTACCGCCTCTTTCGTGCTGTGATATGGATGATTGTTATGTTGATTTTTCTTTGTAATTGATTTTTTTTTAGGATGTTGAATTTTTGATTGCTAGGTTTTTTAATTGGAGCTCTATCTCTTTTGTGTTGTGGGTTGTATATGGTTTAGTGTGATTTTGATTTCTTTGTGTTGTGCTGTGGTGTGGATACCTCAACAATTTGATTCGGTTAACAATTTGGGGAAGTTCTTGCTAGGGATACACCAACTGGGTTTTTATTTGGAGCTCTACCTCTTTTGTGTTGTGGGTCATATATGGGTTTATGTAGATATTTTTTAATGAGAGAGGCTGAAAAGTTCATGTAGAATATCATTGACATTGGAAAAGACTTATGGCCGAATAGTTTATGTACTCAAAAGAATATTTGGTTCAACAGTTTTGAAAAGCTAAATTTAACCAAAAGAATATAGGCGTGTAATCCCTTTATATGGAAAGATAAATTTAATAAACACTCAATTTTAAATTTGTGCTGCATACTCTAACAGTCTCGACTTCAAAAAATGGCCAAGTGCTACTGGTCAAATATAAATTTGAAAATATTGTTTAATGATGAAATGATATATTTTTCTAGCTTAAGATTATTGGGAGAATTTATCTGAAACAATCTTGGACAATATTAAGGTTCTACTTAGATCCATAGGAAATTTTAGGAAACATATGCACAATTTTTCATATCTATAAAAGTTTCATTTGCCCAAACTCAAACACCCAAAAAGACCTCATACAAGCTAAGTTTCATAGACTACAAAATTTTCTTTTTTTACAAATTCTTGATGCAATGAGCTATTCTTGGTATAAAGTATACATAATAAAAGAACACCAAAATCTGCTTAAAATTCTGCAAGTTGAGGATTTTGTTATTATAAAGAAAACAAAATTTTCCCTATCCTATCTGCCTTGACTAAGTTCAGTAGGAAGTATCATATTCTTTTTTTCTTTTCCTGTCTTGGATTTGTTCATTTTGGATGTAGAGTGTCTACTTTTTAATATGAAATTTTACTAAATTACATCCCCACGGTACGAAATTATATAGAACCTAAAAAAGCTTCTCAAAATTTGAACCCTAAGTGAAGAAGAGTCCATTCAAGCCTTCATAAGATGAAAAAATGGGGAAATTGTATACCAAAAAAAAAAAAAAAAAAACCAAATGCTTTAGAACCACAACATGATCAAATGTAAATAGCAAAGATAGAGGAGATAAAAATAAAAAAAAAAATAAAAAAAATGAGGTTGGTCTAAAGTCAATCTTCTAGCATTGGGACACTTGCTCCTTCCATATCCCTTCCAAAGTGAAAAGTAAAAAAATCCAGCTTTGAGTGTACTTGATTGTATTCTTAGCCATCTCATGGATATAAATTGAAATAAATGCTCAACCACTCTAGAAAACTTCAACTTAGCTTTCCATATAAAGGGATTTCACACCTACTGCTTTGTTGGGAAATTCCGTTGTTGGCCGAACAGTTTATGTAACCGAAATAATATTTGGCTCCAAAGTGGATGATATGTAGGGCATCTTTGACATTGGAAAAGAATTGTTTGTTGAAGCAAAAACTACAAGTGGCCAGCTCATAAGAATGGCCAAGTGCTACCTGTCGATTATAAATTTGAAGATATTGTTCAATGATGAAATGATATAACCACTTATAAATTATATATTTCAAAGTGTGAAGATTAAAAAGGTGCAGTGAAATGTAAGCTTAAAAAATTTGCTTAAAATTTTGCAGGTCAAGGATTCTGTTATTATAAAGAAAACAAACTTATCCCTATCCTAGCTACCTTGACTAAGTTCAGCAAGAAGTATCATATTCTTTATTTCTTTTCCCATCTTGGATTTGATCAAGGAGGATGAACATTTTCTGGCCATTTTGGATGTAGAGTGTCTAATTTTCAATATGAAATGTTACTGAATTACATCCCCACGGTATGAGAGAATATAGAACCAAAACAAGTTTCTCAAAATTGACACCCTAAGTGAAGAACAGTCCATTCAAGCCTTCACAAGATGAAAAAAATGGGGAAACACATGATCAAGAGTAATTCTTAGGTACTCCCGGAGCATGGAGAATGGTGCTCCCTACTCTCACATTCATGGTGGAGTTCGCTTATTAAATTCATGGTGGGGTCCACCATGAATGTGAGAGGAGGGAGCACTATTTCACTATACTTCGGGACTATTTAAGAATTTTTCCATGATCAATTGTAAATAGCGAAAACAGAGGGAGATAAAAAAAAAAAAAAAAAAAAAAAAAAAAAAGAGGTTGGTGATGACTTGGCAAGTTAGATTGTTAAATTTTTTAATTAGTAGGCAAGGTTTTTTATTTTATTTTTTATTTTTTATTTTTTTTTATATAGAGTTTCAATCTATATCATCTGCTCTTGATGATAGCTCTTTATCATTAGTTTCGGACGCCAATTGGTTTTTGATATAATTAGTAGGCAAGTGAGATTGTTAAATGAATTGCATTATAACAATACCATCTCAAATATTATGTAATGGGTTGTAATATATAAAAAGTAACATTTACTTCAAGATTTATATTTTTTTTTTAACAATTTGTACAAGCATTAATCTTTATCTTTTTATCTCTACAAATGTATCATACTATTATTTTTTGTATGTTTGATTAATATTTTTTAAATCACGGTTAGTTAGGCTATGATACTTATATGTGGGGTGGAACTAGGTTGTGGGGTTTACTTAAAAGGCAACCTGCTCTAGAGTAAGAGTAAGATGTGAAGAATATCAAGACAGTTAAAAGGTTGAAATTGCTTACGGGTTTTTATTTTATGTATGGTTTTCAATGCAACTAACATCAATTTAATACACAAACATGAAGGTGGAAATGAGAGTTCTCAATGCATTTTTTAAATATCTTTCTGAGTTATTAATTTTTAGTGCTTACTGTTTCAATGTTAAGGATGCAGTGACAAACTTATTTTGTATTTGTGCTGTTGTTTTACTTTTGGGGAAAAATTGATGAGTTTTCTATGTTTGTGTTTTGCAGTTCATATTGATTTGCTGGATGTGAATGGTGATGTGGGGGACTTAGACGAAGATGATGAGCTACTTGTCTTCTATCTCAAGGTTTTTGTTTTTCCTTTATATATTAAGCTGTAAATGCGTAATAGTTTCTTTGAAATCTTATATAGATTCTATTTATAGTCATAGGGTCAACATAATATATTCAATTAAACTCCTACTAATTATTTTTTTCCTGAGTTATTGAATCAAACATGCATCTAAATTCTGTTTTAAATGGAAATAATTCAACTGAAGATTATTTTCCTTTTTTTTTTTTTCCTAAACTAGAGATGAATGTTTACATTGAATTGTGTACCTAATGGTGCAATCCCCCACATAGATAGCGTGGAAGAAAACCATAAACTGGAGTTCTATGGAGTTCTTGAAATCTTTCCTAAAGTTATGATTAGGAGTTCTATGATGATTTAATGTACGTAACTTATTATAGAACATGGTGGGAAAATTGAATCTAAAGGAAAGAGGAAACATTTTAATCGAGAGCAAGTGTCACAAATGTCTCAAAGGCTATTAGCGCATGTTGACAAGTTTGGGGTTTGATGGTGCCATAGAAGTTTCATTGGAAGTCTTCTCTCAATTGCTAAGCTGTCATGCATGTAAATTAGGCTACTTATTGAAAAAAATTAGGCTAGATATTGAAAGTTCTTGCTGAATGCTATAGTTACTAAAAGCTATGTTTAGCTACTAAACTACTTGAGACGTTCCTTAAAATTTTGGGATATAAGTTTAGAAAACGTCTTTTACATTATGCTTTCAGATACAATTTTTATTTAACTTTGATGTTGGTTTTTATATATGCATATCCACATTCCCGCACACAATATATACACGATCAACTTATATAGTTGCATGGCTAGATAGTTTAGCAAATACCTGTTAGTCTCAAATGGGGTTTTGCATTTTAATAAAATTTAATGAATCCAAAGTGGAAATTTGTTAGATAGCACCGATTGTGTTTTCAACCAATTGAATTTTTCAAGTAACATTTAACGTTTTTTTTTTAATGAATTAGTTTATGTAACATGCCTCATTAAATAGATCAATCATCAAATATTTAGAAAGAAATTATAAGTAGCATGTAACTTTGCAATATGAACTAAACGTTAGACTTGCATATCTCCTTTCCAACTACAAAATGTACCAATAATGAGAAACACTATTTGAAAGGCGATTTAATTGGAAAATAATTGTGCTTGCTGAAGGAGGAATAAAGATTCATAAATTTGCTTTTGCAAGTCTGGAATGGAGTATTTTTAAAGATTATTGATTCATCAAACTTGCAACATTTAACCATTTAAACTTGCTGTTCAAGTACATGAATATTAGGATTAACCTTATAGTTTTCATCAATCTAGAGGAAGATGAATTTAAAAAAAATGAAGTTCTTGAACATTTTTCTGAATTCTTCCGTGCATCACACGGGTTAGCGACTAGTTTTTGTTTAAAATTTGGTCCTCAGCCCATGGTGAACTTTGGTTCAAATTCTAGGGCTAAAGTGGTCAAATATCACTGTTTCTAAAAATATTTTGCAATCTACAATTGTTTATGAAATATGCAGGGATCTACCATTATTTAGGTATTCGAGTTTGAGTAACTCGAGTTCTACATGGTACTCAAGTTCTACTTTAGTTTGCCATCGTGGCAGTGGTTGATCTAAAATTTTTTTAACTAAAAATGCCACCCTGAACTCGAGCTTGTGGAGCTCGAGTTATATGTTGACATAACTCGAGGACTTGATAATCGAGTGTTATAACTAGAAAACTACATAGTACTCGAGTTCCTTAAACTCAAGTACCATCTAAGTATATACTCGAGTTCTCTAAACTCGAGTAGTATGTAAGTACATACTTGAAACACAAACCCCACATCTGTGAGTAATTCTGCAACTCAATAGTCTCTTCCTTCGATCTCACTTGAAACACAAATTCCACATCTGTGACTTAGTTTGTCTCCTCTCAACAAATTTGATCCATCAGATTTAAATTTTGTTGAGAACCTTGATGCAAATATGTAGTTGATGCAAAAATAAATTTTTTGCAAAATATGCAAGGATCTACGAAACGATCCATTATGATTTAATTGAAAAAGGTAAGATTCTGAAGTGTTCATTGGGTTAATTTAATTTTTGTTGTAAACTTTGATGCAAATATGTAGATGAATACTTAATTTAATTTTTGTTGTTAACGTTGATGCAAATATCCAGTATTGGTGAAAAACAAATTTTCAAGTTATTTGGAGGATGTATTTAGTTCAAGTTTGGATGTTTATAGGTAAGAACTAATCTTTCATATTACTGAATAAACATCATTTGTCATTCAAATAATATAACTTTAATTTGGGCGTATATAACTCAATGTTATGCTGGAAACTTTGGTTGTTGTTTTAATTAATGGATAACATTAAAATGCAATACAACAGGACAGAAATAATAAAAGATAAGTTCCCATAAATTCTCCATGCAAAATGCAAATGACAATGGATAGAACCATGTAGAAGGTATTGTAGTAGTTAGCACAATGACTGTTTACAAAATTTCAGCATGAATGATCACCTTTTTGTTACACATCAACAACGTCTTATGTTGGTATAAAGAAATTTTTGGAAATCATTGTTACTTGAATCTAAAAAGTCTAAAATATCTTTGCCATCGTCAAAGTTTGTAATCTCGTTAATGGACTTGATGAATTGCTCATGTTTTTCCCTTAAGATGTTTTCTAGCCCTTTGGATTGCATGGAAATGGGCTACCCTCCGCTGCATTTGATTGTTCTCCCTTTCAAGGCGTGCAAGTACATTTGTTGATTCCTCTCTAGGTAACTTTGTTGAACGTGCTTTTGGAACTCTTAACCTGTGCCACCTACAAAACGCCTCTAACTCATCGTTTCTTGTACAACTTTGACCATGACTGTTCTTCTGTGGTGGCTTCTATGATGGTGTTATTTGCTCTTAGTTGTCTAGGTTCGCCGACCATGATGTGTCCAATGCTACCAAGTCTGTCATATGTGTATATTGGAGCACTAACAAAATCTCTCTTGCTTCCAACCCATGTTAGCCCATAGTGATCGATGTATGTCAATGGTAGTGACTCTGATCACACGTGGAAGTAGATCTAAACTTGTTTTCTCATTGCATGATGTGATTTTGAAGCATTGGAGCTCATTTCCAATTCAACCATAGTTATTGGTGGGTTTGAAACAAACCATTTATGTATTTGGCAAATTTATGAGCACATTTTTGGTCGTTAGTGTCAAAGTTTATGTTTGTGTTATCATGTCAACTGAGTGTGATAATGACATGTTATAGGGATATCATGTCCATCAATAACAACTTATTTTATTGGAGTCTAGACTTTGTCATATAATGCCACGTGAACCTTCATTGCATTTCTCATGGCACACATTGCATTGTACTTTAACAGAGATGTTATGTCTATTATTGGAGTACGGAGTTTTGTCATGTAATGCCATGTAAACATATAATTCATTTGTCATGTCACATTGTGCATTATGTACGTGCATTGTGTAGTTTACCTTACATGTCAGGTGGACTAATAACAAGAAGTTTTAATCAAGTTCGGACTTTGTCATGTAATGCCACATGAACCTTTACGTAATTTCTCATGTCACGTTGTGCGTTGTGCATTGCGCATTGTGTAATTTCTAAAACTATACAATCCAATTTCCATACCTATAGGCTTTAGGGCTAACTTAGTATAGTTTAATGCCTAAAATGATAACATTAAACAAGACATTTCCTACAGTTAATTAGTAATTTTCAGTAGACATTCAAAACTAAAAAATATATTTACAAATAAAATAAACACCATCAATAATATGAAATTATAGCATAAAACAATAGAATCTACTTTATCAGATACATTATTGCATTTTCACTCAACAACAGAATCACCCAATAGCTTCAATTTACTTAAATAAATACAAATTGGCCACATAATTCGAAGAATACATTGAAGAATTAATATTAGCCAAACCAAAATAGATTTATATAGAGAAAAAAATTACAAAAAGATATTAAAATTTATTATATTTTAAATTTTTTTTTTTTTTTTACTTTACCTTAGGCAAGACAATTTTGAATTTAAGCAATAAAGAGATTTATCATTAGAAACCATTCTGAACATAAGGCTAAAAGAGAAAGACAACCCAAAATAGATATGTCATAAAAAATTGTCAAAATGCTAGCTAAAAGCCACCCCAGTTCAACAGAAAGCTCTCAAAAATCATTTAGCAGAATGCATGCATGACCTGCACTAAGCCCCTTTCCATCTAGCAAACAACACAGACATAACCTTCATATTAGTTACATAATCCCCATGTGGAAAAGTACTGTGTATGTAAACAGTAAGTATACAAAGGCCTACATACCTAACAGTAAATGGACCTGGGGCCAGTGCCTATTGTAAATGCCTCATCACTAGACATATGTGTGGGATCTTAGCATATGCCCACAACTGCACCAATAGCAGTACACCGCCAATTTGTTTCGTAGTATTCTCTAACGCCTAACAGAGGTGTCTATATAGCCAACTTAGTGCTGCACTACCATAGCTATACTTATTGCCATTGCTGATTGGATTGAAAAACTGTAGATACAAGACTGAGAGTCATTCGCCAAACTTGTCCATAAATAGCATACCACCCAACATCTCCAGCATGTAATACCAAGCATACCACTACACTCTTAAGTTAGTGGCGTCAGTTAGGAGAGGGTTGCTAAACTGTGAGAGTGAGGCTGAGAGTGAGAGTGAGACTAAGATTAAGAGTTAGAGCAAGAGGGAGAGGGAGAGTAAGAGTGAGAGTGAGAGTGAGAGCAAAATTGAGAGCGAGATTGAGAGTGAGACTGAGACAAAGACTAAGAATAAGATTGAGTCTGAGGGTGAGATTGAGATTGAGATTTAGTCTGAGAGTGAAATTAAGAGTGAGAGTGACAGTGAGAATGAGAGCGAGATTAAGAGTGAGAGTGACAGTGAGAATGAGAGCGAGATTAAGAGTGAGACTGAGAGGGGCAGATGGGGCAGGGCATATAACATGGTATTCGAGTTTTATAAACTCAGGTATGTAGTTCATAGGTTAATAACAT
Source organism: Castanopsis chinensis (assembly GCA_032878915.1). NCBI lineage: Eukaryota > Viridiplantae > Streptophyta > Magnoliopsida > Fagales > Fagaceae > Castanopsis > Castanopsis chinensis. The sequence continues at coordinate 11,118,627 of JAVQMG010000130.1, forward strand.
GATACCCGAGTCTTATAAACTTGAGTTTTTTCAACACAGAACTTTTTTTTGGTTAATAGGAAATACAAAGAATAGACTATCTCACACTAAAGGTGAGATCAGCTTCAGTTATCCGATTAACATACATGCCAACATTGTCCATATTAACTAAATACAAAATATTTGGACTCGGCGGGTTATCAAAAACAACAAAATCTTCAGCCATGATGCCGCAACATAGAACATTACTTTCACGAAATCAAGTTCAAGGTGGAATTTTTAATTTGCAAAATTCCATCTTAGCCACAACCACGGTGGCAATCTCAAGTGGAACTCGAGTTCTATAAACGCGAGTACCGTGGGGAACTCGATTTCCTCAAACTCGAGTCCCCTATTAGTGGTAGATCCCTACATATTTCCAAAACAGTAGTAGATTGATATATATTTCGGTAAACTGTGGCATTTGGCCATTTTGGCAAAATTCTATTCCTAAGTTCAATCCATTGCTATCTTCCATTGAAGTAGAACACAAATTCACATAAATAGAGCACAAATACACTACAGTAGAAAACAAACTTGAAAATCTCATGAAAGTAGTTCAAGATTAACCATACACATGGTTAGTCTTTTGAAATTGGAGCAAGCACTAAAACAGTTCTTGGATTTGAAAATTTATAGATTATCAAACTACTTGATCAAATAGAGAGAAAAACTAAGAAAACATGGAAGAGAAAAAGAAAGATAGAGAGAATTATGAAAGAATCGCAGATATAGATATAGATCTATTGGTTGTAATAGTGGTGTCAAAGGAAAGTACAGGGAAAAATAACTTTATTTTGCTGTCAAAGGAAAAGTAAGCCAACGTCCTGGGAAAAAAAGTTTTTTTTTTAACAAATGAGCAAAAACTTGAAACATTTTTTTTTCTTTCTTATAAAATAAATATTTTAAGAGTAGTGCTATTGACACAACACTTTCATAACAAAATTTAGGTGGCAAGTTGTTAAAAGTAGGAAAAAAGTAATGTTAGTTGTGGGTCCTGATAAAAACTAATTATAACTTGCCATTTAACCTTTATTGTTAAATTATTGTAAAAATATTGTGAAAGTAACAATAAAATGATCATATTTAAACTCATAGCAACTGAGTTTAAACAAAATTTAGGGTCAAGGTTCAAAACTTTATTTTAAGGGCTAAAAAAAAAATTATTAAAAACCATATATATATATATATATATATATAATTGGCCAGGTTAGGGGTTCATTTGAACCCCCTAGCCTTAAGGTAATGCCACCCCTAAGAATGTTCCAAAAGGAAGTGTAGCATTAGAGTGCGCACATGTGGAAGTTGATGAATTTGCTTTTGATTAGCTTGTCATGGTGCATGAAGATAAATAGTTTGCTAAAGTGGAGAGAGTGAATACCATGGTGCTTCTTGTAGTTCATGATAATATTGTGATTCCACACATTGATTTTGTCATCCCAAAAAAGTTTATAGATGTGATGGAGTGCAAATCTTCGTTATTCTTCATGCATCCAAAGTTGATTATTATAATGAGGCAAGTACTACATGCTTGAGTTCTAATCCTACTTCACTTTAAAACTCGAGGTCAAGTTTTTTCCAACTAGAAGAGTATGATGCAAGGAACCAAGATTTTATGTTTTAATTTGCTATTAATATTGTTTTTGAATTTAGTTATTAATATTGAGGGTCTTTAGGGATTTAAATTAGATGTTTTCCGTATCGGTGTAATTCCCTAAACCTGTTTAACTAGTACTCCTATACTGGTGAATGGTAGATTAATTTGAATAAGATTAATTATTATGAGTTGGGAAATGTCTACTCCCTGTTTTCTTTGTTTGGTGGTGATGCCTAGGGTTTGTAGGCGGTTCTCGATGGTAAAGCTTAGGATTTTTTTTTGTTGTTACTTTATTTTTCTTTTATCTCCTATTTCCTACTTGTGCTTCATCAACTTGGTATCAAAGCCAAGTTGTGGATGGGTTGTGTGGGATTGTGATTTTTCGTGGTTGGGTGTATATATGTTTGGCTTGTAGGATTGGGTTTCGTGGCTTTCTTTGGTTTGCTAGAAGTTGGATCAAACGTTGTGATACCAAGTTGATGTAGAATAGTAGGAAAATAAATGATAAAAGAGGAACAAAAGGAACAATAGAACAAATCCTAGGCATCACCACCTAGAACCTGCCTGCAAACCCTAGGCATCACCACCTAGGGGCGTTTGGCATCACCACCAAACAGAAAGAAACAAGGAGGAGACGTTTCCCAACTCATAATAATTAATCTTATTCAATTTCATTTGTCTTCACCATTTCAAGATTGCTAGTTAAATAGTTTTATGGATTATACTAATATGGAAAGCATCTAATCAAATCCCTAAAAATCATCAACATTAATAACCAACGTTCTGTTTGTTTCACTAAAAAAAATTCTGTAAAAATAATTTTCATATTTTCTAGTATTTGATAGCACAAAAAAAACTAGTCAAAAATAATTTTCATATTTTCATATTTTCTAGTATTTGATAGCACAAAAAAAACCCCTATTTAAAATAAAAATTATTTTCTATAGGTTGTTTTCCCATTTTTTTTTTTTTTTCAGAAAACAATCTCTCTTTCTTGTGTTGCATCTCCTATAAATATTATCTTCATATGTAGCCTTGGGAAAAATAATTTTTTGGTGCCTTCTCTCTCTCACGATAAGCTCTCTCACTTTTTTTCTCTTCGTTTTTCTTTTTATCTCCTCACACATTCACTATCATCAATTCTTGTCTCTCTTCTTACCATGGATCTCTCTCTCTCTCTCTCTCTCTCTCTCTCTCTCTCTCCATTTTTTTCTTCCTCTTTGTAACACAATTCTCTAATTAGATTTTTTTCCCTCATTGATCGGTCGATAGCACTGACTTGCAAAGGAAAACATATTTGCAATGGTAATTATTTCATTCCTCTACCAAAATCCTGATTCTTTGCTTTGAATTTCAACCTTGATTTTCTTTTTTCCCTAAGAATTTTCGGTTTGATGGATTCCAGGAAGAAGTCACTTCTTTTTCGCACATAAAAGTGCCAAAAAAAATGAGAAGAAAGAAAGAAAGAATGAAGTAAAAAATGAAAAAAAATTAAACATAGTGCCTATATGGCTCTAAATTGCTTTTACATAGAACAATCTTTATAGTAAATTAATAATACTGTTATAGAATGAATGATATTTGTTTAGGGGAATTGCATTTGTTGGAAAATACATTATGTAAACTAGCTTATAACCCGCACAATGTGTGGGATACTTTTATTTATTACAAAAGACAAACCATAGGTGAAAATTTAAAAATTTCATAATTAGATAATACACAAAACAAAAAAAAAAAAAAAAATTAAAAACAAATTGCAAGAAAGACAAATAAATAGCTTTTGCTTTGGGTTTTCATTTGTTCTGCTCTTAAATTTCTATTGCCAACAATGCTTAGCTTCATTTAAAGTCACACATGACCAAGTATATATGTTGAAGAGCATTCCAAAGCAAAAACAAAACAAAAACTATAATCAATCTATTGTAAAAGCTTGTTAACCGAAATTTTTATATCTGATCATGAGTTTCACTTATTAGTTTCCTCCTTTTTTTTTTTTTTTTTTTGGATAGGAATTTTTTCAAAGAGTTGTGAAAATGATAACCTGTGCATAATTGTAGAAATACGTGGAATGATGAGAGCATATATGATTGTACATAATTGTAAAAATGGATTCATTAGAAGCAATAAAGTTATAAGATTTTGATATCATTATGTTTCTTTTGAAAAAAAAAAAAAGGGAAGAGAAGAGAAGCAATGGAAAGAAAAAGTTGGATCGCTAGATCTATATATCTGAACATAATATGAACCAAATTTTGATGAACACTATGATGAGAAATCACTCGCACTTATCATTACCCTTTTCATTATTGTCTAACAATTATAATCTAGTCTATCCCTATAGGTAAAACACCATAATGTTCCACTAAGCAATTGAGCATGCACTCTACCACTCAAAAGATGATGAGAAGAAACAAAAGCCTATGCAATATTACATGCAATACCGAAATAACTTATATAAGATTATCAAACTTCTGTATCAAGATTGTGTTTTACAGCTTTAACAATTTACCTTGAAAATATGAAAAAATGGTGAACCAAATTAAACATCACTACATTATAGTCATGATACAAAATCTTATGCAAAATTCAATAGACATTATTAGGAAAATTTTGATGCATTCAAGAAAATTTATAATTGATCTAGACAGTCACAATACAATTAAATACGCTATACTAACTCAGTCAAAAATAAAAATATCTAAAAATATAGGAACCAGAGATGTAAAAAGTACCCTAACTTGTAGATTTCATGTAAAAACGATTCATATCCTAACACTAATTGATCAAAAGAATATCTATATTAGAATTAATTTGTAGAGGAATAATCACCAAATTCAAATATAATAAATGCATAAATTAAAATAATTCAAAGAATTGCATCATGAAAGTTTGAGAAAGATGTACGGCTGAATGAGTGGAGAAGAAAATTTCTAATTTTGTCAACGTAAATTAGCTACATTTAAAATTACTTGATTTTATTCTATCCTTCTTGTGCTTTCAAAAATCGTCTTAAGTACCTCTTTGTTTGATTTTTGAATGCTCTTACAAACACAAAATGTCATAGCAGCATTTAGAGATTCACTCAATGAAAGATTTTTAAAATTTTGTACTTTGAAAAATAAAGTTGAAATCTTACAAACATGAAAAAGTACATAGTGACTCTAGTGGAACACACTTGAATAACATGACTAACCCTCCAAGATAGCAAAAGATTATAACAAATTAAGATGCACCAAACATGAAAAGAGCAAGAAACTAAATTCATTAAAAAGGATAAATAAGAAAGGATAATGCATTAAAATTTAAAACAACAATTCCATAGCAAAAGAGTAAAGGTTTCTTCAAATTTGTTCATATTGTTAAACTCGTGTCTCAAAGGAAACAACAATTTCTGAAAGTTTATTTTTTTTTTATAAGTAACAATTTCTGAATTAATAAACTTTCAGAACAATTTCTGAAATTTTATTAATTTAATTCTTTTAAAAAATAGGTGGAATTCTATTAAATCAGATAAGGTAAGTTTAAAACCTTAACTCACAATTTATAAGTCTTGTTGCCACTCTTTCTCATCTCTAGCACACAGTTGCTATGTTTGAATTTCCCCATCTATTGAAGAAAATAAAATGACTAAAGCTCCTTGCAACTGATATACCTTCTGTCTAGTTCTATCTAGCATGTGATCTTTCTACACTTGTTTAGAAAATTCATATTGTTCTTTACTTCAAATTATCATTAAGGGATGCAAATGCAGATAAAATCATTGTTTGCTTAAGCTTTGGGACCAACTTAAGTAGATAACCATTTTTCTAAACCTAAATTAGAATGTTAACAATTCAATAGCCAAAATAACAAAAGTCTTAGAAAGAGTACTTGACTATTGAGGATCACACCATACCGACTTTAAATATCTGAAAGCAGAATCCCAGGCTAGTTATAATTTTTCCTTTCTTTTTTTTATGAAAATTCAAATAAAGTTTATCCCTTTGCATGTTTAACTTAGCTCTATCTTTCTGTTGCAACAGGAATGAAAGAAACTGGAAAAATATAACTATAAAAATTTAATGTTTCCTCAGTTTCTTTTATATATAGCATGTGAGAACACCATTTTCACTGATATAGATTTAATATCATGCTTTATGCTCATTGAAAAGTAGGTACTCAGTACATATATGATGAGCCAAGAGGGAGGTAGTAGTCTCCAAATTTGTGAAAATGTTCCTGCAAGTCAAAATGGAAAATTGCTATCAACGTACAAAATGCAGTAAACCCATCCACTTTCCAGCTACTAATTACCTCTCAACTACACAGACTATCCCCTCCAGGCTATCTTGCAGGTTTGTTAGGATGTTCCCTTTAATCCTTTTTTGATGCTAAGTGCTTTTCAGCCACTGCATTACCAAGAACGGCTGTACATACTTTACATCCCTTTGATTTTGAGGGTAACTCCTGAGTTTGCATCAAGATGAAGCTGCAAACGAAGAAAAGAAGAAGTTCAATATTGTTTACCCAAGGAAGAAGAAAAAAAGAAGCCTGAAACTGGGAAGACAATTCCAAAAGATAGTTTGAGCAGTCTACATATTTCATTCATTGAAATAATCATAAATCACGTCCTAATTTATGGTCAAGTGCAGGTTTCTTCTCAGCATTCTCTGTTTTCAAAAAGAGTTTTGAGAGAAGGCTTGTTTTTTGTTCTTTTGAATCAAAGTAGTATAAATCTCAGTCACAACTCTAATGCGAGTCCAATTGACAACTATAATCAAACACATTCAAGGCAACTCATCAAATGAAAAAACACCCAAATCTACTTTTTAATTAGCACACATTGCTGCTTTCAACAGTATAAAGATAAATTTTAATGAAGAGCCATGCTAGTTAGTGCAATTGAATCTTCGAATTGCTTCAAAAACAAATCATGAACTTATGCAAATTATTCTATAAAAAAAAAATGCAAAGTAGAAAATTTCAAAACTGTGGTGCTTACTGGCTTCTCTTCAAACTTGTTTTTGCCAAAAATCTTCAGTTGGGCTTCAACACTTTCTGATTAAAATCGACTTCGTTCTTCAAAAATTTCGTCCAATGCAAATGTGCCCCTATCAAACCAAAGTATTTCAAAGATTTTAAGAATTAAAAACAGAACTTTACAGGTAACGATTTCGGCAATCTGACTGTGTGTGAAGACTTTGAATTTTCTTTCTCTACTTTAAAATCTCAAATCTCTTTGTCATTATTCTAAAAGCCCCAAAATTTTCCTTTTTGATACTGAAACAGTTTTTTACAACTACTGAGGTTCTACCTTTTAACAGAAACTGACATAGAACGGTTGCAGACCAAAAAAAAAAGTAAGAAAGAAAAGAAAAACCAAATAGAATTCAGAAAATAAGAAGAATGAAAGAAGAGAACAATAGCATTAACAAAAAAAAGGAATATACAAATCTGAAAAATAAGAATTAGAACTGATTTTTTTTTTCCTTAAAACTTTTAGTCTCTCTCATTCCAATGTGCGCCTTAAGAACTATTTCTCTTTGTGATTGTGGTTCCCGTGGTCTAAGTCTGGCAAGGGTAAATCAATCCAACCAAAAAATTTAAACCTAAATCATATTCAATCCCCAGATTTGAAAAAGAAAAGGGGAAAAAAAAAAACAATAACTTTACTGGTAATGGATATACAGCAAAAAAAACCTAAAATAAATATCAATGCAACATTCAATTCTATACTTATTTAATCCCAAAGATTTCGTTAAGATTAGAAACATCAGTACCCAAACTAAAATCAATATTTTTAGTGATTTCTGTAATCTAAAAAAAAAAAAACAAAAGCAAATATCTAAAATTGAGAAAACAAACATTTTGATAGAGAATCCAAAAACCTATAACAAAAATGAATCAAATCTAAACTTTATACCCAAACCTACAAAATTGAGGAAAAAATGCACCGTTGTCGATGTCGGTTCCGGCGATCTGGTGGTTGTGGGCAGAGAAGCGTTCTGTCAGAAACAGATAGGCGATCTCTTCTTTCTCCGTGTCCGAAGATCGCCTCTCTCTTTTTCTGTTTCTTTCATCGTGTCTTCATCTGGTGGTTGTGGGCACGGGCACAGAGACGTTCTTTCAGAAATAGAGAGGCGATCTCTTCTTTCTCCGTGTCCCAGGATCGCCTCTCTCTTTTTCTGCTTCTTTCACAGTGTCTTCATCTGGTGGTTGTGAGCAGAGAGGCGTTCTCATCTCTCTCCCATCCGTGTCCCAGGATCGCCCCTCTTTTTCTGTTTCTCTCCGTGTCTTCATCATCTCTCTCTATTTCTATTTCTGTGTACTCTTTAATTTTAACTGGTTCTTTTTTTTTTTTTTTTTTTTTGGGTTATTTATAACGAGAGGATTTTAAACGTTGTTGTAAAGTTACCAAACATTTAAAAAAAAAAAAAAAAACAACATTATTTATCGTTTTCTAATTTATATGCGTCAGAAATTTAAATAGGTATTTTTCCTAACATGACAATCCTTAGTTTCTGCTTTTATATATAGTATTAGATACATAATTTAGAGTAATTAATATTGAAGACTTGTGCTTTATCATAGTAGACAATTAGTGTACCAGTAACAAGAGTAGACAAATAAAAGTTATTGTTATTTATACTTATTGATGTATTCTCCTGTCAATATTATATATATGGGAAATGCTAACAATATATATCCATTTAAAGAAAGTTTTTATGAAAATGCAATTAATGTTTTGACAGTTTTTTCATTTATAAAAGTGATGTTAAAACTTTTCTAAAATGGATTGTTAACCAAATGCCCTAAGGTATTGTTAGCATGACCCTATATATATATATATATATATATATATATATATATATATATATATTTATATGTATGTATGTACATACATATGTAAGTTATTGTCCATATGTATAAGCAAGATGAGTGGTAGAAATCATGAAAATTTAACAACTTATTTTGATTGCATCTATATATTGTCAAAATTTTAGTATAATAACCAAATTCATTTTTGGTTTATTTATTTATTTATATTGATTACATTAGTTGGTTTACATAATACACATGTTTTAATTATACAAGAAATATAAATAAAAAAATTCATACCAAACACCAGAAAACATTCTCAAGCTCATTTTCAGGGTCATTACCAAACATCGAAAAATGGGATAGTTTTTTAGAAAAGCTCTTTGAAAAATGAATTTTTTTTTAGAAAATATTAATGCTGAAACAAATAGAGCGCAAATTCAAAAACAAAATTAATTGCAAATAGTGGGCGCAGTTGTTTTCTCCTTAAAAAGAGAAGGGAGAGGGAGTACGTCTCTGCCGAATGGACCGGGGTGGAGAAAAGATAGAGTCGCCACCTAAATTAGGGTTAGGAACCATAAATATAGCGCCCTTACATGGAAGAATTGATTTTCCTACCAGAGTATGGGTTCAGAGTTTAAGTATGGGGATAAGAAGGTGTTAGGTAACCAATTCCACTGGACCTGTGGGTCGGCTTTCACTCATTGTGTCTTACTTCTTAATCTTATTAAAAGACATGCTCAATATTGCATTCTAGACTCACACATACACTAGCATCCATCTAAGCATACAACATGACAATTTCATATTAAAACCCTAGCATACATCTATCGTATATAGCACTCACATAAAACCTAGCATGCACCTACCATTCATCTTATCATATCATATCCAAGAAAAAAAACAAACAAACGTATCATATCCAAGGCAAAATCATAGACATGGAAGCATTGAAACAAACATGTGATGGGTATCTAAACATACCATTCAACCAAGCATGTTCATATCCCTCATCAAAGCACAAGATAAATGCATGTTCATGTGAATGCATGTCTTACCTTACTTACCTTATCTTGCTTACCTTACTGTATCATAACACCTATGCATCAATGCATAGACATATGAATGCGAGTTCAAGGCAAAGCAAATAAAACATTAAAGGAAAACTCTAATCTAACATCTTAAACGCAAACAAACAAATAAATAGAGAAATAGAAACTCATAAACATAAAATAAGGTAAAACAAATGCATATGACATAAACAGAACAAAGAAGTAGAAGCAAAAAAATGTTGAATTAGGGTTTTTGGTCCTGAGTATGTGTACGCATGCATAGGGCTTGCGTACGCAGCCCAGCTGTATGCATACACATACTTCGAGTATGTGCATGCATGCAGAAAGCATGTGTATGCATATATGCCCTAAAACCCTAACCCAAAAACATAAACACTTAAAAAAAAAAAAACTGAGAAGAACTCAAAAACTATAAATCTAATAACCTAACATGCTTTAAAACTGAAGGCAACTAAATCCTAGGCTACCTAAACATATTAAAACATATGCAAACAAAAAACAAAAAGAAAGCAAAATTAGAATAAAGAAAAAGAAAAAGAAAAGGTTAGAACTAAATACCCCAAACACAGCTTTTCAAGCTTGATTTTGGCCGTTCCTCTTAGTCAATCTATTCACAACCAAACAAAATTGATTAGCAAATTTCAAAACTCAAAAATCAAAGCTAGAAAAATGCCCTAATTAGAAAATATTGGCTTGAGAATGTTTTGTGAAAAACTCCCTCTTTGTTTCACTATTTCCAATAAAATTTGTGTTTTTCCCTAGGATTTTCTATGTGTTTTGAAAATGTACCATGTATGCCTTTTTATACTGAGAAAAGGGGGTTTGGAATGACTTCCAAACGATATAGGATTCATTCCAAACCTCAGTTTTAATGTAGAAAACTTGTTTTTCATAGTTTCTAGAACCCTAGAATGCGTACGCATGCTTGTGTATGCATACACAGGTCTAGAGCATGCATACACATACGCGTGTCTACATACGCATGTCCTAGGGTTTCCGTGGCTTTTATTTTCCAAAAATAGTTTATTTAGCTCATAAAAGAGTTATATTTTCCATAAAAACCTTCCTCAAGTCAATTTCAATATGATAGGACCTTAAACCAACTTTGGGCCTTCATATTCTTTTGATTGGAGAAATCTCGATATTGAGTTTAAAGTGAAGTAGGATTAGAACTCCATATGTAGTACTTTCCTAAATATAATAATCACCTTTGCAAGAATGAAAAATAACGAAGATTTGCAGTCCATCACATAAGTTCCCAAACCAGCTTACAGATTAAAGCATTGAGACCCACTCCACCTTAGGCTTAAATATCAAGTTCTTCATAAGGGCTTTCTATATTCTTCCGGAGAAACAACACTTGAAAAAGAGTTAATTCCTACCTTTTGTGTTTTCTCTACAAAAACAAACACATTGGATCATCCTAATATCTCCATTGCAGCAATCTGTCTCTATCTAGCAACCTATTTTTAAAAACCAATCACATTCTAGTAACTTGTGTTCATGTGCAAATTTATTTATTATTTAATCTCCTATATAATTTATGGAAGCCACAAAAGAAAACAATCTATTAAATTTTAATGATTACAGAAACAAACTTGACGACATCTCTCTCATATGTTTAGTAGTTTAGGAAGTCTCTCTCTCACACATCACCCATCTACTCCCAACTCTTTTCTCAAATTCTTGATCACATGGCTTCATTATTTTTTTCCTCAAGTAATCTGTTTTCAACACCTTAAATATTCAAGGCACTGAAATTGAAAATGAGACTTGCAATTCTTGGTAAGCGGCCTTCTTAGAGTTTGAGGCTAAGATCAATGTCTTCCCCTTCTACCTCACCTCTCTCATTGTTTAAGCTAAGTGTTAATTCTTTACTGCCCACCTGCTCCTTTGATTGTACCAAGCAATGAAAGGGTCTTTTACCATCTGACCAACCCTGTCCTGACCTTTTATTTGAGACCTCCATGCTTTCCTTCAAAGTTATAATTTACAAAAGAAATAAAGTAAAAACACACCAAAATAACACAGTTAATATAACATAAACTATATTTAATCAAACGCGAAAGGAATTGCCGTTAGCAAAGAAATGAACTAAGGAGGTTTATATTCACCCATCATCTTCTTGTTGTGGTTTGTAGAGAAAGTTGTCTGATATTTGACTCGATACTGTATTAGGGAACTTAAGGTTTTTCTCTTTTTGGTTATTTTAGTAAAGGGAAAATGAAAGATTTTATTTTTTTATTTTATGCAAAGTTTTTTAGTTGTACTATTACATAGCAATTGAAATAGCAATATTCAAATGTCACCACATGCTCTTCGCATGATAATTAGTTTTCATGATCTTACAAACTGGAATCTAGTGCTACAGAGAATGGCTTAGGAAGGGACCTTTAATTTTGCTAGCTCTTTTATCCTATTTTGGCATAGGTTGGGTTGGTCGGTCGGGAAGTTCCCCTCCTATTCTCGTGCATACTTAAATAATTAATAAAAGTTCAATTATGGAGTAATAGGAATATGCATTCCTACTTTGCTCATGGCTGCCTAGAGTAAAGAGTAACTGAGGGCAATCAACACCACTTCACTCATTTATTCTCTCTTCTCAGAGATTACTGCTATTTCCAATATAGGGTAGTCATTTCACATATATTTGCACAAAGGTTCCTCAATTTCTAGGAAGCTCTTGCACCACATGTTTTTCTTTTGTTTTCAATCACACCAATACAGTGTTGTATGTATCTGTATGATCTCATTTGTTTTTCTTTCTGATCCATGTTGCACCCCTATGGTTGTTTCCCTTTTTGGGTGAGAATGAGGTTAATTTGTCTGATAAAGTAATGGTAGCTTGAATGGTAACCATATGGTATCCCATTTGGGTGATCCCTTTTCTTTTCCTGAGAGGAAATGGAGGACTTAATATTGCATTATGCTTGTGTTTTTATGGGCGTTTTAACTAAGAAAGGGAGATGGTGAACATATTTAGTAAATTGAGCGATACTAACAATTTTTTTAGACAGTTTTACATGTTTGTATTAAACATTTTGATGGGCTAAGAGTGTATTGACCCATTGGATATATTAACCAATTAATTAGCCAAGTGAATTAATAAAGTCAATTTAACATGCAATACATATGGTTGCACAAACAAATCACCAAATAACTAAACGCAGTAGAAATTAAATTTGACACAAATGATTTGTTTACGAATGTGGAAAACCAACGAGGCAAAACCCCACCAGGTGAATTTAAGGTCACCACTTTCGAGAATTCACTATTATCAAAACAAACGATTACAAATAAAAGAATCTCAGTACCTTATTTCAACCTATAGTTGAACCTTTACCCCAATACACAATTGGACTTGTAGTGTAGCGACAATTTCTCCTTTCAATGCACGGCTCCAAGTACATGACTAACCAATTGATACACGGATCCTAGTACGTAACTAATACACCAACTTGAGAACGATGTTGGCTGCAAAGTTCTTTAGTTCATCCACATGATGAAGATCAAGAAGCTCCTTGGTTACAAAACTTTATGGCCTACAAATGTAGCAGTTTCTTCAAGAGAAAGATAAACTAGGGCAAATTGTCTCTAGTCACAATATGCATCAATAAAACCTTTTCATCACTTGATACAACCCTTAAAATAATCTTTTATATATGCCTAGGGTTATGAGAAAAGAAAATCTAAACACATAACCTTAGATATGTGTGAAAAACAAATCTGAAAATCTAAATTTCGTAATTCTCGATAGATATAGTTGTTGAGCTATCTATCGAGCTTCGAATATTAAATCTCGATAAATACATCTGTTGAGTGATCTGTTGAGATTTAATGAATAACACTTCTTCACTTGATTCTCTGGCTGATTTGTATAGCTTCAATACTTGAACTTGAACTTGAATTCTTAAAATAATCTTTATATATTTCTAAGGTTATGAGAAAAGAAAACCTAAACACATAATTTAGATATGTGTGAAAAACAGATCTGAAAATCTAAATTTCGTAATCTCGATAAATATAGTTGTCGAGCTATCTATTGAGCTTTGAATATTAAATCTCGATAGATAAATCTGTTGAGTGATCTGTTGAGATTTAATAAATATCACTTCTTCACTTGATTCTCTGATTGATTTGCATAGCTTCAAACCTTGAACTTGAACTCTTAAAATAATTTTTATATATGTCTAGGGTTGTAAGAAAAGAAAACCTAAACACATAACTTGGATATGTGTGAAAAACAGATCTAAAAATCTAAATTTCGTAATTCTCAATAGATATAGTTGTCGAGCTATCTATCGAGCTTCGAATATTAAATCTCGATAGATACATCTGTTAAGTGATCTGTTGAGATTTAATGAATAACACTTCTTCACTTGATTCTCTGACTGATTTGTATAGCTTCAATACTTGAACTTGAACTTGAATTCTTAAAATAATCTTTATATATTTCTAGGGTTATGAGAAAAGAAAACCTAAACACATAACTTAGATATGTGTGAAAAACAGATCTGAAAATCTAAATTTCGTAATTCTCGATAAATATAGTTGTCGAGCTATCTATTGAGTTTCGAATATTAAATCTCGATAGATAAATCTGTTGAGTGATCTGTTGAGATTTAATAAATATCACTTCTTCACTTGATTCTCTGACTGATTTGCATAGCTTCAATACTTGAACTTGAACTCTTAAAATAATCTTTATATATGTCTAGGGTTGTAAGAAAAGAAAACCTAAACACATAACTTGGATATGTGTGAAAAACAGATCTAAAAATCTAAATTTAGTAATTCTCGATAGATATAGTTGTCGAGCTATCTATCGAGCTTCGAATATTAAATCTTGATAGATACATCTGTTGAGTGATTTGTTGAGATTTAATGAATAACACTTCTTCACTTGATTCTCTAGCTGATTTGCATGACTTCAATATTTGAACTTGAACTCTTATTCCTTGAAGTATTAAACACATTCTAAATCTACCCAATTACAAGTAAAGTGCGTTTTGTCAAAGGGTTAGCCAATTCTAAATATATATGTTCATAACATGTTCCACATATATCCTAACACATTTGAAAAGTAGCAAATTGCCTTTGAACACTTAAGTGTACGTGTATTAAGCTTTGAGTATGAAGAATTGCAGGCAATGTAAATATGAATTTTTAACTTTGGATCTAAAAAATAAAAAATTTAGAGCTTCTATTTCCTTGAACCCGTTGATCTGTATCATTTTTCTAGTAATGATTTGCTTCTTCTATTGTTGCCAAGCTTCGGGGATGACCAATTATCATCTTGTAAAACAAGATTGGTCCCTTGCTTCTTGTACATAATTCTTTGTTTTCTTTTTGCTGCTTGTAAATATTTTGGGTAAATTATAACCTTTTAAGGTGAATTACAATTTATCCACCTGTAATTTGACTGAAATTTAAGATGTCACTTGAGATTTACTCTATTAGGCTTCCGTAACCCTCCTTTGTACTTTCACTGTTAAAAACACAAAAACATAAAAATCAAGATCTAATCATATTTTTCTTTGCCTTCTTCATTTCTTTAATGTAGTTTTCTCTTAATATAATTTTTCTTATCTATAAAAAAAAAAAAAAAACTTTTTTTTTTTTCTTGTGAGAATTGTTGTTCAAGAATCCCTTGTCTTTATCCAGCTTCACCACATGAGTCTACATCGTGTAATATTTAGTCATAACCTACTCCATATACCTTGGAAAAGTCCTTATGCACAGTCTACATCACCAATCAAATGGACCATTAGTTCATTCGGTTGAGTGCAAGTTTGGTAACATGTGTATCAAAATAATTTCAACATCTTTAATAAATTAAATTAGTTTTGTGGCTACATTCTAAAATCATGTGCAATGACTAAACATTCATGTCTTGTATTTGTGTACGACTTGGATTCATGTCCTATTCACAGAGATTATAACATGTGCCAGTGCCAGGTGTGGACAATTCAAGTTTGACTGATTAAGCAATCTGACAACGTAGCTCTTGATCTTCCTTGAACGTGCTAAAATGAAAAAAGAAACAAAAAATAAAAAAATAAAAAAATCAACTACCAGTCCCAACTTAAGACTTACTTTTCAGAATTTAGAAAAAAGGGGAGGTAAGACAGGATAATTCACTGTAAGAAATTTTCACGAATTCTTAAACCCGTGAGGAATAAAATATAAAAAAAATACATGCTAAAGAAAAATAATCACATGTACAAGACAGTATTTACGTGGTTCGACAATTTGTCTACGTTCACGGAGTTGCAAAAATTTCACTATTATCAGGAAAAAAAATACAAAGTGCGGTTGCAGTGTTTCAATTTTTCAAGAACAACAACAACAACGAATCCTAATGACAAAGTCCGGCTTGAGCCTGTCGGCCCAAGTCTCCACTCTATGGACTAAACCTCGAAAAATCTCTCATTAAAAACTACGCAACATTATTCGAGTCGTCAACTAGATCAAACACAAACTAGGCTCACAAAGCCCAACATTCTCTAGTTACAACTTACAAGTTGACAATAGTTCATCTGAACCACCTTACAACGATTTGGACCATCTCTAGCCTCTCTCTCTCTCTCTCTCTCTCTCTCTCTCTCTCTCTCTCTCTCTCTCTCTCTCTCTCTCTCTCTCTCTCTCACATTTTGTACTAGAAATCTCTCAAGGATAGTGGTAAAAAATAAAAACTGTGTTTCTGATCGTTATAGTCCTCACTATGACCGATTCTTTATTGACAGGATTTTTGTTTTTTGTTTTTTGTTTTTTAAAGGTTCATTATCAATTGTTTGAGCTAATCTTAGAATTATAGCATCACAAGATGTTTTCAATATATCTTAGCTAGCAAGTAGTGGGATAAGGTCTTCCTCTGTTCCTCATCCTTCAAAGTCAAATATTGAACCAAAAAAAAAAAAAAAAAAAAGGGAGGAAACACTTGTTCTCATCCACTATTTCATCCATATCCACATCTAATAAAATAATGTCCACATTTTAATACGTAAAAAATCAATGTGAAAAAAGATACGTGAAATAGTGGATGTGAGTGAGTGAATAAAAACCAATGTTAAAAATTCCAAACAGAAATTCAAGCCCACTGTTTCCATTGGGCATAATGCTGATGCTTCATATTCTCATTTAAGACTTATAGTTCAGATGGACCAATTGGACATGTGAGTCTCAACGTTATATTAAGTTTTGAGGTTGCAGAAATAGGAGAATTGACTCCAGCTGGATGGCAAATTAGTCAAATACAGAATCAGATTAGTAGATCAGTTGATTGATACATATATAGCAAGTCATCTTGATCTGATTCCCTGCAAGCTACCTCTATTTGTAGCTTTAATTTTTTATATGAAAAGTAAGGGAGAAAAGTCAGGACTGCTAGAGTGCTAGGTTTAAAATTACAAGTTGCGCAGTGTTGCGTGCTCATCTAAAGCATTCTTAAACCGCTAACTTGCTCCTCAATCCATCTTCAGCTTGTCATTTTAACCATTTTTGCACAGAATTTTCTCCAACACAATGTTAAGAGTCTCTTTTATCATTCTCTTGGTCATCCTTATACCTCATCCGGGAAATAGCCGTTCCTTCAGAGAGAATTCCAACCTTATTTCCGATGTCATAGACCAAATAAGCCATTCTTCAATCCTTGAGGTTGATGTTAAAGCAACAACAGTGACTTGTGAGCCCACTTATGGCTTCTTGCCTTGCACAACAAAGGTTTGGGGGCAGCTCTTCATGATCGTTGTATATGAGTACTTGCTGTCCTTAGCAGAGAAGTACGTTTCAAGTGGCACTGACCTTTTCTTTCAAATGTTTGGGACTGGTATCTTCGGTGCTAGCTTATTCCACGTGCTTGGCACAATCCCACAAGTGGGTTTGGTACTTGGTAAGCATCTTACTGGTTTCTCCTCCCATCATTTTGAGGTGGACTGTTTTCTTCTATAAATATTTTGCTTGAAAGAACTTCACCCATTTGAATATTGTTACACTTTTTTCCTAGTTTTGATTGATAGTACAAGATTTGAACTTGTCTCAATCTAAAATTTTTCTTAGTTCTCACATATATGATAAGATTTGAATATAGAACATCTACTTTACGATAATTACTCTTTATCATCAAACTAAGGAATTAAGTCATTTTATTTAATGTAAGATCCCTATTTGGCAACAATATGAGTCTATTTGATTGTGTTGTTTAAACAACAGTTTTTATTGTTTAAACAATACAATATATATATATATATATATATATTTTCACAATACTTTTTCACTTACATATATTTTCATATCACTTAAACAATATTACTAAAATAACATTACTAAACTGCCCCTATATTTTACAAGTTATGGATATGTAACTTATACAATTCTTTTATACGATGGAATGCTTGTTTTGTTTTTAGACTCTTAACTTTGTAGCCCATTCCTTAGCCCAATGGGCTTACTCTTGGGACAGGTTTTGGGACGACTCCTTCTCTGTAGTTTCCGAGTTTGTAGAGAGAGGAGTTGGTTCAGTCCCATCCCTCTTTTGGGTTTTGTTTGTTTGGTGTTGGTTGTGTTGTTTTCCCTTCTCTCTGTTAATGCAATTTCTTATTCAGCACCCAAAAAAAAAAAAAACCTTCACAATTCTTCCTAGTTAGAATCAAGAAAAAGTGAAATACCTTGATATACTTTTTGCTACCATTCGTATATTTTATTATTATGAGTTTTCTAATATCATGAAACAAGAATTAAAACATTATATGATTAAAGTGATTGTCACCACCAAATCTTTTGTTTTTCAAATATAATTTCTAATGGACATTTTCTAATATGAAAAAAGTGCATATCTTTTCTTTCTCCACTGGGAAAGGTTGAATATTCCCATTACATCATTCATGTGAAAAATAAATAAATAAATTCCTACACTAATTTAAAGGGAGGCTAGAAACTATCTTAGTGGGAATTAGGTATAATCATGTGATTATAAATGAAAATTTTAGTTTCAACCCTCTTCCTTTTTCTTTATTCAATTAAATTTCATGTAAATTTGGGCTGGGTCTTTCCAATTCAACGATACATTATTGCATCAGTTACAAACAGATGACCAATGACAGGTACATGTAATCACCTTCCTAGGCAGCGTAATAAAGTACACATGTTACCAGTTTCTAGTGGTTAGCCAGTATACTAATTTGAGGCAATTTCCATTTCATGGTCCATTACTTTTTTTGGGAAATTAATTCATCTTCCATATTTAGATCTACATTTAATATTATGATATAAAGCTTTACGATCCAATTTGCGTTGAACATAAAACTCGATCCTATACGAAAGAACATATACTTCTTTAAAATATAGCATACTTTAAGATCAACTTCACGTAGCATGTGTCCACAAGGCCGATTAATTATTCTCTCTTCATTCTTAAAAAAAAAAAAAAATCTCTTTTCATAAGGTGACAAGATTAGTTATTCTCACCCTAAATTCCAAAGTGGACACTACTGGACAAAGTATAAATCAACTATATATATATATATATATATATTGAGAATCAATCAACTATACTTAATATAGGAGAAAATGAAATGTAAATAAGCAAGCTAATTTAATGTGTGATACAGTGATAGTTTTTTTTTTTTTACTTCGAGCTGATGAAAGTTTCAGCATATTTTAGTTTTTAACTTCTTTTTGGTATTATTCATGGGTTCTGTTATATTTTTTGATATTATTCATGTGATCTATTGTATTATTCAGCTAGCTTTTTATTTTTATTTTTTATATTTTCAACAAAAAATTTTCAGTTCTAGCTAAATAAGTTGTTATCAAACGAACTCTAAATCACCATGACTGCAGTGTACCCTCTTTCTTTTTTTATTTTATTTTATTTTTTTAACTTTCTCATATTGAGTTAACATGGTTTTTATATTCTAAAAAAGAAAAAAGAAAAAAGTTTTATATACATACAGATATATGAGTCAGTATTTTGACTAAATAAATTTTTTTTCTGTTGAACTTTACTTTCACTACCTTTTTAACATTCTTATCCAGTTTAGTGAGAAATTGAACTTAAGACCTACCCAAGCCTCAGCTCAATCTTACCTCCCATTCCCAAGTCCCAAGTCCCAGGGAATGCCTCTAGTGGCAATCGTTTCTTCTTAGCAAAGAAATTATTGGATTGGGAAGGAATAAATTGAAATTGATACAAGTTATTTCTTCAACCAAACATGTACTTAGAATTACAAGGAATTTTTTTTTTTTTTATGTCCCCCTTTCTCTTATTGAATCAACAATATCGTATTTACATAGATATCTTATTAATTAGGAATTAATATTTTCACATGTTTTTCTTTCATAAAATTTTCTCTAAATCTATCGTGTGAGAGGTAACGTAACTAAAAAAAACCTTCTTTAAAAAAAAAAAAAACTTTTAAATGCACTACTTTTTTCCCCTTTACTTGAGTAAAATGGAACTATATACAGATTTATCCAAGCCTCATCTTACCTCAAGAGATGGTCTTAAGTGGCAATCGGTTTTTGCTTGATAAAGATCTTTACGGATTGAGAGGAAAAACTTGAAATTTATACCCCTTAAAAAAAAAATCCTTAAAAATAAATTTAGATTGGACAATTTAGAAATGGATACTACTTAAAGCAGCATTTTGTTTTTTTTTGAACACAAGAATTTTACCAATTAAGTTTCAAATTTTCAGTGAAAAAGAAACTCTTCAGACGACAAAGTTATTCTGCATTTTTTAAGTATACATCCTTAATTATGTCATTCTAGTAGACAGGTTAAAGCACTTCTTTTTTATAATATGTTTAGTACATATGATTTATAGTTATTAATAACTTTGAACAGAAATCTCTAAAAAATTAGTTATATCTCCAGTCTCTAGTTAATTATTTAATTTCTTCATTTCTTTTTTGTTGAACCACATAAATAAATATAAATAACGCTAATTTGTATCAACATGAACTTTTTTTAGAGTAGTAACTAGTAAGTTAATTATTTTGCATGTATCAGCTAAATATCTTTATTCAAATTGTTCCAAAATCTACAATCTCATATAAATAAGTACATATTTGTTTGTAGTGACTGGAGTGACAGGAAGTACAGACACTATTGAAGAATTGGCAATAATGGGAATGGCCTTACTTGCGGGATCAACAATCATGCTTCTTACATTAATTTGGGGTTCTGTTATTGCTTTTGGCAGCTATGATCTTTCACAGCCTTCAGATTCATCAGACATAGAAAATAAGAGACCATTCAGTTTAACTGGTGTTTTTCTTATCTCTTCTATGATTAATATAAAACATCTTTGTTCAATGTAATTGATGTCCCTCTATGTGTGTATGAGTGATGCAGGTTATGGTGTTAGCACTGACGTTGAAACCTACTTTACTGCAAGAATAATGATTGTATCCATGATCCCATTTTTCATTCTTCAACTGGCAAAAGTTCTCAATTCATCTTCAGGGATTCGAATTGTAGTCTTAGTTTCTCTAATTGTTACTCTAGCCTTCCTATTTGTTTACTGCACTTATCAGGTAAATACAATTCCATTAGCATGGGAAACGTTCCCTAGTATAAGAGACCGAACAAGAGAGATTTTCAACTTTATAAATGAGAGGTAGAACAGAACCATGCTAGGAACTCATGATCAAGTCCTCTGATACTAATGCCAAGGTTAATTATTAATATTTGTAATTTTTTTTTCTTCACAAAAAAATGGTGCAGGTATTCCAGCCATGGATTCAGAATAGGAGACTTGAATATCTGATGCGCAAGTATGTTCAGAAAAACCTACTACCAAGTCTTCTCACTGGTGGTGGCAGACCTAATATAACAATTATAAGAGAGTAAGCGTGTTAAGCTTAAGTACTACTTTTAAGTTTCTTTAGCTACACATATTTTTCAAGGATTTCTGTTATCTTATCAATTAGTCACTACCTATATTCGCAGGCTTTTTCGCAAAATCGACAAGAATAATGATAACCATATTTCAGCTGATGAATTGAGAGCATTAATCTTAGGAATACAAATAGAAGAAGCAGGTTTGAATGTGGATGACTATGAAGCAAAGGTGATGGAGGAGTTCGATGTTTCTGGTGATTCTCATATAACTGAGAATGAATTCATTAAAGGAGTCTCAAAATGGCTTAATAAGGCTCAGCAGTCTGCCATCAATCAAGGACATGACAAGCCAAAGTTTTTTAATAGCAATTCAAAGGTAAATATTGATGAGTGTCAAGATTTATTTCAATACTAAGAGCAATAATATTGCCTTGATGCTCAAGACACAAATGCAGAAAACTACTGAAGAGGAAATAAGGCTATTGGCTCAGAAAAAGGAGAGTAAGGGAACTGACATGGCATGGTTGAATTACATTAAGGCAGCTTTTCTATTGATTCTTGGAACTGCTATCACCGCTTTGCTTGCACAACCCCTTATGCAAACTCTCCAAGAGTTTTCTACTGCTGTAAACATCCCATCATTTTTGGCATCATATGTTGTGATACCCTTGGCTTTGAACTACAGACAGACACTAAGAGCAATTACTTCTGCTAGACAGAAGACAGAAAAGGCTATCTCCTTAACCTTCTCTGAGGTTTACTTCTCCCCCAAACTCATCTTTTCATTTGATCATGAGATAACAATTCCTAGTTTCATTTCTAGTACAATGGTGCTGCTTACATCTTATATTCTCATCAGAAAGTTCAATACTTTTGTTGATAAGTCAATCAGAAAGTTCTATCTTTATGATTTAATCAGGAGGTTATATCTCCATTGAAAATTAAACTTGTCCATGTGGTTTAAATAGTATTTGCATTTTGCAACGAGTTCATTTTTTTTGCTTTGTAGCATTTACCTAAGTTGGTCTTCAATATTTTAGATCATTTTTATTTGACACTTGGAAGGTTTTTGGCAGATTTATAATGGAGTATTCATGAACAACATGATGGGTTTAGCAATCTTCTTGGCCCTTGTTTACATACGAGATTTGTCATGGGATGTCTCTGCTGAAGTTCTGGTTGTTCTACTTATCTGCACAGTGATGGGTCTTTTCACCAGCTTCTGCATCAAATTCCCATTCTGGACAAGTATCCTAGCATATCTTTTGTACCCCTTGTCTCTGCTGCTAATTTATGTTCTCACTACTGTTTTTGGATGGTCCTAAATTAGTACTTGCTATAATGCTCTGCCCACCCCGGGGGGGTGGAATGTGCATCAGGAAATGCAAAAGAAAAATACAATAAATCTTATGCTTATGCTTATGTCATAACCTTTTTCATAACTGCTAAAGTGATATACTGTTATTAGTGTATAATAAAATAATGTTAGTAGTCCTAATGATAGTGACTTGCATTAATTAGTGGTCTTAATAAAAGTGATATTGCATTAATCACAATGTGTCACCTCAACGAGATATATCTCTAGCATAATTGGAGAAATAAATATGTATCTAAATTAAAAATTCACAATGTTGTGAGGACAATGTTTTTTTTTTTTTTTTTAGAATAAGAATTCTATAGACAAATTGAAAAGTTTACAAACGCACAGATGTACAACACTTCTAACCAAAAAAAAAATGCACATTGGACTTTCATCAACCTTTTTTTAACACTATTTTAGTCTATCTTTCTAGTCAAAGAAAAAAAAATCAAATCAATTATTATCCATAGCGGGACCAATATGAAAATTCATTTCACTTGAGCTTTTACAGCTGACAGAGGAATACCCCGTTTACAGAAGACCAATCTGTTCTTAAGTGTATTCTTCAAGTTCCATTTTGCTGTTACTCCAGGCCTTTTCTCCCCCAGCTTATACTCTTTATTATGCTTTCTTCATTCAGAATTTGGCCCCCAAACTAGCTTACAGATTAAAGCAGTCGGACCCTTTCCTCTAAACCTTTGCAACCTCAAACAAACTAATTAATCAGCTAACCCACTCCACCTCAGGCTTAATTATCAAGTTCTTCTTCATAAGGGTTTTCTATTCTCTTCCAGAAAACCCACACTCTAAAAAGAATTGATTCCTACTTTTTATGTATTGTCTACAAAAACAAACACATTGGACTACCATAATATCTCCATTGCAGCAATCTGTCTGAGTCTTTTTAAAAACCAATCACATTCTACTATTCTAGTAACTTTTTTTTGTGTGCATTTTTTTTTTTAATCTCCTATATAATTAATGGAAGCCACAAAAGAAAAGAAATTAATGATAACAGATACAAACTGGACCACATCTCTCTCATATGTATTTAGGAAGCCTCTCTCAAACGCTATGAAGCACGGGTACGTTTCGGGATTCGGGTGCGGGTGCGGGTGTGGGTGCGGGACTCGGCAATTTTTGAAAAAGTAGGGTGCGGGTGGGGGTGTGGGTGCGGGTGCGGCGGGGTGCGGCGATTAAAAAATTATTAAAAATATTTTTATTTATATTTTTAATATATTGCTAAGCATACTTTTTTCACATTATATAAACATATACCAAATTTAAGAGCAATAGTAGATAATAACTAGAATACAACTCCATTATATAAACATTCCATAATGTTCGAAAATTAGAATACAACTCACAAGTTTGAAACAAAAACAAAATAAAAAATACATCAACAAGACAATCAAACACCAACTTCATCATCATCAAGATCAATAGCTTCACTTCGAACTTCACTTTCACTAGTAGTAACACTAGTGCTAACATTCCCAATAACCATGGCCTCCGACTCTAGCTCATCAAGTGTAAGGGCTGCATTCTCAAGAATTCCAGCTCCTCCATGTATATCGCTCTCATTCCAAGAGTCTCTTGCAATGTCCCACATCTTTGTATCTCTACTTATGTACTCCTCATTGCGCCTTGACAAGAGTCGAAAATTAGAATACACATATACCAAATCCTCAGTGCGTGCAGGAGCCATTTTATTTCTTTTTAAGGAATGAATAAATTTGTGTGTGCTCCAATTCCTCTTAGCACATGAGGATGAACAAGGTTGTCCAAGAAGTTTAAGGGCAAGGGTTTGAAGAGTTGGAAATGCGAAGCCATGGTATTGCCACCAAACCAAAGGTGGTAAGAGCCACCTATCTGTCAAGGCAGCTGGTGAAGAAAACGTCCCTCCTGAAAATTTTGCAAACTCAAACTTCACCACACTTAATTCATTCACATCTTCAAAGAATCGATCCAAACACTTGCTCCTTTCCATAGAAATTTCATGATCTCGATGTGGAGGGATGCGTTTTGAATTCTCTAAAAGCCATTCAGTGGAGTAATACCTAGAGTTAAAGATTAAAAAACAAATATAAATGAAATGTGTGCTTTACTAGAAGGGGGAACTAAAGAAAATAGAAAATAAATGTACTTACTTAGGATTTAAGGAATGAGTCAAGCAGTGTAGTGGAGTACAATTTTTAGTCCAACGATCAATGAGTATATCATACATCACACTCCAAAATGAGCTATACTCATCATTTTCCAAGCCTTCGTGCTGATATATTGCTGCTTTCACCTTCTCTATCATTGAATCCCACATCTCATACACAAGATGAAGACAAAGCTTATCTGTGTCAGCTACTCGTATCATATCATAAATAGGTACTGTGAATTCAAGGATATAATCAACCCTATCCCACCAAAGATCACTTAGAATCATCTCTTTCACCTTTTGAGCTTTCCTAACATCATCCTCCTTATAAGAAGCCCATTGCTCACTAATAGCCATGGCTTGAAGGCATCTTTTTATCAACTTCAACCTTTTTAGCATTATAACAACCGAAGCAAATCTAGTATTAGCAACTTGGAGTAGTTTTAATGGACAAAATTCATTAAACATCGCCAACCTCTTTGAATGTTTCATGATAAAAACACGTATGAAGGATGCATTGTCAGCAATACGTGTAATCCAACTACATTTCTCATATGTAACTTCATTCTTTTCAGTGTTTTTTACTGCACAAATATTCTTCAAAACTAGATTGAGAGTGTGGACAACACAGGGTGTCCAAAATATTTTAGGAAACTCACCCTTAATAAGAGATCCAGCAGACTTCATCACATTAGCATTATCAGTGATGACTTGGACAATTTTGTCATGTCCAATCTCTTTGATAGCATCCCTCAACACCCCAGCAATATAATGTTTGTCTTTGAACTCACCTGACCCATTAATTGCCTTTATAAACACAGGACCCCCATCTGATACAGCCATAATATTAATAAGAGGCCTCCTTTGTGGATCTGACCATCCATCAGAAACTATACTTACACCATTTTCAACCCAAAAATCCTTAATTGGTTTCAAAAGTCTATCAACATGAGCTTTTTCTCTTTGCAAAAGTGTTGTTCTCAAGACATTGTATCTAGGAGGAACATAACTTGGAATGCTATGAGTAGCAGCATATGAATAGGAGCTACGATAATATGGGTTCCTTGCAAAGTTAAACGAAAGCCCACCGGTGTAAAACATCCTAGCAATTTGACTATCCAATTCATGTCTAGCATTATTCTGGAATAATTTTTCTAGTGTAGGATTCACAACCTTCCTCCTCTTATTACCATCAAAGAGACTTGTACCATCACTCTCATCTTGTGTCCGAAATAAGGGACTACTCCCAATAGGCCCATGGCCTGGGGGAGGTGGGGGTAAGGGAATTTGTCTTCTCTGTTCTCTTTCTAGCTTATCTTTCTCAACCTGATCATGCATTCGCTGCATTTACAACCTATGGCTCGGTGTCACACTAGAGCATGCTTTAATACCTTTATTAACAATTTTTAATAAATGAGCCTTAACCCTAGAATAGGACCCCAAATAAATATTACCACAATAGTTGCACTTAAATTGTGTGTTTCCACCTGATTTAACAGTAGAACCAGGTGGTTTTTCTAATTTAGTCACATACTGCCAAAGAGGAGCTTCTTCATTTGGCACTTCTTCATTAGATGAAGGTGAACTTTTTGTGCTAGTAGCTTCATCCATTGCAAATTCAACAGATTCAATTTAACCTACAAATAATTTCCAAATATATAATAACTATTAACTAAATAAAAAATAAACCCCAATGTCACAGCAAGACTCACAAAAAATAAAAAAAATCAGATCATCACATAACACAAATTCACAACACAATCACAAATCACAATGAGTAATAATAACTATTAACTAAAATCATATCATCAGATTCACATTGAGTAAAAAAAAAAAAAAAATTATTTTATCACATATTCACGTTGAGTAATAAAACTATTAACTAAATAAAAATTAAAAAATCAACTATTAACAATTAAGTGTGAGAGCTATCAGCTATGATACCTGAGGGGAGAAAGAGAGCAGGGGAGACGGAGTGGGAGAGAGAAGGCCAAAGGGGCTGGTGCGGTCTGAGAGTTGAAGAGAAAGGAGGCCAGTAGTGCAGTGAAGAGAAGAACTGAAGAAATGAGGGGAGGGTTGAAGGGCGGACAGTAGTAGGGTTTTCATTTTTCCAAACGGTGCGTTTGCACTTTTTTTTTTTTTTTTTTTTTTTTTTTTTTTTTTTTTTCCGGCTAAGTTAAA
Organism: Castanopsis chinensis; assembly: GCA_032878915.1. NCBI lineage: Eukaryota > Viridiplantae > Streptophyta > Magnoliopsida > Fagales > Fagaceae > Castanopsis > Castanopsis chinensis. Next base: position 11,145,648 of record JAVQMG010000130.1, read on the forward strand.
CTGTGCGTTTCGCACCTAATGCTTTTTTTTTTTGAATTTCGGCCGTATCGGCCGATTCACGCTGGTATCGGCGTTGCGCCCGATACCAGCCGATTCAAGCCGAATCGGCGCGAGTCTGCCCGGTTCGGCGCGCGTCGCCCCGAATCGGCGCCGTATTGGTGCGAATCGGCCCGCATTGCATCGAAGAAATTGATTGTTTAATTTCCGACGCAGCATGGACGCGCAGGCAGCGGCGTCGCCTGCGCGTCCCCGTGTCGCGCTGCGTCGGACGCAAGTGCGGCGGCCCAAACGCCGCACCCATGCTTCCCAGCTCAAACGTCACCCACCAATTCCAACTCTCTTCTCAAATTGTCACATGGCTTCAATATTTTATAGCTCTTAAGTAATCTGTTTTCAACACCTTAAACATTCATGACTATGACATTGAAAATGAGACTTGCAATTCTTGGTAAGCTGCTCTCTTAGAGTTTGAGGCTAAGATCAATGTCATCCCCTTCTGCTTCACCTCTCTCATTGCTTAAGCTAAGGGTTAATTCTTTACTTCCCATTTGCTCCTTTGATTGTAACAAGCCATGAAAGGGTCTTTTACCTTCTAAGCAACCCTGTCCTGACCTTTGATGTGAGGCCTCCATGCTTTCCTTCAAAATTATAATTTGCAAAAGAAAGAGTAAAAACACACCAAAATAACAGTCAATATAAGATAAACTATATTTAACCAAACACGAAAGGAATTGCAGTTAGCAAAAGAAATGAAATAATGTGAATTTATCATCTTACTTGGAAAGGAAGCCAGTCAAATTTGGCTAACCCTCCTTCAGGACTTCTTGTGTTGATGGGTGAAGGAATTGCATTTACAGGGCAGCCAAATGTGTACAAATTATTATGAGACGCTCCATAGTCTGTAATGCACTTCTTTGTGTTGATATCCAAAGGGCCATGCCATCTTGTATCTCTGAGAAAAGTGTTAAAAGAAATTTGAACCAACAATTAATGGCAACAAGTTCAAAAGAAAGACGAGTGAAGATCAAGCTGGACCAACCTGGAGATTGTGTTGCTGGGATAAAGAACAAATGCACCGCGATTATCACTTGAAGATGATTGGTTCTCTCTGGCCATGCGAGGATCAATCATTGGAGGAACTTGGAAAGGAAATAGAGGGCCAGGGGAGTTGTCCACTGAGAAAGGCTTTGGCCTCTTCATGCCAAGCACCTGTATAACACATAGTAACCACAAATGTGTCTTTAACAAAATGACTCCATTTTCACATTTTCTCTACAAGTGATTAGAAAGAAAAACCATACAATATTTAAGAGAATAAGTGAAAAGAAAGGAATTAAGTAAGAAGGTAATTGCATATAAGTTCATTTATTTACTTTTATCTCTACTTCATTTTGTTAGTAACCTTCTGTTTGGTCGCTGGGAAACAATATAAAAGGAACAAATGAAAAGCTGAACCCCTACTTTTTGTGGACACCCAAAAGTTATAAACTAAAGAACTGAAAGATATGACTTCACCTACATTATTCTAGCAACAAAACAAATAATATCAGCATCAAAATCAGTGAAGTATAGAAAAACAGGATGTGCCCAGAACCACCCTACAACAAATTCTTGATACATATGAAGATAAAATACTAATATAAGGAAAAAGAAAAAAAGAAAAAGAAAAAAAGACAGAATAAAAAGCAAGGAAATGTAACTTGCCTTCTCTTCCTCAGGCAAAATACATGTATAGCTTTGACCAGATCTTTGGTTTGAAGGGAGCTCTATAAGATGATTCAGTCCGGCAGATAATGGGGTTGAGATAGATGGTGTAGAAGACCCTGGAAAAGTAGGATTCACCTGCAATTTACAAACTTTTACATTAATCTTCTAAAATGAAATTATATTATATACCAAGAAATAACAACTAGAAAGAGAGAGTGACAATTTTTTTTTCCTGTTACCGTCATAGAAGGATATTGGTAATTTTTCCTTTGCAACAAATTTGATGGACACATTGGATATGATGCATTGGAAATATGTGTTGGTAATATTGGAATTGCATCAGTAGTGGACTTGCAAGAACCCCATGTTACAGGAAACAAGGCCTTCTCAGCCAGAGACACACTTGCACTACTACTGCTACCATGACCATATGTGGTATCTCTAGCAGTCATTGGTAAAGAAGGTGGTGGGCTAAAGTGATCAATATATGGGACTAAACCAACACGTGTATTTAAAGAAGTGGATTCAGTAGAGGCATCAGAAGAGGGATAAGGAAGAGTGGAAAGAGCGGATGGAACCAAGCACGATGAAAAGCCAGTGTCTTTGTTTTCCTGTTCACGCAAAATCTTCTCTAATTCAGCCACACCAGGTCCTCTTTTCGGAACTTTTTTGCGCTTGAACATTTTTTTTTATTTACTTATTTCTGTCAAAACATTGAACAAGTCCATGAATTTTTGTTTAAATATACAACAAAAGGAAGCAAACCCAGAAGACAGAATTCAGAAAGTAACAAGATTTCCGCATTTTCATGATCACCATATCTAATTTAAACCAAGCAACAAAGAATGATATATATTCAAATGTTACCGTGATATATGGAATGGAAATCTCAGAGGATGTTGGAGTAGAATACAACCACCTATGAGAAATGAACAAGTGGAAGTGGAGCCAAAATATAAGAAGTTAAACCTGGTTTTCAGCTCAGAAAAATCTTATAGTGAGAAAGAAAGTATCTGAGTTTCCGGGGTTCTCTCAATTTATTTGGTTTGTCCGAGAAAAATATAAATGAAAGTGAGAGAGAATTTTGAAAGTGTGGAAATCCAAGTAATATTTGATTCATCAGAATCTTCTCATATCTCGTTTCTTTCGCCCAAGTGTTCTCTCTGCTTTGCTGCGTGAGTGTGTGTGAGAGGTTTCTTATAAGGATGTTAGTTGTCACAAATCCTTGTGTGTTACACTGAGCGTTGACTAGTTGACCTAATGCATGCATTTTGTTTTTCTACCTTTTATAAATCTCTGAGAATATTCTTTGCCATTTTGATAATTGAAGCAGTTTTGTAATTTCCCATGGGTTTTATTGAGTGATAATTAAAGTATTCAGAAGTGGACCCCCATTGTGCAGAAAGACAAATTGAAAGGCCACTGAAATCAAGCAGGAAATTTTTTTTTAAATTTTTTTTAGTCATTGCTAGCTGGGTTTACAAAGGTCTGTTTGGCTGCCTTGAAGACCAACTTCAGTAATGGATTTTTGCTAATTCGAGATATTGGTTTAATAATAATTGTTAAACCTTTTCATAGTTTTTTCTTCTTTCTTTTTTTCCACCTCCAAACATTAAGGGCTTGTTTGGATCAATATTTTTCATCACTCAATTTCCGTCACTCATCACTCATTACTCATCACTTAAAATACCCTACCCGTTTGGCATCATCACTCACTTGTCATCACTTAATATTTTTCACACTATTTGTGAGCTCCATACCTGTCACTCAGTGTAGATTTTCTTTTTCTTTTTCAGTACCCAAACTCTCCGAACCCAGTGAAAAAGAAGAAGAAGCAAGAACTGAAGATCGAACCCAGTGAAAGAAAAGAAGAAGAAGAAGAAGAAGAAAAAAAAAAAAAAAAACCCAAAAACCCAAACCCAGTTAAAGAAGAAAGAAAAAAAAAAGAAAAAAAAAAAAAAACAAAAAATAAAGGAAGAACTGAAGATCGAACCAGTGAAAAAAGAAAAGAAAAAGAAAGGTAGAACTGAAGAACAAACCCAGGAGAAGAAAGAAAAAAAAAAAAAATCAAACGGTCAAAAGTTGCGGCTGTGGGTCCCTCCATGTGTATTTAATTACAAATATGCCATTGAGTGATAAGCTATGAAAACTGAAAACAGCTAAAATGTGTTTTCAATTTCCATAACTCATCACTCAAAAATCAGAGAATTGAGTAATGGAAACTGAGTCACGAAACATGAGTCATGAAATCCAAACAACTGCTCTTCTGTGGACCCTACCAGTTTTGGATCATGAGTTATGAAAACAGGATGATATCACTCAGTTCTGTGGGTTTCCAAACAACACCTAAGAAATCGAATACTGAACTTTTTGGGCTTAATTTTGGGGGGTGATAATTTTGGTGTTAAAATTGAATTAAAGACTGCCTTATTTGGTACTCTAATGCAATTTACAACTTGGCTACCGCGTAGTATTTTGCATTAATGTCTGAGCATCTTCAAAGATACACAGTATATGGTGCTATAAGGCAATTAATTTATGTTTCTATAAATCTTTTTTAACACCCCAAAGTTTTGAAGACCATCGCATACTTTTGATGCTATAGTCATTTTACAAGTATAAGTGCTTGTGAGATATATGAGTTAAGAGCTTAGTTTAAGTCTTTACGTAAGAATTTCACACGCATACATACTTAGATTAAATTAGAATAAAATTTTTATTTTGTATAAAAAAAATTTGAAAGAATATTCTTAAATAAATTTAAAAATTCTATGGCAAGCAACGTCTGCAAGCGGATTCACATTTCACAAGATCAAAATCTCGTTTCATTATGAAGAGGATCCCGAGGTCAGCATGAAGCTCTTCCTTTGGTTAGCTACATGCAGGCAGAGTCAAGATCAATGATAGGTTAAATTTACTTTTTATGAAGTTTCATTATTGAGTTTTCATTTAAATGGAAATAGTTCATATTGCTTGGTAGGGTATAGATGGTAAAAAAAAAATACCTAAGCGAAAGCATTCTACAAGATAAAAATTGGGTCACTTTCATGTTCTAAAAATAATCTAGTTATTGATTGTGGCCGGTTGGAAAATAAAATATCAAAACCTAGTTTGACCTAAAACGAGTTGATTGATGGTTTGGACTCTGGCTTCATTAATGATTTATAGCCTTTGGTTTATGAGAAATTTCATGAAGATATCTGGCAAAAGATTTAGCCATTTAATGTGACGATTCACCTAGATTATTTAATTAGAACCACTAAAGATTAACGTAAAAAATATATATATATATATATATATATATATATTAGCATCAAGAGAACCTGTTTATTTATTTATTTATTTTTTTGATAGGAAACTGTAAACTTTATTAAATAAAATCACGTAATGCACGATACATCATGTAGAAGAGCTTGCTCTAAAAAGCAAGGATGTTCTTCCATCCAAGTCATATAATCATCAATACCTAAAGCATGTTTTGCTAATAAATGAGCTGGCTTATTCCCTTGTCTTCTAATATGTGAGAAATTAATCAGTGAACAAGCCCCATACGTCCCAATTATACCCGATATAACATGTGCCACAGAGGAAGGAGGATCAGAGTAACCACACAATGAATTATACACCATCAACGAGTCCCCTTCAATAATAAACTCAGAAATCCCAACATCCCTTGCAAAACTGAGTCCAACCTCAAAAGCCTTCGCCTCAACCTCCAGCGCCCCCAAAGGTGAGTTGATTTTCTTACTCAGAGCTGCTACAACCAGCCCATTGGAATCTCGAATCACCACCCCTACACCTGCTGTCTTCTGTATTTTAAATACTGCCCCATCCACATTGACTTTATACTTCAAACCTGTCGGAGGTGTCCATGTAATTACCTGGCGTTCTGGACTTATGATTCTCGGACTTTCATTCGCCACAAGATACTCCGTAAGGTACTGGGATGCCCATTGCACGATTTCCGGTCCTGTCTTTCTTCTTTTTCCATTTCGAACCTCATTCCTATTAACCTATAAGGCCCAAGCTATTGTAACCAGCAGAGCCACTTTTTCGCCATCGTACTTCCCCAACACCATCAGGTTCCACATTAAATCAAAGAAAGACGATATAATATGTGGATCAAAAGAGAAATTTAATTTTGTGTGCTGCCATACCTCTTGCGCTCTTGGACATCTCCAAAATACATGACCCGTTGTCTCAGACTCTGCCTTACACTCGTCACACCAGTCACCGTGTAGGACCTTTCTCCGCATCAGATTAGCCTTGGTGGGAAGAATATCGCGACATGCCCTCCATGTAAAGTGGCGTACCTTATGAGGAACCGGAATCATCCACACAGACCTCCAAAATCCTCTCAGCTGTCTATCATCTGAATTAGACCCTATATCAGACCGTGCCCCCTCCATGGCCAACCGATACGCACTTCTAACACTGAATTTACCGTTATTATTACCTGCCCAGATCAGTTTATCTTCGGGTAATTGCACACTTAATGGTATACCCTTTATCAAGTCAGCCTCATGAGGAAGGAAGACTGCATCTATCACTTGATTTTAATACGTTATTGGCCATGAAATTCCACCTTAGGATAAATTGAAGTTTTTCTTAAATATAGATGCAATTAAATTTTAACGTGATGTTAAAACTTTTTACTAATTAAACTAACTGAAACTGACTAAAAATTCAAAAATTGATATGTTACATTAATTAGTTAATAAGTCATGGGTCTAGTAAATTTCTCTAAAACCTAAAAGAAGATAATATCTGGTATCACAAACACGTGAATCTCAAAAAGTCGTGCAACGTGCAATTATGTTTCAAATTATAAAATTAAAGACAAAATGGTTTGATTTAGCACTATGTAGTCCAAATTGTTTTTTTTTTTTAGAAAACAGTAAGGGAAACTTTATTAATGAAAATCAGATCGGAACACAATGTCCAAATCATCAGGTAGATCTTCTACCCATACATCAATATCTGTAGATAAAACTGCTCTTCTAGTTAATTCATGAGCTAACTTATTTCCTTCCCTATGAATATGAAAAAATCGACAAAAATGTAAAGCATGGCCTAATCTCCAAGTATCATCAACCACATGTCCATACAGGTGTTGCACTGAGCCTGGGATTGCAAAGCACGAATAACCCCCAGACAATGCCCTTCTATCTGAACACGCAGAAAAGACATTTCCTGAGCAAAAGTCACTGCTCTATGGGCTGCCCGAGCTTCTGCCAATGCTATTGACTTAGGAAGAACAATTTTCTGGCTAAGGGCTGCCATAACAGCCCCTCTATGATCCCGAACAACCACCCCAATGCCCACACAGCCTAAATGATCAAACAAAGCTGCATCAAAATTGACCTTATAAAAATTCTCTGGTGGAGGCGACCACCGTGCTACCAATCTCGGGCCTAGGTTGCTGATATGTTTATTAGCTTCCAAAAATTCCACAACCAAAGCTTTAGCTCTGTCACCCACCTCATGCAATGGCCAAGTCCCTTGATTCTCCCTAAGTCGATTCCGCCTCTGCCACAAACTCCACGCAATGGTGGAAAACAAAGCAACATGATAGCTTGAGCTGTTCTGCATCACGTCATCCAGCAAGTCAAAGAAAGTTCTATACTTCCTTCTAAACAGATTAGCAAAGGTAATATCTGACCTCCAAACCGCTTGAGCATGGGGACAAAACCAGAGACAATGCAATAACGTTTCAGATTGATCATCACACAATGCACAGGTATCATCCAACGGAATATGTCTAGACTTCAAATTTTGTTTAGTTGGCAAAGAATCCTTGGCGGCTCTCCAAATGAAATGACGAATTTTATTTGGAATCTTTATTTTCCAAATGCCTTTCCAAACTCTCTCAGCTTCTGACGGAGAAGAGGAACTAGGATTTTGGTTACTCCCCTTAGCCACCAACATACGATACGCACTCCTGATAGTATAATTACCATCCGATGTAAATGGCCACACCAAAACATCATCCCCACCCCTTTCATGCACATAAATCCGTTTGATCATCTCTGCCTCCCATGGTAGAGAACAACTTTCTAACAGGCCTGGAACCCACACTTTCGTATCTAGATAGAATAATTCATGCACCTATTGATCTTTACATCTTGTCGAGGAGAAACAATCTTACTCTGTCCCGGTTCAGGCAGCCATCTATGGTTCCATATATCAATAGATAAACCATTACCCAGCCTCCATATAGCGCCTCTATTGATCACCTCACGGGCTTACAAAATACTTCGCCAAGCAAAGGAGCAATTTGGGTGGACCGGGGCATCCAAAATAGTACCATGAGGGAAATATTTGGCACTAAAAACTCGATATAACAAAGTCTCCTTATTATGAAATAAACACCAAACCTGTTTCGCCAACAGAGCATTATTAAATTTTTGAATATCTCTAAACCCCATACCTCAACAGATTTAGATGAGCACAAGGAACTCCAATTAACCCAGTGAATCTTCTTCTTTTTCCCTTGCCCTCAACAAAATTTCCGAATCATGGCTTCGATATCTTTACACAAGCTTACTGGCAATTTAAAGACACTCATGGAATAAGTGGGTATGGATTGAACCACTGCCTTGATCATGACCTCCTTGCTAGCTTGTGAGAGAAGCTTTTCTTTCCATCCTTGCATTTTTGCCCATATTCTCTCTTTAATTTGTGTAAAACAAGCTTTCTTTGCCCTTCCAACAAAAGAAGGAAGCCCCAAATATTTCTCATAATGTTGAATGGCAGGAACATTTAGAGAAGATTTTATTGCCTCTTGCATCTGAACATCAGTATTCTTGCTAAAAAACAGGGTAGTTTTATCCCTGTTAACAGCTTAACCCGAAGCTTCTTCGTAACAAGCTAAAATTTCCTGGATTTTCTCACACTCCTCCAAGGTGGCTCTACAAAATAACAAAACATGATTAGCAAAAAAGAGATGAGTAAGTTTTGGTCCATTCCTACAAATGGAAAAACCATGAATGTCCCCATGTGTGGCTGCACTCCTCAGAATAGCATTAAGACCTTCTGTACAAAACAGAAATAAATATGGCGATAGAGGATCTCCTTGCCTTAACCCCTTAGTAGGCCGGATCAAACCTTTAGGCTCGCCATTAACTAGAATAGAATACGAAACTATACTAACACATTCCATAATCATAGCCACCCAAGACTCCTGAAAGCCCATTTTTAACAAAATCCTCTTAAGGAAAATCCACTCCACCCTATCATATGCTTTACTCATATCCAGTTTTAGTGCCATAAAACCTTTTTTCCCCGTACAACTATTCATCATGTTGTGCAAAGTTTCAAAAGCAATAAGAATATTGTTTGTAATCAATCTATCAGCAACAAAAGCACTCTGAGTTTCTGAGATAATAGAATTTAGAATAGGCTTAAGACGGTTAGCAATGACTTTACTAGCTATCTTATAAATCACATTACAAAGACTAATAGGTCTAAACTCAGTTACTCTTTTAGGATTTTTAACTTTGGGAATCAGAGTAATAAAAATATGATTAACAGACTTCAAAAGTGACCCATTATTTAAACTGGACAAAACAGCTTGAGAAACATCCATACATACTTCTATCCAATATGTTTGATAGAAGAGAGGAGGCATACCATCAGGTCCAGGTCCTTTTAGGGGAGCCATCTTTTTTATAGCAAAGTCAACTTCTTCAGCTGTGTATGGTTTAGCCAGATCAACTCTCATCTCCTCCGTTACAACCTCATGCACCCCATCCAAAATTCGGTCTAAGCCATGTGGATTAGAGGATGTAAAAAGTTGCTCATAGTATCTATTCAAAATCCTTGAAAATACTATCTCCTCCTCCTGCCACACCCCATTCTCGTCCCTCAATCCCTTGATAAAATTCCTTCGCTTCTTTTGGGTGGCCGTACCATGGAAAAACCTTGTATTCTGGTCTCCATTTTGTAGCCACTGAAGCCGTGATCTTTGTTGCCACATCTTCTCTTCTTTATCATACAAACCCCTCAACTCCAAATTCAATCTCTCCATATCATCCGAATTTCCAGACCTGGGCGCTTCTTCCTCAGCTTTCCACAACAGTTATTTTGTCCATTTAATTTTCTGCACTACATTCCCAAAATGATCTCTACTCCATGCTTTCAAAAATTTCTTACACCTTTTCAATTTTTTAGTTGCCACAGACATGGTGTACCATCTTGACTACACTCCCAAGCTCTTGAAACAACATCCTTACATGATGACTCTGTCAACCACATGGCCTCAAACCAAAATGGTTTCCTTCTCCACCTTTGTCTCTCACCATTTGACACAAGAGACACCAATATGGGGCGGTGATCAAAGGTAAAGCTATGTAAATGATGAACCCAGCCTGTTGGAAACTTAGCTAGCCACTCATAATTTACGACACTTCGATCCAATCTCTCCTAAACCATTTCCTCACCTCACCGTCCATGCCATGTGAAATCCGGCCCCGAGTAACCCAAATCAACAAAACCACATAGATCCAAAACATCTCTAAAAGCTTGCATGAGATTATGAGCTCGTGGTACCCCTCCTTGCTTATCCTGGACCTACAATAACTCATTAAAATCACCAAAACAACACCAAGGCATTTTCGGTTTTGAGCTCAACATCCAAAGCATAGCCTAACCTTCACTTCTTCGACTTGTTTCAGGTTCTCCATAAAACCCAGTAAGTCGCCAGGCATCTTCCGAACCACCATGAACAATCACATCAATATGATATTTTGAAAAGCTATCCAACCAAACATTCTCACTAGCTTTCCACAAAAGAGCCAAACCACTGCCCCTTCCATCACTTGGGACAGTGAAACAACCCTCAAAATGTAAATCGTTACAAATGCTCGTCATCTGATCCTTTGTCGACCAAGTCTCAGACAAGAACACAATCTTGGGATCTTGTGCTTGGATAATCTCTCCAAGCTCATCAACTGCACGACGGTCCCCAAGCCCCCGGCAGTTCCAAGCTAAAAGATTCATTGATTTCGGCAGGGCTGGGACCCAACCAACACCGCTAAATTCTTTTCTGCCACCCCCTTTCTGTTCTTACTCCCAACTGAACCTTCCTGACCCTCATCAAAGTCTTTTTGATTTCGTTTTGTTAGTACAGTAGACCCCCTTCCTCTTAGTAATCCCTCATCCTCCACGTTGCATGCATGTTCCAATTGCTTGGGTTTTCACTGCATACTCCTAACTTTACCTCTGATATTTGCAATTAATTCGTCTATATCATCTAATCTGGGCATCCTTGGGTCAGATATATCTTCCTGCAGGCCTGCTTCATCCCAGGATCGAGGGCTAGAGCTATTGGGTATCTCAGACTCAAGACTACCATTCTTACCATATGGAACATCATACTTAGCAATCTTGGCATCAATCTCAGCCAACTGCTCCTCAACCGATTGGATATGAGCTTCTGCTATTGCCGAGTGCATTGCTATCCTAGGTACACCACAAACTTGAGAAAACAAAGGCTTAGACACAATCCCTTGAACATTATCATTATTCATCTCATGCTCCATACGTTCAGCTCTCTCTACTCCATCATCAGTTCCCTCCTGTCTATCCTTTTCCTCAGTAGTGTGAATAATCCCTTGATTTTCATCACCTCTATGTCTTGCACTCCAATCACTAGAATCCTGATCCTCATCCCCACTATCTTCCTTACAGCACCCTGAGACCCGTACCACTGTTTTCTTGGATAAATTTGGTGCAAAAGCTCGAAGCCATGGACCAAATTGCTTGTCTTCTTCCTTGAGACCCTTCTTACTCCTCAGCTAGACAGGACACTCCCTATCAGAGTGTGTGAACTTCTCACACCAGTAGCATATATTCGGTAGCCTCTCGTATTTAAAACTAACCCGCCAATCTTTCCCATTACTCAGAGTTATTTTTCTACCCCAGCAAAGTGGTTTAGAAATATCGACCTCTACCCTATACCGCTGAAAATTACTATCATCCAACTCCACTCCAACCTCATCCACGGCCCCAACGATTTGCACAATCTGTCTTGCCACGCTTGGACTTAGACCAATAGGTAAATCATGCACTTGGACCCAAAAGTGAGTCGACTCTAGTTAAAGAGCCCTAACATCAGTATGTTTCTCAATCCTCTTCATGGTAACAATATGTTTATCAAACGTCCAAGGTTCTCCCATTAAAACCTTATCTGCATCCGAAGCATCTGTGAACACAAAAACCACCCTATGGTTTCTTATGTCTCGCACTTCAAACCACTTTCAAGTCCTCCACAACAACTTGAAAGTTCTGGCAATAGCCTCCATGTTAAGAACATGACCTGTGAAAAATCTTGTAGCAACATAAACTTCTTCTGCAGCCACTGTCTCTTGAACCACAAAGTCTTGCCCTTCACTCTCAGACAAAGAAAACTTTCTCCACAACACTGAAAGATTCTCCATCTCCAATCCACCAAGTACTCCTAAACGATTCTGATCTTTCCGACGGAGAAAAGGAGAAGAACGATGGAAGGAAATAGCCTCACCCACAGGCAAACACTTTTTCTACAGACTTTAGGGTTTAGAAAGCAGCCGCCTAGGTCAAAGAAACTTTCGTTGTTAATTAAGTATGTAGTCCAAATTGTTTGATACCAGCAGAAGCATTATCATACATGGTGCTTGAACAATTTGTAGATATTCCAAATTATTTCCTCTATATTTATTTATTTCTGTATGTATAGAAAAATTTATATTCCCCCCTTTTTTTTTTCTTTTTGGTTTTGAATTTGTGTTAATTAAATGTTTCAACATCAATGAAAGATTTGGGATCAAAAAAGTTTATATATATTTATTTGGTTTGCAAATGAGTCAAATTCAAACTCAATTTTAAGCTTGGCTATTAAATAAGTGAAGTTAGAAAAATAATTATGTGTTCATGAGAAACTCACAAATATGAGATTCAATTAAGTATATATAATATTGTTAATTATATATATAAGGAATTCATGTCCCAATATTATACATGTATACTAAGTTACTTAGATAGACTTAATACTGGATTTTATAATTAAGTTTATAATAAGTTCAAAAGAAATTAAATTATTATTTAAATTTTATTGACAATGTAAATAATCTATTTTGTAGTAAATATTATATATAACTCGTTAATGTCATGCAAGATGTGCAGGCATATTATAGGTTCATTTTGAAGCTAAATATTCGTAAAAATTATCTTTATGCTCAATATATAATACAAACTATGTATTATAAAATGTGAAGAATATTTAGGTTAAATTATTAAGAAGAAATATAAATTGTTAAAAATTAATATAATTAAAAATATAAATATATTAGAGTGAATTGATTAATATCAAATTATTCTCACAAATTTAAGCGCACTATTTTTTTATATTCTTAATTGTGTGTTTGTGGGAAGGAGGGATCCAAACCAAAAAATGAAGCTTATAAGTCTAGTCCGAGGATAGGAAAAGGCCCATCCAAGCGCCAATCAAAGTCTGACATGTAGGTAGAGTCAAAGGAAGTTAGACTTGAAGACAATGCTAATTCAGGCTAAATATGCAAATAGAGGTCCGAAGATGGGATTCGATCAGACTCATTGTCTGAGGAACCCGAAGAGCCGTAGCACTTTGGGATGCCCTAGCTGTCCACCAACACCCAAAAGCTAAACACCATAGAAGCCATCAAAGACATGCAAATAGAGTAGAGAGGAAATATCTGTAGAAGGTAACCATTGTCTCCACATTCAATACTCAACACCAATTGAGCTGGTTGCATTTATGAGGAAAAGACACCTGAGCAATAATCTCATAGCTCTCAATACGCTTTACCACCTCTAGAAAGATCCTGATGGGACAAGCATCTAAGTTATTTCCCTGAGACATACAGGTGATGGGCTAGGATGCCATAGAAAAGACTATATAAGGAAAGGAATCCCTCTAGAAAAGGGATTGACATTTTTATTAACTTGAGGAAAAAAAAAAAAACTAAGTATTACACTCTAGAGAGACTGGCTTTGACTGTTTATGAACAATTCATCCTTGGATGAGCCTGAGGAAGTGTTTATAATGAATTTGTGCTTCATCTATTCATATTAAAAGCTTTTGTTCTTTTAATTTCGAGCTTGGATCTTACTTAACATTGCAATTGACTAGGAAAACCTACTCTCTTATAAATTTATTGTGTTGAGCTTAAAGTATTGGGTACCCCTATTCTAAGTGAGCTTAGGCTATCTTTTGGGTCTATATAGTGTTATTAAATTAGTTTTACCCTTTTGCTTTATTTTGTAGTTGCTAGGCTTATTACAGAAGAGCTGCATGACTTTTACACTATAGGGCTCGAGTTGTTCATCTGTTGTGGTAATGACCAGATACAACTTATCTTTTGGAGCAATATGTTTATTCACCAGCCTAAATAAAGTTATTTGAAATTGGACTTATGTATTTTAGGTACATTACAGGTGCTACAAAAATAAAAAATAAAAAAAGGACCTATACCAGCGCTTTTGAAAATGCTGGTATAGGCTTTTTAAATTATATTCATCCTTGGGCTATACCAGCGCTTTTAAGAACATTGGAATAGGTGCTGCCTATGCCAGCGCTTTCAAAAGCGCTGGTATAGGTTTTTTAAATTTTGTTCATTCAAGACCTATACTAGTGCTTTTAACAGTGCTGGCATAGGCAATACCTATTCCAGCGCTTTAAAAAGCGCTGGTATAGGTCTTGAATGAAAAAAATTTAAAAGACCTATACCAACGCTTTCAAAAGCGCTGGTATAGGGCATGCCTTTCCCGGCGCTTTGGAAAAGCGCTGGTACAAGTCCAGAGACCCTATACCGATTGTCACTGCGCGGCGGTTTGAAGCGCTGGGAAAAAAAAACGCCGGGAAAAAAAACGCCAAGATAGGAATTTTGATCCTATCCCAGCGCTTTTGGAAACGCTGGGATAGCCCCTTTTTTTGTAGTGCTTTCAACAAAAGATTTGTCTCACTTTGTTCTTAAGAGAATATGATTTATGGACTAGAGGCAATAATAATTTTTTACAATCATAGAAAAAACTTTGAAACAAACTTCCAGATAAAAAAAAAAAAAAAAAAATCCAACCTCCATGACTTGAAGGTTCAAACATTAAATGATGCCCTCCTGGATAAGGATCCTTTCTTAGAAATGGAGAAGATTCAAACCTGTTTAACGTAATTAGGCATTAGGAAATGACGCATAATCCGAAGTCATCCCCAAAGGGATGCCTCGGAAATTAGGTCAAATGCCATTTCCATACATAAATTGTAAGGAACGTCACTTGTTCTAGGACCACATTGCGTTAAAATCAAACAGAGTGACATGTTGGCTCCCTGAGATTTATTAACAATCCCGATTGGCTTATCAATTTACAACATATAATTTTTTCTTCTACCTTGGATTAACATACATTCATACTAACTTTTTTTTTTTTTTTTTTCAAATTAGGATCGGGTGGATATTGTGACATATGTAAGTACTCTCATTTTCATCATTTTTTTTCCTAATTTTTTCTTTATTTAAGAGTTAAGATTGAGATTTTTTTTTACTCTTAATCTCGATCGTTGAGAGCAATTGCACAGTTACAATACCTTAGCAAATCTTTTCCTCTGCTCTTCGCTTCACATGTCCCATGAGAAGAATATTGCTTTTATTCAAGGTGAGAGCAGCAGCCAAGAAGGGAAAATAAAGTGACAGTGTACAATTTTTTCTACCTTTTGATTACCTAATTATTAGAAATAATAAATAGAAAAAGGTGACATAGGAAAACAGTAGCTTTCTGTCCCTTGTATGTACGTTAACTCGAAATTCATGGGCATAACAAAAATCGCTCGAAGAAATATCAGAATGAGTTTTGGAAAAGCAATTGAGCAATAATGCAATATGCCTAAACAGCTAATACTGCCAATTATGCTAATTAGGTCTTGGATCCAATAATAATGATAAAAATAGCTGAGTGGGATAGCTAATGATATTGTGAAAACCACAGTTAATATATCTAACCCATTTTCTTTATTGAAATTGTTATGTGAATTGAAAATGGCCATCAAAATTCTTTCTTGATATGTTTTAACTTTTAACTAGTGTAGCTAACTCCTTTTGTGTTTTTTTTTTTTTTTTTTTTTTTTTTTTTTTTTTTTGAGAAGGCTTTTATGGTTAATTAGAAAGCATATTTTTTTTTATATATATAATAGTTTAGCATAAATAAATAAATGAAAGCATCATATACTAAATTGATTTTTTTTTTCTTAATTAAAAGTTGGTGGCACATGTGGTACGTGTACATGAAAAACACTTTCAACTATCTCTATGAGGTATTGGGTCTAATGCATGATGATCTCTAAGCAAAGAACGATATCAGTGGATTAAAATTTGGAATCAGGTTATACATGGAGGTTCCACAGGGAAGTTAATTTCCAACTCCAAGTAAGCTTGAACTAAATTATCATATGCCAATGACAATTTATTTTTTATTTTTCATAAAGGATGAACAATTTTTTTTAACCATCTAAATGAAAGATACTAAATTCTATAAGGATTCTGTGCAAAATTCTTTTATACCCTCCAATGAAAATATTGACACATGAAATTTTTTTTCAAATACAATAATAAAGAGTAGAACATACAAATAAAATACTGTTTGTGAGGACAAAAGGTCCAGGGCATTTTCTTGGGCTTTGGGTCTGATCTGAGGGTATTTACTTGTCTGAGAAGAGTTTAGTGGTAATAATAATATCAAACTTAAAGGCCCACAAGCAAACTGTTGTGGGAGAGGCTGATGGAAATAGTCTGAGAAAGATTATCTCCTCGGCTAAGTGAAGTGAAAGTTAGATGGTGCGTCATAGTGATTAGAATGATATTCTAGAAGGTCTTGCGGATGAAGATACATTTCACAAGGGCATAGAGAGGAAGAACGGATGGGAAATATCTTAGAAAAAGCTGGTACCATCGCATTGAATGCTTCGTACCTAAATCTCTGGCTCCATTAATGAGGAAATGACATCTGAACAGTGGTGATCAGCCTTACAGCTATTATCTGAAGACTTTGAGAATGGGCTGATGGGACAACTATCTTGACTGGTGATCTGATTCATACGAGAAAGATGGGGAAAAGGAGAAGGGTGATGATATAAAAGGAAAAAAGGCATTCAGGAGGGGGGATCGGAAAGAAAGAGAGAAAACACTATACACACCACCATCCATAATTGTGATCTATATTTGGAAGAAGTAAAGATAACACAAATCATCCTCAGCTTGTGTCCGAGGAGAAATTCTGTTACGTATATAGTTTATTGTGGTAATCAAGCCCATCATTTTTGTTATCCAACATCACTAGAACCTATATTTCGAGCCCACTCTCTACAAATTTCATTGTATTGAGCTTTTTGGGCCTATCCCCTTCCTACTGTTGGGTTTGGGTGCAAATCGTGACCATACACCATTAATTAGAAAACCTATTAATTGTATTATTATCAACTTGAGTTTAGGTAAATAAAGAGATGTTGAGATAGACTTATGTCCTGGAATAAACTTGAATTTATGCATGTTGGGCGGAAGATTGTAGAATTACAAAAAATAATTACAGAGCTTGGAACTTCGGGGTGACAACGTGGGGCTAATTGGGGAAGTCTGATGGGCTTTGATAATGTGATAATTGCTTTTGAAACAATGCACCATATCAATTAGAAAAAGATGGGTAAGATTGGGGAGATGGTTATGAAACTTGACATAAGTCAAGTATATGATAGAGTAGAATGGGATTGTTTGGAAAAGCTTATGGGTAAAATGGGTTTTTTATGGCACATGTCTCCCCAAGCCTGTTTGGGCTTTCGACCCCTAATTATGGCCTTACAGCACAGCCCATGAGTCCAGCCTTCTTGTCTAAAGCACAGTCCAGAACCAGAGGAGGTTATGAGACCTGGCCTTACGCCGTTTTGCTAGGCCCAAAGTCTGTTGGACAAGCCACCGTCGTATGTACACAACACCGCTCGTAGTATAGGAATTGTTCGGTGAAGTATTCCTCGGACGAAAGCATGATTATTTGAAAACACCATACCCCAATTAACTAGCACTACCTCGAAGATGTCGCCACTGAGCATCCTTCCTGAGGTAGGAAGCTATTTTCGATGCCACTACTATTGCATCCCACTCCCAACTAAAACACCTACTTTGTAACAACAACACTGGACCACTAATACCACTAACCAAAGGAGTAGTTATGACCCACCACTAACTATGAGGCTATAAATATGAGGAGCTAATGAAAGAGAGGATACCTTTTGGGAGGGAGGGTAGAGGAGAAAGAGAAAAGAGAAAAAGAAGGAACAACAAAGAGGGTGGCAGAATGAAAAGAACGTGCTTGGGGAGAAGAAGTATCTGTATCGAGTTTCTATATTACGAACTACCCAAAGTAGGAAATCTAAAAGCCCACATTATAAATAGATTGTGAGCCCAAGTGAGAAACGACCCATTTGCCTTACTTTTTGGGGCGCACAATTGGCATTGTCTGTGGGAATCTCCTACGAAGTTGTGGTTCGGCAGAGACTCGTGCTCGGGAAGATGTCTGAGAGACATTCGGGAAGCAACACTGGGAGCGGTTCGGTGGGATCATTTCGGGGATCCTCCTGGTGGGAATGGAGACATAAGAGGCGTGAAGATAGGGATCGAGGACGTGAAGGAAAGCGGTCTGGCCCTAGAGAAAGGTTGTACCAAACCAACGGACAGTATCGGGTGCATCCGAGCATGGGCAGATCGACAAGAGCGACGAAGAACTTGAGCAGTTACGCAGGCTGGTGAGATATTTAAAATTGGAGGCAAGGGGTGGACATTGGAGTGGGGTTTGAAATGAACGAGTAGAAGAGATCTAATAGTGGGGAAGACTGTTATGGGATGGGATCCAATTAGCCTGGCTCCCAATGATTCCGTGAATGATCACATTCACGAGAATATGAAGACCGGGGTTCAAATTCCTCAAAAGAGAGGCCGCCTTAAAATGCAGCCGTGGATGTTATGAGCCGTGCCTTGCAGAGGGTTGCCTGGTCGCCATTCTTAGACAACATCGAACGGTCCCTAATGCCGAGTAGATTCACACGCCCACCATTCAATTCTTATGATGGGAGGACAGACTTGGTAGAGCACGTTAGCCATTATATCCACATGATGCCATTGCACAAGCACGATGATGCGCTAATGTGAAAGGTGTTTCCCTCGAGCCTCAAACCCTCCACTTTGAGGTGGTTTAATGGGCTGAAGAAGGGTTCCATTCGTGGTTTCGCCGAATTAATCCAAGAATTCGGCGCCTAGTTCTTAACTTGTAGTCGAGTACCACAACCCCTGGATGCATTACTGTCTATGAAGATGAGGGTTGGGGAAACCCTTCGCAGTTATGCTAATCGATATTAGGAACTTTATAATAAGATCGATGGGGGCAACGAGAAGATCACGGCAAGCACCTTTAGGATGGGATTGCCCGAGGGATCCGAACTACGAGAGTCACTAACGAAGAAACCCCCTGAGGATATGAGGCAACTAATGAGGTGTATTGAACAGTACAAAAGCCTAGAGGATGATCAGCTACAGAGTAAGGGTAAGTCCCCATTGGTGAATCGTCCCCGGCAGAATGGTTTTCAGCCAAGGCCTCGGAGGGATTTAAGGAAACAAGAACCTGAGTTGCAACTAGGAGAGGTGAACGTGGCGTTTAAGGAGCAGATACACAGAATCGTAGACCGAATTAAGAATGATCCATACTTCAAATGGCCAAACAAGATGGGAGGTGACCTGTCTAGGAGAAACCAGAACTTGTATTGTACTTACCATAGAGATAAAGGACATACTACTGAGCAGTGCCGAGTATTGAAGGATCACTTGGGGCAATAAGTGAAAGTAGGGCACTTAAAGGAGTTTATAGCGGATTCGGGAGGCCAAGAGACCGGGCGGGGTTTGCGGCAACGAGGGAATCCTCCCCTGCCCCCAATTGAAGTAATCGAGGTCATTCATGTTGCCCCAAGAGGTGCTGCTTTAACCGGAGGGAAAAGGATGTTTGTCGTAGCACCAGTGGAAGAAAGCTCAAGGAGGCAATCGTTTGAGAAGAAAAATAAAAGAAGCACACACGAGAGCCCATTGCCTTCGACAACGATAATATAGAAGGCACAACTCAGTCACACGATGACGTGCTAGTAGTAATGGCCCAAATTAATGGCTTCATGGTGAAGAGGGTAATGGTGGATCAGGGAAGTGAGGTTGATGTGATATATCCGAATCTTTTCAAAGGGCTCGAATTGAAAAATAAAGACCTCACGAGATGCGACACACCCTTATCGGGTTTGACGGCTAAGTGGGGATTCCCGAGGGACAAATCTCCCTTCTTGTGAGTATGGAAGGAAAGGAGGTGACGGTGGCATTTATAGTGGTTGCCTCGTTCTCATCGTATACAGTGATTTTGGGAAGACCGAGGATCCATGCGATGGGAGCGGTCTCGTCCACACTGCATATGAAAGTTAAATTTCCAACCAAACAGGGCATCGTTGTAGTAAGAGGGAGCCAGCAAGAGGCAAGACAATGCCTAGTTGCCGCAGCGAACTGGAAGAACGTGCGAGTCGAGCTTGATGATCAATCCAAGAAGGTCTCTTTATAGCAATTACAGGAACCCCGAGAAGAACAGGTGCTGGTAGTGCCGAGGAGCTAGTCAGAGTTAAGATATTACTAGACCTTGACAGGTATTTCCAAATTGGGGCAAATATGAAAGATAAAGATAAGGTAGAAATGTTGTTATTTCTTATTCAGAATGTAGATGTCTTTGCATAGAGCCCGTATGAAGTGCCTGGGGTGGATCCCAAATTCATAGTCCACAAGCTTATTGCAGATCTGTCGTCCCCCCCCCCCCCCCTCCCCCCAAAAAAAACAGAAGCCAAAAAGATCAGCTAGATAGCACACAAAAGCAGTTAAGACGGAGGTTAATAGGCTGAAGGAGGCAGGGGCAATAAGGGAAATCTACTTCCTGGAGTGGTTGGCAAATACCGCGATGCTAAAGAAGAAAAATGGCAAGTGGAGAGTCTGTGTAGATTTCACGGATTTGAACCGAGCATGCCCGAAGGATCCAATTCCTATGTCGAAGATTGATCAGTTAGTAGATGCCACATACGGGCACACGAGGATGAGTTTTCTTAACGCCTTTCAGGAGTACCATTAGATCGCCCTGGCAGCCGAGGACAAAGAAAAAGCAGTATTCATCTTCCCAGACGCCAATTATTATTATATCGTATTGTCTTTTAGGTTGAAGAACGCCGAGGCTACATATCAGCAGATGATGACAAGAATGTTCCGGCATAAAATAGGGCGTACTGTTGAGATGTATATTGATGACATGTTGGTGAAAAGTAAGGAGGATGGACGACATGTGGAGGAGCTTCGGGGAGTGTTTGAAGTACTTCGACAGCATAAGTTGCGCATGAATGCGAAAAAGTGCGTTTTTGGTGTGGGGGATGGAAAATTCATTGGCTATATATATATATATATATATATATATATGCCATTTAAACACCACCTATGGATGTCTATATAGGCTTAACTTATAAATAATGGTTATGCTACTCCGCGTATACATTAGGATCTCTTTCAAAACCCATAAACTAATGTACATCAATATAGGAATTTACATGATGAACTCTATTCCTATGAATCTATCAATAAAATTCTAAGACTTCCATACGACTACGAGATGAAGAATCCTAAGTCGAAGATGCGTTTAATGTTTGCGATAAAGCATGCATAGACAGATGTTTACCTCAGTACAAATGAACTTGCTAGCTGCCTCTAGAATACCACGTAATTCTTTTCTTTTCAATGTAGAGAAACACTAATTCTCTGCTCTTAAACCTTTACACGCTAAGCATTAACTTCTTCTCTCTCTCTCTCTCTCTCTCTCTCTCTCTCTCTCTCTCTCTCTCTCTCTTTTTTTTCTCGTAATCTTGCAGTCTCTCTCTCTTTCTCTCTCTCTCTACCTTTCACGTGGCTAACATAAAAAAAATCTAGTATATACCTCTAAAATAACACTCAAATTCAGTCTAGGAAGACCAATTCCACTCCAATTAGTATTCTTAAATAAAATTAGCTGTATAGGTTAAGTATGTTTCCTACTTGGGTTGGAATTTAAGGCCCACTAAAACTTATCTTTTTAGTCTCCAAGAAGCCCATAAAACTTAAATATGCTTCCAAGACTTTAATTGCTAATTAAACTCAAATTAAGGTTGTTTAGATAGGCTAGAACTCTAAAGGATTCCAATAAAACTTAACTCCTAATCCAAATAGGTTTTAACCTCTTATCATTTTCCTTAACTCATAAGGAGACTAATGTGAGTAATCCACAAAATAACTCTCCACATTACATCATCTTTTATTTATTTTCTTTGTAGATATCATCATATAAAATAATATCACATTCAAAATAAGTTAAATAATTCATCAACTCCATTCTAGGAGCAATTAAATTAAATTTAAGTGAGGCGGGTGTTCAATGATAGCTCTAGGAATTTTGTTTAGGGGGTCATTAAAAAGGTTAAATTAACAAATTTTAATAAGAGAAAATTATATTTTGCCCGCCCTGTAATTTGCCCAAAAAAACATTTTGCCTACCTATGATTTAAAAATTGACATTTTACCCTCTTGAGGTTAACTCCGCTTGTCTCTCGTTACCCACCTCTATTAAAAATAAGGGTAAATTTATATTTCTGTTACCCTTTTATGTTTCTCTTTTCTCAAAACATAAAAAATTAAAAAATTAAAAAAAACAAGAGAAAATAAGATCTAAAAGCTAAGTTTTGTAAAAATTGAAACTTAACATTTATATCTTCTTTTCATGTATCAACTTTTAGATATTATAATTTTAAAAAATAATTAAAAAAAAAAAGGCTTCAACCCCTTACCGACAAAGCAAATTTACCTTTGACGAGAAACAAAAACGTGCCCAAAATTAAGAGCCATAACTTTATTCACAAATTCAGGATCAAAGGGAACATGAATGATGAACCGCCGTTTAAAGACAATAACATTCCCAAAGTCAAAGAAGAACAAGTCGGCCACTTCTTGCAACTTGCTATTCGTGTGATATACAATAACTATACATATATACTCCTTCGTAAATAGAGACTCAATGAGAACACGAACTCAATTTGCCTAAAGTAAAAAATAAAAAAAGAAAAGAAAAAGTGTATTGTTCCGTGAATTCCAGGGAAGCTCAAGAATGGACTTTTGGTGACCACCATGGCACTACCATTTAAAGATTCTGCATGGGAAATCGGATATCTTTCACTTGGCATATACATATTACCTATTAAGCATAGAGAGTAGGCTACTAGGAACTTGTTTGGAAAGATTGTAACTTGAAAGCTCTTGGTTTTTTTTTTGGATGGGCTGTCTGGGAATGGTAAGGACTAAGGAATACGAATGTGACCAATTTTTGGGCTCTACTTGTTTTTGTCATTTAAAAAAATCTAAAAGTTAATACATAAAAAAAAAAAATGTAAAAGTTAGTTTTTAATTTTTACAAAACCTAACTTTTAGATCTTCTTTTCCTTTGATTTTTTAATTTTTTATGTTTTGAGATGAGAGAGATATAAAATGGTAACAAAAATACAAATTTACCCTTGTTTTTAACAAAGGTGGATAAAGAGAAACAAAAAGAACTAATCTCAGGTGGGTAAATTGCCAATTTTTAAATCACAAATGAGCAAAGTGTTTTTTGGGTAAAGCACAAGTGGGAAAAATGTAATTTTCCCTTTTAGTAAAAAGAGAACTTAAATAAATCTAGTTGTTGACAAAAAAAAAAAAAAAAAAAAAAGAGTTTTACAATTTCCTTCTACAAGTTTTGAAATTTTGAATTGTTACATGATAGTTCATTATGAGTATTTATTGCCAATTTGGGTAACTATGACCATTTTATTATCTTAAGCTTGTCTAACATTATTATATTTATGCAGTTGTTATTTGTCATTGTTTCTATAAATATATTCTAAACTAAATGACTAAATTCAACTCATTAGCTCTATATTAATTATTAACGCACAAAACTAGAGTCATTCATACATAAAATAATATACTATATATCTACTTAACCAATCAAATTCTTGAACAATCACTAAATTTACAATTTTTCTTGAATTTTTCTAACTATATAGTAAAAAGTTATTATATCATGATAACAATACACACATGTAACAAACCCTCTCTATTTCCTAATTATCAAATTATATAAAGTCATATTATATTTATATTGTACACACATCATTATTCACACAAATAATATTATTACAAAAAGTAATACACACAAGCAATATTAGACACTCATATACATACAATATAAACTTATAATAAAAAGTGATACTTACAATTCACAAACACTTATTTTTACTCTTGAGGTTAGAAATACTTGTAATAATAGTGTATAAGATTTAAGTCAAGGTGTGCAAAAATATTTTTAAGAATAAATTAAAAAACCTCCAATTTCCCGACACCCAAGATGTTAAGACCCCATTGAGCGAAGGTTCAAGTTTCCACCTGGCTGGTGCAGGATTAGGGCATGCCTTTGGGATTGATCACACTTCCTAACGTAGTTGGCCACGTCCCGTTGCATATTCAGCCACCAATATCCCCGAGTCATGGCTCGGTGAGACAATGATCATCCCCCCAAGTGTCCTCCACATATCCCTTCGTGCGACTTAGCTAGAAGCTCGACGACTTTGCTTGGGTGGAGACATAGCAAATAAGAACCTCCAAATGAGTGTCGATACAACTTTTTTTCCTCAAATAACCAAAAACAAGATGACGCTCTTCGTACTTTCTCCGCTTCTATCACATCAGTAGGCAAAGATCCATCAGACAAAAAGGCAATATAAGGATCCAACCAACTAGACTCAAATATCGAGGCTGTCGCTACAATCGCACAATGTTCTATGCTCGGCTGCTCCATTAGCTCCATAAAGATCATTCAAGGGATACACTCATCTGATGACAAAGCTCGTGGCCAATGAATTAGTGTGGTTGTTCTAACTTCTCGACACTCGAACCATGTTTACCTTTCAAAAGTTTGCTTGTAGCACACCAAAGAACTTTAAGTATTGCAACATACGGGAGTCCTTCGTCTTAAAGCTCCCTTTTATTTGACTTACCACCAACTTTGAGTCCAAGAACACCTTCACCTCCTCGGCATCGAGCTTCTGTACTACCCTGAGACCAACAATAAGAGCTTCATATTGAGCTTCATTATTTGAAGCATGGAAACCCAATCTTAGTGACTTTTCCAATCACAACCCCTTGGGAGATATCAATACGATTCCAACCTCGAATCCTCTTGCGTTTGACACATCGTCCATATACACTCCCCACTATTTGACCGTGACTTGGTATATTCCATTAGGGGCTCCTGGCACAAGAGTGAATTTGGTCACAAAGTCTGCCAACACTTGACCTTTAATGAAATTCCTTGGCTTATACCTTATATCAAATGTTCCCAGTCTCGTTACCCATTTAGCTATCCTTCTAGTGAAATCTGACCTTCCCAACAGTGATTGTAAGGGATACTCAGTCAACACCCACATCGTATGTGCCTGGAAATAATGCAGTAGTTTCCTCGTTGCATGCATCAATGCCAATGCCATTTTCTCTAACGGCAAATATTGAGTCTATGCATCCACCAACATTTTTCTGAGATAATAAACTGGTTTTTGAAACCCCCTTGATTTCTGAGCAACACTGAACTAACTACATGGTTAGAGATTGTCAAGTACATGTACCAATCTTCTTCGAGCTCGAGTCGAGATAAGATGGGTGGACTAGCCAAATAGGACTTCAGGTCTCTAAATACCCATCACATTCCTCCGTCCACTAGAAACTCTTCCACTTCTTCAACAACTGAAAGAATAGTTTACATCTATCTGTTGATCTCAAAACAAACCTATTTAAGGTGGCAATCATTCCAGTGAGTCTTTGCACTTCCTTAGGGTTAAGGTGTTGAATTGCTGTAATCTGGTCAGGGTTAACCTTTATTCCTCGTGTAGTTATCACGTAGCCCAAGAACTTCCCCAACCCCACGTCGAAGGCACGCTTTTCTGCATTAAGGCGTAACTTATGTTGCCTCAATATTTCAAAAACATCCACCAGATTAGGCACGTGCTCTTCACTCCTCCGACTCTTCATCACCATGTCATCAATATAAACTTCTACAGTTGCCCTAATCTGATCCTTGAACATCCGAGTATCCATTTATTGATTCGTAACTCCTGCATTTTTTAATCCAAAAGGCATCATCGTATAATGATAATCACCCTCAGGTGTAATAAAAGAGGTTTTCTCTTGATCCTCAGGCGCATATCCAAGTTGATTAATTAGGTTAAATTGTATGCAAATCGTGAAGGTATTAACAAATCACCAATTAAATTAAATGCAATAGAAATTAAATTGACACGGTGATTTATTGACAAATGGAGAAAACCTCTCTCAAGGCAAAAATCTCACTAAGTGATTTTAAAGTCACCACTCCCAAGAATCCACTAATCGACAATCAAGCGATTACAAATATATGGAATCTTACCACAACCATAGTCTATCCCGAAATACTAACCTACAATTGAATCCTTACTCCAATACCTAATTGGACTCGATCTTGTAGTAGTCTTCTTTCCCTTGATGCACAAATCTCCAATTTGTGACAAACCCTTTTGTATAGATCCCAGTAAGTGACTAAGTACAACAACTTGAATGGATGTTGTTGGCTCTAAAGTTTGTCACTTCATTAACAATGAAGATTAAAAAGCACTTGGTTTCAAAACTCTATGACGTACAAACGCAGTAGCTTTTCATAGAGAAAATAAAGCTCTTGGTCTTTGTTTCCGTGTGTGACTGCTTTTAAAACAAGCCTTATATATGTCTAGGGTTATGAGAAAAATAACCCTAAACAAATACATCAACATGGGCTGAAATTTAAAGCTAGAAATTCTGAATTCATAAATCTCGATAGATTGAATGGGTGTCATGTTGGTGTCGAGCTGGCCTAATAAATCTCAATAGATGCCATCTGTTGAGCTATCTATCGAGCTTTAGTAAAACAATTTTTCTTCGCTTGTTTCTTGGTTCAATCTTCATGTCTTTAATATAACCACTTGTTGTGCATCAACCTCTACTTAGATCTACCTAATTAACACGTAAAGTGCATTTTGACAAAGGATTAGCCAATTATATATAAAATATTACCCTAACACATAAATTCACCATTTATAGATAAATTTTAAATCTGGCAAAGTTTTTTATTAGAAAATTTGTGTAATATGTTTGTAGCAATATAATTATTTCCTATGATTATTCTCTTTTCTAAAACTATTTTAAACTCTTTATATATTTTATATATATATATATATATATATACATATATTAAATTTGGGCTAAACAGACTTTGTCATACACAACCCATATTTAATCTTACCACTATTATGTCTTTTTGGATTAGATTTGAAATACTAGTTATAATTCTGTTATTGAAATATTTTGAATTAGATATCTAGAATTGTAATTGTAATGATATGTTGGTATCAATTATCAAACTGTTAATTTATAGTGCTATCACAAGATGTATTATTTTTCATTTTACAGAATTTTGTTTAATTAAGTAAAGTATCATGCAGCAATTTGGATTTATGATTGAATGGAGTTAAGCAAGGTTGACGAGAAGAAAATGGAGTTTGCAAGCACGACTGAATGTTCTAAATTTTGGTTGGATGTTCTTAAGTTTTACATAACCTTAACTTATATATATATAAATATATATATTTGGGGGTGAGAGATATAAATGGAGAGTAAAATGCATAGGACAAAGTTTCGGTTCAAAATTGGTTATAGCATTAGGATCTTACTCAATATATTTTTTTATTGGAGGTGAATTTTGACAAATCCACCATTGGATGACATCTTCTTCTTATATTCTTCATTCTTGCAAAACTTCTAGAAAATTAAATGCCAATAGCTATGTCATCAATAAATTGTTCTTTTTGCAAGTTTTTGTAGTTTAAGATTATACATAAAATATAAGTTTATAAATCATATAGTAAATAATATTTGATTGACACAAATTTGAATTGTATATTAAGAGTATAAAGAACATGAAAGTTATCAGTTAAAATTTTAAAATATGTAGTAATGTTTATTTTATTGAGTAAGGTTATAGCCTTAGGTTACAACTAATTTTGTAGCTAAATTTTGTCCAAATACATATTCATTCCCATTTTTAACAGAGGAGGGCTACAAACCCTCTAACAGAGGTGACCTCTAAAGTGCCAACTTTTGAACTACAAATAGTCAACATGAAAACAAGCCTAATTACAAGTGAATTTACTGTTATTACTCCAAAACTTAATCTCTACTATATTATCGGTAGTGAATTGTTTCATAATAGGACTAAATGAAAATCTTAAACAAAATATAGAGTGTGTGTGTGTGTGTGTATTCACTCTTATAGAACACAAAAATTCATTGGTTGACAGCGGCAGAGGTGGCAAGTCTAAAAAAATGACATCAAGGGTGGACCTAGGTGAAAACATATAAAATCTTGTCAACTCAATTATTGTAAAAAATGTTGTGAAAATTAATGTTTGTAGCATTGCCTATATATAACCAACTGTTGTAGAAGTAAAGGCTATGTCTACATCTTCAAAAATTTTAAGGCTTATCCATAAATTTTTTTTATGGAAAATAAAAAAATTCTACTCTAGTCTAATTTAAGCGTATATGTGTGTGTGAAACTCCCTCTTGGAGACTTGAACCTTAGCCCTTGTCCCCCCACATCTCACAAGAACTTATACTTGTAGAGTGACCTTCGCACCATGGGTATGTGGTGGTAAAAAGTGGCTTATTCATATAGTTAATTAGACAAAGTTTGGCCACAAACATAGTTATAGCCAATAACTACGACTTTACTCAATATCATTTTATTAAATGTGAATTTTGACAAATTTACAATTGAATAACATTTTGACAAATTCCTAGAAGATAAACGATTAATAACCATGTCATCAATTGAATGTTTAAATCATATTTTTAAAAATAGTACCAATCAGTTTGACTGGGGAACGAGCACCAAACTGGTATAGTAAATACCTCTATAACTATTCAAAAATTGGGGACCGGGAGCTTTTATAGTTTTTTCACCATACCAGTTTTGATAGCCATGGTTTAAATTTTAAATTTTTGTAGTGTAAAAATATGCACAAAAAATAATTTTATGAATAGAATAGTTAATGACATCCGATTCACACGAAATTTGACATACGTGTTAAGAACATTAAGAATATGCAATCTAAATGTTAAATTTTCAAAATATGTAACCAAATTAATGTTTTTAGTGGGAATTGTAGTCAATGGATACAATCAGTTTTATAGCCAAACTTTCTATAATTAATATTTTCATCTATTATTTAATCATTCTTTATGGAATTCCCATTTATATCATATAAAAAGTTTGGCTACAAACCAGTTTCGAGCTATGTTTTCCAATCTATTACATGGTGAATTATAAGACTATCCATGTGTATTATTTAAACAAATCACATGACTCATTAAAAAAGCCATGTAATTAAAACTACATGAACTACCTCTAACACCAAATGTAAAATTTAAACACATATACATGCTAGATATTAGAAATAAGATAATCAATAAATCAATGAGGGTATAGACACATACCTTCTAAGTACCATGAGCAAACCTGAATACATTAAGGCATGTGCACACTTGTCTAAGCAAATCTTCCTCTTCACGCTCCTCCTTTCAAGACATCTCTTAGTGGGGGCAAGATGCCCTAATATCTAAATAGAATTTGATTTAGGATTTTGTCTAACGATAGGAGGGAAGAGAGCTCCTAGCATTACAAATATATAGAACGTCCATCCATCATGGACCATCCTTAAAACTCTAGACGCTACCTCACATTAGATTAGGGCATAAGCCCAATAACATAAGGTGCACCAAGGCTCAATATGGAATCTGACCACAACATATTAATGGACCATTTGGTATATTAATTAGGTCACATTCATCCTGCTTTATGAAATTGAAAATCAAATTGACTAAACCCAATTCTAACAAATAATCCAAGGCAAGTACAAGGTAAAGCGCTAAAAAAAAAGTATAGATATTTCCACATGTAATTTTAGCCTATACACATGGCATATAATGTGCAATTTTAGGATTGCTAGTTGTTCCATTCAGCATTGGCTTTTCCTCATTTCCAAATCATTTTCTATTTAGAACCTAGAAATTGACATTTTGAATAATTAAAAATTGAAGTTTGATGATCAAGAAACCTTTTCTTGTTATATTCTGAGTAGTTTGAAATTGTTAATGTTCTATTGTTTTTAATCCTGTCCAGGCGGTAAGAAAGGCAGTTACTGCTGGCTTTTTCGCTAATGCGTGTCGTTTAGAAGTGAGTAATTTCCTTATCAGACTAACTATCAATGCACCTTGTTCTCTTTGGACATATGAATTTATGTTCATTCCTGTTAGTTGTGAAACTTCATTATTTCGGCCATTTCGTTTCAACACTTTTCTGAGTGACCCCCCTGATAAATTTATGTTCTTATCTTGTCAAAGGCATTCAGTCACAGTGGGATGCATAAGACTGTCAGAGGCTCTCAGGAGGTTTATATTCACCCATCATCTGTGTTGTTCAGGTTTGTACAGAAACTGGTCTGATATTTGACTTGATACTGTATTAATGAACTTATGGTTTTTCTCTTTTTGGTTATTTTAATGAAGGGAAAATGAAAGATTTTATTTATTTATTTTATGCGTAATTTTTTAGTTGTACTATTACGTAGCAATTGAAATAACAATATTCAAATGTCACCACATGCTCTTCATATGATAATTAGTTTTCCTGATCTTTCACTGGAATCTAGTGCTACAGAGAACGGCTTAGGTAGGGACCTTGAATTTTGCTTGTTATATCCTCTTTTGGTATAGGTTGGGTTGGGAAGTTCCCCCTTCTTTTCCTGTGCACACTTAAATAATTAATAAAAGTTCAATTATGGAGTAACAGGAATATGCATTCCTATTACAATACTTGCTTATGGCAACCTACAGTAAAGAGCAACAGAGGGCAATCAACACACACTTCACTTATACAGGGTAGTCATTTCTCATATACTTGCACAAAGGTTCCTCACTTTCTAGGAAGCTCTTTCACCCCATGGTTTTGTTTTGTTTTCAATCACACCAATGCATTTTTGTATGTACGCGTGTGTTCTCATTTGTTTTCGCTGACTGATCCATGCTTCAACCCTATTGGCTGTTTCTCTTTTTGGGTGCTTCATCCATAATGTATTATCATCTGATTGGTGCATGTGTTGTGCACATGCTATTATTTCATCTCAAATATGCGTTCATCATGCAGAGTTAACCCAAAGTGGGTTATATTCCATTCTCTTGTCTCAACTGATCGGCAGTACATGCGCAATGTCATCTCCATAGATCCTTCTTGGCTAAGGGAGGCTGCCCCACATTTTTACCAGCATCAACCACACAATGCTATTGGTCACTGAACTTGCTGTTTGATTTGCTTATGCAATGGATCAGGGGGAAGCAATTGGTATGGCCTAGATCAGTAACCTAGGAATTTCCTTGAAAATATATGTATTAATTTTGAGAACTCTAAATTGCCATTGTTATATTCATCTCTTTTTGATATGTAGTGTAACATATAGGGCTAGTTGTCATTGGTTTTGAGCTGGCCTCTTGTTCATCATAAATATTATTTTTGTCCACAGTAGCGAGAATGAGGTTTGTGCGATTAAGTAATGGTAGTTTGAATGATAACCATACCTTTGGGTGATCCCTTTTTTCCTGAGAGGAAATGGAGGAATTATTATTGCATTATGCTTATGTTTTTATGTGCTTTTTAACTGAGAAAGGGTGTTGGGGAACATATTTAGTAAATTGAGCGATGCTAACAATTTTAAAGACTGTTTTACTTGTTTGTACCAAACATTTGAAAAGTAGTAAATTGCCTTTGTACTTGAACTTGAGTTTGAGTGTGTACTAAACTTTTTAAGTATGAAGAATTGCAGGCAATGTAAATATGCATTTTTGCCCCCAACTTTGGTTCGAAAAACAAATTTAGAGCTTATGTTTCCTTGAACCCGTTGATCTCTATCTTTTTGCCAGTAATGGTTTGCAGCTCTTGTTGTCGCCAAGGTTAGGAGATGACCGATAACTGTTTGTTTGTTTGTTTTTTTTTTTTTTTTTTTATTTTTTTTTTTTATTTTTTTATTTTTAATTATAAATTGTTGTTCAAGGTTCTCTTGTCCTGATCTAACTTCACTGCATCCACCTACATCGAACATCGTGTAAATATATAGTCAGAACCTACTCCATACCTTGGGAATTCATTATGCACAATCTTCCATCACCAATTAAATGGACAGTTTGTTCATTCGGTTCAGTGCAAGTGGGGTAACATGTGTATCAATATAATGTCAACATCTATAGTAAATTAAATCAGCTTTGTGGCCTCGAATTTGTGTCCTATTTGGATTCATGACCTATTCAGAGAGATTATAACATGTACGTGCCAGTGCCATCCGGATAAGTCAAATTTAAGAAATCTGATAACATGTGCCAGTGCCAGTGCCAGTGCCAGTCGGTTAAGTCAAATTTAAGCAATATGACTTGGTAGCTCGTGATCTTCCTTAAACGTGCTATAATTAAAAAATTAAATCACCTACGAGTCCCAACTTAAGACTTTGATTTTCAGAAACTAGGGAAGGGAAGGCAGGATAATTCTCCATTTACAAGTTGATAATCGTTTTGTCTGAGTAATCTTACACTGAATTGGACAATCTTCTCATTCTACTCATTTTGTACCAAAAGTCTAGCATGTATAGTTACAAAAAGTAAAAACTGAGTTTCTCTTTATAGTCCTCATTCCTCTTAATGACCGATTCATGAATAGCACCAGAAGTCTTTTCAATAGACAGGAATTATTAAAAAGAAAAACAACAGGTTCTTTGTCAGTTGTTGAGCTCAATATTATAATTACCGCATCACATATTTTCAATAGCTGTCTTAGCTAGTGAGCAGTGGGATTTCCTCATTCTTAAGATCATTCACATTTGCTCGGATTTCCTCGTTAAGAACATTCACATTATAAAAATTTGTCTTATTTTAGAGTAAGAGTTTAGCTTTTTATTTTACATAATCATTTTTCAGAAGCACTAACATTAGATTATCTATTATACTCTACATTTCTTTAAAATATTAATTTTTTATCAATTTTTTTTTTCTCTCTCTCTCTCTCTCTTTATATATATATATATATATATATATATATATACATATGAATATAAATAAAGTACTCCATCCGTCTCAAAGTGTTTGGCCTGGTTAGAGAAACTCAATTATTTAGAAAAACAACATTAACTGTCTTATCTCTTAAAAAAAATAAAAAATTCCTAAATTACTCTTAAATAAATTTATCAAAAAATTATTTTAAAACTTTTTTTATTTTATAATTTGAATAAAGATGACATATATAGTGGATTTCAAAATTTAAGTTTTGATTTTTTTTAAAAAAAATTGAAAAAATGTTCCCACAAATAAATTAAGGGCATAAAGAGAATGTTAATAAATTAATGGTATTTGACTTTTCAAATAGGACATAATTTTAGAATATTCCAAAATGGAATACATGCCAAACAATTTAGGATGAAAGAAGTATTAAAAAATAGATTTTTTTTTGAGTGATTAACAATTAGATTTAAACATGAATAAACTGTGAATATTTACTTGATTAGAACGCTAATATAAGTTCTTCCATGATGGCCTATTAGTCAATTACAGAATCAGAGTAGTTGATTAGCTGACTTATAGTAAGTTACCTTGATCTGATTGCTTGCAATTTACATGTATTTACCAACCAGTGCTAGCTAGCTTTCATTTTTTTATTTGAAAACCGAGGGAGGAAAGTCAGGACTACTACGTTTACAATTGCAAGTCGCCTGGTTTTGCATGCCCATATAGCTCCTTAATAAACCGGCCAAGTTGTGACTTATCAATCCAACTTGAGCTTGTCAATTTCACCAATTTGGCACACAAGTGTGTTCAAGACAATGTTGAGAGTCTCATTTATCATTCTCTTAGTCCTTCTTATAACTCATTTGGGGAATAGTCGTTCCTTCAAAGAAAATTCCAACCTTATATCCGATGGCATAGACCAAATAAGCCATTCTTCAATCCTTGAAGTTGATGTTAAAGCAACAACAGTGACTTGTGAGGCCATTTATGGCTTCTTGCCTTGCACAACCTCGGTTTGGGGGGAGATCTTCATGATTGTTGTATATGAGTTCTTGCTGTGCTTTGCAGAGAAGTATGTTTCAAGTGGGGCTGACCTTTTCTTTCAAATGTTTGGAACTGGTATCTTCGGTGCTAGCTTATTCCAAATACTTGGTACAATCCCACAAGTGGCTTTGGTACTTGGTAAGTGTCTTACTTACTGGTTTCTCCTCTCATCGGTGGACTCCTTTCATTGACTCGTTTCTTCTATATATATATTTTGCATAAAAGAACTTTATACAATAGACTCTTTTCATTGACTCTTTTCTTCTATATATATTTTGCATAAAAGAACTTTATACATTTGAATATTGTCACACTTTTTTCTTCTTAGTTTTGATATAGTTGAATTTATAACGTCTAATGATTACTCTTTATTATCAAGTTAAGTAATTAATTGAGTTTTGATGTAAGAGTTTTTATTTGACAACAATATATTTAACTAGTTGTGTTATCTTAAATTTATACAGCTTTTCCTAGTCCAGAATCAATAATAGGCAAAACATCTTTAAACTTGAATATCAAATTTATTTATTTATTTTTTTTTTACAATTCATATAGTGACTATGAGTTTTCCAATATCATGAGACAAAATTATGAATTAAAACATT
Source organism: Castanopsis chinensis (assembly GCA_032878915.1). Taxonomy (NCBI): domain Eukaryota; kingdom Viridiplantae; phylum Streptophyta; class Magnoliopsida; order Fagales; family Fagaceae; genus Castanopsis; species Castanopsis chinensis. The sequence continues at coordinate 11,180,341 of JAVQMG010000130.1, forward strand.
ATATGTTGAAAGTGATTGTCACCACCAAGTTCTTTTGTTTTTCAAATATAATTTCTAAAGGACATTCTCTTTTGTTATACAAATATAATTTCTAATGGACATTATCTAATATGTATAAAAAAGGTGCATGTTTCTTCTTTCCCCTTGTTAAAATTCACAAGCTAATAAAAGATCTCAAACCAAAAAAGAAAATTGTAGAAGTTTCAAGCAAGCTTGAGAAACTGAGAGCGAAAATTCAAAGAGAAGAAAGAAAAAATCTTGTTGCTTTGAGTATATGAATTACAAGAAGTACCTAATATACACATTAAGCTTGTATTTATACAGCAGTTACAAATCAGAAATACGCGGGAAAACTCTAACCAACTCCTAACAGATTTCCTAATAAAGCTCCTCCAATAAACTACACATGTCACTCCCTCTAACTACTTAGCTAACCAACATCACTCACGTGCAATGCACATGTCACTTAGCGACTCAATGCTTCAAGTAGCCTTTTTAGCGAGACTTTGAGTTTCTTCTGATGCTTTATCTGTGCACTACTTGTCTTTAAAATAGGTTACTTCCTGTCTTTAATCCTGTTTTACCCTTCTTCAATTCATCTTCATCTTTACTTTTACCCTTATTCAATTCACCTTCTCCTTTAGCTTTAGGCTTCTTCTTAACAGCCCCCCCTCAAGACCAAAGTTGCTTTTGATGTAGAAATAGCTTCTGTGTCTTGCCATGATTGTAAAAATGTAATGTTGGAACTAAAAATATTAATTAAGCCTAATCTACTAATCAAGTCTAGGAACCCAGGTGCACCAAGTGCCTTAGTGAACACATCAGCCAATTAAAAATGAGTTTTGACATGAAAGGTCTTGATCATACCTACCTGTATCTTTTCCTTGACCAGATGACAATCCACTTCAATGTGTTTTGTCCTCTCATGGTACACAAGGTTTGTAGCTCTGTGTAAAGCTACCTTATTATCACAGTAGAGGAGTGCAGCCTTAGAATGCTCAATCTTGAAGTCTTCAAGCAGATAAAGCAACCAAGTAATTTCACAACATGTTGAAGCCATTGATCTATATTCAGCTTCAACTGAAGATCTTAACATAGTATTTTGCTTTTTAGATCTCCAAGATATCAAATTCTCACCAAGAAAGATACAATACCCTGTCAATGATCTTCTGGTATCAGGGCATCCTGCCCAATCCGCATCACAAAATGCCTTTAATTGAAAATCTGACTTGGCTAAGAAAAAAATCCTTACCCTGGAGAACCCTTGATGTATTGTAAAACCTTGAGTGTTGCCGCCATATGAGGATGCCTAGGCTTGCTCAGAAACAGGCTCAGTCTATTTACAGCATAACAAATGTTTGGTCTTGTCAAAGTTAAGTACATCAACCTGCCTATTAACCTTCTATACTGTGAAGGATCATCAAGCAGCTCTCCCTCATCCTTAGACAATCTAGGATGCTATTCCATAGGAGTTCTCATAGGCTTGCAACCCAACATGCCTGAATCTGTCAACACTTCTAAGGCATATTTTCTTTGGTTAAGACTAATTCCCTTGTCAATCCTTGCCACCTCTAAACCCAGGAAATACTTTAAGGCTCCCAAGTCTTTTATCCCAAACTTAGTATCCAAAAGCCTTTTTAAAACTGCTACACATTGAGCATCATTACTTGTGATCAATATATCATCTGCATAGACTAGAAGGATAGTAAAACAAGAACCCTTTGAATGTACAAAAAGAGCATAATCAGATTTTGATTGGACATAACCCATTTCAGTAATTTTTGTTGAAAATTTAGCATGCCACTGCCTGCTGGCTTGCTTCAAGCCATAAAGTGATTTTCTCAACCTACATACAAGAGGTCTAGCATCAGTTAAACAGCCCCCCTTGCTGTGATAGCCCTAAGGTAAAGACATATACACTTCTTCCTCTAAATCACCATGGAGGAAGGCATTATTTACATCTAACTGATGTAAAAGCCAACCTTTGACATCAGCAATACATAGCAACACCCTTACAGAATTTAATTTAACAACAGGTGAAAAGGTTTCAGAATAGTCCAGCCCCTCATAAACCCATTTCTAACCTATAAGAGTCTTCCCATGAGACAAAGGAACCACATCCCAAGTGTAATTAAGCTCCAAAGCATCAATTTATTTGTCCATTGCTCCCTGTCAAGCTTTTGAAAGCACAGCCTGATGGTAGAACTCAGGTTCAACTTTAGCACTAGCAGTAGGAGCAAAAACTTGATAGGAAGAACTAAGGTTAGCATAAGAAAGGTGAGAGTTTATATCATAAGGACTACCTGGTGAGGATTTGGTGGAAAGCAGAGAACAAGAGTAATCTTGTAAGTAAGTAGGCAGTCTATGAACTTTAGTGGACTTCCTAACCTAAGGGGAGAAAATAGTATGGATTGGTGTAATAGTGCAAGGATCAGGTGCAGGAGAAGAGGGATTAGGATCAGCAATTGGACCATCTAAAGGAACACATTTTGTAGTAGCATGAGTGTCTGCTGTAGAAGTTGGAAGATCAGAAATGAAAGACTCATCTGAGATGCTAGGCAAGGGAATAGAATCTAAGGAAACTGATGAGGACAAAATGTTAGAATCAAAAGGATCAAGATATTGAGGAAGATTATAAGATTTAAAAGAAATAGGGACTTAAAGAAGTGCACATCTCTTGATATGAATACTGAATGTGTGGTTAAATCCATTACCTTATAACCTTTGACTCCAAAGGGGTAACCAAGAAACACACATTTAATGGCTCTAGGCAAAAATTTATGCCTGTTTTGTGCAAGTGTAGATGCATAACATAGACAACCAAACACCCTAAGATGTGAAAAACTAGGCAACTTACCAAAAAGAACTTTATAGGGTGTCTTATTAGCAATAGCAGAATTAGGTGACCTATTTATTAGGTAAACAGTTGTGACCACACAATCTCCCCAAAATTCCAAAGGAACATTGGATTGAAACTTAAGTGCTCTTAGCCACATTTAGAATATGTTGATGCTTTCTTTCCAAAATGGAATTCTGTTGAGGGGTTTCAACACAACTCAATTGATGGATGATGCCTTTGGATTTGAAAAACTCCTTTAATAGAAACTCAGTGCCATTATCAGTCCTGATGCACTTAATTTTTTTGTTAAATTGAGTTTCAACGTAAGCATAAAACTGTGGCAAGAGAACTTGAGTTTCTGATTTAGCTTTCAACAAATAGATCCATGTACGTCTAGAAAAATCATCAACAATTGTAAGGAAATACTTGTAACCATCAACAGTAGGAATAGAAAAAGGACCCCACAAATCACAATGCACCAAATCAAAGGGTTGATCAGACATGAGTACTAGCAGAAAAAGGCAATTTTTTTTGCTTTGCTATTGGACAAATGTCACAATGAGTAGTCTTATTACACTGTACAAAAGGCAAAATCTTATTTACAAGCTCAAGTTTACCACTTGAAGGGTGCCCTAGTATAGAATGCCAGAAATCAGAATGAGCAGCAACTGAATTACAATATGTAGAAGTTGGAGTAGAAGACAAATCTTGGTATTTGTTATCCAGCAGATACAATTCATTTTGTTCTTTACCCAAACCAATCGTGCTTTAAAGAGAAAGATCCTAAATAAACCAAAATGATCCAAGAAAAATGAGGCAACAATATTGTGAATTGTTCAATTTATTGACATATATGAGGTTAAAAGTAAAGGAAGGAACACACAACACATCAGTAAGAATTGAGGTATCATTGAGATGCATTGTCCCTATATGAGTTACTAAGACCATTGGGTAAGTAAACATAGGAATTAGAAACATAAGTAAAAGAATTGAAGACTGATGTAGAATGGACCATGTGATCAGTAACACCTGTACCAACAACCCAATTTGTTTTATTTTAAGCTGATCTATCCACTATTTTAGCAGAGAAAACAGTTGAGTGTGGGATTGAATTTGGAATAGCAAAAGAGGAAAAACTAAAAGTTTTACCTGAGAAGTTGTTGATGTAATTGGAAGTAGATGCACTTAATGCCAAAGGTTGGGAAGTGCTTGTTCCTCCAGTATTTAAGCTAGTTAGCTGCTGTGAAGCTGAAGTTGAATGCTGAGCAATTTCACCAACTGATTGTGAATTCAGAAATGCTAAAAGTTGTTCACATTGGGACTTGGAAATTGGACACTGTGGAGTTGAAAATACAAAGTCTTCACCAGTTTGATTAGGATTAGTAGCTCCAAAACTACTACCTAATTGCATGAAACCTGATCGGGCACGGATTTGTTCTTAAACTTAAACCCTAGAGGAAATCCATGTAGCCAATAACATTTATCCACTGTATGCCCTGTCTTCCCATAGTGAGTGCATATAGGTCATTCCCTTCTGGAACTTCCTTTGCTATTCTGACCATGTTTGGAACCAGACCAACATTTGAGTACAGTGCTGTGGCTTCAATGGGATGAGTTATGACAGAACCAGTGAATTCCCCATTCTTGAAGCTTCTTTTCTTTTCTTCTTGCAAGATCAAAGAAAGAACTCTATTAATGTCAGGTAAAGGCTCATACAACAAGATTTGACCCCTGATAGCTAAATAGGAGTCATTTAGTCCCATCAGGAATCTCATCACTTGATCACGATCATGAAGATCTGAGGTAGTTCTTTGAGTTCCATAAGTGCAGGGACACTCACACAGGCATAGTCTGATAGTTAGCCAATTCATCAACCAAAGCCTAAAACCTTGCGTAATAATCTTCCACAGACAATTGCCCTTGAACAAGATAGGCTGATTCCTTCTAAAGTTCAAAGATTCTAGGACCACTTTTCTAAGAAAACCTGTCGCGAAGATCAAGCCAAATTGTTCCAGCATTGTCAGTATGCATAATGCTAGAAGCAATGTTTGGTGAGACTGAATTGATAATCCAACTAAGCATTGTCATGTTACTGTGAGTCCACAAAATTAATTGTGGTGAATCTGGACTTGGTTTTGGTATAGTACCATCAACAAAACTAGTCTTGTGCCTAGAAGTGAGTGCGATGATCATCGATCACGCCCACGGAAAATAATTCCCACCTCTGATCAACTTTTAAGAAACAAGCTACACAGTATTGTTATCACTGCTACTAAGATAGAATGGATTCACAGAGTCACCATTCGCAATTGTAGAAGTTTGATTATTTGAGGATGGACTATTTGAAGTCTCTTCTGTGGTCGCCATTAATGGAGCTTCGAACCTTGAAGAAGATTAGATGTAATTTTAGAGAATCCAAGAAAAGATTAAACGAGAGAAAAAAAAAACAGAGAACAAATTGATATGATTCTGATTAGTGCTTTGATACCATCTTAAAATTCACAAGCTAAGAAAAGATCTCAGATCAAAAAAGAAAATTGTAGAAGTTTCAAGAAAGCTTGAGAAATTGAGAGAGAAAATTCAGAGAGAAGAAAGAAAAATTCTTATTGCTCTGAGTATATGAATTACAATAAGTACCTAATATAAATATTAAGCTTGCGGTGGGAAAACTCTAACCAACTCCTAACAGATTTCCTAATAAAGCTCCTCCAATAAACTTAAGACACATGTCACTCCCTCTAACTACTTAGCTAACCAACTTCACTCAGGTGCAGTGCACATGTCACTTAGCTACTCAATGCTTCAAGTAGCCTCTTCAGCCACACTTTGAGTTTCTTCTGATGCTTTATCTGTGCACTACTTGTCTTTAAAACAGAGTTACTTCCTTTCTTTAATCCTGTTTTACCCTTTTTCAATTCATCTTCATCTTTACTTTTACCCTTCTTCAATTCACCTTCTCCTTTAGCTTTAGGCTTCTTCTTAACACCTCTCAAGGAAAGGTTGAATATTCCCATTACATCATTTACGTGAAAAATAAGATACTCCCATGACGTCATTCATGTGAAAAATAAAATATTCCCAAACTACCTAATTTATAGGGTGTAAACTAAGTAAAATCATGTAATGATAAATGGATTTTTTTTTTCAACAAAACTTAGGTATAATATTTATGTGTTATTCTTTAGGTTTTCCTTTTAAGATTCTGCTATATGGATATTTTCTTATAGGATGAAAGTGTATTAATACACAGTTAAATATTAAGAGCAACTACATCAGTTTATAGATAATGTTGCAAAATACAAAAAACAGCTCATTTTACACATTTTGACCGAAAAAAACACCTACATTAGTGGGTGTAAAATTGTGCATAAATGCACAAGGGCTACAGTAGCCGTACATATATGCACGGTTATTGTAGCTCTTCTATACATTATTTTAATCATTTCTAATTTCACTCATTTTTTCTCTCTCCTCTATTTGCAAAACCAACACCCTCATCATATGCTTCTTCCTCTCATACACACTCCCACAAACACAAAATAAAAAATCAACCACAAAAATATTCAAAATCTGGACGCAAATGTTGTCAAAATCTGGATGCAAACGCACTACGAAATAGCCTCTAAAATATTCAGTGAAAGACATTTATCTGACCCAGTCAATATAAGTATTCCATTCCACACAATCTCATATATTTGAGTATATGTTTGCTTGTAGCGACTGGAGTGACAGCAAGTACAGACACTGTTGAAGCACAAGCAAAAATGGGAATGAGCTTACTTGCAAGAAAAACAATCATGCTTCTTACATTAATCTGGGGTTCTGTTATTACTTTCGGCAGCTATGATCTTTCACAGCCTTCGGATTCATCAAACGTGGAAAATAAGAGACCATTCAGTTTAACTGGTTTTTCTCCTCTCTTCTCTGACTAATATAAAACATCTTTGTTCAATGTAATTGATGTCCCTTTGTATGTGTGTGTGATGCAGGTTATGGTGTTAGCACTGACGTTGAAACCCACCATACTTCAAGAATAATGATTGTATCCATGATCCCATTTCTCATTCTTCAAATGGCAAAAGTTCTCAATTCATCTTCAGGGAGACGAATTGTAGTCTTAGTTTCTCTCATTGTTACCCTAGCCTTCCTGTTCCTTTACTTCACCTATCAGGTAAATAAAATTACATTAGCATGAGAAATGTTCCCCAGTAAACGAGTCCTAATACGTAGGATTTTTAACTTAATAAATGAGAGATAGAGCGGAAACATGCTTTGAACTCAGGATTACGTGCTCTAATACCAATAGCGCATTAAATTATTAATGAAATAAATGTGTAATTTTTTTTCCTCTACAAAAAAAAAATGGTGTAGGTGTTCCAGCCATGGATTCAGAGTAGGAGACTTGAATATCTGATGAGCAAGCATGAGCAGAAAAACCTACTACTGAGTTTTCTCACTCGTAGTGGCAGACCTGACGTAACAATTATAAGAGAGCAAGCTTGTTAAGTGCTACTTTAAGGCCACCTATATTTTTCAAGGATTTCTGTTATCTTATCAATTAGTCACTACTTCATATATTTGCAGCCTTTTTCACAAAATCGACAAGAATAATGACAACCATATATCACCTAATGAATTGAGAGCATTAATCTTAGGAATACAAATAGAAGTAGGTTTGAATGAGGATGACTATGAAGCAATGGTGATGGAGGAGTTTGATATCCCTGGTGATTCTCATATAACTGAGACTGAATTCATTAAAGGGCTCTCAAAATGGATTAATAAGGCTCAGCACCCTGCCAACAATCAAGGTCATGACAAGCCAATGTTTTCTAACAGCAATTCAAAGGTAAAAGATTTAAAAATTGTAAGATCTGTTTTAACACTAAGCACAATATATAATTGGATAATATTGCCTTGATCCTTAAGACACAATTGCAGAAATCAACCGAAGAGCAACAGAGGCTACTGGCTCAGAAAAAGGAAAGTACAGGAACTAAAAAATCATGGTTGAATTACATTAAGGCAGCTTTTCTATTGATTCTTGGAACTGCTATCACCATTTTGCTTGCACAACCCCTAATGCAAACTCTCGAAGAGTTTTCTACTGCTGTAAACATCCCATCTTTTTTGGTATCATATGTTATGATACCCTTGGCTTTGAGCTTCAGACAGACACTAAAAGCAATTACTTTTGCCAGACAGAAGACAGAAAAAGCTATCTCCTTAACCTTTTCTGAGGTTTACTTCTCCCTCAAACTTATCTTTTCATTTGATCATGAGATAACAATTCCTAGTTTCATTTCTAGTACAATGGTGCTGCTCAAATATTATATTCTCATCAGAAAGTTCAATAATTTTTTTGATAAGTCAATCAGAAAGTTCTATCTTTATGATTTAATCAGGTGGTTATATCTCTATTGAAAATTAAACCTGTCCATGTGTTTTAAATAGTATTTGCATTTTGCAACGAGTTCCTTGTTTTGCTTTGTAGCATTTACCTAAGTTGGTCTTCATTATTTTAGATCATATTTATTTGACACTTGTAAGGTTTTTGGCAGATTTATAATGGAATATTCATGAACAACATGATGGGCTTAGCAATCTTCTTGGCCCTTGTTTACATACGAGATTTGTCATGGGATGTCTCCGCTGAAATTCTGGTTGTTCTACTTATCTGCACAGCGATGGGACTATTCACCTGCTTCTGCACCAAATTCCCATTCTGGACAAGTATCCTAGCATATCTTCTGTACCCCTTATCACTTCTGCTCATTTATGTTCTCACTACTTTTTTTGGATGGTCCTAAGTTAGTACTTGCTATACTGCTCTAGGGCAAAAAAAAAAAAAATGCTTCTGCAAATGCAAAAGAAAATACAATAATCAGATGTCATAACATTTTTCATAAATGCTGAGGTAACAAACTGTAGTTGGTGTACAATAGGGAGTACAATAGAAATGATATTTGTGGTCCTAGTGAAAGTAACATTGCATTAATTGGTGGTTTGATTTGAGAGTGATATTGTTTTAATCACAATCTGCCACCTCAATGAGATGTGAAATTTGTTGTCTCTAGCATTCTTGAATGAATAAATATGTATTTGAATGAAATATTCACAATGTTGTGATGATAATATTTCTCTCTCTCTCTCTCTCTATATATATATATATAATTCTATTTTTTTATGAATAAGAATTTTATTAACAAACTGAAAAGTTTACAAACGCACAGTAGTCCAACACTACTAACCACACAAAAAATCAAACTAAACAACCAAAAATAAAAAGAAAGCACCAAAGCAAACTACACATAGGCTTACGTCAACCTTTTTTTAACATTGTTTAATCCTATCAGAAGGAAACAAATCAATTATTATCCATAGCCAAAACACATATATAGAAATCTTTTCACTTGAGCTTTAACATCTGATATGTTAGGATATATGTAGTTCAAGTTTGTGAACATATGTCGCTATTTTATGTAATTGGCTTATACTTAGAAAAAACGCACTTTATTTGTAATTGGGTAGATCTAAGATGTGTTTGACACCTCAAGAAACAGTGTTTCAAGATTCAGTGTTGAAGCCATCAAAGTCTGTCCAAGAAACAAGCTACCTCGACACCTACCTCGACACATGCATTTATCGAGCTTTAAGAAGCTGTTTTGCCCCTATCCTCGATAGCTTCTCGATAGCTTCTCGACAGATCCTCGACACCTCTATTTGTTGAGAATTAAAGAAAACAGATTTTCAGTTCTGTTTCAAGTCCAGTCCGTGAATGTGTCTTTGGGACTTCTTTTCTCCTAACCCTAGACATATAAAAGGATTGTTTTAAGGGCCGTAAAAGATGATGCAAGTTGCACAATCATTGAGAACTTCTTGTTCAAGCAATTTGTGATCTGAAAGACAAAGTTCGTGCCCTAGTTCATCTCTGATGATTTGAAGAACTTTGCAGCCAACAACTCTCTTTCTCTTTAGTTGGTGTTTGAAGTCGTGTATTGGGATCCGCGCATCTGGTTAGTCACGTACTTGGGAGTCGTGCATTGAAAAGGAGAAACTGTCACTATAGAACAATTCCAATTGGGTATTGGGGTAAGGGTTCAACTGTAGGTTGGTAAGGTACTTGGGATTCCTTGCTTGTAATCGCTTGCTGTGATAATAGTGGAGTTTCGGGAGTGGTGACCTTAAATCATCCGGTGGGGTTTTTGCCGTCAGGTTTTCCCCATTCATAAACAAATCACTGTGTCATTTATTTTCTGCTGCATAACTTAGTTTTGGTGATTTTTTTGTGCTGCCACGTGATATTGTATATTAATTTGATTAATTAATAACTGGGCTAATTAATTAATCTAATTTATCACAAGGGGTCAACGCATTTGTGGCCTGACATGATAGAGGAATACCCCATCTGCAGAAGATCAAACTGTTCTTAATTATATTCTTAAAGTTCCCTTTTGCAATTACACCAGACCTTATGATGTAGCACAAGTAGGAAATAGGAGATAAAAGAGAAATAAAAATAACAACAGAACAAATCCTAAGCTACACCACCTAGAACTGCCTGCAAACCCTAGGCATCACCACCTAAAGAGTAAGGGCATTTGACATCACCACCAAAAGGAGGAGACATTTCTCAACTCATAAGAATTAATCTTATTCAAGCTCAATTGTCTTCACCATATGAAAAGCACCTAATCAAATTCCTAAAAAATATGAGATTTTATTTTTTAATTTTGCAATTAATTTTGTTTTTGCATTTGAATTTTGAATTTGGTTATTAATATAGACAATTCTTAGGGATTTGATTAGATGATTTCCATATTAGTATAATCCCTAAAACTATTTAACTAGCGCTTCTGTAAGGGTGAAAGACAGATGAATTTGAATAAAGATTAATTTTTATGAGTTGAGAATGTCTCCTCCCTTGTTTTCTCAGTTTGGTGGTGATGCCATAATGCCTAGGATTTGCAGGCAGGTTCTAGGTGGTGAAGCCTTGTTCCTTTTATTCCTTTTTTATTTCTTATTTCCTATATGTTCTGCATCGACTTGGTATCAGAGCATCCAATCCTTTCAAATGCACTCCAAATTTGTCCAAGCGTAAATAGCCACCACACCTTACAAACTCCGACCACCACTAGATCTACTCACCCAAACCAGAAAAAAAAGTCACCATGTTTTCCACCACCAAAAACCCATCCACCATACCACTGAAAAAAACCACCATCTGCCGCCACGGAAACACATCACCTACTAGTAACTGAGAACCCTACCAGCCAAACACTCAACCTAAAAATCTCTACCATTAACCCAAGACACCGTCAAGCCCACAATCCACTCGATGCCACTACAAAACCACCGTACCACTGGATCTAAAGCTGACGCTGTCACCTTAGTCTAGCGCTGCCGCTGCAATCCCCTCAGTGCCATTAGTTTCGCTCTTCCTATTTTATTTTGTTGAGTTCTTTGAATTGTTTTAGGGTTGTAAACATGCCACCCTTTTCATCAGTAAGTTTGTCATGTGTTTTTGAGATTATTCAAAAAATCAAGAGCCAAAGCAATATTGGGATAGACTTGCACCTAGCCATGTATCTCAATTTGAAGATGAGATGAATGTTCAAATAATTTCTAGTTTTAAGCCTAATGTGACTTTTTGCTTAAATTCTAGTCCCTAGCCCAACGTGAATTTTTGTTTAACATTTGGTCCTAAGCCCAAGTTGAATTTTGGTTCAAATTCTAGGGCTAAAATGGTCAAATAGCACTGTTTTTAAAAATATTTTGCAATCTATAACTGTTTATGAAATATGTAGGGATTTACCATTATTTAGGTATTCGAGTTTGAGGAACTCGAGTTCTACATGGTACTCAAGTTCTACTTTAGTTTGCCACCATGGCAATGGCTGAGCTAGAATTTTTTTTAATTAAAAATGCCACCCTGTACTCGAGCTTGTGGAGCTCGAGTTATATGTTGACATAACTCGAGGACTTGATCATCGAGTATTATAATTAGAAAACTACACAGTACTTGAGTTCCTTAAACTTGAGTACCATCTAAGTATATACTCAAGTTCTCTAAACTTTAGTAGTATGTAAGTACATACCTGAAACACAAACCCCACATTTGTGAGCAATTTTGCAACTCAGTAGTCTCTTCCTCCAATCTCACCTGAAACACAAATTCCACATCTGTGACTTAGCTTGTCTCCTGTCAACAAATTTGATCCATCTAATTTAAATATTGTTGAGAACCTTGATGCAAATATGTAGTTGATGCAAAAATCAATTTTTTGCGAAATATGTGAGGATCTACGAAACGATCCATTATGATTTAATTGAAAAAGGTAAGATTCTAAAGTGGCCAATGGGTTTAATTTGATTTTTGTTGTAAACTTTGATGCAAATATGTAGATGAATACTTAATTTAATTTTTGTTGTTAGCGTTGATGCAAATATCCAGTATTGGTGAAAAACAAATTTTTAGGTTATTTGTAGGATGTGTTCAGTTCAAGTTTGGATGTTTATAGGTGAGAACTAATCTTTCATATTACCGAATAAACATCATTTGTCATTCAAATAATTTCACTTTATTTTGGACGTATATAACTCAATGTTATGCTGGAAACTTTGACTGTTGTTTTAATTAGTGGATAACATTAAAATGCAACCCAACAAGACAGAAATAATAAAAGATAAATTCCCATAAATTCCCATAAATTCTCCGTGCAAAATGCAAATGAAAATGGATAGAACCTTGTAGAAGGTATTGTCGTAGTTAGCACAACGACTATTTACAAAATTCCAGCATGAATGATCACATTTTTGTTACAAATCAACAATGCCTTATGTTGGTAGGTAGAATTCTTGGAAATCATTGTTGCTTGAATCTAAGAAGTCTAAAATATCTTTGTCATTGTCAAAGTTTGTAATTTCGTTAATGGACTTGATGGCTCACACTTGTGCTTTTCCCTTAAGATGTTTTCTAGCCTTTTGGATTGCGTGGAAATGGGCTAGCCTCTACTGCATTTGATTGTTCTCCCTTTCAAGGCGCGCAAGTACATTTTTTGGTTCCTCTCTAGGTAACTCCACTGAACGTGCTTTTGGAACTCTTAACCCTTGCCACCTACAATACACCTCTAACTCATCATTTCTTGTATAGCTTTAACCATGACTGTTCGTCTGTGGTGGCTTCTATGATGGTGTTACCTGCACTTAGTTGTCTAGGTTTGCCCGTGATGATGTGTCTAACGCTACCAAATCTGTCATATGTGTATATTGGAGCGTTAACAAAATCTCCCTTGCTTCCAACCCATGTTAGCCCATAGTGATCGGTGTATGTTGATGGTAGTGACTCTGATGACGTTTCTGATGATGCACACGTGGAAGTAGATCTAAACTTTTTTCTCATTGCATGATGAGATTTTGAAGCATTGGAGCTCATTTCCTGTAACGCCCCAAAATCATAAGCAATAAAATTCTATTTAATCTTAAAAATCCATACAAATATTAAATAAAAGAATCCAGCAACCTAAAAATTTCATCACAAATGTCAGAGCTCTAATCCACCAAAAATTAAAACATCCTCAAAATAATTCTCCAATACAATGTTTAATACCATAAAAATAAAAATAAAATCTTCAGTTGCACAAAACAATTGTAATTGTTGACTTCTAAGAATTTCTACTCCAATAATCCCTCTAATGTATCTGTAAGGAGAAATAAAAAGGGGAGGGGGTGAGATAACTCAATAAGTGGAATTCACTAACATTGGGGTGTGAGAACAACCTCTAAAAATATGTATATATATATATATATCTTTATATATGTGTTATGATGGCTCACATTATAAAGATATATATATATATATATATCTTTATATATGTGTTATGATGGCTCACATTATAAAGATATATATATATATATATATATATACATATTTTGCGAAGGTCAACCAAAGCAAGGGTTGGTACTGAGGCTGAAGTCACTCAAAATGTGGGAGATAATGAACGACCTAGGGTGACATGCATTGATCCTTTAGATGAAGCTGCTGCACAATTGTTGGACAGGTTGACCTATGTTGCTAGTAGAGGTGCAGGTAGAGTAAAGGCAAGGGCTGGTTGCTCTTTTGAGACTTTTATGAAGCAAAATTCCCCTTCCTTTGATGGGAAGCCAAATCCTACAGAAGCTAAGAACTGGTTCTTGCAAATGGAGAAATTGTTAGAAGCTTTAGATTGCACTGACTCTCAGAAGGTGCGGTTTGCAACTTTCAAATTGATTGGAGAAGATGAGCGTTGGTGGAGATCCACTAAAGCCATTTTGGAGGGAATGGACACTGAGAGAAACCCAATCACTTGGGAGAAATTTAAAGGGGTTTTCTATGATAACTACTTCCCTGAGGTGGTTCGGGAATGAAAAGAGAGGGAATTTGCTGATTTGGTGCAAGGAAGTATGACTGTTGAGTAGTATGCAGCAAAATTCTTCGAGTTATCTTGCTACAGACCCCACTTAATCCTTACTGAGGCGAAGGAAGCAAGCAGATTTCAAAAGGGGTTGAATGAGAGACTTCGACAGCATTTGATTGCATCAGGGGTAGATAATTATGGAGAGTCAGTTAAGAGAGCTATGAGATTGGAGGAAGATTTCAAGAACAATGTTAAGAATGAGAACCCACCTAGAAACATTGGACAAACAGACTTTCGACAAGGCAATGCTCAAGGTCATTGGAGCAAGAAAGGATCTGTTGGGAGGTTTGGGAGTAATTCATCATCAAATAAGCTAGAAAATAAGAATCCACCCCAAAATGCTCAAGGTAGAAGTTTGAATGTTTGCCCTACTTGTGGAAGGTTTCATGGAGATAAGCCATATTTCTTTGAAGGAAAGGCTTGTTATAATTGTGGGAAGACAAGACACTTAGCTAGAGGTTGTACATCTCCTCAACAAAACTCAATGGCACAACCTGGAAAGAATGATCAGAGGAGGAAGGCACAAGGGAGAGTGTTTGCACTTACACCACAGGATGTTCAAGCTTCAGATACTGTGGTTATAGGTATCCTCCCATTATTCTCAAACTTTGCTAAAACTCTATTTGATTCTGGATCTACACACTCTTTTATCTCCACTCGATATGCTAAGTTATGTGATAAGAAACCTGGACTTATGGATTATGACTTGTCTGTGGCCACACCTATGGGTGATTTTTTAGTGTGTAATTCTATGCTTAAGTCTTGTGTCATTCAAATTGAGGATAGGGAAATGTTAGCAGACTTGATTTTGATGGACATGTACGACTATGATGTAATTTTGGGAATGGACTGGTTGGCAGCTTATCATGCTAGTGTAGATTGTTTTAGAAAAGAGGTGGTGTTTCAACCTATAGGAGAACCCAAATGTCGGTTTAAGGGCTCTAGGATGCACACTTTACCTAGGGTGATATCAGCCCTTCGAGCTCAGCGTCTATTACGAAAAGGATGCCAAGGGTACTTAGCTCATGTGGTGGACACTAGGGAAGAGGTTTTGAAGTTGGATGAAATCCCGATTGTAAGGGAGTTTCCTGATGTCTTTCCTAAAGACTTACCAGGGATACCTATAGATAGAGAGATTGAATTCTCCATTGATTTGCTCCTTGGAACTTCTCCTATATCAAAAGCACCATATCGGATGGTACCCACTGAACTTAAGGAACTCAAGGAACAGTTACAAGAACTCCTTGACAAGGGGTTTATCAGACCAAGTGCATCTCCTTGGGGTGCACCAGTTTTATTTGTGAAAAAGAAGGATGGGGCTATGAGGTTGTGTATTGACTACCGTGAGTTAAACCGGGTTACTGTGAGAAACAAATACCCTCTTCCTCGTATTGATGACCTATTTGATCAATTGCAAGGGGCACAAGTCTTCTCTAAGATTGACCTTCATTCTGGGTATCACCAGTTGAAAATCAAGGGTGAAGACATACCCAAGACAGCTTTTCGGACCAGGTATGGGCATTATGAATTCTAAGTAATGCCTTTTGGTTTGACTAATGCTCCTGCTGCATTTATGGACTTGATGAATAGGGTGTTTCATGAGTACTTAGACCGCTTTGTTATTGTCTTTATTGATGACATACTAATCTTCTCCAAAAAAATGGAAGAACGTGAAGAGCACTTGAGAATTGCTTTTCAAATTTTGAGGGAGAAGAAGTTATATGCAAAGTTTAAGAAGTGTGAATTTTGGCTTGACCAAGTGGTGTTCCTAGGGCATGTGATATCTAAGGCAGGAATTTCTGTAGACCTTAGTAAGGTTGAAGTTGTGGTTGATTGGGCAAGACTGACAAATGTGAGTGAGATTAGAAGCTTTTTGTGCCTTGCTAACTATTATAGGAGGTTTGTGGAGGGATTTTCCCATATTGCAGCCCCATTGACTCAACTAACTCATAAGAATGTTAAGTTTGTGTGGACAGAAGAATGTGAAAAGAGTTTTCAAGAACTTAAGCAAAGGTTGGTCACTGCACCAGTACTAACCATCCCTAGCAACTCAGGAGGCTTTGTCATTTACAGTGATGCTTCAAGAAAAGGGCTTGGTTGTGTGTTGATGCAGCATGGTAAAGTCATAGCTTATGCTTCCCACCAATTAAAGAGTTATGAACAAAATTATCCCACTTATGATTTGGAGTTGGTTGCAGTGGTGTTTGCATTGAAGATTTGGAGACACTATTTATATGGCGAAAGGTGTGAAATTTATACAGATCATAAGAGCTTAAAGTACTTCTTTACTCATAAAGAATTGAATATGAGACAACAAAGGTGGCTTGAGTTGATTAAAGATTATGATTGCTCAATCAATTACCATCCAGGCAAGGCTAATGTGGTAGCTGATGCACTTAGTCGGAAGTCTTCTAGTTTCTCAGCTGCCTTGTTAACTACTCAAAAGGAGATTATTAATGACTTGGAGAGGATGGGAATTGAAATTGTCATGGGTGACTCCCAAGTCTGTATGGCCAATTTAACAATACAACCTACTTTGATTGAGAAGATTAAGAGGTCACAGATTGATGATGCACAAATTGTAAAGATCATAGGAGAAGTACAAGAAGGGAAGAGAGCAGAATTTAATGTGTCTAATGATGGTGTTTTGAGGTTTGGAAATAAACTTTGTGTGCCAAATGATTTTGCATTAAAGAAGGAGATTATGGAAGAAGCCTATTGTACCACATACTCAATGCACCCTAGTAGTACTAAAATGTATCGTGACATTCGAGAAACTTATTGGTGGAATAACATGAAGAGAGAGATAGCTCAATTTGTGGAGCAATGCTTGACATGTCAACAAATTAAGGCACTACACCAAAAACCTTCAGGATTGCTGCAACCACTTCCCATTCCCGAATGGAAGTGGGAGCACATATGTATGGATTTTGTGACTGGTTTGCCAAGATCTCTCAAGGGACACGAGGCCATTTGGGTCATTGTGGATAGGATGACAAAAACAACACATCTTATTCTAGTTAAGATGACTTACTCACTTGATCAGCTAGCACAAATATATATTGATGAGATTGTGAGTCTTCATGGAGTTCCAGCATCAATTGTGTCTGATCGAGACCCAAGATTCACCTCAAAGTTTTGGGAGAGCCTACATAAAGCTTTGGGTACTAATCTTAGCTTTAGTACAACTTTCCACCCATAAACAGATGGACTATCAGAAAGGACTATTCATACTTTGGAGGATATGTTAAGGGCTTGTGTACTGGATTTCAAAGGAAGTTGGGAAAAGTACTTGTCTTTAGTGGAGTTTTCCTATAATAATAGCTACCATTATAGTATTGAGATGGCTCCTTATGAGACCTTGTATGGTAGAAAATGCAGGTCCCCATTGTGTTGGGAAGAGGTTGGTGAGAGAAAATTGTTGGGAACAGAAATCATTCAGATAACATCTGAAAAGATTAATCTGATTCGAAAAAGATTGCAAATAGCACAAAGTCGACAGAAAAGTTATTATGACAACTCGAGAAGGGGAGTGGAATTTGAGGTTGGAGATATGGTATTTTTGAAAGTCACCCCAATGAAGGGTGTGATGAGATTTGGGAAAAAAGGGAAGTTGAGTCCCAGATTTGTTGGTCCATTTGAGATCCTAAAACGCATTGGTAAAGTTGCCTATGAGTTGGCCTTACTGCCTACACTTGCAGGAGTGCATAATGTGTTTCATGTTTCCATGTTGAGGAAGTACATCCCAGATCCTTCACATGTTTTGAACTATGAGTCACTCAAGATCAAAGACAACTTGACTTATAAGGAAGTTCCAATCCAAATTCTTGACCGTAAGGAGCAAGTACTACGCACCAAGACCATATCATTAGTTAAGGTCCTTTGGAAGAATCACACAGTGGAAGAGGCATCTTGGGAGTGAGAAGATGAGATGAAATCAAATTATCCAGAGTTGTTTGTTATCGAAGGTATGTACAATTTCGAGGATGATATTTTTTTAAGGAGGGAAGGATGTAACACCCCATAATTTTATTACTTATTTAATTATTATACATAAATTAAAAAGGTGGCCTACAATTAAATGGATTAAATTGATTTGGGCCTAAGGTATTAAAGGTGAGATATATATACTATGGAATATGAAGCCCAAGTGAGGTGGCATAAGTATATATATGGGCCTTGTTAAGTTAAAAAATAAATAAATAAATAAATAATAAATAATAATAATTAAATAAATAAAACCTTAGCTTTCTTCCTCTTTAGTCACACGTGTATTTCCTTGTGCTTCAGCCGAAAACTGAACCTTGCTTCCTTCATTGTGGCGTTGTGACAGGTATGATTTTCTCATGCTCTAAATTTAAGAACTTTGAATAGTCATAGCTGGAAGTTTTTATGAACCTAGACTATCTTTAGACTAATAGAAAAGGGCTTTTATAATTGTATTATATTAGATAAAGATGGTTAATAGGTCAGAAGACTTTGAAATTGAATCAAATGGAGTAGTGGACTTGGACGTTGTCACCATGTTCAAAGGAAAAGGGTGTAGCCTCCATTGTTGACCGATTATTTATCACCTTTTTGTTATTGGCTAAAACAAGTCCTACAGCATCATGGGAACTATAGGCTACTAGATTGATAGTTACTACTAGATTGATAGTTAAGGCTTCTACATGGCTTCCTATATATATGTGATTGAATATATATATATATATATATAATAATTTTTACTATGAAGATTTAAAGCTTTTAAAAGGGAGTTTTGACTTCTCTAGCAGACCATGATGATTATTGTTGTAGGAATTGTATATATATAGCCTTATGGTCACCATAGACTTTGAAATTGAACAAATAGAGTAATAGGCTTGGACTTTGTGACTATGTTAAAGGGATAAGGGTGCTTGTGTAAATATGTATTCACACATAGCCTCCATTGTTGACCAAATCAACTATCACCCTTTTATTTATTTTCTAAACTTGTCCAGCTGCTTTAAAGAGACAATAGGCAACTTAGTAAGGCTTGTACGTGACTTCCATGTTGGATTGAGTGTGTGTGTGTGTGTATATATATATATATATAATATTAGAGTCAATAGATATCTAGCAACATCAAGTGGGAATGCTAAGCAACTAGATGGATAAATTAAGGCTAGATGTGGCTTCCAATATTAAATTGGATAGTTAAAAGAATAAATGGAAGATTTTGAGATATATCAATATTGTCTAGGATAAAACCGTTAAAGCATGAAAATAGATTTTTAAGTGGGAAATTGTGTATTGATGAATCTAATTTTGGTGTTACTAAGTTTTAATTCTACTGAATTGTTGTGATTCAAGGGAGGTTGATTTCCTTTGTATTTGCAACTAAGAGGTAAGTGGTGTTTGCTAATTTTGGGGATTTTCCCAAACAGTGTTGATTTATTTAAACTATTTTATGTAAAATGAATATGTTGTTATTCTATGTATATGGATATTTTATAATTGCTTGATGTGCATATTAATTATTCATTTTATGAAAAACCTGTGGGACAACCTAAATTTATTTAAATTTGTATGTGTGAATATATCCTTGTATTTTTGAGAATTATGAATGTGATATTTTATGTGAGCATCTAGAATGGATTATTTATGTGAGCATCTTTAATATGTTTTAAAAACCTATAGCAAGTTGTTATTAAAAAGCTCAGTATTGTGTTAGTCCTTAGCAAGGGACAATCATACTGTAGCTAGTCCTTAGCAATGGACGGTCCTAGAAAAGAGGACAGTGCACATTTGGTAGCTCCTTAGCAAGGGAGTATGCTAATGAGGATCCAAAAAGGAAGCTCCTTAGTAAGGGGGTGCACCTTTAGGTTCCAAAGGAACCATCCTTAAGAAAGGGTATGAAAAGGAGGTTCCAATCCCAAAAAAAGGGGATAGCACAATCCTGTCAACAAGGTGTAAACGTTGACTACGAGTAAAGCCTAGGAATTGTGTTTGTGATGGTATTGATATATATACACTATGATGGCTCACTACATAAAAATTATTATTTCTTTTATATGAAATATTTGATGATAAAATATTGATGAGGTATGAGTAATGAATTGTTTGTAAGAATTACTTTTTTTAAAGGTTGTTCCCGCACTCTAACGTTAGTGAATACCACTTATTGAGTTATCTCACCCTCCTTTATTTCCCTTTACAGATACATTAGAGGAATTATTGGAGTAGAGATTCTTGGAAGTCAACAATTACAATTGTTTTGTGCAACTGAAGATTTATTTTTATTTTTATGTTATTAAACATTGTATTGGAGAATTACTTTGAGGATGTTTTAATTTTTGGTGGATTAGAGCTCTGACATTTGTGATGAAATTTTTTTGGTTACTGGATTTTTTTTTATTTAATATTTTTATGGATTTTTTCAAATTAAAAAGAATTTTATTGCTTATGATTTTGGGGCGTTACATTTCCAATTCAACCTTAGTTATTGGTGGGTTTGAAACAAACCATTTATGTATTTGGCAAATTTATGAGCGCGTCTTTTGGTCGTTAGCGCCAAAGTTTGTGTTTGTGTTATCATGTCAACTGAGTGCGGTAATGACATGTTATGGGGATGTCATGTCTATCAATAAAGACATATTTTATTGGAGTCTGGACTTTGTCATATAATGCCATGTGAACCTTCATTGCATTTCTCATGGCACACATTGCATTGTACTTTAACAGAGATGTTATGTCTATTATTGGAGTACGGAGTTTTGTCATATAATGCCACGTGAACATATAATTCATTTGTCAAGTCACACTGTGCATTATGTACGTGCAACGTGTAGTTTACCTTACATGTCAGGTGCATTAATAACAACAAGTTTTAATCAAGTCCGGATTTTGTCATGTAATGCCACGTGAACCTTTATGCAATTTCTCATGTCACGTTGTGTGTTGTGCATTGTGTGATTTATAAAACCATACAATCCAATTTCCATACCTATAGGCTTTAGGGTTAACTTAATATAGTTTAATGCCTGAAATGACAACATTAAATAAGACATTTACTACAGTTAATTAGTGATTTTCAGTAGACATTCAAAACTAAAAAATATATTTACAAATAAATTAAACACCATCAATAGTATGAAATTATAGTGTAAAACAATAGAATCTACTTTATCAGTTACATTATTGCATTTTCACTCAACAATAGAATCACCCAATAGCTTCAATTTACTAAGATAAATACGAATTGACCACATAATTCGAAGAATAAATCGAAGAATTAATATTAGCCAAACCAAAATAGATTTATATAGAGAAAAAAATTACAAAAAGATATTAAATTTTATTATCTTTTTTTTTTAAAAAAAAAAAATTACTTTACCTTAGGCAAGACAATTTTGAATTTAAGCAGCAAATAGATTTATCATTAGAAACCATTCTGAACATAAGGCTACAAGAGAAAGACAACCCAAAATAGATATATCATCAAAAACTGTCAAAATGCTAGCTAGAAGCCATCCTAGTTCAACAAAAAGCTCTAAATAATCATTTAGCTGAGTGCATGCATGACTTGCACTAAGCCCTTTTCCATCCAGAAAAAAACACAGACATAACTTTCGTATTAGTTACATAATCTCCATGTGGAAAAGTGTTGTGTATGTAAACAATAAGTATACAAAAGCCTACATACCTAACAGTAAGTGGACTTGGGGCCAGTGCCTGCTGTGGATGCCTCATCACCGAACATATGTGTGGGATCCTAGCATATGCCTACAACTGCACCAATAGCAGTACACTACCAATTTGTTTCATAGTATTCTCTGACGCCTAACAGAGGTGTCTATATAGCCAACATAGTGCTGCACTACCTTGGCTATACTTATTGCCATTGCTAATTGGATTAAAAAACTGTAGATACATGACTGAGAGCCATTGGCCAAACTTGTCCATAAACAGCATACCACCCAACATTTCTAGTATGTAATACCAAGCGTACCGCTACACTCGTAAGTTAGTGGCATCAATCGGGAAAGGGTCGCTAAACTGTGATAGTGAGACCAAGAGTGAGACCAAGAGTGAGATTGAGAGTGAGACTAAGATTGAGAGCTAGAGGGAGAGCGAAATTGTGAGCAAGATTGAGAGTGAGACTGAGAATGAGATTGAGTCTGAGGGTGAGATTAAGATTCAATCTGAGAGTGAAATTGAGAGTGAGAGTGACAGTAAGAATGAGAGTGAGACTGAGAGTGGCGGATGGGGCAGGGCATATAACATGGTACTCGCGTGTTATAAACTCGGGTATGTAGTTACATAGGTTAATAACATGGTACCCAAGTCTTATAAACTTGAGTTTTTTAAACACAGAACTTGACTTTCACGGAATCGAGTTCAAGGTAGAATTTTTAATTTGCAAAATTCCATCTTAGCCACTGCCATGATGGCAATCTCAAGAGGAACTCGAGTTCTATAAATTGAGTATTGTGGGGAACTCGATTTCCTTAAATTTGAGTTCCCTATTAGTGGTAGATCCCTACATATTTCTAAAACAGTGGTGGATTGATATATATTTCGTTAAATTGTGGCCTTTGGCCATTTTGGTCAAATTCTAGTCCTAAGTTCACTCCATTGCTATCTTCCATTGAAGTAGAACACAAATTCATAGAAATAGAGCACAAATACATTGTAGTAGAAAACAAACTTGATAATCTCATGAAATTAGTTCAAGCTTAACCATACACATGGTTAGTCTCTTGAAATTGGAGCAAGCACTAAAATAGTTCTCGGATTTGGAAATTTATAGAGTATTTATCAAACTACTTGATCAAATAGAGAGAAAAACTAAGAAAACATAGAAGAGAAAAAGAAAGATAGAGAGAATGATGAAAGAATCGCAGATATTGATATAGATCTATTGGTTGTAACATTGGTGCACTTTTTTGTTGATGAAGAAGAAAAGTACAAGGAAAAATAACTTTATTCTGTTGTCAATGGAAAAGTAAACCAAAGTCCTGGGAATTTTTTTTTTTTTTTTTTAACGAATGAGCAAAAATTTGAAACATTTTTTTTCTTTCTTATAAAATAAATATTTTAAGAGTAGTGCTATTGACACAACACTTTTCACAACAAAATCTAGGTGGCAAGTTGTTAAAGGTAGGAAAAAAAGTGATGTTAGTTGTGGGTCCTAATAAAAACTAGACATAACTTGCCATTTAACCTTTATTGTTAAATTATTGTGAAAATATTGTAAAAGTAACAATAAAATGATCATATTCAAACTTATAGTAGTTGAGTTTAAACAGAATTTAGGGTCGAGGGTTCAAAATTTTATTCTAAGGGCTCAAAAAAGATTATTAAAAACCATATATATATATATATATATATATAATTGGCCAGGTCAAGGGGTTCATTTGAACCCCCTAGCCTTAAGGTAATGCCGCCCCTGAGAATGTTCCATAAGGAAGTGTAACATTAGAGGGTGCACATGTGGAAGTTGATGAATTTGCTTTTGATTAGCCTTTCATGGTGCATGAAAACAAACAGTTTGCTAAAGTGGAGAGAGTGAATACCATGGGGCTTCTTGTGGTTCAAGATAATATTGTGATTCCACACATTGATTTTGTCATCCCAAAAAAGTTTACTGATGTGATGGAGTGCAAATCTTTATTATTCTTCATGCATCCAAAGTTGATTATTATAATGAGGCAAGTACTACATATTAGAGTTCTAATCCTACTTCACTTTAAAACTCAAGGTCAAGTTTTCTCCAACCAGAGGAGTATGATGCAAGGAACCAAGATTTTATGTTTTAATTTGCTATTAATATTGTTTTTGAATTTGGTTATTAATATTGAGGGTTTTTAGGGATTTAAATTAGATGTTTTCCATATTGGTGTAATCCCCTAAACCTTATTTAACTAGTACTCCTATAATGGTGAATGGTAGATTAATTTGAATAAGATTAATTACTATGAGTTGAGAAATGTCTCCTCCTTGTTTTCTTTGTTTGGTGGTGATGCCTAGGGTTTGTAGGCGGTTCTCGGTGGTGAAGCTTAGAATTTGTTTTGTTGTTACTTTTATTTTTCTTTTATCTCCTATTTCCTACTTGTGCTGCATCAACTTGGTATCAAAGCTAGGTTGTGGATGGGTTATGTGGGATTGTGATTTTCCATGGTTGGGTGTATTTATGCTTGGCTTGTAGGATTAGGTTTGGTGGCTTTCTTTGGCTTGCAAGAAGTTGGATTAGACACTTTGATACCAAGTTGATGTAGAATAGTAGGAAAATAAATGATAAAAGAGGAACAAAAGGAACAACAAAACAAATCCTAGGCTTCACCACCTAAAACCTGCCTGCAAACCCTATTTTGGCCGTTTCTCTCAGTCGATCTATTCACAACCAAACAAAATTGATTAGCAAATTTCAAAACTCAAAGATCAAAGCTAGGAAAATGCCCTAATTAGAAAATATTGGCTTGAGAATGTTTTGTAAAAAACTCCCTTTTTGTTTCACTATTTCTAATGAATTCTGTGTTTTTCCTATGGATTTTGTGTGTTTTGAAAATGTACCATGTATGCCTTTTTATACTGAGAAAATGGGGTTTGGAACGACTCCTAAATGATGTAGGATTCATTCCAAATCTCAGTTTTAATGTAGAAAATTTGTCTTTCATAGTTTCTAGAACCCTAGCATGCGTATGCATGCTTGTGTATGCATACGCAAGTCTAGAGCATGCGTACACATACGCGTGTCTACGTACGCATGTCCTAGGGTTTTTGTGGCTTTTATTTTCCAAAAATAGTTTATTCAGCTTATAAAAGAGTTATATTTTCCATAAAAACCTTCCACAAGTCAATTTCAATATGAAATGGCCCTAAACCAACTTTGGGCTTTAGAATTTTACCAACTTTGGTTCCCTTCATCATATTCCTTTGATTGGAGAAAACTCGATCTTGAGTATTAAAGTGAAGTAGAATTAGAACTCTGTATGTAGTACTTTCCTCAATATAATAATCACCTTTGCAAGAATGAAAAATATTGAAGAATTGCAGTCCATCACATTAGTAAACTTTTTTGGGAGTACAAAATTAATGTGTGGAATCACAATAAAATCTTGGTTCCCTGCATCACCGTATCTCCCCTAGCCTATATTCTTTATTAAGCTTTCTTCATTCAGAATTTAGTCCCCAAACCAGCTTACAGATTAAAGCATTGAGACCACTCCACCTCAGGCTTAATTATCAAGTGCTTCTTAAGGGCTTTCTGTATTCTTCCGGAGAAACAACACTTGAAAAAGAGTTAATTCCTACCTTTTGTGTTTTGTGTACAAAAACAAACACATTGGATCATCCTAATAACTCCATTGCAGCAATCTGTCTCTATCTGGCAACCTATTTTTAAAAACCAATCACATTCTAGTAACTTTTGTTCATGTGCAAATTTATTTATTTTTTAATCTCCTATATAATTTACGGAAGCCACAAAAGAAAACAAACTATTAAATTTTAGTGATTACCGAAACAAACTTGACAACATCTCTCTGATATGTTTAGGAAGTCTCTCTCTCACACGTCACCCATCTAATCGCAACTCTTTTCTCAAATTCTTGATCACATGGCTTCATTATTTTATTCCTGAAGTAAGCTGTTTTCGACACCTTAAACATTCACGGCCCTGACATTGAAAATGAGACTTGCAATTCTTGGTGAGCTGCCTTCTTAGAGTTTGAGGCTAAGATCAATGTCTTCCCCTTCTGCCTCAGTCGGCCTCACCTCTCTCATTGTTTAAGCTAAGTGTTAATTCTTTACTGCCCATCTGCTCCTTTGATTGTACCAAGCCATGAAAGGGTCTTTTACCATCTGACCAACCCTCTCCTGACCTTAGATTTGAGACCTCCATTCTTTCCTTCAAAATTATAATTTACAAAAGAAATAAAGTAAAAACACACCAAAATAACACAGTTAATATAACATAAACTATATTAATCAAACACGAAAGGAATTGACGTTAGCAAAAGAGATGAACTAAGGTGGTTTATATTCACCCATCATCTTGTTGTTCAGGTTTGTAGAGAAAGTTGTCTGATATTTGACTCGATACTGTATTAGGGAACTTATGGTTTTTCTCTTTTTGGTTTTATTTTAATAAAGGGAAAATGAAAGATTTTATTTATTTATTTCGTGAGAAGTTTTTTAGTTGTACTATTACATAGCAATTGAAATAACAATATTCAAATGTCACCACATGCTCTTCACATAATAATTAGTTTTCATGATCTTACAAACTGGAATCTAGTGCTACAGAGAATGGCTTAGGTAGGGACCTTGAATTTTGCTAGCTCTTTTATCCTATTTTGCAATAGGTTGGGTTGGTTGGTCGGGAAGTTCCCCTCCCATTCTCGTGCATACTTAAATAATTAATGAAAGTTCAATTATGGAGTAAAAGGAATATGGATTCCTATTTTGCTCAATGCAGCCTAGAGTAAAGAGTGACTCATGGGGGCAATCAACACCACTTTACTCATTTATTCTCTCTTTTCAGAGATTGCTGCTATTTCCAATATAGGGTAGTCATTTCACATATATTTGTACAAAGGTTCCTCAATTTCTAGGAAGCTCTTGCACAGTTGCACCACATGATTTTCTTTTGTTTTCAATCACACCAATACATCTTTGTATGTATCTGTATCTTCTCATTTGTCTTTTTTTGGGTGAGAATGAGGTTAATTTGTCCGATAAAATAATGGAAGCTTGAATGGTAACCATATGGTACCCCCTTTAGGTGATCCCTTCTCTTTTCCTGAGAGGAAATGGAGGAGTTATTATTGCATTATGCTTGTGTTTTTATGGGCGTTTTAACTGAGAAAGGGTGATGGGGAACATATTTAGTAAATTGAGCGATATTAACAATTTTTTTAGACTGTTTTACATGTTTATACTAACATTTGAAAAGTAGCAAATTGCCTTTGAACTTGAACTTGAGTGTACGTGTACGAAACTTTGAGTATGAAGAATTGCAGGCAATGTAAATATGCATTTTTAACTTTGGATCTGAAAAGAAAAATTTAGAGCTTCTGTTTCCTTGAACCCGTTGATCTCTATCTTTTTTCCAGCAATGGTTTGCTCCTTTTGTTGTTGCCAAGTTTCGGGGATGACCAATTATCATCTTGTAAAACAAGATTGGTCCCTTTCTTCTTGTACATAATTCTCTGTTTTCTTTTTGCTGCTTGTAAAATATTTTGGGTAAATTACAATTTTTTGAGATAAATTATAATTTATCCACTTGCAGTTTGACTGAAATTTAAGTTGCTTACCTGAGATTCTCACCATTAGACTTCCGTAACCCTCCTTTGTACTTTTACCGTTAAAAACACAAAAACGTAACAAAAACATAATCAAGATCTAAAAGCATATTCTTCTTTGCCTACTTCATTTCTTTGATGGAGTAGTTTTCTCTTAATATAATTTTTCGTACCTATCAAAAAAATACTCTACAATCTCTTATCCTTATCCAGCTTCACTACATGAGTCTACATCGTGTAATATTTAGTCATAACCTTTAACTACTCCATATACCTTGGAAAAGTTCATATGCACAATTTACATCACCAATCAAATGGACCGTTAGTTCATTCGGTTGAGTGCAAGTTTGGTAACATGTATATCCATATAATTTCAACATCTTTAATCAATTGAATTAGTTTTGTGGCTGCGGACATTCTAAAATCATGTGGAATGACTAAACATTCATGTCTTGTAGTGTGTACTACTGGGATTCATGACCTATTCACAGAGATTATATCATGTTCCAGTGCCAGATGGATAATTCAAGTTTAACTGACTAAGCAATCTGACAACGTAGCTCTTGATCTTCTTTGAACGTGCTAAAATGAAAAAAGAAAAAAAGAAAAATTAAATCAACTACCAGTCCCAACTTAAGACTTGCTTTTCAGAATTCAGAAAAAAGGGGAGGGAAGACAGGATAATTCTCCAGTTACAACTTACAAGTTGACAATAGTAAGTTCATCTGAACCACCTTACAACGATTTTGACCATCGATCTCTAGCTTCTCTCTCTCTCTCTTTTTCATTTTGTTCTAGAAATCTCTCAAGGATAGTGGTAAAAAATAAAAACTGTGTTTCTGATCGTTATAGTCCTCACTATGACCGATTCTTTATTGACAGGATTTTTGTTTTTTGTTTTTTAAAGGTTCATTATCAATTGTTTGAGCTAATCTTAGAATTATAGCCTCACAAGATGTTTTCAATATATCTTAGCTAGCAAGTAGTGGGATAAGGTCTTCCTCTGTTCCTCATCCTTCAAAGTCAAATATTGAACCCAAAAAAAAAAAAGGAGGAAACACTTGTTCTCATCCACTATTTCACCCATATCCACATCTAATAAAATAATGCCCACATTTTAATACGTAAAAGATCAATGTGAAAAAAGATATGTGAAATAGTGGATGTGAGTGAGTGAATCAAAACCAATGTTAAAAACTCCATACAGTTTTTTTTTTTTTTTTTTAACAGAAATTCAAGCCCACTGTTTCCATTGGGCAAAATGCTGATGCTTCATATTCTCATTAAGACTTATCAGATGGACCAATTGGACACGTGAGTCTCAACATTATATTAAGTTTTGAGGTTGCAGAAATAGGAGAATTGACTCCAGCTGGATGGCAAATTAGTCAAATACAGAATCAGATTAGTGGATCAGTTGATTGATACATATATTGCAAGTCATCTTGATCTGATTCCCTGCAATCTACCTCTATTTGTAGCTTTAATAATTTTTTATATGAAAAGTAAGGGAGAAAAGTCAGGATTGCTAGGTTTAAGTGACTGTTTGTTTCAACTTTTCCAGCTCAAAACGCACGTTTTGAAACTGCTAGCCCAAAAAGCTCGTTTGATTAGGTTCAAAAAGCAACTTTTTGTTAAAAGTTGTGTTTTGAGTTTGTGAAGAAAACGTGCAATTGTAAAATGGAGCTCTGAGCTCCATTTTCAAAATGCGCACAATCACGTTTTCTTGGGTTTCTTTTTTTCCTAAATTGCCCATAGTTTTTTTTACTCAAAAATCACAACGGTAACAGCACAACAGAACAGAACTATTCTTGATCTTTTTTCTCAAATATCTCTAAACTTTTATTTTCAATCAAACATTCACAACAGCTACATTCACAACAATTTAAACATTTCTAAACTCAAGCATAATCAAGATACAAACTCAAAAACACAATCTTAAAATTAATCAAATCATAACAAAAAAAAAAAAAAAAAAGAGACAGAAGCCATCTGACCCACGGTGGAGCAAGCAAGCAACCCACGGTGGAGCAAAAAAGAGACAACGCCTGCCTGTGTCCTTCGATCAACGGTGGAGCATGCAATTGCTTGTTCTTAATTTCTCTGTTTCTTATCATTGCTAGAGATAGCTGGAGAAAAAAAGAAAGAGAGCACTGGAGAGTGTTCAAGTAGAAACATAAAAGGTAAAAGGAAGTAAAAGAAAGAAAGACAGCTGGAGATTGGGAAAGAAGGATTCGGAATACAGTAGAAAAAGAAAAGAAGGGTAGATAGATATGGGAGTGGGCTAGGTGTTTGATGGAGGAAAAACCAAGAGAAAGAGAGAGAAAAAAAAAAAAAAAAAAAAAAAAAAAGTATGGCTATAATAAGTTTAGAAAAATAATATAAAAATAAAAAATGACAATCAAGAAATGCTACTACAATATTTTCACAATAAATTTTAAGTAATAGATTGTTATTAGCTAATATTGGTGAGTAAAAAAATAATTTCAGTGGTGGGTTCAAATTAGAACTAGTAACAACTTTCTACGTAAGATTTTGATGTGATTCTTGCGAAAGTATTGCGAAAAATATTGTGAAAGTATTGCGAAAAATGTACTGTTCACTCTCCAAACAGTAAAAAAATTTGGAGAGACTGTTGGAAATGCTCTTATAACTTCTTATTGATAACTGTGATGTTATAGAGTATATGGTGGAGAAAATATTATGGGTACCAGAACAACTCATTTAAAAGATAAGTGTTAATAAAATTTTATTTTACAAAGATTAATTTTAAATTAATCTTGTGAAAATATTATAACATTTTATTATATTTCTAAACTTTTTAAGTTAGTACTATTTTTCTTTAGAAAGAAAAATAGTACTATTAACAGAATATTTTTATAACAATTTTATAATAAAGTTTACATAGTAAATTGTTATTAGTTCTCATCTATACCTGAGACATTTTTTTTTCCTACCATTAACAACTTCTTATATAGATTTTATTGTGAAATTTTTGTGAAAATATTATGTCCATAACTTGCATTAAAAGAGGTAATTAAAACAAAAAATTCTCTTTATATAGACATTGTCCTTTTTAGTAATTTATTCCTCAAACTGCCACTTTTATAAGTGCTAACCAAACATTCAGTTTTTTCAAAAAGCACTTTTTAACAGCTTTTACCAAATACTCAGCTTTTAGAAAAAACACTTTTTGATTATGCACTTTTTGAAAACTCCACTTTTTGATTATGCACTTCTTTAAAAAGCCCAACCAAACTCACCCTAAAATTACAAGTTGCGCAGTGTTGCATGCTCATCTAAAGCATTCTTAAACTGCTAACTTGCTCCTCAATCCATCTTCAGCTTGTCATTTTAACCATTTTTGCACAGAATTTTCTCCAACACAATGTTAAGAGTCTCTTTTATCATTCTCTTGGTCATCCTTATACCTCATCCGGGAAATAGCCGTTCCTTCAGAGAGAATTCCAACCTTATTTCCGATGTCATAGACCAAATAAGCCATTCTTCAATCCTTGAGGTTGATGTTAAAGCAACAACAGTGACTTGTGAGCCCACTTATGGCTTATTGCCTTGCACAACAAAGGTTTGGGGGCAGCTCTTCATGATTGTTGTATATGAGTACTTGCTGTCCTTAGCAGAGAAGTACGTTTCAAGTGGCACTGACCTTTTCTTTCAAATGTTTGGGACTGGTATCTTCGGTGCTAGCTTATTCCACATACTTGGCACAATCCCACAAGTGGGTTTGGTACTTGGTAAGCATCTTACTGGTTTCTCCTCTCATCATTTTGAGGTGGACTCTTTTCTTCTATAAATATTTTGCTTAAAAGAACTTCACCCATTTGAATATTGTTACACTTTTTTCCTAGTTTTAATTGATAGTACAAGATTTGAACTCGTCTCAATCTTAAATTTTTCTTAGTTCTCACATATATGATAAGATTTGAATCTAGAACATTTGTTCTACGATAATTACTCTTTATCATCAAGTTAAGGAATTAAATCTTTATTTTTAATGTAAGATCCCTATTTGGCAACAATATAGGTCTATTTGATTGTGTTGTTTAATCAGCAGTTTTCGTCGTTTAAACAATATAATATATTTTTTCACAATACTTTTTCACCCATACATATTTTCATATCACTTAAACAACGCTACTAAAATAATATTACTAAACGGCCCTATATTTTACAAGTTATGGATTTGTAACTTGTACAATTCTTTTTTTCGATGGAATGCTTGTTTTGTTTTTAGACTCTTAACTTTGTAGCTCATTCCTTAGCCCAATGGGCTTACTCTTGGGACTGGTTTTGGGACTCCCCCTTCTCTGTAGTTTCCAAGTTTGTAGAGAGAGGAGTTGGTTGAGTCCCAACCCTTTTTTTGGTTTTGTTTATTTGGTGTTGGTTGTGTTGTTTTCCTTTCTCTGTTAATGCAATTTCTTATTCAGCACCCAAAAAAAAAAAAAAAAAACTACACAATTCTTCCTAGTTAGAATCAAGAAAAAGCGAAATACCTTGATATACTTTTTGCTACCATTCGTATATTTTATTATTATGAGTTTTCTAATATCATGAAACAAGAATTAAAACATTATATGATTAAAGTGATTGTCACCACCAAGTCTTTTGTTTTTCAAATATAATTTCCAATGGACATTTTCTAATATGAAAAAAGTGCATATTTTTTTCTTTCTCCACTGGGAAAAGTTGAATATTCCCATTACATCATTCATGTGAAAAATAAATAAAAAAATTCCTACACTAATTTAAAGGGAGACTAGAAACTATCTTAGTGGGAATTAGGTATAATCATGTAATTATAAATGAAAATTTTTGTTTCAACCCTCTTCCTTTTTCTTTATTCAATTAAATTTCATGTAAATTTGGACTGGGTCTTTCCAATTCAACGATACATTATTGCATCAGTTACAAACAGATGACCAATGACAGGTACATGTAATCACCTTCCTAGGCAGCATAATAAAATACACATGTTACTAGTTTCTAGTGGTTAGCCAGTATACTAATTTGAGGCAATTTCCACTTCATGGTCCATTACTTTTTTTGGGAAATTAATTCATCTTCCATATTTAGATCTACATTTAATATTATGATATAAAGCTTTACGATCCGCTTTGCGTTGAATATAAAACTCGATCCCATACGAAAGAACATTACTTCTTTAAAACATAGTATACTTTAAGATCAACTTCACGTAGCATGTGTCCACAAGGCCGATTAATTAGTCTCTCTTCATTCTTTTAAAAAATAAAAATAAAAAAATAAAAATAAAAATTCTCTCTCCACAAGGTGACAAGATTAGTGAGAAATTGAACTTAAGACCTACCCAAGCCTCAGCTCAATCTTACCTCCCATTCCCAAGTCCCAGGGAATGCCTTTAGTGGCAATCGTTTCTTCTTAACAAAGAAATTGTTGGACTGGGAAGGAATAAATTGAAATTGATACAAGTTATTTCTTCAACCACCAAATATGTACTTAGAATTACAAGGATTTTTTATTTTTTTTTTATTTTTTTTATGTCTCCCTTTCTCTTATTGAATCAACAATATGGTATTTACATAGATATCTTATTAATTAGGAATTAATATTCAAGAGATGGTCTTAAGTGGCAATCGGTTTTTGCTTGATAAAGAAATAAATCTTTACGGATCGAGAGGAATAATTTGAAACTTATACCCCTTAAAAAAAAAAATCCTTAAAATAAATTTAGATTGGACAATTTAGAAATGGATACTACTTAAAGCAGCATTTTGTTTTTTTGAACACAAGAATTTCACCAATTAAGTTTCAAATTTTCAGTGAAAAAAAGAAACTCTTCAGACGACAATGTTATTCTACATTTTTTAAGTATACATCCTTAATTATGTCATTCTAGTAGACAGGTTAAAGCACTTCTTTTTTCTAATATGTTTAGTACATATGATTTATAGTTATTAAAAACTTTGAACAGAAATCTCTCAAAAATTAGTTATATCTCCAGTCTCTAGTTAAATATTTAATTTCTTCATTTCTTTTTTGTTGAACCACATAAATAAATATAAATAACGCTAATTTGTATCAACATGAACATGAACTTTTTTTAGAGTAGTAACTAGTAAGTTAATTATTATGCATGTATCAGCTAAATATCTTTACTCAAATTGTTCCAAAATCTCCAATCTCATATAAATAAGTACATATTTGTTTGTAGTGACTGCAGTGACAGGAAGTACAGACACTATTGAAGCATTGGCAATAATGGGAATGGGCTTACTTGCGGGATCAACAATCATGCTTCTTACATTAATTTGGGGTTCTGTTATTGCTTTTGGCAGCTATGATCTTTCACAGCCTTCAGATTCATCAGACATAGAAAATAAGAGACCATTCAGTTTAACTGGTGTTTTTCTTATCTCTTCTATGAGTAATATAAAACATCTTTGTTCAATGTAATTGATGTCCCTCTATGTGCGTATGGATGATGCAGGTTATGGTGTTAGCACTGACGTTGAAGCCTACTTTACTGCAAGAATAATGATTGTATCCATGATCCCATTTTTCATTCTTCAATTGGCAAAAGTTCTCAATTCATCTTCAGGGATTCGAATTGTAGTCTTGGTTTCTCTCATTATTACTCTAGCCTTCCTATTTGTTTACTGCACTTATCAGGTAAATACAATTCCATTAGCATGGGAAACGTTTCCTAGTATATAAGTCTGAACAAGAGAGATTTTCAACTTTATAAATGAGAGGTAGAACAGAAACATGCTTCGAACTCATGATCAAGTCCTCTGATACTAATACTACGGTTAATTATATTAATTGTCCCAAAAGTTCAATCTATAGAAAATGTTGAATTGGATTATTTAACCATTATTCTAACTATAGGTAATAACTTTACTATTTTAATGACATAAATTTGTAATTTTTTTTTTCTTCACAAAAAAATGGTGCAGGTATTCCAGCCATGGATTCAGAATAGGAGACTTGAATATCTGATGAGCAAGTATGTTCAGAAAAACCTACTACCGAGTCTTCTCACTGGTGCTGGCAGACCTAACATAACAATTATAAGAGAGTAAGCTTGTTAAGTACTACATTAAGGTTCTTTAGCTACACATATTTTTCAAGGATTTCTGTTATCTTATCAATTAATCACTACATATATTTGCAGGCTTTTTCACAAAATCGACAAGAATAATGATAATTATATATCAGCTGATGAATTGAGAGCATTAATCTTAGGAATGCAAATAGAAGCAGTAGGTTTGAATGAGGACGACTATGAAGCAAAGGTGATGGAGGAGTTTGATATCTCTGGTGATTCTCATATAACTGAGAATGAATTCATTAAAGGAGTCTCAAAATGGCTTAATAAGGCTCAGCAGTCTGCCAACAATCAGGGACACGACAAGCCAAAGTTTTTTAATAGGAATTCAAAGGTAAAGATTGATGAGTGTTAAGATTTATTTTTACACTAAGCACAAAAATATCGCCTTGATGCTCAGGACACAAATGCAGAAAACAACTGAAGAGCAAATAAGGCTATTGGCTCAGAAAAAGGAGAGTAAGGGAACTGACATGGCATGGTTGAATTACATTAAGGCAGCTTTTCTATTGATTCTCGGAACCTCTATCACTGTTTTGCTAGCACAACCCCTTATGCAAACTCTCCAAGAGTTTTCTACTGCTGTAAATGTCCCATCATTTTTGGTATCATATGTTGTGATACCCTTGGCTTTGAACTACAGACAGACACTAAGAGCAATTACTTCTGCCAGACAGAAGACAGAAAAAGCTATCTCCTTAACCTTTTCTGAGGTTTACTTCTCCCCCAAACTTATCTTTTCATTTGATCATGAGATAACAATTCCTAGTTTCATTTCTAGTACGATGGTGTTGCTTACATCTTATATTCTCAGCAGAAAGTTCAATCCTATTTTTGATAAGTCAATCAGAAAGTTTTATCTTTGTGAGTTAATCAGTTGGTATATATCTCCGTTGAAAATTAAACCTGTCTATGTGGTTTAAATAGTATTTGCATTTTGCAACAAGTTCATTTTTTTTTTCTTGCTCTGTAGCATTTACCTAAGTTGGTCTTCAATATTTTAGATCATTTTTATTTGACACTTCGAAGGTTTTTGGCAGATTTATAATGGAGTATTCATGAACAACATGATGGGTTTAGCTATCTTCTTGGCCTTTGTTTACATACGAAATTTGTCATGGGATGTCTCAGCTGAAGTTCTGGTTGTTCTACTTATCTGCACAGTGATGGGTCTTTTCACCAGCTTCTGCATCAAATTCCCATTCTGGACATGTATCCTAGCATATCTTTTGTACCCCTTATCTCTGCTGCTGATTTATGTTCTCACTATCGTTTTTGGATGGTCCTAAATTAGTACTTGCTATACTGCTCCCGCAGACGAGGGGTGGGGGATGGGGGTGGGGGGGTTGAATGTGCAACATAAAATGCAAAAGAAAAATAAAATAATTCTTATTTTTATGTCACAATATTTTTCATAATGGCTAAGGTGAGACATTAATTGGTGTACAATAAAATGATATTAGTGGTCCTAGTGTCAGTGACTTGCATTAATTGGTGGTCTTAGTAAAAGTGATATTGTATCAATCACAGTCTACCACCTCAACGAGATGTATCTCTAGCATTATTGAAGGAATAAATATGTATCTAAATGAAAAATTCACAATGTTGTGAGGACAATATTTCTTCTTTTTTTTTCTTAATTTTATTTTATGAATAAGAATTCTATAGACAAACTGAAAAGTTTACAAACGCACAAATTTACAACACTTCAAACCACAAAGAAGCCCAAAAAAAGAAAAAAGAAAAACTACACATTGGACTAACATCAACCTTTTTTTAACACTATTTTAGTCTATCTATATATTCAAAGAAAAAAGAAAAAAAAAAAAAGGAAAAAATCAATTATTATCCATAGCGGGACCAAATATGAAAAATTCATTTCACTTGAGCTTTAACAGCTGACAGAGGAATACCCCATTTACAAAAGATCAATCTGTTCTTAATTGTATTCTTGAAGTTCCATTTTGCTGTTACTCCAGGGCTTTTCTCCCCCAGCTTATACTCTTTATTATGCTTTCTTCATTCAGAATTTGGCCACCAAACTAGCTTACAGATTAATGCAGTCAGACCCTGTCCTCTAAACCTTTGCAACCTCAAACAAACTAATCAGCTGTCCCACTCCACCTCAGGCTTAATTATCAAGTTCTTCTTCATAAGGGTTTTCTGTTCTCTTCCAGAAAACCGACGCTCTAAAAAGAGTTGACTTCTACTTTTTATGTGTTGTCTACAAAAACAAACACATTGCATCACCCTAATCTCTCCATTGCAGCAATCTTTCTGAGTCTTTTTAAAAACCAATCACATTCTAGTAACTTTTTTTCATGTGCAATTTTTTTTACTCTCCTATATAATTAAGGGAAGCCACAAAAGAAAACAAACTATTGACTTCTAATGATAACAGATACAAACTTGACCACATCTCTCTCATATGTATTTAGGAAGCCTCTCTCAAACGTCACCCACCAATTCCAACTCTTTTCTCAAATTGTCACATGGCTTCAATATTTTATACCTCTTAAGTAATCTGTTTTCAACACCTTAAACATTCATGACACTGACATTGAAAATGAGACTTGCAATTCTTGGTAAGCTGCTGTCTTAGAGTTTGAGGCTAAGATCAATGTCATCCCCTTCTGCTTCACCTCTCTCATTGCTTAAGCTAAGGGTTAATTCTTTACTTCCCATTTGCTCCTTTGATTGTAACAAGCCATGAAAGGGTCTTTTACCTTCTGAGCAACCCTGTCCTGACCTTTGATGTGAGACCTCCATGCTTTCCTTCAAAATTATAATTTGCAAAAGAAAGAGTAAAAACATATAAGATAAACTACATTTAATCAAACACGAAAGGAATTGCAGTTAGCAAAAGAAATGGAATAATGTGAACTTATCATCTTACTTGGAAAGGAAGCCAGTCAAATTTGGCTGACCCTCCTTCAGGACTTCTTGTGTTGGTGGGTGAAGGAATTGCATTTACAGGGCAGCCAAATGTGTACAAATTATTATGAGACGCTCCATAGTCTGTAATGCACTTCTTTGTGTTGATATCCAAAGGGCCATGCCATCTTGTATCTCTGAGAAAGGTGTTATAAGAAATTTGAACCAACAATTAATGGCAACAAGTTCAAAAGAGAGACGAGTGAAGATCAAGCTGGACCAACCTGGAGATTGTGTTGCTGGGATAAAGAACAAATGCACCGCGATTATCACTTGAAGATGATTGGTTCTCTCTGGCCATGCGAGGATCAATCATTGGAGGAACTTGGAAAGGAAATAGAGGGCCAGGGGAGTTGTCCACTGAGAAAGGCTTTGGCCTCTTCATGCCAAGCACCTGTATAACACATAGTAACCACAAATGTGTCTTTAACAAAATGACTCCATTTTCACATTTTCTCTACAAGTGATTAGAAAGAAAAACCATACAATATTCGAAGAGAATAAGTGAAAATAAAGGAATTAAGTAAGAAGGTAATTGCATATAAGTTCATTTATTTACTTTTTTCTCTACTTCAATTTGTTAGTAACCTTCTGTTTGGTCGCTGGGAAACAATATAAAAGGAACAAATGAAAAGCTGAACCCCTACTTTTTGTGGACACCCAAAAGTTTTAAACTAAAGAACTGAAAGATATGACTTCACCTACATTATTCTAGAAACCAAACAAATAATATCAGCATCAAAATCAGTGAAGTATAGAAAAACAGGATGTGCCCAGAACCACTCTACAACAAATTCTTGATACATATGAAGATAAAATACTAATATAAGGAAAAAATAAAAAAATAAAAAAATAAAAAAAAAATAAAAAAGACAATAAAAATTAAGGAAATCTAACTTGCCTTCTCTTCCTCAGGCCAAATACATGTATAGCTTTGACCAGATCTTTGGTTTGAAGGGAGCTCTATAAGATGATTCAGTCCGGCAGATAATGGGGTTGAGATAGATGGTGTAGAAGACCCTGGAAAAGTAGGATTCACCTGCAATTTACAAACTTTTACATTAATCTTCTAAAATGAAATTATATTATATACCAAGAAATAACAACTAGAAAGAGAGAGTGACAATTTTTTTTTTCTGTTACCGTCATAGAAGAATATTGGTAATTTTTCCTTTGCAACAAATTTGATGGACACATTGGATATGATGCATTGGAAATATGTGCTGGTAATATTGGAATTGTATCAGTAGTGGACTTGCAAGAACCCCATGTTGCAGGAAACAAGGCCTTCTCACTCTCAACCAGAGACACACTTGCACTACTACTGCTACCATGACCATATGTGGTATCTCTAGTAGTCATTGGTAAAGAAGGTGGTGGGCTAAAGTGATCAATATATGGGACTAAACCAACACGTGTATTTAAAGAAGTGGATTCAGTAGAGGCATCAGAAGAGGGATAAGGAGGAGTGGAAAGAGAGGATGGAACCAAGCATGATGAAAAGCCAGTGTCTTTGTTTTCCTGTTCACGCAAAATCTTCTCTAGTTCAGCCACACCAGGTCCTCGTTTCGGAACTTTTTTGCGCTTGAACATTTTTTTTTTTTTTTTATTTCTGTCAAAACATTGAACAAGTCCATGAATTTTTGTTTAAATATACAACAAAAGGAAGCAAACCCAGAAGACAGAATTCAGAAAGTAACAAGATTTCCGCATTTTCAAGATCACCATATCTAATTTAAACCAAGCAACAAAGAATGATATATATTCAAATGTTACCGTGATATACGGAATGGAAATCTCAGAGGATGTTGGAGTAGAATACAACCACCTATGAGAAATGAACAAGTGGAAGTGGAGCCAAAATATAAGAAGTTAAACCTGGTTTTCAGCTCAGAAAAATCTTATAGTGAGAAAGAAAGTATCTGAGTTTCCGGGGTTCTCTCAATTTATTTGGTTTGTCCGAGAAAAATATAAATGAAAGTGAGAGAGAATTTTGAAAGTGTAGAAATCCAAGTAGTATTTGATTCATCAGAATCTTCTCATATCTCGTTTCTTTCGCCCAAGTGTTCTCTCTGTACTTTGCTGCGTGAGTGTGTGTGAGAGGTTTCTTATAAGGATGTTAGTTGTCACAAATCCTTGTGTGTTACACTGAGCGTTGACTAGTTGACCTAATGCATGCATTTTGTTTTTGTACCTTTTATAAATCTCTGAGAATATTCTTTGCCATTTTGATAATTGAAGCAGTTTTGTAATTTCCCATGGGTTTTATTGAGTGATAATTAAAGTATTCAGAAGTGGACCCCCATTGTGCAGAAAGACAAATTGAAAGGCCACTGAAATCAAGCAGGAATTTTTTTTTTTAATTTTTTTTAGTCATTGCTAGTTGGGTTTACAAAGGTCTGTTTGGCTGCCTTGAAGACTAACTTCAGTAATGGATTTTTGCTAATTTGAGATATTGGTTTAATAATAATTGTTAAACCTTTTCATAGTTTTTTCTTCTTTCTTTTTTTCCACCTCCAAACATTAAGAAATCGAATACTGAACTTTTTGGGCTTAATTTTGGGGGGTGATAATTTTGGTGTTAAAATTGAATTAAAGACTGCCTTATTTGGTACTCTAATGCAATTTACAACCTGGCTACCGCGTAGTATTTTGCATTAATGTCTGAGCATCTTCAAAGATACACAGTATATAGTGCTATAAGGCAATTAATTTATGTTTCTAAAAATCTTTTTTAACACCCCAAAGTTTTGAAGACCATGCATACCTTTAATGTCATAGTCATTTTATAACTATAAGTGCTTGTGAGATATATGAGCTAAGAGTTAAGTTTAAGTGTTTACGTAAGAATTTCACACGCATACACACTTAGATTAAATTAGAATAAAATTTTTATTTTGTATAAAAAAAAATTGAAAGAACATTCTTAAATAAATTTAAAAATTCTACGGCAAGCAACGTATGCAAGCGGATTCACATTTCACAAGATCAAAATCTCGTTTCATTATGAAGAGGATCCCGAGGTCATCATGAAGCTCTTTCTTTGGTTAGCTACATGCAGGCAGAGTCAAGATCAATGATAGATTAAATTTACTTTTTATGAAGTTTCATTATTGAGTTTTCATTTAATGGAAATAGTTCATATTGCTTGGTAGGGTATAGATGGTAAAAAAAAATACCTAAGCGAATGCATTCTACAAGATAAAAATTGGGTCACTTTCATGTTCTGGCCGGTTGGAAAATAAAATATCAAAACCTAGTTTGACCTAAAACGAATTGATTGATGGTTTGGAATCTAGCTTCATTAATGATTTATAGCCTTTGGTTTATGAGAAATTTGATGAAGATATCTGGCAAAAGATTTAGCCATTTAATGTGACGATTCACCTAGATTATTTAATTAGAACCACTAAAGATTAACGTCAAGAAGGTATAAAAAAAAAAAATTAGCATCAAGAGAACCTGTTTACTTTAATACGTTATTGGCCATGAAATTCCACCTTAGGATAAATTGAAGTTTTTCTTAAATATAGATGCAATTAAACTTTAACGTGATGATAAAACTTTTTACTAATTGAAACTAACTAAAAATTCAAAAATTGATATGTTACATTAATTAGTTAATAAGTCACGAGTCTAGTAAATTTCTCTGAAACCTAAAAGAAGATAATATCTAGTATCACAAACACGCGAATCTCAAAAAGTCGTGCAAAGTGCAATTATGTTTCAAATTATAAAATTAAAGACACAATGGTTTGATTTAGCACTATGTAGTCCAATTTGTTTGATACCAGCAGAAGCATTATCATACATGGTGCTTGAACAATTTGTAGATATTCCAAATTATTTCCTCTATATTTATATATTTCTGTATGTATAGAAAAATTCATATTCCCTTTTTTTTTTTTTGGTTTTGAATCTGTGTTAATTAAATGTTTCAACATTAATGAAAGATTTGGGATCAAAAAAGTTTATATATATTTATTTGTTTTGCAAATGAGCCAAATTCAAACTCAATTTTAAGCTTGGCTATTAAATAAGTGAAGTTAGAAAAATAATTATGTGTTCATGAGAAACTCACAAATATGAGATTCAATTAAGTATATATAATATTGTTAATTATATATATAAGGAATTCATGTCCCAATATTATACATGTATTCTAAGTTACTTAGATAGACTTAATACTGGATTTTATAATTAAGTTTATAATAAGTTCATAAGAAATTAAAATATTATTTAAAATTTATTGACAATGTAAATAATCTATTTTGTAGTAAATATTATATATAACTCGTTAATGTCATGCAAGATGTGCGGGTATATTAATTACAGGTTCATTTTGAAGCTAAATATGCGTAAAAATTATCTTTATGCTCAATATATAATACAAACTATGTATTATAAAATTTGAAGAATATTTAGGTGAAATTATTAAGAAGAAATATAAATTGTTAAAAATTAATATAATTAAAAATATAAATATATTAGAGTGAATTGATTAATATCAAATTATTCTCACAAATTTAAGCGCACTATTTTTTTTTGTATTCTTAATTGTGTGTTTGTGGGAAGGAGGGATCCAAACCAAAAAATGAAGCTCATAAGTCTAGTCTGAGGAAAGGAAAAGGCCCATCCAAGCGCTAATCAAAGTCTGACACGTAGGCAAAGTCAAAGGAAGTTAGACTAGAAGACAACACTAGTTCAGGATAAATATGCAAATAGAGGTCTGAAGATGGGATTCGATCAGACTCATTGTCCGAGGAGCCTAAAGAGTCGTAGCACCTAGGGATGCCCTAGCTGTCCACCAACATCCAAAAGCTAAACACCATAGAAGCCATCAAAGACATGCAAATAGAGTAGAGAGGAAATATCTGTAGAAGGTAACCATCACCTCCACATTCAATACTCAGCACCAATTGAGCCGGTTGCATTTATAAGGAAAAAACATCTGAACAGTAATCTCATAACTCTCAATACCCTCTACCACCTCTAGAAGGATCATGATGGGACAAGTATCTAAGTTATTCCCCTGAGACATACAGGTGATGGGCTAGGATGCCATAGAAAAGACTATATAAGGAAAGGAATCCCTCTAGAAAAGGGATTGAC
The DNA here is from genome assembly GCA_032878915.1 of Castanopsis chinensis. Classification (NCBI taxonomy): domain Eukaryota; kingdom Viridiplantae; phylum Streptophyta; class Magnoliopsida; order Fagales; family Fagaceae; genus Castanopsis; species Castanopsis chinensis. The sequence continues at coordinate 11,223,058 of JAVQMG010000130.1, forward strand.
ATTTTTATGAACTTGAGGAAAAAAAAAAAAAAAAACCAAGTATTACATTGTAGAGAGATTGGCTTTGACTATTTATGAACAATTCATCCTCAGACGAGCCTGAGGAAGTGTTTATAATGAATTTGTGCTTCATCTATTCGTATTAAAAGCTTTTGCTCTTTTAATTTCGGGCTTGGATCTTACTTAACATTGCAATTGACTAGGAAAACCCACTCTTTTATAAATTTATTGTGTTGAGCTTAAAGTATTGGGTACCACTTTTCAAAGTGAGCTTAGGCTATCTTTTGGGCCTATACAGTGTTATTAAATTAGTTTTACCCTTTTGCTTTATTTTGTAGCTGCTAGGCTTATTACAAAAGAGCTGCATGACTTTTACACTATAGGGCTCGAGTTGTGCATCTGTTGTGGTAATGACCAGATACAACTTATCTTTTAGAGCAATATGTTTATTCACCAGCCTAAATAAAGTTATTTGAAATTGGACTTATGACCCTTTCGACAAAAGATTTGTCTCACTTCGTTCTTAAGAGAATATGATTTATGGACTAGAGGCAATAATAATTTTTTTACAATCATAGAAAAAACTTTGAAACAAACTTCCAGATAAAAATTAAAAAAAAAAAAAAAAAAAAAAAAAAAAAAACCAACCTCCATGACTTGAAGGTTCAAACATTAAATGATGCCCTCCTGGATACGAATCCTTTCTTAGAAATGGAGAAGATTCAAACCTGTTTAACGTAACTAGGCATTAGGAAATGACGCATAATCTGAAGTCATCCCCAAAGGGATGCCTCGGAAATTAGGTCAAATGCCATTTTCCATACATAAATTGTAAGGAACGTCACTTATTCTAGGACCACATTGCATTAAAATCAAACAAAGTGACATGTTGGCTCCCTGAGATTTATTAACAATCCCTATTGGCTTATCAATTTACAACAAATCATTTTTTCTTCCACCTTGGATTAACATACGTTCATACCAACCTTTTTTTTTTTTCAAATTAGGATCGGGTGGGTATTGTGACATATGTAATTACTCTCATTCTCATCATTTTTTTTTCCTAATTTTTTCTTTATTTAAGAGTTAAGATTGAGATTTTTTTTTTTTTACTCTTAATCTCGATCGTTGAGAGCAATTGCACAGTTGCAATACCTCAGCAAATCTTTTCCTCTCCTCTTCGCTTCACATGTCCCATGAGAAGAATATTGATTTTATTCAAGGTATAACTGCACAAGATGAGAGCAGCAGCCAAGGAGGGAAAATAAAGTGGCAGTGTACAATTTTTTCTGCCTTTTGATTACCTAATTATTAGAAATAATAAATAGAAAAAGGTGACATAGGAAAACAGTAGTTTTCTGTCCCTTGTATGTACGTTAACCCGAAATTCATGGGCATAACAAAAATCGCTCGAAGAAATATCAGGATGAGTTTTGGAAAAGCAATTGAGCAATAATGCAATATGCCTAAACAGCTAATACTGCCAATTATGCTAGTTAGGTCTTGGATCCAATAATATTGATAACACTAGTATAAAAATAGCTGTGTGGGGTAGCTAATGATATTGTGAAAACCACAGTTAATATATCTAACCCATTTTCTTTATTGAAATTGTTATGTGAATTGAAAATGGCCATCAAAATTCTTTCTTGATATGTTTTAACTTTTAACTGGTGTAGCTAACTCCTTTTATGGTTTTTTTTTTTTTTTGAGAAGGCTTTTATGGTTAATTAGAAAGCATATTTTTTTTTATATAATGGTTTAGCATAAATAAAAAAACGAAAGCATCATATGCTAAATAGATTTTTTTTTTCTTAATTAAAAGTTGGTGGCACATGTGGTACGTGTACACGAAAAACACTTTCAACTATCTCTATTAGGTATTGGGTCTAATGCATGATGATCTCTAAGCAACGAACGACATCAGTGGATTAAAATTTGGAATCAGGTTATACATGGAGGTTCCACAGGGAAGTTAATTTCCAACTCCAAGTAAGCTTGAACTAAATTATCATATGCCAATGACAATTTATTTTTTATTTTTCATAAAGGATTAACAATTTTTTTTTAACCATCTAAATGAAAGATACTAAATTCTATAAGGATTCTGTACAAAATTCTTATGTACCCTCCAATAAAAATATTGACACATGAAATTTTTTTTCAAATACAATAATAAAGAATAGAACATACAAATAAAATACCGTTTGTGAGGACAAAAGGTCCAGGGCATGTTCTTGGGCCTTGGGCCTGATCCGAGAGTATTTACTTGTCAAAGGAGAGTTTAGTGGTAATAATAATATCAAACTTAAAGGCCCACAAGAAAACTGTTGTGGGAGAGGCTGATGGAAATAGTCCGAGGAGGGTTATCTCCTCGACTAAGTGAAGTGAAGGTCAGATGGTGCATCATAATGATTAGAATGATATTCTAGAAGGTCTTGTGGATGAAGATACCTTTCACAAGGGCATAGAGAGGAAGAACAGATAGGAAATGTCTTCGAGAAAGCTGCTACCACCGCATTGAATGCTTCGTACCTAAATCTTTGGCCGCATTAATGACGAAATGACATTTGAACAGTGATGATCAGGCTTACAGCTATAATCTGAAGACTTTAGGAATGGGCTGATATGACAAGTATCTTGATCGATGATCTAATTCATACGAGGAAGATGGGGAAAAAAAGGCATTCAGGAGGGAGGATCGGAAAGAAGAGAGAAAACATTATACACACCACCATCCATAATTGTAATCTATATTTGGAAGAAGTAAAGATAACACAAATCATCCTCAGCTTGTGTCCGAGGAGAAATTATGTTATGTATATAGTTCATTGTGGTAATCAAGTCCATCATTTTTGTTATCCAACATTACTAGAACCTAGATTTCAAGCCCACTCTCTACAAATTTCATTATATTGAGCTTTTTGAGCCTATCCTCTTCCTACTGTTGGGTTTGGGTGCAAATCGTGACCTTACACCATTGATTAAAAAACCTATTAATTGTATTATTATCAACTTGAGTTTGGGTAAATAAAGAGATGCTGAGATAGACTTATGTCTTGGAATAAACTTGAATTTAGGCATGTTGGGCGGAAGATTACAGAATTACAAAAAAAAAAAAAAAAAATTACAGAGCTTGGAACTTCGGGGTGACGACGTGGGGTTGATTGGGGAAGTCTGGTAGGCTTTGATAATGTGATAGTTTCTTTTGAAACAATGCACCATATCAATTAGAAAAAGATGGGTAAGATTGGAGAGATGGTTGTGAAACTTGACATAAGTAAAGCATATGATAGAGTAGAATGGGATTGTTTGGAAAAGCTTATGGGTAAAATGGGTTTTGTACGGCACATGTCTTCCCAGGCCTGTTTGGGCTTTCGACCCCTAATTCTGGCCCTACGGCACGGCCCATGAGTCTAGCCTTCTTGTCTAAAGCTCGGCCTAAAACTAGAGGAGGTTACGAGACCTGGCCTCACACTGTTTTGCTCAGCCCAAAGCTTGTTGGACAAGCCACCGTCATACGTACACAACACTGCTCGTAGTATGGGAATTGTCCGGTGAAGTATTCCTCGGACGGAAGCATGATTATTTGAAAACACAATTCCCCAGTTAACCAGCACTACCTCGAAGATGTCACCACCAAGCATCCCTCCTGAGGTAGGAAGATATTTTCGATGCCACTACTACTGCACCCCACTCCCAACTAAAACACCTACTTTGCAACAACAACACTGGACCACTAATACCACTAACCAAAGGAGTAATTATGACCCACTACTAACTATGAGGCTATAAATATGAGGAGCTAATGAAAGAGAGGGGACTTTTTAAGAGGGAGGGTAGAGGAGAAAGAGAAAAGAGAAAAAGAAGGAACAACAAGGAGGGTGGCAGAATGAGAAGAACGTGCTTGGGGAGAAGAAGTATCTGTATCGAGTTTCTATATTACGAACTACCCTAAGTAGAAAATCCAAAAGCCCACATTATAAATAAATTATGAGCCCAAGTGAGAAACGACCCATTTGCCTCACTTTTTGGCGCGCATAATTGGTGTAGTTTATGGAAATCTCCTACGAAGCTATGGTTCGACAGAGACTCGTGCTCGGGAAGATGTCTGAGAGACGTTCGGGAAGCAGCACTGGGAGCGATTCAGTGGGATCATTTTGGGGATCCTCCTGGTAGGAACGGAGACATAAGAGGAGTGAAGATAGGGATCGAGGACGTGAAGGAGAGCGATCCGGCCCCAGAGAAGGGTTGTACCAAACCTAACGGACAGTATCGGGTGCATCTGGGCATGGGCAGATCGACAAGAGCGACGAAGAACTTGAGCGGTTACGCGGCCTGGTGAGATATTTAGAATTGGAGGCAAGGGGTGGACATTGGAGGGGGGTTCAAAATGAACGAGTGGAAGAGATCTAACAGTGGGGGAGACTATTATGGGATGGGATCCAATCATCCTAGCTCCCGATGATTTCGAGAATGATCACGTTCACGGGAATATGAAGACCGGGGTTCAGATTCCTCAAAAGAAAGGTGGTCTTGAAATGCAGCCATGGATGCTATGAGTTGTGCCTTGCGGAGGGTCGCCTGGTCACCATTCTCAGATAACATCGAACGCGCCCCAATGCTGAGTAGATTCACACGCCCACCGTTCAATTCTTACAATGGGAGGACAGACCTGGTAGAGTACGTTAGCCATTATATCCACATGATGTCATTGCACAAGCACGATGATGCGCTAATGTGTAAGGTGTTTCCCTCGAGACTCAGACCCTCCGCTTTGAGGTGGTTTAATGGCTGAAGAAGGGTTCCATTCATGGTTTCGCCAAATTAATCCAAGAATTCGGCGCCCAGTTCGTAACTTGTAGCCGGGTACCACAACCCCTGGATGCATTGCTGTCTATGAAGATGAGGGTTGGGGAAACCCTTCACAGTTTTGCCAATCAATATTGGGAACTTTATAATGAGATCGGTGGGGGTAACGAGGAGATCGCGGCAAGCACCTTTAGGATGGGATTGCTCGAGGGATCCGAACTACGAGAGTCGCTAACAAAGAAACCCCTTGAGGATATGAGGCAACTAATGAGGTGTATTGAAGAGTACAAAAGCCTAGAGGATGATCGACTATGGAGTAAGGGTAAGTTCCCATTGGTGAATCGTCCCCAGCAGAATGGTTTTCAGCCAAGGCCTCGGAGGGATTTAAGGATACAAGAACCGAAGTTGCAACTAGGGGAGGTGAACGTGGCGTTTAAGGAGATGATACAAAGAATCGTAGGCTGAATTAAGAATGAGCCATACTTCAAATGGCCGAACAAGATGGGAGGTGACCTGTCTCGAAGAAACCAGAACTTGTATTGCACTTACCACAAAGATAAGGGACACACTACCGAGTAGTGCCGAGTATTGAAGGATCACTTGGGGCAGTTAGTGAAAGCAGGGCATTTAAAGGAGTTCATAGCAGATTCGGGAGGCCAAGAGACCGGGCAGGGTCCACAGCAACGGGGGAATCCTCCCTTGCCCCCAATTGAAGTAATCGAGGTCATTCATGCTGCCCCAAGAGGTGCTGCTATAACCGGAGGGAAAAGGATGTTCATCGTATCACCAATGGAAGAAAGCTCAAGGAAGCAACCATCTGAGAAAAAAAATGAAGAACACACGAGAGCCCAGTGCCTTTGACAACGATGATATAGAAGGCACAACTCAGTCGCACGATGATGCACTGGTAGTAACAGCCTAAATTAATGGCTTCATGGTGAAGAGGGTAATGGTGGATCAGGGAAGTGGGGCCAATGTGATGTATCCGGATCTTTTCAAAGGGGTCAAATTGAAAAATAAAGACCTCATGAGATGCGACACACCCCTTATCGGGTTTGAAGGCCAAGTGGTGATTCCCGAGGGACAAATCTCCCTTCCTGTGAGTATGGAAGGAAAGGAGGTGATGGTGGCATTTATAGTGGTTGCCTCGTTCTTACTGTATACAGCAATTTTTGGAAGACTGTGGATCTATGCGATGGGAGTGGTCCTGTCCACATTGCGTGTGAAAGTTAAATTTTCAACCAAACAGGGCATCATTGTAGTGAGAGGGAGCCAGCAAGCGGTAAGACAATGCCTAGTTGCCGCGGTGAACTGGAAGAATGTGCAAGTTGAGCTTGATGATCAATCCAAGAAGGTCTCTTTATAGCAATTATAGGAACCCCGAGAAGAACGGGGGCTGGCAGTGTCGAGAAGGTAGTTAGAGTTAAGATATTACTAGACCTTGACAGGTATTTCCAAATTGAGGCAAATATGAAAGATAAAGATAAGGTAGAAATGTTGTTATTTCTTATTCAAAATGTAGATGCCTTTGCATAGAGCCTGTATTAAGTGCTTGGGGTGGATCCCAAATTCATAGTCCACAGACTTAATGCAGATCCATCGTCCCCCCCCCCCCCCCCACCAAAACAAAGAAGCCGAGAAGATCAGCTAGAGAGCACACAAAAGCAATTAAGACATAGGTTAATAGGCTGAAGGAGGTAAGGGCAATAAGGGAAATCTACTTCCCGGAGTGGTTGGCAAATACCGCGGTGGTAAAAAAGAAAAATGGCAAGTGGAGAGTCTGCGTAGATTTCACAGATTTGAACTGAGCATGCCTAAAGGATCCATTTCCTATGCCGAAGATTGATCAGTTAGTAAATGCCACATACGGGCACACGAGGATGAGTTTTCTTAACACCTTTCAGGAGTACCATTAGATCGCCCTAGTAGCCGAGGACAAAGAAAAAACAGTATTCATCTCCCCAGATGCCAATTATCATTATACCATACTGTCTTTTGCGTTGAAGAACGCCGGGGCCACATATCAACAGATGATGACAAGAATGTTCCGGGATAAAATAGGGCGTACTGTTGAGATATATATCGACGACATGGTGGTGAAAAGTAAAAAGGATGGACAACATGTGGAGGAGCTTCGGGGAGTGTTTGAAGTACTTCGATAGCATAAGTTGCGCCTAGATGCGGAAAAGTACGTTTTTGGTGTGGGGGCTGGAAAATTCATAGGGTATATAATCACTAGCCGAGGAATTGAGGTCAACCCTAATCAGATCGAAGCTGTGAAGTGACTCAAGCCACCGAGTAATCCGAAAGAGGTGCAAGTATTGACTGGGATGCTAGCTGCCCTTAATCGATTCATTTCTAAATTTGCTGATCGCTACCGACCATTCTACCAACTTCTGAAAAAATGGAAGGGATTCCATTGGAATGAAGAGTGTGACGAAGCTTTTTAGGACTTGAAGGAATATTTGATGCGGGCACCTATGTTGACGGCCCCAAAACCCGAGGAGGATTTGTTCATGTACCTCTTGGTGTCCAATCACATAGTAAGTGTCGTGCTAATAAGGGATCAAGGAGAGCAACAACATGTGTATTACATCAATAAAACCTTGGTTGATGCGGAGACAAGATACTTACCCTTAGAGAAGTTGGTGTTGGCTCTCGTGCATGCTATGAGAAAATTGCCGCAATATTTTCAAGCTCACACTGTTTATGTCCTGACCGAGTATCCTTTACAGTCGCTGTTGAAAATATACGACTTAACGGGGTAGATAGCTAAATGGGAGACCCAACTCGGATCATTTGATATAAGGTATAGGCTGAGAAGTTCTGTGAAAGGCCAAGCTTTGGCCGATTTTGCGGCAGAGTTTTCTCCTAGAAGTTAAATAGAAGTAATTTGTCGTGTCGATTGTCACCCATGGAGAGTATATGTGGATGGAGCATCCAATTCAATGGGGACCAGAGCTAGAGTTGTAATTATCACTCCAGAAGGGATAAGGTTGGAGCGCTCTTTTAGGTTGGGGTTCAAGGCCTCTAATAACGAGATTGAGTATGAAGCCTTACTGGCTGGACTAAGTGCCGTGCTAAGCATGGGTGCATAGGAAGTCGAGTTTTAATCAGATTCTCGACTAGTGGTCAATCAGGTGCAAGGCAGTTTTGAGGCTCGAGACCCTCGGATGAAAGAATTCTTGAGGGTAGCAAAGTAGGTTATGAGCCAGTTCTCCAAGGCAAAGGTGGACCAGGTAGCACGAAGGCAGAACAGACATGGTTTTAAAAACCGGACCAGACCAAACGGTCCGACCGGTTCAATCGGGAACTGGCCTTCAATCCGGTCCGGTTATGATATAAAACAGGAAATAATATAAAAAACAGTAAACAGTACAAACCGGCCGGTTCAACTTGAGAACCGTAAAACAGGCCGGTCGAACCGGTGTTGCTTATCTTCCTAAACTATCGTTTTGCCCCTGAAAATTAACCCTAAATCCTAAAAAGTAAAAACTGATCAGCCCTCTTACTTCTCTCCTCAGTCCTCACGAATCACTCACGCTGCACGCAATCACACCAAGCTCTCATACTCCCTGCCTCACTCTCTCCCCCATGGCCTCACGCCCTCAGCCCTTTCACCTCAGCTGTTGTGTTTTTTAACCCAAAAAAAAAAAATTAAAAACAAAGATCTTGTTTCAGATTTAAGAAGATAGATTTTGATTTTGAAAATGCTCTCTTAAGTATGAAATGATGAAGCCTGAGACACCCCTAGTGACCCAAAAAATCAGATTTACTTTACTTACCTTTTGCTTAAAAGAAAAAAAAATCAGATTTAGAGGAACTGAGGAAGAACCGAAGAACCAAAGAAGCCAAAAGCAGATTTGTCATTTGTAATGAATGATCCGTCTGCTTCAGCCTTCAGTTGAGACTTGTTTTTGCTGCTCTTATGTCTTGCTAGTTGCCTCTTGCACATGAACTAATGAACATATTTAAGCGAAAGAGAGAAAGAGTATTGAAGAAAGAGATATAAAAAGCAAAAAGTGAGATGGGATGGGATGGGATATGTACAGACTACTATTGAGCTAGATTATGTGGAGGAATGAATTTCAAAATATGTGGTAGTTAGGATGTTAATGTGGGAGATAGGGGAAATATTAAGTGGGCAATGCTACGCCTACCCGTTGGTGTACTTTTTTTTTAGAAGGCATTGGTGCACTTAGAATGTGTGGAGAAAAAAATTACCAAATGGGCAATGATATTGCTATCCATTGGTACACTTATTTTTTGTTATTTGAAAAGTTAAAAATAATAAAAATATTATATATTGGGCTTGTGGGTGCTTGTATATGATTTTTTGTTTTTGTTTTGGTTGAATTGTGGTAAGCTAAAGTTTAATGTTTTACTATTATTTAATTTTTTAGTTAAAATGACCAGTTTTATAAAATTATTTATTTTTATAATTATTAATTAAATTATTTATGACATCATCGGTTCGACCATCGGTCGGACCCCGGTCCGACCTAAAAACCGGTAATCAGTCCGTTTTCTAGTTCTTTTATCGTACCGGTTTTTAAAACCATAAGAACAGACATACAGACTCTTTGGCTACACTGGCATCGTCTGTAACGGAGGAAATGCCTTGGATGATCAAAGTAGAGCTCGTAGCGCATCGAGCATTAACACAACAATAGAAGTTGTAGTGGTCTCTGCTCTCGGGAACAGCTGGATAGACTCGATCATCAAATTTTTGGCCGAGGATTAAGTACTGGATGACGTGAAGGAGGCCAACAGGATACACCGAGTGGCCGCCTGATATTGGTTGTCATCTGATCGCAAGTTGTATCAGAGATCTTTTGGGGTACCGTACCTCTTATGTCTGCATCCTGAAAAGGTCAATACATTATTGGCCGAATTACATGATGAAGTATGCGGCAGTCATGTAAGGGGGCGCTCATTAGCACACCGGGCAATGACCAAGGGGTTTTGGTGGCCACAAATGCAAAAGGATGCTGCTAAGTATGTACGGAAATGTGAAGGGTACCAGAAACATGCCCCTTTAATTCACCAGCCAATAGGAAATCTGAATTTGGTCAACAATCATTGGCCCTTTGTATAGTGGGGGGCTGGACATCATCGAACCGTTTCCCCGGGCCACCAGTAATCGTAGGTTTATTCTTGTGGCTGTTGACTACTTCACTAAGTGGATGGAGGCAGAGTCATTGGCTAATATTCAAGATGTGGAGGTTAAAAAGTTTGTGTGGAAGAATATAGTAACCAAATTTGGGGTGCCAAACTCCCTCATATCCAATAATGGATTGCAATTCGATAGTAGAGCTTTTCGCAAATTTTGCAATGGCCTGGGCATCAAGAACAGGTATTCCACTCCAGCTTACCCTCAGAGCAACGGCCAAGCTGAAGCTACAAATAAGGCAATTATCAATGGGTTGAAGAAGAAGTTAGATCATGCCGAAGGCAGATGGGCGAAGGAGCTGCCCAATGTCCTGTGGACGTACCGAACAACCCCTAGCTGATCTATAGGAGAGACTCTGTTCTCCTTAACATATAGGGTGGAAGTTGTAATACCGGCCGAGGTAAGCCTATGCAACACGCGAGTTGGGAAGTTCGTCCCAGCGCGGAATGACGGAATGATGGTAGAGAGTTTGGATCTACTTGAGGAGCATCGTGAAGCTGGGACTATACGACTTGCCGAATATCAGCAAAAGCTCACCCAACAGTATAACCATGATGTGAGGACAAGGGAATTCAGTGCTGGGGACCTGGTGCTATAGAAAGTAGTAGGGAATATGCAAGATACGAATGCCAGGAAATTAGCCCCGTCTTGGGAATGGCCTTATAGAGTAACTGTCATTGCAGGCGCAGGGGCTTACTACTTGGAAGATTTGGATGAGAGGCCACTTCTACGGCCGTGGAATGTCCACAACTTAAAAAAGCTTTATCATTAACAGGTGCCACGCTGGGGTGCAAGGTGAATGTAATCATGTATATATGTTTTACCTGTTAATATGATGGTATCAATACACACATGTACGTTTAATTCCATTATCGTCAGTTTATTAAGCGCAGGTGATCTAAAGCGAAGGAAGTAGAAAAGGCCAAGGCTGCTTAAATCCCAAGGACAAAGGCTTGTCCCTGGTTCGATCTCTATCACCGAGCAGGTGGAAGCCTAAGCCTAACACGTTAAGGACTGAAGCCTGTCCTCGGTTCGATTCTCGTCACTAGGTAGGTGGAAACCATAACTTACATGTTAAGGATAAAAGCCTGTCCCTGGTTCGATTCCCATCACCGGGCAGGTGAAAACCATAACTTAAATGTTAAGGACAGAAGCTTGTCTCCGGTTCGATTCCCATCACTAGGCAAGTGGAAACCATAACTTACGTGAACGGGAAACTGTCCCCGGTTCGATTCCACTCACCAGGCAGGAGGAGAACATAGTTCACATGTTAACTTACACACGCTGAGAGCAGCAATCTATTCCAATCGGGCTTCCAATAATAGGGAGAGCGAGGTCTCTCCACTATCCCGAGAAGCCAATTCTTTACGAAAAAAGTAAACCCTTCAACATAGCTATAATGGCCATACATGCACAGATTGAATTTTTTACTTATGTGAAAGGCAAATGTGTGACTGATTATGCATACAAAAATAATAGATAATGTACGACCAAATCAAATGTCAATAAATGTTGTCTAGCAGAACGAGCAAAAATAAAATAAAGGAAAGGAAAAAGTGAAATCTGTTCAGTCACCACAGCCCGGTGACCATAAGCAATCCAAGTAAATGGAAATTAAAACATAAGCTAAAAACGGGAGCTAAACTTCACGGTCTGTTGACGGGGCAAGTACTACACCTTTATTTTTTCTGTCCGGGGGCATTCTCGGTTGGTTGGTTGGTGAGTAGCAGTTGGGCTGGTACAACCTCGGGAGCACTAAAGGTACTAGTAACCTCAAGGTCAACACTTTCTGCATGTTCATCAATCACTCGAACCAATTTTGCCATGCTTGGAGTATCCTCTTCATCGGCCTCATTGGCTTGACTCTGGACGAGGGGAGCAGGAGCAAGGCACGGGATCTATTCGGGGTTCCACAGTGGGGAATCACTCAGTGCTCCCATTTCCTAAAGGGTAGCCAGCCATCCCTCCCCAAATCCATGCAACCGGGCTTCGTGGACAACAGGTTCCATGGAATTCTCAGCATCCGCAAACTCCTCAGCATACCATTTTTCCTCGCAAGCTTCAAGGGCCGTCTTCAGATCCGCCATCGCATCAACCTGGGCTAAGTTGAGACTAGTTGCCTTCGCTAATTTAAGTTCTGTTGTCTCTAGTTTCTTCTTCGTCTCAACTAACTTCTTCTCCATCACCAACCGAGCACCTTCTGAGGATAGAGACATCTCCTCGACAGCTACAGCAGCTTCCTTCATTTCCTTTGCCGTAACCACAGCAACATCCTTTAGGGCTTTTTCCCGATCAGCCTCCTCGGCAAGCTCCTTCAACCTTTCCTCAAAAGCATGTGCCAGCTGCACAACCTGACATTCCAGTAATGATCAATATAAGCATGAAGCGAATGTACAAACTTAAGAAAAAACACGGGACTAAGGTGTAATTTTATCGCTATAATGTGCCACTATAGACGTCTGGAAAGCGACTTATCGGTCCCCTCAGAAAAAAAAAAATTTTAAGTCCCCGGGCAACAAAAGACCCTGCACCAAACTCTGTGTGACTTGCCCCCCTTGGCCATAAGACTAGGCGCTTGCACTGGCAGACGCTGGGAGAGGCCCATCTCCGAGCTTGAAGGTAGGCTGCCAAACTGCCTCAGGTTGGGATGAAGACGCCACGTTTGCGCCAGTCCGGGGAGTCGGCTGAAAGTCACCCACAAGTTCCCGAATAATGACCCCAGTGGATACACAGGGAAAGGTTTTCAAGACAACACTAGTCGGAACCCTGGTTTGTTAGTGGGCAAGACGTTGTCTTTCTTTACCACGGCCAGATGGGGGAGGAGGAGGGCGGTCCTAGGCTTGGGCAGGCTGAGGCTAAGCTGAAGAACGGGTGCTAGACAAAAATCGTTCGGTAGTAAGCTTCTTTCGTGTCACCATTTCTGCCCCTTGTTCGTCTTCGACTACCGGTTGTTCGGCTGCTTGGATCTGGACTTTGTTCCCTTCAACGGGAATATGTTCTTGTCCTCTTAAAGCCCAGGAAACTTGTTCGGCGGACTTGTCCCTAACTGGGGCTAATTCATCAGCAGCAGTGTAACGATAGCAGACGTAGATGTACGATAGCAGCGGACTGCCTACCAAGAGGGCTTGGCTGAAGGGTTGCCAAGTCCTGTACCCGAGAGTGCAACCAAGTATGAGGTGTGATGCTTAGAGCTACTCGTCAGTGTGAACAAATATCTCAGACCTAAGCACAAAATTCAAGTCCCTTATGTGCACCACTCTGAGATCTTAAGTAAATACTTTACCGTCTGCAAACAAATAAATACCGTAAGTCAGTGTTTAGGTAAACAAATGAAAAATATGTAAGTTAGTGATCGGTACAAACCAATTTTGCGCCGCGAGAAGGGGCAAGGGATTTCACCAGCAAACCAGTTGCCACTCACTCGGATGAACTCCCTGGCAGAATTTCTATTCGAGTCAGGTAGGCATGAAATCAGCCATACCCGCATATCCCTACCTTTCAAGTAATAATTGGTATTCTTATTCCCACATAAACAGTACATGTGGTTTATATCGTGGTGGTTCAATTGCAAATCGTATAACTGATTCAATCTACTGACACAACTAACTACCCGATAAAAATTGGGAGGAAGTTGGTACAGACACAAACCATAGAACCTAAGGGTATTGAGGAGGAGGGGATCCATGGGAAACCGTACGCCTCCCTCTAGGATCGACATAAAGGAAAGAAGGCAGTATTGGACCCTCTATAGAGAGCAAATTCGCTCTCATGACAATACACTACATTCATATCCTCAGGGATGTTGAATGTCTGCCTAAAGGTAGCTAGAGACGCGTCAGTGTTTAAAAGGTGAACATAACCCATTTTTGACTCCAAGATTAAAGGAGTAAATGAAAAAGGCAGAGGACTTACTTTGGGCTCCAGGAAAGGGGTATTCTGGGCTGGAGGATAAGCGTACAGATGGATGCACAGCAGAGAGGAGGTTCAGAAAGTAAGAACACAAAAATGAAATAATGATTTGGAATGGAATATTTATAAGAGCCAGAAGCCAATGGATAAATGCTACCTAATTAATAATAAGAAGCGGGAAACTTTACGAATCTCTATCTCAACTGCTACATGTGTGCTGCCTTGGTTTACGAACCATCAGGCAATGACGCCGGCTAACCCAACTGTCTTGTAAAGCATGCCTTTTTATGGTGCATTAAAGAGGCCTTTGACCACCCAATATCATTCCATTCAGCTTCTTGGGAGAGTTTGTCCATTGGCCTCTTTGATTCATTCCCGGGGACTGGGCACAAATCAAGTGGGGGGCTAATGTACGACACATGTCTCCCCAGGCCTGTTTGGGCTTTCGACCCCTATTTTTGGCCCTATGGCATGGTCCATGAGTCCAGCCTTCTTGTCTAAAGCTCAGCCCAGAATGAAAAGAGGTTGCGAGACCCAGCCTTCAACCATTTTGCTCGACCCAAAACCTGTTGGACAAGCCACTGTCATACGCACACAACACCGCTCGTAGTACGGGAATTGTCCGATGAAGTATTCCTTGGACAGAAGCATGATTATTTGAAAACACAATACCCCGATTAACCAGCACTACCTCGAAGATGTCGCCATCGAGCATCCCTCCTGAGGTAGGAAGCTATTTCCGATGCCACTATTACTGCATCCCACTCCTAACTAAAACACCCACTTTGCAACAACAACACTAGACCACTAATACCACTAACCAAAGGAGCAATTATGACCCACCACTAACTATGAGGCTATAAATATGAGTAGCTAAAGCAAGAGAGGGGACTTTTTGGGAGGGGGGTAGAGGAGAAAGAGAAAAGAGAAAAAGAAGGAACAACAAGGAGGGTGGCAAAAGGAGAAGAACGTGCTTGCAGAGAAGAAGTATCTGTATCGAGTTTCTATATCACGAACTATCCAAAGTAGGAAATCCAAAAGCCCACATTATAATAGATTGTGAGCCCAAGTGAGAAACGACCCATTGCCTCACTTTTTGGCACACACAGGTTTCCATGAAAAATGGGTCAACATTATGATGAGATGTATTTGATCTGTATCCTACTCCATTAAAATTAACATGAAGCCTCATGGTCATATTACTCCTACACGGGATTTGCACCAAGGGGACCCTCTCTCTACCTATTTGTTTATGATTTGAGTAGAAGGTTTATCTATGCTCTTAAAGAAAACTGTAGAGGAGGGAGAAATGAAAGGTGTAGCGGCTTGCCACAGGGGTCCTGAAATATCACATCTATTTTTTTTTTTTTTTTTTGCTGATAATTGTCATATTTCTTATTGAGCTAAAAGAGAAGATGGTTCAAGTTTGGAAAGAGTTTTGGCAACTTATGAACAAGCCTCAGGACAACAATTGAATCGAGAAAAAATTTATCTCTTCTTCAATAGCAACACACCTTAGGATATTCAAGATGACATCAAACCTTGCTTTGGAACGAATATAATTCGTCAGCATGAAACTTATTTGGGCCTCCCATCCTTGGTTGGAAAATCAAAGTGTAACACTTTCTGACAACTTAAGGAGAGACAGGATAATAAATCATTGGGGTGGAAGGAGAAGATGCTATTGAGTGCGGGGAAGGAGATTCTTATTAAAGTAGTGGCTCAGGCTATTCCTACTACAGCAAACAAGGCCTATGGTGATTAACACTTTTCTTCATGAAATACTCTCATTTTGTCGCGTATGACATAAGGTGACGAAACATCATTCGTCGCATAATCTTGGTCACAGATAGTCCTAGTGACAAAAATTTTTGTCACTAAATTGTTTTTAATAAAAAAAAAAATTATAGGTGACGAATTTTTTTCATCACCTAATTTTTTTCCTCACTAAACATTATGTTTAGAGACGAAATAAACTTGTCACCAATTATTTTTAATTGTAATTTTTTTATTTTACCATATTTGGTTATGAAATATTTCGTTACTAATTGTATTTTGGTTTTCTTAAATTGACAATTTCAATGGATTCGGTTACGAAAATATTTTGTCACTAATTGTATTTTTGTTTTTTTAATTTTTCAATTTTAATGGTTTTGGTGACGAATCATTTCATCACCAGTTTCTGTATATATTCCGATTTCAACCTATTAGTGACAAAAAATTTCATCACCAATCATATTAACGTGCTCTTTCCATTAAATTATACAGCTCATTCATACAATCTTTTCCAACCACATTCATAAAAATATCATTAATACAATCTAAAAAGTAAATAAAAAACCATTATGCTACTAAACCCATTAAAGTAAGTTGCTCACAAAACAATTACAACAATATATATATATATATATAGATAAAACATGTCTTCCATACATTACAAACAAAAAAAATATTACTATAAAAAACAACCAACCAGACCCCCACAAAGACCCCATTTCAGAATCTCGTGTTCTGACCCCTTCTTCCCACAAGAGACAAACTCCATTTTCAAACCAAAACCAAATTAAAATGCCATTTTCAAACCTTCCCCCCAAACTCAAAATCACCAAATCCCTGAATAAAAGGAAATCTAAACCCATTTCAGCCAATTAGAGAGAGAGCATCGATGAGAGAGAGAAAGTGATAGGGTTTTTTACACAAATAAAAAAATAATAAGAAATTGGGTACTAAAAAATTTAATACGTGCCCAAAATTTGGCACAGTGCTCGCAATATTATTTGTAAACATTAGGTGGTGAGAAATTTTTTCGTCACCAACAACACGAAATCTTAATATTGGGTGACGAAGTTAAAATTATGTCACCTCTGGTAGGTCTTTGGTGACGTGAATATTTTGTCTCCCAAGATCTAACCTTTTGTGGTGAAATAATTTGTCACTATAGACACCCATAGGTTTGGGGCTTGAAATAAAATTTTCGTCACCAATTTGAACATCCTTAGAGACAAAATATTGATTTCATCACCATTTTAAAAGTTTTTATAGTATTTGGTGATGAATGCTTCTTTTCGTCACTGAATGTTATCATTTAGAGATGAAAGTTATTTTCCTCACTAGATTTCATCACCATAGTCCACTTTTATTGTAGCGATACTTTGAGTGTCTTCAAACCCCAATACTTTATGTGATGAGTTGACTAGCATGGTTCGAAAATTTTGGTTGGGCAAACAAATGATAGAACTAAGATGGCTTGGCTTAGTTGGGATAAGCTTTGTACATAAAAAAAAGGATAATTTAAGCTTTCATAATCTTAAAGCTTTTGATATGACATTGTTAGTCAAGCAACATTGATGACTTCAAACAAATACATCATCTATGGTCCATAGAGTTTTGAAAGCTCGTTATTTATTAGAGATTGACTTTCTTGGGGCGGAGCTAGGGCCTTGTCCACCTTTGCATGGAGAAGTATTATGGCTGCACACAAAATTGTAAGACAAGTTTGTAGATGGCAAGTGGGTGATGGAGCTTCGATAGGAATACGGTCTGATAAATGGCTATTTGAACCATCCACATCTAGAGTGCTCTTTCGACCTAACACCATCCCACCTAATTCAAGAGTCAACTCACTCATTGATATTCACATATGTGAATGAAGAACAGAACTAGGAAAGCAAGTCTTCCATCCCGATGATACCTACTCTATCCTAGCCATCCCATTGAGCAATCACTTACCATATGACAATGTAGTTTAGGCCTACACCCCAATGGGCAAATTTATAGTTCGTAGTGCTTAAAAGCTTGCCTTAGCTGAGTTTGTGAATAACATGGGGAACTTCAAATAATAAAAATCACAAGACCTTCTTGCGAAAATTTTGGGGTTTGAATTTGCCGAATAAGATCAAGACTTTCACATGGAGATTGTGTAGAAACATTTTACCTACCAAAGAGAATTTGTGCCATCGTTAGGTTATAGATGAGGCTATGAGTAAGGTTTGTGGGTCGGGCGACTAGAGTAGTGGACATTTTTTCGAGAGTGCAAGACAGCTCATGATGTGTGGCTTCAATCTAGAATTACTTTTGAAATGTAGGGAGTTTGGTAACATAAATTTTTGGACTAGGTATAGTATTTATTGTTTGTGCAACATATTGGTGTATGTGGTTTAGTAGGAATGCCACTAGACATGGTAGCCCTAAAAAAACTACAGCTGCAATTGTGTGGAAGGCCCAGGCTATGCTAGACGAGTTCTAGATTGCCAATCATTCTATTCAACAACCGTAGTGTAATATATATATATATATATATATATATATATATATACCATAAAGGGGGAACGACCAAGGCGCAGATGGCGGAAGCACAATTGAGACTAGTATTTTAAAGTAAATGTAATTGAAAGTAAGGCAGTAGAACCAACCAAGCAGTTATATCAAAATAATTCAAAGTATTGAAAACAGAAGTGTTTATTGAAAGTAATTCAAAACACTTACAGCAGTAGCAGTTTTTACAGGATTACAGTGTTCAACAGGGATAGTAGTACAAGGCTTGGAGGCTAGTCATTAATCTAGTTACAAGCTTTGTGGTAGCAGTAAGAAACTCAATGTGTTTGGGAGATTCTAAGGGAAGACCTAAAGAAAGCTCTCAAATAAGCTCACAAAGAAGATTTCTGAGTTTAACATTAAGGGACAACCCCACTTAAATAGGCTAATAAAGCAGTGAATAGTGAAAAGTAAATAGAGACTTTTTTCACTATTCATATCAGGATCCATGAGGGGTATCAAAAGTAGCAAAAACATCAGGAGTGCCTTTTTAAGAGCCAAAAGTAGCTTGGCGTGGAGTGCCAGAAGTAATGCAGTCAACAAGGTAATCACCAGGTAAAGCAATAATGAAAGCAGAATGGCCTTTTGTGTTGGCAGGACAAATAGATTAATGGGATCCGGTTGAAGAATTCATAAGGGTCCCAAGAAGGGGAAGGATCCCATGGGGGATCTTTGATGCATTCATGACCATGATAAGTGCAATATTGGTTGCAGAGGCCACAGTAGAACATTGGGTCAACATCAGGTTCTCTTGTTAGAAATATCCTTGGGTCATTATGATTTGTCCATTGGAGATGGCGGATAGTAGATGAATAAGGTTTATTTATAAAAACAGAAATTCTATCTGTACTACCAACAAAGTGATAATCCTTCCACAATTCTTGGCTGACATCTAGAATTTGATTATTGAAATAACTTCTCCAACATTCAGCAGGAGCATAGGGTCTCTTATGGGACACATAAGTATTTCCATCATACCATTGTCCTTGGTAAGTATATCCGTTAATAAGAACAAGATGCTTAGAGGGTTGAACATTCATCCAATCATTCTTTGTCCATTTTGGTAAAGTACTCCAACATCGAATGGTAACATGAGAGCTTTCATTTGCAGCGGCTTTTTGAATAATATTAGGGAATTGGCTAATTTGGTCATGGTTCGTTATTTTCAAGAACCTTATAAATCTAGATTCAAACATTTAGGATAACCAGAAGGGATCACATTCGGCTTTGTCTTCATAATTGATTAGAAGGCCAGGAAAAGGATGACTCTTTTCGTGGACTCTAAGACTATTCTTGAAATGTTTTTCCCATTTCTTTTTCAAGTAAACACTATTAGGGCCATTTGGTTCCATAAGAGTAGGGGTGATAATAATCAAGATTTTGAAATGTTTGAGCCAAAGATCAAGATCTTTGGTTATTGCCTTACTTTTAAAAATACAAGATTGTACTTCTGGAGGCAAGTTGGCAACAGCACTTCTTATCAGGGATTGAGACTTAAGGCTCAATCGAGCATAATCAGTACTCATTATAGTCTTTTGATCCATTGAATGGATTTCCTCCTTGCCAAGGAGTTGACTAATAAAAAGGTCAATACTTGGGTAATAGCTTTTGGGGTTTTCATCAAGATGACTCATATGAGTCTCTTTTTCTAGAATGTAGTTAACAAGATAGTTGTTGTAGACTTCATTTTGAGCAGTAAGGTTAACAAGGTGGATTTCAAGGGCTTGAAGGGTTTTTTTAAACAATTTACGCTGGTTCATTTTGAAAGCAGCTTGAAGGTTATCAAGAATGAATCGTATGGAAGCTAGTAATTCACTATAGATTCCATTGTGAAATTGTAATTCTTTGGACAGGATTTCCTGTAAAGCAATAATCACGTCACTACTGGAGTATGCCACCTCTGCCGATACAGACTTCTGAAGGGATGTTGCATGACTGGATTTTACTCCAAAAGATGCGCCTTCATGCTTCACAAAAGGTTGTCCCGCTGGGAGCCTTTTGTCTTGAGAATAGCTCTGTGTAGGTGCTTTTCCCTTGTTCCTCTTCTCTGCCGAAGAAGACATTATTTTCCACTTATTTGTGGTATCAATATTTTCTTTTTCTTGTTGAGCAAGAAAAGAATTATTTTCAGAAAAATATGTTTCAAAGCTGTCTTTTAGTATATATATCAATTGTGCTAGAAGATAGTTTGGCAATGAAACTTGTGATGAAAAGGCACCACCATTTGTTGATTTATGAAGAAGATTCTTGTTGTTTGGGATAAGGAGTTTGGAATTAATTTCTAGACAAGGAGTTTCTCTCTCAAGCTTAGTACTAGGTTCAGCACTTTTTTATTGTAATAATTTATCAGAAAGATATTCAACAATTATTTTGTATTTAATTTCTTGTTTGAGGAAATTAAGGTGTTTGACTTTAGCATGAATTAGATTCAAAACATCAACATCAACAATTTTTGAACGAAACTTGAATTTTACTTTTTTTCCAAAAGCATCAGTAGTGATTCCATCATGTTCAACAAGGAAAGGATACAACGAAGCAATGAAAGGCAATCCAAGTATCACTTTATCAGTCATGTTTTTAACAAGCACAAAAGGTATCTTGAAGCAAACATCATTATAGCAAACATGAGCATTGTTCAATTCATATTTAATTTTCATTTGTGTGCCATTAGCAGATACCAATCTTTCCGTAGATTTTTCAAAGTATTTAGAAGGGATCAGACCTTCTGGGATACAGTTAACATCAACACTAGAATCAATCATGGCAATAGTATCAAAAGCATAATTATGCGAAACAACAATTCTGACTTTAGTAAACCATTTTGGAGGCATCATATGTTTAACAAGAGCAAGTTGGTTATCATTCCAAGTAATCAGATTATCAGAAACATTACCAGAAGGAGGAGCTTGTTGAGTAGATCCTTCTCCATCTTGGTGCTCATCAAGATCATTGTCGGACAAATTTTTATCCAAATTTTTGTCAATTTTAAGAATTAACAAATCTTGTTTAAGATTAGTATTATCAGTTTTGACCTTTTTCATATCAGTTTTTAATTGGATTATTTCTTATTTAATAGTGTTAATTTCTTTTTGGAGGTCTTTAATAGTTATCTCTTTGGATTTGTTTTTATTAAATCTTTCCAAAGTTTTTTCAAAGCTTATTGTTGCTCTGGGTGTTTTAATAGTTTTATCTCTTGTTAAGTTTTGCTTAAACTTATCAAGAAGTTCTTTCTGTAAAACAGGGTTTTAAATTTTACTTATAGTAGTTAATAACAAATTGTCTTATTCTTCTTCTTTGGTTAAAACATTAACAGATTTCATAGCATTACAACAAGATCCTTTACAACCAAGTTTAATATTAGGTGTATCAGAAGTATCACAAGATTGATAAGCAGAATCAGATGAGGAGGAGAAATCCTCTTCAAAGGAATCAGTTGAAGCAGCAGATTCAAGAATCTGAAACAGTTCATTTTGATCATTATCATTAATGTTCAACATTTTTAACTTATTTTTCAGTTTACTAGGCTTTTGGGTACAGTCTTTACTGAAATGGCCAAATTTGCCACAGTTAAAGAATTTACCTTTACCTGATCTTTGTTTAACATGTTTTCTAAAAGCAGGTTTTTTTAGAATAGTAATCATTGGGTTTAACAAAATTATATCTTTTGTGTTTTTTATGAGAATAACTTTTGTAAACCTTGTCATGTTTACTTTTTTCTTTTTGCCTGGAAGGGACAATAGGAGGTAAACTATATTGTTCACAAAAATTACCCATTTCATAATTAGCTTTTTTCTTATATTTTAATTGTTGTTTTAATAATTTTTCATCATTACACATGTTAATACCAAGTTTTTTAATAGTACTAAAAATATCACCATAGGTTAGATTATCATAGGTAATAGAATCATCTTTACCAATTAGTTCTTCTTTTACCTTATGAGCAAAGATAGGAGGCAGACCATCAATAAACCTCTC
Organism: Castanopsis chinensis; assembly: GCA_032878915.1. Lineage (NCBI taxonomy): Eukaryota > Viridiplantae > Streptophyta > Magnoliopsida > Fagales > Fagaceae > Castanopsis > Castanopsis chinensis. Next base: position 11,245,241 of record JAVQMG010000130.1, read on the forward strand.
TTTCCAGTAAGGCGTCTTGGAGTCATTCCTGAGCATGACTCTGGAAATAAACACATTTTGGTACCATCTGTAATCAGACATAGTAGGGCATCTCAAATTATTCAAATAATCAGAAATGCGGGATGAAATATTAGATGGAGTACCAACAAAATGTTTAAGAATAGTATAGACCAAGGTATTGACACCATCAGGAATACCTCGACCAATATCTTCATCAAAAATAGGCATACCTTCATCATCTTTTTTAACAGAATGTTTAATAGATTCTCTGAATTCTTCTGTGAGATGTTTATCCCACCAACCTTGAAGAGTACCAGAAAAACCAGTAACAAGCAAATTAACAACATCAGGATGGTCAAGTTCATTATGATTATTCATGTACGCAAAACCAACCATAGACATGTGAGCAAGTTTGTTAATAATTTCTTGTTCAAAAAAACCATCAATATTCCATTCATACATTTTATCAGCAGAAACAGAGAATTGGTTTTGGAAAGGTCTTTCTTCAAACTGCATATTAGGATGAGTAGGTTTTGGATACCTGTTTTTTGTAAAAGACATGGAATTGGGCTTTCCAATAAATCTTTTAATTTCTGGTTGTAAATCATCAAAAACATTTTCATAAGAAACATGAAATGATGAGTCAGAATCTGTGTTTTCTTCAAAAACAGGTTTTTACTCATTTCTTGAAATAGCACAAGCAGCACTTTTAGAAGCAGAAGTCTGCTCGGTTTTAACTTTTAAATCAGAAAGCATTTTTTCAACTTTGTCAAAAGTTGTGTTCTAAGAAGCAATCTTTTCAAGAGTTTTACTCTGAGAAGTTTTGAAATTAATTTTTCTGTTCAAATCAATCAAAGGAATCTCAGGTTTTGAAACAACAAGTTTTTTAACAATTTTTTCTTCAATACGGTCAAGCTGTTGACCAATAATATGCAAAGATTCATTAGTAAAATTGTTTTGTTCAATAATAGAAATAACAGGGGTTTTTTTATCAGCAATTTTGAAAGGGGAAGCTTTTACTTCAACTTTCTCATCAGCATTTTGACAAGTGATTAAAACAGTTTCAAGAGGAGGATGACTAGACCGTACAATGGTTTTGTCAATTTTAACAAAATTAGATTTTCTAATAACATTTAAATAATTAGTATGAACATCATTTTTTGAAACATAATAGTTTTCAAGATAATCAAAAAACAAAATATGTTTTCTTTCTTCAACCATTTTTTTTTTTCCATTTTCTTTTGACTCTGTCTTTTTCTGACTGAGCAAAAGTATCTTGGTAGTATTTCCGTTTAGGACGGTTTTTTAGCAACATAAATTCATCATACAGGAAAACCATATCATATTCAAAAGGTTCAGTCTGGTAAGAACTCGTAGTTGATTATGTAATATAGGGGTTTCAATAGGTGGAAAATCAGATCCAGAAGGAGTATCAGATTTTGCATCTTCATCTTCTTCATTAGTATCTTTGCCAATATCAAAAGGAACTTCAATTTTGGTTTAATAAAAGGCATTGCTAACTTAAGAGTTGTTACTCGCAACTCCTTTTAGCTTTAAATCTTGTTTTTGAAAATTCTTTTTCAAAAACTCATTAATTTCATGATCTCTTTTTGTAAGACTTTTAAATCCAGCAAAGGAATGTCTTCCTTCGTTGATTCTCAAAGGCTTTTTTGGAAATAAACATTTATCATCATCAAAACGTATTTTAACAGTACCATCATCAAATTGCTGAATATGAGTAAGATCAAGTTCATCAAAAATAGGTTTAACAAGCTTAACAGGAGGTGTTTCTTTTTCCAAGGTCCATTCTTTAGGAAGATTGACATCTTCCCATCGAATCATCTTGGGAACACGAATCCTAGCATCAGGGGTAGAACATTGAATTAACATGGTATTACCAGTAGGATCTCTATCTTTAGAACAAGGAGTTAATTGAGAACCAAGCAGGTGATAATAAATTCGGTAAATAAGAGCAAAAGGCCTACTACCATCATCCATATCATAACCAGATGTTAATATATTCAATGTTAAAGCTCTGACAATATTAGGATCATCCAAAACAATAGCAAGATCAGGATAATAATCAAAGTAAACAGGACTATCATACAGAGAAGCAGTAATCATGCCAAGAATACTATCACTAAATTGTCTAAATATAGCATCACGTAAACACATAAGCACAGAAGCATTAATTCATTTTCTTGTTAAGGGTTTAACAGCAATTTGAACAAGTCCAATATGTAAATATTAAACTTTCCTAGTTGTGAAATTGTTAATATCTTTTCTAGAATATAAACAGCATTTTTCAGGGAATTTAGAGATAGAAAAATTTTGTTCAACAGTTCTAACTCTATATTCAAAGAAAACAGTATTTTGAGACCAATCAAGTTCGTAAACAGATTTAGTAGAAACCTTAGGGATATTCCATTTTCTAAAATCAAGGTACTCACTCTTCTCTACAGTGTGGTCTTCTTCATTCACAATATTAGGAGGACAACCAGTCTTGGAACTAACAGAGGAGTTGGATCTCCACATCCTTTCTATAACTATCCTAGTTATAACACTCAATCATCATGTTTTTCTCACAATCGCTGCATTTCGTAACACATACCGCAATCAACTCTTTTCCTCTCACGCCCTCACGCTCTACTTGGCTTCACGGGCCTTACTGTTCGGACTTGGGAATTCACTTTACGACTACAGTGGCGCCAATGACAGCAAGATCGACACAATAACGAAGTATCACAAGGTCAGATAGACATGGAAAGAACAGGAAAACACAAAAACACTTATAGTAGCCAAAGAAAGAATGGCTCTAATACCATAAAAGGGGAAAATAATGTCTTTTTTCGGCAGAGAAGAGGAACAAGGGAAAAGCACCTGCACAGGGCTATTCTCAAGACAAAAGACTCCCAGCGGGACAACCTTTTGTAAAGCATGAAGGCGTATCTTCTGGAGTAAAATCCAGTCATGCAACATCCCTTCAGGAGTCTGTACCGGTAGAGGTGGCATACTCCCGTAGTGACATGATTATTGCTTTACAGGAAGTCTTGTCCAAAGAACTACAATTTCACAATGGAATCTATAGTGAATTACCAGATTCCATACGATTCATTGGGGAACAACCAAGGCGCAGATGGCGGAAGCACAACTGAGACTAGTATTTTAAAGTAAATGTAATTGAAAGTAAGGCGGTAAAACCAGCCAAGCAGTTATATCAAAATAATTCAAAGTATTGAAACAGAAGTGTTTATTGTAAGTAATTCAAAACACTTACAGCAATAGCAATAATTACAGGATTACAGTGATCAATAGGGATAGTAGCACAGGGCTTGGAGGCTAGTCATTAATCTAGTTACAAGCTTTGTGGTAGTAGTGAGAAACTCAATGTGTTTGGGAGATTCTAAGGGAAGACCTAAAGAAAGCTCTCAAATAAGCTCACAAAGAAGATTTCTAAGTTTAACAATAAGGGACAACTCCCCTTAAATAGGCTAATAAAGTAGTGAATAGTTAAAAATGAATAGTGACTTTTTTCACTATTCATATCAGGACCCGTGAGGGGTATCAAAAGTAGCAAAAACATCAGGAGTTCCTTTTCAGGAGCCGAAAGTAGCTTGGCGTGGAGTGCCAGAAGTAATGCAGTCAACAAGGTAATCACCAAGTAAAGCAATAATGAAAGCAGAATGGCCTTTTGTGCTGGCTAGGCAAATAGGTAATCATCATCAATTTGCTCCTAGATCAGGAGTATTCTCTTCATCATACTCTTCATCATGACCAAACCATTCTTTGGGCAATGGTTAGGGATGAGGAAAATATGGGCTTGTTGAAATAGAGCCTTCATCTTCTGAGCTTCTACTAGCAGCTGCTTCTTCTTTAATTTTTCTTTCGAGGAGAATACACAGAGCTTCCTTACTTAAATCATCAAAAGGAGAACTCTTTTTTATAACTTTGGTGGAAGAAGTAGAGGGAGAATCAGTTCCTCGGACTTGAAGTGCAGGAGAAAGTTTCCTGGGCAAAGGTTTGGAAATATTGTCAATAATATGTTGAACATACCTAAATTTATCCCACCATTTAACATACTAGCATCTGGCAAGAATATCATCATTTTTCTCATACTGCCATTTTAAAATCCAAGGGATTCTAAATTGTTTAACAAAATGGAGGAGAGTAGGAAACTTGGCATTATGAGCATCACTCTTAAATGCATTTTCGAAAGACTTATAGGCATTTAATAATGATTCAGGGAAAATATCAGTAACAAAACCAAACTGAGTCCACCATCAGTTGAACCAGAGAGGCAAATTAGTGCTAGTATCAAATTCTTCGTCAAAGTTAACAAATCATGAATGAGTCATTGTTTCATTCTGGTGGAGCATGAATCTAGACCAAGCAGTAATGTAATCATAGTAGGAGTATGGAACAGAGTGTCCTGGTAGTCTCCTTGAGAAAGCAGGGGTGGGACCCCATTCTTCTTCAGAAATGAAGTTCTTTAGGTAAACACTGTGATAAATAATTTTGGTTTTATCAGTGAGATCATAAATGGTTTTAATCAAAACAACTTCTTCCTGACATAAGATGTTGGAATAATATTCCAACTTTTTATCACTATGTTCTAGAATCCAATGGAACTTTAGAGGGAAATAAGATCTAGTAATTTGAAGAGGGTTCCTAATTGCAGATCTATTTGGTTCAATAAAAAACAGGTTTTGGAAATATTGTTTTTTGACATACTGGGCAGCATTGGCTTTTCTAGGGTAAATAGTTTTGACTGGTTGGTGAACAGTGGTTAAAGCATAAGGATCATAAGCCGAAACTAAAACAGATGAGTATTTTGGCTTAGGAATTGTTCCTAAGGGAGTAAAACGATTAACAATTTCAGTAGGAGAGACTGGCTCTTTTTTGACAATATGTTTTTGTGGTTCAACAGGGTTTTTGTCTTTAGATCTTCTACTTGCCATTGGGATTCTGCAGGAATTCATGAGTAAGGAAATCAGGGATACTATTTTGAGAACCTTTAATATAATTAATAGTAAAATAAAAAACACTTAGAATAGCCTACCATCTGGTAAAAATATGTTTTGAAGCAATATTTTCAACATCCTTTTCAATAACAAATTTGGCACTTTTGCAATCAATTCGTAATAAAAACTTTTGATTTAATAAATCACTTTGAAATTTTGAAATACATAATACTATGGATAGAATTTCTTTCTTTATAGTACTATAGTTTAATTATGCAGCATTCTTGACTCCTAAGTAGAAACGAACAATTTGTTCTGGAGATTCTAATGAAATTTTTTGCTTTAGAATGCCTCCATAACCAATGTCAGAAGCATCAGTTTTAACAACCTTAAAGGCATTGACAATGGCGATACCAAGACAAGGCAAGGTTTTGACATGAGATTTGATTTGTTTAACAAGAGAAGTATGGGTGTTAGTCTAAGAAGGAGGATTATTTTGCAATCGATGAAAGAGTGGTTTGCATTGTTTTCTCAGATTTTTGTAAAAATCAGCAACATGTTTAGAGAACCAAGAAACCTTTGAAGTTAGGTTTTGTCAATGGTTTCATCAGGAAATTTGTCAGCAAATTGGATGGCTCTATCAATAGGACGAATCTGGCCCTCAGAGATGTCATATCCAAGGAATCTCACTTTAGTCTAAAATAATTTGATTTTCTTGGTAGAGACAACAAGACCATTTCATTTTATTGTATCTAGAAACGAGTACAAATGTTTCCAGTGTTCATCAATAGAGTTAAAGATACATCATCAATGTAGACAATAGTAAAATGGGTAAATGAGTTAAAGATATCATTCATAATGTTTTGGAATTCACTAGGGGCATTTTTGAGACTAAAAGGCATAACATTCCACTCATAGTGACCAAAAGGAGTGGTAAAAGTAGTTTTGTATCTGTCTTGTTCACTAATCTGAACTTGCCAAAATCCAAACTTCATATCAAATTTTGAGAAGACAACAGCTTCACTTAACCTATGAACTAAATCATTCTTATTAGGGATAGGATACCTAATCCACTCTAAGACTTTATTCAAAGGTTTGTAGTTAATTACTAGGGGAGGGGTCCCTCTCTCTAGCTCAGCATTTTCCTAGACATAGAAAGCAGCACAAGACCAAGGGGCTTGCTGCTCCTAATCAAATTTTTCTTAAGCAGATCAGTTATTTCATTCTTACAAAATTCAACAGTTTCAGCATTCATCTGAATAGGGCGAGCTTTAGTAGGAATATTTTTCTCACTAAAATCTCGAACATAAGGCAAATCAACAATATGTTTTTTCCTATACCAGAAAGCATTAGGAATATCAGAACAAACATCATTTATCAAAGTTTTTTGAAAATTATCAATTCTGGATTGTAATAATTTATCAGAAAGGTGTTCAACAATTTTCTTGTACTTAATTTCTTGTTTAAGGAAATTAAGGTGTTTGACATTAGCATGAATCAGATTAAAAACATCAATATTATCAGATTTTGAACAGAATTTGAACTTAACTTTCTATCCAAAGGGATCAGTAGTAATTCCAACATGTTCAACAAGAAAGAGATACAGAGAAGCAATAAAAGGCAATCCAAGTATCACTCTATTAGTCATGTTTTTAACAAGCACAGAAGGTATCTTGAAGCAAACATCATTATGGCAAACATGAGCATTGTTTAATTCATACTTGATTTTCATTTGTGTGCCATTAGCAAATACTAATCTTTCAGTAGATTTTTCAAAATATTTAGAAGGGATTAAACCTTCTTGAATGCAATTAACATAAGCACCGAAATCAATCATGGCAATAGTGTCAAAAGTATAATCATGTGAAACAACGATTCTAACTTTAGTAAACCATTTTGGGGGCATCAAATGTTTAACAAGAGCAAGTTAATTATCATTCCAAGTGATCAGATTATCAGAAACATTACTAGAAGGAGGAGTTTGTTGAGTAGATCCTTCTCCATCTTGGTGCTCATCAAGATCATTATCAGACAAATTTTTATCTAAGTTTTTGTCAATTTTAAGAATCAATAATTCTTGTTTAAGATTATTATTATCATTTTTTACAATTTTGACATCATTTTTCAATTGAATTATTTCATGTTTAATAGTATTAATTTCTTTCTGAAGATCATTAACAGTTATTTCTTTGGATCTATTTTTATTAAATCTTTCCAAAGTTTCTTCAAAGCTTATAGTTGCTCTGGGCTTTTTAATAGTTTTATCTCTTGTTAAGTTTTGTTTAAACTTACCAAGAAGTTCTTTTTGTAGAACTAGGTTTTCAATCTTACTTATTGTAGTTAATAACAAGTTATGTTGTTCTTCTTCTTTAGTTAACACATTAACAGATTTCATAGCATTACAACAAGATCCTTTACAACCAAGTTTAATATTAGGTGTATTGGAAGTATCACAAAAAGAGTGATAAGCAGAATCAGATGAGGAGGAGAAATCTTCTTCAAAAGAATCAGTTGAAGCAGCAGATTCAAGAATCCGAAACAGTTCATTTTGATCATTATCATTAATGTTTAACATTTTTAATTTATTTTTTAGTTTACCAGGCTCTTGGGTACAATCTTTACTATAATGGCCAAATTTGCCATAGTTAAAGCATTTACCTTTACCTGATCTTTGTTTAACATGTTTTCCAAAAGTGGGTTTCTTTTTAGAATAATAATCATTAGGTTTAACAAAATTATATCCTTTGTGCTTTTTATGAGAATAAATTTTGTAAACTTTATCATGTTTACTTTTTCCTTTTTGCTTGGAAGAGGCAATAGGAGGTAAACCATATTGTTCACAGAAATTACCCATTTCATATTTAGCTTTTTTCTTATTTTTTAATTGTTGTTTTAATAATTTTTCATCATTACACATGTTAATACCAAGTTTTTTAATAGTACTAAAAATATCACCATAGGTTAGATTATCATAGTTAATAGAATCATCTTTACCAATTAGTTCTTCTTTTACCTTATGAGCAAAGATAAGAGGCAGACCATCAATAAACCTCTCTTTCCAGAGAGGCGTCTTAAAGTCATTCCTGAGCATGACTCTAGAAATAAACACATCTTGGTACCATCTGTAATCAGACATAGTAGGGCATCTCAAATTATTCAAATAATCAGAAATGCGGGATGAAATGTTAGATGGAGTACCAACAAAATGTTTAAGAATAGTATAGACCAATGCTCCTGACTGCATTACTTCTGGCACTCCACGCCAAGCTACTTTCGGCTCCTGAAAAGGCGCTCCTGACGTTTTTGCTACTTTTGATACCCCTCACGGGTCCTGATATGAATAGTGAAAAAAGTCACTATTTACTTTTCACTATTCATTGCTTTATTAGCCTATTTAAGGAGGGTTGTCCCTTAATGTTAAACTCAGAAATCTTCTTTGTGAGCTTATTTGAGAGCTTTCTTTAGGTCTTCCCTTAGAATCTCCCAAACACATTGAGTTTCTCACTACTACCACAAAGTTTGTAACTAGATTAATGACTAGCCTCCAAGCCTTGTACTACTATCTCTGTTGATCACTGTAATCCTGTAATTACTACTACTGCTATAAGTGTTTTGAATTACTTTCAATAAACACTTTTGTTTTCAATACTTTGAATTATTTTGATATAACTGCTTAGCTGGTTCTACCGCCTTACTTTCAATTACATTTACTTTAAAATACTAGTCTCAGTTGTGCTTCCGCCATCTGCGCATTGGTCGTTCCCCCTTTATGGTATATATATATATATATATATATATATATAGTGCTTCCATCATCTGCGCCTTGGTCGTTCCCCCTTTATGGTATATATATATATATATATATATATATATATATATAGGGTTGGGTTCAAGTTACACGTGGTGTAATTTTAAGCAATGTTACACCATCCAATATTTTTTAATTGAATGCGAATATTGACAAATCCACCGTTAGATTACATTATCTTCATCTATTCTCCATACTCACAAAATTTTAAAGTGATCAAAGATTAATAGATATATCATCATTCAATTGTTAAAATTCAAGTTTTTGTAGTATAAAATAATACATAAAAAATGAGTTTATAGATCAAATTCTAAACAACATCTGATTGATATGAAAATTGGCATGCATGTTAAGAATACATAGAATATGTTATTTAACGGTTGGATTTTCAATATATTAATTCAATAATAAATTATTGAGTAGTGTAACATTACTTAAAGTTACACCAGGTGTAACTTGAACCCAACCCATATATATATCGAAATCTCTGAAACTCCCATAGTTATCCACATCATCATTTTAATTTTTTTAAACTAAATAGTGAGAGAGTCCTAACTGGAATCTCTCTCTTTTTTCCTTAATTCTATAGTTTTTTTTTTTTTTAACAGCAATCTCTCTTTTTTCTTTTTTTGAAACCTAAAGTGAGTCCTTTTTAAAAAAATATATTCTAACATGACATCATCATTTTAATATATAAAAAAATTTAATTTTTAAAACTAAATTGTGAGAGAGGCCTAACATGAGTCTCTCTCTTTTTTCCTTAATTCTAAAGTTTTTTTTTTTACGTGAATCTTTCTTTTTTCTTTTTTTTGAAACCTAAAATGAGTCCTATTTAAAAAAAATAATTCTAAATTAAATAAAATTTTAATTATTTTTAAATCCTAATTATAACGTAAGTATCTAAAAAAGTCAAAAATTTCAGTTTTCTGTTATATATAGATGATAATAATAATAATGATGTGGCAGGCTCTAAGAATATAAGAATGCAATTTGTATATCTACTATCAAGATAACATAGATTAGATTGGTGGTGGATAGTAGATTTAATTGCAATGAGTATTATGTGAAATTATCACCATAGAATAGCCCATGCTGGAATGTGTTATGTGGAACCAATGATATGAAAGAAAAATAATTTTTCTAAACCATTATATTGAACAAAAAAGTACTTATTTTCATTTATTTTCAAGTTATACATTTTTTAAAACTAAATCATAAACCTTTAAGAAAAATAAGTACTTTTAATTTTTATTTAACTATCTTGTGCATCGCACTTATTAGCGGCTAGTTTGTATGAATTTGGACCTTACCATTTGAAAATAGCCTAAAGTCAAATGTAGACGAGCCGGTCTTTACTTAAATTCAACAAGCTGGCGTCGGTGTGATTGTTAAAGACCATGAAGGTAAGGTGACAACAACCATGCATGAGCAAAAAGACTCACCAACCACTTGGGCCATTGAAGATTGAAGCGAAAGCCATGGTGGAAGGGATTTCTTTTGCTTGGGATGTTGGTACACGTGAGGTGGTCTTGGAGTGTGATTCAAAGATTGTTTCTAATGCTCTTATGGGTTCTTATGTTCCACCATTTACCATTTCAAACATCTTGGAAGGGATCGAGCAAAAACTTCTAGGTTTTCTATCAACCCGGGTCTCTCATGTGAAACGGTAAGGGAATAAACCAGCACATATCTTGCCAAAATAATCCAAAGAAGTAGACAATTATGATAGTTTTGTAACCTAGATAGAGGAAATTCTACTGTTGATTAAGTCGGCTATATAACACCCCAAACCATACCAAGAGATTAGATGCTCGACCTGTCTTATAAATAATCAACATTTTCTACAATGGAACAAAGTGTAATAAAATATCCACAAATAATAATCAAACCATCAAATCTTTCTTGTAAAAACCATCGAACTAAAACTTTAATGATAAAGCCTCCAAATACAATCCCAAATAGTTTCACGAATACTAAATTCAGTATCCTATGAAGCAAAATAAATTAGTCCATCAACTAACATAGCTCCAAAAGAAGTCTTCAATCTATGGCTCTAATAATCTACCACCAAAAGATATTCCACTACTCTAATTTTAAAGGGTAGAGAAAAGGGAATGAGCTAGAAGCTCAATAAGAGACTACATAACATGAGGTTTGTCTTTTAAAACAAAACAATAGTATCATTGAAAAAATATAATATTTACAAATAGTTTTAACAGTAATATAATATATATTCTATAAAACTGTCAGGAAGAAACATTTAACTATAACAGTGTAATGAGTAAATAAAATAGTAATCACTTGAGTTGGCCAAAATACACTAAACAAATAGAAACATTATAATATATTAATAAACAATTTTTCCACCTATAAAGGCCAATAACAATATAAAAATAGTTTGATATGGAAAACATTAGTCAGACAAAGATATAAACTGCTAAACACTCGATGGGTGATTCCCATGGGAAATAATAACACTAACCTCAGAGAGACAACACTGGCTCCAAAGAGCAAACAATAACACTGGCTCCAAAGAGCAAGCGATAACATTGCACCACACCACAATAGCACTACTTCGGCCAAAGACCAACACTTAACCCTGTGTTGGCAAAGGTTACAGATTGTCTAATTGACCACTTGAAAACATTCTTACTTTATTGCAATATTATCAATACCAATCATATATAATATAATGAATAATTTTTCAAAAAAATAAATGTAGTTTTGAGTCATTCTTAACATATACAGTTTCAAAATAACACACAAGAAATAAAAATTAAAAAAAAAATTCAGGTATGTATAAGGCATTGACAATGGTATAAGTTTTTTGAAACTTCACTTTTGCAAATTTGTATATATATATATGTCTTGAGAGATGTCATGTTTTGAAGTCTACTTACCTCTAGTTGTTAGACCAAGCTTCACTTCAAATGTCTGGAATGATGTCAACTAGAACCTAGTTAAGGATCAAACATCTCAATAAGGGCAGGTTTTGAATAGCCCCAAAAGGTCCTCTTATAAAACTTTTTCTTAGTCACTATGAAGAATTCTCAATATGAAATCTAACATAGCTTTCTAATATACATCACTTCTATATAGGATTCTATATGATATGATATGATATATATATGTGTGTGTGTGTGTGTGTGTGTGTGTGTGTGTGTGTTTGCCATTTGAACACCACCTATGGATGTCTATATAGGATTAACTTATAAATAATGGTTATGCTACTCCGCGTATACATTAGGATCTCTTTCAAAACCCATAAACTAATGTACACCAATATAGGAATTTACATGATGAACTCTATTCCTATGAATCTATCAATAAAATTCTAAGACTTCCATACAACTATGAGATGAAGAATCCTAAGTCGAAGATGCGTTTAATGTTTCCGATAAAGCATGCATAGACAGATGTTTACCTCAATACAAACGAACTTGCTAGCTGCCTCTAGAAGTACCACGTTATTCTATTCTTTTCAATGTAGAGAAACACTAATTCTCTGCTTTTAAACCTTTACACACTAAGCATTAACTTCTTCTCTTTTTTTTCTTTTTTTCTCATAATCTTGCAGTCTCTCTCTCTCTCTCTACCTTTTACGTGGCTAACATAAAAAAAATATAGTATATATCTCTAAAATAACACTCCAATTCAGTCTAGGAAGACCAATTCCACTCCAATTAGTATTCTTAAATAAAATTAGCTTTATAGGTTAAGTACGTTTCCTACTTGGGCTGGAATTTAAGGCCCACTAAAACTTATCTTTTTAGTCTCCAAGAAGCCCATAAAACTTAAATATGCTTCCAAGACTTTAATTGCTAATTAAACTCAAATTAAGGTTATTTATATAGGCTAGAACTCTAAAGGATTCCAATAACACTTAATTCCTAATCCAAATAGGTTTTAACCTCTTATCATTTTCCTTAACTCATAAGGAGACTAATATGAATAATCCACAAAATAACTCTCCACATTATATTTTCTTTTATTTATTTTCTTTGTAGATATCATCATATAAAATAATATCACATTCAAAATAAGTTAAATAATTCATCAACTCCACTCTAGAAGCAATTAAATTAAATTTAAGTGAGGCAGGTGTTCAATGGCGGCTCTAAGGATTTTGTTTAAGGGGTCATTAAAAAAGTTAAATTAACAAATTTTAATAAGAGAAAATTATACTTTGTTCGCCCTGTAATTTGCCCAAAAAAACATTTTGCCTACCTGTGATTTAAAAATTGACACTTTACTCTTTTGAGGTTAACTCCGCTTGTCTCCCGTTACCCACTTCTATTAAAAACAAGGGCAAATTTATATTTTTGTTACCCTTTTATGTTTCTCTCTTCTCAAAACATAAAAAATTAAAAAAAAAAAAAAAAAAGAGAAAATAAGATCTAAAAGCTAAGTTTTGTAAAAATTGAAACTTAATTTTTACATCTTCTTTTTATGTATCAACTTTTAGATATTATAATTATTAAAAAAAAAAAAAAAAAAAAAAAAAAAGGCTTCAACCCCTTACCGACAAAGTCAAATTTACCTTTGACGAGAAACAAAAACGTGCCCAAAATTAAGAGCCATAACTTTATTCACAAATTCAGGATCAAAGGGAACATGAATGATGAACCGCCGTTTAAAGACAATAACTTTCCCAGAGTCAAAGAAGAACAAGTCGGCCACTTCTTGCAACTTGCTATTCGTGTGATATACAATAATTATACTCCTTTGTAAATAGAGACTCAATGAGAACACGAACTCAATTTGCCTAAAGTAAAAAATAAAAATAAAAATAAAAAAGAAAAGAAAAAGTGTATTGTTCCGTGAATTCCAGGGAAGCTTAAGAATGGACTTTTGGTGACCACCATGGCACTACCATTTAAAGATTCTGAATGGGAAATCGGATATCTTTCACTTGGCATATACATATAACCTATTAAGCATAGAGTGTAGGCTACTAGGAACTAGTTTGGAAAGATTTTAACTTGAAAGCTCTTGGTTTTTTTTGGATGGGCTGTCTGGGAATGGTAAGGACTAAGGAATACGAATGTGACCAATTTTGGGCTCCACTTGTTTTTGTCATTTAAAAAAATCTAAAAGTTAATACATAAAAAAACAAAAAAAAAATGTAAAAGTTAGTTTTTAATTTTTACAAAACCTAACTTTTAGATCTTCTTTTCCTTTGATTTTTTAATTTTTTATGTTTTGAGATGAGAGAGATATAAAATGGTAACAAAAATACAAATTTACCCTTGTTTTTAACAAAAGTGGATAACAAGAAACAAAAAGAACTAACCTCAGGTGGGTAAATTGCCAATATTTAAATCACAAATGAGCCAAGTGTTTTTTGGGTAAAGCACAAGTGGGAAAAATGTAATTTCCCCTTTTAATAAAAAGAGGACTTGAATATATCTAGTTGTCGACAAAAAAGAAAAAGAGTTTTACAATTTCTTTCTACAAGTTTTCAAATTTTGAATTGTTACATGATAGTTCATTATGAATATTTATTGCCAATTTGGGTAACTATGACCATTTTATTATCTTAAGCTTGTCTAACATTATTATTTTTATGTAGTTGTTATTTGTCGTTGTTTCTATAAAAATATTCTAAACTAAATGACTAAATTCAAGTCATTAACTTTGTATTAATTATTAACGCACAAAACCAGATTCATTCATATATAAAATAATATACTATGTATCTACTTAACCAATCAAATTCTTGAACAATCACTAAATTTACAATTTTTCTTGAATTTTTCTAACTCTATAGTAAAAAGTTATTATATCATGATAACAATACACACATGTAACAAGCCCTCTCTATTTCCTAATTATCAAATTATATAAAGTTATATTATATTTATATTGTACACACAATTATCTACACACATCATTATTCACACAAATAATATTATTACAAAAAGTAATGCACACAAGCAATATTAGACACTCATATACATACAATATAAACTTATAATAAAAAGTGATACTTACAATTCACAAACACTTATTCTTACTCTTGAGGTTAGAAATACTTGTAATAATAGTGTATAAGATTTAAGTCAAGGTGTGCAAAAATATTTTTAAGAATAAATTAAAAGACCTCCGATTTCCTAGCACCCAAGATGTTAAGACCCCATTGAGCGAAGGTTCAAGTTTCCACCTGGCTGGTGCAGGATTGGGGCATGCCTTTGGGATTGATCACACTTCCTAACGCAGTTGGCCACGTCCTGTTGCATATTCGGCCACCAAAATCCTTGAGTCATGGCTCCGTGAGACAATGATCATCCCCCCGAGTGTCCTCCACATATTTCTTTGTGCAACTCAACTAAAAGCTCGACGACTTTGCTTGGTTGGAGACATAGCAAATAAGGACCTCCAAATAAGTGTCAATACAACTTTTTTTCCTCAGATAACCAAAAACAAGACGACGTTCTTCGTACTTTCTCCACTTCTATCACATCAGTAGGCAAAGATCCATTAGACAAAAAGGCAATATAAGGATCCAACCAACTAAACTCGAATACCGAGGCTGTCACTACAATTGCACATTGTTCTATGCTCGGCTGCTCCAATAGATCCACAAAGATCATTCAGGGAATACACTCATCTGATGACGAAGCTCGTGGCCAATGAATTAGCGTGGTTGTTCTAACTTCTCGGCACTCGAACCATGTTTACCTTTCAAAAGTTTGTTTGTAGCACACCAAAGAACTTTAAGTATTGCAACATACGGGAGTCCTTCGTCTCAAAGCTCCCTTTTATTTGACTTACCACCAACTTTGAGTCCAAGAACACCTTCACCTCCTCGGCATCGAGCTTCTGTACTACCCTGAGACCAGCAATAAGAGCTTCATATTCAGCTTCATTATTTGAAGCATGGAAACCCAATCTTAGTGACTTTTCCAATCACAACCCCTTGGGAGATATCAATACGATCCCAACCCCGAATCCTCTTGCGTTTGACACATTGTCCATATACACTCCCCACTATTTGACCGACTTGGCATATTCCATTAGGGGCTCTTGGCACAGGAGTGAATTTGGTCACGAAGTCTGCCAACACTTGACCTTTAATGAAATTCCTCGGCTTATACCTTATATCAAATATTCCCAGTCTCGTTCCCCATTTAGCTATCCTTCCAGTGAAATCCGACCTTCTCAACAGTGATTGTAAGGGATACTCAGTCAACACCCACATCGTATGTGCCTAGAAATAATGCAGTAGTTTCCTCGTTGCATGCACCAATGCCAATGCCATTTTCTCTAACGGCAAATATCGAGTCTCTGCATCCACCAACGTTTTACTGAGATAATAAACTGGTTTTTGAACCCTCTCCTGATTTCTGAGCAACATTGAACTAACTGCATGGTTAGAGACTGTCAAGTACATATACCAATCTTCTTCGGGCTCGAGTCGAGATAAGATGGGTGGACTAGCCAAATAGGACTTCAGGTCTCTGAATGCCCTATCACATTCCTCCGTCCACTAGAAACTCTTCCACTTCGTCAACAACTAAAAGAATGGTTTACATCTATCTATTAATCTCAAAACAAACCTATTTAAGGCGGCAATCATTCTAGTGAGTCTTTGCACTTCCTTAGGGTTAAGGTGTTGAATTGCCGTAATCTAGTCAGGTTTAACCTTTACTCCCTGTGTAGTTATCACATAGCCTAAGAACTTCCCCGACCCCACATCGAAGGCACGCTTTTCTGCATTAAGGTGTAACTTATGTTGCCTCAATATTTCAAAAACATCCACCAGATTAGGTACGTGCTCTTCACTCCTCCGACTCTTCATCACCATGTCATCAATATAAACTTCTACAGTTGCCCTAATCTGATCCTTGAACATCCGAGTAACCATTTATTGATTCGTAACTCCTGCATTTTTTAACTCAAAAAGGTATCACCGTATAATGATAATCACCCTCAGGTGTAATAAAAGAGGTTTTCTGTTGATCCTCAGGCGCATACCCAAGTTGATTAATTAGGTTAAATTGTATGCAAATAGTGAAGGTACTATCAAATCACCAATTAAATTAAATACAACAGAAATTAAATTGACACGATAATTTATTGACAAATAAGGAAAACCTCTATCAAGGCAAAAATCTCACTGGGTGATTTTAAGGTCACCACTCCCAAGAATCCACTAATCAACAATCAAGTGGTTACAAGTATAAAGAATCTTACCACAACCATGGTCTATCTCGAAATACTAACCTACAATTGAATCCTTGCTTCAATACCTAATTGGACTTGATCTTGTTGTAGTCTTCTTTTCCTTGATGCATAAATCTCCAATTTTTGACTAACCTTTTTGTATAGATCCCAGTACGTGACTAAGTACAACAACTTGAACGAATGTTGTTGGCTGTAAAGTTTGTCACTTCATCAACAATGAAGATTAAGAAGCACTTGGTTACAAAACTCTATGATGTACAAACGCAGTAACTTCTCATAGAGAAAATAAAGCTCTTGGTCTTTGTTTCTGTGTGTGATTGCTTTTAAAATAAGTCTTATATATATTTAGGGTTGTGAGAAAAGTAATCCTAAACAAATACATCAACATGGGCTGAAATTTAGAGCTAGAAATTATGAATTCATAGAGCTCGATAGATTGAATGGGTGTCATGTTGGTGTCGAGCTGGCCCAATAAATCTCAATAGATACCATCTGTCGAGCTATCTATCGAGCTTCAGTAAAACAATTTTTCTACGCTTGTTTCTTGGTTCAATCTTCATGTCTTTAATACAACCACTTGTTGTGTATCAACCCCAACTTAGATCTACCCAATTAACACGTAAAATGCATTTTGACAAAGGATTAACCAATTACATATAAAATATTACCCTAACACATAAATTCACCATTTATAGATAAATGTTAAATCTGGCAAAGTTTTTTGTTAGAAAATTTGTGTAATATGTTTGTAGCAATATAATTATTTCCTATGATTATTCTCTTTTCTAAAACTATTTTAAACTCTTTATATTATATATATATATATATATATATTAAATTTGGGCTAAACAAACTTTGTCATACACAACCCATATTTAATCTTACCACTATTATGTCTTTTTGGATTAGATTTGAAATACTAGTTATAATTATGTTATTGAAATATTTTGAATTAGATATCTAGAATTGTAATTGTAATGATATGTTGGTATCAATTATCAAACTGTTAATTTATAGTGCTATCACAAGATGTATTATTTTTCATTTTACAGAATTTTGTTTAATTAAGTAATGTACCATGGCAGCAATTTGGATTTATGATTGAATGGAGTTAAGCAAGGTTGACGAGAAGAAAATGGAGTTTGCAAGCACGACTGAATGTTCTAAATTTTGGTTGGATGTTCTTAAGTTTTACATAACCTTAACTTATATATATATATATATATATATATATATATATATATATATATATTTGGGGGTGAGAGATATAAATGGAGAGTAAAATGCATAGGACAAAGTTTAGGTTCAAAATTAGTTATAGCCTTAGGATACAACCTTACTCAATATTTTTTTTTTTATTGGAGGTGAATTTTGACAAATCCACCATTGGATGACATCTTCTTCTTATATTCTTCATTCTTGCAAAACTTCTAGAAAATTAAATGCCAATAGCTATGTCATCAATAAATTGTTCTTTTTGCAAGTTTTTGTAGTTTAAGATTATACATAAAATATAAGTTTATAGATCATATAGTAAATAATATTTGATTGACACAAATTTGAACTGTATATTAAGAGTATAAAGAACATGAAAGTTATCAGTTGAAATTTTAAAATATGTAGTAATGTTTATTTTATTGAGTAAGATTATAGCCTTAGGTTACAACTAATTTTGTAGCTAAATTTTTTCCAAATACATATTCATTCCCATTTTTAACAGAGGAGGGCTACAAACCCTCTAACAAAGGTGACCTCTAAAGTGCCAACTTTTGAACTACAAATAGTCAACATGAAAACAAGCCTAATTACAAGTGAATTTACTGTTATTACTCCAAAACTTAATCTCTATTATATTATCGGTAGTGAATTGGTTCATAATAGGACTAAATGAAAATCTTAAACAAAATATAGAGTTTGTGTGTGTGTGTGTGTGTGTGTGTGTGTGTGTGTGTGTGTGTGTGTGTGTGTGTATTCACTCTTATAGAACACAAAAATTCATTGGTTGACAATGGCAGAGGTGGCAAGTCTAAAAAAATGACATCAAGGGTGGACCTAGGTGAAAACCTATAAAATCTTGTCAACTCAATTATTGTAAAAAATGTTGTGAAAATTAATGTTTGTAGCATTGCTCATATATAACCAACTGCTGTAGAAGTAGAGGCTATGTCTACATCTTCAAAAAATTTAGGGCTTATTCATAAATTTTTTTAATAGAAAATAAAAAAGTTCTGCTCTAATTTAATTTAAGCGTATATGTGTGTGTAAAACTCCCTCTTGGATACTTGAACCTCAGCTTTTGTCCCCCCAAATCTCATAAGAACTTATACTTGTAGAGTGACCTTCGCACCATGGGTGTGCGGTGGTAAAAAGTGGCTTATTCATATAGTTAATTAGACAAAGTTTAGCCACAAACGTAGTTATAGCCAATAACTACAACTTCACTCAATATCATTTTATTAAATGTGAATTTTGATAAATCCACAATTGAATAACATTTTGACAAATTCCTATAATATAAACGATCAATAACTATGTCATCAATTGAATGTTTAAATCATAATTTTAAAAATAGTACCAATCAGTTTGACTAGGAAACAAGCACCAAACTGGTATAGTAAAAACCTCTATAACCGTTCAAAAATTGGGGACCGGGAGCTTTTATAGTTTTTTCACCATACGGCCGGTTTTTAAAGCCATGGTTTAAATTTTAAATTTTTGTCGTGTAAAAATATGCACAAAAAATAATTTTATGAATAGAATAGTTAATGAGATCCGATTCACACGAAATTTGACATACGTGTTAAGAACATTAAGAATATGCAATCTAAATGTTAAATTTTCAAAATATGTAACCATGTTAATGTTTTTAGTGGGAATTGTAGCCCATGGATACAACCACTTTTATAGCCAAACTTTCTATAATTAATATTTTCATCTATTATTTAATCATTCTTTATGGAATTCCCATTTATATCATATAAAAAGTTTGGCTACAAACCAGTTTCGAGCTATGTTTTCCAACCTATTACATGGTGAATTATAAGACTATCCATGTGTATAATTTAAACAAATCACATGACTCATTAAAAAAGCCATATAATTAAAACTACATGAACTACCTCTAACACCAAATGTAAAATTTAAACACATATACATGCTAGATATTAGAAATAAGATAATCAATAAATCAATGAGGGTATAGGCACATACCTTCTAAGTACCATGAGCAAACCTGAATACATTAAAGCATGTGCACACTTGTCTAAGCAAATCTTCCTCTTCACGCTCCTCCTTTCAAGACATCTCTTAGTGGGGGCAAGATGCCCTAATATCTAAATAGAGTTTGATTTAGGATTTTGTCTAACGATAGGAGGGGAGAGAGCTCCTAGCATTACAAGTATATAGAACGTCCATCCATCATGGACCGTCCTTAAAACTCTAGACTCTACCTCACATTAGATTAGGGCATAAGCCCAATAACATAAGGTGCACCAAGGCTCAATATAGAATCTGACCACAACATATTAATGGACCTTTTGGTATATTAATTAGGTCACATTCATCCTGCTTTATGAAATTGAAAATCAAATTGACTAAACCCAATTCTAACAAATAATCCAAGGCAAGTACAGGGTAAAGAGCTAAAAAAAAAGTATAGATATTTCATTGGAGAGAGAGAGAGAGAGAGAGAGAGAGAGAGAGAGAGAGAAGAAAGCATGAGAGAGCAAGCTAAAATGTGTTGTCTTGAGTTATACTAAGCTAAAGTAAGAAAATTTTGTTGTAACCACTAAAAAATGCCCTTACAAAACATTCTCTATCAACTAGTTGAAAAAAACATACAAGCAAAAACACAATAAATAGAAGGAAAAAATATTAAAAAATTATACAACAATCTAAGTGTCAGACCACCCCTAAAATTGTCAGAAATAAGAAAGGTCTTAGTTCAACCAAAACAAAAATTTAGTGGTCATAGTGAATTTCATCCAAATATTAATTGTTGAATTTATTGTGTGTGTGTTAATTTATGTTCATGGTTATGTCTATGTTTTTGTTGTATTGGAACGTATGTGTATAGACACATATGTATATATATTGGTTACAATGTATTGCTATGACATGTACCAAAAATTTGCCTCTGTTGCTAATGCAATTAAGCGTTCTATTGGTTACAATGTATTGCTATGACATGTACCAAAAATTTGCCTCTGTTGCTAATGCAATTAAGCGTTCTTTTGTGTAAATATATAAGTATTATACTCAACATTGAGCCGAATAGACTAATCCCTACTAATACTAGTTAAATCGTCCACAATGATTGGAATTTTATAAATTATTAAATTGCACTCTATGATATTTTTAATTAATTCAATAATTGCAAGTACGATTGGAACCTTCTTTAGTTATGGTGTTTTTGTAACACTTAAGGTGTCCAATTTAATTATAGGTTATTTTTCCAAATTTTTTTCTAAAATAGAAAAATATGTTGGTAACTATGAGTAAGAACTACTTTTCATAGTCACACCTAACATTTATAATCTCTTTGATGCTTATTAGCCCTATGTAGTAGGGTTTATCGCTACAATAAGAAAATTCCTATCAATTTTTATGGTATTTGTATGACTTTTGTCCACACATTTCGGTACATGATCTTATTAGGCTTGTTTAGGTAGCCTATCTTAGAATTAAATTGTTTTTTTAGTTTTTAACTAGTACGTCATCAATTTTAGTCATAATAGTAATAATAATAATAATGATAATAAGAAGAAGTTATACAGAGATCCATTAAACACCTCAAGTAGATTTGAGTGTCGATTTCTATGTAAGACATAAAAATCTCAATTATTTTTTCATTCAAAATACTTAATGGTTAGTAATCATAGATTATATAAAGATCCAATAATTAAGCGCCTCAAGTAGATTTGAATGTCAATTTCAATGGAAAGCATAAATATCCTAACTATTTTTTCATTTAGAAAACTTAATGATTAGTTTTCCTTTTTAATATATCTTTTATATATATATATATATATATATATATATATATATATATTTGTTTTTATGTTTATGTTTATGTTTATGAGTATCGATATTTACATTTATGTCTATATTTTCACAATTATATTCTAGCATTATAACAAGTTATCTTTGAGTTTAACAACTAAATGTATGATGTAAAATGTCACTACTTTTCAAATATTCGTAAAATTTATGTTTAATTTACCATATGCCTAGTTATAAGCTTCCAAAGATGATTTGGAGTTCATTGAAATTGTTGTTCTTAGGTTTAGCAGCCAAGATACAAAATATAAACAAATTTAAAAGGTGACAAGAAAAAAACTAACAAATGGTATAAGAAACCTAAAATCTTGCCCATATATTGAAAGGCAAATGAATACAGAACCACTCAATGCCTCAAGTAAAATTGAATATTGATTTCAATGGAAAACTTAAAAATCTCAATATTTAATTTTATACTTATTTGTTAGTTTTGTTTATAGTATTTTATTATGAATTCGTTTGTATTTATATAAATATTTACATTTATTGTTATATTTTTTCACAGGTTTATTGTCTAGTACTCTTATATACACATACACACACAAGGACACATGATTATGAACAAAAATTATTCTTAAAGTTATTTATGCAATTAGTGAAAATGTATATTATATTGTATGTTAATATACATTTTTTCAGAGGCATATTTGGCTTGAAAGAGATAATAGCCTACAAATGAGAATGTGACTTAGAGACCAAAAAAGTAGCTCAAAGTAATTAGATCTTTCATTTCAAAATGTTGGTTGAGAAATTTTTGAAGAGCACAATTCCTACAATGTTATCAAATGTAATAATCATATCATCAACATAGGGTAGCATGAGAGTAATAAAAATGGGGTCCAATGAATAAAAAAGCGGAGTTATATTAGGTAGGAGTGAAACCCTGCTAAGAGAACCATATAGATAAATTTGGTAAACCACGCATGAGGAGCTTAATTAAGGCCATACATAGCACGTAAAGTTGAACATATTACATATGATTTGGTGGGTGAAAATAGCCAAATTTCACATTTTGGCAAAATTTGGGGCAAACTAGCACTGTGTTGGAAACATTTATCAAAGTACCACTTTTTTAGTACTCGAGTTCATTGAACTCGAGTTCTTAGTGAGTCGCCAACGTGGCACTGTTGACCTAGAACTTGTATAATTAAAAAAATAATGTGGCACTCGATATCAAGGCTGTCCAACACACCCGGTGACCCGCCCAATCCACCCATACTTGACCGGTGTTCACTCGATCCGACTGCTCTGATGGTCGAACACAGGTCCCCAGCACCAAAACCCGACGCCGGCGGGTCGGTTTCGAGTCCCCACCTTCAAACCCCATGAAACCCGACCCGCCCAAAGACAAGCAGATCTGGCAAATTCTCCAGTGATTCTGACGAGTTTCTAGCTTGATTTGGCTAATTTCGATTACCAAAACAATCAGATCAGGCATAGATAAACCAAATTCGGCGATTCTCGGCACAATTTGGGGGAAAAATCATCGGATTAAACTAAATCCTCACCGGATCTTGGCCGGAACGAGCAAGATCTCGCCTATTTAGGCTGTTTTTGGTGTTTTTTGTCGGGTTTTGGCCTCACCCGAAACCGACGCCACCCGACGCCAAACCAACTTGCAAAACCCGACCCTCTTAACGAGTCGGTTGCAGGTTGATTTTTTGCCTACCCGATCTCTTACGGGTCGGTTGCGAGTTGAGCACAAACCCGACCCGCCCAACTCATGGACACCCCTACTCAATATTACTAAAATCAAATACTTCTTTATAGTACTCGAGCTTCATACAGTTGACTACCTGTTTTTTTTTTTTTTTTTTTTAACAAATTCACCATATATTTATAGCCAAAGTTCAACTGAAATACCAATAGTTATGTCAGAAACTTGTCAAGTAAAAGAAAATGGCAAGCATTTATGGCCAAAGTATCATCCATTTCAACCAAAAGCAAAGAAGCATGAATTTGGTTTGCATGTCAGGTGTTGTTCTTGGCCATCTTCTTTGGCAGTTCATGAAAAACATTTAATGCAAGCTATTGCATTTCTTCACGCATGAAACTTCTTGAATATTATGCATTAATGGTTTGTTGCCTAGTGTCAAGCCACGAAGTTTGACTATTCAAGCCATTCCAATTAAAAAAATAAATAAGCAAGGTACTCGACTGCATTAAGCTCGAGTATTATAAAGAGATACTCGATTTCAGTAATACCGAGTACTAGATTTTTTTTTTTTTCATTACACAAATTCCAGCTCAGCAGTGCCACGCTGGTGGCTCACTAGGAACTCGAGTACTATTTAGAACTCAATTTTGTGAAACTCGAGTACTAAAAAAGTAGTACTTTGCTAAATATTTCCGAATCAATACTAGTTTGCTACAAATTTTGCCAAAACGTGGTATTTGGATATTTTTACCTAATTTGGTGAGTGTTGGTAGCTGGGAGGAGGTTACATGTAGACTTCTTCCTCAAGATTCGCATTTAGGAAAACATTCTTACATCCTCTAAAATAGAAACCTTTTGTGAAGAGCAGCAATTGCAAGGAGTGATCGAATAAATAAAAGATGAGCAACTAGGTCAAAGGTTTCTTCATAATCAATGCATTATTCTTGAATAAAGCACTTTACAAAAAGGTGAGCCTTATAGTGTTCTACAGATACATCTACCTTAGTTTTGATCTTGCATGCCAGTTGCATCCCACCACAGATTTGCTAGGAGATATATCAACCATTTCCTACATATAAGTCTTATGGAGAGTATTAAGTTCAGTAGTTACGATAGGTGTGAGGCTCACAGAGAGTAGCAAATGCAGAAGAATAGTAGTAGTCCTAGAGATGTAGAGAAGGAACTTTTATCCGATTAGAGCAATGAAGTGTAAGGTCAGGTGAAGACTCTGAAGGAAGGCTCGATGCATGTAAGGATGACGTATATGGTGATGATATGGCTGGATTTAGAACAAATGGACCTGCTTCGTGAGATAAGGCCAAGGGCTAGACATCTGAAAGAGCTAGAGGTCGAATTAGAATTCCTCAATTGGTCAAGATGGAGATCAATAGGAGAATGGCTAAAGATTGGAAGCAATGAGTATATATAGAAGAAAACTGCTGAACACTGGAGAGTGGACGATGTTCCCAAAATTTCACATGATAAGAGATACGCAAACAAGAAGTTGTGGGATTGTAGTAACCTTTTTAGTTGATATCATCACCAAGGAAGCAAAAGAGTTGAGAGTGAGATTCAAGTTTGGATCGTTAATAAGAAGTGAAACGAAGCAGGCATAGTGAAAGACAAGACGGAGGAGTAGTCAAAAGGTTGGTTGTGTAATAGCTTAAATGCTGATTTGTTTTGAGTTGTGGGTGAGAGAAGAAGAGTGGTAATGTAGACAGTAGTGAGTGCAGCTTCACTCCGAAAGTGTTCAAGAATATATGAGGATGTAAGCAGGATAAGGAAGCGTGACCAAGACGATAGCGACTAATTATACTATACATATACATAAATCAATATGTAAAGTGTATCATTCTATGGAACCAAGTAATATGCAGCAATACTTTCAAAATCCAACACCTATTGCCAATGTAGCCAATATAAAATCTGAATAGCAGGGAATATATTTTGCTTTAAAAAAAAATTGAAAAAATAGCTATACTATTTTATTGTCGAGTAAGCTCGTATCATTAGACAACAGTACGTAATCACTACTGTCTTTCTAGATCTACTGCACCCACTTCATCTATACAACTATGAATCCTCGTCGAACTCAACCAAGCATCCTCTGAAAAGAGCTTAATCGTGTACCAATACCATGTGGCATACTATCTTCTTTGGGTGAAACTATGGGTTGAACCCCACTGCATAAATTACCATCAGCTGGCCTGACCCAAGGCTCAGCCAGGGTTCGGCGTATGGGACAAGTTGTGTTTGAGCAAAGCCACACATCAATGCACTCTACATGAAACCCCTAAGTACAATTTGGTAGAAGCTTAACCATGGTCTCTTCCACAATAGTGCTCAAGCAAACTGAGCACTCTGACTTCTTCACCATGATCAAGCTGGACACTTGGTTTGTATATGAACTTTGGTAATGAGGCTATGACCAATGGATCGAGACCTGCCATTGATGACTCAATAGAATGTATTTCATCCAGTGCTTCTTTAGTTGTTCTCCTATCTAGGGAAGCTTGTTGTCTTAAAAGGTACCTAGAATAGATTTGGAGAATGATGAATATCATCACAATAGCAAATAGGGAGAGCACAGCTGCAAGTATGATCTTCCCATTGTCATTGCCGTTGTTACCAATTCTATAATTACAATTATCATCGTTGGAACTCATAGTTGCTCCTAAGGTGATCTTGATCAACGTGATGGTGTTAAAAATAAAATGCAATTTGTAATTCTCATTAATCTGTCAACAAATTAAGAGGGGGCTTGTACTTAAGCTGTCAACAATAGGCAATAGAAGAACTATGTGGCAGCAAATAACGAAGCTGAAGCTATTATTGGTAGACAACTCACATGCTGGCTGTCATTCGAGGAGTACGTCGTTGAATTCTAAAACTTACAACTGTAAATTTGTATAATTAAATTATTATGTTTGTCGTTTTAGTAACCGACCTAAGGCCTCTAACTAAGCAATGCATATGTACAAAGACAAAATAAGAGAAGTGAAATGAAATAGATACAGAGCATTAGAAATTTAGAATACTCTGTTAGCTGTGGAAATTTCAAGAAAGGCCTTGACCATAAATTCTGTCTTAAGTGGTCATGTGCAATTCTAAGAATATTTGTCTCTTTATGTCTTCAAAACAATGTCCTTGATTATTGTTTTGTACAAGGCCTGTTTCTTATTGGTCTATCCATGCTTACCAAGGTATGCTTGCAGAAGATTATATTCAAAGTAAAATTAATGAAATAATCCTCAACTTTTTTACTCCTTTCTACCCAATTGCAAGGTTACAGCCTTACTACATATGTATATTCATAGTTGGAGATCCATAAAGCACTAGTAAACTCGCTTCTGTCTATAACTGATCACTAGAAATGTAAAACTTGATAAAAAAATAATTATGAAAAAAAAAAAAAAAAGCAGTAATTCAACATGCATCTACATTTCGAAATTAGTGAGACAATTTCATTTTGGTACGAAACTAAACTTCATTATCTGATTGCGGTGAAATTTTTCTAAGAAGTAAATCTTTGTATTGCAAAATCAATCTTTAATGTGTATCGCTCTACGGTGGAAAAGTAAATGCAATAATACATACTTTCAATGTAATCACTACTGTCTTTCTAGATCTTCTGGACCTCCTTCATCTCCACATCTCTGAATCCCCCTCGACGATCTCTCCCTACTAAGCATCCTCTGAAAAGAGCTTAATCTTGTACCATGTGCCGTACTATCTTCAATTGGTGGATCTAAGGGTTGAACCACAGTGCACAAAGTACTATCCTCTGGCTTGACCATAGGCGGCTCAGCCAGGGTGCGGCATATTGGACAAGTTGTGTTTGAGTTAAGCCACCTATCAATGCACTCCACATGAAACGAGTGTTTACAATTTGGTAGAAGCTTAACCATGGCTTCCTCCACAATGGTGCTCAAGCAAACTGAGCACTCCATGACCTCACCATGATCAAGCTGGTCAGATGGTTTGTACATGAACGTTGGTAATGAGGCCACCACCAATGGGTCGAGAGCTTTCATTGGTGTTGGCTCAATGGAATGTATCTCATCCAGTGCAACTTGAGTTCTTCTCCTATGTGGGGAAGCCTGGCGTCTTCTTTCTTTGTGCCTAAAATGGATTTGGAGAATCGTGAATAGCATCACTAGAGCGATTAGGGAGAACACAGCAACAAGTACGAGCTTGCCGTCAGAACTCATGGTTACTCCTAAGTTGATCTAGAAAAGGTGATTGCTTTCCTTGCTTAATGAACTCTCAAATTCTGAATTTGTACAAGAGAGGTTTTTATTTGATTCACCTTGTTATTTCGTTGAAAAATATTTGATGGGGTTTGTAATATATTTGATGGGATTACCAAATTGAAATTTTACTAATCTCTTGGTGATTTCCTGGTTTTAGGCAGATTGTAGATTGACTTTGCATTGGTAACATCAACAAATTAAGGATAAAGTTGAAATACTGGTCTCCTTTCTCCACCCGGTCGGCTTTTCTTCTAGAAAGGAATAAGTGATAATGATATAAAATACATTGTTATTATCATTTTGAAAAGTTGAAATACTAATTAAGGATAAAGTTTTTTTTTTATAGGAATTAAGTATAAAGTTGAAATGTTAATCTCTAAGTATTTTTATTTGTTATTATCATTTTGAACAGTCATTCTAATATATTACGCCTCTTTCTCAAAAAAATAATAATAATAATAATAATATATTACGCCTCAAACACGCAACTTCAATAGCGTCCCAAAGAAGGAAATTAGAAAAATACTGAGCAATTGAAGCTTATTCTTCGTCCTCATGGGCGGCTTGAAGCATTTGAAAGCTTATAGTGAATTTCTTTAAAAAAATAATAATATTACTTAAACTATGTTTTTTTTTATTTTAGATCCAAAATTACTAATTAATATGAATTATGTAGAATTTTTTTTCGAGAAAGTTTATAGATACCAAAAATTTGACAAAATTTTTCACACCTATTAATGTGGCAAATTGATAGTAATAACTAATAAGTAAAAAAAAAATAATGTTATTTATAAACCTAGATAAAAACTAGTAAAAGTTTTTCAATTCAACTGTGAAAAATGTTATGAAACTTTGTATGTATTTCTCTGTTTTTCTTTTTTTTTAGAAATCATACATTCATAATATTTTCATAACAAATCCTATGTGTTAAATTGATACTAGTTCTAATTTGAACACACCACTTAAATTACTTTTTTTGTCTACCAATAATAACTAGAAACAACCAACCACTTAAGATTTGTTGTGAAAAATATTGTAGATGTAGCATTTTTCACTCTCTTTTTTTTCTTGTTTTTCATTTGATAAAAAAGTATATTTTATTTATTAACTAATATTTGAGTCTAATTAATAGTATTACAATGAAAGAAATAAACCTATTAGACTATATTGCCTTATGTTTCTCCCAAAAAAAAAAAAAAAAAGACTATATTGCCTTATTTGCCTGTACTAAGAGCTGACCGTGTTCGTCCTAGCTGGTACTTAAAGAACAATGAAGGGCCATTGTTTGGATATATAGGATAGACCTGACATAACTGAGAATAATTAGCCTAGCAAAAATTATCAAACTATTTCGGAAAAAAAAAAAAAAAAAAAACCCGAACAAAACAAACAGACAAATCTTATACTGTATTGCCATGAAAAGAAACAATAAAATCCAAACAAAAACAAAGGACGTAAAAATATTACCAAGTTATCCCTTCAAAAAAATAAAATTATTACCAAGTTATCTATACTACTATTTAAGAGGCTTTTCCTATTTAGATTCTTCATTTTTCAGTTCAAAAATATTCCTACAATTCTATGTTTAAGTAAAAACAAAACTAAAGGGCAATCCAATAAAAATACAACTCTACCTCCCACTAAAACATTGCCTAAAAAATATGACCACTCTCCTCTTTATTTTTAAATTGATTTATCCACTTATAAATTAGATTTTTAAAATAAAAATTATATATATATATATAATAATTAAATACAGTTTTTTTTTCTACAAAATAGAACTACTAAAAAAAAAGTCTCATCACGCGCGCTCCGCTCTTGCGATGAGGCTAGTCTTTACTAATTCTTATTTCACTCAAACATTTTATCAAAGATTCTAAGAATTTAACGTTACTTGAATCAAACGCCCCTCCAAGGGTGAGGGGGTTGGCCTATCTCCACAGAAGATAGAAATTTTTATTCATTCATTCAAAATTACAGCAGCAAATCATGAGAGAGAGGGAGAGTCTAGTGGACAGTGGTGCAAGCACCATCTCAACGTGGTGCTCGATTTGTTGGGGAATGTAAAATATCCATTCAGCTTTTGAGTTTTACTAATTACTACTAACAATTCGCAGCTTTTAAGATTTTTCATGGGATACTATAACAAAGGATTATAGCTTGAAATAAAGGCTAAAAAGGGAGAGATGAGAAGGACAGTGTTTTTTTTTTTTTTTAATACAAGATAGAATTGTACTCTAATCTAATTTAAGTATATATATATGTGTAAAAGTTTTTTTTTCCTACAAAATAGAACTACTAAAAAAAAACTCATCACCCTGATCTTGCCTCCACACTTGCATGAGCACTTATACTTATAAAGTAATCATCGTACTAAGGGTGTGCGTGTAAAAATTCAAAGATGCAAGAGGTTATTATTTTTCTATATATCAAAATATGAGATACAACGAGAATATATATACTACAAAGCATATACAAGGAATATACATATATTAAGGAATATATCAGGACAAGAAAGGCAGTGACAAATGGTGGATTTGTCTGCACGTGGATCACCAAGCTTTTGAGTTTTATTTCCTCTATTTTAGCTTTCCAAAATAGAGGTGCTTGTTGACTTGGTTTCTGCAACAGCTGTTGGGATTATATTAGGAAATGAGGTTGCTGTCTTGCCCACAAGATTAGCACTGTCATGAATGGAAATACTTTCTTTAACAGTGCGGTGGTACGAGAAGGAAAGATTAGAGACAGGAGAACATATAGAGAGATGCATAGTTAAAGGATTCAGAAAATAAGTGAGAGGGCAAATAATTATCGGGTAAAAGAATCAAACTAAAAGATCTCGCAAGATTACCATTTTGATTCCTACATTTTGGGTTCACTTTCACATTCGTTCTCATGATTTTTTGGCTATTAAATTAGTTTTTGATGTCAACTCGCTTATGAAAGATACTTACATGGCAAATAATTTGCACAGTTGGATGTTGGCATGCATAGTATTAAAAGAATAAATGAGATGTTGATGTATCTAAATTTTAGTGATCACATCAGCTCTTAGTTGACAAAAAACCCACATCAACTTTTATAAATATTTTTCTTTTCTTCATCAATTTTTTCCACCATTTTATTTTTTCTTTTAATTTTCTTAAAATATTTTTAATCAATCAGATTTTTTTTTTTTTTTTTTATTCTCAATCAATTTTATTATTTCTTGCAAATTCTTGGTAAACAAATAAAATTTCATTTTCATTCCTTTGTTCCAATTTCTTGGTAACCAAATAATAAACTAGTCTAACAATTGCAAATCAGCATAGATCACATCGTTTCTAACCCTCAATTTGGCTTTTAATCACAGAAAAATCCTATGCCATCAAATTTCAGTCAAAAATTCCAGTTTCAAACTAATCCTCAAACCTAGATCCACCAAACCCAGATTCACCACAACCCTAACCTTTCAATGCCACCACAAACCCAAATCGGGCTTATCCCTAGCCAAAGCCACAACTCAGTTCTAAGAGGTAGCCCAAGATTACGAAATCCTCTGCAAACCAAAAGAATGCTCTTGGTACGATTCTCAAAGAAAATTATACTTCAACCTGTGGCGACTCTAGGAATGTTTCGCAGGGTGTTCTTAGGTGGGCTTGCTCTGTTACAATTTTTTTTTTTTCTTTAGATTCTATATTACAATTTTTTCTTTTTTAGATTTTAGTTTTTTTTTTTTTTTTTTTTTTTTTTTTGTTTGCTTGAAAGCAATGTTATGAATACCATTTTGGACCCTGTTTTGATTTGTTTAGTGGAACGAAATATTTCGGTACCGATCTATTTCAACATATCATTTCAAGATGTTTCAGGTTTCTAAAAAAAATTAAAAATAATATGTATTTATATTTTTCTTATACAACATAAAATTATTGATCCAAATAAGTAAACCTCAAATAAAACAAATCATTTAGTTTTTCTTTTTTGACACTCAAATCATTTAGTTATTACATAACAATTACTTTTTTAGAATATTAAAACATAAATATGTAATTAAATAATGAAAAACAACAACCAAAAATAGTACAATAAGAGTGTATATATGTATATCATATTGAGAAGAGGCAAGACTCAATAAATAAGGTTGAAATCATAATCTTTTGTCATCTTTTTGAGTTTTGTCATTTCCAAAGCTTTGTCATGTGGGTGGGGTCAGCAAGCTAAAAGTCTAAAACGTAAACTAAGGAAATAACTTGACAAAACAAAAACTAGAGTAAAAAAAGAAAGAAGAGGCAGACTAGCAGAGCACCTGAGACGAAGCAAAGAAGAAGAAGAAGGGGCAACCTTTGCGATAGCTGGATTTGTTTTTTAGGTATTCGACGCAGGTAATGACATGCTGTGCTGATGAGTTTATCAGTTTAGGGATTTTTCTTTTTTTTTTTCTTCTAAAAACTGGAACCAGCCAAAATGTAACAAATAATCTACCAAAATTTAATTTTATTGGCATAAAAATTTTTTGAGGGTGTTCCTAATTTTTTTTAAGGGTGGATAAATAATTTTTTTTTTATTATATATAAAAAAAATTCAGGTCAAGGTGGTCATGGGACCACCCTGACCTATATGTGGCACTGCCACAGACTACAACATTATGGTGGTGGAACAAACCCCCTAAACTGGTGAAAAAAATAAGGTCTTAGTTTAACAGTAGAAAGTTTGGGGGTCTTAGTGATTGTCATCCAAATGTTAATTGTTGAATTTAGTGTGTGTCCATATATGTACACATTTATTTTTATGTTTATGTTTATTTGTATACTGGAATGTATGTGTACACGTGCACATGTATATATACTAATTACAATGTATTTCTATGCGCCTATGACATGTGCCAAAAATTTGCATCTCAGTTAGCAATACTATAGAGTCTTCTTTAGTATAAATAGATAAGTATAATGCTCAATAGGGAACCTAATAGACTGATCTTTACTAACACTGTGGTTTAATTATCCTGATGGTTAGAGTTTTATAAATTATTAAATTGCATGTCTTAAATTAATTCAATAATTACAGCTACTATTAAAACCTTTTTCAATCCTAGAATTTTTGTAACACTTAGGTGTCAAATTTAATTATACATTAATTTTTTCCTAAATTAGAAAAATCAATTGGTTATTGCTTGCTTACTCCCAAGTACAAGAGATCGTAGCAATATAATTCTTGAAGTACTGAAGTTGCACCACAAGAAGTAGGGTAAATTCAAAGAATGTATAATTAAACAACAATTTGGGTGAAAAAAAAATCACTTTTTCTTGATGATTGTTAACAAGAATAATAATAAAAACTAATTTAAATCAATAATGTAAATACCAGGACATCGAGGTGTTTCCTTTTATCGATATGAAATTCTTTGTGATCTAAGAAAATATATATTTCATAATTGATTGTTCTTATACAATTAAAAAACTTATAATTCAGTTAAACTGAGACAATTCAAGAACGCATGATAACTTAGATTAATAATGCGGTTAGAATAGTTTTTAGAAAAACTCATTCACTTTAAAACGTGATTTCTATTTGAAACTATTATAAATTTATCTAAACAATAAGAAAAACATTATTGAACTTATCGAAAGCATAGAAGAACTAACACATCAAAAGAAATCCAATTGAACAATCAATTATGTCATTGTCTAATAGAAAGAATCACATAGAATATTCATACTATATAGAAAAAACATAACCCCTAGCCTTAGCAATTAGTTTAGGCTGCCATTAGAGAAAAGAAAATACAATTTTTTTCTCCCCAAATTCGTTCTCTACAGCCTCCCTCCAAACCCTAACATCAAAGTGCCCAAAGAAAATAGAACTTTTACTATTTTAATTTTCGTCAAGATTTACAACAGTAACTTGTGAGTTAACTTTGGCCTTCAAAATTTGTGAATTTCGAAAAACTAAAAACTAAAAAGGTGTAAATATTTAAGTCACATCTCCAACCCTCTAGCCTTGTGTCAATTGAAATTTTGAGGAGAGAAATACGTCCAAAATGTTGTTTAGTGCTCAAATCTAATTTTTCCTTTTCAGATTTGGCTTCTTTGATTTCTTTCCTTATTTGAAGCTTCCAAACAAGGTAGACGACCTAAACACTCCAGCTGCACCTCCTTAGACATTTAAGCATGGTCATTTAGCTCTTTTTTAATTCTAGTTTGGCCTCCATTATTTCACAGATTCCGGTAAACTCATTTTTTTCACGTGATTTCCTGAAAGTAGAAATTTACGCACAATGAATAACAACTTATTTAGTAAATTATGTAAAGATAAATAATAGGAACTAATGCAAATCATGGGTTAATTATACAAATTAAGCATAGTAATAAGGAGATAATGCCTAGATAAATATATAACAAGTATACATTTTAAGACGTTATCAATTATAATGAAAGTTAGACCTATTTTTGACAGTGTGTTCATATCTCATGGCTAAATTAGTATGTCAATTCCTTAAATGCACCAAAAGAGGATGGTAAGTCGATCTTTTTCTGTAAAATATACCCCAGTTCATACCAATAAAATTATGGGCCTACATAGTGAGTTTCAACTGTATTGCATGACTTTTGGGCAAACATTCTCCTACATGATCTATCAGGACTTGTTTAAGGTAGCCTATCTTATAAATAAATTTTGTTTTTGGTTTTTAACTTCTATGTCATCAATCTCAGCCATTTCAAATAATAATAATAATAATAGGTTAAACAAAGAACCACTAAGCACTTGAAGTAAATATGAATGCCGATTTCAATAGAAAACATAAAAAGATCAATTATCTATTCATTCAGAATACTTAATAGTTAGTTTTCCTTCTTTTAATAAAATTATTTTATAAATATGTTTATGTTTATTTTTATATGTATGATTATAATTAATTTAGATTTATATTTTTGTCAATTATATTGTTTTTACCCTTCTATATACATACACATACAGGGACACATGTGATTGTAAACATAATTGTAGTTGTTTCTTTGTTCATACAAAAAAAAAAAATTGTTAATTTGGTATATAGATATTGATAATTTGCATTGAAAATAATCTGCCATTATAAACAAGTTAGCTTTAAATTGACCAGCTAAATGCAGGATGTAAAATGTCAATACATATCTAATAACCTCAAGCTTATAGATCCAAGTAAGATTGAATAATCATCAAGAAAATGACAAAATAAGAACTTCTCCCCTCAGTTGGAATAAGGGCAAGATCCCAAATACTAAATGGACAAGATCAAAGAGTGCAAAAGAAAAGAAGTCACTTTTATTAAATGGTATGATTGTTTTCCAAAATGGCAAGAGATACAATCAAATTTATAGAATCTATATATATAAGAATAGGTAAAGCAGAGAGAAAATCCAATTAAATTTCAAATTAGAATTCAATTAAAATCTAATTTTGCACCATGTGTCTCATCTCATCTAAATTTTAGAATTTTGTGCTAAATGAGTTAATTTAGTATAAAAATTGAATTTCAATTAGAGTTTAATTTTGCACCACGTGTCTCATCTAATCTAAATTTTTAAATTTTTGTGCCAAATTAGTTAATTTAGTATAAAAAACGAGGAGTCCAATATTATAAACCATAAAAAACATAATCATCTAACTAAAAAAAAAAATTTCAAATTTATAAGTCATATATATATATATATATATTTTATTTGTCTGAAAATAGGCTTTCTTGCCTGTACGGGCATTACCCCACTGGGCCATCCACTCTCAGGTCCATAAGAGTAGCTACCCATACGGGCCGTGCCTCGGGCCCGTTCAGCCCTAGGCCCACAAGAACAACCACCCCCTCATGGGCCTCGGCTGCGATCAATATTGAAAGGTCTCACCTCGAGCCGACCTGGCACGCACCTAGCAATCCGAACACCGAGAGCAAAGCCATCACATACTCGATCGGCAGGACCAAGACACCCCTGTTCATGATGCCCGAGGTCCTAATGGACCCCCTCACAGCATCGACGCAGGTCGTCGTGCCGTGCTCTGCCGCCCACCACGAAAGCTTTTCCACCGAGAAGCAAGCGTGACAATGGAATCAAGTCCTAATGCCACAATCGTCCTCCCTACGCTCATAAATGCCCACCACTTAGAGGGGATGGCATTGGACCTCTCCATCCACTAAACCAGAAAATGACCACAATTACCCACCAAGCCATGGCTATAAATAAGTGAAGAGGCACCAGAAGTAGGGGGAGGTGAAAAGGGGACGCAAAAGAGAGAAAAAATAGAGGAGGGGAGATAAGAAGGAGGAGGAAAAGGAAGATAGGTACATTGGGGTGACCTTGTGGAGAATCATCCCACTGCAGGAAACGCAAAAAGCCCACGCTACAAATAAATTGTAAGCCCAATTCATCTTAGGCCCACGCGCCGTTCTTGGGTACGCACATTGCCTATTTCATTTCCGTGTTTTGGAAGATAGGGTTCCTGTTGGCAGGGAGAACCCTTTCTTTTTTGTTGCCACGACGCCGGTGGGCCGGAATCTTAGTCTTCGGGCTTTCATCGGTAGCGAGGCCACGCCCCCTCTCGGGAATATGATGTTGCCTGCAGGGGCTTCTGGCTCCTCGAGCTCAAACCCCCGGTGGAACCTTGATCTCAATCTGCATCCACGGGAAGAAGTAGAAGTTCCCGCTGAAGAGGCCCCCCAACTCGATATGGATGTGTACGGGGAAAAGGATCAAGACCGAATTAAGGAAATTTTAGATTTCCAACTTCGGGACAAGATCTCCAAGTGTGTGTGTGTGTGTGTGTGTGTGTATGTGTGTGTGTGTGTGTGTGTGTGTGTGTGTGTGTGTGTGTGTATTAGGATAAACTACATATTTGGTCCCTAACCTTTATACCATATTTTAATTTAGTCTCTAACCTTTTAATTGTATCAATTTGGCCCTTAATCTTTTAATGTCATGTCAATTTAGTCCATTCCGTTATATCTTATATGAAAATCACTAACCTGGCAAACGGCCAAAATAAAATTTAAGTTTATTGTCATATCAACATAAGCTAATTTTTTATTTTGGCCATTAGACATGTCATCATTTTTTATCCAAAAAATAACAGTAGGAACTAAATTAACATGGTACTGAAAGGTTAGGGACCAAATCGACAAAATTAAAAGGTTTGGAATCAAATTAAAATATAGTGTATAGGATAGGAACTAATAGGTAAAACTTAGGGAAAATTGAATTAGAATTTGAAATTATAATCCAATTTTGCGCCATGTTAAATTTGTGCTAATAATAGGTAAAGTTGAGAGAAACTCAAATTAGAATTCTAAATTAGAGTTCCAATTTTGCGTCATGTGTCCTAAATTTAATTCTTAAAGAGTTTTATTTCTTAATTTTAAAATCAAATGTGGAACCACATCATAAATATTCATCCAAATGAGATATTAAGTACAAAAATCAAAGAGTCTAGAATAAATTAATCGTAAAAATAAAAGTGCTTTACAATAATTAAAAAAAATGGACAATTTACATTTTATACCTAATAATATCTTTACAAAATTTTTTAAAAAGTTAACGAAATATAAAAATGACTATCAGTATGATTTAAATTGTAGGAGTAATTATACTAAACCCACATGTGGTTTGACTCGAAATCACTGCGCCTACCGTGGTTTAAAAAGTATTACTTTACCCACCTGAGGTATATTCCGTTTATTTTCTATAATCCACCTCTGTTAAAATCAGGAATAAATAGGTATTTTTGCTCAAATTTTATGTCTCTCTCCTCCCAAAACCAAAAAAAAAAAGCACAAAAATGCAAGAGAAACAAGATCAAAAGGGAGGGTTTTGTGAAAATTAATATTTGATTTGGTGGGTTCACTTTGTAGATTTCTCCTCTCTTACCCAAGTCAAGTTTGGACCCGAACTGAGCTGACACGAAGCCCAACAACCGATTCACCTCCTCATCTCTGATGAGTTGGAACGAACTGACCCATTTCGAGTTGAGCAACTTAGTGGCGCATATCTTCCTGGCTTGGTGCCAGTAAGAACCATAGGGAGAGAAAGTGACGTCTGAGTAGTTGAAGGAGAGGTATTGAGCTGAGAGAAGGTTCGATATGCTTGTGAAAGCATGGTCATAGGTTTTAAGGACAAGTTTGGCCAGGTAAGCTGAGGAGACAACAATGGTGGGGACTCGGTCGAGTTGGAGGTGGATTATGGGGCCGAGTTTTTGGGTGAGTAGGACTAAAGAGTGGTGGGGCATGTCCGTGTGGAGGTTCAAACAGGATTCACAGCAGAAACCAAGGTATCAAAGTTAGCATCAAGCACATTAGTGTATTGGATCCCATTAATATCAACGACAGGCTAGCTTACTCCATCAAAGAAGGCATAGTCAGTTGGGAAATTGTCATTACCATAAAGACTTAGGAAAGGGTAAATGTTAACTGTGAAATGTGCATTATTCTTGCTTACAAACTGGACAATCTGAGTCATTAAATTAGTGATCTTGTGTAGGTTGATATGGGTTTTTTTTTTTTTTTTTTGGGTATATACTTCATGTTCTGAATGTTCAAGATTTGTGTGAATGGAGAAAGTGACAAATACCAATTTTTGATCTTGTTTCTCTTGCATTTTTGTGCTATTTTTTGTTTTGAGAGGAGAGAAACATAAAATTTGAGCAAAAATACCTATTTACCCCTGATTTTAACAGAGGTGGGTTAATGAAAACAAACGGAACATACCTCAAGTGAGTAAAGTGACACTTTTTAAACTACAACAAAACGGAACATACCTCAAGTGAGTAAAGTGACATGGAGTTTTTTAAAATAACTACGGGTAGGACAAAGATGCATGACTAAGGCAAGAGTGCACAAATTAGGGGACAAGGTGGCAACAACAACAATAGAGACCAGAGATGAGTGAATGTTGAAATTATGGACCTTGAACATTCATCCAACTTTACAACCTGTCCCAAGTGGTTGGCTTGTCTATGGATCCTACACATCAACACCACAATTAGTAACGAGAAGATCAACACAGAGTTCACAAAGTTGACTAATAAAGAGAAAATCTTAGAAGAAGATAAATGTCATTAAGAGATTGGTTTGAGGAACAAATGGATCCTATATAACTAATAGGCATGGGAGTATCATCAATAGTGTAAATAGAATTAGGATGCTTTAAAGGAACCTTCAAAAAAAATTAGGAAGCATTAGGAATCATTTAATTACAACGGTCAATTTAGTGTTCTGCACTTGTATGGATGCCTCGGGAAAAGATTTTTCCCCTCCAAAGTTTTACACATTGGGTGCTTTGGCAACGTGACTTTGTGTGCAAGTATTTCTAGGGTGTGTGTGTGTGTGTGTGTGTGTGAATCTCTTTTCTTATTTTTATTTTAAGGAGTCACCACCAATTATTAGTCTTATAAGAATGGCTGTCCAGCAGGTAAAAGACTCGACCAAACTAACCGGGTCTGATCGACCCAAGGCCCAGCGGGTGGACCCGAAGTCCATGGTAGGTCAAATTTGGGTCCCTCTCTAATAAAAACCTATTAGTCGGTTCAGGTAGCAGGTTAATGGGTTAAAAACTTGTAGAACCCGACCCAACGAAAGTACTCAGATTTTTAAATACCCGGTCCATAAAGATGAAGTGATAAGACTGTAGCTTATGCCCTGTTGTCTGAGTTCTACCTTTTTTAGACTTACATGCTAACTAAGACTTACACGCAAAGCCAAAATCACTTCCCAAGCTTTTCAAAATTTTCAAGTTCAAAATGTTCAGTTTCAAACTCTTCAGTTTTCACTGCTTTCACCTTTCAATTTCACGTTTCTCACTCTCTTTCTCTATCTCTCAAATCCCTAACCCTAGCGGCCTAGTCCCCTTCTTACCGCCACCGTTGTTAAATCCTTGCAATCCTCACTGGGTTGTCATCGTTAACTTCTAGTCTCTCTCTCACCCAAACCCCTCTCCCTTAAAGCATCCTCTAATCTACCATATGAGGCTTTGATCTTGTGCATCTGATGGTGGGTTAGTATTTTTTTTTTTTTTTTTAATTTCTTACTGATCTTGTGGTGGATGTGGTGATGGTGGGAGATGGAGTGGTGGTGATGCCAGTTTAGCTTTCTCTCTTTTCGTCTTATAAATTTGGGTTTGTGGAATTATTTATGCTATTTGATTTTTGTAGGTTTGGAGTTGCATTTGGGTTTTGAT
Organism: Castanopsis chinensis; assembly: GCA_032878915.1. Taxonomy (NCBI): domain Eukaryota; kingdom Viridiplantae; phylum Streptophyta; class Magnoliopsida; order Fagales; family Fagaceae; genus Castanopsis; species Castanopsis chinensis. Next base: position 11,285,335 of record JAVQMG010000130.1, read on the forward strand.
TTCTCTGTGTTCTTTGGGTTGATTTCTCATGGATCTAGGTTTTGATTTTTTAGTTCTTTGGGTTGATTCCTCATGGGTATGTGTTGGTTTTGATTTCTCTATTCTTTGGTTGATTTCTCATGTTTCTGGGTTTTTATTCTTTTGTACTTTGAGACTGGATTCTGAATTTCTCTATACTCTTTGTTGTTGTGCTTCAGACTCGAATTACCTAACGGTTTCGACCCGCTCAACTGACGACCCGAGCCACCGGTCCAACCTGAACATGGTCAGTCTCTAAACTATTTTTTGATCACCCGATCCAGTCGGGTCGGGTGCGGGTCAACCCAAATCCCGATCCAATCTGACCCATGGATAACCTTACTTGTAAGAGGTGTGATTGGTCACTTATTTGTGTAATGTTTTTAGTTACCTAATTAACTAAGAACCAATTCAAGGGTCTTTGAATTAATTAAGGTAAACTAAAGTCTCAAACGAAAGGATAGTATGGGTGGGGAAGGTGTTAGGCACTTCACATCGTCTATCTAAAGGATAGTTACAAGCGCAAAAAAGGATAGTATGGGTGGGGAAGGTGTTAGGCACTTCACATCGTCTATCTAAAGGATAGTTACAAGCGCAAAGCTAATCATGTCATAAGGCACATAAAAGGCTAACAAGAGAAGCTCTAACATGCAAAACTAAGCAAGGGAGAGGGAGGCAGGAAACAAGCATGCCAACATCATCAAGATTTCCTCACCCACATGGTTACACCTAAACAAGGCACAAAAGGGGAAGAATGCAACCAAAGAAGACAAGATAGGCACAAAATGGCACACAAACACTTTCTAAACAGGAAGGAAAGCATGTAAAGTAAGGCAAGGATGAAAGTAACTAGATATAAGCATACAAGCATGCAGGGACGAAACCAGGATTTAAACTTGAGGGGGGCCAAAGCTTAAAACAATTTTTTTTTATGAAAATAATAACTAATATTTATTTCATATTTAACAAAATACTACAGATAAAATAAATGTTTCTTAAACATTTAATATTATAAAAATGTCAACAAAATATAACATATAAAATAAGTGTTTCTTAAATATTTCAACACAATTATCAAAATGGAACTTGATGATATTTTAGAGGAGATCTAAAAATATATATATTTAAAGGCAAATCTTAATTTTTTAAATTAAATATGTATACCAGTTTTTTTTTTTTTTTTAATTGGGGGCTGTTAAGACCAAAATTTAAAATTTGCACACACACACACACACACACACACACACACACACACACACACACACACACACACACATATATATATATATATATATACATAAGGATGAAAGCATTGATATAAGCATGAAACATCTAAACATGGCATCACAAGAGATGGATCTAAGGAAAAGAACACACAAAAGCATGTAGAAAAACCAAACAAGCATAAACATGCAAATAGGAATCTAATCCAAACCTTCTATTCAACTTGGGTGTTTGGATGTCGACCTAGACCAATAGATCTAGATTTACATCCTACCTAAAAGCAAAAGACACGATAAAAAGTTATAAAGAAATTATTTAAAGCTAGTAAACACTTAAGCATAGCAGCTAATCAAGAAATTTAAGCACATAAACATGGCAAAGATAGCACAAACAAGGAATTTTTAGGCATATCTTAGCCCAAAAAGGCTAGGCCAACAACATCAACGGAATAAAAACATACTAGAGAGATAGATAAAGCAACAGAACATTCTAGAAAGAGAAAAAAAGAAATAAAAAAATGCTAATAATTTAAATAAAAAGTAATAAAGAGTTAGGAATTAAATAAGTGTAGGTTGTAGCTAAAAATATACATCTACACTCTCCAAACCTCAAAACCAAGATAAATGGACCAAGCAGGAGGAGATTGAAACAAGAACACTACCTCTTGATTTTTGAAGATATGAGAATTAAGGATTTATTTAGGTGTGTTTAGGAGAGAATTTAGGAGAGAGAGAGAGAGAGAGAGAGAGAGAGAGAGAGAGAGAGAGAGAGAAATTCTCCAGAAAATTGCTTCGAATTTCGCAAAATCATTTTTTTTTCCTAAATTTAGGAGCTGTAGACACCGCATTTTGTAACCATTAATAAATTTTGCTCTCCAGTTCCAATGATGAGCTTGACATGTTTACCGAAGGTAATTGAAGTTATTTTGATAGTTTGAAAGTAATCAAAACTCAAAAGTACTCAAGTTGCTATGATAACGATGTTGAAAAATAACCTTTACTCACTATTTTGACCATAACTTATAATCTACAAAGAATATTTGAGTGAGGTTTATTTCATTAGAAAGTACACATCCTAGGCTTCAATTTTTACACAGATTTTGCTTAATTTGGACTTATATTGAGTGAGTTAAGGCTGTTTGAAGTTTGGCCATTAGAGTTGTCAAAATTAGGGTTTTTAGGGACGCATGCATGCACGGGGAGCATGCATGCATGCGCATCCCCAAACCCTCATACACAGGATGATTTTTAGAAACCTAGAAATTCTTTTTTTTAAGGGCCCAAAGCCTTCCTCTTTGATAGGCCCCAACCCTGGATGCCCAAAACCCTCTAAATTAGTCTGAAAACCCTAGTTTAAACATATAAATACAACCTTATGCCTCCAAACTCAAACCCTAACTAGAGAGAATGGATATTTCAACTAAACTCTTTTAAAACTCTTTTTCTAACTTTGAACTTTCTACACACACACATCATTAAGCATGTTTTTGTCTTTTCAAAACCATTCTCTATTACTCAATAGGGAAAAAACTATTTTCTAATCTTTTTCAAAACCTTTTTCAAACAATCTTTTCAAGAACATCTTTTTATTTTTGAGTCATGATTACTAATAGACTATTGATATATTTGATTACATTAATTATCATTCGATCTTGTTGTGTAGGCACTGAGAGGCTGGTTAAAATATCAACCAAGTTGTGTTCCATAAGTAAGGTGAGTCTCTCTTCATGGCTTTTCCTTGATTAGGGTTTTTTTTATAACTTGTGTTCTTGTCGTTCTTAATTGATTTATATGTTATATATATTCTTAGAAATATGTTTTGCTTTATTTAATTTTGTTTTGTTGTGTTATTACGTTTTGATTGGAGAATTGAATGATTGGATATATTGATGAACATGGTTTGATGTGTTGAGTGTTGTTCTTATTTGTTGTTAGATCCAATGCATGTTTAGGAATAGATTTTGTTTTGGATATCTTTGTTGTTAGTTTAGGTTGTTTAATTTATATTAGAAGCATATTTAGGTTGTTAGTTTCTTTTTTTTAAGTATTTGCTCTGTATTTCTGCATTTTAGTTTCTAGGTTAAGGTTTGAGGCGTGTATGCATGCGTATGTTTCAGCATGTGTACGCTACTCAAAGTATGCGTATGCATACAACTAGCCTCTGCACGTAGGCTTATGCAAACGCATGGATACTTCTACCCAGAAACCTTAATTTAAGTTTTCTACTTCTATTTCTTTCATGTAATATGTCTTTGTTTTGACACTTCTTATGTTTTTGACTCTCTCTCTCTCTCTCTCTCTCTCTCTCTCTCTCTCTCTCTCTCTCTCTCTCTCTCTCTATTTGCATGTTTTTTGTTCTTTATATGTTAGACTAGGGTTTCCCCTCAAAGTTTTCTTTGTTTTGCCATAAACATGCATTCACATGTTCATCCATTGATGCATAGGTGTTATGATACAATAAGGTAAGTGAGGTAAGTCATGTATTCACATGAACATGCATTTTGAAAGATGAACACAATGAATATGTTTGTTTGATGCTTGGATACTATGTCTAGATGTTAAAGTTATATTTGATTTAAATATCTTGTTGCCATGTCTATTTTTCTACCCTTGTGATATCTTGTTTGTTGGATGCCTTGGATGAAATGATATGATATGCATGAGAAACGTATGCTAGGTTTGATATGAGCAACCATGATAGATGTATGTTAGGGTTTTGGGAGCTCAATGTATGCTAGTGTGTGTGTGTGTGTGTGTGTGTGTGTGTGTGTGTGTGTGTGTAGATAACAATATTAAATAAGCCTTTAATGAGATTAAGACGTAAGACAATAACTAGAAACTAACCCACAGGTCGGGTAGGGTTGGGTGTCTAACACCTTCCCATCCCCATACCTAAACATTAAACCCATACTTTGGTAGTAAGATTAGTCTTTCCACGTAGGACACTATATTTATGGTTCTTAGCCCTAATCTAGGTGGTGACTTCATCTTTTCTCTACTGCAGTCCACTTGGCCGAGGCATACGCCCCTTTCCTAAGGAGAAAACCACTACGCCCACAAGAGTTGGGGACTTATATAATTTTTAACTGAATGTTCGTCTTTCGGCGTGCTTGGCATGCACCCTAGTTCCCTATTGCTAACATTAGTATTCTTGTCCTTTTTTCCAGCTTTTTCGATTTGAAATTCAACTACTCATTGGAAGGCCTTTTCCAACTTGATTAACCCAATCTTGGTGTTCTTAGAAAGGTATGGATATCTAGTTTCTTAATCACTTGACATTTTGAAAAGTAGACAAACGAATCAAAAGTTATGGCCTCGAGAAGCAAGCTAATACACCCAGGATGGTTTTCAAGATATCTCAACCGTTTTAACTCCTATTTTACTTATGAGTATTCATTGGAAAGTTAATTCAATATTCTTTACAATGGCATTGGTTTCATCCTGTTTCAATGGTCAGATTAAAATTAGGGTTTTTGGTCGTCTTTGAGAGTCAACTTTAGGTCAAACTTGGTGAAAGTTGATAAAAAAAAAACTCCAATAAGCTTGGATATGATGTAAAATCATGAAAAATGTTGCTTTAGTGTGTTTTTGACCTTCGGTCAACCTTGGGTTGACTAAGGGCACTTTGGTCATTTTGATCTAAATGGCACTTTTAATGCTCTGATTCCCGAATAGGTTAAACCATGATAATCTAGATGTTTCCATGGTCCGCTTGTGAGAAAAAGAATATTTCTGGAATTTTCGGAGTCCAACACACAAATTGAGTGCACATAAATATCCATGCTATTGATTCAATATGGATGACACTATGCATAGTATCGGATCACATTGTTATTAATAGGCATTTGGAATTCTTCTCCATCCATGTTAGTTAGGATTAGAACTTCTCCTGAAAAAACTTTCTTGACAACATATGGTACTTCATTGGTCAGTCTAAACTTCTCTCTTGGGTCGGGCAATGCCGCATTTCTCTTTTTAAGGACTAAGTCCCCTTTTAAAATTTTCCAACTACATTGAATTAACGAACATACACAACTACATTGAATTTTCCAAACACTCAGATTCTGAGAATATAACAAGCTTTTGTTATAAAGAAAAAGGCCAAGAAAAAAAATGTTTGAAGTGTTTAGAAAGAAGAAAAGCCAAAAAAATGTCAAATATATCCTTTCCAAACACTTTCTTACGTGATAGCATGCTCCATATTAGAGAAAAATCCCAAAACAAGAATCCTGGATGTTTGACCTTTATGGCATATATGGCTAAAATGATAGCATCTGAACAGTACGGGATGAGGTCTTTGTTGTGGGAATCTTTCCTTCTCCTCCTCGGTTCCCTTTTATTCAATGTAAGATAAGACGCGGCCAAGGAACGAACAATTTTTCTGCATCAATAGTGCCATCACTTTTATGCAATTAATCTATCTATTTATAATCTATTTATATATATCTAAAAACTAAAGCATAATATTTAGTGTTGTAACGCTCCTGTTAAGCCACATCAGCAATTACATCATTCTCCTCTCTCTCTCTCTCTCATTTTTAACTTTTTTTTAAAAAATTAATTCTCAAATTATTGTTACACTTCTACCAATATTTCCTCTTTCTTTTACTTTTTCATCTTCCCACCACTACTTTCCTTGATATCACTCTTTATCTATCCCTTTATCTTCCTTTATTTTTGTATCTTTTTATTCTTATCCCTTTAATATAAATTTGCAATTTCTCTCACATTCTATGCATAGCTTTCCCAATTTCCACACAAAAAATTATTTCTCTCTCTCTCTCTCAAATTTATTTTTCTTTTTTTGGTGGATTTTTTCAATCTTACATCTCTATTATAGGTTGATTAACTTTTGTGTTTTTAGAACACTACTTTGAGTTGTTGTGACTTTGTTTTGTGTTTTTAGGTTGTTATCTTTTTTCCTTTATTTGATTTCATAGATGTTATCTTATTGCATAATACGGATAATATATATGAATATAATGTTATTCTATTACATTACATAACTATGATAATTTGATGTTATTAATTATTACTATGTCTTTTAACTCTTTTTCTTCTCATCTAATTTTTTATAAATTTGTTATTATCTCTCGCATTCTCTCATGGAAAATGATTATTCTTTCTCTCTCAAATTTTTAATATTTCTTGCAACTCCACTTTATGTTGTTGAATTATTGTATTTTTTATAGTTTTATTTTGGGTTAATACATTTTGATGTTATGTTTTTGAGTTCCCTGTCTCTCTCCCTATTATTACTTTAATTTGAATTTTTTTTGAGTTAATACGTAGTTATTCTAGAAGTGAGAATTTGAATTTATATCAAAACACAATATTTTCGATGAATTTGAATGTTTCTATTAATTATTTGAATAATATTAAAAAGTAATTTTGTTATGAGTTTTGATTATCATAATTGTAGGGGCACAAATCAAGCTTTGTGTAGAGTCAGACCTCCGGACCAAGCCTATGAGCCCTAAACAATGAATTTATAGAGAGCAGGCTTCTAATCTAGGTTTTTGGACGGTAGATAACACAAAAGTTAGGTTCAGTCACAGAACACATGCGTACTTCTTATACATGGATGAAATATTGCTTCATATATTAATGCCGAGGACAATGTTTTGTATTTCCTTACAAGTTCTCCCCCCCCCCCTATTTCTTCTTCCTTCTCCCTTTTATAGGCCTGACTCCCTCCTCCTTTCCTCCACGTGTAGTCTGGATCTTCTCCCCTTAATACTTGTCCCATCACCCCTTCTTCCTAAGGCCTCTGGCGATTAGGATAAAGTTGAATTCTAATGTTCAAGCGTCACTTCCTCATTAATGCGGCCAGAGAGGTAGGTATAATGCCTTCAATGCGGTGGTAGCAGCTTTTTCTATGATATTTGTCTATCAACTCCCTTTATCCCTTATCTTCCTTCTCTCAGTCATTACATATAGGGTCCTTAGTATGAGAGTTCTTGAACTGCCAGATCACTAATATTGTCATCGGCAGCATGCTGCCGAGGACAAGATCATCCTCGGACGTCATGTCTTGTGGTGTTCTGCTCATGTATGGCACCTTCCTTTGTCACGTGGCATCGTAGGCTAGAGTTATTATATCCTCGGACCATTTCATGTTGTCGGGTTGGACTTTCCTCCTTATAGGAGTCTTTGGCCTGGCCCAATACGCGCTTGTGGGCCCATGAGCACTACAATAATAATCTTCTTTAAGAGAATGGAAAATTTGAATGATTTATTTAAAACTTAAAAAATTTAGTTGTAGATAAAAAATTAAAAAAAATAGAAAAAAAAAAAACCACACTATAAACATAACTTCAAAGAATATAGATAAACTCATAAGGAAAAAATATCAATCAAACACTACATCAAAAACAATAGAATGATATATTGGTAAAGATAGAAAGATGAAAAATAATTTTAGAAATTATTTAATTTTTATAGAAAACAAATTATTTTCAACAAATTTTAGAAAACAAATTATACATTATACTACAATTATAAAATAATTATGTATTCTCACACATCAAGTGGGTTTGCAACTCATGTGAATAAATAAAATGGTGACACATTTTTCTTTAACAATAAATAAAATAATAACACATCTCACCTTTTGTAACTTCCTCCATCTATTAGGTATGATGTGGGGGGAAAAATGCTCCATGCTACATGTCAGACAATTATTGATACATACCAATCTTTTTGCCATGAGTCACCAATAAATAAATAAATAACTTAAATGTGCACTATAAATTCTACAATTTTAATAAATATCCACTAAAGCTTCTTTTAAATACTCTATTAATTTTAGGAGAGGTGCTACATCCACAACATTTTTACAACATTTTCACAACAAATCAAAGGTGGTTAGTTGTTATTGGTTTAAATTTGAATTTATTACTGAAATTACTTTGCTACCCCACCATTAACAACTCGTAACAATTTGCCACATAGGATTTGTTGTAAAAATGTTGTAAAAATGTTGTGGACATAGCATTTTCTTTAATTTTATACCTTTCTATTTCCCCACATTTTTTTTTTTTAAACCAAAAGGCATGTTCTGAAAAAAAAATAATAATAATAATAAAGTAACGTTTGGTTTGATTTGATTTGATGTAAAACAACTGAGGCCATTTCAACCTTGGCTTTTCTTCTTCTTCATAATTGAGCTCGCCCTTAAAGATTCCCACCTCTTCTCAATCAATCTTGAATCAAACCGTTAGCACACATCAAACGCAATGGTCCTTTTATATTCTTAAGAATTCTTTCTACGACATGCCATTATGGAATTGGAATAGGTATAATTGACGGTTTTCTCAAATTTGATGAGAAGGTGATGGAATTGCAATGACTGTATTCGTAGCGTTGAATATTAGTTATGATATATTCCATGTTGAATATGCTTGAATAGATGCAAAAGAGAGAAATATAAACTAAAAACACAAAAACACCAGGGTTACGTGATTCAACTTTATAACCTACATCTACGAAAGAAACCCTTAAAGGTTACATCTTTATTATATAAGCGTAGTACAAAACCTGTGTTACGATGAGTCATAACATAGTTATATATAGTAGACTAAACCCTAAACTAATAGACTTCTAATACAAGTAGAAGATTTGACTTACACACAAAATAGAATTAAACTTGGATCTATGCTAATGGACTAAGTATCTCTAATACCCCCTCTCAAACTCAAGATAGAAACTTAATAAAATCTTAAGATTTGATAAGGTTGAGAAGATCCCTTAAATAAAGTTTGGCTCTATGACGGTGGTCTGAGGAAGGCAATGGTCTTGCAGTATTGATACGAGAATATTAGAGTTACATGGTTCAGCCCTACGACTTATATTTATAGAGAAAGCCCTTGGGAGTTACATCTTTATTATAAAAGAGTGTAGTACAAAACCTATGTTATAATGAACCATAACATGGTTATATATTGCAGTGAAGTCGATACCGCACCATACCGGCTGGTACAACCGGAATTCTTTGTACCAGTCAATGAATCAATACCGAAACACCTTTAAAATGTATCGCTCAAGATACCGGCCTATATCGAACAATACCTGCAGTTCCAAAGTATATCGAACATTTCAGCAAGTACAAAAATTAAAAGGAAACATAGAAGAAATGCATGATTTGAACAAACTCCAGTGCAATAGGTTGCCACCACATTGGCATCGCTGATTAGATCTTCTTCTTCCTTTTTTCTTTTTCTTCTTCTCATCTGTTGTCCTTCTCCATTGCTCTGATTTCTTCTCTTTTTTGTTGAACAAGGAACATTGCTATGTGGTTTCTCTTTCTTTTTTTTGTACTTATTTGAAATTTCCTAAGCCCTTATACACATGACTAGCCTAGAAAATGTTGAAAACTTATATTTTTTTAATAAAAGATAGGCTGAATGGTTCAGTCTTTCCTTCTTTTTCAGTTTTGAGCCCCACATTATGTGATGCATTAATTGCATCACATCAATTGAACCTTTTAGTTTTTTTTTTTTTTTTTGGAGTAGCAACTTTTTAGTTTTTCAATATAAAGAAATGTACAGCAATGACTTAGTATATTAATATATTCTTAACCAATGTTTATTATCAATATTATTATTATTGGGAGTGATATTTTAAGTTTGAGATTTGACATAATTAGTGAAATATGAGTTTGAAATTTTATAGTTCTTAATATTATATATATTATATAAAATAGTGGTAAATCCGAAACGGTACATTGGTATTGATCAGTACTCAAAATATATCATACTAGTGGCCAAACCGATACTATCTCTAGTATGGAATTGACTTCCTTGATATATAGTAAACTAAACTCTAAACTAATAGATTTCTAATAAAAGTAGAAGACTTGACTTGCACACAAAGTAAAATTAAACCTGAGCCTATGCTAATGGGCTAATATATTTCTAACAGGTAGAGAGTGGTTATCATGAAAAGCTTTCTTGGAGTATTTGTATTGTATCTGTTGCTCCTAACAGGTTTACTTTGCAATTATGCTAATTTTTCCCCCTTTGTTTATTTCTATTATTATCATTATGTTGTTTTTCTATTTAGCTGCTTATAGGAAGATTATTTGTAGTGAGTAAACTTGATTTTACTATTATGCAACCAAATAAAATAATTTATTTGAACTATTACTACTTTTTGTTATGTGTTTTCTACAGCAATTTGAATGGACCCATTTTAATTTTTCTAGGGCAGTTTAAAATTTATTTATACTACGTTTGTTTGCGTTTAATAACATTGTGTTTTACCATTTATAAAATTTATATATGTGGTTATTTTGAATTGTTGGCACATTTAATTAGCCATATGATTTTGTGGTTTTAGAATCAATGAGATCGTGTATTCTTTGGTTTATAATTTAACAGATTATATTTTTATGGTTTTCTAAATTAATTATCTCTATTTTTTCCCTCTGGTTTCCCAATTTCCCACAAAGTGTTCAAATAAATGCTTGAACTAAAAATATTGTTCTCTTTGTGCCGACCATCATTGGCTGCTGCAAGTTTAGAATCAAGCATGTTCTCTTTCCTTCATTTTTTTTGGCTGTAACTAAGTTGAATGACTTGGGAATTAGAAAACTAATATTTGGTAAACTCAAATTCTTATCAAGAGGAAATTTTAATTACAATGAGCAGCCAAGTGAAGTTTGGTCTTCCCTAGCAACATATGTAGCGGCGGAGAAAAATTCACCTATGGCTTATGAAGGCAATAAGCAATCTGTCAAAATGAACAATATGGTAGAAACCAATAGCAAGGTTTGGATTGAAAAGATTAAATGAATCATCATTACCAGTTACTTTTTTGTTTAATTTCTTCAGAGAAGGGGGATAGTATAGGTATTCAAAGATATTGGATTGGATGACTGTAAATATTTATGCTTTTGTATATTTAGTTTTGAGACTTGAGATTGATGCTTAAAAGAGAATTTTTATGCTCTCTTGCACTTTAGCTCAATGAAATTTTGCAATATAATGCCAACAGTATTTTGAAATTTATTTATTTTTTAAATGAGGTGTAGAAGATGGGGATATGATGAACTTGAAACAATGTCAATATTTGAGTATAAGTTTTTTACCTTTTCTGCTACCGATAAGTTGTAATGCTAATTAAATTCTTGTAAATTTAAGCAAAAAGGTACCTTTAACTTTATAAATTTCTTCCCCCTTAAAAAAAAAAAAAAAAAAAACTTTATAAATTCCACATGGAATATGGATTGAATAAATAAAACATTATTTATGCTTCGTTTGGCTATAAAAATTGCTATTTAAATATTAATTTGGTACCCCAAAGGTTGGAATTCTTTTATATGACTTTTGGAATGTATTAGTCACGTAATTAAAACGGAAGCCTATAAAAAAAAAAAATTTGTGCATTGCACGGCCTAATTACTAAGGTGTACAAAAAGTACATAATTTTCTGTCTTTACATTTACTTAAAAGTGTGCATGAATAAACATATCCGCAAGAGAAATATTAGGATGAGTTTTGAAAAAGTCCAGGCAAAACTTAGATACAGTACTTTAGGTACTATTCCTTAGGTACTTCTTTTAATTTTTTGACATCTGTCTAATTAAATAAGTAAACTAACAAACGTTAGCACCGTATCTTTTCTACTCTTTTTTTTTTTTTTTTTTTTTCACCGGTCTCCTTCAGCAAGACTTCTCATGCATAGAACCCAGGTGACTATTAGGATTCTCACACCCAACTTCTTAAGTTCTAATCAAAATCAAGCAAAGAAGGACAAAGGGGCTGGTTCGCGCACTTCATATCATCAACAAAACTCTTGGATTTCTAATGCACAATCTCAGAAGATCCCGTTGGCTTTTGTAAATTGAGAAACCTACAACAGTAGCACTGTAGCAGGCTTCTCACACTCAAACTCTGAAATTTCTTACTGAAATCAAGCAAAGAAGGATAAAGGGGCAAAAGGGGCGATTTTCTCCGTTAATCCCATTATTTTCATTATAAAACAAGTCGATTTGTTCCCATGCTTGGTTCACACAAGATCAATGAATGATTGGCCTTGGTTCATGAGGTTCCGTTCTTCTCCATTATAATCTTTATTTACATTTGAACTCATCCTGTGTGTTTAGCCAAAAAAAAAATCCTATGTGTATAAAAATCAGTTTTGCCCTCTGTAGAATTCTAGGTTCCAAATGTTCTGCTCTTTGATACCTTTATTGAAGCTAGATCTCATCTTCTTTGGGTGTGAGAATCCAAAAAGCCACCTGGGTTCTGTGCGTGAGAAGTCTTGCTGAAGGAGACGGTGAAAAAAAAAACGAATAAAAGAATAGAAAAGAGATGGTGTTAATGTCTGTTAGTTTACTTATTTAATTAAACAGATGTTAAAAAATTAAAAAAGGTACCTAGGGAACTGCATCTAAGGTATTGTATCTAAGTTTTGCACTGTGCCCAAATAGCTAACAATAATGCCAATCATGCTCATTGAGGTCTTGAATCCAATAATATTGTTAATATTGGTATTAAAATAGGTGGGTGGGCTTTTAACATGAGTCTTTTGTCTAAATATTACAAAAAATAAAGTTTTTTATGGTGATAGGCACTGTTCAAAGTTATTTAGGGAAGTGGGGAGAGAGAGTGAATTTCGGCAACAGTGTTGCCGAAATTCTATGAAAAGTAGGAGAGAGAAAGAGTAAAAGTAGGTGAGAGAAAATTTGAAATTTCGGTAACACTGTTACCGAAATTCTGCCTGCCCAGCCCCCTGCCCGTGCGCGAGTGTGCGCGACTCGCGCACGAGTGACCGAAGGAAAAAAGGAAGAAAAAAATGGGGAATTACGGTAACGCCATTGTCGAAAATGGGGTAGAAAAAAAAATGGGGAATTTCAGTAATGCCATTGCCGAAAAAAAAAAAAAAAAAAAAAAAAAAAAAAAAGCTTTTTATCAATGGCATTGCCAAAAATGAGGAAGGAAAAAAAAAATTCATTTTTGGCAATCCCATTGCCGAAAATGGGATTGCCATGTAAAAAGAAAAAAAAAATAAAAATTTTGGCAATCCCCTTGCCGAAAATGGGATTGCCATGTAAAAAAAAAAATTTTTTTTTTTTTTTTTACATTTTCCCTCCATTTTCGGTAATGGGATTGCCAAAATACTTTTTCTTAAAAAACAAAAAAACTTTTTTCCTCCATTTTCAGCAATGGGATTGCCAAAAAAACTATTTTTCTTTTTTAAGAAATGATATATCCACAACATTTTCACAACATTTTTACAACAAATCCTAGGTGGTAAATTGTTACAGGTTGTTATTGTTAGAGTAAAAAAGTAATCTTAGTGTTAGGTTCAACTAAGATTACTTTTTTACCCTAACAATAACAACCTGTAACAATTTACCACCTAAGATTTATTGTGAAAATGTTGTGAATATATCATTTCTTAAAAAAGAAAATTTGTTTTTTTGGCAATCCCATTGCTGAAAATGGAGGAAAAAAGTTTTTTTTTAAAAAAAGAAAAAGTATTTTGGCAATCCCATTGTCGAAAATGGAGGGAAAATGTAAAAAAAACAAAAAAAAAAAAAAAAAAATTTTTTACATGGCAATCCCATTTTCGGCAATGGGATTGCCAAAATTTTTTTTTTTTTTTCTTTTTACATGGCAATCCCACTTTTGGCAATGGGATTGCCAAAAATGAAATTTTTTTTTTCCCCATTTTCGGTAATGCCATTGCCAAAAAGCTTTTTTTTTTTTTTTCTTCCCCATTTTCGGCAATGGCATTACCGAAATTTCCTATTTTTTTTCTTCCCCATTTTTGGCAATGGCGTTACCGAAATTCCCCATTTTTTTCTTCCTTTTTTCCTTCGGTCACTCGCACACACTCAAGCACGAACAGGGGGCTGGGCAGGCAGAATTTCGGTAACAACGTTACCGAAATTCCAAATTTTCTCTCACCTACTTTTACTCTTTCTCTCTCCTACTTTTCTTAAAATTTTGGCAATACTGTTGCCGAAATTCACTCTCTCTCCTCACTTTCCTAAATAACTTTGAACAGTACCTATAACCACACAAAACTTTGTTTTTTGCAATATTTAAACAGAAGACTCCTTTTAACATGGCTAATAATATTGTGAAAACCACTGTTGGTCAAATTGGTTGGTATATCAAACACGGTTTCTTTAATGAAATTGCTGTGTGTTGACCATTGAGGATCCCCCAACAAATTCCTCTTGATGTGTTTTTTAAGTGGTTAAGCTTTTATGGCTAATTAGAAGCATCATACTAACTTGATTTTTTAATTTAAACTAAAGTTGGTGGGACATATTGATCTTAATAAAGTTCAGTATTTTCCCCCCTCAAAAAAAAAAAAAAAAAAGTCTAAGAGAAGAAGAACGGTCAGTCATGAATGGAACACAATTTGGAATCTTGTTATACATATGGAAGCTAATCTCCAACTTTCAAGTAATTTTTAATGAAATTAACAAAACCATTGATGCTTTATTTTTTATTTTTCATAAATGATGAACAATTTTTTGTCGGAGCATATAAATGAAATTGTCAAGTTTTGATTATTGGGAAAGATAATTACCACAAAAAAAAAAAAAAAAAAAAGATTAGCGAGAAAGATGAAGTTTTTCAGTAATATATTTGATGATGCGAAGAAAATCAATAGGCTGGATGCTTCGGGTTCGATAGGGCTAGCGAATGCCTTGGCAGCCTGAAAAAGAAAGAGAAGTGATCAAAGGTGACCGGGGTTGCCGGCCAATAACCCTCCGATGACAAAGTCAGTTTTTCTCTCAGATATTTTCAAGTTCCAATTTTTCAGGAATGATTTCACCTACCTCTTTTTCTGGTCTGAACCAGTGTTTATATAGTGTCTTAAGAGCGGTTATTGGATTTGTAACCTCCCCTTGATTTGAGGAGGTTCGTTTTTTCGAATATAACTTTCTCAACCGTTTAGGAGTTACCCTTTTTATGCGTAACGGTCACTGGAGGTTACTCGTACAATGAGGAGACTTTTCAGACTTTCATAAATTTCTAAGTGTTCACGTATCGTCCATAACTTCTCGTCTTAAGGCCTTCGAGGCATTTACCTCATCTTGAGTACGCTGAGACAGTTTACCTCGTCTTGACCCGTTCTGGACGATTTCCATGGACAATTGGAGTTGTATTTTATCATACCACATCAGTTGCCCCCTTGTCCATGGGTCGTCTAGGCCTTATATTTACTAATGTCGTTGTCCATGGGTCGTCTAGGCTTATATTTACTAATGTCGTTGTATGGACAGGTGTCCCTAGGCCAGCTATCGTAGGTGCCACGTGTCATGATTTAATTGGAGACCAATCATGTCAGCTCGTTTTTCGAGGGACGTGCCATTTGTCGTTTTCTGGCTGGCCGCGTCGTTTCATGTACTGGGGTCAATGCCTATAAATAGTGCAATTCCTCCGCTACCCTCCTCATTTTCTCAAATTTTCTTCTTCGAACTCCTTCGTCTTAGAGCCTCGTCTAGAAGCTTCTTACGTCCATAGTCTTCTCGTCTAGATCCAGGTATTTTCTTCAATCCTCGTCCTTAGATTTTAAGCTTCATTAAAAATGTCCGAGTTAGTAATTTCCTCGTCTAGCGATAGTACAGTCAAAGCCATAGACGAGTACCAAGACCCTAGTAGCTTTAGTGGCTCTAGCTTTAGTTCTAGTAGTAATAGTAGTAGCGATGGGAACACTACAGACGAGTACACGTCTGGTGTTCCAGGGGTTCCTCCCGAGGTTTTTATAGAACAGCATAGGACGAGGGTCAAGTCTGGTTCTAGAGCTGGCACAAGTGCTCCCTCGTCTTCTGCTCAAGACAAGGAGGAGGAGGTCGTTTATACTTGTGCTATAGGGGTTGGTTCTAAAACTGACGAGAGAAAATTAGAGCTTCTAAAGACTAGATACCAAATCCCTGATAGTTTAAACCCTAGGGTTCCCGTCCGTGGGGAATGGTGTTGTCAACCCCGTTTTGGCGTGGGTATTTATGAGGCTTACCTCCTAGGAGGTTTGAGGTTGTCTCTAAATGCATTCGCTAGGGAGTTGCTCACTAGGTTAGGTATAGGTATTTGTCAGCTTAACCCCAATGCATGGCGTCTAATAGTAGCTATGCAAGTTTTGTGGAGGGAGGTGTTTGAGGGGGAACCGTCCTCTTTCCGTGGACGAGTTCCTCTATTGCTATAAACCCTCCGAAATTAACCAGTCCCTTGGCTTTTATCAATTTACAGCCAGAGGGACAGATTGTAGATTAATTAAGTCGCTAGTTACGTCAGACAGAAACTGGAAGACGGAATTCTTCTTCGTCTCTGGTTGCTGGGCTGGTCGTCCTAGTGAAATAGCCCAAGATCCATTTCCTCCCTATACAGGAGACATAGGGAACCTTCGTCCTGAAGGTATGCATTTTTCGCAATGTTTATTGCACTCGTCCTTGCTAATGGTCATCTAACATTTTTTGTGTTTTGTTTTGAAGGTGTCAGACGACCTCACTTGGATAGGCTTCGATTGGAACGAGTCCAAAAAGCTCGTCTCTACAGCGACAGGGCTTTCCATTTTTTGGTTACCCTTAGGCGTCTTGCCACTTGGGGTCGAGGTCCTGACCCTTCGGACGAAGCGATCGCTCACGAAGTTACTGTGAGAAGACGTAAGTCGTCCTTACCCTCATCTTTTATTTTTCTCTCCTTTTTTTTTTTTTTTTTTTTTTTTTTTACTGACGTCCTCACTTGCAGGAATGGCTACAATGAAACAAAATAAGGGCAAGGACGCTATGGACGAGGAGACCAGGTCGGGGGCAAGTCCATCCCTCGTCCAGCTTCTGGTGAGAAGAGGAAGAGCCTCTCTCTTGGTGTGGACTTGGGTAACCTCCCAAGTAGGCGCAAGGAGAAGAGAGTCAAGCACAAGTCGTCCAAGGCTCAAGACGTCCAAGCTAAGGACCAACGTGGCCTCGTCCCTCCTAGCCCTCCAATCCAAGTTTTGGACGTTGAAAAAGAGTTTTCTCCACCCATCCCGTCTACAGTTCTAACCTCACCTCAAACTTCCCTCCAAGTTCCTCATAATCTTCTTGAGGACGAGAACTTGGCTTGGGAAAAGTTTGAGAAGGCTGTTACAGACGAGGACATAACGGCATGCTACAACATGTCGTTGAAGGATTTTGAGCGCTCCAGCGTTCATGACCTTTTCAAGGTATGTAACTTTTTATGTTTGTCTCGTCTTCTAGTTATTTTATGCGTGCATTCTAACGAAGCTTTGTGCTATGCAGGCAATGTCCAAGTTCATTGCAGCGTCCAGGCAGGCAACTGAACTGGACAAGACGAGAGTGTTGCTGGAGAAAACTGTCCAGAAAGGGAGGGACGAGACCAAGAGGTGGGCAGAGGTGGCGGCTAAGTCCAAGGACGAGGCAGAGAACTTGAAGAAGCGTGTCGCTGAGCTGGAGGCTGAATTCCTGGAGAAGGACGCTCGTCTGACCTTTCTTGAAAAGAGGAATGAGGAGTTGGACGTCCTTCTGGAGAAAGCTAAAGGAGACGCCGTTGCGGAGTTCAAGGCGTCCAAAGAATTTACTGATTCAATGGACGCCAACTATGCAGCTGGCTTTGAGGATTTCAGGATGGACGCAATGGACAAATTCCCAGAAGTGGACTTCAGCTCAATCAAGCTTAACCTTGGAGGGGCGTCTACAAGTTCTCTCGTCCAGACTAGCTCAGAAGACGTCAACGTGGACGATGATGCCACCACCTTGCCACCTCAAGACGAGCCAAACGCCGACCCCCCAGCCGTCTAAGATTTTTTGTTGTTTCTGATGTAATTCTTCTTCTTCTTTTCTTTTCTTTTTTTTTTATTTATTAAAATGTATTTGAGTACAATAGCCTCGTCTAGAGTGTTATAGACGAGTGTATTAACAATTGCCTTTAAGGCTTTATTTGTAAGGGTTTTTGGACGATGGACGTCTACCCTTTTATCTTAATTTAATGAATGTTTATTTTTATTCATTACTTGTTTGTGTATGGACGTACTTTGTTTTTGTTGTGATATAAACTTGTATAATCCTAAGTATTAAAGGGTCGTCCATATATTTTGCTTATGGATATTGTTCTATCATTTGGTTCTCCCATAGACGAGTTGGTGATCACCTTTCGTTCATAGGTCTGACCTATTTTCCTCGTCCATAGGTTTTGGCTTATTTTCCTCGTCCATAGGTTTTGGCTTATTTGCCTCGTCTGTAAGCCTTTCTTTGGCCTTTGACGTTTGCTAGCATTTGAGTCGTCCTAGAGTATCTGTTTGAGTCAGATGCTCGTCCATGGACTTGTATCAATTTTTTTTCTTTAGCTTTTGCACTTTATCCTCGTTTTGAGGAAAGTCTGCGAACGTTACATCCCTGCGTCCAAGGATTTTTCATTCGTCTTTAGATTTTAGCCCCCTTCGTGGGTTTGACAATGGAACTTAGATTTTACGCATAAAATACACTTAAAATCCAAACCATATTATATAAGCATTGTTCACAAACATAGCACCTGCTTGGAAGCTAGTGCATTATGAAAGTACTTAAAATACACAACCTTGTCTTTAACAAACTTGTCTGTAGACGATGCAAATGTTTAAGAACTAATGCACCTTTATTCTTAGTACACACCATAGCAGTAGTAAGAACACTAGTAGATATTAAACATAGTAGTAGGGTCGTCCATGATAGAAACTTCATCTTTGATTAACCTCGTCCACGCTCATTGATAGTACCTTCTCAGGTGCTCCACGTTCCAAGGGTGTTCCAGCTTTCGTCCGTCCAAAGCTTCTAAGTAATACGACCCTTGCCTTTTGCAGTTTACTACCCTGTATGGTCCTTCCCAATTGGGTCCCAATTTTCCATGAGCTGGGTTCCTAGTCGCCAAGGATACTCTCTTAAGAACGAGGTCCCCTACGCTGAAGCGCCTGGGTTTTACCATGGCATCATGCTGTCTGGCCATAAGGTTCTTGTACCTTGCTGTCCTCTGCTCCGCATCCATCCTTACCTCATCAATAAGGTCAAGGTCAAGACGAAGTAGTTCTTCATTTTCCTTCTCTTGATACTTCATCACTCGATGGTTAGCCATATGAACTTCCGCTGGTATGACCGCTTCACTTCCATAAGCTAACTTGAAGGGGGTTTCTCCTGTCGGGGTTCTCACAGTAGTTCTGTAGGCCCAAAGAACGCCTGGTAACTCATCTGGCCATATCCCCTTTGCCCCCTCTAGCCGAGTCTTGATGATTTTCAGCAAGGATCGGTTTGCTACCTCTGCTTGTCCGTTTGCCTGTGGGTGGGAGGGTGAGGAATAATGATTTCTGATTCCAAAATGCTCACAGAAGTCCCTAAATGGTGCGTTGTCAAACTGTCGTCCATTGTTCGATACTAGCACCCTCGGTACTCCGAACCTACACAAAATATTCTTCCAAACAAAATTTTTAACGTTTTGCTGTGTAATTTTTGCAAGAGGTTCAGCCTCCACCCACTTAGTAAAATAGTCAATCCCTACGATCAAAAACTTCATTTGTCTGGTACCCGGAGGGAAAGGACCTAGGATATCCAGTCCCCATTGTGCAAAGGGCCACGGGGCCATCATTGGGGTCTGATACTCCGAAGGTTGCCTAGGGACATTGCTGTAGCGTTGGCATTGGTCGCACACCTTGACATAAGCCTTGGCATCTGCCTGAACCGTGGGCCAATAGTAGCCGGCACGAATGACCTTATGGACGAGGGACCTTGCCCCCGAGTGATTTCCACATGCTCCTTCATGAACCTCCCTCAAAACATAATTTGCCTCATCTGGAGCCAGGCACCTCAGGTAGGGTTGAGATAAGCCTCGCTTGTAAAGTACTTCATTTATAAGGACGTACTTTGCAACCCTAACCCTAAGTTTCCTAGCTTCGTTCTTGTCTTCTGGAAGCTTCCCATCTTGTAGATAGAGTATAATTGGACTCATCCAATTTTCTTCTCCTCCAATTTGCTGTATTTCCGGGAGGTCTATGCTCGGCATGTATTGGACTTTGCCATACTCGTCCATGACTCCACCCGCCGACGCTGCTCGCGCCAGTGCATCTGCTTCCATGTTTTCTTCCCTCGGGAGTTGAATAAAACTCACTTCTGAAAACTTTTGTACGATCCTTCTCACTTTGCTGAGGTATTTCTTCATTCGTTCTTCCTTGGCATCACACATTCCATTCACCTGGTTGATTACTAGCTGAGAATCACCCCTGACTATTACTGACTCCGCTCCCAAGGACTTAGCCAATTCCAGCCCTTTGAGAAGTGCTTCATGTTCAGCTTCATTGTTGGTTGTTTGGTACTGTAGGCGGGCTGCATACTCTAACTTATCACCCTCTGGGGACTGGAGTATGACTCCAATCCCTCCTGCATACATCGTAGATGATCCATCTACGCTGATAACCCACCTTCTTGTTCGCTCGTCCTTGACCAGCTCGTCTTGGCTTGGAGTAAACTCTGCGATGAAGTCCGCCAACGCCTGTGCCTTGACTGCATTTCTTGGTTGATACTTGACATCAAATTCACTAAGTTCCACCGCCCATTGGACTAGCCGTCCTGCAGCTTCCAACTTGCTCATCGCCTTCTTCAGGGGGTGATCGGTCAAGACAATAATAATGTGAGCTTGGAAGTAGTGTCTCAGCTTCCTTGAAGCCGTAACCAAGGCAAAGGCTAACTTTTCCATCATCGGATACCGTCCCTCCGCTCCTCTAAGTGCCCGACTAGTATAGTATACAGGTTTCTGCACTCGTTCTTCTTCTCTGACCAGCGCGAAACTTATGGCATGCGGGGATACTGCCAAATACAAATAGAGCTCTTCGCCAGGTACGGATGGGCTCAGCAATGGTGCCTTGGTGAGGTAAGTCTTCAAATCTTGGAAAGCCCTTTGACACTCGTCCGTCCATTCGAACGCCTTCCTGAGGACTTTAAAGAACGGTAAACACTTGTCGGTAGCTTTCGACACAAATCTGTTGAGGGCGGCAACTCGTCTAGTCAGGGACTGTACTTCTTTGATGTTTTTCGGTGGTTCCATGCTGAGTATCGCTTGGATCTTATCTGGATTGGCTTCAATACCTCTATGTGAAACCATGAAACCCAAGAACTTCCCCGATGAAACCCCAAAGGCACACTTACTTGGATTAAGTTTCATGTTGTACCGTCGTAGTGTGTCGAAGGTCTCTTGAAGGTCGTCTAAGTGCTTTCCCTCGTCCAAACTCTTTACCAGCATATCATCAACATAGACTTCCACGTTTCTGCCAATTTGAGGACGAAACATTTAGTTCACCAGCCTTTGGTAAGTTGCCCCCGCGTTCTTCAGACCGAAAGGCATTACCTTGTAGCAAAACAAGCCTTGGCTGGTGACAAATGAAGTCTTCTCTTGGTCTGCCTCGTCCATCTTGATTTGGTCGTAGCCTGAAAAGGCGTCCATGAAGCTTAGCAACCTGTGACCAGCCGTCGAGTCTACCAGCTGATCGATGCGTGGGAGCGGATAACTGTCCTTCGGGCAAGCTTTGTTTAAGTCAGTAAAGTCTACACACACTCGCCACTTACCATTGGCCTTCTTTACCATGACTACATTCGCCAACCAGTCCGGGTAGTACACTTCCCTAATGAACTCCGCCGCAAGCAACTTCTGTACTTCTTCTTTGATGGCGTTGTCTCGCTCAGGAGCAAATACCCTCTTCTTCTGACGTATTGGTTTGGACGAGGGACTTACATTCAGACGATGGGTAATAACACTTGGATCAATCCCAGGCATGTCTTCATGATTCCATGCGAAAACATCAAGGCTTCTCTTCAAAAACTGGACCAGCGTATTCTTCGCCTCTTCTTCCATGCTTGCCCCTATTCTAGTAAACTTCTCAGCTCTACTATCGTCTAAGGGGACATCTTCTAACACCTCAACAGGCTCCGATGTGATTCTTCCAGCACCCTCGTCTATGTTCATCGTCTGTAAATGCTCGTCCATGGCCAACATGGCCAGGTAACATTCCCTGGCTACCAGCTGATCTCCTTGCACTTGACCTACACCATGCTCAGTTGGAAACTTGATGGACAAATGGTAGGTGGAGGTTACCGCCTTCCAACTATTCAAAGTAGGCCTTCCAATAATAGCGTTATATGACGATGAACAATTGACCACGAGGAAGTTTACCTCTCTGGTTATCTGCTGCGGATACGTTCCAATCACTACGGGCAGTGTGACACTGCCCACTGGTTGCACTTTCATTCCCCCGAATCCTACCAGGGGCGAACTCACCGGGCGAAGCTGATCTCGTCCTAGCCTCATTTGTTGGAACGCAGGGTAATAAAGAATGTCCGCCGAGCTTCCATTATCTACCAACACCCTTCTGGTCGTATAGTCGGCAATAAGTAAGGTAATGACAATTGCATCATCATGGGGTTGGTGAATTCTTCCAGCATCCTCGTCCGTGAACGTGATTGCTTGCTCGTCAGCTTCCATCGTCCTTGGAGATCGTCCTGACAGCTGGACGTTTTGCACCACCCTCAGGTATGTCTTCCTCAATTTACATGACTGCACTGCTGAGGTTCCTCCTACAATAACTCTTATTTCTCCTAGCGGGGGTCGTGAGGACTCTTCCACCTTGGCTTTCAGCTTCTCGTCCTTGTGGTCTCGTCCAAGGAAATTCCTCAATTTTCCCTGCCTGATGAGGTTCTCCACCTGCTGCTTTAGATCAAAACACTCGTCCGTGTCATGCCCATGGTCCCTGTGAAAGCGACAATACTTGTTCTTGTTGCGCTTGTTAGGGTCTCCCTTCATTTTCTCCGGCCACTTTAAGGACGGATCATCCTTGATTTGCATAAGAACCTGCTCTAGCGGGGTGTTGAGGGAAGTGTATTGACTTCTTGAGGATGAACTTGCCTTCCTACCATCCCTATCCCTTTTTTCTCCTACATGGGCTTTCTTAGGACGAGGAACTTGATCTGAATGTCGGTGCCCGGCTTCCGAGCGTTCTGACCTTTTCCTCTTCTTGGCTATTATTGCGTCTTCGGCGTTCATGAAATTTTGGGCTGAATGGACGAGTTCAGCCATGGTCTGAGGTTCCTGCTCGTACAATTTGTGAATGAACAAGTCAGAATTAACCCCATTATGGAAAGCAGCCAACAACAACTTATCGTCCATCTCGTCCACTGTCAAGGCCTCACTGTTGAAACGGGTAATGAAGGATCTCAAACTCTCATTTTCCCCTTGCTCAATCGTTAATAAACTAGAAGAAGAACGCTTGTGGCGCTGTCCTCCAATGAAGTTATTAACGAACATTTTACTTAATTCTTCGAATGATCCAACAGAGTTCGGGGGTATTTTACTAAACCACACCCTCGCTGGCCCCTTCAGCGTGGTAGGGAACGCTCTGCACATAATCTCATCTGGAACTCCCTGAAGATGCATGGTTGTCTTGAAGGTAGCAATATGGTCACACGGATCACGGTTTCCATCGTATGAATCCAAGGAAGGCATCTTGAATTTAGGGGGTAGGGGATGACTGTTGATGGAAGCCGTGAATGGAGAATCCGTACGGTGAACTAAGTCCTCCACGGGGTTCGTCCGCCTCATATTCTCCTTCATTTCTTCCATGGCTTTTCTCATCTGGTCCATCTCTTTCTCCAAATGTGGCACCCTCCTTGAAGCGATACCCCTTGTATGATCCTCAGACTCAGCACTTTCTCCTCTACCTTCCTGACCCTGGGGTCGTCCTTCTGCATGTCCTTCACAGTGCTGCCTCCTGATGCTGATCTCCTCGTTCAACTCTTGATTTTGGCGGGTCAGTTCCGCCATAGCCGCGGCCATGGACTGCATTTGTTGAAGGGATGACGGTTGCGGGGTAGGAATTGACTGGCGGTCGCGGTAAGGATTACTGGAAGCATCCCTACTTCCCTGGTGGCCTGGGCTAGTAGCCCTTGATCTTGTCCGAACCATTCAGCCTTTTGTCTAGGAACAAAGGGTGATCAAAAGAGTGAAACGAAAACGAAAATTATTTTCTACGTATTTCCCACAGACGGCGCCAACTGATGATGCGAAGAAAATCAGTAGGCTGGATGCTTCGGGTTCGATAGGGCTAGCGAATGCCTTGGCAGCCTGAAAAAGAAAGAGAAGTGATCAAAGGTGACCGGGGTTGCCAGCCAATAACCCTCCGATGACAAAGTCAGTTTTTCTCTCAGATATTTTCAAGTTCCAATTTTTCAGGAATGATTTCACCTACCTCTTTTTCTTGTCTGAACCAGTGTTTATATAGTGTCTTAAGAGCGGTTATTGGATTTGTAACCTCCCTTTGATTTGAGGAGGTTCGTTTTTTCGAATATAACTTTCTCAACCGTTTAGGAGTTACCCTTTTTATGCGTAACGGTCACTGGAGGTTACTCGTACAATGAGGAGACTTTTCAGACTTTCATAAATTTCTAAGTGTTCACGTATCGTCCATAACTTCTCGTCTTAAGGCCTTCGAGGCATTTACCTCGTCTTGAGTACGCTGAGACAGTTTACCTCGTCTTGAGTACGCTGAGACAGTTTACCTCGTCTTGACCCGTTCTGGACGATTTCCATGGACAATTGGAGTTGTATTTTATCATACCACATCAATATTTATAGTCAAAGCTGAAAGAAAATTCAGTTAGATTTTAATTGAATTCTCAATTTTGCGTCACGTATCTCATTTAATTTTTAATTTTAATCGAAGAGTCCAAATCCAACTAAATTCTAAATTGAATTTCAATTAGTATCTAATTTTGTATTCATTTAAGTTTTTAATTTTTGTAACAAGCGAATTATTAAATGCAAAAACCAAAAAGTTTAAAACCAATTAAATTCTAAATCATATATATATATATTGAGAAACCATTACATCTTTTAAAAATGAATGGTTTAAAAAAAGTATAAACTAATATTATATATAATTTGAAGATATCATTAAAAAAATGTATAATTTGAACAGCAGAGTTGCAATTATTTGTTTTTGTTATACACTGGTATTCAATTAAAAAAATAACCAAATTGAAGACAGCCGCGGGGTCCACGTAGCTCGATTGGTTAGGGCGTTGGCCTTATGAGCCGAAGGTCGTTGGTTTATTTTTTGCCACACCAACTCATGATGTCTTACACGGTCCCAAGAAAACACTCATCAATGGCCAAAATACTTTTCGACCTTAACTCCAGCATTCAGGAGTAGGACACAAAGCACACAAGTACAGCACCGTAAAGAAAAAAAAAAAACGGTAATCATACGATTACATGGATCAATTTTTGTTCCCTTGTGAAACTAACATCAATAATTAAAAATCCTATTTTGAAAAAGATTTGTAAGCATGACTGCAAGAGTAACACACCATATTCAAGAAAGGCAGCCCCTTTAATTTAAGAAAGCCATATTTTTTAATTTAATTTTAAAAAGTGGCGTCTCAGCATTTTACAATTTTACTAGACTAATTCACCTGTTATCATTTCTAATAATAATAATAATAATAATAATAATAACTCTCAATGTCTATAAGATAAGTGCCTCAGAGCATCCACATCAAAGATTATAAAATTTTTAGCATTTAGTAACTCAAAATAATACTTTATTTATTTTAACAACTTACTTTACAATTCATCCAACGTCAATGATTCTATTTTTTTAACACTTCATTTAAATATTATTTTCTTATTCTCTCTCTTCCTATTCATGACTCTCTCCTCTGAAGCAGTCCAAACAATTCACATTCCTCTCAACTCCATCCAAGCAAACCCACAGCCACACCCACCACTAGCCACAGCTAGCCACCACCACCTAAAAAGAAACCTTGCCACCAACCTCACTTCATGAGATAGAACTAGTTCTCTCATATCATTCACTCTTACATGATAAAGAACCAAGAAAAGTGAAAATGGCCACAAATATTGGTCACCAACTCTTCACACACATTTGTCTGGCCACTCCATTGGATGTTCCAAACATCCACAAGCTCAAATGGGTGATAGTGTACTCTTGATGAGATTTTTACCAGACACTCGAAGATCAAATGGGTACTAGAAAATAAAATCACACAAACGCAACAATCCCACATCGAAAAAAAAATCCCACAAACTCAACAAACCCACACCGATCAAAACAAAACAAACTCACATCAAAGAAAAACAAAGGCGAAAATGCACTTTTGGTTCCTACATTTTGGCCGATTCTTGATTTGGTCTTTAAATTGATTTCACTCCTAGGTCAGTTCCTACTTTTAGAAAATCGTTTTTATTTTGGTCCTTGCCATCAACCCAGTAACAGAAAATGCATACGTGACAAACGGAATGCACTATTGGCATATTAGATGCTGACATGGCTAATAAAATAAAATAAAAAAACTACATCAACATGTCATGTCATCGTCTAATTTAAAAAATTAATTTATCAATTTGAAAAAAAAAATTATAAAAACATAAAAACAAAATAAAAAATATAAAAATGCATAGTTTCAGATTTGAACGTGAATACACAAGAATTCAAGAACATGAACCTAGATCACAAAATCTCAAAAATACAAAATTCCTGGGCATTCAACATCTTTCCTAGAAAATTTCACCAAACATTAAAAAAATTCACATCTAAAAAGCCGATGCCTGAGATTTTCATCTTAACATTTTCTTTCCACCTAAAACTAGAAATTTTCTTATGAAACAAACACACACAAACCCAAAAAAACATCAACATTTTCCCCAGAAAGTCAAGATTTTCTTTCAAACCAAACACTAATCACACCTCATCGCCGCATCAACACTTATCTCTCCTTCTTCTCTTTTCTCCTTTTTCTCCTCAATACCACAAAAACCCCATACACACCACCACCAACATAGATTCATCCATATCTCACCACCACCACCACCACCACCATGTGCGACTTAATGGACACTTTGATGTCGTCAACAACTTCTCTACTCCCAACCCTAGCTTTAACTACGCCTAACGCTGCTACTCCGCAATCCTCGCATCTGTTACCTGTCTGTGAAGATTGTTGGAGCGAGGACACCACGTCAACGCTCATCGATGCTTGGGGCCGCCGTTACATGGAGCTTAACCGCGGGAATCTCCATTCCTCTAATGGAACCCTAACTTCGTCGTGGATTTTCTTCGATCGTCTTGACTCTATAATCGGATCTAATGTGATTGTTAAGAAGCCGACTTTGACTCTGATTCCGATTCAAATTTAACGTCCTCCATCGTTGTCTCAATCTCCCCCGATGGGGGTTCCATTGTATCAACATCAACTACCACTGATCTCAGCCCATCTCTCTCTAAACCCATATCAAACCCTAATCCCAAAGAGAAAGTCGAAAGAGAGAGATCTTGATCTGAGGAAAAGCCGAAAGAGAGAGAGAGAGAGAGAGCTTTAGACAAGATTTTTATAGAAAGAGAGAGGGAGAAAAAGCTTGATCTACTCGCCGTTGGATAGTGGAGAGTGAGGGATTCTATCCAATGAGTGTGAAGAGAAAGAGAATTTGAGATTAGTCATTCAGTGTAGGGATTTTTTTAAAGTTGATGAGGTTAAAGAAAAATTAAAAAAAAAATTAAAAAGATAATGATTTTTGATTTTTTAAGAAATTATTTTAGTTTAAATTAGATTTAAGTTTATTTATTTATTTATTTACTTTTAAAAAAAAATTAATGAGTTGGCTTTTTTTATTAATTTAAATTCTAATGTGACATTTAAAAAATGCTAAATATAATAATAATTATTATTATTTTATTAGTTACGTCAAAATGATTTTTTGAAACCAGAGTATGCCTTAGAAGTGAAATTAATTTAAAAACCAAATCGAGAATCAGCCTAAAATGTAAGGATCAAAATGCATTTTCGCCCCCAAAAAAATAAAAAAACTCACCCCGATTAGAACACAACAAACCCACGCCAAAAAAAAAAAAAACTCACAAGCACAACAAACCGATACCGATCAAAACGCAGCAAACCCACAATGAAAAAACAAAACCCACAAACCAGAACTACCATAACCCACAGCACAACCAAGAAAATGAAAGATGAGAGAAAATTTGAGAGTGAGAAAATTTGAAAATCTGAGAGTGAGAGATGGATTAGGTGGTTCACATAGGCTTGGTTCGGTGGTTCAAGGCAGGGGCAAGATGGCTGGGGTGAGAGGGTTAGCGTCGTGGGTGATAAATAGCAAGGGAGAAGGAACAGAAGAGAGCAACAGAGGATACGCACGTGAAAAGAAAGAGAGAAAAAGGAGAAGCACGCGTGTGAAAAGGATTAAAAGGTAATATTTTATTTATAACATTCTGCTACAGTGAGAGCAGTCACATTGGGTCTCGTAAAAATGCCATTGGTAATATTTAGTATTAGTGTCCCAAAGGTCCCCATTATCCGGTTTTTGCAAAATCCTGAAATTGCAAAAAAATTTGTAATTGTGATAATACCATCCTATTTTTATGATGGCACAGTAGCTGAATAGTAAAAATAAAATATTCAAATTTATTTCTTATCTCATTCTTTTAATCCTTTTAATTCTTTCTCTCTCCTCTGTCTTTCTCTTTCTCTGGTCTCAATCCGTTTCTTTCTCACTCTCTCTTTCCTCGCATCTCTAGTGATTGGGCCTCCATGTTGACGAAGCAGAGATCAAAGCTTATCCGATCTACAAACTGAGGGGTGTTATGAGTTGGATCTCGTGGCGGAGGAGTGGTGGGTTTGTAGTGGGTGGGTTGGGGTCGTGGTGGGTGGGGCGTGGAGAGTCGTGGTGGTGCAATGGGGCGTGGGGTTATGGGTTGTGGGTTTTATTTGGTTGTTGTTGTTGTTGTGTGTGTGTGTGTGTGTTTTCTCTTGGTGGTGGCGTGGTTTTCGTAGCCGGTGTCTGGTGGTTTGTGGGGGATTGTGTGCATGTGTGTGTCTATTTTTTTTTATATTTTTTGGTGGTTCTTGTTGGTGGTTTTTTTAATGGGTTCGCAAGTTGACATGGTGGTCGTTGGACGGTGTCTGGTGGGTTAAATGGGATGTGAGTGGCGGTTTTTTAGTGGGTTTTGCAGGAGCTAGTTGCCTGGAGGGAGAGGGGTAGAGAGAGAAACAGTAAAAAAAAATTAAATAAAGTAACAAAAGAAATATAGGTTGAGTTGATTTGGAGGAGAAAAATTAGTACGGAATAATAAATAAAGTAATTTTTAAAACGGTAAAATGGGATTTTTTTACTCATACCGGGTGTGAATTTTAAGAGATAGGAGCTGAGTGTGTAGATGAGTGTCAAATTTTTTCTGCTTTTTAAGAGATTTGATGTAGAAGGTTTTCTTGGGGGTTTCTGTGCTAAAATAACAATACAGCACTTTCAACATTTTTTTTATTTTCTTTTTTGCTTTGTGAATTGAGAATGATCTGGACTAATTTCCTCTATATTCATACGATATCTTAGATATGATAATAGACCGGATTGTGTGATGGACAAAATTTGAGAGTACATTGCAATCGCTATCGAAGGACCATGATTACATAAATTATTTTTTGTTCCATTGCGAAACTCATATCAATAATTGAAAATTCCCTTTTGAGGAAGATCAGTAGGCCGCAGACTAAAATCCACCATGTTCCATTTAAGAAAGGCAGGCCATCACTATCAAGCAAGATCACTTATCACTGTTTATTCATTAAAAAAACACACGAAAAAAACATTGTCTCTGTTTGTTCTGCTGTCGTTTTAGCCAACCTTCTGTTGAATTGTCAAACCTCAAAAGAATAAATGAAAATTAAAAATACAAAATCCAACACCAACTACACCACTGACCACACTGCACAACATTCACATCCACATGAGCTGTAAACGTTGGTTGAGCCTTTGATTGAGGACTCAGAGACAGACAGAACAACAAATAAGAGAGAGATTTTATCGTTTTATAATTTATATACTATGATTTTATTTTTTTTGTTTTTGGGGGGTGAATATTTTTTTCAGGAAAAAAAAATTGTAGTAGAAGTAAAAATAAAGAAAGAAAAGAAAAGCTAGTGTTGGGGCCATGGCGAGCCATATTGCACACCAACCTTTTATTCTATTCTCAAGTTTTCCTTCTCCTTTACTACTACTAATACTATTGTCAACACCTTTTTTGGCTTCCAAGATCTCTTGGGTGCCCATATTTCAAAAAGGGTCTGTTTTGGACCCTTTGGAGCCTTTGCTCTGGTATGTCATCCTTACCCACCGACTCTTTTGTTTATATTTTTGCTGTTTTCTTTCATTTCTGGCATGACAAATATAATTTGGGGATACCCAGTTGTTACTTGGGAGGGAATATGTGGGATCTGGAAGCTAATTGTAAGAGAATTACTAGGAATAATGCAGATTCTTTTGGAATCCAGTTGTTTGTTACTTTCTATGATTAGTTGGTTGTAATGTGGTTTCTTGTGTGATATACTATTGAATTTTTGGTGGGTATATAATCAATTGGTGAAAGCTGTCTTGCATATTATTATAAGATTATGATTCCTTCTCTCTGATTCCAATTTGGTTAAGTTTGAAATCTTGTGGAGTTGTTTCATATAATTTTTGTATTTGTTAATTGAGTTGTGATTGTTTTATAACTACTAACAACATGTGGCAGCCTCGAAATCCTGTTGATGATTGTCTGGTTGGTTGCTGAGTAGTGAGTAGTAGAGGAAAAGAAAAACTAAATGTCATAAATTCTTAAACTTGATGTTGTTTTCTCAATGCTGGTTTTGATTAGATCTACATTGGAATTACTTTCAGGGGTATGTTGAGTTAAACACAGATTCTTAATAGCAGGGATGGGTTCTGGACATTGGTTTAAGACGATAATCGGCTCAAAGAAAGGGAAGCGCAGCAGTTCAAAACAAGTAAAGGTATGGAGCCCTTCAATCCCCATAATACTGCTAAATGGGACTATTTGCCCAACAGGCCTCCAATGGACCAAAACCTAAATTGTTATCTTCTTACTAATTTTGCAATTCCTTTAGCTGTCACATTGAATTCCTACTAATTATAGGCTTAGAATTGAAAGTAATGAGCTATTGTTGCTACATTATGTATTGTTACTTGAAGACTGAAGAGGGGATTGAGTTTAGGAATAGGAAACTTAAATAGAGTTAGTCAAGGTTTTAGCTTAGAATTGAAATTAATGAGCTATTGTTGCTAAATTATATATCGTTACTTGAAGACTGAAGAGGTGATTGAGTTCAGGAATAGGAAACCTAAATAGAGTTTGTCAAGGTTTGGGATTTATAATTTATGTTCTCAATGGGCCTATTGCTATATATAATGTTTGACATGGTAGAAGGTATAACTTTATCTAACATTGTCATGCTATAGTTGAAGAACATTTGATCAACTGGTACCTATAAAAAAAAAAAAAAAAAAATTTTTGATCAACTGGTAGCTTTACTATGAACTACATGCGCTTATTATGCAGGACTGAAGTTGGTATAAAGTTGCTGATTCTCATATTTTCTGACACATTGTTATAGGGATCCTCAGTTTCTGCGAAACCAACAAATCCCTTTAAATCAAAGAATCACTCATGGTTTGCCAATGGTGCTAACAGTAGAAATCATGGGTTACTTGGCATGCCAGTTGAGGATGTCGCTGCCACAAAGATTCAGACTGCATTCCGAGCTTTCATGGTATGTTGAGTTACAAATTGTTTTTTTTTTATATTGGTAAGTTAAAGTTACACCTGCCCAAAAGTCACCCTCCGCCATTCTCATGGGAGTACAAAATACCACTAGAGCTCATTGGCCATGTTACGTTACAAAATTTACAAACAAGAGTCCTAGATAGAATGGTCTAAGATGAGTTTGTTTATTGCAGTGCCATCCTTAATAAATTTGTTCTTCTTTTCTTCTTTTTTTTCTTTCTTTTTTTTTTTTTTTTTTTTGGGACTAAGGCTTTGTTATTTTTATTGTTGTTGTTGTTGTTGTCCTTTTTACTTCTTGTGGTCCTAGGTTTTATTTGCATTTGTCATGAGGAATTGACAGTTGAAAATATACTAAAACATGCATGCTAACAAATTTGTACAATATTATGCAAAAAGGCTTTCTATCTGATTTAAAAATCCATTTAATATCTTGCATTGACCAAAAAAAAAATTATTTGCTCATTGCTGAAGAGCAGTGAGAGATCCTAGTAAATGGAAAACAATCATTCGAGGGTCTTAAATCTTTAGAAACTCTTTGGTTAGGCAGGCTTGGATTAATTTTGATCAATTTCTTTTGGAAAATTATAAACCAATTGAGTTTCTTTGGTCAATGGACCAAACCAAATCTGTTCTGCGCTTTTTTTCTTTTAAAAAAAGAAAAGAAAAAGTAAATGAAATTAATTGAAAAAGAGCAAAAAGGGACACAACATTAGTGCACAGGAAGTATACATAGAGCCAAGCAAGAAAAAGCGTAGTAAAGAAAAATAAAATCTAAGATTCAGATGATCAATGAAATCTACGAAAGCTGCCAAGACAAACGAGTTGGACCCTTGACAGCTTCACCACTAATAGCTCACTGTCTTCAAAAGTGAATGCATTCCTTTCCCTCTAGGTCCACGTCAAGTACAAAGGAGCAAACTTCCAAGTTTAGCCCTAATCATGTTTCTAAATTGTCCATCCTAATAAGCCAATCATAGAAATTTGCATAACCCAAGCCACCACATACTAACAGAGAACAAAAGACCATAATTCTCAAGGAATCTCGCAGTGAAGAAAAAATCTGATCGACCAGCTCTCCATTAGATTTACACGTGCAGCACCAATTAGTGATTATAATACTTCTATCATCTCAGATTATCCATCATTAGATTCTTACCCATGGCGGTTGTCCACCCAAAGAAGGCCACTCATGGTGGACTTTTACTAGCCATATTCTTTGCCATGGAAAATTTCTCTCCTCCATCTTCAATGCCTTAATAATCTCACACTGAAACCCAGCTTTTTGAAAGAGACCAAACCATTTTGTCTTCACCTTGATGAGTGAGTTTAAGAATTAAATAAACAGTTATAGAATGCAGAGAAGGACTACTTGATTTTTCTTTATCAAATAATTCACTCTAATTGACTAGGATATCTTTGGCCTTGTCACAAGAGTTAAAATACAGGTCATGGAGGAGAGAATGCAAAAATATTTTGAAAAGTAGGTAAAATGGTAGTCAGATAATGACTTCCAAGGTACATGCCTGAACTGGATTATCACTGTTATGGTATCTATTAAAGCAATTGAAAGATATAAATGTGTTTCTAGTAACTTAGTAACTATTTTTTTACGTCATTATTAAGTGAGTAAACAGCAGTAAAGTTCTTTCCTTTAGGAAAATTTAAGGGCAGTGCTTGTTATAACTGTCATATGCTTCCGACTAAGATTAGCTCATTGGCATATCTTTGGGATGCATTAAAATAAGAACATATTTTCCCCAATTTTCTGGACATTCTCATAATTATCAATCAGTTTGCAGTATGACTGTCACGTGTTTCCTTGGTGTATAGGCATTCCTGCAAGATGGAAGATATTGTATGGAAGTACATTTCCCCTAGTTTCAGGATGCCCTGAAGTTCATAGGTTTAGCAACTTTTTGGCCCAAAAAGAAGGAACTTGCTCTCAACAGGAACTGTTTGCATTTGATTAGGCTCATTGAAAGGATCCTTACTTCCTGTTTTAAGAGGGAACAGTGCTGATCCTGCTTTCTAGTTTGATATTTTTGCCATGTAAATTGTAGTTAGCAATTGGCCACCAATTTGTGACTGGGAAAATATGAATCTATGTTTCCTAGAAGAAAACTTAAGTACAGTACCTTAAATGCTATTCCATAGGTTCTTCTCTTAAGATTCAACCATGTGGTTGCATAACTAAAAATTAAACTTTCATTCTACGAGAAAAAATCCAGATGGCAGAATTTTAAAAGGAAAACCTAAGGAACAGTAACTAACTACTGTACTTAAGTCTTGCTCATGTTTCCCTTTGAGCGAATATTAGGTGGCTAGCTTATCAACTTCTTAATAAGTATGTATTAAAACTAGCAGAGGAGCAGTGTAACCTTTCATTTTGAATTTATTGATGTCACATACAAGCATTATCTTTGTTTTGCTGGTTCTTGTGATTCAATGATTTATTTTCACATCCTGCTGTCTTGCAGGCAAGGAAAATTTTACGTCGTTTGAAAGGAGCAGTAAGACTACAGATTGTAGCCCAAGGTTATTCTGTTAAGAAGCAAGCTAAAAGGTTTAAATTAATATAAAAAAGATAAGATTAAAATGCGATTCATTCTTTAGCAAAGTCTGTCATTTGCTGACAATTTGAAATCAAACCCTGGGGCCTATCATTTCTTTTTCCATTTTTTTTCATTTGAAGATCAGGAACTTGAGTACATCTTTTTTACTGTTTAGCCAAGGGCTCACCAGTCATCCATAATATCAAATAAATCATTTTCGTCTTTGGTAAATTTCCCAAGGGCTATAGTCATAGTGATCCTCCTATTCAACTACTTCAATCAACCATTTTCGAACACCTCATAGCATTTTCAGGGCGTTCAAGACGTCTATCATTTCTATATGATTTGATTTCTCGTACACTACCCCTTCTTTCTAATGGGTTTCGAATCTAAAAATCATTTATTGGTACATAACCTGACTGAGGTAAATCCATGACTTCAATTCAGTTCTTTTTTTCTAGTCTGACTAACCAACCACCTGAACCTTGAATTGCCTTGTCTTATGACTCATCGATCAAATAGATTAATTTTTTGAAAGAACTGTTCAGTGGAGGGAAACAATGGGCTGGGATTCCTTTGGCAAACAGTAAGAAAGAACAGTTGGTTTCCTAGCATCAAGCTGATAATGGAAATAGAAATTGTCTATTGGATTTTCAAATACTTGAAATGTGGAAATGCAAGGGAAAATCCATTTCTTGATTATGTGTCATATTCGATGTTGTGCACCAGGGAGTGAGTGGAGTACTATACTTTGGTCTGTGGTAAAGAATAATTGGAGAGACCTGTATATGGGACTGAGCTAGTTATCATTTCTTGTTTTTTTCCCCCTATATTGTATAGATTAAAAGAAAGACAATCTTATTTATAATGTAGATATATGTTGGTGATGATTTCGTAGAATTTGAAAGCTGTTTTATTCTTTGCTCTCTTTATGTTTCTGCCATTATGCTGAGGTGGCTTTTGCAGCTGCAAGTCTTAAGTTGTGTGAACTTTTCCCAATCGAAAGTCTGTATAAAAACAAAGGAAGCCTCACCAGGCCTCATGACTAGATCCAAGGCAAAACTTCTCCTTAAGTTCTACCGCATAAGGCCCATCTGGCTAAAGAATGAGCCCCCTCCTATATCGAATCATCCATTTGAACAAAAACTGCAGTTCATGATTATTAGGTGTTTGTTTGGCAATGACTTTTTTTTCTTTTAATATTTTAGTTTATTTGTTTATGTATAATTTTTAAAGTCTCACTTTATGTGATTTGTGTGACCACTAGAATTAACAAAACCATATGAGTTGTAGTCCTAGAATTTTTTGATATAAAATTTTAAATTGATAGCACAGGGATGTGTATGAAAAGAATTTATCAAAAAGGGTGTGTTTGAAAATCACCCATATGGGTCGTTTGGGTTTATGTAATTACCCGCTTAAAACTCAAGTCTAATGTTGAGTAATGCTAGTATTATTAAAATTGGCATAATTTTATGTCACAACTCTCAACATGACGAGTTATGATTGATGAAGATGTATTAATGGGCCATGTGAGAATACACATTCACCAATCATAACTCACCATATGATGAGTTGTAAGATAAAATTGCCTCATTTTCAATAATTATACCATCACCCGTCTGGTGTTGCATACCCTAAACTAGACGGTTTTAGGTAGAACTAAGATCCAGAGCAGCAAAAGATATATAGGTCTTGGTCAAATAACCTTTAGTATTATTTTGGCCCTCTGCAGCTCTGAAGACAACTCTATGGGATCATAGACACTACTCTATGACTCTCTGTCCACCACACTCTTCAAAGTACAAACCCCAAAACTCAAAAGAAAAGGAAAAAGGTCTTGACCAGTTATAATTATGTACTCGGGAAATGGAAAATACAGTTGGATTGGTGGCTCTTGTGGCTTTCATGGGATTAATAATTGTACCGGCTGGCTATTATCACTTCTTTTACAGGACTATTCTATTGGCCCTCACCCACCAATACCCAAGCAAGTTTCCTGTTCCAACTTTCCAATAGCACTACAAGTCTAGAATCCTAAAGAGTAATGACACTACAAAATGAAGTAACGGACTGGTTAGCAACGGACTGGTTAGCAAGTAAAAAGGTAACTCACCACTATTGCCCATCAAAACAAGCAAGCAATCACTCTCTCTATTTGCTTCCTTGAATTATCAAGGGCTTCTATTATTGAAGTTTACGTATTGGGATTGAGATAGCTATTGCACCGTGCAATACATATTCAATGATTCAGATCAAGAGTGAAAGAATTATGTTTTGATATCAACCATTGGATTAAGAACATTAAAAAGGTTAGAGGATTCAAATTTTTGAAAAGGTTAAAGTGATATGAGAGGAATTACATTGTGCAATAGACACCGGATCACTAAACAGCTATCCTGCCAAAAAAGGATGATTAGATTTATAGAAAGGAAAATGTTAAATAATGCCTTTAGGGTATTAGTTTAGAAATCATTTTTAGAAACATTTTATTAAGAGAATGATAAAATAATAGATGTTGTTGACAGCTTTTTATATTTTTTTATTAAAATAGTGTCAATTTTTTTTTTTTATAATTTATTAACAATTGTCTTGAGTATATCTATTAACATAACTCTTCTAGAAAATGTCAAAGACACACAAATTTTTCTTTCTTTTAAAACAATTATTTGAGGGCAAAGGTTATGCTCATTGCATCTTTGCATGAGATGACGTGTCGTGTCCAATGCACTTTAATGGCCTAATATTACATCAATGTTATCATCTTCTCCATGCATGCTGACATGTTTGTCTGTGCGAGTAGCACTTGCTTGTGCTTGAGCATGTGCGAGATTACCATTCCATTAATATGATTAGAACATTTGTTGTTGTTCCACAATCTGATAACATAGTTTGAACTTCACAGGTATGAAGATGTAAAGTATTAACTATTCGTCAATCAAATAAAATGAAGAAACATGAACCATTCAATTAAAAACTAGTATACTTAGCAAAACTTAACTACAATTATTTAATGGTTATAAGTTCTGGTATCAAATAAAAAGTCATAACTATTCTACTTGACAGATTGTGAATGGTTTTTTGTCACTATCATATAAATCATCACTCATAGTCTATTATTTTATGTGATCCTAGAAATTTTTGTAATTAAATTTAAATATGTGATTGCATTGATCAATAAATTTATAATTAAATTTAATTATACGTGAAAAAGATAATAATGTTTGTGTTAGTATTGATAATAGCTATGTATCTGTAACTAAGTTTCGATGTTCTTTTATTTTATTTTTTCAGTTAGTTCTTCACTGAAAAACTAACCATTTCTGAACAGAAGAAATATGTTCCATGAAAGCTACCACCGGCTTCTTATTTAGAAGCTTTTTTCTCAGACCAAAAAAAAAAAAAAAAAAAAAAAAGAAATAAAAAGAAGCATTTCCAACATGCAAATATTAACAGTGCCATGGAAATCAAAATCCCAAATCTGTCATGTTTTTCTGACTCTGATTTTTATTTCGTTACATTGATAGGACTCTCAAAATCAATTCAAAACACAAACCTTTTTAATACAGAAATTCAACATGCAAATTTAGTAGTTGTTATGGAAAAGCAGTTTGACAATGACTAAAGGAGCACCAACCCCAATCCCAAAAAATCCTACATCTGAGCATAGCCGGAATCTAGTAATTTAAATCTGCAACCCCACTTATACATTCTGAACTCATACTTTGAAGAAGACTTGAGACTCCCTGAAACCAATAGAGGAGAAAATGAACGAAATATAACAACAACTGCTAAGAAACTAAAAATTAGGAGTGTGTAGAGGGAGAGTACCTGGTGGAATGAATATTTTGATAATGCTAGCTAGTATCAATAGTGACTAGGAGAGCAAGGAGAGGATGACCTCTCAGATGTTGCATTGTACTCTTGCTCTTCAATCTGAAATCTTGGTGAAGTTTGTGAACTCAGTGCTGACCTATTATGGTGAACAGAATTAGTGGAAATTGGTGGGATTGGTGGGTTGGTCCATGCAGAAACTGAAAGCAAGTTATTGGACTGAAGGGGTCCCCTGTGAGATAACAACTGGTTTTGGCATAGTAATGCAGATTGTTGTGGGGGCAAGGAATCAAAGACAAAATCTTCTCCTCCTCCATGACAACTTGTGTCAGAATTCCAAGACATCATTGTTCTTTGAAACCAACCAATCTCTATGTCAGTGGCACTGAGATCTGACAAATCAGCTGAGGCAGAATTGGCAGCTTGTTCAGTGAAATTAATTGGACTAACATGGCTGGGATCATTATCAAGAACTGGGTCTTGAAAGGATTGAAGTGAGAGGCAAAGATCTTGTGTGTGGATGATTGTTCTTGAATTTAGTTCAGGTGGGAAATGGTCATGAAATTGAATTGAAGGTGATGGTTTGTATGCATTAGCATTTGCAGCCTCTGAGATAAAGCTCAAACTGTTAATGGAGTTCTCATTGGAATGCTGCTGATTTTGATAACCAAACCCAGAATTCAAACCCATGATTGTTTCTGACTCACTGTGATGCTGCTGGAGATTTAAACAAGCTTGGTCAGCAGAGTTCATGGCACTACTAGAATTTTGATTTGGAAGTGATGCTGAGTTAGCTGTTGCAAGTGCTTCAATAGCTGCTTTTGCCTTCTCCATTAGCCAATCAATGGCTTTACTGGGTCGGTCAAAGCCAAGCCTATCTTGGACATCATAGAATTGAATAGCAGTATGAGCAGCAAGTCTAAGTCTCCTATCTCTTGGACCTTTTGAAGTACATACCTTGCTGTGACGGTCTTTTCTTCCTTTAGCTTGTGCAATGTGGCCTCCATTAACTTCTACAACCTCTCCTCCTTTAGTGCTCTTTGACCTCTCTTTTAGTGCTCTGGCTAGGTGGGTATAACGAGTTCTTCCATGTGGTGCTCTATGGGGTTGTGACTGTTGTTGTACATGCTGATCATAATGGCCTTGCATCCTTTGCTGTGCTTGTCCTTGTTCTTCATCATCATCACCATCATCTTCTTCTTCTTCTTCTATTTCTTGCTCATCTTCCGTTGGTTGAAGTTCTTTTTTCTTTTCCTCATCCTTCACTCCTCTTGTTTGTAGTAGGTTAGTCCTCAGAGGATCCAGGCTTAGACAATTTTTGCTCCTCTTCCAGCTTTTGTATCTTCTTCCTCTTCTCTTTTTTATGACCTTGTGGGTTTATTTATTTGTTCTGCCTTGATATTTGACAGCTCCAAGACTCACTTAGGACAACTAATTAGGGTTGAGACAATGTAACCATATGAATTAATAACCCAATGAACTCCATGTTACTCACACAGAGAACATAGTAGTGCAAATATTCTATGGGCGGTGTATCTTTCACACACTATTTTACACACGGTGTGAAAGAATTTTTACATCATCTATACTAGTACACACGGTGTGTTCTTTGTAATTAAAAACGTGACTCACCTTTTGTGTAACATATTATATGAAAGAGTTTTTATATATTGCATGAAAGAGTTTTAAAATAAAGTGTGTTTTTGTAACTAAAAATGTGACTCACTTTTTGTGTAACATACCATGCAAAAGAGTTTTTAACCATAGTTAATACCAATATACATTAACAAGTATTAATAGGGACCTATGACACAACAAAAAATATGTTTTTTTTTTTTTTTTTTTTTTTTTTTGTGCGGAAATGTCTATTCCACATAATCATTTTCACACTTAACTTTTTTGAACTTAAATTATGACTTAAAATTAGACATGGAAAAACGGGCGGGTCGGGTCAGGTTCGGGTCGGGTCAATTGGGTTGCGGGTCAAACGGGTTACGGGTCAAAAAAGGGTCATCTTAAGTGAGTTAAAAATGGTTTCGGGTCAATCTGGTTGCGGGTTGGGTCAATCTGGTTGCGGGTCGGGTGTTGACCCATATTGACTCGTATTTTTCACATGAATTTTTTTTTTTTAAAAATAAAACATGCATTTGTCATTTGAAAAGTTATGCAATAAATTATTTTATGTAATTTTGACTTCACCACTTATATCAAGAATGAATTCAATTAAACTTATTAATACTTATTCAATAATTTTAAAATTATACAAATCCTAACATTGCTATCTAAAACAAAATAACACAAACATAAGTAAAAATAAATACATATGTTTTATTTCTACACAATATCAACATTCCAAAATATAAAACAAAATTACAAATGACTTATTGGATAACTCATTTGATAAAGAATAAAAATATATAAGAAATTTACAATCTTGAAAATTAATTTTATAATCTATTATCAATTATGGTTGGCACTCTATTTCAATTTGAGATATACGTTAAAATTGAATTACTTACTTATTTGTACATGGTCTCTTTTATGAATATCATATCATTGTTAAGCAATACACAATTTAGGAAATATCATAATTTATTTTGAAAAGCCGTTTATTTTGGACATAAATTGTTAAAAAATAAGTCTAAGCATTCATAATTTATACTAATTTAATACTTTTGCTTCATTATTTTTACACTTGTAAATGTTTCTCATACATATCTACAATTTTAAATCTATATTTTTAACTCTACTGTAACTATATTATCTTGGCATGTATTTTGTTATTTAATATTTACAAATCTTTACTCATTACAGAATGCTCAACCTTTTATCTTTTAATTAATTTACATATGTAAATGTATCAATTGTTTCCTTAAAACTCACAACAAACAATTAAACTACTATTGTCTTAATTTTACTTTTTTTTTAACAAAAAAAAAAGTTTTAAAAAAGTGATTCAGGTTCGGGTTGGGTTGACCCGTAAAAAACTCGAAAAACTCGGGTCGGGTCAAAGGTCAACCCGTTTTTGTTTCGGGTCAAAAAAATTGGGTTCGGGTCGAGTATTTTTCGGGTCGGGTCAGGTCAGAAAATTTTGACCTGTTTTGCCATGTCTACTTAAAATCACGATTCCAAGTTGGAAATCGTCAAATTTATGTCAAATTTATGCACAAAAGTGGTGTGTGCTCTATGTGCATAGGCAAGTGCATGAAATAAACAATTTTTTTTTTTTTTTTTTTGGGGTGAGTTCAAGATGCTCAGCATTAGGGGTGTTCGCGGTGCGGTTTTGGGCCATTTTTAGCACTGTACTTTACAGTGAAGTTTAGCTAAAATCATAACTGCACCGCACCTTACTTTTGCGGTCACATATGCG
The DNA here is from genome assembly GCA_032878915.1 of Castanopsis chinensis. NCBI lineage: Eukaryota > Viridiplantae > Streptophyta > Magnoliopsida > Fagales > Fagaceae > Castanopsis > Castanopsis chinensis. Next base: position 11,326,950 of record JAVQMG010000130.1, read on the forward strand.
ATACAGTGCGGCGCGGTGCGGTTTAAAGTTTAGCTAAAACCATAACTGCACCGCACTTTATTTTTGTGGTCACATATGCGGTGTGGTGTATAAGATGCGGTTTGAATGATTTGAAGTTGGTATATTTTTCGAATTTTTGGTTTTTTCTACCCAGCTCAAAACTAATTTTTTCCTTTTGTTTTAGTCCAAGTTTTAAACTATTGAACTAGTTTTTCTTTATTTTAGGCTGACTTTCCTAATCAACACTTGCTAGAATTATCAAACCATTTTTTTAACTAGGGTTATTAAACTATTAATAATATATTTAATATTAAAAATAATTAAATATATTAATATACTTAGAGATATTACGGTGCGGTGTAGTGCGGTTTGTGTAGTTTTCTTATTATAAAACTGCAAACCGCACTGCACCATGCGATGCGGTACAAAATTACTTGCGGTGCGGTTATACCATTTTGTGGGCGGTTTTGGTGCGGTTTGTGCGGTTTGGTAAACACCCCTACTCAGCATGTGTTAAAGTCCATGACAAAAGCATTGGAAGGTTACAACATTAGGAAGTGGGTGAAGAGAGGAGTGGAGGTTTGGTTATGGCTTTGGCTTGTGTGTCAAATACTTCAATGCCCTAGACATATATCATGTTTTGTCATATCTCTAGTGCTCCAAAGGCACAAGACATGATATGATAAGGACAGCAAGGCTGAATCAACATAGTTTAGGACTTAAGGCGATAAATTTAAATAGACCTTCTATATTTAAATATCAATTAAAATAAATTTATTTAATATACTAACCAAATCAAGATTAATTTGATGAATTAATACTAAACAAACTAAAGTAAATTTCATATTGAGAATGAAATATCATTGTTCAAGCATAAAATTTAACAAAAATAAATCAGAATTATTATTCTTTTAGAAAGGAGGTTTACTTTATCTTGGACAAATTGGACAAGGTGATGCATTGTTTTTTGTTTTTTTTTAAATTTAATTTTTCAATTTTAATTTTGGTTTAAAGAAAAGGATAGAGATTTTTTAACATGTGTCCATGTGGGAAATTAGGTGGCTAATGTTGAGAATCTACTATGTAGGATATTGGTTTACAAAAAGTAAAACATCAAAACATTTTTTTTTTACCCAAACTATTTATGGCTTTCAATTGGGTTGAGTATTCATTGGTCTAATATTTTGGGGACTTTTTTAAGATTAAAAAAAAAAAAAGTTCATAGCCCTTTTTATTTTTTTTAAACCACTTATTATTGCACAATTTTATAAAATGTTAAATGTACTATAAATTTATTATATACAAATATATAAATAGATGTTTTAATAAATGTGATAGGTGTGCTTAAACTACCTTATTAATGAAAGTTTTGAATTGTTGTTTTGTGATTGGTAACATATCATGTTATTTTGTGAGTTCTATGTAGCAAAATTTGTAATATCCTTAATATCATTCTACTATTTTAAGCTTTATTAAAATGGGGTTGGAGGCTTTTATAACAAAAAATCTAATACTACAACATTATGTGACACAACTTTGCCATATACGTGGCAAACGATGTAAAAAAAAAAAAAGTAGTTGATTTATATGAAAGTAATAGATAATTAATCACAAACTACATAATTAGAATAATAAAATAATAAATATTATTAACAATTTTAAATTTTTCATTGTCAATATTTTTCCTGTTATAATTTATTAACATTTATCCTTAAAAAATCCACTAAATTAACTCAATCTTTTTAACGGAGCTTAAAGAAACATCAGCCTACGCCTTGAGCCGCCACTGACAAACACGTGTACAAATTGATCATGTGTCCCTTTCTTGTCCTATACCTTGTAAGCTTTCCCTTGAATTATTAGTAGGCGTTGCGGGAGCTACAGTGCATTGATTTGGCAAGATCCTCTTTGGTGAGGTAAGTGCAGCACTGCGTTCTTATCAGTTAGTACTTAGTACTGTTGCTTCTGTTCTTATTACTTCTATCTTCCAAAATAGGAAATGGCGCCAACAAACTCAATTACTAGCTCACTCGATGCTATGATTCACTTTCTAGCACTGCTGCTGCAGACTTATTTGGGGTTTGACAATGCTGTCTTTACAAAGTGTGTGACGATTGATGCAAAGATTCCTCATACGAAAGTGAACTGAAACATATCATATCATATTGGTTACTTTGGATTTTTCTTGGGAGGAGCTCCTTTGCGTATTCTTGCTCATCATGTCAGCTCCTCGCCCTCCCCAACAAAGTAACATATTCACGCTACTTTTAATATCACATGTTTTGTTATAATTTTTTATGGATTACACTGCAATTGATTGTCTGTTATCAGGGATGGACATAGGTGGGGTCCGGGCCCGTCTGGCCCAATGTTTTATTTAATTATTTTTTTATAGGAGGTATATTTTCAATAATAATAATAATAACTTGGACCCCCCTCACTTACGATCTTGGCCCCTCTCCAAAATTTTCAGCCCCATTTACCAGCCGGCCAACCCAATGTAAATCAACCAAAAAAAAAAAAAGTAAATACAGAAATTCAGTCCAAACTCCAAACGCAATAGACCCCCTCCAAAATTTTCAACCACATTACTAGCCGGCCAGCCCAACGTAAATCAACCAAAATAAAAACCTCCAAAATTCTGAGCCACAATTGACAATACCCAGCCGGCCAACCCAATGTAAATCATTAAAAAAAAAAAAAAGTAAATACAAAAATTCAATCCAAACTACAAACAGAAAAAGCAATAGAAAAAGAAAAAGAAAACTGAGAAGAAAGAGAAAGACTGCAAAGACAGAGATTTTTTTTTTTTCCCACTTATTTCTAGCCACCTAGCCTGAATTCCTAGGTCCATCCCCGTCTGTTATTGTCACATAATTTTACTATTTTTTATCCATTACTTGTAATATCTCGCTTAGAATAATTAGAGCAAAGTATGTTGTACTAATATTACAGTCACCTTTAAAATGGTTATTAGCCATATATATATATATATATATATATATATATATATATATACACTTTTAACTTGGGACCTTCCTTGGCTTTGGGAACGCAGTCGACAGGTCCCTGCTTGCATGCCTATGATAAAGATGTGGCTACTTCTAAATTCAAAGTACTTTTATCGTCACCAATTTTAACCTTTACAAAGAAAATTATGAAAGTAAATTCTATGGTCTAAAGTTGTAAAAGAAAATCTCCCCACCCCCCCCCCCCCCTTCCTTCCTTCAAAAAAAGCTTGACGCCACTTTGTCACTTTTACATAAAACCGCAGTTTTTTTGGTTTTTTTTTTTCCTAATACTCAGAATCTATCACATAAATAATTCTGATAAAAATGGTGGTCATTTTTGTCCAAAATAATTTTTTGGGCAACTAATTATACTCCCAACAAAATTTGAAGGTAAAAGATGAAAGTAGTGGTAGATGAATAGTGTAGCGCACAATAAAACAATCAAGTGGGAGCTTGCGCTCTGCTAGCGGAGATTGTTAGTAGCATGTGGGCGGAGCCCACTTGATATGATCAGTATGGGCGTGCCCTCTGAGAGCCCTTTGTGGGCCTTAGCTGTCCTATAATAGGGTATTCAAGCCCCTTTGACCGATGTCATTATTATCTCTTCAAATAATGTTTGGAACACTCAATTTCTAGTTTAGTTTAGTTTAGTTTAGTTGGTTTATCCTCCTTGCCTAGAGTTCATTAAAATGTTTAGGCCCTGTTTGGAATTTAAGTTCTAACAAACATTTTTACATTTTAAACAACATTACACACATTTTTACCCACACGAATATCAAAAACACCCGAACAACATTACTTAAACTCCTCTACTAAACGGGCTCTTAAACACCATGGTCGAAAAAGCACAAACCATATTATTATACACAAGAGACCCAAACCCAAATGTATTGTAGGCTGTAGATGTAGAATAAAGATTAGTTTCGGGTTAAGTTTCTTTATTATATAAAGTATAAACCCAAAATTAGGTTCATTGTAAGATAGAAGTACAATAACAAATATGTAGTTATCAAAGGTTTTCTTGAAGTTGATATAGGTCGTCAAACCAAACTATGTTGATTTTTTTGCATCTACTCTATTTTCTCTTTTCTCAATAACTCAAACACTAAACAATTTTAACAATTATATAAAAAGGCATTTATACTATATTTTAGATTAGGTTTCAAGTTTTTATTTGTCGGTTGAAGTCTTGAATTTATGAGACCATTTAAATTTGAAGTCTTTGACCATCTCCATTATTCATTTCTATATTTTGAGTAGTAGTGAAGCAAAAAAATAAAAAAATAAAATAAAAATAAAAAGAAGAGGAAACCATAGATTAAACTCTGCATTTCACTTAAGTCTTGTCCATGAATCAATTTAGCAATCATAGAATAACATAATCATAAAACAAAATGATAGCCAAAATATCAAACCTATTTACTATGGTTAACACATAGTTTTATCAACGGTCTTCCATTTTTCTCTTCTTCATTACTACCCATAATATATAATGAAAATGAATAAGGAGATAGCCCCTGGCTTCAAATTAAAATGATTTCATAAGTTTGGGACTAAAATTGACAATAATAAAAACCTAGACCTAATCTAAAACATGGTATAGCCCAAGCTTCTTTTTGTTGTAATTTTTACACGAGTTTGGCTAGAGGTTTGTAGCATATTAAAAAGAGATTTTTGATTAGTAGTCAAGAATAAAGCCAAGAGAGAGAGCAATTGTGTTGAGTTTTCTCCATTTAGAATTTAGTTTTTGAATTTCAGGAACTTTGAGAAAGGATAAAGTTTTCTTTTAACTCAATTAGAATTTTATTTAAAAAGTCATGTAACTTGAAGTACACATAAATGATTGAATTATCTTTTCAATAATTGATTGAAATTTTTTTCCTTCAAGTCATTTTCATGTGATAAAATGGTGTATTTATAATTGAAAAATGTTTGAAAAAAATTAATGAATGAAAAATTTATAGAGGCCAGAAGATAGGGAGTTGATAAAGAAACATAAGGTCCACATTGACACTTCATGGCTTAGTGTCAATTTTATTCCAATGTTTTGTATTTTCAAATAATAAATTTATGACAGACAATTTTTATGAATGTGAAAAATGGTCATTTCTCCCATCTTCCTAATACTATTGAGATATATATATATATATATATATATATATTTTTTTTTTTTTAAGGTTGTGAAATAGGAAGTCTACGTACCATCGTTTGATTGCCAATGGACGGAAACAAAGGAAAAGAAATGGTAGTTTTACTTAGAATATTGATTTTAATGTTTTATGAGTAAATTTTTTTTAGATAATGTTGGGTTTTTTTTTTTTGCCAACTAAGAAATTTAAAAAAAAATTTATTGTAACAAATTCTGCGAGCCAAATGAAGAAAAAGGTAATATTAAAATGTATTTGAAAAGAGCAAAGGAATGAACCGATACAAAATTTGTTGAGAGCCAAAATAAAACTGACCACAAAAATTGAAGACCAATAGCATATTTAAACCCTACCTTTTTTTTTCTTCTTCTTCTTCTTTGTAAAATCCAAAAACTATTTTTTTTTTTTTTTTTTAAAAACTGTAGCTCCTGACCTTTATAACTTGGGTTGTTGATTCTAATACTTGGGCATTTGGGCCCATTTTCCCATCCACTTTAGGATTGTTTTTTACTCCCCACGAGTGACATGGGCTGGCCATCGTATCGTTTTCTCAGTCTCATATCTAATCTTTACTCAGTGTTTTTTTTGGAAAGAAACAAGTAATGGGCCCTGTCTGTCTAAACAAACAAACAAACAAGATTTGGTGAATATACGTCGGATCCATGTTCCAAGTTCCTACATCCTTGACCATTTTTTATTTATTTACATCGTTGAATTCTTTTAACTGCTAAATAAATAAAAAATAAAAAAAAATCCATATTCATTGAACATTGATTTTTATTTTTATTATTATTATTATTATTATTCAATGATGATGGAGCAGTTGCAAAGTTAGGACATTTTATTATCCAATTTGAATGACCCAAATTTCCTTCAAAAATTCAAATGATGCTTATTAAGAAGAGAAGATGATTAATAAGTCAGATTATTGGTTGGGTTAGCGGTGCACAGTTTAAATCATGACTCATAATACATCCCAAAACCCTTCTGCTTACCCAATTCCGCCAAACCATCCATTTTTAATTTTATGATTCCAATTCTCCGAAGCCTATCAAAATCCACACCCTTTGCATTCTCGAAGCTCACACTCATGGACTCATCATCATCCAGCTCAGGCTCAAAGAAACTGGTGGCCTTGGCCCAACAGCTCCGTCTCTACAAGGCAGCACCAACCATGCGGGACTTGGACGAGCAAATCCTCGAAGAAAACGTCGGAAAGGTTGTTTCCCAAGTGGGTTTTGCAGAATCAGCCACCCCAATTGCCCAACAAGACCCACAAAGAATCAGACCCCACAAGACCCAGAAAAAAGCTGCTGTTTTGATCTGTCTCTTTGAAGGTGACAATGGAGACCTGCGTGTCATTCTCACCAAACGCTCTTCCAACCTCTCCACTCACTCGGGTCGGTGCACTTTCAGTTTCACACACCCTGTTTCATTGTTTGGTGTTTTTTTTTTTATATACATACGAAGTAATGAGGAATTTGACACCAATTAAGATGTGGGTTTGTTGTTGCAGGTGAAGTTGCATTGCCAGGTGGGAAAGCAGAGGAGGGGGATAAGGATGATGGAGACACTGCCACAAGGGAGGCAAAGGAGGAGATTGGATTGGATCCTTCGCTTGTCAATGTTGTCACTTCTCTTGAACCTTTTTTGTCTAAGGTACTCTATCACTCTCATTTACTGTTTTTTGTTTTTGTTTTTGTTTATATCTTTTAATTTTTCAAAAACCAGTGCCTAATTTTTCAGTTTTGGAAGTTGTAGGTTTGGAAAATCGACTAGGAAATGATAGTTGGGATTTCATTTATTTATTTTATTTACTTACTTGTTGTACTGCTAACTGAATGTGTCTGGTTTATGAACTGGTCTATGGATCTTTACCGTTCCGTTCCTGTGATATAATAGTATAGGAAAAATATTAAGTTATCTTAAGTTTGAGGCCTGCTTTCACTTTTGCGCCTTAGTTTACAGGGAAAAAGTATTTTGTAGATATGAGAAGTGCAGTTGAGAGGTTTTTGAAAGGGCTTTTTGCATGGCAGGAGTTCACAATCATTTTAAGTGCCATCCTTAAATTATAAGGAGTATTAATGTTCAATGGTGCTTCGTGCTTAAACTAGAAAACCCTTCTACTTCCAATTACTAAATTTTATATTTTTGCTGAGATCTTCATGAGTATTTGTAAATCCTGAAATGAAACTGAAACTTAACTGTCCACCACATGAAGTAATAAATTCAAAAATTAGGCACCCTGGATATTATAAACAATCAGTTGCAGCTCATCCATCACTTAAACTTTGGGAGAATGATTCTTTCAAAAGAAACGCAGAAAGGTTATGTAAAAGCATTGACTAGGTCCTTTTTGGTTGCTTACCTCCCCCTCCCCCACTATCTACCTACCAAAATACAGTCCTTTTTGGCTGCTGTCTTCATGTCCAACTGGGATTTCTTTGATTAGTGGGCAGATAATTTTATTCAGTTTAGTTCATTTTGTGTTAGACTTATAGAGGAGCAAAGAGTTGGAATTTCTATCCTTTTGATTTGGATTTTGGGATCAGCTCTATTATTTAATATCTGGAAATGCAGAGTTCGAAGTCCAAGTCTTGACTTGCAAACTTCCTTTTGAGATTTGCGGGGGTAAGACTTCTTCACAAATGGTGTGATAGGATATTGATGATTGTGCTTCAGGGAGTACAGGTCACAATGCTCAAGGTGGATTTCTTGTGACTGTTGGTGTTCCATTATAGAAGGCGTGCACACAAATTTCATGTTGATAAATCACAGTCACAAAAGAGTTTAGTAAATAATCAAATTTGTATTGATATGTATAAAAGTTGGTTCAATTCTCTATATGATGCTTTACTAGAAAAGAATACAATAAACTCATTTGATTCGATCTCCATGATGCTTTACAATCGAAATGGCTTTACAATCGAAATGGCTATAAAGCTTAATCTTGAATCACGCCTTAATGTCCCTTTGGATGTGTAGATGGAAGTACTTAATTTAATATCATGTTTCATTGACTTAATCTCTATGGAAATTGAATAAAAAAAATTCTTACTTTGATTTGGAGGAGGAATGGGCCTTCATTTTGAATGAGCAAGAGCTCTCTTTTGGACTTAGAGATCTTTTTTTGTTTGAGTGTCAGTATATATGTACTTTTTTCCAAGTGTCTGTGTCCCCTTTCTCATATGAGAAGTTTTTATTCATATACAACTCAAGGGTACTTGATTTGGAATTTCCCTCAACATTTATTGGGATTTAATTATGAATTATGAATTTGAATTTGTATTTGGCCTTTCATTTAATCAATGTAAGCCTCTTCCTTTGACGCCACCACATGGTTTCAACTAAATTGTGACGTGTCATTATTTTGTGAGCAGGGACAACTTAGCGGGCTTGACATGTGGCTCAATCTCATTGGCTTAAAGCTTGTTGAGTAGGATCAAATACCAACATGACACCATTTGGAAATTGACTTAATAAAAATATTGACCACCATCAATCAGATGGCTATCAAAATCATGCAAATTTTCATGTCTACAGGAGGTTTTGCACTTTTGCTAGCTTTTCTGTAGTTGCTTCCAGTATGTTGGCTAGATATAAAGCCTTAACAGATAGACAGGGATCTTCTTAGGGAGATTTTTGTTCCTTGTAATCCAACATATTCACACTAACATAGTTCAAATCTTCTCGGGAAATTCTTGTTCCCTGGAATCTAACATATTCTGTCTGGACAGTTATTGCAATTCTTCATGGTCACTAGCTCTTCACAACTACCTTTATTGAGAAGGCTACAGTGTTGCAGATGTTCTTGTGAACCATGCATGTATTTAGGTGTCAGATTTATTTTTTACCAAGAGGCTCTGATCTGCCTAGAGATATAAAAAAAAAGCTTTTCAAATGACTTAAACAGTTGTCGGGTTTGCAGAGTTCTTAAAAAGTTAGCCAGTAAACTAAATTGTCATCTTCCCCCATCACAAGAAAACCATAACATATTTCCTTATTACTCCTCATAATTGGTACACAAATTATTATTTCATAAATAACTAGTGTTTTTCATCTTTTGTATCTCTCACTACAATCCAAGTATGAGACAAGCATAGGATAAGTTTGCATGTTGAGTTACACATGACCAATTGTATGTCAACCATTCATTAGGTTCTCCCCCATTGGGTGGTTTAGCAACTATTGTTTTTCTCTGCAGCACCTCCTGAGAGTGGTTCCTGTTATTGGCATACTTAATGAAAAGAAAGCATTCAAGCCTGCCCCCAATCCTGATGAAGTGGAAGCAGTATTTGATGCTCCCTTGGAAATGTTTATCAAGGTTTTTCTCTTTTAAGGCCTTTTCTTGATCATTAGATTATATGAGTTTTATCTTTTAATTTTCCTTTTCCATATATATGATCCAGGGTGAAAATAGGAGAACAGAGGAGAGTGAGTGGATGGGACACAAGTATCTAATTCATCACTTTGATTATGAAATGGAGAATAAGAAGTATCTGATATGGGGTTTAACAGCTGGGATCTTGATAAGGGCTGCATCAGTTGTGTACAAACAGCCACCAGCTTTTCTGGAACAGAATCCCATTTTCAAGGTTTCTAGAGATACTGATAAAGATGTTAAAATGCCTTGACTTCAAGGAAAATACTGTGGGTTGTAGTTATGTATACTCATTCTTCTGCAATAATGTCCATCACAACCTGTGGTTGTTGGACTATTATAATGTATTCAAGATAATTGTAGATGTACTGAAAAAAACAGAGAAGCTCAAATTAGATGTATTTAAACTGAAGAGGCTGAAATATTTCAGACCGGAGGAGGCAACTGGCATTGGGTGTCAAAGGGATCTCAGCTGTGAGTAAATTATCTGAACAAAGAAGTTGGAGTCACCTTCTTCACCATTGTTCAGGTCTGGTTTTCTTTAACTGGAAATTTCCTCAATAAGTTTTGTTATAATTCTGTCTGATTTTCATCTGTAAGCTGTTGCAGGACCTGATCTCAAGAACAAAGAGCCTATCTGGTTATTGATTAACACAATTGACAAGCTTATCAGCATCAAGAATTTTTCCTCATTGTTTTACAAAGGGAAGAACAATTGAGTTTACTCTTATGCTTATCAATGCTGAGCTGTTACTCGCCAGGGTAATCTTGCATATGTTATGATAATGAACATGAAAGCCCATGTACAAATTTCTCTTCTTATTTTGTATGGTTGAAAAAAAAATTGTTAAAAAGGAATTCTCAAGCCTAAAGATTACAAAAACTTGAAGTTGTTGCCATTTCAAAAAAACACAAAAAAAAAAAAAAAAAAAAAAATGCTGGATTTTAATTGAATGAAGCTTTAGAACTCCATTTTGCCTATGAGACTGTAGCATCCAATTACTAATCCACGAAAAGCATCTTACCACTTGGCTTAACAAATGATCAAATAATCTTCTTGAAACTTTAATTTCGATATTTATTGAGCTTCTAATTATGGCGTATCTCTATTGGAAATTTAGTGTATGGCATTGGTAGGTAGTGAATAGTGCACTTTTCAGTAGTCTCTTTACCCCCATGTGGTTTAGCTGAGCTCTTTTATAATTTAGCACATTAACTTTCAATTGCTAAATTTAACTCCCTTAGCATTAGCATTAGCTGGTGATGCAAACAAATTTAACAATTTGGCACCACAAAAGATTATTTTATCTATTTTATTATTTCACTTTACAAAACACTTAACATCAATGGTCTTTTTTTAACATTTAACATAATAAAATAATAAAAACACTTTATAGCTCAACAACAAAAAAATTTGGCTTTCCCTTTACTGATGCAGGAGCATTTTGTTACATTTGATTAGTAAATTTAGCATTTTAGCTATTTGCCTCCACCAGTACTAATCTCCTTTGTTCTAAAATAAAATGAAACAATACAAAATGTGTCAATTTAAACAGAATCTTAATGATTTTATTTTAATTCAAATATTAATGTCATATGTAGTAATTAAAATTTTGTGGACTAAATTGTGAAGGAAAATAATATTGTGTTTTATTTAGATCTCATTTGGTAAAATAGGCTTTATATGACCCTTAGGAAATAGAAAGAGGTTATATTTAGGGGAAAATGGAATGGAATGTCAAAATCTTGTCAAAATTAAGGCCCAAACCAAATCGAGTATTATAAGTTCATCATCATTTATTTAATTTTACTTTGTGTACAAGTTTTACTTGAGTTTATTATCAAAATAAAATATATGTTTAAGTTTGATATAGTTTCTTGTAAAAGAAGCTTGAGCTTGAGCTTGTTTACAAGTTACTAGATTATTTTATCCCAGTTTCTTTAAAAAAAAAAAAAGAAGAAGATTAACTTACTCTTTTCCTATATATAATAAACACTACAACTGGTTATTATCTACCTTTTCACAAGCATGTGCTAATCATCGCACATAACAATGATAAATGTCATATATTCTACTGGCGGTTGGAGCCAAACTTTGGGTGGTCTATTTCCCAATGGTGCTTCTAGAAAAGAGCAGCATGAGAAATATTTGACTTTAAAAAGTCTAAAGAATAGAGAGTAATTGTTTTGCAATAACCACCAGTCCTAGTTGGCTAAGCCAAGTAAAATGCACTTGAGTCTTTGAAGTCCATTCCTCACCAATAGTTGCATATCATTCTATTGTGTTCATTATAAAGGGCTTGAGACTTGAGTCTTTGAAGTCCATTCCTCACCAATAGTTGCATATCATTCTATTGTGTTCATTATAAAGGGCTTGAGACAATTTAAAGCAACTTATGGTGTACACGGTTTTTTTTTTTTTTAATTATTATTATTAATGTTATTGTGTTTTGCTAAATCTAAATTTCATTCGGCAAAAGAAGGAACAACAAAATCAGTCTTCTAAGCCTCCCTAACAGTAGATGGGATGGAAGATGTTTTACAACCACAAGGCCTAATAGCACCTATGGAGTATATTGTGTTAGAGTGGGCTACATGATTCAACTCCCTCTTAACCCAAATACAAAAAAGAAAAAAGAAAAAAGAAAAAAAGAAGAAGAAGAAAAAAAAAGAACAAACCAAAAACACTTTCTTCAATTCAAGGATATTACAGATAGTGTTAAAAACAGACCAGCAACTTTCTTCTCCGTTTTTATTGATGGTGTCAATGCATATCTTGGGGTCTCCTTCCACGAGGATGCAAGGGAATTTCTTTGAGATTGCTAGTTGTAGAGTCCAAAAAATGGCATTAGTAATTCACCTCTATCATTTCTTGCAACCACTGCTAAGGAGGAACAATTATCAGTAACAACAGCATCTGCATTTAATTTGATCATACCCGATGGAGGGCACTGCATATGGTCAGCTTTCTTCTTCTTTTGCTTCACTGGCTATTGTAAGAAACTGCTTTGCTCCCTTATTCTGCATTCCAAGTTACTAATAACTTTGTACAGCTTCATCTCTTGGTCACTAGAATGAACTACTTGATTTCTAAAGTTCCAATTGACTCCAATGTTAATGCCATCTGCAAGATTGCTTGAGGAGGATATTCTAGTATAGCTTTGAGTTACTGGGTATATCCCCACAATTAGAGATATGTAACATGTTTGCTATGAAACCTTCACAACACCCAAACCAGATATCCTTGGCTATTGGGCAATTAAAGAAAAAATGAGTGCTGGTCTCCTGCTTCCTTACATAGCGAGTAAGTGCTGTCATTTGATGCTAACTTCTATGCAATATTTTCTTTGGTTAGAAGGATGTCTGAGACAAGCCTCCATAGGAACATTTTTTTAACTTTCATGGATCTTGGGCCTCCATAGCTTTTGCTAGTTATTTAAACCGGTTGCTATACTTGAGGCACTAGTATTTGTTGACCAGTGGCATTGGATAATCCTATAAGCAAACTTCACTGACAACAACCCTTTTGTATCTTCAACCCAACTTAAGCTATCTTGCTTTGGTCTAATGGGAATAGTGATTCTCTTGATGGCCTCAACTGAAGTATCAATAAACAGCTCATACAACATTTCTTTCGTCTAGCTGTGAGTCACTAAGTTGATTAGGCTAGCCACCAATAGAGGGTTTTTTTCAACAATATCATTTTTTGGGATTGGGATGAACCCTTGAATTCCTAGAACCCAAGGGTAAAGCCAAACACTATAAGCATGTCATCCCCAACTAAAAACGTTAACGTACCCTTTTTCTTATTCAATATTTTGCCTTTTCAATTGCTTTCCATATTGGTGAAATTGATTTAACAAACTCTCTCTTTAACCAATCATCCCTAACTTGCTGTACACATGTATGAATTGGACCATCACTTTGATTAACTCCTGTTCCTGTGACAATAACTTTTTCTTTCATCCCGAAAATTACTTCCAAATTGTAGGAAACATAGATTTTGCAATGGAATATTAACAATCGGTTTTTCGGTATACCTCTCTTGGACTAAACCAACGATTACATTGGAGTTTTGAGATTGTTCTATGTTGTTTAGAGCCAGCCTTCATGTAGACCAGCAATTCAGACTTGTTTTATATTCCAAATTGTCTAACTCAAAAAAAAAAAATTTTTCCGATGGTGTTTCACATTACTAGAGTGATGCAAACATAACCCGTAATCTAAGAGTCATAACACTCCACAAACACTTTAAGAAATACAAATTTCATTCATTGTACAATGAATACCACTCATGGTATTTATATACATAGCACTCCATTAATATTGAGTGCGATAGTAGGCATAGTGGGATAGAGTAACGGTTCAAATCATCACTCTAAAACTCCTAAATATTACTATGTGCCCACTTTAGAAGTCCTATTTTCCTCCCAGTTTCTAACACAAACTCAATCTTTAATTGCAACAAAAGTGGCTTGCTTTGATTACACAACAACTGATGAAAGATCTCGAAGCAACTTATGGTTCTTGATCTTAGGGAATCATAGTGTCTTCTATATTCGCCCTTTGGTCTCCACTTTGGTGTTCTTTATGAAATTGAATAAAGTCTTGCCTCAGTTTCAACGGTTGGCTAGAGGCTCATAAATTTACTAAATCTTGCAAATATTGGTTGCAATATTCCATATTTGGCTAGATAGCATAACAACCCATCACTAGCAAAGAATAAGTGAATTAATCTAGAGTTACTTGTAGAAGCATATGTACAAAACATCTATTTATTCTACTCAATTTGTCTTAACAAGTAAGGACTGAGTACGACGCACTTTTCACGCTTATCATAATCAAGTGTATCTAGGATGCATAAACACCCATTTTAAACATTTCTTCTAAATACTATATTTAAATTTTTTTTTTTTTTAAAACACCTATATAAACTTAAGCTTTGTTCGTATGGAGTTTTAGGGGCATGCCATTTGGCCATAATTGCCATTAGTTTTTAAGAATCATATAGAGTACATTACAAGAACATTATCAATAACGAGTCTACATGGTACAAAGGTAATTTGTGTGTTCAGTAAAACAAAAAAAAAAGGTAATTTGTGTGTCCGAGATGTCCTAGGGTAGGATGCCTTGAAGATCAAATTGCACAGGGCAATGGGTCTACAATAATCTTGTATCTTCTCCGGTTATTTACTCTTGGGGATGACCGGGTGAGTAATATGTTTGTAGTTAATTTTCTTGAGCATATGGTCAAAATTCAACGTTGAAAGGACACCTTGGGTGATCTCAAGGCCCACGACATCCCAGTAATTTTTTTTTTTTTTTCTCTATATATATATATATATATTTTTTTTTTTTTTAATAAAGAGAGGTGCTACGTCTACAATATTTTTACAATATTTTTACAACAAATCAGATGTGGTTAGTTGTTATTGGTTTAAATTTGAACTTATCACTTAAATTACTTTTCTATCCCACCATTAACAACCTGTAATAACCTGTCACATAGGATTTGTTGTATAAATATTATAAAAATATTGTGGACATAGCATTTTCCTTTAATAAAACACTACTCCCATGCAGGGGCGGAGGGAGGGGGGGGCGAGGGGGGGCACCTGCCCCCCTTGAACTTTCCAAAATTTTTTGGTGCTAATATGGTATGTATATCACCCATGCCCCCTGACACAAAAGAAATTAGGTTGTAGTTGTACAGAAGGTGCAAATCCTACTGCCATAAATTTAGGAATCATAGGGGAGTGGGGCTGATCGACCTAATAATGATTAAAAAAATAAGAAGAAAAGAAAAGAGGATCGTCCTGCCAAAAGAAAAAGGAATTACACAACCTAATACTAATAATAATAGGACTCTATAAATATATATATATATATATATATATTATATAATATAAAGGAGTAAAGGATGCCTCACATTTAAAAAAAAATCTTTTGATACCAGTCTCTTTCAATTTGTACCTTAGAGTTTTTGAAAGCATTCAGCACTTAAAAGAATTGGATAGCTTGCTAAAAAGATGGCAGAAATGAAAAATGATATTTCATATCTATTGCTTTACTCATTAGTGATCTTGGCATTGATCTTACGAGTTACAACAACTATTGTTGAAAGAGTTTTTTCAGCAATAAACATAATTAAAATCGACTACACAATCGAATGAGAGATTAATGGATGAATGATTGTTTAGAAAGATATATTTAAGACTATTGAGTGTGAAAAAATCATGCAATGGTTTCAAAATATGAAAAATCTTCGAAGGCAATTGAGTAAATTAAGCTAGGTATGAAAAGTCAAATTAAAATTTACATTTTATGTTAGATTCTATATGACAATTAAATTAGCATATAGTTGCTTATTTATTTTGTTATTAATATTTTGTTTAATTTTTTTAGATTAGTTTTTTACTTTTAATCTTGTCTTTTAATTTTGCCCCCTCTGACCTAAATTCTTGGCTCCGCCACTGCTCCCATGCAATTCAAACCAGGCAGACTTGGAACGAGACATTTGATTTATTGCTTGGGCAACCTAATTTAATGACCGGAACTCACAAGTAAATGAAAATTCTGCCTTTGGTTACTACTTTGTCCACGCACGCAAAGCTGTTCATTATATTAGTGGATTCAGTTGTCACTCATGAATAGGCGCTTGAAATAACCAGCGCCAATCTCCATCACTTTATTTCTATCCCTGTACTACACTGCCATTACAAACCTTGACTTTCCTTTTCTTTTCTTTTTCTTTTTTTTTTTTTAAATCAAATTAAAGTTTGGTGTAAGTTAGGACTGGAGAGTTAGGTAGGGTGGGTAAATTAAGGAAACGCAGAAACTGCAAAGTTTTGCATACAGTTTCAACTTCAACGACAAAATTACCTGTTTGGCAAGGAAAATTTTTTTTTTTTTTAAGAACCCACATGTGCACAAATATATGTCATTGAGGCATGAGGACGGTTCCAATAACAAGTCAATTGTGAATTGCCAAAGAACTAAAAAACAAAAGCCCAAAAATAATAATGGGTTCAACTTCCAATTCCAACAGCCTCGGAAAAGTGTTAGAGAGGCTTGAAACTTTAGCTCAACAATACCGACTTCGCAAACCTAGCCAACTTCCAGTTCCCGACGGTAGCAACTCGACACAACACACTTTGGGATCCAATAAGAGAGCTGCAGTTCTGGTATGCCTCTTCCAAGATCCCTATGGAGATCTACGTGTCATCCTCACCAAGCGAGCTTCAACTCTCTCTACTCACTCTGGTACGTACTGTACTGTACAGTTCTAGATCCACTGGCCATGCCTTTAAATTAATCACCTTGGGCTTATATATGCCTTGTGGTTTTGATTTTGTGTTGGGATTTACTTTCATGACCGAAAACAAGAAATGGGTTTGTGTGTGTGTTTTGGTTGCAGGTGAGGTTTCGTTGCCTGGTGGGAAAAGAGAGGAAGGTGATGCTGATGATGTACAGACGGCATTAAGGGAGGCTAAGGAGGAGATCGGCTTGGACCCTTCCCTTGTCAATGTTGTCACTGTTCTTGAACCGTTTGTCACTAAGGTAATACATGTTATAATGGCATGATGCTTTGCAATTTAAGGCCTCTAATTGCTCGTGTCGTTTTTTGGACACTCAATTTTGATTTCAGCAACTCGTGGTGTGGCAGTCTAACTTATATTACTCACTCTATAAAGTTTTCATTAGTTGTATCTTGTATGGGATGGGACAATATTTTTCATGGTACAATATAAGTATGATCATGGGTACAACAATGATGTAAATTGATTTGGGTTATGTTGGCAGATTTTAAAACAAATTGTTGGATGTAACAATGTGTCTCGAACTATATATCAGCACTCCTGCACATATTGATGTTCAAACTTATTATTTAATGATAAATCATCAACTATCGATAGTAATGATGGCCGTTTTGCATCGTGTGGGAGGTTTGACATGATGTTTTGATATTGGATATTGGTTGTTGAGTCGTTCGTGTTAGAATTGCAATCAACCATTCACTAGTAATGACTAATGAAAAACCTCAGATGCAATCTTTAATGTTTTTCTATTTTGAACCCCATAAAGCGTTCGAAATCATAGAATGTTAAAATCATTTGTGCTTCGAATAAATCCAGAACACAACCTTTACCGGAACTTAGGTTTTGAGTGGTGAAAAAAAAATGATATAGGTTGTCTACTACTCTGAACTCATCAAGTTGTAGGGCCAGTTGTGTTCATAGCAAAGTTAACAACTAGTTTAAGCTAATTGCTTGTTTTGTATTTTCTGCCTATCTTTGTTCAAATTTGGAATGAAATGTTCTTAAGTCTCCTTGGGGTCTAAAGGGGTATCTGTAGGTGTAGGCCATGGTGTAAAGTTGCTCAGCAGAACTACAATTTACACACTTCACCTGTTTTTGACTAGAACTAGTTTCTTTTCACAGATTGGTTTGACAGTAGTTCCTGTGCTTGGCATACTCTATGATATGAAAGCATTCAGTCCAAGTCCAAATGCTGCTGAAGTGGAGGCAATATTCGATGCTCCCATAGAAATGTTTCTCAAGGTCTTACTATACTTTCAATTCTCACTCCTATATTTTATTCTCTTTGACGAAATTAATCTAAAGAAATTCCTGAGTGACATTTCTTTTATTGCCATAGGATGAGAATAGGAGAGAAGAGGAGAGAGAATGGATGGGAGTTAAGTATCTTCTGCATTACTTTGATTATGAAGCAGAGACTGAGAAGTATGTGATATGGGCTCTAACTGCTGGAATCTTGATTGAGGCAGCATCATTTGTCTTCGAACGGCCACCAGCATTTCTAGAGAAGAGGCCAAATTTCTGGAATAGAGCTACTAACAGCACTACTACAACAACATAGATCCTAAGCATTTTTTATGGGTCTTATATCATGTTATACTTCCTAGTTTAACACTACTAATTATTTACAATCTGCAATGTTTAAGTTATCACATCATTCTGTGTGAAGGATTGAATTTGCCAAATGAAGATGAAATAACTAACATTTTCTCCAGCTCTTCTTTCTTTTTCCTTATACTTTGTTACTCTTGTTATTGTGTGCTAGATGTTCTGCTTTTTTGCAAACTAATTAGATCATCTATGACCAAAAATCTCAGTAGGTCAGCAGACTATCGGATATCAAGCAAAATCATAGCTGAAGTTGATGGATACTGCACAAAATGATCAATGGCTATTAGATCATTGTTTTCCTAATATCAATAAAAAAAAAATACTTTATTTTATTTTAGTACTTTCATGTCAAATATTTGGGAAATAATAGAAAATAAAACCCCACGAATGTTGCCTACACATATCAGCAAACAGATGAAACATGGTTCAGCTGACTCACTTAATAAGGTTTCCTGACCTATTAGCGGATGTGCCTTCCATAATATCAGAACAGAAATCTCAGCATGACTTGGTTTAGTGGTTGATTTGCACATATAAATCACAAGCTATTTTGTAAGAAAACAAAAAATTGAAGCGAGTGTCATTGAATTGATTCTGGCAAAAACTATTGACAGAACCTGTATACATATGGACTCTTTAACTTCATGCTCCTCAGTACTACTAGGGTAAAACTTAAATGACCGTGGAAATAATTCTGAATTTTGCTTGTGGGGGAAAGAGAATGGACATGACCTCAAAATATCAAATAAAACATCAATCTCTTCAAGAAAAATTACAAATACCTCCCTCAGCTAAACACCTCGTAAAACTTTTCAATGATAAGTAAACCTGAGTCAATTGACTCCAAGGGATCCTTTCGAAGGCGGTGTCTTAAGCAGTTAGGAATTACAGTTGCAATATCCTCCGTGGTTACTTCATCTCTTCCCTTTAGAGCAGCTAGAGCTTTTGCAGCTCTATTTGTCACAATGTCTCCTCTCAACCCATCAACATTCAATTCTGCACAAACCTTGGATATTTTCACCTTGAGATCATGATCAATCTGAACAGAAGAAAGTGAAATTCTAGCTGAGCCAATTTGTTGTTGGAGCTTTTCTTGCTCGGCCTTGTATGAATCCCTAAATTCCTTGGGATTTTTGTCAAAACGAGCTCTCTCCTCCACAATCTTGACTCTCAGCTCTGCATCCCTGACAGTCCCCACTTGTGCATGCATTCCAAACCGATCAAGAAGCTGTGGCCTTAGCTCCCCTTCTTCCGGATTCCCTGAGCCAATGAGAATAAACCGAGCAGGATGTGAAATTGAAATACCCTCTCTTTCCACTGTATTCCAACCTGAGGCAGCCGAATCCAATAAAACGTCCACCAAGTGATCATCCAAAAGATTTACTTCATCTACATAAAGAATTCCTCTATTAGCTTTAGCTAGAAGACCAGGCTCAAATGCCTTGACACCCTCAGTAAGGGCTTTCTCAATGTCAATTGTCCCACAGACCCTATCTTCTGTAGCACCCAATGGCAAATCAACCATGTTGATTTTGGTCATGACAACAGATAGCTTCTCTCCTTTCATAATGCTTTCTCTGACTTCCACACCCATGGACTCTGGATCTTCTGGATCTGAATTAAATGGGTCACCAGCTACTACCTTGATTTCAGGAAGCAAATCAACTAAGGACCTAACAGTTGTGGATTTCCCTGTTCCCCTATCCCCCATGATCATGACACCTCCAATCTTGGGATCAATCACATTTAGCAGAAGGCATAGTTTCATTTCATCCTGTCCAACAATAGCAGGAAATGGATACACTGGCCTCTGGCTTTCCTTCGGAGCAAGCTTCTGGGGCTGGAAATCATCAAGTTCACAATCCTTATCAGCATAAAATTCAAAACCTATTCGTTAAAATTCTGCTATAAACATTCACTTCCAAGAAATGTTATCATCCACAGATATAATTTTCTTTTTGTTCTTTTTTTAAATACAAAGTTAAAAGAGATACTCATTAACCAGAAGATTATTTTGACAAACATCCTGAGTGCACAAATGGACCTCAATCTTATTCAAACACCACAAAAAATATTCATGGTAACTTGAAATTTTTGAGCAACCAATTTATCTAAAGCATGTGTTTGAATAGAAAAGATAGTAACAAAAACCAAATATGATCTAAACTTTAGGATAAATCAACAACATTAGACAAGTACCTGGACAACAGAGTTGATGTCAGTTGCAACATTGGTAACTGCAACATGGAACTGAGACCTCCCCCTCTTACCATGAATCCCAATTCCTCCATAAAACTTCTTCCCACTAGTCTGCCCTGAAAACCCACAATTGTCAACACCAATATCAATCCACTAAAAAAGCTAAAACCCATTTCTTAACATCATTGCTAAAGACTAAAAATCAATAAATTTAAAGTTTTTGGACAAAAAAAGCACCATAAACGGACTGGGTCTGTCACATATGCACTCAATAATAGAATGTAAGCCCAAAATTATGGTTCTGACACAGATAAATGAATTGGGGTTTAGTTTGTTTACTTAGTAATGTACCTGGAGCTAAAGTGAGAGAGGAAATGGAAGGCTTGGAGGTCTGAGAAGAGAGGGGCCTGGAAGACAAGATTGCAGTTGAGGAAGATCCTAGTACCGACGCCATGGGCAAGTGTTTATGAGTGCAGTGTGTGTTATGGTCGATGAGTTTCCTAGCCTTCACCCCTTGACATGGTTTCCTATTGGTTTGATAGGTTGCGGATAAGAGGATAGATTTCATTCGAATCTTCAAAGTTCTTTTTCTCTATTTTGTCCTTTATCGTTACTAATAATTCAATAAAGAGAAAAAGAATTACATTGAAAATAAAATAAAATAAAATAAGTTAAAGGATAGATATTTTTTTTTTTTGATAACGTTAAAGGAGAGATTTTGAAAACAAGAAAAAGAGAGAAGTCTCACTCTAGCGCCCTACCCGGGTTAGAACTCCCATTTTTCTTTAAAAAAGAAAAAAGAAAAAGAAAAAAAAAAAAAAAAAGAGAGAAGTCCCAAAAACAAAAAGAGATAGGGATCTCTTTTATTTAATATTTATTTATTTATTAAATTTTACCTATATTGCAAATTACACCCTAAATTTTGGGTATATTAGTCCTGTGCTCGAAATTTCAAATTTTGATAGCATTTAGTATCATTTGGATTTATTCACTTTTGTTAGTGCATTGGGCCTAGTTGTAAAATCGAATATAGAGGACGCAAAATCAAAATAAATACAAACATAGGAGGTATTGTTGGGGTGATACTTTGGGTGTTAACAAAAAGCTAAACATTGTGCATTGATGGAAGCGAGCAAATTCAAAAAATGCCTAACATAAAGAGAGCAGATTAAAATTTTGAAACTTTAAAGTAAATAATCAAAATTTTTACAAAATTTAAAGATGTAATATACAATGTAGTCGTTTTTTTTACTGGATGAGAAGGATCTCTTATTCCAAGAATATTGAGATCCTCCCAATCATGCTCTCAACATTTGTTTTTATTTTTTTACAAATTTTATCTTGTTAAAGGAAAAAAAGAATTTAAAATAATGATAATAAAAGTTAAGGTTGAATAGTAACCTTTATGCACACACTAATTTTCTCTTCAGTTTTCTACCCATCATTTAAATGATGAATTTTGGGTAGTTTAGATGGGAATAAGGCACTGACCCTATTTTCTTTTCCTCTTAACTTCCATTAACCATCATCTTTTGCTCTTTTTTTTTTTTATCTTCCCTTCTCATTTCATTGTCTTGTTAACCAGCCAAAACGACTTTAAAAATAATAAGGAAAAAATAAAGGTAAAGAAAAAAAAATGTAAAGGCTAAAATAATACTTTTACAATTTCTTTAAACCCATTATCCACTCATTTTTTTCCTCCAATTTTCTACCTATTTCTTAGCATATGAATTTTGGTCAGCAAATGAATTTTTGTAGGTACATATGGGAATTGACATCCACCCTCCTTTAATTTTCCTTTTAATATTCATTTATATCAAATAAGAGCATTCATAGCGATGCTTTCAAATTGTCATATTGCTATTGTTAACAATCCATTCCACAAAATATATGTTGCATTGATGGTTCTTTTTCTAAATTTTTTTGCAAATGTGCTATAGTAAACTACCATCTATAGTAGTCTCTTGTAGCTGAAATGCTATAACAAATAATAACTCTTTACACACTCACTCATTCTCTCTCTCTCTCTCTTTCTTTTCTATTTTCTTTCTTCCTCACCACCCCTACCCTTTCTCCCCTCTCTCCCAAGCCTTCTCTTCCTTCAATTAAAAAACCCAAATTCTTCATCTTTTTTTTTTTTTTCATTCTCAATTCAGTATTCTCAGTCTCTCACCCCCCCCCTCCCCCTCTTTCTCTCTTCCTTGTTGTTCTTCTCTCTCAAATAAATGAAAAGGTGGGTTTGTGGTGGTTCATGGGCGACATCGGTGGTGGTGACGATGGCAACAGGTTAGCGGTGTGGTGGGTATGTATTAGTTATAGTTGGGTTCTTGTTTTTATGTGTGATCATATGAGTTTGGTGGTTGTGATGGTGGTAGTGGCAGTGGTTGATTTTGGTTTTGAGTTGAGATCAAGCTTTTGGGTTGAAATCAGGTTGTGGGTTGTGTTTGATTTGAATGTGGGTTTGGTTTTGGCTATGTTTGATTACATTGAATTTTAAGTGTTGGCTGTGTTTGATTGGATCAAATTTTGGGTTTTGGCTATGGATTGTGCTTGATCGAATTTAGGCTGTGTATATTCTTATGAGTTTGTGTTTGATATGGATATGGGTTTGGTGGTTGTGGTGGTGATGGTTGATTTTGGGTTATGAGTTTGGTGGTTGTGGGTTGAAGAGACAATTAAGAAGAAAATAGAAAGATAAAGACAAAAAGAGGTCATGGGTTTGGTGGTTGTGGGTTGAAGAGAGAGAGAGAGAGAGAGAGAGAGAGAGAATAATAAATAAATGAATAGTATTTAGCTATGTGGGTGGAAAACTACCTACTATTCTACCAAATAATGGAAAACTGCTGTTGGGGATGTTTTGCGACAAGGACCGAAAATGCGAGAATGACCCAAATCTCTCCTTGGGTTCTTTAGAAGTATTTATTGTGGAGAATCAATCCAAAAATTCCAAATGTATTATAAAGAAAGGCTAATGGTGCTTTGACAAGAGAGAACCAAAATGCTAATAACAAAAGTGCAGTAAAAGCATAAAAAACATAACAGGCCTGAAACTTCGACCCATATTCAGCGAGAAGAGGAAATTAAGGGAGGTTGTGAGGAAGAGAGGGAATGTTCCCTTGTAACCATATTTCCACCTCTAAGGTTCAGAATTGTGAGAATGTTTCCTAACTCAGTAGATATTCGCTCTCAAGTTTCATCTCTTACGGGGAAAACTATTGATTAAAAACATATTTGTATCTCATACAAAGCATATGCAGTAAAAAAATTAATGGATCTACTTCATTCGCAATTGATAACATGTACAGTGTAAATTTCAGAATTCACGATCAACAAGAGAGTGTATCTTAGTGCGGTGAAATTCAAAACAACATATCAGAAGTACTTGGAAACCTTTTAATCTTCACTCCAATTCCACTTTACACCTAAGAAATGTGGTCTCTCAATCAATTTTAAATTGGAGAATAAGAGAGTGTCTCATACTCACATACTCATGCACACCATTTCACAATAGTGTCTCACACTTCTAAAAGTCTGTATGTTTTTTCCTTTGTATCTAATTGGGTTAGCCTTTTAGGCTTTTCCACTTGGGTTTTAGTGTGTGGTTTGGAGTGAGACTAAAATGGACCAATAAGACATTAGCTACAATGAGCCTTGGGTTTTTCTGTAAACTCATGAAAAATCCAAAATTACCATTGACTATATTTAATACCACTATATAAATATAGTTGCACTTTAGGCCTTATATATCAATTATATCACAAGTTTATTGTACATGCAATCTTTTCATAAAATATTCATAATAATACAAAGTCATGATAGTAGACTGTCACTTTGTAGATTACTATATCTTAATCATTAAGTACCCAATTTAATCATATATGTTATTTATCATATATTTATGAAATCCAATTTCTTTCATAAATATATACTTTAGTGACTCCTTACTAAAGTGGTTAGGCCAAACACTCTAAATAACCAAACTCATTAAACTTATTTCAAAATGATATTTTGTATTTCTGTTAAAAGACTATGAACTCTATCTTAAGAATATATGTTCTATCAACACTAAATGTGACTGCCCAACATACTGAGATTTTAATTGTGACTTTAGATCTCATTTCTGATATATCAAAGCAACTTACATTTCATGATCATGTCCCTTATCCTCTCAGGATTAAAAATTCATGTAAATAAAAGACGTGAGATTTATTATTCATTTGACAATCGTTAGGAGAATAATAAATCTCACAGTGATCTAGTTCAATATGTTTTAAATCTTAAAATATATTAACACATCAACTAGAAGTCTCTACTTCCATAATCAAGACAAATCATCTTAGTTGATTTGTTATAGTCTTCGCAGATGAAATGCTCAATTTTATCATCGACTACTAACTAAAATTCTAAGTTTACAAAAAACTTGTGATTTATATCTTCTGTGACTTTTCACATAAATCACATACTATGTATCTCATGGACTATATGATAATGTCCAAATATTTATGTTACCATTATTTTAGATAATAATAAAATAACTTTATTAATCACAACATTAAGTCTACATAGCATCATATAATAAGATTTAAGGGTACAAATCCTAACAAAAACGTGGCTCAACAGGTCTGAAACTTTGACCCACAGTCAACGAGAAGAGGAAATTGAGAGAGATTGGCAGGAAAAGAGGGAAGGTTCCCTTGTACCCATATTTTCGCCCTCAAGCTTCGAAATTGTGAGATTATTGACTAGCTAAATGGGCTTTTATTCTAAGGTTTTAGATATGTGGGTAAAGCATGATTGGTTTTGTTTTGAACTGAAGAGAGAGTTTTATATAGAATTTGAAGTGTTGCTAATGACTAGTTTTTGAGTAGTGGAAGAGGCTTTTATCCCCTATGATACTAATTTGGTGTTTTGGCTTGGGTTATTTTTGTTTAGGAAAGAGTTTGGTATGCTTTTTACATAATTTTGGAAATAAAAGGGGGCTTGCTCTAATTGGTTGCCTTTGGTCAAACATTTTAGACCATTGGGAGGCTCACCTAAGTGAGGACTAGTAGATGGAGTTAGCCAATGAGAGCCAACTATGTTTTAAAGGTAAAAGTGAGTTATGACAGAAACTTTAGGCCACAGTCACCCAAAGCATAAAAAATCTTTTGAGGTGAAAATTTCGGGTACAAGACGTCCTCCATGAGCATGAGGTGCTACCAGTGTCCCTTGTCCACTTGGTAGCACGCTTGGTTTGGGCTCATGCAAAAGGTTCGAAAGAAACCAACCTATACCCTCTAAACCACACTTCCTCAATTTCTCCTATAAGTCACATGGGCTTGAGCTATACTTAAAAGAATAAAATATAATATAATACATGAATTAGACTTTTAAAAAAATGTGTTGCGAAAATGGGTATTAACATTAGCCCTCGAGCATGCGTGGCACTTGCGACATGCATATGAGTAGTTAATGTTTCTCATTGCTTGTAGATGTTGCAGATTTGGCAATTAATTTTTTCCAACTACTCTTTTTCTTTTTTGGTTGAGAAGATATTAGTCGATGAAGTCCATTTGCAGAGATATCGTGGTCACGAGTCCAAGAAAGTAGAGTTGTAACCAAGTGATAGGTCCAACATGAAATGCTCCTTGATTTTTATGTCCACATGTAGCTTTATAATTTTTTTTTCTCCATTAGTCTTTCTTTTCATACTTGCAATGATAACTTTAGCATTTACCATGAGAACTTCACTTCCTTGACACCTTGGTGACTTTGGCTTTCCTCCTTTGTATCCTTTGACTTTCATACTACGTAGGTGGCTTTAGAATTTCTTCTTTTAAAGCCTTGGACTTTCATGCCACTTACTTGCTTTAGTTTTGCATTAGGTAACTTTTCTTTCATTTAGGATTTAGCCAACACATCATTTGCTTCTTCCTTGTCTCTTTTCTTCTCATTTTTAGTGGCTTTCACGTCACTTTGCTTCAGTAGGCCCCTTTTTCTTTCTTCTTCTTCTTCTTTTTTTTATTTTTTTTTATTTTTTATTATTATTTTTTTATTTTAATTCAAGCCACTTTGCTTCCCTAGCAATACAACTTTCATATTTTCTTTTGTTCTTTGTTATTTTCTTCAAGAGCTGTGAATATTTGCTTTAACCCACATTTGGCAGTGAGATGATGGTAGTGAAATGAAGGAGATCTTTTTTGGTAGGGAGCATAAATTTGAAGAGCTCAACACCATCCACCTTTCAAAATGTCGAGATTTAGGTGGTACAAAGTGTTGCTACTGAAGAAGAGAGGGAACCCGATAATATGAAGCAAGGAAACTTTGCCGATGATGACTAAAAAAGGTCCTTCGCAACCAGCTACCCATGGCTTTGAGCTTGTTGGTACCAATGGTGGTGAAGCAATGCCTTGGTGAGTTGATTTGTTTATTGTGGCTATCTCTTGGTTGTACTTGCTGATATGTTGAACAAATTATTCAATTAAATTTGTAGAGTGGCTTTCTTTGGAAAAATGATAGTCCCATTATGTCGATTCATAAGGTTGAGCCATTTTTTTTAATTGAAGCCAAAAGCTCATATTGAAGCCAATTTCCATTGATTTTGATAGTCGTAAGGCATGGAACTTAGTTTGCAATGCGTCTATGCTAGACTTTGAGTTGGCCATTGTGTTGGAAGTAGAATGAGTCGATAACTGACTGGAATTTTAACTTGGGCACATAGGAGAAAATGATGATGAATGAGAGACCATCTTGAACCTCTATACAAATTGGACCATGGAGATGCTTCCATATTTAAGTTGCTTGATTGTTGGTAAATTTGGTGAGATTATGTTTGCCAAGATTAGTTTTGACGAATCTGCAACCATGAGTGATGAGCAATATTGCTAGCTGCCTTCAATATTTAAGGTGGAATGAGGTGAAGATATTACTTGCCGCTATAATATAGAGATGAGACATAGCCATTACATTGGTTGGCAGCCCCCTGTATTATTTTCTTGCGATGGATTCAAGTGAGAGCCAGTCACCAAGTGTTAGTCGCTTCTTGATTTAGCAAGCATGAAATGAAAGTGTAGTACAGAGGCGCATGGAGGTTGAGTAAGCCCTTAGCCCCAAGTGATGCCAATGGAGTTATTGAGTTGTTTGTATAACCGCTTAATCATTGTGAAATATTAAGTGTTGACACCATTGAGGGCAAGCCATGTGTTACATAGCTTGAGGGCAAGCCATTTGGCTTAGACTATTATGATCTCATCATTGGGACTTTCATTCCCAAGGCCAATCCCATTACCAATGCATCATTTCCTAAGGTTAAAGCCACTGCGAACAACAACATAAAGCTGCAATAGATGGTACCATGACTGCCGCTAATAATTTTGGCTCATTTTTAGTCCATCTCTCTCTTGTGGCTTTAAAGTAAAGAAGAGAGTGATTGTAAGCCAATGCCTCGAAGATGGTGATGTTGGAAGCAAACTATGACATCACTTCAAATTTCCATTTACCTCCTTTCTTGCTTTTATTTTTTATTTTTAATATTTGATTGTCTTGTATTGAGCTCCAAGTTTTGAAAGTTTGAACTAATTATAGTGTGTAATAGGGGCTGCTACCTTGGAGACACTTTCTCTTGTATTTCGCCTTCGTGGACAGCCCACGTATGTATAGAGTAGCTCTTATTTAGTTGCATTGGTGTTAGTTTGTTCCATCATGGTTAGTTGACATAATTTGCATTTACATACAAAACAAACATATATGATTTTTGGATGTATATTTTGTATTTTGGAATGAAAAATTGATTTGTACCTCATGGATGTATATGGTTTGTAATTGGTACCTTGAGAATGGCTTTGTACTTTTTTTTGATAGGCTATGAGCACGTTTTTGTTGTGAAAACAACTCGTGTATGGCCGTGAGCATCTTAGCATGTTGAGGAGAGCTTGCTTAGAAAGGTCATGTGCACCTTATAATTGAGTAGCATATTTTTGATAGATTATATGCACTAGTTTTTTGAGAACGACTTGTGCTTGAATTGGATAGCTTGTGAAAATGACTTTGCCTTTGCTTAGGCAAATTAGTAGACATGTTGCTTGGTTCTTATGCCTTTGCGGACAAGTTTTGGCTAAGTGCACATCTTGCTATTTATGCGCAATTTTTTTTTTTTTTGTAGCAATCTTTTGATGAAAAAATTTGCTTTCATAGACAGCAGCTCATATATATTAAAATTTGGCTCACCGCTTGGTAACCGACTTATACTTAACATATATTAGGTCACTAATTTGTTAGTTATAAAAAGCCCCCCACATATGGGTGTGTTTTCGCGCATTGCGGCTCATGGTTCACTTGTTTGTCACCATTTCATAGAGGCTGATTGTGTTCTCATTGATAACAGCTTGAATAAAGTTTGTATTGCTTTAATTTTTTGAAGGCATCACATTCTCACATATAACGACTTATAGAATGACAAGTTTGCAATTTTCTTGAGGATTTTTATCCTTGCATATAGCGAATTATCATATGGCAATGGGGTAATAGTTTATTGACTTCCTTGCCGTTTACAAGTTTTATGCATTGGCTTTCTCACCAATGTTGGTGGGATTTATTCCTCCCTTAGTACTCACCATATTCCTCCAAGATGAATTCCAAAAATGCGGTTCCTCATTTGCTATATAGAGGGTAGAATATAATTCATCTTTGTCGAAGTTTGTTGTGCAACAAACAGTGTCTCCATACTCAGCTAACTTGGCTTCTAATTTTGGGATAGTGATAGGCTAAGCGTCGGAGATGTCTGTATAAGGTTGTTTCATTCCCAGCACAATAGTTTTCTCCCACGCTTCGGTTAGCCTCTTTGTCAAAGATACATGGTACCATAAACAATGGCTCCATACTTTGATTGCTTGACTTCTAACTTTGGGATAATGATGGGCCAAGCATTAGAGACATCGGTGTAGGGTTGTTGCATCTCTAGCACAACAATTTCTCTTGTTAACCTTTATGCCGCTTATTCCAAGTTTCCACATTGTACCAAGATTCCACTCCAAAGTCTTCGGAATGGATTTCCAGCAACTAGCATGTGATTTTTGAGCTTTTCAACTTCAATATCTAAAGCGAGGTATAGCAAAGAATTTTTCAAAGTCATGCGCGCAAACCCTTCTTATTAGTTGGCGTAGTTGTGGATTTTATTTGCAAGAGTTGAGTGATGACAATAATTTTCTTGAGGATGGCAACATTGGCGTTTCCCTCTTCAAGCATAATCTTGAATTCAAGAATGATTAAGGCATTGACATGGCTTGGAATGGATGTGCTTTTCACGACTTGAGATATATGAACATGCCATGGCTTGGCGTGCGCGGATCAACCATGACTTAGAGTGCATGAGCTTGTCACGGCTTAGAGTGCATGAGCAT
The DNA here is from genome assembly GCA_032878915.1 of Castanopsis chinensis. Taxonomy (NCBI): domain Eukaryota; kingdom Viridiplantae; phylum Streptophyta; class Magnoliopsida; order Fagales; family Fagaceae; genus Castanopsis; species Castanopsis chinensis. Next base: position 11,356,995 of record JAVQMG010000130.1, read on the forward strand.
GTCACGGCTTCGGTGAGAGGGAATCAAGTCTGGATTTCCCTCTTTGTCGGATGGTTCGAGAAGGTTTCCATTTTGTCCCCTAAAGTAATTATGATTTGTATTAGTAAACAATAGCCATAACTAAGTTTTAGCCTGAACGACTTATAGAAAATGTTTTGATTACAAGTCTACAATATTGAAATGGTTTAAACAATTAAAAAAAAAAAATGAATTAGCAAAGATAATGCTTAAGAGTCTTAGCTTAAGTGTACTTTGATGATTGTTAATCGCTCGTATGACTTTGAGACTTGGCGTATGGAATGTTGCTATCTTATGGCTTGGTATATAAAATATCTAGTGATTTGTGGTGGGCCATTTAGCTATAGCCTTTAGCTATTTGGTGAAGACTTATTTAGTGGTGATGCCAAAAAATATTCAGCTGTGAAGGGATGCACACAATAACATTTATATTGGCCCCAGAACGAGTCAATCACCAATGACGGCTTCCATATGCTCAGTGCATGAAGGGTTCTTCGGTTGAAGTGGAAGTTTAGAACTTCACTTTGTTGATTATTGCATGAAGCCTTCTTTCCCTTCATGGTCAAACTTACGACTCGCCATTTTTGCATTGCATTTTCAAGCTTTTGAGCTATTTGACATTAATATCTAGAGCGAGGTCTAGCAAAACATTCTTCAAAAGTGTGTGCCAAGCCCCTTACCATTAGGCTTACTTAGGAATTCTCCTTGCAAGAGTTGAGTGACAAAAAAAATTTTCTTGAAGATGGCAACATCCACACTTCCCTCTTCAGGCATAATCTTGAATTCAAGAATGATTAAAGCGTTGGCATGGCTTGGAATGCATGCTTTTGTCATGACTTGAAATATATGAGCATGCCATGGCTTAGTGTGCACGGATCAACCATGATTTTGGATGTGTGAGCTTGTCGTGACTTAGAGTGCATGAACGTTTCATGGCTTCGATGAGAGGAAATTGAGCCCGGATTTCCTTCTTTGTTGGATGCTCTAAGAAGGTTTTCACTTTGTCCCCTAGTGTAGTTATGTTTTATATTAGTAAACGATTGTCATGGCTAAGCATTAGCACAAACAACTTGTAGAAAATATTTTGATAAAAATAAACTTGAAGGATTGAAATAGTTCAAGTGATATATAAAAAAGATGAATTAGTAAAGAGAAAGCTTGAGAGTCTTAGTTTAAGCGTGCTTTGACAATAGCATATCGCTCGTATGACTTCAAGACTTAGTTTATGAAATGTCACTACTTGAAGACTTGGTGTGTCAAATATCTAGTGACCTGAGGTGGGCTTAGCTATGACCTTTAGAAATTTCACGAAGACTTTATTTAGTGGTGACGCAAAAAATATTCAACTCCGAAGGGTTGCACACAGTGTCAACTATACTCATCCCAAAACGAGTCAATCATTCGCAACAGCCCCCATATGCTTGGTACTAACTCAGCAACAAGACAACTCAACAATAAAGGACACATGTGTTGAAAAGATGTTGAGGATGAGCTTTTAGCCATTGTTGTTAGGGTTCTTGGTTTGAAATTGATGTTTAAAGCTTTGCATTGTTGATTATTGGTCGGAGCCGTCATTCCCTTCATGGTTGGAATTGTGGTTCACCATTTTTGCATTTTTAAGCTACAACCAAAATTTTCACAAATATCATGTAAAGCAAGAGACATAGCATGATTCATCCATAACAATGATAGGTAAAAAATAATATAGATGAGTGGAAGAAAATTTTTCCCTTGAAAAAGAAAGTTGATTCTCCCTCCATCATTCACTTCTTGGGTGGTTTCCGAAGGTTGGAGTGATTTCGTCACATGGTTTGGAGTATCTCCAGTAGCTCAATGAGTTAAGGAGAGAACTTATTTCAGCTCAACTTCACCATGCTCTTCTTTCGCGACAAAGTATCATATGGTTTCTCTTAAAACGACAAGTTGGCGTGAGAAACATCATCTTTTGGATGATTTCGCATTTTCAAATATATGACTTCTCTTGTTTCAGCTGCTTGACTCCCCAGCGAAGTTGCCAAAATGTCAGGGACATTTTGCGACAAGGGTCAAAAATGGGAGAATGACCCAAATCTTCCCTTGGGTTCTATAGAAGTGTTTATTGTAGAGAATCAAGTCTAAAATTCCAAATGTATAATGAAAAAAAGGCTAATGGTACTTTGACAAGAGAGAACTAAAATGCTAATAACAAAAGTGCAGAAAAAGCATAAAAAACATAACAGACTTGAAATTTCGACCCACAGTCAGTGAGAAAAGGAATTAAGGGAGGTTATGAGGAAAAGAGGGAAGACTCCCCTGTACCCATATTTCCATCCTTAGAGTTCAGAATTGTGAGAATGTTTCCTGGCTCAGTAGTTTTTGCTCTCAAGTTTCAGCTCTTATGGGAAAAACGTGATTCAACAGGTCTAAAACTTTGACCCATAGTCAGTGAGAAGAGGAAATTGAGAGAGGTTGTGAGGAAAAGAGGGAAGATTCCCTTATATCCATATTTCCACCCCCAAACTTCGAAATTGTGAGATTGTTGACTGACTGAATGAGATTTTGCTCTGAAGTTTCAGGTATGTAGGTAAAATGTGGTTGGTTTTGTTTTGAACTGAAGAGAGAGTTTTATATAGAATTTGGGGTGATGCTAATGACTAGTTTTTGAGTAGTGGAAGAAGCTTTTATCCCCTATGATACTAAGTTGGTATTTTTGGCTTAAGTTGCTTTTGTTTAGGGAAGAGTTTGGTATGCTTCTTACATAATTTTGGAAATAAAGAGGGTTTGCTCTAATTGGTTGTCCTTGGTTAGACATTTTAGAACATTGGAAGGCTCACCTAAGTGAGGGCTAGCAAATGAAGTTGGCCAATGAGAGTCAACTATGTTTTAAAGGTAAAAGTGGGTTATAGCAGAAACTTTAGGCCACAATCACCTAGAGCATAAAAGCTTTTTTAAGGTGAAAATTTCGGGTACGAGACCTTCTCTTAGAGCCTGAGGTGCTACCAGTGTCCCTTGCCCACTTGGTAGCACACTTGGTCAAGGCTCATGCAAAAGGTTCGAAAGAAATCGACCCATACCCTTCAAACCACACTTCCTCAATTTCCCCTGTAAGTCACATGGGCTTGGGTCATGCTTAAAAGACTAAAATAAAATATAATACATGAATTGGGTATCAACAACTATCATCCTTCAATTTTTTTTCCTCTCTTTGTCATCCTTTCTTCTTTCATTTTTAGCAAACACCACCTTAGTTACTATATATTAAAAAAAAAAGAAAGATAAAAAACATCCTTTTAATGACTTTTTTTAGTAGGAGAGGGAGTGAATTCAAGTATAGGCTCTCCCACATTGTCACCAAGTCATAAGGCTTTTGACAACATCCTATCAATTAAACTTTATTATCTCTTTCGGCACAAGATTGTAGATCTTTTTTTCTCTGCTTAGACCCAAAATGGCTAGCTATAAGAGAGAGGCAGGATGAATCAACACCTCCAACTGATGGGAATCTATTAGCCAATGCAACTGGGAAATCTTTTCTCAAAACCTCTAAATTGGCATCTTAAGCTAGGAGGGAATGGCAGTACCCTGCCTTGTATTGCCTTCGCTTAGTCTTCCAACTCAAGGTCTGCAACCAGTAACTTTCATTGGCCATCCAAAAGCCAAAAGGAGAGAAATCGACTTCGATCTATAGGTGAGGTTGTCTAATAAGGTCTTGCTAAACTGGCTAAGCAAACCATAATTTGGATATCACTCGGAGTAAAGCCAGTATCCGGATTAATTCTAAGAAACCAATCATTTCTCATAAAAGAATGCTAATTGATTCTAAGTAATTTAATGTAGGGGAAAAAACTACTACCTAGTAACATTAAAGACACAATATACATAGTTTTCACAATTGTCAAGTATCAAAATAGGATTGATTTTCACATGAATTCATCACTAATATCATTTTATTGTTTATAATTGAGAGCTTGTCACTTTATCAATGCTTCTATGTATTAGAAGCAATACAAAATTGACATGTAGCCAATTTAGGACATGTGATGTGCTTGTATCACGTCTTGTGCCAAGAAGTATTGGACGAAAGCCAGAACCCATTCCAATTACAAATAAAGACTTCTTACTCTGTGAACAACTCTCCTGTCTGATTGTGGTATCCCTATCAACAAAAATAATACTACAGTAAAATTATGATGTAAACTTGTTATTTAGGACCCGTTTGGTAGCAGTATTTAAGTATTATTGTTCAGTTTTCAGTGTTGTGGAAATACATGTTTGAGTGTTATAGAAATACATATCAAAAGTGTTATTGTTGTTTAAATGTTGAAAACTGTTGTCTAAAAGCGGGTACCAAACAGCTCCTTAATATCTAGACAGCCCAAACTCATGGTTGCCAAACCCCTTCATCTCTTCCTTGAAAGCAGGCATGGCACTCTCTCGCAAATTCACTAACACCTTGAAACCATCCTTCCTTCCAGCACTCACCGAAGAATAAGGTAAGAAAAAGCAAGGCTCAACACTTCCCAGAAGGTTTCTTGAGAGTGGCAAAACTGTTACAGGACCACCCCAACCAAAATCAACAGTTGAGTGGCCTAAGTGCCTCCAATCTGTGAATCCACTCACTCCTTTTCCTGCTGTGATCCCATCTCCATAATGCAGATGCTGGAAGTCAATAAATGAGCGAACGTATTCATCAGTGGCTCTGCTTTTGCTCTTGTTGATCAGCTGAGCTGTTTCCCAAATAGGTTTCTCTACCAACTCTTTGGCACTAAGCTGCGCGTACATTGGAACACAGCCATTACCCCAGTAACCGGCAGGTAGTGGTGGCTTTACCTGTTTTCTCATATTGATTGCATAAGCAAACTTCACCTTCTCTTCGCCTGGAATTTTTGAGGCTTTAACCCTGTTCCGTAAATGACAATCAAAATGTCCAGGAGGCAACTCATAAGACATGATTTCCAAACTTTCGTAATCATAAAAAATAATAATAATAAAAGACTCGGTTTTCAGTAAGTATTCCTTCAGAATATAAATTCAATGTCGAAGCTATTGCCTAAAATGACAAAAATTATAGGGTAGTACTTGTAATTGGGGTAAATAATTTATCTATGATTCCTTATGAGCTATTAGGTTCCTTAATTAGTTCAATTATGTGGTTGTAATGATCAATGAAATACATGGTTGAATTTAATTGTACATAAAAAAGAAAACATTATTTTTGTTGCATTAGTAAAAAAAAAACAATGCAATGGGTTTTAGTTTGGTATGAATGTACCATACCTACCACCTTTCTAATAATGTACCATGCCTACCAAATCTTACAAACTATTATGAAAAAAATTCGTAATGCTAAAGCAACTACAATGTTTTTTTTTTTTTTTTTTTTTTGTGTGGAGAAACAAAGCAACAACAAATTGAAACATGTACTTAATGCCAACTAAAAATTTTATTTAAATAAAATTAAAATACATCAACATAATAAATAGGCTAAAATTCAATTAATTTAATAACATTATTTCAATTGTCAAATTAGTCCATAAGGCTAAATTTTTATCAATTTCATTTCTCACGTAGTAACATTGTAAAAATGAGTTACTCGCTTTATCAATTTCAAATGAAATTTTTTATGAATATTTTAATTTAAGTGGTGTCATTTACTAACAGATTTGACAATTTAGCTGAAAATAAATAACACAAAAAAATTTTAGAAGGCAAACACAAAAAAAGGAAACGTAGAGGGGACTTACTTGGCTCGCCATATGAAAGCACCCAAAGCTTCAAAAGTGGTGAATTTCACTCCACACCGTTCAAACAGCGCGGTCTTGAACTTTTCCAAGCACTCATCACTCACATTAAAGCACTCCCTCAAAACCGGACCAATCTCCTCACTGTACGACGAAAACCCCTTCTCCAAACTCAAGAACTCACGAATCGGTGCCTCAACTCGGGGCGGGTCCCTGGGTCCCAACAGGCTCGTCCGATCCCACACCGGTTCAACCGAAACCCGAGTCGCCCCACGAGCCAACTCAGCCATAACGTTGAAGAACTGAGTCGCGCCGAGTCCATCACACAGCGAGTGGTGTATTGCGGCCCCGAGAGTAAACCCACCGCACTTGAACACCGTGACCTGTAGCACGCACGGGTTTACAAGCCTCTCTTCCTGATCCGGATCGGGCACTAACTGTTCGAGAAAGTGGGCATCCGGGTTGTCGTCGAGGTAGTTGAGAGAGTCGAGCGTGGTGTCATCCACGGTGGCGTGGATGAGCGGCACGGTTAGGTTTTTGGCACTGCAGAAGAGGTGGTTGTTTTGGCGGAGAGTGGCGGCGAGAGGGTAGTAGTGGACGAGAGCGGCGGAGAGTGCGGCGGAAATGACTCGGAAAGGTCCGTTAGCGGCGGCAGAGGCGGCGGCGGTGTTAAGGTAGGTGCGGAGGTAACGGAAGGTGACGTGGAGGTTGGGGTCGGTGTCGAGATGGGAAAGAGGGAGGGTATGGTCTTCGTGGAATGGTGGTGTGGTGGGAGATACTAAGGTGGTGTGTGAGATCTTGACCTGCATTGTTGTTGCTGAGGAATTGAGCTGCTAGGAGGTAGGACAATGAATGAGGTGAATTCTTTAGTTGGTTGTTGGTTTGATTGATGAGTGTAGTAGTGTGGGAAATTTATATGGTGTTGGCTTTGGTTGTCAAGTTTTCGAACTCTCGAGCTTTGGTGCGTTGAAGTTGGAGTTGGAGGTGTGACGAGGACCATGCTGCGACCACACCACAAATTATGTTATATATATATATATATATATTTTTTTTTTTCTATAATTCTGATTTGACAGATTATAAGAATTAATTATCACTTATACATGCCACTAACCTATTTTTCTTTGCTAAAAAATTATACTCTACAACGTTATCATTGTAGCGAGAAATTATAAAACATTTTGTGGTCTACGACTTTTCCAACCAGGCGGCTGGATATTAAAAAGATGACCGAGTTTTGACGTTTTGGATGGGCAAAAGTCTGGACCCAACAACCACCTGCTGATTTTTCCTTATTAATAGAGTTTGTTACCGAGAAACTGTGATTTTACTTTTCCGAACCCCACCAAACATTTACAAATATTTTTTTTTTTTGAAAAATATTACACTTAAAAAATATTTTACATCGAATCAAACACAGTTTTAATTACTTTTTCTTTTTTTGATGTTTGACGGTTTCAATTACTTTTTTTTTTTTTTTTCAAGTTAAACGTGGATGTGATACTTTTATTTGACTTTTTTATTTAAAAAATAAAGGTATAAAATAAAATTTTTTAGCCTGCATGGATTTACTAAAATTTTCAACTTATTTATAATTTTAGTTTATTTTTATTATTATACTTTTTAATATTATTTATAAATCTCATTATATTATTCAACTCATTTTTTGATTTTTTAACTACATTTTCAATAAAAAGATAAATAAATTGTTCCTAAACAGATATTTTTAATGTTCATAATTGGTAAACAGTTATTTTTATATATATTTTCTATTATTTTATTTTAATTTTTCATCATTTTAGAGCTGAGACTTGCATGATCCAATGGATCACGGACAATATTTACTACATATAGTTTATTATACACTATGCATTTGTCTAGGATAAGCTAAAATTTTTTGCTTATTTTTTGATACAATATATAAGTCTCACGGTACTATTCAGCTTATTTTTTAATCTATTTTTTATATTTTCAGTAAAAAAATTTAGTATTAGCTTAATAAGCAGTTTCTAAGGGAACATTATGTGCACTAATTTTTTTTTTTCCATGGATCTAAATAGAGTCAAATGTATTTTGATGCGGTGGCTATTAGCTAGTAGGAACTAAGTGTAATTGTTGAAGGCAATATGTAGGCAATAGTTTTCTTCCAACCTGTTGAGTTTTTATTTGAAAAATGGTATAAAAATGCATTTGTATTTAAAAAAATAACTCCACCTACTCACATGGATTGAAATGTGGTGGGTAGCTGTTTGCTAATAATATATATATATAGAGGTAAAATTGAAAGAAAATCCAATTAGAATTTAAGTTGGAATTCAATTAAAGTCTAATTTTGTGCTACGTGTCTCATCTAGTCTAAGTTTTTTTTTTAATATTTGTACCAAATGCGTTAATTTACTATAGGAAACGAGAAGACCAATATAAATAAACCATAAAACACCTAATTATATAATTAAACACAGTTCAAATTTATAAGTCATTTATGTAGTATACCATGGCTATGTATGGTCCATTACTAACTAGGTTATATATATAAATATTGAACCATAGTTTATAGAAAATTTAATTAGAATCAAAATTGGATTTTGCTTTTGCTAGCTTTCCATACAAATTAAATTGTTTAGAATTTTGTTATTATTTTTTCTAGCTCTGAACTAATAAAAATATTGTTTAGACAGTTTCTATTCAAATATTTGTAAACAAAGATATTAAACATAACAAATCGTAATTGAGCTGAATGATCCCATACACCTATCTCCATTTAATTTAAGAGAGATTATTTGACCAATTTACTATTTTATTTTGCATTGTATTTAGTACACTTTCACAGATACTAATTGTGAATTAATATTGTATACGTAGATTCAATAGTAATTTTTAAAATTATATATGTAATAGTAATGTAATGAGAAACTTAGCGTAACTAATATCATGAAAATTGTAAGAAAAAACTATTTTAGCACAAATGTATTGATCAAATTATGTCCTTTATGTTTTATAACCCAAGTTAACATCAATAGCACTACTAAAATTCTTTACACATGAGTTACATACTAGTTAGTATAATATTTAATACAATATGAAGAAGCACTTCCCGGCAGTTTGTTTGGGTTGCTTTTTTATTGGTTTATTTTATTTGAATTTTTTTAATGAATTAAATGGATGGTTGTATGCTTGACTCGAAGAAGAAATGAACAAGAAGAATGAATGTTTATATATATATATATATATATATATATATATATAACAACGTATTTATTGTTACTACATTAGAATTGAGCCACATGAGTATCTCGTCATTATTTTTTTCTCATCTTTAGGACATCCACAGTAATGCTCTTAAAATAGCTTTTTAGTTATTTTATAGCTCCAAACAAACAAAAACACCACACAGAAATGTTACTAAACTCAAAATATTTTACCAACTTGTTACAGTGAGCTACTAGTAATAGGCTAGTAGCAGTTCACTGTAGCAAGTTGCTACAAATTTTAAATTATTTTATCTTTCTTCTCTCATTATTAAATCAATTTCTCTCTCTTTCTCTCTCTCTCTCTCTCTCTCTCTCTCTCTCAAGTTTGCCCATGTGTAGTGTTTATTATATTTATTTTATTTGTTTGTTTATATTATTTTAATGTGTTGTTTGTGAAAATAAAACTTTTGATGTTAGGTGTATTATAAAGTGAGTTGTTGAAATAGATAAAGTAAAATTTTAAGTTGCTAAAAACCATATTTTTTGATAACCTTGCTTTGAATGCTCTTATTGATTGAGTATTGCAAAATTAATTATTTTTGGCCAACGTGATGCACTACACACCATCATAAACTCTAATTGTCTATTGTTTACATTGAAAACTCCTTTCAACATTGAGTGTTATTTTCTTTCCATCATTATGTGTGTGTATGTGCGCGCACAATAAATTTTGTTACACAATTATTTGGCTACATCATTCACTTATTTTCTACTTCTTCTTTTCTCTTTTAAAACTTTCTTCTCACTACTCTCAAAAAAAAAAAAAAAAAAAAAAAAAAAAAAAACCAACAACAAGAAGAAGAACAACAACCTCTTCTACTCCCTATTAGTCCACACTTACAGTTATACTTCCTGCTTTGCCTCTCTACCTCTTCCACTACTCCTTATTTCAACGTTACATTTTATTCATCATTTTCCCTGTCTTATAATTTTATTCTTTTCTTTTCCATTTTATTTTGTATAAATTTGATATCATTTCCTCTATTTAATTCATATTTTTCCCACACAAAAATTGTGAGTATTCTCTCTCTCTTGATGAATTTTTGTTCTTTTTTTTATAACTCTAATTAAGGTTGATTTTTTTTTTTAAATTGTGTTTGGTATTGTGTTTCAATTTCCCATCGCAAAGTCTTCACTCTTCTTTTATATCATTGGTTGAATTTTGGTTTGTATTAATACTTTTTTTTTTTTTTTTTAGAAATAGGAATTTGAGTTTATATCAAAACACAATCTACATGACTATGAATTTGAATTTGCTTACCCATTGTTTGAAATTTTGAATAATAAATTATTATAAAGTCTATCTTTTATTCCTTTGGTTTCATTTTAATTTTGGTTAAGATAACATTGTAATTTTGTGATGAGTTTTGATTATTATGATAATTTCCTAATTCCTTAATTAGAGATGAGAAATTTGAATAATAAATTTGAAAATTATAAAATTTAGTTGCATATTAGGCAAATATAACACAGTACAACAAAAATTAGAAGGATATGGTTCAAATTAAAAATATATTAATTAAACACACAAAAAATAATAGAATGATATGTTTGTAGAGATAAAAAGATATAAAAAAAATACTTGTAGAAATATATATATATATATATATATATATTGTTTTTTTTAAATTGACAATACTTAAAGTAATTGTTAATTTTTATATATTATACCTCATTCCATGATATTTATATTATTTCTCTATTTATATATATTGGGATGTGTCTTTGTATTTTGAATATAATACCTGTGTGTTGAACTTAATTTAGTGGCTGGTTGTGTTATTTTGTAGTTTCATTAATTGCACGTATATTCTGCTTGATTTTAGTTTTTTTTTTTTTTTTTTTTTTGAGAAGGATGCTTGATTTTAGTTGTAATGAAAGTTACTGAAAATCAAGAACCAAAACTATGTATTTTTCCATTAAGCATTTGATAGGAAAAAGGTTTCTCTGGCTGCTAGGGTTCCCTCCGCCGCCTGTAGAATTATAGTCCCTTGCAGAGTTTAGGTTTCGTTCCCTCTAGCCGCAACAGCGCCTAGTAGGACGGATTGTTTTCTCTGGCGTTGTCTATTTCGTTTGCTCTGCATCTCTTGTGGCCAACGTTGGTTTGCTAGAGTTGTGTTTTTTCTCACAGTATTTAAGCATGGCCGGCCTGGATAGCTTATGGTCATGCCTTACTTTGGATGAAGATGAGGAGCACGGGGTTGAAACCCCACAACCTGTGGAAGAGAGCATTTACCGTTTGGCTGGGCATATTTTCACTAACAGAACTCTGAACAGTGAATCGATTGCTCGCACTTTCAAGCCCTTGTGGAAACCTGTAGGAGAACTCAAGATCCGGGATATTGGTGACAACATTCTTATGTTTGAATTTGAGGACAACCTAGATCTTGAACGTGTGTTAGAGTTTGAACCGTGGACATTTGATAAACACATTGTTATTTTTGAAAGGGTCACTGCGGTGGAAGAAATTCCATCTTTAGAGTTCTCACGGGCTACATTTTGGGTTCAGCTTCATAATGTTCCCAAGAAGAGCCTAAACCAAGCCACGGGTGAAGCCGTAGGTAACACTATTGGCAAGGTCATCGAGGTGGCGGATCCAGAAGACGATGGTAACGGAGGTGAATTCTTGAGGGTGCGCATATCCATTGACATCTCAAAACCGCTGCCAAGGTGTCGAAAGTTGTGGTCGGAGGGCAAACAGATTGGTTGGGTGGGAATTCAATATGAACGCCTCCCTAATTTTTGCTATTGGTGTGGTCGACTATCCCATGGTGAAAGGGACTGTGAATTGTGGATTAGGGGCAAAGGAAAACTGAAAAAGGATGAGCAACAATTTGGAGAATGGATGCGGGCTGAAGCCTTCAGGTCCAGCAGAAAGACTGTAGCGGTTATTCATGGATCTTCACGCACAAAGGCTCCTTAGTGGAGGAAACCGGGCAGTAGAGGAGCTCATTCTCCATCCCAAGACTCTGATACTAACTCCTCAACAGCTAAGCCAAACTCTGGTGATGAAGTTGACCGTGAGTTCATGAGGGAAGTGATAATGGAGGAGACACAAGCAACCAATCTTCATCATGTGGCAAGTGGTGGGGTCAACGAAGTACCAAAGTTTCAAGAAGTTGTTGAATCAGGTCCCACGGAGTGTTTGACTAAGAGCATCTAGGGACTAAGTATGGATAAATGCATGGGAAATGTTTCTGGATTGAAATATAATATTGGTCCAAAAGCTAGGGAAGTGGTGGACCTCTCACAAGACCATGCACCTTCCATGCAAGACCATCCACCTTCAATGCAACTACGTACCCCACATAGTGAGTGCAGTATTATGGGTGGCAACCAACCCACACCTACCTCCCTAAAGTCTTTTAAGAGGCTTGCCCGTGTGGCCAATACGAACCATCAGTCCAGGCCATTAGAGTGCAACTCAGATAGGAGACCAAGATTGGATGTGGAAGATGGTCAGGGATCTAAAAAGCAGCGAAGAGCAGGGTGTGAGTGGTATGAGCAGGAAAATATTCAGGTGGAGACTGGTATCCAGTCCCACCCATCCCAATGAGTTGCCTTAGTTGGAACTGTCGTGGGCTTGGGAACCCACAAACAGATGACGAGCTTGCCACTTTGGTGAGCAAAAAAGATCCCAAAATGGTTTTCTTAATGGAAACCAAAGTTGAAAAAACGACTATGGAAAGAATTGGTAGAAAAATGCAGTTTGCTAATATTTTTGTTGTTTCTCGTGTGAACACAGGTGGTGGTCTAGCTTTGCTCTGGAAAGCGGATTGTTCGGTGGATGTTCAGTCTTATTCTGAGAACCACATTGATGCAATTTTAGATCATGGAGTTGATGATGCCTGGCGGTTCACTGGTTTCTATGGGGACCCTGACACCGCCAGCCGAGAAAACTCCTGGTCTTTGCTACGTGCTTTAAGTACTCGACTATCTCTTCCTTGGCTTTGTATGGGCGACTTTAATGAAATTTTGTTGGGGGAGGAGAAATTTGGCTGGCGTGATCGACCAGAAAGGCAGATGCAACTATTTTGAGATGCCTTGGATGATTGTCGATTGAAGGACTTGGGGTTCAATGGCTACCCTTTTACATGGTGCAATAGGAGACCTGGGGCTCACAATGTGTGGATTCGCCTAGACAGGGGTGTTGCTATAGTGGAGTGGATGTTGAAATTTCCTACTTCCCGGATTCACCACTTAGATGCCTTTCACTCCGACCACAAGCCAATCCTCTTATGCACAGATTCTGAGTTAAAGCGCTTCTATAGGCGTGGCAGACCTTTCAGATTTGAGGCAATGTGGATTAAGGATGCCTCATGCGAGAAGGTAATCCAAGATTCTTGGGGCTCGGCTAGGCATGTAGCTTCAGTATGGGATTATAATAATAAGCTCGGATCAATCCAAGAAGGCTTGCAAGTTTGGAATCGACAGTCCTTTGGTCATGTCCGTAATTCCCTAACTAAAAAGCTCAAAGAATTGAAGGAAGTTGAGGAATCGGGTGGCTATGTTTCTGACCCAACCCGTGTGCATAAGCTACGTGCTGATATTGAGAAATTGAAAAATAAGGAAGAATGCATGTGGAAGCAACGTTCCCGTACAGCTTGGCTAAAGGAAGGTGATAAAAATACCAGGTATTTCCACTGTAGAGCAACCTAGAGAAATAAACGCAATCTTATCTTGGGATTGGAAGATGAGGATGGAGTATGGGTTGATGAGGAGGCAGATTTGGGTAGAGTGGTTGAAGCTTATTTCCAGAATATGTTCACAACAACCAACTCGACCCAATTTGATGAAATCCTAGTGGGTTTGCAACCGGTGATCACAGATGAAATGAGTGCCTCCTTAAGTCATGACTATCAAGCTGATGAAGTACTCCTCGCTCTCAAACAAATGGCCCCACTTACTGCACCTGGACCCGATGGTATGTCTCCTATCTTTTATAAAACTTATTGGCATATTGTTGGTGAGGATGTAATTTCTATTGTTCTTAATGCTTTAAATTCAGGTATAGTTCATGAGTCCCTTAATTCTACCTTCATTGCCCTTATTCCAAAGGTAAAAAACCCGAAACGAGTAGCTGATTTTAGACCAATTAGCTTGTGTAATGTGGTTTACAAACTAATTGCTAAAGTGGTGGTTAACCGTTTGAAAAATATTTTATCCCATGTGATTGACGATTCTCAAAGTGCTTTTCTCTCAGGTAGACTTATCACTGATAATGTTCTTGTGGCATTTGAAACCTTGCATTACCTTAAGAGGAAAACCCAAGATAAATTGGGATTTATGGCTCTAAAGTTAGATATGAGTAAGGCTTATGATCGGGTGGAATGGGTTTTCTTGGTGAAGGTTATGGAACAGTTAGGTTTTCCAAATAAACTGATTTCTCTTATATCATCCTGCATGAGTACTGTATCATACTCTGTCCTTCTCAATGGCCTACCTGTGGGTCATATTAAGCCTACAAGGGGACTTAGACAGGATGACCCTTTATCACCCTATTTGTTCCTCCTCTGTGCCATGGGTTTACAAGGTCTTATAAAAAAATCTGAAGCTAATGGTGACATCAGAGGTGTATCTATTTGCAGAAATGGCCCACGGGTATCCCACCTATTTTTTGCAGATGACAGTATTCTTTTTTGCCGAGCTAGAGTGGATGAGTGTCAGAAGGTTCTTGATTTACTGTCAATCTATGAAAAAGGCTCTGGACAGAAAATTAATAGAGAGAAAACAAACATCTTTTTCAGTGCCAACACCTAGTAAGATATACAAACCCAGATTCTACAACTCTTAGGTGTGCCAGCCATTCGTCAGTATGAAAAATATTTGGGTTTGCCAACATTGGTAGGGCGTGCCAAAAACAAAGTTTTGCCTACATTAAAGAAAGAGTGTGGAGGAAACTACAAGGTTGGAAGGAGAAGCTCCTTTCACAAGCTCGTAGAGAGGTGCTTATCAAAGCTGTCATCCAGGCTATACCCACCTACACCATGAGCTGCTTCAAGCTCCCTAAAGGCTTGATAAAAGATTTGGAAATTCTCATTCGTAAATTCTGGTGGGGGTACAGCGGGGAAAGAAATAAAATGCATTGGGTTAAGTGGGAGAGAATGTGTGAAGACAAGGAGAAGGGGGGGATGGGATTCAAAGACATTGAAAAATTTAATGATTCTTTATTGGCAAAGCAGGTGTGGCGCATGATTAATAATTCGGATTCTTTATGCCATAGAGTTTTCAAAGCTCGTTTTTTTCCGGACTGCTCAATCCTTGAAGCTAAGGAGTCTACCTTGGGATCCTATGCATGGAAAAGCATTATAGGTGCTAGGGATGTGATTCGGGAAGGAATGGTTTGGAGGATCGGGAATGGGCACTCTGTTAGAATAAGGGAGGACAAGTGGTTGTCAGTTAAAACCAATAGATCAGTCATCTCCCCTCTTCCCACAGTTGCTCCAGGTACTAAGGTGGGCTCCATAATTAATCCGAATTTGAGAGAGTGGAATTCAAACTTGGTAAATTAACTCTTCCTACCCTATGAAGCTACTATCATTTGTGGCATGCCCATAAGCTTAAGGCTTCCCCCTGACCGAATCATATGGGGCCTCACTCCCTCAGGTAAGTTCACAACTAAGAGTGCTTATAAGCTCCTTGTGTCATGTAATTCCACTAACCATGCAGGTTCCTCTTCGACTGATAACCAAAAGCGGTTCTGGAGAAGTTTGTGGCAGTTAAGAGTGCCAAACAAACTCAAGCACTTTACCTGGCGTGCGTGCAACGAGGCCCTACTCACCATGTCTAATCTGGTTCGGAGACATATAGCCACATCAGATATATGCAACGCCTGTCAAGCCCAGCCCGAGGACACTCTCCATGCTCTCTGGTCTTGCACAACACTAGAACCGGTCTAGAGTTCACTTTCTTGGTCCCAGCCCCCTGCTAATGCCCACACGACAAGTCTCCAAGGCCTTCTCGACCAACAGATGCAGTTCAAGGAGGATTGCAGAGCCGAGATCTTCATCACCATGGCATGGATGTTGTGGAACCGCCGTAATGCACTGAGACATAATCTTCCAGTCCAACCTCTCAACCGAATCAGTGCTTTGGCTGGAAGCTACCTACAAGAATATCTGGAGACAATAGAACAGACCCCAGTTGCTATGGCCCCTCCTCTGCCTCAGCAATGGCGTCCACCTGATGAAAGTAAGTTCAAAGCCAATTTTGATGCGGCTGTTTCCAAGTCTGGCAACTAAGCAGGGATATGTGTGATCATTCGAGACTGGCGTGGTGACACCATTGGGGCATTATCCATGCCAGTTCTCTCAGCCCAGTCCGTTGTAGAGTTAGAAGCCCTTGCCTGTCACCGTGTGGTGCAGTTTGCAATGGAACTAGGACTACAAGACGTTGTATTCGAAGGTGATTCTCTCCAAGTGATCCAAGCTATTTCCCAAGATCATTCGGACCACTTGACTTATGGCCACATTATTGAAGACATCCGAAACCAAGTTGCTGCTCTTTCTTCTTCTAGCTTTAGTTTTAATACTAGACACTACAACATTGTAGCAGATGCTCTAGCTAAAAAAGCCAAGATTTCTAGGGAGACCTAGGTGTGGATTGATTCCCTTCCTGAGGACATTATCCCCCTTGTAGAATTTGACATTTATTGAAGTTTGTTTTCCTTGAATAAAAGCCCAGGCTACTAAAAGTCTGGTTTCTCAAAAAAAAAAAAAAAAAAAAAAAAAAAAAAAAAAAAAACTATGTATTTTTCAAAAGCTAATCATAATTAGGAATGTCTCTATAGGTAGTAATTTCAGTTATCCTTTACACTGGGTTGTGCCTTTTTTATTTATTTAAATTTTATGAAAAGATAAAAAATGGGTTGTGCCTTTTTCCAAGGATTGGAACCAAAACACATATGTGCACTGGAAAATAGAGTTAATCACCACGACGCGTGAGTAATAAGGTTGTGGTACAACCTTCTAAAGCAAAAAATGCTTCGTTTCTCTAACCATTCACAGCTGAGTTTGATTGTTATGCTTGTGCACTAAAGAGTGAGTATCCCAACTGATCAGATATGTATTTTTTCTTTTTGAAGTTTTTCTTGCTATATCCCTCCCAGGTCTCCCTTCAGTGCTAGAAATGACATTAAAAAAAATAGTTTTGCGTATTTTATATCTATTATAGTTGTGTTTAGTGTTGTTAATGCTTACAATGTAGTGTGTTAGTTAACATTGTCAATACAATAGTATTTTTTTGGTTTATGTATTCTAGTATAGATAAAAGGAATACAAATCTTCTGTGCCATATTTTGTGTTTCATTTTATGTTTCACTAATCATAATTTGTTTGTTTGTTTATTTTATTTTATTTTATTTTAAATTTTGACTATTTTATAAGAAAAGTTAAACAAATACATGACAAGTTATAATTAGTGGAACATAAAAAATGATATAGAGAATTTGTATTCAGGTAAAAGGTCAATTAAAGTATACTGGTGCGGTGCAAAATAACATATTGCGACTTGGACTACTTACTTTGACTGCGTAGTCATCCACCTTCGTGGTGAATCAGATTGATCCTTCGAGCTAGACTTGAAGCAAATATATGAGACGTGAGGTTTGGTCCACTTCCTTGACTCACTAGCTTGCCGCATAGTCAAGGGCGATAATTTCACTTCTGTCTAAGATAATAAACCATTATAGGGTGTCCTCAGTGAGCATTGTTGGACAGCAGTAATACATTTCACCTCCCTCAAGTCGTGTTAGTGAGGTAACACTCACTTTAGAAGATGAAGAGGAAAAAATATGATATGACGGATATAAGGAGGACGGAGCCTTTGTGGACGGACGTATATGACACATGGCAGGTGTTGGGCTCCAAGGTCTTTTAAAGAAAGTTAACTTGTGACTTACGTTAGGACTACCATGATTTTGCTTGACCTACATGCCTAGCCCTAACAAAGAAAACTCCTATAAGGAAAAGGATTAACCACGAGTTACTCTCCTAGAAGGAAAGGACTTCTTAACCAAGGTATAAATTTCGGCTCTACATTACTATAAATACTCCAAAACCCTCACAAATTAAGGTACGCATAATTAACTCAACTTTAGCACTCTAGTGTTGAAAAAAAGGTTTTTAACTTGACCTTCGGAGGGTTTTTGGCTAGCACCACATCGGTGCTCTCTGTTAGGTCCTCTCTTTTTGCTGTGCAGGTTGTATTTCACTCTCGTAAGGATCCCGTAGCTTACTGGTGAATTTCGGCATCATCAGTTGGCACCGTCTGTGGGGAAATTGGGTGATCAAACATTGCCTTATTCCTATGACAAAAAGTTGCATGGTACTCACAAGATCAATGGCGACAACCAACAACCAGGGCGATGAACCGCACGCTACAATGCTGGAGAGACAAGTCCAAACGCTCGCAGTGGCAGTCAAACGCCTGACCAAACAGAATTACGACCTGGAGGAACAGTTACGTCAGAAGAATGCACATCCTGGAACGCAAGAGGAAGACCAAGAAGGAATAAGCGCTGAAAGGAGGAATCCTGAAGGACCCGAGGGAAGCAATGCTCCAAGCAGACCGGAGAGGCAAGATACCAATCAGCCAGCTATTTTTGAAACTCTACCACCCCATATCGCCGCAAAGATGCAAGAGATGCGGGAACGAATGGATGTGATAATGAACACCCTCAGAGGGAGAGTATCGAGCGACTTTGACGACCTCGTTCAATGAACTGATTCGCCTTTCACGGCACATGTCACTTCATGTCCTCTTCCCCCAAAGTTTCATATGTCTCAGGTGGAGAGCTACAATGGAACCAAGGGCCCTTTGGACCATTTGGAGTCCTTCAAGACTATAATGCACCTTCAAGGGGTGCTGGATGAGATTATGTGCGAGGCCTTCCTTACTACGTTGAAGGGATCTGCAAGGGTTTGATATAGCAGGTTGACACCTAACTCAATTAGCACCTTTAGGGAGTTAGGCGCTCAATTCGTGTCACACTTTATCGGGGGCCGCCGGTACAAGAAGTCTATTGCATGTCTGATGAGCATAAGACAACGGGAAGATGAGACACTGAGGTCGTATATAACACGGTTCAACAAAGAGGCTTTTTCGATAGACGAAGCGGACAATAAGATACTTGTAGCAGCATTTACCAACGGGCTGCAAAAAGGTAAGTTCCTCTTCTCCCTGTATAAGAATGATCCAAAGACTTTGTCCGAAGTACTTTACAGGGCGATAAAGTACATGAATGCGAAAGACGCACTAATGAAAAGGGAAGATAAGCCTAAGAAAAGAGAGAGGCAGAAGGATGCGCGATTAGAGGGGGGACGAAAGATGGCCAAGATGGGAGAACGAAGGGAGGATAGACGCCCAAAACCACCCATGGGGAAATTTACAAGCTTCACCCCTCTAACGGCCCCGAATGACCAAGTGTTGATGTAGATAAAGGATGAAGAAGCCTTGACATTCCTCGGTAAGTTGAAGGGGGATCCAATAAAAGGTCAAGAAGTAAGTACTGCCGCTTCCATCGTGACCACGGCCACGACACATTTGACAGCTATGACTTGAAGCAACAAATCGAGGCGCTCATAAGGCAAGGGAAGCTACAAAGGTTTGTCAGTAAAGAAGGGACGAATCCACCACAAGACTAGCCCTTCCGACGGGAGAACGAGCGCCTAAGACCGCCAATTGTAGACATTAGGATGATCGTTGGAGGTAACGTTAACACAAGATAGTCCAAAAGGGCTCGTAAAACTTACCTACGAATGGTACAGAATGTCCAGATGACGGGCTCAACATCAAAGATGGCACAAATCGATATCCCAACCATCGGTTTTTTAGAAGATGATACTTGACGTCTTCACCATCCACATGACGATGCGCTAGTGGTCAGCATACGAGCTGGGGATTACAACATGCATCGGGTACTAGTGGATAATAGAAGTTCAGCAGACATTCTTTATTACCCCGCGTTTCAACATATGGGAATTAGTAGAGAGCGACTGGTTCCAACCAACGTTCCCCTCGTTGGATTCGGAGGGATTAGAGTATACCCTTTTGGCGCCGTCACATTGCCTGTAATGGTGGGAGATCTCCTACAACAAATTACTAAGGATGTGGTTTTTCTAGTAGCTGATTGCTCATCTGCCTATAACGCAACCCTCAGACGGCCTACTCTTAATGCATGGAAAGCTGTAACTTCGACTTACCATTTGATGATTAAGTTCCCTACCGAATATGGAGTCGGGGAGCTACGCAGGAATCAGGTTGCAGCACGTGAATGCTACGTTGCCATGACGGAGATGGACGACCACCTACAAACACAAAATGTCGAAGGACAGTGGGCTACGGCTGAAGCGGTGGAAGAACTGGAAGAAGTATCACTTGAAGAATCTAGGCCAGGACGGACCACGAGAATTGGTACAATGGCCAGTTAATCAGTACAACAAAGCCTTACCACGCTCCTAAGGGAAAATCGGGACATGTTTGCATGGAGTCATGAGGATATGCCGGGAATCGATTCGACATTGATAGTACATAAGCTGAACATGCCACCTTCATTCTCTCCCATCCGACAGAGGAAACGAGTGTTCGCTTCAGAGAGGGACCGGGCTATCGCCGAGGAAGTCCAAAAGTTGCAGGAAGCAAGTTTCATACGTGAAGTACACTATCCAGACTGGTTAGCAAACGTAGTGATGGTCAAGAAGGCAAATGGGAAGTGGAGAATGTGCGTTGACTTCACGGATCTAAACAAAGCTTGCCCAAAAGACAGTTATCCTCTACCACGTATTGATACCCTAGTAGATTCAACTGTAAGACATGAGCTTTTAAGTTTCATGGACGCGTTCTCCGGCTACAATTAGATCAAACTGGATGAAGTTGATCAAGATAAAACATTGTTTATTACAAGTCAAGGGCTCTTTTACTATAAAGTAATGCCCTTTGGACTCAAAAATGCTTGGGCCACATACCAGAGGTTGATGAATAAGATATTTGCACATCAGATTGGAAGGAATGTGCAAGTTTACGTGGATAATATGCTGGTAAAAAGTGTTCGCAAATGCAACCATTTGGGCAACCTCCAAGAGACTTTCAACACCCTTTGGTCCTACAACATGAAGCTAAACCTTAGCAAATGTGCATTTGGGGTCACAGCAGGGAAATTCTTGGGTTTTATGGTGTCCCAAAAAGGTATCGAGGTCAACCCAGAGAAGGTAAAGGTAATAATGGGCTTAGCTCCCCCGAAGACACTGAAGGAGGTCCAAAGCTTGAATGGCAAGATAGCCGCCTTAAATAGATTCGTTTCAAGAGCAACGGACAGATGCCTCCCATTCTTTCGCACATTGAGGAAATCATTTGAATGGACGGACGAATGCCAGAAGGCTTTCGAAGATTTGAAGACATACCTCTCCTTTCCGCCATTACTTAGCCTGTCTAAGCAAGGTGAAGAACTGTTTCTATATGTAGCTATTTCCCCAGCAGCCGTTAGCGCGGCTTTCATTAGAGAAGAAGATAGAATACAGAGACCTGTATACTTTACAAGCAGAGGGCTCAGAGGGGTAGAAGAGAGGTACCCACCAATGGAAAAATTAGCCTTCGCACTGGTGACCGCGGCCCGAAAGCTCAAACCGTACTTTTAAGCGTACGTTATAAATGTCATGATGAACCAACCCCTAAGAAGAGCGATGAGTAATCCCGAAGTAGCAGGACGAATGGCATTGTAGGCGATCGAGTTGAGTGAGTATGACATTCGCTATCGACCTCGACCTGCAGTAAAAGGCCAAATCCTGGCAGACTTCAATGTGGAATTTACAAACATGGAGGACCAGGGGGCAGGTGAGCTTCCCGTATGGAGTGTTCATACAGACGGATCCTCTAACAAGTATGCAGGTGGACTCGGTGTGATAATCCGCACACTCGAGGGGGACAAGATCAAGTGCATGATTTGTTTGTGCTTTTCAACAACAAATAATGAAGTAGAATATGAAGCCCTAGTAGCAGGATTGGACCTCGCTATAGCTGCAAGAGCTAAAAGAGTGGTTATCTACTCTGATTCCCAAGTCATCACCAGCCAGATCAATGGAAGTTACGAATGCAGAAGTGAAAGAATGAAGAGGTATCTCGACGAGGTAAAAAGTCGAATGAGTAACCTCCAGACCGAATTGATTCAAGTTCCAAGTGAGGAAAAGCAAAAGGCTGATCAGCTTACAAAGGCAACTTCTGTAGAGCCAATGACCGTTCTCGACCAGGTATTATCCTTCGTTCAAATTTCACCACTGATAGATGGTACTAGTGTGTAGGAGGTAAGTAGTGAGCATTATTAGATGACTCCCATAGTTGCGTACTTGAAGGACGGCCATCTGCCAGACGATAAGGAGGCTGTAAGGAGACTGAGAGTTAAAGCCTCCCGGTTCATCATGATGAAAAACGTTCTATACAAAAGGGGTTTCTCTCGACCCTATCTAAGATGTCTAGCTCCTGAAGAAGTAGACTATGTCATAAGAGAGGTCCACGAAGGGATTTGCAAGAATCACTCAGGATCAAGGTCTTTAGTGCACAAGCTTCTCAGGGCAGGATACTACTGGCCAACAATGCAGAAGGATGCCAACATATATGTCAGATCTTATGACATGTGCCAGCTCTTTAGCAACCTCATAAGGCAACCTACAGAAGAGCTCACGCCCATGACGGCCCCATGGCCATTCGCACAATGGGGACTGACATCATGAGCCCGTTCCCAACAGCGGTCAGACAGTTAAAATTCTTAGTGGTTGGCATTGATTACTTCACCAAATGGGTGGAAGCTGAGGCTTTGGCCACTATCATGGAGAAGAATATCCGTAGCTTTGTATGGAGAAATATTATTTGCAAGTATGGCATACCAAGAGTGCTGGTTTCAGATAATGGCAAGCAATTCAACAACGACGCATTTAGGGATTTCTGCTCCCAGCTAAGGATAAAGAACCACTACTCGTCACCTGCGCATCCATAAGCCAACGGACAAGTTGAGGTCATAAATCGATCCTTGCTCAAAATAATCAAGACTCGTCTTGAGGGGGCAAAGGGTATATGGCCAGACGAGTTACCAAGTGTCTTGTGAGCGTACAGGACAATGATAAGGACACTGACGGGAGAAACACCGTTCCATTTGGCATATGGTAGTGAGACGGTCATACCGGCAGAAGTTGGGCTTACAAGCTACCGTGTTAAAAACCACGATGAGCACAGGAACGATGAAGCTATACGCATACAGCTTGATCTAGTGGATGAAGTCAGGGCAGCCGTAGAATAAAGATTAGCACGGTACCGGGACCTAATGGCGAAACATTACAACTCTAGAGTTAGGCACAGAGACTTTCAGGTTGGAGATCTTGTTTTGAGGAAAGTACTCGGCGCTACAAAGGATGCCTCCCAAGGGAAGCTTGGACTAAACTGGGAAGGACCATACAGGGTTACATCGTGGCATAGGAAGGGAACATACTACCTAGAGATGCTGAGCGGGAAGAAGCTAAGTCACCCGTGGAACACACAGCACCTAAAGAAGTACTATCAATAAATAAGGAACGAAGACGACGGCAACACTACACTCCTCACTTCCAGTTTATCTTTTTTAGCATATAATTATAGCTTTTATTTTCCACAGTATTTTAAAATCCCAGAGGGCGACTTTCTAATTTTTTACGAACAATGTTCTACCTATCCATTATAATAAGAGGAGTTTTTCAGAACATACAGAATGTATATTCACCAGGCTTCAACAAAATTTACAAAGTCCACAAGGTGGACGGATCATCCAAAAAAAAGGATAAAATTTACAATCCACAAGGTGGACGGATCATCCAAAAAAAAGGATAAAATTTACAGTCCACAAGGTGGATGGATCATCCAAAAGAAGGATGAAATTTACAATCCACAAGGTGGACGGATCATCCAAAGAAGGATGTAATTTACAAAGTTCAGAAGGTGGACGGGTCATCCAAAGAAGGATGAAATTTACAAAGTCCACAAGGTGGACGGGTCATCCAAAAGAAGGATGAAATTTACAGTCCACAAGGTGGATGGTTCATCCAAAGAAGGCTGTAATTTACAATCCACAAGGTGGACGGATCATCCAAAAGAAGGATGAAATTTACAAAGTCCGCAAGGTGGACGGATAATCTAAAAGTAGGGTAGAATTTTACAAAGTCCATAAGGTGGACAGATCATCCAAAAGAAGGATGAAATTTAGTCCACAAGATGGACGAATCATCCAAGAAGAAAGAAACCTACCGTCACAATGCGGACGGGTCATCCCAAAGGGACCAAAAATAACACAACGGACGGATACAGTAAGTAAGAAGTTGACAATCCGTATAGGAGAAGGGTCATCACAGAAACAATAATCAAGACATTCATGTGAAAAAGCATGCGACGGTTAAAAAACTTAAATAAATCGTTCACCAAATATAAAAGATATGTGTGACGGTTAAAAATTACATAGCTGATTGTTCCACCATACATTTCAAAAAAAAAAAAAAATACTTAAACTATTCTTTAGCTACAACGGCATCAACCATGGTGTTAGGATCATTTGGTGAAGCTTGACGAGCATCAACTTGGACGGGTCCAGTCTCACCGTCCTCTGGGGCCTCGTCCTCATCAGGAACTTCACCAAAAAGGTCAGCAGTCCCCTCCGAGTCGACGGGGTGAGTAGGGTTTTGGCCTTCAACATAAATGTTGACATGAGAAAGGTTGAGGTCAGGGAACAATGCCTTTACCTGACGGAGACAATCATCAAAACCGTTGGCAAAGGAAGTTCCCAGTTCCATCAAAAGAGCATTTGAGTCTTGATACACCTAGACAGCCTCAACCTTTGCCCGACAGACATTGTCTTCATTAGCCTTCACCGTCTCCCTCAAGTATTCGACCTCTTTCTCTAGATTTTCACGAGCTTGCTCTGAAAATTTTAGTTTCTCCTCATGACGAAGCTTCCAAAGCTTTAACTCGTCAAGCTCTTCCCCCGTCGTCCTGGCCTTGGCTCGTACGCGCTCCAAGGATTTCTCGCGAGCCAGGCAGCGGTCCATTAGTCCTTTTGCCATTAGGACCGTCTGTATCAGCAAACAAACAAGTTAGCATAAGGGTAACAAATAATAACAGAGCAAGTAGTCGATGGGTATTGCCTGCACAAGGCTAAATAAGGCTGTCTCCCCCATGGCTTCCGTCGTGTGGTTGCCAATGTCCTCGTAGTCCTCATCTTTGATGATAGAAGTTAACTGAGTAAGGGCATACTGAGGGTCCTCTCTAAGCAGGACGGGAGCTTTTTCCTTGACAGGGTTAGGGTTGGTTATGAGACCTTTACCCTTACCCACGCCCAGTTTGAGGGGTAGCTTCGCTGTACCCTGGACGACTGGCAGACTGGTCACTAGCCTTTACTTTTTGCTAGGATGGTTTACCTTCTTTGGACCTCTTTTTGTAGACGGGTGGGATAAACCTGTCTTGGACGGAAGAGCACCCCTAAGTTTTTTCTTGGTCGCGGCCTGTTGTTTGATAAGTGCCTGCCTCCTAGCATCGTCCATTTCTGCGGACAAGGTGACGGATAAGAATATTAAGAACATTAAAATTG
The DNA here is from genome assembly GCA_032878915.1 of Castanopsis chinensis. NCBI lineage: Eukaryota > Viridiplantae > Streptophyta > Magnoliopsida > Fagales > Fagaceae > Castanopsis > Castanopsis chinensis. Next base: position 11,382,578 of record JAVQMG010000130.1, read on the forward strand.
CAACAGCTCTTGGTCAAAAGAGACTTACGTTTGCGTACTCCCGAGTCGTATTTACGTGCAGCAGCAGAAGGCTCAGGACTGTTGCAGTACCAATGGAGGGTGTCCAACGTAACGAGCTTTATCCACGTCTTCTCTGACAAGTCGGTTTCTAGAAAATTCTTTCAAGGAAACCAAACTACTCGGTGGTAATTTGTGGATGGCTACGCGCTGCCAAAAACAGATGGTTAGAATAATGCAAGCGATAGAAAAGCAAAGCAGGACAGACACATACCAAATGGTTATAGTAACATCAACAATAGAAAAACAAAGGAGGACGGATACATACCGGACGGTAACAATATGCCACATGTACTCGTGGTCACTAGGACGACTCATCCATTCATCCCTAGTTGCGGTTGGAGTCTGGGGTCTCGGACACTAGCTTAAGCATCGGACTCCTCGGCACGAAGCTGTATATACCCTTTGACTTGACGATCTCGAACGAACGGTAACAATTGAAGAATTCCTCCACTGTTAACCGTCTCGCCCCATGAGACATGACTCCATACAAAACCTCTACGCTCAGGAAAACTCTCCAAGTGTTTGGTGAAACCTAGGTGACGGCCAAACCCAAGTATTGAAGAAGGCGATGGTGCAAGGCACTTAAAGGGAAGTGAAGGCCCGCTTTAAGCATCTGCTCATACACACTAACATCTTCAAGACCCTTGTAATAGTATCTCTCGAACTTAAATGGTAGACGGATGGGTATGGTGTCAGGTATTTAGTCCTTCTCCCTAAGTGTGTTGAAATGTTGTTGTTTGATAGAGGAGGTGAAGTCATTCACCGTCCACGAGGGGAGCATGACGAATTCTCTAAAACCATCTTTTCTTATTATGAACTGGACGGGAGGATCTACACCAACTACATCGTCATTAGAGTCGTACTCTGACCTATCTTCACCTCGCCCTTCATTTTTCACGTAGGAAGGAGAGCTTGATGATGGTTCCCTCTCCTCAACGGAGGTACCTGGGTCTGCCTGACCTAATGGGTACACCTCCTCATAGCCTGCTCCATCACGGACAAAAGACTGACCGCTGTAAGTCTCACTAGACATTGGACATCTACAAATGACGGGTAAAGGAAACCTAAGACTCTAGTTCTACACGGATGACGGACCAACATACAAAGTAAAAGGGAAAGAAAAGAATGAAGAAAGATACTCACAGTTGGACGGATTGAAGAAGCGACGAACGAAAACTGAGTAAACGGTGGAGTGGTAGCTTCGCAAGGTGACGGACACACAGAGAGGACTGTTGCACTCTAGTTAGCAAAAATTCTTTTCAAAATACAAAAATGAAAGGGATAGGTGATATATATATATATATATATATATATATAGTGAGAACGGCGCGACAAACGAAGGGACGCCTCGATTGCAGTAAACCATCAATCAAGACTTGCCACGTGTCCTTAGTGCATTTATAACCTTAATCCAGCCTAGCAATCAACATTCGTCCTCAAAAAATACATGACGGATTTGTGGGGTCGAAGCAACTGTCATTCCATGAACCCGGAAAGAATAGGTGATGGATTCATGGAATGGGGGGCAACTGAAGAGGAAAAAATATGATATGATGGATATAAGGAGGATGGACCCTTTGTGGATGGATGTATATGACACATGGCAGGTGTTGGGCTCCAAGGTCTTTTAAAGAAAGTTAACTTGCGGCTTACGTTAGGACTACCTGGTTTTGCTTGACCTACACGCCTAGCCCTAACAAAGAAGACTCCTATAAGGAAAAGGATTAATCACGAGTTACTCTCCTAGAAGGAAAGGACTTCTTAACCAAGGTATAGATTTCGGCTTTACACTACTATAAATACTCCAAAACTCTTACAAATCAAGGTACGCATAATTAACTCAACTCTAGCACTCTAGTGTTGAAAAAAAGTTTTTAACTTGACCTTCGAAGGTTTTTTGTCTGACACCACACCGGTGCTCTCTGTTAAGTCCTCTCTTTTCGCTGTGCAGGTTGTATTTCGCTCTCGTGAGAATCGCGTAGCTTACTGGTAAATTTCGGCATCATCAGAAGATTCTACTATGATCTCTAATGGTCAGTTTGGATAGAGGATGAGGGAGGGAGAGTAAAGGAGAATTGAGTAGGGTTGACTAGAAATTGGTTCAACACTCGTGTTAATAGACCATGGCCAAAGAACTAACAAGTATGCTCTAGTACATAAAAGGTAGGAATAGAGCGCAATTGTTAGTTCTCCACTTCTTTGGCAATAGACATTTTGACACAGAGTCTTGAACCTTGATCATCATTAATAACGCCATGTTGGTCACTTCAAATTGCCCATTTGCCTGTGAGCGACCAGGAGAAGAGTAATTTCCAACTGTGAGCAAAATTCCTTGAACTAGTTGTTGTTGATCTGCTTCTTGTTGTCAAAGACTATCACATGTGGGATTCTAATTCTACATTTGATGGATTTCCATATAAAATTATTCATATTCTACCCGATTATTGTTACTAAGGGTTTTGTCTCTACTCACTTGGTGAAGTAGTTAATAGAAAGCCTTTTTTTTTTTTTTTTCCTTTTTTCTTTTAAAATCACCATTTTTCTTCATGAAGCTGCAATGAAAAACGATACTCTAAGTCATATATAATTATCTCTTAAATTATATACACAATTAATATATTTTTAAAAGTAAAATCAAGGCTTTTTTGTTAACTAAATTAAAGATTAGATTTTAGAGTATAATATTTATTTTTAGAAAATATCAAATGTATACATATAAATTAATTTAAGATAATTTAAATGAATAACTTTTCTTTTGTTTATGGATGACAAAGTAGAACATGTGTCAAATTTTCAACCATATAATTCATAATATCTTTTCTTTTAAAGTAATGCTACAAACACAACATTTTTCAAAATAGATAAGTGATTTTATTTATTTATTTATTTTTTGTTCCCATATGAACAATTACTAACTTCACTTTATTATCTACAGTTACCAGCTCCACATCTTGGTAGTTGGGCATATTTTTGCGAAAATTGTGACTATAGAGTTATTGTTTCTTCTAACGAAAAAAAAAAAACCATGCATTTCTATATCCCTAAGAATCTTGTAGTATGTAAAATGAAAAATAAAAAGAGTTAGTTTTTGGAAAAGAAAAGGATTTTTTACAAAATTTGGTGCTTATATATTTTGTGAACATATGTTTTAGGGGCTCTTAAAGATAATGAATTACTTCTCAAAAAAAAGTTAATGAATTATATAAGGCAAAAAAGTGAATATTAAAAAAAGAAAAAGAAATTTGTACTTTAAATTAGTGCTTTTCTTATTTTTTAATGAAAGGGGTCAATAACTAAAATTTAAAATTGTGGGAAAGTCATGGTTTTTTTTTTTCTTTAAATGTAAAATACAAAACCCTTAAAGTTTTGAATGTAACAATTAACCACCTCTTGTATTAATTATTTTATACCTAAACTACTAAAAATTTGTAGAAACAGACATTTTTGCTTATACAATGACACATGTTTATGTATATATAGAATTTCAACATATGATGTCTAATTTTGATGATTGTATTCTTTATCATTAGACCAAGACACCAATCAGTTTTTGGTGTAGTAATATTTGAATTCCAGATATCTTATTTAATCGTTAAAAACTTTACTAATTGAGCTAATTGAAACCCACTATGTTTATATTATTCTCATATGAAATAATATCACAATTAATAGTTTACACATAAATCATAGTTATTATGTCTAGACATGGTTGATTGGATTTTTACACTGGTGACCTAGTGCTTAGATTCATTTGAGCATTTAATTAGACCATTTAAGCATATAACCTAGTCAAATTAATTAACCCAATTATATTAGACGAGTTTTTGTAACCTTGTTCAACCTCAACAAGTTTCTAAAAATAATTAAGATTTTTCCGAGTACTTTAAAATACTTAAAGTTATTAGGATGACAAAAATTAACTTTCAAAATGATTTAAGTTATTTTCATATCACTAGTTTTAATTATTGCACAATATTTTTGTTATAATATTTACTTCGTTTGTTCATCTATTTTAATTTAAAGATCCATTTTCATATCACTAGTTTTAATTATTGCCCAATATTTTTGTTATAATATTTACTTTGTTTGTTCATCTATTTTAATTTACAGATCCTGTCATTACAAATTTTTGTAGAAAGAAAAAATAAAAATCGTTGAACTCTTTATGTTTAGCTTATACTAAGAGTGATCAATAAATATTATTTCTTAAGCTTGTTATTGTAACCTTGTATATTTTATATGTTAATACTATATATGTATACTGTTAAATTTTTTAAGATTGATCAATCAATTTTTAATTTTTTAAAATTGATCTATCAATTTTTAATTTTTTAGAACTTTTAAAAACCTTTTTATATTTTTACTTAAATTTTAATTCAACCAATAATTTGAACTGAGTTCGTGTGGTTAAACTAGTGACCCAAAATTTGTAATGAGTCAATTTCTGATCTAGATTTAATATAGGCATAAAATATTACTATATAGGTTTAAATACTCAAAATCATTACGATATAGGATAAAATACTCAAAATCTCAAAAGGTTAGGGAGTTTTGTGTGTGTGTGTGTGTGTGTGTGTGTGTGTGTGTGTATTTTTAATTGTAAATTAGAGGTAAGGCGGAGGAATTTGAAAAAGAAAAAGAAAAAGAAAAAGAAAAGAAAAGGAAAAGAAAGCTCTCATTAATCCCCCGCCTCATGGAACTTCAAATCTATAAATACTGAACTCATTCAAACAGAACCCTTCCATTTCCTTCTCCACTTCATTCATTTCAAAAGCTTCCGTACTCATTTTCCTTCCAACCAAACACCCTTTCTTCTCACTTCTCTCCCGCTGCAAAACCAGGCAACTCTCTCTCTCTCTCTCTCTCTCTCTGTGGAAACTACGGATGTGAAATAATTCATGAATTTTTCAGTATCTGATAGCGTATAATCTAGGTTTTTGGATCCTCAAGAGATCCATTGCTTTTCTGATCTGAGAAAATAAGAAAGAAGTGAATTCGTTGTTGTCCATGTTCATGTAATTGATTAATTTCTAGAGAATTCGCAGATCAACTTGATTCTTGAATGAAATTGATTTGATTTTGTTTTCCTTTAAAAATTTATACTTCTATTGTGCCTGATATGGTGGATTTAGGTCATAGAGTTTGTGAATTTTTTGAAAATTTAGTTGTGTGTTGCTCATTTTTCACATCGGATTTCATTTAGAAGCATTCTGTGGTTAGTGAAATCTCTATCATTTACCATTTTTGTTTGGTTTTTGTTAATTTAATCAGTTCGATTCCACAATAACTTACTGTAGCCTTTCAGTTTCACTGCGCTTAGTTTGAGCTAGAAATTCTCTGAACAGTAACTCTACATTTTGTAAGTGAATTGAATTCTCTTTCACCTTTCACTTTGAAGCTATGATCAGAATGAGATCAGTTCCTTAAAAGTATTTGTAATTTTTGCGAATCTATTTAGTTCTTTTGTATATTGCTTTGATGATTCCTGATAAAATTGATTCATTCACCAATTTTTATAAACTATCTTAGTTTTTCTCATCGTTGAATTTAGCGTCACTGTTTGGATTTGAGGTATTTTTTTTGGTTGTAAAAAATAATTTGAAAGCATGCATAGCATCAGAGTATATTTCATATGCAATACTTTGAGAGTGAACATGTAGACAGATAGAAATTGATTACACTGTGATTTGTCCTGAGAATGAATTGGTTCTTAAACGTCTCTAAATTTCCTAACTGATTTAGCTCTTTGTTACTGTATATGCAAATATCTTTCAATTATGAACTTAATGCATCATTTAAGATGGATTTGTTTTATAATTGGTAAGTTATACATGCACCTGGTGGGTCTTAAACCCACAACCTCACTATTCATCTTGCTCTTACAATTTGACCTATAGCTAATTCGTATCATTTCAGATACATAAGACTAGATTAATGACTATAATTCAAAAGAAAAGAATATGTGTGTATATATATATATATTAATGTGCCAACCTTTCATTGATAGTATGCATTCCTGGTTTTTATTGATGAATTTGGGTCTCGCTAATGACTTTCGGGAATGCTTGATGATTCACTGTGCAGTTTCTTTCAAGTAATATCTTTGTTATCAAATTTTGAGAGCTTTGTTGAGGTATCTTAAAATGGACAAATTTCATCAATTTTTTTGGTTTCACCCTTTCTCATCTTTTATGCTCTTAATTATTATTTTTTAACTTTGTTCTCTTGGTTGGATGGTCCTGTAGTTCTGCATTCGAATTGCCTCTTTTTCAATTGAATCCTTATCTGAATGTTTCTGGCTGTTTTCAGACGTCAATCATACCTTTAGTTATCTTTGCAGATGGCAGAGTCACAGAAGGGAACTTCATCTATCAAATCAAAAGAGAAAACATCACTGCTAGGTATCTCCTTGTCCTAAAGTATGTAGTAAGATTTTCAAACTTAATGGATTTTGGCCCCTTATCACATAAATAATAGCATATGAGAATTAGAAAGTAGATGTTCTGTCATGAGCATGACTTAATTTTGTAGTGAATTAGATGGCAATTTTTAGACATCATGGTGTATGTAGAGGGTTCCAAGTAAACAAGGCCGGATATAATGTTTAAGAGTAGGCTAGTGAAATCTGAATTAGCACAACCATGAGACTTTGCTCCAAAGTGTGCCAGAAGACAAGGATCGGTGTGGCCATCCCTATATTTGGTTACTTAAATCCTCAAGTTTTGACATATTGTTACATGCAAATTTACCAGAATTAGTTGTTTATTAATGACATGCTCATTTACACATTATAATGAGTCCAACATTCCTCTTTAAGCAGATGATGAAATTGGAAATGAGTTCCTTAGCTCCTGGAAATCAATGTCGGTTACAGAAGATGATGCTATGGATTTTAACTTTGACACAGTACCCAAAGGCAAAAAGAAGGCGTTCAACTTTGAGAAAATGTGAGTACTGGAAAAACAGTGTGGTTCATTTGGATGGAGGTGTTTGAAGAGAAGGATTTGAGTTTCAGTTTTTATTTTGAATGACTTCAATAAAGTATAACTGGGAAAAGTTTTCTTTGGTAAAAAATTATAGATGGATTAAAGCTTTATTACTATGTGGATGTGAAATGATTAGGTGTAAGATATTATGTCAAACCCATATCATAACAAGTGTTTTTGTTTGCGCAAAATCCTCAAAGCTCAAATCCATCATGTATTCTTAAATTCATACAAAATAATTTATACTAGCTATTGGTTTTCAAATCCCTTCATTTGAAATCCTCCACGCAAATTTAGTTTTTGCAAATTTAATGAAAGTAAAATATCAATTTAATGGTGATATCTTAATTATGAATACCTTATTGATTTTCTAAACATTGAATTGCATTCTGATTTTGAGTATTTATTTAAACTCCTTAAGCTTTGCTTTATAATTTCTTCTCACCTCTTTTTTTTTCTTATTTATATTCTGCAGCATTATGCCCTTTCTGAGAATATCTGGTGAATTTTCTGTTTTATGTTGACTAAATTGTATTTTTTTGGGGAAATTCTGGCTCACTGAAATATTTGTTCCTAAACCTGTAGATATATTACTGATAATTGCGGCTGCCCTTGCTGCATAATACTTCGAGGAATATTACTTAGATGCAATATTTTTTCTTTGGATATATTTCAGGGATATGGATTTCAATCTAGATGGTGATTTTGACAAGTTGTCATCATTCAAAGTAGACATGTCAGACCTTGATTTCTCATATTCGCCCAAAAAAACTGCAAAGCCCAAGGGAAGATCTGGAGAAGAAGGTTCCACTGGAAATCATAAAGGGAAAAAAGATGGCTTTAATTTCTCTTTTGATTTTAGTGAGTACGTGGACAATTCTTCCAAGATGTCTTTGGACCCTTTTATTCTGTTCTATTATGTTTTTGAATTTTATACCAGTAATTCAAGTAGACTTATGATTTCATTTTCAAAATTGCTTAACCTGGCACATTTCTGTTTGTATTTAGTTTGGATGGTTTCAATTTAGAGTCAAGCTTAATGAAAGAAGATAAGAAGTCTAACAAGGCCTCAGAAAGCAAAGGAGTTGCTTCAGAGAGAAGTCAGTGTCAAGGTTCAAAATTAAACCTGACTGAAGGCAATGGTAGGTGTGATGAGTCAAGCTTAATGAATGAAGATAAGAATTCTTACAAAACCTCAGATAGCCAAGGAGTTGCTTTAGACCTGACTGAAGGTAATGGTAGGTATGATGATAGCTCTAGCATGAAAGTTCCAGAAAACGAAAGTTCAGTCACTTCAAAGGTTGAGACTTTAATTGGTGGTCAAGGGGAATTTAATTCCTTCAATGATGATTCTGCTTCAAAATCTGAAATTTTTGAAAATTTGGTTCTGACACATGGGGGAAGAACTTCTCCGGGGAAAACAATAATGATGAGTGCAGAAGAAACTGATCAACAAAGTTGCTCATCTCAGAAGTCAATGTTCACAGAACCATCTTCTCAGCTGGTCAAAGATGATATACCTGTCACACCTGTACATGACAATGAATCAAATCAACACACTCTTTCAGATTTTTCGAAAGTAAAGACACAAATTTCTTCATTGGACACAAAAGAAAAAACTGCTTCAGATGGAGAGCAAACTGATGCTGACAAAATGATATTTAGTATGGGATCTCATCATGAAGACTCAACATGCAAGAATTCACCTCCAATGCACATCACTGCATCAGACAACAATGATGCTGAAAGGAATAAGACTGGTGGCAATGAACCAATCAGATTTATGGATGACATGGAACCAGCTGAATCAGCTGAACATGATTTAGATATGGAAGACAACTCCGTCACAAACATCTCAAGGCAAATGCTGTATGACACCAAGGGGGTCAAAAAGAACGAGAGTTCAACTTCCAAGCTTTCTTTGGCCCCATTGAACAGGTAAGAGAATTCAGAAATTTAGGAAAGTTCTTTTTTTAATGAATTAAGATAATGAGAAACTGTTCAGCACTAATCTTCTTAGATGGCTTTTGAAAATATCACAAAATGTATTACTTCTGTTAGAGAAACTGTATATGAGGCTTATAAATCTGAAAAATAGAAGGCCTTTTTGGTTTATATATATATATATATATTCTTTGGATTTGTCACATTTTCATGCATTCTGTTGAGCAATGTCTATTCCATTTTCATCCATTATGTTCATAATCTGTGATGATTAATCTTTAACACTGCATGTTAACTTTGAGGTTCCGTTTGGAACACATATTTTGTTTACTTAATGCAGGGTAGTTGATACGTGGACACTAGTGAAAGGAAAAGAAGATGGAGACATCCACTCCATTTCTTGTAAGAGGCCAGAGGAAACTGGACCTAAAGTTCATCAGCCATCTGGGACAAAGTTTCCCTCAATTGGCAGCAAAAGAGTTGGGGCCATGCATCTATCTCCTTCCAGTGAAAAAGCGTGAGTAATGCTTTATGTAACAATTGCTATTATAGGCCTTCAAATGATCGTCTATTTGATATATTCTGCAACAGGGAGGGCTTGAATGCTAATGATGTACAGACTGGAAGCAAATTGGTTCATACTACGATTTCAGTTGCTAGAGAATTAAAAAAAGACCAACCTCTTTTGTTGAGAAGTGAAAGTAATGTTAAAAATCTTAGTAAAATCAGGTGAGGCCTCTGTACCAGGTATTTCCATTTTCAGATAAAGCTTCTACACTTGGCATTATGTTAAACATTTGTCCCTCCAGATTAGATCATTTAAGAACCGTAAAAAGAAAAAAGTTCCCCTATTGAAGATCAAATGACAATGCCCCTCACAATCTGCAACAGGGAGGGCATAAATTCAGATAATGTACCAATTGGGAGCAGGATGATTGAGAATTTACAGCCACATGACAAAGAAGTAAAAAAAGGTGAATTTGTTTTGCTAGGAAGTGAAAAGAATGATAAAGACCATCATACTTTGAGGTAAGCTATCTATATTTTATTTGACTATTTTATATACATACATACATACATACATACATACATACATACATACGTACGTACATTCATATATATATATATATATATATATTTTTTTTTTTTTCATCTTGTCATAAAGCTTTGCTGTTTGACTTATTTTGAAGTTCTTTATATCGGAGGTACATTACTTTGAGCTTTGAGTTGGGTTGTTTGGTCATTCAACAATTGAAATATCAATTGTTTTAAATAGGATTTTCCTTAGTGTTTTAGCTGAAATATAAATTTCTTTACATAGGATTTCCTAAGTGATTTAGAGCTTTAAAAGTTCCCTTTGTTTGTCCCATCCATGTAATGTAAGAGAACTCTTTCGTTGGTTGTATTTCAGTCACTGTATAAAGTAATATCAATTCATGCATAAATGCTTAAGAACCTTTGTGACAATACCTATTCTAAAGATGACATTTGGCATGCTTATACAATTATTATTGTCTATTGATGTCAACCTTGTGTTATTGATCTTAAAGAGAGTTAAAAAAAAAAAATTGTAAAGTGTTTGGATAAGAAGATGAGGTTCCTAAATGTAAAATTGATGAAGTCAAATGAAGGAAAACTAATTATGGGTGGAACTGACAATGAATTATATATGCATATTGGCCTTTTTTTTAGATGTTGGTACATCATCATTTTTTTGAAGGAATCTATGTTCAATACACGTTTCCTCATTTAGTTGATTTTAGATAATGATTTCTCAAAAAGTTACCCTGTTTTTTGGGACGTGCTAATTATACTTCAGTCACTCCTCACTATATTCAACAGATAAAGTTCTTTGAAAAGCCTTGTTACCATAGATTGTTTTTATTTTTTGGATGTTAATCTTCTGTTTTGAACATGACTGCTTAGTCTCATGATAATGCTACTATAGTAAGTTCTCTCAGACATATTCTGGTTTGTAATCTTTTCATAAGACCTTATAGGGAAATATCATATTGTTGATTCAAGTTTTGACTTGAGAATTTTGTGAATCTTTCCAGCCTAACTGGTAAGACAACTGAATGTGGTGCCCAGACAAGCATGAATTCTAAACTTGTGCTTTCGAGCATGGAGTCTTTGCGGAACTTGAAGAACATTTCAGCTGAAAGGAATAAACTTTGCTCCATAAAAGCTGGCAAGAGGACACCTGTTCTCTCTAGCATTAAAACTTCAAGGTATGATTCCCATATAGGTATAAGTCTTCTTTAATGGCTGCCTTCCTATCTGAACATAGTTTACCAGTCTTTGAATGATGTATGTCTTCATTGTAGGATTATAGAGGCAAACAAAGTTCTATCAAGTTCTATAAGTCGGAGAGAAATTAACTCCTTGGAAAAGTCAGAGAAAAAAATGGAAGTACAGGGAAATATAGAATTGAAGGTTGAGCGTCGTGTTGACAGTACTGAGAAACAAATGTCTCAAAGCCCATCCTTGAAAAGGAAAACATTTGAGGTTTTATATTTTTAAGCCACTCCTTGTTTTTCATAAAGATCTCTTGAAAATGATATCACAACAATAATGATCTCATATTAAGCTTCAGTAAGTTATAAGAAAATTATCATGACTTCCCATCACCAATATTGATAGGAAGCTACTTTGCAGGCATCAAATGCAGATTCAGTGTACTTAAAGCCTCTAAAACGCCTCTCTGCGTCACCTAGTGAAAGCAGGTATGATTGTTCTATTGACAAAAATATGTTCTAAACTTACTGGAATAACATGTGCTTCATCAAAAATCACATGCAGCAATTCAAAATTACCTTTGGAAAGTGTCCTTGAAGAACAGGTAGGTATCTATACAGTTCGTTGGTTTATTTATCAACCCTAACTGGTGAACTTCAGATGAAATCATATAGATGGTTAAAGCCTTATTAGGTGAACATAAGTTGCTTCACTTTCCTTTACATGTGCCCCAGGTTTGCATTCATGGGATTCAGGCAGGCAGTAGTGCCAAGCATGTCTTTACTGACGACGGGACCTCTGGACTCGAATGTGCTCGAGAGGTGAACATGATGGACTTGGAAATTCCTTTAGTTATGGAGAATGATGGAAATGTTGAGAAGGCTGAGGCATATACGAAGGATCTTGATGATGTGAGTAAACTAGGAATTATTTATTAGCTATTAAGTGATTCATATAGGCTTCACGCAATAGTTGCTCGTCAAATCATGAACTTGACACTCTCAAACCTGTATGTGACTTTGAAACTGTGAACCTGAAACTTGAAAAGGACTTGCAGTTGTTAAATTTTAGAGGAACACATCTTCATTTAGTGAAATGCTGACTTTGAGATTCCCAATAACCAAAAAATTCTTTCCAATTCAACCCAACATAGCTCTAATGACCCTCCCTGGGTCAAAGTTTGGGCTTTGTCTTTTAAAGAAGGATGTAATCAGCCCAAGACTTGCAACTGATTCAGGAGACTCAATTAAATATTTAATTAAAATTTTCTAGTCATATGTAGTTTATTTTTAGGTCCTAGTATTTAATTAGGTTTATTTTTATTTTTAATTTGTCCTTATGTTTTATCTCCTGCAGATTTGCAACATGCTGAGAAAGAAGCATGAGGAAGCCAAAGAAATATTAGTTCGAGCTATTGTCAACAATAACAATTTGCTGATGCTTAACCATCCCATCTATGACGAGAAGATATCCTTACTTTCTTTGATGTCAAGTTCTTTTTTTTCTTTGTTCGGTTTTTATTGTGTTGGAAATTCCTTCATGATTGAGAACATCGGTAAGATTCAGAATTTCGCTTCTCAACTGATGTCCAAGGAGCTTCAAGCATGATCAGTGGGTGGCAGCAACAGTTTCATATTAAGGTATGTGTAAGGCATTTTCTGGCTGACTCAGCCTAATTTTCTTATCCACCTGATTGCACATTTTTATTTTTGTATGGCTAAATTAAAGTCGACGAGTTTGTATTCTTGTGTTAATTTCAGGGAAAGGGTAGATGTTCTCTTTCATCATGGCTAAGTGGTGACGGCACGGTTAGACACTCACGTGTGATGCTATATAGGTTGAATTGGATTTATCATTTGAACTGCCTACTTGCAAATATTCTCAAGCTGATTTCTTGTCAGCTCATGAATGAGCAATACCATTTCTGATAAATAAATAAGGCTAATTGTTAGTGCACACATTGTTGCACACCCGGTACACAAATTAATTTTTTGAACTGAAATCGTGTTTTGAAGTTAAGATTTGAGTTTAAATAATTTTGAACTGAAATCGTGACTTCAAGACCTGTTTTCAGTTCAAAACTGAATTGTGTGTATTTTTTGATGTAATAGAACAGTATGTAATAAATATTGCCCAATAGTTAATAAGGTACCTATTCTCTCTCTCTCTCTTGTTTTTTGGTGGGTTTGTCACATGTTTTGCCTCGTGCTTGGGACCAATTTGATCCAAGTTCAATTCTCCCTGAAATATAAAAACTGAACAAAAATGGCATGGAAGTGAACAGAAGCGAGCTGAGGTCCAGTTGGTTTGTAATTGCTTGATAGCAATTTCAAGCCACCGCATAATTTGTTTTCTCGTGTACAAGACTGCAAGTTCATAAATGTTAAATTAATCTCACCGTGTGCAATTTATTACAAGTTGATAGCGGTCACTTTCTGAAAACAATTTGTATGCAAAAACGAAGCATGTCATACAATATATATATATATAATATTTGAAACTTTAAAAGTGTTTTTGGTTTCATTTAAATCACCTTGTTTTTAGTTCTCATTTCTTGTTTTCTGCGGGTCCCACCACCTCAATGTTTGTTTGGTTTCAATTTTTGTTCCTGGTTTCTTCGGAACTCTTCACCCAAAAAAGTGAGAATGAGATTATGAGAACGAAAGGTGAGAATAGCATTTTGGAGTTTTCAAAAATTGAGAACCGATTTAAGTGACATTTCCGTAAAAAAATGGACATAATGGCAACCCACACAACACGTGCCTTTAATTGAGCCCAACGACTCTTTCCATTTTACTTCAATCTCTCTCTCTCTCTCTCTCTCTCTCTCTCTCTCATGCTAGATCGCTAGCTTGCTATGTCGGTGTTTCCACTAGATGATGGTTTTTTTTTTTTTTGGTTGTGTGCCTGTTGGCGGTGTTGATGGTGGTGGGGGGTTCTGGGTTTGCCATTGGTGGCGATGCGTTATTAGTTATTGCTGAATTGCTACGTTGTCCTTGTAGATTATGCCAAAGTGATGAAGAAGGTCAATTTTTGTGGTTAAAACATTGGGCTTCCAGAGTAGGTGATGCCAATTTCCTGGACTTAAAAGAGGGAAAAATTCACCTCCAATTTTTTGCCTTTTCGTGCTCTCCTACTATTGCTTGCATTTCAATCCCTTAATCAAGTTGGTTGTAGGGTAGGGTTGGAGTTGTTTTTCGGTTGGTGCGGGTGGGCTTTATATTCCTGCTATGATAGATGATATTGGTGTGGTGGTGAATTTTTAATTGGAAGATAATAGGGGCGAAAAGTCAAAAACACGCGAGACCAAAAATTGATGCCAAACAAATGTAAGTGGCTTTTTGAGTTGTGGAAATGAGTAATGAGAACCAAGTTTTGAAAATGAAAATTGAGAACAAAACGTTGAGGAACCAAACAAAGCCCAGTTGTTAAGAAAGATGGTCATCAATGATGATTAAACACACACACACACACACACACACACACACACACACATATATATATATATATATATATATATATATATATATATTGGTGAAACAATTTAGAATTGGCACAAAATTTTAGAATCATGAAAGTTCAAATAGCATATAAAATACTAATGAACATTTAGACTCTCAAATACAAAATTACTAACACAAATTTATAGACAAACAATATATGTGCGAAATAATGAATATAAACTAAATCCAAATTGGTAAAACACTCTAAATCAAAATTGATCACAACCACAACATTAATTAAAATGTAGAGAGTAAGGAAAGAGAGACGCAAACACAAAGATAACGTGATGATGTGTCATCGAAGAGGAAACTAAAATACTCGACGAAAAACCTCTCCGCAACCCTCTAAACGGTCAAATATTCCATTAGAGAATGAAGTTGGGATACATGAATAGTAATAGACCCTCCAAACCTAATTTATCCGATGCACCTAAGTCCTCCAAACTTCTTGCTCCAACGGGGTTATGCTGAACTTTGTCTTCTCTAGTATACCAGATCCCACAATAAGCCTATTGCATCAACCAAACGAATTGGTCCTCTTTGAACTGCTTTCCAAACACCAAAATACTTTCTCACTAATATGGGTATGGTGAGATAAGGATTTGACAAATGAACATCTCAAGGATATGTCAATGGAGATGGTGAAAGTAAAGGAATGTGGAGAATCAGAAGATTAAGATTGTGGATGAGTCAGTCTTGTTTTTCTCTAGGGTTTCTCTCTCAAAATTCTCTTTAGAAGTAAAAGGGCATATTTCATCCAAACAGGGCATTTTGACAACTCGTCCTCACGACTAAAACTAGTTGTGAGTCTAAGTCGTGAGATAACTGCTAGGCTAGACTGAACTTTTTGTCCTGTAGTGTTCCAACTGTCGTGATCTTTCAACTCCTTGCATGCTTCACACATGTGCCACTTTGATGACTTGCTAGTCATGAGCCAGTCGCAAGATCCAGTTGCAAGACTCCTTTGAGAGCACATATTTTGAGTTTTCTTCACACTCTCACACATACAATCTTTACATAATTCCCACCTAAATACACCAAAATGCTAAAATACAAGCAAATTTAGCATGGAATAAAGTCAACACATAATTGAATAAATTCAACTTTACAAATCATTTATTAAGCTACAATTTTGGGGCCTTTTTAAATGGAGGCTTTGGGCTATAGCAAGTGACTTAACCCTACTTTCGATTATATGTGGATCCGTCAAGGTGGTGTTAGAATTCTACAATTGAGTCAGTTTCCTCTATGTTCCCATGCATGTCTAAAATACTAATTTTCGCATGTTTTTGTGAGCACAAATTCTTGGTTGATTTACAGACAACGATCTTGGAGACTTATGAATTCTGAAAGCGAACTCAAACTAATGTTGGAAACCCTAACTTGATTTATTCCATTACAGTTAGTAGTGTGCTCTTTGGTTCTTATCACCGTTAATATTAATTTTGTTCCTCCAAATTTCATGGCATTCATTGCACTTTTGGTGGTGGCAACTATGAAACAAAAAAGTTCAGCTTAAAAAACGTTAGGGGAAATGCATAGATTAAGAACTTTGTGATAAATGTAGGTGGGCACTGGGCACTGCCGGTTCGCCAATCTTGTGAGCAACATTAAATTTTGAAGATCGCAGAAGCAATAAGCACCGGAGCTGAACTTAAATAGACTAAAGGGAAGCATATATAAGAGAATTTTCATTTGCTTAAAATATCCTAGGAATATCTTGCTGAATTTTTAGTATAATGAAATTACATTAACAGGGACGGAGTCAGGACTTGAAGCTATGAGGGCCGGCTTTGACTGTTGGCTTTACTGCTTCTTTCTTAGCTACCGAGGTTTATTTTATTTTTTGAGTTTTTGATGTTTGAGTCTTTTGCTAGGTAAAGACACAATTATTTTGTTTAAAACTTTTTAAAGGGCTAGTTGTTTGTTTTGAGTAAAATTGGTTAATTAGGCTTAAATATTTTTAACTTTACTATTAATAATTTTTGTTATTTCACTAATTTTTTGGGCACATATATTTTGTTTTAGATTTTAAATCTATAATTTTTTTTAATGGCCTTTAAATGAGGAAAATGTCAGAATTACAAACCTTTTTATAATTGCTAATCTGGTGAGTGGTTATTAATAAGTAAGAAAGTGATGTAAGTAGTGGGCTCAAATGCGAACGAATAAGAATTTGTATCTTAATAGTATGTTATAATGTTATAGATAAGTTAGTGCATGTAACATTACTCTAAAAAAAAATCAATGATATTGATAAAAAGACAAAATGTAATTTTATTCAACAAAATTGCTGAAATTCGAACACACACACACACACACACACACACACACACACACATATATATATATATATATATATTTTAATAAAATATTGGAGGGGGGGGGGGGGTAGGGGGGGGGGCCGGGGAATAGTCAATATATGCCTCCGTCCTGCACATTAGTGCTGCATCCTAGCTGGTCACTATTTGTATTTTATGTGACTGGTGCATATATAGTGGTCCTAGTTTCGTACAAAATTGAGTTTAGTCAATTGTGTATTGGAAGTTCCATTTTTTCCACTTGTATTAATTAATATAAGAATATTCTTAATGGTAAGTATATACATATATAAAACGGTGCAGGTTGAGCATCTACAACTACAAGATAGCCTAGCAATTTCGAAACCTAGAGATTAAAAATGGATCGGTTGAGATTTTGCATGTGCCTTACACTGCTATTTCTTTTGTTTTTGAGGTCTGAAACTCGCTCTCTTAATCCAAAAATAGATGGAAGCAATCAATCCAGGTCAATCCCAGCATTGGTCAAAGGTGCTAATAAGGAACTCCTTAACTGTGATATCAAAAATGAAGATCCTACGACAGATCGGCAGGTTCCAGGAGGTCCTGATGCAAAACATCATTTTAAACAACAAAATTAAAGTACGTCAATGAGAGCTGGAGGTACTCATCCGTATCTCACCTTCTTATGTAATAAAATGGGTAACTTTTACATTTTCTCATGACTCTAAACTGTGAGGTCAGGCCAAATGTCTTTTCTAAATTTAAATTTGAGCATTCAACTCTCAAATTTAAGTTTACGAGGGATATTGAAAATGTTCTAATAAATGAGAATGAAAAAAATATGTAATTTATCCTTATTAAAAATGAATAAATTTCTATGTTCATGCGCACGTGCATGTACTATGACTAAGAAGTTTGGCTACGTTTTCCTCGTGGAGGATAGAATTGGTCTATATATAATGATGCTGAATATGGCTTTTTAATGTGATGAATGTAGTACCAATGGTTTAGTGATTAATATTTTTTTTTCCTAAATCGTGTAAGTGTTGCAATTCTTTTGCTTGTTTGAGAATAATTCTTTTGAAAGGAGCATACCAAGTATCCGTTTGTATACATTGCTACGTCCACGTTTGATACTCCAGCGCGTTTTCAGCTCCTTTTTTTTTCTTCAGCTGCAATTGTTGACTAATTCTCCTGTAAATAGTGCACCCGTGCCTATTCATGAGACTCACAAACTTTAATTTTCAGTCACTTTTTCATTAAAAATAGGTCTCACAGCACTATTCACATATTTAAAAATTATTTTGCTACAGTGTTTTCAGTTTCAACTATCCAAATGGACCTTAAATGTCTGTTTGGCAAAGATTATTTTTGCCAACTTATTTTACTATTCAGTATATTTTTGCTATTATTCATGGGTCCCACTGTACTTTTTTATATTATTCATAAGTCTCACGATACTATTTCAAATAACATTTACCTTTATCTACAATGCTTTCAGCAATTTTTTTTTTAGTTTCAACAAAATAAGCGGATTCTAAACGGATCATAAATGTGCATTTTCCCAAGTTACAAAGTAAAGAAAGGGAAAAAAGAAAATATCGTTTTCACGATGTGGTCTAAGTGCAATTAAAGAAGGGATATGTATTGATAGAAAATTCTTAGGTACTCCTAGAGTATAAAGAAATGATGCTCCCCTATTCATGACGAACCCAACTATAAATTTAATGAGTAGACCCATCATAAATGTGAGAGGAGGGAGTACTATTCTCCATACTTTGGAAGTACCTAAGAATTACCCTATATTGATTAGCTCATAACAAAATGTGTTATATAATATAACCGCTAAAAATAGCTAAGTGGTGCTTAAGGAAGATTGGGGATAACATAAAAAATGGTATAGGATAATATCTCACTTTCTCAATTGTGAATACTCGAGGAGATCCATAAATATATAAGAATTACAAGTTAAATGGGTAATGATTGAGATTAGTAGTAGCTCTAGAAATTTTTTTAAGATCGTCATTTAATAAAATAAAATTATATAAAATTTAATAAAAAGAGAACTTGATAATATTGACATCAAAAAGAAAAAAAAAAAATTAAAATATATAAAGTTTTACAATTGTTTGTACTAACACCAATTAAGAAGTAAAAATAGCTTGATGAGAGATAAAGTAAGAACTACAAATGTTGAGATGAGAGTACGAAAGTGAGTAATGCTGATAGATAAGAGGGAATATACATACATACATACATATATATATATATATATATATATATAGAGAGAGAGAGAGAGAGAGAGAGAGAGAGAGAGAGAGAGAGAGAGAGAGAGAGAGAGAGAGAGAGAGAGAGAGAGAGAGAGAGAGAGAGCATTAGATAACACATGTTGTGATTGTGAGCCGAACTGTTAAGAAGAGCAAAGTTACAACTATTGCAAATTTGAGGGGAGCAAAGTTGTTGTTTTGTTGAGAAGAATTCACGCCCACATTATCTCTTTTGATACAATTTTTGGATGATATTATGAAATATTTTATGTAATGGATTGAACAGGTTATGAATCCAAATGAGTAGGGGTTTTTAATCTTTGATTTGAATGAGATTTTTATTGAATATATAATTTTTTTCATTTGTTGTTGTTTGAGTCAATGGTGGCTCCATGATTTGTTTTTCTCTGGGGGGGGGGGGGGTGGGGTCATTCAAATTTGTGTTGAAGGGATTCATAAGGCCCTTTTTTAAAATTATATTTTCTTATTTCATCCTGATCATTAGGGTGATAAGATAAGATCTTTTCTCATAACTCATGATTCGAAAGAAGATTAAGTTCTTTAAGAAGATGAATCATTGGTAGGGGAAGAAACTTAATACATGTGATTTCCTTATTAGAAATTTATCCGTAGCACTAGGCAAGAGAATAAATGTACTAGCAAGAGAATAAATTATAAACTATAAATTCATTGGACATATTGTTTCTAATACAATGAAAATATCAATTATTATTGTGAAGATTAAATATTGGAAATCATCTATTGTCTCTTATTATAATAAAATTATTAATTATTGTTTCTAAAATTAATTATATATTATTGCTAAGTGAACTTTAATTTATCATTTATTTTGTCTTTATGCTTTTCAATTCATTTATTGAACAATTCAACTCAACTTTGACTACTTATAAGTATTTGTAATCAGGGACTGACCCAAGGGGGGCTGGGCCCCCTTGGCTCAAATTATTTATTTATTTATTATATTTTTAATTTTTGTAGTTGGGCCCTCCTCTTCCAAAACCTTAGGCACCCTCCTCTCTAATCAGCCTAACTAGCCTAGCCCAACTAGGTAGCAATTATCCAACCTAAAAAATTAACAAAAACAATAAAAGCATTAACAATGGTGATTGTATTTTAGCAAAAAATAGTTTTTTTTTTACCACCAAAGAACCAAAAAAATCATGTGTTATTGGAGAAGCTATCACTAATCTTTTTGCAACTACAGTAAACTGATATAAATATTAGTTGATTGTAGTAAACTATTAAACATTATTTTATTAAGATTATCTCTCTTCTTTCAATTAAAAAACTCAAATTCACTTTATTCCTTTATTATTTTAATGAGTTATTTATATTATTTTAAATGAAGTGGTAAAAAAATAGAACATTTGATGTTGGGTGTATTGTAAACTGATGTGGCAAAATAAATAAACTAACTTAAAAAATAAAAAAAATCCTAGCCAGCCTAGTATTAAAAAACGATATTATTTTGTGTTTTCTTATTTGTTCTTAGATGATTACATCTTAATGTATTAAGAAAAAAATAATTTTATATGGATTTTTTTTTGCTTACATATATTCCAGTCCTCTCTAACTTGAAATCTTAGGTCCCTTCCTGTTTATGATTCGTTAGAAAATTTTTGTTGCAATATTTGCATTACACTCTTAAGAATTCAATACAACATTACAATCATTAAAAAAGAATTATCTTCACTTCCACTACCTCACTTCTTTCATGTTTACTCCAAATTGCTATCAAATAGGTTTACTCCAAATTGCTATCAAATGGGTTAACGTTCGTTGTTGGGTTTATTCTTTTGGTTTTTACAAAGGCCAAGACAAAGGTTGATGTTAAATTAGTTAGTTGTAGGGCATGAGTATTCAAAAGAAAAAAAACATAATAACTATTTTTCCCAATTTGGGGGGGGGGGGGGGGGGGGGGCGGGTTCATCTGAATACCCTAGATATGTTGTGGCCCCGCCACTAGTTTGGGCTATGTTTGCTTGTAAAAGGAAAGAATTCTCTAGAAACTGCTGGAAATTCAGAGAAACTCAAAGAAACTTAGAGAGAGAAAGAAAGAGAAAAGGAAATTGAGAGAAAACTGTATATTGATAATGACGAAGAAGATACAAGATACATAAATATCTGCTTTCCCTTGTATACACAAAATAGAGGAAGCATGACGCGGGAAATCAGGAATTCCTAACTATCTCCCTAACTAATTACAATGTGCAACGGCTTGATCTTCAACCAAAAAGATCGTGGCAACTGGCGTGCTTCTTAACTGATTTTACTTTGCCTATCCTTCTCATGTGTGAGCTTTGTTGTCTGCGTGTGTTTATTAAACCAAATGCTGCCGTTTTCTTATTTCTAATTGCAAAACTCTTTGATGTCGTTCTGCCTTTAACTTGCTCAGCCTCTCTGTGGTTTAAGCTCTACGTATTTTGTTGCTCTGTTATTTCAACATTGCTACTATTTGTGCCAATTTTTATTATTGTTATTTGAACATTTAAAATTTTTTAAGAGGCTAAGGATTATGTTTGATGAGTCAGGATTATTTTATTGATTAATACTAAGGACACAATAAAATGTCACAACAATTGTCTCAAATTAGAGTGTTCAATATAATATTTTTTAGAGTAAACAAATTAGATAAATATAATTATATTTATGCATATAATTTTTTTTTCTTGTTGCAAATATGAATGGTTTTTTTGGCAAGTGGTGTTCGTGTGAACATGCACCTTGGCTTCAATCTATGTAGAGCGACCCTTGATGGACAGTGGTTAAACTAGAACCCAAGGATAAGGGCTGATAATTAATATAACACCTTATGCACTGTATCTTTGTGTGCTTGCGAGAAAATTGATTGTGATGACCGGTAGTAGATATTTCTCTTTTGGAGCCTCACAATTAACTCTTGTCTTTCTATATATCTATATCTCAAGCCTTTTAATGTTGTATTTTAACCGGTTAAATTGTTTTTATATTGAGAAACTGCTGAATGGTGTTTTAACATTACCGAAACAATATAATTGTTAGTTTTTTAATGGTAAACGTGGCAGATTTTAAAGTGATCATTTTTCCTTACGAGGCGACACAATCTTAATTATTGGAAAAACTTCTGCTTTTATATATTGTATTAGATTTTGTACGAGCTTTCTGCATGTTTCCTTACAAAATATGAACGGCACTGATTTATCTATTAAAACTACTCATATCATTTTAATCCAAAAATTCCTCATAGGTTGTGGTTTGAGTAGTATGCATCACCACTCAAATGAACTGCCACGGGCTTGCTCAAACCGGAGAAACCAGATACTTGGTATGCGTTGAGGGATATTAATCCATGCAAGGAAAATGAGCATACAGTGAATAAAATGGCCTCTGCTACTGTGGGTCACTTGCAATGCAAAGAATTGTTATCCACTTTCAGGTGTATTATGCGTGGAGCACTATCAATATTTTTTTTTAAACTTTAAAATACTCTATCAGAACAAAAAAAAAAAAAAAAAAAAAATCAGAAGAAGAAGAAAGTTTAAAGTAATCAAAGTGATTATAAAGCAAAGGCAACTATGATAATGTTTTCATTAACAGAGTCAACTAAAAACTCTCTTTTGCACTTTCAAACTACAACACATTCAACCGACTACCGTCCAAAATGTCCTTTTGAACACAAATTGTTCCCTTCATTATCCAATTGGGGTTGACCCTTTCATGCTAAGAATTTCAAATATGAAAAGTTGTAGATTTTGAGAATTTATACTCAATGTTTTGACTATAGATTTTATATAATTTCATTCAATATTTAAAGATGTGTGACAGTGAAACCTAGGCCAAAATTGGGAATTGACTCTGTTTGCTAAATAATATAATTAGTAGGCACTGTTTTGGAAGTTTATTTTATACTAACATCTCGAGTCTAAAAGATTTGATTTAGGGCCAATAAATCGACTCTCAAAGACTCAGTTTTCATGTTCTAATTAGATCTGAGCTGACGCTTTTTCACGTGGCGTCCACTTAGAAATCGAGTCTTAGAGACTCGATTTATATCTGTAACACATTTGCAGTGAAAAGTTGGGTAGAAAAATTGGGCAGTTCAATCATCAGTGGGTGAACATTGAACAGAAAGCATCTCTGACGCTGAACAGTGCCATTCTAGCAGATACCAAAGCTACACTGAACAGTACCATCCTAGACTTTTTTCTCTTTCCTCCATTTCTGTTTCTTCTGCACTCCCTCTCTCCCTTGCTTCTCTTAAGAAAAGACTTTCTTTGCTTCTCATCAGAAAACAACGATGAAGCACAAAATTGACGGAGCTCTCAATCAAAATACAAACTCAAAACACAATTTTAAAACTAATCAAACTAGAACGAAAAAGAAGAAGAAGAGCATAGCTAACCCATTTGAGCCTTGATGGGAGGAGGACATGCGGTGGTGCTTCTTGAATGCTCTAGAGTAGATGTAGTGCTAGAAAAGAAAAGAAAAAAGAAAAGTGAAGATTGAAGGTAGAGCTCCAGACGAAGTGCTATAGAAGAAAAGGAGAAAGAAAAGAAAAAAGAAAAGTGAAAATAGAGGATAGAGCTCCAGACGAAGTGCTAGAGATGAAAAGAAAAAAAGAAAAGTGAAGATAGAGACAAGGGAAAGGTGTGGAGGAGAAGAAAAGAGGAAAAAAAGAAGAAGAAAAGAAATGTGTGGATTAAAAAAAAAAAAAAAAGATATGGGAAAAATAAAATAAAGAATAAGAAATTAAAATTGAGAAATGCTACTATAATATTTTCACAATATTTTCGTAATAATTCTTAAGTGGTGGGTTGTTACTAACTAATACTAATGAAAAAAATATTTAAGTGACGTGTTCAAATTAAAATCAATAATAACTTACCACATATGATTTATTGTGAAAATATTGTAAAATTTTAAGAACATAACACTTCTCATTAAAATTAGATGCACTTCTCATTAAAACTAGATGAATGAAAGAAGATTGAAAAAGAAATATTAAAGAAAGAATGAAGAAATAATTTTTAAATGGGATAGAGAAAAGGATAGAGAGTCTATTGAAAGTATATTTGAAAAAGTAGGTAGGCAAAAGGTAAAATGAACTGTTCATTCTTTAAGTGCAAAAATTTGAAGAGGCCCCAGTAAATGCTCTTAGAGTGAATGCTATTGGTTTGTTTTGTAGAATTTAAAGGAGTAGGGAGGAAAAAAAATTTCAAAGTACATAATTTATTTTTTCTGAGTTTGCAGAGTCACGGGTTGAAGATGCTTAAAACTTCTATCTTTTTCTGCGTTTGAGGTTTGCTTTAGTCAGGCATATTTATTAGAGTAGGAAGGACCAGGACTCAATAATTCTAGGCTCAGTCTATTATGGCTAGTTGGCTTGGATGGAGGGGTTATGTCTACAGGGTCTCTTTTGTATCTTCATTTTTGGCCAAAATTGGGAATTGAATTAGGCAGCTTATAAATCGAGTCTTAAAGACTTGATTTTCAGGTAGACGCTACGTGGAAAAAACATTAAATCAGACGTGATTAGAACACTGGAATTGAGTATTTGAAATTCGATTTATAAGCCCTAAATCGAGTCTTTTAAACTCGAGATGTTAATAAAATATATAGTTTTGTAACAGTGTCTACTAATTATATTGTTTGACAAAAATGATTAATTCCCAATTTTGGCCGTGAAACCTTTGACACTATTCATCGTGCAATCAATAGAACTTAAGAATTTGAGCAATTAATATAAAAGAGAAATAAGTTAGTATTGGCACAACTGTATCGAATGCTAAATTTTTAGTATTTGGCACATCAAACACTAAAAACCATGCCTCATGAAATGTGTTAAATCTAACAATAGCACTTGTAAGATACATGTTGTACTTATTTTTAGTGTATTTTTAATCAACTTTCTATCTCATCAATTTAAAAGTGGTAAAAAGAAAAAATATTTTATGTAGAGTGTATTGTAAAGTGGTGTAATAAAAAATGGTAAAATAATAGAATAATAAAAAAAATAATAAAGAAAAAATATTTAAATAAAGTGGTAAAAAAAAAAAGAATATATGATGTAGGATATATTGTATAGAGTGACATGTTAAAATAAAAATAAAAAACTTTCTGACATGCATGTTAAAATAACTTTTTTTTTTTTTTTTTTTACAACACCAAAAAACGGTAAAAACCTCAAGCTCTCTTACATAGCTTTCATCATGGGTACCTTTTCAACACCAAAAGAACTATCAAATCACTCTTCTTTTTAAGGATTTCAAACGTTTGTAGTTAACCCATCACTATCTGAATCTTATCGGCGCCTAGATTTCTGCTTCTGATCTTCACAATTTGACGTAACTGCATGATCCCAATTTCATCTTTATCATCGTCTTCAGTATTCTAATCATCTGCCGCAGTATATGATTGGCTACTGCCATGAAATTTGGATGAAGTTCTTCTCCGATTACTTCCTACGTAGGCCCAAACTGAGCACCATCTTAATTATTCTCTATTCACTTTGTTACCACACTCCCAAATGCTATGAGTCTTGATCTGCATACATCTATATATGTATATGTATTAATAGGTAAAGCTGAGAGGAGATTTAATTAGGTTTTAAATTAGATTTCAATTGTTGTCTAATTTTGTGTCACATGTCCTTTTTAAGTTTTTTTAATTTTTTTTAAAGTGAGTTAATGTGGTGTAAAAGACGAAAGATTTAATATAAATAAATCATCAAAAACTCAATAAAAAAAAGAAAAAAAGAAAGAAAGAGTAAACTCATCTGTATATCCAAAAGAAATTAGATTCCAATTGTTGTCTTATTTTATGTCCAGTGTCCTGTTTAAGTTTTTTTCATTTTTGTTCTAGGTGAGTTAATAAGGTATAAAAGATGAAGAGTCCAATATAAATAAATCATCAAATACTCAATAAACTAAAAAAGAAAAAGGAAAAGAAAAAAGAAAGAGTAAACTCATGTGCATATCCAAAAGAAATTAAAATAAAAAAAAAATAAGAGAGAGAGAGAGAGAGATAGAGAGAGAGAGAGAGAGAGAGAGAGAGAGAGAGAGAGAGTAATCTGAATCCGTATATGTGTGTAATTGTAATTTTTTTAATTGCACTATGCATATGCATAGGTTGTATATTAGTTATCAATAACAAACAAAGCTTTCGTTCCAAAAATTTGAGTTAAGCTACAGATTTCCATCAAAATAGTTAAGATAGGCCATATGTATTCCTTTCCTTTATTCAACTTTATCTATAAAAAGTTCATACTCCTTGTTATTCTCTTAATTATTGTGTCCTTTTGTATTGTTTCTATTAATGTGATTTTTGGTCTTTATCTATATTCTTTTGCTCCCTCAACTTAGTTCAATTCAATTTTTCTTACCAGTGCATTAATTACTATTTTCTAAACATGAACAAACAATTATAAGTGACTAATATCTCATAATTTCATCATTAGAGGTTACTCTTATTATAAGCAATTTTTTTTCATTTCAAAACTTTTTTCTTATTTCCAAAATTAACTAAACCAAAACACTGTAGTATGATGTCTTCCCACTTTTTATATACATAGCAGACATTTTCTTTTAGGTACAACTTTGCATCAATCAATTTTTAGCATATAAGCGAATAAACTTTTAGTAAAAACCTATAGTTGCCTTATAGCTTCTGATGATGGCTAGGTGGATCCGTGAAAGTGGTGTAATAAAACTGCAATTAAGTAAGTTTCCTCTTTGTTCTCACATGTCTAAAACACTAATTTTGATATTGGACCGAATCTACAATATAATTTTTGTAATTTATTAATTTTGGTTTTTATATGTAACTTTTATTATTTTAGGTTTAGAGTTATTATTTTCTTAATTTTAGGTTCCTTTAATGTTTTTTAATCAAACTACGGTTTAAGTTGGACGTTTTCCTAGTCGATTGGATTTTGTCTTTTTAGTATTTGTATGCTATGTAGCCTCTAGAGGTCGTCAGACTATTATTCAGGTTAATAAATAAAATTCATAATTTTTCTCTATAGTTTCTTTAGTGAATTTCAAGCCTATCTTCTTGTAGATTTAAGGAACCTTTCGTGAATTCAAGGTTTATTACCAGAAGTTAATAGTTTAGTTCATGTTCAATCAAGGAGAGTGTTATGTGTGGTTTTAGTTGGTATTAAAACCTTGAATTACCTTGGTTTGATGGTTAACCGGTGTGATGGTAACCACCATAATGACAATGATGAAGTTGAAGACGCAGTCCTCACTAAGGTTGAGTTTCATGAATTTTGTGAAGAGAGTCAGCAAGATATGCTCAAAATCCAGCAATTGATTGCTACTCTTCTTTCTAGGAAATCATCTAATAGAATAGCAACACTGATTAATATATTCAAAGACACCATTCTTTGATGGAGAGATGTGTAAGTTAGATTTTATTGACTAACTTCTTGATTTGCAAGAGTACTTTAGTTTTTAGAAGATGAATAAATTGTGAGAAGATATAAAAATTGATAGAAAGTGTCTAGGCAAGCATCCAATCCGCTCTTGGAAATAAATGAGAAATGTGTTGATTGATTTATAGTTTCCTCATAGCTATTATAGATTAGTATATTCATATGAAGAGCAATATATATGTTCAAAACATGAGAGGCCAACCACAAAACCAAAATTATTATAGCTAAGTTCATGTGTCAAGAAAAGAAGAGCATTTGAAGGTTGACAAGATGCAACAAATTTCTAAAGAAAATTTTGAAGTGACTGAAAAAGATCAACTTCTACCATCAGAAGTCAAAAATTTTTGTGAAGATAATTTGCTTGAAGATTGTTTTAAAGCCAAAGAAGAAAAGATGGATGCTGTTGGGGCAATTTATGAAGATTGCAGTGAAGAAAAATACCATGGCGAAGAAATTGTAGAGAATATTGTCCAAGATCTTAACAAAGTCATGTCTACAAATCTCAAGATCTTATTATTCTTGCAGTGAGCAATACACCAAATTTTGTTAAATTTATTGGGTTGAAAGATTTGATGTGGTTGTTGACTCTTATTTGGTGAATATTGTCAATTGCATGAAGGCTAAGTAAAGGGAATCTCAAGTTGATTTGTTTCCTCAATTGATGAGTTGCAATTTTGGAAAGAAGACAAAGAGAATCAAGTATTTGCTTGGCATGGAAGATTTCAAATTTCGACCATCAATTTGAGGACTAGGTCTTTTTTTTTTTTTTTTCATGTTGAGGGATCTGATATTGACAAAATCTACATCTTCCTAGTTGTCCTAGGGTTTTGTTTTTCCAGTATTTATATGCCATGTTGCATCCAGAGGCATTTAAACTCTTATTCAAATTAATAAATAAAATTTAGAGTTTTTCTCCATTGCTTCTTTGGTGGATTTTAGATCTATCACCTTATGGATTTAAATAACCTCTCGAGAATTTGAAGTTTACAATTAAAAGCTAATAGTTTTGTTTCTATTTCATTAAAAAAAAAAAAAAAGAGTATCGTTTGTGTTTTTTTTAATGCTCTCACGACATCAAATTTTCACATATTTTTGTGAGCACAAGTTCTAGGTCAATTTGCCGAAAACGTTCTTGGAGTCTTGTGAATTCTGATGTTGAACTCAGACTAATGTTGAAACCCGAAGTCGATTTATTCCATTACAGTCAGTAGTGTGTGCTCTAGTTCTTATGATCTTATCATGATTAATATTAATTTTGTTCCACCAAATTTGGAGGCCTTCATTTCACTTATAGTAGCAAATAAATATGAAACGAAAGTTCAAAGGGAAGTGCATGGACCAAGTACTATGTGACGAAAGTAGGAAGGACACTGGTTGCAGTGGATGATTAGATGTCGAGGATCGTTGAAGCCAATAAGCTGCAGGTACACTGCGTTTACAGTGGAAGAATGAGAATACTATATATTGAGGAATAGCTACGTGGGCCGCCCTATGCATTCTTTCAATCCAACGTGACATGTATGTTAGCATTATCAATAACTTGGCGCACTGACGCTGAATATACAGAAAGGAACCATATTGAAGAGAAAATTTTAATTGGCTTAGAAAATCATATATGCATCTCTTAAGTGAATTTTTAGTCTAATGGCATTACATTAGTGTTACATCCAAACTTGTCACTATTTTTTTTATATGTGACTGCATTATATATAGTGGTTTTAGGTACAAATTGAGTGAGTTGCGTCTATTCAATTGTGTCATTGGAAGTCCCATTTCACCCACTTGCATTAATATTAGACATGGCAAAACGGGCGGGTCGGGTCGGGTCGGGTTCGAGTCGGGTCAATCGGGTCACGGGTCAAACGGGTCACGGGTCAAAAACGGGTCATCTTAAGCGGGTTAAAAACGGGTTCGGGTCAATCGGGTTGCGGGTTGGGTCGGGTTGACTCGTATTGACCCGTATTTTTCACATGATTTTTTTTTTAATTTTTTTATTTTTATTTTTAATTTTTTTATAAATAAAACAACATGTATTTGTTATTTGAAAAGTTATGCAACAAATTATTTTATGTAAAATGTATTATTTTGACTTTACCACTTATATCAAGAATGAATTCAGTTAAACTTATTAATACTTATTCAATAATTTCAAAATTATACAAATCCTAAACATTGCTATTTAAAACAAAATAACACAAACATAAGTAAAACAAATACACATGTTTTATTTCTACACAATATTAACATTCCAAAATATAAAACAAAATTACAAATGACTTATTGGATAACTCATTTGATAAAGAATAAAAACATATAAGAAATTTACAATCTTGAAAATTAATTTTATATTCTATTATTAATTGTGGTTGGCACTCTATTTCAATTTGAGATATACATTAAAATTGGATTGCTTACTTATTTATACATGGTCTCTTTTATGAATATCATATCATTGTTAAGCAACACACACTCTAGAAAGTATCATAGTTTATTTTAAAAAGCCATTTATTTTGGACATAAATTGTTAAAAAATGAGTCTAAGCATTCATAATTTATGCTAATTTGATACTTTGGCTTCACTATTTTTACACTTGTAAATGTTTCTCACGCATGTCTACAATTTTAAATCTATATTTTTAACTCTACTGTAATCATATTATCTTGGCATGTACTTTGTTATTTAATATTAAAATTTTTTTATTCATTACAGAATGCTCAACCTTTTATTTTTCAATTAATTTGCATATGTAAATGTATCAATTGTTTCTTTAAAGTTCATAATAAACAATTAAACTACTATTGTCTTAATTTTAATTTTTTTTTACCAAAAAAAAAAGGTTTTAAAAAAGTGATTCGGGTTCGGGTCGGGTTGCGGGTTGGGTCGGGTTGACCCGCAAAAAATACGAAAAACTCGGGTCGGGTCAGGGGTCAACCTGTTTTTGTTTCGGGTCAAAAAAATCGGGTTCGGATCGAGTATTTTTCGGGTCGGGTCGGGTCGGGTCGGGTCAGAAAATTTTGACCTGTTTTGCCATGTCTAATTAATATAACAATGGTATCAATCAGTATATATATAACACAGTTCAGATTGGGTCTCTACAAGCTAGCCCAGCAATTTTGCAACCCAGAGATTCAAAATGCATAGTTTGAGATTCTACTTGTGCCTCACACTCATATCGCTTTTGTTTTTGAGGTGCGAAACTCGCCCTCTTAATCCAAACACAGAGGGGAGCAATCGATCCAGGTTATTATTGGCAGCTTTAGTCCAAGGTGCTAAGGAAATGCTGAACTATGATTTGCAATATGAAGATACAATCCCACATCAGAATGACCCTACAAGAGAGGTTCCAGGAGGTCCTGATCCAAAACATCATTATAAACATCAAAAGTAAATAACTTCTATAAGGGGTAGAGATACTTTCCGGTGTCTCATTCTAAAGAAGTATCTTCTTATGTAATAATATTGGGCAAACTATCTTTTCTCATACTCTAAACTGTGAGGTCAGTTTTTAATGTCTTTTTTAAATTTAATTTTGAGCAATCAACTCCCAAACTATGAAATCAGTTGAAATATCCCCAACATTTAATGTTTGACCGATTTTCGTCATACTTAAAATTTCTTTGCTTATATATTATCATATGATTATTACTCGCTTATTTTGTTTAATTATGATCATGTGAGATATGGCAGAAATTAGCAAAGTTTTAATGGTAAGAGAACATTATAACTTAAACATAGTTAGAAAGTTGATTGCTCAAATTTAAAGTTTGGGATGGACATTGAAAATGGTCTTATAAATTAGAATGAAAAAGGTGCAATTTATCGTTGTAGAAAATGAATAAATTTCTATTTTTCATGTGTGCATGTACTATGATCAAGAAGTTTGTGCTAGGATTAATGCCCCAAAATCCTATTGTACGATGTTATGTATGATATTATGTTATAAATAATGAAGTTGTTTTATTATCTAAAATAATAGTGACATGAATATTTGGACACTATCATATAGCCCTTGAGATGCATAGTATGTGATTTAGTCATAGAAGATAAATCACAAGTTCTTTGTAAATTTAAAACCTTAGTTCGTAGTTAGTGATGAAATTTGATATTTTATCTATGAAAACTATAACGTATCAACTAAGATGGTTTGTCTTGATCATGGAAGTGGAGACTTATAGTTGATATGTTGATGTGCCTTAAGTGTAAAAGACATATTAAACTGGACCGTGAGATTAATTATTTTATTAACGACTATTAATTGAATAATAAATTTGACGACTTTAATTTACATAAACTCTCAATCCTAAGAGGATGGTGAATCCAATTATGAAATGCATGGTTTTCAAATCCGGACTGTTCATTGAACCGTAAAAGGGAGAGGTCCAAGGTTTTTGAGGTTGAACCAAGGTCGAATCGGGGTCGAACCGTGATGGTGTCATAATTAATTTAATAATTATTTTAAATATATATAAAAATATTAAATTAGTAAAAAAATATAAAAATGAACTAAAATAGTCTAATTAAAACTATAAATCCTTATTTTAACTATTTCTAATATATCTATATCCATTTCAAACCCAAATATGAAATATCTATCCAATAATAATAATAACCATTTTTTTATTAAAAAAAATTAAAAGCATCAGATTGTCTTTCTAATTTTCACTTTATAATGCCCACGTGACTAGTTGTCTAGTTAACATTCACAAACCTAAAAAAGCACTAGGAACAAAGTGAAGGAAATTAAAGGAAGAGATAAAAAAGAAATACAAACAAAAGCAGATGAAGAAAGAATTGTTATGTTATATTCACAACATTTTTCGTAATATTTTCACAAGAATCATATCAAAAAATTATGTCGAAAGTTGTTACTAGTTTTAATTTGAACTCACCACTGAAATTATTTTTTTACTCACCAATATTAGCTAATAACAATCTATTATTTAAAATTTATTGTGAAAATATTGTGGTAGCATTTCATAATTCCCATTTCTTAATATTAAATACCACATGTCTAATTCTCAAAAAAAAAAAAAAAAAAAAATACCACACATTTGAATAAAAAAAAAAAAAAAACCACACGATTACATAAAAAAAAAAAAAATAATAAAACTTAAAGATAATAACCTCCACCACACAATAATAATAAAACTTAAAAATAAAACCACACATTTATCACATCCTCTTAAGAAGTATTCATTATTCACAAAACTTAAAGATAATAACCTCCACCACACAATAATAATAAAACTTAAAGATAAAACCACACATTTATCACATCCTCCTAAGAAGTATTCATTATTCACATCAGAGAGAGAGAGAGAGAGAGAGAGAGAGAGAGAGAGAGAGAGAGAGAGAGAGAGAGAGAGAGAGAGAGAGAGAGAGAGAGAGAGAGAATCTGAAGTGCCGGTGGAGATCGGTGGAGATCAAGGTGCGCCGGTGGAGATCAAGGTGCGCCGGTGGAGATCAAGGTGCGCTAGTGGAGATCAAGGTCCCCGAAAGAGCAAAGTCGGTGGAGATTGAGATCGCTGGTGGAGATTGGTGGAGATCGAGGTCACTGAAAGAGCAAAGTCGGTGGAGATTGGCATTCCCCATGCAAAACTACCTCGTCCGCCACCCTACCGCCGTTCATCCTCCTCTCCACCACCGACTGGGTCAGATTGGCTTGTTGTTGTTGTTCTTCTTCTTCTTCTTCTTCTTCTTTTTTTTTTTTTTTTTTTTTTTTTTTTTTTTTTCATATTTGCTTGTTCTGATTCAACTTTATTGTAAGAACTAGATTTTGTTTTGTGTTTCGAGTTTGGATTATGTGAGATGTTTTTTGAGAGTGAAGCAAAGAGAATCAGATGTTTTCTGGGTTAGATCCTTCGTTTTCTGATTTCTTTTTTACGTTTTTTGTTTGGATTTTGTTTTCCCGACCAAAAATAGTAAATACTCCGGTGCCGTTTAAGGTTTTGAATTTTTTTTTTAAAAGGGACCTATGAGAACTGCGAGAACTGTTCACGCTTCACAGACCTGTGAGGTCCAATCACGATTCGCACGAGTCCCTGCATTTTTCACATAGAGCAGTTATTGAGGCTAAAAGAACCGCAAAAATGAGCAGTTCGAGATTTTCCAGGTCGGACCGTACGATCCAGTCTAGATTTCAAAACTATGATATAATGTAGGTTGTTTTGATATATTAGAAGTGAGATCTAATTTAACGGTTAAAACCTCAGTATGTTGGGCGGCTGCATGTAGTACTAAAGGAATACATATCCTTAAGATGAAATTCTTTGTCTTTTTGTAGAGATATAAAATATTTCCAAGAGATAAGTTTAATGAGTTTTGTTATTCAGAATGTTAGACTTAACCACTTTACTAAAGTTTATATTTTACGAAATTTGATTGAATTAATGTATATGAATAACTTAAAGGATTAAACCGAGTATTTAAGGATCAAGAGGTAGTTATTTTCAAAGTGACAGTTATATATTATGACTTTGTATTACTACGAATATTTTCATAAAGTAGTATTAAATATAATTAATGACAATTTTGGACTTGTTAAGAGTTGATAGATAAGCCCGAAACTCATTGAAGCTTGAGTTTTATCTGTCCCTTTGGTCCCATCCCAAGCCACATACTAAAACCCAAAAGGTTAGTCCAATTAAATAATCAGTTATTTATTTAATAAGAGTTATTAAATAAAGCAATTGCTTTTGACAATTTTAAACGTACGTACGATTAAAAGAGAAAAATACAGTTTTCTCATAACATATTTTCCCTTGAACAAGTGCGTACATAATTGATTGAACGACCACACATCTTGGACATATGTGGAATTGGGGTGAAGATTGAAGGTCTTCCCAAGTTCGAACTTTTTTTTTTTGTTTTGAATTTTGCTGCATTAAGGTATGCATTTTTATTGTTTGTTTCTAAAATTCTAGATATTCCATGTTATCTCACATGAATGAAGTAGATACTTGTGTTGCTTCCACTGTGGGTTTCGTATGAGATGCAAAACCAGTTTTTCCAATAGTTTGGCTATAAGTTTTTCTTGGAGGAGAGAAGTATTCTATATATAAATAAATAAATATATATATATATATATATATATATATATATATAAAATGATGCTGAACGTGGCTTTTTGATTTGATGAATGTGGTATCAACGTGGTTTAGTGATGAATAATTTGTTTTCCTAAATCATAAAAGTGTTGCAATTTTTATGCCAAATTGGGGATAATGCTATTGAAAGGAGAATACTAAATGTGCATTAATTGCTTTCTAAAGCTATAAAGTTTTTTTTTTTTTGAGAATGAAAAGCTATAAAGTTAGCGGAAAGTAGAAAATATTGATTTCATCATGTGGTCTAAGTGCATAGAAAGAGATTTTGATTAGCTCATAACATAATGTCAAAATGTTTTTATATAATATAACCGCAAAAAAATTAGCTAAGTGGTGCTTTAGGAAGACTAAGGATAACATAGACGTACGTATAGGATAATATCCAACATTTTCAATTGCGAATACAGTCCCAGCATAGACATAGAAGAATTAGAATTTCAAAAGGATAATGAAGATTGGTGCTTTATATAATTTTATATAAACTTTCTGCATGTTGCAGTATGTCGTGTGCTCGTGTTCATCTGTTTTTTGCTTAGTAAATACCAGACCTGCAAGTATGTTCATTAATTTTATATTGGTCACTATGCAAAGGAATGTTATCCAAATTATCCATACCTCCCACTGTCATATGATTACTTTCATATGTATTATGCGACTAGCACTATGAATGTTTAATATTCTTTATTGTACTCGAAGTGATTAACAAGAAAAGACAACCATGATATATCCTTTCATTAATAAAGTTAATTGAACTATTTTTTTTCCATATAATAAAGAAAAAGAAAAAAGAACAAACGCTCCTTTTCAATTTTAAACTGGAGGACATTCCACCGACTACCATCCAAAATGTCATTTTGAATACAAATGGTCCACTCCAAATCCAATTAGGGTTGACCAGTAGCTAAGAGCTTCAAATTTGAAGAGTCGTAGAATTTGAGAATTTATACTAACAAAAACATTGAGAGAATAAATTTTATACAAGCTCGTGGGAGTTTTGATTTGAATAAATAAAATAAAGGAAAATAAATTAATAAGAACACACAGGAAACACAAGAATGTATGTGGGTCGGCAAAAAAATGAAGCTCTCTTATAAAGTTTTCATCATGGGTAGCTTTCAAAAAAAAAAAAAAAAAAAAAAAAAAAAAAATCAAAATACTCTTCTTTTAAAGGTCTTTTAATTTGTTCTATCAAGAGAAACCCTTCAAAAAATGGATCTATTTCATTTCAAATATTTTCCATTTTATTTCACAAGTCATAATAGATTTTACAAATCTAAAGGTGTACATGCAGTCCATCATGTCATTTACAATTATAAATAGTGTGTTAGTATATTTTCATATTTAACAAAATAAATTTTGTACCATAAGTGGATAAAATATATGGTTTTTGAAATCTTCTAAGACTCCTCTCTTCTTCTTACCATATGGGAAAACCCTAAGGCCAAGGCCACTAAACCTTTACAATACAGTTTTCATTGATAGGTAAAGTGTGGTGTTTAATCAGAGAGAGAGAGAGAGAGAGAGAGAGAGAGAGAGAGAGAGAGAGAGAGAGAGAGAGAGAGAGAGAGAGAGAGAGAGAGAGAGAGAGAGAGAGAGAGAGAGAGAGAGAGAGAGAGAGAGAGAGAGAGAGAGAGAGAGAGGATACGTTTTGTGATTTGGTGGGTTAATGATGATTGATTGTGTGTAGTACTACCTATTCTTTGTAAAATGCTGACATGGCATGCTAAGATTGGATGGTGTAAAGCCATTCTCTTACTCCCTAATCCAATTGATTTTAATCTCTTATTTATATTTTTTCATTTTGAATTGCTGTCTTTCTAAAATGATCAATATATGTATTGATCATCCCAATACCATACATTAATACAAAACACCATCGAAATATTTCATTTTTTTAAAAAACTAAATTGAACCGGTATCTGATATGGTATTGATTCCATTGGTTACAGACAGAGTATATTTAAAATTTAAATAATTAATATCCACCTCTTTTACCATGCTTTCTGTTGGATTATAGATTGACTCTAGTTAATTACTTCAATTATCCAAATTGATTAATTAGATCAAGTTACATGCAAATTGTGGAAATAATCACCAAATAAAATAAAGTACAACAGAAAATAAATTTGACATGGTAATTTTTAGGCCAAAACATCTCACAAATTGGTTAATGGGGAAAATCTCTCACAAGGCGAAAACCCTACCGAGTGATTTGTTAGTCACCACTCCCAAAAATCACTAATGAAGAATCAAGCAATTACAAGTATAAAAAATTTTACTACTATCCCAAACTATCCCAAAATACCAACTTATAGTTAAACCTTTACACTGATCCCCGATTGGACTTGATCTTATAAAGAATTCTTCCTTTGTATAGATCCCAATATGTGATTAACTCCTAACAACTGATGTTTGTTGTTGGTTATATATAAAGTTCTTCACTTCAAACACTTTGAAGATCTAGAAGCACTCAATTGGTTACAAAACTCTAAAACGCATAAGAATGTAGTAGCTTCACCAATAGTGTAGGGTTCTTTAATTGAGTCACTATGTTTTATGAGCACTTTAAAATAAAACTTTTATATCCCTTAGAAGTTTAGTGAATGAAACCTTAGTAATCTAGGTCATCATGGGACAAGAAATAGATTTGAGATTTTTGGATCTACGAAGCTCGATAGATCGAGAGGTATCGAGATTCTTCTTTTATTCTCGATAGAAGCTAGTGTTGAGGTTCATTTTTCAGCTTTTCTTCACTTGTTTCTTAGTGTAGTTTTCATGTCTTTAATAATACTACTTGTTTTGTTTTTTTAATGTACTTTATGATATTCCAGAAACCACTTAAAACTACCCAATTACAAATAAAGAATGTAGTAGCTTCACCAATAGTGTAGGGTTCTCTAATTGAGCCACTATGTTTTGAATCTTTTCATACACCCACACTGACCTAAATAAACTGAATATGGTTAGTCCTTTGCCTTTGAGAAGTCCTTGCATGAAATAACTTTTGAATAATACTATTGATATAAACTATTTTACAATATTTTTACAAGTGGTTGATGTGGCTAATTCTTAATAGTTTTCCTCTAATCCCACCACTAACATCATTTTTTTACTTACTAATAATCACACATCATATAAGCATTTGTAAAAAAATGTTGTAAAATAATTCATAGCTCTAGTATTTTCCATAACTTTGTATTTCGATCACGCTCTTTTGAACCTATTGACTTGGAATTGATGTCTCAATGTAATTTCCTATTGCTCCAATAAACAATTAATTACTATCCTCATTGATCTGACCTTTTTTGATCATTGAGAGGAGAATTCTCCAACGCTAGATCCTTCAAGATTTAGATTTTATTAGAAACCCCTTACTGTACACAAAGCTCCATCTTTTTAATGACATCTTCAATATCCAAGTGTGGGAACCGAGCTTCTTCAAATTTAAATTGTCTTCTACTTCTGGTATAAGTAGGATCAACGGAGGTTTTTTAAATAATTGCCATATGATTGGAGGATGCCAGAGAAACGTAAGAAATAATGAAATGTTCATTGCAGCTTATGCTATCTGCTGAGATCAACCCTGGGGCAGAACAAACGAAAACAATTTAACAGGAAAATAAAGGAAAAAACCTAGAAGTCGACCCCTAAGGTTGCTTGATATCAATAATAAGCAAAGGAAAAGCCCGTTATGGGAATCATGGATAAATTCTGGATCTTCATACGCGATTAGATTCTCTATATTAAAGGTAGAGCTCATACCATAATCATGAGGAAGCTAGGCCAATAACATATGCATTTGGCTAACCCGTTTCAATATTTTGAATGGTCCAACACTATAGGTTTGAAATCTCTTTATGATCTTGGACTAAAATCGCTCAAGCCTAAATTGAATCATGACAAGTCCCTGCTTCAAATTCCATATATGACGTTAAGAAACCTGAATTTTTTATTGATCATTATAACCTTGAAAGTGTTTATAGATTATTCAGCGCAAAACAAAAAAAGAAAAAGAAAAAAAAAAGAAGGTGTTCATGGATCACTGGATGCAATTCATTGACATGGCGTTCATACGCTCCTATTGACTCAGACCAGATGACTTAACATGTGGAGATGAGGAGGTAAGATCAAAAGGCTCCCTAAAGGGTTGGCCATGCATGACTTCAACTGGATTAGTATACCTATTGACAGACGTGGCGCCTCGTTTACTGTCTTTTCAATCTCTTTTAGGCTAAAAAGGTTCAAACATTTTTTCACCAAATTTTTTTTTCTAGTTCTCATCATGATTCATATTAATTTTGTTCCACCAAATTTCGTGTCCTGCATTTTACTTTTGGTAGCAAATACGAAGCCAAAGTTCAGCTTAAAAAACAAAAAAGATTAAGCACTTTGGGACGAAAGTTGGGGGGCACTGAAGACGAATCTTGATAGTAAACATTAGATTTCAAAGATCGTAGAAGCCAATAAGCTGCAGGGACACTGGTTACAGTGGAAGACTGAGAAGATTATATTTAGAGAAGGCTACGTAGACCACCCTAAGCCATTTCTTTTAATCTAACGTGACATGTATGTTAACAAGATAAATCACTTGGCGCACTGCAGCTGAATAAACTAAAAATGAACAGTATTTAAGAGAAAATTTTCATTGGCTTAGAATATCATAGGAATATCTTGCTGTTTTTTTGTAGTCTAATGGCATCACATTAGTGTTGCATCCAAAATGATGACTTTTTTTTTTTTTTTTTTGGGGCCCGGGTTAACGGACTGCTCTTACAAAATTTGTTAATGGATCATTTAAAAAAAAGTTCTAAAACTATTTTTATGTAAAATATAAAAAAAAAATTGTAAAATTAAAATCAGTTATTTTTTGTCCATAAAAAAATTTATAAAAAAAGCTCATATATCAATGCATGCCCCTAAAGCATTAGTTAACTTTTCCCTTGTTCATAAAAAAAAAATAATAAAAAAAAAAAAAAAAAAAGAAGTTAACTTTTCCCTTAATTCTTAAGCGTTTGGTGGATATATAGTGCTCTTAATTAGGTTTGACAAATTGATTTATTTATTTATTTTTTGAATCCATCCACTTGTATTTATTTATTTTTTTTGGAAGGTATCCACTTGTATTTTTTAACAATGGTATCCGTATATCTTTTATATATATATATAACACCGTCCAGATTGGGTCTCTACAAGCAAGCCTAGCAATTTTGAAACCTAGAGATTAAAAATGCATAGGTTGAGATTTTGCATGTGCCTTACACTCATATTGCTTTTGTTTTTGAGGTCCGAAACTCGCTCCCTTAATCCTAAAATAGAGGGAAGCAATCAATTCAGGTCATTGCAAGCATTTGTCCAAGATGCTAAGGAATTGCTGAACTATGATTCGCCAAGTGAAGATACAACCCCACATCGGGACCCCACACGAGAGATTCCAGGAGGTCCTGATGCAAAGCATCATTATAAACATCAAAAGTAATGAACTTCAGTGGGAGCTTGAGGTACTCATCGGTATCTCTTTCTAGAGAAGCATTTTCTTATGTGGTAATAAAGTGGGTTTTGACTTATACTTTTTCATGACTCTAAACTATGAGGTCAGTCCTAATGTCTTTTTAAAATTTTAAATTTGAGCAATCAACTTTCTAATTACGGTTAAGTTCTAATCTTCTCTTACCATTAAAATTTTGCTAATTTCTGTCATATTTTTCACATATATGACCATTAAAAAAAGAGAGTATTCATATGATAATATTTTAAGAAAATAAAATTTAAAGTCAAGTATAACGAAGATTGATCAAACATTAACTGGTCTCATATGGGAGTTGATTGCTCAAATTTAAAGTTTAGGAAGGACATTGAAAATGGTCTTATAAATTATAATGAAAAAGTGTAATTTATCCTTATAAATCAATGAATGAATTTCAATGTTTCATGTGTGCATGTACTACGACCGGGAAGTTTGGCTACGAGTTCTTCGTGGAGGAGAGAAGTATTCTATATATAATAATGCTGAACGTGGCTGTTTAATATTATGATCGAATGTAGTACCAACGCGGCAACGCGTACGTTTTTATGATTAAT
Source organism: Castanopsis chinensis (assembly GCA_032878915.1). Classification (NCBI taxonomy): domain Eukaryota; kingdom Viridiplantae; phylum Streptophyta; class Magnoliopsida; order Fagales; family Fagaceae; genus Castanopsis; species Castanopsis chinensis. The sequence continues at coordinate 11,423,477 of JAVQMG010000130.1, forward strand.
AATTTGTTTTCTTAAATAATGTAAGTGTTTCAATTTTTATGCCAATTTGGGGATAATGCTATTGAAAGGAGCATGCTAAAAGTGCATTGCTTTCACAAGTTATAACTTAACAAATAAAGAATGGGGAAAGAAGAAAATATCGTTTTCATGATGGGTCTAAGTGCACAGAAAGAGATTTTGATTAACTCATAACAAAATGTCAAAATGTGTTATACAATTGAACCGGAAAAAATCGCTAATTGGTACTCAAGGAAGACTGAAGATAACATATACAATGGTATAGAATAATATATCCAACATTGTCAATTGAGCTTTTGCGCGGGATGCTCAAGGAGAGAATAATATATATAATATTATATATATACACTTTTTTTTTGTTTTTTTTTTTTTTTGTTTAAGCTTTTGCGCGGGATGCTTCCTTAATATATACGGCACTAGCTTATCTATAAGAACTAGTAATATTCTGTTCCTTAATATATACGGCACTAGCTTATCTATAAGAACTAGTAATATTCTGTTGGTAATATACACGAATTAGTAAATATTTGAGAGGTGAAAATAGATATAAACAAAATAACACACACAAGGCAATTAAATGACACAAAAATTGTAAGACATTTAGATGCACCTTGATGTTTGCCGACGGCTTTTCAAACATGCCAAATAAGGCCTAGACATTTAGATGCACCATTATGTGTCATCTATCTAGACATAATTAATCGAATAACCCCCATTGCCTATCTGTTAAGAACTACTAGTTCTCGAACATGATCATCCATGCCTTTTGGTTGCTTACTCAATATGATTCTTGCAACTTCTTCCCATATAGGTAATTCTTGAATTGCATCCTCTAGAATCTAAAGTCTGTGTCATAAAATTGTATCCATTCCTATTTTCTCTGTTATAGTTCTTACTCAAACACCAATTCTAAATTTGTGAGAGGCAAAAATAGCTAGAAAAGTGACACACAAATAACGTAATCACACGACATAAGAAATTATGTGGTTTAATAGTTTGTCTATATCCACGGCGTTGCAATAATTTCTCTCAAATAACACAACTAACCTTAATTTGAAACAATGGTATTTATATCCTATACAAAGGATTTCAATGCGCTAAAAAATCATGTAACACTTTTATATCGGATTAAGTCATAATCCAAATCAAATACAAACTATGCTCCACATAGCTCAACATATATTAGTTCAGAAATTCTCCATATAGGTTGTGGTTTGCGTAGTATGCATCACCACTCAGATGAACCAGCTAGCTCAAACAGGCCGGAGAAGAAACCGGAGAAGGCAGATACTTGGTGTAGGCAAGGTATGCGTTTCAGGATGATAAATCATAAATCCATGCAAGGAAAATGAACTTACAGGGGGCGTAAAATGACAATGGTTGTTCATATTTCATGGGTCACTTGCTATCCAATGGATTGTTATCCATTATCTCCCACTGTCATATGATTACTTTCCTATGTATTATGCGTGGAGCACTATGAATATTGTATTAACTTTAAAGTACTCAATAATTAACAAGAAAGGCAACACCCCGCGCGCTCGCCACCCAACACACCACCCCCCCCCCACACCAAACACACACATAAAATTAATTAATTAAGACAACTACGCTCTCTTTTGCACTTTTAAACTGGAGCACAATCAATTGACTACTGTCTAAAATGTCCTCTTGAAGACAAATGGTCCGCAACTTATCCAATCGGGGTTGACCCGTTGCTATGAATTTCAATTTTGAAGAGATGCATATATAGATAATTTATACTCAAGAATGTTGTGACTATAAATTTTATGTATATCTCAACTAGTCATTAAAGATATGTGATAGTGAAAGCTCTGATATTATTCATTTTGCAATAGAACTAAAGGATTTGAACAGATAACATTAAAGACAAATAATTTTTTAAACACATCTATATATCTAAAAGTTGAAGAGTAGAATTTAATGTTTCTGCGCTCCTATTGAGTTACAATAGCACCACATCCTCAACCTATTCTCCAAAATTTATTTACCTTTACCTTTTTATCTCCCCACTACTTTATACCTTAACTTTACAATTCCATCCATTTATCTTCCTTTTATTTTGACTTTTCGTCTCTCCATTTTTTTTACTATAAAAATTTGTTATTTTTTTTACCATTCAATTCATATTTTGCTCACACAATAGGATCTCCTTTTTAATTATTTTTCTCCTAATTAATTTGTCACTTTACAATTACACATTCTCCAACATTTACTTACTTTTACCTTTTTATCTCCCTACTACTCTATATCTTAACCTTACAATTTCTCTATCCCTTCATCTTCCTTTTATTTCGACTAATCTTCTCCCCATTTTTTTTACTATAAAAACTTGTTATTTTCTTTTTCATTCAATCCGTATTTAGCTCACACAAAAAGGTGATACTCTCTCTCTCTCTCTCTCTCTCTCTCTCTCTCTCTATATATATATATATATATTCTTTCTTTTGGTGGATGTTTAATTCCTTAGATTGATGAATTTTTATGTTCAACTCTACTTTAGGTTGGTATGATTTGATTATATTTTAATTTTTTATCTTTTTAATTTTTTTATCTTTATTTGTTACATGTTATCCAATGAAATTACAGAATGATTTAATGTTATTTTATTAAATAGCATGACTTGGATAATTTGGTATTTACAATTATACATTTTCTTTTAACTATTCTTCTGCTCAACTTCTTTTATATAATTTTGTTATTTGTCTCGCATTCTCTTCCAAAAAAGGTGATTGTTCTCTCTCTCTCTCTCTCTCTCTCTCTCTCTCTCTCTCTCTCTCTCATTAATTCTTTCTTGCAAATCTATTTTAGATTGATGAATTTTGTTTTTGTTTTTTTTTTGTGTCTCTACTTTTGGATGGTACACTTTGGTGGTGTTTTTTGAGTTATTTATCACATATACTCTCCATCTCTCTTATAGTTATGGTTTGAGTTCATTTTTAGATATTTTAGAAGTGAGATGATTATGTATTTGAATGTCTCTATAAATTATTTGAGTAATATCAATTATAAATTTGTGATGAGGTTTGGTTATCGCGATAATCTTCTTAAGAGAATGAGAAAATCTTCTTAAGAGAATGAGAAATTCAAATAATTAATTTTGGAACTTAAAAATTTTAGTTGTAGAAAAGAAAATCATAACACACTATACAAAAGTTTGAATAATATAAATCACTTGAAAAAAACAGTATTTCTATCTTCTAACTCAAAAAAAATAATGGAATAATATCAAATAAATGCACCTAAGTTTTTCCAAAAAAAAAAAAAACTCAAAATAATATAATGATTTATTCGTAAAGATGGAGAGATGAAAAATAATTTTAGAAATAATTTCTTCAGAAATTTTATAGAATAAATCATTCGTTATACTATGTTACAAAATAGTTGTATATTCCTACGCGATGCTTGGGTTTGCTACGACTAGTGTATAGAAAACACATGAATGTACGTGGTTTGGCCCACTATATCAAGCTTTCTTAGATTGCTAGCATCAGGTATGTTAAAAACATTTTTTTTTTTTTTTGCATATTTTATTTACTATTTTGACATGTTCTAATCTTGTAGAGTACATCACACCTTATTCTATCCTAGGAAAGGAAACCCTAAGCCCATTGGTTAATTGATCTGTGATCTGCCATTTAACATCAGTTTTAAATGATCATCACCTAAAAAGAAACAACAAATTCTACTCTGTGTTAATTTGCCACAAACGAACTCACACTACAAAAAATGAGGGCTATGGCCGCGTTTGAAAAACGCAGCTATAGACCCTATAAACGCAGCTATAAGCTACAGCTGCGTTTTCCATAGCTGCGTTTTCAAACGCGGCCTATCCTGCTGGATAATAGCCCCCTGCGGGACCTAATGCTGCGTTTCTAGAAACACAGCTATAGACCACCCTATAGGTCCAACTTATAATCGCATTTTACGCGCAGCCCAAACTGGGTATATATAGCATCATTTTTTACAAAAACGTAGCTATAGGTGCTGCATCTATGAGAGTGCGAAAGCGCAGCTATAGGGTGGAAAAACGCAACTATAGGGTGGTCTATAGCTGCGTTTCTAGATACGCAGCATAGGGTGTCTATAGATGCGTTTATAAAAACGCAGCTATAGACCCGCCTATAGTTGCATTTCTATAAATGCATCTATAGCCACCCTATAGCTAGAAACGCAGCTATAGACCCCGACATTTCTTGGCTGGGTTTTTAAAAGCTCGACTATAGTTTTTTTTTTTTTTTCCTAAACACATTTCTGCCCATAATAAGACCTGTAATTACTGCCAACACTCAGATGCAACGAATTTGGAACCAACAAAACAAGTTGCCAACACTCAACAATTCCCAACCAATAGCTACCAAACAAAACAAGTTCATTGTAAAAAGATTAGTTACATAAACATATAATTACATACACAAACAAGTTCTCAACAACAGATTTTTACATCACAAAATGCATATCCCTCAACAATTTTTTACATCACAAAAAATTGTCAGCAAGCATCATGGTACTTGATTAGCCAGTTTCCAACAACCATCATTCATAAACTTGATCAATCAGTCCAATGCTAGTAGCTACAGCCAATTACCTATGATAATGAGAGCAACGGAAATAAGCTAACGTTTTAAGCTAAAAGCAAACATACTCTAAACAAATAAGTGTTTTGCTCAGCAAGTCTATTAACAAGGTCAACATCCCTTAAATTTTTAGAGTCAAAATCATATATGGGCTTCTTAACATAGCCTTTTTGCTTGTATCCATTTCAATACTGGCATCTTAAAACAAGACTGAGAGTGAGTCATAGATTCCACTCTCTTTAAATTCACATATACACATATATTTACATAATCCATATTCACTGCCGTTTTATAAATATAACAACAAATTCTGCTTTTCTTAGATTGAAAGCTACCTTCTAGTAAGGTCCCTTCATATACGAGCTCAGTACTCATCAAATTTCAATTCTTTCAAGTGTCAACAATAAAATGTGAACTGGAAAACATGTCGAGTATACCATATAATGTAAATAATGTAAATTGCATTGGCAGTGGCAAAGTCTGATGTTCATTCTTACTATAAGGCTTTTAGAAGTACTAATGCCTCTTATTTCCGTATGCAGAGTATATGGTTAATTAAGGCCCCATAGAGGATGTCATTTGTCGAAACTGCAGGTTGGAGTAAGATGTCTTACATCAAATTATTACAGCTATGATAACCTCACCAAGAGGGTCTCTGTCTAGTTGGTTGGTGCTGCATGTCATGTTCTAGCAAGGAACTATTAGCTACATTTGGCAAGTGTAAAAAGGCATGTATAAAAATGTTCACTTCAAAGGTTTTGCCTGACTCAGAATACTTTCTTGCCTACATTCATGGTTGAAATTGGTCCATTTTGATTTTATGTCTTATAGTACCCCTACTTCCCTACTTGTTTCATATATACTGACGTGGGACCTTTAAACACAGAATAAAACCAACAAAGGTAGGAATATATCTAATTTTTATTTTTATTTTTTCTCCAACATAGTTGTATATGTTATAACGAATAGTTGTATTTGTTTTATCAGAGGATTCACAGTTTCATTCCTATGGAGAGTCCCCATCAAGCAGTGCAATCCTGAATATAATAAAGGCATTGTATTAATATCACATAACAATGCATTGCAAAAAGTAGTGTTTTGCTATATAACATTTGTGTGGTACTTGAGACATATCCAAATCACTTACACCTCTGCCAAGTTGGGCAAACATTGCATTCATGCGCGACATCACTTCGGCCATTTGTTGTTGATGCCTTGCTTCTACTTGGGAGAGTTGTTCTTGGTGCCTTGCTTCTGATTGGGAGAGTTGTTCTTGTACTTGGGCTAATTGTTCCCTAAGGATAGAGGAGTTGTTCTTTAACTCCAAAATCCTTTGTGTTGTTCTGCTTGACAACGATGGAGTCGAGGTAAACTGTGAATCGTTTGTGACACTTCTTCCAGATGGGGTGATTCCAAATCCAACCCCACGTACATGTCTAGGGCGCCCTAGACCAAACACCCGAGCATACACATTGTCTTTGGACTAGAGGACTCCACTACCAGGTTCTCCTTGTAGTCGTATGCCCTCTTGTCTCAAAAGGTCTTCCATCCTATTCTGTACGTTTTCCCATAAGAACCAAATAACATATTACACACCATAAACAATACAAACACAAAATACACTAAAATTCGATTTAAATTGTGCTTACCATGTTCTCTTGTGCTTGGGAGTAACAGCAGCCCCATCTCTCCTATGGTATACTTTTAGATACGCATCTGTGCGCTCGACTGGAGCCCCATTAGCTTTTGCATACATGATGAACAACATTTCATACAATAAACACAATTGCACTTAGATTTGTCATGTTGTTTATCATTTGCATTGACTAAGGTGTTCATGAATTCTAAGTTTATATCTACAACCAAAAAGAAAGTGAAAAAGTATTTTCAACATATAGTGTGATTGAAAAGCATAAAATCAGCTTATGTGATACACGAATACAATAGCACTTGAAATGCATTTCTTACCATGTCATCAGAAATTTGTGCCAAACTTTGAGCCCCACACCTTGGTATCTCCGTCTGTTTACCTCGACTGACCTTGTTCTTGTCACTTAATGTCTACAACCACATTACCGTCAAAGTATATGAAAACTAAACATCTATTAACTAAGAAATTTTACTACTTAATGTAAGTTTTTCTCTCTGCTATGCTTGTCATTGTGCATTCAAAATATATTTATGTTTGTATGCTATTAGTTCATAAGTGAGGTAGGATAAAATTGCAGGAAGATTTGTTTAGTATGACAGTTTTTTTTTTTTTTAATATATATTTCTTATTGAGACCCTTGGCATAAATTGTGTACTGCAATACCCTTATAGTAGTCGTAGTCCCCAACCAATCTCTAAATACTACTAATCTTCAGTTTATGTTGTTGATGGGGGCAAAACAATTGTATCACATCTAATGGAAAGTGCTTTGAGCTAGACTAATTATATTATAAATGACCAGAAGATTTAGGTTAAAAAGAGGGGCTATTAGAGCGAAAGATGGCCAACATGATTTTCTTCACTAAATTACCACTAAAATAAGATTAGACGAATAAAGTAGCAGTACCACAGTTTTGTCATGAAACCAGTAGTTAACCATCTCTGTCCATTGGTCCTCCATTACCACCGGCAGTATCTTTGCCAATATTTGTTCCTTCGTCATACCATCTTTAATGTTTTTCAACTTCAACTTCGTCCTCCGATTTCTCCTCAAGAGCTTGAGTAGATGCATTGCCCATCCCATTTGATCAAGTGGTGCGACAATAGCAAGGTTAATTATATATCGTTTTTGAAATGCAAAAGTAGAGTTAGCAAAACACAAGCGGCTGTAAATGACTGTTACTTATACTTTATTTTCATATTACCTCAATTTCAATCCAACAGTCATGTTTAAATTTTTCAGCGACTCTTGGCCACCCAGCAGGGACAAGCAGGCATAATAACCCATTCTTACAAAAAGTTCCCAATCACCGAATGAACGTTTTACCATCCGGACCAATTGGTTGGCCTTGATCATTTATGGCAACTTGACTTTCCAGGATCCATCCAATGCCCATATGTCAGCTAGCTTTGTAGGACCACGTCTTTTAAGCCTATGTTCCACTGCTGGGCTTTATTTATAATCATCTGTATATACAAAACCACCAATATTAGGGCTGAAATATCAAATCTCAAAGTAATGAAACATATCACACCATGAAAAAATAATTCATCTGCATTAAACTTCTTATGTTCTATTAAGGGTTTATAATTTTAGTCCAATAAAACATCAGTACATTTACCAAAGATGATTTCAGGAGGCGATTTTGCATTTAATTATTACTGTAGTGGTTTTATGGGAAAAAAAATTAAGAAAAAAAAAACTCAATATATAATCTTTCAGCCAACCCATAAAGTTAATGATAATGGAATATCAAGTTTATGAGATGTTTAATATTAAAGATTTAAATTAAAGTAAGATAATATATAAAGCCAATAATCTATATATTCTTTTCTAAAAGAAATTAGGAATAAAAAATAAATAAGAAAAATAAAGATTATGTGGTCAATTCTAACCATAAAATATTTGAAGTAGATATATATATCCAAATTGCACTAACTTTGTTGTTTTTACTTGATATTTAAGATTCTATGATGCAGCATTTGGAAAAGCAATCCTTATTGAATTATAATATTGACACTACCTTGATTTCCTTACTGTCTCGAGTTCTGCCCTTTAAGCATAAATGGTAGTTTGTTGTTTCACCATCAAACGACTATTTAGTTTGCCAGAATAGTGATGATGTTTAGTAAAACAACCCAAGATCATTCCATTACCTTGATGTGACAAAGTCTAATTGGTCATGTAAAATTATTGGGTAGTTTTGTGTGAAAGAAGCCTAAATCATGCTCATATGACAAATCATGTACAGCTGAATATAAATATTAGAGTGCAGCAGTAGGCAAGTATCCACATGAAATGAATAACAGTACCACATTCTGTATTTCTTTAAGGAGAATTTAGCCTTCATAGCACATGCATGTAAATACTATTTCTATGACTAAGTTTATTAGAAAATTGTTTTACTGAGTTCACTTGCTGTGAATTTTTTTTTATGCACCAGATCAGTTTATATTCTCTACACAATACTTGGGGATGCCAGCATCTATGTTGTGGGCAAGGATATCACTCGTTTGTGAGTATTTTATTACTTTCTTTTAGTTAAATATCTAGACTATTATTTAACTAAATTCAACCATTGTAAAATATTTTCACACTACACTGAACTATTAAAAACATAGTCTACCATGAAAAGTTAAACTAAAAGAAAAGAAAAATCATTAGGATTTTTATTCGACGACATGTTAAGTACCAGGAGCCTGTGTCTCATCGTTAGAGGCAACCGGTCTTGCCTCCTAAGGTATATAGGCTTCCTCAACTTGTGTGTTTACCCTTTGTCGTCCATGTGATGATCCTTCACCAACGTAAACAAGCGTCGGTTGCCGTTTTCTCTTCCCCATACCTACGTGCAACACCTTTATAACACAAACACAAAGATAATTATAGCCAACAGCCAATCACATGAAGAAATAAAAACATGAAGAAATAACAATTTTAACAACATGAAGAAATAACAATTTTAACAATATGAAGATAATCTTATACTAACAACATGAAGAAAAAATGGTTTATAATATATATGCAACAACATGAAGAAATAACAGTTTCATGTGATAATTACTTATGTTAAAACTGTTATTTCTTAACAACATGAAGAGGAACACAGTTTTCACATATATATATGCAAGATTCTCCAACTTACCCTTAATAGACCTTTACATATTCTATTTACAATTTCAATAATAACTATAACATAATTACACATACAACAACAGTACCCTATTACACTACTCATCATCATTGTACTCGATTTCATTGTTATCTTAATTGTGGGACTCATCATCAATGAACTCACAATCATCTAAGTTGTCCATTTCATGAAGATCTCTTTCGCCAATGATAGACACATCAATTGTCATTCCCTCCACATTATCTTGACCCCAACGAAGGTTTTCCCTACCAGCATCATTACTGGCTATACTATACAAAATGTTCTCATAAAACCCATTTGTGTCATCCTTGTCACAATGGGGGCCAATTCCGGCATCAAATACATCTCTAGCTTTAGTTTTAGTAACAACATATCAATCTTTGTGCCTTTTATCTTCAACATAAAAAACTTGTGTAGCTTGAGACACCAAGACATATGGTTCATCCACCATTTCCTCCCCACCATGTATGGAGTGTGTAAAATTCACCATAGGAAACCCAAACTCATCAATCTTATATCCCCTCCTATTTTGATCATCAACCCATGTACACTTGAATAACACGTGTATAATATTGCTAGAATAATTAAGCCCAATAATATCTGTTAACACACCATAGTATGTAATGCCACCTTCAGTGGCGACACTAACTCCACTATTTTGTATTTTCCTATTTGCCTTGACATTCGAACTCCTAAATTTTAACCCATTGATGACATAATGCTTTAGCCGATTTACTAAGGTATACGACCCTTTGGAAAGTGTGATAATTGTATCAGTAGGTGAATTTCTTTCCCTATCAGCATCAGTCATTGACATCACCTATTAAAACCAAATAGACTTATTATAATTGGTGCAGTAATTCTACTTATGGGAAAGTTACAAGCTTGAGAAGTTGAAAATGTCAAACGTACGTGACACCTAAACCAACCACAAAACTTCTCCATGTGGTGCTTATGAATAATAGCCTTTGATATACAACGATGGCCTTTTCGAAGTTCCTCGTCCATCATACTTTTGTGCATCCTGCATGCGATGCCAATTGTGTTAGTGTTAATACACCTAGCATACATTGGATTGTTGTGCAATGATATTGGTGTCCGTAGTACTTACTCACAAAACTGGTAAATGTTCTCTAAATTGAATAACACTTAGCGATGAGTTTGGGTGAACTCCTTATTGTCTAGTGTCACACTTGAAACCGCCCTTGTTGACTCCTCCATCGTCCCGTGGGTCGATTGAATATAGTTTCAACTCCTTCCATATACCGTGAACAAAACGTTAAGCATTCCTCCACTATGTATCCTTCAGCAATACACCTTTCTAGACCAGCTCTATTTCTTACGTAAGACTTAAGGCGTGAGAGGTACCTATAATGTGCATGAGAAGATTACTAATTGACACTAGCTATTAGAAAGCGAACATGAAGGTCATAATGTACATGTATTACATATGACTTACCTCGCAATGGGGTACATCCAACGGTACTGAACTGGGCCACAAATCTTGGCTTCTGTAGCTAAGTGCATGATGAAATGTACCATGACAGTGAAGAAAGATGGAGGAAATATCTTCTCTAATTCACACAATGTGATTGCAATCTTTGCCTCATCATTCTTAATATCTGAAACCGTAAGGGTTTTGGAATAAATTTTTCTAAAGAAACTAGCTAACTTTATCAAAGGCCTAGTAATGTGCAATGGCAAAGATCCTCGTAAAGCTATTGGAAGGAGTTGTTGCATCAAGATGTGATTATCGTGACTCTTTAAACCAGAAATCTTGCGTTCTTTCAGATTGACACGGCGTGAGATGTTGGAAGCATATTCATCAGGCACTCTTACGTCTCGCAAAACTTGCAAGAAACCATTTTTCTCCAGTGGAGTCATATGAAAACACACGGGCAGTATCGTATACTTATCATCACCTTTGCAAAAAGAGTTCAGTAGGAAGAACCTGTACACACTCCTTAACTCATCAAGGCATCTTTGTGTGAAGTCCTCAAAAATAATAGATAGCATACAGCAGTATCGTATACTTATCATCACCTTTTCACAGTAGGTGGAGTTCACTCCTTATTCCCATGTCCTCCAAGTCAAGGCGTGCCTTGTAATTATCCTTTGTCCAGTCCTTCAAGTTCAGCCCCGTGCCAAGAATATTGTCCATCACATTCTTCTTTATATGCATCATAGCAAGATTGTGTTGCACCTTGTGATCCTCCCAATAAGGCAAGCTAAAAAATATACTTCTCTTCTTTCAAGCACACTGGTTTGCCTCACCTCTCTTTCTTTTATTGTAAAGAAGTTGACATTTCTTCCCCAGACAACGTCCAACTAATGGTTCAGTGTCCACAAATATGTCTGAAGCAATTGGTGCCACAGGAGCCACTCTCATATTAGTAGATCCATCAAATAACGTATCTTCGTCCCGAAATTCGTGGTCCCTCTCCAACCATCGCCTATGTCCTATGTAATAGATTTGTGGTCATGTTTTAAATATTGAGAGTCGGTCTCCGAGGCACAACAAGGACACGCATACTTACCCTTCATACTCCAACTTGACACATCTACGTATACTAGAAAATCATGTACTATCCAGATCAACGTTGCATGCAATTGGAATACATTTTTTGAAGATTCATCATACGCTTCTACTCCAACATCCCATAATTCCTTCAGTTCTTCTACTAAGGGTTGCAAGTACACATCTATCGCAATCCTTGGCGATGTAGGACCAGGAATAACTAGTGATAGAATCAAGGATGATCGTTTCATGCACAGCCAAGGCGGGAGATTGTAAGGGACTATCATGACAGGCCAAGTGCTGTGAGTAGTACTCAGAATTCTGAAGGGGTTGAATAAAAATGTATTATTCCTGCATAACTGAAGCAAATAAGGCAGGAGTTAGTACAGAACAGGTTCAAAGAGTATGATATGTAAGTTAAGAAATGCAATTCCTTTTTCACTTTTAAATTGGATTTGAACATTTATTATATAAACACTGTTGGACCAACCCCTACATTGTAGATCCTGTGTATGTAAAAGCTCCATATTTTTATACTAGTAGACTACAATTAATCAAATATAAATATAAGCCAAATTGAACATGTGACAATTGGCAAAAATTGATATGAAGAAATGATACACTAAAGTTAACAAGTTATTAATAAGAGGACTACAGAATAGGTCATACCTCTGCAGGTGTCTTCTTTCCCTGAACAAATGAGTCTTTCTACATAAAAACTTGTTTATCGTCGTCCTATTACTGCAAACATGAATTAGACACCAATTCTCTAGATAAATTCATCATTTGATCGCACAAAAGATTTCTATTGTCAACTTAGTCACAAGTTTCAGTAACTACTCTCAAGAGTATTTTAGGACAAAAAAGATGGGAGGAAAAACACAAAGATGCATGAAATTGTCACTTTTTAAGGAGTGGTGATAGTTACACATCATGTGTACAGGGAAAACAATACAACTTAAGCTGAAATGGTGTTTAGAAAACCCGAATTCACATATACAGTAGTGTGCAACAAGAAGTGTATAACAAGATTTAGTTCTTTTTAAATTATAAACAATATTTCAGCACACATTGACTCTTGCCATATGGCATGAGCAAGCAATTTTGAAAATTAAGAGCAAACTTTGCAAATTAAGAGGAAAAAATATTAGTTGCAAAAGCTAACAACCAAAAAAGAAAACAAATATTAAGCAAAAAGAAGTGACAGTAAAAAATCCATAATTATTGTTTATTTCATTGGGTGTCACCAGAAATCAACCCTCTATTTATTAAGTGCAAGTTAACAAAGGCATGTTTAAGAAGGTAAAGGTAGGCTTGCACACCTTTTTCGGAGAAAAAGGATTTAGTGCAGTGACCAGTGGGCATAGTACATGGTCCACCAAACCTGTCCTATTCAAACCAAGCCCATTGAAAGGTAATAGTAATTACTCACCTTCCTTACTAGTAATTCCCATAGTTAATTCCCATGCATGCTTATCCACAATACTGATAGGAATACACTGAACTAAAAAATTATCTACCTACCATAACTTGACAAATAAAAAACCATTTCATTAATACGAGCATTATGTCGAAAATTTGAATTACTTCAATTGGTAAAAAAATTTTGTTATTGAATAAGAAATTTGAAACTTTGGAATCATCATGGAATAAACGCTATAAATTAAAGAACTAAGAGACCTATGCCTCTCTACATCAACATGAACATCGTGAGGAAGCAGAGAAGCCTACAGGTTTCCTTCCAGCATTTTCTTTTGTTGGCTTTAATTGAGAGTTGAGTGGATAGAGGGTTAAGAATGTTGGAAATTCCCTTCATCTAGTTTGATTCTTCATGAGGGTCAGATCTTTATTTACTAGGCAATAAAATAACACAACAAGAATCTATATGTAGTATATATTCTCCTTTGATTTTGCAGTTTGCTATTATTAGAACAAAAATGGTTTTAAAAGGTCATAAGCTAATGATATTCTTTGTTTCTTACAGGGAAATTGGTCCACTGTTTAAAAAAAAAAAAAAAAAAGAGAATAAATTTAAGCTTCCTAAAGATAAAGCAAGAAGTTTAAGCTTTCTAAACACACTTATTAGCAATCAGTCTCAAAGCAAAAGGTCAATGTTAGATAATCTACCGCAACTGCATGAAAGATTCTTGTTCCTTCAATCTTGCCCTAATTAATATATCTTAATTTTTTTATATATAAATAAATTTATAAAGGGTTTACCAAACATCATTAAAATTGAATCCCAAAAATGCATATCTCCAGGCCAACCTGCATTAAAATTTCAACAGAATCAGCCAATAAGGTCAACTTCAATTAATCTGTATTTCAAATCTTCACTAATGAACTCAGCTTTTAGTGAAACACTTGTAGAAATGGAGTTATGAGTTATGATGTTTGACTACTGAAGTTATTTGCATTTTCAACTGTACCATAATTAAAAATTTTGAACTGCATTTTCCCAAAGTGGGTCTTTCCTTTTATGAAAACTTCACAAACAAATTGTAATTTACAAAACAAAAACTTTTCTTAGCTAAAAGTACCACTACAAAAATCAAGAAGCAGCCTACTTAATAAATTCTCCACTCTTTACTGTTTAGATTTGTATATTACATAAACATCCTGTGTACGTGGTCTACTTTTTTATTTCAATAAAAGTTTACTTATCAAAAATAAATAAATAAATAAAATCTCCAGTTACCATGAAATTTGACAACACATGAGGGTTTTTGACGTAAGGCATAGATAAATAACATTCTAAATTTGTACTTAGCAAGTCAATGTATAATGTCTTCCTCAATAAATTAACAAAATGAAACATTTAAATCAGCTTCCTTAGAATTTTTCATCCGCATATTCAACCACAACCAACAAAACTTTTTTTTTTTTTTTAGGTCTACACTAAACACCTCAACAAAACCTTTTTTTTTTTATAGGTCAAACCTATAAAATAAAAAAAAAAACCTGTCTTTATGTTCATCATAATGCACCGCCATTCAACAAAGATGACATGGTGGGTAAGAACAAGAAACATGGTGGGTAACATCACTTTTGAAGAACAAGAAACACAATATTAAAATTTAATGCAGGTGAATAAAGATTTTTATAATTTGTATTTTTTATGGGATTATAGTACCATTTTCATTCGAAAACCCTAAAACAAAAATCAAAAGAAAGAATTTATAAAACTTACTGAGAGTGTCTTGAGCTTCCTTGAGAGTTCGAGAAAGAGAGAGGGAGAGAGAGCCAACGCAGTGCCGGTGATGGAGGACTAGGCTTCTTCTCTATCGACAAAGAGTCAGACTTTTTGTAAGAACATGATCCTACCGTTCTCGATTTTTCATTGATATGGGTTTGTAGGAGTAGGGAATGGAGAGGAGGGAAGAGCGATGAGAAGGGAATGGAGAGGAGGGAAGAGCGGAGGGAGAAAGGGGATTCGAAGAGGGTGGAAGTGAGGGAAAGGCTAGATTTAGGGATTTAGGGGATTCGGAGTTGAACTATGGGTTTTTTTTTTTTTTTTTTTTTTTAATTATGCGGAGTTGAGGGATTTGTTTTTTTTTTTTTTATTTTTATTTATATTTATAATTTAACTAAGCCGTGTTTAATAAAACGCAGCTCCAGACTGTATAAGCTGCGTTTATTAAACGCAGCTCTATAAATATGGAAGCTGTGTTTATTAAACGTAGCTCCAAACACATATAAGCTGCGTTTAATTAAATGCAGCTCTATAACTATGGAAGCTACGTTTATTAAACGTAGCTCCAGACACATATAAGCTGTGTTTAATTAAACACAGCTCTATAAATGTTGAAGCTGCGTTTATTATAGGCAGCTCCAAATATTTTTAAGGTGCGTTTAAGCAAACACAGCTCTAAGCATCTTTGAAGCTGCGTTTATTAAATGCAGCTCCAATCCTACCCACCTAAATGCAGCCTCAACTTCTAGAAAATGCAACTCTACCCCTGGTCTATAGCCGCGTTTAGGGGTGGTCCATAGCTGCGTTTACTAAATGCGGCTATAGACCATGGGTGGAGCTGCGTTTTCCATAAACGTAGTTCAAATTACCCCCTGTAGCTATGTTTTTATAAAACACAGCTCAAAACGCGATTACAAAACACGTTTTTTGTAGTGTCAACCGATAGCTCCAGCCGTTTAGCCAACGTTGGCCCTACAATATGCAACTTGATAAAGAAAATTCAAAAGATATATCAAATTTAAGGTTGTGTTTGATTTGACAGAAATTGATTTTCGGAAAATATTTTACGCATTTACAAGTTTTTGGGGCAATGAAAAATGCTGGACCATAAAATAAAGGCACTTATAGTAGAATTGGCTTATGCTTTCATTTCTTGTAAACCTTTTTCTACTTCAACAAAAACTTATTAATCGAATCTCTACCCCCACCCCCATTGTTTGCCACCCAATTACTACCCACCACTAACATCCCTAGTATTAGGTGGTCTGCGGCCACCGCCACCGCCACCGCCACCGCCAATCCACGATTACGATTTTATTAGGGCAAAATACTATTTTTATCACTAAAATTTTTCAAATTTTTTTTTTTCTTGGTTCCTAAATTTTAAGAAGTACTTTGTCATTATTAAACATTATAAATAGGATTTTTAAGAGTTAGAGACAAAAATATGGATTAAAAAAGTACTTTTTTTTCCCAGTAGTTTAGGGATTGAAAAAGATCTTTTTTGTTTAGGGACAGAAAGTAAAACATTTTTAATAATTTAGGGAAGAAAGACAAACTTTTCAATAGTTTAAGGACAAAAAATGAACATTTTAAATTTTAGGGAAGAAAAAAAACTTTTGGTAAAGTTTAGAGACTAAAATAGTATTTTACCCTTTTTTATCTTTTTTTTTTTTTTTTTTAAGAAAAAAAAATTATAGATGTCTTTAGGATATGAGAAAATGTGAGAAAGTAGTAGAAATTATGTTTTAATAGCATTTTTAGGAATGCAACCAAACACTGAAAAAAAAAAATTCTAAATATTTTCAGGAATACAATGAAACACTTGTAAATAATTTCTTTACTCAATCTTTTTTCTTAGATCTATAACACTGACTTTAGGAAATACATATGGTGTTTGTAACTCAATTAAGCTTGCAGTTTGTTGGAATATTCACAAGATAAAATTTAGGTAGAGTATCTTAGGTCGAATCCATTAGGTTCAGCACATTAATTTAATCACTTGGGTATTCTAAATTTGATTATTCTTGGAAAATATAACACTATTCTTAATTATCTTATTGAAAATTCCAAATTGAGTTATTCTTAGAACATAACACTACTCTTATCTTATTAAAAATTGTGATAGGATTCAATTAGGAACCTAAGGTAGTGAATCTAAGCTTTATCTATATTTACATTTGTTATGAGCGTGTGGCACCGTTCTATCTCTGTCTCTCTCTCCGCACACAATATCACCGAAAGTGTTCTAAGCCCATCTTTTCCACTAGTACCAATTCCCACAACAATTTATCTTGCACCAATTGGGAGGTAGCTCTATGCTTAGTTGCTTAAAGAATAATGCCCCCAATCTTTCATCACGAATATCAACAAGTTTTAAGAAATCTGTAAGGTAGCGCTATGTATAGCTCACATCATTTCCGTCTTAATAGATACATCTTGTAAGTTTTAATTTACAAAGGGTATTCAAAGATAAAATTGAAGTTGTAAATGACAACATTTGGCCCTTTTAGACAAAAATTAGTTTCACTCAAAATTGAGTCCAAGGAAACAACTGACACTAATGTTTTTGTGTGTGCCTAAAACATCATAAATCCATGACTAAGCATCCAGAACTGGTTTGGAATATTTCACTTACCACAAAATTTTACAGAAGATAGATTTAAGACCATTTTTTTCTGTATAAACAGTCATAAAGTTACTAATTTTCATGCTATACGATCAAGTTGAACATAAATTGCACAAAAGGAATGCGGGTTGGGGTGACAATTTTGTTGAAATGATGAATTTTTGTACTAATAACATGCTTTTGCTTATTGGTGAAATTTGTTCCAAGAGCTAGAAGAAATGGACAAAAATAGCCAAATAGCACATTTTTGCAAACTATGTTACAATCTACCATTATTTCGGAAATATGTAGGGATCTACAACTTTTTGGGTACTCGAGTTTGGCAAAATCGAGTACCATAAAAAATTTTCATAATTTTTCATAGTGTATTTTTTCAAAGAACTTGAGTTTTTGGAACTTAAGTTTCACGGTAATCACGAGTTTTACAAACTCGAGCTTCAAAAGAGTGATAGATCCCTACATATTTCTAAAATAGTAGTAGATTGCTAATTTTTTTACTAAATAGTGGCAGTGGGCCATTTTTGCCGGAAGAAAGGTTTGTACAATAGTGCTCTATCTATAGTCTGATCCAAAGGCATTTCCCTAGCTCATAGTTGTACAACGAAGTCCAAAACGGCACACATACTGGACTCCCAACCAGATAACAGGCTCTTACATGTTGCCACTTACCAGCTTGATTTATTTATTTTTTTAAATAGTTTTGTAATTTTTGTTTTTGAAAGGCTACAAAATGAGCTACCTTTTTATATTTTTTTGTTGTTATTTGGACTTTTTTTGTTATTGATTTGAGTTAATTTTTGTTGGTTCGAGGGTTAAGAATTATTTTTCTGGGCCAAGTTTTATTTTCTAAGGCCCAAATATATATATATATATATATATATATATTAAAAATAATTTACTATAGAATTTCACTTTAAGATGTGACTGTGAGGCTGCTTTATAACCCAAAGAGAAAATTACTCCAAAAGTAATTTAAAAATTTTTATTTTTTTATATAAGATAGAATTTTAATCTAGCTTAATTTAAGTGTATGTGTGTAAAACTCCATCCTAGAGGCTTGAACTCTAACTTTTACACCTTTTAAACCTTACAAATACTTGTGGGGTGACCATATCACGCCTCAAACCTGATAGGCCAAGAATGTATTGACTCCTCTGGTAAATTGATCAGTTACTTAGCCAAGTTAATTAATTAAATTCAATTACATGTAATAAGCGTGGTAATACAAACAAATTACCAACTAAGTTAAATGTAGCAAAAAATAAATTTGACACAGCTGATTTTTGTATGAATGGGGAAAACTACCGAAGCAAAACTCCAAATTTAAGGTCACTGCTCCCAAGAATCCACTATTATCAAAACAAGCGGTTATAAGTAAAACGAATCCCAGTACTTAATACCAACCTACAGTTGAACTCTTACTCCAATATCCAATTAGACTTGTGATATAGTGACAATCTCTCCTTTTAATGCATGACTCCTAGTACTCGACTAACCAATCGATACAAGGATCCAAGTACGTGACTAACATATCAACTTGAGGAAGAAGTTGACTGCAAATTTCTTTAGTTCATCCAATAATGAAGATCAAGAATATGATGAACTAGGGCAAATAGTCTCCTGTCACAATATGCACGAATAATAAGCTTGCATCACCTTTGACGGCCTTTAAACTAATCTTTATATATGTCTAGAGTTGTGAGAAAAGAAACCATACACAAATACACTTAGATATGCGTGAAATCAGATCTGAAAATCTAAATTTTGTAATTTTCAACAGATACAGCTTCTGTCGAGCTGCTGTCAAGTATCAGCATCAAACCTTGATAGATATGTTTCTGTCGAGCTATCTATCGAGCATTAATGAATAGCACTTCTTTACTTGTTTCTTGGACAAATTTGCATGGCTTTAATACTAGACTTGAGCTCTTGTTCCTTAAAGTACTAAACCCATCCTAGATCTATCCAATTATAACTAAAGTGCGTTTTGTCAAAGGATTAGCCAATTTGCATAATATATGTCTCTAACAATATCCACATATGTCCTAACAAATAGAATATGAGAGAAATCTTAAATCACTAAACTCATAACCACTTGTTGAATACAATAAAATCTAACCCTAACACAAACTCTTAAAAAACTTTGCAAGAAGAGAGTTCATAGCATGATAGATTTTCACAACCTGTTTCTTTGAAATACTATAAATAAAACTCATCAAGGCATCTTAGTGTGAAACAGAAATAAAGGATTGCATACATAAAGAAATATGTATATAAAGAGTGAAAAAAAACAACACATGAAGAGATAGGTGAAACACAACATACATCATCATATATCTAAATGAAAATAAATACAATGAATGTCATAAATAAATGGTCAAACAACCGGTGTATAAGAGAATAATGTAACTAAAGAAAAAGAAAAGAAAAGTACATAAAATCCTCACTATATCCCTCAAAATATAAATACTCCCCCTAACAAAAATGCCCTATGCTAACTTTCCCCCCTAAGTACAAGACTACTTTCATCATCCCAAAGCTACTTCCCCTTTTTGTCATGAACGACAAAGGATAAGTCACTGAGAGGTTGTCATCTCATCATCATTGGAAGAGCTAGTATCGGCATTCTCATCATCATCATCATCAGAACCATCATTGCCATCCTTATCTGCCAAAGTCTCTAGAGAAGGAGAGGGGGAAGGAGAAGCGGGGAATCCATTGAGGCGAGCCTGTCATTGTGCAATACGACCGACATGGATGTTCACCTGATATAACTCAGTTGTGAGAGTATCAAGGTGAGAATCCATGTGCTGAAGCTATGCCATGATGGCCTCAAGAGTCACATCGCCACTCGTAGAAGAAGGAGCGGAGGTGGAAGGAACAAAAGATACTAGAGGATCAGTCGACTCCGTCCGTGGCCGCTTCGGTTGAAGTTGGGCACCTATGATAGTATAGTAGGAAGAATCAGGAATAAGGATGAAAAATTGGCGAAGGGTTTGCGTGATAGCTGAAGGAAAAATGAGCTTATCACGGGTCGCCGTATTCCTATAGACATCTATGATAGAGAGAATGAAATGAGAAGAGAAGTCTATGGAGAGGTCATGTAAGAGGGATAACAAAAATCAAGCACGAGGTTCTGTGATGGAATTATAGTGAGACAGTGGAGTAAGAACAAATGTCATCATCATATTAAGGAATCTCGGATCTTTTGCAAAGCCCGAATATGGGGTGTTTTGTTTCTCACCCCATATAAAAGGTGTCTCACAAAAGTGAGACAGAAGTTCGTCTCTAGACACCTTCCTAAGATGCTCAGCACCGGGGTAGTCAGGATGTGCTACCTGCGGGACGTGTAGTATCTCGAATACAAGATCCAGAGTGACTACAATACGTGTACCTCTTATGCGCGCAGCAAATTGAGGTACAGAGGTATCGATATTGTGCATATTGGAGCAAAACTCCTGTATGAACACAATGAGACACCTTAAGGGTATCTTATAGAGAGATTCCCATCCCCGAGTGTGAATGACATCGGGTAAAGGAGTGTTGGCAGAGTCGGATAGAATTACATGGCGCTCTGGATGAACACCACGTTTAGAAAAGTTTTTAGAGAAGTCCTGATAGGCCTTCTCATCCTGGAACCAAACGTGAAGAGGGGGAATGGGAAGATTAGAAGAAGGTGTTGACCTAAATGAAAAGGGTTCTGAGTCGGATTAGATTTGTGCTTAGGTGCCATGCGTAGTCTATTAGAGAGAGAGAGAGAGAGAGATAGAGAAGATAGAACACAATCACAATAGAGTACACAGAAAGAAAAGAAATGATACGTATGCATGGAATATGCATGAGCATGTGACGTGCTAAACATAAATTGCATCATGGGTTGAAACCCAATCCAAACCTACTAGCACACAATTTTCAACAATCAAGCACACATCTAAATGAATGAAACATTGTGAAAATGCTAATGGAATGCAATGCATAATTATATAGAATCAAATAAACAACACCTAACCCAAAAAATTCAGAAAAACCCCAAAAATTTTCAAAAAACCCAAAACCTAGGTCTACAAAGTATGAATGCATGGAGAATGAAGGATTTAGAACACTTGCCAAGTGATTTGATCTTGGTCTAGGCCGAAAACCACGTGGGCAGCATGATTTGAGTGAGAAGAGAGTGTTTGGAGGGAGAGAAGATTTTCTGTCGAGAGAGAAGTGAGAAAAATAAATCTGATTTCACACTAAGTATATATATATATATATATATATAAATTGTAGCTCGATGGATCGAGGAGTTATCGAGATCTGTCGAGCACTAAATCTTGACAGATATGAATCTATCGAGGTGCTGTTGAGAATCTGTCGATAGAAAAAGTACCTCGATGGATTGAGATTCTGTCGAGAATCTATCGGCCATACATAAAGTTTTTTGATGGATCGAGAAGCTGTCGAGAAGCCATCGAGACACATTCCAGAAAGCTCGATGGATCAAGTATGCGCTAACTTCTGTCGAGAAAGGAAATCCAAGGGGCTCGAGTGAAAAGAATCTTTTGAGGATTTGTCAAGAAGCTGTCAAGCTTGATAAAAAGGAATTTTCAAAGAGAGCGGAAAACACATAGAGATGAATGCAACAAGCAAGCTACTCAAACATAGATCCAAACATGTTAAACTCTTAAAACATCTCTCAACATAAATGCAAAACATTCAAGATTCAAACACACACACACACACATACTAAACAAGTCTAACCAATTTTATATTTCAAAAATAAGTTAAGATAGTTTAGTGAGTATACATTAACACATGTATTCTTTGTAATGGCCAAATAACATTATACTCACACATGTATCAAAAGTAGCAAAATAATTTTTGCATGTTATATGTGAAAAACATGACAAGAGTGCATAAATGTCTCATATTATGCCGATTTAAGATATGAGAAAATCAAATACACTCACACACAATCATAACTACTTGATGGGGACTATCACCTTTAAGGTACATCCTATAACTCCCACATTTCCTAGAAACACGTTTGCAACCATATTTAAAAGCATTTTGATTCTTTTTACTTCTATATTTCTTTGCATATTTTTCTTTTTGAACATATCTTGCATGGGTATATATATAAAGAGAGAAGAAATACCGAATTATGTAAGCTAACACCACAATTTTGCTATGCTGAAGCACATAAATGTTATTACATGATTGGCGGGCTTTAGTGATGAGATAGTTATTTATGCCTTTCTTTTAAGATTTTTTAGTCATTCCATGACTGTTAAGTATAAGAGATTACTTAATCATACTCATCACAAACATGATCCATAAAGCTCACTTGCTTAGTTATGTATTGAGATGCTCATATAAGTAACTACAGATACAAAATTTAGAAAACTTTGTTTTAATGGTCATTCAAGGTACACAAAACACACTGTTTTTGAATTTTTTTTTATTTTATTTTTTAAATTTTTTATGAAAAAAAAAATAAAGAAAAAAACTAAAAACAAACAAACAAAAACATGTTAAACAAAGCAAAGCATAAAACTAGACTGACTCAAAAACAAGAAAACAAAACACATAAGTAATGCATACCCATAAGGGAGAGAGAGAGAGAGAGAGAGAGAGAGAGAGAGAGAGAGAGAGAGAGTGAATAAATCACTTTAAGCCTTTTTCCTTCCACACCTTGGAAGAACCTTTCCTTTGAGCGAACCTTTGATCCGGTGGTGAGGGGGAAGAGTTGAAACCGTTCAAGTTTGAAAGAAATATGAGGGCCTTGAGAAGATCTCCAAAAGGAGCAAAAGATGATGGAAACTGATTTTGGTTTCCGGACGAGAGCATACTATTGCTTTGTTGAGTAGCTAACCACTTGTAGCAATTTGGACGAGTAAGCCCTGAAGCTCTACATGATGACAGAGATTCAGCTTCTTCGGTTGAGAGTTTTTGTTATTAATCTTCTTAGTCCTAGGGTTTCTAGTCTCTTTCTTATCAACCTCAAGAGGTGCTCCTAGAATAGATTTGCCCTTGTCTATGTTTTCATTAGCTATATCAGTTTTACATTCGTTGTTCTCAAAATTAACATTATTAGCAAGTGAGACAAACACAGTAGTATTAGAAGAGGCAATATTAGGAGAAGAGAAATTATACCCCAAACCAGTTCTATCAGAAGTAGATTTTTGAGAGCGTAGCATCTCATTGAGCTTTGCATTGAAAGCCCTCTCCAATTGAGCTCTAACATGGAATAGTTCTGCTTCAAGCTTCTTTTTCTTTTCAGTAAGGAAGTTGTTCTCGAACCCCAAAACTCCAATGGTTTGATTTGCTTCATCAACCTTTGTAGAGAGTTCCTTTCGATAGAGCTCCTCTCGATCTAGCTTCATATCACTCAGCTTCTTGGTATCCAGCTTATAAAGTTTCTCATGCTTCTCGGAAACCTTGTACAACTTAGCATAGGCTATATGGATGTCATCTTGTTCATCCATTTTCTCAAATATAGACTCCACCAAGTCCTCTTCTTCATATACCTTTTCGACAATCCCCTCAGTTGGATTCACTGTGGCAATAAAGGCATTCAAGATTCCCTTGTCATCATTGTCATCTGACATATCCTCAGGCTCGATGTCACTCAAGGTAGTAGCCAAAGCCTTGCTTTTCCCAATATTCTTAAGATATGTTGTTTCATGTGTCCAAAACCTTGAAATCTGAAGCATTTTGGTCTAGAAGGGAATAGTGTACTGACCGCCATCCTTAGCATCCTTCTTTCCACTATCTTGGCTATTGAATTGTGAAGAACTAGATTGTTTTCTGTCCTTGTTGAATCCTTTCGCATTAGCATTCTCCATAAACTTCTTAAATTTCCTAGTGATATAGGATTTCATGTTAGAATCTTCATCATCAGAAGACTCATCAATCTCATTGCTTTTGGCCTTCAGTGCCATGCTTTTACCTTTGCTTAATTTCCCGATCCTAGTCAAACCCAAATCGTAGGTTTGCAAGTTGTCAGCCAGCTTTGTCAAATGAATTTTGTGAACGTCCTTTGATTCTTCAATGACAGTGATCTTGGCATGGAAGCTTTCTTATAACCTTGGGTTTGGGAATAGTTTTTCCAAGATTAAAGGTAGAGTTGACTATATCCTTTAGCTTGGCATCGAATTTGTCAAACGACTCATCCTCCTCCATCATAATCTCTTCAAAGCTCATAACAAGCCTTTGATGCTTTGAAACCTTAACAGCCTTAGTCCCTTTGTAGGTTGTTTGGAGGATGGTCCATGCTTCCTTAGTAGTGTCAATAAAGGATATTTTCTTGAACTCCTCATTGGTGGCTGCGCTGAGTAAAGCATTCAATACTCTACTGTTGAAGTTTGCCGCTTTGGTCTGGGCATCATCCCAATCAGCCGACGCTTCATTTGGCTTAGTCTAGCCAATTTCCATAGCTTGCCTCACATTCTCATCTAAAGACTATAAGAAAGCTCTTATGCATACTTTCTAATATGCATAGTTAGTGACATCAAATAAAGAAAGTATAATAAGAGACTGTCCTCTATCCATGACAAACAGGAGTCAATGGATCGCATAGCGAAGATTAACCCTAATTAGACTGTGCCCGCTTTGATACCACTTGATAGGCTAAGAATGTATTGACCCATTTGGTAAATTAATCAATTAATTAACCAAGTTAATTGATTAAATTCAATTACATGCAATAAGCGTGGTAGCACAAAAAAATCATTAGCTAAATTAAATGCAACGAAAAATAAATTTGACATAGGTGATTTATTTATGAATGGGGAAAACCACTGAGGCAAAACCCCACTGGGTGAATTTAAGGTCACCACTCTCGAGAATCCACTATTATCAAAACAAGCATTTACAAGTAAAAGGAATCCCAGTACCTAATACCAACCTATAGTTAAACCCTTACCCTAATACCTAATTGGACTTATGATGTAGTGACAATCTCTCTTTTCAATGCTCGACTCCCAGTACGTGACTAACCAATCGATGCACGGATCAAAGTACGTGACTATCACATCAACTTGAGGAAGATGTTGGCTGCAAAATTCTTCAGTTCATCCAACGATGAAGATCAAGAAACTCCTCGATTACAAAACCCTTGGTTCCAAGATGCAGTAGCTTTTATAAAGAATATGATGAACTAGGGAAAATTGTTTCTAATTACAATATGCATGAATAATCACCTTGCATCACCTTTCACGGCCCTTAAAATAATTCTTATATATGTCTAGGGTTGTGAAAAAAGAAACCATATGCAAATACACTTGGACATGCGTAAAATCAGATCTAGAAATTTGAAATTTGTAATTCTCAATAGATACAGCTTCTGTCGAGCTGCTGTCGAGCATTAACATTAAACCTCGATAGATATGTTTTTTTGTCGAGCTATCTTTCGAGCATTAATGAACAGCACTTCTTCACTTGATTCTTGGACAAATTTGCATGACTTCAATACTAGACTTGAACTCTTATTCCTTAAAATACTAAACCCATCTTAGATCTACCCAATTACATGTAAAATATGTTTTGTCAAAGGATTAGCCAATTTACATAACATATGTCTCTAACAATATCCACATATGTCCTAATAAAATCCAAAAGGGATAGAAATACAACCCAATGGTACTTGTAGATTTTTCCTTCTTGACAACTCAATCTAAATAATTCATACAAAGTACCAACATCAAGAAAATCATAATAATTTAATTAATGATGCTCCCAAAGTTAAAGTTCTATGAAATAATTACAAGGACTATTGGCCACAAAAGAATGGAGGTCCAAATAAATATAATTACATGCATATTATTAACTTGTTTCATTAGTGGGGATAAAAGTCATCATAACTATTAGATACAAAAGAATGAGTCAAGCTTCCTCTAGGATGTACAACACCTAAGTATCGTTACTACAAAAGTTCAGCTTCCATCAATAGTTTGTCCAACTATTGCTAGGCACAAAAAACCGTCTCCAGAGATCGTTGCCTACTCTGAAAAAGTTTGTGAAAGAATGGGATAAGATAGAGCCCATTAAATAGCATAATTAATGAGATAGGGAAAATACAAGTTTCTTGTTAATAAATAGTTTATAAAATATTTTATAATTACAAGGACTATTGGCCACAAAAGAATGGAGGTCCGAATAAATATAATTACATGCATATTATTAACTTGCTTCATTAGTGGGGATAAAAGTCATCATAACTATTAGATACAAAGAATGAGTCAAGCTTCCTCTAGGATGTACAACACCTAAGTATCGTTACTACAAAAGTTTAGCCTCCATTAGTAGTTTGTCTAACTACTACTAGGCACAAAAAATTGTTTCTAGAGATCGTTGCCTACTTTGAAAAAGGTTGTGAAAGAATGGGATGAGACAGAGCCCAGTAAATAGCATAATTAACGAGATAGAGAAAATACAAGTTTCGTGTTAATAAATAGTTTATAAAATATGTTATAATTTGGGAATTTTCAATTGAAATCTACAAAATCATTCTCAATAAAAACATGACAAGACTTATTATACAATGTAGCACACAGCTTATAAATGATTAAAAAATCCAGCGCACAACTCGCATAATCACCATGAAACTACATAATATATATATATATATATATACACACACACACACACACCGTGAGCAATAAAAACATCATTCCAAGTTAATTAATTGAAAACTTTGGCAAGGAAGATAATATTTTAAATTATGGTATAATTATATCTTCATCATATAATAGGAGTGTCAAGTTCACATGACACCATTTTTGCCACTTAACAATAGGAATGCCTTCACCATAAGTCTATACCATTTTTTTCTCTTTCAGAATTTTACCAAAAAATAATTTTTTATCTCATTTTTCATAAAAATTATCGGTAAAATTTTTTTATGAGCTCCAAAAAATATTTCTCAAAACACATACGTTTTTCTTCAATCATGTTCCTCAGATATCAATAGACATAAAACAATTTCACAAAAATATAATAAACATATAGTATCACATAATTTATCACACAAATTGCAAGTGCAAGGAGTTAGTATCCACATTTCAAGACAATGTTGCATAATATTATTCACGTATCAATGAATCAAAATCACATTTGGATGGACATCATTATTTTTTCTTTTCAAATTCTTAGTCCACCAAACTACTTAGATTAAACATATAGCAAAAGAAACTTCACAAAAGATGTAATTATATCTACAAATTTAACTACTAAGATTTTTTATTTACAAACATAATATCAAACCACAATATAAAATTTCATGATCAATAACTTGTTTATCCATTTTTGAAGCATGAAGGTCAACTTTTAAGATTGTAGGAAATAGTTTAGTGAATAAACATGTTTTGATACAACAAATAATATCCCCAATAATTAGCAAGGATATAAAATAAAAATAAATTTAGAACAATTTCACAATACTATAGAATCACACTGCGAAAGTGTGGTCCTTAAAGGTTGATTCGTGCCATTTGGATCAAAACTTGGTGCGACTGGTTCTCTTGGCCAAACAATCCCACAAGATAAGACTATAGTGTCAACCTTCACGATGGACGCACTTCCACTCACGAAGGTTCAAGAACAACCCTCTATTACCTTTCCTTAGAACAAATATATATTGTAGAAAAATATGTGGGAGAGAAAAAAAATAGAAATTATGTATTTATAAATATAGAGTAGTCAAAAGACTTATAGGAAAGGTTGTAGTGATGGGTGTTAGATAGGCTACTCATGACAATAATAACCTATAGTTATCGAAGCTCATAGGCTATATTATCCATTCTTGCCCAACGGCTATTTTACTCATAAATTCTCAATGCTAGAAAATAAATAATAATAAAAGTTTTTGAAACATAAACCCGCACCAACAATTTTGCCAACACAATGCCAGAACCATTTTGTCGACACAAAGCTGGAACTCATAACTATCACAAAGACTGTTGTTAAGATACCAATGTCACACAAACTATAGTATATAGCAAGGTAATCACTAGGTAATCACATGTCACTTCCCAATGGTAAAACCATAAAGAGCTCATAGTTTACATGAAATCATGACACAATTCATATCTAAGTAGTTTCATAAAATCATCACAATACCCAATATTCATAATATTCTTAAAGTCTTCAAAACCATTTCTTGTCAAGTATTTTGCATCAATTTCCCAAGTAACACAACTAGATAAGCATCTTGAAATTTTGCAAATAATGCAACAAATCCATAAAATTACCAAGAATTTAATCAAAGATGCTTAACTTTTCCAATGCCAAATATTTATGCATTTCCCCATATGCAATATTAAACATGATGTGCTTTTCATTTACAATCATATATAGTAGGTTGCAACACAACACTTTTTAGAAACATAGTTCCACAAATAATTTTCCAAAATGTGTTTGACCCGAAAAAAAAAAAAAAAAAATGAACAACAACAACAACATTTCATGTCATGTGATTATTTTTCTAAAAATCCCATTAAGAAGCTACTTACCTTGCAATCCGCAAAAAGCTTAGTTCCAACACTCCAAATGAGATTAGTTAGAACTTAAACAATGTCAACCAAACCTGTCATGATAAGCATAAAGCTTGAAATTGTATCTAACTACAAATTAGGAATTGGAAATAAGCAATTAATTAGATAAGCCTAAATATTTAATCTCACAAGTAATGTATCCCACTTCCAAAGTTTCTCCACAATTTAAATTACAAGGCATAACTCCAATTTATACTCATAAGTCATTTAAGGTATACTCCTTAATGTAAAGCTGTTATTTACAACTATTTTGTGTTGGGCTTAATTTTGTGCTAAATTTGATTGTAATTTTGTTCAATCTTTTGTACCCTTATTTTATGTGAGATTTCTTTGTAAGGGTTGTGTGTGTGCGAGAGAGAGTGTGTAAAGATTCAAGACCAATTGAAGATCAAAGGAGTTTTTGCAAGTAGCCCATGAGAAGCATTCCCGCGAAGTGAAGCCATGTGCTCAACACATAACTAGAATGCGAAGAGTCATGACAGCTGATTTTCACGAGTAGCTCGCGGGTAAGCCTTTCCCGCGAGATACCAGCGAAACATTCTGTTTTGCTATTTTGTTATATTTGATACACCATGTTTCTACCCACACTATATATACCCACATTACCCACATATTAAAATGAGTGCTTTTCAGAGAGAAAACCCTAGCCATAACCCTTAAGAGATAGAGATTGTCATACCCACAATCTTCTACATAATCCATTGTGGTTTTCCTCAACTCCTACCTTTCCATATCCATATCCATATCCTTGAGAGGTTGATAGCCTAAACACTTACTACACCCATTCTGAGTGTCAAGTGAGGTTTTGGTGTTGTTGGGAAGTATTGGAAGAAGCCAAGCTTTGGCGGATGTAATTGGGCGCATTACGGGATCCGGAAAACTAGACAAGACACGGTTCTGAGAAGTCTTATTAGAGTAGGAGCTTGCAGGACTTAGGTGCACTGGATAGATTAGGTTTGGAAGGTCTCTTGCTATTTGTGTATCCCAATTTATTATTTAGTGGATTAATTTATCGCTCGGAGGGTGGCGAAAAGGTTTTTCACCGAGTTTTTTAGTTTCCTCTTTGATAACACATCAGTGTGTTATCTTGTATTTGCATTTCTCTTCCCTTCTCTTTTAGCTTTCATTTTATTACTGTGATTTGTTGAATATGACTTAGAGTAGTTTTATTGTTTGTTCGCTCGCATTTACTCTATTCCACACTTTGTTTAAGTTAGAGTAAAATTAACTGAGCCGTAATCTTTTAATTTAGGGTCTAAACAAGCTTTTGTGTTTTAAAACAAATTCGAGCTTTCACTCAACATCAAAACCTCAAAACTTTATAAGTAGTTCCCACAAGATTTACACCACATCAACAAGAGACCCATGATACAAAAAATCACAATATCCTCCAAGACCAACAATTTAAATCTTTGACTAGTTCCAAATAAATAATAAAAATTATATTTACCATGTATTTCACATTAGAAAACCCAAAACCCTCAAATTTTCACCATAACAAACCTTAGATAACCACCATTGTAAAAACAATAAACTCACTCATCAAATAAATCCACCAAGACTAAACCCATACTTATAAACACGTGAATATTACTTCCAAAACTCATAAATCACATGGATATCATTTTCAAAGGTTAGATTAAAAGAACCTCAAGTAAAAGTATAAAGCCAAAAAAAAAAAAAAATAAGATTTTATACCTCAAATATAGTAGAGATGAGTGAGCTTTAACTTTTTTCTATGGATTTTTTCAGTAAACCTTGCCGGAAAAAGATGGTGGAGTTGGAGTAATGCACTGGTGGGAGTGTGAGAGGGTAGATATAAGGGATGAAAATTTTGCCTTGCCTCGCTTGACCCGCCCTTCCTTGCTTCGCCCCGCGCGGGTTTTCCCTGGCCTGCAAAGGTGGTGGAGGCAAGATTTTAGTCCTGTACCACGGGGCAGGGCGAGAATGGGTTTAGACTTTTTAGACCCAACCCGTCCTGCCCTGTATTGATAAGGTTAAATTGTAAATTTTTTATACCCTAAAGACTTACTGTAGACTATTTAAACAAACATATTATTAACTTATTTTATTCTACCGAACAAGTTTTTTTTTTTTTTTTTTTTCCTCTCCTCTAGGAAGGTTGGAAATGAGGTACAAATTTTAACATTTTCTTTTGTCTTTATTATAAAAAATTTATATACAATTGAATCATTGATTTTGAATTATGAGATTTTTGTTTTTGTTGGGATATTGTCTTGTTAAACACTTTAATAATATTATTCAATTTTGCTAAAATTTACTTTGATTTGATGGGATAAATTTATTTGTAATTCCAAGTATATTTTTATTAACGAAACACGTTTTATTAAAAAAAAAAAATTGCAATAGCTATGGGCAAATTAACATGAAGTATAGTTTTACGGGGTAGGGCGGGTCTTCTCGGGGCCCCAAGGGGGTGGGGATGGGGCAAGAAAATTTTCTTTTTCATGCAGGGAGGGACGGGGATGGGTAAGACAACACCATATGGGATGGGGGCAAAGACCCCATCTTTCGGACCCGCCCCGCCCCACCCCGCCCTTCTGCCATCCTTAGTAGATATGAGTGTGTTTGTGTTTGTGTGAAAAGAAAGAAAAGAGAAGAGAAAGTGAGAGTTATGGCAAGCCAAGGGAGAGGAAGAGATATTTTGTGAGATTTGTGTGGTTGGGAATTAAGGGGGTAGCAAGGTTGTTAGGCCCAGATCGGATCGGCCAGTCTGACCAGGGCAGAAATTCTGTTTTTTAAGTGGAAGTTATGGTTCAATCATTTTAAATATGAAATATCTCAGATAGTTGTAGGTGAGGGATAAAACCAAGGATTAGTAAGTCAAATACTGATAAAATAACCAATAGGTTATGCTCCTTTGTTGTGTCATTCTTGGATTTAATATTTTGTTTATTTACAATTTAGATTATAGTTTTCCAATTTATTATATTACCCCTCCCAATCTATTATTATTTGATAATTTTATTAGAGGTTCAAGAACTATACTTTTTACATGTGAATATACAATTTATTAATTTATGTTGAAAGTGATTTTATTTTAGATAATTTTTTTATTTGAAAGATTACTAAACACAATTTTTTGACACTTGTTTATGCTTTATTATTTTCTATTAACCTTATAAAAATGGTGAAAATTCATTTGAAAGTTATTTTAGACATATTTTTAGTAAATATTTGTTAATGTTTGCCATTTTAATACCTTTATTTGTATTTTATTATTATTAAATTAATTATGGCATTATAATGGTTTGATCTTGGTTGAACCTTGGTCTGACCTTAAAAAACTTGAACCTCTCCATTTTTTGGTTTGTTAAACAGTTCGAGTCTGAAAATCATACGGGGGTAGGTGGGTGCTCACGTGTGGGTCAAAATCTGCCCCCCCCCCCCCCCCCCCTTTTTTTTAAAATAAACCTAGGGTGCCAAACCATCTCGTTGGGATGGAAAAAACCCCTAGTGCCCAAAGAATTTTTTTTTATTGATTATATATTTTTATTTATAGAGTTGTGCCACCCTATTCTAAAAACTTAGACCCCCTCCCTTTTAATTAGCCCAACCTAACCAGTAATTATCAAATTCAAAAGCTTAACAAAACTAAACTTTAAAATAAAAATTAAAAAATTCTAGTCAATTCTAGTCAACCCAGTATTAGAGTACTAGCATCACGTGTTTTAATTGCTAAATATTTAGAACACCAAATATCAAAAACATTACTGTATGAGACATCTGAAATGCTATATTAAAATAGTAAAAGAAAGTTTTGGTTTGTGAACATTTTTTTTTGGCAACAACTCATGCTCTTAATAAACAATATAATTTTATGTTTTTTTTAATTATCTTTATTGGTAAATAATTGCATCTTAATGTATTAAGAAATAATAATTTTGTGTATCTATCTTGGTTAATAGTTTGTTAGTATTATATAGATACCTATTTGGATTTTTTTTTTCCTTATACTTCGGCCCCCTTTAGTTTGAAATCTTAGTTCCGCTCCTGCCATCACTCCAAGAGTGCTTGGTGATAAAGTAAACTTGTTTAAATTTTTTTATACCATTAATTAACTTTTAAATTTCAAAGAACTTGTAGCTTTAGATTCAAATCCATCTTTAATTACCGAATTATCAAAAACATAAATAAATAAATCTAAAGAAAATATTCTAAACTGAATAATGAATTAATTTTTATTTGATAATATATCTTGAATTGATAAGAAGTTATAACTTCAGAAGTTTTGATCCAACTCAAAGCCATTACATGAGAGTGTGAAAAAGTTACTTGAAGTTGAAACTACTGCTTAAGCCATCAATGAATATTAAGAGACCAATCAAAGGGCCCATTGGCTACCATAACCACCTCTGAAACTACAAGAACCATTATGGCCTTCACAGCCATTTTAGCTGCTTGTGGATTTACGCTCCAAACTCATTTGAAACCCGAATGCTACAAAGTGTTCGATGCATTCTTTTTCAAAACATACCACTCTTAGACAAGTTCATGCGTAAAGAATAAACAAATTTAAGAGCAAACCTTGCCGTGGCCCCAAATCCATATGGTATGTAGTAATGCAAATAAGTAATTGCGAAGATGTAGACATTGAGAAATTAGAAACATTCTTCTGTAAATCTCAGATACTAATGGAGCTTTACCATATCAAAAGCACTGAAGTCTCCTGTTAGAAGTATATGGCACGTTAAACAATTAAATTTATCATATCTCAACAACTTAAATTTCAGGGGCAATCAGTAATTAATTTAATATGATATTAGAGCAAAAGTTGAGTTCGACTCCTGTCTTCTTATATGACCAGATTACAATGATTGCCATCCAACAAAATATTAAGAGACAATTAGTACTTATATCCAATAAATGAAGACTACCTATTTCTTAACAGAAATAAAAGAAGAATTTAGTGCAAGGATTAGCTGAGCGAAAGAACTCAACTTCACTCTGAAGAAGACATCCTTTGAGAACACGGCACGCGTTTTTCACAAGCAGAAGAGTACTTCATGCATAAACCAAGCAACAGCACATTCAAGTTATTCAACCAATATGATTAACCAGTGGCATATGCAGCCCCAATACTTCCTAAGTTAATTTAAATACTAGATATCCTAACAAAGAGGTATGTGGAATCATAGAGTTGCACAATAACTAAAAAGCATTGGAATGATCAGGCTCTAAGCCTGGAGTAGCGAATTAGTGATTGAAGTACACATTTGAAATAGTGATGACTGATGAGGCATATAAATGGAGTATTAGCGTGCGATAAGTGAGTTTGACGGATCATGGCCTATGAGTATTAGTAGCTTGTCCATGAACATCCATAGAACAGATATAGAGATACAAACCAGAATAAATAGGATGAATATGAAACTTCAACACAAAGTCTATATATATATATATATATATATATATGAAGAAATTTTTAATAATAGTCCCTCCTGAATTTTTGAAACATTTTAATACATCTATATGAATGACTAGTACATCAATTTTCCCCCTCTTTAGTTACTTTTACAGCATTTAACCAGTGTATTCAATGTACAAATTCCTAAAAATAACTGAATTTATGTAAATAACCAACACATATATATTTTTTTCTTTTTATTGCTTTAATTAATACAAGTTTTTTTTTTTTTTTTTTTTGAGGAAATACTTTAATACAGTTATCTAGCTTAGCATATGCAAGATACACCATCCTAAAATTATATAAGTGATGCTCTTAATTAATAGAAGTCTTCATTATTTTTTTTAAAAAGAATCTTAGTTTCTTTTACATTTTACATTTGAAGAATTAAAGTTATGGACATTATTATTATTATTATTATTATTATTATTATTATTTACAATAAAGGTTTTATTTATTTTTCGGGTATCATTTTCATTTAAATGATCATTGCTGAGCATTATTTTGGTAGAGCAAACACTTACATCCTGTTATTTAATTAAGTGTACCTTGGAAGTTAGATATCCCCATAAAGTTTAAATATATATATATATATATATATATATATGTCATTACATTGACCAATGCACCCAGTACAAAAGATGTTATCTTCCGAATTAAGAAGAAAAATAAATTTAACTATTGTTTTTTATTGAATTATATATTCATATGGTAGAATTTTATTATGGAATTTGTATGTAAGTGTAAGGACACAAAGTTGGCCTTGGGCCCCAAATACGTAGCCAGGCCGGTCTTAGTGGCCTTTACAATAGAATTTGTAGAGAATGGGCTTAAAGCCTAGACATCTTGGGGCATCAGGAGGCTAGGGGGTAAGGTTTAAGTCCACCCCTTGCAAGTAGCGGGCCGATGGGTCTTTTTCTTCTCTTCTCGGACGTGAGCCGAGGAGCTTATACACTGGTTCCCTTTCTGTTCTTTGGGGGGAGAGAGAAAGTGGGCCTTCTTCTTTCCTGGGAGAAAATTTGGATCTCCTTTCTAGCGGTTCCTCATTCTCTATTTATACTCCCCATCTCTGGTTCCCACCTGTCTTTTCCCTGAAAACGCTCCCCTATGCTCATAAGGCTGACCACCGTTCCCTCAGAAGTCATTTCTCCATTAATGCGGCCAGGCAGGTAGGTGGGAGGCCTTTAATGCGGTGGCAACAGCTTTATACTGCGCACGCTCCACTTGTCCTCATCCTCGGCAACCCGTGGGAATTCCGTGCGACTTATGGAGCTTCAACAGCTCTTCCATGGGTGCTATGTCGTGTCTCTCGGCCCATGCCTCTGTTGTCCGAGGCCATGCTCTCCTTGGACACTACCAAGCGGGCAGTGACCTGATCGATGGGCCTCTAGACCTTTGGGTTTTGGTAATC
Source organism: Castanopsis chinensis (assembly GCA_032878915.1). Lineage (NCBI taxonomy): Eukaryota > Viridiplantae > Streptophyta > Magnoliopsida > Fagales > Fagaceae > Castanopsis > Castanopsis chinensis. The sequence goes on from JAVQMG010000130.1 coordinate 11,459,611, forward strand.
TCCTCCCTTCTCGTGCCTTCTTGGGCAAAATGGTGCCTTCGAGCCAGGCCCAAGGCCCACATAGCCATTTCGACGTTTCTGCCCCCACAATAGCCCCTCAAAAATTCATTTGACCTCGATCCGAGAGGGGGAATGAGTTTTTGACTTACAAGCTCTATTCTCACGTGACCCCTTAAGCGTAGCACGTGCGGAGTTTCCCCCGCGCCTCTTGGGATGGCTCGCGACGCTTCGTAATGCCCAGCGTTGGCATTAAATGCTTTGAGTAACTCCCTGTCGCTTGCGTTGGACGGTGAGATGAGGATCGTGTGGCTCTGATTCTTCCTGAAAGTTCGGGCGGGATAGGCCTCATAAATGTTCGCTTCTCTAAATCCCTAAACGCTTGGGAAGTCGCGCATCCAACCTTCATTCCCAAAAGCAACCACGCCCCTGGAAGCGTATACTCTCATTTCCTCTCTAGAAGCATTCTCAGAGTCGTGTCCCTCTTTCTTCGTAAGTTCTCATTCCCTTAGCCTTTTTCTCCTCGGCAGTTGATTTTTCCCTTCCCCCTCTAGGTTTACACCTTAATCTGGGTCACATGGGTAGGTTTAAGTGTCTGGTGGACTCTGAATCCGGTATGGAAGGATTCCAAGCCAAGTACCACATTCCCCCGGAAGTGGGACTTAAATACTGCCCGCTTGAGGCGGTGGCTAAGTCCAGGGGGGACGGGCAGGTGGTTATTCCCATCATCGCCTTCTTGTAGGGTGGCATGACCCTTCCCATGGGTCCTGTCACCAGGGAGTACCTTCGCAACCATCGGTTGTGCCCTGACCAATGCACGCCCAACATGTTTAGGATACTAGGGAGTGTGGACGCTCTAAACGAGCAGATGGGTCTGAACCTTACATGGCGGGATGTGGTCTACATGTACGAGTGCCACCCACTTAAGACCGTAGGGTACTACCTCAAGTCCCAGTCAAGTGCCATTAGGCTCATATCATGTCTCCCCAAGTCCAATAAAGGGATGAAGGATGACTATGTTGTCGCCTTCGAGAGATGGCACGACGGAATCCACTGCCCCGTCCAAGAGGGAAAACCAGGTGTGGTTGCCTTGGGTTTTGGGCTTTTGTTTATGCTTTAGTTCCTTTACCTTCGCCTTTGGGAATTTGTAGTGTGTTGTCTTTGCTGCCTATTTTTGTTGCCGAATCTAATCGTAATTCCTCCTTTGGATGTCTTTTTCGCAGACAAGCAGCACGTTTCTCCCAGCCTCGGAGACGTCAACGTCCGAGACCTAAACAGGGTGCTAAGATCCGAGGTGTTCGTGCACGAGGATCTGCAAGTGAGGGCTGCCCACTTGATCTTGGGGTACGAGCCACTGTCCACCGTCTTTGGGGAGGTTGAGGATGCGATCATTGCCTGTGATAAGAGGCGGAGACGAATAGACGTCACGAAGCCCAACTTCCTTGCCCCACGCGACCTGCTCGACGACCCTTCAGTGATATTGTACAGCCCCCCAGTGCACGTAGTGCCGATCTCGGTTCGGCCTCCAAAACTTGCTGCTGAGGGAGAGGACGACATCGTCGAGGTCTCGGACGACGAGGCCGCCCAGTGCTCGGGTATAAAAGGCCTGATAATCTCCAAGGTCGACAGTAGCACCGAGGAGGAAGACATGAACAGCCTGCGATCCCTCATGGGCGCGCGAGGCGCGCAAGTGGCTAAGAAGGGTGCCACTGGGTCTCATCTCCCCCCCCCCCCAACTTCCCCCTCCCCCTCCTCCTCCGGCCGACCCTAAGGTTCACGCCGTTGACATCAAGAAGAAGAGGAAGAAGGAAGAAGACGAAGCCGAAGCCGAGGAGGCTCGTCAAAAGAAGCTCAAACAGCAGCAACATCACCAACACCACCACCAACAACAACAACAACAACAACAACAACAAAAGGCCGCCAAGGGCAGGCCGCGGGCCCACTTAGTGGAGAGTGGGGAGAGTCAACCGCTAGCCGAGGTGCACCGAGCCCAAGCCTTTTGGTCCCCGACGTTGGAGCTGGACGAGACCCCCATCCCCGAACGCGCCAGCATAAGGGAGTACCAAAAGGGGCACTCCCTGTATCTTACGGAGGCCCTCGAAAAGCCCCTGCTCCTCCCCAAGGACATGGAGGCCCTGGAGAAGATGCAACAGCAGCAGCTGTTCCTCTCTCTGAAGAGAGATTTGGGACTAGTATGCTTCAATCTGCCTTGGCTAGCTTATGCCAGTCTCGAACATATGTACTCTCCTACTTATACTTTTCGCGTGCATGCAGACTATCTAGGAGGTTGCTGTGGCTGAGAAGTGGGTGGAGGACGCCCGGAAGAAGGCCTTCGCTGAGCTCAACATCCGAGTGGAGACGGAGAGAGCCCTCAACCTTGCCGAGGTCGAAAATGTGAAGCTCGGCCAGAGGCTGACTACAGAGGAGCAGGCAAAGAAGAGCGCCGAGGCTAGCCTCAAAAATGCTACCACTCAAGCTGAGGCCTAGCGGAAGGAGCTACGAGGCTGCAGGGAGGACCTCGCGAAGGCGAAAGAGGACAACGCCGCTGTGCGGGGAGAGTTGGCGAGGGTGAAGGAAGAGGCCCACGCTGCCAAGGAGGCTGCGGATGCTGCGGCGCGGCCTCCTTCCAAAGGGGGGTCGAGGAGACGGAGACCCGCCTAGTTGAGGAGCTGGCAGACCTGTGCAGGGAGTACTGCCGACAGGTCTGGTCAGAAGCTCTCAACGCGGGCTTTAGCATTTCATCTGTAACTATTTTATTTATGATCATGAACTATTTTTATTTCTGATTTCCTTGTGAGTGGTTACTTTGCATGTGAAAATTTGAGATAAGTTTCCTCTATTTGCGCAAGAGATTTAGCCCAAAGCAGTTGGTCCGAGATTCTAGTGTAATTTAGGCTTCCGTTAACACTTAGATAAAAATGAGAACGTACTAAGGACCCGCGTGCTTAGGGAAAGGTAAAAAGTGCCTCAAATTTATCTAACAAAAGACAGGCAATGTGTTGAGTGTGAAGCTTCCTAAGGCAGAATGATCGAGAATTTGGCGTGGCCTAGGTCGGCGTTAATACTTAAAGAGAATAAGTGTGATACTGGCACTTAGATAAAAATTGATCCGTGTTGAGGCTTAACCAAGGCTAGATAAAGTTGACACCAACACTTAGTGAATAAAATTGAAATTAACACTTAATAAAAATTGAACCGTCTAAATTTTCCCCAAGGCAGAAGGTTCGAGAACCTGGCTTAGCCAAGGTTGACATTAATGCTTAATAAAAGTTGATATGTGTGTTAAATTTTCCTAAGGCAGAGGGTCTGAGGACCTGGCTTAGCCGCAGTTTGACATTAACACTTAAAAAGAATTGGTTGTATGTTAAATTTTTCCATGGCAAAAGGTCCGAGGACCTGGCTTAGCCTAGGTTGACATTAATATTTAATAAAAAGTGATATGCGTGTTAAATTTTCCTAAGGCAAAAGGTCTGAGGACCTGACTTAGCCCCAGTTGATATTAACACTTAAAAAGAATTGATTGTATGTTAAATTTTCCCAAGGCAGAAGGTCCAAGGACCTGGATTAGCCTAGGCTAACATTAACATTTACTAAAAAGTGATATGCGTGTTAAATTTTCCTAAGGCAGAAGGTCTGAGGACCTGGCTTAGCCCCAGTTGACATTAACACTTAAAAAGAATTGATTGTATGTTAAATTTTCCCAAGGCAGAAGGTCCGAGGACCTGGTTTAGCCTAGGATGACATTAACATTTAATAAAAAGTGATATGCGTGTTAAATTTTCCTAAGACAGAAGGTCTGAGGACCTGGCTTAGCCCCAGTTGACATTAACACATAAAAAGAATTGATTGTAGATTAAATTTTCCCAAGGCAGAAGGTCCGAGGACTTGGCTTAGCCTAGGTTGACATTAACATTTACTAAAAAGTGATATGCGTGTTAAATTTTCCTAAGGCAGAAGGTCTAAGGACCTGGCTTAGCCCCAGTTGACATTAACACTTAAAAAGAATTGATTGTATGTTAAATTTTCCCAAGGCAGAAGGTCCGAGGACCTGGCTTAGCCTAGGTTGACATTAACATTTAATAAAAAGTGATATGCGTGTTAAATTTTCCTAAGGCAGAAGGTCTGAGGACCTGGCTTAGCCCTAGTTGATATTAACACTTAAAAACAATTGATTGTATGTTAAATTTTCCCAAGGCAGAAGGTTCGAGGACCTGGCTTAGCCTAGGTTGACATTAACATTAAATAAAAAGTGATATGCGTGTTAAATTTTCTTAAGGCAGAAGGTCTGAGAACCTGGCTTAGCCTCAGTTGACATTAACACTTAAAAATAATTGATTGTATGTTAAATTTTCCCAAGGCAGAAGGTCCGAGGACCTGGCTTAGCCTAGGTTGACATTAACATTCAATAAAAAGTGATATGCGTGTTAAAGTTTCCTAAGGCAGAAGGTCTGAGGACCTGGCTTAGCCCCAGTTGACATTAACACTTAAAAAGAATTGATTGTATGTTAAATTTTCCCAAGGCAGAAGGTCCGAGGACCTGGCTTAGCCTAGGTTGACATTAACATTTAATAAAAAGTGATATGCGTGTTAAATTTTCCTAAGGCAGAAGGTCTGAGGACCTGGCTTAGCCCCAGTTGACATTAACACTCAAAAAGAATTGATTGTATGTTAAATTTTCCCAAGGCAAAAGGCCCGAGAACCTCGCTTAGCCTAGGTTGACATTAACATTTAATAAAAAGTGATATGCGTTTTAAATTTTCCTAAGGCAGAAGGTCTGAGGACCTGGCTTAACCCCAGTTGACATTAACACTTAAAAAGAATTGATTGTATGTTAAATTTTCCCAAGTTAGAAGGTCCGAGGGCTTGACTTAGCCTAGGTTGACATTAACATTTAATAGAAAGTGATAAAGATTATAGTATTAACAATCAGTATAACACAATGATATCCGAATACAGAGCAGGCATGCCTTTCATTAGTAGTAATACCTTCGAAGATTATTTACATTTCAGGGTCGTTTCACAAGTTTGTTCTCCAAGTCGGCTAGATAATATGACCCCACGCCGGCCACGGAGGTTTCGCGGTAGGGTCCCTCCCAGTTTGGTCCCAATTTTCCCCACGATGGATCCCTAGCTGTCTCGACGACTTTTTTCAAAACCAGGTCCCCCGGAGCGAGAGGCCTGGATCGCACGCGGGAGTCGTACCCCTGCTTGAGCTTCTGCTGGTAGCAAGCTAGCCTGACCATAACGTTTTCCCGCCTTTCTTCCACTAAGTCCAGCCCCTTCAGCAGCATGTCATTATTAGCGTCTGAGGTGAAAGACTGCGCCCTCATCGTCGGGAACCCCATTTCCTTGGCGTGGGCTAAATACCTTCGCATTCTCGGTTCCCTGGCCTCCAAATTCCCTGCCACTTGGTCAACCACTAGCTGCGAGTCCGAGAACGCTCGCATCGCCTTTCCCCCCATTCTCCGAACCATGTCCATTCCCACCAGCAAGGCTTCATACTCGACCTCATTATTGGTAGTTGGGAATGCTATCCTCAGAGATTTTTCAATCACAACTCCGTCCGGAGATATCAAGACTATCCCAGGGCCGGAACCTCTCTGGTTGGAGGCTCCGTCTATATAAACTTCCCACTTCAGAGGCTCCTCACACGAGACTATGCCGACTCGCTTTCCCCCCAAGCTGCATCCCCCTATGCCTTCCTCTAGGGATGGCTCAGTGAACTCCGCCACCAGGTCGGCCAGGACTTGCCCCTTCACAGATGTACGAGGCAGGTACTTGATGTCGAAGGCCCCCAAAAAGGTTCCCCATTTGGCGATTCTACTGGAATAGTCGGCACTCCGTAGCACGGACTTGAGTGGGAGTTAGGTCAGCACGACGACCGTATGAGACTGAAAATAGTGTGGGAGCCGTCGCGTCGCGTGTACTATGGCCAGAACTGCCTTCTCCAATGGCAAATAACGAATCTCGACCTCCTGCAAGGACTTGCTCACGTAATAGACCAGTCTCTGTATACCATCGTCATCTCGTATCAGAACCAGGCTAATTGCATGGGCGGCCACCGCAAGGTACGCAAAGAGGACCTCATCCGGATCGGGGCGGGACATAACTGGTGGCTGAGATAGGTATTCTTTCAGCTGCTGGAAGGCCAAGGAGCACTCCTCGGTCCATTCGAATCCCTTCCATTTGTTCAGCAGTTGGAAGAAGGGCCGACATCTGTCCGCAGATCGGGAGATGAACCTACTGAGGGCAGTTGTCATTCCGGCCAGCTTTTGGACCTCCTTCGAGTTCCGAGGTGGTTGCAGGTTACAGATTGCGGAGATCTGTTCGGGGTTGGCCTCAATACCCCTGTGAGTAAGCATGTAGCCCAGGAATTTACCAGACTCTACGCCGAAGGAGCATTTGGAAGCATTCAGTCGTAACTTATGTTTCCGCAAAGTCTGGAACGTGCTATCCAGGTCGGCCACATGGTCCAATTTGGCCTTGCTCTTCACAACCATGTCGTCTACATATACCTCGACAGTTTTTCCCAATTGTGCCTCGAACATCCGGGTCATCATCCTCTGATAGGTAGCCCCTGCGTTTTTCAGACCGAAGGGCATCACCTTGTAATGGTAGTTGCTGGTGGGGGTCACGAAAGCGGTTTTCTCCTGGTCCTCTAAAGCTAAAGGTATCTGGTGGTACCCCTGAAAGGCGTCCAAGAAACTCATGCAAGGGTGGCCGACCGTCACATCTACTAGTTGATCTATGCGTGGCATTAGGAAAGGGTCCTTGGGATAGGCTTTATTGAGGTTCGTGAAGTCTACGCACACTCTCCACTTCTCATTTTTCTTCTTCACCACGACTGTATACGCCAACCATTCGGGATAGAACACTTCCTTGATAGCCCCAGCCCTCTTGAGCTTGATGACCTCCTCCTTCACAGCCTCAAAGTGCTCCGCGAAGGAGCACCGAGGAGGTTGCTTCTTCGGTACTACCGCCGGGTTAACGTTCAGGTGGTGGCATATGAAGTTTGGGTCGATTCCAGGCATCTCATGCTTGTCCCATGCAAACACATCGAGGTTCCTTCTCAAGAGCGCGACCAACTCTTCCCTTTCTTCGGTCGGCAGGTGAGCCTCAATCTGGAAGAACCTCTCTGGGTCGTTGTCTACGAGGACCCTGTCTAACCGTTCACACGCGAGCTCCTCTGCCACTGTCCCTCCAGTGGTGGCAGAAGAGGCTAATTGCTATGGGGCCGGAGCAGCCGGAGCCGAGGGTACGGGGTTCGGCCTGCGTAGAATTGCGGCAGACAGGCACTGCCTTGCTGTGGACTGGCTCCCTATAATTTCCTCGACTTGGTCGCCGAAAGGGAACTTCACCTTAGCGTGGAGGGTGGAGGAGACAACCCCTAGGGCGTGCAGCCAAGGTCTCCCCACAATGGTTGTGTAAGGGGAGTAGGCATCTACCACGATGAAATCTACTTCTACCATTGCCGGGCCCAACTATACAGGCAATCTGATCTGCCCCTTGGGGATCACCACCTTTCCCTCGAAGCTTATCAGCGGCGAGTCGTAGGCCGAGAGGTCCTCTTCCCTCAGGTTCAGCCCCTTGTACAGGTCGGGGTACATGATGTCGGCGCCACTTCCTTGGTCCACCATTACCCTTTTTACATCGTATCCTCCAATCCTTAGCATTATGACTAGCACGTCATCGTGGGGTTGGATGGTCCCTTCCTTGTCTGCCTCCGAGAAGGCCAGCGTGGGCGGCTCATTGCCCTTAATCTTCTTCAGCTCGGAGCTAGAGCCCCTAGCATGAGCTCGTGCCACATTCATCACCCTGGAAGGGCGTGAGCCAGTCTTTCCAGGAGCAGCAAGAACGACGTTGATGGTCTCCAGAGGAGGCCTCGGGGCATGGTGGCCCTGGCTTGCCAGCCCAGGGCGTTCTGTCTGCTCCTCATGCTCATTTACGAACTGTCTCAACTTTCCCTCCTTCGTCAGCTGTTGTAGGTAGTACCGTAAGCTCTTGCAGTTCTCGGTTGTATGGCCGTGCTCTTGATGGTACTGGCAGTGGAGGTTCTGGTTACGCTTCGCGGGATCACCTATCATTTTGCTGGGCCACCTGAAATAGGGCTCATGACGGATTTTCTCAAACACCCACTGTATGGGTTCGCGAAACTCAACGCCGACCACAGGCGTCGGCGTCCGACGAGGTTGCCCGACGAACTCTCTCCTCGGCCTACTGTTGCTATATCCGTCCGACCTGAAATCCCTCCTTTCTTGAGGGATGACCTTCGCCCTGGCCTTCACTTGTAATTGATCCTCCTCTACTCGCGTGTACTCATCAATTCGATCCATGAGACGGCGCACGCTCTTAACAGGCCTCCTAATTAGTGACTTCCTCAGGTCATGCTCGTTTGGAAGGCCGACCTTGAAGGTACTTATGGCAACTTCATCGAAGTCTCCATCGATCTCGTTGTACATCTCCCAATATCTGTCGGTATATGCCCTGAGGGTCTCTCCCTCTCTTATTGCCATGGACAACAGTGAATCTAGAGGTCGTGGGATCCTGCTGTACGTGATGAACCGCGAGCCGAATGCCCTGGTTCGCTCCGCGAAGGAGTTGACAGAGCCCGTCTTTAGGCCGTTGAACCATCTCATCGCGACGGGTCCTAGGCTGGAAGAGAAGACCTTGCACATCAGGGTCTCATTCTTCGAGTGCACCGCCATCCTCTGGCTGAAGTGGCTCACGTGTTCCACTGGGTCCGTTCTCCCATTGTAAATTGTGAAGGTTGGCTGAGTGAACCGCCTCGGAAGTTTTCCCTTCTCAATTCTCCGCGTGAAAGGTGACTTGGAAATCTAGTGGAGCGCCTTGCTTAGTGCATTGTTGGCTAGGCCTCTGGAGGAAGTCCTCTTATCCTTAGGCTGGCGACGATGTTCGTCCTCCTAAGAAGAGGACTCGCAAGGGGGGGTCCTCGACCTGGAACTGTCGGAGCTACTGCTAGCATCCGCTGAGGACTGGTCTGAAGGGGATGGTGTGCGCCTTCGTTTCTCCCGGGGCAGCTTCTTTCTTAGATGGTCAACCTTCCTTTGCAGGGTCTCGACGCTATTTTCGCGGGAGGCTCTACTTCCATCGCGTGCATGGCTCCTCCCGCGCGTATGTTCAGTGCGCACGCTGGCTTCGCGCTCTCCCTCCTGCTCTAATCGCGCATATTGGTCCTCTCGCTGGGACCCCCTGGACTCTGCATGACGTGAACCTGAACCTTCCATGATACTTCCAGTCCCTTTTGTCAAGGCTCCTCACAGACGACGCCAATTGTAAGGACACAAAGTTGGCCTTGGGCCCCAAATGTGTAGCCAGGCCGGTCTTAGTGGCCTTTATAATAGAATTCGTAGAGAATGGGCTTAAAGCCTAGATATCTTGAGGCATCAGGAGGCTAGGGGGTAAGGTTTAAGTCCACCCGTTGCAAGTAGCAGGCCGATGGGTCCTTTTCTTCTCTTCTCAGACGTGAGCCGAGGAGCTTATACACTGGTTCCCTTTCTGTTCTTTAGGGGGAGAGAGAAAGTGGGCCTTCTTCTTTCTTGGGAGAAAATCCGGATCTCCTTTCTAGTGGTTCCTCATTCTCTATTTATATTCCCCATCTCTAGTTCCCACCTGTCTTTTCGCTGAAAACGCTCCCCTATGCTTATAAGGCTGACCACCGTCCCCTCAGAAGTCATTTCTCCATTAATGCGGCCAGGCGGATAGGTGGGAGGCCTTTAATGCGGTGGCAGCAGTTTTATGCTGCGCACGCTCCACTTGTCCTCATCCTCGGCAGCCCGTGGGAATTCCGTGTGACTTATGGAGCTTCAGTAGCTCCTCCATGGGTGCTATGTCGCGTCTCTCGGCCCATGCCTCTGTTGTCCGAGGCCATGCTCTTCTCGGACACAACCAAGCGGACAGTGACCTGATCGATGGGCCTCTGGGCCTTTGGGTTTTGGTAATCTCCTCTCTTCTCGTGGCTTCTTGGGCAGAACGGCGTCCCCGGGCCAGGCCCAAGGCCTACATAACCATTTCAACGTTTCTGCCCCCACAATAAGAAATTTTACTTTAATTTTATAAATTTTTGTATTTTTAACGTGATAGTCACTGGACAAGTATGTAAGAAAAGTAAAAAATAATATTTAAGTTTTGAGGATGAAATTTTACACTCATATACTTAGATTAGAGTACAGTTTCTATCTTGATTTATTAAATAAATAAAAAATGGCAAAGTGCACTCCACTTCGATTGATGGGTTTCGATTCATTGCATCGTTATTGCAAACCAAGTTGAGTATTGTTTCCTCTCAAAAAAAAAAAAAAGAAAGAAAAAGAAAAGAAAAAGAAGAAGAAAAGAGTTGAGTATTTTAAAATTAATTCAAAAGGACAATAAGATTAGTATTATATTGCAATCGTAAAGTTGGCGTAAATTTAATCATTCATGCAGTTAAAGCATTGACCACCTTATTCATGCATTGCAGTGTCAGACACTCAGATCTTTTGGCCACCTTATTCGCAGAGAAGAGAAAAAGAAGCGGGTTTGATATATTTGGTCCTAACGTGGCAAAGTCCACTCCATGAATATATCTTTTCCTTTGAAACATGCCGAAACAGTAATGTCATTTTCTTATTTGCTTCTTAGATAGATGCGATGTGATTCGCTGCATTGCTGCAACCCAAGTTGTATTGAAGAATCAATGCAAAAATATGAGAGGTTGAGTATTAATGTAATTTTAAAACTGGTTTAAATTCAATTATTAATGCTGTTTAAAGCATTGATCACATATTGTTCGAATAATGATTAAGTAATTAAACTCACTATTTCTTGATAGTTTAAATTTTTGAGACAGTCAGTAATTTAACATGATATTAGAGCAAGAAATCATAAATTTGATCTATGTCTTCACTCTACTTTTAATTGAAAATGTTAAATTCTCACTTGTTAAGCCCCTACTTATTAAAGGAAAGTTTAAGCCTATAACTAAGGGTCTGTTTAGTTGGAGGAATGGAAAAGTGGGATGATAGAAAATAGTGGAAGAGTGGAAAAGTAGGAGAATAGAAAAAATTTTATTTTCTCTCCTATTTGTTTGGTTGGGGGTGAAAAAGTGGAGGGATGGAAAAAATGGGTTTGTATAAATTTACTCATATACCCTTATTAAAGAATGATATCCAATTAAAACGAAAAAGTGACAAATAACCACAAAAAAAAAAAAAAATCACCCAAATTTTTAAAAAAATAAAAATTTTGTCAAAATAAAATCACAACTAGTTAAAAAAAAAAAACTATCATGCCCAGGCCTAGAAAATCAAAAGAAGGAAAAAAGAATAGGAAAAAAAAAAAGAAAAGAAAAGGCAACGTAGCCCAGGCTGAAAAAAAAAAAAAAAAAAAAAAAAAAAAAAAAAAAGAAGCAACGTAGCTGCCCAGGAGGAAAAAAAAAAAAAAAACATATAAAGGCAAAGTAACGTTACTGTAGCCTAGTCCTAAAAAAAAAAAAAAAAAAAAAAAAAAAAAAAAAAGAAGGAAGCCAACGTAGTTGCCCCAAGGGAAAAAAAAAAAAAACACATAAAGGCAAACGTGAGAAGAAAATAAAATAAAGGCAATTTAAATAAATGTGTGTATATATACTGGGTATTTTTATCAATCAAGAAAAAATTTATTCTCAATTAGTTTTCTCTCTATTTTGGAGAGAAAACATTTTGGTGGGCCAGGGGAGAAAATATCCGGGTCCCACCATTTATTTTCCTTCCTCTCCACCCAACTAAACACACCCCAAAAAAATTTTCTCTCTTATTTTCTCTCCAAAGTTTTCCATCCTCCCTGTTTCACCTCCAAACAAACACACCCTAAGAGAGAGTGTTATAATTATGATTAAATGATTAAACTTACTATTTTTTAATTGTTTAAACTTTTAAGCCATTATGTAATTTACACGTATTTATACATACCAGTGTCACCAATTGGATCTCATCTCTTTTGTTCACTCTATTCATTGAGAAGCCAAAAGCCTAAAAGCAGAAAAAGACAAGAACCTTTGATGGGTTAGGTCATGGGTCTCCTGACGAGTGAATATTTAATTATTAATATCTTGGGTTGACATGGATCATTAAAATAAAAAAATAAAAAAAATCCTACCCACCTAATCTAAAAAAGCTCACATTTTTTTTTTTTTGGGGATTTATGACAACAAATTAATAGACAGTTTTACTCTCAATTTTATTATTATTATTATTATTATTATTATTATTATTATAATTTTGTGCGGAGAGAGAGTCTCATACTCAAATTCAGGATCTCTTGCATTTGATGGAAAACACTTATCCATAAATTATTAGTTTATTAAACCAAGGCCTCTGAATCATTTTAGTTATCAAAAAAAGAAAAAAGAAAAATCATAATTTAAAACTTGTTTAAAGTATGAGACTTGAATAGAAGGCGGAAGAAGATTGGGGGATAGTTAAACAATGTCTTTATCCTATATGGCCAAAGGGCCAAAATGAAGTTTTACCTATTTCTACAAAACTTTCCAGCAAAACATTTTCAGTCTGAAACTATTTAGGAATATGTTCATATTTTGAAATTCAATTTGGCGAAAAACGAGTTATAGGCAAATTTCTGCATGGAACTCGAGTTATAGAATTGAAGATTCCAATTCTGGTTTTGTGTGAGCACTAGCTTAATGGACACATCACATTTGCTTTGTGCTTCATTTTGATACTACACGCTCAAATTTGTCCATACAGAGCGTGAGAACGCAACTGCCACATAGGCCTATATATATCATTATTCCTGTGCCTTTGAACCACCACTGCAGCTCTTTCACAACCTTTGAGAGAGAATATCAATATGGCACACTTCGTACGGTTCTGGCTATGCCTCATTTTGGTGTGCTACTCACTAGCAGTGTCTGAACCTCGCCTTCTCACTCAAGATATCGCTTCCAACAATCAAACCGATTCAGATAAACCAGTGCCCTTGGGTGTCAAGAAACTTTTCCACATGGGGTTCGTCTTCAAGGTAACGAAGCCGCATTCTCTGACACGACGTAGTCCCGGGGGCCCTGATCCGAAGCATCATTGAATTCTTAAGAGGAAACTCTTTTCAAAGCGATTGTATTGTTGACGAATAATCAATGTAATTGCGAGTGCCAAGTGATTAATTAAATAAAATTGATGCTATTGAAATTATGTATTATGAGTTCTTATATATGTTCCAAACACTTATTTGTGAATGAAATATGTGCACTTATTTTTTAAACTTAAACTATTAAAAAAAAAAATAAATAAATAAAAAGAGAGAAGATTTTGGAGCTTAAACTACATATTCTCATTTTTATAATTGGGCAATAAAATATAGGTAAAAATGCAAAACTCACTCTCTAAAATACACCACTTTTCATTTCAATCCTTTAAGTTTGCATTTTATTATTTTAGTCCTCTAAGTTTTAAACTTTCTCAATTCAATCTTTTGATAACTTACCATCCGTATTTGCTGTTAATTGCCCAAAATGACACTATTTTGGCCATAATTTAATACTTATTTTTATTTTATTATTATTTCTTAATTTAAAAAAGCGTTAATTAAAAAAAATACTTCAAAAATTAAAATAACCCATGTTAGACCTGCCCACCTCATCTGAAGAAGAACAACTTTAATCCCTAGCCTAACCATAAGTGAGAGACTGAGAGGGAGAAGAAGAGTGAGAGATTTCCTAGTAAATCTTGAACAATTCCGTCTTTGGAGTGTACATCTTGAACAAAGAATTCACAACCGAAATCGGCTAATTGGATGAATTCAGTGTCGGCAAGTTGACCTCCACCTTGTGGATGAAAGATAGTTGACTCTAGTATTAAAGGGTGTCAACCATCTTCTTCGCCCTTCAAAATTTTTTTTTTTTTAAAAATTGTTTAATTTTTTTTTTTTAAGGCTGTGTTTGGGAAGCTAAAAAAAAACAGTGATGACTGACCTTGATGTAGGAGAGGAGTGTAGCGTTGGGATGTAGTTTCAACTTGTCCTCATAGTAATCCAACTACGTCATACTCACATCCACGACTGAGAGTTCAAAACTGTTTTTTTGAACCAAAAAAAAAAAAAAAACAGAGAGCGCAAGAGAGAACTAGGAAATTATTCATGAGATTTTTCTTAATTAAAGTTTTTAATTAAGAAATAAATAATAAAATAAAAATTAAACATTAAATTATGGCCAAAATCGCCTTGGGCATGTTAACGGCAAATATTGTTGGTGAGTTAACAAAAAATTGAATTGAGAAAGTTTAAAATTTAGAGTAATGAAATAACAAAACACAAATTTAGAAAACTGAAATGAAAAATTGTAAAATTTTGAGGGCAAATTTTGCATTTTAGCCTAAAATATATAATGCAAGCATACTCTTTCTGTGTTTCAAAACACTAATCAAATGGTGCTCCATGAATACTGAATCATGATTAATATGGAATACGTCAGAGGATTTCTGTTCATATTGTGGCCTTTTTGTTCTTAACGATGGTGGAAATTTTCTATTGTGGTAATATGTCAGTAGTGCTTGTGAATAGGTACCATGAGATCATGAACAATACGACAGAAATAGAAAGTGAAAGACAAAAACAAAGTTGTGCAAAAAAGAAAATGAGTTTACCAATCTGATTAATGTCTTTCGAAACCACTATTAATTACTATGTCAACGGTGGCCAGTTAGACCTACTTTGGCGCTACCTGTATTGGAACGAAAATGTTTCTTGGCGTACGGTTTCGAAAAAGCGAAAAGATATGCACGCTTTAAGAGATTAGTAACTATAAAAATTTTGGTAGGGTTCACATGATAGGTTAATGGTAGTGACATTTGTTTTGGTGCAATGGTGTCTGATGTGGTTTGAACATTATCTCTCCTTACCTAACTGTATCTAATTATCTAAGGGAAAAAAAAAATGGTAATACCGAAATGAAACAGTCAACTCGATTAATAACTATAAAAATTTTGGTAGGGTTCACATGATAGGTTAACAGTAATGACATTTCTTTTGGTGCGTTGGTATCTGATGTTGTTTGAACAGTATCTCTCCTTACCTCACTGTATTTAATAATCTAAGAAAAAGAATACGGTAATACCGAAATGAAAAAGTCAACTCTTTTACTATTATTATTATTATTTACACAGAAGGCAGATTTTTGCACTTGTTCGATCAAATGAGTTACGTCAAAGTGAATGTGTATGGTTCTAAGAAAACTGGTATATCCTATATTTCTATATATTTGATAATAGGGAATTGGAGAATTTTTTTTTTAGTTTTATTATTTAAAGGGAAATGAGAAATTTAAACCACTTTTTTATTTTATTTTATTATAATTATGAGGTGATGGATGAGCTACAAAATTTTTGATTAAATATATATTTCAAACTTATCTGTTTTGGGTATGTCAGGTTGAGCTATAAGCGAACCTTATTACCCTTCACTTCACGTGTTGCACCACCAACCTTCATATTTTCCTGAGTTTCTTCTCTGAATCATCCAATATATGATCAATAATTGTGAGGTGTGCTCTTCGCAGTGCCTTTACTATGAAAGGGAGCAAGGGCGAAGCCAAAGCAGGTCGAAGGGGGCCAATTTCCCCCCGCCTTACCAAAACACCTAAATAGCAACAGTCTATTGCAACTCACTCAATGATCATCTTATATTGTTTGATTTTCCTTTTCTTCATCATCAAGGCGGAAAAAGATTTTCCTTTTCCTTTTCTTTGGTGAAACTTTTTTTCATTCACTACAAAACACGCGGGTCTTAGGCCGCGTTTTTGGAAACGCGGCCTAAGACCCGCGTGTTTTGTAGTGAATGAAAAAAAGTTTCACCAAAGAAAAGGAAAAGGCCTAAGACCCTAGGTTGAGCCGTGTTTCAAACTCACGCACCCACAGCACCAGATTTTGGGCCGAGTGTGTTGAACGTGGCCCAAGACCAGGTTTGTAGCACCGTTTTTTTGGTTCTCCAGCTGTGTTTTTTGGGAATGGGCTGAAGCCGCGTTTTTAAAATGCGGCTTCAGAACCTTTTGAAATGTTTTTAAAAAAAAAAAAAAAAAAAAAGGTTTGAAGCCGTGTTTATAGAACACGGCTTTAGGTCTGTCCTAAAGCCGCATTTATTAAATACCCGGCCATAGTCACCCCTGAAGCCGCGTTTTTTAAACACGGCTTCAACCCATTCCTGAAGTTGCATTTGGAAAAACGAGGCTACAGCCCCTACTATAAATTGGAAACAAAAAAAAAAAAAAAAACCCTAAGCTTACTTTATTTTTTACCAAAAAAAGGACCTTTCTCTGTCGAAGCCCTTTGAGCCCTAAGCGATCTCACACCACCGTACATGCTTTGGGTCTCTCCCTCTCGCTCTCCAACTCTCAATCTCACTGAAGACACTGACAAGGCCGACTACCCAGTAAGTTTTTTAAATTCATTGTTTTGATTTTTGTTTTAGGGTTTCCATTTTTGTTTTAGGGTTTCGATTTTTGGTTTATGGTTTTGATTTTAGGTTTAGGGTTTTAATTTTGTGATTGTAAGGTTTCGAATTTAGATTTAGGGTTTCGATTTTGTGATTGTAGGGTTTCGAATTTAGGTTTAGGGTTTCGATTTTGGGTTTACGGTTTCAACTAACACTAATTTTTTTCCAATCTGGGTCTTGCTCCACTGAGGGATTCTCCACGAGGGAATTGGAAACTACACCCCTCAAGGCGCAGATAAGAGGGCTTCCGGTGCTTCCTCTTCTTCACTCCCTTCTTCGTCTTTTCCAAATACCCACCTCGCAAAATAAGGTATCTCTCTCTACTGCAACATAGAGTTTTTGCATTCAATAACTTTTTTTTTTTTTTGTAAAGACTGAATGATTGAAGTGGTTTGTTGACGGTATATACATTTAATTTGTTTGGGTGCCCATTTTTTATAGGGCTTGATGGGCTGACATTGTTTCTGGGGTTTTCAATAAAATTACTATTTTTTTTTTTTTTTTTTTTTTGGTTGGGGTTCTATGACTATGTGGCAATTTGATTGCTACCATTGTTGGGCTTCAAATTTGGTATGGAGGAGGGTATTCAAAGACCTAAGATTATTAGGGATTTTTTTCAGTTTCTTTCTCCTTTAGACTATCATTATTACTATCATGGATATCATAGGAATTAAGTTGGGATTTTTGTAGAATTTTTTAAAGTATCTCTCTTTGTTTTATTTATTTATTTTTTTTTAATTTTTTATCTTTATTGTTTTAGGAATTCTAACATGAGGCATGATTCTTCTTTTATGTTCAATCCATGAGAGTTGTGGCTGGAGTGGGAAGTTTACCTTGCCACCCCATGCTTGATGTGTAACACCAATAAGGTCTATTTGAAAAGTTGATTCATGAATTTACCTAAGACTTCCCTTTGGATGTTGTCTGTATATAGAGTATTATTCATATATTAATTTCCATTGGAAGTTCATTAATACATTGCTGCAGTGGAATCAGTGCATGGACAAGGACCACTGTGATTCATATTATTTTAATTAGCCTGTTTACTTCCCTTAGGCTCTTCTTTTACATAAGCATGCTTGTGCTCTTTTGTAATAAATGTTGAGAACAAAACTCATGTAGCCTGGATTCCCCCCCCCCCCCCTTCCTCCCCTTTCTTCCCATGGATTGAAAGACTCAAACTAATAATAGTATTTCTGGTTTCTAATTTTATTGCTTCATTTGATTCGATTGACCTTTGCAGCCATTCGATTGACTCAAACTAATAGCCCCATTCTATTCTTCCTGGGGAATCAACAATTACCCTATAGCCACGTTTAAAATGTGGCTATAGAATGGGGCTATAGCCGCGGTTTACAAACCGTGGCTAGAGTATGTTCTATGGCCACGTTTTTAAAAACGTGGCCATTGGTCCTGACTATAGCCACGGCCATAGAAATGCAGCCATTGATCCTGCCTATAGCCGCGGTTGGAAAAAATGTGGCCTCAAGGCTACTGTTGCGCATTTTAGGCCACGGTTAGAAACGCGGCCTAAAAAAACGCGACTATAGACCAAATCGGTCTATAGCCACGTTTTTTTGAGATATAGCCGCGTTTTGAAAATGCGGCTATAGAACATTTTTTTCGTAGTGATTTCTTGTGGATGTAACTAATAAACTATTCCCTTTTATATCTCAAAAGTTTTAGGAAAAAAAATAGAAAGAAAATATTTCCTGTTTTATTGATGTTTTTTAATATTCAAAATTTATAAAATAAAAAAAATGGTAAAGAAAAGGTAAAATAAAAAGAAACGAAAGGTCTAATCAAAGAGAGTGAGAGAGAAAATAATAAAAGAACATTAGGGTTACATTTCAAAACAAAAGAAGAATAATAGAATGTAAAATTATTTACGCAATAATTTATTCTCCTTCCTATATAGTACGTGTGTTTGGATAAGGTTATTTTCATTTGGCCCATTTTGTTTAAAAAATAAATTAGTTAGAGATAAAGTGGGGATTTAAAGAATTCTTGTGGGTGCAATCACTGTGCTTTAGGGAATACTCCTTAGCTGAGTGGACTGGATGTAAAAAGTTTAATGGGAGTTACCACCTAGATTAGGTCCAAGAACTATATTTGTGCCTCATGCAAATGGAATAGTCTATCTAGAGTCTATATCCAGAGTTACGATACAAGGATAGGAAGGCGTTAGGCATCCAACCCTATCTTGTGTTACACATCCTAATTCTATTAAAGGGTCCTCTAATAAGCTCTCTCTCTCTCTCTCTCTCACACATACATCTAAACACTTACCCTAGCATTTATCTAAGCATAGCATCTCACATTGCATCCCATAGATCCTAATCATTCGTCTAAGCACCAACATGGCATCTCATCATATGTATATTCTAGCATTCATCTATGCATAACATATGCACACCAAAGCATCTAATATCACATGGGGTAGCAACCATCATCATATCATATCATCACATAAAGCATTGAAACTCATGGCATCAACCAACACATATTCATCATGTTATCTAACATATCACATATTCATACCATATTCAACGAATTTATCATGTTCATCATCATACAAATATACATGTTCATGTTATAATGCATGACTCACCTTCACTTAGCTCATTGCATCATCACCACAACGCTTATGCATTCAATGCATGCTCATGTGGTCATACAAGCATTAAAACTTTAATCTTTAATCTAAACGAGCAAAGCCTTGAAAAATGTTATTTCACTAACTACTGGCCTAAACATGTGGAAACTAACTCAAACAGAACCTAAAACAGACATTTAAACTAACAAAAAATTATAAAAAAAAAAGAACAATCAAGTCTGGGTTTTCTGAGCTAAACATGCACACGCATGCAGAAGCAAACAAAACTCAAACATAATTACTCCAAGGCTATTCTAGCATGCTTCTAACTTCTAAAGTAGTAAACCTATGCAACAAAACATATTATCAAAGTTGTAAAACAGCAAAGAATTTAAAGAATAAAGAGAAGAGGCAATAATAATACCTCGCACAAAGAGCTCCTTTTGGTTAGACTATAAACAGAGATCTAAAAGGGTTAGTAAGATTTAACTAGAGGGCTTAGACCAGAAATGGTCTCAACAATGAAAACTTTAACTTGAGTATGTTTTTAAAGTAAAAATTCCATCTTTCAATCACTATTTTCTAATAGAGTCAGTGTGTTTTGGAAAAAGAGCCTCGGAGATCTTTTATAGTGATCAGAGAAGAGTGTAAGGCTTTTCCTAGGCGACGTGGGATTAGCTCTACATGGATTTCTGTCAAAAACTTTCCATACATAGTTTCTTCAAACCCTGCATGTGTGCGTGTGCTTGTGGGCACACATGCATTGTCAGTACTTGCATGTGTAGGCAATGTACTTGTGAGCGCATGGTTAGGGTTTATGTACACTTTTTCTCTTCCAAATCATCATTTAAATTGAAGAGTTTCCTTAACTAGGCTCTAGACCAGTCACGAACTTTTTCTAGTAATATCATCATTAGGAAAGGGGGCTCAACTCGTAAGTTATATATTGTGAAAAAAGTTATAAAATTTTTTGTATTTAACCTTGCACGATCAATTAATACATGCTTAAATTCTTTTAGAAATTAATGTGGATATGTTTTGGGTTTTTCCTACTGGTGAAGTTATAGATAAAGAGATAGTCGAGTCGGGTAATGGGCTCAAAGGAAGTATAAAAGTCATGCGTAATAAGCTTTTGTGTTGACGGATTAGTCTCATTCAAATATTTTCGTTGTATGGAAGTATACAATTGAACCCATTCATATATATATTTGTTACAACAAGAGTGGGGAGTAAAGATTTGATCGAGGTTCTCCCATGGGGTGACTGGAAAATGTCACTAATTCATGAAAATCTGAAGTGATATGCCACCTTCCTTCAATTGGTATCATAAGTCCCAAAATTTGTAATCTTACAAAGTGATGAGGCATGACAAGAGAATTTATCAACCTCGTAGGTAAACCAAGAGGGGCGTGAGAAAGTCCCAAACTACGCAGACGACAGACACATTCATAATTAACAAAAGCTTGGTTTCGTTACGGTTACTTCTGGTGAGAGGTTAATGAACCTAAAAATTCTGGGCATTGGCCAGTACCATTAAGATGGGACGTCACAGCTGAGCTCAGCCCAAACTCAATTTGGGCTCAAACAATCAAAGTGTCATTTGGTTCTACTCTGATATGGAAATAAGAAAAGAATTCAAGTATTTCTGCACATTTTGATGCAATGGTCACTTCACAGGTATAAATACTTGTAGGGCATGGAAGAAATGACCGAGATTCAAGTCTTTATCACAAAGTTTCACAAACATATATACTTGAATTATGCTAAAGTAAAATTTCTATATTGTATAAAAAATAAAAATAAAAATAAAATAAAAATAAAAATAAAAGAAAATAATTCAAGTCTAAGCCATCGTTGCTAAATTTTTTAATCTATCATTTCTTCCGGTCAAAACCTCCATTTGAAGCACCTCTTCTTGTCACTCCAGATGCATCATTTTTGTCTCTTTTGAGTAAGGCGGCAAGACCCACTAATCATTGCAATATGAACTAAAAGATAAAGCAGTCTATATTTTGTGAATTTAATTATGTCGCTTGGCAAAATTGACCGAGGGGTAGGAAATATTAATGCAAATGAAACTTTCATCTTTATTAGGTGAAAGATCTTAGTTAACTATAGATAAGAGCAGTCGGCACCCTCTATCCCTCTGCATATGGCGCTCATATTTTGCCTTCTCTTCCACTCTCACTTGATATTTACATTGCGAATTATGAGGGTAACCCACTTTTAATAAGAAATAAATAAACTAAGGTTTGATTGGAACTGTTATTTGAGAATAGTTTACTTACAAAAACATAAAAGACTAGGGGTGTGCGAAAAACCAAAAAAACCAAATGGACCAACCGAAACTGCCCGAACCGAATTTAATTTTTCAGTTTTTTTTTTTTTTTTTTGGTTTGCTTTGATTTCGGTTTAAATTTAAAAAAAAAAAAAAAAAAAAAAAAAAAAAAAAAAAAAAAAAACCAAAATATCGGTTTAGTACTAGTTTTAGTGAAATGTATACCGAACCAAACCGAAACTGACCGATATATATTAATATAGGTAAAATATGTTCCATTAACATAAGTTGCCTTAGTGGTTAACACACCTGCCATGCATGTTGTTCAAGTTCTCATCCAAGGTTCTAACCTCCAGAACAGCTTTTTTTTTTTTTTTCCTTTTCAGTTCTCAAGTTACTATTATCAAAAGTACGTCGTTTTGATTCTATTTAAAACTCAACATAAAAAACCCTATACATCTCTTTCTTATTTAGCCGTCCTCCCTATTCCCCATTTCCCCTCAACCCTTTTCATTTTATTTCTCTCATCCTCTCTTCTCAGCCGCCCCATCCCCTCTCTCCGTCTTCACTCATCCCTTACCTATTTCTTTAGCCACCATCTACATCTTTTAGATGAGAAGCCATTGGAGATCAGAAGCCACTCTTTTTGCTTGGCTACCACTCTTTTTGCTTGGATTTAGTTTGCTGGGTTTGTATTTCTAATTTGTTTTCTTTGAATCAATTTCTTTATTTATTTTTTCTTTGTTTGCTTTCTTAGAAAATAGATTTATAAGGAAACTGAAAAAAACCCACCAAAACCTACTGAAACCAAAATCTAACCAAAACCAATTGATTTCCAATTACTTTGGTTGGTTTCAGTGGAGAAGTTCACAAACCGAAAATTTTGGTTTCGGTTGGCCAACAAGGAGAAAACCGGCCAAACTGAACCGATTACACCCCTATAAAAGACCCAAAAGTTTTTTGTTTGGACATTTTTTTTCTTCTCGTTTTGTCAAAACCGTAACTCAAAGTACGTCCAAATTTTAAGTTTATTAAATTTAATCATCCCGTTTGATGAGTTGCAATAAATATTCATGCATAAAATGATCGTCCAGGTAAGTGACTTCATTGTATATAGACGAACGTAAGTGCATTAATCTCAGGCATAAACTCAGCATTTAATGGTGAATGAAGAACAGATGAGAAGCCGTTATCGCTGTCCTCTTCCATCCGTTTAATGGCCGTTGTGAACCTTAAATAGCTAGGATTAAATGGTCATAATAAGCCATTGAATCCTTTAGCTCAGGTGCAACATAAGGTAAAGCCAGCGGGATGAACATTTATTCACAAAAGTGCTATATAAAGTCAGAAAAGAAAGTAAGCAGATCATGTCTGCAATACATACTAAAGTTACTCTACAAATTGTTGATTTCTAAAGAATTTAAGCTAACTTAAGTATCGGAGGGCCCTTAGCAGGCCCCAAACTTGTATCATCGTTTACTTAGTGCTTTCTCTTAAATAGGAACACACATCATCCAGTGGCATTGACAAAGAACATACTGACGAGGCGAAATCCTGCTTCATCGTACCGTTAATATCCACTAATTAGGTGATCTTTGTTGTTGTTAATTTTTTTTTTAGATAAATATTTTAACTTATGATGTTTACTTTATAATAACTGTCTTTTATCATCAAGCCAAAACAACATTTGACTTTTGGTATAGGTAGAGTTTGAACCTAGATATTTTATGCGATGATACAAGACTTTTCTAGTTAAGTTATGTGAAACTTATTAGTTTATTTACAGTTAAGTGCCCAAAATGATGTAATTTTATTTTGGTGTTTTAAAAAAAAAAATTATTACAATTATATTTATTACATTAAAAATTTAAATTACTAAAAAAGAAATCCAGTCATGCTCTCTATATATATAACAACAACAACAACAACAACAACCTTCTTATACGAAATTCTGTTTCCAAATGGGGGGGGGGGGGGAGATTATTATTGCAATATGAATTAAATATTTGGGTTTAGTTACATTTTGATAAATGATTTTCGCGATTCAAATTTATTTTATGTTTCATTTTGGTAAATGATAAATTAGAAATATATTGAGAAACTATTAATCTTTGTATTTTATTTTGTTTTATTTTGTTTATATGTTAACTTAGAATTAATGCATATTCTATTTTGAATAAAGTTTAGTTATAAAATTAGTTATAGTCTTAGGTTACAACCTTACTCGATCTCTTTTTATTGAAGATAAATTTTTGACAAATCTAGGATTGGATTACATCTAATTCTTGTATCCTCCATGCTTACTAATTTTCAAGAAAATTAAAGATCAATAGCTATGTTATCAATAAATTTTTTAAATTGCATGTTTTTGTAGTTTAAAACTATGCATAAAATATAACCTTAAAAATTATATAGCAAATAATATCCAATTGACACAAAATTTGACATGTGTATTAAGAGCAAAAAGAATATGCAATTCAGTGATTAGATTTTCAATATATGTAGTAATGTTTATTTTATTGAGTAAGATTGTAACGTTGAGCTACAACTAATTTTGTAGCTAAATTTTGTCATTCTATTTTAATGAAATGGGTAATTACAACACTTTACCATTATAAATTGTATCCCAACTTAAACTTTCAAAATGCATGGTTAACACCTTAAACTATAACTAGTGTCACGCTTTGCAACCCCCTGTCAATTATGCCGTTATCTTGAATGGAAAACTGAAGTTTATGGTGAAAGGTGTAATCGGAAGTATAATTTAAGGTGATAAAATGTCATTTCTCATTTGTTTTAAGAGATTGAGAAGATTGACAATTTGGTCTTTTCACTTGATGTCATGCTAATCCGTTCAAGTTAACAGTAAAATTGATGGTCGGCTACAAAGTGAAACACGAGTTATAGTTTAGGGTGGTAATTGTGCATTCTGAAAGTTTAGGCTCCAAATTGTTATCAGGGGCATATTTAGGATGTTAAAGTGTAATTTTTTCCACTTATTTAGAATTAAATTTTCAATGTTCAATTAAAAGAAATTTTTGGTTCATACTTGAGTCTTGAAAATAAAAATTATGATTCCGTTCCTATGTCCAGTAATAATTATTTGATTACGTTAGTTTCATATATTTTGGACTAAAAATGTAAACTTTGTTGACGCGATAATTACCATCAGAAAAGCATAGATGAATAATACTCGTAAGAGTGAAAACGCTAAAGTCATAAAATATTTTACAAGCTACTAATGTGGTAGATGATTATTAGTAAGTAAAAAGTTAATATTAGTGGGGGACCAGACGAGAACCAATAAAAATTTGTCAAATTAACAATTTATAAAAATATTATAAAATAGTTTGTGAATATAGTATTAGAAGCATGCAGATTGCTTGCCAACTAATTTAGTGAAGTGACTCATCAAATATGAAGGAACACTTATAAAGATAAATAATTGCACTAATTATTATTATTATTATTATTAATTTATAGGTGGAGATTAGGGGAGGGAGATAATTGGGATTCAAATTATAGACATGAGACATATATCCAAGAATGCCATTATGTATTCTATGAATCCATCACTTGAAACCAATTAGAGTAATGAATTGTATCTGTGTTAGATATACACGCATGATTGACGTCACCAATAAAGGTTTGTCCATCCCTAGCCTCCGCATGTTTAACATGTTGACCAAAAGACCACCATAAATAATTAAATAAGTTGGAGTTGAAGGGAAGAGTTTGTTTTCGGTTAAAGGGTCGTTGATCTAGTGCATGCCGAGGCACACAATATACGTGGATCCAGGCTCGGTATTACTTTTTTAATGGTAAGCAGAAGTGACTAAATCGGGTTACTAAAAGTGTGAACTGCAACCGACCCAATATATAAGTCAATTTCGGCGATTCAGGTCATCGGTTGAACGGGTCGAATTCTTCGGATAGGTGGGTTTGGGCTTCAAATTGGGCTAAATTTGTGAATTTGCATGAATTTTTTTTAACTCCATTTTTGACAGGCCTTTTGGGCCCAAAATATGGGCTTACTTTTAACAAAGATTTACTTATTTTTGAACCATGTATATATATCATATCATAAGGGCCTCTTTTCACATCCTTTATTTCAAATTGAGCCTTCAAGCTTAGCTTGTATGCCAATTGCACAACTTTATCAGTCCAAACTTAATGCTTCTAGCTCACATAAAATGATAACAAATACTGTAAATAACAAGTGAAAACCTAGGCAATTAGTAAGCACATAAAAACACACATAACATCACTTTCTAACCACCTATTAAAACCACACAATACAAGAAAGAAATATTTTTCAGAAACCTTAGCATTAAAGACCTAGGCAGTACACAAAAACACACATAATATCACTTTCTAACCACTTGTTAAAACCGCACAGCTTAAGACCTGGGAAATACCTTAAAAATCCAAAAACAATTCAAGAAAAGTCTAATAACCACAAAAACACATCTCAACCTATTAAACTTGCCAAGTTGTGCCACCTATTCCATACATGTAACACAACTTTTCCAAGCAAGCAAACAAATTCTAACAAACAAATCAATCACAACCACACCACAAGTTTGGCAACAAAAGGTAATAAGAGCATCTTGCAATATTTCCATAGAGTTAGAGAAGGGAGATAGTTACTGCAAGTGTGTAAGGCAGTAAACTAATAGCAGTAGTTAGTTATAATTAGTTACAATTATGAAATACCTAAGTATTTCCAAAAAAAAAAAAAAAGCTTTTCTAAAGCATTAAAGAGCAACTACTCTATAATTAAGTCCATGACCTATAGAAAAGAAAACCTATAAACTTAATAAGATTTCTTCCCTATAAGCAAGAGTTGATTTATAAATAATAAGTATGAAAAGCACTATGTCCAAAATAACTTCCAAAATATATCCAAAAATCTGCCTCCTATACAAAATATGTCCTTCCTCCTACAAGAAAATGGGCCAAAAGATATTTATCAATAGAAATATAAGGACAAGACCAAAAAATAAAGAATAGTAATAACCAAAAACAATAGGTAGGGTAGAATCAAACTCAATAGAAATAGCAGTAAGGAAAAAACTTACCCAGTTAGTGATTAGCCATCAAGATAATGCCTTTGCTTGAGCTTGAACTTCCACCACCTATTGTTGCTTGACGTATAACTAGAAAAGAGAAAGAAATGAAGGCTATTAGATCAAATTTCATTTGCATAATACACATTTAATAGCACTTGATGGGGTGTAATAAAATACAATTCCAATTTTGTCCATAGAGATCGTCTAGGACGAGCAAGGTGCTTAAGACGAGGTAAGCTGTCTTGATGTGCTTAAGACGAGGTAAACTGCCTTGATGAGCTCAAGAAGAGGTAAGCTGTCTTGATGGGCACTTAGAAAATTTATGAATGTGTAAAACGTCTCTGTATCATACATGTAACCTCTAGTGACCGTTGCGCACAAAGAGGGTAACTCCTAAGCAGTTGAGGAAATTATATTCGAACACAAACCTCCTCAAATCAATGGGAGGTTACAAATCCAATAACCGCTCTTAAGACACTATATAAATACTGGTTCAGACCAAAAAAAGGTACGTGAAATAAATCCTAAAAAGTTGGAACTCAAAAATAATTTAGAGAAAACTGACTTTGTCATCGGAGGGTTATTGGCCGGCAACCCCGGTCACCTTTGAGGATTTTTCTTTCTTTTTCAGGCTATCAATGCAATCATTAGCCCTCTCTAATCCGAAGCATCTAGCCTACTGATTTTCTTCGCATCATCAGTTGGCGCCGTCTATGGGAAACGACTTAGAAAATAATTTTTGTTTCCTTTTCGTTCGTTCGATCGTTCGTTGTTCCTAGACAAAAGGCTGAATGGTTCAGACAAGATCAAGGGCTACCAGCCCAGGCCACCAGGAGAGTAGGGATGCTTCTAGTAATCCCCACCGTGACCGTCAGTCAGTGCCTATTGTGCAATTGCCTTCTGTTCAACATATGCAGTCCATGGCTGCTGCTATGGCAGAATTGACCCGCCAAAATCATGAGTTGAATAGGGAGATCAACTTAAGAAGGCCACGGGATGAAGTGCATGCAGAATGACGAGCCCAAAGTCAAGGCAGAGGAGAGAATGTTGAGTCCGAAGGTCATTCCAGGGGTACTACTTCAAGAAGAGTGCCACAGTTGGAAAGGGAAATGGAATTGATGAGAAAAGCTATGGATGAAATGAAGGAAAACATGAGGCGGGCGAACCCCGTAAAAGACTTGGTTCACCGAACGGACTCCCCTTTCATGGCTTCCATCAACAGTTATCCCTTACCCCCTAATTTTAAAATGCCTTCTTTGGATTCATATGATGGAAACCGTGATCCATTTGACCACATTGCTACTTTTAAGACAACCATGCACCTGCAGGGAGTTCTGGACGAGATAATGTGCAAAGCGTTCCCCACAACTCTGAAGGGGCCAGCAAGGGTGTGGTTCAGCAAAATACCTCCAAATTCTGTCGGGTCGTTCGAGGAGTTGAGTAAGATGTTTGTTAATAACTTCATCGGAGGACAACGCCACAAGCGTTCCTCTTTCAGTTTGTTAACCATTGAGCAAGGGGAGAATGAAAGTTTACGGTCCTTCATCACCCGTTTCAACAGGGAGGCATTGGCGGTGGACGAAATGGACGACAAGTTGTTGTTGGCCGCTTTCCATAATGGAGTCAATTCTGACTTGTTCATTCATAAACTGTACGAGCAAGAGCCTCAGACTATGGCTGAACTCGTCCATTTAGCCCAGAACTTCATGAACGCTGAGGATGCAATAATAGCCAAGAAGAGGAAAAGGTCAGAACACTCGGAAGCAGGTCATCAACGACATCCAGATCAAGGTCCTCGTCCCAAGAAGGCCCGAGTAGATGAGAAAAGGGATAGAGATGGTAAAAAGCCAGGTTCATCATCAAGAAGCTAGCAGTACACTCCCCTGAATACTCCGCTAGAGCAGGTCCTTATGCAAATCAAAGATGATCCGTCATTGAAGTCGCCGGAGAAAATGAAGGGAGATCCTAACAAGTGCAACAGGAACAAGTATTGTCGCTTTCACAGGGACCATGGGCACGACACGAACGAGTGTTTTGACTTGAAGCAGTAGGTAGAGAACCTCATCAGGCAGGGAAAGTTGAGAAATTTCCTTGGACGAGACCACAAGGACGAGAAGTTGAAGGCCAAGGTGAAAGAGTCCTTACGACCCCCGCTAGGAGAAATAAGAGTTATTATAGGAGAAACCTCAGCAGCACAGTCATCCAAATCAAGGAAGACATACCTGAAGGTGGTTCAAAATGTCCAGCTGTCAGGACGATCTCCCAGGATGAGGGAAGCTGTCGAGCAAGCCATCACGTTCACGAACAAGGATGTTGGAAGAATCCATCACCCCCACGATGACGCGATTGTCATTACCCTACTCATCGTCGACTATACCACCAGAAGGGTGTTAGTAGATAATGAAAGCTCGACGGACATTCTGTATTACCCCGCTTTCCAACAAATGAGGTTAGGGTGAGATTAGCTTCGTCTAGTGAGTTCACCCTTGGTAGGATTTGGGGGAATAAAAGTACAACCGATGGGCAGCGTCACACTGCCAGTAGTGATTGAAACATACCTGTAGCAGATAACCAAAGAGGTAAACTTCCTCGTAGTTGATTGTTTATCATCATATAACGCTATTATCGGAATGCCTACTTTGAATAGCTGGAAGGCGGTAACCTCTACCTACCATTTGTCCGTCAAGTTCCCAACTAAACATGGCATAGATCAAGTGCAAGGAGATCAGTTAGTTGCTAGAGAGTGCTACCTAGCTATGTTGGCGATGGACGAGTATGTACAGACAATAAGTATAGACGAAGGAAGAATCACAGCGGAGCTTGTTGAGGTGTTAGAAGATGTTCCCTTAGACGATAGTAGAACCGAGAAGTTCACTAGAATAGGGGCGAGCATGGAAGAAGAGACGAAGAGTGCACTGGTCCAGTTTTTGAAGAAAAGCCTTGATGTCTTTGCATGGAGTCATGAAGATATGCCGGGTATTGATCCAAGTGTCATTACCCACCGTTTGAATGTCTGTCCCTTCTCCAAACCCGTGCGTTAGAAGAAGAGTGTATTTGCTCTTAAGCGAGACAACGCCATCAAAGAATAAGTCCAGAAGTTGATCACGGCGGAGTTCATCAGAGAAGTCTACTATCCGGACTAGTTGGCAAATGTAGTCATGGTGAAAAAGGCCAATGGCAAGTGGCAAATGTGTGTGAATTTTATCGACTTAAACAAGGCTTGTCCCAAGGACAGTTATCCATTGCCACGCATTGACCAACTAGTAAACTCAACGGCAGGTCATAAGCTGCTGAGCTTCATGGATGCCTTCTCAGGCTACAATCAGATACGGATGGACGAGGCAGACCAATAGAAGACTTCATTCGTCACCAGCCAAGGATTGTTTTGCTACAAGGTAATGCCTTTCGGTTTGAAGAACGCGGGGGCGACTTATCAAAGGCTGGTGAACCACATGTTCAGTCCTCGGATTGGATGAAATGTAGAAGTCTACGTTGATGATATGCTGGTAAAGAGTTTGGACGGGGGAAAACATCTGGACGACCTTTAAGAGACCTTTGACACACTTCGACGGTACAACATGAAACTTAATCCAAGCAAGTGTGCCTTCGGAGTTTCATCAAGGAAGTTATTGGGGTTCATGGTTTCACATAGAGGCATTGAGGCAAATCCAGATAAGATCCAAGCAATACTCAACATGGAACCGCCGAAAAACATTAAAGAAGTCCAATCCCTTACAAGACGAGTTGCCACCCTCAACAGGTTTGTTTCGAAAGCTACTGACAAGTGTTTACAGTTCTTTAAAATCCTCAGGAAGGCGTTTGAATGGACGGACGAGTGTCAAAGAGCCTTCCAGGATTTGAAGACTTACCTCACAAAGGCACCGTTACTAAGTCTATCTGTACCTGGTGAAGAGTTGTATTTGTATTTGGCGGTGTCCCCGCATGCCATAAGTTCTGCGCTGGTCAGGGAAGAAGAACGAGTGCAGAAACCGGTGTATTATACCAGCCGGGCACTTAGAGGAGTGGAGGGATGGTACTCGATGATGGAGAAGTTAGCTTTAAACTTGGTCACGGCTTCCAGGAAATTGAGGCACTACTTTCAAGCTCATGTCATCATTGTCCTAATGGATCATCCCCTAAAGAAAGCAATGAACAAATTGGAAGCTGCAGGACGGCTAGTCCAGTGGGCAGTGAAGCTTAGCGAATTTGATGTCAGGTACCAGCCAAGGAATGCAGTAAAGGCGCAGGCGCTGGCGGACTTCATTGCGGAGTTCACACCAAGCCAAGATGAGCTGGGCAAGGACGAAGGAATAAGAAGGTGGGTTATCAGTGTGGATGGGTCATCTACAATGTACGCAGGAGGGATTGGAGTCATACTTAAGTCCCCAGAAGGTGATAAGTTGAAGTATGCAACCCGTCTACAGTACCAAACTACCAACAATAAAGCTGAATATGAAGCACTACTCAAAGGGCTGGAATTGGCTAAGTCCCTGGGAGTAGAGTCAGTAATAGTCAGAGGAGATTCTCAGCTAGTCATCAACCAAGTAAATAGAATGTGCGATGCCAAGGAAGATCGAATGAAGAGATACCTCAGCAAAGTGAGGAGGCATGTGCAAAAATTTTCAGAAGTGAGTTTTGTTCAACTCCCAAGGGAGGAAAACATGGAAGTAAATGCGTTGGCGAGAGCGGCATCGGCAGGTGGAGTTATGGACGAGTATGGCAAAGTCCAATACATGCCGAGCATAGACCTCCTAGAAATACAGCTAATTAGAGAGGAAGAAAATTGGATGAGTCCAATTGTAATCTATCTGAAGGATGGGAAGCTTCCGGAAGACAAGAACGAAGCTAGGAAACTGAAGGTCAGGGCTGCAAAGTATGTCCTTATAAATGAAGTGCTTTACAAGCGAGATTTATCTCAGCCCTACCTAAGGTGCCTAGCTCCGGATGAAGCTAATTATGTTTTGAGGGAGGTTCATGAAGGAGCATGTGGGAATCACTCAGGGGCAAGATCACTCGTCCATAAGATCATTCGTGCCGGCTACTACTGGCCCACGGTTCAGTCAGATACTAAGGCTTATGTCAAGGTGTGCGACCAATGTCAACGCTACAGCAACATCCCTAGGCATCCGTCGAAGTATCAGATCCCGATGATGACCCCATGGCCCTTTGCGCAATGGGGACTGGATATCCTAGGTCTTTTCCCCCAAGGAACTAGACAAATGAAGTTTTTGATAGTAGGGATTGACTATTTTACAAAGTAGGTGGAGGCTGAACCCCTTGCAAAGATTACACAGCAAAATGTTAAGAATTTTGTTTGGAAGAATATTCTGTGTAGGTTCGGAGTACCAAGGGTGCTAGTATCGGACAATGGACGACAGTTTGACAACACACTATTCAGGGACTTTTGTGAGCACTTTGGAATCAAAAATCACTACTCCTCACCCTCCCACCCACAAGCAAATGGACAAGCAGAGGTAGCTAACCGATCTTTGCTGAAAATTATCAAAACTCGGCTCAAGGGGGCAAAGGGAATATGGCCAGACGAGTTACCAGGCGTTCTTTGGGCCTACAGGACGACTATGAGAACCCCGACAGGAGAAACACCCTTTAAATTAGCCTATGGAAGCGAAGCGGTCATACCAGCAGAAGTTCATATGACTAACCATCGAGTGATGAAGTATCAAGAGAAAGAAAACGAAGAATTACTCTGTCTTGACCTCGATCTCATTGACGAGGTAAGGATGGATACTGAGCAAAGGACAGCAAGATACAAGAATCTTATGGCCAGACAGCATGATGCCATGGTGAAACCCAGACGCTTCAGCGTAGGGGACCTCGTTCTCAAAAGAGTATCCTTGGCAACTAGGAACCCAGCTCATGGAAAATTAGGACCCAATTGGGAAGGACCATACAGGATAGTCAACTGCAAGAGGCAGGGGTCATAATACTTGGAAGCTTTAGACGGACAAAAGCTGAAGCATCCTTGGAACGTGGAGCACCTAAGAAGGTACTATCAGTAATGGGCTTGGACGAAGTTAATCAAGGACGGGATTACAATTATGGACGACTTTATTACTATGTTTAATATCTACTAGCGTTCTTACTACTGCTATGATGTGTACTAAGAATAAAGGTGCACTAGTTCCTAAACTTTTGCACCGTCTATGGACAAGTTTGTGAAAGACAAGGTTATGTATTTTAAGTATTTTCCTAAGTACTTTCATAAGGCACTAGCTTCTAAGCAGGTGCCACGTTTGTGAACAATACTTATATAATGATATAGTTTGGATTTTCAATGTATTTTATGCATAAAATCAAACTTCCATGGTAAAACCCACGAGGAGGGCAAAATCTTAAGACGAATGAAAAATCCTTGGACGCAGGGATGTAATGTTTACAAGTTTTCCTCAAAACTAGGATAGTGTAAAATAAGCTAAGGCACAAAAAATTATATAGTGAAGCACAAGTCCATGGACGAGCATCTAGCCAAGACACACAGGTGCTTTAGGACGAGTCAAATACTAAAAAACGTCCTTGACAAAAGGAAAAAAGCCAAGCTTATGGATGAGGCAAACAAGCTAAGCCTATAAATGAGGCAAGTGGGCCAAGCCTATGGACGAAGAAAACGTCTGACAAGACTATCATCACTTCGTCTATAGAAAAATATATGGATGAAAAAATAACATCATCCATAAGAAAAGTATAGGGACGGCCCTTTAATACTAAAGAAATATACAAGTTTCAATCACCATGACAGAGGGTAAGCACGTCCATACAAAAGCAAATAATGAATAAAAATAGACATTCATTGAAATAGAGAAAACTGGTAGACGACTATCGTCCAAAAACCCTTACATAAATTAATCCTTAAGGCAATTGTTAATGAACTCGTCAATAACACTCTAGACGAGATGATTGTACTCCAATACATTTCAATATATATATAAAAAAAAAAAAAAAAAAAAAAAAAAAAAAAAAAAACAACAACAACAACAAAACAACAAACAAAGTAAATTACATTGAAGCAGAGATATCTTAAACAGGCGAGCTGTTGGCATTAGGCTCGTCTTGAGTGGGCACGGTGGTAGCGTCGTCCTCCACATTAACATCTTCTGAGCTGGTCTGGACGAAGGAGCTTGAAGAAGCCCCACCAAGGTTCAGCTTAATAGAATTGAAGTCCACCTCAGGAAATTTGTCCATGGCGTCCATCCTAAAATCCTCGAAGCTAGCTGCATAATTGGTGTCCATTGAATTAGTGAATTCTTTGGATGCTTTGAACTCTGCGACGGCGTCTCCTTTAGCTTTTTCTAGAAGGGCATCATGCTCGTCATTCCTCTTTTGAAGGAAGGCAAGATGAGCATCCTTCTCATGGACTTCAGTCTCTAGCTCAATGACGCGGTTTTGCAAGCTCTTCGCATCGTCCTTGGCCTTGGCTGCTACCTTCGCCCACCTCTTGGACTCGTCCCTTTCTTTTTGGACCGTCTTCTCCAACAACACCCTCGTCTTGTCTAGTTCAGTCGCCTACCTAGACGCGGCGATGAACTTCGACATTGCCTGCATAGATTAAAGTTTCGTTACAATGCATGCATAAGTTAATAACAAGACGAGACAAACACAAAACCTACATACCTTGAAAAGATCGTGAACACTAGAACGCTCAAAATCCTTCAACGACATGTTATAGCACGCCGTCAGGTCTTCATCTGTCACTACCTTCTCAAACTTCTCCCAAGCCAAGTCCTCGTCCTTAAGAAGATTGTGAGGAACTTGGTAAGAAGGTTGAGACGAGGTTGGGACTTCTACTCTAGACGGGATGGGTGGAGAAGGAAGTTCTGGATCAACATCCAAGATTTGAACTGGATGGCTGGGAGGGACGAGGAGAAAGTCAGGTTGATCCTTGGCTTGAGAGTCTTATGGCTTGGACGACCTGTGCCTAGCCTTTTTATCCTTGCGCATACTTGGGAGGTTTCCCAAAGCCACGCCTAAAGAAAGGCTCTTCCTTTTGTCGCCAAAAGCTGGATGAGGAAGAGACCTCACTCCTTGCCCAGTTCTCTCGTCCACCGTGTCCTTGCCCTTATTTTGCTTCATCGTCGCCATTCTTGCGAATGAAGATGTTAGTTAAAAAAAAAAAAAAAAAAAAAAAAGAGAAGACAAAACTTACGTCTTTTAACAGTAACTTCGTGGGCAATAGCCTAGTCTGAAGGGTCAGGACCTAAACCCCAAGTGGCACCTACAACAGCTGACAGAAGGACGCCTGTCCAAATAATGGCGTTAGTGGATATGAGTCCTAGTCGACCCATGGACAAGGGGGCAACTGATGGGGTGTAATAAAATACAACTCCAATTTTGTCCATAGAGATCGTCCAGGACGAGCAAGGTGCTTAAGACGAGGTAAGCTGTCTTGATATGCTTAAGACGAGGTAAACTGCCTTGATGAGCTCAAGACGAGGTAAGCTATCTTGATGTGCTTAAGACGAGGTAAGCTGCCTTGATGTGCTCAAGACGAGGTAAACTGCCTTGATGTGTTCAAAATAAGGTAAGCTGCCTTGAAGGCCTCAGGACGAGGAATAATGGACGACATGTGGGCACTTGGAAAATTTATGAATGTGTAAAACGTCTTCGTATCATACGTGTAACCTCCAGTGACCGTTGCGCACAAAGAGGGTAACTCTTAAGCAGTTGAGGAAATTATATTCGAACACAAACCTCCTCAAATCAAGGGGAGGTTACAAATCCAATAACCGCTTTTAAGACACTATATAAATGCTAGTTCAGACCAAAAAAAGGTACGTGAAATAAATCCTAAAAAGTTGGAACTCAAAAATAATTGAGAGAAAACTGACTTTGCCATCGGAGGGTTATTGGCCAGCAACCTCGGTCATCTTTGAGGATTTTTTTTTTTTTTCAAGCTATCAAGGCAACCGTTAGCCCTTTCTAATCTGAAACATCCAGCCTACTGATTTTCTTCGCATCATCAGCACTTAATAGACAAAAAGTTTGGAAGTTAGCATATTACCTAAATCATGAAATTCATCTGCCAAGGCCTCTACCTCATCCTTTGATTTGCGAAAAGAAATTGGAACCAAGGCTTGAAGCCAATCTCATGCACAAACAAGATTTTGAACCATGAGTGGAGAAAGTGAACTCCGAAATGGATCAAGTATGCGTCCTCTAGTACTAAATGCTGACTTAGAAGCAACAGTAGAAACAGGTACAGCCAGAACATCCCTAGCCAATTTGGACAGCATTTGATACCTATTTGAATTGGCCTTCCACCATCCCAACATCTCAAATTTTACATCTCCAATTCTACTTTCATAATTTTCAGCCAAATATTTATCAATCTCTTTGTTACACCCTATGGACTACTCAGCCTCCAAGAAACGGTCAAACCTAGAATTAACCATCGCATATGGATCGCTACAACCAATTGACTCACCTTCTATGTGTGTCCTCTCACTCCAAGTTGGTACTTTTACATGTGGTGAATCAACACAAAAGTAATAATCATACAACTTGACCAACAAACCCCTCACCAATTCAACCATCACATCATCCACTTCATTCCCATAAATTTCAGAAAAACAAAACTTCAAAAACCTCAACTTCTTTCTTGGATCAAGAACCACAGCCACATACAAGAGATGAATAATTTTATCCCCTTTCCCCCAATACTTATCAAACTTAGATTCCATTTTAGTTGCCATGTTTTTCAAGAGGTGGTTTTGAGATTTACTTAAATGGAAAATATTCTCTTGAATGACAAACATCTCATAAAAAAAGGTGTTTGCAGTAACATACAAAGAACCTGAAAACTTTTTCATTGCATTGTAAAAAAACTTCAAAAAACCCACAAATGTCCTATAGTTTTGGAAATCAATACTACTAGTAGATCCTACACCTCCACTATTCTCCTTGTTCATAAAGTAAGAAGAATAACTATCATCCTCAAAGTCTATTCGTATGAACACTTTTTCAAATTTTTGTGCGGTTTCTAATATGACTTAGACTCAATACCTAATCTCTCCACAAAACCCATAAAAGTTTTATTCCTATTTGGTGAGGACACCTTAGCAATGGATGCATCAATTTCTCTCATACCACCCCCCATAATCAGATTTAAGATATGTGCATAACACCTCATGTGTAGGAACTCATGTTCTAAAACAGTGCACTCCCAATCTTTAGTTACAGTTTGTAAAAACTTAATGGTGGCACCATTTGAGCTAGCATTGTCCACTATTAAAGTGAATATGCCATTATACCCCGCTCACGCAAACACATCTCAATCTTTCTACCTATAGTCACTCCCTTATGGTCTTTAACTTGACAAAAATTTAAAATTCTCTTATGCAACTTCCAATCATCATCAATAAAATGACCTATAAGGGACATATAATTTAGATTTTGAATACTAGTCCATGTGCCTGTAGTAAGACACACCCTACGACCCTTTAAAGCCCCCCTTAGTTTCTCTCTCTCAACATCATAAATACTAGTCACATCCCTAGCCATAGTTTGGCGAGATGGGATATCCCTAATTCGCAACTTAGATTGTAAGGTTGTCGAATATCTTTGAAACCCATACCCTTCAACAAACCTAAAAGGTAACTCATCTATTATAACAATTTTAGCGAGTGCCTTTCTAGAAGCCTCAATAGTAAAGGCTATTGGTACAAGTTGAAACCCTTCCTACCCATCCATTTTGGGTTCAAACGCTAAAGTTTGTTGCCCTTTAAGTGTATCTCTATTAGGGTTCTTAACACAAATTGGCGTATGATTCAATAAATTAGCAGTACCATGCCCTTGACTATCAGCTAGATAAGTTTTTTGACAGTAATTGCAAACAGCCTTAAAATGACCCTTGCCAATATCTACTTTTTCAAAATGGCCCCAAGCCAATAGACTTTTTCCTATTACTACACACCTTGCCTTTACCTTTAGGTGGAAGTGGGGGAACCACAGCATTAGTTGGAGTGGTAGTAGGCACAACTTAGGCAACAGGTTCAGCTTGGATAGTAGGTGTTGTTTGAGAAGAGGGTGCATCACTTGAGGGTGCATCGCTAGAGGGTTTCATAACCTAAAGACATCAAATTTATGCATTAGCAAACAACCATAAAAAAACTAATCCTAAGAAAGATCATTGTAGTTGACCTCTCAAAGGGCAAATTCACATACACTAGAGCTTTCTAGAATAAGAAATATCATTATGCATAAGAATTGACTTCACAAATACTGATTGGGATGTATCTTGAATCAACTAACAAGATTGACCAAAAAATTTAAAAGACAATGTGCAAGAATATATCAAATTATCAAGTCTAGTGAAAGGGTGCATCATATCTGAATCTCTATCTAATTGTCAAAGGATTCATATGAGTATCAAACTTACAATTAAGAATGACCTTTTCTATAATTTAAAAGGAACTTAGATGAATAAATATGACTTTAGACTTGAGTTTTCAGACCAAAAAAAGAACTTAGAAGCCTGTCCAAGGGCTCAGCTAATCAACCCAAAAACTTTGATTGAGAGGGGATCCATATTAATCATTGATCTTATATTAGTTATCGTATAGTACATTATAAAATTTTTCAACGTATAATATTCTAGCTAAGCTAGGGAAAACATGTAAATATAAGATCACCATATTCACTAGTAATTCATGAAATTTTATTTAAGTTTTTTATTTAAAAAGAAGGAAACATCAACAACAACAGCTTAAAGCGACAACAAAAATGTCGACAAAAGTAACACACAAACAATAACAAGAAGTTAAAAGAGAAAGAAATGATATCTCAGAGAACCCTTAACAATTAGAGATTCAACCTTGAAAAGGAAACAAAAAGCCTACTTGAACAACTTTCAACTCCTATATAAAATTAGGATTTCAAATTTTTAAATTAGGAAAGCAAAATGAATCAAACAAATGAGCAATAATATACAATCTGATAAAAAAATAAGAATGTGTTTGAATTTCATCTTTTTAAAATAGGGGTACATAACTTCATATTCTTTTTTTTACAGTGAAGACACAAGTATATTGATCATTAAAAAAAAAAAAAAAAAAAAAACAAACAAAACAAAACAAAACAAGGACTAAAATAGGGCAGATACAAATCACACTCAGAGCACTAAAATAATGAATCAAACTAACTATAATGCCTGTCTGTAAAGAGCATACATGAAAATAAACAAACATACTCAGAGCACTGAGAAAAGTGATAACTCAAGTCTTTGAAAAATGATAACACAACCAAACATACTCAAATTAGGGGTTCCTTATTTAAAAAGTGATAAATCAAGTTTTTGAACAACAAATCAAATAATAAAAAAAAAAAATTAGGGTTTCATCTTTGAATCCAATCTCTTGGTCAGTTTTGGTTCCTAATCTTTAAGTTTTAAATCATTTGAACAAGATCCCTTAAGTTGCTTTTCATATGATTCTTATTACTTATAAAAAAAACATTTGAACAAAATGATAAACCCATATCACAAACACAAAATACAGAAAAAGATGGATGAAAAAGGAAGAAACTTTACCTGATTTGAGACTAGGAAACCGAGTCTGAGAGGCTGAGAACACCCATGGTGGAAAGTGGAAACAAAGTGAGGCAACGTATGGAAAACACTTAGATAAGTGAGAGATTTTGAAAAACAAAGTGGAAACAAAGTGAGAGATTTTGAATCAATAGAGAGACTAGAGAGTAGAGAGAACAGAGTACACTTAGAAAAGTCCAATTTATAAGAGAGAGAGATGAGTGTTGAGAGTATTTCAACTTGGAGGAGTATGGAAAATTTGATTTTGATTTTGATAAGTGTAGCCGATTAGTCTTGAAGGGTAGAGTCTTGTAGCCAAGTAGAGTCTTGATTTTGATTTTAAGGAGTATGGTCCATGATTCATGACCAGAGGCATGGGAAAGTGAAAATCTGAGTTCGATTTGAAGGGTAGTCGACTAGCTGTCGGGGTGGGTAGAGAGAGAGAGAGAGAGAGAAGACTAAATAGACGCTTCTAAATCTTCATATGAAGATTTCTTATGTGTGGAAGCTGTGAAATTTTAGCCTTTAAGTCCCACCCTCTTGCTGTCTTGCGTGTAGCAGTAGCACTAAACAATTCAACTAGTCCAATCAGTAATCCTCTCTTCAGACTTCACGTGATCTACAGATAACCCACACACACACACACACACACACACACACACATATATATATATATATATATATTTTAATCTTAAACCATTGGTTGGGTCAGGTTCTACGGGTTTTTAACCCATTAACCTGCTACCCGAATTGACTAGTCAGGTTGAATGAGTGAGGGACCCAAATCTGACCCACCAAAGCCATCGAGTCCACCTGTTGGGCCTCGGGTCGATAGGATCTGGTCGGGTTGGTCGGGTCTTTCACCCAGTGGACACCCCTAAGCAGAACGATCAAATGTCCTCACAAAAAGATTGAAAGAACCAAAGAAGCATGCATCATATCATCCTATTGAGGTCCCCTTTTCCCACCAATGCACTTTGAGTAAAATAAGAAAATAATAAATTTACTTTGTGAAGGTCCTACGTACATTTTCTTTTTGGTGAAGAAGGTCTTATGTACATTAAATATTTACGAGCGACGCATTTTTCCAATCATTAGTTAATGACTAATTAGTAATTACCACTTGGCAGTAGTACAAAACGTATAGGTTTATCAAAAAGAGTCAAATTATATGTGGGTTCCAATTAGTTTAATTGGTAAAATTTTTAATGATTAAATAAGAGATCTAGAGTTCAATTCCCCCCTACACTAGAAACCAATTGGTGTATTGATCTGATGATAAATAGCATAATCATCAACCACAGGTTGAAACTCTATGAAAAAAGAAAAAAAAAAGTCAATTTATTAACTTAACCAGTATTCTAAGACTTTCATTCACATTTTGAAACAATATTAACCTATTCTCTCAAATACATAGGTATGGTAGATACTAAATAAAAATTTTGTATCAAAGAATTCTGCCAATAATTGCTGGCCAGCAAAATTCTAGGAAATTACCTTTTTTGAAACAATGAAAAGCTTTCATCTATTTCAAAAGTCTATATTT
The DNA here is from genome assembly GCA_032878915.1 of Castanopsis chinensis. Classification (NCBI taxonomy): domain Eukaryota; kingdom Viridiplantae; phylum Streptophyta; class Magnoliopsida; order Fagales; family Fagaceae; genus Castanopsis; species Castanopsis chinensis. Next base: position 11,500,111 of record JAVQMG010000130.1, read on the forward strand.
GTAAGAAATTATTTGCTTAATTAGAGAACAATTCCTCCTTTTTTATTATTTTTTTATTTTTTTTTTATGAGAGAACAATTCCTTAAATCTTTATTGATGACTATGGATTAATTTCTGTCTCTATGTTAGGTCAAATATTTGATTAATTATTAATATTATAGATATTACATGTGGCAATACGGTAACCACTGTTTATTAAGGCCAGTTAATTATATTATGTCAGGTCACTGACATGTTAACATAAAATGAAATCCTTAGATAGAGATATATAATTGGTGTCACATCACTGGGAGTTCAGCGAGGATAAATTGTCCCGAACCTTGAGAAGCAGCTTACTCATTTACAAAGGGGAGGAAATTAAACTTTACTACCTTAAATTATACATCTGATTATATTTTACACCCAAAATTATTTGAATACACACTTTACATTATAAATTATGACCATTATTACACTTTGCATCTTGATACTAGTTTTACGGATTCATATCCCATGCAAGGTATTGCACGGGGTGCAATAGCTCAAATCCTTGCCATCCATTTGATCTAATGGCTCTAAAATAATTCCACGTCATCAATCCGCGTCACTGAAGAAAAAGAATTTTTAATTCACTCTCATTCTTCTTTCTCTCAATTTTTTTCCCTGTTCATATCTTTCTCTCTCCAACTTTTCACTCCTCACTCCTCTTCTCTGTTCTCTCTAATTTTCAAAATTTTCAAAAAATCCCGATGTTGCTGATTTGCTGTTACCGCTACCACTCTTGCACCAAACCACCATCATCGCGCGGACCAAGTCTTGAACCAGCCACCATTGCACCACCCACCAGCCACCGTTTCTCTGCCCCAACAATCTATCAAACTGCACTGCCGGCCCAATCACTTCCCATTAAGTTCTCTCTCTCTCTGACTTTTCATATATATTGAGAACATGATAGAAAATATATTGACATTGCAATTTTTTTGATTTTTTTAATGTTGGTTTTGAGCTTAGGGATTGAAATCTGATGGTGAGTTTTTTGGCTGTGGATTTATGGGTTCCTTTAATCTGGGTCTTTTTTTTTTTTTTGGTAAAGTTGTATTTTCTTTTTCTTTTTTACAATTTTTCATTCTCACGGAGGTGATTTGTACTAAGAGCCAATAAATTGTTGATGGGTATATTGTTTTGCTCGGTATTATGGGTTGGGTTATTTATCTATATTTGTTTAAGTTTCACTTTTTGGTTTTTCTATTTGATGGTGTGGGTTAAAATGGAAAAAAAAAATGAAGAATTTAGTCTGTAGTGATGTCACTGGTAATACCTATTAGAAAATTTTGTTTTGATTTTCTACATGTTGCTTTCATAGTTTCTTCAAGAAAGATCACTGTAATAATGAATTACTCTAATCACTAACACATTTTTTCTTTTTGAGAAAGAATCACTTACAACACAAAATTTGCATCAATGTGAAGTTCTAAATTTATATAGCACTTAGTGTGTTCATTTGCAGTTAGATGGCTTTAGTTTCGATGATGGAGAGTCTCCATTGGAGACCTCTCAAAGTTGAAAAGGTAGATTTTGTTGTGCACAGGTAATGTAGCATTAGTGGAATGCTTACATTTTTTTTGTTTGTTTGTTGTGATCTTGCTAGTAGTAATCTAGGTTGGTTTTGGTGTAGCTTGTTTGAAAGCTACAGTAAGAGCTAAGGACCATGGGTGTGATTTCTTGTTGCAGTGATAGTAGGTAGTTTGACATTGGTACTTTGGTAGTAAACAATAGCTATTAAAGATAGATGCAGTTTGACATTGGTAGTAAACAATAGGTGCTAAAGACAAATGTCTTTCAGTGTGTCATTAAATATTCATACTATGCTTTGTCTGCATTTTTGTGGTAATGTGCTCTCAATTTGTAGTAATAGTTGAAATTGATAGCAATTAAACCTTGTAATGTAGGTTTGATAGTTCATGTACAGGCAAAATTGGTTGTTTCTTTGCTAAGTTCAGTGTATTCATAGCTATGCTTTTGATATAAATTCCCATCCCCCTCCCAAGTCTGTCCATCATCTTAATAGTAATATTCTTCTTTTTTTTTTTTTTCTAGCATTGTTTTAGCCTTTCAATATTATCTTCTATGTAGTTTGAATTTGAAAATATTATTGCAGTGAGTCACAGTATTAAAGGTTGCTACTTTTTGCTATCCACTATGCAGGTGATTTCTTGGATACAATTGAGCCCTAAACTTGTTTTGCTGAATTGGTGGCTCAATAATCTCAGCATGGGTTATACGTAAGGGCTGGCACTAATGGGCTACCATAGTCAAGCCACTTGAGATCGAAAAAGCATATGATCTTGAAGCGCACACACTTATTTTCCTCTTTTCTTTATGTGGAAGTTATATATATTCTACTAGTGGGAAAAATTGGCCTTATAATCAAGGTTTATATTTCAATAGAACTCTTGTTATTTGGCCTTGTAATCAAAGTACACATTTTAATGGAATTTTTTCTCTTTTGGAGCAATTTTTTTATGTTATTTTTGTGTTTGTTTTAATATTGCATTTGTCACTAAATTGGTTACTCAATTATCTATTGTCTATTGATTTTAATGAAAAAAAAAGTTTTAAGAAAAGTCTCTTACCATCCTTTTTGTGAAATCTAAACTACTATAATTGGTTATTGGCTTGGTAACATTTCAAAAGATATATCATAAAAATCATTATAGATATTGATATCAAGAAAAGAATAATTGCACTTTATTACATTCTCTTGGTTTGTACTATGCATCATTGTAATGGTTATTGTATACATAAACGAGGACACTCAAGTATCAAAGTTCGATGCTACAACATAATACTCAAGCAAGTCTTTTTTGTCTCATAACATGTTTCAAAGTAAAAAGAAGTTCACTCATATGAAGTCTAGAACTTTAATAATACTGAAAATTAGTATTGCTAACCTCAAGATATCAATCCATAATGAATGCTTCAAAACCTTTTCTGGCAATATAGCTTGGCTGGAGCACCATGCTCTATCATCCTGCAACGTTTTACAAGCAAATTTCAATCAATACAGTAACATCTTAAAAGACCAATCCTCTATTTACTTGCAAAAATCTTATATGATTCATTGGCTTCAAGTGAAATAAACCAACAATTTGACTGGAACTTGAAACATAATTGCTATATATAAGTAACTTTCTAGTGCCCCACACAGCCCACACCTTTTGAAATCAAAACAACCCTTATTTCAAGCTTGGCTAAAAACAGACAAAAATTTCCATGACAAACACAACCCAACAGAAGAAAAACTACATCTACCATAATTCAAAAATTTATCTATAATTGACTGCAATTAGGTCAAAATTTAGCCTAGTCACTGTATACTTGAACAGATGCAACCCCATCATTTGTAATTGCAATTTGAACTAACCAAGTGATGTAAGAAAACTGCCAACTCATGCTCAAATTTGTAGTGGCACCCGAAGCAACTAAGACAATGCATATCTCTCCATTGTTAACATCTAAAGAACTAAGGAGGCAATATTAAGATGATAAATACTAATATTTGGAAGAAAATATCCTCTTTGCCAACAAATGGGGTTTTCACAAACTTCACAATATTAGGTAGTTGAACAGAAATAATAGAAGAAACAGCTTTGTCTATGAGCATATCCTTGGCAAAATCAAGACCAAGTGTGATGCTTGCACATATATGAAGCCTTCCTCATTAGATTGAATTTGAGTGTTATTAGGAGTTAGTAAAAATGATAGAACTATTAACAAATTAATGGGTGAAATTAATAAGAAAACTCAAAAGACAAGTTATTCAAAGGAAAACCAAGAACCCAAACACTCAAATTACAGTGATCTTCTCTTGAAGAAACTATGAGAGCAACATGTAGAAAATCAAAACAAAATTTTCTAATTGGTATTACCAGTGACATCAACTATAAACTAAATTCTTCATTTTTTTTTTCCATCCTAACCCACACCATCAAATAGAAAAACCAAAAAGTGAAACTTGAACAAAAATAGATAAATAACCCAACCCATAATACCGAGCAAAACGATATACCCATCAACAATTTATTGGCTCTTAGTACAAATCACCTCCGTGAGAATGAAAAATTGTAAAAAAGAAAAAGAAAATACAACTTTACAAAAAAAAAAAAAAAAAAAAAAAAAAAAAAAAAAAAAAAAAAAACAAGACCCAGATTAAAGGAACCCATAAATCCACAGCCAAAAGACCCACCATCAGATTTCAATCCCTAAGCTCAAAACCAACATTAAAAAAATTAAAAAAAATTGCAATGTCAATATATTTTCTATCATGTTCTCAATATATATGAAAAGTCAGAGAGAGAGAGAGAACTTACTGGGAAGTGATTGGGCTGGCGGTGCAGTTTGATAAATCGTTGGGGCAGAGAAACGGTGGCTGGTGGGTGGTGCAATGGTGGTTGGTTCAAGACTTGGTCCGCGCGATGATGGTGGTTTGGTGCAAGAGTGGTAGCGGCAACAACAAATCAGCAACATCGGGATTTTTTTAAAATTTTGAAAATTAGAGAGAACAGAGAAGAGGAGTGAGGAGTGAAAAGTTGGAGAGAGAAAGATATGAACAAGGAAAAAAATTAAGAGAAAGAAGAATGAGAGTGAATTAAAAATTTTTTTTCTTCAGTGACGCGGATTGATGACGTGGAATTATTTTAGAGCCATTAGATCAAATGGAAGGTTAGGATTTGAGCTATTGCACCCGTGCAATACCCCAGGTATTGAACGGGATATGAATCCCTAGTTTTACTGCTAAGTTAGATAGAAATTAATAGCACATGACTTACATATGATTCTTCTTCAAGTAGCACATCATTCAAAGAGTAAAACACCCTTTTCACCTTTTTTTTTTTTTTTAATTTTTAAAAGCTTATTTTTTTCCCAGCTCTCTCTCTCTCTCTCTCTCTCTCTCTCTCTCTCTCTCATGCGTAGCTTATTTCTTTTTTCTTTTCCCAGCTCTTCTCTCTCGTGTGAATAATTTTAATAACAAGTCCAGGGAAAAAAAATCATCTGGGTCATGGATAATTTTAATAACTAGTCCAGGAAAATAAAAAAATCATCTGGATCATGAATACGAGGGTTGCGCTTAATTATATAAGGGTCACTGTTCTTATCACTGATTTTGTGTAGCGTTTCACCTTCTCTAACCACATAAATTTCTTCACATAATCGGTCCAAGCCTAAGAGCTGCTAGTATCATTGCCCTTAACAGCTTCAAAAGTAGTATGTTTGGTCTCACTAAAAGAGCTTAGCAATATAAGAGCTACCAAAACAAGTGCACAACACCATGAGGCTGCATCAGCTATGAGCTACGCATAGAATAATTAATGGCCTGTTTGGAGGTTTAGAGAGGGAGGAGAGTAGAGAGGAGTAGAGAAGAGGAGAGTAGTGAGGAGGAGAGTAGAGTAAAATGGTTATTCTCCAACTTGTTTAGATGTTTTTAAAATTAGTAAGGAAGAATGGAGTAATTAGTCATTCTTTTTATTTAGATGTTTTAAAAATTAGGATGGAAATGATTTAAATAGACAAATTTACTCCTATTTGAAAATGGACTTACAACATTGGTCTATGATTAATTTTTTTTGAAAAACTAGTCTATGATTAATTTATTAGATTAAATCCTTATTTAATCAACATTCTCATCTCATCAAATAGCACTAATAAAAGTATAAAATTACTATTAACTATTATAAAAATAATTTTTATTTCCTAAAAAAATTATAATAAAAATAAAAATAAATTCAAAAATCCAAAACCCAAACTAAAAACAGCAAAATCAAAACAAAAAAAATCAAAATCAAAATAAAAAAAACTATGAAGATTTTTTTGATTCTCTTGTTAGCTTCAATCTTCTACTTTTCTCCTTAATCTTCAATCGTTGTGGGAGAGAGAGCAATTCCATTGAAGATGACGTGATGTGCTTGCAAGGTGTGACGAACTCACTCTCCGACCCAGCCAACAAGCTGAGTTCATGGACCTTCATGAACTTGTCCATCGCTTCAATCTGCAAGCTCGATGGAGTTGCGTGTTGGAACGAGAAGGAGAACCGGCTCATCAATCTTCAGCTTCTGATGATGCAGCTTTCCGGCAAGGTTCCGAAGATCACAGACTATAAGTTCTGAAGTAGCCAAAGCCTTCAAACCCATCTCCGGTCCGATCCCTTCTCAAATCTGTACTAGATCTCTCCAGCAATGCTTTCACCGGACCGATCCCGCCGGAGATCGTAAACTGTAAGTTCTTGAACAGCTTGATTTTCAATAACAACCACCTCTTCGGTCCGATCCTGTACCAGCTTGATTTTGTTGTTTTTGGTTTGGGTTTTTAGTTATGGATTTAGTAGAAATTGTGTTTAATTTGTAAGAAAGCACTGAAAAATTTGTCATTTGTATTGTTAAACCATTTGTAGCGAAATGGTGAGATTCAAATTTTTTTTTTTTTTATTCACGTTAAATTTTCTAATAAAACAAAAAAAAAAAAATTATTTAAATAATCATTTTGTAATTTTTTTTATTTAGAAAAGGTAAATTGGAGATTTCATTTGGTCAATAATTTATCTACTCTACTCTCCCTCCAAATCTCTCTAATTTGGGGGAATTAAAAATGAGGGGTTAGAGGTAGATGAAACCCCTCCAAACTCCTCCCCCTCCTTCCTTAAACAACTTCCAAACAAGGTAATTAAATTACTCTCCCTCCCTCTACTTTATTCCCCTTCCTTTTTTTAACTTCTAAACAGGCCATAAGAGTTGGAAAAAATATTAGATGAGGCTGCATTAGCTATAAGCTACGCACAGAGTAATTAAGAGTTGAAAAAAATAATAGCTTTTGTTTTTACATGTTTGTGAAAAGGGTGTTTTAGTCTTTGAATGATTTGATACCTAAGAAAAAATCATGTGCAAGTCATGTTTTATTAATTTCTATCTAACTTAACAGTAAAACTAACATTAGGGTGCAAAGTGTAACAAGGGTTATAGTTGAGGGTACAAAGTGTGCATTCAAATAGTTTAGGGTGCAAAATATAATCTGGTGTATAGTTTAGGGGGATAAAGTGTAATTTCTCTAAAATGTGAAACCACGTTGGAACTTAGAAGCACACATGTAAAAGCATGCATGCGCATGAATCCAATGCAATAAATGATAGCATGTGAGAAGCTTGTGAAGGATGACAATTATATCACAAAAGTTGTCAAATAATTTTCAGCCAATGTTTATGGAAATGAGAACAATTGCAACAATACATATGACAGTCTATATATGTATTAATAGGTAAAATTGAGAGAAAATCCAATTAGGTTTTAAATTAGATTCTAATTGTAGTCTAATTTTGCGCCACATGTTCTACTTAAGTTTTTTCTTTTTTAATTTTTGTTCTAAGTGAGTTAATAAGGTTTACAAGACGAAGGGTCTAATATAAATAAATCATCAAAAACTCAATAAACAAAAAAAGGAAAAAAGAAAGAGTAAACTCATATGTATATCCAAAAGAAATTGGATTTCAGTTGTTGTCTAATTTTGCATCAAGTGTCCTGTTTAAGTTTTTTTTTTTTTTTTTTTTTTCCATTTTTGTTCTAGGTGAGTTAATAAGGTGCAAAAGATGAAGAGCCCAATATAAATAAATCATCAAACACTCTATAAACAAAAAAAGAAAAAAGAAAAAAGAAAGAGTAAATTCATGTGTATATCCAAAAGAAATTAAAAAAAAAAAAAAAAAGAGAGCAATTTGAATCCATATATGTGTGTAATTGTAATTTTTTTCATTGTACCGTGCATATACACGATTATATATTAGTTTAAATAACTGTCAAAGTCTCAAATAAAAATAAAAGAGAAATGCACTAACACAGAAGAACATGCACAATCATCCATCAAAGCTAGAGACATTGATTCTCTCTTTCCTAGAATCCGAAGGTTATCATTTCATGCTTATGTGCATCAGTCTTGCGTGAATTAGTCTCACATGAATTAGGTTATCATTTCATGTTAGTATTATCAATAAAGTTTCTTTAATTTTTTTGTTCTTATTGATAATTTGTGCATTTTACAAAGAAATCCTATTAAGTTAAGATTTACCAAATCCATTTTACGAAGTGATTTTCTTGTTTCTAGTGGTGTTTAGTCACTTCAAGTATACTAAAAATTGGTTTGTACTCAAACACTGCCTTTGCTTGTTCTTGAAATCCTTGCAAATATTTATCATTTAATACATAATTTTCTTGCACTTTGTCATATATTCCCTGTAAAAGGAACACCTCTTGACGAGTATCAAGTGAAGTTCGTCTAGCTTAAAGATGACCATAGCCACATCTAAGTTAGGGACAAGTGTAGGGGCAAGACCCCGTCAGTATAGATGAGACAGGCTCGCATACATTGAAAGCATAAATAAATGCCATCAGGACAGCTGACAAGGAATAAGTGCGCTGGAACGGTTACAAGGGCAATGATGACTCAACGGCCATTTGTTACACTTTAATAGAATCTTCATTGTCAAGTTATGCTGCGTTTCCTTTAGGAGAAAAATGCCTAGAGGAGCATTAACCAACATAACTACACCAACATGAAGCAAACTATAAAAAGGGAATCTAGCTCAGGTAAAAGATATATGAAAAACTGGATATACACCTGTGAGAGAATTCTTTGAGAGCCATTTAGCTGACTTCAGCATCAGAGTATTCTTAACTAGCGCCATGCCGGTGAGACTTCCTTTGCCTTTCTTTTCTTGATAACAGGTATCGAAGCTTGTCCATTGACATCAACAAGGAGCATATTGACTAGGTCTAATTTTGGCTTCATCAGTTTGGCGCCATCTGTGGGAACTTTGATTCTTTTTCAAGCCATCGTGTTCCTATCGATAAAGCTCCTGCTGCTCGATGGACTCTACACCACCACCTTCCCCAGAACTTGTAGTATGGCTCAGGAAATCCAAGCTTTGACAGCAAATGTACAGGAACTAATGAAGCAGGACGAAGAGTTGAAGCACCGAGTTTGTCCAGAGGGTAGTAATGCTTCGCACCACTGACGTATCCGTAGCAGACATGACGAGGAATTTGGCAGCCCTGAAAATAGCAAGGGAAATGATACAACAGAATACACTATGCAATCTATGCATGACAACGATCACATGATGAAAAGCTTACAAATGGACCTAGACAAGGTAAAGAATGCAATGAAGGGGAAGACATCAATGAACCTTGATGGCATGCTCAAACGAACAGATTCACCTTTCACAGCCAATGTGTTGGAGTACCCCTGCCTCCAAAGTTTCATCTGCCATAGTTGGATTTTTATGATGGCACAAAGGACCCTCTTGACCATATAAGAGCCTTCAAGACTATCTTGAACCTCCAACAAACTCTAGACGAAGTTATATGCAGATCTTTCCCTACCACCCTCGGAGGGGTTGCTAGGGTATGCTTTAGTAAGCTACTAGCATCTTCAATAGCGAATTTTGAATAGCTTCATGACTCATTTGTTCGTCATTTCATTAGGGGGCAGCGTCACAAAAGGCCAACCTCTTACTTGTTAACAGTAAGACAATAGGAAAGGGAAAGCCTAAGGGATTATGTGAAGCGTTTCAACAAGGCTGTGCTGTAAATTGACGAAGCTGATGACCAAGTGATAATGACAACCTTCCATGCTGGACTCAATAGCCCTGACCTTATCTTTTTGTTGGGGAAAACGCCACTAACCTCTAAGACGGATCTCCTGTTCAACGCTCAGAAGTACATAAATGGAGAGGATGCCCTTACTACGAATAAGCTAATAGGAAAATGGAAGAAGGAAGAACCTGATGACTCCCAAGGTAAGGAGAAGGATCGTAGAGACTCATATTCTGAGACTAAGGCTAGTAAGAGCAGTTCCGACACCCCGAAGGAGAAGATGAACTTCACCGCATTAATGATGCCTGTAGACAAAATCCTGATGTAGATTAAGGATGAACCAGGCTTGAAATGGCCCAAGCCACTAAGCATGTCCTCTAGGAAGCAAGACCTGAAGAAATACTGTCATTTTCACAAGTATCACGGTCACTACACTGACAAGTGTCATGATTTGAAAGAATAGATTGAAGAATTGATTCAACGGGGAAAATTCCAAAAGTTCACTAAGGGGAACCACCAGCCCCGGTCGAGGACTAATGACAAGCCTCATGAAAATGCCAAGGATGATGGACAAGATCACATCTAGCCTAGAAAACAAAATAGGTTGATTTCTTGATCGTCGATTGCCCATCGACCTATAATGTCATCCTGGGATGACCTACACTGAATCGACTTAATGCTGCAACCTCAACCTATTGCCTCAAGATGAAGTTTCCAACCCCAAATGGGATAGGGGAAATACACGGGGATCACTTGCTGGCTCAAGAGTGTTACCAGGTAGTGTTAGCTTCTAAATTAAACCATGCTTGGGTAGTAGAAGAAGAGCCAAAAAAGCCTGCCCAAGATCTAGAAGATGTGAACCTCATGGAAGGAGACCCTACCAAGGTCATGAAGGTTAGAGTAGAGCTTGACTCAGTCTTAAAGTACAAGATCGTGGAGTTCCTAAAATAGAACTTGGATATCTTTACCTGGACACATGAAGACATGCCAGGTATAGACAACAAAGTAATAAAACACTGATTGAATGTCGACCCTACTAGAAAGCCCCTCCAACAAAAGCGAAGAATTTTTGCTCCTGAAAGGAATAAAGCTATTGTGGAAGAAGTAGAGAAGCTTTTAACTGCTGGGTTCATCAAGGAAGATTTTTACCCTGAATGGCTAGCCAACGTCATCATGGTGAATAAGTCCAATGAGAAATGGCACATGTGCGTTGACTTTACAGATCTCAAACGTGCTTATCCAAAAGACAGTTTTTCACTTCCCAGGATTGGCCAGCTAGTGGATTCAACAGCTGGTCACGAGCTACTAATATTCATGGAAGCAGTTTCAGGCTATAAACAAATCCACATAAGCGAAAAGGACTAGGAAAAAACGGCCTTTGTCACTAGCCAAAGGCTGTACTGTTACAGGGTTATGCTATTCAGCCTGAAGAATACAGGGTTGACCTACCAAAGGCTGGTGAACCACATGTACATCAAACAGATTGGACGAAATATGGAAGTATATGTGGACGATATGCTTGTGAAAAGCAGAAAAGCAGAGTTACATTTGGACTACCTCAGAGGAACCTTTGACAATTTAAGGAAGTATCAGATGAGTTGAACCCGATAAAGCACGTATTTGGAGTCTAATCAGGCAAGTTTTTGGGGTTCATGGTTTCGCAACGGGGCATAGAGGCCAAGCTACAAAAATTCAAAGCCATATTAGACATGACCTCCCTAAGAAGTGTGAAGGAAGTCTAGAGGCTGACAGGACGAGTGGCAAGGATAAATACCTCCCATTTTTTAAAACATTGAAGTAGGACTTCTAGTGGATGGAGGAGTGTGAAGAAGCTTTCTAGACCCTAAAAGGATTACTTATCCAAGCCACCACTTTTGAGTCCATCGGTTGAAGAGCTCAACACTAATCTATGAAGAGCTCAAGGTCCAAAAGCCAGTCTATTACACAAGTCAGGCTTTCCAAGGTGCAGAAGCAAGATACCTAAGGATAAAAAAGCTGGCCTTTGCACTGTTCATCGAGTCAAGGAAACTTCGTCCCTATTTCCAGGCACACACGATACTAGTCATGATGGACCAACCTCTACGGAAAGCCATCGGTAGATCAGATGCAACGGGAAGAATGGTCCAATGGACAACAGAATTAAGTCAATTTGACGTTGATTATAGGCCTAGAATGGTGATCAAAGCCTAAGCATTGGCTAACTTCGTCCCTGAGTTCACTATGACTAATCAAGATTTAGAGTCAAATTACTGGACAGTGTATACAGATGGGTCATCAATAGCAGGCATTGAAGGGGTAAGAGTGATCCTCCTATCCCCTGAGAAAGATATCCTTAGATACGAATACGAAGTCTAGCTTTAGTTCCCAGCAACGAATAATGAAGCGAAGTATGAAGCTATCTTGAGGGGCTAGAGAGTTGCAAAAGCCTTAGGTGTAGGAACCCTAAAGTTGAATTCTGATTCAAAGCTTGTAGTAGGGCAGGTAACCAACGAGTATGAGGCCAAAGAGGACAGAATGAAGAGGTACTTAATGCTGACTAATCGACTACTTTCTAACTTTGATGATGTCAAGATCACTTAGGTTCCAAGGGAGGAAAACTTGGAAGCAGATGAAATTGCTAGGCTAGCATTGTTATACATGGAAGTGCAACACCTCCTGAGCATTGAGGGATTTCACGTGAGCTACATCCAATCTGGAGGGAGCTAGATGGATCCAATAATCACATACATCAGGGATGACAACCTCCTTGTAGATCCCTCAGAAGCCAGAAAATTCAAAGTGAGGTCGTCCAAGTTCACAATCCTAAATGACAAGCTCTACAAAAGGAGATTTTCACAGCCTTACTTGAAGTGCCTGAATCCAAAAGATGCTACGTATGTACTAAGTGAGATTCATGAAGGAGTTTGCGGAAATCACTTTGGACCATGTTCACTCGTTGGGCAAGTCATTCGTGCAGGATATTTCTAGCCAACTATGCAAAAAGATGCAGCTCAAATTGTTCAGAAATGTGACAAATGCCAACGGTTTGGAAACGTGTAGCATGTCCCAGCAGAATACTTGATCAACATCACATCACCATGGCCATTCTTCACATGGGGGATCGATATACTGGGCCCCTTACCCCCTGGAAAGAAGTAGGTAAAACTTCTTGTCGTTACTATTGACTATTTCATGAAGTGGGTGGAAGCAGAGCTTTTAGCAGTAATAACAATAGGCCAAGATACAACACTTTGTGTGGAAAAACCTTGTTTGTTGGTTCAGGATTCCACAGGTTATCATCTCTAACAATGGACGACAGTTTGACAGCCACAAGTTCAGGGATTTATGCAAGGAGCTAGGGATAAGGAATCACTATTCTTCCCTTGGACACCCACAAGCAAACGGCTAGACTAAAGTTACAAATTGGACTTTGCTTAAGCTAATCAAAACCTGACTTAAGGGGGCAAAAAGCACATGGCTTGAAGAGCTTCCAGGACTTTTATGGGCCTACAGAATGACGATAAGAACACCAATACGCGAGACACCCATCAAGTTGGCATTTGGAATTGAAGCAGTGATTCTGCTAGAAGTTAGAGTGTCAAGTCTCAGAAGAACATGTTATGACGAGCGCAGCAATGAAGAGGGCCTCAAGCTAGCTTTGGATTGCTTACCTGAGGTTAGGGATGACGTAGCTTAGAGAATGGCCCTATATTAGGAAAGGATGACAAGGTACTATAATTAGAGGGTAAAGCTGAAGCATTTCAATCTTGGAGATATGGTTCTGTGGAAGGTTTCATAAGCCACCAAAGATCCAAATGAAGGGAAACTAGGCCCCAACTGGGAAGGTCCATAAAAGGTTGTCCACTATCCAAGAAGAAGGAGCTATTACTTGGAGGATGCAAATGAGAAACCTTTGTCTCATCTTTGGAATGCAGAGCACCTTAAAAAGTACTATCAATAAAGGAATGGACCTTCAGCACTAATAAGTTCTAGAATTTGGAACACCTCGTTTATTCATAAACAAATAAGAGGGATTTCATTGTTTTCAAGCATTTGTGTTTTCAGTACTTTATTTTCAATACTTTCTGTTTTTTTTTTTTTTTTTTTTTTTTTTTTTTTTTGTGAAGTATCATCCTTGTAACCCCCTTTTTTATAAACAAGGATGAATAAAATAGACAAAACATCTGCAGAGCTATTCCTTTTCAAATAATTAGATGTCAAACACTCCATGGTGAAAATCTCCTTCATCAAAAAGATAAGTTCAAAGCACGACAACTATGATAAAAACTCCGTTAGCACCAAAGATGAGTTTAAATCATAACTAAGTGATAAAAACTTTAATTTTAAATCATGAGTATAAAAACCCCGTTAGTATAAATGACAAAGTTAAAAATCCAAATGAAGTGATAAAAACTTTAAGTTTAAACACAAGGATAAAAAACCCGTCAGTATAAATGATGAAGTTAAAAATCCAAATGAAGTGATAAAAACTTTAAGTTTAAATCAAGAGGATAAAGACTCCGTTAATATAAATGACAAAGTTAAAATCCAAATAAAGTGATAAAAACTCTAAGTCTAAATCACAAGGATAAAAGCTTCGTCAATATAAATGACGAAGTTTAAAAGCCAAGACAAGTGATAAAGACTTTAAGTTTAAATCACGAGGATAAAAGACTCAGTCAATATACATGACGAGTTCAACTCATGAATCAAGTGATAAAAAGCACAATCTAAGCAAAAAAAAACTACAAGTTTAATTCGCAGAGCGTGAACGATTGTTATAGCATGAGCAAAGTGACAAGTTAGTAGCGAAAAGTTTGTCAAAAACAAAAGCCTCAAAACAAAGAGGCAATAAAGAAAAAAACTAAGGCCCCAAAGCAAGGAGGCAACCATTGTTCTTTAGAATAGAACCCCAAAACAAAGGGGTAACCATTGTTTTCCAAAAAAAAAAGAAAAATAAAAAGAGAATGAATATACTACGAAGGAGGGGTAGCAGGCTCGTCGGTATCCTTTCCTTCATCGACGTCCTTCCTAGTTGAATCTTTCTCCATCGCCACACCAATTTCTGTTTCTTCTTGTTCCTTGGCTTCATCTGCAAGTAACTCGATGTCAATCTTTTCATAGTCTAAATTGGAGAAGTCCACAGCCAAGCTGTGATGCTTCATTGTCCACCGACGCAAAAGCTCGAACCCTTTGAAGTACTGGATAAAATGAAGATCTGAGAATTCATTTGACTACTTGAATTTCTAAATGATTTTCTCTCTCTCCGCATCAATTTTCAAGAGGGTAGCTTGAATCTCTTCGTCCTTCTAGACGACAAGCACTTTCTCTACACATAAGGCCTCTGTAAGCTCCCTTACTTTCTCATTCACATTGTTCGTCTCATTCATAGCAGCAATCAAATCTTTCCTTAACTTGGAGCATTCAACCTCGACAGATTCTGCCTTTGAGTTAGCCACCACAACCTTCTCCTCCGTATTCAAATAGTTAGTTGTGATGCGCAATGACTCCCCAAGGACTTGATAGAAACAAGCAAATAAGAAGAGAGAACGTGCACACATGTTGATATAGAAAAATACCAAAGGGATGTTGAAAGAGAAGAACCACATACCTGTACTAATTTATGGATATGACGGCGGACTAGCTCGTGGGAGGGAATGAACGACAAACCCTTGAGTTCATCGTTAATAATAATGTTGTGAGCACGGCCTAGAGCAGTAGTAGGGTTGTCCCAAACGTTCCTCCCAACCTTGCCTTTTCCTTTAGCACAGGTAGTTGGAGGGGTGAAGGTAGTCACTTCTAAGGATGAAGTAGGAGAAGAAGGGACAATATGAATAGGCGGAAGAGCAGCAATTTCACCTTTCTCTTCGCCCAACTTCCTCTTCTTTGAATCAGAAATTAGATTGGATAAGGGCTAATTTTTCAAATTCTTGATACAAACATAATTCTCTTTGCTATATCTAGTGGCCATTTCTGCTAAGAGAAGGAGAAGAAAGTAAACAATCAGGCAAAGTATAGACGAAGCTACTAAAGATGAAGGAGTTTTAGGAACTTATGATCAGACAATCTTACCCTTTTCCTCTCGATGAATCTTTTCTAATGCTTACTTCGAAGGCTTGGGACCTAAACAGCAGTCAAACAGATGACGAGGATCAACGAGGTTGTCAAAATCCTCAATTTCACGAGCGTAGGCAACGGTAGCACGAACCCGATGACGATGTTTATCTTCTAGGTCAGACTGATCAAGAGCTACAAAGAATTAAAAGGAAAACATCATCAGATGAACAACCATGATATGAAAGAAAAGCCAAAGAAGACAATGGAAATACACACCAAGTGTTGGACTTCCCATTTTTGTAGTAATCTTGGGACTTCCCCCCATAGATTGTTTAACAGGGTTTCCCAACCCGTTCTAGAAATAAGAAAGTATCGTGATTTCCAATCACGAAAGGACAAAGTAAAATGTCTAAAAATCCTAGATTTCCCATCCCAAGGTAAAAGTTCAAAATACCCGCAGTGGGTAGAAGTTTTCAAATGGTACAAAAACAGGAATTCATTTGAAGTTATCATTTCCCCATCACAAGCAGACATCTAGATAGACATACAACTTATGATCGTTCTCCAAGCATTAGGGATGAGTTGACTTGGGGCGATTTGAAATTCATTTAGCAGTTGCATGATGAACGGATGGATGGGGAAACAAGGCCACACAGAAAGTCAGCTTCGTAAAAGCATACCTCTCAGTGGGCAAAGTTACATGCTTTCTCACCTAGGCAAGGTAGTCTAATAGAGGTACCCTTAGGAAATTTAAATCTTTTCCTAAAACCTTTTAAATGACTCTCTTTCAAGGAATAAGACTTAGAAAGAGCATGCAAGGGGCGTGAAGATGAATACGAAGGCAACTTTGAAGCAGTGGTATCAACTACCTTACTCAAAGACTCAGCTTTGGAAGACAATCCAGTCTCCAACTCACTAGACCTAACATCAGCTACCCTATACTCAATGATGGCCATCTCCGAATGGTGTTTTATCAGAGATTGACAGATTAGAGGGTAGAGAGAAAGCAAAATAGGCCTAAGTGTAGAAAAACGAGACACAAACAAACCCACTTGGGGATGTCGACCAAAAGAATATTCTAAGAAAACCCCTAACCTAGCAAAGAAAAATGAAATCGAGGGGCACTCTTGACTAAGGAATTCAAAACCAACTGTCAAAGCATAGGGAAAAGAGGCCTTTCCAGGTAATTTTGAAGTATGGAGATTTCTCAACCCTCTAAAGTTCAGACCAAATAGGGCAGGGGAAGAGGAACGGTTTCTCAAAAAGGAAAAATTGGAATTAAGGCAAACCAAAATTTAGGAAGTTACACACATGCCAAGAATAAAAGACCAACACATGTCAATTTCCTAAAGACTAGTCATTTTGCATTTAAGACGAGACCTAGATTTTGAGACTCGAGAAGATACGAATCGACATGTCTGATCACATCGTCTAAGTTCTTGATTACCATGGAATGGTGGGGACAACTGACGAGTATCAAGTGAAGGTTGTCTAGCTTAAAGATGACCATAAACACATCTAAGTCAGGGATGAGTGTAGGGGCAAGACCCCGTCAGTATAGACGAGACTGGCCTATGTAAATAATGCCATCAAGACAGTTGACAAGGAATAAGTGTGCCGGAACGGTTACAAGGGCAATGATGACCCAACGACCATCTGTTACACTTTAAATAGAATCTTCATTATCAATTAATGTTGCATTTCCTTTAGGAGAAAAACACCTAGAGGAGCATTAAAAGACATAACTACACCAACGCGAAGCAAACTATAAGAAGGGAATTCAACTCAGGTAAAAGATATATGAAAAACTGGATCTACACCTGTGAGAGAATTCTTTGAGAGCCATTTAGCTGATTTCAGCATCGGAGTATTCTTATTTGGCGCCACACCGGTGAGACTTCCTTTGCGTTTTTTTTTCCTTGACAACAAGTACTGAAGCTCATTTATCGACATCGACGAGGAGCATACTAATGAGGTCAAATTTCGGCTTCATCACCTCTGATGGTGACCTACAATGGTTCTTCCTCTAATGTGTAGTTACGAGATGGTAATTATAATATGAAACTCATGTCATCAATCCAAGAATCTATCTCACGGACTATAGCCGCGTTTTTTTATAGCTACGTTTGCAAAAACACGGCTATCGCCACATTTTAAACATGTGGCTATAGGACTAACCAAATCAATTTTCTTTTTAATATGACAGTGGGAGTGTGGTGGATAATTTTTCTCTATATCAGAATTAACCATGACTTTGATACCATAGTTTGTGTTCGTGGTTAAAAGTCTTATGAGTGAAAAACTCACATATGTAAAACATTACATCATATAAATAGATTAAATTCTACAAAAGACAGTGAGAATTCCAATAATTATAGACTACTATGTAACCTTTGATAAATAACACATTTGTTAGTGAAGAGATATATCCCTTCTAGCGTCAAAGTCGTATCTGAAAAAGGAAATCACGATTTCAAGTCACAATTTTAGTTATTTTTCCATTTGTATGTAAGATTATGTTCATTATGCACAAAATCATCAGTAAGCCAATCGTCTAAACTTGTAGGGCTCGTTTGTTACTATAGTTTAAACAACAGTTTTTAGTATTCAAACAACATTACATGTATTTTCACATACTTTTTCATTCACAGTATTTCCAAAAAATACAAACAACATTACTAAATCCATATTACCAAATGAGCATGTAGTATTAGGAGACCTAAAGAATGAAACACCAACAGACTGTATAGGTGTGGTGCTATAGCTAGCTATATATCCTCGGATGGCAAAGTTAGAAAAACGCTAATCTCTAAGAACCCTAAAAATGAGAGTTAGGGAATTTCACTCATACCTTGAAACAGAGAAGGTCTGGTATTTATATAATGATCTAAAGCTAACCACGTCCCTATGAATTCAGCCACTTCCTTTGTAGGGAGCATATGGGAGGGAGTGGAGTTAATGGTATTGGCATTCTCAGTATTAACTTCCCGCACTCGGTGGATACAAGCTCGTAGACATGTTAATGGTATTGACATTCTCAGTTATACGTCAGCCTTGTTTGTTCGTCTATATCAAGTGTACGTGTTAATGTGAGGCGGTTAAGAGCATCCACACCAGTTTGTTTAAAATTTTCTATTTATTTTACATTAAAAACCTACTTTTTCGATTTTACAGAAGCAATTTGTAAAAACACCTACATTAGATCATCTATTTTACACTATCTTTTCTTAAATAATCATTTGAAAGTATTATTTTATTATTTAACTTACTCACCTACCTTCCACCCACTACCCACAACATCCACCAACACGGTCTCCCTCTCTATTTTTCTCATTTTTCAGAACAACACTCTCTCTTCCCTCACGATCAGCCATAGCCTTTGTTGCCAAACTGCTCTCCTCTCTCACGATCAGCCATAGCCAGAGCTCACCTTGAGCTCCGTCTAGGGTCGAGGGCCCTAAATCCTTTGCCATGCAATCACCGATGGCAGCAAAGATTAGCTGCAACACCGCCACAAATAGTGGTCCAAATCTTCACTCTCTCATGGCAGTAGCGAACACTCCACCCAAGCTTCCATGGCAGTGGCGATAGCAGCTTTGGCGTGAGCTTTGGTTTGATTTTTTATTGATTTTGGGTTCCATTTTCTGTTGATTTTTGGTTTGATTTTCCATTGATTTTTTGGATGGATTATTATGTGTTGTAATGGTGGTGGTGGGGTGGTATTGTGGTGGTGGGTGGATGGTTGATCGACTGTGCTAATTTAGATGATGAAAGGGAAAGGGAGAGAGAGAGTGAGATGAGAAAGAAAAGGGATCAGATCAGTGACGGAGAAAATAGTATAAAATATTAATTTACAAGACTACAGTAACCATGTATATTTACATGGTTACTGTAGTAGATGTGTAAATATACACACTGATGCACACTTATGCATCCACTGATGTAGGCTATTTTTGAACAAAAATGTGTAAATTTGAACACTTTTTCTATTATGCACACTTATACACCCACTGATACAATTGCTCTAAGTGCTATTATGTAGGGCCAAGTGTTGTAGTTCGTTTGTCAGCTTGGTCGTTTATCTATCTCAAGTGTATGTGTTAACTTGAGGCGAGCATGTGCTATCCTATACAGCAAGGTGTTGATAGTTGTCCATCTCCATCAGCCTTGGTCGTTCGTCTATCTCAATCGCCTGACGATTGGTGTTGGATGGGTAGTACATCTGTACATGAGTGAGTCACACTGGCTAGTTGGGTGTGTATTAATCAAATAGTTGTTTGGTCAACTCTGTCGGATGACTAAACCCTAAAAAAATGACTAGACTCTAACTATATATATGATATCAGGTGACCGACCTGACTAGACTCTAACTAAAAATATGATAATAGTTGTTTGGTCAACTCTGTTGAATGACTAGACTCTATCAGGTGACCAACCTGCTCATATGACTAGACCCTAACTATATATATGATATCTACATATTATATAGACAAGAAAGAAAAAATTTCTGTTTACAGCCATTCATACACGCGTATTACAATTTGACTGGCAAATAATGCCGCTCATACATCAAAAGATTCAGCAGCTACCAAATCCCTGCTTACCCAATCTTTGTATAGAATTCATCATTAAAATTATTTCTAAGTGTGGTATAATATGCCGCAACCACTAAATGTGGTATAATATGCCGCAACCACCGCAAACTACTAAGTCCACTCACGTGCTCCAAGTTATTCCATTAACACACTTCTTGATATATATATATATATATATATATATATATATATATATATATAGCCCCAAGCCACGCTCGAGCTATTTAAAAATGACCAAGTGAAGGTCCAGAAGAATTTGAGTGGAAAGTTATGCATCTTTTCTTAGTTACTGGATGATTTGGCTAAACAATTTGGAAGAATATTATAACAAGTGGAACTGAGTAGGTTCAAACCAATCATGTGTCACATAAACTATATAAATCTTTCAGACTTTTGATACCAATAGAAACAAGCCTACATGCCTGCAAATTTTCATGAAGATGATTGATTAAATTAACAATAAAAAAACCGCGAAGCTAAATTTTATTTTTTCGAAAAATTTAAACCACGCATGCCTGGTTACTCCTGTACTGAAATAGGGAAAAAGTGGGTGCCACCTATGGTAGATAGGGATTTAATTGGTCAATCGGAAAGAAACTAAAAACAGTTTTTATCAAGGAAAAGTATTGAATGCTCACAATGTGTAGATGCATGGTAATCTAGTTGTCACATAAATAATACATGTCATTATAATTTTAATTAGTGAAACTTATCATTTATATAAGAGGAATGACCATCACATTATTAAATAATTAAACATCTATCATACTCTGTTTCAAATAGTTTCCACTTTCATTTCTAAAGTTGTATCAAATAGCAACCTATAGTTTCCCACTTATCAATTGTGCATGTGGACGCATCTAAGTATAAAAAATACCATTGTAGGATTCAACTGGATGAATTAAAATTAAAGCCCCCGTGCGTTGTTTGTTGATAAATTAATTTGTGAGGACAACACAGACGCTATCTTAAATCAATAGATTTTCTTGTTTTCGTTTTTATTTCTAACATACTTTTCTTTCTATGGTGTGCAATACAACATAGGAAGAAAAGTATTGGAGTTAGCCCCTAACTTTCTTTCTCGAGTGCTTATATGAAACATGTAAACTTAATATTTGGGGAAAATGGTTTATCTATATATAGATCCTACTTTCGACTTTAAAACGTCAACGACTCTTGCAGAAATCTGGAGAGAAATATGACTAAGTTGATGTTTTGGGTTTGCCTTATATTGGTCTTCCACACATTTGCAAGCAGGTCTTCTGAAGCTCGTCCTGTCAATCCATTTGTTAAGGCATGGAATCCAAACAAATCATTGCAGCCAATTCTCGTAGGAGCTAAAGCTATTTTCAACAAGGGATTGGAGTCAAAGGTGACAAATGAGCCTAATCGAGTTAGCCCTGGTGGACCAGATCCTTGGCATCATTGACTCTATAGAACCTTAGGAGAAATCATTTGAGAGAGGAGAATTATGTCTCAAATAAATAGAGAGAGAGAGAGAGAGAGATTGCATAATGTTATTGAATAAAATGTGAGGCACTCCCTCTTTTCTTTTCTTTTATATCTCTCTCTCTCTCTCTCTCTCTCTCTCTCTCTCTATATATATATATATATATATATATCATAAGCAGCATTAACAGGCATATTTTTCCGGTTAAGAAATAGTTTTATTTCAAATCATTTTGTTTTATGTTAGATTTTTGAAAAGCTCTATAAGGTATAGAACCAATAGAGTTAACTTTTTGAATTTCACTTGTTATTTTAATAATATTTTCAATCTCTCTCATTAATTGATGCCAATTTTTTTATTAAGTAGACCCCACAATAAATCCTTAAGGAGCAACTTATAGTGCCCGTTAACATTTCCCTATTATTATTATTATTATTTGGGTTCACAGTTCATAATGGAACAGTACCTAACCCTAGTAAAAATGAGGATTGGTTGACTTTGGCATTCCCCCTGGGCCTCATTGTTGGCTACATCATGATTTAATTTTAGGACGAGACAAAATTTATAAGTAACACATATATATACATACATGTTAATACTTGAAACTATTTTAAATAATACAAATTTTGAAAATACTAAGAAGTATTCTAAAATAAGAAAATAAAAAAAGACAAAAAATAACTTATCGCGTCTTAACCACCACCACTCAAAGGTGAGTCATCCTCAACTTTGATAAAATTTGTGAAGACCCAAATCCATTGTAACAATATTGTCTATGTTGACTGCATTAGGTCTCAAAGCTTTGCTTTTCCCGTTAGCACATAGCAAAGGGAAAATGTATTTTTATGATGAAGAGTGGCATCCCTTCTTATGAATCTAATTTGGGACACTCACTTAAGTGATTTGGAACTAAGCTTCATTAGGCCTAACCCACCATCACTTAGAAGAGAGCTCTCTCCAGCTATGATATCATTTGTCAAGATTTTGTAATAATTATTAAGTTATAGATTGACCTCAGTTAATTACTATATAATATGAAAATGTAAACGTAGTATGCGTTTAAATTGCGTTTTCCATTGCTGCGTTTGCATTTTCTTTTTCTTTTTTTATTTTATTTTATTTTATTTTATTGAGAACAGTGTTTTCACGTGGAATGTTGTCTGTTAGTGGATCCCATGCACTGTGCATGGGACCCACTACTTCTTTGACGGTCCAAATTTTTCATTGGAATGTAATTGTTCAGTGGGTCCCGTGCACTGTTCACGGGACTAACAAATCTCTTTTTTCACCAAAATTTAATTAAAAATGGATCCTACGACACTATTCATATATTTAAAAATTATTTTATTACAGTGTTTTCAGTTTTCAGTAAAATAAGCGATATTTAAATACACCCGTAACATTGTTACAAATGGCTTATCTATATATAGATCTTACTTCAGAACTTAAAACCTCAACTGCTATTGCAGAATTGGAGAGAAAAATGACTAAGTTGATGTTTTGGGTTTACCTTATATTGGCCTTACTCACATTTACAAAAAGGTCTGAAGCTTGTCCTCTCAACCCATTTGTTGAGGCATTGAATACAAACAAATCATGGCAGCCAATGGTTATGGGTGCTAATTAAAGCTAATGTCAACATGGGATTGGAGTTGAAGGTGACAAAGAAGAGGCAAATGTACAAGGCTAACTACATCAATCCCGGTTAACCAGATCCTATTAAATGCCCTACAGACATCCATTGACTGGACCTTTGTTTTAATGTTCTATAAAACGATGCCAAGGATTTGGTCCACCAGCACTAACTTGGTTAGACTCATATATTTGTCTTTTTTGTCACCTTCGACTCCAATTCCATGTTCATAACAATAGCTTTAGCACCCACGAGCATTGACTGCAATGATTTGTTTGGATTCCATGCCTCAACAAATGGATTGTATTGAAGCAAAACTATCTGATAAGGATCCTATCAAGATAACAATCCAAATGAAAGTGATAAGACTAGATCAGATTGAAGTTAGATTGACTGCCTGAAAGAATCTAACTTCAGGGGTGGTCTCCATCTCGACGGACTCGGTAATGTGGGTGGAACGGAAAGCTGAACTTTAGCTCGCTGAAACTCCTCCATACAATCATGCGCTCTTTTGATTAAAACCTCAGGTGGTTGCAGTTGCTTCCCATGTATTATGCCATTTCGTTGGTTCCAGATAATCCAGGCTTGGACAAGGAAAAACTCATCAGAAGGCAAACGGACAATCATTTCCTCCATAAGCTGAAGCATGCCAGCTTGGTTTCCAACACACTTCTGCACCCGTGCCGAGCAACCAGCCCATACATCCCGCGCCACTCCACAGTTCCATGGGGCATGTATTCCCGTTTCAGCTTCAACCTTACACACCTCACACCTATTATCCTGGATGATCCTCCTATGCACCAAATTCACCCGGGTGGGCAGGATATTTCGGCATGCGCGCCAGCCAAACGCTTTGATTTTGTTTGGCACTTTCAGCTTCCACAGAGTCTTCCATACAACACCTCCCACAGCTCCACTAGAACTTTCTGCCCAATGCACCTCCTTCTGCAATTGCCAAGCCACATGGTAACCTGACCTCACTGTGTATTCCCCTGACTTGGTGAAGGTCCAAAACAAAGAATCAGTTATAATTCTTCTGCTTAGAGGCACACGCAGTATATCTTCCCCATCTTCCCCGTTAAAATTTTGCATAATAAACTCTCTGTCCCACCACCTTGTATCCGAGTCTATGAGTTCAGCAACCAACAAGTCTTCTTCTACACTATGAGTTGGATGTAAGACCTTATTGGTGGGATGGTTGGGAATCCATGCATCACTTAGAACCCAAATTGAAGTTCCATTGCCCACGCTCCAACAGGACCCACGCTGAATTATTGGCTTGGCTGCCAAAATATTCTGCCAAGTGAAAGAGCTAGCGGGGGAGTCTGTGGCCTCCAAAAAACTATACCCAGGACTCTTGATCTTGTAACAATCTCCACCCTTGTTTGGCAAGCATGGCCAACAAGCCTCTTTAGGAGAAATCTACCAACATGTGCTCATTGCTCTTGAAAAGCTCTGCAACCAGAGAAAGTTTTCCATGAACTTGCTCAGCATGCTTATTAACATAGAAAACTTCACACGCCCATGGAGAGCTTGTGGGTTCAATAAGGCCTTCTGAAAGAAGAGTGGATAACTCTTGCTTGGCTAAGGTCAAGTGGTCTGAATTCATTCCTCTGTGACTGGCTTTTGTGGGATTGCCATCTTCATTCTTTTTGAAAGGTAGGTTTATGAAGAAAGATCGATTTTTTCACAAAGAGTTTGGATTTTTAAGGAGGAATTTAGAGTGGGTGGTTGCACAACATTTTGTTATAATCTAGAGTCTGAAGGAGTCAAATAGGTCTATTGTGAACAAGTGAGGTACTTGAGTCCAGGTAAGAAGATGCTGTTTGTGCAAAAGTCCTTTTGCTGACCATCTGAGGCTAGGTATTTGATGAAGGAGATCAAATCTTATAAGAAGGTCTCTGCCTGTGAGAGGGGAGCCAAGAACTTGGTGTTATCCTAGTTGGTATCAGAGCCATGCACGTTGCTGTAACCAGTTTCTTCCTCTTTTGATCAGTATACTTTGATTATTGTCCTGATTAGTATGCTCTGTGATTTACAGTTGCCACTACAAGTGGATCCTCTGTATTTATCACATCAGAATACTAGATTTGATAATCAAATAGAATACTAAAGAGTTGTTGTTAATGTTTTAAAGAAACCAGTTTCCCTAAGTCATCTTGTGGACGTGTAAGCCTAGTTGTGGCATTGTTATCCTGTCAAATCTTAGGTAAACAGTTCTTACCTTCATGAAATATTTATGGCCAGTTCATTTGAAGTAGTTCTTGATACCACTATACCTACTATAGACCCTCCTCTTCGTAAATCCACTGCAAATAGATTATTGTAAATCCGTATACTGTGTTTGATAAATCTCAAAATTCCTTCAAAAAATCTATAAAAAAATTCTTAGGTCCTTCTCATCCTTCTACTGTTAAAGAGTATGTTCAAGCCTTTTTAGGAGAAATCTACCAACATGTGCTCATTGCTCTTGAAAAGCTCTGCAACCAGAGAAAGTTTCTCTTAGAAATTGACAAGGTCCATAGCAACATCTCATTAGAATCCCCAATGCACATCCAAGCACCATTAACATATAAGGAAATGTGGGAAAGAAGGGTCCAAGACTTAAAGCAATCTTTTGTCTCCGGCCAACCATAAAAACCGGTAAGTAACCATCTGAAACCATCACTCTTGGTCACCCAAGCAAAAATTTGGTTATTCAAAAATTTAAACACTTCCAACCTTATATCTTCCTTCCATATAATGGCAAGTCCACCACTCATCCAGTATTTTTTAACAACAATCTGGTTCTTGTAAGGTAACTCATTACACCATTGTTTAATACATTCAATATCGAGCTGAGTTTCCATCAAGAAACAAATTTCAAGAGCTTGGTCCTTCACTATGTTGTGAAGACTACGAACTGTCCAAGGGTTCCCAAGCCCTTGGCAGTTCCAACTCAGTATTTTCATTGCTCCCGACAAGGGTGGTCGTCCACCCCCGCCGATATGTTTGTAGCGTTACCATCTTCCGTATCAACCTTGGAGCATTTGTGAGACATAATGACTCTGTTGCATTCTGCATTCCAGACATCTTCCACTCCTCTTTTACCCTTCGTGGACTTCATAATACTACTAGCTGACTCTATTGGCCCAATGTTCATACTAATCAATCTAGTTCACGTATATTTTGGCATATTGGGCTTTGACTCCATATCGTCCAAGCCCAAAATTGGGTTGGTTATCTTTGGTGCACCCTGTGACTCTTCATTCAAATTTGGTACATCTCCACTTAGCGGATATTTCGGCATAAGTTCATCCATGATTGAAATTTGGTCTGCATTAAGTTCTGAAATTTTTTCTTGAATATCTAGAACACTTCCTTCAACCACGTGGTTTCCATTTTGGATTTTTTAGCATGCCTTGGAGTCTAGTACCATAGCCACCATCGTCGCTGCTCTTTGCCCCTCATCACTCTCTGTGGCTAGTGCATTAGCTCTACCCGTTGGCTCGGGCCTCATTGGATTCTCCTTACCCAAGCATGATGGGGGTTTACTCCTTCCATTATCTAGTTTCATCCAATCCCCATATTGGTATTCAATTGGAGTGGCCTTCTTCGATGTTGCAAAGTGCACCGGACAATTTCGTAAATCATGGCTAAGTACCCCTAAAAAATGACAAAAAAGCGGCAACCTTTCACACTTATACATAACCCAGTGATGTTTGCCATCCGATCCCAATAGAAAACCACCTCTCCGAAGTGGTTTGGAAATAGAAAGGGCTACCTTAACTCTCAAGAAAAAATTTTGGTCATCTGTGCACCGTCTATGCTCCACATCCTCTACATCCCCATCTTATTCCCCACCTCCATTGCCACATTTGGGGATGTCATATCGAAAGGCACTCCCCAGATTTGGACCCACAATGAAGCGTGCTCCAAAACTACATTGTTTGCACTCATACTCGACCTCCACCTAGTGAGCATTAAGACCTGATTATTGAATTTCCACGGGCCATCCCTCAAGATCCGATCTAGTTCATATTTAGACTGAAACTTGAATTGGAATAGATTAATGCCCACCTCGGAAATTTGCAGGCCTTTGTCGAGACCCCACTCATGCCACAGCGTATTTTTTGTTGCCTTCCTGTTAAATGATTTGCACGATAAAAACTTCCCTATCAAACTCAGTACACAGCCATCAAACTCGTCCATCCTTCCCTCATCGAAGACCTGTATATCTTATCCTCTTCTGCTGTTAGCTTTAGACTGACCATGCGTTCAACCACATCCTCAACCATAGTTTCAACTTTAAGGACTTAGTAATGCAGGGTTGTACAGATACACTATTATAAGTATCGAAAGGGTAAAATATTAGAGAAAACAGAAAAGAAAAAAAGAAATTAAGCCCTTGGAAGCACCAAGGAAGGCAAGACTCGTGTCCACAAGAGGGAGGTAAGATTGGTCATCGACTACTTTTTATTTCATCTATATTTGTTGGATCTAGACCTTTAGAATTGTTATTTTCAGATGTATGGGATCCATCCCCAACTCTATCTTTTTCGGGAAATAAATATCATGTGACTTTTGTTGATGCTTGATAATATCTTAATTTTGTATATTTGTATCATTTATACTACTATTTAAGAGGTTTCTCTTATTTGGACCAGATTTGTTTTTGTCCAAAATACCCATATTTCCTTAAGTTTAGGTAGAGGCAAAACTAAAGGACAACAAAATAAAAATACATCTTTAACTCCCACTAAGACATTGCCTACAAAATATAATTACTCTCCCACTGACCCACTTATTCAGCAATAAACTTCACGTTTAAACTTTTCTCTTTTGTTATTTTTTTAATTGGCCAAATTTTTTTAAACCCATGTTAAAAAGTTTTTTTTTTTTTTTTTTTTTTAAATTTTAGAAACCCATGTTAAAAAAGTTACAATTTTTTTGGGTAAAATTTAATAATTTGCATCAATTATAATTTGGAATTACTACATTTTTCAATCATAAAAAAACCTAGGGGTATGATGAGTATTATATATTTATACCAAATATTAAAATTAAAATTGATTCAAATTATTAAATTTTACCTAAAAAAAATAGAAGAGCCTCTGAGCTCACGCGTGAACGCATGCTCAGAGGCTAGTTATTATAAAGCATTATCATACTTATTTTGAGTTAATATATGCATTTTATATTTGGTTTTGGAATAATTGAATTTTAATGGGTGATGAATTTGTCTTTTGTAGGAGAATGGAATTAAAGGTCTCTTTGTATACCGTTTATTGCTGAAAACTAAAAACTAATAACACTACAGCAAAATAATTTTTAAATGTGTGAATAGTTCCATAGGACCCAGTTTTAAAGTTGCTTTTTTTTCAAAAAAAAGTATTTTGCAGGTTCCGTGAACAGTGCATGGGACCCACTAAAAGAAACGCACTACTAGGAAATGCAAAACGTGCTTTCCAAACAGAGGCTAAATAAACGGATTTGTTGAAAGAAGAAAGCTAATGGATTTTACTTTTATAAGGGCCATAATGAAGTCAAAGTAGGCCAACCCAACGAAATTTAAGTCCAATTGGAGAAAAGAATCAAAGGAAATTTGCACCAAATCTAAGTCCAATTTGGTCTAGGATTCCAACATGCACACCAATTAGTATTTTGGGCATACCTTTTGGCTTAAATGTCCAATCTAATGATTCAAGTTAAGCTAGAAAGTTAATTTAAAGGGCTACAACTTTGTAGTTTACTAAAAGTTTGAATTTAGAAGTTAAATGGGTCAAAAACGCCAATTAAGTGAAGCCTAAAAACTTAAGATTTTCTCCAAACAGGAATTCAACTTGTAATAGAATTTCTTGACCTATTTAAAGGCTCTTTAGAGCAAAATTCAAGGGAGAGCTGCAGTAAAATGTAATTTTGGTTTTTTTAAAGTTTCTTTAAAGTTTTTAGGATTTTATTTGTGTTATGGCTTGCTAGAAGTTTTGCTAAGGCAAGGGGTGAAACTCAACTTTTTATTGGTATGTTCTTGAAAATTATTTTATAGTTTTAATGCTTATGTTCTCATGTTTTTGATCGATTTACTCAACTAGAAAAGTATTTAGTTTTGTATAATTCTTTGATTTATCGTAGATTTCGAGTAAATTAAATGCTTAAAGGGTGTTTGGTACTGCATTTTTAATAATAGTTTTCAGTGTTTAAACAACATTACACGTATTTTCATACATTTTTTCACCCATACGTATTCCCAAAAAATACAAATAACGTTACTAGAACAATATTACCAAATGAACCCTTAGTATTCCTTGTGAACTAATTTATTAGTTTTGTTTTGCCTAAAATCGATCAATTTCGTACGTGACACTATCTTAAATAATTAATTTTTTGAATTCTTATTGTGAAATATTCGATTAAGATTATCCTTCGTATGAATTTTAATTGAGTTATAAAATAAATATTATTAAGACTACCAATAAATCTGTTGTGTGTGAATTTTTAAACTTTGGCGCCTTAATATATTGTTATTTTCTCTCATTCAAAATTAACTTCACCAAACTTGGGAGTATTATTTAAATCGCAGCAATGCTTATAGCCGTTAACGTGGCTTTAATACTAAAATTGTTAGTGTTCAAACTGGTTGGGGAAGTGAATTTCGGTCTTCAAAAAATCTTTTTAAACAACTCGGCATTACCCATCATATCTCATGTCCCTACACTCATCAACAAAACGGTTGTGTTGAGCGCAAGCAACGTCATATTATAGAAACTTCTCCTGCCTTACTTGCTCACAGCTCTGTTCTCACTACCTTTTGGGATGATGCATGTCTTACAGCTTATTATCTCATAAACCATATGCCACTGCAACTCTTCACAACACATCACCATTTCACAGATTATTTAACCGAATGCTGGACTATAATTTTTTTAAAGCATTTGGATTGCTTATCTTGATAGGATCCTTATCAGATAGCTTTGCTTCAATAGATTGAGAGGGCGAGCTTCAAACCTGCTTGCAAATATGTGGAGAACCAATATAAGGCAAACCCAAGAGGGCCAAACCATCAACTTAGCCATATTTCTCTCCAGTTTTCTATAAGAACCATTGAGGTTTTATGGTCGGAAGTAGGATATAGGGTCTGGTACTCTGGTTAACCATCTTCTACATACTCCCCAAGCTCATATGAAATAAAAATGGTTCTCATTTTTCAAACCAAAAACCATAGTTGTCCCCGTCAAAAATAGAAGATGAAGGTAGTTGGGTTCCCAAGTATATAAAGGATGCTTGAACCAGTGGCAGTTCTAGGAATTTTATTTAAGGTTGTTACTAAGAAATTTAAATTACTACAGTATTTTTCTTAGTATCATTTTTAAGAAAAAATAAAATTAAAAATTATTTTTATTTAATAGGTTGGATGAGCGACAAATTTTATTCTTTTGTTTTATAATAGGTTTTTTGTTGAATAATTTTTTCACTACTTCTTGTTGTTTGGTCTTGTATTGTTGTTGTTTGGTTTATGTTTGTTGTTATTTGGGCTAACATTTATTGTTGTCATTTAAACTTTTAAAAAAGGATTAAGGATTATGTTTGGGGGGAGAATTAATTTTGTTGTAATGTTACGTCTACAACATTTTTACAATTAATTTTATGCAAAAAACTATTATTGGTGGGTAAAAAAATAATATTAGTATTTGGTCCAAATTAGAATCAATAACAGCTTACCCCATTAAATTTTTTTGTGAAATTATTGTAAATGTAGTAGCACTACTCTTATTTTTGTTGAATCCAAATTTTTGTAATTTTCAAGTCAGGGTGTTCCAAATTTTTATTAGGGAAGTCACAATAAGTTAATTTAGTATATAATATTTGTTTGGCAAGAGTATATATACATTTTTTTTTTTTGCAAGTCAGGGTGGTCCTGTGACTACGCTGGCTTGCATGTAGAGCCGCCATTGGCTTGAACTTGCCATTGCCGCTACTTCAATTGGGGCTTGTTTTCTCAACACAAATCTTCACCACCAGCTTGTATTTCACTCTAAGAATCCTTTGATACAACTATAACAGCTTTGGAATAAAAGGGAACACTGATTTTGATTATAAGATTCTTTCAAGATTTTGTATCAAAGTAGAATTTTTTCTAAGACAACAATAAGTATTTTTTGAACAAGGAAGATAGAATGGGGTTGTAATTTTCTTCTTCATCTCTATTCAATTGATTCTAGACTTCTCCAATTACATGGATATCTTTTTCAAACATAAATGACGGTCCTTACACTTTTCCATCATGCACACCTAGTTACATGCAAGGAATGACCATAAAGGACACAAGTTCAAAATAAATAGGGGTGTCCACGAGTCAGTTCGGTTCATGTTTGTGCTTAACCCGGAACTGACTAGATCCTGTCAGGCGGCAAGGCGGCAGACCTGCCGCCGACCATGAAAAACCATGGGTTGAGTCGGATCAGGCTTGGGTGCTCACTGGTTAGATCTGACTTTGACCAAAAGACAAAGATCAAAGACCAAAAATTTCACAAATTTGAAAAAAAATCTACACTGAAAAACAAATCTACAAACCCAAACAACAGTAACCCACAAATTCAAAGAACACAAATAGAAATAGAGAGATGATAGTAAATCTGAACTTGCATGAGACTGAAACAAAGAAATAAAGAGAGAAAAATTACTAAAAACTACAACCTTAACTTGTAGATTGAGGATGGTGAATGGAAGGGAATCATAGATCGGCGATGATGAAGGGAATCATAGATCGGCGATGATGGAGGTTGAGAGATTAGCGCAGATCGGCGATGATGGAGGTTGAAAGTTCTGCGATGTTGAGGTATCGATGTAGATCGGCATATATTGGAGATGTTGAGAGATCGAGAGAGTGAGGGAGAGCCTGAGACTGAAGAGAATTGAGAAACTAACTAAACACGGAGCACTGAAGGCCATATATCACGGTTAGGTCGGATGTATAGAGTTTTGGAAGAGAAGACCCACCACTTGACTCAGCGGAATCGATTTGGGATGGCAAGAACCCTCCGCCAACCACCAAGTAGTCGGGTCAAACGGCAGATGGTTCGGGTCTGATTGATTTGGGTAGGTGGGTCAGGTCTTCAGTATTGTTGGACAGGCCTAAAAATAAACAAGAAATAGCTAAATGCATAAAAATACCACAAAGCATTACTTTTAACACCAATGACCAATCTCCCGTTTGTTGGAAGGAACAAAAAAAAATGATATATATATATATATATATATATATATATATATATATAAACTAGTTACAACCATGCATGCTTGCGTGTTAAATTTGACTTACAAACAATGCCGCTAATGAATCAAAATATTCAGTGGCAAATCCCTGACTACCAAATCTTCGTAAAGAGATTACCAAAAAACAAAAAAAATCTTCGTAAAGATTCATCACGGAAGTTACGATTAAATATAGTTACAACCATGCATGCTTGCGTGTTAAATTTGACTTACAAACATTGCCGCTAATGAATCAAAATATTCAGCAGCAAATCCCTGACTACCAAATCTTCGTAAAGATTCATCACGGAAGTTACTAATAAAGATTCTTTGAATCCATTTTCCTCTAAATGTGGTACTATGACATAACGCCGCGAATTGACCAACGTTATTGAGGGTGACATACGGTTGTCCCAATATAATTATAGGTACGCTCACGTGCACCCAGTTTTGCCAATAACACACTTCTTCATATGTAGCGCACACCCGCAAGCTATTTAAAAATAAAAATGTGCAAAAGAAGATTTAGTTGAAAGATTTTATTAATATATGTCCTATAACCACACAATAGTATATTATTTTTTTTAAAAAAATTTATCAAAAATTAAAAAAGTTGTATAATTTTCCATAAAATGTTTTAAAAAAATAAATGACTTAATGTGTGTCTTAAATCCTTAGTTAAATTTGGATGAAAAGTTATGGATTATGTTTTTATGGGTCATGTTAACGAATGTTCTTAGAACATTGGTTAACAATTTATTTTAGGAAAGTTTTTAAACTTTTTGGGTGTCAAAACAAAGCTTTATTTCATTTTCTCATAAAAACTTTTCAAATGGATTATTTTTTTATTTACCGGAAGATTTGACTAAAGAATCTCGAAAAATATTGATACAACTAGTGGGACTGAATCTTTACAAAGATTGGGCAGTCAGGCATTGTTTTCTTAGTTCAAAGTTCAAACCATTCATGCTTTCCGACCGTGGACGCCAATAGAATCAAGCCTACATGGCTGTATAGTTTAATAATGAGAAATACAAGGTAAATTAAATTAATAATAAAAAACCACGAAGACTCTAAAGTTTAAAACACGCATGCCTAGTTTTCCCTCTGTAAATGAAATAATAATTGCTTCCCTTCCTACAGTCCTCCCCTCCACCTATGGCGAATTGGGATTTATATGTCTTATATATAGGTTGGCCAAAGTCATATGTATCAATGTATGTGACCTTTTAGATTCCACTTTGTTTTCTAAAGGTGAAAGCACTGGCCAAAGTCCTCACAAAAATGACCAATTGTACGCGGTGCATGTGGAATGTGGTGGCAGTTAAGTATTATGTAAACTTAATATTGTTATGAGTGGCTTATCTATATATAGAACTTACTTCAGAACATAAAACCTCAACAGCTATTGAAGAATATGGAGAGAAAAATTACTACTTTGATGTTTTGGGTTTGCCTTATATTGGCCTCACTCACATTTACAAGGTCTGAAGCTCGTCCTCTCAATCCACTTGTTGAGGCATGGAATATTCCAAACAAATCATTGCAGCCAATTCTCGTGGGTGCTAAAGCTATTGCCAACATGGGATTGGGGTTGAAGATGTCAAAAAAGAGACAACTATCTGAGTCTAACCGAGTTAGTCCAGGTGGACCAGATCCTTGGCATCATTCTATGGGACATGATGTAGAACAGACCGCCAAAACCTTTTTGGACTCTCACACGAATCTGAAATCATCGCGCATTGCAAAAATGCACTAGTAGAAATCAAGGGATTCAGAGTCAGAATTGCATGAAATTTAGCAGGCTGAAGTGAAAATGGCGAATTCCTTCGTTTAGAAACTGGAAACTGCTATTTCGCCATTTATAGTAATTTTTGTTTCCTTAGTAACTTTTTGTTCAAAAGTCAGAATAATGTCTCGCTTGTTTTGAGACGACCCTTAAGGTCAGTAGTTTACGATTCTGCATTAAAGTCAATTTGCCATTTTTGGTAAAGTTCAATATTTTGTCACCTAATTGTGTAATTAGTGCGAACTAAAGTTTTAGACCTTTTTCTCAGTATTTATATGTTTTGTAGCTATCAAAGACCTTTTTCTCAGTATTTATATGTTCTGTAGCTGTCAAAGACAAATCAAACCATTATCAACAAACACAGATATTTTGTCAATTTTCTTCTCTGGTCAATTTACAATGCAGCTCTATCTTACACAAATATACATTCATAAATCATATTGAAATGTGAACCATTCTTATGTGAAGTGAAGATATAGTTAAATTACTTCGCAAATATAAATATATATATATATATATATATTTATATAGTTGGATCCGCTGTCAATAATTTCATCATTCTTTTATGGCTTTTAGCTAAGATCAAGCATTGGATAAAAGACATGCAGAATTTGAAAGAGTCAGCCAAGAAAAGTTTTCACTCCTATGGCCTACAAGAAGGGAGAAAGGACTCTTCGTGTAAAAGTGAATAAATCTCAAGTCGATGAGTTAAAACAGGTTCATGATGGTAGGCAAATAGTGAGTTGTATTTATGATTATGTGCTATCAACCTAGTTGGTCTTTTGCTCATTTTATATTGATTTTTAGTTTTGCTCGAACTTTGGTACACTAATTGGGGGTCTTTTGGAACTCAAAATTTGACAAATTAAGCACCTTCAGAGAGCTTATTTCTAATGATAGCAATTTTTCAAGAATTAGAGTTTAGTGTCAAAAGTTATGGCTCCTGAAAGTTTAGGCGTTGTGAATTTGTGCAGGTTTGTCAAGGCGTAGATGTTATCGGAGGTGTTATTGGGTTCGGATTATTGCATGCCATATACGGTTGGAAAGCTTATTGTTGGGTGCCCGTGGACACCAATGTTCAGCCCACACCGAAATAGTGCTCATTTAATGAGCTTATGTTTGTGTGACTTTCAAGCCACGTGAAGTTGAACTCTCCTAGTTCAATTAGAATTATGAAATCGTAGTGCTCTTCAAGAATTATACTTAAAGTTGAGTTAGGAATCCAAATATTCCTAGGAAAAGATGTGAGGCGGCAGAATTCTATATATATAAAAGGTATGTGTTCGATAAAAAAAAGGGAGGTGCCGCATAGTGAAAAAAGAAAAGAGAAAGGTGCCGTACGTACAAGTGAATTTAGAGAGCAGTCAATCAACAGGGAGCTGCTTAGAGAAAGAAGAAAGCAAAGTGTTGCCACCTTTGAGAAAGATAATTAATGTGTGTGAGAGCAAACAAAACAAGAGAAATTTTTCTTTAACCATGAGACATACACAAAAATTATTGTAATTAATTTGATAATAGTGAAATTATTCAGAGTTTGTCCTGTGGTTTTTCCTTTCAAGAAGAAAGAGTTTTTCACATAAATTTTGTGTTCTTATTTGTGATTGTTATTTTGGATTGCTAATATTGTTGATAATATAATTTGGGACCCAACACTTATGACATGTACATGATCGTTTAGTGGTTAGGCATTTCAGGTGTTGATTTTGGCATTTTTGGGGTCAAAAAGTTTGACTCTGGTTTTCTTGCACACTTTATTTTATGTGATTTCTTTAATAGAATTTGTTCATTTGGGGCTAACTATTTTTTTCAAACCCCTATCAAAACAATTTTTAACAAAATTTTAAGGCTGAGTTGATTTTTAGATCTATTATGAAAGCCTTAGGTTTATTATAGAAACATCTATATCATACACAACAAAAGATAAATATAACACAAGATATAATGACTTAGAAAAACTAATTAAACAATCTAGTTTCATAGTAAAAACATGAGGAGACCTATGTCAAGATGAACAAATCCACAATCAAATTAAAGTTCATAGACGAATAACCCTATTCTTCATAAGCTTAACTACAATTACTAAACTATGCTTTGAGATCCACAAATATCTTTGATATGGATGTGTTCAAACAATGAATTTCTAGTCCATGACTCAAAAACCACCCTTGAAGTTTTGCTCCAACGTAGACCTTCAGTCCATGACTCCAAGATTGCAGTTAATGGTTTAAATCCAACATGCTTGATGACTATTTTGAAGCAATTCTATAACACCAGATCTTGATTTTCTTCAAAGAATATTACCACTAAAAGGTGTGAGAGAGTTTTGGGTACGAAAACCCTAGGTACAAAATAATTAATAATCATAGAAGGCACTTCTCTCTCTTTGTTTTACACGTCCTATAGAGCCTCTTTTATTGTGTACAATAAGTGGCGCGAAACCATAGTAGTCTAATCTGTGACTTTTACTTGATTGAAATTTTAATTTCGATTAGCCCAACATGAATCAAAATTTTTAAATTCATACTTTGAATTGCAAAACTTTGTAGCAGTTTTGACTGTAAAAATAAACTTCTTGTTAGGAAAAATGTGGAACTTGTTATGAACATATGTCATTTAGAATTGGCTAATCCTTTGACAAAATTCACTTTACTTGTATTTGGGTAAATCTATGATGGTTTAGATCTTCAAGCAACATATTGTTCAAGTCAAGAGTTAAAGCCATGTAAATCTGTTCAAGAATCAAGTGAAGAATTGTTGTATTTTAAAGCTCGACAGATGATTGTATCTGTGAAGGTTTAAAAGGGTATTTTAACCCGATGCTCGACGGCAGCTCGACAAATAACCTACCTATCGAAATTTACAAAAATCAGATTTTCAAATCTATCTTTCATGCATATTCAAGCTATTTATGTAGGGTTTCTTTTTTCACAACCCTAGACACATACAAAGATTATGTTAAGGGCTGTTTAAGGTGATGCAACTCGATGCAAAGTGATTATTCACTCAAATTGTAACCGGAAAATGTCTCTCAAATTCCTTTCTCTTAGTTTCCGCTAAATCTAAGATCACAATTCAGAGACGTTTTTCATTCTACTTTTTCCTGAAATAAGGAGGAAGGAAGATGAAGCGGCCTACAGCATCAAGCACAAAAAAAAAGTCTTTCCCAGGAACTCTTGATATTAGACCAAACAACCTAAAAGATCAATTTCTAACTGAATTGTTATTAGGAATTTTTTATTTCTGGGTTTTGTATCAAATTCTAATTTAATTGTTATTAGGAATTTTTCAGTTTCTAGGTTTTGTTTCCCTTCTTTCATGAATTTCAATTTCATGTTTTCTTTTGTTTTGATTTTTTTTTTTTTTTTTGGGTGGCTTGCTATCTAGGTAATTAGAGAAGAAGAAAGGTTATTACATAAGAAAAGAAAGGTAGTGGAGAAAACTCGAGTCAAGAAGGGAGTAGGTTTTATTGGGATTGTTGGACAGTCGGCCTTTTACATGCTTAGCAATGATGGTTATTTTGCATGTATTTTCCACGCAAACACAAAATCTAAGAGAGAGAGAGAGAGAGAGAGAGAGAGAGAGAGAGACTAAGCGCTTTTTAAATTGGCTTTTCAATTGGTATAACGTGGATTTTTTTTTTTTACAAATCATTTTTTTTTTCATTTCGTTTCTCAATTCCCATCAAACCATTTGAAGATTGCTTCTTAATTCTAATTTTTGTTTTGGTTTTTGTTGAATGGAACCATGAAGACTAGTGAATATAAAAGATGTCCATGAGGCCAAACATAAGAGAGAGTTTGAGACACAAGCAGCATGGCAAGCTTTAGAGTACTCTTCGTTCGGTTTCCCAAAAGCACAAAAGTTTAGAAAATGAAAAGTTAAAGTTACCTTTCCTTTTTTCTTTCTTTCGCACTAGAGCTAGAATTAATATGGTTGCTTGGAGTTTAAAGTATTTGTTTTGATTTTTAATTTTTTTGGGTATAGTTTTCCTTTTTGGCTTTTAAATTAAATTTTTGGGTGGAAATTGTAATCGGACTATTGTTGATGAGTTTGCGTACATAATTGCAGATGATAACAAACATTACGGCATGGCATGGGTTTTTCATTGCACCATTTCACTGTTGAAAAATAAAAACCTATTTCACTATCTGAAAAACAAGACTAAGAACAACAAAGAGAGAGAGAGAGAGAGAGAGAGAGAGAGAGAGAGAGTCTATAATGCAATGAGAGAGAAATTTGATGGTCCTGCCATTGATTGCTTGTCCTTCTGCCACTATCATACTTTTAGAACCATTATTGGTGATTTTGTTCTATCTATTTATTTTAAGTTAGGTGAAAAATATGATATAGGAATAAATTTTGTTAGAGTTTGTTCATTTTTTTAGACCCCTAAAACCATATTGTTTAACGTAATATATTAACCAAGTGATTACTTAGATTAATTATTCAAATTTAGGTTAAACACAAATAAATCATATCATGCAAAGATGTGAAAAAGTAAATAACACTAAGATATGATGACTCAGGAAAACCAATGAAACTATTCATTTTAAGGTAAAAACTTGGAGAGGATTTGACCTAGCTATCCTCCAGGTAAAACAAATCTACTATAAGAGAATTGAAGTTTTTATAATCAAATTTAACCCTAAATCTATTGCTACCTCATATAGTAACTTACTGACATGACCACGTGCAAGCTTCAAATCTCCTTGGATTTACAGCAACACAGGCACCCACACTTGTGATTTTGACATCCCACTCAAAGGTTTAACAACACAAACTCTCCAGTTTGTGACTCCAAGACCACCCTTGAAGGTTTAAATCATCAGCTATTGTTGATTTTGTTGTAGTAACTTCAGATCTACCGGATCTAATGATATAAGAATGATTTTTGGTAGTGACTTTAATAGAGGAAGGCACAATACCCTTTAGATCTCACAAGAGCACCTCCAAAGTCTCTTAAAAGCTCACAAAACGTAGTTAAGGTTTTCCTTTATATACTATAAGTGATTCACTTGAAACCCAAAACATTTAAGTAGAGTTTTGGCTGAAATAGAATTCTGCAAAAATTCAATGTCTACAATTTTCGATCAGTTGGATATAATTTTCGATCAGTTAGAACTCATTGAATTCAAATTCTTCTTTCTGCAGCTTGTATGTTTTTGTGTTTTGACTTGTAACACTTTGAGCATTGTCTAATAAACACTATAGACTCTAAGATTTATCCTTAAACAAGTTTGTGCTCACAGTTTACCAATTGTTCTAAACTTTTAGAACCAAATAATCTCCCTCTTTGACAATCCATTGCAAAACTCACATACAAAATGAAATACTCAAATACAAGAACAACCCAGTTACAATAAAATGCCCAATTACATCACAAATCCAATTTAAAACTTTTAAACCTAAAAGTTGCTAGAAGAGGCAGAAGGTCTTGATCAGAATATATATATCTTTCCTGAAACACTAAAAAGAGCACATCACTGCATGTGTGAAAATAAAGACAGATAAATAATAAATAACTAATATGCAATAACAGCAAATAAATAACATGCAAACTAACTCTCCCCCTAAGGTAGATACATAAAAAAATTATTTTCTATTAGGTTCTAAAGATTTAGATTAAATGTTTAGAACCATGATGGTATTGTGTTGCCCAATCGAGAGAAAAACATGTCAAGTCTTAGTGGTTAGGCAATTCTTAAATAAGGGAGTTTCAAGATTTGAAGTCCAGCTAATTGCAAAAAAGAGAAGTCAAGTTTTGTCTTTCTCGATTGATCGAGAATTAGACCAATCGATCGAAAATCTTAGACACAGTTTTTTTGCAGAATTGTAAACAAGCCCAATTATGTTTTAGAAGAGCTGAAGAAGACTTGTGTTTTAGAAGAGCTGAAGAAGACTTGTGTATTACTCTTTGTGAGATTTAAGAGGTTCTGTACCTTCTAACTATACAAGATTCTACCGGAGATTAAACTACAATCAAGGATTGGTAGAACTAGTTGCTGCATCAAGATCAACAGGAAAAGGTGATCTGAAATCTTTGAGTGGAGTCTCAAAGTCACAAGCCAAGGTGTGCTTGTGATGTTGTTAATCCAAGAAGAGAAGGAGTCCGTAGATTCGGAGCTTGTACGTGGTCATATCAGTAAGTTAATACATGAAGTAGCATTAGATTTAGGGTTAAATATTTTGTAAAAAATTCAATTATCTTATAGTGGATTTGGTTTACTTTGAGCATAGTTAGCTCAAATTCTCCCCAGGTTTTTATCTTGAAATGAGTTAGTTTCATTGGTTTTGTTAAGTAATCATATCGTGGTGTTCTTGACTTTTCTGCATCTGTGCATGATATGATGTGTTTGTATTTAACCTAGATCTGAAAATTAATCTAAGTAATCAGTTGGTTAATAAATTAGGTTAAACAATCTGTTAAAGGGGTCTATACAAACTTTCAATTAGTATCAGAGCAAGTTAGCTCCTGTTTTTAGGTATCTTTACCTAGAGTCAATCCTTGACCCCTGTTGTCATGGAACACAGTTACTCTCTTGTGATCCCCCCACACTTTTATGGTAACAACTATGCATATTGAAAAGTCAGGATGAAAGCCTTCTTAAAATCTATTGATGAGAGAGTATGGTTATTTGTTGAGAACGGTTGGGAAAGACCAACCATTGCTCTTTGTGAATGGTCTACTACCCAAAAGGAAGCAGCAAGCTTTAATAGCAATGTTATAAATGCAATATTAAATGCTATTTCCATGGAAAAGTTTAAGAGAATCTCAAATGTGAAGATTGCTCACACTGCATGGAACATCTTGCAAACTATGCATAAAGGTACTAAGACAGTGAAGATTAATAAGCGACAACAATTGACATCTAGATTTGAGAGTATTAGAACGTCTAAAGATGAGTCTTTTGATGAATTCTATGCAAAATTGAATGATATTGTTAATTCTGCTTTTAGTCTGGGTGAAATCTATGTGTATACACCGATTTTACACTCATGATTTAATCGAGGAAGATGACTGGAGCAACCATCCATGTACCAAAAAAATCATTCTTGCATTACATGCATCATTTGTTTTTGCATCATATGCATTAATTTGTTCTTGCATTGTATGCATCAAATCATTCATTGCATATCA
Source organism: Castanopsis chinensis (assembly GCA_032878915.1). Classification (NCBI taxonomy): domain Eukaryota; kingdom Viridiplantae; phylum Streptophyta; class Magnoliopsida; order Fagales; family Fagaceae; genus Castanopsis; species Castanopsis chinensis. The sequence goes on from JAVQMG010000130.1 coordinate 11,541,597, forward strand.
TAACAATGATCTTGAGATTCTAACGATCGCAACAGTGGGTCCAGTTTCTAAACCAAACCATTGGATCGAAAGTTATTGTACGATTAAGTTTTCACGGTCCATATGCATTATGTCTAAGTAGAGTCGATCACACACAATTTATTTAAATTTGTTAGGGACATATTTTTATGTAATTGGCATATCCTTTGACAAAACGCACTTTACTTGTATTTGGGTAAATCTAAGTAGGTTCAAGATGATCATTACAATTGGTTAAATTGAAGACATGAAGATTACTCAAGAACTACTCAAGAAAAGTGCAAACTGCAAGTTTCGATACCTTCTCGGTAAAATCTCGATCTATCGAGATTCATTAAAGCTCGACAGATGTCTCGATCGATCGTGCTTACGAGAGTTAGATTATAGCCAACAACGTTTTTACCCTAAAAGGATAATTGTTTGTGGGTTTGTATAATTCTTATTGGACTAGAAAAGCCCAAAGTTTGTGTAAACTTATTTGGAATAGGAGAGCCCATTAAACTCCTATTTAAAGGAGGTGGAAAAAGAAAAACCTAACTCTAGAGAGCTTCATAAGGTTTTCTTTTTGCCTCCTACAGAAGAATGAGTTCTTGCTATGTTTCTTATACGCCTTTAGGTTTTGTAACCAAGCAAAATCTCTTGCACCAACATTAAAGATCTTATTAGTGTTTCTATGTGAAGCTGCTGCAAATCAACGACAACAATCAAAGGTTGCTGTGGAGTTAGTCACATACTGGAATTCGTGCAAAGAAGTAAGCCACGTACTGGGATCCGTTCATCAAATTGGTTAGTCACGTACTGGGAGCCGTGCATCAAAAGGAGAAACTGTCACTATAGAACAAGTCCAATTGGGTATTGGAGTAAGGGTTCAACTGTAGGTTGGTAAGGTACTGGGATTCCATTACTTGTAACCGCTTGTTGTGATATTAGTGGAGTTTCAGGAGTGGTGACCTTAAATCACTCGGTGGGGTTTTTGCCGTTAGGTTTTTCCCATTTGTAAACAAATCACCGTGTCAATTTTATTTCCGCTGCATACTTTAGTTTATTGGTGATTTGTTTGTGTTGCCACGTAAATTTGCATGTTAACTTTATTAATTAATAACTTGGCTAATTAATCAACTTAATTTATCACAAGGGGTCAACGCTTTTGTCGCCTATCAAAATTAATTATGATTGGCTGAACAATTAAAATTAATTAAATGGTTTTGTGATTAGTTGATAATTAGTGTTTGAAATAGGGTTGCATGCATAAGAATAAAAGGGATGATTGGATAATAATAAAATTGTGGATAATCTAAACTTTATCAAGATTTATTAAGGGATTTATCCACAAGATAATTGTTCAAGATTATTTTTCTTAAAAAGCCTGGATTATCTAAAAAAGAGAAAAAAAAATCATGGACGGAGGATGAAAGCATGTCTAGATACAAGGATCGGTCAAAAAACCCTAAAATGAGAGACTAAATGGCATCTGAACACGGAAGTACATTTGGCATCCAAGAGCGAATTCGGCACTTTTGAAGTGCCAAACGGCACTTTGAATGTGCCAAATTGCCCCTCTTTGAGCTTTGGCCCAATAGCCTTCGGGTGACAATAAGGCACACCCTTTTAGAGTTTTCTAGTCTCTATAAATAGAGGCTGGGTCTAATAATTCAGCACATTTTTTTTTTTTTACGCTCTGAGAGGCATATGTTTTGAGACGTAAATTGCTAATATTAATTTATCCTCTCTAAGATTTGCTACAAGAATTGGGGTTTTTAGGTTTCAAAGAAAACTGAATAAGTTTCTTTGAACCCTAAAACATCCTCTCAAGTAAAAGGGTACTTATGCAAGAGGTTGCTTTATAACCCTTTTGTTTTTATGTTTTTTTAATCATGATGGTGCATGCTTTCTTGTTTTAAATATTCATATTCTAATTTGTTAATTTAGATTATCAAAATATATTCTTGATTCTTTTATTGTTACGATAATCTATTTCTTAGTTTTAGAGATTTGCATGTACTAAACTAATTTTTCTTCAAAATAAAATGGATCTACATCTTCCTTAGATGTAGATCTAAATTTTTCTTAAGTTAAAAATGGATTTTGTATCTTTTTTAGTTATAGATTTGATATTTTAATGCATGCAGATTTTTGAAATAAAGAAAAGAGGATACATTCATAAATGGTTTTGTATTGTTTAGTTTATTTCACAAAAAAATATATGATCTTTTAGAAAACTCAAAACCATTTTTTTTATCTCTTAAAAAACAAATTTGAATTTTTTTAACAAACCAAAAGACTTGGTGTTTCACTAAATAAAAAATAGATCTGAATTTCCTCTTCAAAAATCTTTTTTTTTTTTTTTACACATACAAAACAGATCTGATTTTTTTGTAAATCAAAATCAATTTTTTTTTCCTAATCATTAAAACATATCTGAGTTTTTTAAAACAAAAGAGGATACATTCATAAATGGTTTTGTGTTGTTTAGTTTATTTCACATGTTCAACATATCATTCATGACATGCAGAAAATGGTACATTGGTCACAAGAGTCTAAAAGACCAAACTTTGTCTAGGCAAAATGGGTGCCTAACACCTTCTCATTCCATAACTCAGCCTTCGGATTTAGGCCTTTGGCTAAGTAGATCTACCTTTATCTTGGCTTTTTATTTTGGGTAGATTGTAATTAGGACAAAAAGCCATGTATTTTTGGTAGATTGTAACTAGGATCTAAAGCCATATAAAGTTCAAATTTTCAAATTTGTATTTTTTTATTCAATCAATGAAATGAGGCAATTCAGTCATGTATTTGTATATTAGTTCTTATTTTTTGTACATAAAATATAAGTGGCGACTCCACGCTATTTATCCAAAAAGAGAGGTGCCCTAAAAAGCACACCACAAAAATCTCTTTCTCTTTTTTTGAGGGACACTCTTAGGCGAGGTTGCTCACACTATGATCAACCTAAAATTGTTAGGAAAATTCTTAGATTTTTTACTGAGGATTTTAGACCTAAAGTAACTGCCAAAACTGAAAGTAAAAAAGTTGACTCTATCCATGTAGATGAACTTGTAGGATCTCTTCAATCCTATGAATCTGATTTACCAAAGACGAATAAATCCAAATCTATGGCCTTAAAATCTATTGATAATGTTGATGAATGTGGATTTGATGATGAACTACAATCTACTGAGATTGCTTATATTGCCAAGAACTTTAGAAACTTTTTGAGAAACAATAATAGGAGGGCAAGAAACAGAAACAAAAACAATATTGATACTAGGATTGTGATGAAGAATGACACTGCTAAGAACAATAATGTTGAAAAATCGAAAGAAAAAGTAGATCAATTTTCAACTAATTCTTTTGGACAATAGTGTTATGGTTGTCATGGTTACAGTCATATGAAATCTGAGTGGCCAACCTTCTTGAGGTCAAAAGATAAGGCTATGGCCGTTACCTTGAGTGACGATGAAGTTTCTGATCATGAGTCTGAAAGTAATCAAGAAGAAAACTTCATGGCTTTCATTGCTACTACTGTAGCAAGTGAAATTGAGACTGTTGATGAGAACCCTTCTGATGGAAAACTCTCTAAAAATGCAAATTTTCAAGTTGCTTATAACAAGCTTTACAAGATAACAGTTAAAGTTGCTATGTGTTAGGTTCTAAGACTTTAGGAACTAATGTATTAGAATTTCAATTTGTATATGTTGGCAAACCATGATCAAAACATTTAGTCCATGTTTAGACTTGCTCAAAGTTAGGTTTAAATTAAGTTGGGAATCGAGTAATTGTAAGAAATTACTATTCAATTTCTGTAAGGCTTGATCGATCGAAAATTAGATTCGATTGATCGAAAGTCGTAGATCAGCAAAAATCAGCAAACATAAAAAGACTTTTAAGGGAGAGAAGAGTGTGCCCCTTTTGTAGATCTAGGGTTTTGTACCCAAAAGCTCTCTAAGGTTTTTGTTTGGGCTGTGTGTTAAATCTCTTGTGAGATCTAGAGGTGTTTACCTTCATACACATTGAGGGTTATCAACATCTACATTTATGTCAAGAACTTGATGATCATTTTAGTTTTTGCATAAAGAACATTGAAGAAGATCAAGATTCACAAGTAGGAAAACTTATGGTTGCTGTAGATTAAGGAAAGAAGTAGTCCGTAGACTTGGAGCTATCATGGGGTCGTTGTAGTAAGTTTTCTACTCGTGGTAGCAATAGAATGTTAGTGGTCTAAGTTCTATTGTACAAACTTCAATTATTTCATAGTGGATTTGCTTTTTACTTTGAGGATTGCTAAGTTAAATCCTCCTTAGGTTTTTTATCGGTTTGGTTTTCCTAGGTCATCAATTCTTTGTGTTCTTTATTTTCTACTGCTTTACATGATATGATTGCTATTGTTTTAACTTAGATCTTAATAATAAACCTAAGTATTCACTTGGTTAAATAACTAGGTTACAATCTAGTTTTTAGAGGGATCTAAAACTTTACAACTGGTATCAGAGCAGGTTAGCTATAGTATATTAGATGTTTTGATCTAAGAGTTGATCCTTGATCCCTAGTATCACGAATAATTTTAAGTGTCTTACTATTTTTTATTGTGATGATTCAAATAAAAAGGACACTATTGTTTCTATCGATCTTATTGATGCTTGTGAAACTCTCCGTAAGGAATTATTGAGATCTTTGAAAATTGCTAAGAAATTCAAGGAAGAGTTAAAATTGGCTAATCTTGAAAAAGAAGAATTGGTTGTTGGATTAGATGAATCTAATAAAGAGAATGAATTTGTGAGAAATCAAATTTCCTCTCGAGATGAGAAGATGAAAAGCTTGGAACAAGAGTTAGTTGAATCTAAGACTAAAATTAAAAATTTGACTAGTACCAAGCATGCTGTTGATAACAGAAGTGTTTTTGTTTCTCTTAAGTTTAAAACTAAGAAAGTTTATATCCTTCCTTTCAAGAGGAATAATAAAGAAAATGCTTATTTTGCTAGGTTAGACGAAAGTAAAAGTTCTGATGTAGAAGCTGAAGTTTCTAAACCAATATCTAAACCTACTGTTAGAGAGCATAATAAATCTATTTTTGTGCCTACTTGTTACCTTTGTGGTGTTGTTGGTCATATTAGACCAAATTATTCTTTGTTGAGGCGAAAACCAAAATTTGAGACTAGATTTGTTTTTAGGAATACTGATGTTCTTAAATTTGTTCCTATTTTTCACTTTTGTGGTGTCTCTGGTCACATTTGTCCTAATTGTCATAAATTGAAATTTAAACATATGGTATTTTAATCTACGATATGTAATGATATTTCTCCTGCCATATGACCATACAAATTGTTTCATATTCTTTGGAAAAGTTTAAGCTTGTTGGCTTGTAAAAGGAATTTGCAGGATTTCAGTCTTTCTCAGAAGATTTGTGTAATCCCTCAAATACACTCTGCTTCTCATGGATTTTCACCTACAAAGCCGATGACTCGTGCTATATGGGTGAGAAAAGGCTTGCTAAGGTGAGTGTTGCTTACTTGTCCTAATTCTTTCAATTGTTTGTGGACATGTTTTTTTTCAGTTTCTGGTTGTTTTATTTTTTAGGTTGTTTTTTTTTTTTTTTTAAATCCAAAAACATTGAAAAATTTCGAAAGGACAAAAATGTTTTATTTTGGGTCTAGTTTTATTTTTCTTGAGGATTACATGAATTATAATATGTCTCTCTTAATTTAGAACATGCTTGACATTATGAAGAAACTTGAATAGTATGTGTTACATAAGTGCTAAGCTATTTATGATTTTGTGTGAATATGTACTAGTTTGTGCATGTACTCAAGGGTTAATTAAGAAATTGATATTTCTCGTTTGTGTACCCTCTATAGCTTAGTTAAGCACTGTCATGCATAGCATTTGTAGTTTTAATCATTTAGAATAATGTGTGCTTTTAGTTTTGGTCATAAAATTTTTTAAAACCAAAAGGATTTTTATTTCTTTTGTATTACATGTCATGGATATGTAATTGAGGTTAGCCATATTATCTTTACATAACATGCTTGTGTACCTTGTTTAGCTTGGATAAGCTTATTTTTCTGCACTTTGCTAGTTTTGGCTATGTAGTGCATGTTGTGTGGAAATTGTTTATAGTTTTTGATCAAATAATCTTAAGTTTGAAGTCACATGCTTTTGATAGTAAGGACTAAAAAATTCTAAGAGAAAGGAATAAATAACTATCTCATCACTGTTTACTAGCCAATCATGAATACCTTAGTGCATATCATAAGATTTCGTGCTCGAGAAAGTGTAGCACATGCACAAAAAGAACATAAGGTGTAGCCTCAGATATAACAAATTCAAATAAAATGAAATTGGTGTCTACAATATCTGGCCTAAATATCAATTTATCAATGAAATAAAATTAGTGTGTACATTATGAGGGAATACAAGAAAATTCCATGATTGTTAGCTTGTTTTCTAGGAGATGTGAGAGTTATATGATGTAACTATTTAGGTGATAGTCACTTTCAAAGTTATGTGATGAATAATGTAAAAATTGTGATTGATTACTATCTACATATCACTTCACATGTATATCATGCTGTTACTAGTTGCACACACTTCACAAGTTTGTTTTGGCCATCCAAGATTATGTTTTCTATGGTGTTTGATGCAAAATATGTTTAAGGGTTGGTAAAAATTGTGTTTTTGATGATTAAAAACCTTGTTTTGAAGTTCTGGGTTGAAAACTCATATTTTTTAAAAACTTTTAAACTCATTCTAATGCATTATATTCATAAAATTATTTGGGTTAAGTGTTTTCTACATAAACTTCCATTGTTTTTCAAAAATCCAGTTTTCTAGAATTTCAATTGGTCGAAAAACACATTTGATTGATTGAAAGTTGAGTGTTTTCTGCATAAACTTCCTCTATTTTTCAAAAATCCAGTTTTTCAAAATTTCGATCGATCGAATGTGTTTTTCAACCGATCGAAAATCCCTTGATTTTTAATCATTGCTTTTTGCCTCTCTCGATTGATACTCGATTGGTTCTCAACCGATTGAAATAGAAAAATTTTCAGTTTTTAAGTATTTGGCCAATTTTTTCATGCACCAATTGTGTTTAGGATTCACATGCATTGCACTTTTTTTCTGTACACATCTTGCAATTTTACAGTCAAATCTCTCATTGATTTCACACATAATATGCATAAACTTTGCAAAATTGGGTATTCAACTTGATTTAAAAATTGATTGATTAATTTTTGAGTCCTTTGTACATTTTAGTATATGCTATGTGTGAACTGTAGAAAATATTTTTCTTAAGAGATATGATAGATAATCAAGGTGCAAATATTTTCTCTATGACAAGCCACAAACACGTTGACCCCTTGTGATTAATTAAGTTGATTAATTAGTTGAGTTATTAATTAATCAAGTTAACATGCAAATTCACGTGACAGCACTAAAAAATCACCAATAACTAAAGTATGCAGCGGAAAATAAAAAACACGATGATTTGTTTACGAATGGGGAAAACCTGACAGCAAAAACCCCACCGAGTGATTTAAGGTCACCGCTCTCGAAACTCCACTATTATCACAACAAGCGATTACAAGCAAGGAATCCGAGTACCTTACCAACTTACAGTTGAACCCTTACCCTAATACCCAATCAGACTTGTTCTGTAGTGACAGTTTCTCCTCTTGATGCACGGCTTCGAGTACGTGACTAACCAATTGCGCGGATCCGAGTACGTGACTTCAATTTACCGACTATAGAGAGAGTTGTTGGCTGCAAAGTCGTTCAAATCATCCACACGATGAAGATCAAGAAGATGCTTGATTATAAAACCCTACGGTGCACAATACACAGCAACTTCTTTACAAAAGATGAACTAGGGCATGAACTTTGTCTTTGATCACAAATTGCATGAATAAGAACTACTTAATGCTTGTGCAACTTGCATCACTTTGACGGCCCTTAAAACTATCATTTTATATGTCTAGGGTTAGGAGAAAAGAAGTCCCAAAGACACATTCACGGATTGGAATCAAAACAGAACTTGGAATTTGTTTTCTTTAAACCTCAACAGATAGAGGTGTCAAGAATCTGTCGAGAAGCTGTCGAGTCTCGGGGCTGAAACAAGTTCTAAAGCTCGATAAATGCATGTGTAGAGACCAGGTGTCGAGCTTTAGTAACTTGCACTTTCCAACTTGTTTCATGGACAGACTTGATGACTTCAACACTTGATCTTGAAACATTATTTTTTGAAGCGTTAAAACACATCCTAAATCTACCCAATTACAAGTAAAGTGCATTTTGTCAAAGGATAAGCCAATTACATAAACTAGTGACATATGTCAACAACTTGACTACATATTTCCTAACAATCTCCCCTTTTGGCAATCCGTTACAAAACCACAACAAACAAATGAAGATATGAGAAAAGTCATAAATCACTCAACTCATATTCACTTGTTAAATACAATAACATCTATCCTAACACAAACTCTTAAAAAACTTTGCAAGAAGAGAGTTTATGGCAAGTAGACTTTGACAACCTGTATTTCTGAAACACTTTTAAACAAAATACATCAAGGCATCTTTGTGTGAAGCAGAAATAATAGATTGCATACAAGTAAAAGAAATATGTGTATAAAGACAGAAAAGAAATAACACATGAAAAGATAGATGAAAGAAACATACATCAACATATATATATATATATATATATATATCAAGAAAATAATCACAATGTATGTCAATAAATACATAATCAATGTATCTCTTAAAAGATAGAAAAGAAAAGAAATACATGTGATCCTCACTACATCCCTCATATCAACACTCCCCCTATCAAAAATGTCCTATACTAGCTCTCCCCCTAAGGATGACTACTCTCATAGACTAAAACTACTTCCCCTTTTTGTCACGAGTGACAAAGGTTAGAGTGTCAAGAAGACATCTCATTAGAAGAGCTCGCATCTCCATCATCATCATCAGAAGCATCATCGTCATCACCGTCATCACCATCATCATCATCCTCAGTCTCAGAAGCAACATGAGGTGGCGGAGGAGAAGCCTCAGAAGCAAAGCTGCCCAAGGTCGCCTATCGCTTGGCAATGTGACCAACATGAACGTTCACTTGATACAACTCCGTGGAAAGTGTATCGAGGTGAGCATCCATGCGCTGAAGCTGTGCCATGATGTCTCCAAGAGTGACGTCGCTCGAGGAAGAAGAAGGAGCAGATGGCGCTCGAGCAGATTTGGATGTAGTCGGACGGGAGGAAGGAGCAGCAGTATCTGACTGTCGCGATCTGAACTGTGCCTCACTACGTTTTACGGTAGCAACGTCTATGGCAGACATGACATGAAACGGATCGGATGACAGAAAGGGGATGGAAAAACGGCGAAGAATCCTCGTTATAGCGGAAGGGAAAATGAGCTTATCACGGGTGACCGTATCTCTATAGACATCTATGATAGAAAAGATAAAGTATGAAGGAAAGTCTATAGTGAGATGTTCTAGAAGAGACAACAAAAATCAAGCATGAGGGTCTGTGATAGAGTTGTAGTGAGATAGTGGGTGCAAAGCAAAAGTCATCACCATGTTAAGGAAATGAGGACCTTTAGCAAAAGGCTTACATGGTGTGTACTGATGATCTCCCCAAGCGAAAGGGCGCTCAAAGAACAAAGAGATCATCTCGTCTTTGGACACAACCATAGACGCTCACATCTGGGGTAATCAGGATGATCCATCCTCGGAACGTGAAGAACCTCGGAGACCAGCTCCCGAGTAACAGCAAAGCGCGTACCTTGAACGCTAGAATAGAAGAGAGGTACTGAAGAATCAATCCCATGGATGTTGGAGTAAAACTCCTGTATCAACACGAGAGGACAAGTGACCGGGATGTCACACAGTGACTCCCAAGCCTGACCGTGAATGACATCGGGTAGGTCAGTGTCGGCAAAGTCTGCCAGGACAACGTGGTATTCCGAATGAACACCTCATTTAGAGAAGTTCTCCGAGAAGTCCTTTTGGGCTTTCTCATCATAGAACCGGATAGACAAAGGAGTGGAATCAGAAAAAGAAGATCCCTTAGAACGCAGAGGGTTCTGGGATGGAATGGATTTACGCTTAGGTGCCATAGACACTACTAATGCAAACATAGAGAGATGGAGAAAGAGAGAAACACATAGAAAAGTCCCAAACAGTTCAATATAGGAAGAGAAATATTGAAAAGATAGAACCTATGAATGGGAAATGCATGAACATGTGACATGCAATATAAAAACATCATGGGCTCAGCCCAATTCAATCCTACCAGCACACAACAAGTTTGCACACATCTATATGCATGAAAATACTGTTAGAATGCTAATGTGATGCAATGCATGTAGTTTCAAAGATCAAATCTATAAAACTAACCCAAAAATTTCATTAAACTCTCAACAATTTTGAAAAACCCCAAAAATTTACAAAAACCTCAAAACCTGGGTTTTTAAACATAAAATGCATGAAGAATGAGAGGATTGAAACTTACCAAGTGAGGAAGATCTTGAGAAAATCTTGAAGAATCTTTAGGAAGGGGTTTGGAGTGAGTGAGAGAGGTTTTGGGAGAGAAAAACACGAAGTATCGAGAGAGAGATCGAGCGAAATGAGAGAAAAAATCGTGATAGACACATATATAGTCTTTGAGTAATTCTCAACAGATGTAGGTATCTAGAGGTGTCGAGACAGCTATCGAGGTAGGTATCGAGAAAAAGAACTTCAACAGATCAATCTATCGAGAACATGTGTCGAGAAAGAAGGATTAACCACTTAAGAATCTCGATCGATCCAGAAGTTGTCGAGAATCTATCGAGCAGATAGAAAGTTTCTCGATTGATCCACCAAGTGTCGAGAATATGTCGAGACTGCGATTGGAAAAAGACTAAGGAGCTCGACAGACAGCTAGGTGTCGAGAAGGTGTCAAAGAGGTGTCAAGATGCCTTAAAAATAGTTTTTCAAGAGAGGAAAATCACAGACATGAATGCAATCACGCATGCAACTCAACCAATGATCCAAGCAATACATTAAGCTTTCAAAATCATCTTTCAACAACAATTTAAAGCACATGTATCTCAAAACACTCACACACACACTAAACAAGTCTAACCAATTTTATATTTCAAAAATGAGTTAAGACAACTTAGTGAGCATAAGTGTCTCAAAGTTATGACGATTTGAGATATGAGATAATCCCTTTAACTCACACTCAATCATAACTGTTTGATGGGAACTATCACCTTCGAGGTACATTCTATAACTCCCACATCTCCTAGAAAACACGCTTGCAACCATGTTTTAAAGCATTTTAATCTTTTTGCTTTTATTTCTTTGCATAATTTCTTTTATTAAGCATATCATGCATGGGCATATAAGAAAAAGAAAAGAAAAACCCAATTATGTTAAGCTTTTGACATTGCAATTTTACTATACCGAAGCATACAGATGTCATATCATGATTGGCGAGTAACAGTGGTGAGATGGTTATTTATGCCTTTCTCTTAGGATTTTCTAGTCTTACCCGTCAAACAAAGTGATACGAGTGTTAAGTACAAGAGATCACTTAACCTTTCTCATCACAAACAAAGAGCTACAAAGCTCACTTGCTTAATTGTGCATAAAAATGCTTATCTAAGCTGCAGGTGATACAAAGTTTAGAAAACTCTATTTCAGTGACCATTTTAAGGCTCACAAAAACCAATGTACATAAACACATACTATTTTTGTATTTTTCAATTTTTCAATTTTTTTTTATTTTTATCAGAAAAGCAAAAATAAAACACAAAACTGAAAACACACAAACACAAACATGTTAAAGAAAGCAAAACAATGCATAAAACTAGACTAACTCAAAATAGTAAAGGAACACACAAGAAATGCAAAACCGTAAAACGGGGAAAGATAAGAAGAAGTGAACAAAATCACTTAGAGCTCTTTTCCTTCCATACCTTGGAAGAACCTTTCCTTTTTGTCAACTCTTGAACCGGTAATGAGGGAGAAGAGTTTAACCCGTTCAAGTTCGAAAGGAACATGAGGGCTTTGAGAATGCCTCTAAGAGGAGTAAGAGAGGTCTGAAGCTGATTCTGGTTCCACTTGTAGCAATTTGGTCGAGTATGACCGACAACACCACAATGATAACAAAGATGTTGCTTCTTCTGTTTGGGCTTTTGAGAGATAGCCTTCTTAGTCCTAGGGTTTCTAGTTTCCCTTTTCTCAAGCTTAGAGGGTGCTCCTAGGATAGACTTGCCCTTGTCTAAGTTCTCACTAGCTAATACAGTTTTAACATTTTTATTATCAATTTTAATGTTATTAGCAGGAGGAACAAAAACAGTAGTACTAGCAGAAGGAGTGTTAGAGAGAGAGAATTCATACCCCAATCTAGTACGATCCGAAGAAAATTTCTAAACACTTAGCACCTCATCTAGCTTTGCACTTGATGTCCTCTCCAATTGTGCTCTAACTTGAAACAGCCCCGCTTCAAGCTTCTTGGTCTTCTCCGCCAAGAAATTATTCTCGAACCTCAGTGCCCCAATGGTCTGATTTACTTCATCAGCCTTAGTGGAAAGCTCCTCGCGATCAAGTTCCACATCACTAAGTTTCTTAGTGGCCAGCCTATAGAGTTTCTCATGCTTCTCAGATGTACAGTTTCTCATAGGCGGTATGGATATCATCTTGATCGTCTATAGTTTTAAACTTGGCATCCACCAATTCCTTTTCTTCATCTACTTCTTCAGTAATCCCATCAGAAGGATTAACAGTGGCAGTGAAGGCATTCAAGATTCCGTCATCTTCATTTTCGGAATCATCCTCAGGCTCCATGTCGCTTAAGGTAGCAGCAAGTGCCTTGCTCTTCCCAATGCTTCTAAGGTACGTTGGACACTCTTGTTTCATGTGTCCGAAGCCTTGACACCCAAAATATTTTGGTCCAGAGGGAATAGTGTACTGACCGCCATCCTTGGCATCCTTTTTCCCTTTATCTATGTTCTTAAACTGAGAAGAACTGGATTACCTACGGTCCTTGTTGAAGCCTTTACCATTGGCATTCTTCATGAATTTCTTAAATTGCCTGGTGATGTAGGACTTCATTTTAGAATCTTCATCGTCTGAAGAATCATCTGTATCACTGCACTTGGCCTTTAGTGCCATGCTCTTTCCCTTGCTTGATTTGCCTATCCTTGTCAGCCCTAGCTCGTAGGTTTGCAGATTTCCAACCAGCTCAGTCAGAGGAATCCTGTCAATATCTTTTGATTCCTCTATTACTGTAATCTTAGCATGAAATCTCTCAGGCAAAGATCTAAGCACTTTCCTTTCTATCTTGGGTTCAGGGATGGTTTCCCCAAGATTGAAAGCTGAGTTCACTATGTCTTTGAGCTTTGCATAGAACTCATCAAATGACTCATCCTCCTCCATCTTAATTTCTTCGAAGCTTGTAGTGAGCCTCTGTAGCTTTGAATCCTTGACAGCCTTTGTTCCCTCATAGGTTGTTTGGAGAATAGTCCATGCTTCCTTAGCAGTTTCTGCGGAGGAAATTTTCTTGAACTTCTCATTGGTGACCGCACTGAATAGGGCATTCAATGCTCTATTGTTGAAATTTGGCGCCTTGATCTTGGCATCAACTCAATCGGCCGGCGCTTTTGTAGGCTTGGTCTAGCCTATCTCTACAGCTTACCACACCTTCTCATCTAATGACTACAAGAAAGCTCTCATGCGTACTTTCCAGTATGCATAGTTAATGCCATCAAACAATGGAGGTATAATAAGAGATTGACCTCTATCCATGACAACAGGGGTCAGTGGATCACACAACAATAATTAAACCCTAATCAGAGTGTGCCTGCTCTAATACCACTTGACAGGCCACAAACGTGTTGACCCTTTATGATCAGAGTGTACCTGCTCTGATACCACTTCAACAACCTGTCCCATCAGTGGGAATAAAGTTACAACCACTATAATATACAAAAAAATGAGTCAAGCCTATTCTAAGATGTACATTATCTAATGTCTCCATTACAAAGTTCAGTCTCCATCTGTAATTAGTCTAACTATTGTTAGCCATCAAAAAGCTGTCTCAAAATATTGTTGTCTACTCTGAAAAGTTTATAAAATAATGGAATGAGACAGGGTCCAGTAAGTAACATAATTAATAGAGGTAGGGAAAATGCAAGTTTCATCTTCAATAATAGAATAATATGACAAGAATGATTAAGTGATGAAACACAAAGTTTCTCAAAGTAAATACCTTGAAACTATATACTATAATCTGTGAGCACTAACAATATAATTTCCAAAACCATAAAATATAACATAAGGCAAATTATCACAAATATATCACTCTACCACATAGACCAGTCAGGGGATCCACTCATTCACAACTGGCATGATATTGTCCTCTCTGGTATGCAGACTCTTGGCCTCATGGACAGCAGCTTCACACATACTCTCAAGGTTTTTCTCTCCCCCCATGGGCATCAGAGAGAGCACTTTAAATAGGACCTCTCTTGTATGTGGTCTCTTTGCCCCATGGGCAGCAGTTTCACCTATATATAATCAAAGAACCTCTTCCCTCCATAGGCAACAGGGAAGAACGCGTCATCCAAAGTAAAAGGACACTGACCTAGATTTGATTTCGTTGTCACAAAGACTGCGGAAACCAAATTGGGTGATTATCGGGAAATCACACATGACATGGTGTTAAAACCACATAAAGCTTACATGTACACATTTTCTTTTAAATAAATAGTTAAAACCTTAAAAAATCTAACTTCCGCAAAGTTTGTAAGGTTTTCAACTTTATTCTTGTTAAAAAGATTTTCTATCAATTTTCCAAATAACAGGACAGGATAAGAATCTTTAAATTTCTTAATAAACCATAAAATCCATAATTTCCGTATCAAAGATTAAATAAAAGATACTCATATATAATAGGGTAACAACACAACACTTTTAAGAAAAATATATTTATATATAATTTTCCAAAATGTGTTTGACCCAAAAACAACATTTATGAAAAGTGGTTATTTTCCAAAAATTTCATTAAAAAGCTACTTACCTCGCAACCGCAAAAGCCTAACTCTCCAAGCTCCAAGGAGATTAGCTAGAATCTAAACAATATCAATTAATCCTATCACAATAAGCATAGAGCTTGAAATTGTATCTAGCTACAATTTAGGTATTGCCAAATGAGCACTTAATTAGGCAAGCCTAGTATTTAACCTCATCAATAATAATATATTCCACTGCCAAAGTTTCTCAACAAATTGATTCACAAGGCATAAACTCCAATTTATAAAATTAACCCATTTAATATCATCTCCAACATTATGACTAACTTCCATAAAATTTACACTACATCATTAAGAGACTCATGAAAGCAAAATCAAAATATCCTTCAAGACAAGAAATTTAGAACTTCAACTAACTTCAAATAAACCCAATGACAATGGAAAAATTAAATTTATCAACCATCACATGTTATAACTCAAAACTCCTAAATTTTCCACCATATATAAACCTTAAGTAGTTATCATTAGCACAAACTATATACCCACTTATCAAATAATTCCACCAATACAAAACCCATACATACAAACACATAAATATCACTTCCAATACTCATAAATCACATGGGTATCATTATTAAAGTTTAGATAAAAATAACCTCAAACAAAAGTGTAAAACCCACCAAAAAGATTAGAAATTTTTTATCTCAAAAAAAATGATATCAAAGTGCTTATAGGTTCTTAACAATTTTTCGGTGATCTTGCCAGAAAAATGATGGTGGAAATGGTAGTGGTGGTGGTGTGGAAGCGTCAGTGGAGAGGTGAGAGTGATCGAGAGGAGTGTGTTTAAGTGAAAAGAAAAGAAAAAGAAACAAATAAAAGATAAGGCCGGATATGAGAGGGTGAGATAAATTGAAATGAGTTGGGGGGGGTGAGGAGGAGGAGGTAGGGGGCACTGACTTCATCTTATCTTTTTTTTTTTTGGGTCTGACTGGGACGTTACATCAAGCGCTGCATCAACTGCGACAGAGATTGCACCATAATCATCGACTAAAAACCTAGAGTTTGGTCCTTACTTTTCTGCCATGATAATGAAAATTGCTTGCCAGAGGCCATGGAAATTTTCCCTCCACTTCAAGGTCATTGTCGAAAAAGGGTGACCACCATCGTGGATTACTGCAATGGCTTGGTCTGCCTTCGTAACTGTGACGAAGAGATCGCACTTTGGAATCCATTGATAAGGAAGTACAAGAAATTGCCTAGTGAACCAATATAGAAGATTTGTACTTTAATCACACAAAGCAAAGATTCTGACGCTCCATTGCACAACATTCTTGCTTTTGACTTTGCAAAGAAGAATTTTTGTGTTTATAAGACACCGCTTCAACAAATTGAATATGATAATCGGAAGATGTGTTTGGGAGTGTTAGGAGGATGCCGATGTTATGTTGTGAATGCTTGAAAGATGTATAATGAAGTTTGGTTGATGAAGGAATATGGAGAAGAGAGTTTGTGGATACAAGTTTATAAAATTGATCTACATGCAAATACAACTGCTTCGAATTTGAATTCGGATTTTGGGTATTTGAATGTTTATTTGAAGCCTCTAAATTTTTCCAGGGACAACAAGAAAGTTCTATTGGTTGATTGTAAGAATCTTTTTTGGTATGACGTAGAAAAGAAAAGAAGCACGAGGCTTGAGAGTCAGAATTTGGCTGTTGTGTTTACCCCTCTTAACTCTATTGGGAGCCTTCTTCTGCTTGATGGTGATAGTGTGATTGATCTCGAAGGAAAAGAAGCGGAAGAAGTAGAGGTAAAACTAAACCAATGGAGTTTAATGATTTTTTTTTTCTTAAATGTCTACGTTAGTATTTGTATAAATCTTTACAAAGTGGATGGGTTATAATGTTTAAGCCTTTGTTTAACTATTTACTAATTGCTTGATTTTGCGAATTACTTTCTATTATTGAATAAGATTTTAGATTCTACACTTCTGATTTATATATATATATATATATATATATATATATATATAATAAGTTGTCATTAGAATAAGAAAATTATTATAAGAATTTTTTCTAAATAGCTTCAAAGTCAAAATATAGTACAAGGAATGCAATCTAAATTTGAACTTGATTTAATGTTAGCCATTTCTTGAGGCACCATTTAATTAGAGAGTCAATCATTACAGGACATAATAGATAATTTTGTAAGAGAACTAAAGAACGAATACCCCATCAAAAAATAGAGAGAGCACAAATCTCTTTTGAATGTTCTCCATTCAGTTAAATTATATTATTCTACTACTAGAATTTCAATGTATTTTATAGATAGCAGTACCTATAAGTAGGACAAATGAGTGGCTATACAACTTGAACTGAACAAATTTTAATGTATTTATTTATTAAATTGTTATGTTAAGTTATTGTCTTCTAATACGTAGAATGTTCCCGCACATTGCGGGTTAAACGCTAATTTTACTAATATGCAAGGCAAAGTTTGCCAGGTGCAATTAGATAACAGACAAACAACACAGGAAGAAAAGCATTGGTATGATTCTACAGGTGTGCTTATAATAATATAAACTTAATATTGTGAGAAATGGCTTATGCATATATATCCTACTTCCGACCGTAAAACCTCAATGGCTCTTACAGAAATATTGAGAGAAATATGGCTAAGTTGATGTTATGGGTTTGCCTTATATTGGTCTTGCACGCATTTACTAGCAAGTCTGAAGCGCGCCATCTCAATCCATTTGTCGATGCGTGGAATATTCCTAGCAAATCATTCCAGCCAATGCTCGTGGCTGCTAAAACTTTTGTCCACAAGAGATTAAGTTTGAAGTGACAAATGTATGAGCTTAATCGAGATAGTCCTGGTGGACCACAACCTTGGCATCAT
Source organism: Castanopsis chinensis (assembly GCA_032878915.1). NCBI lineage: Eukaryota > Viridiplantae > Streptophyta > Magnoliopsida > Fagales > Fagaceae > Castanopsis > Castanopsis chinensis. The sequence continues at coordinate 11,559,537 of JAVQMG010000130.1, forward strand.
TCTATGGAGCATTAAAAGGAATAATTTAGAAGCGCAGGGAATAAAAATGTAGTGAATAATTTGGATAGAGAGAAAGAATGGGTAATATTGTGGTTGAAAATTTGTATCACTGTTGAGCCACTCCTCTTATCTTATCTTCTTCTTTCTTTCTTTTTTTATTTTTTTTTTTTGAGGATCAAAATAATGTTAGATGTGCTGTGGATAATTTAATTATTTCCTTGGGCTTTTATCTTAGACCAAAGTTGATGGATGGCATGTTTGCTCCTTAGGTGTGTAACTTGCAATTTACTCGGCCCTATATCCTACTTCGGACCATAAAATCTAAATGGCCCCTACAAAAATCTGAAGAGAAATAAGGCTAAGTTGATGTTTTGGGAATGCCTTATATTGGTTTTCCACATATTCACAAGTAGGTCTTAAGCTCACCCTCTCAATCCAATTTTTGAGGCATGGAATCCAAACAAGTCATGGCAGCCAATGCTCATGGGTGCTAAAGCTATTGTTAACACGGGATTGGAGTTGAAGGTGACAAAAAAAAAGGTAAATGTTTGAGCGTGCTAGTCTTAGTTGATCAGATCTTAAAAAATGTCCTAAAGATGATGCCAAGGATTTGGTCCACCAAGACCAACTCCATCAGCCTCATATATTTGTCCTTTTTGTCACCTTCAACTCCAAATCCGTGTTCTTGACAATAGCTTAGCACCCACAAGCATTGGCTGCAATGATTTGTTTGGATTCCATGTCTCAACAAATGGATTGAGAGGGCGAGGTTCAAACCTGCTTGCAAATATGTGGAAAACCAAGATAAGACAAACCCAAAACATCAACTTAATCACATTTCCCTCCAGATTTCTGTAAGAGCCATTGAGGTTTAATGGTCAGAAGTAGGATATAGGGTCCGGTAAACCATCTTCTACATACTCCCAAAGCTCATATGAAAGAAAAATGGTTTTCATTTTCACAAACCAAAAGCCATAGTTTTCTCCCATAAAAAATAGAAGATGAAGGTAGTTGGGTTCCCCTGTATATTTTGGTTGCTTGTACTCGCCCATTGCCTTCAATTGGGGCTTGTTTTCCCATCACAAATCTTCACCACCAACTTGTATTTCACTCAAATTTTGCGTTGATACCACTATGTTGGCTTCGGAATAAAAGGGAACAATGATTTTGATTATAAGTTTCTTTCAAGATTTTGCTATTGAAGATGCATAGTAAGTATTTTTAGAACAAGGAAGATGGAATGAGGCTGTCGTTTTCTTCGATCTTCTTCATTATTCACTTGATTCTAAACTTCTCCAATTATATATATGGATATTTTTTTCAAATATAAATGACCGTCCTTACACTTTTCATCATACACACCTAGTTACATGCATGGAATGACCATAACATGCATGGAATGACCATAAAGGACACAAGTTCAAAATACATAAGAAACAACTACATGCATAAAAAAACTACAAATCATTACTTTTAACACCCCTGACCAATCTCCCGTTTCCTGGAACGAAAAATAAAAAGGATATATTTATAATAATCACAGCCATGCATGCTTGCGTGTTAAATTTGACTTACAAACAATGCCGCTAATAAATCAAAATTTTCAGCAGCGAATCGACCAACGTTATTGAGGGTGACATACGGTTGTCCCAATCTAACCTAGCTAGTTGTTTAGCCTATAATTATAGGCAGGGACGGACCCCCGGCCCCCTTAAGTCCCCCCAAAAAAAAAAAAAAAAAAAAAAAAATTTAGCAGGTAAAAAAAAAAAAAAAAAAAAAGCTTGAACTCCCCTTAGTTCTTAGCTCAGGCCCCCTCTCAAAAATCATCAACCATCCCTAGCCCAATCGGCCAGCCCAGGAGGCAAGAGCTCATGACCCATGTAAATCATAAAAAAAAAACTCAGCAGTCCAAAACCAAATGGAAAAATGAAGGAAAAAAGAAAAGAAAACAAAGGAAAGTGAGAGGCGAGAGACTTAAGAGAGTACTCAGAGACGCTGCCATGCCATGCCATGTCGCCGCCGCTCACGCCCACGCGAGAGAGACCCATCTTGCTACCTAGTACCCACGCCGCCATCACGCGAGACCCATCCTTGTTGGCTGTCGTATACGACATACCCAAACGGAAATGGCCACACCAACGCCGTCATGCGAGACCCATCTTGCTGCTATCGCTAGTTGCTTGATCTACCCAGCCTAGCTTCATTGCTCCAGCCTTCACAGTTCACAGGTATTTAATCTATCCTTTCCTTCAAAACCAAATATAATGTTTGTGAATCTCAAAATCTAACAATCTGTGCTTGTGGACTTATGGTGTTTGTGTTTTTCCTAATGAATGATGAATTGATGTTGGTGATTGTGAATTGAATCTGTGCTGCTTGTGGTTTTTTTTTTTTTTTTTTTTTTTTTTTTAGCTTTTTGGCTTTGTGATTATCTGTCACTCTATGTGACTCTCTCTCATGTATTATATAGATGAGAGAGAGAGAGAAAGTTTGTAGAGATTACTCAGATTAGAGAATATATTAGTATAGTGTTTGACTGTTTGTTCTTTATTGACTGGTAGTTGGACAATAATAGGGACAAGTGACAGGAAAAAAAAAAAGGTAAAGTTAAGAAAAGTTTTTGTTAGTAGTGCACAGTAAATTTATAATGTCAGTAGTGGGATTGGGTTTGTGAGTTAGTGTCAGAAATATGGAGACAACACAAAGAAAAAGAAATAACAAAGGCAAAGACCAAAGACAAAAAGAAAAAAACAAATCATATAATATAGAAAATTGTCACACAAATTTAAGAAAATAACAGTTGTAGTACCATTGGGCCCGAATTACACGCAGTGGGCCGGCCCAGAAACTCTCACAATGAAAGAAGCCCAACCTCACATCTGGAAATGGTCCGAGGACGTAATCAGTCCAATCTACAAAGACACGTGATAAGAAAGGGTGTCATGCATGATCAAAATACCAAGGAATACGACGTCCGAGGACAGCATAGTCCTCGGCAAGGGTTGCCGAGGATGACGTGACTGATTTAACAGTCCAACAGCTCCCCTAACGGAAGCCTGTGGTGCTGGAATTAATGAGATAAAGATAAAGATTAAAGGGGAGGAGTAGGAGAACATCCAGAAAAAAGCTGCTATCACCGCATTTAAAGCTCTACACCTGCTTCTCTGGCCGCATTAATGAAGAAGTGACGCCTGAACGTTGGGTTTGAACCATATCTTCACCACCAGAGACCTAAGTAAAAAGGGATGATAGGACAAGTATCCAAAAGGGAAGAAGGTTAGGGTTACACGTGGAAGAAAGGAAAAAGGAGAGAGGCCTATAAAAGGTGAAGGAAGAAGACGTAGGGGGGGGAGAAAAAATCAGAGAAAGTGGGAAAGAGAGAGAAAGAGTGAGAACTTGTAAGGAAACTCAAGCATTTGTCCTCGGCAATAATATACAAAGTAATATTTCGTCCTTGATTGATAAATATATATATAGGTTCTGTGATCAAGCCAAACCTGGATGTTATTTATCACCCAAATCCATGGATTAAAATCCTGCTCTCTATAAATTCATTATTTAGGGCTCAGAGACTCAATCCAATACTAGCTCGATCCGTGCCCTTACAATTGGCGCCGTCTGTGGGAATCCTTGAGTTTTTGGTGCAGATAGCATGATGGCGGGTTTGAATCCAGACCATGCTGAATCTCTCGGATCTCAGCACGGAGATCCATTCCAACAGACAGAACATATAGAAGATCGAGAAGGCAGTGTGCACTCGGTGCGAACCGCCGGTAATCCTCAAGACAGAAGCAGAGGCCCTAATGAGGCAAATACTAGGGCCATGCAGAGGGAAATTGATCATCTGAAAAGGAAATTACGTCGGGTCAAACGTAAACGGACGCCTTCCATATCTGACCCTTCGTCAAACGATTCATAGAGCAGTAGTTACAAGCAGAGGTCAACAACTCCTCCTAGTGAGACCTTTTCTTACCAAGAAGGGAGTCCCCATGATATGGCGAGCAAAAAATCCCTTCCCAGGGGTTCGGGCAGCCACGCCATGGGGAAAGCGCTGCTCCAACTCTCCAAATCACCCTTCACACGACGTATTGAGAGGGGAAAGCTCCCCCGTCGGTTCACGCAGCCAAACTTCACCATCTATAATGGCAAAACAGACCCAGTGGAGCACGTGAGTCATTTTAATCAGCGCATGGCGATCTATTCACAGAATGAAACCTTGATGTGTAAAGTTTTCCCCTCAAGTTTAGGGCCTGTCGTGATGAGGTGGTTCAACGGCATAAAAGCGGACTCCATCGATTCCTATATGGAACTTACAATGGCGTTTGGGTCTCGTTTTGTTACATGCAGCAGGGTACCTCGACCTTTAGACTCGTTACTGTCCATGGCCATGAGAGAGGGCGAGACGCTGAAAACCTACACGGACAGGTACTGGGAAGCGTTTAACGAGATCGATGGCTATTTTGATGAAGTGGCAGTCAATACCTTTAAGGTCGGCCTTCCAGTTGAACATGATCTAAGGAAGTCCTTGACCAAGAAGCCGGTGAAAACAGTTCGTCAGCTCATGGATCGTATCGATGAATATAAGAGGGTTGAAGAGGATCAGCAGCAAAGTAAAGGGAAGATGAAAACTATCCCTCAGGAGAGTAGAGATTACAAGGCAGAGAGGTATAACAGCAAATGGCCGCGAAGAGATTTCACTAGCCAGACTAGATCGGCCCCGCCCCAGACAGTAAACGCCGTATTTCGTGAGCCAGTGCAACAAGTGTTGGAGAAAATTTGCCGAGAACCGTACTTTAGATGGCCCAATAGGATGATAGGAGACCCTACCAAACGTAACCAGAACCTCTATTGCAATTATCACCAAGATAAGGGCCACACCACAGAGAACTGCAGGAACCTGTGGAATTACTTGGATCAGTTGGTCAAGGAGGGGAGGTTAAGGCAATTTATGAATCGACCTAATGAACCAGGCACCCAATCGGGTTCCGTGAACCAGGGAAGCAACAATGTGAGGCCACCACTGGGCACGATCAATGTCATATTCGCAGTGCCAGGTCGGACAGGGTCATGTCCTACCAGAATAATGTCAGTACTACGTCCCTCTGCCGACGACATCAACGCTGAGCCGAAGAGGCTTAAGAGGAGTCCCTTGCCTATGTTGGGATTTTCAGAGGAGGATAAAGTGGGCACTATCCAACCGCATGATGATGCGTTGGTCATCACTTTAAGAATAGGGGGTTATGATGTGAAGAGAGTGATGGTTGACCAGGGTAGTAGGGCTGACATCATGTACCCAGATTTGTTCAAGGGGCTCAATTTGAGACCTGAAGATCTCACAGCTTATGACTCCCCGTTGATAAGTTTTGAGGGGAAGGCGGTTATTCCAAAGGGATTAATCCGACTACCCGTACAGTCGGGGCCAGTAGTGGTGGACGTGGATTTTATTGTAGTAGACGCCTACTCCCCTTACACAGCTATAGTGGCGAGACCATGGCTGCATGCTCTAGGCGCTGTTTCGTCAACTCTACATGTTAAAGTAAAGTTCCCGTACGAGGATGGAGTTGAAGAAATACTAGGCAGTCAGTCCATGGCGAGGCAATGCATAACAGCAGCCATCACACATCAAACAACACAGGAGTCTCAAGCACTGGCCGAAAAGCATTTATAGGAGTTAGAATCCTCGGCTGAACCGAACAAGGCCGAGGTTGAAGGGTCCGGTTGTGAAGATCTGGAGAAAGTGATTATTGCAGATGACACAGAGAAATTCTTCCAAGTAGGGAGTCAATTGCCATCCCGAGAAAAAGAAGAACTGGTTGCATTTCTGAAATGAAACATTGATGTATTTGCATGGGATGCCTACGAGGCTCCAGGGGTTGACCCAAACTTCATTTGTCACCACCTCAACGTCAGCCCAACAGCAGTATCGAGGAGGCAACCACCTCGACGCTCGTCTCAGGAGCATGCTGACGCTGTAAAGGAAGAGGTACTGAAACTTAAGAAGGCAGGGGCAATCAAGGAGGTATTCTACCCAGAATGGTTGGCACACACAGTGGTAGTGAAAAAGAAGAACGGAAAGTGGAGGGTGTGTGTAAACTTTACAGACCTGAATAAGGCTTGTCCTAAGGACTCATTTCCAATGCCCCGCATAGACTAGTTGGTGGACGCTACTGTGGGTCATCCTCGGATGAGCTTCTTAGACGCTTTCCAAGGTTACCATCAAATACCCTTGGCCCCAGAAGACCAAGAGAAAACAGCCTTTGTCACACCCACGGGAAACTATCACTATAAGGTGATGCCTTTTGGCTTGAAAAATGCAGGGGCTACCTATCAGAGAATGATGACACGAATGTTTGAACCACAACTAGGAAAAACGATCGAAGTGTACGTTGATGATATGGTGGTTAAGAGTAAAACCATCTCGGCCCATATACCAGACCTGGATAACACTTTCCAGACGCTGAGAGAGCACAAGTTACGACTCAATGCATCTAAGTGCTCCTTTGGTGTAGGGTCTGGAAAATTTCTGGGCTACCTAGTGACACATAGAAGCATCGAAATTAACCCCGCTCAGGTCAAAGCCATCAATAACCTGCAGCCGCCCCGGAATCCAAAGGAGGTGCAAAGGTTGACTGGGATGACCGCGGCCCTCAACCGATTTATCTCAAGATCTGCTGACCGGTGTAGGCCATTTTTTCAATTATTGAACAAGTGGAAAGGGTTCGAATGGACAGACGAATGTGCTGTTGCTTTTCAAAAACTTAAGGAATATCTTTCTCATCCTCCTATCATGTCTCGGCCTGAAGTTGATAAAGTCCTATTTGCATACATTGCAGTGGCCGCCCACGCCGTTAGTCTGGTGCTGATAAGGGTCGACGGGGATGTACAAAAGCCAGTTTACTATGTGAGTAAATCCCTGCATGAGGCCGAGATACGCTATTCACCATTAGAAAAGGCAATCCTAGCCATAGTGCATGGTACACGTAAACTCCCACATTATTTTCAGTCTCATATGGTGGTTATCCTGACCCAGCTTCCCCTCAAAGCCATACTCCGGAGCGCAGATTATACAAGCAGGATTGCAAAATGGGGGACTATCTTGGGCTCTTTTGATATAAAGTACATGCCGCGCACCTCAATAAAGGGTCAAGTATTGGCTGATTTGGTAGCAGAGTTTGCCGAGCCCACAATAGGAGATAGTGCCGATAATAGGGGCATTGATGGAAAATCAGTTGGTATGGTGGCGAGCAAGGGTCTTATGGGTTGGACCGTTTACATTGATGGAGCTGCCAATCAAAGGGGATCTGGAGTGGGTTTAGTAATCACGACCCCAGAAGGTCTCACATTGGAGAAGTCCTTAAGGCTGGGATTCTCGGCTACAAACAATGAGGCCGAGTATGAGGCTTTGCTAAAAGGGATGGAGATGGTTCATAAACTGGGAGGAAAGATCGTACAAGTGTTCTCGGATTCGCAACTCGTTGTAGGCCAAATGGAGGGAAAGGTAGAGGCCAGAGATCCGAGGATGCAAGACTACTTGAGTCAAGCCAAGATAGTACAAAGTAAATTCGAATCCTTTACCTTATCCCATATTCCTAGAAATAACAATGGACATGCCGACTCCCTAGCAACTCTTGCTACGTCGTTGTCGCAACGATTACCTCGGATTATTTTAGTTGAAGACTTACCCAAACCTTCGAGAAATATTGGAAATGTCATCCGCGTTCATCAGATCAGGGTGGGACCTAGCTGGATGGACCCCATCATATCCTTCCTCAAGGATAATGTTCTGCTCGAAGAAAGGATCGAAGCGGACAAAATACGTAGGAAGGCCTCTCGATTTTGGCTGGCCGAGGATAATAAGCTTTATAAACGATCCTTCTCCAGCCCATATCTGCTATGCATACATCCAGAGGCGACTGAGCTGCTTCTGGAAGAGCTACACGAAGGGATTTGTGGGAGTCACACGGGGGGGAGGTCTTTGGCTCACAGAGCCCTCACACAAGGGTACTGGTGGCCCAACATGCAACGAGAAGCTCAAGCTTATGTGAAGAAATGTGATCAGTGCCAAAGGTTCGCCCCAAACATTCACCAACCTGGGGGCGTTCTCAACCCCCTCACGAGCCCCTGGCCTTTTGCGCAATGGGGTCTGGACATCGTGGGTCCTTTCCCAAAGGCGCCTGGGAACAGAAGGTATTTGATTGTGGCCACAAATTATTTTACTAAGTGGGTGGAAGCCGAGCCCCTGGCAAATATCAGGGATGTTGATGTGAAGAAATTCGTGTGGAAGAACATTGTCACCCGATTTGGTGTCCCTCGCACCCTCATCTCAGATAATGGTTTGCAGTTTGATAGCAAGATGTTTAGGCGATATTGTTGTGACCTCGGCATAGCCAACAGGTACTCCACACCGGCTTATCCACAGGGGAACGGGCAGGCCAAGGCTGTCAACAAAGTTATAGTGAATGGGCTGAAGAAGAGACTGGAGGATGCTAAAGGAAGATGGGTGGAGGAATTGCCTCATGTCCTGTGGACGTATCGGACCACACCTCGCCAATCAACAGGAGAGACGCCATTCTCGATGACTTATGGCGCCGAGGCTGTTATACCTTCGAAAATTGGATTTCCAACGATAAGGACAAGTTCCTTCACCCCGGAGAGCAATGATAGGCTACTAGAAAAGGATCTGGATTTGGTTCAAGAAAGAAGAAAAGCTCCAATGATCCATCTGGCTCATTATCAACAAAAGCTGAAGCAGGGGTATGATTTGAACGTAAACCCGAGACCGTTTGCTCTTGGAGACTTAGTGTTGAGGAAAGTAGTGGGTAATACCAAAAATCCAACATGGGGAAAGCTCGGACCTAATTGGGAAGGACCGTATCGCATCATGGCAATAGCTGGAATAGGAGCTTGCTACCTGGCAGATTTGGATGAAAAAGTTGTACCCCATCCTTGGAATGTAAGTAATTTGAAACGATATTATTATTAATGAAAAGTGTTGTTGTCATTTTATACACATCGTTTTTATACAATTCTGTTGTGTCTAAGGTTACGCCGGGTCCTCGGATCCTCTACCTTATCTCTAATTCGATTAAGGTTACGCCGGATCATCAGATCCTCTATCTTAATTCAAAATAAAAAAGTAAGGTTACGCCGGGTCCTCGGATCCTCTACCTTAGCTCTAATTCGATTAAGGTTACGGCGGATCATCAGATCCTCTATCTTAATTCAAAATAAAAAAGTAAGGTTACGCCGGGTCCTCGGATCCTCTACCTTAGCTCTAATTCGATTAAGGTTACGCCGGATCATCAGATCCTCTATCTTAATTCAAAAGAAAAAAGTAAGGTTACGCCGGGTCCTCGGATCCTCTACCTTAGCTCTAATTCGATTAAGGTTACGCCGGATCATCAGATCCTCTATCTTAATTCAAAGGAAAAAAGTAAGGTTACGCCGGGTCCTCGGATCCTCTACCTTAGCTCTAATTCGATTAAGGTTACGCCGGATCACCAGATCCTCTATCTTAATTGAAAACCAAAAGGTAAGGTTATGCCGGGTCCTCGGATCCTCTACCTTAGCTCTAATCTGATTAAGGTTACGCCGGATCATTAGATTCTCTATCTTAATTCAAAACAAAAACGGAAGGTTACGCTGGGTCCTCGGATCCTCTACCTTATTTCAAATTTATTAAGGTCACGATAAATCAACAGATCCTCCGTCTTAATTTAAAGTAAAGAAAGGTTATCTCGAATCTTTTTCCTTGATGTAAAAACAACGTTGAAGTTACTAAGTGAATGGGTCTGTATTTGTTGTTAAAAATTAAGCACAAAGCTTGAGGGACAGTTAGTTCAGGTATGAAATATGTCAGTATGTTCCCTTTTAACATGTTGTCATGAAAATAGTTGTTAAGTAAGTTCTAACAGCAAAAGTTGGCAGTTATTACTTAAAACCTTTACACGCATATGGATGGCACAAATTTCCTTGAATAAGGGCCGAAAATTATAAGTACATACTGTGGATACAAGTTGTTGCATCGTCACATCACATGGGTAACAACGAAATAAGATCTCAACACCAAGTATGACACAAAATATCAGTTTAAAGTGAGACTCTTTTCATTGAACAAAAGATTTATCCATACACTCATAGCCAAATTTGTCAAGTTACAAAGAAAAGAAGGTAAAAAAAAAAAAAACGAAACTAAAAAATAAAAATACAAGGGCAAATACTAGAAAGAGAGAAAGAACAGGTAGCGGCTAAGGCACGAGTGATCATGGCTTGGGCTGGGTCTGGTCTTTTGGATCAGCAGGAGGTACCACTAACGCTGAGGACCCATCAACCTTTTCCTTTGGCTTTATGGGCAAAGTCGCTAGGACTAGCTCCATAGTCCCGCTAACTTCGGGGTTGATGGGCAGCTCTTTGGGGGCAGGAGGAGGCGATGCATCTTTAGCTTGGGCAGTAGGGGCAGCATCATCGGCCACACTCTCCTCTACTTGCACCCCAGTTGAGGAAGGAGGGGAATCATCCTTGGCTGAGCTAGAGGCAGCCACGGGGATTGCGGGGGGAATATAGGCATTCTCCACCTTCCATAGGGGAGAGGAAGCATCCACTCCGGCCTGAGAGAGAGCTTCCTTCCACACCTAGAGGCAGTAATCCCTACATACCCCCGGCACTTGGGCTTTGAATGTTTCTGTGGTTTCTGCCACGCCCATATCGTAGCCGCTCTGCTCAGCCTCGTCAACCATTGCCTCGGCTGCTTGTGCCTTAGTGAGCGCTTCTTCTTTGGCCTTAAGAGCTTCCTCCTTAGCCTCCTCAGACGCTGTAAGATCTTTCGCAAGGCCTTCTGCCAGCGTCCTGGCCGAGGCGAGATCCTCATTGGCGCGCTTAAGCAGCAACCTCTGATCCTCGACCTGCCTGGCGGTGCTCCTCAATTCGGCCTCCAGACCTGATTTCTCACTCACCGCCTTGCTCAAGCTGGTGGTCACCTCTTGAAGCTTCTTATCTTTAAGCTCTAGTATTTTCTTAGTGTGGTCCAGCCTAACCATTTCGTCCCTTAGCGCTCTGTAAGAGTTGGCAGCGATCTCCTCTGCCCAATGGGCAGATTGGACAGCCTACATATAAGCATTGTTAGTGAAAGGCACACTACAAAAAAAAAAAAAAAAAAAAAAAAAAAAAAAAAAAAAAGGGTAAAGAAGAGCATAAGTGCCGAGGATCGGCCAATTTGAATCCTTACCATAGCTAACTCCTTTTTGAGGGTCATAAAGACGTTATGATCCCTCATCCTGCGCAACTCCCCCATGTCCTCAGGCAGTAGTAGCGCCTGCTCCAACGCGTCGGCGATGCAAGCAGCGGTGCCCTCATCGGATCCCCTAATAGATGCATCGGCGGTGACCGCCTGATCGTCTACATGCATCTGAGGAGCCCAAATAGGCGCATGGAGGGCAGCCGGAGGATCACTTCATCTCTCCGGCCTCGGATGGGCGTGGTGAGCATGTTTGCCACCCCTTTCCTGGTCCATCTCCTTAGTGGGGAGATCCTTACCACCTTCAACTATTTCCTTCCCCTTAGGCTGGTCTCTCTTTCTTTTATGGTCAGCCGGGTCTGGATGTTGTTTTCGAGGGGAAGGGGGAAGAATAACCCTCACCGGGGGAAGCTTATCGGCTCCCTTATCCTTAGCCTTCTCAGGTGGCACCTTTGAAGGGTCCTGCGTTCCAACTTGCCCTTCTAAAACACCCTTCAGACTAGGCTTGGGTTGGCGCTGGATTCCCATTCTTATTAATGGTTGTTCGTCGTTGTCCGAAGAGGTAAAGGAGGGGGAGCCGACGACCGGTGATGGATGCCTGGGAGGAAAAAGCTGATCAAAAGCTTCGGACTCCTCGTCTGAATCTGATAGCTCAACGATTTCCTCTCCTTCTTTTTCTTCCTTTTCTTCTTCTTCTTCTGCTTCTTCTTCTTCTTCTTCTTCTTCTAGGGGTGGATGGGAAGATGAGCCTTCACCCAACTGGGGTCGAACCGAGGAAGTGGCAAGGTGAGTGGCTCCTGGAGCAACCCTGACAGGCTCAGTAACTAAAATGCCTTGAGGGATTGGAGCACCAGGAGGCAACAGAAAACCTTCAACAGCTACGCTGATCCTCGGAAGTCGCGGATCTTTCTCCTTGATGACGCACTTGGTTTCTTGGAAGGCGGAGGAGATGGGTGTGTATCCGAGAATGCGGTGGGCGGCGCGGAGTTGACCGTCTGAATGTACAAAGACCTTGGCCTTCAAGATCTTGTTCAAACGGTCGAAGTTAACAAGATTGGCACGGGGCGTGAGCGCACGACGATCTGCACGTGTGTATCAAAAAATAGATTAGTACAAGCAAAAGAGGGAAAACATAACCAACGAAAGAAACAGCAAATTTATCATTGAGCGAGGCCAACGCAACGTGAGCACTCACCAGGCTCTCCCTCCGTCGTCGGACAGTGGAGACCGTCATACCATTCCCCGGACAATATAAGGTAGTCCTTGTCCAAATCCTTGTTGGAATGGGGAAGGCATTGGATCAATCTGACTTTAGGGTGTCTAGACTTCAAGTAGTAGGTATGCCCCCTCAATCGGTGAAGGGTATACACCCAATTCACCTCGTGGTGAGTAAGACCTAACCCTAATCTCTCGTTCAGGACGTCTGTGGCACCCAGGATCCTAAACATATTGGGAGCGCACTGTGTAGGGGACAACCTAGCAGTTCTAAGATAGTTCATAGTAATGGGCATCATAGGGATTCTCATCCCTCCCTCTATAAATGCTATCATGGGAATCGCTACCTCACCGGTTTTTCTCTTGGTGAGCCACTCTCCCGTCTTACAGTACCTAACGGACACTCCGGGTGGGATCTCATATTTGGCTTTAAAGGCTTCTATTTTCTCAGGAGTATCCACTAGCGATGCGAACCTACCCATTTCTTAAAACTAGGGAGTAAACACAATAACAGAATCGGAAGATCTAAATGGCCGAGGACAGAAGAAAGGGGGCAATCAAAGGAGTAAACAACGATAATGAAAACAGAAGGTTGAAAAACTTACTTTTAAACAACTACGTCACCTCGGCTTAGAGATGAAGGGTGTGAAGACGCGTGCAAGTTGCAGGAAGGGTTAAGTTCAGTGTGCAAAGTCTGAAATGAACAGAAGACCTTTGAAGTGGCAGTATTTATTTCGTGGGAAAACGTAAAGCAAAAAATCTCCCGCTTATTTCCCCTTGAAGCACGCCTACTCGTTGGATGATCATCGCATGGTTGGACGTAGGGAACAGAGAGCCGCCAACATTTAGTTGATGCACCGTTCATAGACTGAAACGTCAGAAAAGGATCATTCCACGCGCGTATATCGAAGCCCTCACTTCTTCTAATAAGATAGAACTAAGGGCTTCGAGGGGCTAATGTAGTACCATTGGGCCCGAATTACACGCAGTGGGCCGCCCCAGAAACTCTCACAATGAAAGAAGCCCAACCTCACATCTGGAAATGGTCCGAGGACGTAATCAGTCCAATCTACAAAGACACGTGATAAGAAAGGGTGTCATGCATGATCAAAATACCAAGGAATACGACGTCCGAGGACAGCATAGTCCTCGGCAAGGGTTGCTGAGGATGACGTGACTGATTCAACAGTCCAACAGCTCCCCTAACGGAAGCCTGTGATGCTAGAATTAATGAGATAAAGATAAAGATTAAAGGGGAGGGGTAGGAGAACATCCAGAAAAAAGCTGCTATCACCGCATTTAAAGCTCTACACCGGCTTCTCTGGCCGCATTAATGAAGAAGTGACGCCTGAACGTTGGGTTTGAACCATATCTTCACCACCAGAGACCTAAGTAAAAAGGGATGATGGGACAAGTATCCAAAAGGGAAGAAGGTCAGGGTTACACGTGGAAGAAAGGAAAAAGGAGAAAGGCCTATAAGAGGTGAAGGAAGAAGACGTAGGGGGGGGGGGAGAAAAAATCAGAGAAAGTGGGAAAGAGAGAGAAAGAGTGAGAACTTGTAAGGAAACTCAAGCATTTGTCCTCGGCAATAATATACAAAGTAATATTTCGTCCATGATTGATAAATATATATATAGGTTCTGTGATCAAGCCAAACCTGGATGTTATTTATCGCCCAAATCCATGGATTAAAATCCTGCTCTCTATAAATTCATTGTTTAGGGCTCAGAGACTCAATCCAATACTAGCTCGATCCGTGCCCTTACAACAGTGATTCACTTGCGCCTATTGTTAACTCATAATGCTAAATTAGATAAATTTATAAATTGAAAAGAAATGAGAAATACTAAATTTATAATTAAATACATCATGCATATTACCTAGATTCTAGTATTTGTCTTTAGTTAGTAACAACAACCGTTTGTGAGATAATATATATAATTCTTATTTTATTTGTAGATTATGAAAAAATCAACTACAATGTTTGATTTTTTTCAAAAGAAAATATTCAAATTCTTCAAAATTCAACATGGGATTGCCAACAACTAATGTTGCTATTCCAATTCTGTAAAATGTGGATGTTTCAATTCTAGAATATATTTATTCCCCAATTCCAAAAAATGTCGATGTTCCAATCACAAAAAATATTCATTCCCCAATTCTAGAAAATGCCGATATCCCAATTCTGGAAAATAACCATATCTCTGAAACACAATTTCAAAAAGTTGATCTTGATTCTTTGGATTATGATCCTGGAACACGCAAACAAATATGGAAATATCATGTTAATCAAAGTGATGAAATTCGACGAACTTACATTAAAAACGGTCCGCACCAACCTCCTCTAGAGACATAAAAAAAAAAGTGAAAAACACAATCGTAACTTTCAAGCTTCTTGGTTTGAATATTATTCAACATGGATTGAATATTCTCCTATGAAAGATGCAGCTTATTGTCTACCTTGCTTTGTCTTTCATAATCCAAATGGGGTTGTGGAACAAAATACATTCACTGTAGATGGATTTAGAAATGGCAAAAAAGTTGGGGGCAAAAATTGTTATTTTCAAAGTCATATAGGAAAAGATCTCTAACTTAGCTCATAGAGTTGCCGAGCAAATGTGTAAGGATTTGATGAACCAATGGCAGAATTTACAAAGGGTAGTTGATCATCTCACTACTGAACAAATTGCAAATAATCGGTTGCAACTGAAGGCCTCAATTTATATTGTCTGACATCTTGCCTTTCAAGCTATATCATTTAGAGGTTGAGATGAAAGCTTTAGTTCATCTAATTGTGGGAACTTTCTTGAAGGTTGAACATTGTCACTTTTTGGAATGAGAAGGTTGCTGACAGAATAGAAAAAGCTCCCAAAAATGCAACCTACACATCACCTAAGATTCAAAAGGAAATTCTACATGTTTACTCAATCAAAGTGAAGAAGGCAATTCGGGAAGAAATTGGTGATGCAAAGTTTTGCATAATGGTTGATAAAGCTTGTGATGAGTCCATGAAAGAGCAAATGGCTGTGGTTTTTTGATATGTTGATAGAGAAGGCTTTGTGAAAGAACGTTTTTTGGACTTATTCACGTTGTTGACACAGCAGCTTTGAATCTAAAGAAGGGGATATATTCTTTGTTATCTCAACATTGCTTAGATATACAAAATATTCAAGGGCACGTTTAAGCAATTGAAAGTTGCCAATGCTAATGAAATAGCACATTTGATTGATCTTGAAGAGCTTGAGACTGGAAGTGGACTTAATCAAATTTGCATTTTACAACGACCTGTAGAAACACGTTGGAGTTCACATTTTAGATCAGTTTCTAGCTTATTAAGGATGTTTACTTCAACTGTTGAAGTTTTACTAAATACAATTGATGCTGCAAGTGATGGAAACACCAAGCAGAAGTAGAGTCAGCTTATGATGGTTTAACTTCATTTAAATTTGTCTTCATCTTACATCTTAAGATAGAACTTATAGAGATCATTGATAAACTTTGTCAAGCTTTGCAAAGCCAATCTCAAGACATTTTAAATGTCATGCATTTAGTTTCATCTACTAAAGTACTTATCCAAAAATTTAGAGATGATAGATGGGGTAGCTTACTCACCACTGTGATATCATTTTGTGAGAAGCATTGCATTGATGTCCTAGATATAAATGCTTGTTATGTTGGGAGGCAAGGTCGAGCTCATAATCAGCAAGATAACGTTACAATTGAGTATTATTATCGAGTAAATATTTTTTATGCTACAATAGATTCTCAACTACAGGAACTAAATAATTGGTTTTATGAAGTGCAATGGAGTTACTTAATTAAGCTTAGCTTAGCTTTAGAACCTCGAGAGGCATTATAATTTATAGGTGTAAAGTTGTTATTTACAACTATTTTGTATTGGCTTTAATTCCGTGCCAAATTTTATTGTAATTTTATTCAATATTTTGTACCTTGTATTTTATGTGGGATTTCTTCGTCAGGGTTGTGTGAGAGAGAGAGAGAGAGTGTGTGTGTGTGTGGAGACTCAAGACAAATTAAAGATCAAAGGAGTTTTCATGGGTAGCTTGCGAGAAGCCTTTCAGCAAAGTGAAGCCATGTGTTCAGCACATGATTGGAATGCAAAGAGTCATGATAGATAGTGACAGCTAGTTTTCGCGAGTAGCTCGCGGGTAAGGCATCCCTGCGAGATACCTGTGAAACAATCTATTTTGCTATTTTATCATATCTGATACACTATGTCTCTACACACACTATATATACCCACATTACTCACCTATTAAAAGGAGTACTTTTTAGAGAGAAAATCCTAGCCACAACCCTTGAGAAATAGAGATTGTCATACCCACAATCCTCTACACAATCCATTGTGGTTTTCCTCAACTTCTACCTCTCCATATCCATATCCTTGAGAGGTTGATAGTCCAAAAACTTACCACACCCATTTTGAATGTCAAGTGAGGTTTTGGTGTTGAGAAGTATTGGAAGAAGGCAAGCTTTGGCGGATGCAATCGGGCACATTGCGGGATCCAAAAAACTAGACAAGACACGGTTCCAATAAGCCTTATTGGAGTAGGAGCTTGGAGAGCTTAGGTACACTGGATAGATTAGACTTGAAGGGTCTCTTACTATTTGTGTATCCCAACTTATTATCTAGTGGATTGATTTACCACTTGGAGGGTGGCGGAAAAGTTTTTTTGCCGAGTTTTTTGATTTCCTGTTCGAAAACACATCGGCGTGTTATCTTGTGTTTGCATTTCTCTCCCCTACTCTTTTAGCTTTCATTTTACTACTATGATTTGTTGAATATGGCTTAGAGTAGTTTTATTGTTTATTTGCTCACATTTACTCTATTCCGTACTTAGTTTAAATTAGAGTAAAATCAACCGAGCCGTAAAATTTTTAATTTGGAGTCTAAACAAGCTCTTGTGTTTTAACACAAATTCAAGCTTTCAATAGGGACGCGAGCGTGCGCCAAGTTTTGCCAATAACACACACTTCTTCATATGTAACGCACACCCACAAGCCATCTAAAAATAAAAATGTGCAAAAAAAGATTTAGTTGAATTCGGGTGAAAAGTTATGGATTAGTTTTTTTTATTTACTGGAAGATTTGACTAAAGAATCTAGAAAAATATTGATATAACTAGTGGGACTGAATCTTTACAAAGATTGGGCAGTCAGGCATTGCTTTCTTAGTTCAAAGTTCAAACCATTCATGTGTCACTTTTTGAAACTTTCCGACCTTCAACACCAATAGAATCAAGCCTACATGGCTGTATAGTTTAATAATGAGAAATACAAGGTAAATTAACTTAATAATAAAAAACTGATAAGCCACAAATGCATCGACCCCTTGTGATTAATTAAGTTGATTAATTAGTCAAGTTTTTAATTAATTAAGTTAACATACAAATTGCGTGGTAGCACAAACAAATCACCATTAAACTAAAGTATGCAGCAGAAAATAAATTGACACGGTGATTTGTTTACGAATGGGAAAAACTTATACGGCAAAAACCCTACCGGGTGATTTAAGGTTACCACTCCCGAAACTCCACTATTATCACAACAAGCAGTTACAAATAAAGGAATTTCAGTACCTTACCAACCTACAGTTGAACCCTTACCCCAATACCCAATTGGACTTGTTCTGTAGTGACAGTTTCTCGTTTTGATACACGGCTCTCAGTACGTGACTAACCAATTGCGCGGATCCCAGTACGTGACTTCAATTCACCAACTAGAGAGAGTTTTTGGCTGCAAAGTTCTTCAATTCATCCACACGATGAAGATCAAGAAGATGCTTGGTTACAAAACCCTACGGTGCACATTACACAGCAATTTCTTCACAAGAGAGATGAACTAGAGCATGAACTTTGTCTCGGATCACAAATTGCTTGAACAAGGATTTCTCAATGCTTGTGCAACATGTGTGCTTGTGCAACATGTGTACTTGTGTATCCTTCGACGGCCCTTAAAATAATCTTTTTATATGTCTAGGGTTAGGAGAAAAGAATTCTCAAAGACATAAGAATGGATTGGAATCAAAACAGAACTTAAAATCTATTTTCCATAAATCTCGACAGATAGAAGTGTCGAGGATCTGTCAAAAAGCTGTCGAGCCTCAGGGCTGAAACAGCTTCTAAAACTCGATAGATGCATGTGTCGAGACTAAGTGTTGAGTTTTAGTAACTTTCACTTTCCAGCTTATTTCTTGGACAGACTTGATGACTTCAACACTTGATCTTGAAACACAGTTTTTTGAAGCGTTAAACACATCCTAATTCTACCCAATTACAAGTAAAGTGCATTTTGTCAAAGAATAAGCCAATTACATAAAACAATGACATATGTTCAAAACAACTTGAACCACATATTTCCTAACAAAAACCACGAAGACTTTAAAGTTTAAAGCACGCATGCCTAGTTTCCCCTCTGTAAATGAAATAGTAATTGCTTCCCTTCCTACGGTCCTCCCCTCGACCTATGGCGAATAGGGATTTATATGTCTTATATATAGGTTGGCCAAAGTCATATGTATGCGACCTTTTAGATTCCACTTTGTTTTCTAAAGGTGAAAGAACTGGCCAAAGTCCTCACAAAAATGACCAATTATACACGGTGCATGTGGAATGTGGAGGTAGTTAAGTATTATGTAAACTTAATATTGTTATGAATGGCTTATCTGTATATAGAACTTACTTCGATCAGAACATAAAACCTTAACAGCTATTGAAGAATATGGAGAGAAAAATGACTAATATGATGTTTTGGGTTTGCCTTATATTGGCCTTACTCACATTTACAAGGTCTGAAGCTCGTCCTCTCAATCCACTTGTTGAGGCGTGGAATATTCCAAACAAATCATTGCAGCCACTTCTCGTGGGTGCTAAAACTATTGTCAACATGGGATTGGAGTTGAAGATGTCAAAAAAGAGACAACTATCTGAGTCTAACCGAGTTAGTCCAGGTGGACCAGATCCTTGGCATCATTCTATGGAACATGATGCAGAACATACCGCTATAGCCTTCCGGGATTCTTACGGGCGCCTGAAATCATCGCGTAAAGCAAAAAGACACTAGTAAAAATCATGGGTCTCGGAGAGTTGAAATTGCATGAAATTTGGCAGGTTGAAGCAAAATAACCTTCTATGTAATATTCGTCACTTTGCTTTGAGTTACTCCCTGAAAATGGAAAATTCCTTCATCTAGGCACTGGAAACCGCATTTTTGACATTTATAGTAATTTTTGTTTCCTTAATAACTTCTTGCTCAAAAGTCAGAATAAGATCCCGCTTATTTTGGGATGACCCTTAAGGCCTATGGTTTATGATTCTACATTAAACTCAATTTTGCTAATTTTGGTAAATTTTACTATTTTGTCATCTAATCGCGTAATTAGTGTAAATTAGGGTTTTAGACTTTTTTCTCAATATTTATATGTTTTGTAGCCGTTAGAGGCAAATCAAATTATTATCAACAAACACAGACATTTTCACAATTTTCTTCTCTGATGGATTCCATTTTTTATCACCTTGTGGATTTAAGGAACTCCTCGTGAATTCGAGTTTTACCACCCAATTGGTTTAGAAATTGGGCATTGTCAATTTATCACCTTGTGGATCAGTCAATTGAAAATCATATGCGCTTTTTGCAGCATCAAAACATTAAAAGAAGGGCTTTGATTCTCACACCTCCACTCTTTTACGTCTCATTTTTCACATTCAATTTTACGTGCTAGCATGTGAACATTTTTAAAATAATTTGGGAATGAGAATGGTTTGGTTGAAATTATGTGTTCTTGTTGAATCTAATGTTTGCCACTTTATTTTTTTTTTCTTTTAATTTAAATTCTGCTCCATGAGGGTCGGTCAACTTTGACCTCACTCAATTCTTAGGTTAAAATAAATGATGATGGATTAATCTTCCTTCACATATTATTTTGTTTACAATACAACTCTATCTCACATAAATATACATTCATATATCAGATTGAAATGTGAACCATCCTTATATGAAGTGAAAATATAGTTAAATTACTTATCAAAAAAATAATAATAATAAAAGAGGAAAACAAAATATAGTTGGATCCGCTGTCAATAATTTCATCATTCTTTTAGGGCTTTTAGCTAAGATCAAGCATGTGATAAAAGACATACGGAATTCGAAAGAATCAGCCAAGAAAATAATTCAATACTCCTACGTAGGACTACAAGAAGGGAGAAAGGACTCCTCGTGTAAAAGTGAGTTGTATTTATGATTAGGTGCCACCAACCTAGTTGGTTTTTTGTTGTTTTTATATCAATTTTTAGCTTTGTTCGAACTTTGATACACTAAATATTGGGGGTCTTTTGGATCTAGTTAAATAACATTATTAGCAACGCAATGTGTTATACCATGTTGTACATGTGAGAGGAGATGCAGAAGGGGAAGCATAAAACAGGGATATCAAGAACATGAGGTTAACATGGTTTAGCCTTGTCGGCCTACATCCACAGAGGAATCCCTTAAGGGTTACATCTTTATTGTGTAAGAATGTAGTACAATGAACCCTAACATGAGTATATATAGGCGACTAAACCCTAGACTATTAGTACAAGCAAGAGTGGGCTTGGGCCTATTTCATTAGGCTAATATGTCTAATATATCTCTAACACCCTCTCTCAAACTCAAGGTGGAAGCTCGATGAAGGCTTGAGGCTGGATAAGCATGAAAAGATCCCTTAAAGAATGGCTTTAAAGAAACCACAATGAAGAATATGCCAATTGACCAATTTTGGAACTTCAAATGAAGAAATAGAGTCCAAAATTGGAATTTACGCGAAAAATTAAGCAAGATAGGCCATTTCAAAAATTTTGATTTTTGGTCAATGGTCAACGCAAAAGTCAAACCAAAAGGTCAAAGTCAATGGTCTGCAAAAGTCAAAGGATCCTGGTCAAAGTCAACGGTTAGGGCTCACGGGTCAGATCTGGGTGGTCCGGGTCGGGTCGAGTCGGTTTGGGTAAACGGTCAGCTAGGTGACGTGGTGCTGATGAGGCGACACTACTGATGTGGCTAACTGACATGGCTAATGACGTGTCTAGGGCTGACGTGGCTGATGACGTGTCTAGGGCTAACGTGGCTTTTTGCTAACATCATCAAATGACATCATGGATGACGTCATATTAAGCTGACGTAGTTTTTCTGCACGTGAGATCTCAACCGGCGCATGCAGGGGATGCCATAAACATAGGCAGCATGTGTAGGCGTGTATCTTCAGTTCGACTGCCAAAATTCTCAGGTTTTGTAGATTGGAGGGCTATGAGGCCAATAGAGCAGAGCGTGTGCCATAATCTAGTTTGGTATCCAAGTATTTGGCTGCGCGTAGAAGGAGTAACCGGAGGCTTTGTCAGCGCGTGGAGGCTCGTACAACGACCTTTGGATTCCGAGTTCCTAGGTTTTGGTCACGATATGCCGTGGAGCACCTCTGTCTTATTGGTTTCATCAGGTGAAGGCTTGATGTGCACAGATCTGAAAGGTGAGTGGCATGCTTTCTTGAAAGATTAAAGACCCAACGGCGAGGCAGCAACAGATTTCCCGTGGAAGCTGCGTGATGTTGTAGGCCCAAATCTAAAAGAAAGCATAGGCCCTATTGTGGATCTGAGTTGCGCATGTGGGAATCTTGTTTGCTATGCAAAGATGTTTGTTTGATGCCAAGAATGAAGTTTGGCTTTGATACCATGTTAAAAATACGTTGTTAGCAACGCAATATGTTATACTATGTTGTATATGCTAGAAGAGATGCAGAAGGGGAAGCATAAAACAGGGACATCAAGAACATGAGGTTAACGTGGTTCAGCCTTGTTGGCTTACATTCACAGAGGAATCCTTTAAGGGTTACATATTTATTGTGTAAGAGTGAAATACAATTAACCTGTGTTACAATGAATTTTAACATGAGTATATATAGGCGACTAAACCCTAGACTATTAGTACAAGCAAGAGTGGGCTTGGGCCTATTACATTGGGCTAATATGTCTAATATATCTCTAACAGGTCTCAAAATTTGACAAATTCAGCACATTTAGAGAGCTTATTTCTAATCATGGTTTTTAAACCCAAACCAGATCGTACGGTCCGACTGGAAAAACCTTGAACCACTCTTTTTTGCGGTTCTTTTAGCCTCAAGAACCGCTCTATGGGAAAAAAGTAAGGACCCGTACGAACTGCGGTCGAACCTCACGGTTCTGAGAACCGTGATCAGACCACTTCTCACGATTCCCTACTTCCCTTTGAATCTGAACCTAAAAAAAAAAAAAAAACAAACAAACAAACATAGCCCTTCAGAGTACATCACGCAACTCCCTTTCACGCTTATAGCCATTGTTGAAGGCTGAAACTTCAACCACTGTGAGATGCTGTTAGACTTAAGATCTCACCGCCATCTTCCTATTCTTCTTCTCTGTCTTACTTGCACTCTTTATGTGTGTTTTTGACGATGTCGTTTCTTCATTTTCCCTCCGGAGCTTCTTCTTTTTTGGTGAATGGAGTCCTCTCATTTACTTGTTTGTTGCTGCTTTAATTTGCTGTCAGCCAAAGTCTTCTTCTTGTTTGCTAAATGGAGTCTTCTTCATTTACTTGTTTGCTGCTACTTTAATTTGCTGTCAACCACCAAGTTGCTTTGCTGTCAACCATCAAGATTAGCTTTACTGTCAATCACTCCTTTTTTTTGAAATAACTGTCAACCACTTCAAGTTTAAATGGGTGGACATCCTAATTCCTATATATATATATATATATATATATATATATATATATATATATTTTAATTCATAAATGGTGGACTATTCAAACGAGCTTGGGCATAAAAAAAATGGTTTGGGTTGTCAAATGGGCTTGGTCATGACTTAAGAATAAAAATAAGCTTGGGTCTCATAAGCTTGGGCTTGTCATGGATTAGTTTATTTCTTTACCATTTATTGGGTCTCATAAAATAAAATAAAATAAAAATAAAAATTATTGGGTACTCAAATGAGCTTTGTCATGACTTAAGAGCTCTAACAAAAATTATATATATATATATATATATATGTATGTATGTATGTATATAATTATTTATCTTTATTTTTAGATAAATTTTCAATTTTTACTAATTTAATATATTTATTTATATTTTAAATAATTATTAAATTAATTATGATGTCATCACAGTTCGACCTCGGTCTAACCTTAAAAACCTCGAACCTCTCTCTTTTACGGTTCATTAAACGATCCGAGTTTCAAAACCTTGTTTCTAATGACAACAATTTTTCAAGAATTAGAGTTTAGTGTTGAAAGTTATGGCTCCTAAAAGTTTAGGCGTTGTGAATTCATGTTGGTTTGTCAACAAGGAAGTCAATACCGTACCAGACGTTGTACCGGTTTTGCTACCGGTTCGATATATTTCGGGTACCGGTCAATACCGGTGTACTGTTTCGGGTTTACTGCTATTTTATATATTTAATATATATATATATATATATGTGTGTGTGTGTGTGTGTGTGTGTGTGTGTGTGAATTTTTGTTTAATTGACTAAACATTTAAAAAAATTATAAGGCAAATTCTAAATCTCTTTTTTACTTAAATGACAAATCTGAAGTTGTTGCATATGTACAAGCCAAGGTATACCTGCCAACATTTGAAACTACTTTTTTTAGTTCTAATTCTCTTCCACTACCTTTAGTATCTTTTATTAGTTTATATTTATATATATATATATATATATATATATATATTTCTTATATCTAATTGCTCCTTCCCTCGTTTTTATCACCTTGAGTTAATTTTCTTTCACACATTTTTTTTAATGCTTCATAGGCGGGCCTAATTAATAGCTCTTCCCATTTGGTTTTCTTTTTTTCTCCTCCACATCACAAGCCTGTTCGGCTATCCTAGTCACATGACACCTACCTCCAATTTCCAAGAATGCTTTATCTTCACACATTTAAATTTAACTTTTTAGTTTTCAAATTTCATTCATTTATTTATTTTTACTTCTGATCTTTCTCCTTTAGTTTCACCTCACCTCTCTCTCTCTCTAGTTTCATCTCCTCTCTCAAGGTGGCACGGCCAACTAGCTACTCATTGGCATTGCGTCTCACTATCAGTGTTAAGGGAGGAACATACATAGAAAGTAGAAAGTATAGATCAGCGCGCTGAGAAGTAGAGAGAAGTGTTTGTGTGTCTAAGTTAGATACCGGTCCGGAATTTGTTTCCCGGCTGAAATCCGGTATATACACCAGTACAACCGAAATGACTCCGATATGTCCGGTATTTAAACCAGTACGAAATACACTCGTTTTTGTGCCGACCTAGCTTCTGGTATGGTATATACCACCTGTACTGGCCGGTATGGTACAAAATAGACTTTCTTGTTTGTCAAGGCGTAGGGGTTATTGAAGGTGTTATTGGGTTCGAATCATTGCATGCCATACACTGTTGGAAAGCTTATGAAATGTACATGAGCGTTTAGTGGTTAGGCATTTTGGGTGTTGATTTTGGCATATTTGGGGTTATAAA
The DNA here is from genome assembly GCA_032878915.1 of Castanopsis chinensis. Classification (NCBI taxonomy): domain Eukaryota; kingdom Viridiplantae; phylum Streptophyta; class Magnoliopsida; order Fagales; family Fagaceae; genus Castanopsis; species Castanopsis chinensis. The sequence goes on from JAVQMG010000130.1 coordinate 11,584,523, forward strand.
GTTTGAGTATGGTTTATTTGTGGACTTTATTTTATGTGATTTTTTAATAGAATTTGTTCATTGGGGGCTAACTATTTGTTTCAACCCCCTATCAAAACAATAATTAACAAAATTTTAAGGCTTAGTTGATTATTAGATCTATTATGATAGCCTTAGGCTAATTAAACAAACATCTATATTATACACAACAGAATATAAATATAACATAAGATATGATGACTTAGAAAAACTAATGGAACAATTTAGTTTCACAGTAAAAACTTGAGGAAACCAATCTCAAGATAAACAAATTCACTATCAAATAGAAGTTCACAAACTGAATAACCCTATTCTTCGTAAACTTAACTTCAATTACTAAACTAAGCTCTGAGATTCACAAATATCTCTAATATGGATGTGTTCTAATTGTGAACCTCCAGTCCATGACTCCGAAACCATCCTGGGAGTTTGCTCTAACATAGAGCTCTAGTCCATGACTCCAAGATGAGTTAATGGTTTAAATCCAACACGCTTGATGATTAGTTTGAAACAAAAACTCCTATAACACCAAATCTTCATTTTCTTCAAAGAATAATACCAGTAGAAGGTATGAGTGAGTTTTGGGTACAAAAACCCCAAGTACAAAAGAATTAATAGGCATAGGAGACACTTCTCTCAATTTTTTTACACGTCCTATATTACGTCTTTTATTGTTTAAAATAACTGGCATGAAACCATAGTAGTATGATCTATTATTTTCAATCAATCAAAATTTTAATTTCGATTAGTCCAACATGAATCAAAATTTCCAAATTCATACTCTAAATTGCAAAATTTTGTAGCAGTTTTGACTGTAAAAATAAACTTCTAAAGATATTTACAAATATATTCTTCTCATACATTTTCAACATAAATAAATCCTAACTCTAACCATAGTAAATTAATCTACACAAGATTTCTAGTCATGTAATTTGAAGATTGTTTGACTGGGTTTTGAGAAAACCCTAATTTTGACTAAGGTTTATTATTTTTCGATTATTGAGTGCTTAATTGGGAAACCAACTAATAGGTATGAAATTTATTGGGAGGTGTTTTTGTGGGTGAAATACCGAGGGAATCTAGTGGTCAAATTGGAATGATGGAGCAATTGAAATTTTTTCCGAAGGGGCGGGGGGGAGGGGATTGGTACAAGGGCTTTATTATTGAATTCAGTGGTTTTGGATTGGGGGGGTGGGGGAGCGGGGTTGTTTGGTACATAGGGGCTCGAGTCTTGAATTCTACGGTTTTAGAAAATGTTTCCAATTCAAAGTATTGGTGGGCTTGATCGAATGATTAGATTGCAAGAACGAGCCTGGTCAAGGTTTTTTTGTGGTGCAAGTACATGGCACATGATCATCAAGCACCAATATCTGATTAATATCATAACCATATAGTTTAAAGGCTAGAGGAAAATGTAGGCATTGGTGAAGTTTGACGTCAATCAAATGATCAGATTGTGAGAAAATGCATGATTAAGGCTTCTTAGGGTTCATAATAAAATATGTTAGTTGCTGAAATTTGAGCTCAATTGACTGATCAAGTTATAAGAAAAGCCCGATCAAGATTTCTTTGATCTCGAGTGCATGACACACAGGAACCTAGTGTCAATTTTCAAATTGCAAATCGAACTAGTTTATTTGAAGGCTGTGATGAAGGGTTAATTCCTACTTAAATACGATTAAAATCAGGTGGTTACTTTAAAGGAATGGTCTTGATCAGGGTTTCTCAGAGTTTGGGTTCATAACATACGAGCACTAGGTTTCAAGGCTTAGATTAAAAATTTAGAGTGGTGAATTTAAAAGATATAGTGAAGGGTTATTTTTGTTGGGACATGGTTAAGATTAGTGGTCTAGACATCGCATTTTGTACCCCTTACGACTTGGGCCCCCATTTCCCATTGATGTTGAAATTTTAAGGCTCAAGGTTGGTTTAGGGCCCAATTAGATTGCAAATTGACTTGAGAGGTGTAAAAATAGAAAATATAACTTTTTATGAGCAAAAAAAAATCTATTTTTGGAATATAAAGGCCAAAGAAAACCCTCAATCTGCATACATAGTCATGAACCTGCATATGCAATCTCAAAACCTACATACGCAGGCACAAGCCTGTGCATGTAGGTAGGGTTTCAAAAACCTATGAAAGCTAAGTAATTTGCATTAAATATTAAGGCTTGGATTGATGCCACATCTTCTGGGAGCCGTTTCGAACCCCATTTTCACAATAAAAATAGTCTTACATGGTATATTTGCAAGGGGAACGGAGAACTTCCTAAGGGAAAACCTAAGATTCACTAGAAATAGTGAATCAAAAAGATAGTTTTTCACAAAACATCCTCAAGTCAATATTATTTTATTGGAACATTTTCTAGTCTTAATCTTCGAATTTTAAGATTACTAATCACTTTTTTTATTGATTTGTGAATAGATTTGACTGAGGGAAACGGTCAAAATCTAGCTTGAAACGCTTCTTGTTTGAGGTATTAAGTTCTAAACTTTTCTTTTCATTTCTTCCTTTTTATTGTGTTTTTAATCTTTTCTTATGCTTTGTTTACGCTTTATAATGTTCATTTAGATTACGTTTAGGCTTTCTTTACATTTTAAAGCATGCTAGGTTGTTAGAATTGTTCTACTTTGTTTTTGTATTCTTGTTTTCTTGGTTAGGGTTCTTTAGGGCGTGTCTGCATGCGCATGTTTCTTTCATGCGTATGCAGGCTCGAAGTATGGGTACGCATACAACTAGTCTACATACCCAGGCTTATGTATGCACACACATACTCATGCCTAGAAACCCTAATTTAAATTCTCTGCTTCTATTTCTTTTTTGTTTTACATAATATGTCTCTGTTTTGCTCCTTTTTAAGCTTTTAAGTCTCTGTTTCTTTGTTCACATGTTTGTTTGTCATTGCGTGTTAGAATAGGTTTTGTTTTCAATTTCTTGCTTTAATACCATGCCATTCATTCACATTTCCATCCATTAATCACATAGGTGCTGAGATGCAGCAAGGTAAGTGAGATAAGTCATGCATTAGCATTAACATGCATTTTAATAGTGTAATATGTTTGTTTGATGCTTGATTTCATGTATAAAGGTTTAGAATACATGTGATGATCTAATTTGTTTGCCATGCCTGCCTTGTTTTGTTGTTGCTTTGTTTGCGATGATGATGTTGGACATGCTAGATGAATGCTAGGGTTTGTGACGTGATGAGATGTCGTGGTAGATGAATGACTAAGGCTTTTGGGATGATTGATGCCATGTTGATTGTTAGATATTTGTTAGTGTGTGTGTGAGTTTAGAATGACGATATTTATTATGTCTTTAATGAGATTAAGGGTTGGGTGGTTTTGGGTGCCTAACACCTTTCCAACACCATACCTTAACTCCAAACTCATATCTCTGATAGTAAGATCAATGGTCTTTCCTCAAAAGGATATTATATATATGGTTCTTAGATCATTGCCAAATCTAGATGGCAACTCCTCGTTGCGTCCACAAGTGGTCAAATTCGAAGAACGGTGCAATTAAAGGTTAGGTAGGGTTGGCTAAATGAGTGCTTTTATATTTGAGAACAACAATTCATAAAAAATGAAGATGTTTCTTTGTATAGAACATTAAAATAGATTGTTTAAACCTAGTGAATTAGCCAAGTAGTTACTAAGGTTAATTATGAAATCTAAGTTAAACAGTAATAAATCATATCACGCATAGCAGAAAAGTAAATAATACAATGATTTGATTACCCTGGAAAACCAAGAAAACTAACCGTTTCAAGGTAAAAACCTAGGGAGAATTTGACATAGCTATCCTTAAGATGAACAAATCCACTATGACATAATGGAAGTTTACAAAAGATTTAACACCTAAATCTAATGCTACCTTTAGTAGAACTTACTAACATGACCACATGCAACTCCGACTCCATAGACTCTTCTATCTTAGATTTGCTGAAGGCCAAGCTCCCACACTTATGAATTTGAGATTCTCCTTAAAGGGTTAAATCATCAGTAGTTGTTGATGTTGTAGCAACAACTTGATTCCACCAGTTTTTTTTATTATAGATCACGTTTCGATAGACACTTGTAGAGTTAGAAGGTTACAGAAACCTCACAAATCTCACAAGCGTAACTCACAAGTCTTCCAAGAGCTTTCAAAATGTAGTTAAAGTTTTTCATTTATACATAGAAGTGTTGGACTAAAACCCTAAACATTTTCACAGGATTGGGCTTGATTTAAATTTTGCAGATTTAACTTTTCTACGATTTTTGCTCGGTCGAGTCTAATTTTCGATCAGTCAAGCTACACAGAACTTGAATTCTCCTTTCTGTAGCTTGAATGTTTTTGAATCTTGATTTGTACAATCTTGAGCAATGTTTAACACCTAATCTAGACATGTTTTATTTTCGGTTTGCCAACATACACAAAATAAGAATCTAAACATTTAATCCTAAATATTTAGAACCTAACAAAAGAAATGGAATAGAATGTGAATTATAATATAATAGCATCCTCAATAAATGGAAAAACACATTAGGAGTATTTTGTGACTGCAAAATACCTAATAAATTAAAATAGTATTTTTATTTGGCTACTATAAGATTGAGTATATGTCAATAACTGTGGGACTATTAAGAAGCAAAATGGTGGCTCTTTTACTCTTAGGGGAGATTACACTTTACCACCCTAAACTATGCACTAGATTACAATTTGCACTCTAAACTATCATACTTATCACACTTTGTACCCTGATGTTACTTTTGCTGTTATGTTTGACGGAATCCTATAGCATGTGATAAATATGTGCTTCTTGATTAGGTAGAACAAACTTAAAAGAATGAAAACACCATTCTTCAAAATCAATTAAAACAAAATCTAATTTTTTTCCACTCTTTGATGTGCATGCCTCTCCCCAAATTCAGATTCTTCTCAAAACCTCAAGTCCCACCCACCTCACCCATCATCCAAAGAGAAAGAAAAAACTCAAATTTTCTTCTTTTTTGTTCTTTATTTGGCCAGAAAGATCCGTGAAAGAAAACAAAGATAGAAAAGAACCAAAATGGAGCCAAATTTACAAAAAGAGGAACTCTAAACTGATGGTAGGGAAAGTTTGCTAGTGTAGGAAATCAACATGCAAGTTTTACCCAGCACTATCGCTGACAGTGATGCACTTGATGAACCTGGACACACTCATTTTCCAGCAACGAAGCACTGGATCTCTCCTGCACCCCTAAAAGCTAATTCCACTCCAACAATAATAATAATAATACCTTTTTTCACTTCTCCTTAGTCTTATTTTCTTTCTTTCTTCAAACAGAGATCACCTACTAGACTCCATTTCCTCGAAAGAGCTTCAATAGAGTAAGAATAGGAATTCTTTGAAAGTAGCTTCAACTTTTTTTTTAGCCCTAATTGCTTGGAAAAGTAATTGGAATTGAGAGAGAGAGAGAGAGAGAGAGAGAGAGAGAGAGAGGACAATGGTTGAGGTGGGTGGGACCTAAGGTTTTGAGAAGAACCTGGATTTGAGGAGAGGCACACCATATAGAGAGAGATGTGAAGAAAAAAAAAAAAAAAAAGGTTTTTGTTTGATTTTAAAGAAGAATGTTTCAGTATTTTAAGTTTGTTACACTTAAGCAAAAAGCATGTGCTTGTCACATGTAGTAGAATTATATTAAATATAGCAGCAAAAGTAACATCGAGATGCAAAGTGTGATAGTTTAAAGTGTAAAATGTGCATTTGGATAGTTTATGGTGCAAAGTGTAATTTGGTGCATAGTTTAAGGTGGTAAAGGGTAATTTCCCCTTAGTCTTATTGAAGAATGTCTCATGCCATATTTGCATTAGTTTTATTGATGATTCTTATTAGGAAAATCATGTCGGCTACCTCTTGCTGAACCAACTTCTTCTTCTTCTTCTTTTTATTTTTATTTTTTTAATGAGCATTGGATAAGGTTGCCTCATCCTCTTGCTCTTCGTACCCATCTTCTATATACTCCCAACGCTCATGTGAAAGAAAATTGATTTTCATCTTCACAAACCAAAAAATGATACTTTTTCCCCATTGAAAACAGGAGATGAAGGTAGTTGGGCTCACATATTTTGGTTGCTTGGGCTTACCATTGTTGTTGCTTCCGTTAGGGCTTTTTTTCCCATCAAAACACGAACGACTACATACATGGTCATTCTTAAATTATTTTTTAAAATAATAATAATTAAAACATGAACAAATCTTCATTGCTAGCTTGTTTTGCTCTCAAACTAAGCTCTGATAACACTATGTTGGTTTTTGAATAAAAGGGAACAATGGTTTTGATAAGTTTCTTTTAAGATTTTGCTATCAATGACTAATTTTTTTTTTTTTAAGAGAACAATAAGTATTTTCTGAACAAGGGAGAGGAAATGGGCTGTAATTTTCTTCTTTTTCTCTATTAAATTAATTCTAGGCATCTCCAATTACATAGATTTTTTTTTTTTCAAACATAAAACACAATCCTTACAATTATCCCTCATGCACACACCTAGTTATATGCAAGTAAATGAGCATAAAAGAAACAAGTTCAAAATACATCACAAACGATTGCATACATGCTCATTCTTAAAACAAATAAAATGATACTAATAATAATAATAGTAATAATGATAACATGCATATATATATATATATATTTAGAGAGAGAGAGAGAGAGAGAGAGAGAGAGAGAGAGAGAGATCTAAGTTACACTTGGTGTAACTTTAAACAGTGTTACACTAAATATTTTTTAATTGGATATGAATTTTGACAAATCCACTGTTAGATTACATTATTTTTGTATATTTTTCATACTTACAAAATTTAAAGATGATCAAAGATCAATGGTCATGTTATCAATCAATTATTTAAATTCAAGTTTTTGTAGTTTAAAAAAATGCATAAAAAATGCGTTTATGGATTGAATGGTGAATTACATTCAATTGGCAGGAAAATTGGCATGCATGTTAAAAACATATAGATCATACAATTTAACAGTGAGATTATCAAAATATGAATTCTATGACAAGTTATTGAATGGTGTAACTTGAACCCAACTTCACGTATATAAAGTAAAACTTAACCCCCCCCCCCCCCCCTCCCCTATTTGTTAGTAGAAAAAAAATGATAGCTATATATGAAGAAATAAAAATAGTAATCATAACCATGCATGCTTGTGCATTACAATTTGACTTATAACCAACGCCGCCCATACATCAAAATATTCAGCAGCAAATCCCTGGCTACCCAATGTTTGTAAAGATTCTTCGAATCCATTTCCACTAACTTAACTAGTTGTTTAGTCTACAAGGTTCACTCAGGTGCTCCAGTAACAAACCTCTTCATATGTAGGCCAAACCCACTAGCCTCTTAAAAGACTGTGCAAGTGAAGGTTGAGATGAATGTGGGTGAAAAGTTATGCATTATTTTTCTTAGTTACTGGAGGATTTGACTAAATAATCAGGAAGAATATTGAAATAACAAGTGGAATTGAGTAGGTTCAAACCATTTCATTTGTCACTTATAAAATTACCAATAGAAACAAGCCTACATGCATGCCTGCCTGCATATTTTCATGAAGTGAAAGACAAGATGATATACTAAAATAATATAAATAATCACGAAGTATGAGGTAAAAGCCAAAAATAGAAAGTAACTAGAGAACTTTTTTTCCTTTTGTTGAAAACTTTAATTCACGCATGCCCGGTCCAAGAATTTCTGAGAGGGCAATTGCTTCCCTCCACCTATGGCGGATAAGGATTCGGGTATGCTTCCTTTAGATTCCACTTTGTTCTCCAAAGTTGGAAGCACTACAACAATACCATTTGAGAATAAAGATTCAAGAGCCCCGTGCGTTCTTTGTTGATATATTAATTCATGAGAATGGCTCTCAGAAGTCAGAAGTGATCTTAAATCAATCAAATTCTTTTGTTTTGGTTTTATATGAGTGAACTACAAGTACAGTATACTGGGCTAAGTCCAATGGGCTAAACTAGTCTAAGCTATACACTAACATCCCCCCTCAAACTCAAGGTGGCAAGGAGGAAGCCAACTGGAGTTTGGATATAAAATCTCGAAGACGACCCAACAGGTGAGTCTTGGTGAAGATATCAGCAGACTGGTCAACAGAGGAGATGGAGAACAACTTGAGATTTCCTTTCTTGAGATGTTGGCGAGTGATGTGGCAGTTGATCTCAATGTGTTTGGTGCGTTCATAGAAGACATCATTATAAGCAGTGTAGATAGCACTATGATTGTTACAATAAAGAGGAGTGGTAGTGGGCTGTGGAGCATCCATGTCAGCCAAGAGCCAGCAAAGCCAGACAAGTTCACAGGTGGTGTCGGCAAGGGCATGGTACTCAACCTCAATACTAGAACGGGAAACCACATCCTGTTTCTTGCTACGCCACGAGACAAGAGAAGTACCTAACAAGAAAAAGAAACCTGTGATAGAGCATCAATCAGTCGGATCACCTGCCCAGTCTGCATCTGAATAAGCATGAAGCTCAAGAGAAGATCGAGAGGAGTAATGGAGACCATGATAAAGTGTGCCCTTGACATATCGGAGAATCCGAAGAATGGCAGCATAGTGGACAGAACGAGAGGCATCCATGCACTTACTAACCATACCCACGTCATGTGAAATATCTAGACAAGTGACAGTGAGATAGATCAGACTACCAACCAACTAACGATAGCGAGTAGCATCTGATATAGGTTCACCATCCAAGGGTGTGAGCTTTGCATTGTATTCCAAGGGAGTGGAAATAATCTTGTTGTCGATGATACCAGCTTTGGAGAGAATATCAGAAGCATATATAGCTTGGGAAAGATAGTATCCATTAGAGGAGTAGGTAACCTTAAGCCCAAGAAAATAGCTGAGAGTGCCTAGGTCTTTCATCTCAAAATGCTGACTAAGGAAGTGCTAAAGAGAGTGGATACCTGTAGAATCATCTCTAGTAATAATCATATCATCAACATAAAGAAGAATAAAAGTGATACCAGCAGAGGATCTTCGGACAAAGAGAACAGTGTCATGAGGACTCAAAGTGAAACCCTGCTAAGCAACAACTGAGCTAAACTTTTCAAACCAAGCTCAAGGAGCCTGCTTGAGGCCATAAAGAACACGGCAAAGGCGGCAAACTTAACCGCCTAAGTGTGGATAGCCAAGGGGTGGCTGCATGTACACTTCTTCTTGGAGGTCTCCATTGAGGAAAGCATTCTTCACATCCATTTGATAAAAAGGCTAGCGGCGAACAGCAACCACAGTAATGAGACATCGGACAGATGTAAGGCGAGCAACAAGAGTAAATGTTTCCTCATAGTCAATGCCATACTCTTGTGTAAAGCCCTTGGCAACAAGGTGAGCCTTGTACGGTTCAACAGATCCATCAGCCTTGGTTTTGATCTTATAAACCCACCTACAACCCACTACAAACTGACTAGGAGGCAAATCAACCATATCCCAAGTGTGATTCTTATGAAGGGCATCTAGTTCATCGTTCAGCATGATCAAGCAATAGCAAGATTAAAGCGGAAGAGTTATAGAGTTCTATCTAGATGTAGATACACTAGCACTTTTGAAAATTATAAGTTGATAAAGAGGGAAGCAAATTAAGAAGGGTGTCCAAAAGGCTAGCTTAAAACCTATGATGAATAACATTGCAAGCATGGGATGAAGGATAGATAAATAAAAATGTTCATAAACTTGCAAGAAATGGAATTGAAAACATGAGACTTGAATTTGTGTCAATTGCATTAAAGATAAGAGTGTTTGTAAAGGAAAGGAGATTAAAGATGGATAAGGAAAGGAGATTAAAGATAGATAAAAATTTTAAATTGATAAATGTTTTAAATGAATTCATATATGAAAGGGGCGAATTGAATAACCCAACGGATAATAGAAAGCGTTGGTTTGTTCAAAGAATTAGGATTTAGGTTAAGCACATATTGATCGTGGAGGTTGAAAATGAAAACAATTATGGGACATGATGAAATTCTAATTGAAGTTGCAAGTGCTAGGATGTAAGATGGTTGACAAACCTTTTCAAAAGATCTTTTATTAGCAAAATGTTTAGTGGGAACCTGGGAGGAATACAAGAACTCTAATACCTATATCGGAACAAGGACAATATTCAAAATTGTGCAAAAAATAGTGGAATTAAACTTATAATTCACACTATAGAAATTTGCATAGAGTGATTTAAAACAAATAGAAAAATTTAGAGAAGACGACAAAGATTTCCATTTAGTTTTTATTGAACTAGATCTAATAGAAAAACGAAGAAACATGTTAGGAATATTATGTGATTTAAAATACTAAATAAGTTAAAAGAAAATTTTTATTTGGCTGCTATAAGATCAACTATATGTCATTTATGAAGATTAGAATATTAAGAAATAACATGTTGATAAAATTAATATAATCGAAATGAGAATTTTGAAATTATAAGTGAAACTACATACATATCTAATTTAGTTGATGTGCATATTTGTTTACTTTTATTTTTGGTTTACAACTCAAGTTTCGGCCACAATGTTTAATATTTGTTTTAATAGTCATTTTATATGTATACTAGCTTGTAGCACATGTATACGCATGAACGCATTTAAAATAAAAACAATTATTTTATCATAAAAATTACATTATTAATTTATTATTCAGAAAAGAAAATACACAGAATTAGAGGCATATTAAAATTCATGCCTAAGTTTAATCATACTTATGATCATTTTTATTCTAATTTTTAATTCTTGAGAACCTACTAAAAAATATTGTTCATTCTTGATGGTTTTGTTTTACATATACATATACATATATATATATATATATATATATTCAATTTAATTTTGTTATTTTTATGCTATAAATTTATCTCATGTTTAAAATTTTCAAATAAGATATGAACAACCAATTTTTGAGATCATAATTATATTTTTCATTGAAATTTTTGTTTGAACTAATCATAGGTTTTTTCTTATAAGAAAATATAGATAAGTTTTAAATGAATTGGAAGTGGTTTCGTGAATTAAATAGAATTGGCCCTTAGAGTTTGTTGAATTTTAATATAATATACATAACTAAATAAATGAAAAGATTACCAATTGGTAAAGTTATAGAATGGAATAGTAAAACATGGAGAGTTGAAAAAGTTTAGCATCTTGTATTAAATGAATAGGTGCTTTTATATATATAAATGAATAAATTCTTCTTCCATCTCATGTTAAATTGATTTTAATAAATTAGAGGGTTAAAGTTGCTGAATTGTGCATGACAGTATCTATGTAATCATTTCCTCCAATTGTATAATTCAATATATATATATATATATATATATATATATATATAACCGAAGCCTTTGACTTTTTATTGATCTCTCCAAAACTTGCCACATTGTTATCATTTTTCTAAAACAAAACTATTTAATTTTTTTTTTAACTACATCTATCAAACTTTTTCTCTTCCAGTCAACCTTTTTATCCTTACCAACAATGCCTTTTTTTCGGGGGATATATACATATTTTTGGATAGATTTACATTATATATGGTATGTTAAGATATATATCACCATATGATATCTATTGAAGTTTTCCTCTGCCGGTCAACTTTTTATCTTCACCAATAATGTCTCTCTTTTTTTTTTCTTTTTTTTTTTTTTTCTTTTTTGAGGGGGTGATATAGATTTACAATACCATGATAGTACTAATTTTTTGAATTTATCTAAAAATTTATTGGTGATAATTTATGTCTCCCTTAAGTATAGTGGTTATATGGCACTAATCAATTAAATTTAATTTAAAAAAAAAAAAAAAAAAAACAAGAAATGTAATGAATTTCTCCTTCTTTAGCACTCCTACTCCACCTCTTTAGATTTGCCAATGAAACTTTAAAATTTGGGCGAAACCAAGAGGTGTAAGGGTAGAAAGAGGCATTACATACGTTCTCTGCAAGAGGATAACAAGAAATTTTGTATTGATTTCTAGGGTTTAGTTCGATAAACCTTTGCAATAATATATTTAGTTTCTTATTATAGGAGTCAACTTTGTCAACTCCTTGGTCGGTTAATGTGTGCACAGATTAACAATATCAACTTCGACCTGAGGAGGACTAATCTTTGACATGCCAAAGTCCAAACTTAACAAAGAGTAAAGCTCTATCTCTATAACAAGTTCAACTTAAATTCAAACACAAACGTTGATAATTATGTCCAAATTTGAAAGGTGAATTATGAACACTATAAAAGTAATGCAAACCCCAATTTTTTTTTTTTTTAAGCGCAGTAGAAATATGAGCCATTCTTCTGTTATTTTCTTCTTTTCTAATTTGTTTAAATCTTTCAAGGATCCAGCTTTTGAATTTGTTTTATTGTTGTTATTAACCACTAGCACTTCATATTCTTTTGCTTCCTCTTCTCTATTCATTGAGTTTTGTTTTTCTATTCTTGTTATATGTAAAATGAAAACCAGATTACACCTTGCTAAATAACCCATGATAGTCCATTTAAAAACACATGGAAATAGACCAATCTTAAGGCAGAACTTCGTGGTAACAAGAGAGCCCAAAAAGAACTAATTCCCAAAAAACCAATGGAATCTTTCTCTATTTCTAAGGCAAGGAGATCTTTGTGTGGTTTTTTTTTTTTTCTTTTAGTGTTCATGAATATTAAACTCTTAGTATTTTGCATTTAATAACTTAGTACAAAATTTTCAAAAAATTAATTAGGCACAAACACAAAATTAGTTTACAATTGAAATCTAATTTAGAATCTAATTGGATTTTTCTCTCAATTATGATATATCTATATATATATACAAGTCACTAACTCATGTGATGCATGAAAATCTGTTAGATCAAATGATAAAATGTTCTAGTTTAATTATTTTCTACTTTCAACTATTTGAAAGCTGAATCAACTCCAATATCAGATGAAAGATGTAGTTTAAGCATTTCTTATAAAAAATTGTCAAAATCTTATCACATGAGATCGCTATATATGAGAAACATACAAATATTATGCAGTAAAATATTACAATAATTATAACATGCTCTTAAATTTGGTTTAATAAGTAAACAAAATAATATATAATTATGCTTGTATCTTCAAGCTTTATTCAGTCATTTTGGGTTTTGCTTTCTGTGAAAATTTGTAATTCGATCTCTTTGTTCAATGTTTTGAGATTAGATCCATACAAATATTCTAAAAGATTAAACAAACTACAATCAAAATATATTTGACCAAATATGATTGTTCCCTTAACTCTTTCAAGTAGCAAGTAACATAGGACATTCAGTGCAACTAATCAAATAATTTAGCAAATTTAGACATTACAAAGCATGACAGCGACAGCAACTATGTTACCAAAAAGCCAAAAGCTTTAGACATTGCATAATTCAGCAATACTATGTAAATATTATATAATTAGTCCAACCTATTTTCTCAACTAAGAATAGTAATCAAATAGCACTAAGAAAAAAATTTCACAAGAAAACTAAGATAAAACCAGTATTAGTATAAAGCTAGAAGCTGTATTCTAAATTATTGCAATCTTTTTATTAAAAAAATCCATAATAGAAAACAAACATAGAGTTAATATAATTTAATTAAGAAATCAAACAAATAAAATTCTAGCAATGTTTGATACAACGATATCTAAAAATTCAAACAAAATCTTGCTATATCACAGCCAAAAGGTACCCATAACTGTAAGCCAAGAACGAAACCAAAAAAAAAAAAATTAATAATAATAATAATAAAATAATAATAATAATGATGATGATGATGGTACTGAGATTTGAGCAATATGGAGATTGAAGCATAATATATAGAGATTCAAAGAGAATGGGTACCATATTGATGTTGAGAGAGTACGGTGGCTAGGTTTTTGGTTAAATTTGATTTAAATATATATATATATATATATATACATATATATAATTCATACTTGTGCAATCATGCCAAATACACAAAAGACAATTTAACACAATGGCCCCTCTTTATTTAGAAGGTGGCTCTTTCGTCGGTCTTGGAATTCACATTGCACAAAAATTACAACAGAGAATAAAGAAAAAAAAAACCAAAGACAAAGGAAGTCAAATTCATCGAGAAGAGGAAAAGAAGCGCTATGTTTGCAATGGACCAAAGCAATCGGGTTTTCAGGGTAGATAAGAGATTGGATTGGAGTGAGAGAGAAGGAAGGCGAAAATTGAAGCTTAAGGTTTTTACTGTGTGTTGAGTTTTCAAAATTTTGGATTTGGGTTCTACAAAATAAATGATAAAGATGGTTTTACAAATATAAAATCAGAATTTTTGTTTTTTTTATTATTTAAATAGTGCTAAAAATTTGAGTGAGTAGTAAGGGTTTCGACCTTGGCAGGGATTTATATTTGTTGAAATTTTTGTTATAGAATTTTCAAGCTCTTGAAACATATATCTAATAGAGTTTTAATTAAATTAAACTATTGTAACACTGATAAGATAATTACATTTTGAAGAAAAATAATAAATATATAAGATATAAAACCTAAAATAAAAAGAAAAAGGAAATAATGGTGACATGGAAAATTGTAGGAGATTTAGAGGCTTTGATTATATATATATATATATATATATATATATATATAATAACTAATAGCCAAAATGTTTGACTTTTTGTTGACTACTTCTCATTGCGCCATGTGGCTACATAAATTAATGTCACGTATACATTTAAAACACCAAACAGTTGTGCTTTTTGAATGAAAAGGTATATGTTAACAAAAAATGTGCCTATTGTGATAGGACAAGAATGTATTAACTTCTTGGGATGAATTAACCAATTAATTAGTCAAATTAATTAATTAATTCAATTAACATGCAAAACACATCATAGTACAAAAAAATCACCAATTAAGTTAATATGCAGCGGAAAATAAAGTTGGCACGGTTATTTGTTTACGAATGGAGAAAACCTCCAAGGCAAAAACTCCACTGGGTGATTTTAAAGTCACCACTTCCGAGAATCCACTATTATCACAACAAGCAGTTACAAGTAAAGGAATCCTAGTACCTTGTACCAACCCACAGTTAAACCCTTACCTTAATACACAATTAAACTTGTTCTGTAGTGACAATTTCTCATTTTGAATGCACGGCTCCCAGTATGTGACTAACCAATCAATGTGCGAATCCCAGTATGTGGCTTACTCTTTTGCACGAATTCAAGTACGTGACTAACCCACCAACCTGAAAAGAATGTTGGTTGCAAAGTTCTTCAGTTCATCAACACGATGAACATCACAAAACTCTTTGGTCACAAAACCCAACGGTGCACAAACGTAGCAGCTTCTTCAAGAGAAAGATGGATTAGGACAAATTTTGTCTCCGATCACAATTTACATGAACAAAACTTTGTCTCACACTTGCACAACCTTTTACAGCCCTTAAAATAATCTTTATATATGTTTAGGATTGTGAAAAAAGAAAACCTAAACATGCATACACTGATTAGTATCAAATCAAATCTGAAAAACTGATTTTCGTAGTCCTTGATAGATAAGTTATCTATTGAGCATTGGGCTAAACTGCATTTTAAACCTCGATAGATGCTATCTGGCAAGCTAACTGCTAAGCTTTAAATACTTGGACTTGAACTCTTGTTCCTTAAAATATTAAACAAATCCTATATCTATCCAATTATAAGTAAAATGCGTTTTGTCCTTCAAGGATTAGCCAATTCTAAATGACATATGTTCTTAACATGATTCACATATCTCCTGACATATTGAACGAAAACGTGTCTCTTGAATGAACATGTGCCTATTGAATGAAAATTTGTCTATTAACCGAAAATGTGCAACTTCAATGAAAAGATTCCTATTGAAGAGTCATAATTATTTGGATTTAAATAGTGATTTATAGCTTTCATCTTCTTTAGAAACACTAGAAATCTATGGGTATTCTCCAAAAGTTGGGTTTTTTTTTTTTTTTTGTTAAATAGTGAAAAGATCCAAAAATCAAGCCACACCAATAGTAGCAATATTAATATTGAACGATTTCTTTACAAATTTTGTGATTGTTGCATGATAGCATTAGGGTCTATGACTGTCGTAATTGCTGACTATTTATGTCACATAAAAAAAATAATAATAAATAAATAAATAACTCAAAATCAATAAGCAATCATAGGAGTTTTCTAAATGAGAGCCAGACCAATCGAGTAAAGTATTGAATTCATTCCAACAACATCACAGAAGCCAAACCAAATTAGAAAAACAAATACGGCCTGACTCAAAACATAAACGATTTTATGTTATAACTGCTAACATTATCTGAAAATCAAGTATGTTACTGAACCAAACAGAATCACATAAATACAAAGTAAAAAAACAAGAATATAAACACAGGCCATCCATCCGTAAATGTATGATAATGATACATAGTGTGATAACTGTTTAAGAGTCTTCCCGGCCCTAACATCACAACCCTATATTAAAGAAAAAAGCAAGTATTCACAAAGTTTCAAACGTGGTTTTATTCAAAATCAAACTATCATATTCAGATCACCCCCTCAAAGTCACATATCAAACACTAACTTTGCAAATATGTGAAAATAATTAATAACAGCCCTAAATCAATAAATTGATTACAAACTTAAAAAACAATTTTCTTTAAAAATATGTATTTGTAAATATAAAAATGTAAATAAATAAACTCACCTTCATTTTGTCACCGTCTCTCTCTTTCTATCTATGCTACGCGCGTTGCAGTTTCTTTATGGTTTTGATCAAAGGTTAAAAAAAATTTAAAAAAAAAATTAAAAGAAAAGAGTTAATCTATCTATATCTATACCTATATCTATCTATATAAAATCATTCAATATGCACCTTTGGCATATTCAATATGAATGTTTATGACATTTCAATAAACATCTTTTAGTATATAAAAATTGAAGGATTATGCCTTTTCAATACATAGACATCTTTTGACATATATATTACAACCTATCTTATATACCTATATATTCAACATAAACTAAACTAGAGACACAACTTTCTATCTCTTATTTCTTCCCACAAAAAATTAATAAATAAAAAAATATTGCTTTATTCTGCCTCACTAATCAAACTTTGTGCTATTTTCTTCGATATCATTTTTTTTTTTAATTTCATGTATTTTTGCTTACTATTGCAATTAAAAAATAATGACTTTTTTTTCTCTAAAACTCATTTAGTAACTATTCTCGTGCATTGCATGGGTTGGCGACTAATATATATATATATATATATATATATATATATATATAATATGTTTGATGCACGCACCATCCCATTAGTCATGACAGCGACCTAGTTGGTACTGCTGGCGATGTTGTGCTTATCTAACCGCCGACTGTCAGCGGCAATTAGAAGAAGAGCACTCATCTATTGAACGTTTCAACTTTTTAGAACATTTAAGTTATTCAACCGACTTAGTGCTATCCATGTGAGGTCACTTGGTCGACTGTGAAATCCATTATTTAAACATATACTTTGCCATTGTTTGGTAAAGAAATTAGTTGATGTGTAGTCAAGTAGTGCCTAATCCTGGTCTGGTGGCTATCCTCACATCAAACTTTGATTCTATTACTCTGTTCCTTTATTATTTAATACCAGGAAGGGACATACATAAGAAGCATCATTTGGCGTTTGGATGAACCCAAATGGGACTTCTTTTTAATTGGAAAACCGTATGTAATGCTTAGTCTGAACATTTTTTAGGCCAACCCTAAGAAAGTAACTGGTTAAGCATTATAGGTTTTACATGCACATAGAGCGAGACCCTTCGCATTTATCTAATGAGAAGCAGGACCAGGAAGTGTCATATTCTGTAGTTAATATTAGATCCACTAAAGTGAAAAAAACTACATTCTTAGACTCATCTATTGAACGTTTCAACTTTTTAGAACATTTAAGTTATTCAACCGACTTAGTGCTATCCATGTGAGGTCACTTGGTCGACTGTGAAATCCATTATTTAAACATATACTTTGCCATTGTTTGGTAAAGAAATTAGTTGATGTGTAGTCAAGTAGTGCCTAATCCTGGTCTGGTGGCTATCCTTGATGGAACATATATACAAGGCACTGACATCAAACTTTGATTCTATTACTCTGCTCCTTTATTATTTAATACCAGGAAGGGACACACATAAGAAGCATCATTTGGCGTTTGGATGAACCCAAATGGGACTTCTTTTTAATTGGAAAACCGTATGTAATGCTTAGTCTGCCCAACATCATTTTTTAGGCCAACCCTAGCTCTCACTCATCTTGAAAGCAACTGGTGAAGCATTATAGGTTTTACATGCACATAGAGCGAGACCCTTCGCATTTATCTAATGAGAAGCAGGGCCAGGAAGTGTCAGTTTGTAGTTAATATTAGATCCACAAAAGTGAAAAAAACTACATTCTTAGACTCCATAGTTCTAATGACAAGCTTGATGTCCTTGGTGTACATTATTTTGGTCCTAGTTGTATATACAAGGACCAAAGCGAGTCAGCTCAGGCCAACTATATACAGGGAGAAGAAACTTAAGCCTGTTGGCGCAGGCCTTAATTTGGTTGCGAAGGAAGCAGTCAGCCTAAATGTGGCAGGAAGTACCCAAAAAAAAAAAAGCAGAATGAGCAGCCCAGTCGATTGAATCCTGGAAGATCTGACCCTCATCGTCATTTTATCCATGGACAACATCCATGATTTGTATAAATTATTAAACAGCTTTGATTGTATAACTTATTGATACTTGGTATCCACATTTTTACACGAGGTACTCTGTCAACTGTGTTCCCATGAGTGTCGAACAATAATTTTTCATTAAATGCAATATGTTTTCAATCCTTTCTTTTCTCAAATAGAACCAATCGACATGATTGTCTTCTTTCCAGTTGGAAGAGTTGCAAGCTCCCATGAGATAATCGCACTGCTTCTTCACCTAATCTCTGTTTTTTTCCTATATGATGAACATGAAGGTGGAGTGATAGGCTCTTCCTGAACTTCAGATCTTCCTCTTCAGATAAAGGAAAGAAATCATACTTCTCTCCTTGGGTGCTAAACCCTTCTTCGTCGAATTCCACATCTCGACTAAATGGATTATGCTTATAGCCCTAGAGTTAGATCATAGCCAATGAACACATACTTCTTGCTTTTATCATCTAGCTTGATCTCTCTTGATCTGGTACATGTGCATATGCAATGCTTCCAAACACACGAAGATGGGAAACTGTAGGCTTCTTCCTACTCCAAGCTTGTTGTGGGGTTTTTCCTTGTACACTACTTGTGGGGCAACGATTGGACAAATAGATTGCACAATCTTAGCCCAAAATTCTTTAGGCTCCTCAAATGCTTCTAGTTAGCAGCATTATTAATTCAGAAGCATATTTGCATTCCAAAACTTTTGACAATTATGTAACATTTGATTTTAAGGCCTTAATTTCATAACTACTCTGCTTTTCTACAAATGCCTTAATAAATGCACCAAATGTCAGATTTCTGCTTCAAAAAATATTCCATGTTTTTCTACTAAAATCATCAATAAAGAGAAGAAAGTAGTTACTTTTACCAAGTGATGATGGCTTGATAGGTCCACACACATCAGTATAAGTTATTCTACCTTTTAATTTTGCTTTCCTATAGCATGAATTAAGCCAACCCTAATGTGTTGGTCTAGTGCTTTCAAGGATTTCTTGAAATCCATGAAACCTCAAATTTAAAATTCTATCAAGCTTCTTAGGATGTCCTTCAAAACTTTCTGGAGTGTGAGAACTACTTCGAAAGATCCATAAACGAAGGCCTATGATTTTCTTTTAACAAAACCTTAGAACAATGAGATACAAATTAACGAGGGAAGAGAGAGAGACAGAGAACTCTTGGATGATAAAGTTTCATCCATAGCGATATGGGATACCTATATTTTGTCTTTGCACGTTTTGCCTAAATAGAATAGTAAATCCTAGCACTAGCGTTAACTGGTGGACTGCCATATCAATACTGGATTTCAAGCTTATGCTTAAGAGAGATCTCATCTTTTGACGATTGAGTAGAGTCTATAACAATCGTAAGATTTCCTACACGTGGTTGACAATGTAATTTCCAATTAACATTGTTAACAGATTTCCTACACGTGGTTGACAATGTAATTTCCAATTAACATTGTTAACAGTCCAAGGTTAAGAGCGTAAGATGTTTTCGAATCTATAAATGATGCAATAAAATATCTACAAACCATTGATATAAGTTTTAGGTTTTGTTTATGTATGGGGAAAATGTTTGATTATAGTTATCTTTGTGTAATCATCTCGAATAATATAACAATTTAATATTTAAGGAAATAGTATGAGCTATCATAAAAAGCTATTGAACATCATCATTCTTCTTCTATCATATTAGTGTTATTCAAGGTCCAATGTTTGAAAGGGTATGAAGCTAACCCTGTAAAGTGGCTTCTAAAAGAGAGTAACTAGATCCATGCCCGTGGTGAGTTGCCTATCATTATGATTGCACTTATGCTAGTGGATGGGTGCCTCCACTCTAGGTTGTGTGGCATTGACTGCCTCAGAAGGACTCCTGGGCTCAAAGTATTAGGTCAAGTTTCAGACGGGCTCCTTTTATCTTTTGGGAAGATTAGGAACTCAATCAAACTACTTTGAATGCTCTTTGGAGTTTAAAGGCTCTCATAGTCTTTGATCGAGATTTTCAATGAGGCGTGGGGGACCTATTCATAGTAGTTTTTGCCTACTATGTACCTGGCTAAGCTCTATTCTAAATTGAGTGGTTGGACAAAAAGTTTTGAAATTGGGTTCTGGCCCAATTTTATAGTCAGACGTAGTTTATAGATGCACAATACCAAACAATGCATTTAATGCAGATTGTTAGATATAATATTTATGGAGACGTGCTACGTCTATAATATTTTTACAATATTTTTACAACAAATTATAAGTGGTTAACTATTATTGGTTCAAATTTGAAAATAGCACTAAGATTACTTTTTTGCCCCAACAATAACAACCAGTAACAACCTGCCACTTAAAATTTGTTGTAAAAATATTGTGAAAATGTTGTAGATATATTATTTATCAATATTTATGTATTCTAAACTTGCATACAATGTATGTTCAACTATTGCTACATTTTACATTTATTCTCAATATTTATGCATTAACCAGGAAGAGGATATCACATATCGGATGCATAGTGTATTTTCCCTTTATAGGAGCTAAATTTGGGCAGCAAGCACAGCGTACTATGGCTCTATGTGCGAACAACTCTACCTTTCTAAACCTAGTTTGGGTTTTGAACTAAGTTAGGCTTGGCTAGGTTAGGCCTAAGTAATAGCGCAAGCACATAAGGCATCTTCCATGGTCTATTTTTGGTCCTTTCGGTCATTATTGTTGGACTTTAGGTTTTCCATAATGTAGAGGACCAAAATGGAGTTTAGACAACTACCACATTTTGTTTGGCTTTTTCTACCGATAAGCCTCCGATCATATACAATGAGATATCTAATTTTGGTCTCGTTACTCATGGAATTTGGAAATGTAAGTGTTCCCAAAATAATTATCACCAGAATAGACAGAAATTTGACAAAAATTGGATTGAAACTAGTTGGATATAGTCGTTCAATGTCAACATAGATAGATCCTTACTCAAAAAATTTTTGAACTTCGCTCAGGTAAATATGAATGCGAGTTTAACCCCATCTGGATTCATCTCACTCAAATCATTAATCTATCATGATCCTAGGCTAAGCAAACATCATGCAAGATTGTAGAATTTTTTTTATCCGACTTTGTTTTGAATCCTCTTTACTTTAGGTTTCAGAGACGGAACTATTCATGGGCAGAGGAGGGCCATGCCCCCCCCCCCAACCTTTGAAAAAAAAAATTAGTATGTGTATTAACAAAAAGAGTTTTTATTCTGGCTGTTAAATTTATATTCTTGGCCCCTCTCTCCAAAAAGTTTACAAATTAATCCAAGAAATTCAAGCAAAATTTATTTTTAAAAAAAATGCATGTATACAGATAATAAGAAAAATCTTTGGACAAATCATAAATCATATTTAAGCAAAAACAATAACAACAAATTAATTACAAATCCTAGCAAAAAAAATTACAAAAACCCAATAACCTTTACCTAATTTCAACCTCTTGCTTAAAAGCTTTATACCCCTTTCAAATGACTCTACCCTCAGCCATAGAGACAACTCCTATACTACATATTGATCGCTTCATCCACACATTAGTTAGATTTTGAAAATATTAAGACATGTCAATTGACTTGTAAAACTCTTAATTATAGAATCCTATTATTAAATTTTTTCAAAAGAAAAAATACAAATAATAATTAATAAATTAATGCTAATAATGCAACTTTGTCAACTTCTAGTATTAATATACCAATTTTTTTAAATCTAAGAACAAAAAACTTTGGCCCCTCTTAAGTTTGAATTCTTGTTCCGTCCCTGACAGGTTTTGTGCCAACCCTATTGTGAATCAGTATAAATCACACATTGCATGATTAATGGTAAAAATCTGAGTGGAGTGGTGTAAAGGATTAAGAGCTAGTAAGTTTATTGTTGATTAAATCCTCAAGATGGTGTCTCTTGAAGTGCACCGGAAGCTCTGGTTTGTTGATGCGCGCGGACGTGTCGTTCAAAACAATCCATATAAAAAAAAGTTTAGAATTTTGAAAGTATTGGAGCCACATTGGTGCGTTATCTACTTGTCTATCAAAACTAGTCTTGGTACACTAGTTTTGTTCTAGATTGTAAAACTCCTTTTATAGGTTGACTTAAATTTGGGAGCGGCTCACCTCCCGTTTTTATTTCTCCTGTTTCCTTCCGTTTTTAGACAGATGAATGACACCTGGTAGCAAGCTGATCCAACGATTAAAAAAAAGAAGCCAACTTGGAAAAAAAAAATACAACAGTGACCTAACTGCCTCTTCCTTTTCTCTCTGGCTCTCCTCTCACTCTGCATTTGTGCAGCATCACCACACCAATCACTCTGCAACTATGCAGCATCACAACGCCAAACTGAAAATGTACAGCATAAATGGAAAGCCCAAAACCGACCATATTAGCCAAACTAAAATCCCAAACCATCTGCGAAAAGTTAAATCTCACCATTGACGACCCTATCGTCTACTTGCAAGAAAATAAATTGTTTTCCATTTTCGATTTTCAAATCAAGTTCGAAATCAGTGAGCTTTTTCGTCGTAGAGGTTTCAAATCTCAGATGCTTTTCATTAAAAGCTTACCCACAAAATTTTTTAGATTTCGCATCTCCCTCTTATCGAAACCTATCATCGTTGAAGTTTTTCAGATCCGCATGTGTTTTTTTTTTTTTTTTTTCTTCTTCTTTTGCTTTTCAGATAGTGAAAATCGAATGATTTTTACTCTTCATGTTGTGTTTATTTCTCTAGTTTTATAATGATGTTCAACTTGAGGAATTGAGAGATTTGTGAATTTTAAAAACCCCTTCAATCTTTAAATCTTCAACCCTGTATGAGCATAAATAAAAACCTGATAGCCCAGAAAGCTCCATAGAAGAGTGGGTAGCTATAGAAAAAATAGAAATAGAAAAAGAAAAGAGAAAGCAAAGCACAAATTGAGAGAGAGACGTGGGCTTTTTTTTAACCTTTGGATGGTTGGTGTGCCAGATGTCATTCATCTATCTAAAAACGGGAGGAAACTGGAGGTGAGCCGCTCCCGACTTAAATGGGCCGGGTATGCTACCCTATTTGTGATTTTATTTTTCTTTTGAGAGTTTTCTATTAGTTTTTAACTTCGTCACTTAATCTGCGTGTCTAATTGCTTTATTATTATTGATTTTGAATTGGTGCATTCTAATTCATGGTAATAAATGATTCTCTTGGAAATTACATAATTAAGATATGTCGAAAAACAATTAATAATTCTGTTGTAAATCTTAACTTCAGATATATTCAATCCCCCGCTGGTTAGCTTGTATTTTGAAGTCTCTAGTACCCTATTGTTGGTGATCTGATTGTTATCTGTTCCGTCAGAAATTTCCGTAATCGACTTATATTTTGAAGCTCGAGTGTGAGCTTTGTTTAGCTCTTTTCATATGATCATTGCTGTTTGCATCTTAGGCTGCCTCTGCCCTCTACCTGAGAGACTAGGTGTGTTTGCTAATATGGTTGTAGGTATCGGCCTGTTAGGAGATTCAATATTTGACTGTTTAATAT
Organism: Castanopsis chinensis; assembly: GCA_032878915.1. Classification (NCBI taxonomy): domain Eukaryota; kingdom Viridiplantae; phylum Streptophyta; class Magnoliopsida; order Fagales; family Fagaceae; genus Castanopsis; species Castanopsis chinensis. The sequence continues at coordinate 11,608,766 of JAVQMG010000130.1, forward strand.
TTGTTTAAATAATCGCTGTGATTATCTTTCAATAAGAATAACACTAGTGACTTATCCATTGAACCCTTTAACTTTTGACGACAAGTTGACAACAAAGGTTTCAACTTTCAACCGTGATGGTGCTTATCCATCTGGGGTCATTGCCGAAATCCATTATTTTTTAATAGATCAGCTATGTACGTAGGCGGAGTCAAAAGGAGTCAAAAGTGTTGGATTTTCTAACTTTGACACGGCATTATTTAGTAAAGTAATTACTAGATGTGTCATCAACCTTCTCTTCTGATGGCAATCCTTCAAGGCACACACATGGCTCTGACATAAATCTTTTTGATGTTATCCATCCATTCCTTTGTTTTATACCAGAGGATAAACATAAGCGTCATTCCTTTAAGCCAACCCTAGTCCTTCACTCATATTGAAAGTTATTGGGTAGGGATGTAGGTTTACGTGCACATCCTCAACTGGGATCTTGGCCAGGCTAAGCCGACCAAAACTGACCAATCATTACTTTAGATAGTGTCCAAGCAGGGCAAGTCGTGAAGATGATCTATAAATACTGAAACGGTCTGACTTTGAATTCTCCAAGTTACTAGTGGATATAAAAGCACACACTAAAACACCATAATTGGAATCATGAATATACCCAGCTTGAGGTGCTTGGTGATCATTATCTCGGTCCTACTTGTATGTGCCACGACTGAAACGCGTCCGCTCAAGCCAACAAAAGAGATGATAGAGCTAAGCCTGTTATTACAAGCCTCAAATCAGGTTGCAAAGGAAGCAATGGGCCCAGATGTGGCAAGGAGTACAAACGAAACCCATAACGTGAAGCCCAATAGATTGAGTCCTGGAGGACCAGACCCGCGTCATCATTTTACCTATGGAGGGCAACATTGATTTGAACATTGATGTGGCATACTATTAATAAGAAGGTGGTTTGATAGTTACGTTATCGTAATGTGCATCATCATATTGTACATGAAAAGGCAATAAAGTGATTCAATAGTTACGTTATCATGATGTACATTATCTATCAAGTATAATGTTACATTCTTGTAATCTTATATTTATTTAATAAGATTGAAAGAATGCAACATTACAATGTTTGGTTCAATAGTTACACTTGCATGTAGGCAAGATTGTTGTTCTTCTTAATCTAATGAAATGGCAGATTATCAAAAAAAAAAAGTTACACTTGCATCACATTCTAAGAAAATGGACTAATTAAAATTACGCAAGTATCCCTCAAAATAACTAAACAAATTTTTATTTTTTAATAAAAAACGCAAAATAAAATAACAAAATTTTACTTTCACTTTATAAAAAAAAAATTACTTTCACTTTCTTCCCTTTTCTCACAAACCAAACAAACAATTTTTTTTCTCACCAACCAAACAATGACAAATAGGTCTAAAAGAGACTACTCACGCAAATTTGACATTTCTTTGAAATCATAAAATCACAAATCTAATTTAGACTTAAACACTAATCTAATCGAAGTACAAAAATCACAAATCGGATCTAGATAGAAACACCAATTCAATTGAAATACAAAAATCACAAGTCAAACCTAGATTTAAACACCAATATGACCGAACTAGGCTTGAGATCGTCTTCTTCCCCAAATCGGACTTGAGCAATGGCACCATGAGCAGCGGCAGTGTAATGCCCCAGCCCAATTCACAAAAAAAGAAAAAGAAAAAAGAAACAAAGGTCAGATTTTGTTTGTCTCCTACATGCCCCACCTACCCAAATTGTTCCCCACCACACATCACATTATCTCCCTCATTCTCTTGGGACTCAATCTTGTTATGTTCAATGAGGCCGTAATTAATTCTATTGGAGGCGTTGGGCACTTGAGGTTTGTTAGCCTTAGGCATGGTAGGTCTAGATTCGATGTTGAGATTGTCTATTTTTGATAAAACTATGACCTTGTGTAATCCATTTGGAGTATTGTAATATATTTATGTATCATATGGAGGCACATGATTTTTAGTTATTGTTTGTAAATGTGTTATAGACCTCTGACTTGTAATGTGGAGATTTCAAGTATATATATTCTTATCATGTGGAAAAGAAAAGAAAAGAAAATTCTCCTACAATCTCTATCCTAATGGCTTTTTCTCATGCTTTGGACCCTTTTGGGTTTAGGGCGTGACAGGTAACACCGTCATGAACATCACCTTCAACAACGCTCCTAGTAACGAGAGGCCTAAGGTTTGAATATATACATGGACACCAAGAACTCAAGCTGGGCATACTCTCTTTCATCAAATCAAACCCTAGCGTTTTAATCCTTGTACATACAAGTAGGACCGACATAATGAACAAGAAGTAGGGCATACTTTGATTCCAACTATGGTGTTTTAGTATGTACTTTATTGTGGTATATCCACTAGTAACTTGGAGAAGTCAGACATTTTCAATATTTATAGGTTGGGCAATTTTGGTTGGCTTATTATGGCCAAGATTTGATGAGAGAGAGAGAGAGAGAGAGAGAGAGAGGCTAGTATTTGATTTGATGAAATAGAGGCGAGGCTAGGTTTGAAAATATACATGGACAATTTTGTAAGTAATATTTTTTAGTATGGGGGATTTTGTCAATTTTATATTTATTATATTTTCCGCAAATAGGTAATGTAAGATTACCCCATTTAAGAAAGTGTGAGATTAAGGTGATGTGATATATTTTGTAATCTTATATTACCTTATTAGAAAAAATCAAGTGAACCAAATACCTTAATGTCACATTACCGTAATGTGTATCACATCAAAAGAACATCACGGCAAACCAAATGCCTCCCTAAGTGATAGAGAAAAATTGTGAGTCCATGTGAAAATGATAACCACTTATGGTATGCCATATAAAAATTATGGCACAAAAAAATTGCGATCTTAAAATTACTCTTGTGCATATTATTAAATGCAATGAATTCTTCTCTTGTTTTGTCAAAAATTAGTAACTGGATATATAGCAGAATAATATTCACATACGATTCCATCCTTAACATGACACATTCTTAAGGAAAATTTAACAACACATGGTTTAGACATTAATATGCAAGTTCTAATACAACCACTACAAAAAACACAGGCTATCTCGGCATTTTATCTCTAGCAGTTTCTAAAACCGCCATTATAAGTCACCTACTGCAATGCTTTTTTTCTACTACCACTATAAACCTAAATCTATGGGGGGCGCTTTTGTAAGCTCCATAACAAATATGACTAATCTTGATGGTTTATAGTTCTATAGTGGCAGTTTTTCAATGCATCACAACTGGAGCCAACTCATCATACTACATGGTTTCCATAAAGTTCACTCTGATCTGGTTGACGGGACTAGGATTGGCAACAATCCTTATGGGCTTTCCATTCAGCCTCCCTTTCAAGCACTAGTGGTATGTTGAGGGGATAAAGCAATGCTTGTGAAGCCATGGTCTCCCCAATAGGACATGGTAAGAAACCTCGAAATTAATCACATGGAACCATGGTCACCTTAATAGGACATGGAGCCAGGTCTAGTACTCACTTCATCTTTATGGTCAAAGTCGTTCTCCTATTCCTTTACAAGAAGTTAGCGAACTAGGCTATGTATAGGATTTCTAGATTGAGTCTATAGTCATACAACATGTTGGATATACAAATCTCTACCAACTCCTTTTTTTCGTGGTCACAATAACAATCCAAGGACATGCCCTTAAATCTTTTGATGAACTACACAGGGTCTTCTCCAGCCCTTTGCATTACTACTTAAAGATTGGCAAGCGTCACTTTGTCTTCTCTCAGGTAATACTTGGCACAATATCTCTCTATCATATCATCCCAATATCTGATGGACTCTAGTCTCAAAGTGGTGTACCAAGTAACTGCCTAATCTATCAAGAATTTGGCGAACTCCCTCAAGAACTGTTCCTAACTCCCTCAAGAACTGTTCCTTGTTCCCTCCATGGGCACCCATGTTGTCAAGGAACCTGCTTATGTGTCCCACAACGCTCTCCTTTCTTCCATCGTAAGGGCTAAACTTTAGGGATTCATAATCCTTAGGGTAAGGTTTGTTAAGGAGCTTAGCCAAAAAAGAAGGGTCTCTAGAGAACTGTTTGTAGATCTTTAGGTGCCTCTCCCTTCTTTTTTGAGAAGGGCATTAACATATGCTAGAGTGAGATACTGAGGGTTAGTTACCCCTCCCACTACTGATCCTCCTTCTAGTTGAGGTTTTTCTTCTTTGTCTATTGGGGGAATGTTGTCCCTAACTTCTTGAGTCCTTCCTTCTTTGAGGAGATGGACCTCCTAATGTAGGTCCTTCAACATTTCCACCATCCAGGTTATTGGATAAGGTTCCACCACCTTCGAGAGACAACTTCACTTTCCCCTATGGGCTCTAATGCCACAAGTGCCAAGTTGGTACTCTTGCTGTTTCTTAGTCTTGGAGCCATGCTTGTGAAGGAACTACTTCTTCCCTCTCCTTTTTCTAGATCCCAACAAAGTCACCAATAAACATGGGTCCATTTTTTACAGTTCTCAAGCCCAAGACTGATGTGGTATCTTGGGTCATTAAGAAGGGACTAGAGTAGGTATTGGGTGAACTAGCTTGACTCACCGCGGCCTATTTGGACCATTATACAAACTGATTTATACAAAAGTTAAATGAACTCTGTCGACGCCCTGCCCAAAATGGAGAACTATTGGGCCTTTGTTTGACCACCCGTAGTGGCGACGCTCCCGAGGGCGCGAGGCCCATTGGAGGCCCCTCTCAATGATTGCATGATTCGTGCAGATTTTTGGGAGCTCTCTCTCTCTCTCTCTCTCTCTCTCTCTCAGTAGAGGAAGGTATTTTTTTACCTTTGGAGATGTGGCAGAGATCTTGGCCAAATTTTAGGTGATTATCAAAGGTAAGTAAAGCCACCACCCATCATTGGGTTTGTCTAAGGTGTGATTGGTCACCTGTTTCTAGTTAATTTTACTATTAATCCTAGGCTAAGAAAAATATCATTTTTCCTAATCTAATATTAATGGCAAAAAATCTTGATTCTTGAATTCAGAAGTTTGGTTACGTGTGGGGAAGGTGTTACGCACCCCACAACGTCTATCCAAGGGCAGTCCTTTGTTTTGATAAAACCTTAATTTTTGAAAATTGGAAGTAAAAAACATGATTTTGGGATTGGCATTCAGGGCTTTGCATGCATAGGGGTTTTGAGGTTTAGCTTTTGGAAAAGTGTGGTCCCAATCTATGCTTTCCTAAGGCATTTGGACAAAGTACCAAATTTCCACGGCGAAAATCCGACAACGTGTCACCTTACTTTCGCGGTAGAAATTAGGCATCGCTTTGCCTTAGGTGACATAGACTGTGACAATCACACCGGAATGGAGGGAGCAAGTATATATATATCCATACATCATACACAATGCTATAACATAAAGTAGGAAAGTAAATGCCTACATCCCTAAAGCATTGCCCAAAATATAGGTGTAAGAAAGTTAATATGGGTCGTCATACTCTAGAGATGAGGACGAATAGTACATGGCATGATATGCCTAATACAACCCATCTAAGAGAGAAAGGAGGGAGGAAGGAATGGGGTTTTAAAAGAGTAAATAACCAAATAGGAGAAGCTAGACCCCTAAATCTACCGAATTTAGCTGCTTGGCTTATATCCACATGCTTGCATCCTTGCCTTTTTTTCTTACACATGGGAGACCGCATCCCTAGCTCCATGCATCCTCGCTTCATGTGTGTACATGCAAAGGCAAAGACAAGAAATCAACAAACAAGCAATGGAAGGAAAAGATACACAGATAATGCATAATTGGTATTGATGATGCAAGAAAGCAGTAGTTGAGCTCCTTGTCTTAGTGGATGGATGAAGCTATGATTGGGGTCGTCTCTGTTGGAGGAAAACCTGCAAAATGAAATGGGTGGAGGAGTAACACGCCGATTTGGCATTAGCCAAACTACCTCTGATGCTTAAGTCAGATATGGAGAAAGATTTTAGTGAGAATGGACTGGAGAGTGATTTTCGTAGAGTATTTGTGTGTACCTTTAACTTTTGTTGCTTTCACTTTTATAGTTGTATGCCTCATTAATGGGTGATGAATAGCTGTATTTATGCTCAATGGCTAGTGCGTTACAAAATCTTTGTCTGAAATTCATTACTCATTCTGTGACCGTTACTCCATATGTTACCTTTTTTCATTACTAAGCGTAACAAATGTGTGCCGACTTTTCTTGGTTAATGACAATCTTAAATAAATGACGATCATAAATTTCTGACTCATCAGTTACCCGCTTGTTTGAGTTTCGTCTATTAGACGAGATGAAAACATAGTCATCTAAAGCTTCGTATTCCATTTAAAGCGCATTTATGATGAGTTGATCTTTGATTCATTGATGACCATATGTGTGGTCAGGATGAGTCTAACGTGCAAACGTTTCTCAGTTTTCCCACGCGTGTTTTGGCCACTTATTTGACATTTTGCCCTCCAATTTTCTTTCCTTTGTAATCTTTCCTTGTTCAATTTTCATTTTAGGGTTTGTTTCTTCTTCTAGCTTCCTTTTTCCGTTCTGTATTCCCTAGTAAGTTCTTCGTGCTCCTGTCCTTTTTTTCTGTTCTTCCATGGTAGATTATTCTTCTGTTAGGGTTGATTGTCCTTCAATAGCCTTTCTTTTTACTCGTTTTGGTTGTCTGCTTGAGGTTGTGGAGGGAGAGTGTCTTGAGTGGGTTAGCTTCTTCGTGGGGAGGACTGTCCATATAAGTTTGTCCTTTCCTCTTTGTTTCCTCTAGTTTCTTATTTTGTTAAAGTAGCTAGGTTTCTAAAGATGTCTGTGGAGACTAGGTCCAGTGAGTTGGAAATAGGTTTATCCTCGTCTGATAATCGCAAGGTTCCCGAGGTTTCTTCCCCTTCTATTCCTTATAAAGCTTGGAAAGATGAGAAGCGGATCAGGGACAAGTTTCAATTTCCTAATTCAGTTAAGATTAGGATTCTGAGTGACGAGGATAGGGCCTGTCACTCTTATGCTAATGAAGTCTGTTTCTACGAGGCAGAGGTTTTTGCGTATTTGCACCTTGCTCTAGTAGAGTTAGTGCCTAATTCTTGGCAGATCGTCATTTCTTGTATAGTGGTGTGGATGTCCATCAATGATGAAAATCTCATCAAAAAAGATGAATTTCTTCATTTTTACCATTTGAGGAAGTCCAAAGACCCTGGCTACTATGAGTTGAGGTGGTGGGATAGGGCTTCTAGGTCAATACTTGACTATCCTTCTTCCCTCCAAAATTGAAAACCAAATTTCTTTTTTGTTTCTGACAGTGGTTAGGAGTTCATCCCTAGTGAGGAGATAGACAATGCCCTCAAGTTTTTTCATAGTTGGGGACTCCCTGTGTCTAATGCGTCTTTCTCATTTGTTCTTTTTGTTTTTTAATTGATCTTTGTGAGTGGCGATGATGTGTAATACACTTGTTTTTTGTAGTTCCTCAACGTCCTCATCTGAAGAAAAGATACCACATTCGTATTGAGAAGGTGAAGGAATATTTGGAGACCGTTAAAGATTTTGACGAACTCGTCTCTCCCCAATCGTTATTCCTCCATTTCTTAGGTCCAAAACCGTTTACTAAGGTTCGGAGAAATCTTGAAGTTGTGAAGAAGAGTGAGTGTTCCATCTTCTTTCTCCCTTGAAATCTTGAACTCTTTTTTAATATATATTTTTCCTTCCTTTAGGAATGACAACCAACTTTAGCAAGCAAAAGTTATCTAAAGCTCAAGAAAAAAAGGCCAAAGGCAGCCTCGTTGGTGGCCTCCTATTCAAGAAACATTCGAAGACAGGTGATGCCTCTAAAGATGATCCTATTATGACTCCTCCTCCTACCCATTCTCTTGCTAAGCATCCTGCCCCCCCTACCTTATCTTTGGAGTTGATTGCCTCAGAGGAAGAAAATAAGAAAAAGAAGAGGAAGGTGGCTGGCAAGTCTTTTCTACCAACTTTATGGGACGATGCTGATGCTGCTGCTCTGAAGGCTCACGAGGTGCTCTTTGTGTATTACCTAAGTCCTTCGATGGTGAAGTCGTCTAGCGAGGTGATGTCCTCTCATATTCAGAAGCTAGTGCAGGTATACATTGATAATGTAGGTTGCCTTTTCTCTTTTACTTTCTTTCGCTAAGAGAGATTTTTTGTAGGTTTTGGGGGAGTCCTTGTTCATCTCTGGGAAGCTTATGGATTTGGAGGAAAAGGTGGCCACGTCTAAGCCAATATTCAAATCCCTCTCTACTGAGAATGAGACGCTTAAGAACAAGGTTGCCATCCTTACCATCGAAGTTGAAAACGACAAAGAACGTGTGGCAGCTTTGGAGAAGAGCCTACAAGTGGAGAAGAACTTTTGCAAGCTAAAGGACAAGCAGATTATTAATTTGGAGTTGAAGTTGTAGAAATATGGGGCCATGGCAGTGCAAGAGTTCAAGGAATCTGACTCTTACTTTGATGAGTTGTATGAGTATTACATGGAAGGCTTTGAACTCTTTAGGAAATGGATGGCCAAGCATCACTTGTTTTTGGACCTCTTTGGCCTTGTCATGGGTGAGGTTGAGAAGGAACTACTTGATCATCCCTTTGAGGTCACAGTCGAGAATGTAATGGAAGAAGTTGCAACCACAACCGAGGTAGCAGAAGAGGTCATAACCACAACTCCTGCAAATCCTATCCCTGACGAACAGTAACTTATATTTTTTCTTTCCAGATCTCTTTTTTTTGTAAGATAAAAACAATACCTTTCATGGGCTCTTTTTGAGAAATTGAACAATTCCTTTGAGCTCGTGTGTTTTAGGCATGCATTTCTTTACTAACAATGAAAACTTTTCTTATGAATTGCTGACATGTAGCTTTCTTATAAGTAAATCTCTACTGTGTTCGTGTGATGACTGTGGTTGTGTTTGGGATACCTTTATGCTTTAGTTGTGTTTGAAACAACTTTTCATGCTTTCATTGAGTCGTGTTTGAATGGTAACAACGTTTTTACATTTAGCTATGTTTGAACAGCTTTTTCTTAAGTCACATTTGAATGATGATTTCAGTTGTGTTTAAACAACATTTTATGTTTAGCTGTGTTTGAACAGATTTTTATTGAGTCATGTTTGAATGACGATGTTGCGCTGTGCTACGACTTAAAGTCATCCTATTAGAGCGTCTTTAGGTTAACCATTTTTTTGTTCGTTCATGTTTGAATGACGATAGTAATAGTTGTGTTTAAACAACTTTTGATTTAGTTGACTTTGGTAGTTGTGTATTAACAACTTTGATGGATATGACAATGTTGGTTGTGTATAAACAACACTTGATTTGGAGTGATAATGACGGAGATTCTTGGGATGTATCCCAAGAATTATCTCCTAAATATTACACTTGCTTTTGTTGGTAAATAACTCACAGATAATTATTGATAAATACGCATGGATAATGCTCTTTGTGTGTTGTTGATCTATGAATGACGAAAGTAATGACTAACGTACATATTGAGATGAAGATTGGGCAACTTGAAATGCAAAATTTTGCTTACTGGTAGTACTTCTTCAAATGTTCTATGTTCCATGGTTGAGGCAGTTTTAAGCCCTTTAAATACTTTAGGTAGTAGGAACCTTCTCTAGAGTGACGAATTACTTTGTAGCGGCCTTCCCAAGTTGGTCCCAGTTTTCCTTGGAATGGGTCTTTCGTTGCTTGTGATGTTTTCCTGATGACAAGGTCTCTTGTGTTGAACCTTCTTACCTTGACCTTTCTGTTGTGGTATCTAGTCATTGCTTCCTTGTGTTTGGCCATTCGCTTCATGGCCTCCTCTTTGACTTCATTAATCAAATCTAAGTTGCTATTAAGCTCCTACTGGTTCTTCTGACCTTCATAATTTTTGACTCGGAGGCTCGTCAATCCCACTGCCACTAGTATGACGGCCTTAGTGCTAAATTTCAGTATGAATGGTGTTCCTCTTGTTGGAACTTTTGTGGTCATCATGTATGCCCAAAGGATGTTTGGTAGTTCTTCAGACGATGCCCCCTTTGTCTCCTCAAGCCGAGTTTTGATAATTTTAAATAGGATTCTATTTGTCACTTCTATCTTACCATTAGCTTAAGGATGTCTTGGAGAAGAGTAGTGGTTCTTGATTCCTAAGTCTTTAAAATTTTTTTGAAACTTGGGATTTTCGAACTACTTTCCATTGTCTAATATTATGATGCGTGAGACTCCAAACCTACATATGATGCTTTTCCATACAAAGCTAGTTATATTAGCCTCTGTTATCATTACTACTGGTTCTGCTTCTACCCATTTTGTGAAGGGATCAACCGCAATGATCAGAAATTTGAGTTACTTCTTCCCTAAAGGGAATGGGCCTGTAATGTCAATCCTCATTGGGCAAAAGGCCATGGCAAAGATATGGGTGTCATTGTCTCTTCTGGTCCCGTCTGGAAATTTGCAAAGCGGTGACACTTATCACATGCTCTGACAAGGTCGTGTGCATCCTTCTATAAAGTTGGTCAATAGTATCCTACTCTGAGTGACTTTACTGCTAAAGACCTTACTTCGACATGATTTCCACAAATTCCTTTATGTATCTCTCGAAGCAGATAATCCACTTCTTCTGAGTTAGCACATCTTAAGAATGGGAGTGAATAACCTCACCTTTACAGTATATCGTCAATAAGGACGAAGTGAGCTGCTTTGATTTGTATCTTCCTTGCCTCTATTTTATCTTCTAGGAGCCATCCTTCTTTCAAATAACGGACGATAGGGGTCATCCACTTTTCTTGCTCTTTTATCTTCAGAACCTGCTCACCTTCTGTGCTTGGTTGCCCCCTTATCTCTATACATAGCTTGAAGGGCACATTGTAGTCGTCTAACGAGGCCAATCTGGCTAGGAAGTCAGCTTCATTATTTTTGGCCCGAGAAATTTGCACAAAGTCTAGGCTGTCAAAGTGCTACGAGAGTTGTTGGACCATCTTCACGTACTTCTACATTCTCTCTTCTTTGGCCTCATAATCTCTATTTGCCTATCCAATTATGAGTTGAGAATTAGCTTGGACAATCAGATTCTTTGCTCCAAGAGCTTTTGCTAAACTAAATCCTGTTTGTAATGCCTTATTCTCATCCTCATTATTTGTTGCAAAAAATTGCAATCTAACTGCATACTTCAATGTTTCTTTTTCTGGAGATAAGAGCACTACTCCTACTCCTACTATTTTCTTCATGGCAGACCTATCTGTTTGAACTGTCCATGTTTCCATGGGGAGTTCTTCTTCCTTGTAGGGGTAGGTAAATTCTACATTGAAGTCCACCAGTAATTGGGCTTTGATTGCCGCTTAAGGCCAATATTTAATATCGAACTGGCCCAGTTTGGTTACCCATTAGATAAGTCATCCTGATGCATCTATCTTATTCATCGTCTTTCTTATTGGTTGGTCTGTCATGATGAAAATGGAGTGTGCTTGGAAGTAAGGACGAAGTTTCCTAGAAGCGACCACCAATGTGAAAGCCATCTTTTTCATCCTTGGGTAATTTGCCTCTGCTCCCTGGAATGTCTGGCTGGTATAGTAGACTAGCTTTTGGACATTTTCTTCTTCTCTAAACAATGTTGAACTTACTGCAGTGTTAGACACTACTAAATAGAGGTACAGCTCTTCTCCCATCACGAAGGAACTTAGCAATGATGGCTTCGTCAGATACTCTTTTAATTTTGCAAGGGCTTCTTTGCATTCATCAGTCCACTGAAAGGCCTTTTTCAAGACCTTAAAGAATGGCATGAACTTATCCATTGCCCTAGAGACAAATCTATTTAGATTTGCAACCTTTTTTGTCAAGCTTTGAACCTCCTTCATTGTTTATGGTGATTTGAGCTCGATTATTGCCTTTACTTTGTCTAGATTGGCTTTACTTTGTCTAGATTGGCCTCTATGCCTCATTTGGACACCATGAATCCCAAGAATTTTCCTAAAGAAACAACAAAAACACACTTTGCAAGGTTTAATTAAATATTGTACTCGCATAGTGTGCTGAATGTTTCTTTCAAATTATCCAAGTGGTTGGCTTCGTCCTTACTTTTCACTAGCATATCATCTTCATATACTTCCACATTATTTCCGATTTAGTAATAGAACATGCGGTTCACCAATCTTTGGTATGTGGCCCCTGAATTCTTCAATCCAAAGGGCATAACTTTGTAGCAGTACAACCCTTGGCTAGTGACAAACGAGGTCTTCTCTTGATCTTCTTCGTCCATAAGGATCTTGTTGTATCCAGAAAATGCGTCCATGAAACTTAAGAGCTTATGTCTAGCAGTTGAGTCTACCAGTTGATCAATCCTTGGCAAGGGGGAGCTATCCTTCAGGTAGGCTTGGTTCAAGTCTGTGAAATCAACGCACATCCTCCATTTTCCATTGCTTGGTAGCCAATCTGGGTAGAAGACCTCCCTGATGAAACCAACATCCAGTAGCTTCTCTACTTCTTCAGTTACTGCTCTGTTGCCCTCTGGTGCAAATATTCTCCTCTTCTGCTAAACAAGTCTACATTCTGGGTTGACGTTGAGACAATGTTGTATGATTTTCCTATGAATCCCAGGCATATCCTCATTTTTCCATGCTAACACATCTTGGTTTGCCCTCAAGAGGGAAACCATCTTCTTTGTTTCTAGAGTCAGAAATGATGATCCTATCTTCAATACTTTTGACGAATCTCATGGGACAACCTCAACTTCTTGCAGTGTTTTTGACAGTTCAAAAATGGGGTCTGGTTCATTGATCACCCACGTGTGGTTCCCCCTAGATGTTAAGGCAACTTGTTAGCACTCTCTTGCCAAAACTTGATCTCCTCTTATTTCTCCTACCACATAGGCTGTTGGAAATTTCACCTCAAGTAATATGTTGACGTTGCTACTCTTATTCTATTAAGTATAGGTCTTCCCAAGATGATGTTGTATGTTGAGGGGCAATCAACTATGAGGAAATAAATTTCCTTGGTGATCAGTGTTGGGTAAGTGCCTACAATCACGGTAAGAGTGACGATACCCCTAGGGACGATTCTATCCCTAGTGCAATGCACTAGAGGAGAGGTGAAAGGCCTGATCCTTCCCCTGTCTAGTTTCATCTACTGAAACGTAGGTAAGTAGATGATATTTGTTGAGCTTTTGTTGTCAATAAGTACCCGGTGGATGTTGAATTCTTCTACTTTGAGCATAATTACTAGTGGATCGTCATGGAGTTGCCTAATGCCGTGACCGTCTCTCTCTGAGAAGATGATATCAGGTTTGTCACTCCTTGGCATCTTCACTAGAGGCAGTCGTGAATGGACACTATTTATTTCTTTCTTATGGGCTTTTTTAAAGGACTTCAATGTTCCACCTGCTGTCAATCCTTCTAAGATTGTCTTTATCTCCCCTGCAGAAAGTTTGTTATCTTTTACTTCTCAATTTTTTTCTTTATCGTCCTTCCATTGGTACTTGTAGGACTCCGTTTTCCTGTCATACTTCTGTAACTTCCCTTGCCGGATTAAAGTCTCCACCTGGACTTTTAAATGTCTACACTCATTGGTGTAATGTCCATAGTCCTGGTGGAATCTATAGTACTTGTTCTTACCTCTTCTTTCTACTAGAATACTGATTGGCTTTGGCCATTTTAGGGAGGGATCGCTCCTTATCTGCATCAGGACTTGCTCAATTAGCATTATTAGTGGGGTAAAGTTAGTGAACTTTGGCTTCTTATCTGGAAGTTCCTTCTTTTTCCCTGTGGTCTACGTAACACTTCGTGCCTCTTTCTTCTTATCATGATTACTGCTTGTTCCTTTGTCTCTCTTCCTTTTTCCTTTCATTTCTTTTACAAGCACCGTGTCTTCTGCATTCATGTACTTCTAAGCTTTTCAGAGTAATTCCACAACTATTTTTGGTAGGCTTTCGATGATAGAGAAGAAACAATCCCCAAGTAGCAAACCTACTTGGAAAGTTGTTAGGATGACTTGGTCTTTAGCTTTGTCTACCTATAATAACTCCTTATTGAATCGGGTCACGTACTGTCTTAGTGATTATCCTTCTGCCTGTTGAATGTTGAGAAGATAGCCAGTTGGCCTCTTGTGTCTCTGCCCCCTAATGAAACGATGAACAAAACCCTTATTGAGTTGCTTAAAATCAGCAATAGTTCTTAGGGGTATCTTACTGAACCATACTCTAACTGCTCCTTTCAATGTCGTTGGAAATGCCTTGCACATGACCTCGTCTGAGGTCATCTGCAGTAGCATCAATGTCTTGAATGATTCAATGTGATCCAAGGGATCCTTGGAATCTTCATATGATTCCAACTATAGGAGGTGGAATTTTGGTGGAAGGGGACGATTCAACACTTCAATGGTGAATGGTGAGTCCGTCTTTCAAATCATTCCATCCAAATGCTCCCCACCTTTGTCCTTCATGTCAATTCTTAATTCGTCCATCTCCTTCCTCATATTGCGAAGCTCATTCTCCATCCTAAAGGAATCTTCTCCAGAGGTCCTATCTCGCTTGTTGGCTTGGGAGTTTGATTCTTCTTCATTTTGGTTTTCACCTGTTCACCGACGATCTACGTTTTGGGACTCCATTGTCTTTCGCAGCTCTTCGTTCTGGCGAGTCAACTCTTCCACATTAGCCAAGAGGGCCTAGATTTGTTGCTGTTACACAGCTTCTGGCTGTTGTACTACTATTGTTTCCATCTCATACTTCAAGGAACTCTTTTGTCACTGAGAAAGATGGTTTGAATGATTAGTGTTCCCACAGAAAGCACCAAACTGATGATGCAAGAAATCAGTAGTTGAGCTCCTTGTTGTAGTGGATGGACAAAGTTGTGATTAGGGTCGCAACTGTTAAAGGAAAAATTGCAAAATGAACTGGGGTGGAAGAGTAACACGCTAGTATGGCGTCAGCCAAACTGCCTCTTATGCTTAAGTCAGTTACAGAGAAAGATTTTAGAGAGAATGAAATAGAGAGTGATTTTCGTAGAGTATTTTTATGTACCTTTAACTTTTGTTGCTTTCTCTTTTTTAGTTGTGTGCCTCATTAATCGGTGATGAATAGTTGTATTTATGCTCAATGGCTAGTGTGTTACATAATCTTTGTCTAAAATTCACAGCTTATTTTGTGACTATTACTCCATCAGTTACGGTTTGTCATTACTGAGCATAATAAATGTGCATCGTCTTCTCTTGGTTAATGACGATCATTAATTTCTAACTTGTTAGGTATAATGCAAACGAGCATACAAGCAAAGCAAGTATAGCAAGTGGCAGGAGACATGACAAGCAACAATTTAAGCAAACGAACTAGGAGGAAAACAAACATGTAAGTAGGCAAACAAGCAAACAAGAAAGAAGACAAACAAGCAAGAAAGCAAACAAAAGGTGGTGTCCAAGAGGGACAAATGTAGGTTTGGATCGAATGCCCATAACTTCATTATGTTGAAGCATGGACAACACACTAGCAAGAAAGATTCATGCATCGACATGTACGTAAGCGTGTAAAGGCCTCGGGTGGCACAAACAAACATGGTACACATAACATCGCACGGAGTGGAAAAGGGAAGGGTATGCATGGAGCAAGCCAGCATCCGGAGATGCTTCCCAAATGGCTACATCCGAACAAGGCCTCATGAGCATCGGATGTAACTGCACGAGGTCAAGCCCACAAAAGGCGCCAAACATGGCAAATCCTAGAACAAGAAAGGCTAGCACAAGCATAAAGCATAGAAACAAGCAAGCATAGACATGCAAATAGGATGATCCAAACTCTTTGATGTGGGCCTTGGTGTATGGATGATGACAAAGACCATAGGGTCTAGATCGGGTCCTAACCATTGGGCCAAAACACAAGAAAATGTGATAAAAGGAACAAAAGGGCTACAATAGCATATGGCATGACTCTTTGGAAAGTTAGACCCCGGTTGATAGAATTAACAAGTTTTAAATCTAAGTTGTTAATTAGATTTATTATGATAAAACTTATTAAAACAAACAAACATCAATATCATGTCAAATATAAGTGCAGCGGAAAAATAAATAAGACAAGATATGATGACTCAAGAAAACCAATAAAACCAACCAGTTTCACAGTAAAAAACCTGGGGGGAAACCTTCCCAAAATGCAATTCACTATAGTAAAGAGAAGTTTCAGATCTAGTACAAAACCTTTGTCCCTAGACTCTACAATCCCCGTAGATAAACTCACAGCAGAAACCTTCTACCGCTTCAGAACCTCTGAACTCTTAAATATATGAACACCATCCTTTGATGCACGGATCCCAGTACATGACTCACTCTTTTGCAAGAATCCCAATACGTGACTCACTCACCAACTTGAGGAAAAAGAATGTTGGCTGCAAAGTTCTTCACTTTATCAACAATGAAGATCAAGAAGCACTTGGTTACAAAACCCTAAGGCACAAAGACGTAGTAACTTCTTTCAAAGAGAATAAGGCTTCGGCAACCTTTTGCATATGTTCTCCCTGTATTCTCTTATGTGATGGCCTCTAAAATAAGCTTTATATATGTCTGGGGTTGTGACAAAAGAAACCCTACATAACTACATAAACATGGGCCGAAAATAAGATCTAGAAATTTGAATTCCCGTAACCTCGATAGATACCTCAATCGATCGAGAAGCTTTCGAGCTTCATTAAACCTCGATAAATAGAGGTATCGAGCAGCTGTCGAACAGCTGTCTGCAAGTGTCCACAGGTGTCCAGCAGGTGTCCAGCTTTAGTGAACACTTTTTCTTCACTTGTTTCTTGGTCCAATCTTCATGGCTTTAATACTAGACTTGAACAACATGTTCTTTAAAGTATTAAACACATCCTAGATCTACCCAAATACAAGTAAAGTGCATTTTGTCAAAGGATATGCCAATTACATAAAAATATGTCTCCAACAATCTCCCCCTTTGGCAATCCGTGATAAAACCACAAGAGTACACTAAATGTCCTAGAATACATTCTACTCAAGAATAAATAAGCCTAGTCTAAAAGATTTGAACCTTGGAAGTTGCTGTAAGAAGAAGGTTTGGAATCTTGACTTGGCTTTAACTTGTCTTTCTTGAAAGGCACTAAACAAAACACATCAAGGTACCATGTGGAAAACAATGAAAAGTTGAATAAAAAAGAAACATGTGTATAAATAGAGAAAAGAAACAACACATGTGAGATAAAGAGTGAAACACATACATCATCACATATACCACTTAATAAGCATCATGTATGTAAAAATGGTTACAAAACCAAAAGATACACAACACAAAAATATATCAATATCAATGTGTATCAAACTAACTCTCCCCCTAAGTTAGTTACAACAAAAACTTTCCTCCCTTTAACATAAAGTTTTCCCCCTCAGTCTATTACTCCCCCTGAGGAATGACATACAAAACTCAAATTTCTCCCCCTTTTTGACACGATTGACAAAGGGTATAAAAAGCCAAAAGACTTGACTAGAGAAAGACAGAAAACAGATATAAAGGGAACGAGGAGAACAAGGAACCATAGACCTATAAGAGAAAGAAAAACAAGATGCTATGGACACAAAGGGAAAAACATGCAAAATAAAGAAAGATGAAATGCATCCAAGGGTATCTCGATCGATCAGGAGGAGTCGAGAAGCTATCGAGCCAACCTGGATGGATCGAGAAGGTGTCAAGGATCTATCGAGCAGACAGAAGATATCTCGATCAATCCACCTAGCTATCGAGAGGTGTCGAGATTTCGATAAGATGCAACTGAAGATCTCGACAGATAAGTCAAGTATCAAGAAGTGTTGAGAAGGTGTCGAAATGGCTTAAAAACATATTTTTCAAGAAGAGAAAACACAGATGTAAAAGCAACCAAGCATGCAACTCAACCAAAGATCCAAACAATATATTAACCTCTCAAAAACATCTTTCAATGAGAAAAATGTCATGCATTTTGATCCAAAACACACACACACACACTAAAAAATTCTAACTAATTTTTATTTTTAAAAACAAGTTAAGACAGTTTAGTGAGCATACATCAACGCCTGTAAACCTTGTGATGGCCAAATCACATTGTACCTACACATGTATCAAAAGTAGCAAAGAATATTGCGTGTTGTGTGTGAGAAATATCGCAAGATTGCATAAGTGTCACAAAGTTATGACGATTTAAGATATGAGAAAATCACTTTAACTCACACACAATCATAACTATTTGATAGGGACTATCACCTTCGAGGTATATCGTGTAACTCCCACATCTCCTAGAAAACACGCTTACAATCATATTTCAAAGCATTTTGTTCTTTTTACTTTTTATTTCTTTGCCTATTTTCTTTTATTAAGCATATCATTCATGTGCATATAAGTGAGAAAATAAATACCCAATTATGTTAAGCCTTTTGACATTGCACTTTTACTATGTCGAAGCATACAGATGTCATTTCATGATCGGTGAGTAACAGTGGTGAGATGGTTATTTATGCCTTTCTCTTAAGATTTTCTAATCCTACCCATCAAAAAGAGTGATACGGATGATAAGAATCATTTAACCTTACTCATCACAAACAAAGAGCCACAAAACTCACTTGCTTAGTTGTGCATAAGGATGCTCATCTAAGCTACAAGAAATACAAAGTTTAGAAAACTCTGTTTCAATGGTCCTTTTAAGGTTCACAAGAACCAATATACACAAACACACACTGTTTTTGTATTTTTCTAATTTTTCTTTTTTTTTTTATTTTGAAAACAAAACAAAATAAAATAAAAACTAAGCAACCAAACAAAAACAGACAAACTTCATGAAAGCATGAAAGAAGGATGCATATGCATAAAAGCATGATAGAAGGATGCAGATGCATGATAGCATGATTCCAAAAACAAATAAGAAATCAAGTAAAGAGAGTCCTACTTAAGATAGAAAGAAATAAAGCAGAGGACAAACAGAAAAGAAAATTAAGTCTTAGGCTCCTTTCTCATCCACACGGCACGAGTCTTTGGCAGTGAAGATGAAAAGGCACGTGCCCTAGTATGACTACTAAAGGACATAGAAGAATTAAAATTCTCCTAAAATTAAGTTAAAAAGCTCAAAACTTTTAATAACTCTCCAAACAAAGGTGTAGGTCCTTGAGAGGAAACCTGTGACTGTTTGTACAATTGCTTATGAGAATACAACTTAAAGCAATTAGGACGAATGTGTCTAGAAACAACACAATGGTGACAAACATGAGCAGTTTTAGAGCTACTTGGTTTCCTAGAAGGAGGTCTAACCGTAGAGGTTGACAGAGATCTCAACTTAAGAAAATTTGCCCTAATATGACCAACAATATGACAATGATGACAAGTAGGGACAAATTCAGAATTTTTATTCAACCTAGGAGGAGTTTTAAATATAGGTTTAGAAACTTCAGCGTTAACATCAGATTATTTACCTTTGTCTATCCTAGCAATATTAGCCTTCAACTCTTCATTATTCCTTTTGAATGAGGGAATATGAAAATCATTTTCTTTTGAGTTAGGCTCAACAACAAGTTTGGCACTAGTTAATTTTTTAACTTCAATTTTAGATTCAACTAATTGCTCTTCCAAACTCTTAATTTTGTCCACTTGAGATGAAATTTGCTTTTTAAATTTCTCATTCAAATTATTTGCTTCATCCAATTTTATAATCAAATCATTTCTTTCAAGTTTGACCTTTTTAAAATTAGCTTTTAATTTTGTCGAACACTCAAGAGATTTCATACAAATATTATAAAGCTTGCAATAGCATCTTGAAAATCATCATCATCGTTCAACACAAGATCATGCAAATCAAAACAATCAAGAGCTTTCATGACAACGGGAGTCAAGGATCACACTCAGGAAATTAATCCAATCAGAGTGTACCTGCTCTGATACTACTTGTTGGAAAATTTAGACCTCAGTTGATAGAATTAACAAGTTTTAAATCCAAGTTGTTAATTAAATTTATTATGATGAAACTTGTTAAAACAAACAGACATCAATATCATGTCAAATATAAGTGCAGCGAAAAAGTAAATAAGACAAGATATGATGACCTAGAAAAACCAATGAAACCAACCAGTTTTACAGTAAAAAACCTAAGGGAAAACCATCCCGAAAAGCAATTCACTATAGTAAAGAGAAGTTTCAGATCTAGTACAAAACCTTTGTCCCTAGACTCTACAATCCCCGTAAATGAACTCACAGCAGAAACCTTCTACCACTTCAGAACCTCTAAACTCTTCAATATATAAACACCACCCTTTGATGCACGGATCCCAGTACGTGACTCACTCACCAACTTAAAGAAGAAGAATGTTGGATGCAAAGTTCTTCACTTCATCAACAATGAAGATTAAGAAGCACTTGGTTACAAAACCCTAAGGCGCAAAGACGCAGTAGCTTCTTTCAGAAAGAATAAGGCTTCGGTCACCTTTTGAATATGTTCTCCTTGTATTCTCTTATGTGACAACCTCTAAAATAAGCCTTATATATGTCTAGGGTTGTGAGAAAAGAAACTCTACATAACTATATAAACATGGGCTGAAAATCAGATTTGGAAATCTGAATTTCCGTAACCTCGATAGATACCTCGATCGATCGAGAAGCTATAGAGTTTCATTAAATCTCAATAGATAGAGGTATCAAGCAGCTGTCGACCAGCTGTCTGCAGGTGTCCACAAGTGTACAATAGGTGTCCACAGGTGTCCAGCTTTAGTGAACACTTTTTTTTCACTTGTTTCTTGGTCCAATCTTCATGGCTTTAATACTAGACTTGAACAACATGTTCTTTGAAGTATTAAACACATCCTAGATCTACCCAAATACAAGTAAAGTGCGTTTTGTCAAAGGATTAGCCAACTACATAAAATATGTTCTTAACAAACTCTTTGAGGGATAGTCTTTTTTAATTGTATGTAATGGATTTTGTAGAAATTGTGTTTAATTTCTATTCACATATCACCTTACATGTCTCTAAAGCTTTTGCTAGTTGCACACACTACACAAGTTACTTTTTGCTAAACTTTGTATATGATATTGTGTGTTGATTTTGTGTTGGCCATCCAAGGTTGAAACCTCCTTGAGTTAAAATGCAAAATTTGTTTTAATTTTGAGAATTTGAATTGAATTGAGTAAAAATCTTAATTTTTGGGAAATCTGGGCTTAAATCATGTGTTTTTGGAAAGAATTTTATATCATACTCATGCATTTTATTCATAAATATCAATGCTTTGAGGAGTTTTTGCATAAACATACTTTGTTTTTCAAAAATCTGTTTTTTCTAGAATTTTGATTGATCAAAACTGTTTTTCGACCGATCAAAATTGCGTTTAATATTTTATTAGGATATTAGTCAGATTTGGATATTATTATTTAGAATATTTTTAGGAGATTTTGTAGGCTTGGAAAGGGGGGAATTAACATGTAAAAGTGGGGAGGAATTAGATTGGACACACACGCCACTCTCTCCCCTCTTCTCTAATTTTCTTCTTCGAGTTTTCATCATGGCCCTTCTTGGCTAAACTTTTATATTTGGTTGAAGGAAACGGAAGCCTCGGAATCAATAAAATTGTGAGATCTAATTTGTTTTTACTGTTCAATTTTATGCTTTGAGTATCGGATGTTCTTCTATACCTATTTTCATGATTGTCTCATTTAATTACTAGAAGGCCTACTAGTTTATTATTCGTTGCAATCTACTGCTAAGTTAGATATCAAATCCATAATTTTTTGATCCTTCTAATTTGTGAAGCAACCAAGATTTGATGATTTGCTGCACCCGAAATTATTAGATCTTAGGAAGAACGCTCGACTAAATTAAATACAACTACTTGTGCTTTTGTTGTTTAGTTTCACTGATTCCTCTAATTCTTAAGACTGCTACTAGATTAAACCTTTAGCACTTGTCTTGGGTTGTTTAGTAGTTAGGGTTAATTAGATTGCTTGTTTTCTAATTAACTACAACTAAGGAGAAATAGGAAAATAGTTCCAGCGGTGAATATTCAAAGTGTGAATTGATATATACTTGCATCGATGATCAGTTGTGAAATTTTGATGGTGGATGTTGACTTAGACCAAAGTTTGTTCTTTTGATTGAAGCATTTTATTTTTTAGAAATATAAAATTGTTTAGGGTTGTTACTAAGTGTATTGATAATTTTTTTTTATAAATTAGTCCCTTCTTTTGCAGGCTAAGCATTTGTTGTTTGTGGTAGGTTTGGATTTCTTTTGAAGAAGCATGTGCTTGGCTTGAATATGGTAAGTAATCTTTACTTTAGATGTTCATAACTCTTCTGTGGTGGTTGTTGAGTTGGAGCAATCGAGTCATTTGCACGGTGATATAAAGTGGTTTACATTGACATTGGGAGTGTTAATTGTTGATTTTTGGATGATTACTATTGATTTGGCTTTCATTAATTTTTTCCTCTTTGGGACTTCTTGTTTATTTGATTTGGTTTTCATATGTTGTTATTAGAATATGTACTTTCCTATGATGTCAACTAATTGGGTATCTTGCCTTTGGTCCTCTCTTTATTTTATTTTGCTTATTAATTTAGTGTTTAATGAGCTTTGTTTGCTTGAAATATAGATAAATGAAAACTTGGTATTCCTTGTTACTTGTGTTACAGTAGCCTTATTAGTTGCTTTGTATAATATTTAAGGATATTTGTATTGTTAAGTACTTGCAAGCAGAAATACGGAGAAAATGTCTTTTAGTTCTACTTAAAGTTAAGGTAGACTCTTCACGACAAAAGTGTTTTGAAGGATTTGTTCTATAAAGAGGGATTCACCAAAGAAGATGCTATGGAGTTGGCACCACCCAATGCTAATATTGAATATTTTAGCAAATTGGTTAATTACTGGTGTATGTACAAGTTAGATTTTGGAGATTATCCTGTAAAGATCTCTAAAACCTTAATAATACATTTAGACATCATCTTTGTCAAAAATGGTGTCTTTGTGTTTGTAAGAAAATGAAGAACATGAGATTAAAGTTGCAAGAGAAATATACATAGGTTTCTTTAAGATAGAAAGCCTCTATGTTGGGAGAGGGAGAAAACCACAGGCACAAGCCAGTCAAATATTCCACTATTTTCTAAAAATGGTTACAATGAAGGTATTGTGTTACATGGAGAAAGAGAAAAGGAAACATAGGAGATAATAGAGAAAGAAGAGGTGGTAAGAAGGCTTCCACTATAGTGTTAAAGCGTATCTCTCTCTTCATTGAGTCCTTTTCTTCTTTACTAATGGTGAAAATGGGAATGTGTCACTTTTCCAATGGGTAAGGTGTCACCTTCCTATTGGAGAAGGACAAGGTAGAGTCTTGACAAAATGTGACCACATGCATTCGGTGCTTCTTTGACAAGTGTGCTTGTACTTGTACTACACACAATAATACTTCTTCAACAAGTTGGCCCTCTGCTATAATATGCCTAAAACCTATAGCATGCAGCTGGGATATGTTTATGCAACTGTAATGGTCCATGATTGATCTTGCTATCACTTTCATCCACTATCTTGGACACATAGACCACAACTAATGGCTACATGCTTTCTACGCCTTGGACATGTGGTGATGGTGAATTGGTTCATTATGAAGCAAATCCAATATGCCCCACTTTTGGGCTTGGTGACTATACAACTGGTTTTATTTTTTTAGGACTATTTAGCTTATTTTGTTGTAATGAATGTATAAAATAGTTTGCAACTTTGAAATGGCATTCTAGACATTTGGAATGTCTTGTTTTGGACAAAAAAAATTATTATAGCATGTTATTTTATTATTGTATTGCATTAATTTGATAGTTTGGAATGACTATTGATTTTAGTTTAGTTATAAACAGGTTGGGAAAGCAAAATGCAGGAAAGAAATTTTTGCCCAAGAAAAAAAAGGACCTATAGTGGTGGTTTGAAAACGCAATTAAAGCCTGTATTAAAAAAAAAAAAAAAAAAAAAAAAAAAAAAAAAAAAAAAGACCTATAGTGATAGTTTCAAACTATTGAGATAGCTTGCTTGGGGCTACTCCAAAAGTTTGTCAAAACTACTGGTATAAGTTCATAAAAGCATCGAGACCTGTACTAGTGATTTGAAAAGCGCCAATATAGCCCACCCAAGTTTATTGTGTCACTTCTTGGGCAATGCTAGAAAGCTCTAGCATAGTCCAACTCAATCTATTACGGTAGTTTAAAGACCTATAATGACTGTTTCAAAACACCGCTATAGATTGATTTTTTGAAGTGAACTTTCTCTTTTGTGTAGGTTTTTACTTGCCACTTGTTTTAAATGAAAGAATGATATACTCTTTTCTATTCATAAAAATCTAGGGATACATTCAATTTCACACCCAAATTCACAACATGCTAGAGTAGTTGACTGAAGTGTTGAATACTTTTGCCATACCACTTTTGACAAGGAACCATAACACCACTCATAATCCATAAACTAATACCTAGAGGTATAACAGTGAAGAGAGAGAGAGAGAGAGAGAGAGAGAGAGAGAGAGAGAGAGAGAAAAGAGACTAAGGTTTTCTTTATAGCTAATTATAGGTTGCCTTTATTGTGTTCTCCCAAGAAAAATAGGTAGTAAACACCATGGCTAGGGTTTTATTGGTGGACTTCCTTATCAATATCAGATTTCAAACCAGGCCCCTAGAGAGGTCTCATATCTGGACAATTGACTAGAGTCGCTACCAAACATAAGATTTTCTAGATGTTATTAGGCACCTAATGTCCAATTGAAATTATTAGTAGTTGTAAGGGACATATTTTTATGTAATTGGCATATCTTTTAACAAAACGCACTCTACTTATATTTGAGTAAATCTAAGTAGGTTCAAGATGATCATTATAAGTGGTTACATTGAAGACATGAAGATTACTCAAGAAATGCTCAAGAAAAGTTCAATTTACAGGTCTTGATACCTTCTCGACGGAAGCTCAATCTATCGAGATTCATTAAAGCTCGACACATGTCTCAATCTATCAAGCTTATGAGATTCAAACTATAGTTAGTAACGTTTTTATTCTAAAAGGCTATTTGTTTATGGGTTTGTATAATCCTTATTGGACTAGGAAAGTCCAAGGTTTGTGTATACCTATTTGGAATAGGAGAGCCCATTGAGCTCCTATTTAAACAAAGAAGTGGAAAAAGAAAAACCTAATCCTAGAAAGCTTCATAAGGTTTTCTTTTTGAAACCCTAGCCTCCTCCTATAGAAGAAAGAGCTCTTGCTACGTTTCTTGTACGCCTTTAGGTTCTATAACCAAGCAAAATCTTTTGCATCAACATTGAAGATCTTATTGGTGTTTCTATGTGAAGCTACTGCAAATCAACTACAACAATTAAAGGGTTATTGTGGAGTTAACTGCGTACTAGGATTCGTGCAAAGAAGTTAGTCACGTACTGGGATCCGTGCATCATTAGTGGCGTTCATATGCTAGAGAGTTCAAAGGTTCGGAAGCAATAAAAGGTTTCTGCTGTAAGTTCATCTTCGAGACTTCTCTTTACTATAGTAAATTACTTTTCGGGTAAAATTCCCCCCAAGTTTTTTATTGTAAAACTAGTTTTTTTCATTGGTTATTGACATGATATTGAAGTTTGTTTTTTTGAACAAGTTTTATTCATTATAGATCTAATTAATAACTTGGATTTAAAACTTGTTAATTCTATCAACCGGTAACTTGGATAATTTATAAATTTGCAAGGGGTCAATACTTTTTTGCCCTATTAGTAGTTTAGGGTTAAAAGAGTGTGAGATCTTCAATCCACAATTAGGAAACAAAGTATCCACAAACCATTAACACTAATTCGGTGGTATCCTTAACTGCGGGAATGGTATAAAGCATCCCACAACATTTTCTTTTATTATGATAGTATCAAGAATCATAGAATGCTATTTAGGCATTATCATTCTCCAATCATGACAGTGTGTTTGGATTTGGTACGAGCCTTGACAAAGCTAGGATTTGATGTCTAAAAGGGTGTAAAGTTACCCATATATAATTAACTTACTTCTAAAAGGAGTGTTGATACCCATTTTTTAGAAAAATGCACACAAAGGCCCAATGGTAGAAAAACCCAAATCAAGTTAAGAAAGAACAAGGGAAGATTAGGGAATAATAGCAAAATAATACGGCCATTCCCCTAAGGCCCAAAAAGAAGAAATACTCGTAAAGAACAAAGAATAGAACACATTGAGCCGTGGAAAATGTGGAAGAGCCAACCATGGTGAGATGGTCTTCTTCAAGAGACAAGAAAATGGACCTTGAATGGGCCCAATAAAGTAGGAAAGAGGGAAAAGGCTTAATGGGCCAGCCCAGCAAGAACTAACGAAAAACAGTAAGGAAAAAGCTTTTAAAAGCCCACGAACCCAACAAGGGAAGATGAGGCAAGCTCAACAAGCCCAAGTTGTTTCCATAAAAGTAAGCAAGAGTAGAAAGCCTCAACCTCAACAAAAAATGAAAAGAGACAAGCTAGATAACTGCGGTAGAAACCGTGTGAGTAGGAAAGAAAACAAAACGTGAAGCAATAAGACAACAATGCTATAGTCAAAGCACCACCAACCTATACCCAATCAATACAAGGGGTGGGCCCACTGTTAAGAGAATTACAAAGGGTGTGGTTTGGTGGAGTGGGAAAAAAACCTATTTTCGGTATCTTGCCAAGTCTTCTTTCGGGAGTTGCTCTACTAGAAAAGTATCTTTGCCCAAAATAGATAGTAAATCGGCTAGGACCACTTGATGCATACTAGAGAGATTGGTAGAGTGAGACCCAAGTTTTTACCTTTCAAAGGAGAGAGAGAGAGAGAGAGAGAGAGAGAGAGTAAATGGGAAGATGAAATGGATAATAATTTGTTGTGTGATGGATAGTGTAAGAGAGAGAAAATGCTAAGCAAGCCCAGATGTAGTGGAGGTTGAACCCATACAACCAGAAGGATAGTGGACACCTCTTAGGTGTGTTTACAATAGACAAAAATGGTTGGTGAGTGACAAAGGTAAAAAAGAGAAATCATGTGAGCTTGATTTAGTATAAATAGGAACAATGCCCATTAAAGGAAAAGGACAGTGACTAAGGTAGTCAACATAAAGGGTCAAAAAGGAAAGAAAAGAGAAAAGAGAGAGTGAAGTAAGACTTAGAAAAATAGAAGAATATATACGGTAGAACTAGAATGCATTAATAGAAAATCTTTTCCCTCCCTCACGTGATAAACTCACTCTTTGTAATTCCATCAAAACGAGAAGTAGTAGTCTAGGCCCATTCTCCAAAATGTACAATTTTATGGCTTAACTTAGTAATAAGGTTGTCTAAGTTGGGGTTTGGGCTCTCTTTAGTTCACTTTCTGCGGAAACCTTTTATTTATATATTATGATTATGCTGCTTTAACTATGTCTAACTGCTAGTTGTTTGAACTAACCTTTCTACCATAACATATATATATATATACATATATATACTCACACATATATTACTTGTCTTTTTGGGGTGTTTTTTCTCTCTCCTTCTTGTTGGTCCCTCTCACTCTCACTCCCTTTTTTTCATTTTAGATTTGGCTTGGTTGTTAAGATATAATGTTACTTGCATATGCTTGGTTTGGATTGGATTTGATTTCACATGTATTTGGTTTGAATGGGGTTTCTAGCATGGTGGATTTGGCCAATTTGAGACTTCCTTGGATTTGGGTTTTTGGATATCTGTTGCTTGATGAAGGGTGGGATGATGATGGTGGCTGATACCATTAATGGTGATTGGGTGGGTTGATGTTAAGTGTGAGTTGATTCATCAATGGTGGCTATTGTTATTGATTTTGGGTTGTGTTGGGTCTGTGAGAGAGAGAGGCAGTAAATGAGAGGGTTCTAGAGAGAAGGAGAGCGTGAAGGAAATAATAATAAAAAATGTAGAAGAATGAATATCTTATTGAAATAAATGTTTAGAATAGATAAATTGATGTGGGTGTTTTGTAAGAGTAGTTGTGTAAAAAAGAAAAAGTATGTAGTATTTGTAAAATAGGCAGAAATGTTTAGAAGAATAATGTGAATGCTCTTGTTGTGCTTACTTTGATTCAAGTAGATGGACACTTCCATTATTGGAATAAATGTCATATTTACTTAGAAAATAGTTCCAGAAGGTCTGAAGATATAAATGTCCTACCAATTTTCTTAAGATGTGTGCCTTAATTTCCTTAAAATAGTGCATTAGTTTAGTGTAAAATGCATTTTATGGTCCCTCAAATCTATGGTCTATTTAGTTTTGGTTCCTCAATTAAAATATTTAATTTGGTCCTCCAAAATTTTTAAAATGTGACAATTTTCAACCTGTTTGATTGACACATCACTCATATCTCGCTTCTCATATCTCAATTTTCATAATTCAAATCTAATTCTTATAACTCATATCTAATTCCCAATTTTCTCTTAACTCACCCCTCAATGTGTTTGGCATCAAAACTCTAAATTTGTAAAGCCCACAAGTCAGAACTGCCATTGTCTTTTCTCTTACAAGCCCGCGTGACAGATTGTAACACACTCCCTCACACTCCATAGAAATGAAACCTAGAGGATGAAGAAAACGAAACCCACTCACCGACAGTAAAACATTCTAGCAAACACAACAAACTCAAACCCAAGTCCATCACCACCATCAACGGCAAACTCAGAACCCACCACTGTCAACTCCACCAATGGCCACACAAAAATAATAATAATAGTCTCAAAAACCAAAAGAAAATCCAACCACTAGCTACACCCACAAAAAGAAAAAGTTTCCAACCATCAATACCAACACCAACCACACAAACCCACCTCCATAATAGCCCAAGTTTCAAACCACAACCACAAACACAAAAAAACCAAACCCACTAACACAAAATCTTTATTTCGACAATCCAAAATTGCCAAGCCCAAACCTATGAACATAGAAAACTCAAACCCAGGAAACCATAGATTAAAGACCAAAATCATGAAAATGATGAGTGGTTTTTTGTTTTTGGGTATAGATTTATGCATGGATGAACATGGTGGAGTGGGTCTGAAGAAGAAAGAAAGAAAGAAAGAAAGAAGAGGGAAAAAAAATGTTGGTGGAGGAGTGGGTCTAAAGAAGAAAGAAAAGAAACAAGATGACAAGAAAAAAAAAAAAAAAAAAAAAAGTCTTGCAGTGGGTCTGAAGAAGAAAGAGAGAAAGAAAGAAAAGGAAAGAAAAAGAGGAAAAAAAAATGTCATTGGTGATTGAGTGGGTCTGACGAGATAGAGACAAGCCAAGAGAGTGGGTCCCACAAATTTGGTTTTTTTACGACTTTTCCACTATAACTCATATTTCATAATCTGAAAATACCAAAATCTTGTTTCCAATTTTTATCACTCAAAACTCAATTTTTAGTTTTGGGTGATGAGAACACAACTCAAAAATATTTCCAAACAACAATTCTTACGTGAGTCCCACATGTTTTGGACTATGAGTGATGAAAACTAAGTTATATAACTTAGTTTTCACCTAATCCAAACATTGTCTTAATCACTTCATCTATCTTTTCAATTACCTAGAGGGATTAAATTGTTTTAAATCCATATCTAAAGGATGAAAATTAATTGAACAAACATACAAGTAAGCAATAGAAGGAAAACAATAAATGGACTGAAAATAGACTTACGGGACAAAATTGTTCATTTTAAAAATAGTAAAGGTCAAAGTTGAAAGTTTACATTTAACAGACCCAAAAATACCCTATATTTTTATTTATTAATTTAATTAGGGTGATTGTCCTTTTTGTTGGAGAACGTGCTATTTATTTTTATTTGGGTCTGAATTCATATTATATATATATATATATATATATATATATATACATTTTATTAAAATAGTCGCACCAATTTATATTAGAACAAGAGCAAGATTTTTTTTTTTTTGGAATTCTATAAATTCTTCTCAATTGCACACATTAGAAATCTTTGTGTCCACCTCCACTTGTCACAATCATGTTGCACCACATAGGTTTTTCCAATGTTGAAATCATAGCCTAGGTGACATCATCTAAGTTACCTACACAATCATTCTCACTATCATTCTACCTATAAAAGATATGACTCAAGGCATAATCCTCCTATTCCTACTTACCTAAAACCCTAGTGCATTACCTTCTCCCTGAACCATCCATCAATCCATCCATACACAACTAAGGTACTTTTTTTTATAGGGTCAAATTATGTACATGTCTGAACAGCTTAACCCAACCAAATTTCTCAATACCTTTTATTAAACACGGTATGGGCATTATCTTCCCAGGCCCATTTGTCCATAGGCCCACAAGAATAATTGTCCGCTGAGGATCCTGACGCCGATCAAGCCAATGGGCTTATCTCGGCCAGCCCAACGCACACCGAGCATCCTTTAGGCGAAAGCGAAACCATCCGTGGTATTCTCGGCAGTGGTAAACCTCGTCACTCCGGGTGAACACGTCTCCAGGATCTAATCCACGTCTATACGCACGGCACATCTGGGTACTGCAGGGCATCAAGCTTAAGGATTGTGCGGGTCTTGAGGTCACTATCGTCCTCTTCCCTCCACCTAACCTCCAACCAAGGCTATTGGTACTGGACCATTCGTCTGTCGCTTTGGGAACGCTTCTGCCGGGAAACAGACATGGCGGTGGAATCAAGTTACAATGCCACCCATCGTTCTCTTTTTCACTCATAATTAACCATCCACTTAGAGGGAATGGTATTGGACTTCTCCATCCACTGAACTAGAAGATGATTACAGCAATCCTGCAAGTTGTAACTATAAATAGGGAAGGGGGGATCAATGGATAGGGGGCTGGAGAAACGAGAGAGAAAATGAGGAAGAAGGAGAAATAGGGCGTTTGGGCTGCCGAGCACTGAATTACCCCATTGTAGGAAACACAAAAGCCCACAATACAAATATATTATGAGCCTAATACACCATTCAAGGCCAGTTGCTGTATTTGGGTGCGCACAAACACCATTGCTGTATTTGGGTACGGCAGAACGCTCTCGGTATTGGCTATCTCCGAGTCTGAAGCTGCATTGGAGGTCTTTTGGGGGTCCATACTTGTAATGTTTACACCCCAGCCTGACAGAAAGCCTTCTAACCGAGCTCCATAAGGGCCTCTGCGGTAGCCACGTTGGTGGCCGATCATTGGCCCACCGGGCAATGACTTAAGGGTTTTGGTGGCCGCGGATGCAGAAGGACACCCTTGAATATGCACGAAGATGCGAACAATGCCAAAAACACGCATCAATGATCCATCAGCCTGCAGGGAACCTGAATCCCGTCAGTAGTCCATGGCCCTTCGCCCAGTGGGGATTGGACTTAATCGGGCCCTTTCCTCGAGCAACCGGGAACCGAAGATTTGATTTGGTTACGGTGGATTATTTCACGAAATGGGCGGAAGCAGAGGCACTGGCAAACATCTGGGACGTAGACATTAAAACGTTCATATGGAAGAACATCATAACAAGATTCAGGGCACCAGAATCATTTGTTTCAGATAACAAGCTGCAATTTGATAGCAAGGTTTTCCGTGAATTCTGTAGCAACCTTGGCATCCGAAACCGGTACTCCACCCCGGCATACCCGCAAAGCAATGGCCAAGCCGAAGCTACGAACAAGGCTATCGTCAACGGGCTAAAGAGAAGGCTAGACGGCACCAAGGGCAAGTGGGCCGAGGAGCTACCAAGTGTCCTCTAGGCTTACCGGACAAATTTGAGGAGATCTACGGGAGAAACGCCTTTTTCCCTGACTTTTGGAGCAGAAGTCATCATTCCAGCCGAGATAAACTTGTGCAATGCCCGGGTAGCTGAATTCAAACCAGCCGAGAACGACAAACTATTGCTGGACTGACCAGATCTATTAGAATAGCGCCGCGAAGCAGCGATGATTCAATTGGCACAATACCAACAAAAGCTCACCTAGAGATACAACAAGAACGTAAGGAAGAGAGAATTCGTCATCGGAGATTTAGTCCTACCAAAAGTTGTGGGGAACATTCAGGACCGTAACGCGGGGAAATTGGCCCCATCCTGGGAGGGGCCATACCGAGTAACGGCCATTGCTGGCGTGGGAGCCTACTATTTGGAAGATATGAACGAGAAACCACTGCCCCATCCATGGAATGTTTGTAATCTTAAGAAATTTTATTACTGATCACTACGTGTCAATATAATGCCTGTGAACAGGGTAGTAAAGAACAAGTCAATATTTGTTAAGGACAGAAGCCCGTCCTTGGCTTGATTCGTATCGCCGAACAGACGGAAACCTTATCACTATTTTTTTTAAGGACAGAAGCCCGTCTTCAGCTTGATTCATATCGCTGGACGGGTGGAAACCTTATCACTATTTTCTAAGGACAGAAGCCCATCCTCGGCTCAATTCATATCGCTGGATAGGCGGAAACCTTATCACTATTTTCTAAGGACAGAAACCTATCCTCGGCTCAATTCCTATCACCGGGAGGGTGGAAACCTTCACCTTATCTAAGGACAGAAACCTGTCCTCGGCTCGATTCCTATCGTCGGGCAGGTGGAAACCTTATAACTTTACCTAAGGATAGAGACCTGCCCTCGGCTCGATTCCTATCGCCGAGCATGTGGAAACCTTACAATTTATCTAAGGATAGAAACCTATCCTCGGCTCGATTCCTATCGCCAGGCAGGTGGAAAACTTTATAATTTTATCTACAGACAGAAACATGTTCGCGGCTCGATCCCTGTAATCGGACAGGTGGAAACCTCAACTGATTATCCCATTAACGAAAGCCTATTCTTAGTTGGAACCCTATCACCGAACAAATGGAAAACTTAAGGCGTTATCACCAAAGTCGGTCTGAGGTGCAATTATCCCATTAACCTCTAAAGGAACAAGTCCTCCAGTAGCCTAATTATCCCCACGCGTCTAACCCTGCCCAAGGCGTAATCTTTTTCTGAGGACCGATCATGATCATTCACAAACCATGCAATCCTCAGCATGCTTAGGCACATGTGAGTTATGAAAGAAAAAAAAAAAAAAAACAGAACAAAACGCATGCATTCAAACTACGGCAATGAAAATTAAAACCGAACAACATGAATTAAAACTACCAAAGCAGTAGTTCAATTGTTTCATCGCCACATCCTGACGATTTGGGCTTTTATTAAGAATAAAATGAAACAAAATAAAACTATAAAATGAGGGCTTCATCTTCATCTTGTCATCACGCTTTGGGGTCGGGAGGGAGAGTCTAGGCAAGAAACTATTCGGGGCCTTCATTCACAAGCTGAGAAGTGGGGGAAGCCTAGTTCGGCACATCATCATCTCCAACAGGAGTGTTGCTCATGGCCTCCAAATCTACCATTTCCGCATGGAAATCAATCGCTTGCACGAGATCCCTCAAGCTCGACGTGTCCTCATCCTTGACCCCCATCTGGCTTTGCCTGGGTTGAGGATTGGCAGGATAAGGAGTCTGCTTAGGGTCCCACAAAGGGGAGCCCTGTGGTACCCCCGCAGCCTGAAGGGCAGCTGACCAACCCTCACCAAAGTCGTGGTATCGAGCTTGTTGGACAATGGGTTCCACCGAGTTCTCCGCCTCCGTGAAGCCCACGTTGTACCACTTGTCTTCACAAGCTTTGAGGGCGTCCTTCAATAAGGTGATTTGGTCAGCTTAGGCCAGGTTCAGACTATTCGCCTTGGCCAGCTCGAGCTCTGTCTCCTCTAGCTTGGTCGTCAAGGCCCCCAACTGGTTCTTCGTGGTCTGCCTTGCCTTCTCGGCATCCACCGCCTTCTTTTCTGCAGCATTAGCAGCCTCTACCTCTCCTCAGCCAAAACCTCCGCGGCAGCCCTCAACTCCAATGCCCATTCAGTAGCCTCGGCCCCCTCCTTCAACCTTTCGTCCATGATAGAAGATAGTTGCGCCGCCTATGAGCACAATGATAGCAAAGTGTTAAAGTTAGGAAAAATCCTACGCATCATCAAACATGATAAAAAGCTAAAAACTTTACCGCGATGGTATGCCATTGTAGCCACCTGGCAAGCGACTTTTCATCTCCATCCGAATAAATATGCACATCCCCGGGCAGTAGGAGGCTCTATGCCAAGCTCTGGGCCACTCGTCCCCCATCACCTTTATCCCATCTCCAGGTGCAGGCTGTCGTCGGCAATGGTCCCCCACCGAGCGTGAAGGTATGCCTCCAGCCGACCTCGTTCGGAGGGAAGGGCGCCACGTCAGCCCTAACCTGGGTAGGAGAAGGGGTAACGATCCGCGGCTCTTGGATCGTCACCCCTCCTCTAGGACGGATCGGGGATTTCGGTAGCCCATCGTCAGGAACTACAATGTTCTTCTTGGCGGTCCTTTTTCTTTTTCGGGCCTTGCCAATGGGATAAGGGATTGGGCTCTTACCCACCGGGGATGGAGGCTGGGTGGACTGGTCAGCGTCGGGTATGAACTGGGAAAGGGTTATCATCCGTTTCTTCACCATCTTCTCTCGTTAGACGGGTGCAGCGACAACTTGTTCGGGGGCTTCTTCCTCGGCTACCGGGGGATCGTTTCCCGACTATTCAATGGCCTCATGTCTCCTCTGGTTTCGAGACACGTGCTCGGCAGACTCGTCCCTGACTAGTGCAATGTCGTCTGCAATTATGTAGCGGAGGCCCAAATCTCGAGCCTTACCTACCGTGAGCGAGGGAGGGAGGAATTATTTGTGCCGAACGTCAATGTACGACACAAGGGGGCTGTCGACCAAAAGCACCTGGCCGAAACCCTGCCAAGTGGTGTACACGAGGCTTACTCCGAGGATCAGATAGGACGCATTGAGCTGCCCGTTGTCGCGCACGAAAATTTTTGACTTGAGGACAAAGTTCAAATCTCGCGCGTGGATGACTCTTCTATCCAGGAAAAACCTCTTCGACTCTGCAATAAGCCCAAAAATACAATGGTCTGTTAAACGCCAAATAAAGCATGAATCTGAAATGAATAAAATGTCTCGGTACCGACCAACGTCGCTAGGCGTAAGTGGGCAGTGTAGCTCCCCGGCGAGCTAGTTGCCACGCACTCGGACAAACTCCCCGGCAGAATTCC
Organism: Castanopsis chinensis; assembly: GCA_032878915.1. Lineage (NCBI taxonomy): Eukaryota > Viridiplantae > Streptophyta > Magnoliopsida > Fagales > Fagaceae > Castanopsis > Castanopsis chinensis. The sequence continues at coordinate 11,643,813 of JAVQMG010000130.1, forward strand.
TATTTGAGTCCGGCAGGCAGGATATCAGCCGGACTTGAGTATCCCTAGGCTTTAAATAGTAGCCTTTTGAAAAATTCCTGCACAATTTGTACATAAAATTAATATCGTGGTGATCCAAGTTTAGCCCGAACAACTGGTTCAATCGGCTGACACAACTAACAACCCTATAAAAGTTGGGGGGAAGCTAGTCGGGACACAGGCCTTAAAACCCTAGGGTACTTATGATGAGGGGGTCTAAGGGAAACCTAACACCTCCTTCTAACATGAACATCAAAGGAACGAAAATGACGTTTCGGCCTACAACCCCTCTCAAAAGCAATGTCGCCCTCATTATAATAGGCGATGTCTATATCCTTAGGGATGCCAAAGGTCTCTCTAAAATTGGCCAAGGCCGCCCTAGGGGTCAAAAGGTGGGAAAAACCCATTCCTAGAAGTATAAAGCAGGAAGGAAGTGAAAAAAAAAAAAAAAAAGGAGAAAGAAGTAAAGCAAACTTACTTGGGGCTCTAAGAAATGAGGAACTAGAATAGTGTTTTTCGTAAGAAGAATGCTCGGCAGAGAAGATGTTGAGAGGAGGTGCAAAAAGTGAAATGAGGACTTGAGAAGGGGAATATATAGGCGCAAGGGCAATTAATGAGGGGAGGAGCGGGAAAATGAAACCCCCACCCCCCCTCCCGCCAGGCTTTTTCTTGGGTAAACTGCCCACACGCATGAACATGGCTTATGAATCGTCGATCTGTTACCATCTAACGGTTCGCCAACCGACGGGTCATAATTACAGAAGTGACAGCTTGTCACGGCACTACTTTTCGTAAAATCCTTGATAGTTGCCCTAACCGCGCTTACGAAAGGTAATTGGTAATTTCGCTGACACCTGGCCTCATAAACCTTGATTCATCACCGAGGACCGTGCATGAATCAAGGGGGGGCTATTGTACGGGCATCACCTTCCCATACCCATTTGTCTATAGGCCCATAAGAATAATTGTCCGCTGAGGATCCTAACGTCGATCAAGCCAATGGGCTTATCCCGGGCCGGCCCAACGCACATCGAGCGTCCTTAAGGCAAAAGCGAAACCATCCGTGGTATTCTCGGCAGTGGTAAACCTCGTCACTCCGGGTGAACACGTCTCCAGGATCTAATCCACGTATATACGCACGGCACATCTGGGTACCGCCGGGCATCAAGCTTAAGGACTGTGCGGGTCCCGAGGTCACTATCGTCCTCTTCCCTCTACCTAACCTCCAACCAAGGCTGTTGGTATTGGACCATTCGTCCGTCGCTTTGGGAACGCTTTTGCCGGGAAACAGACATGGCGGTGGAATCAAGTTCCAATGCCACCATCATTCTCTTTTTCACTCATAATTAACCATCCACTTAGAGGGAATGGTATTGGACATCTCCATCCACTGAACTAGAAGATGATCGCAGCAATCCTACAAGCTGTAACTATAAATAGGGAAGGGGGGATCAATGGACAGGGGGCTAGAGAAACGAGAGAGAAAACGAGGAAGAAGGAGAAATAGGGCGTTTGGGCTGCTGAACACTGAATTACCCCATTGTAGGAAACACAAAAGTCCACAATACAAATAGATTGTGAGCCCAATACACCCTTCAAGGCCAGTTGCTGTATTTGGGTGCGCACAAATACCATTGCAACAAATCCACCCTAACATATTTAAAATTCATTTCCCTTAATTGAAACCACCGTATAAAGACTCATCACTATTCAACCAGAGCCTGTAAGTCATATCCACCCATATATGTTACTAGTCAAAAGTAAGAATTTAGCCTAAAAATAATGTGAGAGAGAGGGGAGAGAGAGAGAGAAAGAGGGAAATAGATTAAAAGAGAGTAGAGGATGGGTTGAGTTATAATTAAAGAGAAAGGAAGAAAATTTAGATAGAGGGGGAAAAATGTTAAAAAGGAAAGTGAAGGGGGGGAAGGGAATGACGTGTTCCTGCTGTAGTAATAGGTAGCTCATTACAGCCATGGGACAATGTGGTATGGCCATGGCTAAGGGTTAAGTGAGGAGGGAGATGAGAGAAGAGAGAAAGTGAGAAAAATAGGAGAAAATGAATAATCTGATAAGAGAAAAGGCAAAGGGAAAAAAGAATGCTTGTCTCTTATTCGCCCATTTCCACCATTTGAGCTAGTTACAATTTTGAATGAATCTTGGATTTTCATGCAAACTAATTGGCCTATCAGATTGCGTACATACAAGGTTAGTAGGGTTAGGTTAGATGAAGTCCAACTATTATCCAAGCCCAATCTCCAATCAACTGAGACAAAGTTAAGTATGAGCTTATCAACCTTTCAACTAAAGCCCAAGCTACGTTTCAACCCAGCATATGATTTGGTCAACACCCGAAGCACCCCTAAGTCCACACTTAGGCCCAAGCTAGGACCTAGCTACATGGCCCATAATGTCCACCTCCAACTTAGCTAGGGCTAATTGTCCCATTATCTATAGCCCTTTTTGTGAACCATAAAGCCTAAGCCCTAAATTTAACCAAGCCCAATCTAGTAGGACTAACCAGGCCATTAACTTAAGCTCCTTCAAGCCCCATTACTCGTTTAAAAATCAAAACCAAAAAAAAGAAAAAAAATTACTTCAATATAAAACCAAATCGTCAAAGTGAATGAAAAAATTATAATTGGACTGATGAAGATTTCAAAGATATGAATGATCCAAAACTTTGGCACATACATGAGAAAAATTTTCTATAAAAAAAAAAAAAAAATCAAGAAAAAGGAAGTGTGTTATCTCTATAGCTATTGGGCCAACCAACCAATTATTTTTTAAAAGTGGAATTGGGCAATTCAAATTTTTAGGGAACGAAAATCTTTAATATTTTTAATAAATACACATTTTAGGCTAGTTGAACCAATTCTTCTTTTTAAGAGTATCATCGGGGGACTTGGTTAGAGATTTAGGTGGTCCCAAGGGTGTTCTAGTCATTTCGTGAAGTTTTGCGCAAATCTAGCGATTCTAGTGATCCTTGGGCATTTTGGTCCTTTTGTATTAAATTGGGATGATCCAATCTTTATGGTGATCATTTGGGCATTTAATTATTTTGGTGAGACTGGGAGTTGAATGTATTGATTTTAGTAGTCTTAAGGGAATTTCGGTTATTTTTGTTTATGTTTAAGCTTAATCGAACCACGTATTGCATTTTGTCTTATGTCAATAAGTATACATTTATATTTGGGTTTGGGCTTCACGATGAATTTTATTCTATAAAAAAAATCTTAATGGAGCATAACTTTAAAAAAAGATATTAAATATTTTATCTTTTGTATTCTTTTGTACATGTCTAATATTAAATTAGACATTTTTTATATATTCTGTTAAAGTTAATAATATAGGGTATAATATTTTTATAAATTATGACTTATTCTAATGTTAAAAATTTTAAATATTTTATTACATTCCTTAAAAAAATTAAGATTTTGTGTGCGCTTGCGCATGGTTGAGGTGTGGTTATGACAAATTTCAGCTCGCAAACAAAAGTTCCGACTGTGCCCCTGTTAATGAGGCCGAAAGAAGAGCAAAATGTCTCTTTTTTTTTAGTAGCTCCCTTTCACGTCTGTCTTAATATTTTAAGATGGTGAGATGAGAACAAGGATTCCAGGTAAGGGACAACTGCCACAGAATTTTGCTAAGATAGCCTTTTTCTTATCAATTTTTTTATACTAGATTCTGTGGTCGGCCTCTCATGCTGTGGTCAACTATTACTTTAGTTTCCTTTTCATAATTCATATCCATTCAACCTCAATCAATGATAGGGAAAATCTTTTGGTTATTGCGCTCAAAATCACTTAATATTAATAAAAAAATGCTAGCCAATATATATAGTTGGTTCACTGACAATCTCACATTAATTTAAACCGCAGCCCTAAGCACCCAAAAAGACGGTGAAAAAGAAAAAAAAGAAAAAAAAAAAAAGTATACAAAAATTTGGAACATTTTGAATATAAGAAATCGTAAGATCTTAAGTCATATAAACACCTAACTTCAATGCAAAAAAAAAAAAAAGGAAATATTCGTATAGTTCTTTGTTTTGGTTTGTTAGAAATTGCCACAAATTCCTAATTAGATTTGATTTGGGTCTTCTTAACTTATAAGGAAAGAGTTTTCTTTGGTGTGGAAGACAATGATTCAAAAAGAGCTTTACTTGTTCAAGAAATAATTAGGTATTTTCTGTCCTTGAAAAAATATTATTAAAATTGTATGTTTGTAGATTCCTTAACACAAGTTGTTTAACCTGGTTATTTAGCCAAGTAATTACTTATATAAAGTATTTAGATCTAGGTTAACACAATAATATCATATCATGTAAATAAAGCAAAAAAATAAAGAACACAATGATATGATAACTCAGGAAAACCTAATTGGTAAAAAACCTGAAAATGATTTAATCTAGTTATCCTCAAAGTAAAAACAGGTTCACTATGAAAAAATTGAAATTCTTACAATAGAACTTAGACCACTAACATTCTATTGCTACCTCGTGTAGAAAACTTACTACGACGACTACATGACAATTCCGAATCCACAGACTACTTTTTTTCTTAATCTGCAACAACCACAAATTCACCTACTTGTGACTTTGAGACTCCACTTAAAGGTTTAAGATCTTCTTTAAAGTTATTTATGCAGCAACTAAAGCAACCATTAAGTTCTTGATGTGAATTTTGATCTTGATAGTTCAAAGTGTGTGTATGAAGGTAACACCTCTAGATCTCACAGAAGATTCAACACACAGCACTTTAAAGACTTCTAAAACGTAACTAAGGTTTTTCCTTTTATATGTGAAGTAAAACACTTAACCTTACACGTTATATAGGCTTGTGCTGAATTGGAATTTTTACAAAAAATTATACTCACACGAGATTTGATCGATCGAGCCTTGCAAATTTTGACCAATAAATACTGCAATCACTCAATTTCAATTTTACATAAAATCACACTTTGAGCAAGTCTAAATCTAGACTCTATGTTTTTATCATAGTTTGCCAACATAATACATATTGAAGTTCTAATACATTAGTTCCTAAAAACTTAAAATCTAACAAAAACTTTATAAATAGACGTTGTGAATATAAAAAATCACATCTAAAGTAATGTAAACACATAGAATCAATGCAAATTTGAGGAGATGTCACTTGCAGTTCACTTTTCTGATAGGATAGAGATAAACTCCATCAATGTTTACATTATAATTATTAGAGATCTTTCTGGAGATAAGTTCTGTGAATTAGACAGCTTTGATTAATCCTCAAAGAATCTTATATGGCAAATTTGCGGGTCCTGCATCTCCACCTTTCTCAGAGCATAATTTGGAGGTGCTCAAATGAATATTAAAACTTTAACAAATAAATCCGAGAGCTATTAATTACTAGCAAGTAGCAACTATATATATAACAAACAACCTGAATCATATAAGTTTGTACAAAGCATGGGGAATCCATTAATTAGTGGGGTTTGGACTATTAAAAGAAGAGAAATGATATGTTCACAACATTTTTACAACAAATCTTAAATGACAGGTTGTTGCTGGTTGTTATTGTTGGGATAAAAAAATAATCTTAATGTTATATTTAAAGTTGAACTAATAACAGCTAATCACTTATGATTTGTTGTGAAAATGTTGTAAAAATGTTATGGACGTAGCATCTCTCTTAAAAGAATTTAGGTAGAAGCCAAATTTTGTATATACAAGGAAACTTTAGAGTAGACACAAAACAATTACAAAGTGCCGCACAATGAAATGCCAAATTCTTTTCCATTACTAGCATCCACGGGTGCTAAGCACTTCTCTGCCATGCATGCACGCATGAAGTTGTTATGTTTTGGCTACTCTTCTTCAAATCTCATATATATTCATTTATATTCTGGCATATCTTGCATTTAGTCAAAATTCTGTTAATATGATTTCAATTAACACACCCAACTTTCCCAACAGTCATGGCAAATTATTGAGATTCGATATCTAATGCTTAGATTACATACATTGTTCTACTTTTAATCATGGGAAATGGTAGGGCAATCAACTTGTCCATTCCCTTGCTAGGCAAGTAGTTTATCTGCAAGTTTAGATGAATGGGTAGAAGAATTATCTAGAGGATCTGAATGTTGTATTCCAAGCCGATTTTAACCATCACTAAAGTCTGATTCTTACTTTTGCTAAAAAAATGCAATAGAAATTAGGAAAAAAAAAAAAAGACCTTTTTTTATATATATACTAATGTAGTTTGAGTAACACAAGAGTACATGTTAAGAAATAATAAATATTCAATTATGGATTATAATGTGATTGTAAAAGAAATATATTTGAACTATAATTCAATGTTTTTTCAAAAATAAAATATATTTTAAAAAAAAATTCATTAATTTGAACATAAGTATTCATTGTTATTTTTATGTATATATATATATATTTTTTTTAGATAAATTGCAAAGTATACCTCTGAAGTTTAGGATTGCTTGAATTTTATACTCTAAAATTTAAGAAATTTAATTTTACACTCCAAAGTTTAGTTTCATTAGCAAAATCACACTTACAGTTAGTTTTGACTGTTAAGTAATATATCATCTTGTTGGCTTCTGTTTTTGCCCAAAACTCACAATACACACTGCAGATTTAATACGGCACTATTTCATAGCTATTCCCAAACTTAAAACCCCATGATCAACTCATTCCAAATCTATTTTTTACAAGTTTTGGCAACACAGTATTTTTTTTCTCATCAAGCACCCCATTGAATCGCTGATCAACTTTACTTTTCTTTCTTCGATTTTTGTGTTTTCATTCACAATATCATCTTTTTAATTAATAACCCCATTCCAACCTCCAGATCTTAGTTTCTTTCTTTTTTTCTTTTCTATATTCCTATTAATGTTGTCCTTTTCTTCTTTCTTTTTGTTCAAATTTTTTCATCTGAATTCTATTGATTTATCATTTGTTATTTTAATTTACTTTTGATTTTCGTTTTTTATCCTGAGTATCTGCTGGTTGTGTTGAAGATCTTAACTTTTTGAGTTGATGAATGCTCCAAACTGGGCTAAGTGAGGCACGCCACCTATTTGACTAATCTGCCTATCTTTTGTCTTTCTAAGAAAAGAATTTGTTCAAATCGATTTTCATCTTGAAAATTTAAAGACAGTCACTTGATTAACAATTTTTTTTTTTTTTTTTTTAAAACAAAGATTGGAGAATGAGGTGTTCGTGGGGTTTTGAGTTTGGGAATAGCTGTGAAATGGCGTCGTACTAAATCTGCAGTTTATGTTATGAGTTTTGAGCAAAACGGCTCCATTTGAGGGCTGATTTGGCGCCCAAAAAAAAAAAAAACAACAACAACAACAACAACAAACCATGTCAGCATTATGGGGTGTCACTTACCAGCTAAAACTAACCAAGAATGTTATTTTGCTAATGAAACCAAACTTTGAAGTGTAAAATCAAATTTCTTAAACTTTAGAGTATAAAACTCAAGCAACTCTAAATTTCAAATGTGTACTTTACAATTAACTCTTTAAAAAAATAAAAAAAAAACAAACAAAAACAAAAACAGTTGTGGATAATTTGACATCATGTTTTAGAAAATGTTTTTTTTTTTTTTTTTAAGAAAAAGTTTGAAAAAAAAAAAATCATATTTAATGAAGTGTTAAATACACCTTCACCTAGTTCCTCAAGAAATTAGTTAACAAAGACCTATATATTATATGATAGAGCTATAATATATCTCATATATCCCTTGAAACTGTGAAAATAACAGGTACATGATTAAATCACAATAATATATACGTAGTACGTACACATGCAATCCAGCCGCCGGATTACGTGACACATAACACATGAGATTTGATAAGAGAATATTGTTACATGGCAAACCTAGCAAGCTTTGTACCTTTATATAAAACCACCACCTACAAAAGGAAGGTAGTTTGATTTTTTTTTTTTTTTTTCTTTGTTTTTTGATTCAACAGGGAGGTGGGTTAAATTAACTATATTGATGCGAATTCTCCATTGATAAAGTAGCGTCCATGAGTTTTTATAAGTTTAGTGAATCATCACAGTCGAACTCAAAATAAAATAAAACAGCAAATAATAAGCATCCAAACAAATGCTTAGTAAGTAAGGCTGATCACAGGTTGATCAGACTCAGATTTGGCATAAACCGGTCACTCAATCTAATTCTTTTAGGCGAATTATTTTTTCACCCGCTGCCCAGTTGAAGTCAACCACAGCAACAAATTTTCAGGTGAATAATCAGGTTTCAGTTATTAAATTACAAATTTCTCAAAAGCTTTCATATACCAAGTTAAATTACTAATTCTCCAAAAAACTTAATTTTTTGTTTTTATTATTGAGGAAAAAACACTTACCCTCTTTATCATGGTTTTAAAATCCGAACCGGACTGTATGGTCCGACCGGAAAATCCGCAAACTTCTCAGTTTTGCTTTTTTTTAGCACCAAGAACCACACTACGGGAAAAAAATAAGGACCCATGCGAACCGTGGTCAGACTTTACGGTTCTGAGAACCTTGACCAGTTTTTGAGATTTAGACGGTTCCTTTTTTTCGACAAAGTGTCGGCCAATACTTTAGCAGTACTTTGGGTTTTTTTAGATTATTTGGAACCAAATGAAAGGGAGGAAAAAAAAAAAAAAAAAAAACAGAGAAGAAAAAGAAGAAGCAGAGAAAGAAGAAGAAGACAATGAAGAAAAAGGAAAAAGCAAAAATGAAGAAATCAACTCTCACAGCAATTAGCCTTCATCATCTGAACCCAAGCATGTGACTAACTTCCAAATAACTAACCCAAGCATCTTAGGGCTTGTTTGGTACCCTAGTTCTAACAAATAACTACACATTTTAAATAACATTACACACTTTTTCACTCACACATATATCAAAAATACTAAAATAACATAACTTAAACTGCTCTCTCCACCTTAGTCTTCTTCTTTGTTTCGTCCACAGTCCACACCTCTAAATGTAACTTCTCTTTTACCCATTTTTTTTTTTTTTTTTTTTTTTTTCAGGGTCTTTCTTTTGTACTGACTTCTAGTTTTATGAACCCAAGCATGTGACTGCATTGGAAATGACAAAGGATAGTGGAAAATTGAATGGCGGGAGTTGAGGGTGTTAGACTACATGTCATTTCTATTTTGAATCCCTCCCTTCCTAATGCCCACGTGATATTCATGATATCCTGTTGTCAACGAATTCTTGTTCTTTTTTTTTTATTTTTTCATTGTTTTTAGGTTCATATTGTTATTATAATATATTAATATTCTAAAAAATGTAGGTGTTATTATTATTATTATTATTGAGAAGTAGAGATTTGGGTTTGATATTGATATATTAATTGAATTATCTTAAAAAAAATTATATGGATTTTGACTAATAATATATAAAGAAATATATGTTTTAATATGTAATTGAATTATTTTAGTTAATTTTTTTATATATACTAATTTAATATATTTATTTATATTTTTAATTAGTTATGAAGTCATCATGATTTAACCTCGGTTCGACCTCGGTTCAACCTCAAAAACTTTAAACTTTTTTCTTTTGCGGTTCATTGGACGGTCCGAATTGAAAACCATACTCTTTATATTTGAAACTTTTCACAATTCTCTCCATTATTTTGGAAACCAGCCAAATTCCACCTATATGTTTGAGAAAAAGTATTAAAAAATAAAATAAAATAAAAAGGTAAGCGTAATTTTGTTTAATAATGTCATGAGTTCCTTATTATTTGTTTGTTTGATTTTTTTTTTTTTTTGAGAAAAAAGGTAAAAATAATTTTATTAAATAATTAAGACAAATCATATTAAAATAAATCATTCAACCTCAGGCAGATCTTCTACTCATACATCCGTGTTTATAAATAAAACTGATCTCCTAGCTAAACCATGAGCTAGCCTATCCTTTTTTTAATTTTAACAATTTGATAGTTACTATCAAGAGAAGAGAATTTAAATTTTAGACGTCATTGATACTCCCGCAGCCAGAAGTGTCATCCAGTTGTACTAAAATCTTCTTTCTTTATCCTTATATATCATAAAGATCTTCTTTTTGTTTTATTTAATCAATATATCGTACGAATGTTACTAACGTATCTATTAGGAAAGAAGCCCATAACCTCCCCCCCTTTATGGTTAACATATTCAATACATTTATGATACTACATTTTAGTGAACTAGTCGTCAAAAATTCACCCATTTAGAACCACGTTCGCAAAATCTTAGCTCGGCCCTTTTTATGCCCGTCCTTGTTTGGTTTGAGACTTGGATGTTAACTGTCAAATTCTGTTCCTTTTTTAGGCCAAATTTCAGGATTCTCTACCCCACTAAAAGATAAGTAAATCATATTGAAGCTAATGGTGCTTTTGGATTAATTTTTCATATTTAATTTGAACTATTAAAAAAATCTACCACAAAGGAAGATGATTGATCATTTTTACCAATTTAGTGTGTATTTTGTTTGGAAATTGCCTCAAATTCCAATTGTGACTTAAGAAGCTAATTAGAGTAATTTTCTTGTCGAAGAATGAAAAATAAATTTGGTTGTTTTTTTAGTTTATTTGGGCTGAAAGAAAAGTCTATTTCTTGTTCTCCAAAGAATAAGAATTGACTCTTGTAATAGATAGTTTTGCAAAGAATTTGATGAATTTGGCCCAAAGATATCCCCCAAAGATGAGAGAATCATAGAATTGAGCATGGAAGAAAAAAATGATTTTCACATAGGATGTAGTGCAAGGAGAAAACAATAAGTTTTGGATTTTCTCTGCAAATTAGAGTTTTTCTTAAAAACACACCCAAAAAAAAAAAAAAAAAGATTATGGGGCTTTGATTAATGATGCAAAGTGAAAATAAATAAATACAGTGAGTGCAATGAAGAAGAAGAAAAATAATGTGTATGAGAGCAGAGGTTATTTTTTGGGTGTGAGACATACATATTAAAGATAAATTTCAAGATTTCTCTAGGGACAAGTCTTTTGAGTGCTACAAGCCTACAACTAAGGAAAGTTGTTGTATTCAAAGTGAGTAAAGATCTCAAGTGAGTTCACTTAAATTACTAGAGAGAGAGAGATTATCGTATTTACTGTAGATCTCAAGGAATGCATAAACTTAAAAATATATATTTTAATTAATTTATAATAGTAAATTTATTCGGAATTTTTTCCAAGGTTTTTCCCTTTTAGAAGAAAGTGTTTTCCATGTAAATCTATGTTTTGGTGTATGATTGATACATTGGCTTGGTAAATTTAGTGATAATATATTTTGGATATTGATTAAAATTCTTAATTGATTTTCTTAATTTACATAACACTAGATTAGGACCCAACATATTACTATAGATGCATACTTTAAAGAAAAATGCTAAAGCTATTGACTTAAAAATTGACGTAATAATCAATGTTATAAAATGATGTGTCATCAATCATGGAATATATATTAATTATATCTTTGAATTGATACCAATTGTTAGGGTTGTCCAACCAACCTGTGGAACCAATCCACCAGTCCCTACTGACCACTTCAACCCTAAAATTGGCTGATTTGAGACTTATGTCAGAGGCAATTCTCTGACCCAAAAACCACTCTTGGTGGGTTGTTGCATGAAAACCTAATTCCAACCATCCTAAACAATCTCCACGCCACTAAAGTATGCATTATGCTCTTCCCCAACTCGAATCGATAACTGATTAATACATGAAGAGATTCAACTCTCCCAATTCATCTCTTCTTCCCAGTCAGTTATGGGTGCTATTCTTGCGGTCTCGAAGTGATCATAGAGTTGAGTCTAGGTTAGGCATAAACTAAACCCGTGGACAACCCTACCAATCATATTTTTTATCCCTTCATCACATAATAAAATTTAGAAAATTTTATATTTACAATAATTTCACAACAAATTTAAAATGACAGGTTGTTAGTACCTATTATTGGTGGGAAAAAAATAATAATAATTTCCATGGTGAGTATAAATTAGAACTGGTAATATAACTTACTACTTGTAATTTGTTATGAAAGTATTTCGAAAATATTATATACGTTACAATTTTCTAAATTTTATAATAATTCTATGATATATTGTTTATTTTATACAAAAAATAAAACATATATTATTTATACACCAATTGTGTTGAGTTTTGTAGAACGTAGTTGTGTTTGATCTAGATTATGACACGACCCAAAATAATATTGTTACGGTTTTTAATAGGAAATTTACTGCAGCATGTTGTATTTTTCTAAGAATACTGAAATTTTTATAACTATATGAACGTAGGCAAATAATTAAATCACGTAAATATTGTCTTGTGTAGTTGCTTTTTCTTTTTCAAATTAGAACTTCAGTATGATTAATAAATGATGTTAGTTTTCCATTTCTCTCTCTTTTGTAAGATTCATTCGTTTCCTTTATCAAATAATTAATATTTGTAAATTGTTTGCACTGTAAATTAAAGTAAATCCAAACCACTAAAACCCCTTCCCCTAAAGGAAAAATCCCATCATTTGACCCCTTTCAATTTGCATGTTAATCTAACTTTTGTTGAGTTTATCTTCACTATGACGTCTCTGTATCGCCTTTCGAATTAAAAGAGAGGATTCAGCACAGCACTATAGATTGGATAAGCAATTAATTAAGAATAAAAGAAACAGCAACATAAAGCCAATTTAGGAATCAAAGGGTAGCAGTTTTTAATTAGAAACCATGTGGAAAGATGTTTTTCCATCATACAAAGTGGGCAATACACATTTGCCCGTGGGGATTTACTTAGGTAAAACACTATCAGACAAAAAATTAATAAAGTATGAGCATCTAGTAATCAGAGGCTTCCGAATCTATACAATTAAATAGTTAAACTTTGATTATCAAAAAAGAAAAAGATGGTTAAACTTTCTTCTTTAATTTATTTTCATGAACTGCCCAATTAGATTTCACATACAGTACAACAGTGGACGACTAACACAATTGCACGACACGAGTCTAATTGTAAATGAAAGAAGTGTCTAACTACACAGAGAAAGAAGAAGATATGAGTAAAAAATTAGACAAAATTGGTGGTAAAGTGGGGACAAAATAAGGACGAGTTTGTGTAATTCTGAGGTAATGGGATTCCGTAGAAAAAGCAAAAAACTTTGTCCCAAAGAAAAGACAATGTCCATGTTGGATTTCAGTATTATTATTGTTTACTTAGCGTTGAAATCTTAGATTAGTAATGCATTTTCACTATATATATCCATTTGAGCTAACTTCTGTGTCATATAACGATACCTGACCAATCCAGCCTAGTTTACTTACAAACTCTTCTTTCAGCTAGCAATTTTCATTTTGTGCATCAGAATGGCTGACTCCAATGTCATGAAAGTTTCAATGCTGATCATCCTTCTCATTTTATCTGTGCATGTGAGTAGCTTTGAAGCACTAAAGTATCATGAGCGTAAGGCAATGCAGAAAAGAATAAGTAGCAGATTTCTTTTACGTGAACTGGGCTTTTATTTGTCTAAGATAGACGACTCAAACCCATCAAGGCTTCCACCGGGAGGTCCAGACCATCAGCATAACACTGAACCACCAGCATTGATGCCCTAGATGCCATTTGAAGCATGCATGCAGTTGCAGGAACAGCTCTACCCTAGATATGCAAATACAGGAATAGAGATTCAATGCAACCATTTGTATCTGGAGGTGCTAAAAAGAATAAAAAAAATTTGGCTCCGAACATATTTGAAACTATCTTTTTTCTATATGTTATGTGATAATTGAATAGACTATCCATGTATAGTTTTAGTTATAAAACTATACATAAATCATGCGACTTATTTAAATAATACATATGGATAGTCTTATAAATTATCATGTAATTTTTTGAAAAAGATAGCTATAAGTTTAGAGCCAAAAATTTTCAAAAATAATAAAGTATTTCTGCATCTTAGTTTATTACGAGTACTGAGCACCACTATCTATTATCTAGTTAACTTTGCCATTTCAGGTCAGTTTTGTTGTTTTTTTTAATAAGAGTAAAAGTGTGTTTGTGTTAAGTATAAAAGTGGTTTTTGTATTGTACTTTGCTCCTACTAATTGTCATTATGTTGTGTGTCTGGTTTTTTTTTTTTTTTTTTTTTTTCTCTTTTCTATTTTAAACTTTGGTTATGTTATAAGGAAAGTGAAAATAATAAATAACAAGCTATGATTGAAGAAGTATAAAGTAGAACACCAAAATTAAGACAGTTGATTTGTAATTCTCTATTCCCTTTTAGGTGTTCCACATTCTATACTCCACCAATTATGATATATCACACTTTAGTTTTTCTATTTTTATAAAATATCCAAAGTTTAAAATGAGAAAAGTCATACACATGTTATACTTTGATTGGTCGAGTAAAAGGTGAACACATGGAGTGAAAAAAGAATTTCTATTTCTTTCTTTTTTTATAATTCGATTATTGGGGGGGATTGAACCTTGATATTTTCATTGAAGACACCAAAACGTGCTAGTTGAATTACAAAATTCTTGTCCAAAAGGTCCTATTATAGTACAAAGGGGTTGCAATAGCTCACTCTAGTAGTACAAGTCATAATTAACATAACTTTAATCTCATCCAATATTTCATTCTTTAGGAGGTAGAAAGTGATAATTGAGGTGAACCAACTTCGCATAATTGTCCTCAAGGATTAATTAAGACAGATGATACATCCATAATATTTTTACAACATTTTTACAACAAATCACAAATGGTTAATTATTATTAGTTCAAATTTGAACCTAATACGAATATTACTTTTTTGCCCCAACAATAATAACCAGTAACAACCTGCCACTTAAAATTTATTATAAAAATGTTATAAAAATATTGTAAATATATCATTTCTCTTTAATTAATTCAGTACTTAGTCCAAACCAAAAACCAAACACATAGACCACGCCCCTGAGGTTTTAATGTTTTCCATATATTGTGCGCATGCACACGCTAATAAACTCATTGTTACGTAGACTGACATAATGGCAAATACAGCTCCAAATTATAGGCCCACAAGAAGTCATTTTGTGCAAAAGCAAAAAACTAAACAAACTAGTAGACATTTTAGAAGATATGATTTAACATCTGTCCTCTATGTATTGCCTTGCAATTAAAATTAACATATGTGATGACCAATGACCATATATATATAATCGAATTAATTATACAAATTAATGAGAAGCTTCCACAAAGACACTGTTATATGATTACAGCCTTAGAGACACTGTTATATGCAAACAAATTAAAAAACATCCAGTCCGTCTTTTAATTCTAAGGGCGTAGCACTCTTCTACAGTACAACGTACCTTTTGCCCATTACTGGTGTTTAAGACTTTTGGCATAGTTGTGGTGAGTTCTCACTATGTACATCAGCGTTAGGTTGGGCTCCTTTGTTCTTTCATGTCGCATGCAAGGACATCGACCTCTTACCCAGTCCCCTCATAGTCCTTAGTCTCAGTTGGGTTTGGAATGATGGCATAGGCAGAAGTTTTATTGATAAAGTGCAATGAATTACAAAGGTTTTTTTTATGATGCAGAGCTGCTACTCCTACAGTCCGACACAATGCTAACAGATTTTTTCTTATAGCACTTATTTATACTTGAAAGAGGCTTCTAGACTTCTAGATACAAATAACCGACCCTTAGGAACACAAACAGTTTATCACCCTAGAATACTAACTGCCATCATCTAGAAATTTCTTTATTTTAAAAATTAATTCTAACACCCCTCTTAATTTTTAATCTTTAATCGCTTCTTGAACCACTCCATTTTGTCAACTGTAACTGCTTTGGTGAGAACATTTGCTAGCTAATCATTGGTACTAATGAATTGCAGTTGGATTTCTCCTAACCAACTAAGTCTCAAATAAAATGGTGACTAAGCTCAATATGCTTTGTCCTTGCATGAAAAATATGATTCTTAATCATTGCAATGGTTGACATAATGTCATAGCAAATAATAGGTTCTTCAATTTTTTTATTGCAAATCTAAAAGTAATCTCCTTAGCCAAATAGCTTCACATGCTGCATTAATTGCTGCAACTTATAGAACTTCTATTAAAGATAAGGCAACTGTCTTCTGCTTCTTTAAACTCCAAGCAATCACATTTGATCCCAAGCAAAAAATGTAGCCAAACGTGCTTTTTCTATCATCAAGTGGTCTAGCCCAATCACTGTCAATGAAACCAACAAGATTGTTGTCATTCTCCTTTTTGTACAAAAAGCCTAGCTTCTCAATGCCTTTCAGGTAGCGAAGAATTCTTTTTGCAACTACATAATGTAGCTTGCTGGGCTGATTCATGAACCTTGATATAAGGCTGACTAAATGAACAATATTTGGCCTTGTATTTGTGAGATAAATCAAAAAACTAACAAGGCTTTGATATGTCTTTGCATCTTCCTTTTCCGCTGTATCTTCTTGCTATAATTTCTCATTAGAAGACATAGGTGTGGACACTGGTTTACATGCTGCCATGTGAAATGTTTTAAGCAAATCTTCAATGTACTTTTCTTGGCAAATAAAAACTTCACCTTTAGATTGTCGCACTTGAAAACCAATAAAGTATTTAATCAAACCCAAATCAATCATCTCGAATTCTTTCATCGTGGCCTTTTTAAAATTTTCAACCATCTTCATGTTTGTGCCCATATAGATCAAATCATCAACATATAAACAAATTACTAGAAAATCTCTAGTACCTTCATGCTTGACATAAAGCGATGTCTCACATTTTCTCCTTTGAAAACCATTTGGGCAAAAGTAGTTGTCAAATTTGCTATTCCAAGCTCTTGGGGCTTGCTTTAGGCCATACAATGCCTTTTGAAGTCGATAGACTTTATCTTCTTTGCCTTTCTTAATGTATCCCATTGGTTACTCTACATACACTTCTTCTTCTAAGTCGCCATTTAAAAATGCTGACTTAACATCAAGTTGAAATACTTGAAACTCCATTTGTGTAGCAAGAGTTAAGAAAGTTCTAATAGTTTCCATGTGAACAATCGGTGCAAATGTTTCATGTAAATCCCCTCCAAGTTGTTGTGCATAGCCTTTTGCAACCAAACGTGCCTTATGCTTTTGAATTGAGCCATCTTCATTGTACTTTATTTTATAAATCCATTTTAAGCCAATCACATCTTTTCCATTTGGCAGGTCCACAAGCACCCATGTGTGATTTCTCTCAATGCTAGCAATTTCTTCATCCATCGCTTTTGACTACACATTCTCTTTTGCAGCATCTTTAAAGGTTTGTGGCTCACTAGAAAATAATGCAAATTCACAAGATTGATATACATCTGACAATGAGCAAAACCTTCTTAAAGGGCTGTCTGAATCATTAGATTTTGAATTTGGTAAAGTAGTGCTTGAAGATCTAGTTGATGATGATGCTGCTTTTGGGGCTTCTTTAGAATTCATGCTTGGAAGTGAATTACACTTGTCTTGAAAATCAAGAGAATAAGAACCTCCAAGTTTTTTCTTTCTTGGACATTTTCCTCCCATTGTCATGTTACCAACTGATCAAAAATAACATCTCTTGAAATCACCATCTTGTTTGTCTTGGGATTCAAAAGGCAAAATCCCTAAGACTCATCACTATTGGAAAATGAAGATGTACTTTTCCCCCTTTTGATCAAACTTCTCTCTTTCTTGTGAGGGAATATGAGCATATGCTATGCAGCCAAAGACTTTAAGCTTTTTCATCACAGGTTTCTACTAATTTCAGGCTTCAAACGAAGTTTTGTCTCTAATTATTTTTGTTGGAGAGCGATTTAGAATATATATTGTTGTGTTGACAGCTTCTGCCCAGAACATGTTGGGTAATCCCTTGCCCTTGAGCATGCTTCTGGCCATTTCTTTAATTATTCGATTCCTCCATTCAGCTACTCCATATTGTTGAGGAATCATTCAAACTATGAGTTGCCATTGAATGCCATTTTCTTTACAATATTGCATAAATGGCTTATAGATAAACTCTCCACCACAGTCAATTCTCAATGTCTTCATTTGATGACCACTTTTCCTTTCAACAAGAGCTTTAAACTGAAGAAAAAATGAGAATGCTTCTGACTTTTGATCAAGAAAATAAATCCACATCATCCTTGTGTAATCATCAACAAACAAAAGAAAATATCTTTTGTTGCTCAGTGATGGAGTCCTAGTTGACCCATATATGTCTACATGCACAAGCTCTAGAGGAGCACGAGCTCTCTAGGCTGTCTTTGGAAATGAAAGACAATGAATTTTTCAATATATACAACCTTCACAAATGTTGTCATTGTTCTGAATTGAAGAAAAACCAACTACCATATTTATTTGCTTCAGCAATTGAAGGCCTTCATAATTCAAATGGCCATATCTTAGATGCCAAAGATGAGAATCATCAACAATCTCACTTTTTAAAGCAAATTTCTTATATAATGGCATGTTAAAAGGAAAAACATTATTTTGTGACATTCCAACCTTCGTAATTGTCAATTTGTTTTTCTTATCATACACAGTGCACACACCATCATCAAAGTATAAAGAATAACATTTTCTAAGCAACTGACCAACACTAAGAAGGTTTTGAGATAAGCTTGGCACATAAAGAACATCATAAATAAATTTTTGGTTACCTTCTTTAGTGTGGACAAAAATGGTTCCTTTTCCTTCAACTTTCTTTAACTTCCCATCTCCAAGATTTGCTACAGAAGTATAGCTATGATCAAGTTCCACAAAAGATTTGAAATTCATTGTTATATGGTTGTTGCATCCAATATCTAGAAACCATATATCTTGTGTTTCATGTTGAGCATTCAAGCAAGAATAAAATAACTGATCTTCTTGGCTATCTTTTACAAAATTTACATCATTTTTCTCATGTTTGTATCGTACCAGCAATTTCTTTTAGAGTGATTAGGAATTTTGCATCTGAAACAATATTCCTTCGACTCATGACCAGGTTTCTTGTAAATAAAATATTGGCCACTAGAAGTACCTTGTTTTTGCTGGTATTTTTCTCCATTCTTTTCTCATACTTTGTTTTGCCCTTCTTTGCACTTGCCTCGGCCTTTTCCATATTGACTCTGCTTTTGATAATTGCCTCCTTTTTTCCCCTATTCTTCTTTGGAAATTTCATTATAAGAGACATTCAGCTTTGATTGAAATGCTTGCTTTAATGACTAGCTTGAAAACCTACTCATCCTTCCTTCATGTGCTTTAAGAGACCCCATCAATTCATACATGGTAAGAACTGATAGGTCTTTAGATTCTTCTATTGCTGCTACTACATGGTCAAATTTTTTAGGCAAACTCCGGAATATCTTCTCAACAAGTTTCTTCTCTTGAATAGTATCTCCATAGGTTTTGATTTGATTAACAATCTCAGCAACTTTAAATTGAAATCTTTAACAGATTCAGTTTCTTTCATTGTTAAATTATCAAATTCTCTCCACAAAATTTGAATATTAACAGAGATGGCTTTATTTGAGCCTAGAAACTCCTTTTACGTTTAATACCAAAACTTTTTGGGATAGATAGACTTGCTTACCCTATGTTGAATGATCCTCAAGGCAGTAGCATTTTTCTTCAATTTTTCTTTGTACTCTTTTTAATTTGCATCAGTCCAAGAAGAATTCCCAGTTGCTAGTGGGTCTTCGAAACCATCTTAAATCAAATCCCATAAATCTTGGAAAATGAAAAAGATCATCAATTGAAAGTTCCAGTAGTCACAGTGTTCTCTATTGAAAATAGGAGCCTGGTTTGTTGAATAGGAAAATAAGACATCTCCAAATTTGGCATCTATGGAGAATAACTAAAGAGAGGTTTAATAGTGGGTGAAGAAATAAATAACAAGTGTTGTATAGGCTGTATAGGCTAGCTCTAATATCAAAATTTGTTGGCATATGCGGAAGTTTTATTGATAAAGTGCAATGGATTGCAAGGTTTTTTTTTATGATGTAGAGCTACTGCTCCTACACAATGCCAGACAAATTTTTTCTGATCTGCATAAAACAATACAATAGCACTTATTTATACTTGAAAAAGGCTTCTAGACTTCTAAATACAAATAACTAACCCTTAGGAACACAAACAATTTATCACCCTAGAATACTAACAACCATCATCTAGAAATTTCTTTATTAAAATTACAAATTAACTTTAACATGGAATCCTAACCTTCTTACCCACACCATTGATTCAACCCTTACAGCCTATACATTCAATCCCTTTGACTGCCAATGGTGTGAACATGTTATCAACAATAATTGCTTCTTCTTCCTTTTCTATTTTTTCCATATTTTGAAATAATGGTTGAAAGCTCGGATTTGTGTAAAAACACAAAAGCTTGTTTAGACCCCCAATTAAAAGTTACGACTAGATTGCTTTTACTCTAACTTATCTAAGTGCGGAACAAAAGTAAGTGAAGCGCAATAAATCAATAATTACTCTAGTGCATAAACATGAATAACAAACAAAAAAGGTAAAGCACAAGAGTAAAGGAAGAGAGATACAACCACAAGATAACACCAAGACGTGTTATCAAAGAAAAAACCGAAGAACTCGGCGAAAAATTTCTCCGCCACCCTCCAAGTGGTAAATCAATCCATTAGATAATAAGTTGAGATACACGAATAGCAAGAGACCCTTCAAGCCTAATTTACCCAATGCACCTAAGCCCTCCACGCTCCTATTTCAACAAGGCTTCTAGGAACTGTGTCTTGTCTAGCTTTCTAAATCCCGTAATACGCCCTATTGCATTCGTCAAGCCTCACCGGCTTCTTTTGGCAAATCCTCATAGCTTCCCAAGCTCCAAAACACTATCTACACTCTAAAAATGTGTGGGTTGTGTTTGGGTATAAATCTTTTCTCAAGGTATGACAATGGGAGAAGGATGGAGAAGAGGCTAAAATGATTTCTCACTAAGAATAAGTAGCTCTCTCTCTAAAAGGATGGGTGTGTGTGTTGTTGAAAACCTATCTAAGATTTTTCTCTATGAATGATCTCTCATACATTTGTGGGAAATGATGGTATATATAGTATGGGTGAAGGATAAGAAAGTCACTTAAAATCCTCCAGGCAAAGAGTTTCGCAAGTATCTCGCGAGAAGGCCTTACCTGCAAGACAGTCCCGAAATCTTCCAGGCTAGCATAGCTCTTCAGCTTCCAACGTGTGCTTCTCACGTGCACTTTCACGAAAACCCTTCTCGCAAGCTACTTGCGAGCCAATCGGGAAACTGCACTGATTCTTCATTTCATGCTCAATTCTTCATCAACTAAATATTAAACCCAATACAATAAAATCCCACAAAATACAAGAAACAAAATTAAAATAATTACAACACTTTTTGTCATGGAATAAAACCAACAGAAAACATAATTGTAAATTACAACTTTACAATGGCAAACAAATGATTCCTTAGAACCAAATCCTAATGTTTCAAATTGTTTTTTCCTGCATAGTTTAACCAACATTTTTCTTCACTAATGATCACTATAACACATCTTCTAACAAGTGATATGACCTATGTTAGATATAGTGTTGGCAAAATTAATTCATGACAATGTAATTTTTGTTTAATTTTTTATGTTGTTATAGATTCAGCTCAAGTTAACATAATCTTCAATTTCTCAACTGCAACTCAATTGACTCTTGATAGGTCAAGAATTATTTATCGATTAAATCTTGACCGATTGAGAATCAAGAAGCTGAATTCTTTTAAAGATCCAATAAATCGGGTAATGAATTGAAATTTAAGCCTTAAATGCTAAAGTATACAAAGATGTATTATAATGGATTGAAAACAAGAGAGAGCTATTATTGGGCATCAAAGAGTGAAAAATCTAATTCTTTCTATGTCATCACAATACTTTAGCATGTAATGCTTAAATTTCAATTCATTACCCTGATTTATTGGATCTTTAAAAGAATTCATATTACTAAAAAAGAAATAGATTTCAATATTAAGTAACATAGCAAGAAGCCCCAAATCCTTGATTTGGCCAAGAAAGACTACACTGCTTTGGGCCCAGGAAGCAAAGGGAATGAGCTCAACTGCTTCTTCTCCACACTTATTTTTTTCTATGCCCTATTGTTGTGCATCAAAGAGTGAAAAACCTAATTCTTTCTATATCATCACAATACTAAAGATCAAGCAATAAATCAGAAGGCAGTATTGTTAAGATTAATTGTTGATTGAAAATTGAAACCGACCACATAGCCATCACAAAACGTAATTGTGAAGAAAATTCAAGATAGTCCTTGAAGTCATAGATGTTCGTGTAGAGAGTTCCATATTAAAAGAGTCTAGGAGGGTTTTGAGTAGTGTGGGGGTCATATTTGTTAGTTCTACTATTGAAAGCTATAAGAAACATGTGTATGTTTCAATTGTGAAACTTCGATTCTAGTAATTGAATTTTTATTTTATTTGAGACCAGTGGTAATACTCAAAGGATTTTTTTTCGTCCGTCACTTTTTCACTTTGTCAATAAATCACTAGTGTTTTTTATTTTACTACACAGTATATTAAATAGGATTTGTTTATCAAGTCTTGTTATGGGATATTAAGGAACATCATAATTGATATGCTTCATAAAGATGGGTTTTTCCCATTATAAAGTAAATTAAGGGGTTTAATCTATTATTTCAATTGGAATCAAAGCCAAGTTAACCCCATACTAGAGTTTGGTTCTTGAGTTGATCCTTGACTCATGTTGTTGATGGATCATGGTAGCATGGGTTACGATCACATAATGGGTTACAACAGCCACCCTTAGTGATGTTGAGTCCAAGAATAGTAAATCAAAGAGTAAAAAGGAGGGAAAGTTCATGGCTTTCACAACCTCTCTAGTGGAAGAAAGAGAGGCAGTTGAGAGTTTTTGTGAATTCAACTTATGATGATCTAGCTAATAATGCCACGCTGTAAGAAGCTTATAATAAGCTTTGTAAGATTTCTTCTAGGTCGGTGAAAACAATTAGGTTAGCTTTAGTTAAGCTAAATGTGGTGTTGTACGTGCACCGTCTCGCACTACACACATGGTTCATGCCCCCCATGAGAGGTATGCCTCAGTCGAATGGGCCGAAGGAGGAGATTTGGGAGTCGCCACCTCATTTAGGTCTAGGAGCCAAAATTTGATCTTTTAGGCTATTCACTTGCATAAGTTTACGCACTAGACATTGGGTTCATATGACTTGGTAAAGTGTTCGGCACCCAAAACCGCCCAGCTTGTGAATCGGCCTCCATATGTGTTGATAGGTCATATTTGATTAAAGATTTTATTATGTATGTCCTAATCCTAAATGAAAAGAGCACACACAACATGTTAAATATCACGTCACAACAAAAATAGGAACACATTAAAACATAATCAAACAAATTATATAAAAAGGAAACTGACAATCAAATTAAACATGTAAGGAAAAATATCAAATAAACCAAACATGTTAGAAAAGACTAAAATAAACATGGGAAACAAAATATCAATTAATTAACCTAAGACATAGAATTGAAAGTCAAATAAATCACAAAATACATGGAATTTAATTAATTAAAACAAAATTAGGGTTTTGGCCCAAATCTAGGTTTGGGATGCATACGCAAACTCAGCCATGTGTACGCACAAGGTCAGAACCCTATGCACATGCTCGAGCATGTGTGTGCATCCTCAATGCAAAATCTAGAAAAATCACTTTTTACATCAAATCAAAAAGTCTAACACTAGTACTAAAACATTTGAAAAACCATAAAAACAAATATGATCAATTCAATATTAGATTAACATAAAAAGAAAAGGAACATCGCAATTAAACAAATTAAAGATAAACATAAACATAAAATAAACTATATCAGGAAAAACATGTTGATCTAACACAAGAACACAAAGAAAGACACAAGAACAACAAAAATCAAATTATAATCAAATTAAGATCATATTAGCATGCATAAAAGAAAGCCATAATCATTAAACTAAACAAAACAAACTTATAAATAAACTATAACAAGAGATTCTTATGGATCTTACAAAACAAAGTAGTAAATCATGGAAGGAAAACTATATTGATTTAGAATCACAGATTTAAGGATATTTAAATGATCCCTTAGTGCTTACAATACGGTGATTATAGAGAGATAAAAAGGATAACCAAAAAACATGATAGAAACAAGGAATCACAACTCAAAATAATATTCTTTTGAAAAAATATTTAGAACCCCATATTAAGAATAACTTTCTGCCTTAAGAGATTACTAAAGGAAGATTTTGAATCTATAAAAGGCATACTTAGGTGTTGTGTGAGTGTTTAGAAAATATAAAATAGGGTTTTAGAAAAGCGGAGGCACCAAAATAAACTCTCTTTAGCTAGCCTTTGAATTGGAGACATAAGATGAGTATTTGTACAACTAAACAAGGGTTTTCATGGCTTTTTAGAGGTTTTTTGACATTTCTAATGGTCTCGGGGCGTCCATAAGAGATTGAGGTGTTGCGAACCCAAAACTGATGTTCTGGAGACCTAGAAATTGGCTTGCATAAGAATGTTTAAGGGCTGCATAGGCAAGTTCACTTAGAAACCTAATTTGACTACACTATTAGCCTAACTACACTATTAGCCCAACTTCAAACGGTCATAACTCACTCATTTTTAATTCAAATTAGGCAACATTTGTGTTCAAATTGAAGCTCGGGATATCTACTTTTCAATGAAATAAATTTCCATAAAGGTTTCTTTGTGGTTAAAAATTTATGATAAAAAATGAGCAAATATCATTTTTCAGTATTGTTTTCAAAACGACTTAAGTACTTTTAAGTTGTAATTACCTCCAAAATATTGAGAACTCTTTAATTTCCTATTTCAAGCTCATCATTGTAGCAATGGACCAAAATTTATTAATGGGTACAAAATGGAATTTGAAAAGGAAGAGCTTTTGGCTAAGTTAAATGAGACCACCAAGTTGGATGCTACCAAAAAGGAGAATACTTCTTTGTTTTACTAGTTAAAAACCTTGGAGTGTGAATCGAGTCAAGATAGGACTAAGTTGGAGAGGATTTCAAGTTTTAAGCCTAAGGAGGTTTTTAGTTCTTAAAAATCTAGTTATGACAAGACTATGAATCTATCATAGGATGTAGAAAAATTGGATCTTTTGGCCCTTCCTCTCTCAAATCCTCAGGGCTATGGTTGGTTTTTGCCCCAATCCAAAAAGGTTGAACCCCAGGTTAAGCAACCTCAAGTCTACAAGATTAAGAAGGTCATTGCTAAGTTTGTTCCAAAGACCAATGTCCATCCTATTCCTATGAAGTAGTGTCCTCCTCGCATTCCATAATGATGTTTTAGGCAATTTGTCCTAACTGTTTCAAATTGTAGGCTAGAAATAAAGCGTCTCAACCCAAGGGACATTACCTTGTGCCCTTAGTGAATTGATTAAGGTCTTCAGCCTTTTAACTTAATTATTTAAAGTGAATTCCTCTCATCCTCCTCTTCATCTTTTGAGAAATAAAACCTCATCATTTACACAACCTAAGCCTCATGTTGTGTGGATGAAAAAGACTTCTAAGACCTAAGTCCCTCCCATCTGTCCTTTATTCAAATTCTTCCGATCTTTTTCTAAGCTTTACAACTTTGACCCCTTTCGTTGTCATCATGGATCATCATCCATTTTAGGAGTTCAAAGAATTTGAGGTTAGGTTCAATTAGTACTGCATTATAGTCTACATTTTGTTTTCAATCTAGCTTATTTTCATAGCTTTTGTTTTTGTGTTTTTGTTTTGATCTTAAATGAAAAACAAAAACAAAAATTGAAAAAGAGAAAAATACAAGAACAATGTGTGCATTTGTGTACTGAGCATATGTACCTTCAGTTGGCCACATAACACTTAATTTTTGACTGTGTAACATTTGTTAGGTTCTAAGACCTTAGGGCCTAATGTATTAGAACTTCAATGTGTATTGTGTTGGCAAACTATGATCAAAACATAGAGTCTAGTATAGGCTTGCTCAATATATGTTTTGTTATAAAGTTAGAATTGAGTGATTGCAGAAATTATTGGTCAAATTCTGCAAGGCTTGATCGATCGATCGATCAAAAATTAGATTCGATCAATCGAGATTCGTGCAGATTTTTTTTTTTTTTTTTGCAGAATTTCAAACTCAACCCAAGCTCGTTTGAGGTGTAGGGTTTTATATTTTATGTCTCATATAAATAGAAAAACCCTAGCTACGTTTTATAAGCTTTTGATATGTTGTGTGTTTTAATATCTTGTGAGATCTAGAAGTGTTTACCTCATACGCACTTAGGGTTATCAAGATCATGATTGATGTCAAGAGCTTGGAGATCATTTCAGTTGCAGGACAAAGAACATTCAAGAAGATCAAGATTCACAAGTAGGAGAACTTGTGGTTGCAATGGATAAAAGAAAGTAGTCCATGAACTCGGAGCTTTCATATGGTCGTGATAGTAAGTTTTCTACTCGAGGTAGCAATAAAATGTTAGTGGTCTAAGTCTTATTGTATAGATTTCAATTCTTTCATAGTAGATTTGTTTTACCTTGAGGATAGCTAGGTTAAATCCTCCCCAGGTTTTTTACCAATTTGGTTTTCCTAGGTCATCAGATTTTTGTGTTCTTTATATTATCGTATTATTTTTTTTTTACACATTGTGGTTTAACCTAGTGTTAATTAACAAACTTGTTAAATTGGCTTAATATTAGGTTAATCATACTATGTTAAAGGGTCTAAATCTTTGCAACATTCTTATCCTAGCTTTGTGCCTATTACACTAGCTTCTCAGTACTTAGTAAGTCTAGTTTGTGGCTCTTTATGAGTTCTTGGAGGGAAAGTAGTCAAGTGACATATGTGTCCTTATCATAATGTTGATCTGTGCACTAGGCATGTTGTGCAACAACGGAAGCTCTAACATCAATTATTATATAGGGGTTAGCAAAAGAGTGTTAACACATACAAGAAAATAAAAAATCTACAAGAGACAACAATATTTAAAATGATTTGGCTAACTACATGCCTGCATCCACAGGAAACACCAACCAAAATATTCACTATCAATGATATGGATTATAAAAACATTAATCAACACTCACAACCCACACAAGCAACACTGACAAACCTAACCAACATAAACTTATAAACCCAAAGCCTTAATACACAGAATAACTATCTCACATTCACAAAACAAACAAACTCTCAAGGCGACCACAAGCAATCTTTCAACCCTAAAAAATCAACCAAATTACTCTTCGAAGAAAATCACTCGTGTTCTTCTAGGAGCCTTTCAACTCTCCCGACGTGGAAGGAATCTTAGGCAAAAGCCACCAAACCCTTTGCAACAATACCTACTTATGGAGCTTCAAACATATTCATTGATGGAAAAGGAATACACATTATGTCAAAAAAGTCTTCATCACCAAGTAAATTCCTTGTCTTTTATACCAAGCAAAAACAGTATTGAAGCAATATTCAACAAGACACTTGTAAGAGACTGGCATAAATATCCCACAACTAAGTGTATATTCTTAGTTACCCTCATGCTTATAGAAAAATCTAAAGCTAGGCATGCATTGGCATCTTTATCCTCTTTTTCTTGCCATTTTTTTTAGTTACGGGTCCTCTTGTTGAGCCCAAAATAGTGGGCTACATCCTTTGACTTGCATTCGTGCGTTGCTTCAATCTTTGTGATTATTAAGTTCCATTTTACAAGGACTTTTGGAAGGGAATAAGTTTTTTGGCATTGAAATTTGGTGGGCTTACACAAGAGAACCTCTTTTCTCGATTTGGGATAAAATACTTTTTTGGGTCCAACATTTTGAATCATTTTTCAGTTTAGTCCCTTTTTTTTTTAATCTTATTTTGGGTTCTAAATAGTCGAAATGATTTTCAATGTCGTCTCGACCGTACATGGCACATAGAGCAAGGTTTTGAATTCCGCTGTCAAATGATATAAATTAGAGAAATTAAAGAATTTACCATTGTGTTTTAAAAAGCATTCATAATAAAATTATTTGATAATTTCAAATATATAGAAATAAAAATTATTAGATTGATTATTAAATAAATAATGGTTTTTTTTTAATAAATAAACTTATTGGGCTTATTTGTAAATGATGAAGCTTCCTAGAAGCTTCTTATATAACTTAAATTTCACAACAACAATCAGGTGGCAGTTACCCACGTGATTGGTTTAAAGTCTCATATTTCCTATTCATTCTTTTTTATTTCCAATTTTCATGAGTCTCATATTTTCCTCTTTTGAAGTTTCAAGCAAAAATTTTGCAGAAGAAATTTTTCCTTAAAAGAAGAAATTTAGAATAACGACTGTCATCAACGGCCAAAACGTGAGTTTTTCATACCCAAAAACATCAAATTGGATAATCGTCTCGGACTTCCTCTCAATCTCAAGTGCCTCTGTTAATCTTTTTTTCTTAGAGAAATGATATGTTCACAATATTTTTACAACAAATCCTAAGTGGCAGGTTATTACTGATTGTTATTGTTAGGGCAAAAAAGTAATTTTCGTGTTAGGTTCAAATTTGAACCAATAACGACTAACTACCTATAATTTATTGTGAAAATATTGTAAAAATGAGATAGACGTAGCATCTCTCTTGTTCTCATCCTCTTCTTTTTGTTCTTTTCTTTTTGGTTTTTCTGACAAATCATCTTGGTCTAAAACTCCTACCTCGCCTAAAACCCCAATTTATTTTTGTCGGAAAGCATGTTCAAACTTCAGACCAGTCCAAGCTAGAATTTGGAACCATTCGGAAAAGGCTTTTTTGCACTGGTCTAAACACCAAAACAGAACACTTCAGAAATTTTGGCCGGAATACATAAAATTCAAAACCATGTAGAGTGAACTGTTAGCAATGGTTATTAAAATAATTTTAAGATTTTCAAAAAATAAATAAGTTAAATTAAAAATTTTAAACAAAATAAATTAATTAAATTACAATCATACGATCTAATTTTCTATTTTTTTTTATTTCTTCTCACTTTTTTTTTTTTTTTTTTGAAGAATAGACTAACATGCTCTTCATGTTGTTCTCCAATTTGGTTATCCAAAAAAAAAAATCCAAACTTTCTTCTCTTTTCTTGCAATTTTTTTAGCAACAAAACATGTAAAAACACACACAACTCCCTATCCTCTACCAAAAACACTAAAATCTCCCAAAAAAATCAAATCCAACAACAAAACCGATCTCTAGCAAACCCATAAACCTAATACTTTTCTTGGAAATAGACACACAACCCCTCCCCCCCCCCCCCCCCCCCCCCCCCCCCCCCATAAAATTCAACTAAAATAAATTATCAGATTGCAAAGCCCCCAAAATACCAAATCAATCCAAAAAATATAACCAACCTATACAAAAAATCTCAAACACTTAAACCTAGAAAAACCCAACCAATTCTTCTTACAACAACAACAATCAAACCTAGATCCTAAAACCAATCCATCCCCCACCAATCAAACTCATATCTCAAAACCACAACTCAAGCTTAGAGAGAAAAGGAAATGAGAGAAAGCCACCGTTGGTGGTGGCGGTAGCAAGCAAGTAGTGATCTTGAATTGAGGTGAGTTGGGTTTTCGGTCATGGGTTTTAAGTAAAGTTTTGAATACCCTTCCAGATTGGCAATGAAACTAGAATATTTTGGTATCGATGTGTGTCGATGGGAAAATTATTAGGTACTTTCGGAGTACCATAAATGCGTACTCTCTCCTCTCACATAAATAGTAGGTCCCGCCATAAATTTAATTAGTAGGACCCATCATTCATGTGAGAAGAGGAAATACGCATTTATAGTACTCCGAGAGTACGCAATAATTTTCCGTGCCGATGCACCATTTTAGGATTATGCACTAAATAATAATAATAATAATAATAATAATAATAATAAATTAACTGTATATTACATAATTTATAATCTCATTAATTAATAAAAAAATCATAACATAAAAATAATTTATGAAAAGAAAAACTAATGAAAAATCATAAATTGGTCTTCAAATTATTTTTATTTCATATTTTTGCCTAGTCTAGTATTTCTCTTTTTAATGTTTCTTCTACAGGACCTTCTCCCTCTATTCCTTTTGTCTGTATGAGTGTATGTCATTGTATACGTGTCCCACTGCTATTGCCATTAGTTGCGAGAAGTGGAGCCACTGCTGTTGGTGGTGGCGTGAACTCTAGGCTCGGCTCGTCCAGTCACGGTGCCCAGAGAGAGAGAGAGAGAGAGAGAGGGCCCATTTGGAAACTTGATTGTAAGTGGGTTGGGGATCTTGGGGTTTAGATTTGGGTTATTGGGATTTCAAAGGGTTTTTATTAGGTTCATTTTTATGTCTACCGCAATTAAAGATTGGTAAATTTGATTTTTGTGATGTTGTGTTTGCTTGCCAAGAAAGTTCAAGAAAAGTTGAGAAAGTTACTACAAAGTTTTTTCTCTATCTTTAAAACTGAAAAAATAAAATAAATAAATAATTTGTTTTTGATATTTCTTAATTAATTTAAAATTGAGAAAATATCTTTTTGTTTTAATTTTTTTTTTAATTCAAATGCTGACATGAAATTTTTTTAAATGCCAAATAAAATTTTTAATATTTTTTAATGGCTACCTTAGGATTTAATATGTTAGTGGTGCACACTTTCAAAAAAAAAATGTTAGTGGTGCACTCCAAATGCTATGTAGACTACTTTCGTTAGTAAGATGATTGTAAGGACAACATTACAAACGATTTCAAAAATTTAAGAATCAAAATAGGAGTTAAAAATAAAAAAAGACAAAACTAGAAATTGGCCCCAAAATATAGGGGACAAAAAGGTTTTTTTTTTTTTTTTTTTTTCCACCTCCTTTTGTTCACCAAGTTTTTTTTTTTTTTTTTCCACCTCCTTTTGTTCACCAAGTGGGGGTAGTGTTTTCTTCTCCTTTTGTTAACAATTTCTTCAGATACCTTATCGTCAATCTCGTCACTTTGATGGCACCTAAAATTGAGTAGTCTACTTGGGCTACAAGCTCCAAATTTGTGGTGGAACGCGTAGCCCACAAGAGTTACAACTTACAAGGGGCTTCTGGGATCCCAAAATCATTTAAGTTAATGAAAAGCAGTCCAAACACTTTTCTACAAAAAAGTAAAAACAAGTTATATATGTATATGTATATATATATATATATATATATATATATATATATATATATATATATATATATATATGTATATGTATATATATATATATATAAGTTGGGTTCAAGTTACACCTGGTGTAACTCTAAGTAATATTACACTACTCAATAATTTGTTATAGAATTAATATTTTGAAAATCCAACCGTTAAATTACATGTTCTATATGTTCTTAACATGCATGCCAATTTTCATATCTATCGGAAACTGTTTACTATTTAATCCATAAATTCATCTTTTATGCATTATTTTAAACTACAAAAATTTAAATTTTAACAATTGATTGATAATATGGCGATTAATTTTTTATCACCTTGAAATTTTGCAAGTATGAAAAATATACGAAGATAATGTAATCTAACGGTGGATTTGTTAATATTCTCATCCAATTAAAAAATATTGAGTGGTGTAACATTACTTAAAGTTACACCAGATATAACTTGAATCCAGCCCTATATATATATATATATATATATATATATAGGGTTGGGTTCAAGTTACACCTGGTGTAACTCTAAGCAATAACTCTAAGCAATGTTACACCACCCAATAACTTATTATTGAATTAATATTTTGAAAATCCAACCGTTGAATTACATGTTCTATATGTTCTTAATATGCATGCTAATTTTCATATCAATCGGATCTTAATTATCATATGATCCAGAAACTTATCTTTTATGCATTATTTTAAACTACAAAAACTTGAATTTTAAAAATTGATTGATGACATAGCTATTAATCTTTGATCACCTTAAAATTTTGCAAGTATAGAGAATATATGAAGATAATATAATCTAACGGTGTATTTGTTAATATTCGAATTCAATTAAAAAATATTAAGTAGTGTAACATTGCTTAAAGTTACACCAGGTATAACTTGAACTTAACCTCTATATATATATATATAGTCGTCGTTCTCATTCATGCTAATAACTAAGATTAGAAGGATGTCTATATCTAATGGAAGGATTTCTGTTTTAATTTTCTATTATCAGAACCAAAAAACAAAAATTTATGCAAAATAACTCAATAATATTAGCAATAATTATATCATTAAACATATCAATTAAATTCTTAATTATGCTTAAGAATGTGTTTATTTTTTTTCTTAATGATGTTAAGATGTTCGGAACAAATTCCTGACATATTAATGACATCATATACTACAAAATGAAAAATTATTAAGTACTCTCTAAATACCATAAATAAGTACTCTCCCTCTCACATAAACGATAGATCACACCATGAATTTAATTAGTGAAACCCATTATTCATGTGAGAGAAGAAGAAAATTATTGTGTACTCCCTCCTCTCACATGAATAGTTAGTCCTACTAATTAAATTTATAATGAGATCCACTATTCATGTGAGAGGAAAAACTACACATTTATGATACTCCGAAAGTACCTAATAATTTTTTAAAAAGAAAAAATACGTATTTATGATGCTCCGAAATTACACACTAATTTCCCCTGCAAAGTAAGAATTACACAAGTATCTGTATACTTCTATAAATTATATTGAAGCAAAAAATATATATTATAATTAAGCAAACTATTACCAGCTCATCCCGCTGTTCATCACCTAATCAATTGTTCATGTCCGTTTGAACGCATAAACCAAAAAATAAATGGTAACAATTTTGTAAATTTCCTCAAGTAAAAAGACACGCATATCTTTCCAATGATAGGAAGTAAAAATTAAAAACTTCTAAATTAAATAAAATAATAACAAGAAGTAACACTTCTATAAAATCATTTAAGGCGTCTTATATAGAATTTCAGCATGTTTGACTTTTAACATTGGATATGAAAGCTATATTAACACAAAAAGAAGCAGTGCTTTCCACCAAGAGAGAGGCAATTAGATAAAGCAGATAATTTAGACCCATAATTAAGAGTTCCTTGGGTACCAACTAAGTTGATAATTACATTAAATATTTGTCGAAAACCTTAAGGGGGTCATCAACATCAATCTCAGTAAACAGTGGAAGATCAGCTGGCAAATTTTCCGGACTCAAGCCTTTATCCCTCAGCTTCACGACCAGCTCCTCAAACACAAGCCTGCTGCCACTTGGAGTCAGGTGCAAACCATCACTGCATTTTCAGATCATGAAAAATCATCACCAGGCATTATAACATAACCCTTAACAACACGCTATTACCTGCATAATGTAATAGAGAATCTGGACACTACTTGTAAACCACTCACAACTAATGGCAATCAAAAGGATCCATTTAGGCAAATGGCCCATGGTACCAAATTCTCAAAATCTAATAACTTCATTAAATATAAAGGTCATTCGAACAACTTTTAAGAAACCATACCACCAAAAGAATAACTATGATATGTATAAAGTCATACCAACAGCTAGCTGTATTGAGAATTGACAAGTTCACCTATGCAAACTGATTTTTAATTCAACACCGTACAATCTCTTGAAAAAAGAAATGCCAACGTATAATTTTAGGCTGAAATATACTTTCATCTATAAAACTTGATCCAAACTTGGATTTTGTCCTTCAAACTGATCCAGTTGTTCAGTCCTTGAAAAATTTTTAATGTATCAATTTCCATCCTTGCATCCATCTACCATTAAAATATATTTGGAACAGATGGAGTTTAGGGAGAGGAGAGGAGAGTACGGAGATAGGTGGCTGGAAAATACTAAAATTTTGGTATATTCTATTCTAAAGGTAAAGGAATTGTATACATTTTTTATTTTTTATTTTTACAATTCAATAATTTAGGGACAAGGGATTTGAAACCTAGTTGCCTCCATTGAAATCACTAGAGGTGTCAACCAATTGAGCTGCAAGATTCTTGGCTAAAGTAATTGTATACATAGACAAAATATTGACATGAAACATTAAAACTTGTGTGAAATAAATTCAACAACACATACACAAAAGGAGAAAGTTGATTCCTTTTAAATTTTTATGAAAATTAATTGCCAAGTTTTTTAATTTGGATATGAAAATTATATATTGATAATTCAATTAATGAACAAGTGGAGAGGAGGGATTCAAATCCTGGTTCTTATAAAAGAGAATAGGAAATGTCACTAAGCTACAAGGCTCTTGGTGAAAAGTATATTATACCTTTAATTTTTAGCATACATAGAAGTCAACTCCATACCAACTTGAAGTTACAAGAACCATTAGATAATCATGTGAAGTTAATCCACATACTTAGTCCAAGAGTCACCATCTACTATGTGAAGCTCGTGCAAACATGCTAAACATGCATTTAAAAAATACTGTGCAGTACCTCAAATAGGCATTTTCCCAGTCAGGGTACTGTTGCATTTTTGTCCAGAGATCCAACACTGGGATCCCGCATTCTTCAGCAACAGCAATACATGCCTTTGCATATGCACCAGCAGCTTCATTTGTCCTCTCAGGCTGAGTTACTGGATTTTCAGAATAAGGATTTCTGCATCAAAAGGATTTTGTCAAAACTGAACTAATTATTATTCTTAATTTAAGTTCACATAAAAAAAAATTTAAAAGTTAAGACTGTTGTCTCAATGACCAAAGATTGTACATCACCATAAAGAACAAAAGAACATCACGATAAACAAAAATTCAAAGATAACATAGAATTTTATGACGAAATTTAAGAACTCGTATGGTAGAATATACCTGAGGCGTCCATTTTCATCAATTGGGGGAGGTGTTATGAGAAGAATCTGAGTCTTTGGCCATTGTTTCTGAGCCCAAAATATTTAAAGAGAAAAAATGTAAAGTAATAGAAAGCCTAAAATGGAAAGCAAACATTTAGGTTAGCAGAAATTAGAATATAAGGTAACTTAGCAAGATCCATGTAGCAAATAACTTCTGTTCTATTTTTTTATTATTAATTTTTTCCTTTGAAAATAAGTTTTGTGCATTGACTTTCTTAGTATAGAGTCTATTTTCCATGTATATCTCTGCCCTTGATTGAGCTAAAATCAACGACCATTATTACTTGATTTTACACCTAATCAAGGATATTTGTCTCAGAAAGATGTCATCCCTAAAGACCTATATATTCAGGCATGCTCAATGTCAATTGCACGTACATTAACACTGAATATCCAGTTTATACCACACGGTTCTGCTACTCTTCTTTTTTCTTTGTTTCTGTTCTTGTCTTCAACAGATTTAACTATAAAAGCTTCAATGTATATGTAGCTATGCAGAGGTGTCTTTCAAAAGAATACAATTAGAAAGCTCAACTACATGTCCTTGTTTCACTAAAGCAATGGTGGAGTTTTTTATAAATTGAAGCAGATATGAACAAAGGGTTTGAAAAACTAATGTAAACAATTGCAGGGAGAGGCTCCGACTATTTGCTATGGTCTATAAATTTTTATGCCCATGGATCGTAGTTGTCATCTACAGAACATATAAATAAATGTAGTTTTCAACCACATATAAGAAAGGAAGCCACTTTCCTCTGCAACTTGGTGCTAACCTAACCAGTAATTGCCAAGATACTAATAGATTTAGATCACTTGTGTAAGTAAATCTTGCATATCACATTTAGCACATACTGATATCCTTGCTTAACTAAAATTAAAGCATAATTGTCCTTGATTTAGACCACTCAAGAGATTATCCAAAGTCAGCACTGCGCACTCTTGGTGTGGTGGTTACTCTACAAGTATAAATGCTTGTAGGAAATGTGAGAGGCAAGAGCCAGAGTTCAAGTCTCTAGGAGAGAGACTCACACACATATACGCTTAGATTAAGCTAGAGTAGAAATTTTATCTTGTTAAAAAAAAAAAAAAAAAAAGATTATCCAAAGTCAACTGCAGTTGCTATATGTACCCTACTTAGGATTCACCTAAAGGCTTCCATTGTGGACAGGCTGTCACACTGAACCACATACATATAATTCTCCTTATTTCTGCTCTCTCCTCTCGCTAAATTTTTTGTTTTCATGGTTTCATTATAACACCTTGACTGTATATATAAAGGTGTAGCAAATAATAGCATTGACCTTTGAACTCTACTTGATCCTACAGTGCAAACAAGATAGGGAAAAAAGGTAAAAACATTTGAAATTGGACAGGGAAGAATGAACATAAAATATCTTCTTTTTATTAATTATTTTTTTTACATAACCCCTTCGAACTTGCAAAGTCAGTTTGTCCAAGTCCACATGGGACTCAAGTGCCTCACCAATCAACACAGTAAATTTTGCAGGACACTTAGTCGCTGCAAAAATAAATAAGGCTTCAAATACATTTGATTGGAACTTAACCTAGCACAAGTAAGCATTAATTTTCCAAAAGAAACAAGAAATTGTTATGAGCCTTCAAATGTACACAATGAAGTGTACTTTTAACCAGAAGAAACTTGCACAAAGGCTTTCAACCATCAAACAGACCCCTTTATGTTTGGACATAACAGAACCAATATGAAAGGGTGCAATAAAACACTTATTTGTAAAAATGATTTCATTACCTCCTTGGTTTTGTTGGCGAATAGATAGAGCCCAAATAGATGGAATAATCACCTACAAAACCAATAGAGGCCCTGAGAGAAAACCCCTAGAGGCCCTGAGAGAGGGGGGGAGGGGGTGGGGTGGGAATGGGGAAGGATCTCCTATAATCCTATGTTGGATTGAGGAATAGGAAAGGGGAGTAGAAAGAATGGGATGGAGAGGATCTAATGAACCTTGTTTTGATGTTCTTTAAAAGGAGGGGGAAGGGTTTGAGGGCATTTGCAAAAGTATCTTACCCTCCAAACCCCTCTTATCATTTTTTTATAGGTTCATAGTGGGGGTGGGGGGAGGTGGGGTTAGAACCATGAACATGAAGCATCACAAAGGATGTCATAATCTTTGCATATTGCTTGAACCAGCCAACCCTCATTTTTAATTCCCTCAAATTGGGGGAATTTGGATGGGGAGGATAGGGGTTCAATAATTTAAAAAAAATAAAAATCAATTTTCCCTGATGTAAATATATACCTATTTCTTAAAAATAAACAAAAGAGAGTTAAAATTGTCAATTTTTATGTATATTCCCCTCCCCTCTTCTCCCCTGCTTAATTTTTATAACATCCAAACAAAAGGTAGGGATATTTATTCTCTTCCCCTCCCCACCCCCCCCCCCCCTCCCTCTAATTTTTAAAACATCGAAACAAGGGTGTTACTGCCATTTGGACAAAAGCTCAACTGCATTATATAGCTTGTCCTGGTAAATTTATGCAGAAAGGAACTTACAAAGTGCAATAATTACTGACCTTGGCCCCCACCTTACAACCGCATCAAGATGGCAGCTGTACTACAGCAAGAATTACCCCCATACCATTTGTAAATCAATTCAATGCAAGCATAAGCCAGTAGATGCATCAATATATGGATCCCCTAGGACAAAGTAATATATATAACAGAAACTTGAACTGGTTTAAATAGTTATGGGATTTGTTGCTAGGTCAGCCTGGTTAAATCATTAAATTCACCATTTCCTAACAATTTAAACTTTTGGGTTAATTGCTAATTTAACATGGTATCAAAGCAGGAGATCCTGAGTTTGATCCCTAGCTTTATTCTACCTCCCATTTAAAATGTTAAAAATCTCATGTGTTGAGCCACACTTATTAAGGGGAAGTTTAGGCCCACACGTGAAGGAGGTGTTCAAATTATAATTAAATGATTAAATTCACCGTTTCCGAAACAACTTAAACTTTTGGAACAATCAATAATTTAACACGAGCAAATTTTCCGACTTCCTTAAGGGTGAATCCATCCT
Organism: Castanopsis chinensis; assembly: GCA_032878915.1. Lineage (NCBI taxonomy): Eukaryota > Viridiplantae > Streptophyta > Magnoliopsida > Fagales > Fagaceae > Castanopsis > Castanopsis chinensis. Next base: position 11,681,758 of record JAVQMG010000130.1, read on the forward strand.
AGCTCCTATGCATATCATAAATAAATTTCCCATTAAACCTAAGAAAACTCCTAGTTTTGTTGGTAAGAAAGCTAGCATTGTCTAAAACAGAAAGATGTATTATGGTGATATGCCCCCATCAATCCAGACAAGATAGTTATATGATCCAGCAAATAAAGTTATATTAGAAAGCAAGGTTTGTGGAATCCTTGGAAGACCGCCCTGACATTAGAGGCATTAATGATTTTCACAAAGAAGTTTTGAAATAAGAAATAAATATACGGCTGATGGTAGTAGAACTTGTAGATCCAACACCAATAAAAAGTTTTCAAACTTCTAAATATTTTATAATTGTGAAAACTATGAGAAAAGGAAAGCTCATCAACATTTATGAGACCTAGCAACATATTCCCAATCCATAAAAGATATTGCTTCAAATCAATTCATTAGTGCTATGAATGAAGGAGTTTGAATCTATGTGAAAAAGGGTGTTTGGAGGCTAGTTAGAAGACATTAAAAAATGTAAATGGATAAATGCAAAACTAGATTAGAGAGACAGAGACACTGACGGAGAAGCAATAAAAGAGGTGGAAATATTTAAAGCTAGATTGACGGCGAACGGTTAAATCATCACTATTGAATTGATTACAAAGTACATTTCCCCCAATTGTAAGAACCCAATATTTAAATACTATTATATCCATGTCTTTTTTTTTATAAGTAAAAAAAAAAAAAAAACCCAATATTTAAATGCTATTATATCCATGTCTGTATTATTTGAATTGAACTTAATCAAATAAATTTGAAGACATCTTTCTTAAACAGTGATATTAAAGAAGATATGTATATGGATTCCTACAGAGTCACATTGGTTGGCTATTTGATGGATTTTTAGATATTTGAAACATACTAGGTATGCAGTTCACATGTCACCTCAAGTAATTTATAACTATAGGGAGTTTCTAATTTTGCTTATAAAGAGCTTGTGTTGTGGCAAGACAAACGGATGGAAGGACACAGTTCCCTTGCTTGCTTACCAGACAAGAAGGATTTCACTTTAGACCACTAATGGACTATAGCAAATAGAGAGAAACAAACCTAAGTCACTATTTGCATACCATAAGAAACACTAGCACTACCAATGACTGGTTAAAAAGCAGATAGAACACTCTTTCCTACACCAGGCAAGTAGTACAATACACATATGACCAGATGAGGTGGGATGAGTAGGAGATCCCAATCGGGTTATTTTTCATCCAATAGAAGATTGTTGAGTTCTTAAAAATTAGATCCAAAAGTGATTAAATGATGGTGTCATTAAAATATACCCTACTAAGCAACCTGTGGTTACCTCAAATCCGATATTTGTAATAGTTGGGAGATATTCTATGTATTTATATATATATATATATATATATATATATGCAGTAAAGTTATTTATTAGAATAGCAAGAAACAAGAATTTGTTGTTCAACCTACAATTGAGGCTATAAATATGCAGTAGTATACCTTAAAAATCTTTTAACAGAATTACAAATAATGAAGTTATGCTGGGCCAAGTGAGAGATTATTAGAATTTTGTGGTCCAACATAATTTGTTTTTTTAATGCCCTTGTTCTAAACAAATAATTATTCAACATTTTTATGTGAAATTATTCATAATAATTTTGATGTATAAAATACTGGAGACTCCAACATAAGATTTTTTAATGCCTTTCTAAATAAGTAATCATTCAAAATTTTATATAAAATTATTAAAAATAATTTTATGGTATAAAAAATTGGAATCTTGAATCACATATGGTCTTTGAGTTAATCATATCCATCAAAACTGAAGCCTATGAATGTAGGTACATTGTTAAACCAAAATGAAAAGGAGCAGGTTAAACTATACAAAATAAAAGTACCAGTATTCTATAGTCAAAGCATAACAATCTCTGTAGTCTTTATGAAATGAAATTTTTTCCTCATTAAGTGTTGGCCTCAATGACCTCATTGAAGCCAACACAATATATATATATATATATATATATATATTACAGTATTTTTAAGATTTTTTGTTTCTTATATAACTACAAAAGACAGGATTATAAACCTCTTAATTAAAAATATTATCAAGATGCAATAATCTAGAAATATAATATGTAAGGTGACTGAAACAAGGGACAAGGGTATCCAAACCCCTTCGACTACACATCCATGTAATTCATTAATTATCTTTTGTTATTTACTTAAAATAATGTGGTATTTTCTTTTGTTTTTTTTCTTTTTTTGAATTACGATGAGGGAGTGATGCGGGATAAAAAGCGTGAAGTGGGCTAGATCTCGTTCTAGCCCACATTAAATCCTTAAACCCATAAGGGCCGCCTTGAATCTACAAGGAAGAACACTGGAATCCACTAGGAATAATAGAAACATCAATTTTATTGAATGCAAATGTTCTAAATTTGTAATACATCTTGGAGGCCTATATAGGCACCAGAAAACTTATTTTACACACCAAAATATTCCTAAACTAATCCTAATTGATACCTAGAACTCTGATTTGAACAGAAAACCTTTTAAAACGCCTAAAATCAAGGGGAAAAAAATCCTATCACCTAAAATAACAAAAATTACATTAAAAAAATTCAAATAAATTCAACAAACAATAAAAATTGTCCCCTATATTTTGTCCTACAGAAGGGAAGAGGATTTGGGCTCTTTTCCTCTATATGGCTGGTTGTGTCCCCTCTAGAAGCTATATATACTTGCCACAGCATGGAAAGAATGCAAGAAAAAGAATGAAAGCTTAATTTAAATCTGGTTTAGTTAGAGAGAGTATTTAAATTGCTTCAAAGGACCTCGAAAAAAATTATATATGAAATTCATCATATCTTCCCTAAAATTTAACACTGTATGTTTCTACAAATTTAATCCATACTTCATTCTTGTTATGTTGGTTAGTATTTATTTCTCTTAAACTATTTTCTTAGAATAATTCCAATGGTATCTACAAAGCTTTCAAGAAGATAATGAACTTTCCAAAAGTTTTTTCCTTTGTTTTTTTTTTAGCTTTAACATTGTGGCTAACAATCTTTGTCATTTAAAACCATTAATGCAGAGAAGTATAATGAATACACTATGTTCAATTTGTAATAGGATCCTCTCCATTTGAAATAGATCAATTCTATTATTCAGATTAAAGTTTACAAATCTAAAAGTGTAATATGTCATTTAAATTTTTAAATAATCTAACACTTTGTACAGTATCAAATCCAAAAGATAATAATTTAACCAAGAAATAGATTAAAATGGAGAGATTCCTATCCCACTCAATCTAAAAACTCAATAGACACTGAGAGGCAAGTCCTTGTATGCAACTTGGTTCCACTTTGGCTTTGTGTCTAGAGGGAAGCCATCTAGAAGAACAGGAGGGGGTCATTAGCTGCTCACACATACAAGGTGGAAAAAGCTATTTGGATTCTTCTATTCCCATTTTTTAACTAAATTTAGCTTCACTTTCACCAAGACTGTCCCACAAACTAGCTTGAGGCTCTTTTTTTTCGGTTAAAGAGTAGTTAGCCAAACTTGACTAGTCATATAGCATCCACAAAATGGATAAACAATTAAAAAAAAGTTGAAATAAATTATAATAAAGAAAAAATATTTAAATAGAGTATAGAAAAAACTAAAATAAAAAGCTAACCCTCTTAGAAAGCAATCAATGATCTAATGGCGGCAGTCAATTACAGCCCAGTGGCAAACAACAACAATGACATCCGGGCCTTCAGTACACCCACTTTGTTTTGGCACCATCTCTCCTTAATGGTTACATCCTGGTCCCACTCATCCACTCCCCCATCCCCATAAAGATTTCTAGGACATTTCCTAGGTAAAATTCTTAATCCACTTTCCAATCTTGATTAATCTCTAGAATGGTACAATCATTGAGTGCAAAGCATAGTATCATACTATATACACGATTAACGCTAAGGACAACGTTTTTCATGATTATTGACTTAATCTGTTGTGTGATCAAAACATCACTCACCTAAGTCCACAACTAACATCACCTTTATTATGCATCAATCACAAGAGACTAGTACTTGTGGACAAAAAAATATTCTCAAAAATTAGGAAAATGTTAAAGGTACTACAAATTTTATTAGAAAAAACTTAAAAACTGATGTGTGAATGAATGTGATTGGTGCCACTTGAACCACTTGAACAAGGAAAGAAAGTTAGTGTTTGAAATTTTGAATTACTTTTTGTGATTGGTGAGTTGCGAGATCTATATAAATATTTTGTCACTCAACTTTTTCTATCGACATATTTTACAAGTACCTAACCACCCCTCATTTTTGTGTCACTTAAGATACTATCTTCCCTCTGATTCCAACACTGATTAATGCAACTTTTTCCCCATGATGCGCTAGTGCGTTCGTTGTGTACTTGACAAGCTCAACTCAATGAGGTTCCATTGCACAAAAGGATTTAAAGACCAGGGATCAAATTATGCTTCTTCACCCGCATACTACTTAACTCAAACCCTGTTTGTTTCAAAATAAAATATTTTCCCTGAAAACGTTTTCCCATATTTAAGGCCTCGTTTGTACATCCACTCAAACACATGTACACGTATTTTCATACATTTTTGTCAGTCACATATATTTCCGCGCATGTTTTCAGTTTTTTTTTTTAAGTGAATGTACCCAAAAGCCCTCTAAATTTTTGTTTGCATAAAATGTGGTCAAACTTGTAAAACATTTTACAACAACACACAATAGCTCTCCCTCTCCACACATCTAGTGGATAGGTCAACAGTACGGTGGACTTGGCGGATAGCCGGAGCCATCGGAACTTGTGCCAATGGTCTGGCAATCATAAACGCCGTTCTAACGGACAAGTCCAGTTACTCCGGTTACCAAAGACACCGTTCCATTATGTCAAAGCTATTTGTAAAGTGTTTATTAAATATATGACAAAAAGTTAAAAAATTTGTTTTTTTTTTTTTTTTGATAGGATAAAAAATTTGTTAAAAAATTTTATTAAAAAAAAAAAAACAAAACGGAGACAAAAAATACACACTTAAAAATGTTGTTTCAATTGTAAAATAAAAAAATTAAAAATTATTTTTAAATTAAAAAAAGAAAATGTTGTGGTTATAGGTAGGAAGAGATAGATCTCTCACCTTGAGAAACGAGACAATGGAGTGGAGGTTGTGGTTGTACTCATGCAGGGGCACGTGTTGGAAAGCAGCGTATCTGTCAGGAAGGCAAGCATCGTTTGCACCAAAGAACAAAGTCACGGCTAAGGGTTCTGCTCCACCTTCCACCCGAGGAAATACCTTCTCCAAAACCTTCAGAGCCCATCTCGTGTTGTACCCACCGTATCCTCTCAGCACCACATCAGCCTGTTCATATGTATAGTATTAGTAGGGATGTTTCAAAATCTCCATCATCAAATATAAATATATGCACATGTTAGAAGGCATGAAAGGAAATAGTACCGTTCGAGCAAAATGGTTGGCAAGAGCAGCACCCCAGCCTCCTTCATCAAAGGAAAACTCAGTGATTGAGTCGCCGAAAAGGTAAATCTTTGGCCTCATCTCTCACAAATGGGTTTTGTTATTCTCCAACAATATCACACCGCTGACTGCACGCACACACGCATTCAATAAAGCTTATCAAGTCCTTTAAATGCGCACGGATTGGAAATTGGAATCACCCCAATCCCCTTACAACCTTTTCTTTTTTATTTCTTTTTTACTTTTACTTTTATTCTTTTTTGATATTTAGTGGCTGCTTTCAATCTCAACCATCCATACTGATTGCATTCCTAAATATTGTCCTAAGTATAACACTGATCTCAAACTAAATGCACACTTAACCATAACAGTTGCTTTTTAGATTCTCAAAAATAAATAAATAACAGCTTCTTTTTGGGCTACCGTACAAGAGACTATACTAATTTGACCAGTAATATAATATATTTCGGGTACTATTTCGAGTTTACTACTATATATATATATATATATATATATATATATAAAAATACACACACTCATTAGGACTATAATAATTTTTATATATATACTAGCAAAGAAAACTTATAAGTTTAAAGTTTTAAAAAAATTATCTAGCAAATATATAAATTATAAATTATATATATATAGGCCCAATTCATCATTAGTTTTATACTTCTACAATGGCCTAATCTATTACATATAAATCTAAATTATTTAATCATTATATCAAAAATAAAAATAAAAAATAAAAAACTTGGAACAACTGTAAAAGAGTCAAACCGTCAAGGACCCCACCAAAGTACCAAACTCACATGAATTCTGAATAGAATAAAATGCCTTTATTTAACTTTTATCACGACCACATGTTATTTTTAAAAAGAATAAACACAGTCACATGCTTTGAAAATGCATTGAGAAGCCAAAGGCTCATGACTCAGGAGTCAGGGACGAGAAGGCTGGTGTTAAGCGAAGAAGAGGAGAAGACGGGGAAAAAAAAAAAGTAAGAACGAGAGATGCAAATTAACAGAACAAGGCCATGATGCTATGGTAGGCTCTACCGGAACTTCTTCATTGTCTCAGTGTCACAGAACTACAAGTTTTCGCAAGCAAAAATGATTTCAGACGAAGAATAATATTTCGCCAAAATGACCGAAACGCCCTGAAACAGCCGAAATCACCTGAAATAGTCTGACATAAAAGGCAGTACGAAATGGAAGGGTCACCTGTACCGGTTTGGTCGTCGGAATAATATATTTCGGCCGTACCGGCCGGTACGGTATGAAATTAACTTCACTGTTTTAGACCTTGCCATTTTTTAATAATCTACCCTTTAATAAGCCAACCCAAACAATGAGTCTATCGCTATGTTACTGGTTGAACCAATGGGTTAAATATTATCAAAAAACCAACCATATGGGCTACCGATTGATCTGCATTGTCAAATAAAAAAAAATTAAAAATTAAGTTTGAGGGCATGATTTTAAACTTTTAACCAACCAGGTCAATTGAAAAACAAACATCAATTTGGTCTGTTTCTTTTTTTTTTTTTTTTTTTTTTTTTCAGAATTGGTCTATTTCTTATTAAAAACCAAAAAGTAGGTAAAAAGTAGGAAAAACCATAAATTGGTAGTTGAATTATGAAATTGGGAAACTCGTACAATTGGACCGGTTCTTGAATAGTTTTGTTAGATTTCAAAACACATAACAAAAAATAAACAAATCAAATATGAAACAAATAAAAACCACATATGTTTGCAAAGAGAGAGCGGTAAATATTAGATGATCTTGATATTTTTAGAAATAATTATAATATACTACTATTTTCTGATGCTCAAACTTTTTCCCCTCATAGACCTCCAAGTACCTCCAAGTACTTAGTACATGGAGAGGTGTCAGTTCAATTGCAAAACCATTGCCAACCAAACAACAATTTATATCCATTTTTTTTTTTTTTTTTGCTCAAAAAAACGTAACCATATAATGATACAAATACAACACAAACATTGGCATAAATATAATTTAAATCTAATAAATGATTATAATTTTTTTAATATACAACATCACCTGTATAATTTAAATAACCAAACAATTTTATACTATTTAAATGATAATATATTATAGAACTATATATGTGATAATTATACAATAATAATGAATAATAAATGAACTTTAATATAACTTTGCTATTATGTGTTGTGAATTATTTTTAAAAAATTTTAAAATATATATTTTTTTTAAAAAAATATTACTAGTTATAAATTTATTATATATCTTATTATTTATTTTTAAAATTATTAATTATTTATTTATGACGTCACCAGTTCGTCCATCGATCCAACCCTAATCAGACCAATAATCACTCTCTTGTTCGGTTCTTTGACCGCTCTAATTTTTAAAACCGTTTTTAAGAGATCATAACATAAATTAGTAAATTAAAATAAGAGGCATATACTTAAATTAAACTAGCGGTTATAATTCAAAATCAAGGTTTCACAATATTAGACTAGTCATTCGATAGTTTAGAAGTCTTGAAGGTAAGTAAATAGATAGAGAAAATTTTTTTTTTTTTTAAATTCTTCCTATTTTCTCTTTTTAAATTACTATATTATAATATATTAAATAGTAAAGAAATTAATAAAATGAACCTATCGATGTAATTTTACAAATCCAACCAAGTTATATAAGCCCATCTAGGTTACCTGAATCACTACAACCCCACTAGGTTTGACTGGGTCTTATGCAGAAACGGTTAATTTAAACACCCGAACTAGACTAGGTGTTGGCTCACTCAATTTTCAGTTTGGTTGACGGAGTTGGTTTGGGTTTAATAACTATGTTATATACATGAAAAGTTCACAACATTTTTCATAATAGTTGAAATCATCACTGTATCATTTTTTTTTTTTTTTATCTACTACTAACAATCTGCCATATCAGTTGAGTGTAGATTTTTTTTCTGTCAAATATATTGTCGATGGACTTTTTCTTTAGAAAAAGTTTTTTAGCAATTTTGTCACAATTCTGATGTGACTAACCATGAATGGTAAAAAAAAAAAAATAGTTAGGCCAATTGACAATGATAATGAATCGATTTTGATAAGGTCAATATGGTGTGAGTATTTATTGAGCAACTTAGTGAGGTACTTCATGTAACTTAATTTATCGCAATTGAACATGTCATGAACATGTCATGGGCTCTTATAGGCTTACAAGCATTCTAAGACTATTTGTAGGGCTACTCATGAAACCCAAAACAGTTTGACGACATACCACTTTATGCTCTCCAAACTAACTCCTCAATATCTTTCCAAGGAAAAAGTACACAAACTAGGGTTCTTGCATTTGGAAATTGTGTGTTTTGTGTGTGTGTGTGTGTGTGTGTGTGTGTGTGCACGCATATACGCATGTGTAATAAGCATAATAATAGACCTATAAAGGGCAAAATGTATCATCAACAATGACAAACGCAAAAGTAGATCCTATCAATCCACAATTATTCTTACTTTGACTTTATGTGACTTAGAAGTCATTTGAATTTCCATTAAACTAGATAAAAAGTAGGAAAAACCATAAATTAGTGGTTGAATTATGAAATTGGGAAACTCATACAATTGGACCGGTTCTTGAATAATTCTATTAGATTTCAAAACTAATAACAAAAAAGAAATAAATCAAATATGAAACAAATAAAAACCACATATGTTTGCAAAGAGAGAGGGGTAAATATTAGAGGATGATCTTGATATTTTTAGAGATAATTATAATACACTGCTATTTTCTGCTTCTTGAACTTTTTCCCCCCATAGACCTCCAAGTACTCCTAAGTACTTAGTATATGGAGATGTGTCAATTCAATTACAAAACCATTGGCAACCAAACAATAATTCTTATCCATGTTTTTTTTTTTTTTATTGGCTCAAAAAAATGTAGCCATATAATGATACAAATACAACACAAACATTGGCATAAATATTGTGGGATACTAGAATTCCGAGTAAGGCAATTACGCCACGTGTCATAGTATGGTCGAGAAGAGCAGTTGCTGCGTCGAGGAGTCTACGTCCTTAGATTCTATGATCACGTCATCAATACGTCATCAGAGGAGGCCTTACTGTACAAAAAGAGCTTTAGGAAGGGGATTAGCACTGATGTGATTAAAGAACTGGTGGCTGCCACCACATTTAATGCATCCCACCAAACCTCCTGGCGGCATTTATGTGGAGAAGACCCTTAAACAATGCTGCTTTGGTTGCTGCATCTCACAAGGGTTCAGGGAAGGTTCCTGATGGGACTAACACTTGAGTGGTGGCCTACGTGATCAACAAATGGAAGGTCAAGATCATCTAAAATGGTCTATATACGATAGAAGGTCCCCGGAAAGAGGGAATCGAAAAAATAGCAGAGAAAAACACGGTAGCACAAAGGATTGAAATTGTAAACAAATCTCATAATGATATATTCAAGAACAAATCTCCTTGGACTCAATTAAGGAGAATAATCCTTCTCAATATTGTGGTTGCCTTTTGTTTTTCCTTGTCTCCTTGTTATTTTTGGCCCATAGTAAGCATTATCTCACCTATAAAATCCTAGTCTTAGAGTCCACTCTCTAACAAATTCATTATGTTGGATTATTTGGGCATGGGTCCTCTAGTCGATTGGACTCAAGAGCTAAATCCAGTCCCTACAATTGGCGTCGTCTATGGGGAGACTTGTGTTTTAGGGCATTCAGCGTGTAACTATGGTGGGCTTAGGGCTACATCGGGAGGAGTCTGTTGGCTCTCGGCACCAGGACCGCTTCCTCAACCTCGAACGAAAAGGGGATAGAGAGCTTAGTGTGCATACTACACATATTAGCAGGAGCCAATCTCGAGGAAGGAGTTACATCTCTCACGAGGAAAATACCAAAAGCATGCAGCGGGAAATAGACCGCCTTCATAGGAGGCTGCGTTGCGAGAGGCTGAAAAGGACTCCCTCGCATTCTAACCACTCTTCTGAAGACAACCAAGATGGCAACTACAAGCCCTGATCAAGGACTCCTCTCAATGAGCCTTTCTCAAAGAAGGAGGAGCGCCATCATAGGAATAAAAACAGGAGCTCGTCTCGCGAAGGCCTGGGGAATGATGCCATGAGTAGAGCGTTGAACTAGATCTCTAAGTCACCCTTCACGCGTAGAATTAAGGCAGGAAGACTCCATCGCCAGTTTTCTCAGCCCATGTTTACCATGTACACTGGTAGGACAGACCTCGTGGAGCATGTAAGTCATTTCAACCAAAGAATGGTTGTACATTCAAAGAACGAGGCCCTAATGTGCAAGGTGTTCCCCTCCAGTTTGGGGCCCGTGGATATGTGGTGGTTTAGTAACTGAAAGGAACACTCTATCAGCTCCTTTAGGGAGCTCAGTTAGGCATTTGGGACTCGTTTTATCATTTGCAACAGGGTTCCTCGGCCTCTAGACTCACTGTTGTCCATAACAATGCACGAGGGGGAGACCCTGAAAACGTATTCCAACAAGTACTGGGAGATGTTCAACGAGATTGAAGGAAACGTCAATGGCGTGGCCATAAGCATCTTTAAGGTTGGCTTGCCCACCGAGCACGACTTAAGGAAGTCCTTGACAAGAAAGCTAGTGGGGATCATGTGCCAGCTCATGGATCACATTGATGAGTACAAACGGGTCGAAGAAGACCAGCAGCAAGGAAAGAGAAAGGCTAAGGTGATCCCCTAAGAGAGGAGGGATTTCAAGTCGAACCAATACAATAACAATAGACCTCGGAAGGATTTTGCTGGGCCTTTGGGTCCCGCTGTTACTCAGGCAACTATCACCGTGTTCTAAGATCCCGTGCACTAGGTCTTAGAAAAGATTAAGAATGAGCCATAGTTCAAGTAGCCGAATAAGATGAGGGGAGACCCTGCGAAACGCAACTAGAGTATCCACTGCCAATACCACCAAGAGCATAGGCATACCACCAAGAACTGCAAGATTTTGTGAAACTATCTAGAGTAGCTGATGTAGGTAGGAAAGATGAGACAATTCTTGTATCAACCTAATGAATAAGGCAGACAGCCCAGGCTAAGAGCGTATAGAAATGCTTCTTCAAAACCCCCACTGGATACAATTAGCGTAATGCTCGTTGCTCCGAGAAGAACCGACTCCTTTCTATCCAGGTTAATGTCCATAGATCAGCCATTTGCCAAGGACTTAACTCCCGGTTCGAAGAAGAGCAGGGTGAAGGTTCAACCAGCCTTGAGCTTCTCCGACGAGGGTAAAGTTAGAACCTCACAACCACATAACGATGCCCTAGTTGTTACCCTAAGAATTGGGGGATATGACGTCAATAGGGTGCTGGTAAATCAGGGTAGTAGCGTTGAAATCATGTACCTTGACCTATACAAGGAGCTGAAACTAAGGCTAAAGGACCTAACTGGCTATGATTTCCCTTTAGTGGACTTTGATGGGAAGATTGTTATACCAAAGGGACAAATCAGACTACCCGTGCAAGCAGGATCAAAACTAGTGGAGGTGGATTTCATTGTGGTGGATGCCTACTCCCCTTATACCACCATTGTGGCGAGGCCTTGGCTTCATGCCATGAGGACCGTCCCCTCCACCTTGCACATGAAAGTAAAATATCAATCTGGGGATCAAATCCAAGCGTTGATGGGGAGCCAATCTATGGCCAGACAATGCTTGGTGGCCGCAATCAGACATCAAGCAATAAGAGAGCCATCGGCCCCTAGCGGGCAGAGTTTATAGCAATTAAAGGCGTCGGTGTTATCCATGGATGTGATGGAAAGTGAGGTGGAGTGTGAGAAACTAGAAAGGGTTATCATTAGGGATGATGAGGAGAAGTTCTTTCAAGTCGGTGTTCAACTCCCTCCTTGGGAGAATGAGGAGTTATTAGATTTTCTCAAAAGAAATGTTGATGTATTTGCATGGAGCCTTACGAGGCCCCAGGGGTGGATTTGGACTACATCTGCCACTGTTTAAACGTTAATCCATCTGTCACCCTAAAAAAAGCAACCACCTTAGCGCTCATCCAAGGAACACTCCGACGCCATCAAGGAAGAGGTGCTCAAACTTAAGCGGGTTGGAACCATGAAGGATGTGTTCTACCCCGAGTGGCTAGCCAATACGGTAGTGGTAAAGAAAAAAAGTGGAAAATGGCAGGTGTGCATGGACTTCACGGATTTAAATAAGGCTTGCCCAAAGGACCCCTTTCCTCTACCTCGGATAGACAAGCTAGTAGATGCAATTGTGGGCTATTTTTAGATAAGCTTCCTGGATGCCTTCCAGGGATATCACTAGATACCGTTGGCCCTAAAGGACCAAGAGAAGACTTTCTTTGTCATGCCTACAGGGAATTATTATTACAAGGTAATGCCCTTTGGGTTGAAAAACACATGGTCCACTTATCAGAGAATGATGACCAGAATGTTCGAACCACAGCTAGGCAAATGTATTGAAGTCTACATAGACGACATGGTGGTAAAGAGTAAAGTGGAATTCGAGCACATAAATGACCTCGGAAATGTTTTTGGAATATTAAGGAAATACAATCTGCACCTCAATGCTTCGAAGTGTTCTTTCGGTGTCGGCTTTGGAAAGTTTCTATGCTATATGGTTACCCATCGGGGGATTAAGGTCAATCCTAATCAGATCAAGGTGATCAGTAATCTATAGCCCTCTTGGAACCCCAAGGAAGTCTAGAAATTAATAGGGATGGCTGCTACCTTAAATCAGTTCATTTCTCGATCAGTAGAAAGGTGTCAGCCTTTCTTTCAAATATTGCACAGGTGGAAGGGATTCGAGTGGATGGAGGAATGCTCTTTGGCCTTCCGGCAGTTGAAGGAATATCTTTCTCGGCCACCCATTATGTCCAAACCAGAACAGAAGGAGATTTTATTTGCCTACATCGTAGTGGCATCGCATGCAGTGAGTCTGGTACTGATACGAGTTAATAATGGAGTGCAAAAATCAGTCTATTATGTGAGTAAATCACTACACGAAGCGGAAGTCCGCTATTTACCTCTAGAGAAGGCCATTTTGGTAATAGTACATGCTACGCGAAATCTCCCACATTACTTTCAGGCACATACGGTTATGGTTTTAACCCAACTCCCCTTTCAAACACTGCTTTGAAAAGTGGACTACACGGGGAGGATTGCCAAGTGGGCTTCTCGGCCACGAACAATGAGGCTGAGTATGAGGCTCTCTTGGTAGGGATGGCTATGGTACGAAAGATGGAAGGACGAGCAGTGGAGATATTTTCAGACTCAAGATTGGTCGTAGGCCAAGTGAAAGGAGGGCTGGAAGCCCGAGATGTAAGAATGCAGGACTACATGAATTGAGTCAAGCACTTATAGGCAAAGTTTGAGTCTTTCTCCCTACAGCAAGTCTTGAGGAGCAGAAACACACATGCTGACTCCCTTACCACTCTTGCAACTTCCTTGACAAGAGATTTGCCTTAGGTGATCTTAGTAAAAGATCTGCACAAGCTGGCTAAGGATGATCCTTCTTCACCAGATTAAGGTGGGGCCTAAAAGCCCCTTAGTTCTGGCTATCCAAGGATTAAAAGTTATACAAACGCTTATTCTCTAGACCATATTTGTTGTGCATTCATCCTGAGGCAGTGGACACCCTCTTGGAAGAGCTGCACGAAAGGATTTGTGGAAGTCAAACTAGGGCCAGGTCACTGTCTCATAGGATCCTAAGCTAGGGGTATTGGTGGCCAAATATGTAGAGGGATGCACAGAAATATGTGAAGAAGTGTGACTAGTGCCAAATATTTGCCCCATACATTCACCAACTGAGGGGTGTTCTAAATCCCCTCTCTAGCCCCTGGCCCTTTACGCAAGGGGGGTTGGATATTGTGGGATCTTTCCCTAAAATAGTAGGGAACATGAGATGGCTTTTGGTCGGCACTAATTATTTCACTAAGTGGGTTGAAGCCGAGCCCCTGTCAAACATCAGGGATATGAACGCTAAGAGGTTTATATGGAAAAACATTGTTACTTGCTTTGGGATTCCTCATACCCTCATCTCGGACAATGGCCTTCAATTTGATAGCAAAACCTTCAAGAGGTATTGCTATGACCTGGACATTACAAATAGATATTCCACCCTGGCATATCCATAGGAGAATGGACAGGCCGAGGCTATTAATAAGGTTATAGTGAATAGAATCAAGAAGAATTTGGATGTTGTGAAAGGAAAGTGAGTGGCAAAGTTGCCACATGTCCTTTTGGACATATCGGACTACACCTTATAGATCTAAGGAGGAAACGTCTTTTTTAATGACTTATGGAGTCGAGGTCATAATTCCTCTCGAAACCAAATTCCCAATACTAAGGACAAGCTCTTTCACTTTGAGCATTAATGATTTGCTGTTAGAGAAGAGCTTGGATTTGACTGAAGAACGAAGAGAAAATGTCATGGTTGCCTGGGGATTTAGTACTAAGAATGGTTCTAGGTACTGTAAAGAACCCAGCATGGGGAACATTAGGGCCCAACTAGAAAGGGCCAAACCGCATCACCTCGGTAGCTGGAATAGAAGCCTCTTGAAAATCTAGATGAAAATATTGTACCACGCCTCTGAAATGTAAATAACCTACGAAGGTATTATTATTAATAAAAGACTTTGCCGTCCTATACCGCTTATTACATTATTCTTTACACTTCTTACTTGAGCATTAAACAAAACCTTGGTTATACTTGGTGCTTCGGACCACCTATTTTGGGTAAATTAATGTTTCATGTTATTTCACTTGAGTATCAAACAGGATCTTAATCATGTCTGGCTCCTCAGACCACATACCTTAGGTAAATTGATACTCTTCATAATTTTTCTAGGTATAAAAAAAAATCTTACTCATGCCTAGATCCTCGGACTACATACCTTGGGAAAATTAATACTTCATAAATTTTTTAAGTGTTAAACAGAACCTCGGCCACGCCTTGGATAAATTAACACATTGACTAAATCTCCTAAGTGTTAAATAGAATCTTGGCCATGTTTGGCTCCTCAGACCACATGCCTTAGGTAAGTTAATATTTCTTATTATCTTTAAATATTAAGCTGAAAATCGGTCATGTCTGGCTCTTTGGACTACATACCTTGGGTAAATTGATACTTCTTACTATCTGCTTAATTGTCAAACAGAGTTTTGGTTATGCTTGACCCCTTACACCACTGTCTTAGGTAAATATACACTTTCCATTACTTATGTGGACCCTAGGATTACCTACCTTGAAGAAATTAACACTTAATGAATCTACCAAGGGTGGAACCCCAGCATGTGCATCATCACATAAAAGCAAGGGCCCACCCTAAACCTTAGCAAAGCTACATTGAGGGTACACTAAGGTGCTATTAAGATAAGGTACTCATTCCTTACTAAGTATTCTGCTTGCTTCTGAGGACTTAGGCCTCTCCTGCTAATTACACAGCTTTCAGTACTAACACTTAGTCACTTTTTCTCATCACTTACATGGTTCTATCTTGTCTGAGTAAACAACAAAGTCCTCAGCATTTATTATTGTTAAAACGAGGATGTTCACTTGTAGAGGCATTATTTACCTAAAAACCTCAGCAAAGGGTGAAGTGAAAAACATAGTTAATTAAATATAAATATCGCGAACAAAAAGAGATATTCACAGAATATAAGTCAAAGTATTTTCATTAAATAAAGGAATAGTTACATTACACATACAGGCAGATTGTTAGGAAGAAAGAAAATTACACAAAATAGAAAAAGAAAAGTAAATCAAAATAATCATAATACAATAGCAAAAAAAGGAAAGAGAGGAATCCTAAAACTATGCCTTGGCTTTGGGAGGGGGATCTTCCTTGGACTTAGCCTCAGCATCCTTGGCCTTAGGAGCGACCTCTTTGAGCTTAAAGGCAGCTTTTGGACCCTTGAACTTTGGCAAGAACTCAACCCCCTTGCCCTTGCCCTTGCCCTTGCCCTTGCCCTTCTTTCTTGGCTAAGGACCACCCTGACTAGTCCCTTTGCTCTAAACCACCTCAGCCTCTTGACCCTGGTCACCAACTTGTTCTAGCCCTATGGAGACCTTGGGAGGAGGAAGAGAGCTCTAGGTGGCAGAGGGCTGCTTAAGGGGAGTGGGCTTAAGGGCAGTTAGAGGTGGGAGAGCAGCTGGAGCGGCACGAATGCCCAGGGGAAACCACATGTTCTCAGTCTTTCTCCACATTGAGGTAGCTGGGACTCTTGCCATATTAAGGGCTTTTGTCCATACCATCTGGCAGTAGTCCCTGTAAATCTCGGCGAGCTCCTCTGCCAGGTGGATCTCAATCTCCTCTACCCCAAGGTTGTAGAAGGCCTGCACCAAGGCCTCTACAGTTTCCTTAATAGTTCAGGTTGCTTCCTTGGCCTTGGCTAGCTCCACCTTCATATCCAGCACATCCTATTGGGTTGTAGCTCTCTCTATTTTAGCATAATGGAGCTTCTTGCATTACTCCTCAGCCTGGCCTTCAGCATTTTTAAGCTCGGCCTTAACGCTTCGTTTCTCCCTTTCCTCCATTGTCAGCTTCACATTAAGCTCCTGGATTTTCTGCTCAACCACTCTAAGGGCCTTGTCAGCATTGGCCCAAAGGCTGGCCTAGACTTTAGCCTCATTCCGAGCATCGTTCACCTACTCCTCGGCTATAAACACCTCTTGGATGACCTACACAAGGTGACAAACGAGTGTGTTACTCAAACGAAAGAAAAAGTGGAAAAAGTCGAGGAGCTTACCAACGCAAGATCCCTTTTCAGGGATAAGAAAAGCTCTTGCTGTCTCATTTTCTTTAGAGCAGTCATGTCCTTAGGTAGAAGGACAAGCTGCTCCAAGGCTTCAGCTAGGTAATGGGCATGCCCTTTTTGAAACTCCTTGATGGAGGTTTTTTGAGGAATGGCAGCCCCGTCTAACTCCAGCCGAGGGCCCTAGGAGGGGTTTTGGTGGCACACCTTGGCCACTTCATGCTTTTCCTTGCTCTTGATAGAAGAAGCCTACGTCTAGCCCTTGGCCGTTTTTTGCTACTTTGGCTCCTTTTGCAGGACCACCTCCCCCTCTTCGGTTTCATCCCTATCCTTTCTTTTCTTCCTCAGGTTGGGTATAGGGAGTAAGCTGCTTGAAGGAGGAGGAGGAGGAGGAGGGGGAAGGGGGAAGAGTAGGAAGGGGCTGGGGCGCCAAAGCTTCTTTGGACATTTGCCCCTTAGCCTTATCTGTAAGGAGCTCCTTTAAACCCTTCTTTCTGTTCAGGGCCATTTCTTCCTCCTTTTCTGTACTGCTATCGATGCATGCAATTATGAGGCTAGGGGCGCGAACACCCGAGGTCCTATCCAACTTGTCCTCCTCATCCAAAAGATGGATAACAGGGTCTCCCGCCTCCTTCTTTTCTTCCTCAAGACGAAACTGGTTGATTTCCTCCTTGAGTGACAATCGAGAGGAGGTAGTCTCTTCCCTTGGAATTGTTGTTCCTAGAGGAGCACATGGAGGAGGTCGGACAACTTGCATTATGTCTTCTTGGGCTTTAAGCCAAGGATCGCCCACTCGAATCGCTTTGCCAATGTCCTGAAAGATATTGGACAGGGCCTTGAAGTTAAGGATGAGATGGACAACCCTCAATTGCCTGTCTTCGCTCACGAACACCTCGGATCTAAGCACCCTATTAAGATCGTCGACGTTGACAAAATGGATGTTAAGAGCCATGTATCTCTTATCTACAAAGGCATCCAAGAAGAAAAATCACTGTTAGAAAGATGAACATTTAATCAAAAAGGGGGAAGAATCACAAAACCAAGCCTCACGACAAAGGACCTAAACTCAAGGCACCCCACTTGGCTCCCTCTCCTAGGTTGGGCAGTGAAGACCGTCATGCCATTCCCTAGAGGCAATCAAGTAGTTGTCCTTCATGCCGTTGTTAGACTTGGGAAGACATAATACGAGCCTAACAGCTGAGGTCCTAGATTTGAGATAACACCCCGAGTCACCAAGTGAATGGCACTCGTACATCCAGACGACGTCGTGCCAGGTACGGTTCAAACCCATATGGGCATTAAGGGCATCTACACTAACTAAAATCCTAAATAGGTTGGGCACAGCCTATAGGCAAGTAGGTAATCCCTGGTTATGTTACCCATAGGGAGTGTCATTCCCCCTTCTATGAAGGCGATCATGGGAATGATAACCTCCTCCTTATTCCTATCGGTATGCCATAGCCCCGGAGCACAATATCACAGGGAAACTCTTGGGGGGATGTGGTATTTGACCCTAAATCTCTCTATACTAGCGAGGGAATCTACAAAGTGTTTGAATCTACCCATCTAAACAACTAGAGACAGAGGCGAAGAAGGAGTCTTAGAAAAGGAGGAAAAAAATAAAAGGCCAAGGAGACTGGCTGAGGAGAAAATAGCCTAGAGATGAAGAACTTACAAAAATAAGAAGGAGGTACACCTCAGGAACTTCTTGGGAACGGGAAAAGTTGAGAAATTTTGGAAGCTTGGGATTGTGGGAAGCCTGGAGAGTTCAAAGATTTATAAAGTGAGTGAAATGAACTCTTTAGGCACCTTATATAGGAGGAGGGCTTTGGGTAGGAGTTATCCTACCCAAAATTCAAGGAGAAATGTCAATTGTAAGATCTCCATCTCATTATTAGATGTGGGGAACAAGATGCTGCCTAGAGCATTTAATGAAGCGTTGTAGACTTCGAAGTGTCGAGTACAGTTATAGGACACTCGAAACGACATTCACACGCATGGGAGTTAGAGACACGTGTTAATAAAACTACCTAAAATCAAAACCCTATTTCTCTCCTTGGATGGGAGGAAATCAATGGGATTTTTGAGGGGCTATTGTGGGTTACTAGAATTCCAAGTAAGGCAATTACACCATATGTCATAGCATGACCGAGAAGGGCAGTTGCTGCGCTGAGGAGTCTACGTCCTTGGATTCTATGATCACGTCATCAAAGGAGGCCTTATAGTACAGAAAGAGCTTTGGGAAAGGGACCAGCACTGACGTGATTGAAGAACTGGTGGCTGCCACCACATTTAATGCATCCCACCAAACCTCTTAGCTGCATTTATGTAGAGAAGACCCTTGAATAGTGTTGCCTTGGTTGTCGCATCTCACAGGGGTTTAGGGAAGGTGCGTGATAGGACTAGCACTTGAGTGGTAGCCTGTATGATTAACAAATGGAAGGCCAAGATTATTTAAAAGGGTCTATATAAGATAGAAGGTCCCTCGGAGAGAAAAAAATCGAAAAAATAGCAGAGAAAAACACGGTAGTAAGAAAAAATTTTATTAAAAAAAAGAAAAACAAAATAGAGACAAAAACTACACACTTAAAAATGTTGTTTCAATTAAAAAATAAAAATAAAAATTTTAAATTAAAAAATGGATAATTACACTTTACCCACTTGTGGTTTGCCTCTAATTCTATGTACTTACCCGTGGTTTAAGTTTTGACACTTTGCCCACTTGTGGTTCCTACCGTTACTCTGCCGTAACCCACCTCTCCCTCACCCGTTACACTAACACTAAATATGAAAAAAAATCAAATCCTAAATAGATCAAAACACACTCACTCCCAAAACTCACTCACTCCCATACGGCTTGCTCACCAAACAAAATCCTACACAATGCAATGGGCTTTGCTTAAGACTCTAGACCGAGATGTGTCTGGGCGTTGATCGTGGTTGTAACCCGAGGAAGAAGGAGTGTTCTGGGTTCATCTAGTTTCTGGGCTAGTTGTGATCGTGGTCCGTCTGGGTTCATCTTCAAGCTTTGATCGTGGTCGTCTGGGTTCATTTGAAATTACTTTGATCGTGGTCATCTGGGTTCATCTTCAAGCTTGGATTGTGGTCGTCTGGGTTCATCTTCAAGCTTGGGTGAGTGAAATTGCTCTTTCATCTGATCTTTTGAAACCTAGGGTTTTTAATTTTTTGTTCGAAATTGGGTTTTTGCAAGAATGCTTGAAGCTTGGGTCTGCTTGGGTTTCAAAATTGACGTTTTTTTCTGTTGAAGTTTCACCAAGGCAGTGACAATATTTGTGTTAATTTTTATAGTTGTTTGCAATCTTTATTTATAGTGAGTTATCTTGTTGATTTTGGTTAGAGTGAATGTTGTTGTATATTATGGTTCCTTCATCAACAATTTAAATGTTGTTGGTTAGAATGAATGGATCGTGGATTTGGTTGATTTGTGCCTGATACACTGTCATGATTGATGGGTATTGTAAATTGGGCAAAAGAAAAGAAGCAACTAAGCTTTTACATTATATGGTAGAAAGGGTAATTGAATTCTCCACTTAGGGGTTAATTTATTGGTTTGTTGTTTGTAATGATGCTATTTGGTTTGCTTTCAGTGATATTTGAGCATAATATAGTAGTATATATATTTTTGGTGGGGTTTTAATAGTGATGGTGAAATGATGTGTAGAATTGGGTGGGTACTTGTTGGATTTTTGTAAGGATTTAGGTTTTTAGATTAGCTGATTGTGTTGTTTGAAATGACTGAAAATGGTTGTTACCAATGAATTTTCAAGTTGTTGGACTGACTTTCTATCTTGAATAGTTTTAGACAATATGCAGTTGTTGGACTAACTTACATTGATATCCATTCACTGTTAGAAAAGAATGGTTGTCGCAATTATCTAACATTTGAAACAGCTTCTTATACCTGATAACAGTAGTCTATAACAGAATTAAAAGTCTATAACAGCTTCATTGATAGAACAGTAGTCTATAATAGACAATGTGCAGTAGTCTATAATAGTCTATAACAGCTTCATTGATATCCATCAATTGTTAGAATAAATTCTGTATGTTACAAGTTTGACTTCAAGTAGCTTTGCTTTGATGTACTTATAAAGTTTCTGTTTTATTTGGCTGATCATGGTACTGGGGTATTTATTCATTTAGCTCAATCACTCTTTTGCTATGTCTTCATCAACTGGCAAGGTCTTCATCAACTGGCAAGGGCTTTACAACTAGTGGTTTCTACCGTGGCGGAGATGGTCATTTATATACCCTTGAGAATTGTGCCCTACGAACAAGTTGAAAAGCTGGTAACTATGGAAGAAGATTCCTCAGTTGTAGTTAATTTAATGTAAGAAACAATTACATTGTTGTATTTGAATTGAATTGAATTATTAGTTGTGATTAATTGTGAACTGTGAAATTAATTGTTATAATTGTAATGATCAGGTTGGTCCCAAATGTGGCTTCTTTCAGTGGGTGGATAAAGAAACTTGTAAGAATGACCGTGACTGTAAAAGGATAAGTATGCTTGAGACTAAACTGCAGCTTACAAATTAGAGAGAAATGACAACCAGGGAGATGGAAGAAAGATCTAACCGGAGGGAAAGAGAAACTCATGAGCTTTATGTAGAAGCTAAGGAGAAACTTAAGAGGGTTAGAGAGAGTGAGAGATTGTACAAGGTGGCACTAGTTTTGTTATGGTTATTTTTCATTTTTGTAATGATGTTGTTGTGTTTTGCCTCAATGAACAACAATGTAAGAGATGTTGAAATGTTATTGAGTAATTGAAATACAAAGTCTCTGATTATTGTAACCAACTCCTGATTGATATATATTGGCACAAAGTGTTATGTGAAAATGTTGCAATACAAATGTTTGCTGTATAGTGTACATCAAAAGCAAAAGCACAACAACACCTATGTAATTGAAATACAAATGTTTGTTGTATAGTGTATACATGTGGAAATGTTGCAATACAAATGTTTGCTGTATGTTACACATACACACCTGTGTAAATCCACCAAAAGTACAAGACAAACAAAACACAAATTCCTGTGTAAATCCACCAAAAGTAAAGACAAGCACAACATAACAAAATACTTTATCCTGTGTCAATGCACATTAACATTAATAAAAGAGAAGACAGTCATTGTGACTTTATGTCACATGCATACAAAATTGCCAATATTGCTTTTGACATATCCTGTGACTTTACACATCTTCCAACCAAAACCCAACTACTAGTCCACCACACCAAACAAGAAAGGAACAAGACAATGAAAGAGGACAAGGACATGATAGAGACATGTAATAGAGACGGCGGTGTAAGAAGATTATGGAGTTAAGGATTAAAACTGGTTTATGATATATATTGCTAGGATTGTATAAAAAATAACATTAACGTAAGGAATGGAACACAATACCAGATACAATAAAATCAAGGATATTATTAGATTTAACAACTTTTTTACATCAGGCATAAGAGACTGGATATTACAATGGCTTTCTTTCTCACTCTTTCTCTCTTTTCACTCCTTGCCTTTCTAAAGATTCAAAAGGCCCCTTTATAGGCAATATGATACAATATTATATTACAATCTGAGGATAAGATTTTGCACAGTAAATAGTGTGTGTCGTCTGGTATGGGACAAATGTCACAAGATGTGGAGGACCCCAAAAATGATTTGAGAACTTTTCCTTCATCCGGATATGTTGAAGATATCTTGTCTGGGGGAAGAGAACCAAATTTCAAAGTGTGCAGAGTTGAGTGACAAGTGTCATAAGGGGGAGGTATGGCCTGGGACAATAGCATGAGTTGTTGGAAGAAGTCCATCTTGTTGGCAACAAAGTCTTGCTTTTGTTTAAAAAGGTTAGAATAAGAAATGAAGTCTTCTGAAGGTGGACCAAGTCTTGGGGAAAGAAAGTCTTTGCATGGAGAAACTTTCTTTGCATGGAAAGTCTTCTGAGGTATTGGTATAGATATAGTTATATATATATACTTATTTTTATATTATTATTATATATATATATATATTTATATATTTATATATATATATATTTTAATAAACTCATTACAATATATTAATCATCCCATCCATCTCTTCCTTGGAACCATTCTTCATCAAGATCATCAAAATCAGGATGTCCATCATGGTTATGGTAGTAAGGATCGTCATGTCCCATCAGAGGATTTGGCATTTCCCAATGATCTTCATGTGGCCATTGTTGTCTGCATATATCTGGGTCTGTAGGCACTATTTCAGGGAGAATTCCTTGATTAAGAGATTCAGCCATTGTGAGGGAATAGTGACAAGATTGCCAAGATATGTCCATGTGTTTATGAAGGGTACCATCAGCATTAGTTACCCAATGCATGTCTGCAGGGTGAAAAATTCCTTCTACTCGAATATCATTTTTGGAATTGAGCTTGGCAACTAGACAGGCAAAAGTAAGTTTTTCTCCAAAGTGTGGGTGCTCTATTTTGGGATATTTGGACCAATTACCATTATGAGCATCATTTTTCAAGATTTCAAACCAGAACTTGTAAAAATACTTATTTTCACGGGGGAAAATGTATGAATAAAATTCTGGTTCAAAATGGAGACACAAGTAATACTCATTGAGTAAGTACCACATGTAGAGATAATGAGCAACTGTCCAACTGGTTATTCAAAAGGCGAAAGGGGTTTTCCATGGTTCATCTATGTCTGGGAAAACAGCAAGGAAATGACTCTGTTGTTCTTTGAGGTAATCATGGAGGATTCTAATGATTCTTTTGGATCTGGCTTGAAGGGTCAGGTTCTTTATTTGGTCTTTGATTTCTAGAGGAAGGGTTTCTATCATTTTGAGTATATCATCAGGGGTTGAAGCAGAGCTTGAGGATGGGGATGGGTCTGTGATTGGATATACACATAAAGGTGGAGGAATCACTATGGTGGTAAGAACTGGAGGTTTTCTGGAAAGGTAGTCAGTGATAAGATTGTCTTTACCTTTGATGTGTTTGACTTGGAAAGACCATTGTGAAAACCAATTTGACCATCGGAGTAGCTGAGGGTGTGGGAGCATTTTTCTTTTGAAGTGGAGCATTTTTAGGAATGAGGACATATCCATTTCTACTAGAAAATTATGCCCGAGGAGGTGGAACTGGAACTTTTCAATGCCATGCTTGACTGCCAAAATTTCTTTGAAAGTGGAATGATAATGGAGCTCTGAAGGCTTAAATGTATCACTTTTATATCCACAAATGTTTCTTTTGCCATTGACTTCTTCAAAGAGGGCTGCTGCCCAATATTCATCACTTGCATCTGTCTGTAAAATTCTTTTGCCTGGTCCTGGAATCTGCAAAGGAGGAAGTTTTTCTGCTAACTTTTTCAACTGTTGAACTGCTTCTGTATGGGCTGGATTCCAATCTGGGGGAGATTTCTTCAACAATTGAGCTAAACAATTCCTGTATCTGGAGATTTTTGGAACGAAATCTGACATGTAATTCACAATTCCAAGAAACTGCTGTATCTGTTTGGTATTTGTGAGCTTATCTGGAAATTCTGCAAGAGAAATTGCAATGTGGGGCTGCAAAGTGTATTTTTCATCTGAAATGTTTACTCCCAAGAAGTCTATAGAGGAGACTCCTATGATCATTTTCTTTTCTGAAAGCATTATCCCTTGAGTTTTTACTAAATTATAAAATTTAGTAAACAATTTTTCATGAGATTCTGCATCTTTTGAGAATAGGAGGATATCATCAACATAGATTAAGGCATTTGTCAACAGTGGCTGGAAAAGAGTTACCATTGCTTTTTGGAATTGGGATGGAGCATTTTTAAGACCAAAAGGCATAACAGTCCATTGATAATGGTGATCTGGAATGCAAAAAGCTGTCTTATACCTTTCTTCTGGGTGGATTCCTAATTGCCAAAATCCTGCTTTGAGATCAAACTTGGAAAATATCTTAGCATGTGAGAGATGCTGGAAAGAGCACTTTTGTTTGGCAAAGGGAACTTATCATCAGCAAGAAAATGGTTAAGATCTTGGTAGTTGATTACCAATCTGAGTTTTCCACGAACTTGCTCAGCATGCTTATTAACATAGAAAGCTTCACATGCCCATGGAGAGGTTGTGGGTTCAATGAGGCTTTCTGAAAGAAGAGTGGATAATTCTTGCTTGGCTAAGTTCAAGTGATCTGGGTTCATTCCTCTGTGACTGGCTTTTGTGGGATTGACATCTTCATTCTTTTTGAAAGGTAAGGTTATGAAGAAGGATGGGTTTTTCCACAAAGGGTTTGGATTTTTAAGGAGGAATTCAGAATGGGTGGTTGCACAAAAATCTCTTATAATCTGGAGTCTGAGAGAATCAAATGGGTCTATTGTGAACAAATGGGGTACTTGAGTCCAGGTGAGAAGATGCTATTTGCGCAAAAGTCCTTTTGCTGACCATCTGAGACTAGGTATTTGGTGGAGAAGGTCAAATCCTATAAGGAGGTCTCTGCCTGTGAGAGGAGAGCCAAGGACTTGGTGTCTAATGGTCAGGGTTGGAAAGATTCTAATGAGGATAGGCTTGCTTTTCAAGGTGATCATAAATGTTTCTCCATTGGCTGCTTTGAACATTTGGTTATGGGGTAGCCAATATCGATCAGGTAGTATTTTGGGGTGGAGAATTGTAGCTGCTGCACCTGTATCAAACAAGGCTATTGCTAGAATGGGTCTAGAGTAAGTGTCAAGGAGGATATGTACTTGGGCTATGGGTGTAGGGCTGGTTAAGGGGGCTATGAGAGGCTGAGATGTGTAGATGGTTTGGATTTCTAGGTCTGAATCTTCTGAACTTGAATCATCTTCTGAGGTAGAATAAGCCATGACCGCTAGGGCTTGGGGAGAGTAGTTATCATCTAATGAAAAGAGTGATTCTACATCTGAGAAAGGGGTATCATCTGCATGAATCTGGGCTTGTTCAAGTAACTTGATTGCTTTTTCTTTCCTTGGACAATTTTTTTGCAAAATGGCCTGGTTTTCTGCATACAAAACAGACCTTTGAAGTTTTTCCTTTGAACTGCTTCCTAGGGAGAAATTTCCATTTCTTTTTTCTGAAGGATCTCTTCTTCTGACTTTCATAGTACCTTTTCTTCCAGGGATACTTCTTGAAATGATCTCTTTTCTTTGTGGAACAAGTACAACTTTTGTCATAGCATTTTATCTGTAAATCTTTTCTTTTGCAATTGTCTTTGAGCTTGCTATTGACCTTGTCAATTTCTGAGAGAAATTTTCTCTGATTGCAGAGCTTTTCAAGGGCAATGAGCACATGCTGGTAGATTTTTCCTAAAGAGGCTTGTTGTAGAGTTATTTTTTGGAGGTTCATCATTTGAAGAGTTTCATCTCCTAATGGTTCTGGAAAAGAGTTCAAAAAAGTATGCTTTGAATTAACATCATCTATACCATTGAAGGAGTAGTATCTGCTAGACATTTTGTCAAAGTGTTTCTCCAAATCTTTTCTTTCAAAAGAGCAACATTTCATCAGCAAGTATTCTTCTCGTGTAACTTCTGTATAATGAGCCATAGAGCTAAGAAATTCATTATGAATGATGGTGAAAAAATCTTCTAAAGAGGGACACTGGGCTGCTTGTCTTTGTCTGTATTCTCTAAGGTTGAGCCACCATTGTCTTAATCTTCATGTGAGTCTTGCAACAAATTTGGCAATGATTTGTGCAATAATGTTATTTGGGGCTTGGAGTTCAGCTATGCACCATGAATACATATTAAAAATTTCATCATGCCATTTTGAAGGAGGGATATTGTCAATGGTGAACAAGTGTTTTGAGTCTGTAGTGGATGAGTAGGTTAATCTTTCATGGTAATCAGGTATTTAGGGCGGTGGAGGAAATATTGGTGGTGGTGGTGGTGGTGGAGGTTGGTCATTGTGAAGGACATCATCATCTTCTTCTACCTTTGGATCTGTCATGAATACTTCATCTAATCCAAGATCAGACAAGTCTAGATCTGTGTCATCAATGACTGGGAGCACAAAGGGAGTTTGTGGGTTTTGGAGTGTAAGGGATTTGAGGAAGGATGATATCGGGTTTGGAGGGTCAGGGTTTGTAGACAACATGTTCATATCTGGAGGTCTTGAAGAAGCACCAACAATTGGGTCTGGGGGTTGGTATAATGGTTCTTTATCTTTTTTCATGGGAGAGGGAGGATTGTGTGGTTTTGTTTGGGGTTGTAGTTGGAGTGGTGGAGAATATGGTATACTTGGAAAGATCCCGCTTGGTCTAAAAGGGTTATGGTCAGGGTGTGTCATGGTCAATGGTTGGAGGTTTTGGTAAGGGGAAACTGGGGAGAAGGGTGAGACTGGGGGTATGGACAAGTCTTTATACAATGATTGGCGAGGTTGGTAAGGCATGTATACTTGCATTGGAAGGGCTTGGATCACTTCTTTTCTTGGATTTTCCATTGACTGAAGTTGTGCCAACAACTGTTTTCTTTCTTTTTCTTTTTGTCCAATGAATGGAAATGAGACAGAGAAATCTTTTACTGTGGAGGCAATGGTTGCCAATTCTTGTTCAACCGACTGTATTTTCTTCTTTAAGTCTTCAATAAGAGAGTTTGAGGACGAGAAGGTATGAGTAACTGCTTCAGCCATTTTTTGTTGATTATCAAGAATCTTTGAAAGGATCTGGTTTTGTGCCATAGCATTTTCTGCTTGCCAATTTAAAGCTGCCTCGGCTGAAGAAACCTGCTTCTTGGTTCCATCTTGGTTGTTTCCAACAGGATTTTTAATTTTCCACACATGTTTGGTGTTTGCTTGGGGATGGTCAAAATTTTCAAGGGGAGGAAAATTTTGTGAGTAGGAGGGTGAAGCATGGTCAAACATGTAACAAGATAGGGGTTTCTGAACATTAGTTTGACTGATTGGTTTGGGTTGACATTTTGGTATTTGGGGGAGGACTTTCTGGTAATATGGGATCAAAGGAGGGGTCAAAGGAGGTTTATGGTTTTGACTTGGATATTGTTTGCATGGAGAGGGAGAGGATAGATTTTGTTTCTTGGTTCGGGGGTAGAGAACATAATAATCAAACTTTCCTGAAGGTTCTCCAAGGAGATCAACTTCTGGGTCTCCTGCTTCATATCTTTCTTTAAGAATCTGCTGGGAGGACTTTTTCTTTCTTCTTGAATTGCTTTTTTCAAAAACTTCTTCTTCTCGGCATTCATCACAATCACAAACATCCCACCATATATGACCAGAGGCTGATTTTCCTTCATAGCAAGGCTGTCCGTCTTCTCTGAATGCTTTGATTTGAAGACTATCTAGGCCCTCATATGACACCGAGTGGATCATAGCAATCTGGGTAGAAAAGACTGTAACTTCCTTCTTTTCTTGTGTATTGGTGAGGAATCTGACTTCAACATCACCATTTTCTTTTTTGAAAAAGAAAGGATTGTTGGACTGTACTGGCTTGACTGCTTGGTGAAGCATCTCATATTTTGTAATCCATGATTCTGGAAAAAGAGAGGTCATTTGGTTTCTGTCTAACTGCCTTGGAACAAATGTACACATAGGTGTCACACCTGGATCAACTTGTATCAGTAAGGCTTCATTGGATTGAGCCATCCCCGGAACTGCTACGTCAAAAGCATGATTTTGGAGTCTGTAGGCTAACTGGTAATGGAGTGTGGCTGCAAAAGTATCTTACACCTGGGAGGCTCCTGTAATTTGAACTTGCACTTTTAGAGCATCACAAAGGTGAGGGTCTTTAAGAGACATATTGAAATTGGGGAAAAGGGTGATAAAAACTGTTCCTGCATTTAGGGTAGTCTAGACTGTACCAATGACTGCATTATGGTACTCCAAGAACTTAGAATCAAGAAGTGAAATTCTAGAGGCTACAGGGAGTCCTTTTCTGCCATGGAAGGTTAGTGCTAATCTGACTGCACCAAAATGGAGATGTGTGTATCCTTGTTTTTGCCATGGAATGACAAATTCTCTTGGAAGGGCTAAAGTGATAAAGTTTTCATTTTCAGTGGCTGGAATATTGTACTGGTCAAACTTAGAGGCTTGGACATATTCTTTAACAGTAGAAGGATGAGAAGGACCTAAGAACTTTTTTATGGATTTTTTGAAGGAATTTTGGGGTTTATCAAACACAGTATAGGGATTTACAATAGGGAAATCAGTAATAGGGATTTTACTATCTTCAGGTACATGAGAAATTTCATACAGGTAGTCTAATTTATTTGCAGTGGATTTACGAAGGGGAGGGTCAATAATAGGTATTGCGGTATCAAGAACTGCTTCAGATGAACGAGCCATAAGTATTTCTTGAAGGAAAGAACTGTTTATCTAAGATCTGACAGGACACAAACGCCACACCTAGGCTTACACATCCACAAGACAACTCAGGAAAACTGGGTTCTTTAAAAATAATAAGAGCAACTCTTTAGTGTTCTACTTGATTATCAAATCCAGTGTTCTGATGTGATAAATACAGAGGATCCACTTATAGTGGCAACTGTAAATCACAGAGCATACTAATCAGGACAATAATCAAAGTATACTGATCAAAAGAGGAAGAAACTGGTTACAGCAACTTGCATGGAAAAGATCTTCATATCAAACTTAGTAAGGCTCTGATACCAACTAGAATAGAACAAGAAAGGAACAAGACAATGAAAGAGGACAAGGTACATTTCTTCCAACCAAAATTGCCAATATTGTTTTTGACACTTAAGCAAATACATTAAGCGTGGGAACTAACAAAAAAAGTGGGAACTATAACAAAAAAAAAGTGGTTGAAACTTTAACATCTTCCATCTTTATTTACTGCTTTGAGTGCCCTTGGCAGCTGCCTTCTTGCCCTTTCCACCAACTAGTTGAAACTTTGTTGGCCTTGATACACCAAACTTTCTGCCCTTAAACCCCCTAGCAGCACCACCGCTTCCTTGACTTGGTACATCATTAGTGCTCACAGATGCACTTAGCTGCATAACCAAAATCCAGTAGTTAGCAAGATGGTCCAACAATAGCAAGTAAGAGGAAAAAAATAAACAAAATAGAAGAAATCAGAGGTACTTGAGATGGTAAAGAATCACATGTTTCTCTAGGGGCATGGAAGCTCGGTTGTGAGGATGAAGAGAACTAGTTGGCCTTAGATCTAGTTAGAGGTTGAGTTGCTGCCTCATATCTACTATTTGGTGTAGGTTGAGATGCAGTTTCACCAAAAGCTCTGTATGCAGGCTGAGATCTAGTACTTGGTGGCTAAGATGCAGTTTAAGGTGTTGTAGTCTGCTTTGTTTTTGTAGATTTACTACCTTATGCCTACAAAGAGGGTTGTAGAAGTTACATACACATGAAATACTTGAGGAAATGAATATTAGTTCAAAGCATGAAAATACTTACAGCTTTGGATTTAGCAAGTCTATCTCTTCTTTGCCATGGAGTTTCACCAGTGATGGCTGCCTTGCACCCTCTTGCATTATGTCCTTCTTTATGGCACTTCCCACACTTGATTGTCTTGTTCATCCTAGAAACTCTATAAGGGTTCCTTGGTTCTTCAGGATCTCTTTTTCTTTGCTTTGGTGGCCTGCTAGGTGGTTTATACACATGAGGAGCAACAGGAGCAGGTTGGTTAGTCTCAACCCACTCAGATTGGCCAGGCATTGGCGGTATTATCTCTTTGTAAATTTCAACAAATATCTCTCTCAAGTAACAAGGATGCACATAGTCCTCCACTTTCTCCAGGTTCTTAGCAATAGCAGAGATCCCATGTTTGCAAGGAAGTCTTGTCAAATCCCAAATCCTACAGCTGCAAGCTTTCCTAGCCAAGTCAACCAAATGTCGCTCATGACCATTATCAACCTCATACATGAAACTGCCTGCTAGAGTAGCACTGAAAGGTATAGATTCATGTTTTAACTTCTCTAATTTGTCTTGAATATTAGGACACACATTTCCAATGTATTTTGCTATACCTTTCATCGTTTTGTATTGATTGGCCATAAGCCTAACTCTGATCCACTCCAACATTGCTAAAATTGGCTTATCCCTAGCTTCTAAGATCTTGGCATTAAAAGACTCACTCAAGTTATTAGCTAAACAGTCACACAAAACTCTACTACTAAAGTGAGACTTAGACCATTGTGCAGAGTTGATGTCAGCAAGATACTCTTTTGCCTTGACATCCAAATCCTTCAATTATTGCATTCTTCTCTCAAACTCCCTCATTGTTGTGGCTCCAGCACATCTCCACAGTGCATCCTTCAACTTCAAGCCCTTATGATCTACTTTAAAATTATTGTAGATATGCTTCACACAATACCTATGCTCACAAGTTGGTAACAACATCTCAATTGCAAGTATAAGGCCCTAATTCATATACAAAACATATCAAGTAAATATGTTAGTTAAACATGTTAAAATGAACTGAGGCATGTATTATTGAACTTTAAATATGTGGGTTAAATATGTTAGTATAATTACAGATCATACCTTTTGTCTATCAGTGATGAAGACCAGATTAAGTTGCTCTGGATTCCTAATGTCATCTGAAAATTGCTGTAGAAACCATACCCAGGAATCTTTATTCTCTTGCTCAACAACAACAAATGCAACTGGGAAAATGTTATCATTTGCATCTCTAGCTATGGCAGAAAGTATTTGCCTCCCAAATCTTCCTTTCATGTGGCACCTATCTAAACCAATGATTGGTCTACAACCTCCCAAAAAATCAACTTTTTGTGCATTATACTTGATATACATTCTCTTAAACTTGGGCTGTGCATTTTCATCTTCCATTTCAATTCATAAAATAACCTTACTTCCTTTATCATTCAATCTTATCATCTCTGCATAATCCCTAAGCTTCCCATATTGTAGCTGTTCATCCCCAGTAATCAAGTTAGTAGCTTTCCTTTTTGCCCTATAGACTTGACAATAACTTATGTCAATTTCAAGTGCTTGCTTCACATGATGTTGAACACCAGCCACTTTCCAATTGAGATTTTTGTCAAACTCCTGCATAAACTTCTTTGCAACAAAGCTTAAAGTCACTTGGCTATGTTTGAAGGATCTAGGGCAGGTGCACTTCGGATTGAATGTTTTTATTTAGAATGTCAACTCCCCAGGTAGTTGAGATGCATAACACCTCCATCCACATTCATTTATGCAATAAACTGATATCTTCTTCTTCTTTATAGCATATTCCCTCAATACCTCCCTAAATACCTTAGAGTTTGGAAACTTCATTCCTTTCTTTAACTCTGGTTTTCTCATGTCAGTTTGGACATTAAACTGAGGTTCTTTTGAGGCAGTTGGTGCTGGCTGATCATCATCAGAACCTACTAGACTTTCCATGTCATCTTTAAGAGGTCGGTCAATCCATTCACCCTCTTCAAGAGGTGGGTCATTGTCAGCTGTAGTAGTCCTATGTGAGGTTGCATATATAGGTAGATCCTCTTGTGTAGATGGCCCATCATCTCCCTCAAAGGGCCTATGTGGGGCTACTGCATTGACACTAACTCCATCATGTGTAGATGGCCCATCATCTACATTTCCAAATACATCATCATCAAAATTTGGTTCCTCAAACCCTTCCTCCAACCAATAAAAATCTTGACCACCACCTCCTTCAGCATCCACATTACCTCCCTCATGCATCTCATGTACATCATCATCATTCTGACCCACCTTATGCACATCTTCACCATTCTGAGGTACCTCATGCACATCATCATCATTTGCTACTTCCTCATTACCAAATGTTTGTTCAACTGCAAGTGGCTCCTCACCACCCTCAACATATAGTGTTATCTTATCTGTAGGCCATGCAGCATGAATCTCACACATATACACTATATCATCATCTCCATCTATAAGCCTTAACCTTTGCTCCAAATTACCTCCAGGAATAAGATAATGAAATCTACTTGTACTAATTGCCCCCACATCAGAACAAATATCTTGTATTTCAAAATAACTAAGTTTATCTAGGTCAACATTATCAATAAAAAAAGTACTACCTCCTAAATATACCAAATCTGGGTTCCACACAAATTGGCCACCATGATGAATCTCAAAATTGAATGTCAAGTCAGCCATCTGCATATAAAACACAACAGAATAAAGTATGAGATGGGCTTAGTCATGTGGTCTTGTGGTCCACACAAAGCACAACACAGAAGAGCATATGGAAGCATTAAAAGTTTTTGTTCTGTTTTTGGGAGACAACTCCCTGGAAAGGGAAAGCAGAAAAGCATATTCCAGCATTTGGTTCTATTTTTTTTTTCATTTTTTTTTTTTATGACAAGCATAAATGTACAGGTCTGGATTAGTGCTGTACATATTATCTTCACTTTTCAGGTTTTAATGCACATATGCACTCTTCATTGTTTCACTACCTTTCTCTTCTTTTGCTGGATGTAATTGGAACCAAAAAGTTGCTTCACATTTAGTTTGAAAACCAGAGTATATATTAAGGATTAAAAACTGCAAAACATTGCACAACATGCCACCATCTCAGAAACCTTTCATAGTTCACAAAAATCTATAAAAACCTTTCATAATTCACAACATGCCAAAGTATAAACAAAATTAGTAAATAAACCTTTCATAATTCACAAAACATTGTCACCATCTCAGAATTAAAGAGTAAAAGGACTGGGAAAGAAAAAAGAAAAGGTAAAGGGTTATGGAAGCTAATTGCCACAAGTATATCAGAGGGAAAGATCAGCCAAGTCAAAAGTTCTAGTAACAGCTTTGTACCAAGACTCAAGCTTCTTTTTCCTCAACTCCTCATCTAATTCAGGATTGACAATGGTAGAACGTTCAGCCTTTTTAGCAAAAATTTCATCTTCTGTCCACACCCCAACTACTAATCCAGCCGTTCCTATCCTAGAGCAGTCGTTTCTATGTCAACCGGCCTCACCATTGGGCTTCCCAACAAGTTTGCCTACAAAACAGTAACAAGGGCAAGCTCTACAACTAAGAAACCCAAGCAGAAAACTTTAACAGAAACTAGGTGAAAATTAACACAAATTAACACAAAGATTGCAAACAACTATAAAAATTAACACAAATATTGTCACTGCCTTGGTGAAACTTCAACAGAAAAAAACGTCAATTTTGAAACCCAAGCAGACCCAAGCTTCAAGCATTCTTGCAAAAACCCAAGCTTGAAACTTCGAACAGCGCAATGAACCGTAGGCAAGCTCATTCTTGCAAAAACCCAATTTCGAACAAAAAATTAAAAACCCTAAGTTTCAAAAGATCAGATGAAAGAGCAATTTTACTCACCCAAGCTTGAAGATGAACCCAGACGACCACGATCCAAGCTTGAAGATGAACCCAGACGACCACGATCAAAGCAATTTCAGATGAACTCAGACGACCACGATCAAAGCTTGAAGATGAACCCAGACGAACCACGATCACAGCTAGCCCAAAAACTAGATAAACCCAAAACACTCCTTCTTCCTCGGGTTATGACCACGATCAACGCCCAGACGTATCTCAGTCTAGAGTCTTAAGCGAAGCCCATTGTATTGTGTAGGATTTTGTTTGGTGAGCAAGCCGCACGAGAGTGAGTGAGTGAGTTTTGGGAGTGAGTGTGTTTTGATCTATTTGGGATTTGATTTTTTCATATTTAGTGTTAGTGTAACGGGTGAGGAGAGGTGAGTTACAGCAGAGTAATGGTAGGAACCACAGGTGGGTAAAGTGTCAAAACTTAAACCACGGGTAAGCACATAAAATTAGAGGCAAACCATAGATGGGCAAAGTGTAATTATCTCATTAAAAAAAGAAAATTTTGTGGTTGGAGGTAGGAAGAGATAGATCTCTCACCTTGAGAAATGAGACAATGGAGTGGAGGTAGTGCTTGTATTCATGCAGGGGCACGTGTTGGAAGGCAGCGTATCTGTCAGGAAGGCAAACATCGTTTGCACCAAAGAACAAAGTCACGGCTAAGGGTTCCCCTCCACCTTCCACCCGAGGAAATACCTTCTCCAAAACCTTCAGAGCCCATCTCGTGTTGTACCCACCGTACCCTCTTAGCACCACATCAACCTGTTCATATGTATTGTATTAGTAGGGATGTTTCAAAATCTCCATCATCAAATATATATATATATATATATATATATGTACATGTTAGAAGGCATGAAAGGAAATAGTACCGTTCGAGCAAAATGGTTGGCAAGAGCAGCACCCCAGCCTCCTTCATCAAAGGAAAACTCAGTGATTGAGTCGCCGAAAAGGTAAGAGCATGTTTGGATTAGGCTTGTTTTGAGTTATATCACTCAAAACTCATAACTCAGTTATGAAAAAAATGTAAAACTCACACCAATTTTTTTGTTTGGCTTGGTTTCTTAATTTTGTTTTCATCACTCAAACTCAAAATTTTTGAGTTTGAGTGATGAAAACTGAAAACACCAAATTGGTGTTTTCAGTTTCTGAAAACTGAGTTTTAGTGGCATAATGGTAAATATTGTGACTTTATGGGACCCACGTTCAAACACTCAAGACCACATGTGCTCAAGCATCTTTTTCTTCTTCACTTTTTCTCTCCACCGTACTGATATTTCTGCTCTCCCTCTCCTCTTTTCTCTTTGGTCTTTTCTCTTTTCTTTCTTTATTTTCTTCTTCAAGCTGGGTTCTTTCAGCTGCTTCTCTTTTTCTTGACTTTTTTTTTCCCCTTCTTCACGGCTAGGTTTTTTCATCTTCTTCTTTTTTTTTTTTTTTTTCACTCTGGTTTCTTTTCTTCTTTTTCTTCACACAATGATGGCAGAGGGCTTCGATTTCAGTTGTGATTTGCGTTTTAATCGGGTTAAGGTGTGCTTTTTGGGCTTAGATGGAGGTGGTAGAGACCGAAAATGGTAGAGACCAATGGGTGGTGGATGGGTTTGATTTTTGAGGATGGGTTCTTGCTGTGATGTTGAAGATGTTGGTGGATGGGTTTGATTTTTGGTGATTTGTACTGTGCTGGATGCAAAACAATGGCGGTGGGTTGGATATTTGAGAATTGCAATTGGTGGGTTTGTGGATGTTGGAGGTGGTAGAGACCGAAAATGGGAGGAGAAAAGTTTCAGGCTTCGTGAAAGAGGAGAGGAAAAAAAAAAAAAAAAAAAAAAAAGAGAATGAGGAGAGGGACATGTTACCGTTCTAATCTACACAGTACATGGGCTCCACCACTTTGTCAGAATTTTGAGTTAAACCCACCCAGATTTGAAACCAAACAAAAATAAGGTAGACTTAAGGAAAAAGCGGAGATAGAGATATGAGATATGAAAACTGAGTTTGAGTGATGAGAAATGGGATTTGAGAATTGAGTTTTGAGTTAGGAGTAAACCAAACAGGCCCTAAATCTTTGGCCTCATCTCTCACAAATGGATTTTGTTATTCTCCAACAATATCACACTGCTGACTGCACGCACACACGCATTCAATAAAGCTTATCAAGTCCTTTACGTGCGCACGGATTGGAAATTGGAATCACCCTAATCCCCTTACAACCTTTTCTTTTTTATTTTTATTTTTTAACTTTTGCTTTTATTCTTTTTTTATATTTAATGGTTGCTTTTAATCTTAACCATCCATACTAATTGCATCCCTAATTATTGTCCTAAGTATTACACTGATCTCAAACTAACTGCACACTTAACCATAACAGTTGCTTTTTAGATTCTCAAAAATGAATAAATAAATAAATAACAGTTGTTTTTTAGACTAAAAAAGTCAGTACCGTGCCGGAGATTATATCAATTTGGCCAATAATACGATATATTTCAGGTACCATTTCGGGTTTACTGCTATTATATATATATATATATATATATAAAGACACACACTCATTAGGACCATAATAATTTTTATATATATACTAGCAAAGAAAATTTATAAGTTTAAAGTTTTAAAAAAATTATCTAGCAAATATATAAATTATAAATTATAATATATATATATATATATATATATAGGCCCAATTCATCATTAGTTTTATACTTCTACAATGGCCCAATCTATTACATATAAATCTAAATTATTTAATTATTATATCAAAAAAAAAAAAATACTTGGAACAATTGTAAAAGGGTCAAACCTTCAAGGACCCCACCAAAGTACCAAGCTCACGTGAATTCTGAATAGAATAAAATGCCTTTGTTTAACTTTTATCACAACCACATGTTATTTTCAAAAAGAATAAACACAGCCACGTGTTTTGAAAATGCATTGAGAAGCCAAAGGCTCAAGACTCAAGAGTCAGGGACGAGAAGGCTGGTGTTAAGCGAAGAAGAGGAGAAGACGGAAAAAAAAAAAAAAAGTAAGAACGAGAGATGCAAATTAACAGAACAAGGCCATGATGCAACGGTAGGCCCTACCGAAACTTCTTCATTGTCTCAGTGTCACAGAACTACAGGTTTTCACAAGCAAAAATGATTTCGGATGGAAAATAATATTTCGGCCGGAATGAGCGAAACGCCCTGAAACAACCGAAATCACCCGAAACAGTCTGACATAAATGGTGATACGAAATGGAAGGGTCACCTGTACCAGTTTGGTCGTCGGAATAATATATTTCGGCCGTACCGACTGCTACGGTATGAAATTAACTTCACTGTTTTAGACCTTGACATTTTTTAATAATCTACCCTTTAATAAGCCAACCCAAACAATGAGTCTATCGCTATGTTACTGGTTGAACCAATGGGTTAAATATTATTAAAAAAAAAAAAAAAACCATATGGGCTATCGATTGATCTGTATTGTCAAATAAAAAAAAATTAAAAATTAAGTTTGAGGGCATGATTTTAAACTTTTAACCAACCAGGTAAATTGGGAAAACAAACATCAATCTGGTCTTTTTTTTTTTTTTTTTTTTTTTTTTTTTTTTGAGAATTGGTCTATTTCTTATTAAAAACAAAAAATTAGATAAAAAGTAGGAAAAACCATAAATTGGTAGTTGAATTATGAAATTGGGAAACTCGTACAATTGGACCGGTTCTTGAATAGTTCTATTAGATTTCAAAACACATAACAAAAAATAAACAAATCAAATATGAAACAAATAAAAACCACATATGTTTGCAAAGAGAGAGCGGTAAATATTAGAGGATGCTCTTGATATTTTTAGAGATAATTATAATATACTACTATTTTCTTTAGGAGGGGGATCTTCCTTGGACTTAGCCTCAGCATCCTTGGCCTTGGGAGCGACCTCTTTGAGCTTGAAGGTAGAATCTGGACCCTTGATCTCTGGCAAGAACTCAACCTCCTTGCCCTTGCCCTTGCCCTTCTTTCCTAGCCAAGGACCACCTTGACCAGTCCCTTTGCTTTAGACCACTTCAGCCCTTTGACCCTGGTCACCAGCTTGTTCTAGCCTTATGGAGGTGGGAGGGCAGCTAGAATGGCACGAATGTCCGAGGGAAACCACACGTTCTCAATCTTTCTCCACTTTGAAGTAGCTGGGACTCCTACCACATTAAGGGCTTTTGTCCATACCATCTGGCAGTAGTCCCTACAGACCTCAGCGAGCTCCTCTGCCAGGTGGATCTTAATCTCCTCTACCCCGAGATTGTAGAAGGCCTGCACCAAGGCCTCCGCGATCTCCTTAATAGTTTGAGCTGCTTCCTTGGCCTTGGCTAGCTCCACCTTCAGATCCAGGACATCCTGTTGGGTCGTAGCTCGCTCTATTTTAGCATAATGGAGCTTCTTGCATTACTCCTCAGTCTGGCCTTCAGCATTTTTAAGCTCGGCCTCAACGCTTCGTTTCTCCCTCTCCTTGACTGTCAGCTTCACATTACGCTCCCGGATTTTCTACTCAGCCACTCCAAGGGCCTTGTCAGAATTAGCCCAAAGGCTGGCCACAGCCTTAGCCTCGTTTCGAGCGTCGTTCACCCACTCCTCGGCTATAAACACCTCTTGGATGACCTACACAAGGTGACAAACGAGTGTCTTACTCAAACGAAAGAAAAAGTGGAAAAAGCCGAGGAGCTTACCAACGCAAGATCCCTCTTCAGGGATAAGAAAAGCTCTTGCTGCCTTATTTTCTTTAAAGCAGTCATGTCCTTAGGTAGAAGGACAAGCTGCTCTAGGGCTTCGGCTAGGTAATGGGCATACCCTTTTTGAAACTCCCTGATGGAGCTTTTTTTAGGAATGGCAACCCCGTCTAACTCTAGCCGAAGGGCCCAAGAGGGGTTTTGGTGGTACACCTCAGCCATTTCACGCTCTTCCTTGCTCTTAATAGAAGAAGCCTATGTTTAGGCCTTGGCCATTTTCTATTGCTTTGGCTCCTTTTGCCAAACCACCTCCCCCTCCTCGGTTTCATCCTTCTCCTTTCTTTTCTTCCTCAAATTGGGTATAGGGAGCAAGCTGCTTGAAGGAGGAGGAGGAGGGGGGAGGGGGAAGAGTAGGAAGGGGCTGGGGCGCCAAAGCTTCTTTGGACGTCTGCCCCTTAGCCTTATCTGTAAGGAGCTCCTTTAAATCCTTCTTTCTGTTCAGGGCCATTTCTTCCTTCTTTTCTGTATTGCTATCGATGCATGCAATTATGAGGCCAGGGGCGCGAACACCCGAGGTCCTATAAAACTTGTCCTCCTCGTCTAAAAGATCGATGACAGGGTCTCCCGTCTCCTCCTTTTCTTTCTTAAGACGGAACTGGCCGATTTCCTCCTTGAGTGACAATCGAGAGGAGGTAGTCTCTTCCCTTGGAATTGCTGTTCCTAAAGGAGCACGTGAAGGAGGTTGGACAACTTGCATTATGTCTTCTTGGGCTAGAAAACCTAGCACCATGACGTCTATGCAGTTATGCCAAGGATTGCCCACTCGGATCGCTTTGCCAACGTCTTGAAAGATACTGGACAAGGGCTTGAAGTCAAGGATGAGATGGACAGCCCTCAATTACCTGTCTTCGCTCACGAACACCTCGAATCTAAGCACCCTATTAAGATCGTCGACATTGACAAAATGGATGTTAAAAGCCACGTATCTCTTATCTACAAAGGCAGCCGAGAAGAAAAATCACTGTTAGAAAGATGAACACTTAATCAAAAAGGGGGAAGAATCACAAAACCAAGCCTCACGACAAAGGACCTAAACTTAAGGCACCCCACCTGGCTCCCTCTCCTAGGTTGGGCAGTAAAGACCATCATGCCATTCCCTAGAGGCAATTAAGTAGTTGTCCTTTATGCCGTTATTGGACTTGGGAAGACATAATACGAGCCTAATGGCTGAGGACCTAGATTTGAGATAATACCCCGAGTCACCAAGTAAATGACACTCCTACATCCAGACGACGTCGTGCCAGGTAAGGTTCAAATCCATATGGGCATTAAGGGCATCTACATTGCCTAAAACCCGAAATAGGTTGGGTGCGCATTGGTGGGGAAATGACAACCTCCCCATTATTCCTATCAGTATGCCATAGCCCTAGAGCACAATATCACAGGAAAACTCTTGGGGGGACGTGGTATTTGGCCTTAAATCCCTCTATACTGGTGGGGGAATCTACAAGGTGTTTGAATCTACCTATCTAAACAAACTAGAGAGAGGGGCAAAGGAGGTGTCTAAGAAAAGGAGGAAGAAAATAGAAGGCCAAGGAGACTGGCTGAGGAGAAAATAGCCTAGAGATGAAGAACTTACAAAAATAAGAGGGAGGTACACCTCGGGAACTTCTTGGGAACGGGAAGAGTTGAGAAATTTTGGAAGCTTGGGATTGTGGGAAGCTTGGAGAGTTCAAAGATTTGTAAAGTGAGTGAAATAAACTCTCTAGGCACCTTATATAGGAGAAGGGCTTTGGGTAGGAGCTATCCTACCCAAAATTCAAGGAGAAATGTCAACCGTAGGATCTCCATCTCACCATTAGATGTGGGGAACAAGATGCTGCCTAGAGCATTTAATGAAACGTTGCAGACTTCGAAGTGTCAAGTACAGTTATAGGACACTCGAAATGACATTCGCACGCATGGGATTTAGAGACACGTGTTAATTTAACTGCCTAAAATCAAAACCCCATTTCTCTCCTTGGATGGGAGGAAACCAATGGGAATTTTGAGGGGCTATTATGGGTTACTAGAATTCCGAGTAAGGCAATTACGCCACATGTCATAACATGACCGAGAAGGGCAGTTGCTGGGCTGAGGAGTCTACGTCCTTGGATTCTATGATCACGTCATCAATACATCATCAAAGGAGGCCTTATAGTATAGAAAGAGCTTTGGGAAGGGGACTAGCACTGGTGGCTGCCACCACATTTAATGCATCCCACCAAGCCTCTTGGCCGCATTTATGTGGAGAAAACCCTTGAATAGTGTTGCCTTGGTTGTTGCATCTCACAGGGGTTTAGGAAAGGTGCCTGATAAGACTAGCACTTGAGTGGTAGCCTGCATGATTAACAAATGAAAGGCTAGGATCATTTAAAAGGGTATATATAAGATAGAAGGTCCTTTCGAGAGAAAAAATCGAAAAAATAGTAGAGAAAAACACGGTAGTACAAAGAACTGAAATTGTAAACAAATCTCATAGTGATAGATTCATGAACAATTCTCCTCGAACTCGACTGAGGAGAATTATCCTTCTCAATACTGTGGCTGCATTCTGTTTTTCCTTGTCGCTTTGTTATTTTTGGCCCATAGTAAGCGTTATATCACCCATAAAAGTATGGTCTTAGAGCCCACTCTCTAACAAATTCATTGTGTTGGGCTATTTGGGCCTAGGTCCTCCAATCGATTGGGCTCAGGAGCTAAATCCAGTCCCTACAAATATAATTTAAATTTAATAAATGCTTAAATTTTTTTTAATGTACAACATCACTGGTATAATTTAAATAACCAAACAATTATATACTATTTAAATGATAATATATTATAGAACTATATAAGTGATAATTATACAATAATAATTAAAAATAAATGAACTTTAATATAACTTTACTATTATGTGTTGTGAATTATTTTAAAAAAAATTTTAAATATGTCTTTAAACAAAATATTACTAGTTATAAATTTATTATATATATTATTATTTATTTTTAAAATTATTTATTATTTATTTATGACGTCACTAGTTCGACCATTGGTCTAACCCCGATCAAACCAATAATCACTCTCTTTTTTGGTTCTTTGACTGCTCTGATTTTTAAAATTGTGTTTAAGAGATCATAAAATAAATTAGTAAATTAAAATAAGAGGCATATACATAAATTAGACTAGCAGTTATAATTCAAAATCAAGGTTTCACAATAATAGGCTAGTCATTCGATAGTTTGGGAGTCTTAAAGGTTGGTAAATAGATAGAGAAATGATTTTTTTTTTAATTCTTCCGATTTTCTCTTTTTAAATTACTATATTATAATATATTAAACAGTAAAGAACTTAATAAAATGAACCTATAGATGTAATTTTACAAATCCAATCAAGTTATATAAGCCCATCCAGGTTACCTAAGTCACCACAACCCCACCAAGTTTGACTAGGTCCTTTGTAGA
The DNA here is from genome assembly GCA_032878915.1 of Castanopsis chinensis. Classification (NCBI taxonomy): domain Eukaryota; kingdom Viridiplantae; phylum Streptophyta; class Magnoliopsida; order Fagales; family Fagaceae; genus Castanopsis; species Castanopsis chinensis. The sequence goes on from JAVQMG010000130.1 coordinate 11,724,459, forward strand.
AACGGTTAATTTAAACACCCGAACCAGACTAAGTGTTGGGTCACGCAATTTTTAGTTTGATCGGCCGGGTTGGTTTGGGTTTAATAACTATGTTATATATACAAAAAGTTCACAACATTTTTCATAATAGTTGAAATCATCACAGTATAATTCTTTTGTTTTTTTATCTACCACTAACAATTTGCTACATTAGTTGAGTGCGGAATTTTTTTTGTCAAATTTATTGTCCATAGACTTTTTCTTTAGAAAAAGTTTAAAGCAATCACCTTGGGCTCCCTGATGACAAAATAAAGATAAACTTTTTGTGTCATAATTTTTGTCATAATTCTGATGTGACTAACCATGAGTGGTAGAGAAAAAATAGTTAGACCAATTGACAAGATAGTGAATCTATGATAAGGTCAATATGGTGTGAGTTTTTATTGAGTAGCATAGTGAGGTACTTCATGCAACTTATTTTATTGCAATTGAACATGTCATGGGCTCTCATGGGCTTACAAGCATTCCAAGACTGTTTGCAGGGCTACTCATGAAACCCAAAACAGTTTAACGACATACCACTTTATGCTCTCCAAACTAACTCCTCAATATCTTTCCAAGGAAAAAGTACACAATCTAGGGTTCTTGCATTTGGAAATTGTGTGTAGTGTGTGTGTGCATGCACCTACGTATGTGTAATAAGCATAATAATAGACCTATAAAGGGCAAAATGTATCATCAACAATGACAAACGTAAAAGTAGATCCTATCAATCCACAATTATTCTTACTTTGACTTGATGTGACTTAGAAGTCATTTGGATTTCCATTAAACTAGATTTTGAACAAAAGTTTGTAGATATGATCTCATGAAAGGATTTTTTTATAATAATTTCGAGAAAGAAAAAGGTCAAGATGATATTGATGCTAATGATAAAATTTTTTCTTATCAAATCATCCCTTTCATTTATTTTGATATGTGACTTAGAAGTCATTTGGATTTCCCAATCATGCTTCTTCACATTTTCAGCTTTTTGTATTTGATATAAGTAGAACCCATCATCTTGTGCCGTCCAAATGCAATGGTTTCCACCACAGTACTTTTCCCATGTTTTGTTTGCAACATACACATCAAAAGTAGCATGCAAATCCTCATACCAAAAGTAGCAATAGAAATGTGTCGTTCCTAGATAGTTGGCATTGAAAGAGAATTCCCATTTTCCTTTGTGATGAAGAGTTTTTAGGCCAAAATCTTCGTCTCTAGATCTACAATGGTAGTCATGGGGTCCATTGTTGGCGTTGTTGATGATTTGTACGTTTTGCTTTCTAAGTGGCTTTGTTATTCGCTTAAAAGAATTACTTAGGCCAAAGGCTAAGACAAGGACAAACACAAACACAAAACAATAAAATTGGGATAAAATCTTATGTTTCATTTTCCAGATGCTCGGAAAAAATATTTAGTTATACTTGAAATGCATTTCCCTTCTACTTTTATAGCTAGCTGCTCAGTTGTATGTATACAAAGAATGCTCAAATTCAATGACTGCTGTATGTATTAAAATCACTCACTTATCATTGAGAAAATTGCTTTGACTTCCATGAAGTTTACTGAAATTATATTAACCTTTCTTTTTCTCGAATTGTACACAAACTTCATTAGCTTTTTAAAGTAAACAACACTCAGCTCCCTAGTAATTTAACAACGTTAAATCCACCAAAGAAAAAGAAAAATTAATATAATTTTTTTGTGTAATTCCACTTTTAGCCTTCATTTTCAAATGAAATTATCGGTTTCTTATCTATAATGAATGGGTTCAAAAGTGGCATAAAATTTTTTAAATCCAAACAAACAAAGCTAGGAAAAGTTTAGAAAATCAATCTTGAGATTAAAAGATCAAATCAATAGGCCAAAATGGGCAAATGCCCTTTTAGAGCCAAAAAAAAAAAAAAAACAGCATTATGCCCAATTTCCTAAACTAATTATGGAAATACCCCTCTTTTGAAACTCGATTTTCTTAAAATCGAGTTAAGCCTCATAATGGCGTTTTAAGGAGCCTAGAGTGACGTTTTAAGGAGCCTATAGTGGCATTTTGGAACTCTCAGGTTCATGGAGCTCGAGTTAGAAAACGCTGCTATAGGTCCTTAAAACATCACTATAGGCTCTTTAAAACGCAATTATAGGGCTTTAGAAGTTTTTTTTTTTTTTTTTGTTTTTTGAAAACTGGATTTTGTGAAAATCAAGTTTGAAAAGATGAATGTTTTCTAAGTAGTTTAGAAAATGGGGCATTTGCCCTTTTTTTTTTGCGCGAAATGGGCATTTGCCCATTTTCACCCAAATCACTATAATATGTCTCAAGATTTATAAGAAAGAATGTTGATGTGTTTAGTCAACGACTCTGGAGTCAACCAAACAACAATATTGCCCCCCCTCCCCAATTGCCTCATACTCAATGATCCAATACTACTCCAAGCTAAAAAAAGGTTAATTTGACCGCCCCTTTGTATTGATAATTGGCAGTAATGAAAGGCTATAATTATGGCAGTTTCCATTAAATTACCCCCAGCCTCTACCCTTCAGTAATTTTTGACATTTTGTAAATAAATATACAATTAGAGATCACATTATGCAAGTTGATGAACTATGTGAATGCTTCTCGCAGTTTAGTGGGTAGTGCTCCACAATAAGGTTTTCTATAATAATCCCTAAAGAATGTTATTTCTTGATGAGAAATTAATGTTATATTTCTTTGGTGTGTTGTTTTGAATCTTACAATGTTGATTTCTTGACGTTTTCATATTATGGTATGTTATTGAATTTCGATTAAATTTTTTCACTTTTCACTTTTAAACCTTTTAATTATTGATAAGAAATTGGAAAATTCATTTGAAAAGGAGGGTAAATGTGAAAACATACAAAATTTCTAAATTAGTTTTTTTTTTTTTTTTTCTTTTTTCAATTCCGTTAGTAGATTTAAGCGTGTTAAGTTGCAAAAGAGGTGATCATAATTTATTTTAAAAAAATAAGGGAGGTATTTGTACAATTACAATTATAGGGGAGGTCAATGTAATTTCAATTAATCTCAAGCAATGTCAATGCAGTTTTCCCACTTTTCATTTTCGGTAATCAACAACAAAAGTTTTAATAAATATGCTTTGTTAAATGTCTAGCATTAAATATACTTGCTTATTAAATGCCATGACTCATTTAATGGATTCGAAAATAAATTTTTCTTTGTCTATATGTAGCTATTAAATTTCAAGCAATAAATATGTTTTTAATATTTGCTTTAATTAATTTCTCTCATACATTAATAAATACACAGTATTTAATTTTCAAGTTCGAAATATATTGGCTTATAAGATATCTTCACATTCATTGAATATACATGATAATATGTTTGTCAAGTTTAGTTTTTAAAATGTCTTGCACTAAACATGGTTCTTTAAAAAAATAATGCTAGAGATACAAACTATTTTACAAAAATTTTATAAACTACTGATGTAGTGAGTGATTATTGGTAAATAAAAAAACAATATTAATGGTGGACAAGATGAAAACTAATAAGAGATTGACCACATTAACATTTTGTAAAAATATTGTAAAATAGTTATGCTTGTAGCATTACTTTGTTTAAAAATGATGTGTATTTATTAAATTTTCTTACGTTAATAAATAAGTAGTTTTTGTGCGCTTTGAAACTAAGGATTCCTACTCCCTTTATAGATGAAGAAACCTTTGGTTGATGAGTTGAAGTGAATAACAAATCATCAAGGCTGGAATTTTCTAGCATTTTTCTTTTAAAATATTTGGATTAAGTTGCATCCTAGAAAAATTAAGAAAATTACTTAAATTTTGAACACAACGCTAAAGTGCTGTTTGATGGTTTCTACGTGCCAACTGGTACTTGATGCACTAGTCTAAGTGACAATTGATGCACTAATCTAAGAGCATTCTTATCAAGCCTCTCAAATGCTAAAAATCCTATTTTTTTAGCATTTTTGAGACAAAAGACCACTCCATTAAACCAGCTAAATCTTAAATTTTTAAGATTCAAGTTACAGTGCAATCTCATATTTGAGACTGCATTGTAGCTACAATTGTAAAACAAAAATTATTTTTTATTCCCTCAGGATCTCTCTCTCTTCTATCTTTCTCTTTCCTCTCTCCGCTTCTTTCTTCTCTCTCTATGCTTTGCCGATGTGGTTCACCGATGAGTGTGCTTTGTCGATGATTGTGCTCCGCCGATGGTCATGGGTCTTGGTTTGATGTGCTCTGGTGATTTTGTCGGTCTGAGTTCATGGGTTTGGGTTCATGGGTCATCGACGTGACCGGGGTTAAGATCGGGGCGGTGGGTTTTGGCTGGGGTTGAGATCGGGTGGTGGTTGGGGTTGAGATCGAGGTGGGGGGTTTTCGTTAGGGTTGAGAATGAGGTGGGTGGGTGGGTGGTGACTGAGGTGGGTTGCTGTGACTAAGGCGTGGGTCTTGGGTTTGATGGGTTTTGCTTGCCGTGGCTACCGTGGGTCTTGGGTATGTGGATTTTGTTCCCCGCTTTATCCTCTGCCTCCCTCTCTTCCTCTCACAGTGAGCTTCTCTCTCTCAAGTTTAGTTTAGTTTTTATTGTTGTTGTTGTTGTTTCTTTTTTTTTTTTTTTTTTGGCTATGGGGTTGATTTTTTGATGGATGCCGATTGTGGTGGCAGTGGGGTGGCCGGTTTGGAATTGCTGTTAAATGTTGATGGTTTATGGTGATGGTTTCTAACAATGGCTAGCCGTTGAGAAGAAAGTGGTGGAAAGAGAGAGACAGTGGTAAAATAAAAATAATATTATTTAAATAAAGTTGTAAAAAAAATAGAATGTTTGATATTTGGTAGATTGTAAAATAGTATGTTAAAATTGATAAAGTAGATTTCTGAAGTGCTAAATGCTAAAATATTTAGCATTCTTGATAAGAATGCTCTAAGTGGCAATTGACATTTTAACTAGAGGTGTCAAAAGGGTGAGTTTGAGGTGGACATAATTGGGTTGGGTACATAAACTCATTTACCCATTTATTATCCATTTTACTAATTACCTCTAACCCAAACCCAACCCAACCTAGTTATTATGGATAAATTCCAACCCACCCAATTACGCAATAATCTTTTTATTTTATTTTTATATAAGATGAAATTTCTACTATAGTTTAATCTGAGTGTATATGTGTGTGATGCTCTCTTAGAGACTTGAACTCCCGCCCTTACCCCTTACACTGCACAAACACTTATACTTCTGGTAGAGTGACCATTGCACTAAGGGTGTGCGGTGGTCCCAATTATGCAATAATCAAAATTACCAAAATGCTACTAAAACTTGAAAATGACCAAAGTACTCATAAAATTATTTAAATTTACCAAAATGCCCCCTAAACCTAAGAAATGACCGAAATACCCTCGAAACCTAAAAAAATGACTAAAATAGCCCCGAAGTCTAAAAATTGACCAAAATAACCCTAAAACTTTAAAATGACCAAAATACCCCCGAAACCTAAAAATGACCAAAATACCCCCAAAACCTAAAAATGACCAAAATGACCCCCCAAAAACTAAAAAATGACCAAAATACCTCCCTAAAACCTAAACAATGACTAAAATAGCCTCAAACCTATAAAATGACAAAAAAACACCTAAACCTTTAAAATGACTTAAATAAACCCAAAACCTCTAAAATGACCACAAATAACCCGAAATCTCTAAAATTACCAAAATAGCTCAAAACCTAAACGACCAAAATACCCCTCAAAATATCTAAAATGACCAAAATATCATTAATCCTATAAGATGGGTTAACCACTCGATTAAGAAGAAAGTACAAGGGCTTAGCAATAAAGAAGAAAGTAAAAGGGACACATATCCACGTACACTTAATAGTATTAGAAAACTGTACGATTATAATCAATTGGAAGTATTCCAATCCCCACAATGACAAAGCTTCCCACGCGTTGTTCACTTTTTTCCAAATAATGACAGTCATAAGTGGGTTTTGGTAACAATACTGCTCCACCAGTACTTACCCAAAATTAAATTGAAAAAAAAAAAAAAAGGTTGCTCCACCAGTTTTATTAAACTAGAATCATGCTACAGAAACATAGATATTTCTAATATAATAATTATACTTGAACCGAAGACTTGATTAAACCATAATTTATGTTTATCATCATAAGTTTTTCAATGACATCCCACTTCATGCAACCTGGCTAATTGGCTTATATGTTCTTATAAAACTAAAATGAATGGCCATCACCTTTTCTTCGGTCTTATTTATTGCTATTAGCCTATTTAATTAATAGTTTATTTTATTGGTGGGGTTTAATCGTTCAAGTGATAGTTTAACAATAATAGCATTCCTTGTGATTCCCCGCTACTGTGATTCGAATTCTATATCCTCCTTGCTTTACTATTTACCTATTAAAAAATGTTTTAATTTATTGATATTCTTTTTCTTGATAGGGTTTGGAGTATGACTCACATAGGTCTGAGAATTTTATCATTGATTAAGCCTAAACTTGGGTATTTAGAAATTTTTACAATCAATATTTTTCTCTATGTTATTTTATATATTGTAAATGTACAATGAGTTGATGCCCATGACCAGCTCAGACTCAACTTATTGATAAAATATTTGTTTATATATAATCCAAGTTTGAGTGTCTATTTTGGATCAACTAATTTAGTTTAAATTGAAAAATTTTTATTGAAAGTGCGTTAAAGTGTATTTGTACTTTGAAAATGTGAAAAAAGTAAAAAAAAAAAAATTTTAAAACTGTATATAAAAACTAAAAGCAGAAAAATGCTAAATGGACATTCCACCTAATTCTGAAACCTATTTAATAAACCAGTCAAGTTTAAACAAATTATTTTATTTGTAAACAAGTTCGCATTTATAGTATTCAATGACTGTTTTGATGTTGTGTGCTTTCTTTAATGAAGTGTTTCAGTTCATCAAATAAGGATAACAAAGCTGTGCATAGCTACACTCTATTTAGAACTTGTTAATAAAGCTTAATTGTTATTGACTTGGCTTTAGAAAAACCTATAAAATAACTAATTGAGCGTGGGGATCAAATTGGCTCACTTACAATCTTTTTTATTTATTTTTTGATAGGTCCTCACCTACAATCCTATATTTATGTATTATGTCATTACTATTCATTAACAAGCATTTTTGTTGTTTTTTTTAGACGAACAAAACTTATGTGAGGGATTGAGCTTGAGCATGAACTTGTGCAATCAATATTTGGCTGGAACTCAACTTGATTAAAAGATGATGTTAGAGATACAGCCACCGCAAGTGTATGACTTGTGGAGATTTAGAGGGATTTTTTAGGTTAATGGATATTTAAATCCTTTTCAAAAAAAGAAAAAGAAACAATAACCCTAAAATTTTAGTAAATCTGGAAGAGAGGAAACCGTGCCGTGACTCATGAGGCATATAAACTATAAAAATCCCCGGCACTTCTTCTATTTTATCTAAGCATCTAACAAAGACAAATTGTATCAGATCAAATGGGAAGATGAAAAGTGACACATTACTCATAATAAGACTATCTCTCATCTAAGCAAAGAAGGAAGGATCCAAAACTTGGAATTAGTGGGGTCGCACTACCAAAAAAAAAAAAAAAAAAGGTCTTTAGCCGCGTTTTTAAAATGCGGTTGTAGCTCCTAAAATCATGGGTATAGTTCAATATACCTGCACTGTCTATAGCTGCATGTTTTGTAGTGTCGCCCATATACCGTGGCAATAGACCATGGTTTTGCCGCTGGCCACATGTGGGGGCTCCAGCCATTCGGCTTTGTAGTTTAGTTGTCAAGGTTTTTTATTTTTTTATTATTATTTTTTTTTTAGTGTCTTTGATGCGTATTGCTAGGTAAGACAAAAGTATTTTGTTTACAATTTTTTAAAAGGTCAGGCTGTTTGTTTTAGGTAGATTTGGTTGATTGGGGTTAATTTTCTTTTTTAAATATATTTTTGCTATTAATAATTTTTGTTATTGAACTAATTTTTTTGGGTTTGTATATTTTATTTTAGATTTTAGATCTATAAATATTTTATAACCTTTCAAAGGAGAAAAATGTTAGAACTACAAATGTTTTTATAAATTGTTCACGTGGTTAATGGTTTATTGTTATGTAAAAAATTAATGTAAATAGAGGGCCTAGATGTGAACTAATAAAAATTGTTATTCCAACTGTTTGTAAAAATATTGTAGAAAAATTTGTAATTATAACATTACTCTCAAAATAATTAATGATATTGTTATGAGGTTCTACAAATTGATAAGGATATACAAAACAATCAATGATATTGTTATGGAAATTAAAAAAAAATGTGGCATGTTGTGATCTGTGGAGTACAAAATAGAACCAAAAAAAATGAAATAAACTTTATATATATATATATATATTGCTGGAAATGAAATAAACGATTTGTTTTCGCTTTACAACAATTCATTAACTCAAATGACCATTTGTTAAGGACACCTTTTTTCTTTGTTTTAATTTCATCTATGGGCCTATCAAAATACTCATTATAAAAAGTAAGTAGTTGAAACTTGAAACCCAATCACATGGACCAAGCCCATGGGTCCGTTTGGATAGAGCGTTTTGCTGAAAACTGAAAACACTGTAGCAAAATAATTTTTAAATATGTGAATAGTATTACAGGACTCATTTTTAATAAAAAATTGCTAAAAAAGTACGTGAACAGTGCACGCACAATACTCGCACAGTGCACACAGTACGTGCACACAGTGCTTGTCCCCCTGCAGCAGAAACGAAAAAAAAAAAAGTTGAAACGCATTTGCATCCAGACGTGGACGCAAAACGCTCTAACCAAACAGCACCTATGCATACATTTCCTTGGGAAAGAGACAAAAATCATAGTTTAGAGGGCATAAAAAGATATCTTTGCAACCTTCCTTGGGCTCCATGAGTAGCCTTACAAATAGGCTTTGAATGGCTTGGAAACCCATGAGAGGCATGCAATGCACAAGTTCAATTATACGAAGAATCTCATTGATCTGTTGAAAGTATTTTTCTTACCCATCAACCTATTCAAGAATTTGCAAATGGCTTTGGGAAACCTATAGAACCCAAGAGCCTTGGAATAACACGTTGTACTGTAGCCTAAAGCACGAGAAAGTATATTCTGTGTCAGGAATACCAACTCAACACTTAATTAGTGTTTCTAACGCCAATGAAAAATCGACACTTATCTTTAAAAAACACACCAGCAAAGCATACCATCGACTCTTGAAAAGACAAGATTGCCCCTGAAATTTCTCTTATATCTCTCAGACGCCATACACCACCATCTCTCTCTCTCTCTCTCTCTCTCTCTAAACCTCCATAGCCATTGCCTTGCACCACCGCCAAAGCTATGCTGCCGAACTCCAAACCTTCGGTGCTATTGGTCTTTGTCTTGTCAGAAATCCCCCAAATTTGTCTCTCCTTCTCAATGCTTCTAAGCCCCAACAACAGATTCTTTCTCACCACTTTCAACACCTAACGTTGCAAGTAAATTTTGATTTTGCAAAAGGGGTTTTAGGTTGTAAATAGCGGGTCTTTGAAATTTCAAGGGTAATCTTGTCTTTTGGAGCATAAAAGAGTATGAGAGCAAAGAAAAAATAGGAAAGGAAAATATATTTTGGACAGAAAGCTCATCTCAAAGCATCCAGCACCAATAGCACCAAAAAAATAAAAATAAAAATAAAATCTAAGCTACTGAATTTAAAATCTTAGCACTCAATTCATGTAAAGAAATCCAAACACCTATTTTCTTCTAATTTATCAGGTCCAAAAGCTTCATTCCAAAATATACCAACGTCATTCTTTCCTCCTAGAGTACTAAGAATGTAGAAAAAAAGGGCATGCCATAGCCATGCTCAGATTCGCTGTATCAAGTGAGCACTTTTCTAGCTCTTCATAGAACTTCATTTCTTCCTAAAGTCCCAAGGAAGTAGAAAAAAGGCTTGACATACCTCGTCTTCTTGAGATTTGATGTATTGAGTGAGTACTTCTCTATTTAGGATTTGAGTGCAAATATATTTCCTTACTCTAAAATTGTTTCTTATATCTTTTTGGTGTTAATTTAGATCAAATCATGTTAGCTTGTGGCTATGCTCTTTGAAAATGGTTGAATGTTCTTCACGTTTTCATGCATTCACTAGGCTTTTGCTATTACATTTATGATACATCCGTGAAATAATATGTGATATGTTCAAATGGTAGATGTAAGTCAACACCACTGACACACTCACCTTGTTTAGTCTTCAATCCAAATGAGATATTGAATATGCAAAAATTACGGGTTTTCACCATGCACACACTTTAATTTCAAGCAATATCACATGGCATGTTATTTTCAAATTTTTGATTGATGACACTTTGTTTATATGGATGATGTTACATGATCATTGGTCACTAGCACCTAAAGTCAAGGGTTATTAAACTAGTTATTGTTTATGTAATTTTCATCTTTGTAAAATGTAACTAGGACCTAAAGTCACATAACTTTCTATTGGATTTTTTTGAGGACGAAAGTCACGTAAAATTCTAATTATTTCAATAGAGATGTACATTTTAAAATATCAATAAAGTTTTTTTTTCATTTTAGGTTTTCATATTTTCCCTATTTAATTAAAATAAGTGATGATTCCCTGTAAAAAAAAAAAAAAAATTGTCAAACTAGGGGAAAAAATATAATCAGTCAAATCGTCATTCTAAGGGGCACTAATGTCACTTCGCTTGTTCACTTAGCCCAAACCAAAAGCCAAATACTATTTGCCACCATTTGCATGCCCCTATTAGGAATCTGTTTTGCAATTTAATTTGTCTATCAATTGCAATTTTTTTATTATTAGATAGTATAGAATTTATTATTATTATTATTCTTTTAAGGCGAAAATATAATGTCAGTCCCTTAGATTTACCTTATGAATGCTTTTGGTTTTTGGACTTTCAAGTGAGTGCTATTGGTCTCTAAAATTTTAAAAATTGAACGTTATTAGTTGTTTTGTTAACTTCCGTTAGAATTCTTACTTACGTGCCTAACAAAGTAATGAAGTACAATTTTTAAAGTGACATGACAATTTTTTAATATTAAAAAAATCAAATGTACGTTCCATCAAATAGCCAACTCAGTAGAACTAGCCGGTTACCTAAAGAGTAGACATGGCAAAACGGGCGGGTCTGGTCGGGTTCGGGGCAGGTCAATCGGGTTGCGGGTCAAACGGGTCACGGGTTAAAAACGGGTCATCTTAAGCGGGTTAAAAACGGGTTCGGGTCAATCGGGTTGCGGGTTGGGTCGGGTTGACCCGTATTGACCCGTATTTTTCACATGAATTTTTTGTATATTTTTATTTTTATTTTTTTATAAATAAAACAACATGTATTTGTCATTTGAAAAGTTATGCAACAAATTATTTTATGTAAAATGCATTATTTTGACTTCACCACTTATATCAATATTCAATAATTTTAAAATTATTCATTAATACTTACTCAATAATTTTAAAATTATACAAATCCTAACATTGCTATCTAAAATAAAATAACACAAATATAAGTAAAACAAATACACATGTTTTATTTCTACACAATATCAACATTCCAAAATATAAAACAAAATTACAAATGACTTATTGGATAACTCATTTGATAAAGAATAAAAACATATAAGAAATTTACAATCTTGAAAATTAATTTTATATTCTATTATCAATTGTTGTTGGCACTTTATTTCAATTTGAGATATACATTACAATTGGATTGCTTACTTATTTATACATGGTCTCTTTTATGAATATCATATCATTGTTAAGCAACATACACTCTAGGAAATATCATAATTTATTTTGAAAAGCCACTTATTTTGGACATAAATTGTTAAAAAATGAGTCTAAGCATTCATAATTTATGCTAATTTGATACTTTGGCTTCACTATTTTTACACTTGTAAATGTTTTTTACACACGTCTACAATTTTAAATCTATATTTTTAACTCTACTATAACCATATTATCTTGGCATGTACTTTGTTATTTAATATCAAAACATTTTTACCCATTACAGAATGCTCAACCTTTTATCTTTCAATTAATTTGCATATGTAAATGTATCAATTGTTTCCTTAAAACTCACAATAAACAATTAAACTACTATTGTCTTAATTTTACCTTTTTTTTTACAAAAAAAAAAAAAAAGTTTTAAAAAAGTGATTCGGGGTCGGGTCGGGTTGCGGGTCGGGTCGGGTTGACCCGCAAAAAATACGAAAAACTCGGGTCGGGTCACGGGTCAACCCGTTTTTGTTTCGGGTCAAAAAAAATTGGGTTCGGGTCGAGTATTTTTTGGGTCGGGTCGGGTCGGGTCAGAAAATTTTACCTAAAGAGTTTTGAAACCCCTGGCATGCCAGCCACCATCCCCTTCCTCAGTTCAACCACCAACGGCACCACCATCCCCAACAAGACTTCCAAAGATCAGAATGTGAACACCATGACCTCAAATCTCTTGGCTATATGCTACAACAACAGGAAATTTTGCACTTAAATTACATCACCGCAAAATGAAGCAAATTTTGCTTGAAAAGTAATAAAAAGACTTGAGATACTGACACTACTGCTTCAAATTTGACATACCCACCACAGTTTAAGCTTTTTAAATTCAAATTTGAAAACTACCCCATTACAATATAACTAAAAGTAAAACTTAAGATTCGCACAATCTCATAGGTCTCAGATCCACACATCTCATAACATTTGATCAACTTCAATGTTTGAATAGAGACCCACACTAGTAATAACAAATCAATGTCAAGATGATCTTTCTAAGGGAAAATTTGATAGCATCCTTGGAGTTTTGGACGACTGGTACGTAAAAGACAGTATCTTTACATATGATGGTTCTTTGGTGACAACAATCGAGAAAGGAAAGATAAGAATTTGATTCTACTGAGGAAACCCTGACTCTTGAGACTTAGCTCGAAATTAATTCTCTGATGATTTATTCATTATTGCCTTACTGCTTAAATACAGTCATGATAACAACAAAAATGAAATACAAGGACTAGTTCCTAATATGAAGGGATACTATGGCACAACAACCCAACATGCTAGGGACTCGCTCACAGTTGAAAAACAATCCAAACTAAACAACAATCCTAACGTTACAATGGAGATCTTCCCAAAGATAATAACAAACACCTAAAACAGAGGACACTAATAACAATCACCTAAAACAAAGGACTCCAATCCACATCCAAGTAGATACACGTATTGATTCCCTCCCCTCTTGTGAAGGCGCATGTCCTCAAGCGTATACTGAGGAAACTGCAACTATATAGCTGTTAAGTCTTCCCACGTGGCATCACTAGTTGGTAAGCCTTGCCAATGCACGAGTACTTCAATTCTGTTGCCACGAGTCCTTTGATCCAATACTGCCTGTGGCCTTACCAGTAACTCATCTTGTCTCCCATAGTAATAAGCAACTGAGGTTGGGCAAAAACTTTGGTGCCTAGGTTCTCCTTCAACAAAGACACATGGAAAACCTGGATGTATATGAGAATCTAAAGGTGATTCCAATTTGTAAGCTACCTGTCCAATATGTTGCAGGATGCAAAATGGACCATAATAGCGTGCAGCTAACTTCGCATTTGGCGCAAAGAAACAGAGACATGATGATATGGCTGAAGCCGTACATACACCCAAGTCCCTTCCTCATAGACTTTTTCCCTATGCTTCAAATCATATCTTTTATTCATTTGATCTTGTGCCATCTTGAGATTTTGAGAATCTGATCCCTCTCCATCAATTCCATTTCCACAGTAGCTACCTTTGTAGTACCCAGAACATAAGTCAGTAATGATGGTGGCTCCATGCCATACACCACCTCAAACGGAGTCTTTTGGATAGTCGAATGCCCATTGGATATATTTCAACAATTTGCTTCTGTGATAAAGCAAAAGGAATAACATATAGATCTAAATATAAGCAATAACATAAATAGATGTGATAGACAAACACAATAAATACATATTATATATATAAGAATAAATTTGCAAATAATTAATAACTTACAGACCAAATACGTGAAGGATGAATGATTCAGATCAAGTCTTGTGTTTGACATAATCTCCTTAAAGCAAATTTTGCCCCTCACACAATCTGTGGTGCTTTGAGACTCATGGACTTTTGCCTCTCAGGATAAAATGATCTACAACACGAAGAAGAAGTACACTAGGTTCGTGCTCTGCGAACTACTCTAGTATCTCTCTCTTTGACTCAAATGAATGCAGAAAATTATTTTCTCTCTGAGATAGTTTTTTCCAAAAATTAGTTTTCATGAATGAAAGACTATGAATTTATATACATTAGTGAACAGACACACTGTTTAGTATAAAAACTGTTGTGCATAGATTGACTGACTCAAAAAATAATAATAATAAAAATTATTATTTGGACAAGAGAGCCCAATTCACATATGCCAAAGCCCAACTCAATGTTCGGCCCATGAGCATATAAACTCATATATTATTTCTTTCCTTTTCTACGTGGGACTCAGGATTTTCATCACATTTAATAACATGTTCAAGTGGACACATTAGGAGTCAATTTCTTATTTACTCCATACTATTTTTCCGACAATGCCAACTTGTATTGTAACAAAATTTTGGCCAACATATCCACCTGACCCATTGCTTGGGTTTGTCACTAGGGAAGCAACGTAAATACATCTCTAAAGTTCTATTCACCTCCTCGCTTTGTCCATTTGTTTATGGATGGTAATCCGAACTAAAATTGAATTTAGTTCCATTAAGATGAAACAATTCAGTCCAAAAGGCACTAATAAAAGCTGGATAACGATCGCAAACTATGGTTCTAGGCATACCATGGAGCTTAAAAACATTTTCAAAAAATATTTGGGCAATTCTTACTACTGTGTAAGGATGTGTTACTGGAATAAGATGTGAGTATTTGGAAAGCCTATCTACCACAACTGGGATAGTGGACTTACCTTAAGACATGGGTAGCCCATCCACAAAATCCATGGAGATATCCTCCCAAACTTGACTTGGAATTGGCAACAGCTGTAGTAAACTAGCAGGAGAAAGTTGTTCCACCTTGTGCCTTTGACAAATTTCACATTCCTGAATAAATGCCTTGATGTCCTCCCTAATCTTAGCTTAGTAAAATTTGTTAGCACCCTTTGAAATTTTTTTTTTGAAATCCTTCATGAGAGCTTCCATGAAATTGGTTGATGATATCAACCCTTATAGCTAAACCTAAGTCAAGGTAAATCCAATCCTTGAATAAGAGCAGACCATCTCTTAGCTCCCAAGGCCCTAATACCTCATCATCCTGAACCTTCTGAATTAGTTAATGTACTTGAGGCTGAGATTGTTGTTCTTACCTTATTGCATCAACCCAATGAGGAACAGGGGATGAGAAAGCTAACAATTGCTCCTCCTCCATAGCTTCATCTCGACAAGTTAATGCATCAGCCACTTTACTTTCACTACCCTTTTTGTATTCAATGGAAAAATCAAATCCCATAAGCATATATAACTAGTTTTGTTAAGCCTTTGTTGTGCTTTTTTGACTCCAAAGATATTGCAACCTTCGTTAGTCTGTTTGCACTATGAATTTCCTTCCCAATAAATATTGTTGCCATTTTTTCACTGCAATGAGTAAGGCAAGCATCTCCTTTTCATAGATGGATAACATCAGATATTTCCCATGTAATGCTTGACTATGAAAGGCAATAGAATGATCTTGACGTAGAACAACTCCAATACTTGACCCAAAGGCATTGCACTCAACCACAAATTGCCTTGTGAAATCTGGAAGTGCCAAAATAGGGGCTTGGGTCATTGCTTCCTTCAATCTTTAAAATGCTTCTTTAGCCTTGGTAGTCCACTTGAATGAATTCTTCTTCAACATGTTGGTAGTGGAGCAACAATCTTACCATAGTCTCGAATAAATTTTCAGTAATACCCCATCAATCCGAGGAAACCCCGCATTGCCTTTGGAGACCGAGGTTGAGGCCACTATACCATTGTTGAAATTTTTTCAAGATCCATAAGAACCCCTTCTTGAGAGATGATATGGCCCAAATAATGAACCTTAGTTTGGCCAAAACTGCATTTTTTTTTTTTTAATTTAACATGAAGAGTATGGCTTCTCAGAACCTCCAAAACTTCTTTAAGATGCAGTAAGGGTTCATCTCAAGTTGTACTATAAACTAGGATGTCATTGAAAAATACAAGCAGAAATCTATGGAGTTGGTTCTTGAACACGTCATTCATTAGTGCTTGAAATGTGGATGGTGCATTTGTGAGACCAAAAGGCATAACAAGGAACTTGAAGTGCCCATGGCGAGTGCAAAATGCCGTTTTTGGCACATCCTTATCTTGAACTCGAATCTGATGATAGCCAGAACGCAAGTCTAATTTAGAAGAGAACCTTGCACCATGTAATTCATCAAGAAGCTCATCAATAGCTGAAATTGGAAATTTGTCCTTGATGGTGATCCTATTTAATTATCGATAATCCACACACATGCGCCAAGTTCCGTCTTGATTCTTGACTAATATCACTGGTGAAGAAAATGGACTATTACTAGGGTGAATCACTCTAGTACAGCGCATTTCTGTCACCAATCTCTCAATCTCCACCTTTTGATAATGAGGATATCGATACGAGCAAGAACACACAAGCTAGCTACTGAGTTGTAGTGGAATTTTATGATTATGGACCCGATTGGGAGGTAGACCAGTAGGCTCTCTGAAAAGTTCTAAAAATGAAAATGAGCCTAATATTTCTTGAAGTTCTGGTGCATCACTCCTTGGTACTAGTTGGTCACGATCTTCAATAGCCATGACTTGAACCAATGCCCCTATAGGTTGTTTTGGTGAGAGGCGATTGATTTCATGGCTATCCTTCACTTGGTCTATAAGGCCTTTCAAAGTAATCATTTTACTAGCACTTTGGAACCTCATAATTGTAGACACTCGATTTTGCACCCATGATTTAATCAAAGAAGATGACTAGAATGACTATCCATGTACCCAAAAAATCATGATTTCATTATATGCATTAATTCATTCATTGCATATCATAAAAATGATCTTGAGATTCTAATGGTCGCGACGGTATGTCTAGTTTCCAAATCGAACCGTCAGATCAAAAGATATCCATGATTAAGTTTGCACGGTCGACATGCATTGTGTCTAGGTAAAGTTGACCACGCATGATTAATTTAAATTAATTTTGATTGGTTAAACAATTAAAATTAATTAAATAATTTTGTGATTGGTTGATAATTAGTGTTTAAAATAGGATTGCTTGCATAGGAATAAAGGAGATAATTGGATAACACTAAAATTGTGGATAATCTGAAATTGATCAAGATTTATTTTAAAGTATTTATCTACAAGATAATTGTTGCTAAAAAGACCTGAATTATCCTAAAAAGAGATAAAAATCTTAGAACACGGATTGAAAACACGTCTAAGTGCAAGGCCCAGCTCAAGAAAAACTAAAAAATGAGTCCAAAATGCACCCGAATACGAAAGTGCGATCAGTGTCCAAGAGTACCATTCGGCACTTTTGGAGTGCCAAACGGCACCTTTAAAGTGCCGAATGGCACCCTTTTGGGCTTTGGCCCAACTCTCTTTGGGTGGCGATAAGGCACATATTTTTCGATTTTTTCGCAGAAAGAAGCGTCCCGATTCACATTCTACCTATCATTGCTAATTTTTTAGCACTCCAGCCTCTATAAATAGGAACTGGATCTCAAAATTCAGCACACTCTTTTAAGCTCTGAGAGAGACATTTTCTCACACACTCAAAATTCTCATATTTCTGATCTCCCTCTCTGTTATTCTCTCTCAAGCTAGGGTTTTTAGGTTTCAAAGGTAATTGCATAAATTTCTTTGAACCCTAAAATATCCACTCAAGAAGAAGAGTGTTCCATGCAAGAGGTTGTCTCTAATTACCCTTTTCCTTTCTTATGTTTCTTTTATTGTGATGATGCATGTTTGTATATTTCTTTCAATTGAATTGTTTCAAATATCCATAACATGAATTGTCAATTTATATTGTTAAAGAATGTTCTTGATTTTTTTTTTTTTTTTTTTATTATTGTTGTGATCTCTTTCTTAGTTTCAAAATTTTATATGTTATGAATTCTTTTCCCAAATAAAAACGAATCTGCATCTTCCTTAGATGCAGATCTGAATTTTTCTTAAAATAAAAATGAATCTGCATCTTCATTAGCTGTAGATTTGAATTTTTTCTCAAAATATAAATGGATCTACATCTTTGTTAGATGCAGATCTGAATTTTTCTCAAAATAAAAATGGATCTGCATCTTCATTAGATGTAGATCTGAATTTTTCTTAAAATAAAAATGGATCTGCATCTTCATTAGATATAGATCTAAATTTTTCTCAAAATAAAAACGGATATGCATCTTCATTAGATGCAGAATTGATTTTTTCCCAAAATAAAAATGGATCTACATCTTCATTAGATGCAGATATGAAATTCTCAAAATAAAAACTGATTTGTATCTACATTAGATACTGTTGAGGACCAAATTTTTTTAAAAAAAATACCAATCCATGAAAAGTAAGGAAAGACCATGGGTCTTAACAAAAGAAGGCCCAATTCATAAAGCTAAAAAGGACCATGAAGGCCCAAAATCCCAAAAAGAAGAAAAAAGAAAGAAATAATAATATTAAAAAAGAAAAAAAAGAAGAGGATCTCGGACAAGGATCCCAGCCAGAGGACATGCAACAAGGACTCGGTCAGACCAGAGGACATGCAGCAAGGATCTCGGTCAGACCAGAGGATATGCAGCAAAAAGAATCAACGTCAAGGCCCTATGTATGTTCAGATTTCCAGGAAAAAACAAGCCATTAAAAATCTAGGAAAAAAACAGGTATTATCTTTGTAACCCATGGTCCAAGCTCGTAGGATCCCAAGTGAATAGTAAGGGAGGAATGGTTTAGTAGGTAGGGGAGTGATTTCTGGTGAAATGAGGATCTCAAAACTTTCCCTTTATTCATATATTTGCTTGGAATGCATGAACCAACGGAAAGCTCAATTCCCCTATGTGCATGACACCTCCCAACATTTTCCTATCAACTGTCACTATCAACCAAAGCTGTCATCCATTATATTGAGTAGCCCACCCCCTCTTTTGACTTTCCAAGAAGGAATCTTCTATTTGTAACTAAATCCAAATGCCCATTTTGAGTTATAATTGCCTAAATAAGCTAAACCTCTACCCAATGCACTTTTTCAGGTCACAGAGGATATAGTTTTACCCAATAGACCTGTGGCGTCCTTTCCTAGGGTACCAGACCAGATCTGCTATAAAAGGAACACATTCGCATAACAGAAGGAAGGATTCGGATGGGAGAAAATGGGATTCGGGGGAAGAGTTCAGAGGTTCAAAACACATATTCTTAGAACTTTAAAAGCCCAACAAGAAAGAGAGAGAAATAAACAAAATAAGAGAGCCAAGGTGGAGGAATTTATCTCATATCTTTGAGATCATTCAAAATATCACTTAGCTTCTAAAGAAACATATGTCAAAACATGCATACATCAGATATCACTCTCTCCCACAAAAATCTTCCTCACCTAACTATCTTGGAAGGCAATGCCCAAGCAAAGCCACTTGGACTTGAGTTCCGAATCCCATAAGTCTTGTGCAGAAGCACTAAGTTTGTGAGAACTAGGGCCAGGATCCTCGTGGCTGAATCATTCTCATGAAATTCATTTACATGTATGTTTATTTATTAAAATGAATATCCTAACCTAGGAAACTAACAATTATTTGAAGATATGTGTATTGTGTAGTGTATTTTTATGCAGGACCTATAGAAGTAAAGGGAAAGGAAAAAAAACTCCATTGCATAATAAGCATGGAGAAAAATCGTATAGATCCGAGAATTAGCGTTCTAGGATTACAGGCTTTATATGTCAGGGATACCACGACCAATATGTCCGGGGTACCATGACAAGACGTCTGGGATACCGAGTAAAGAAACTCGTTTAAGAGTTCACATAGTCAAAGGCATAGAGAAAAATCATATTGCATAATAAACATGGAGAAAGATCGTATACTCCAGAGAATTAGTATTCTGGGTTCTTACAGGCCTAATACCCCTAGGAACCGCGACAGTATGCCCGGGGTACCACGACAGTTAGGCCTGTACACGGTGCGATGCGGCCGGTTATTTGGGGTATTTTTGCACCAAACCTATAAGGTGCAGTTTTCCCTCATACTTGACCACACCTCACTTGTGGATGGTAGGAACCGGTCTACAAAAGGTGCGGTGCACCATATCGGTTCGGCGCAGTTAGTTCGGTTAATTCCCTATTTTCTCAAGAACTAAATAAAATGCAATTAGCATCCCAAAACCACATCATAATCATTGAAAAACTTATATATTCTAATAAAAAAAACAAAAGAAAACAAACAACTACAAAGAAATTCTCAATCTTTCTCTAAAAAATATCACGTTTCAAATCACAAAAAAATCCATATGAAAACACTAAACCAAACCCATAAAATATAAACAAAACCATTGAAAATAAAATAGACTCAAACCTGGTACAATGCATTGCAAGGCGGAGCATCCAAAGTCAAAACCTCCACTAGAAAACTTGAGAATGTCGTGACAGAGAGGAGAGGGTGAACTCCCAGACGGTGGCATCGAGCGGCGGTGTACGAGGGGCAAGGGCAGCAAGTGACAAAAGGAAAAAGTTGAGGAGAGAGAGAGAGAGAGAGAGAGAGAGAGAGATGCTGGGAGTTTGGGACTAGGAGAGGCTGAGAGGGAGACTGAAGTGAGAGATAGCAGGGGCATGAGTTAAATCTAGGGTCAAAATTGAAACTATGTCGTTTGGGTATTTTTTTTTTAATCCAATAATAAAACTACGCCATTTTAGAACTGATATTAAAATTAATATGAGGTTCAAAACGACGTCGTTTTAGTGTATCTATAAATAACTAATAATAAAAACCTTAACATTTTTTTTTTAACCCACACACCCAGGTAGCCGTTCTTTTCTTCTTCAACCTTACCTCTCTCGCCTTCCATCTCTGACTTCTCTTCTCTCTGTGAAGCATAAAATTATTTGCACATATGTTAAATTGTAGTGTTTGTATATATAAACTGATGCGGTGGGGTTTCTCGTCGGAGTACAATAGAACCACCACTTGCCACACCGGCTATCTTCGGTGTGCCTAGATTGCCGCCGACCACCGTACCGGACACCTGCGGTAGTGCTTGCAGCGATCGGATCGGTTCGGCGCCTGGCGGTTTCATCGGTGCCGGTCAGATCCTAAACAGGCCTAACGACAGTACGCCTGGGGTACCAAGTGAAGAAACTCTTTTAAATGTTTATACAATAAAAGATAAGACTTCAATACTCTATTTCAATCTCCTTCTCATTATGAATACTTATTTTACTTATTACGTAAGAGTAAATGGTCATTTTATGACACCAAAACACTTATAATAGTATTTTATTGCTTAGGAGGAATCACATTTTTGCCTTGAGGAGATTTATCTGACTTGCGCACAACTTAGTTCGTAATCAGCCCCCATGTAGCTGGAGTGAACCAAGCCCAGTCCACCAAACAACAAGTAAAGGGATCGAGATCCTTGTTTTTACTTGGGCCTAGGTATTGTCCAAAAAAGGACACTTATAGAACAAATCTAATTTTTTTAACATTGCAGCTTTTGGAAGTAAAAAAGGATCATGAATAGTTGTGTTTGTTATGTATGTCTTAATTAATACATGTAGCATGAATTTATTTCATGAATGAAATTCTCTTTTCAAGAAATCTTTTTCGTATTTTTTGAACATATAAAAACATATCTGATTTTTTTTAATACACAAATTTGATTTTTCTTTATTATTACAAAGCAGGTCTGATTTTTTACATACAAACCAAAAACCAACTTTTTTCTTTAGTTCCCAAAACAGATCTGATATTTTTAGTCAAAAAACCTTGTTTTATTTAATAAAAAAAAATAGATCTGATTTTTCTTCACAAAAACTATTTTGTTTACATATACAAAAAAAAAAAAATTGATTTGTCTAAACCAAAATCAATTTTTTTTAATCACAAAAACATATCTGAATTTTTTTACAAAGAAGGGAATGCATTCATAAATAAATTCACGTGATTTAGTTTTGTTCATATGTTCAACATCTCATTCATAGCATGTATAAAAGGGGTTTATTGGTCATAAGAGTTTAGAAGACCAGACTCTATCTGGGCGGAATAGGTGCCTAACACCTTCTCATTCCGTAACCTATCCTCCAAATCTAGTTCTTTTGGATAGGTAGATCTATGCCTTGTCTTTTGTTTTTTGTTTTTTTTTTTGTTTTTTTTTTTTTGGGTAGACTGTAACTAGAACAAAATGCCATGTATCTTTGTAGTTTGTAACTAGGACCCAAAGCCATGCAATTTTCAATTTATCAAACATGTATTCTTTTTTATTCAATCAATGATAAAAGAAAAATTCAGTCGTGTATTTTATATTTATTTTTTCTTATTTTTTTTAAATAAGTGGCAACTCCATACCACTTACCCCAAAAGAGAGGTACCCTAAAAAGCACTCCAAAAAATATCTCTTTTTTGAGAGGCACTTTCGAGGTCTCTCACAATAATCATCTTAGAAAAATCTCACATGATTTCTCCAAGTGTACGTAACCATTGAGTTCCCATAACAACATCATACCCTTCAAGAGATAAAATGTAGAAGTTGGCCTTTCTAAAAAATTTCCCAAGCTTTACCATGACACTAACACACTTCCCTTTGCTAGTTAGCTTTTCTCCAGAAGCTACCATTACTTGAATCATAGGGCCCTTAACTAGTTGTAGCTAAATTTTTTGAACAAGGGATTCACTCAAAAAATTATAAGAACTCCCTAAGTCTAGCAAAACAGTGGCAGGAACGGATTCAATGCTTCCAACAACCTTTATTAATAGCATGCAAGGAAATTCCAGGAGCTTCTTCCTCAAAAGGACCTTCCACTTTCATGGAAATCTCCATCTTCCTCTGTGGTACAAGCCTCAATGAGGAACAATTTCTTGCATCGATGCCTTGGTACAAATATCTCATTACAATTGTAACAAAGTCCCTTTTCACACCGCTCTTTAAGCTCAGCGGGTGACATTCGTCGAACTGCAAGGCAGTTTCGTGGTGTGGAATCCTCCCTAGAGACCTGAGGAGTAACTCTGGTAGTTGCAGGAACTGTCACAAGTGTTCGTCTCAGCGAAGAATATCTAGCTTCATATAATCGGGCTAACCCAATTGCCATAGACAAAGCAGTTGGCTTTCCTGCTAACACATCAACCTTGATACCCTCCTTCAATCCACTCACAAAGCAACTTACTTAACGAACAGGTGGGAGGTGTCCAAACTTGGCCAATAGTTGCTCAAATTTAGTTTGGTACTTCTTAACAGTACCAGTTTGTTGTAACTTGGTGAGCTCTCCAAAATAGTCATAAAACTGAGTGGGACCAAAACGGGCTAATAGCCCTACCTTGAAGGTAGCCCAAGAAAGAGTCTCTGCTTCTTGCTGCATAAATTGATACCACAATTGCGCTTCTCCCTCTAGATGATAGGAAGCCAATGCTACTTGGTGTTCAATGGGCATTTCGTGGAAGCGAAAAAATTGCTCAACACAGCATATCCAACTCATGGGATCCTTGACTCCATTGAATTTAGGAAAGTCGAGTTTCACCAAATGAGGAGCATATGAATGACTGCTTCCACCAGAATGACCACCCTCAATGGCCATTTTTCCTTTAGGTCACTTGCCATTGCAATTTTGGGAGCTCTCTCCCTCTTTTTGGCTAGAAGATAGTGATCCAAGTTTGGCGTAAATCTCTGTTAACTGTTCATTTATCTGTTTCTTGCTGCTAACAAGAGAACTCATGCTCTGTTCTAACTGCTCCACCCTCTAGTCCATCCCAAAGCTCTGATACCACTTTGGTACATATAAGACAATATCTTTACCTATAATGGTTCTTTGATGATAACAATAAAGAAAGGAAAGATAAGAATTTGATTTTACTGAGGAAACCCTGACCTCTTGAGACTTAGCTCAAAATTCATTCTCTGATGATTTATTCACTAACTGCTTAAATACAGTGACGATAACAACAAAAATGAAATACAAGGATTTGTTCCTAATATGAAGGGAGACTGTGGTACAACAACCCAACATGCTAGGGACTCACTCACAATTGAAAAACAATCCAAACTAAACAACAATCCTAACGTTACAATAGAGATCTTCCTAAAGGTAATAACAAACACATAAAACAGAGGAAATTAATAACAATCACCGAAACAAAGGACTCCAATCCACATCCAAGTAGATACATGTATCAACGACCTCCATTTTGTTGGGGATGGTGGCACCATGGATGGCTGGGCAGAGGGCGGGGACGGTGGATGGCGGGGTAAGAGAGGTCTTAATGGGACTCTTTTAGGTGACCTGTCATTTTGGCTGAGTTGGCTATTTAACGAGATATGCATTTAATTTGTAATATTAAAATACTACCACACCATTTAAAAGATGTAACCTCATTGTTTCATTAGCTACGTAAGCAAAAATGTCAATGAAAGTTAAAAGAATAATCAATAATACTCAATTTTTAAACTATAAGGACCAATAATGTGCTCATTTTAAATTTCAAGAATCAAAACGTTTACTAGGTAAATCTCAGGAACCAACAATGTATTTTCAGATTCTTTTAATTTATCCTCATGAATTCAACAAGTACATTTTACTATCATATAATGTGTGTATGTATTTATTTGCAACTAATACCTTATTGTACATATTAAATAACATATACTTTTATACATATATTTATCCTCATGAATTCAACAAGTACATTTTGATATCATACAATGTGTGTATGTATTTATTTGCAACTAAAACATTATTGTACATATAAAATCACATACATTTTTATACATATATTTATCCTTATGAATTCAACAAGTACATTTTGATATCATACAATGTGTGTATGTGTTTATTTGCTATTAATACATTATTGTACATATTAAATAACATATATTTTTACGCATATAGCACATGATATATTTATACTTGTAGTATATGTTTTAAATTAGTTACACAATTCTTAATTTTGAATTATTTTAATCTTAGATTTACATTTTTAACAGAAGTACAATACTTCCAGTTGTTTATATTCCTACTAGTTTTAGTTGTTTATATACTGATAGGCTAAAAATGTATTGACCCATTTGGCAAATTAATTAATTAATTATCTAAGTTAATTAATTAAGTCAATTTAACATGCAATAGCGTGGTAGCACAAACAAATCACCAATTAAACTAAATGTAGTAGAAAATAAATTTGACACGGCGATTTGTTTATGAATGGGGAAAACCTCCGAGACAAAACCATACAGGGTGAATTTAAGATCACCACTCTCAAGAATCTACTATTATCAAAACAATCGATTACAAGTAAAAGGAATCCCAGTATCTAACACCAACCTACAATTGAACCCTTATCTCAATACCCAATTGGACTTGTATTGTGGCGACAATCTCTCCTTTCAATGCACAAATCATAATACATGACTAACCAATTATGCATAGATCCCAATACGTGACCAACACACCAACTTGAGAAAGATGTTGGCTGCAAAGTTCTTCAACTCATCAACATAAAGATCAAGAAGCTCCTTGGTCACAAAACCCTTGGCGTAAAGAAGTAGTAGCATCTATAGAGAGAAAGATGAACTAGAGCAATTTCTGTCTCTGGACACAATATGTGTGTATGGATACCAAAAAGACTTGAGACGACTCTTAAAATAATCCTTTCTATTTCTAGGGTCGCGAGAAAAGAAGCCCTACACAAATACTCAAGGATATCATGTAATCATATATGGAAATTCTGATTTCGTAATTCTCGACAGATATAGCTTGTGTCGAGCTTCTGTTGAGCTTCAACATTAACTCTCGATAGATAGGCTTCTATCGAGACATTTGTCGAGTTTTAATAAACAACACTTCTTCACTTATTTCTTGGACAGATTTGCATGGTTTTAACACTTGACTTAAACAACATGTTTCTTGAAATCTTAAACCATCCTAGATCTACCCAATTATAAGTAAAGTGCGTTTTGTTAAAGGATTAGCCAATTACATCAAATATGTCCCTAAAAATATCCCTTTTGGCAATCTGTGACAAAACCACAACACACAAATGAATCATGAGAGAAGTCTTAAATCACTAAACTCATAATCACTTGTTGAATTACAAAACAAATCTAACCTTAACACAAACTCTTGAAAAATTTTACAAGAAGAGGGTTCATGGCAAGATAGATTTTCACAACTTATCTTTATAAAATACTTAAATAAAACTCATCAAGGCATCTTTATAAAATACTTAAACAAAACTCATCAAGGCATCTTGTGTGAAACAATAATAAAAGATTGCATACATAAAGAAACATGTGTATAAAAAGAGAAAAGAAACAACACATAGAGAGATAGGTGAAGAATATGCATCATATATATATATATATATATATATATATATATCAAAAGATAAGTATAATGTATGTCAAGAAATAAATGGTCACAAGTCCAGTATTCATGAGGTAAAAGTAAAGAAAGAAAAGAAATACATAATAACCTCACTACATCCCTTTAAAAATGTATAGACAATCCCCTTAACAAAAAAAAAAGTCCTATACTAACTCTGCCCTTAAGTACAAAACTACTCTCATCCCAACCCTTTTTGTCACGAATGACATGGGGCAGGTCACTGAGAGGGCGTCACTAGAAGAGCTAGCATCTTCATCACCATCATCACTATCCTCACCATCCATATCTGCCGAAGCCTCTAGAGAAGGAGATGGAGAAGCAGCAAAGCCACTAAGGCAAGCCTGTCGTCGTGCTATACTACCAACATAGGTGTTCACTTAACACAACTCATTAGAGAGAGTGCTAAGGCAAGCATCCATTCTCTGAAGCTGCACCATGATAGCCTCCAAGGTCACACCACCAGTCAAGGAGGAAAGAGTAGAGGTGGAAGGAATAGCAAAAGCTACAAGACTAGTAAACTCCACACATGGCTGCTTCAGTTGAAGCTGAGCCTTGCTCCATCGAATAGAACTGGCATCGATGGCTCCCATAGTGGTGAAGAAAGGAGAATTAGGAATGGGAATGGAAAAGTGGCGAAAAATCTGCGTGATAGTCGAAGGAAAAATAAGCTTATCACAGGTCACCGTATCCTGATAGACATCAAGGATAGAAGTGATGAAGTGAGAGGAGAAGTTTGTAGTGAGGTCCTCAAGAAGAGATAAAAGAAAACGAGCACGAGGCTCTGTGATAGAGTTATAGTGAGACAAAGAAGTAAGAATAAATATCATCACCATATTAAGGAACCTCAGGTCTTTGGCAGAGCCCAAGCATGGGGTGTTTAGCTTTCCACCCCATGTGGAAGGTGTCTCACAAAAGTAAGACAGAAACTCTTCTCTGAACACAATCCTAAGATGCTCACAGCTAGGGTAGTCAAGATGCGTTACCCTAGGTATATGTAGTACCTTGGATATAAGATCTGGGGTAACTACGATACGTGTACCTCGAATGAACATAGCAAACTGAGGTAGACGTATCGATATTGTGTGTATTGGAGTAAAACTCTTGTATAATCATGATGGGACACCTTAGCGGACTCTCACAGAAAGAAGCACAACCCCAGGTTTGAATGACGGTAGGGAGAGGACTGTCAAAAAATTATTACAGAGTGACTTGGCGTTCTCATCACGGAACCAAACGTAAAGAGGGGCAAGTTCAAAAGAAGAAGACCCAAAACCTCAAAGAGGGTTTTGAGTTGGGTGCCATGATGCAGTCCATCCGTCAGAGACAGAGAGAGAGAGAGAGAGAGAGAGAAAACACATCATAAACTAGAAATCAAAAGGAAAGAAAAGAGACGTATGCATAAAATATGCATGAACATGTGACACGCAAAATTCAAGTGCATTATGGGCAAAACCCAATCCAAACCTACCAGCACACAATCCACATTTAATTAAACACACGTCTAAAATGCCTAAAACATGGTTATAATGCAATGAGAATGTAATGCATGATCATATAGCATCAATTTCACAAAACCTAACCCAAAAATTTCAAGAAAAACTCAAAAACCCCAAAATTTTTGAAAAATCCCAAAAACCTAGGTCTAAATGCATGAAAAAGAGAGATAAAGAAGACTTACCAAGTGATTCAAGCTTGGAATAGGCAGAAAATAAGATAGGTAGAGGGATTCAAGTGAGAAAAATGTGTTTAGAGGGAGGGAAAAAGATTTTCTGTTAAGAGAGAGAAGTGAGAAATGAATCCAATTCGCGCTCAACCCTTAAATAGAAATCGCAGCTCAATGGATCGAAGTATCTGTCAAGATTTGTCGAGCACTATATCTCGACATAAATGAATTTGTCGAGGTGCTGTCGAGAATCTGTCGATGACAAAACACCTTGATGGATCAAGAAGCTGTCGAGTATGTATTGGTCAGATAGAAGGTTGCTCGATGGATTGAAGAAGTTGTCAAGCATCTATCGAGAAGAAACTAGAAACCTCAATGGATTGAGATTGCATTAAGATTTGTCTAAACAAAAAGAAAAAAGGGCTCGATAGAAGAGAATCTGTTGAGGATTTGTTGAGAAGTTGTCGAACTTGAGGAAAAAGAGTTTTTCAAGGAGGAAAAACACATAAAGATGAATGCAACAAGCAAGCAACTCAAACAGAAATCCAATCAACATATTAAGCTCTCAAAACATCTCACAACATATATGCAAAGAATTCAGAAATCCAAAACACACACACACAACAAGTCTAACCAATTTTATATTTCAAAAACAAGTTAAGACAGTTTAGTGAGCATATATTAACACATGTATTCCTTATGTTGACCAAATCACATTGTACCTGCACATATATCAAAAGTAGCAAAAAAATTTTGCATGTTGTGTGTGAAAACATAACAAGTTTGCATAAGTTTCTTATATTATGATGATTTGAGATATGAGATAATCAAAAACACTTACACACAATCATAATTGCTTCATAGGGACTATTACCTTCGAGATATATCCTATAACTCTCACATCTCCTAGAAACACGCTTGCAACCATATTTAAAAGCATTTTGATTCTTTTTGCTTTTATTTTTCTTTGTATATTTTCTTTTTGAACAAATCATGCATGGGCATATATAGAGAGAGAAGAAATACCCAATTGTATATGCCAAAAACATCACAATTTTGCTATGCCGAAGCACACAGATGTTATACATGATTGGTGGGCTTTAGTGGCGAGATGGTTATTTATTCCTTTCTCTTAGGATTTTTTCACCCTTCCTGTCAAAAAGGGTGATATGAGTATTAGGTGTAAAAGAGGCAAACTTAATCGTACTCATCACAAACATGAGCCACAAAGCTCACTTGCTTAGTTGTACATTAAAGTGTCTCATCTAAGTTACAAGAGAAACAAATTTTAGAAAACTCTGCTTCAATGGCCATCCAAGGTACACAAGTACCAATATACACAAACACACACTATTTTTGTATTTTTTTTTTCTAATTTTTTCAAAATTTTTAATATTTTTATGAAAAACAAAATAAAGCAAAACTGAAAACAAACAAACAAAAACATTTTAAACAAAAAGTATAAAACTAAACTGACTCAAAAACAAGAAAGCAAAACAAACAAGTAATGCAACATCATATGGAGAGAGAGAGAGAGAGAGAGAGAGAGAGAGAGAGAGAGAGAGAGGTGACTAAATCACTTTGAGCCTTTTTCCTTCAACATATTGGAAGAACCTCCTTTGAGCGAACCTTTGATCCAGTGGTAAGGGGGAAGAATTAAAACCGTTCAAGTTCGAAAGGAACATAAGGGCCTTAAGAAGATCTCCAAGAGGGGCCAGAGAGGATGGAAACTGATTCTGGTTTTTGGACGAGAGCATACTATTTCTTTGTTGAGTAGCTAACCACTTATAGCAATTTAGACGAGTATGCCCCAAAACTCTACAGTGAAGACAAAAATGTGGCTTCTTTTTTTAAGACTTTTTATTTTTAGCCTTATTGTCTTTCTTAGCCCTAGGGTTTCTAGTCTATTTCTTCTCTATCTTAGGTGATACTTCTAGAATAGATTTGTCATTGTCTATGTTCTCACTAACTACATCAATTTTAGATTCATTATTCTTAGAATTAACATTATTAGTAGGTAAGACAAAGATAGTTCTACTAGAAAAGTTAATATAAGAAGAGTTAGAAAGTTCATACCATAAGCCGGTTTTGTTCGAAGCTAATTTCTAGAGGTTCAACATCTCATCCAGCTTTGCACTGGAATTCCTCTCCAATTAAGCTCGAACTAGGAACAACTCTACTTTAAGCTTCTTGGTTCTTTCAGCTAAGAAATTGTTCTCAAAACGCAGTGCTCCAATGACTTGGTTGGCTTCATCAATCTTGGTAGGGAGCTCCTCTCGTTCCAGCACCAGTTCACTAAGCTTCTTAGTGGATAACCTATACAATTTCTCATGCTTTTCAGACACTTTGTATAACTTTACATAGGCTGTATAGATGTCATCCTGATCATCCATCTTCTCGAACTTGGATTCCACCAAGTCCTATTTTTCATCCACTTCTTCTACGATGACCTTAGTAGGACCCATTGTGGCAGTGAAAGTATTCAAGATTCTCTCGTCATCATAGTCATCTGACTCAGTATCAGGTTTGGTGTCACTCAAGGTAGTAGTAAGAACCTTGCTTTTCCTAGTCAACTTGAGATATGTTGGACATTCTTGTTTCATGTGTCCAAAACCTTGACATCCGAAGCACTTTGGTTTGGAGGGAATGGTGTACTGACCGCCATCCTTAGCATCCTTCCACCCTCTGTCTTGACTTTTAAATTTAGAAGAACTGGATTGCTTGCGGTCCCTGTCAAAGCCTTTCACATTGGCATTCTTCATAAACTTCTTGAATTGCCTTGTGATGTAGGACTTCATCTTAGAATATTCATCATTTATAGACTCATCTGTCTCATTACTCTTGGCCTTCAGTGTCATGCTCTTGCTTTTGCTTCCCTTCCTTAGTCTAGTCAAACCCAGTTCATAGGTTTGCAAGTTGCCAACCAGCCTCGCTAAAGGACTAGAATCAATATCCTTTGATTCTTCAACAGCAGCGATATTGGCAT
The DNA here is from genome assembly GCA_032878915.1 of Castanopsis chinensis. Lineage (NCBI taxonomy): Eukaryota > Viridiplantae > Streptophyta > Magnoliopsida > Fagales > Fagaceae > Castanopsis > Castanopsis chinensis. The sequence goes on from JAVQMG010000130.1 coordinate 11,755,750, forward strand.
GAAATCTCTTAGGTAGAGACCTTAGCACCTTTCTTACAACCTTGGGTTCGGGAATGGTTTCACCAAGATTAAAGGTTGAGTTGACTATATCCTTTAGCTTGGCATAGAACTCATCAAATGACTCATTCTCCTTTATTTTTATCTCCTCAAAGCTAGTAGTGAGCCTTTGGAGATTTGAATCCTTCATAGCCTTAGTCCCTTCATTGGTTGTCTAGAGGATAGTCCATGCTTCCTTAGCAGTTTCAGTTAAGGATATCTTTTTGAACTCCTTTTTGGTCACCACACTGAATAGTGCATTAAATTCTCTGCTATTAAAGTTTTCTGTTTTGATCTTGGCATCATCCCAATCAGTTAGCAAGAGCACGATACTCAGCCTTGGTACTGGAACGGGAAACAATATTCTACTTCTTGCTACACCATAAGACAAGAGAAGTATCCAACGAGAAACAAAAACCTGTGATGGAGCATCGATTAGTTAGATCACCTGCCCAATCAGCATTTGAATAAGCATGAAGCTCGAGAGAAAGAATGAAAGGAGTAGTGAAGACCTTGATAAAGCGTGCCCTTGATGTATCAGAGAATCCGTAGAACAATAGTATAATGGACAGAATGAGGGGCATCCATGAACTTACTAACTATACTCACGACATGTGAAATATCTGGGTGAGTGATAGTGAGATAGATCAGACTACCAACTAGTTGACGATAACGAGTAGCAACTAATATAGGTTCACCATCCAATGGTGTGAGCTTGGCATTGTATTCCAAGGGAGTGGAAACAACTTTGTTGTCTATGATACCAGTTTTAGAGAGAAGGTTAAAAGCATATTTAACTTGGGAAAGATAGTATCCATCAGAGGATAGGGTAACCTTAAGCCCAAGAAAATAGCTTAGAGTGCCCAAATCTTTCATCTCAAAATGCAGACTAAGGAAGTGCTGAAGAGAGTAGATACTTGCAAAATCATCTCCAATAATAATCATGTCATCAACATAAAGAAGAATAAGAGTGCTATCAGCAAAGGATCTTCGAACGAATAGAGCAGTGTCATGAAAACTCGAAGTGAACCCCTGCTAAGCAACAACTAAGCTAAACTTTTCAAACTAAGCCCAAGGAGCCTACTTGAGGCCATAGAGAGCATGGCAAAGGTGACAAACTGATGGCCTTAGTGAGTATAGCTAAGGGGTGGTTGCATGTATACTTCCTCTTAGAGGTCTCCATTGAGGAAAGTATTCTTCACATTCATCTGATAAAGAGGCCAATGGCGAACGACAGCCAAAACAATGAGACATCTAATAGATGTAAGGAGAGCAACATGAGCAAATGTTTCCTCATAGTCAATGCCATATTCTTGAGTGAAGCCTTTGGCAATGAGGCGAGCCTTGTATTGTTCAATAGATCCATCATGTTGGTTTAAAATCTGGTTTTGTATCTCATACAAAACACACGGAAGCAACAAACAAGGATCTATTTCATTCATGATTGACAACATGCACTCTATAAATTTCAGAATTTAAGAACAAGATAGCGTACCTTGGTATGGAGAATTTCAAAACAAAGATTAGAAGCACTTGGGAAAACTTTTAATCTTCACTCCAATTCCACTTTACGCCCAAGATGTGTGGTCTCTCAATCAGTTTCCAAAGGGAGAATGAAAGTGTGTCTCACACTCTTTCTTTTCTTTTCGAAAAATCACGTTAAAAAATTCTATATGTTTCTCCCTTTATAACTAACTGATTATCTAATTGGACCGGCCTATTGGGCCTTTCCAATTGGGCTTTAGTGTGTGGCTTGGAATGGGACCAAAAGGGACCAATAAGACACTAGCTCCAATAGGCCTTGGGCTTTTCCGTCAACTCTTGACAAGTCCAAAGTTACCATTAATTATATTTAATACCACTATATAAATATAATTGCACTCTAGGCCTTATTAATAAATTATATCCCAAGACTTTATTTTACACGCAACCCCTTCATAAAATATTCGTAGTAATACAAAGTCATAAATATAGACTGCCACTTTGTAAATTACTACATCTTATCCTTGAGTACCCGGTTTAATCCTTTAAAGTTATTCATCATATATTTATGAAATCCAATTTCATAAATATATACTTTAGTAATTTCTTACCAAAGTGGTTAGGCCTAACTCTCTGAATAACCAAACCCATTAAACTTATCTCAAGGGAATATTTTGTATCTCTATTAAGAGACTATGAATTCCATCTTGAGAATATATGTTCCATCAACACTAAATGTGGTTGCCCAACATACTGAGGTTTTGACCGTTACTTTGGATCTCACTCCTGATATATCAAAGCAACCTACACCTCATGATCAAGTCCATTATTCTCTCAGGATTAAGAGTTCATGCAAATAGAAGTCGTGAGATTTATTATTCATTTGACAGTCGTTAGGAGAATAATAAATCTCACAGCGGTCCAGTTCAATATGTCTTAACTCTTAAAACATATCAACATATCAACTAGAAGTCACCACTTCCATGATCAAGACAAATCATCTTAGTTGATACGTTATAGTCTTCGCAGATGAAATGCCCAATTTCATCACCGACTACGAACTACAAATTCTGAGTTTACAAAGAACTTGTGATTTATATCTTCTATGACTAAATCACATAAATCACATACTATGCATCTCATGGACTATATGATAATGTCCAAATATTCATGTTACCATTATTTTAGATAAAAATAAACAACTTTATTAAACACAACATTAAGTCATACATAATGTCATACATAGCATCATACAATAGGATTTAAGGGCATATATCCTAACACATCAGCCTTGGTTTTATTCTTGTAAACCCACCTACAACCTACTACAGACTAACCATAAGGCAAATCAACCATATCCCAAGTGTTATTTTTGTGAAGGCCATCTAGTTTTTTGGACATAGCTTGCTACCAAAGAAGGTCTGTATAGGTCTCACGACAGGCGCGAAGCTCATAGTGATAATTAGTGAGATAAGGAGGAGTAGAGTGACGAAGGTTAGGACCAACAAGAGGCTCAGGAGACAGCGGTGCCACAAGATCCAAGACAGGCGAGTCATGTGCCAGGAACAAAACCGGAGATGAGTTGTTTGGAGAGGTAGCCGATATTGAAGAACCCTCCACAAATTCAGGATAAAGATTGTTAAAAATGGGAGAATTTGAGCTAGTAGAAATAGGAAATTACTGAAAACTCGTAAAAGGACGATGTTCCCAAAACTCAACGTGACGGGAGACACGAAGACGATGAGTGATAGGGTCATAGTAGCGAAATCCCTTTTGGGATACACCATAGCCAAGGAAGCAATAGAGACGAGCACAGGTCTGGAGCTTTGTTCATTCATGAGGAGGAAGAGAGACAAAACAAGCATAACCAAAAATCTGAAGAGATAAGTAGTCAGAGGTTTGACTATAAAGAAGCTCAAAAGTTGATTTGTTGTGTATGGTTAGTGAAGGAACACGATTAATGGTGTAAACAGCAGTAAGTGCGACCTCACCCTAAAAGCACTCACGAATAAAGTAAAAAATGAGAAGGGTGCAGACAACATCAAGAATGTGATAGTGTTTTCGTTCTGCATGCCCATTTTGTTGAGAAGTGTATGGACAAGACCGGTGATGGAGGGTACCTTTGTTATATGACCGAAAGATCTTAACAATGCAACTAAACTGTGTTTCAATCATTTTATGAAATGTTTGGTAAATGGACACAAGTTCAGACCTATGGTGAAGTAGATAAATCTAGGTATATCGAGGAAAATTATCCACAAATATGATAAAATATCGAGATTCCCCCTTAGTGGGAACCGGTGCCGGACCCCAAATATCAAAATGTAGAAGATCAAAAGATGCAGAAGAAAAAAGAGTCACTATTATTAAAGGGCAACATTGTTTGTTTGCCAAAATGACAAGAAGTACAATCAAATTTTGGAAATTGAATTAAACCTAAATAACCTTGAGAAGCTAACAACTAAAGATGAAATAAAGATGTATGACCAAGATGAGCATGCCATAAATCAGGTGAGAGGGTGGAAGTAGCAGCATAAACAACTTACGAAGGAATCTTCAAGTCGTGAACCTTAAACATACGTCCAACCTTACGACCTATCCCAAGCACTTGACCCGTCCAGGAATCCTGCACATCTACTCCTAATTCACAGAGTTGACAAATAGAAAGCAAATTGAGGGACAACATTGGAATATGAAAAGTGTCAATAAAGGATAAATTGGGAGTAGAGATTGTTCCTTTATGACTAACAGGCATAGAAGTTCCATCAGTAGTGTAAATAGAGATAGGATGTGCTAAGGGTGCCTTATTAGAGAATTGTAATTTATTAGTGGTCATATGGTTACAACATGTAGTATAAAAAAACCAAGAATGGTTACCTGAGCTGACAGAAAAGGTAGTGGAAGTTCAAAATAAAACTTGTTGAACTACTGCCCCAATATCAGCTATAGAAAGTAAGGAAGCCAAAGATGGACCTATTGGAACCAATAGATCTGAGGGACACAAAGCAGCTACTTGAGGAGAAGGTGGTTTGTTTTGCTCTTGCATGAATTTCTGTAGTTTGCGACAAACAGAGATTTCATGGCCTTTGGCACGATAAAACTCGCAGCAAGTACCTTTCAAAGACTGGGAGGAAGGATGCTTAGAGGTTAATCATGGAGGGGTAGTGATTGTAGTAATGGGAGGCTGTGGGGGAAGAGAGGGTGTAGCCAACACATGATCAGAGGATGACATGTGATAACTATGCCGACGATTCTCCTCGGAGATGAGCTCCTTTGTAGTATCAAGAGAAGGAGTTGGAGATCGGCTAAGCAAAAAAGCCCTAGTAGGCTCAAAATCCTCATGTAAATCCACAATGAAATGCATAAATCGACGACGGTCTTGATATTTGGCAAAAAGCTCAATGTCCTCAGGATATAATAATGGAGGATCTACAATAGAGAGTTATTCCCATAAAGAAGAAGTTTGAGAATAATAATCAGAAATAGACTAACCTATCTCTTGGCTCATTTAATAAAGCTTTGATTCAATGTGAAACTCCAGGCTTGAATCATTAGTGCAATTATAGCAATTGGATAGAAATATCCAAGCAACTGCCGCAGTACCAAGATGAGGAAGAAGACTATGGATGGAAGGTACATAGGTATTGATAAACCAAGATAATATCTTACTCTGAATACTTTCCCATTCCTCTAGGTGTGCTTCATAATCATCCTTTACAACAGTAGTCTTGGAGATATCGGCATCAGTTGTAGCTTTGGACTTAGGTATTGGCATTGGCTTGGGAATCAAAATAGTTACAGACCGCCATAGTTTGTGACCCTTGAGAAAGACAGTCATATCTTGAGACCATGCATGATAGGTAGTAGGACCATCTAGGATAACAATGATAGGACGTAAATGTCTCGTTCGTTTTCATAAGCCATAATGAAGAAAATTACCAAAAAGAGGGATTTAGGAACCTCAAATGAAGAAACGGAACCCAAAATTAGAATTTACACGAAAAACTGAGAGAGATAGGCCCTGTTGAAAAAAAAATTGACTTTTGGTCAAAGTTTACGGTAAAAGTCAATGGTTGGTTAACAATCAACAGCTAGTCAAAGTCAACAGCAAAAGGTCAATGGTACTGTTTGCTGACGTCATTAGATGATGTGTGTTGTTGAAGTGGCAGATGACGTGCTAGGGTTGACATGGCACTTAGATATGTTGATCGTGTGTGGCGTGTAGCATGACTGGAGGTGTGTGGCGGCGGCTTGTCAGGTGTGTGTGGTGCATGTAGAGCTTGGTGGTTCATGAGATTGTGTGTGGCGCATTTTTGACAAACAAAAACTTGGGGAGGCGCGTGAGAGTGCGTGTGAGCTCCGTTGGGATTGTTTCTGGCTGGGTTTTGATTGGAGAAGTCTGATCTATCACATTGTGACTGTAGTTTAACAAGTTGATTGATAAATAGACTATATGAGAGGTAGTGGCTGGGTGTAACGGCAGAGACTTGTTTCTGATAGTGGCTACCGGTGAAGGCGAAGGTAGTGAAAGAATGTTGGAGAATACCACTAGGTCAGAGCAATTGCTCTGATACCATGTTAAGGACATAAAGTGAGAGAGAGAAGGGCTGAATAGTCTATGTATTGATGTATATTCTGTGCAAATAAAACTATACAATAGAGAGCTTTATATAAGCTAAGTATGTTTAAAGTATAAGTAATATGAGTATACTACAAGTATAGTATTCTATGCTAAGCCTGATGGGCTAAACCAAACTAAGCTATATACTATCAGATAAAATGATTCACACACTTTGAAAAAACAATTTCCTCCCATTTTAATAATTTCATTTTTACAATACAATTTTGTAGTTGAAATTCAAAACTTTTCTTTCATGTAGTAGTAGTAATAATAATAATAATAATAATTATTATTATTATTATTATATGTTCCTGTTTTCAAAAAATACATTTTAATGAATCTACAATGTGCGTATCTATTTGTGTGCAACTAATACATTTTCATACATATCAAATAATATATGTTTATACATATAAAACATTATTTATTTATACTTTATACATATATTATGTTTGATGAGAGTTCTCTTTTGGTTCATTTGGGGTTGTTTTAATTTTAGCTCCTAACATTTCAAATGTTTCATTTTGGCCCTCTAAGGTTTGGTTCTAATTCAAATGTGCTTTGTTACCATTGTCCAGTTAAATACCAAATAGGACCCACCAAGTTGCACATATTAATCTTACATGGCACTTCTATTTTTGTCTCTTGTGTGAGAGAGAAAGCAATAATGTATTTTTTGAATTTCTTGAGTGTTCTTGAGTCTTTGTTGTATCTCCCCTTTTTTATAGTAAAATTTCACCCTATTGTTATCCGTAAAAGTAGGCAATTTACTAAGTCATGTAAATTATGGTGTTCTTTGTGTGTGCTTATTATTTAATATATATTGTTTTTACTATTATTGTTTTGAGTTTCGGGGTACTATTTGCACAACATTATGAACAATGTCTTTCAAATTTGAATAGCTAAAGAGAAGTTGGCTTCAAGGGCCCAAGGCAAAGCAATCCCATTCCAAGTTGCAAATAGTTCATGAGAGGGAGATATTTGTTATGGTAGATTATAATAATTTGGAAATAATGACATTACCCTTAAAAAATAAAATTTAGTTAGGGTGCTCAAAGTAGCAGCTTTTCAATCGCGTGATAGTTACATTTTCTGGTGGGCTTGAAGGAGCCTTAGTCTGTCTGCCAAGTATTTCACTAGATTTGTTAAAAAAATATCATTAGAAAAAATTTAAAAATATTACCATAGAGAGATTTCAAAAATATGGTTTTTGGGAATTTTAAAAACATAGCCATTATAAATGGTTGAAGAAAGATTAAATAAAAAAACAAAGAAAGATTAAAAAAAATAATGAAGAAATAATATTTAAATAAAATAGATAAAGATAAATAATTCATTGAAAAGTGTATTTGAAAAAATAAGTAACTAAAAGGTAAAATGTACTGTTCATTCTTCAAATAGTACAAAAATTTAGAGAGTCTGCTAGAAATGATCTTAGTACTTTATCTAGGAGAAGCAAATAGTTTCTATATAGGATCGGTAACACTAAGGAGCGGGAAGTTGCAAAAAGAAAAAAAAGGGACGTACCTACGTTGGAAAACTTGACAAGATATGCTGGTTTAATTCATCTCAGCACTCTCCATTAAGTCCTCCCAAATCTGCTAATGACATTATTTCCCTAGAAAGGCTTCATATTTTTTGATAAATTAAAAAACGTCTTCATGTTATGTATACATTTGACTTCTCTTTGGTTATTGGAAAGGATCATGGCAAAGTGAATGAAAGATTCTTTAACAAGTCTTTGGATAGTGCAATAGCTATTACTTTAAAACTGTTGTTGTATTCCTCTTCAAGGGTACAATTGATTCCATGTAATGGCTTATTTGCAGGTATGGCCAAGATTACAAAATTTTTTCTTGAACCATAGCCTGTAAGGATGTGTACTTGCTTCAAAATTAATTCAGATCAATGCCCAAAAGATATATATTATAGAGGAACCTAGACTTCATGTTTGCTTAAGCGATGCATCAAAGATTCAAATATGTTATTAATGCTATGGGATAGTAAAAAAAAAGTGATATATAAAATACTAATTTGATGGAGTTTAAGAGTGTTCAGCATAAGTTTTGATTCTCTTCCAGAATCTTTTATTATTATTTTTAAAATCCTTTTCTTTATCTTTTCAAAATAAGTCCTATCACATTTAGTGCTCTAGATTACTTTTTCTTTTCTTGGTTGAATAACTCCACTACCTCTTCACGTGGCCACCCAAAACTAAACAAAGACAATGAAATGTTGAGAGAGAGATACAGAGAATGAATAGAAGAACGAAAAATAGAGTAAGAGTATTACTATCAGCTGTGTTAAATGTCAAATATTTAGTATTTGATATATCAAACACCAATTTTCATGCTTCATGAGATGTTCTAAATCTCAAATTTTTTTGTAACATGCTACAGTGAAAACAGTGCAGTTTCATAAATGAAACAGCATTATAGCATGTTGCATAAATTTTTTATAATTTCTTTCGTACATGATGGGAATCTCTCATTTCTCTCTCTCTCTCTCTCTCTCTCAAGATCTTCGCTCACCGATCTGAAGCTCAGCATGTGGATTGAAGCTCACCAACCTGAAGCACAGCACGCTGATTAAAGCTTGCCGATCAGTAGCACAACACGCCGATTGAAGCTCGCCGATCTTTGCTCAACGATCTGAAGCAGAGCTCGCTGATCTTTACTCGCCAATCTGAAGCTCTACTCACTGATCTAAAGCTCACCGATCTGAAGCTGTGTCATCCTCCATAGCTCTTGCTGCCGATCTCGCCGTTGATGGTTTGTTAAGTTCAGTCATTAATTGATCTGTTAAGTTGGGGTTTAGTTAAATATTTAGATTTTTTTTTTCTCTCTTTAGTTGAGGTTTTTGGATTTGAAATTTGTTGAAGGATTCGGTGATTGTGGTTGTAGTTTTTGGCAGTGGTTGTTAAAAAGTGGTTGTAGTTGTGGCAGTGGTCATAGCGGTGGTGGTTGGTTCTTAGTTGATGGTGACTACCATTGGGTTGTGTGTTTGTATATTGCTGGGTATTGAGTAAATATATTATTTATTATGTTGTATATATTATTTTAATGTTTAAAATTAAAGAATAGAACATGTGATAAATGGTGTATTGTAAAATGATGTGGTAAAATAAAAAAGTAGGCTTTTGGTGTATCAAAATGACACATTTTTTATAGAAGAGCTGATGGTAATGCTCTAAAGCTGGAAAAATTGGAGAGCAGATGGGAAGTCGCAAACAAAGAAAATATGAAGAAGAAAAGGGAGAAGAAGAAGAAAGATCGAGATAATAGAGAGAAGCATTATTAGGTGAAAACAAAAATACATAGAAGCTAAGTTTGTAAGTGCTTTTGTTTCATCCGAAATCTATTTACCGGCCAAAATTCGGTATTTATCCCAGTACAGCTGGAATAACACTAGTAAAGCTAGTATTTAATCTAAGATGAAACAATGGTGTTTCTATACTAGCCTATCCACCAGTACAGTAAATTCTGGCCGTCGGTACTATATAGTATTAACTCCCTTGATCTGTTGCATGCACTAATGATTTTATTTGGTAAACATTAAAAATTGTGAAGATAAGAGTTTTGTATATTTTCTAAATATTAATGGATTTTATTATATTGTAAGATTAAGGGAAAATTTTACATATAATTCAGATGCAAAAAAGAAAGGTCTAGATTCTAGACTAACATAAAACTTTAGTATTAGTGTTGAACTCATCATAAAATAAAAATTAGAAAAGTAGGAAGTTTCAGGTCGTTTGGTAATGTTGTTTTAATATCGTTGTTTAAGTAACATGGAAATATGTATGAGTGAAAAAATGTTGTGGAAATATAAGTTGTGTAACTGTTGATTAAACAATGAAAACTGCCATTTAAATAACACAACTAAACACGCTTTCGAAACTTTTGAAACTGAAATAGAAAAGAAAATCATAATGAAGCTTTTTTTGTTGAGTACGTTATTTATATATATATATATATATATATATATATAGTACACCATTTATGAGAGTTTTTATTATCTATCATTTTCAACGAGAGACTACTTTTAAGTAAAAAAAATTATAGGAGGATAGTCTAGCATCCTAATATGACACCCAAATTTCCACAAATAATATACTAAAGTATGAGGTTCTAAGAGCATCCACTCATAAATGTGCAAAATGAAAAAAAGTCACTAATATTACACATTTTGAGCAAAAAAGCACCCACATCAGTGGGTGTAAACTCATCTATAAAATACACGTTCCTACAATACTCGTGTAAATTTACACGGGTATTATAGCATGTGTATTTAATATCTTAATAGTTTTTCTCTCTCCTCTCTACCTGACTCTCACCTCCCTCTCTCTTAGGCGTACAACACAGCTCTCTCTTTCTCTCATCTCATCGTTTTTTCTTCCTCTAACTTCTGCCAATCGCCGTCATCACCGATGAGAACAAGGTCGAGCAAGCCGAGTCGCTAAACAAGTTCGTCGCCTACAACACGAATGGAGTTCTCCGACGGGTCCATCGCCTAGAATCTCTTGGGTTTCGATCCATTTTTGGTTGAGCTTGAGGCCGGCGGCCATTGCGAGGAGGTGGCAGTGCTGCGAGGCGTCGATCTTGCTCAATCCGGAGGCCTCGGTCTCGCTCCGATCCGTTGGTTGTTGGTTTTTTTTTTTTTTTTTTTTCTGGTTTTTGGTTGATTATGGGTGTGGGTCGGTGGGTTTTGATCTTGATCGGCTAGGGTTTTTTGGTTCATTGGTGGGTTTTGATGATCTTGCTGCTGATTGGGTGGGTGATGATTTGGCTTGACTAGGTTTCGGGTTGGGTGGGTGATTAATGGGTTTTCGGATTGAGTGGGTTTTCCTTGATAATGGTGGCTGGGTTGTGATGATGGTGGCTGGAGTGATCGTTGGTTGTGACGGATTGTGGGTCTGTGAGAGAGAGGGGCAGTGAGGGAGGGGATAATAAAAAATTGTAAAAGAATAAATATTTTATTAAATAAATGTGTAGAATAGATAAATTGATGTAAGTATTTTATAAAAATAAGTGTATAAAATAAAATAAAAAAAAAAATTTTATGTAAAATAGACGAGAATTTTGCATCCACGTCCTTGTATTTGCACTGCTCTAAGGTCCTTGTATTTGCACTGAACTAAATTAGCCCTTGTTTGTGTTCTTTTAAAAAAAAAAAAAAAACGTTGTCTTTTACGAAGAAACAGATAAACCTGTACAAATATCATGACATGACACGATTGGACTTTTTGCCTTTGAAATCTTAAATGAAAAAGAGCGGCGTGAGCCACGAAAGAGGTTTTAGTAAGAGATGGAAGAGGACGTGGGCTTCTGGTATTGGTTGCTTATGTTTAATTGCTTTAACCATCTCTTTCGAATATCGTGGCTTGGGCTTTGCGTGAACGGCAGCAACGTACGTGTTCATGTCTTCTTTCTAGTTTATACTACTTGTGCACTCCGCCCACTACTTTTATATTTTAGTATCGTATTTTCTGCTTCTTTGAAACTATGAACAAAGAAAGACCAACAAAAGCCTATAGTTCATACAGCAACAAGGAAAGAAGAAGAAGAAGAAGAAGAATAATCAACAAGCAAGCAACGAGATATGTGTTGCTGCTGCGGTGAGGATTGTGAATGCAGGCCTTTGGGCTTTCTGTTGGGCCTTCCCTTTGCTTTCCTCTCCCTCCTCATCTCCCTTGTGGGTATCATCGTGTGGATCGTCGGGTTAGGCTTACTCCTTAATTCTTTCTCTTGATTTTCTGTTTTATTGTAGAAATTGGAAACAAGAAATTTGAACTTTAGACATTTTGGTAGGAAATCAGAGTGTCAATCTCTTAACTCTTTCGAATTCGTTAGAAGGTTTATGGCTTTTAATTTTTTTCTTAAACTAGAAATTTGAATAGTACCCTTGTGTTGTGTTTTGTGATGGGTGCAGGTTGGTGTTGACTTGCATATGCCCGTGCTGCTTGTGCGTGACAATAATAGTTGAGTTTGCATTGGCCTTGATTAAGGCTCCCATTCTGGTGATGAAGTGGTTCACATCCAAGATCCCTTGTTAGAATTTGTAGTCGTAGCTCTGATATGGATTCATTGTTTGATTCCCTTTGTAGCCATGTTTGCACTTTGGTCCTTAGATGTCATGCACTTGACATACAAAGGCTGTTTTAATTCTTTTAATCTTTTTGCCTGGTCCATCTTGATTACTATATAATTTTTCTCTCTATTCCTTTTCTATTATTTTTGTTCTTCTACAAATGAAATTAATGTATGTAGGTTCTTTTTTTTTTCCCCCTGGATTGTTGTTGTTCCTGTTTTGTTTTTTGTTTTTGTTTTTTTTTTTTTTCAGCGTTTCTTGTGATATATTAACATGTTGAATCTACCGTTTCTCAAAGGAAAAAAAAAAATAAAAAAATAAAAAACAAACAAACATGTTGAATGTACCGGTGTATAACCCAAAAGTTAGTTCAAATTCAAAAAAGAAGATAATAAGGAAACAAGGCTTTTGATTCATATTTAATTATTTATATAAACATCAATAAAATTAGTGAGTAATGTCTTTGGGAAGCATATTGATTGTAATTTCTGAACACTACATCCGGTTAATGTTACCTTCTATACAGAGCTTCAGCGACTTCAAATTGTGTGAACTAGCTGAATAGGAACATTATAGACTTCCATTGGGCACATTATCAACAAATATTGCTATTCTTTGAAATTTAGACGGGCTACACATTGTGTTCAAGCTAATTAGCTAAGCAGTCTTGAGATTGACGCTAAAATTGTCTTGTTTTGCTGGTCAATTTTGGCCAACAGTTTTTAAAAAGTCCATTTTAGTTAGCATACGACAAAGGCCAGCTGTGATGGATTTTTTCTTGCCGTGTTCATTGACATTAAATTGATTACTTATTTTGGTTTTCTTCTTAAAAAATAAAAATCCAAAAATAATCAAGTAGGGACTCTATATTTAAAACCCTCAATTTAAAGGGTAAACTGTTATCAATTGAGTAAGCAATTTGAGGACTCATATTTGACCCTTCGCCCTTGGATCATGGTTTTCACACCTGCCCAATCTGAAGACCCTGTCTCTTAGGATACAAATCATACAATAATCAGTATAACCCATTAAAAAATCAAACAAAAAGTGAAAGCATTCATTACTCATAAATAAAAGGAGAAATCTGTAATAAATAATGGAAAACAAATACATTACTCATTATGATATAATTGTAGGGAAAGTAATGGGCTGTTTGGTAACATTGTACTAGTAACATTGTTTGTATTTTTTAAAATATGTGTGGGTAAAAAAGTGTATAGAACTACGTGTAATATTATTTAAAAACTAATTATCTGTTGTTAAATTACTATACCAAATGGGGCCTAAATATGCAATGCAGTTTATCCTAAATGCATGGACATTGTTAAAATGCATGTGAGGAAACAAAACCTAATCTCTATGTCATATTAATGGCATACTGGAAAGTTAATCAAATCTTCTTCTTCTCCTTCTCTCTCTACTAAAAGAATTATCGAAATGAGTTTCAAATGGAAGGAAAAAAAATCTGTTGATAAATGAATTCAATGCAACAAAAAAACTAGTTAAACATGCTAGAATTTTTTGAGATGATGCATGAGCAAAGGCATTTCATGCGAGACACTTCATGATCATTAAAGATGCACATTTCATTATCTTCATATAAGCACTGATCTACACATGTGAAACATTGCCATACCATAAACCCTAATATAAGATTATTAGGATGTCAAAAATGCACTCTACATGACTTGATATAACACTTGGTAATGCTATATAATTAGATGCATACTGTTATGGTTCATGACATATTAAAATGCATATTAAGAATTATGTTTGTTTGTATGAATGATGTGATATGACCATTGGACACCACAACTTAGAAGACCAAATTCACAAGGCAAGGTCGGTGTCTAATCCCTTCCTACCTTGTAACATAACCCCTAAACTTCAATCAAGGGTTCTTAGACTAGTTATTTGTCCATGTAATTTTCATCTTTATAGAACACAATTTGGATCTAAAGCCAAACAACTTTATCTTAGAATGTTTCTAGAACCAAAACCATGTAATATTCTAGTTAGATAAGCAAATATGTAAATTTTATACTATCAATAATGTTTCTTTCATTTTCACTTTTCTTATTTTTCTAATTTAAATAAAATAAGTGGCAACTATATTTAAAATATGCTCAATTTAGTGGGAAAGTATAAACGGTCGAACTATCATCATGAGATGTCATGGCCCAAATCCATAGAATATCCACAATTGGAAATAATCTCCAAATATTATAAAATTTAAGGCGAACTAAAATCCTCTAAGACTCCAATCATCCCAATCTCTAACTTGCACCTTGGGAAGCAATCCAAAGATTATGTTTCCCAACTAAACCTTAATAAAAAAAAAATTGTAATTGATGGGGTGAGACACACATCCCATAAGTAATTATACACAATACACAACAAAAAATAGAGTTCAGCAAAGCACAAGTTTTTTTTTTTTTTTTTTGGATGAAAAAGCACGAGTATGTTGAATTCATAAATCCACTAAATGATATCAAACATAGTTTTCCAAAACATATAATGAACCACTTAATACGTTTGTAATTAAATCTTAAAATCATTCAAAAATACATACAAATAATTGATCAGAGCATAATGTCTTTTTTATGTGTATCATGCACACATATATGATATTTGTGTCATATAAACACATACACATATTCTCACATACAATCTTGTAAGCAGATACCATCATCTAACCTTTGTTGGTGAGGGTTCAACACTTATCTCACATACAACCCTATGAGCGGGCTTACATATACATCTGATCAATTTTTAAAATATTTAATTAGTCAAATATTACAAAAGTAAAGTTTATACAAAAATATAATAATTTACTTAATAGTAAGAATTATTTCAAATATAGAGGCATATTGAAGATCACAAAATCGAAATGAACATAAACCAGAGGATTCTTGACTCTCTTAGGGAATGAATAGGAATTAAGGATTTTATATAAATATTTTACAATTCTTGAGTAAGTCTGAAAACTCAATTCGCAAAAAAGAAATGTTATACCTTTTGGAAAGTCAAAATACAAATTTGAAATCAGATGGTTTAAAACAAATTTAAAGAACAATAATCTTTTTAGAAAACTTGATAGGCCAAAAACGTATTGACCCCTTGTGATGGATTAATTGATTAATTAACTAAGTTTAATTAATTGATCAAATTAACATACAAAGTACGTGGCAGCACGAACAAATCACCACATAACTAAATATGTAGCGGAAATGAAATGACACGGTGATTTGTTTACGAATGGGAGAAAACCTACACAGCAAAAACCCCACCAAGTGATTTTAAGGTCACCACTCTCAATAATCCACTATTATCAAAACAAGCGGTTACAAGTAAAGAAATCTCAGTACCTTATACAAACCTACAGTTACACCTTTACCCAAATACCTAATTAGACTTGTTCTAGAGTAACAATCTCTTCTTGTATTGCACGGCTCCTAGTACATGACTAACTAAAAGATGCACAGATCCTAGTACGTGACTTGATCGCCAACTTATAAAGAATGTTGGCTACAAAGTTCTTCAATTCATCACACGATGAAGATTATGAAGTTGCTTGGTCACAAAATCCTACTATGTACAAACCACAACAGCATCTTGAAGATGAACTAGGGCAATTAGGTTTTCAGTCACACTTTTCTTCACACTTATGCAATTGTGCTCTTGTGCAACTGTGCAACTTGTGACAGCCCTTAAAATAATTCTTATATATATTTAGGATTGTGAGAAAAAAAAGCCTAAACATATACTCACGAATTGGATGAAAAAAAGCTCTGAAAAACTAAGTTTCATAAACCTCGATAGATAGCCATCTATTGAGATAGCTATCGAGCCATAAACTTCAGCAGCTTTTAAATCTCGATAAATAGTAGCTGTCAAGATTTAATATCTAGCACTTCTTTACGTAATTATTGGATGGACTTGCATGACTTTAACACTGGAACTTGAAACATTGTTCCTTGAAGTATAAAACACAGTCTAGATCTACCAAATTACAAGTAAAGTGTATTTTGTCAAAGGATTAGCCAATACAAAAAATGTTGACATATGTTCCTAACATCAAATCACATATGTCCTAACAATCTCCCGCTTTGGCAATTCGTGACAAAACTACAACAAACAAATGAACATATGAGAGAAGTCATAAATCACTCAACTTATATTCACTTGTTAAATACAATAAAATCTATCCTAACACAAACTCTTGAAAAACTTTACAAGAAAAAGGTTCATGGCGAGTAGACTTTGACGACTTGTATTTCTGAAACACTTTAATCAAAACTCATCAAGGTATCTTAGTGTGAAACAAAAATAAAAGATTTCATACAAAATATAAGAAGCATATGTATAAAGAGAGAAAGAAACAATACATGTAAAGATAGGTGAAATAACTGTAATAACAACATCAAATGCATATATATTAACAAGTACAAGGTTTGCTATCACAATATGATCACAAGATCTAAGGTACATGAACAATGTATCTAAAATAGAAAGAAAAGAAAACGATACATAAAGTCCTCACTACATCTCTTAAAATATGAATATGAACACTATCTCCTAAACTAACCTTCCCCCTATGAATATGACTACTTCCATCCCAAAATTACTCCCCCTTTTTGTCACGAGTGACAAAGAGGTAAGTATATCAAGTAAACATCTCATCATCACTAGGTGAACCAGCATCATCATCCTCATCAACCTCAGCACTACCGAAGCCATCGTCACTCTTATCCTCGGACGCTGATGGAGATGGAGAAAAAGCAACCGTGAATCCACCCATGACAGCTTGTCGTCATACAATACAACCAACACGGGTGTTCACCTGACACAACTCATCACTGAGTGCGTCAAGGCAAGCATCCATGCTCACAAGCTGTGCCATGATGACCTCAAGTGTCACGCCACCCACTGAAGACGAAGGAGTGGATGTGGATGGAGTGGTAGAAGCTGGAGGAGCAGTCGTCTCGGTCTGAGTCTGCCTTGAGCAAAGCTGTGCAAAACTCCGCTTAATGGTAGCGGTATCAATGGCACACATGTACGTGAAGTAGGGAGAATTAAAATAGGAGATAGAAATTGAGTGACAGAATGAAATGAAAGGAAAAGTCAATGGTAAGATACTCAATGAAGGATAACAAAAATTGAGCATGGGGATTTGTAATGGAGTTATAATGAGAGAGAGGATGCAAAACAAAGGTCATAACCATGTTAATGAACCTAGGACTTTTAGCAAAGGCTGAACAAAGAGTGAACTGACGATCACCCCAATTAGAGGGACGCTCACAAAAAGAGGACATAAACTCATCTTTAGACATGGTCTTAAGACGATCACAACCAGGGTAGTCAGGATGCTCTACCCTAGGGACATATAGTACCTCGGATACAATACTCGGAGTAACTACTATGCGTATACCCTGAGCGCGAGTGACAAACTAGGGTATAGAATAATCAAATCTATGTATATTAAAGTAGAACTCACGTATGATCACGGAAAGGCACGTGATCGGGACACCACATAGTGACTCCCAACCCCTACTGTGAATGATAGTGGGTAGGTCAGTGTCAAAAAAAATCTGACAGAATGACTTGGTGTTCCGAATGAATGCCTCGTTGGGAAAAGTTCTCAAAGAAGTTCAATTTTACCTTCTCATCACAGAACTGTACGTGAAATGGAGTAGAGTCAGAAGGAGAGGAAGAAGACGATGCCTCGAAACGAAGAGGGTTCCGAGACAAAATAGATTTACGTTTAGGTGCCATGACGCAACTAACGTAATAACGTAAGAAGGAAAGAGAGAGAGAGAGAGAGAGGGATACAATCAAAAAAGTACCAACATAAAATATATCAAAATATATAGAATTGAAGATACATATGCATGCGAATGCATGAACTTGTGAAATGCATGCTCAGCCCAATCCAAACCTACCAACACACAACATAGCAACAAAGTAAACACATATCTAAAATGCATAAAACATTGTTATAATGCACATGTGATGCAATGCATGATGATTTAAAAACCATTTAAACAAGACCCATCCCGAAATTTTACAAAAACTTCATTGATTTTGAAAAATCTCAAAGCTTTCCAAAAATCCCAAAAGTTAGGTCAAACATATGAAATGCATGATGAAGAGATGGATTAAAGACTTTACCATTGAAGAAAAGAAAGATTAAGGTCAAAAGAAAGCTTGGGAATTAAGTTTGGAGGGAGTGAGAGGTGTTTGGGAGGTCAAAAGACCCAAATCAGTCGAGAGAGATTGAGGAGAATGGATCTGAAATCGTGAGAATCCTATTTATAGGAACCTCATAAACCTTGATCGATTGAGAGCTATCGAGGTTTAAAACGTGTGTTTTAGCTATCGAACCAGCTATCGAGGATCTAACGAGAGATTTCCAAAGCAAGGAAGCTCGATCGATTAACCAAGCTATCGAGAAGCTATCGAGAATGCTTAAAAATAGTTTTTCAAGGAAGAGAAAAACACAGATATGAATGTAATAAAGCATGCTACTCAACCAAAGATCTAATCAATATTTCAAGCTCTCAAAATCATCTTTCAACCAAGAAAAATGTCATGCATTTAGATCCAAAAAAGACACACACACACACACTAAACAAGTCTAACCAATTGTATATTTCAAAAACAAGTTAAGATAGTTTAGTGAGTATACATCAACACATGTAAAGCTTGTGATAGCCAAATCGCATTGTACCTGCACATGTATCAAAAGTGGCAAAGAATATTGTGTGCTGTGTGAAAATATCACAAGATTACATAAGTGTCTACATGTTATGACAATTTTAGGTATGAGCAAATCACTTTAACTCACACACAATCATAACTGTTTGATGGGGACTATCACCTTCGAGGTGCATCATATAACTCCCACATCTTCTAAAATATACGCTTGCAATCATGTTTTAAAACATTTTGATCTTTTTGCTTTTATTTTTCTTTGCATATTTTTTTAATTAAGCATACCATACATAGGCATATAAGAGAGAGAAAAGAATTATCCAATTATATTAAACTTTTTGACATTGCACTTTTGCTATGCTGAAGCATACTGATGTCATTTCATGATTGGCAAGGCAACAGTGATATGATGGTTATTTATGCCTTTCTCTTAGGATTTTCTAGTCCTTCCCGTCAAAAAAAGTGAAACTAGTGTTAAGAACAAGAGATCACTTAACCTTACTCATCACAAACATGAGCCACAAAACTCACTTGCTTAGTTGTGTATAGAGATGCTCATTTTTTTCTAGCGAATCTTAAGTTTTCCCTTAGAATTTTTTGTGTGTGTTTGAAAATCTACCATTTATATAGCGAAAAAAATAGGGTTTGGAACAGCTCTTAGGCGATATAAGATTCATTCCAAACCTTAGCCATTATTGCAGAAAACTTACCTTTTTTATGGCTCTAAAACCCTAGCTACGTACAAAGGAGTATGCTTGCATATGCATGCTTTGGCCCACATACTTGGGCCGAGGGCCACTTTGGTCACTTTATTTCCAAAATTAGATTTTTCTCATTTAAAATGTTATATTTTTCATTTTAACACTTCTCAAGTCTGTTAGGACATATGTGGTTCAAGTTCTTTTAAACAATATGTCATTATTTTATGTAATTGGTTTATCCTTTGACAAAACGCACTTTACTTGTAATTAGGTAGAATTAGGATATGTTTAACGCTTCAAGAAATTATGTTTCAAGATCAAGTGTTGAAGTCATCAAGTCTGTCCAAGAAACAAGCTGAAATTTGCAAGTTATTAAAACTCAACACTTAGTCTCGACACATGCATCTATCTAGCTTTAAGAAGCTGTTTCAGTTTCGAGGCTCGACAGCTCCTTGACAGCACCTTCACACCTCTATCTGTCAAGATTTAAGGAAAACAGATTCTAAGTTCTGTTTTAATTCCAATCCGTGTATATGTCTTTGGGACTTTCTTTCTTCTAACCCTAGATATATAAAGGATTATTTTAAGGGCCGTCATTAGGAACACAGGTTGCACAAGCATTGAGAAATTCTTGTTCAAGTAATTTGTGATCTGAGACAAAGTTCATGCCTTGTTCATCTTTCTTGTGAAAAAGTTGTGTAATGTGCACCGTAGGGTTTTGTAACCAAGTATCTTCTTGATCTTCATCGTGTGGATGAATTGAAGAATTTTGCAGCCAACAACTCTCTCTAATTGGTGAATTGAAGTCGCGTACTAGGATCCGCGCAATTGGTTAGTCACGTACTAGGAATCGTGCATCAAAAGGAGAAGCTGTCACTATAGAACAAATCCAATTGGATATTGAGGTAAGGGTTCAACTGTAGGTTGATAAGGTACTGGGATTCCTTTACTTGTAACCGCTTGTTGTGATAATAGTGGAATTTCGGGAGTGGTGACCTTAAATTACCCTGTGGGGTTTTTGCTGTTAGGTTTTTCCCATTCATAAATAAATCATCGTGTCAATTTTATTTCTGTTGCATACTTTAGTTTATTAGTGATTTGTTTGTACTGCCACATAAATTTGCATGTTAACTTGATTAGTTAAAAACTTGGCTAATTAATCAATTTAATTCATCACAAGGGTTCTATGTATTTGTGGCCTATCAATTGGTATCAGAGTAGGTATACTCTAATTAGGTTTTAATCCTTGTATGTCATCCATTGACCCCTGTTTGTCATGGATAGAGGTCAGTCTCTTATTATACCTCCATTGTTTGATGGTATTAACTATGCATATTGGAAAGTATGCATAAGAGCTTTCTTGCAGTCACTAGATGAAAAGGTATGGCAAGTTGTGGAGATAGGCTGGACCAAGCCTACAGAAGTATTGGCCGATTGGGATGATGCCAAGATCAAGGCAGCCAATTTCAACAGCAGAGCATTGAATGCCCTATTCAGTGCGGTCACCAATGAGGAGTTCAAGAAGATTTCTTCCACGGAAACTGCTAAGGAAGTAAAGACCATTCTCTAGACAACCTATGAGGGAACAAAGGCTGTCAAGGATTTGAAGCTACAGAGGCTCACTACGAGCTTCGAAGAAATTAAGATGGAGGAGGATGAGTCATTCGATGAGTTCTACGCCAAGCTCAAAGTTATAGTAAACTCAGCTTTCAATCTTAGGGAAACCATTCCTGAACCTAAGATAGTTAGAAAAATGCTCAGATCTCTACCCAAGAGATTCCATGCCAAGATCACGGCGATAGAGGAGTCGAAGGATATTGATAAGATTCCTCTAACTGAGCTAGTTGGCAATCTGCAAACCTACGAGCTAAGGTTGACAAGAATGGGCAAGTCAAGCAAAGGCAAGAGCATGGCAACGAAAGCCAAGAGCAGTGACACTGATGAGTCTTCAAACGATGAAGATTTTAAGATGAAGTCCTACATTATCAGGAAATTCAAGAAATTCATGAAAAATGCCAATGGAAAAGGCTTAAAAAATGACCGTAGGCAACCCAGCTCTTCACAGTTCAAGAACCCAGATAAAGGGAAGAAGGATACTAAGGATGGCGGTCAGTACACTGTTCCTACTAGACCTAAGTGCTTCGGGTGTCAAGGATTCGGTCACATGAAACAAGAGTGTCTTACGTACCTCAAAAGCGTTAGGAAGAGCAAGGCACTCGTTGCTACCTTGAGCAACACTAAGCCTGAGGATGATTCCGATAATGAAGATGACGGAATCTTGAATGCCTTCACTGCCTCTGTAAATCCTACTAAAGGGATTACTGAAGATGTAGATGAAGAAAAAGAATTGTTGGATGCTAAGTTTAAAACTATGGATGACCAAGATGATATCCATACCGCCTATGAGAAATTATACAAGCTTTCTGAGAAGCATGAGAAACTCTATAGGCTGGCCACCAAGAAGTTCAGTGATGTGGAACTTGACTGTGAGGAGCTTTCCACTAAGTTTGATGAAGCAAATTAGACTATTGGGGCATTAAGGTTTGAGAACAATTTCTTGGCTGAGAAGACCAAAAAGCTTGAAGCGGAGTTGTGTCAAGTTAAAGCACAATTGGAGAGGAAGTCAAGTGTAAAGCTAAATGAGATGCTCAGTGTTCAGAAATCTGCCTCGGATCAAACAGGATTGGGGTATGAATTTTTTCTCTCAATACTCCTTCTGCTAGTACTACTGTTTTTGTTCCTCCTGCTAATAACATTAAAATTGAGAACCATGATATTAAAACTGAATTAGCTAGTGAGAACTTAGACAAAGGTAAGTCCATCTTAGGAGTACCCCCTAAGTTTGAGAAGAGGGAAACTAAAAACCTTAGGACTAAGAAGGGTAGCTCTAAAAAATCTAAACAGAAGAAGCAGCATCTCTGTTATCATTGTGGTGTTGTTGGTCATACTCGACCAAATTGCTATAAGTGGTTAGCCACTCAACAAAGTAATGGCATGATAGCATCTGGGAACTAGAATCAGCTTCAAACCTTTCTTGCTCCTCTTGGAGATATTCTTAAGGCCCTCATGTTCCTTTCGAACTTGAACGATTTCAATTCTTCCCCCTCATCACCGGTTTAAAAGTTGACGAAAAGGAAAGGTTCTTCCAAGGTGTGGAAGGAAAAGGGTTCCAATTGATTTTGTTCACTTTTCTCTCTCTCTCCCCTTCGTGTTTTTATTTTTTTTGCATTACTTATGTGTGTTGCTTTACTATTTTGAGTCAGTTTAGTTTTATGCATTATTTTGCTTTCTTTAACATGTTTTTGTGTGTTTATTTTCAGTTTTGTGCGTTTATTTTTTTTGCTTTTCTGATAAAAATAAAAAAAATTGAAAAATACAAAAACAGTGTGTGTTTGTGTATATTGGTTCTTGTGAACCTTAAAATGGTCATTGAAACAAAGTTTTCTAAATTTTGTATCTCTTGTAACTTAGATGAGCATCCTTATGCATAACTAAGCAAGTGAGTTTTGTGACTCTTTGTTTGTGATGAGTAAGGTTAAGTGATCTCTTGTTTTTATCACTCGTATCACTCTTTTTGACGGGTAGGACTAGAAAATCCTAAGAGAAAGGCATAAATAACCATCTCACTACTGTTACTCGCCAATCATAAAATAACATCTGTATGCTTCGGCATAGCAAAAGTGCAATGTCAAAGCCTTGACATAATTGGGTATTTCTTTTCTCACTTATATGCCCATGAATGATATGCTTAATAAAAGAAAATATGCAAAGAAATAAAAAGCAAAAAGCAAAAAGAACAAAATACCTTGAAATATGATTGCAAGCGTGTTTTCTAGGAGATGTGAGAGTTATAGGATGTACCTCGAAAGTGATAATCCCCATCAAACAGTTATGATTGTGTGTGAGTTAAAGTGATTTTCTCATATCTCAAATCGTCATAACTTTGAGACACTTATGCAATCTTGCGATATTTTTCACACACAACACGTAATATTCTTTGCTACTTTTGATACATGTGCAGCACGATGTGATTTGGCCATCACAAGGTTTACATGCGTTAATGTATGCTCGCTAAATTGTCTTGACTCATTTTGAAATATAAAATTGGTTAGACTTGTTTAGTGTGTGTGTGTGTGTGTGTGTGTGTGTGTGTGTGTGTTTTGGGATCCATGTGCTTTAAAATTATTGATTGAGAGATGATTTTGAGAGCTTTATATGTTGATTGGATCTTTGATTGAGTTGCATTCGCAATTGCATTCATGTCAGTATTTTTTTTCTCTTGAAAAACTGCTTTTTAAAGCCAGCTCGACACCTCCTCGATACCTCATCGATACCTAGATGTCTGTTGAGCTTCTCAGCTTTTTCAAATCACAATCTTGACAGCTTCTCGACACCTTGTGGATCGATCGAGAAACTTTCTGTCCTCTCGATAGCTTCTCTACAGCTGATGGATCAATCGAGATTCTTTTGTGTTTGATCCTCCTTTCTCGACACCTTTCCTCGCTAGATGTATTTGTCGAAGCTGTCTTTCTCAATACCTACCTCGACAGATGGCTCGATACCTCTCAATACCTGCATCTGTCGAGATTTACTAAAGGTGTATATATTATTTCTTTGCGATTTTTCTCTCATTTCTCTCGATCTCCCTCTCGATACCTTCGTGTTCTCTCTCCCAAAACCTCTCTCACTCACTCCAAACCTCTTCCTAAGGATTCTTCAAGCTTTCTTCAAGTTTCTCTTCACTTGGTAAGCTTCTTATCTCTCTTCTTCATGCATTTCATGTTTTGAAATCTAGGTTTTGGGGTTCTTTGAAAATTTTTGGGGTTTTCCAAAATTGTTGAGTGTTTGTTGAAATTTTTGGGTTGGTTTTGTAGATTTGATCTTTAAAACCACATGCATTGCATCCCATTAGCATTCTAACAATGCTTTCTTGCATTAGATTAGGCTGAGCCCATGATCTTTTTCATGTTGCATGTCACATGTTCATGCATTTTCCATGCATACGTTCTTTTCCTTCAATATACTTGTTATATTTGTACTGCTTTGGGACTTTTCTGAGTGTTTCTCTCTTTCTCTCTCTCTTTCTGTTTCCGTTAGTAGTGTCTATGGCACCTAAATGTAAATCCATTCCATCCCAGAACCCTCTTCATTCTAGGGGCTCTTCATCTTCTGATCCTACTCATCTTTCTGTTCGGTTCCGTGATGAGAAAGCCCAATAGGATTTCTCGGAGAACTTTTCTAAACGAGTTGTTCATTCAGAACGCCAAGTTATCCTGGCAAACTTTACCGACACTGACCTACTCGATGTCATTCACAGTCGGGGTTGGGAGTCACTGTGTGATGTCCCGGTCACTTGTCCTTCCGTGCTGATCTAGGAGTTTTACTCCAACATCCATGGGATTGATTCTTCAGTACCTCTCTTTCACACTCGCGTTTGAGGTACGCGCTTTGTTATCACTTCGAAGTTGGTCTCCAAGGTGCTTCATGTTCCAAGGGTTGATCATCTTGATTACCCTGGTTGTGAGCATCTATGGACTGTGTCCAAAGACGAGATGATTTCTACATTTTATGATTGGGGTGAGCATCAGTACACACCATGTCGGCCTTTTGCTAAAGGTCCTCGTTTCTTAAACATGGTGATGACTTTTGTTTTGCACCCACTCTCTCACTACAACTCCATCACAGAGCCTCGTGCTCGGTTTTTGTTGTCTCTCTTAAAGCACCTCACTATAGACTTTCCGTCACACTTCATCTTCTCTATCATAGATGTCTATAGGGATACGGCTACCCATGATAAGCTTATTTTCCCTTTGGCTATCACGAGGATTCTACGCTATTTCTTCATCCCTTTTCCCTCGTCCGACCTCTTCCATGTCATATCTACCATAGACGCCGCTACCGTAAAACATAGTGAGGCACAGTTTAGGTCAAGACAGACAAATTCAGCAGCTTCTTCCTCCCGTCTGGCTCCATCCAGATCTGCTAGAGCCACATCTGCTCCCTCCTCTTCCTCGAGCAATGTGTCACTAGGAGACATCATGGCGCAGCTTTAGCGCATGGATGCTCGCCTTGATACGCTCTCTATGGAGTTGTATCAAGTGAACATTTGTGTTGGTTGCATTGCCAGGTGACTTTGGGCAACTTTGCTTCTGAGGCTTCTCCTCCACTTCCTCATGTGGCTTTTGAGACTGAGGATGATGATGGTGATAACGATGATGCTTCAGATGATGATGATGGAGATGCTAGCTCTTCTGATGAGATGTCTACTTGACACTCTACCCTTTGTCACTCGTGACAAAAAGGGGGAGTAGTTTTAGTTATGAGACTAGTCATTCTTAGGGGGAGAGCTTGTATAGGACATTTTTTTGATAGGGGGAGTGTTGATATGAGGGATGTAGTGAGAATTACATGTATTTCTTTTCTTTTCCTTCTTTTTTAGATACATTGTTCATGTACCCCGGTCTTGTGACCAGTTTTACATACATTGTGCTTACTTGTTCTATATATATGTTGATGTATGTTTCTTTCACCTATCTTTACTTGTGTTGTTTCTTTTCTGTCTTTATACACATGTTTCTTTACTTGTATGCAATCTATTATTTCTGCTTTAAACAAAGATGCCTTGATGTGTTTTTTTTAAAAGTGTTTCAGAAATACAGGTTGTCAAAGTCTACTTGCCATAAACTCTCTTATTGCAAAGTTTTTCAAGAGTTTGTGCTAGGATAGATTTTATTGTATTCAACAAGTGAATATGAGTTGAGTGATTTATGACTTCTCTCATATGTTCATTTGTTTGCTGTGGTTTTGTCACGGATTTTCAAAGGGGGAGATTGTTAGGACATATGTGATTCAAGTTCTTTTGAATAATATGTCATTATTTTATGTACCTTGCTTATCTTTTGATAAAACGCACTTTACTTGTAATTGGGAAGAATTGGGATGTGTTTAACGCTTCAAGAAACTGTATTTCAAGATCAAGTATTGAAGTCATCAAGTCTGTCCAAGAAACAAATTGAAAAGTGCAAGTTATTAAAGCTCGACACCTAGTCTCGACACATGCATCTATCGAGCTTTAAGAAGCTGTTTCAGCTCCAAGGCTCAACAGCTTCTCGACAGCACCTCGACACCTTTATTTGTCGAGATTTAAGGAAAACAGATTCTAAGTTTTGTTTTGATTTCAATCCGTGTATATGTGTTTGGGACTTCTTTTCTTCTAACCCTAGACATATAAAAGGATTATTTTAAGGGTCATCATTAAGAACACAGGTTGCACAAGTATTGAGAAATTCTTGTTCAAGCAATTTGTGATCCAAGACAAAGTTTATGCCTAGTTCATCTTTCTTGTGAAGAAGTTGTTGTGTAATGTGCAGCGTAGGGTTTTGTAACCAAGCATTTTCTTGATCTTCATCGTGTGGATGAATTGAAGAATTTTGCACCCAACAACTCTCTTTAGTTGGTGAATTGAAGTTGTGTACTAGGATCCGCGCAATTGGTTAGTCATGTACTGGGAGCCGTGCATCAAAAGGAGAAACTGTCACTACAGAACAAGTCCAATTGGGTATTGGGGTAAGGGTTCAACTGTAGGTTGGTAAGGTATTAGGATTCCTTTACTTGTAATTGCTTGTTGTGATAATAGTGGAGTTTCGGGAGTGGTGACCTTAAATCACCCAATGAGGTTTTTGCCGTTAGGTTTTTGCCGTTAGGTTTTCCCCATTCGTAAACAAATCACCGTGTCAATTTTATTTCCGCTGCATACTTTAGTTTATTGGTGATTTGTTTGCGCTGCCACATAAATTTGCATGTTAACTTGATTAA
This sequence comes from Castanopsis chinensis, assembly GCA_032878915.1. Lineage (NCBI taxonomy): Eukaryota > Viridiplantae > Streptophyta > Magnoliopsida > Fagales > Fagaceae > Castanopsis > Castanopsis chinensis. The sequence goes on from JAVQMG010000130.1 coordinate 11,783,209, forward strand.
TTAAAAACTTAGCTAATTAATCAATTTAATTCATCATAAGGGGTCTACATATTTGTGGCCTATCAAAGTCAATTTGATATCTAATTAGGCTCTAAACTAGCCTTGGGCCTTAGAGCTCGAGTAGCATTGGGGAATGGGAGACCCAAGTTGTAAAGGGTACAAAATGTGATGTCTACATGCATGCTTCTTTGATTCCAATCCAAATTTCTTGACTAGATTTTTGGCATACTTCTCTTACGATGTGAAATCCCATCCTTTCGTTGTTTCACTTTAAGACCAAGGAAATAGTTTAGCTCCCTTACCAGGCTTATTTCAAATTCTTTCTTCATTTATTCCGAAAATTCTTAAGCGATTGCATCAATTGATGAACCAAACACTATGCCATCAACATATACTTGAGCTACAAGAAGGGATTTCTCATCTCGTTTCACAAAGAGAGTCTAATCAGCATGACCTCTTTTGAAACCACGATCCAAAATATGTCGTTAAATGATCATACCATGCCCTTGGCGCTTGCTTCAACCCTTCTTCAATCAGAGAACATGGTTTGAAAAATGAGGATCTTGAAATCCTTTTGGTTGTTCCACAAACACTTCTTCTTGGAGAAGTCCATTTAGAAACGCGCTTTTCACATCCATTTGGTAAAGCTTAAAATTCATGATACAAGCTATGGATAGAAGAATGCAAATGGACTCAAATCTTGCTACCGAAGCAAAGGACTCATCAAAATCTACACCTTCAACTTGAGTATATCTTTAAGCCACTAAACAAGATTTATTTCTCACAATTTCACCATCCTTATCAGTCTGGTTCTTGAATATCCATTTGGTGCCAATCACATGAATGTCCTTTGGTCTTGGGACCAATTCCCACACATCGTTCCTCACAAATTGATGTAGTTCTTGGTGCATAGAATCTACCCAATTTTCATCTTGCGAAACTTCTTCCACCTTTTTAGGTTCAAATTGAGCAAGATAACAATGATAAGTTACATGATTTACACTATAACTAAGTCCTTTTCTCAAATGAAAACCCTCATCCAAATCCCCAATTATATTGCTTTTGGGATGATTTCAACTCACTCATGACGATTGTTTCTTTGACGTAGAAGGCTCATCATCACAGGATAGTGGAGATTGCACTACCAGTGGAGTGAGCTGACTTGATGGCACTTGAGATGACCTTGTTTCTCTTCTTGATGAGATAGGAGTAGTTTTCTTTTCTAGTGCTTGCTTTTCAACATCAATATCTTGAGACGAATTACCATCATCATCGTTCTTCTTAAGGTTTATAGCATCTCCACTTTCTTCAATAATCTTTTCTGGAATAGCATCATCTATGACCACATTGATTGACTCCATAACCATCTTGGTTCTTTTGTTGTAAACTATATACACTCGGATATTCACAGAGTACCCAAGAAAAATTTCTTCATCACTCTTGGCATCAAACTTTCCGAAATTTTCTCTATCATTGAGAATGAGACATTTGCTACCAAATACCTAAATGTATTTCACTTTAGGCTTCTTTTCATTCCATACTTCATAAGATGTTTTCTTAGTACCCACTTGAAAGAACATTCGATTCCTAATATGCAATGATGTGTTCACGACTTTGCCCCAAAACTTTTGAGGGATATCCTTGTTGAGAAGCATTAGCCTTGTCAATTTCTTGTATAACGCGATTCTTCATTACAACAACCCCATTTTGCTAAGGTGTCTTTGGAGTTGAAAATTCCTTCTTTATTCCATTTTCATTGCAAAAGGTTTCAAACTTCGCATTCTCAAATTTCTTCCCACGATCACTTCTTATTTTTACAATGGGAACTCCCTTTTTCATTTCAAAGCTTCTTACAAAATTTCTCCATCTTCTCACATGCTTCCGATTTTTCTCTAAGAAATTCCACCCAAGAATATCTTGAGAAATCATCAACTACAACCATGATGTACCTCTTGCCACCCAAGCTTTCAGTTCTTGTAGGACCCATTAGATCAACATGGAGTAACTCCAATGGTCGAAATGTAGCATTGACATTCACCTTAGGATGACTTGATTTGGTTTGTTTTCCCATTTAACATGGTCCATAAATGATCTTCTCAACTTTTCCGAACTTTGGTAAACCAACCACCGCTTCAAGTTTAGAGACTTTTGCCACTTGCTTGTAGTTTGCATGACCAAATCGTTGATGCCATAGCTCCAACAATTTGACTTGAGCACTTCGACATGACACATTTGGTTTGGGAACCACACCGCAACAATTGTTGGTAGTTCTAAGTCCCTTCAACACTTGAACCCCATCTTCACTAAAAATGACACACCCTTTCTTTGAGAACTGAACCAGAAAATCCTCGTCACAAATTTGAGTGATGCTTAGCAAGTTTTCCTTTAGACCCTTAATATACAACACATCGGTCAACAATGGTAGTCCTGAAATTTCAATCGTTCCTTTTCCAAGAACTTAAGAATGACTACCATCTCCAAACATGACAAATCAGTCTTCCTTTTCTTTAAGACTCTTGAAGAGAGATTTATCACCTATCAAATGCCTTGAGCATCCACTATCAAGATAGCTCAAATAGAGTTAAAAACTTTCAATGCAGTATGATCAAAGAGGCAAGCATGAGATAAGCATTCTTAATTTTCAAAACAAGATTCATCTTCTGTTTTATTGTGAGGGGATGTGTGAAGTTTTCTTTTCAAACTATCGTGCTTATCACACAAGTGTCTATTCCTTCTCTTATATTTTTCAATCAAAGAATTAGACTCACACAAACTATTATGAAGCATATGATTCCTATGCTCTAGACATTTAGCATGTGTAAGAAGATTCTAGCATGTTCTTTGAGTTTAGTAACTCTGTGAGCTCATTACTAGGGCAATCTCCAAAAATACTCATAGAGTCATTATCACAAACACATGAGCCACAATTCATGTAAGCTTTTTCCATTGCCATTTCCATAGCAAGGAAGGGCCTAGGATCACACGAGGATAACGAAATCCAAAAAGTGTACCTACTCTGATACCAATTGAAAGCTCAAATAGTGTGAAACACTATTGTTGGAAAATTTAGACCCCAATTGATAAAATTAACAAGTTTTAAATTCAAGTCGTTAATTAGATTTATTATTAATAAATCTTGTTAAAACAAACAAACATCAATATCATGTCAATATTATGTATAGTGAAAAATTAAATAAGACAAGATATGATGACCTAAGAAAACTAATGAAACAAATTAATTTCACAATAAAAAACCTGAGGGAAAATCTTCCCGAAAAACAATCTATTATAATAAAGAGAAATTTCAAACCTAGTACAAAATCTTTGTCCCTAGACTTTACAATCCCCGTAGATGAATTTAGAATAGAAATCTTCTACCGCTTCAGAACTTCTAAACTCTTCAATATATGAATGCCACCCTTTTGATACATGGATCCCGGTACATGACTAACTCCTTTACACAAATCCTAGTACGTGACTCAATCCTTTGCACGAATCCTAGTATGTGACTCACTCACCAACTTGAGGAAGAAGAATGTTGGCTACAAAATTCTTCACTTTATCAACAATAAAGATCAAGAAGCACTTGGTTACAAAACCCTAAGGCGCAAAGATGCAATAACTTCTTTCAGAGAGAATAATTACTCGGTCACTTTTTGCATATGTTCTCTATGTATTCTCATATGTGACAGCCTTTAAAATAAGCTTTATATATGTCTAAGGTTGTGAGAAAAGAAACCCTACACATACATGTCAGCATGGGACGGAAATCAAATCTAGAAATTTTGATTTTGTAATTCTCGATAGATAGTATCTTTCAAGCAGCTATCGAGATCTTGATAGATAGCTATCTATCGAGAGCTATCGAGACTCATTAAATCTCAATAGATAACTATCTGTCGAGAGCTATCGGGAATCTTTTCAGCTTTAATAAACAACCCTTCTTTACTTGTTTCTTGGTCCAATCTTCATAACTTTAATACTTAGCTTGAACAACATGTTTCTTAAAGTATTAAACACATCCTAGATCTACCAAATTACAAGTAAAGTGTGTTTTGTCAAAAGATTAGTCAATTACAAAAAAATATGTCCTTAACAACTATAACCAATTTATACCCCCAAATTTAAATTATAGCTTGATTACTTTTACTTTAACTTAACTAAGTGTGGAACAAGAGTAAATGAGTCATAATAAAACTAGAACACTACTCTAACACATAAGCAAGTACAATAACGAAAAATGTAAAGCTTAAAGAGTAGGGAAGAGAGATGCAAACGCAAGATAGCACCTAGAAGTGTTATCGAAGAGGAAACTAAAGTACTCAAAAAAAAATCTCTCCGTAGCCCTACAAGTCAAAATCGATCCACTAGTGAATAAAATTGGAGTACATGAATAACGAAGAGACCCTCCAAGTCCAATCTACCAAATGTACTTGAACCTTCCAAGTTCCTACTACCAACAAGCTTCACGGAGCCATATCTTCACTAATTGTCCAAATCCCGCAAGTAGCTCCAAATTGCACCCGCCACTCAATGGCTTCTTCCAATGCTTTCCATATGCACCAAAACTTCTCTCAACACTCAGATTGGGTGAGGTAAGTGTTTGGGCTAAGAACCTCTTAAGAATGTGTAGATGGAGAGGTAGGAGTAAAGGAAAACTTTAGAGAAATAGTGTAGATGATTATGGGTATACAATGTCTAACTCTCAAGTGTTTGGCTAGGGTTTTCTCTCTCAAAAATTTCTTGGAAAAACTCCTTACAATCTCGTGGGTAATGAGGGCTTATATAGTATTGGTAAAGGCATGTGAAAAGGCACACTCAAAATCATCCAAGTAGAGAGTTTCGTAGGTCACTTGCGACTTGGCTTGAGTTGCAAAGTGACTCGTGAAATCCAGTTTGGCAAAGACTCTTCAAATTTAGGCATGTGCTTCTCACATGGCCTTTGCAGGTTGCCACTCGCAAGCCAGTTGCAAGCTAGTCGTGAATTCTTCATCTTCAAATCATCTTCATCAATCTTCCACACACAGCCCTTACATTAATTCCCACAAAAATACTGGGAAATGATTAAACAAAATTACAATTATATTTGACACGGAATTAAAGCTAACATAAAAACATAATTATAAATCACAACTTTACACACACACATATATATATAGATATATATATATTCTTTTGTAAGTACATAATTTTCTTTAGGAGAATTATTCAATAAACAATAATGTTTTTTTTTTTTTTTTTGTATGGTAATCCAATAGTTAATATGGTATGATCATAGTTTCAAAAACCAATACAATTAAAGAACTGAAAAAGCTTTGGTTCTTGGTTTTTGACTAGCTATTGAGGTTTTTGTCGAACTGAATTGGTGCCTGATTCGTAGTTGAATCGGGTAGTCTAGTCTGATTTTTTAAACCATAAGTATAATATGGTAATATAGGATATTGCAGGTTATTATAATTACAATAAGAGAGAGGCATATGGGGGAATTCAAAGCTCGATTATTTATAAATGAGAGAAAGTAACTAAACTGCAATAGCTCTTGGCATAAATACTTGATATTAAGTAGGCATAGTGCATTAAAAAAAAAAATGAATACCGTAAAAAGTAAATATGATACGAAACTTAGATCAACATGTTGATTTAAAAGGAGAATAAAGAACACGTCAGAAGCACAAAAATATGAGGTGAAAATTTGATTTTAAACCGTCGATACATGTGACAAAGAGTTTAGAGCTAGGCAAGCTCAAATCACAAGGGATTGATATCTATGAGATTTTGAATTCGAAACCTCTTGTCAACATTTTGGAGCTACTTTCAAGGAATTTGTCAATGTAATAACTTGGTGTGTGTGTGGGATTAAGGGACTGTTTACACTCAAGGAAATAATTAGATACTCGAAGAGATTTGGATATTCTTGTTGGTAAAAAAAGAAGAAGAAGAAGAAGATCTAGGAGGGCTTCTTTAATAAATAATTTTTTTTTTTTCATATCAGCTTTTATGCATGTTTCGTTTACTTATCACTTACGTCCATAATATTGCTGCTACTAGAATTCAATTGTGGATTATCATTTTTTTTTTTTTTCTTTTTTCTCATTGAACAATGAGAAAAATTATCCTTATCAACTAGGAAGCTAGGAAGTCTTTGAATAGGGGTTGATAAACACTGTGCATATCATTATCTGTTACTTAAGTTGATCAAGTTTTTCTTTCAGTTTGGAGCATGCAAGGCTCTCTCATTTTGGAGTATGTAATCCCATAATAAAAAAATGTAGCATGTAAGTTTATAAATGACTGAACACTTTGCACAATAATACCAATGAAAAAAATTATAATAGACGTTAGTCATTTGGGAGTTCTAGTTTTTCCTCAAATTAATACTAAAACGCTTTGCTTTGACTAAAAAAGTTATATTTTGGTAATTGAAACATTATAACTTTTTTTTTTTTTCCGAGAAACACACACACACATATATATATATATATATATATAAGAGAAAGGGGATGAGATAAAGGAAACATTATAACTTATATTGCACAAAATACACAACTACTTATAAAAACCATCCATTTTGGAACATTTCTGGTATAGGCGAAAACCACATTTTCGTTCCTACATTTTCAAGCGATTTCCACTTTGGTCCCTATGTTTTATTTTCACCACTTTTAGTCCTCATTTTGAAAAACGCGTTCCGTTTTAGTCCTTGCCGTTACTCATTTGACAGAATTATCCTACGTGGCAAACGGTCCAATAGTAAATGTTGACATGTCCATTAAAATAATATTAAACGTGTCCACGTCAGCAATTTCATTTAAAAAAAAAAGCCACGTCAGATTTAAATAAAAATTTCTAACCTAATTAAAAATTAGTTAAATTAATTTTTTTTCTTTTTCTTTTTGGAAGAACACGAAGAACAGAGCTGTGTTCTTCATTTTCTTTGTGTTGTTCATTTTTCTTTGTTCTCACTTCTCTCTCTTTGTTCTCTGTTCTCGCTGAGACCCAGACCCACCAACCTAGCACCCACCGTCGCCGAGGCTTGTTCTAATGTCCCTCTGTTCTCTGTTCTTGTTCTCTCTTCGTGGGTCTGCGTGGATTGCAAGAGTCGTGGGTCGGAGTGTGGGTTTTTCGTTTGGAGCGTGGATCGAGTGATTTGTGAGCATGGATCGAAGGATAGGTCTGATTGTTCGTGGGTCAGAGCATGGATCGAAGGAGTTGTAGGTTGGAGTGTGGGTTTTTGGTTTGGAGCATGGATCGAAGGACTTATGAGCGTGGATTGAAGGGTGGATCGAAGCGTGGATTGTGGGTTGAGTTTTGTTGATCTGGGTTTGTGGTGTATGAGTTGTTGAATTTAAGGTTGATCTGGGTTTTGTTGATCGGAGTTAGGTTGATCAGAGTTAGGTTGATCTGGGTTTTGTTGATCGGAGTTAGGTGGTTTTGTTGATCGGAGTTGGATTGATATGGGTTTTGTTGATCGGAGTTAGGTGGTTTTGTTGATCGGAGTTAGGTTGATCTGGGTTTTGTTGATCAGAGTTTTGTTGTTTTGGGTGATCAGCGACTTCAAATCTGGGGAAGAAAACGAAGAACACAACTCTGTTCTTCGTGTTCTTCCAAAAAGAAAAAGAAAAAAAATTAATTTAACTAATTTTTAATTAGGTTAGAAATTTTTATTTAAATCTGACGTGGCTTTTTTTTTTAAATGAAATTATTGACGTGGACACGTTTAACATTATTTTAATGGACACGTCAGCATTTACTATTAGACCGTTTGCCACGTAGGATAATTCTGTCAAATGAGTAACGGCAAGGACTAAAACGGAACGCGTTTTTCAAAATGAGGACTAAAAGTGGTGAAAATAAAACATAGGGACCAAAGTGAAAATAGCTTGAAAATGAAGGGACGAAAATGTGGTTTTCGCCTTCTGGTATATTATTCTTGGCTCTTCAGTACTGCTTGCTGTTTTCTTTTTCATTTTTTTTTTTTCATTGGTCAGTGCTTTCTGCTTTTAGAATTTATTTAAATACTGCTTATTTTACTGAAAATTAAAAATCAAAAACAATAAATAAATTTAAAAAAAAAAAAAAAAAAAAAAAGATAGCCGCAGAAATGCAATCCAAACGTCACCTTAATATTCAACGAACTATTAATTGTGGACCAACTTTGAGTCAGACCTTGGAAATGTCAAGTCTTCAATCTTGGTTCAGCACTTCAGCCCCCAATAGGAAATCAAGGGACTCACTCAGCCCAAACACGAGGCAAGCGCGATCGAAACCCCCAAGAGTCTCACCCTATTACTAATTCATTCGACCACACGTGTATTCTCCAGTAAGCCATCACGTAAGCCCCCGCGAGCAAGACAATCACTTTAATTAATAAACAAATTTATATAATAAAAAAAAAAAAACACAAATACTACTAAAACCAGACATTCCACATCTGGTTTTCCAATCTAACGTTGTGCTGTATTTAATTAATTAAGTCCTACTATATTATATTGCCAGCAGTCCAGATTCGAATACCTTGTAAGTTGTAACTCAATTGTTTATTTTCGCTGAGACCTTTAACTCAATTGATATGCTTTCAACATTGAGGATTTTGTTTCTTAAAATAAAAAACAAAAAACATTGGGTATTTAAATTAAAATCAGTTCACAATGTAAATCTTTTCCCTTTTTCTCACATCTGTTAAAGTATCAAGCTATAAATAGCCATAACTGATAACTCGTTTAAATGAGAATGAATAACTTATAACTCAAAAATTTTTTTTTTTTTATAGCATTGAATTCTGGGAAAAAAAAATTAAAGACACATTTTTCAAATTACGTGATGAAGTTATTTAATAAAAAGAAAATGTTTTCCTTTTCTATTGGTTTTTTTTTTTTTGCTAAAAAAAAAGGCGTTCACTTTTTTTCACTTTTTTTTTCTCGATTTGGTCCCTTTTTTCTCCTTTCTGGATTTTAAAAAACGTTAATGTTAGTTTTACGTGTTGCACTTTTACTTTTTTTTTTTTTTTTTTTTGCCATGGGTTTGGATAAAATAAAAGCCAGCTAACAAAAAAAAAAAAAAAAAATTAAATTTTTTAAAAAAACCTAAAATCTAATTTAAAAAAAAAAAAAATAAAAATTCATAACCTAACTAATTTCGCACTGTTCTTTACAGACTCTCTGTTTTGTTCTTTCCTTTCTCTGTCTCGGAATCGGCCGACAAATAGTGTGAAAAATATGAGTGATGGAAACTGAGTGATGGTATCAAACAGGTATAGTATTTTTAAGTAATGAGTGATAAGTGATGAGTGAAGAGTGACGAGTGATGAGTAATGAGTGATGGAAATTGAGTGAGCAAATTTTTTTATCCAAACAGGGCCTTAAATCTTTTCCCTTTTTCTCACATCTGTTAAAGTATCAAGCTATAAATAGCGAATAATAAAGTGATATAAATAGTACGTTTAAATGAGAATGAATAACAACTAAACAATTCAATAAATATGAAATTTGTCGTGAATTCCTACTTATAGCATTGAATTATAAAGGAAAAAAAAATTAAAGACACAAATTATTTTTCAAATTACTGATGTGATGAATGGTTATTAATAATAAAAAGAAAATGTTACTAATGAGCCCAAGCAAAAATCAATCAACTATTGGTAAAAATATTGTAGAATTAATATATGCATTGCTAAAAAAAACTATATTAAACTATGATTTTTTTTTTTTTTTTTTTTTTTGGGATGAACTATGAAACTATGATTTGGCTCCTCTAGATCCCCAAAATAGCCCATTCCCTTTTAGCTTTACTACCCACCGCCACCACAATGCAAACATCCATGTACATAAATGATTAATAATTGAGATAATTACAGTAAACCTACATGTGATTAAGTCCATTTTCACTTTGCCTATCCGTAGTTCAATCTTTTACACTTTGCCCACTTGAGATTTGTTCTGTTAAGGATCTGTTACCCACCTCTGTTAAAATTGAGGGTAAATATGTATTTTTGCATTTCTTTTATTCTCTCTCCTCCCAAAACAAAAAATTCATACAAAATCAAAAGAAAACAAGATCAAAAATGTCATTATGTAAAAATGGTAAAAAGTTGCCTAAGATCTTCAAAAATGAAAAAAAACTTCAAGCACTGTTCAGCAAATTTCCCACCTTTTTTTTTTTTTTTTTTCCCTTAGCCTAGATTTCGTTTTCCAATTCATACATGTATTTTCCTTAAATATTATTATTTGGGTTTTTGTTGTTGTTGGGGGTGTGAACGCAATGTTGTGGGGTTGAACTTCGATTTTGTGGTTCTAAATTTGATGAAGCACTCTTTGTATCTCTATACAACACGGCCATTTACTTTAACTCTGCTATTTAGAAGCAGTACTTCGAAAAATATGGTTAGGACCAGGTTCGTGCTTTCTTCTTGTTAAATTAACATACCCAAAAGCAAAAAAGTAATCAATGTTTTAAGTTTTTAGATCTTTGACTTCGATCTCCGACTCCGATCTCCGTTGATCTCTGTGGTTGTCGATTTGTGTCGCCAAGCTTGCCCTTCGCCAAAGCTGTGTCGATCTGTGGTTGGGTTGTGGATTGATCTGATTTTGTTGTCGTAGAGGTGGTTGATTTGATTTTGGCAATGGTTGTGTGTTGTGATTTGCACTTGGTTATGGGTTTCAAAGGTGGAGTTGCCACCACGATGACATCACTTTACTTCATGGGTCTCTTTTTTTTTTTGTGGTTTTTTGGGTTGTGGTAGAGGTGGTTAATTTGATTTTGGCAGTGGTTGTATGTTGTGTTTTGCGATTGGTTATGGGTTTCAAAAGTGGTTGTGGTGACTGTTGGTGGACAGGAGAGAGAGAGAGAGAGAGAGAAATCTGGACATGGCAAACCCAGTTTTGGGTCTTTAGAAGCAAACCTAGAAGCAAACCCAGTTTTGAGATTGTTCATACTATTGAGACTTCCAATTGTTCATTCGTTTGGGTTGTTGTAAAAACCTTCATATGTTGGAAGGAGTTTGTTATGGTGTGCCTATGATTACATTGCCTCTTGCTAAATAGTGCTTGAAGTTTCTGCATTTTTGAAGTTCTTAAGCAACTTTTTACCATTTTTACATAATGACATTTTTTGATCTTGTTTTCTTTTGATTTGGTATGTATTTTTTGTTTTGGGAGGAGAGAGACATAAAGAAATGCAAAAATACGTGTTTACCCTCGATTTTAATAGAGGTGGGAAACTAATCCTTAACAGAGCAAATCTCAGGTAGGCAAAGTATAAATGATTGAACCTCGAATAGGCAAAGTGAAACAGGCCTAACCACAGGTGGGTTTACTGTAATTATCCCTTAATAATTAAACTTAAACTAAACCCAAAACCACAGCAACGGCATCAAAAACCACACCCATATCCCATAAATTAACTCGAATCCACATCTTCTGTCTCTTTTTTTCTGCTCCACTCTATGATCCACAAATAAAAACCATGTGTCCACCAATTTAATTAGATTTTAACTTTATGTTTTTTTTTTTTTTTTCATATACCCAGAAAAATAAATAAAAAACCCAAACACCACCACCACCACCACCAACCTTTCCGGCATCAACTACATCGCTAATCACTGCCATCCACCACCACCAGGCCCACACAAACCACACCACCTAATTCAACAAACCCAAACATTTCTCTTAACTCTCCGTTAACTCCTCTCTTCTATGACTCACTATTTCCTCCAGATTTACATCTTTATGAACCATACCAAGCCAAAAATAATTCACTGATTTGGATTAAAAGTCAGAAACCATGCTTGTTGTGGTAATTTAAAAGATAAGAATGAAAAAAGAAAAATAGTCAGTGCCATAAAGATTGAAGAGCAAGCAAAAGAAACGTAAAGATTGAAGAGAACTTTTTGATTTGAGCCTTTGGTCTACTCTGTCATGGGTGGTCATTGATGTTGTCAACGATCCATTCATAGTGGCACCAGTGAAGGTTGCTGGCAGTGGCTGGCAAGGGTGGAGGTGGAAGACCGGTGGTGGTGGCTGAGATTGTTTGAGTTTTTTTTATTTTTAATTTATTTTAGGAAACTAAATAAGAAAAGGCTGAAAATTATATTTGAATTTAATAGGGGTGCATGTGCCAAATTTCTATTGATGGAGTATAGAGTAGAGTAAGAAAAATGGGACAGAAGATTTGGACTCAAATTAACTCATTTGCAAAAACCAAAACTGTCTCTACTTTTTTTGCTTTCCATGTTCACCCCCAACCAATCACTCCTTTCTTCTCTTCACTGTCTCATGCCTATAGTTTTCTAAAACCAACTAGACTTTCTTCTCCAAAACACCATTTTTGACAACCTTATATAAACACTAACAACATACCTCTTTACCTTCAAACAAAACTCAATATTACCATAACCAAAAAAAAAAAAATAAACTTATCATTCTCATGGATACTGCTAATAACATAGGCTTAGTAACTCCAGCTTTAGTCCACCCAGCTTTGCTCAAGTGGGACACTAGGTCAACACTTGGCTCGGCGGATAGTAGAGATCGGCATGAGAGACGTGTTCTCTGTGCCCGATGACTTCAACCTCACACTTCTTGATCACCTCATAGTCGAGCCAAACCTCAACCTTGTTGGCTGCTGTAATGAGCTCAACGTTGGCTATGCTGCTGATGGCTACGTGCGCGCTAAGGGCATTAGTGCATGCGTAGTTACCTTCACCATTGGTGGGCTTAGTGTCCTCAATGCTATTGCTGGAACTTAGAGCAACCACATCAACTCATGCAAACTTTTCGTTTATTTTGTACCGAAAAAAAAATTTACTTTTTTTTTTTTAAATTTTACTCACTCATTTTTACAAAACACCCACATTAGTCTATCTATTCTACACATCTATTCAATAAAATATTCATTCTTTTACAATTTTTTATTATTTCCCCACTCACTACCCCTCTCTCTCACAAACCCAACACTACAAAAAAATAATAAAATATTAAATGCATGAGCTGCATGGTTACTGTATCACTTGTGCATTTATGCACAATTTTACACTCATTTATATGAGTGTTTGTTTTTTGCTCAAAATGTGTAAAATTGACTACTTTTTTCATTTTGTAAGATTACGCACGATCTGATGTGGTTTCTTACAATGAAAACTTGCCCGTGATTTGCATAGTTGGTGGGCCCAACCCCAATGATTATGGAACTAACCACATCCTCCATCACATGATTGGGTTGCCTGATTTTTCCTAAGAGCTTAGGTGCTTTCAAACTGTCACTTGTAATCAGGTAAGACAAAGAGAAAGTTTGATTTTATTACCACTTGTTAGGTTAAGATAACTTGAATCAGTTAATTAATTCAATTACCCAAATTGATTAATTAGGTTTAATTGCAAACAAATCGTAAAGACACCAACAAATCATCAAATAAGCTAAATAGAGTGCAAATTAAATTGATACAGTGATTTGTTGATAAATGGAAAAAACCTCTCACAAGGCAAAAATCCCACCGGGTGATTTTAAAATCACCACTCCCAAGAATTCATTAATCAACAATCAAGTGGTTACAAGTATAAAGAATCTTACCATTATCCTAGCCTATCTCAAATACCAACCTACAGTTAAACCTTCACTTCAATACCCAATTAAACTTGATCTTGTAGTAGTCTCTTTTCCTTTGATGCACAGATCTTCAATCTGTGACTAACCCTTTGCATGGATCCTAGTATACAGCTAACTCCAGCAATTTGAACAATGTTGTTAGCTACAAAGTTCTTTATCTCATCAACAATGAAGATTTGGAAGCACTTGGTTACAAAACTCTATAGCGTATAAACACAATAGCTTCTCATAGAAAAAATAAATCTTTTGGTCTCTGTATCAGTGTGTGACGGCTCTTAAAAAAAATCTTATATATGTCTAGAGTTACTAGAAAAGAAACCCTAAACAAACACAAGAGCTTGTGCTGAATTTTAGACCTAGAAATTTTGAAATCGTAATTCTTGATAGATAGAGTTGGTTTCGAGCTATCTATCGAGTTTCACATTAAGTCTCGATAGCAGGCATCTATCAAGCTATCTATTGAGACTTAATATACAGTTTTTTTTCACTTATTTCTTGGACCAATCTTCATGTCTTTTAATATGTACACTTGATATGCTTGAACAACACATTTCTTGATGTATTAAACCCATCTTAAATTTACCCAATTATAAATAAAGTGCATTTTGTCAAAAGATTAGCTAGTTACATAAAATATGACCCTAACAAAGTGTTCGGCAGTGCTGGGGGTATGTTAGCAAGGGAGGTAAGTTGGTTAACCTACATGAAATAGCTATGTTGCAGTTGAAAACCCAACACAATTCTTTTGTTAATTGGCTGAGACAGCACTATGATTTGAACAAAAGCAGAAATATTTGAGGGAATATAACTTATTTAACTTTCGATAAACTCAAGAACATTTTTCTTTTCTTTTTTTCTCTTAGTGTTTAAATAATAGGAATTGCATTTTTCTTTTATTTATATTTTGTATTAGATTTGCTTCGTTAACTTTTGATCACCAAGTTAATTATATTCTAATTACTCTTCCGTTGATTGTGTTTGAGAAAATTTCATGCAACGAATGTTTGATGAATTAAATAATTGAAGCCTTCTGCATATATAACCCCAAATCAACGTTGAAAGGTTCCTATCAAAAAAAAGAAAAAAAAAATGTTGAAAGGTTGTGTTTTACAACCATCTGATCTTGGTAACAAAACCCCGTACCTATGATTGTTTATAATTATTTTTTGTTTGTTGTTTATAGTTTAAACCCATTGAAACATATTGCTTGATGGTTTTTCATGGCTTTTTTTTATGAGGAAAAAAATTATATTTTATGGTTTTACATATATTTTTTAAGAAGTGATTTTCGTACATAAACCACCAAACCCTATGCCTATGACTGTTTATACTTTTATTTCATCGTTTAAAAGTTAGACCTGTTAAAATTTAAAACTTATTGCTTTATGAGTTCGTGTACTTTATTCTTTTTCTTATATTTCTCTTTTAAATAGTCATATATTTTTTGAATTGTTTCAATAACTTCAAGGCTCAGAATCTTCAGATTCTTTAATTATATATCTTTTTTTGGCATTTTGGAAGTTTTAACATCTATATTTGCGTTAGTTTTTGCAATATTTGAACACGTTTAGCAAATTTCAATGACTATACTATGTATTATTCTTTTGAAGGTAATCATTTTTTCTTTTATATTTCTCTATTGTGCAAATAATCATATACATTTTTTTTTAAAAAAAATTATAGGAAGTAAATCTTATGATTCTTTAATATTTTTTGGCATTTCAAAAGTTTTAAAATCTGAATTATTCTTTTGATAGTAACACATCTTTCTCTTATATTTCTTTGTTGTGTAGTCACACACACACACACACATACTAGTCGCTAACCCGTGCGATGCACAAGATAATTAAATAATAATTAAAAGTACTTATTTTGCTTAAAGGTTTATGATTTAATTTTAAAAAATGTATAACTTGAAAATAAGTAATTTTTTGTTCAATATAATGGTTTAGAAAAATTCTTTTTCTTTCATATCATTGGTTCCACATAACACATTCCGGTGTGGGCTATTCTATGGTAATGACTTCACATAATACTCAACTGCAATTAAATCTACCATCCACCACATAACACATTCCGGTGTGGACTATTCTTAGACCTTGTCACATCATTATTATTATTTATATATAATATAAAACTGAAATTTTTAACTTTTTTAGATACTTACATTAGAATTAGGATTAAAAAAATAATTATACTTTTTTTTTAATTAGACCTCATGTTAGATATTTTTTTTAAAAAAGGACTCACTTTAGGTTTCAAAAAAAGAAAAAAAAGAAAAAAGAAAGATTCACATAAAAAAAAAAAAAAAAAAAACTTTAGGATTAAGAAAAAAAGAGAGAGACTCCTGTTAGGATTCTCTCACTATTTAGTTTAAAAAATTAATTTTTTTTATAAATTAAAATGATGATGTCATGTTAGAAATTTTTTTTTTTTTTTTTTTTTATAAAAGGACTCATTTTAGGTTTCAAAAAAAAAAGAAAAAAGAAAGATTCACATAAAAAAAAAAATTAGGATTAAGGAAAAAAGAGAGAGACTCCTGTTAGGACTCTCTCACTATTTAGTTTAAAAAATTAAAAATTAATATTTTTTTTTATAAACTAAAATGATGATGTGGAAAATTGTAGAAGTTTTAGAGGCTTCGGTTATATATATATATATATTATATATATATATAGATTATCTATAATTTGTAGGCTCTTAATGTTTTGATTTCTTTCAATAGTTACAGTCATGAATTATTATTTTGAATATAACCCATTTTTCTCTTATATTTTTCTATTATTTAGTTATATATATATATATATATTTTGCTTTGTTTCAATAATTTCTAAGCAGTAAATTATCTGATTCTTTAATATTTTTTAATCTTTCAGAAGTTTTAATATCTAAATTTTTTAGTTATTTTTTTGTAGTATTTGAAATTATTTGACAATTGTTTTGTAAGTCGTTGCACGTTTAAGCAATGGTTTCTTCATCAAATTGTAAAACAAATTGAAGTCATTCAACAGTAAATCATACAATGGTGTAGTTTCTTAATCAATTTAAGATTTTATAATATTATTTTAGTCTAACTATCACATAAATAGGTAGATTCTCGTACATAGCACGAGTTAGCGACTATTCATTGCCTAAGTTGAGTAGTTGTTTCTTTCAATTGGGAGAATGTAAGTCTCTTTCAATTTGGAGTACGTAATCCCATAAAAAATTTAAAAAAAAATTGGAGTTTGTAAGTCTATAAATGACTGGATCAAGGGAGTCAATTATGTACTAGAGACTGTTTTGGTTTGAGTAAAAAAAATGAAATATTTCGATACTGGTCTGGTATACCGTTTTGAGATTATTGCTAATTTAATAATATATATATTACTTACATTTTTTTTAGAAACATATTATTTACATGTTTATATTATATAAATTTAATTTTTTGAGACAAGCCAATATAATATGTTATTAATCTTTATAGGTGAGTTTATACCTAAACCAAAACCTAATAGGCTTTAGTTTATCCACCAAAAAAGAAAGAAAATGATAGGCCACAAACGCGTTGACCCCTTGTGATGAATTAAGTTGATTAATTAGCCAAGTTATTAATTAATCAAATTAACATGCAAATTGCGTGGTAGCACAAACAAATCACCAATAAACTAAAGTATGCAGCGGAAATTAAATGACACAGTGATTTGTTTACGAATGGGGAAAACCTATACGGCAAAAACCCTATCGGGTGATTTTAAGGTCAATACTCTCGAAATTCCACTATTATCACAACAAGCGATTACAAGTAAAGGAATCCCAAATACCTTACCAACCTATAGTTGAACCCTTACCCCAATACCCAATTGGACTTGTTCTATAGTGACAATTTCTCTTTTTGATACACGGCTCCCAAGTACGTGACTAACCAATTGCGCGGATCCTAGTATGTGACTTCAATCACTAACTAGAGAAAGTTATTGGCTGTAAAGTTCTTCAATTCATCCACACGATAAAGATCAAGAAAATGCTTGGTTACAAAACCCTACGGTGCACATTACATAGCAACTTCTTCACAAGAGAGATGAACTAGGGCAGGAACTTTGTCTCAGGTCACAAATTGCTTGAACAATAGTTTTTCAATGCTTATGCAACTTGTGTTTACTTTGACGGCCCTTAAAATAATCTTTTTATATGTCCAGGGTTAGAAGAAAAGAAGTCTTAAAGACACATCTATGGATTAGAATCATATACAAAACTCAGAATCTGTTTTTCTTAAATCTTGACAGCTAGAAGTGTTGAGGTGCTATCGAGCAGCTGTCGAGCCTTGGGGCTAAACAGCTTCTTAAAACTCGATAGATGCAGCTGTCGAGTTTTAATAACTGGCACTTCTCAACTTGAATCTTGGACAACTTGCATGGCTTTAACATTTGATCTTGAAATCTTGTTTCTTGAAGTATTAAAATCATCCTAGAGCTACCCAAATACAAGTTGATCGCGTTTTGTCAAAGGATAAGCCAATTATATTATAGAATGACATTTGTTCAAAACAAAATGAAATACATATGTCCTAACAGAAAAAACAACCAAAAGACAAGACAAAAATTTCAATAAGAGATAGTATTGAGATATGAGATACTATTAGAAAAACTATTCAATGGGTGGAATTTGTTAGTACAAAAATATTATAATATTAGAAAAGCATGTGGTTGGTAATGGTAAACCCAAAAAATCAAAATTTAAAAAGCTACCTATTCTGCTATTGGAACTCACAAAAACCGAGGGGGGGGGGGGGGAAGCTAACCTGTCATTACGTCTTCCAAAGTTTATCAAGTTCTTCTATGTTCACATGTTATTGCTTGTATACTTCCCACTTCACATTTTCAGATCTCAAAACACACAGTCTCTTTCTTTGTGTTCAAGTTCAAGCTTTTAGTTTCAAACTCTCTTTCTCTATCTATTACTCTAAGCTTTAAGCCCCATTTCGCAATGTCAACGAATTGATGGTGCCACCATTCACCTCCAGTTAGTAATATCGTCCTAGTGTTAGTCAGAAAAAATCAATGGCACAAAGGGCAAAGAGCTGGAGAAAGCTCATTCGGCATGAGGAGGAGAAAACCAGTAGATCAGATGGCGTTTTTGGTTAAGTTCAATACCAGCCGAAATTCCTTGGTACGGCCAAATCGATCCTGGTATGACTGATATTTAAATCGGAACGAAATCACTACATTTCTATACCGGCTGACCTACCAGAACGGAAAATATCGGCAGTACCGGCTGGTATGGTACGAAATTATCTTCCTTGGATTGGACACTTTGTACAATAATATCAATGACAAAATTATAACAGACAAAACCAAAGCACTTTGCTTTGACTAAGAAAGTTATAGGACGCAACTTTTTTTTTTTTTAATGAAAGGACGTAACTTTCTAAATTAATAAGTTTATTAATGGTATATTATAATGTCCTATACCATATGAACACATTTTTTTTAGTTATAAAACAAAAGGAAAACCATATAATTGAAAGATTATATCTTAGATTGCACAAAATCCACAAGAACTTATAAAAGGCGAAAATACATTTTCGGTCCCTACATTTTGGGTCTAATCTCATTTTGGTCTTTATATTGATTTTGCGTCTACCTCAATCCCTAAAAATAGAAAATCATTTCCATTTTGGTCCCTGCCGTCATCACACTAAGAGAAATTCCTATGCAGCAAATGAAGTGTATAGGTGGCATGTTAGACGTTGATGTGACTAGTAAAATAATATTTAAAAATACTACTTCAGCATCCATGTCAACATTTTAATAAATAAATAAGCCACCTTAGAAAATTAATAAACAAATAATGAAATATATTTTTTAAAAACATCATAAATCTATTTTTTTTTCTTTTCATTATTTTTTTGGAAGAACATTATTCTTCTTCTTCCCTAGAACATGGACTTCATGCTTCATGTTCTTCCCCAATTCAAAACAAATCCAACCAACCCATGCATAATAAATCTCAGCACAGAAAATTCTAACACATTCAACATTGAAACCTTTAGTAAATCAAACCCATAAATCCAAGAAATAAACCAATAAACCCATAAATTTTATTGAGAAACAAACATAGAAGAAGCCCAAAAAAACATACAAATTCACATAAAAATAAAATTAAAACTACAAACATGAAACCAAACTCACCGAGACCTAAACCTGTAAACATAAAACCAAGACCCACAACCACACTGATCTCCATCTCCACTACCGACCACCCACCCCCACGGAGACCTAGAAAAACTCAGCCACCTCCAACCAAACCTAGAAACACAAATCCAAGACCCACAATCCAAGATCCATGGCCACTTCGATCTCCACCCTGACCACCAATCTCCACCTCGACCACTGACTACCCACGTCCATGGAAACCTAGAAAAACCCAACCACCTCCACCGATCAAACAATCAAACCCACTACCACCATCGCCTATCAAATGAGAGAGAGAGAGAGAGAGAGAGTCATAGATTAAGAGAGAGAAAGGTATCAAGAGCTTGAACAAAGAAAGATACAAACACAAACACGCACCGAGAGAGAGAGAGAGAGAGAGAGAGAGAGAGAGAGAGAGAGAGAGAGAGAGAGAGAGAGAAAGAGAGTACCTGAAAGGAAAGAAGAAAAATGAGAAGGGAACACAAACATGCGAAAAGAAAAGAAAAGAAGAAAGATACAAACACAAACACACACCAAGATTTATTTAATAAGTTTTTTATTTATTTGATTTTTGGTTTATCTTAAAAGAAAGAAGAAAATGAAATAGGTACAAACACAAACACAAACACAAACACAGACCCAGACATAGACACAGACACAGACACAGACACAGACACAGACACGCCAACATAAAATGAGAAGGGGTATTAATTTAGTGTTTGTTTCTTAAGAAAGTTCAAGAAAAATTAAAATAGTTGCTATAAATTGTTTTCTCAATCTTTAAAATTGAACAAGTTCTTTTTAAAATTTTTTAGTTAAAATTTTTTTAAAAAATTAATTTTATTTTTGTTATTAATTATGTTAGGACATATGTAGTTCAAGTTTGTGAACATATATCGCTATTTTATGTAATTGGCTTATCCTTAGACAAAACGCACTTTACTTGTAATTGGGTAGATCTAGGATGTGTCTAACACCTCAAGAAACAGTGTTTCAAGATCCAATGTTGAAGTCATCAAAGTCTGTCCAAGAAACAAGCAAGGAAGTGCAAGATTTTAAAACTCGACACCTACCTCAACACATGCATCTATCGAGCTTTAAGAAGCTGTTTTGCCCCGAGCCTTGACAGCTTCTCGACAGATCCTCGACACCTCTATTTGTCGAGAATTAAAGAAAACAGATTTTCAGTTCTGTTTCAAGTCCAATCCGTGAGTGTGTCTTTGGGACTTCTTTTCTCTTAACCCTAGACATATAAAAGGATTATTTTGAGGGCCGTCAAGATGATGCAAGTTGCACATTCATTCAAAACTTCTTGTTCATGCAATTTGTGATCTGAAAGACAAAGTTCGTGCCCTAGTTCATCTCTGATGATTTGAAGAACTTTGCAGCCAACAATTCTCTCTCTAGTTGGTGTTTGAAGTCGTGTACTGGGATCCGCGCATCTGGTTAGTCACGTACTTGGGAGCCGTGCATTGAAAGGAGAAACTGTCACTACAGAACAAGTCCAATTGGGTATTGGGGTAAGAGTTCAACTGTAAGTTGGTAAGGTACTTGAGATTCCTTGCTTGTAACTGCTTGTTGTGATAATAGTGGAGTTTCGGGAGTGGTGACCTTAAATTACCCGGTGGGGTTTTTGCCGTCAGGTTTTCCCCATTCGTGAACAAATCACCGTGTCATTTATTTTCCGCTGCATAACTTAGTTTTGGTGATTTGTTTGTGCTGCCACGTAATATTGCATGTTAATTTGATTAATTAATAACTTGGCTAATTAATTAATCTAAGTTATCACAAGGGGTCAACGCATTTGTGGCCTGTCAAGTGGTATCAGAGCAGGCACACTCTGATTAGGGTTTAATCTTTGATGTG
Source organism: Castanopsis chinensis (assembly GCA_032878915.1). Lineage (NCBI taxonomy): Eukaryota > Viridiplantae > Streptophyta > Magnoliopsida > Fagales > Fagaceae > Castanopsis > Castanopsis chinensis. The sequence continues at coordinate 11,804,847 of JAVQMG010000130.1, forward strand.
TGATCCATTGACCCCTATTGTCATGGAAACTCTTGATTGTTTTGATTTGCATGATCTTGTGTTGAATGATGATGATGATATTCATGATGCCTATTGCAAGTTTTATAATTTTTGTATGAAATCTCTTGAGTATTCTACAAAATTAAAAGCTAAATTTAAAAAGGTCAAGCTTGAAAAAGATGATTTGATTGCAAAATTGGATGAAGCCACTAATTTGAATGAGAATTTTAAAAATCAAATTTCATCTCAGGTGGACAAAATTAAGAGTTTAGAAGAGCAACTAGTTGAATTTAAAACTGAAGTTGAAAAATTAACGAGTACCAAACTTGTTGTTGAGCCTAACTCAAAAGAAAAGGATTTTTATATTCCTCCATTCAAAAGGAATAATGAAGAGTTGAAGGCTAATATTGCTAGGATAGACAAAGGTAAACAAACTGATGCTAACGCTGAAGTTTCTAAACCTATGTCTAAAACTCCTCCTAGGTTGAATGATAAATCTATTTTTGTCTCCACTTGTCATCATTGTCACATTGTTGGTCATATTAGGCCAAATTGTCCTAAGCTGAGGACTCTGTCAACCTCTAAGGTTAGACCTCCTTCTAGGAAGCCGAGTAGCTCTAAAACTGCTCATGTTTGTCACCATTGTGATGTTTCTGGACACACTCGTTCTAATTGCTTTAAGTTGTATCCTCATATGCAATTGTCTAAACGGTCACAGGTTTCCTCTCAAGGACCTACACCTTTGTTTGGAGAGTTATTAAAAGTCTTGAGCTTTTTAACTCAATTTCAAGAGAATTTTAATTCTTCTATGTCCTTTAGTAGTCATATTAGGACACGTGCCTTTTCATCTTCACGGCCAAAGACTCGTGTTGTGTGGGTGAGAAAAGAGCCTAAGACTTAATTGTCTTTTCTGTTTGTCCTCTGCTTTAATTCTTTCTATCTGAAGTAGGACTCTCTTTGCTTGATTTCTTATCTGCTTTTAGAATCATGCTTTCATGCATTTGCATTTCTTTTCTTGCTTTCATGCATTCATGATGTTTGTCTGTTTTTGTGTGGTTGTTTAGTTTTTATTTTGTTTTGTTTTCAAAATAAATAAAAATGAAAAATCAGAAAAATACAAAAACAGTGTGTGTTTGTGTACATTGGTTCTTGTGAACCTTAAAATGGCTATTGAAACAGAGTTTTCTAAACTTTGTATCACCTGTAACTTAGATGAGCATTCTTCTGCACAACTAAGCAAGTGATCTTTGCAACTCTGTGTTTGTGATGAGTAAGGTTAAGTGATCTCTTCTACTTAGCACTCGTATCACTCTTTTTGACAGGTTGAACTAGAAAATCCTAAGAGAAAGGCATAAATAACCATCTCACCACTGTTACTCGCCAATCATAATATGACATCTGTATGCTTCGGCATAGCAAAAATGCAATGTCAAAAGCTTAACATAATTGGGTATTTCTTTTCTTTCTCTTGTATGCCCATGCATGATATGCTTGTCAAAAGAAAATATGCAAAGATATAAAAAGCAAAAAGATCAAAAATGCTTTAAAATATGGCTGCAAACGTGTTTTCTAGGAGATGTGGGAGTTATAGGATGTACCTCGAAGGTGATTGTCCCCATCAAACGGTTATGATTATGTGTGAGTTAAAGTGATTTTCTCATATCTCAAATCATCATAGCATTGAGACACTTATGCAATCTTGCGATGTTTTCACACACAACACACAATACTCTTTGCTATTCTTGATACATATGCAGGTACAATGTGATTTGGCCATCATAAGGTTTACATGCGTTAATGTATGCTCACTAAACTGTCTGGACTTGTTTTTGAAATATAAAATTGATTAGACTTGTTTAGTGTGTGTGTGTGTGCTTTGGATCAAAATGCATGACATTTTTCTTGTTGAGAGATGTTTTTGAGAGGTTAATATGTCGTTTGGATCTTTGGTTGAGTTGCATGCATGATTGCATTCACATCTGTGTTTTTCTCTTCTTGAAAAACTGTTTTTAAGCCATCTCGACACATCCTCGACACCTCTCGATACCTGGCTTATCTGTTGAGATCTTCAGTTGCATGTTATCGCAATCTCGACACCTCTTGATAGCTAGGTGGATCGATCGAGAAAGTTTCTGTCTCCTAGATAGCTTCTCGATAGCTGTTCGATCCATCGAGGTCTGCTCGATAGCTCCTTGATACCTCTCGATCGATCGAGATTCTCTGCATGCATTTTTTTTCACATGTTTTGCATGTCTCTCTTATCTTGTCATCCATAGCATCTTGTTTCATTACATTCATGCATTTTTATGAATTCTTTGTGCCCCCTTGATCTTCCTTGATCATCTTTATGTTTCTCGGTACCCTCTGTCAATCGTGACAAAAAGGGGGAGAAATTGGAGAATTCGTAGTTTCTTTCTTTAAGATTCTACAAGTTAGGGGGAGAAATACATGTCCTTGTAAAGGGGAGTTGTGTTTCATCTTGTTAGGGGGAGTGTTTATCTCCTTGTTCATATACCTAGGTCTTGTGACCATTTTTACATACAGCATGGTATTTATCAAGTGGTATATATTTGATGATGTATGTTTTCTTCACCTATCTTTACATATATTGTTTCTTTTCTGCTTTTATACACATGTTTCTTTACTTGTATGCAATCTATTATTTCTGTTTCACACAAAGATGCCTTGACGTGTTTTGTTTATAAGTGTTTCAGAAATACAGGTTGTCAAAGTCTACTTGCCATAAACTCTCTTCTTGCAAAGTTTTTCAAGAGTTTGTGTTAGGATAGATTTTACTGTATGTAACAAGTGAGTATGAGTTGAGTGATTTATGACTTCTCTCATATTTTCATTTGTTTGTTGTGGTTTTGTCACGGATTGCCAAAGGGGGAGATTGTTAGGACATATGTAGTTCAAGTTTGTGAACATATGTCGCTATTTTATGTAATTGGCTTATCCTTAGACAAAACGCACTTTACTTGTAATTGGGTAGATCTAGGATGTGTCTAACACCTCAAGAAACAGTGTTTCAAGATCCACTGTGAAGTCATTAAAGTCTGTCCAAGAAACAAGCACGGAAGTGCAAGATTTTAAAGCTCGACACCTACCTCGACACATGCATCTATTGAGCTTTAAGAAGCTGTTTTGCCTCGAGCCTTGACAGTTTCTCGACAGATCCTCGACACCTCGATCTGTCGAGAATTAAAGAAAACAGATTTTCAGTTCTGTTTCAAGTCCAATCCGTGAGTGTGTCTTTGGAACTTCTTTTCTCTTAACCCTAGACATATAAAAGGATTATTTTGAGAGCCGTCAAGATGATGCAAGTTGCACATTCATTCAGAACTTCTTGTTCATGCAATTTGTGATCTGAAAGACAAAGTTCGTGCCCTAGTTCATCTCTGATGATTTGAAAAACTTTGCAGCCAACAATTCTCTCTCTAGTTGGTGTTTGAAGTCGTGTACTGGGATCCGCGCATCTGGTTAGTCACGTACTTGGGAGCCGTGCATTGAAAGGAGAAACTGTCACTACAGAACAAGTCCAATTGGGTATTGGGGTAAGAGTTCAACTGTAAGTTGGTAAGGTACTTGAGATTCCTTGCTTGTAACTGCTTGTTGTGATAATAGTGGAGTTTCGGGAGTGGTGACCTTAAATTACCCGGTGGGGTTTTTGCCGTCAGGTTTTCCCCATTCGTGAACAAATCACCGTGTCATTTATTTTCCGCTGCATAACTTAGTTTTGGTGATTTGTTTGTGCTGCCACGTAATATTGCATGTTAATTTGATTAATTAATAACTTAGCTAATTAATTAATCTAAGTTATCACAAAGGGTCAACGCATTTGTAACCTGTCAAATTAAAATGTTTTTAAAGCCAAATATTTTTTTTATATTATTTTATTAGTCATATCGGCATCTAACATGTCATCTATACACTTCATTTGTCATGTAGAATTTTTTTGTTAGTGAATTCACGATAGAGACTAGATTGAGAATAATTTTCTATTTTCACAAACGGTAATACGCGCAACATCAATTTAAAATAAATAAATAAATAAATAAAGCCCAAAATATAGGGCAAAAGAATGTTCATTTTGGAACATTCCTGGTACGTTATTCCTGGCTCTTCTTTGAAAAAGAAAGAATAATCATATCTTTTTCATTTTTTCATTGGTCAGTGCTTCCTGCTTTTAATGTTCAACGAACTAAAAATTGCGGACCAACTTTCAGTCAGACCTTAGAAGTTGGGCCAGTCAAGTCTTTCACTCTTCAGCCCTTCGTTCAGTCCCCATTGGGCACCAGGAAACCCCCAATAGTCTCAGCCAATTTTTTCATACGTCCCCCACGTGTGTACTCCTGCAGCTGCAAGTCATCACTTGAGCCCCTCGAATAAGACAATCACTTTAATTAATAAACAAATCTATATAAAAAAAAAAAAAAAACCCACAAATACTGCGAAAACCAGACATTCCACATCTGGTTTTCCAATCTAACATTGTGCCGTATATTTAATTAATCAAGTCCTACTATACTATATTGCCAACAGTCCAGATTCAAATCCCTTTTAACTCAATTTCTTTTTTCGCTGAGACCTTCTTACTCAATTGATATGCTTTCAACATTGAGGATTTAAATTAAAATCAGTTCACAGTGTAAATTTTTTCCCTTTTTTTTCACATCTGCTTGAGCTATAAATAGTGAGTGACAAAGTGGTATAAATAGTGAGCTTAAATAATAACGAATAACAGCTAAACAATTTAACAAATATGAAATTTGTTGTGAAAAATATTGTATTAGAGCATCAGTAGTAGATGTGGTAAATGTGCCAAATGCCAAAAATTTGGCACATTTACCACATCAAATACAAAAACAGAGCTTCATCATACGTGGGAAATGTTGCATAATTTTGCAACATTGAACAGTACCGTGGCAATTTTGCCACGGTACGGACAGATGTTGCAAAAATTTTATTGTTTTTTAATTGACTTTTCTCTCTCCTCTCACTTCTTTAATTCATTTTTTTCTCTCTCCTCACAATCTGTCTCTCACTCTCTCTCTCTCCTAACCGGTCTCTCTCTTCCTCTTCAGATCAAATTCCCAGCTCCTCCCTCAAGGCTCCTCGCTCCTCCCTGCCGATCTCGGTCTCGATTGGCACAATCTGTCTCTCACTCTCTCTCTCTCTCCCAACTGATCTCTCTCTACCTCTTCAGATCAAATTCCCAGCTCCTCCCTCAAGGCGATCTCGCTCCTCCTTGCTGATCTCGGTGTCGATCGGCGATCTCACTCCTCCCTGCCGATCTCGGCAGCCCTCGCCGCCGATCTTGGCAGTCCTCGCCTCTGTCAGCTCCTCGCCCCCCGATCTCAGCAGTCCTCGCCGATGATCTCGCCATTGAGTTTGGGTCTGTTTGAGTTTTTTTTTTTTTCTTCTTTTATTTGAAGTTTTTGGATTTGGAATTTGCTGGTGTTGTTGCTGTTGATGTTGTTGGTTTGTTGCTGTTGTTGGTGTTGGTTTGTTGGTGTTGATGTTGTTGCTGTTGTTGATCGGCGTTGATGTTGTTGTTGCTGTCGTTGTTAACAAGGATGAGAAAATATATTATTTTAATGTGTAATAAATATTATTTTAATGTATAGAATTGGAAGATAAAACATCTGATAAATGTGATGTTGTAAAATGATGTGGTAAAATAATAAAGTAGAGTTTTAATGTGACAAAATGACATAATTTATGCAACATCTGCTGTAGATGCTCTTATAGCGTTAGGCTTTGAATTCCTATTTCCTACTTATAGCATTGAATTATAAAAGAAAAAAAAAATAAAAGTATAAATTATTTTACAAACAACTGATATAACAATGTACAACTATTGATGATAAAGTATGATGTTAGTACAGGTCTAGACAAAAATCAATCCACCTTTTGTCAAGAATTGCTAAAATACACCACATTAAACTATGATTTTTTTTGGGATGAACGATTAAACTACGATTTGGGTCCTCTAGATGCCCAAAAGAGTCCAAGATTCCCACCGCAAATGCAAACATGCCTGTACTGTACATAAATGATTAATAATTAAACTCAAATTACACCCAAAACCACAGCAACAGCATCAAAACCACAGCCATAGCCCATAATTAAACCCATTGACAAAAACCAAGGCCTTCCCTACTTTCTTTCGCTTTCCACGTTCACCCCCAACCAATCACACTTTTCTTCTTCTTCTCTTCCCTATCTCTCCTCGCACATAGTTTTCCAAAACCAACTGGTCTTAACTTTTCTCCGAAACCCCATTTTTGACAACCATATATAAACCCCAACAACATACCTCTTCACCTTCAAACAAAACTCGATATTGCCATAACAAAAAAAAAAAAAAACCTGATCATTCTCATGGATACTGCTAATAACGTAGGCTCAGTTACTCCAGCTCCAGTCCACCCAGCTTGCTCAAGCGGAACACTGGGTCGGCACCTGGCTCGGCGGCTAGTAGAGATCGGCGTGAGAGACGTGTTCTCTGTGCCCGGTGACTTCAACCTCGCACTTCTTGATCACCTCATAGCCGAGCCAAACCTCAACCTTGTTGGCTGCTGTAATGAGCTCAACGCTGGCTATGCTGCCGATGGCTACGCGCGCGCCAAGGGCGTTGGCGCGTGCGTGGTTACCTTCACCGTTGGTGGGCTTAGTGTCCTCAACGCTATTGCTGGAGCTTACAGTGAGAACTTGCCTGTGATTTGTATTGTTGGTGGGCCCAACTCCAACGATTATGGAACTAACCGGATCCTCCATCACACGATCGGGTTGCCTGACTTTTCTCAAGAGCTTAGGTGCTTTCAAACTGTCACTTGTAATCAGGTAAGACAAAAGAGAAAGTCTGATCTTATAAAATCGTGAATGTGTGTGTTACAATTTGTGGTTGTGTAATTTAGGAAGTTTTTTGGATTCAAGTTTTACTAGGTCATATAAAAATTGTGTGTGTGTTTGTTATAAATTTTACTAGGTTTTATAAAGCAATGTGTCACTGATCACATGAACTCAATTTGTAAACTATGAACATATTCGTTGTCACATTAGTCTGTAAGCTTTTATTTTTAAGTTTGATGAGTTTAGGTGATGTTCGAGTGTAATGGGTGGTGTTTTATTAATATGTGATGGATAATGTGGCAGGCAGTGGTGAATAACTTGGATGATGCGCACGAGTTGATTGACACAGCGATTTCGACTGCATTGAAGGAAAGCAAGCCGGTCTATATTAGTATCAGTTGCAATTTGCCAGGGATTCCTCATCCGACTTTCGGGAGGGATCCCGTGCCATTCTTTCTAGCACCCAAGTATGGATCTCTCTCTCATATTCAGATTTTCGTTTTTGGAATTTTTGTGAATTTGACTAGTATTTGTTGAAATCTTGCACCAAGATATGGCTCATTTAGAAGTTATGAGTTCCAATAATTAAAAATATGTTTTATGTATTGGCTTACTTAGTAAATGTGATGGTAAAGTGAAATTGGTGGGTGTTCATGGATGAAGTGCATACTAGGAACAGTATGAATAATGTTGATCTCGATGTACTGTGGACTCAAATTGAAGTAAATAGTTGCATGACTATAGAGTAAAGAAAGAAGCATGCTTGCTAAGTTTTCTTTGTAAACTCAGGCATTTTAGTGTTTTAGTAGATGTTTAATTTCACATCTATAGAAACAGTTGGAACATATTTTGATGACAATGAACTTTCTTGACTAGTGTAAACCCAAAAGAATTTGATTCGGCCAATCAAGCTGTTTATTTTCTACATTGCTCCACATTCCCCTTATGTTTGGATGGGGGGGATGAGGAGAGGCTTGGACAGTAGAGTAGAGGAGAATGGAAGATGACTACAATGTACTAAATTTTAGTATATTCAAGCCACCTTCCCCCTCTCCTCTCCCTCCATTCCAAACATTCCCTGTATTTGTAGCGGATCAATCCCATTTAATCACTCCTGGCAACATTTGATATTTTGAATAGATATACTTTCTTGCCAAATAGGAAGTGATGAACTCAAATCAAAACCAAGTCATCATATTTGCCAATTTTGATAATATTGATTTCACATGATGCAACCATGAATTGTAGTTTTTTTTCTTCATGTAATGCTTGTGTCTGTCATTGTTTATAAAGTTTTAAAAGGGTAGAAGTTCTGAGATAGGATTTTAATTGGTTTAAATAATTGGAAGTAATATCTATGATAATCTTAGTGGTCACCCTTTTTAAACAGGATAAGCAATCAATTGGGATTAGAAGCAGCTGTGGAAGCGGCCGCTGAGTTTTTGAACAAAGCTGTGAAGCCTGTGCTTGTGGGTGGCCCCAAGTTAAGGGTAGCGAAGGCGCAAAAGGCCTTTGTAGAACTTGCTGATGCCAGTGAATATCCAATAGCAGTTATGCCCTCAGGAAAGGGACTGGTGCCAGAGCACCATCCTCGCTTCATTGGGACATATTGGGGTGCTGTCAGCACCAGCTTCGTTGGGGAGATTGTGGAGTCTGCTGATGCTTATGTCTTTGCTGGCCCCATCTTTAATGATTACAGCTCTGTTGGTTACTCCTTGCTGATCAAGAAGGAGAAAGCAATTATAGTGGAGCCTAATCGTGTGACTATAGCCAACGGTCCATCTTTTGGCTGGGTTTTCATGGCTGATTTCTTGAGTGCATTGGCTAAAAGGCTAAAGAAGAACTGCACAGCTCATGAGAACTACAGACGGATCTATGTTCCGTCAGGCATCCCTTTAAAATGCGAGAAAGATGAGCCTCTTAGAGTTAATGTTCTCTTCAAGCACATTCAGGTGAGTCACAGGAAACACTATAGAACCATTCATTTTAGTCTTAGACTGTTAAGGGTTGTGAAATGAACACTCACTCAAGATATTATGTTGTAAATTAAGAGTTCTATTCTTTGAATTTCTAATATGGTTTGGTAGCATATGCCTGGCATTTTTTTGCCATTAATTTTTTTTCCCCAATTCTTGGGATTGCTAGATTGTGTCCTGGTCCTTCAAACTTCTACCTTCTTATCATTTCTTCTTTCTCTAAATCGTCCCCATAGAGGAAGTGTTTTAAGTATTTATTATGATATCTTTGGTTTGTAATTTGAAACACAGCACAATTAAATAATCTTGTGTAACACCCAATTTCTTATCCTGTGTCTTTGTTCATGGATTTGCTATTTTTGGTTAATTCATCTATTGATTAAACAGGAGATGTTAAGTGGAGACAGTGCAGTAATTGCTGAAACTGGGGACTCATGGTTCAACTGTCAGAAGCTCCGCCTCCCTGAGAACTGCGGGTAAGCTAGGGTCTCAATTAAACACTTTACTCCTTGATGATTGAATACAATATTTTTATCAGCCAGAAGGGTGCCAATGTTTTATATGGATTGCATTTAGGTATGAATTCCAGATGCAGTATGGATCTATTGGTTGGTCAGTAGGTGCCACTCTTGGATATGCACAGGCTGCCAAAGATAAGCGTGTGATTGCTTGCATTGGTGATGGTAGTTTTCAGGTTAGTTATAATTTTGATATGAAATATTATAACAGGAGATAGGAATTAGGGACTTGGACCCTATTCACTGCCCATGTCCCTACCAAGCAAATCTTTCACTGTCCTTGCTCCATCCCTGCTTTGGGACTTTGTGGAGAAACCTGGCCTCCTCTGTTAACGCATTGCTAAACCTTGCTATGGGATTTCTATGTTTTGGAATATCAAGCATGTGATCAAACAATTTCCACTTTATTTAGGTTACTGCTCAGGACATTTCAACAATGATTCGATGTGGACAAAGGACTGTTATATTTCTGATCAATAATGGAGGATATACAATTGAAGTAGAGATTCATGATGGCCCATACAATGTGATTAAGAACTGGGACTACACTGCCCTTGTTGATGCCATCCACAATGGCGAAGGCAAATGCTGGACTGCCAAGGTTAGTATTCTTGAAATCGAGTTCTAACAACTGTCTAAGAACCATGATCACATGCTTTATTTGATTTTTACTTTTACTTTTAAGCTTCTAGCGTTTATAACTGGTTTTTTTCTCATTTGTTTCGTTCTTACCACAAATTTTCTTGTTGAGCGTGCATTTTCAAAAGTATTCCTCCATTCTGCTGTCTTTCACTCCTGAACTTATTCCAGAAAACTTAAGAGTCACATGATTCCCAAATTCAAATCTTCAAGGACCTAAGTAGTATATATTATTTAAATATTGAAGCACATGACCAAAAAAGATTGACTGATCCCAGAGGACCAAAACGTTAGAGCATTTGCTTGTAGTTTCTCTTATTTAGATATTTAATAGAAGCATTCTGGAACTTGAATCTTATAGCAATATATCATTTTGCTCCTGGAGTATATTGATAGATTCAGTTGGTAAAATACAGGTACGTACAGAGGACGAACTGACAGAAGCGATTGCAACAGCAACAGGCGCACAAAAGGATTCTTTATGTTTCATCGAAGTATTTGCGCACAAGGATGACACCAGCAAAGAGCTGCTGGAATGGGGATCCCGAGTTTCTGCTGCTAATGGCCGCCCTCCAAATCCTCAATAATTTCAGATTGGCCTTACTACTAGTCCTTTTTGCAGAACTGAAATTGGTATTATGAGCTCTAATCCAGAACTATAAATTAATAAGAGATAGTCTTGCTTGGGTGCAAGGCATCTATACCAATCCTGTTGCCGCATCCTCCTTTTTGTTGTAAAAATAAAGTTTAATTGCTGTATGTTAGCATTGAACCCTTAAGAGCTTTTGTAAATGACTTGAGTGTAACAATCTTGGTGATGCATATGCATGTATAATATTGATGGTACATGTTGTGGGAGTTTTTTGGTTTCTATTGGTCCGCCGTGGCCCTTGGATTTTGGGTAACTTGGTGTTTAGGCTTTTTTCGAGGGAGAGTGGTTAAGTCTGCACTCGTGCAGAATGGGCCTAAGCATCCATTTCTGGGGAAATTATTAGATTTACCAGGAGAATTACTGACGTGGTCTTCCCTAACCTTTCAACCAATAAAATGTTATTATTTATGCAAATGTGATATTGCTTAGTAATTTATATTTGTTATTCTTTATGTTGATTAAGAAGTTCACTCACACATTTACATAAATGACATTGTTTCATTAATTGAGAAGATTAATGGTCTGTTTGGATGCTTAAAAATGGAGGAGGGAGTAGAGTAGAGGGAGGGAGAGTAATTTAATACCCTTATTTAAAAGTTTTTTAAGGAATGAGGGGGAGGGATTTGGAAGGATTTCAACTCCCTCTAATTCCACATTTTTAATTCTCCCAAATTGGAGAGATTTGGAAGGAGAGTGGAGGATAAAAATGCTTGACCAAATGAATTACTAAATTTGTCCTTACTATATTAACAAAATTACAAATGAAAAGACCAATTACTCCTCTCCCTCTTAATTTTAAAAACATACAAACAAGGTGGAGGATAACTATTTTCCTCTACTCTCCTTTCCACTACTCTCCTCCCCTCTACTCTCCTCTACTCTCCTCCCTCTCTAAACTTCCAAACAGGCCATAAGTCAATAGTCCTCCTCATAAACCTAATAATTTCTCACATTTCTGCCACTACCAATCAAATTAATCGTCAAACTTGTAACCTCAAAGCCTATATCAGCCTTTTTTTTAAATGTAGCAGCAAAAGAAAAGTCCGATTATTAGTAATTACTTTGCGAAATAAAATAGCAAGGAAATAAAAAGGATTGATTCCTTTTTGTGTTTAACCTGCTGTGAGCTTGCTTTTCAGCTCTAGCAGACTCCAGATTATCGAAAGAAACCCAAATCTGCTGAGCCTAGGATTGACTATCGGGTAGCCTTTTGTTAAGCTTTCGCGAATAGCGAAGCTCAAAAGTAGTCTTATGTGAGGGGTTCGGCTTGGACCCGGTAGGATTTTGTAATGTGTCCAGAAATTGACATGCAGCAGCGCCTTATCGGGCCAGTTTATTGGGCCTGAGCCTCTCTTTCGTGTGTGTATATATGAATTGGGTTCAAATTACATGCAGTGTAACTCTCGTTAAGTTATAAATTTTTTTACACCATAGATTATTAAGAGATCTAACGGTTAAAAAATTTACAGTGTGGATGTTTTGTGTGATGTGCGTATTTGTTATTAGTTATTTTATTTTACTCATATGTGTTATAATGTTTGGAAAATTAATTTCACTAATGTATTATATCACTAAATTAATGAAGAAAAAATTGTAATACAATATATCCATAAGTAATCATAATTAATTAGGCCCTAAAAATGCCACTAAATGCCTGTTTTTTTTTTTTTTTTTTTTTTTTTTGAGTGAATGGGTATATTTGGCTCCTACATTTGACATTTTCAATAAAAAAAATTCTTATTATTTCTTTATCATTTTTTAGGAGTATATTTTTTTTCTTCTTCTTTTAAGAAAACACGTGAACTTTTGATGGCTGAACATCTAAGATGTTTATAATTTTTAATTTGTAAAACCAAATATACATGTCAAGAGATTTAAAATATAACAACAATTGTACAGAGAAATATAAAATTATAAATTTTCATATCTTAAGTTTAATTTTACATACATTTGAGTTTGTGAGTGTTTTTTTTTTTTTTTTTTTTTTTTTTTTTTTTTTTTTTTTTTTTTTTTTTTTTAAAAAAAAAAGCTCTATGCCTTCTTTAAAGATACCTTTACAAAAACCTTAAATGTCGCTAAAGCATTGTATCTAGCTTTGATAGTGTTGTTGAATTTTTATTTCATATGCACCTAAAATCAAAGCATTGTGTCTAGCTTTGACACTGATCCTCTCTCTCTCTCGCTCTCTCTCTCTCTCTCTCTCTCGCTCTCTCTCTCTCTCATATTTTTGAAATTAATGAATTTAAAAGTAGAAGAGTTCAAGAAGATAGAAAGGGGGTGGAACCAAATCTCTTAGTCTTTTGCATTTATGGCCTAAACTAGTCATTAATAAGAGATGGTGTGAGGTGAAAGGCTAAATGAAATACTACTCAATTCTCAACAAAACAAACAAGAAATACTACTCATACAAAGTGCCACATGACAGAACATCACGTTCTTCCGCTTGAGGTCTCTACTTTATATATATATATATATATATATATATATAGATATATAGATGTGTTAAAATTACACCTGGTGTAACTTGACTAAAGTTTCACCCATCTTAGACCGTTGATTTTCTATATCTAACAGTTAGCAAAAGATTACTTCTCACATCATTAATATGTAATTATTATTTACTATGTCTAACTCATTTAAATTAAATTCCCCACAGTCACCGCCTCACTATTAATAATCATCTTCCTATGCATCAAGTAAATCACCTCGGCAAAGATTGAGGATTGGCAGGCTATATTGATAACAGATGTAACAAGTGGTTTCAAGAGCTTAATTGAACAAGTAAATTCTGGCAAAATACCTCCACAATGATCTTATAATTATGTACATTCGTGCAAAATATATCTGATTCTATCCACCACCAATAGTGGAGTATACTTCAGTACAATGTGAATTTCAACAATATATTCACCACCAATAGTCCAATATTAAATTTACACCAAAGGAGGAAGCAAAAACAACTATATATATATATATATATATATATATATATATATAGGGGGTTAGTTACAGACAAAAGGACAAAAGGAAAGGCCGACTGGGGCCATATAATTACAAAGATAAAGGCTGATTGAGGCCATCTGGTTACAAATGTAAAGGCCGACCGGGGTAATACAAGTGTAGACTAGGGTTGCCATCTGATTACAAGACTAAGGGTTGTAATAAGAAGGGAAGATGTTTTTGCTAAAACAAGTCCTGCTTTAGAAAGGAACTAGAGCTGCCTTTTGCAGACTAGAGGGAGCCTTGGATTTTTCTAAAGAATGATGAAAATCCGGAAGGTAAAATTCTTTTACTAGAGGTGAAAACCTTTTCCACTGAAGGCAAATAGTACTTTTAGAATCTTATGCTGGGTAAGGTTCATGAATAGTAACCGTACTGTTCATAAATAGTGTCTTGTCTCCTTGCTTTCTGAGGTACTGTTCATCTATAGTGATTGGTGATGTGGATGAATAGTAGCTTGTCTGAAATCCTGTTGAGTGCGGGTACTATTCATAATAGTGACTGGTGTTGTTCTTGAATAGTAACCGAACTAGAATCTTATCTTGAGTAGTGACTGGTATTAGTTAGAATATCTTAATCTGTGGAAGAAGCATCTGACAGATACCCATCATAGGGATCCCAAGGGGGATCATAATTGTCCTCAAGCTCATGGAAAAGGGCATTTTGGTTGCAAAAACCACAGTATTTTAATGGTTCATAGTCTGGATTCATTCCACGAGTAATGAACCTTCTGGGGTTGCTATTTCCAATCTTTTGGAGGTTGGTGATGGTAGAGTAAGGTCTGGTAGTAAACACTGAAATTCTGCCTGTGTTTCCTATGAAATGGTAATTACTCCATAGTTCTCTTGTGATATCTAGAGTTTCATTGTTGAAGTAGTTTCTCCAACAATCTGCAAGGGGATAGGGTTCCCTATAGGATAAATGGGAGTTTCCTTCATACCAGGGTCCTTGATGTGAGTACCCATTGATGAGTATTAGGTGATGTGCAGGTTTAACAATCATCCAATTATCTCTGTCCCATTGTGGGATTGTGCTCTAGCGCCTGATGGATACAAATGGACTTTTGATCTTCGTAATAGCCTGTTGAATGATTTAGGGAAATTGGCTGATTTGATTATGGTCTGTCAGTTTGATGAATCTAATAAAACCATATTTGAACATCTAGGAAAGCCAGTTAGGATCTTTGTCCGCTTCATATGAGCCATCTTCATAATTTATTAGAAGGCCAGGAAACAGATGTCTTTTCTCATATACTTTGAGACTGCTTCCAAAGTATTTTTCCCAAGTACTCTGCATAAAGATATTATCTGTATCATCTGAGTTTGCAGGGTCAGGATAAGTGGTGGTGACTAAAACTTAAAAATGCTCAAACCACTAGTCAAGTGATTTAAACATAGCCTCACTTCCCAAAATACTGGTTTGTATTTCAGCAGGTAAGTTGGCAATAGTACTTCTTAGAGTAGCTTGAGTCTTAAGACTAAGTCTCGCATAATTAGTGCCTATAATAGTCTTTTATCCATTGAATGGATTTCCTCTTTGCCAAAGAGTTGACTAGTGATGGCTTCATTTCTTGCCTCAAGGTTAACTAGGTGGATTTCTAGAGCTTTGAGGGTTCTTTGGAAAAGGCCACTGTGTTTTATGGTGAAGGCTAATTGTAGGTTATCAAGGGTAAATTTAATGAAGGGTGGTAAATCTATATAGACTCCATCATGAAATTGTAATTTCCTAGATAAAACTTCTTGTAAAATAACAGCCATGTTACCATTGAAATATGTCACCTCTTCAGGGAAAAATTCTTGAAGGGATGTTGATCCTCTTTGGTTTTCCTTAGAGGATGCACCTTCATGCATTACAAAATACTGTCTTGCTAGAAGCCTCTTGTCTTGAGAATAACCCTGTGCAAGTGCTTTTCCCTTGTTCTTCATCTCTGCTGAAGAAGTCATTTTCCACTTACTAGTGGTATTATAAATAACTTGCTCCTTATCCTGCCAAGAGATATTTGGACAAGCCAAAGTTTTAAAATAATTTTTTATAAATCTCTTATTATTGAAAACAAAGGATGCTGAGAAGCAAATGCTTTTATGATGGATGCATGATGATATTTGGGACTGAATTGGGCCAAAGGGATCATCAATTGCTAAGGGAATGGTATGTGTTAGAAATTCAAGGTTCTTTGCTTGACTAGCACTAGATGAAGTTGTTGGTACAAATGGATCGAGGTTCTGGGCTTGATTGGTACCATGGGGTTTAGTAGGTGGAAAGATTTTGGTACTGACAGTGCCAAGTGTTAGGACATATGTAGTTGTTCAAGCTTGTGAACATATGTCGCTATTTTATGTAATTGGCTTATCCTTAGACAAAACGCACTTTACTTGTAATTGGGTAGACTAAACACTCAAGATGAAGTTAAGTGTTGAAGCCGTCAAAGTCTGTCCAAATACAAGCAAGGAAGTGCAAGATTTTAAAGCTCGATAGATACCTCGACAGATACATCTATCGAGATTTAAAGAAGCTGTTTAGCCCGAGCCTCGACAGCTGTCTCGACACCTCTATCTGTCGAGAATTAAAGAAAGCAGATTTCCAGGTCTGTTTCAAGTCCAATCCGTGAATGTGTCTTTGGGACTTCTTTTCTCCTAACCCTAGACATATAAAAGGATTATTTTAAGGGCCGTCAAAGTGAGCAGAAAAGCAGAAATCACAAGATACAAGTTGCTTCTTCTCTGTTCATGCAAATTGTGATCTGTGAGACAAAGTTCGTGCCCTAGTTCATCTCTGATGATTTGAAGAACTTTGCAGCCAACATTCTTTCTTCCTCAAGTTGGTGAGTGAGTCACGTACTTGGATTCGTGCAAAGGAGTAAGACGCGTACTGGGTTAGTCACGTACTGGGAGCCGTGCATTAAACTGGAGAAATTGTCACTACAGAACAAGTCCAATTGGGTATTGGGGTAAGAGTTCAACTGTAGGTTGGTGAGGTACTGGGATTCCTTACTTGTAACTGCTTGTTGTGATAATAGTGGAGTTTCGGGAGTGGTGACCTTAAATCACCCGGTGGGGTTTTTGCCTTAGGGTTTTCCCCATTCGTGAACAAATCACCGTGTTATTTATTTTCCGCTGCATATCTTAGTTTGGTGATTTGTTTGTGCTGCCACGTGATATTATCTGTTAATTTGATTAATTAATAACTGGGCTAATTTAATTGATCTAAATTATCACAAGGGGTCAACGCGTTTGTGGCCTGTCACCAAGAGTCTGCGAGACAGAAACTTCCAGAAGGGTGCTAATCTCCCTAGGTTCTGGGCTCCTAAGAAACTTAAACTTGACTGTCTGGCCAATGGGGTGAGCAGTGATTCCTTCACTGTCCGTGATAAAAGGGTATAACGAACACATGAATGGGTTTCCCAAGATGACCCTATCTGTCATATTCTTGACAAGGAAAAATGTGGTTTTGAAACATATGTTGTCCTGACAAATATGAGCTTTTGGGATTTTGAATTCAATTTGCATTTTCCCACCACTTGCGAATGTTAATCTTTCCTTGGTCTTTTTGAAATACTTGGAGGGAATGATTCCTACTTGAACACAATTGAGATTAGCACCTAAATCTATTAAGGCTATGACCTCAAATTCAAAATCTTTGTTGATGACAATCATGACCGTGGAATGCCATTTCTGGAAGTTAATCATACTGATGGTATCTAAGAACTTTTCACTGGACAATTCTTGGACCATGCCTGCTGTAGGGTTAACTGTTTCATCAACTTCTTCATCAGAAGGGTTTTGAAATGAGGGACCTGCCTCATTGCCTTGATGAGAAGTATTTTCCAAATGTTTAACTCTTTGATCAAGGAAATTGTGATCAACCCTAAGAACGTTAGTTCTTGCTTAAGGGTTCTAACTTCCGATTTTGTTTCCTTGATTACATTTTGAAGGTCATTAACCGTAACTTCCTTCTTGGCTTTGGTGAACCTGTTGTAGATTTTCTCTATATCTACTTTGGGTTCTTGGATTCTTAGTTCAAGGTTATTGGTTTCCTGTACTAAGGTTTCATGGAACTTGCTAAGCTTCTAAGCTTTGATAATTGGGTCTTCTATCTCTTCTATAAGATCTAGAAGAAGCTTTTCTTACTTGCTAAGGACATTGATAGTCTTGTTCCTATAACAACTATCTTTTCATGGTATAGGTGCATCTGGGCCACTAGAGATACTAAAGAAGGCTTCAGAGAGTTCAGAGGATGACTGGTATAATTGGTGGATCTCTTGGTCACTAAAATTGCTAGAAGACTTACCTTCCAAATGGTCAAGTTCTAATAGCCTAATGATCTCATCCTTGTTGGTTTGGTCATTGACAAGGGTGTTGATAAGGGATTTGGCCTTTGATTGACACTCTTTCCTAAAATTACCTCTCTTACCACAGTTGAAGCATTTTCCTGATCCTTTGGGAATGGGTTTCCCTGTGAATTTGGATTTTCTTTTCTTATAGAAATCATTATCTTTGAAGTGGCTGTACTTCTACTTTCTATAATACTTGGACTTTGTTTTCTTCCTATGGAACTTCTCAGAGGATTCTTTTCCTCTGTATTTGGAATTTCTTTTGGAATGGTTAACTGAGGGTAAGCCATACTATGTACAGAAGTTCGCTACTTCGTACTTGGCTTTGTTCTTGTTGGCTTGGCTTTGAATTTTCAAATTCCTGCACATTTTCATTCCTTCACTTCAGATTGTGCTAGAGATATCTCTATAAATTAGGTTATCATAATCTTTGACACCTAGGGGGCTGCAAAGGGTTTCTTTGACTTTCTAGCCAAAGAGCATGGGTAAGCCATTGATAAACTTCTCTTTCCAAAATGGAGAGTTGCAGTCGCTTTTGTGCATGACTTGGGTAGTAAAGACATCTTCATACGACCTGTAGTCACCTAAGGTTTTACATCTAAGGTTGCTCAACTGTTCGTAAATCCTAGATGTAATTTTGCTGGGTTTTCCTACGAAGTGTTTGATGATCGTATAGATCAAGGTATTGACTCCATCAGGAATTCCTCTTCCTATGCATTTATCAAAGATGGGGGTTCCTTCCTCATCTTTTTGGATTGCATTTTTGACGTCTTCTTTTGACTCTTCTGTTAGGCAGTTGTTCTATCATCGTAGAAGTTTTCCTGTAAATCCTAATGTTATGAGTTCTAGGACCTCTGTGTGGGGACGTCCTTCGTCCAGGTAGTTATTAGCTACCATGGTCATATGCTGGATTTAGTTTAGGATTTCTTGTTCTGATAAACCACCTATGTTTCATTCATAGAGTTTACCAGAGGATACTGAGAACTGGTTGCTAACATTCCTTTCCTTAAACTGGAGGTCAGGGGATGTTGGTCTAGGATATCAATTCTTGGTTAGGCTGGTTGAACTTACTTTGGGGTGGTAAAGCCTTTTTACCTGTAAGTCTCTAAACTAGTTTTCTAGTTGTCCTATCTCCTTTTCATTCTCACACTTTGTTTATTTCAACATTAATGTTTTCTGAAAAATGGTTTATTTTCCAAAGAATATTTTCTAGAAAACTATATCATTTTCTGGTGTTTGGTACTGACCTCGAAAATGAGTTTGACAATGTTTTCAGGTGCTTGGTATGCAAATTTTTATTTTTATTTTTTATATTTCTTGTGTAATTTAAAACATGTGTATTATGTAAACCAACTAATGTAATCAATAAAAATAAATAAATAAATAAAAACCAAGAATGAATTTGGTTTTTATACTAAAATTTTGACAATAGATACAATCAAAATTAGTTGTCATATTTTCATGATCTCTACCACTCATCTTGCTCATATATATGGATAGAAGCGTTTACACACATACATACACACACACACACACACACACACACACACACACACATACATACATACATACATACATACATACATATATATATATATATATATATATATATATATATCAACCATTTGTCTATGTATATAAAATTGACAAGGGAATACATCTTTAATAAGTACAAATAACAATAACTTTTAATTGTTTACTCTTTTTGTTGGTACACTAATTGTCTACTATGGTCAACCATAAGTCTTTAATCTTACTCAAAATTATGTATTTGTATAATGTATCTACATAATATATCATCACTACATAGTATCTGTATAATGTATCTGTCAATGAAAAAGATTATCCTATGTAAAAGCAATTTAGAGCCATATAGGCACTATGTTAAAAAATTTCATCTTTTACTTCATTCATTCATTCTTTCTTCTTTAATATTTTTTCTATTTTTAGCACTTTTATGTGCAAAAGAAACTTCTCCCTGGAATCTATCAAACCAAAATTTTTTTAGAAAAAAAATAAAATCAAGTTTGAAATTCAAAGTAAAGAATTGGGATTTTGGTAGAGAGGAATAAATAATTACTGCTGCAAATATGTTCTCTTTTACAAGTTGGTAGAGATGAATGAAATAATTACTGAGCAATGAGGGAAAAAAATCTACTCAAAGAATTGTGTTATAAAGGAAAAGAGAAATATGGAAAGACAGTGAGGGAGAGAGATTTATGGAAGAGGAGAGACTGTAGTTAGTGACAGTGAGGGTGTAAGGAAAGAAAAAGAAAAGGGAAGAGAGAAAGAGTGAGAAAGCATACTGTGAAAGAGAGATTGTTTTCCAAAATTTTTTTTTGGAAAACAACCTATAAAAAACAAGCCTTATTTTTATTAGGATTTTCCATTGACTAAAGATAGTTTTCCGTTGGCTAGTTTTTTTTATGCTACCAAACACTGGAAAATGTGGAAAACTATCTTTACAGAAAGTTTTCCAGCAAAACAAACAGAGCATCAGAGGAGGTTCTGCTAGAACTACTAAAGGCTGTATGGATATCTAAAACCTTAAGCTAGGATTTCTGGTTAGGAGAAAATATTACTGGTTCTTTCTTCCTAAGTTCTCCAAGCTTTTGGGCAACAATTTCTAAGGCTATCGAGCTCCTAGAGGTTGTGCCTAAGACATTGAGCTGTGGATTCTTACTAGTTGAAAAACTGGTTCCTTCTTCACTAGTTCTTTTAACTTCTGGGTGACAATTTCTAAGGCTGTTTTATCCTCAAACCTAAGGCTTATTTGCCTAGCTGTGAGTAGCTTAACTAGAGGCTTTTCTAGGGTTTGGATAGGCTTGTTAAGGTTTCCTAGCTGGAGGATAACCTTATTTTCAATCCTATTTTCTATCCTATCAAGCTGTTTTCCTATAACATCTAAATATTGGATGGTGTAGTTGTTTTGCTGTATCACTTTCTTGACTGGTTTCTCTTCACTGGTAGGAAACTTGAAAGGTGAGGCAACTACATCACTTTCTCAGTGTTTAAAGGTTATGCTTTCTAGGGGTGGATGGTTGGATTGGATAACTTCCTTAACTTCTTCTTTGGTCCAACTTGTTTTGGTAATAACACAAGACTTTTTGTGCCATTCAAAATGGTTCTCAAAGTATTCAAAGAAAGGGACATTGTTGGATATCTCTTTCATGAACGTTCCAAAACTTCTTTCTTTTGCTCTCTGGTGTGGTTGGCTTTATAGGCTTCTCTCTTGATTCTGTTTTCTTCAGAACCAAACTCCTTTCCTAAAGCTACTAGGTCAGGGGTGAAGTCTTTCCTAATTACCATGAGCTGGGGATCTATGGGAGGATACTGAGGTTCTTGTTGAAATAACTGTTCCATATCAGTTCCAGATGGGGATGGAGGAGATTGACCACAGTTGTCTTTCTCATCGATATCTGAGTCCTATTTGGCTGTGTAGCAAGGTGTGCTAACTTGAGATCTGGTCTTGACTACTTGGAGTTATCCCTAAATCTCTTATAGACTTTGGGAATGTTGCCAAAGGTCTGGTTGAGCTACACTGGGATGCAGATCTATCTCTAAGAAGGATAGGTGACTGCCTGATAGGTTGGTGTAGATCTATTGGGGATCTAAACCTTGACTCATCTAGAGGTGTTCTAAACCTAGATTTGTCATAATCCAAAGGTGTTCTAAGCCTAGACTGGTTAAAGCTAAGTCTAACCGTACCATCAGCTAACTACCGGACAAAGTCTAAGTCTAGATTTTGAGTTGAGTTTTGGATCTGGAGAGGATAATTTTCATTCTCTAGAGTCCAATTTGTGGGAAATGTGACCTCAGACCACTTTAGGGTTCTTGGGACCTGGATCTAGGGTCCGGGGTTTGAATGAGAGTGGTTTCTCCCATCTTTTTCTTATCAAGTGTTGGAACATTCATTTTCATCCTGATGCACTTATAGTAAATCCTGTACATCAAGGCTAACTGGTAGGTTCTCTACACCATGAGAGTTCCTTGGGTCTTAATATTTAAGGTGAGAGCTTTCATGATATATAGGTCATGAAGAGCAACTGTGAAATTGGGGAAACAGTCAAAATGGACTGGTCCATTACTAAGACTGGATTGGATGGTTCCTAAGAGGTTGTCATCAAATTGTAGGTGACGAGTATCTCTAAGGGCTACGAGGATTGAACAATTCAACCCTTCTCTGATCAAAGGTTTAATTTCGACCTGGACTAAACCTATGTGCAGATAATTGTGTCCTTTTTTCTTATGTGCTATAATGGCGGATGGTGATAACAAGTAGCATGTCTCATACTCCTTGTTAATTCCATAACCTTATTCCATAGTTCTAACATAGTAGTTTATCTGGAAAATCTTTTCCAAGGACCATGAAGATTTATAGATTTGGTTGGTGGGGACTTTGGGGATATTCCAATCTCCTAATTTTAAATCTACATATGATAACTCATATGACTCAGAATTTAGAATTCCAACGTCTTGTGAAATTTGAGGGATTTCTAGGAGGGACGATCTAGAGCTGGTGGAAAAGTAACTTCTAAACAACCTAATCATTGTTTTGGATTAAAAGCTTAATTAAACAATCGCAACCTAACCACCTTTATCCTCAAATTTTTGGATCTAACCTTATATCTGAAACAGGGTGTTCTAATAGGACAATTGCCTTCTTTAGTGCAAACTTCAACCTCTTATTGCCACAGTCCTTTGCAAACGCCACAACACCTAAACGCCTCACTTCGGCTAAACGGCTAACAGGCAACCACTCAAGACACCGGGACGTACTGGGTTAACGAACAACACAGATCTAGTCTTTCGTGTCTCAATAGTACACATCTGCAACAAACTTTAGGACTAAACATAGAAACAGGAAGAATCAGATAACTGGGATGCAAAAGGTTAATCTAAACAAATAATCACAGAATAATAAATAGATAGGTTAAGAAGGAGGCTCAACCTACCAATGATAGAGACAGAAGAAGATGATGAAATAATAACAAATAAAGAAATAGATGAATGGAAATGGAAGAGTTATCATAAAATAGATATAAAACAAGATATGGGAAATGGGAGATATATCCATGAAATAATCAAAATAATGATAATGCTCAAAATAATGGATAACTATGGTGGTATAACCTGCCAACTTGATTGAAAATAAAATGTAACTTACAACTATTATCGACCAACTTGGCTTTGATACCAAAAGGGGGGTATATAGGCTTTGGCCACAGGCTTGACCACCCAATTCTAGGTGATCATTTGTTAATTGAGCATAAATTTGCAATATGCGTTGTTTTTTGGTGGACTTGGAACTGATGGATTTTATGTGGGATTTGGATCTCTTCTGATTCTGGTCCCTATTTTGACTTTCAGTATTGAGATTTGTTGCTCACAATATGACATCGATCAAAATTCCCGTCCTACTAGTTGCAATCCTAGGTCACTGGGCTTGAGCTCTTGAGTGTTAGAGCCCAAAGAAAAATGGATTAGAACAAAAGACAAAGGACAAATGTGTATATATATATATATATATATATATATATATATATAAAAGAAAGGACAAAGGACAAAATTAGATTCCATATCTTATGTATTATAGTAATATATTATGTTCTTAAATTAATAAAACACATATTTGTATTACATTTAATTTTTAAAAAATATAACATATTTTGTGCTTGATTAGACAATACAATCAAGTGTTTATTTATTTATTTTTAAAGTTTTTAGAAGAAGTATTTGAATTTAATTGAGGAATCTAAGATATATAAGATAATATGTTAAATACAAATTTTCTGCCACAATTTTTGTGTTTCACTTTATATTTTACTAACTATATTTATTAAAAAATTTCTTATAAAATAATCGAGGTTCAAAAATGAATTGAAAAAAAAAAAAAAAAAAAACCTCATATACATTGTATAACTCAATTATTGAAAAAGAAAGAAGAGGACAAAAAGTGGGATATAGCTTTTCTACTCCTGCCAATAGACTGTACCACTTTTGCCACAAACTAGGGTGTTCTCCATCTTTCATAGCTTACCTACTGCAATTTGGATTTGAATGGCTTCAGTATTGAAAGGAAAGTAATTTGACTTTTGAGAATAAAAGCCACGATGCAACCCCCAATATGATAAGTATGCTTGGAAAGTGATGAAACCCACGACTTATTAGAATTTCTAACTTATCTTTGTTACTATTTATAAGTCTTATTATATTTTTTTGTACTATTTATGAGTCTTATTGTACTATTCAGTTAGCCCTTAGCTTTTTTCTATAGCACTTTTAGCAAAAAGTTTTCAATTTCAGCTAAATAAACTGTTCCCAAACTGACCTGATAAATAATGCTCTCTCTCTCTCTCTCTCTCTCTCTCTCTCTCTCTCTCTCTCTCTCTCTCTCTCTCTCTCTCTCTCTCTCTCTCGTGTCAAATAGGACATTAGATTTTTCTTTTTAATTATTTAACTTGTGGAAATGAATCACTTTGTCTCGGACACTAATTATAACTAGCTTGTAACCTCATGCATATACATGAATACACTTAAAAATATACAACAAGATGCATAATATAATTCCAATATATATAATTTAAATACTATTGATAGTCATTTTTATATTTTGTTAACTATTTTAAATTTTTTGTAAAGATATTATTAGGTATAAAATATAAATTGTCCATATTATTTTTTAATTATTGTGAAAAAAATTTTTTACGATTTATTTATTCTAAACTCTTTGGTTTTTGTACTTAGTAACTCACTTGGATGAATATCTATGAAGTGGTATCATATTTGATTCTAAAATTAAGAAATAAAACTATTTAAGAATAAATAATTTAGGACATATGATGCAAAATTGGAACTCTAATTTGAAATTCTAATTTGAGTTTCTTTCAGTTTCACCTATTATTATTACTAGTGTGTAATCCCGTGCATATGCACAAATACATTTAAAAATAATCACAATTACATATATATATATATATATATATATATATATAATTTATAATTTAATTAGATCCAGACTCTTCTGTTTTTGCATTCAATAATTTACTTGCTACAAAAATTAAAAAAATTTGATGGAACACATGCGCAAAATTGAACTCCAATTAAAATTCAATTTAGAATCTAATTGAATTTAAACTCTTTAATTTTTGCACCTAATAATTCACTTGAAACACAAATTTAAAAATAAATGAGACACTTAGCGCAAAATTAGACTCCAGTTTAGAATTTAATTGGATTTTCCCTTAACTTTGGCTATTAATATATATATATATATATATATATATGTATGTATGTATATGTATGTATGACTTATAAACTTGAATTATTTTTAGTTATACAAAAAAAAAGGTTCATAAATATAAAATCATTCAAAAATTATATATATATTTTTTATGGTTTACTTGTATTGGACTCCTCTTTTTTACATTAAATTAACTCATTTGACATAAAAATTAAAAAAAAAGTTCGATTAGAAGGGACACATGTCACAAAATTAAACTCTAATTGAAATCCTATTTTTGTATTGAATTAATTCACTTGGCACAAAATTTTAAAAACTTAGATTAGATAGGACACATGGCATAAAATTAGACTCTTAAATTAATTTCAATTTAAAATCTAATTGAATTTTTTCTCAGCTTTACCTATTATTATATATATATATATATATATATTAAAATTAGTTTATAACCATGCATATGTACTATACAATTAAAAATAATCATTGTTAATACAGACACATGAATATCATTTATATGTTTCTACCTACTTACCTAGCTAGTAACAGAGAGTAAATATTCATAGCATTATAAGTGGCTTATAAATTTGAATTATTTTTATTTACACAAAAAAATGGCTCATAAAAGTAAACTCATTCAAACTCTCTTTTCTTTTAATTATAGAGATAGAGTTAGATATATGATTATGTTTTCTTTTATGGTTTATTTACTTTTTTTTTACGCTTTATTAATTCACTTGAAGCAAATATGAAAAAACATAGATAGTACACATGGCCCCAAATTTAACTTTAATTGAAATTCAATTTAAAATCTAATTGAATTTTCTCTCAATTTTAGCTTTATATATATAAATTTTCTATGATTTTTTTTATTTTTTATTTTATACAAGATAGAATTCTACTTTAGTCTAATCTAAGTGTATATGTGTGATACTCCTCCCTTAAGACTTGAATTCTGGCCCTTGTCCCCCACATCCCACAAACACTTATACTTATAGGGTGACCATCGCATCAAGGCTGTGCGGTAGTATAAATTTTCTATGTTAACTAGTCACATTTTCAAATATACCATTTAATAAACCATCAAAGCCATAAATGAAGCAATCAAATTATTTATGCTTAGCTAGGAAAGACAACAATTTATATTTGATTTTTTAAAAACATGTTTGACTTTAAGTTTACTTTTAGGACCTACTATTTAACAAACTAAAACCAAACATAATAATATGTTTACGAAAAAATTGGTGAATATGAAACTTGGTTTGAGTATATATAATATTATATGCTTATTAGTGTATATGTATTATATATCCTTATATAACTCTTGAAATTAATTATCTAAATTTTTAATTAAGTTTATATAATATCAAATTATTATTTGTAATTTACTGGTAAATATAAATATTCCATAAAACTTATGTACGTTTCTTTTTAAAATTTAATTATTTACAAATAAAATTGGTGAATACAATTTTTATTTGTTCATAATTAAACTATTCTAACTAGTTAACTATAGTAATTTCTCACTTGAACCCCTACTCGCTACAAGAACCTGCTAAGGACCTTTAATAATCTGCGAGTGGAACATGTTTTTAGGATAGCAAGCTGATGCACGGTTGCTTTGGCTAGAATAGGCAGCACTAGTGTTGATGCTTATATTTTGCTTATTAATTCGCCGCCTATGGTGGATCAGCCATGTACCCTTGGTAAAGAGGGAATATCTTGTACCAGACTTATTTCTATATAATTCTAGCAATTCGTATTTACCAAAAAGATAATAATAATTTCTGCAATAATTTAGTTATTGACTATTAGTGTAGATTTAAGATTTGTGAAGAAGTAATAAATTTTATCTTTTTTACTTTATATAGAGAGAATAAATTTATAAAGCAGCTTGTGAATGAACTTGAATTGGTTCAGTAAGAAATGAACCAAATTTGAACATGAAATCTAGCTTGGTTGTGAGCTGGATCTCAACTCCTAATCGAAATAAAATTAAGTCAACAAATCTTAAACTTTTAATACTTAGCTCTAATTAGACTTATTTAGAGCATTATCATAGGCTATGTGTTTTCACTTTTGGGCAAAAATATAGCTAAACGCATCCCAAAACCTTTGCATTAACAGCATCAAGCAAAAAAAAAAAAGAAAAAAAAGAAAGTGAAATCGCTAGAAACAAAGTCCAAGATGAAGGGGAACATTCTTCAAGTCAATGAACAACTAACCCCACAACAAAATAACCAAAATTAAAGTAAAAAAAAAACAGGGGTGAACTATGCTAAGTTGACGAATGCCTCTTAAGAAGATGAAGAGGCCATTGTTTCTTCTTGAAGATGATGACATTTTGTTGCCTTGGAGAGAGAATGTTGAAATTGTGAATGGTTAATTGGGAACTTTGTGATTTGTTTGTAACAAAGAAGAAGAGAAAATTTTAAAACTAAGGGTACGTTTGGTACATTGAAATGTAGATTACATTAGGAATAATAATCTTTATTATTGGGAATAGAAGACATTATAATGAAATAACTATTACTATTCATATGTTTAGTTGTTACATATAGAAAGCTTGTAAAAGATATGTATAAGGAAACTTTATATTTTTGGAAATATATTAATTTTAAAACCTAACCTATTATATGCACTAAAGAATACCAATTACATCCATTTTAAAGAGAAATAACAATTCTTCCATTTAAAGAATAGTTATTTCAATGTAATAGCTAATCCATGTAATAAAGATGCAACTAAATGACTAAATTAATATTACACATAAATAACTATTCCATTACAGGAGCTATTACAGCATACCAAACGTACCCTAATTAAGAAATACTAAGTGTGTGTTTGGGTAGGGATGAAAATAACAATTATTTCACTATTCAGCTTATTTTTGCTATTATTTATGGACCTCACTGCACTTTTTAATACTATTCATGGGTTTTAATGTACTATTTCAATTAACTTTTACCTTTATCTACAGTACTTTCAGCAATAATTTTTCAATTTCAGTAAAATAAGCAATATCCAAACACACCCTAAGGGAGAAAAAAACAAATTTGTGGAGAGAGAAAAATAATGAAAAGCTAAAACAATATTTAAATAAAATGAGGAAGGGATAAAGAGTAAAATAAGGGTTTTTTTTATTATAAATTATAAAAAAAAAAAGTCAATTTTATTCTCCAATGGTTCTCTCTCTCTAACGGAACTAACTTTTTCTCCTTTCAAATTTTGGTTAAGTTCAAATATCTGATTCATTTAAAACTTTTTGTATCATTGTTATTCTCTTTAGTTTCTAGAACATTATGTGTGATGGTCACTTTAAAAATATACGTATTTGTAAGATGTGGAGAGTAAAAGTCATAGTTTAAGTTTTCAAAAGAAAGTTTCACATACACACACACACATATATATATATATATATATATATACACATTTAAATTAAGTTAGAATAAAATTTATATCCAGTATAAAAAAAAAAAGTCTCTTTTCTTAGTCAGAATAGGTGGCCACATGGACAAATTAAAAAACAAAACAAAAGGTGGGGAGAGAGAGCCATCCTTTTGGGGAAAAAGTAAATGAAAAGAATTCCAAACTACAAAATGACAGGTGTAGATTTTTTTTGTAAGGAATAGACATGGCAAAACGGGTCAAAATTTTCTGACCCAACTCGACCCGCCTCGAAAAATACTCAACCCGAACTCGATTTTTTGACCCGAAACAAAAACGGGTTGACCTGTGACCTGACCCGAGTTTTTCGAGTTTTTTACGAGTCAACCCGACCCGACCCGACCCGCAACCCGAACCGAACCCGAATCACTTTTTTAAAACTTTTTTTTTTGGGTAAAAAAAAAGGTAAAATTAAGAAAATAGTAGTTTAATTGTTTATTGTGAGTTTTAATGAAACAATTGATACATTTACATATGCAAATTAATTGAAAGATAAAATGTTGAGCATTCTATAATGAGTAAAGATTTTTAGATATTAAATAACAAAGTACATGTCAAGATAATATGGTTACAGTAGAGTTAAAAATATAGATTTAAAATTGTAGACATGTGTGAGAAACATTTACAAGTGTAAAAATAGTGAAGTCAAAGTATCAAATTAAAATAAATTATGAATGCTTAGACTCATTTTTTAACAATTTATGTCTAAAGTAAATGGCTTTTCAAAATAAATTATGATATTTCCTAGAATATGTGTTACTTAATAATGATATGATATTCATAAAAGAGATCATGTATAAATAAGTAAGCAATCCAATTTTAATGTATATCTTAAATTGAAATAGAGTGCCAACCACAATTGATAATGGATTATAAAATTAATTTTCAAGATTATAAATTTCTTATATGTTTTTATTCTTTATCAAATGAGTTATCCAATAAGTCATTTGTAATTTTGTTTTATATTTTGGAATGTTGATATTGTGTAGAAATAAAACATGTGTATTTGTTTTACTTATGTTTGTGTTATTTTGTTTTAGATAGCAATGTTAGGATTTGTATAATTTTAAAATTATTGAATAAAGTATTAATAAGTTTAACTGAATTCATTCTTGATATAAATGGTGAAGTCAAAATAATGCATTTTACATAAAATAATTTGTTGCATAACTTTTCAAATAACAAATACATGTTGTTTTAGTTATTAAAAAAAAAAAAAATTCATGTGAAAAATACGGGTCAATACAGGTCAACCCGACCTGATCCGCAACCCGATTGACCCGAACCCGTTTTTAACCCGCTTAAGATGACCCGTTTTTGACCCGTGACCTGTTTGACCCGCAACTCGATTGACCCGACCCGAACCCGACCCGACTCGCCCGTTTTGCCATGTCTAGACTAAGGAAGAATGATAGGTTTTTATTTATTTTTTGGATAAAGAATGATAGGTGTAGACTCTTTTTGTAAGAAAGAATGGTAGGTGTAGTTAATTGGTCAGGTTGTCATTTTCACATTAATATCATTGTCCCATGAACAATAATAGTCAGTGATTTTTTATATAAGATTTCTTTTTAGGTAAAGAAACAAAAATCTGTTGGTTTCAGTTGATTCAACTAATGAAATTTTTAATGGCAGTAAAAGAGATTTGGAGTTTAATTTTTGCCATACCAAAAATTGTTTGGCGTCTTAGTTTGATGATAAAAAATTATCATTAAAAACTAATCTATGTAATAAAGATGCAACCAAATGACTGAATTGATATTACACATAAATAACTATTCCATTACAGGAGGTATTACAG
The DNA here is from genome assembly GCA_032878915.1 of Castanopsis chinensis. Classification (NCBI taxonomy): domain Eukaryota; kingdom Viridiplantae; phylum Streptophyta; class Magnoliopsida; order Fagales; family Fagaceae; genus Castanopsis; species Castanopsis chinensis. Next base: position 11,835,305 of record JAVQMG010000130.1, read on the forward strand.
CATACCAAACGTATCCTAAGAAATACTAAGTGTGCGTTTAGGTAGGGATGAAAATGAAAATTATTTCACTATTCAGCTTATTTTTGCTACTATTTATAGGCTCCACTACACTTTTTGGTACTATTCTTAAGACTCACTGTACTATTTCAATTAACTTTTACTTTTATCTACAGTGCTTTCAGTAATAATTTTTCAATTTCAGTAAAAGAAATGATATTCAAACACACCCTAAAGGAGGAAAAAACAAATTTGTGGAGAGAGAAAAATAATAAAAAGCTAAAACAATATTTTAATAAAATGAGGAAGGAATAAAGAGTAAAATAAGGGTTCTTTTATTAAAAATTATAGAAATAAAGTCAAGTTTATTCTCCAATGCTTCTCTCTCTCCAACCCAACTGACTTTTTCTAATTTTTGTTAAGTACAAATATATGATTCATTTGAAACTTTTTGTATCATTGTTATTCTCTTTAGTTTTTGATACTTTTTGTGCGATAATCACTCTAAAAATATACGTATTTGTAAGATGTGGAAAGTAAAAATCATAGTTTAAGTCTTCAATAAAAGTTTTACACACACACACACACACACACACATATATATATATATATATATATATATGCACACATTTAAATTAAATTAAAATAAAATTTATATCTGGTATAAAATTAAAAAAAAAAAAAAGTCCCTTTTCTTAGTCAGAATAGGTGGCCACAAGGACAAATTAAAATACAAAAAAAAGGTGGGGAGAGAGAGAGCCAGCCTTTCCGGGAAAAAATAAATGAAAAAAACTTCGAAACTACAAAATGACAGGTGTAGTTTTTATTTGTGAGAAAGATAGGTGTAGTTTTTATTTGTGAGAAAGATAGGTGTAGATTTTTTTTGTAAGCAAGAATGATAGGTGTAGTTAATTGGTCAGGTTGTCATTTTCACTTTTTTTTTTTATTTTTTTTTATTATTTTTTTTTATGTGGGTTGTCATTTTCACATTAATATCATTCTCCCATGGGCAATAATAGCCAGTGTTTTTTTATATAATATTTCTTTTCATGTAAAGAAACAAAAATTACGTTGGTTTCAGTTGGTTCAACTAATGAAATCTTTAATACCTGTAAAAGAGATTTGGGGTTTAATTTTTGTTATACCAAAAACTATTTAGTATATTGGTCTGATGATAAAGAGCTATCATTAATAGCAAAAGCCATAGGTTGTAACTTTCTTTTAAAAAAATTAATTTTTACTATAATTATCTTACATGGTAAATTATGAATAATTACCAGTTAATTTTACATAGACCAATAATTTTTTCTCTATCATTTATACTCATTAATCTTACGTGGTAAATTATGAATGATTATCAGTTAAATAAGATTGGTGAATATGATTTTTATTTGTTCATAATTGAAAGCTATTCTAACTAGTTAACTATAGTAATTTCTTGCTTGAACCTCTACTCACTACAGGAATCTGTTTAGGACGAACTTGTTGAGGACTTTTAACAATCTGCAAGTGGAACATGTTTATAGGAAAGCCAACTGATGTGCGGATGCTTTGGCTAGAATAGACAACACTAGTTTTGATGCTTATATTTTGTTTATTAAGGTACGTTTCGTACACTGAATGAGGATTACGACAGAAATTGTAATATTTATTACTAGTAATAAAGTGTGTTATAATGTAATAACTAAACCTATTCATTAGTTTGGTTGTGAGTTATAACATTAGAATGAAACTTAACATTTAATTTAGGAAATATCTTACTCATACAATTACATATCCTTAAAAATTGTTATTTTTAAATTTAAGAGAGATATGTGTTATTTTTTTTGTGATTTTTTATTTTTATAATTGTTAGATGTATATGGAAAGTTTGTTTATTTGGAAATATATTAAATTTTGAAATTATTGCATTTACTAAGGAATAGCTAATACAACATTTTAAAGATGAATAGTTATTCCTCATAAATAATTTAGTTATTGACTATTAGTGTAGATTTAAGATTTGTGAAGAGGTAATAAATTTTATCTTTTTTACTTTATATAGAGAGAATAAATTTATAAAGTAGCCTGTGAATAAATTGAGTTGGTTTGGTTAGAAATGAACCAAGTTTGACCATGAAATCTATCTTGGTTGTGAGCTGTATCTTAACTCCCAATTGAAATAAAATTAAATCAGCAGATTTTATACTTTTAATGCTTAACTCTAATTAGACTTATTTAGAGCATTATCATAGGCTATGTATTTTCACTTTTGGGCAAAAATTTAGCTAAATGCATCCCAAAACCCTTGCATTAACAGCATCAAGCAAAAGAAAAAAAAAAAAAAAAAAAAAGAGGTGAGATCACTAGAAACAAAGTCCAAGATGAAGGGGAACGTTCTTCAAATCATTGAACAACTATTCGGCCCCACAGAAAATAACCAGAATCAGAGTAAAAAAAACAAAGGTGAACGAATGCCTCTTAAGAAGATGAAAAGGCCAATGTTTCTTTTTTGAAGATGACGACATTTTGTTGCCTTGGAGAGAGAATGTTGAAATTGTGAATGGTTAATTGGTGACTTTGTAATTTGTTTGTAACAGAGAATGAGAGAAAATTAAGGGAGTTAAACCGTATTGGTGACCATTTCGTTTTGATCAAAGAAACGAAATATTTCGGTATTAATTAGTACCGGTGTACCGTTTTAGAATTTACAATATATATATATATATATGTATGTATATTATAACTTTTTTTTTTATATAAATTATAATCTGTATAGGTTAAATATATTAGTTATTTTATATTAGCCGAGTATATATTAGCATAAATAGTATATATTTATATTCAGGAATAAAAAATTACGATATTTACAATAAACAACAAGTGAAGGAATGAATTAAAGCAAAAAAAAAAAAAAAAAAAAAGTGAAGGAATGAAAAAAAAAAAAAAAAAAAAAAAAAAACACAAAAGAAAGATAGACATGTGATGACTCTAAGACAGTAAAAGATATATAGTAAGTGCAATAAATTGCCACACCACTCCCACCTAACAATCTGACATCGTTAACAAAATAGTTAGATAAAAAATTTAAGAGACATAAAGCTGAAAGCACACAGTTGTAGTGCATTAGCAGTGAAGAAACCAAAGACACGAAAAAGAAAAAAAGAAAAAAAAGAAGGATAATAAAGTCGTAGTGGCAGCTACAATGGAGAGGAATGGGATCTAAATTAGAAAAGGGTTTAGAAGGGAAATAAAAATGAAAGATTTGGAGCACAGATCTCAGTCATTAGGTACCAAGTCAGTGAGTCACATACCCATTTTTCTCATCTTCTTCTTCCTTTTCTTTTTTCTTCTTGTCTGTATAGGTCCAAAACCTCTTTACCCGCCGAAATGGCCCAGAATATCCCGAAATGACCAGAACAGACCGGTACGACTTGATTTATGAGGCGGTATGAATCACAGCAATTTTTGTACCAGTGAAGGATTAAACAGAATTAAACACTTTTCTAGGTGAGTAAAAAAATAAAAAACATAAAAGCATAAGCATTAAAACTAATAAATAATTGTTAAGAACATACCAATGAATGGTTGGCTTCTAGCAAGCCATAACACAAATAAAATTCTAAAAACTGTAAATAAACTTTAAGAAAACCTACATTATGTTTTATAGCAGCTCTCGTCTAAATTTTGCCTTAAAGAGCCTTTAAATAGGTCAAGGAATCCTATTACAAGTTGAATTCCCATTCAGAGAAAATCTCAGGTTTTTAGGCTTCACTTAACCAACGTTTTTGGCCTATTTAACTTCAGAATTCAGACTTTTAGTAAACTATCCCTTTAAGTTAGCTTTCCAGCCCAACTTGAATCATCTCGATTGGACATCTGAACCGAAAGTTATGCTCCAAATACTAACTGATGCGCAAGTTGGAATCCTAATTCGAATTGGGCTTGGATTAAGTGCAAATTTCCTTTGATTCCTTACTCCAATTAGACTTGAATTTAATTGGCTGGCCTTTTTTGAATCCATTATGGCCCCTGTAAAATTAAAATCCATTAGCTTTCTTCTTTGCACAAATCCATTTATTTAATTTCATTATCCTACAAAAGACAAATTCACGCATTAAAATTCAATTAAGCACAAAATTGATTATTTAGCATTATTCCAAAATCAACTGTAAAATGTATGAATTAACTCAAAATTAGTTTGATAATGCTTTTCTAATAATGATATAAATATGCAAAATTAAGCTATTATCACACTTCCCAACTAGCTCATTGCTTGTCCTTAGCAATTTAAGTGACTTGAGACAAAGACTACGGGAGTGCATGGGTCGGGTTGGGTCGAGTTGAGGGGATTTTTTGACCCAACCCACTATGGTGGGTCAAACAAAATTCAACCTAATCCAACCCATCACATAAGTCCAACCCAACCAAACATGGGTTGGGTTGAACCCATGGGTTGAACAAATTTTTATTTATTTATTTATTTATTATTATTATTATTATTATTATTATTATTAAATTGAGTAGAAAAAAATATAAATATAAATACATTAAAAAAACCCAAAGATTAGTATCAATGTAACTCTTTAAAGGCAAACAACACTAATAACTAAACAACCATAGTAATTTACTAGGGTTTGTGTAAACTAATTGGCTTTTATATAGAATAGGAAGAGCTGGTTATTTTAAAAAAATTATTAATTATATAATATATTTTAATATATATATATATATATATATATATATAATATATGGGTGGGTCGAGTTGGGTTTGGCGGGTTTGAAATTTTATGACCCAAACCCAACCCGATCCGCTGTCAAAAAAATTTTTGTAATCCAACATGACCCGACCTGCTATCAAAAAAAATTTTGTAACCCAACCCAACCTACCAAGTTCTAAAAACCGACCCAACCTGGCGAGTTGCGTTGGGTTGGGTTGGGTAGGTTTTTGGTGGGCTGGTGGGTTGGTTGCACACTCCTAACAATGACACACAATAACAAAAAATTATTACTATAGTACAAATAGTTAATCAAAGGTCAAAACGCTAACAACCACCAAAGATATTCCACGTGCCATCAATACTTAGTGTGTGAATGGTTTAGCCAACACAAACACAACCTTAGTGTTAAGATAAAACATGGCTTGAATTTCTATCCAAAGGGATGCTTCAACTCAAATCTCACAGTTGTTAACACTCAGCAAATAAAATCACTCCGAAAAGAGTGTAACACTCTCAAACATATGTAAGTAGAATAATATAGAATAAAGACTAATAGCTCACATATAAATAAGATAAAGAACGGTGAAGCAAAATAAAGGATATTTATAGTCTCATGAAAGGATGTCAAACACTAAGACTATTACACCACACACATTGATTAGTCATGTCAAGATCCAAATCATACCTTCCTTAAGATCAAATAGGACTTTCATTGGGACGTAATGTAGGGTAAAGAGGAGGAATTTAGAACAAAGGATATAAGTAAAAATAAAAAGTGTTCCCAAGAATAATTAGAGAGACAACTTCTTTTGAATATATTCCAATTAATTTATTCTCTCAAGTTTCTTGAATACCGCACTTTCACTTTTTTTCTTCAAAATTTAATTAACAAATTCATTCTCTATTTCTTACTCTTTAAACATTCCTTTTTTTTTTTTCAACATTTTTCCTTTTCTGTTTATGAATCTTTTTTTTTTTTTTTTTTTTGAGTGAATCCTTCTTTTCTTCCAACTATTTCACCACAAATTTATCGTAATAAGACAATTTGATTGCATTCATTCTTGGAACACCTTAGGAAAGGGTTTGAGAAAGAATGGCTAAAATAATAGGCTCAAATGGGTGACTAGTGGTAATGTATCAAGAAAGAAAATAATAAAGGCTCAAAATTAGCAAAGATGGCCTAAAATCATCTCTTAAGGATTGGGATAGTTCTTCAAAATCCATGACTTTAACATATTTAGGTATGGCATAAAATCTGATAAATTCTTAACATTCGACCAAATCAAAGAATAATGAGACTAAGCAACAACAAAATTATGTGCTTCCAAATGAAAAATGAGGTCAATAGAAAATAACCCACTAAAAAAATGAATGGCTCAAGAACTCACTTGGGCTCTCTAAAAAAATGAATAGCTCAAGAACTCACTTGGGTTATAGTCTCTACATTTTATTTTTAAGATTTTCAAAGTCATCTCTATCCCTCAACCAAAAAACATGTTCATGTGGCTAAAGTGCACGTGTATATTAGTTGAGCATGAAAAACAATGGAATTTTTTGGATAGAAGTAGCATAAAGAACTTTGACTTAAAACTTTTTCTAAAGCAACACTTTTTTTTTTTTTTTTTGAAAATTGGACTAAAAAAAAAAAAACAAAAATCCCTAAAAACAACCCAAAACAACCCAAATGCAAATCATCTCAAGTTCCTCTCCTCAACCTAAAACTTACATTGTCCTCAATGATAACAAGAAAAAATAATAAAGAGTGGAAATTATAGAGAGTACCTTGAAGAGACGAACATAAATGGATAGAAAAAAAAAAAAAAAAACTTTAACACCTGCAAAAGGGGTTAGAAAACAAAAAAGCAAAGATAATAAAAAGAAAAAAAAAATCTAAAATACGACACAAATACTAATGCTAATTGCTTTGCAAGTCTTGATAAATGGGATCTTTCAAATTAATGGATTCCTTCTCTTCTGAAAAATTCTCAAGAAATGGCTTAAGACATTGTCCATTGACCTTAAATATGTTACCATTCTTAGGATTTTCAATTTCTATGGCACCATGGGGGAAAACATTTTTAACAATGAAAGGTCTAATCCCAAAAACTTTCTGCAACTTAAATAATGCTTCCAAGTGCAGGATTTTTGCGAAATAATAACTTGGAAAGTCCGAGGTCGAATACATAGGAAAATGGGAATTGATTAGCAAACCACAATAAAATAAAATAATAAAGTTTAACTGAAGAGATTTTTGATAGTTTAGTAAATGTAATTTAAATTGAGAAAAAATAATAATATATTAAAGCGCTAAGGTTTAGGGATCCACACATAACACATCTCTTGGTAGCCTTAACAATATTTATTTTATAACTCAACTAAAATTCATACAAAGGAAGATCTTAGTCGGATGATTTAACAATAAAAACTCAAGAATTAATTGTCTAAGGTAGTTTCATGCAATTGATTGATTTTAGGCAAAGCAAAACTAGTGAATTAGTTCGTAAGGAACACTAAGCATTTGACGTGCCCGGAGTCAACGATAAATAAAAGGATTATACAGAACTAAACACTTTTTTAGATGAGTAAAATAATAAAAAACATACAAATACAAGCATTAAAACCAATAAATAATTGTTAAGAACATACTAATGAACGGTTGGGTTTCACCCCTTGCCTTAACAAGGCTTCTAGCAAACCATAACACAAATAAAATTCTAAAAACTGTAAATAAACTTTAAGAAAACCTAAATTTGCCCTAAAGAGCCTTTAGATAGGTCAAGGAATCCTATTACAAGTTGAATTCCCATTTGGAGAAAATCTCAATTTTTTAAGCTTCACTTAACCGAAGTTTTTGGCCCAATTAACTTCAGAATTCAGACTTTTGATAAACTACAAAGTTGTAGCCCTTTAAGTTAGCTTTCTAGGCCAACTTGAATCATCTCGATTGGACATCTAATGGACATCTGAGCTGAAAGTTATGCTCCAAATACTAATTGGTGCGCAAGATGGAATCCTAATCCGAATTGGGCTTGGATTAGGTGCAAATTTCCTTTAATTCCTTGCTCCAATTGGACTTGAATTTACTTGGTTGGCCTTCTTTGACCTCATCATGGCCTTTGTAAAATTAAAATCCATTAGCTTTCTTTTTTGCATAAATCCACTTATTTAATTTCATTATCCTATAAAAGACAAATTCACGTATTAAAATTTAATTAAGCACAAAATTGATTATTTAGTATTATTCCAAAATCAACTATAAAATGCATGAATTAACTCAAAATAAGTATGATAATGCTTTTCTAATAATGATATAAATATGCAAAATTAAACTATTATCAAGTAAATTAAGGGATTTTTTTTTATATTATAAATTATAGAAAAAAAAGTCAAGTTTATTCTCCAATGATTCTCTCTCTCCAACCCAACTAACTTTTTCTCCTTTCGAATTTTGGTTAAGTACAAATATCAGATTCATTTGAAACATTTTGTATCATTTTTGTTCTCTTCAGTATTTGGTACTATTTGTGTAATGGTCACTTTAAAAGTATAAATATTTATGAGATGTGGGGAGTAAAAGTCATAGTTTAAGACTTCAAAAGAAAGTTTCACATATATATACATTTAAATTAAGTTAGAGTAAAATTTATATTTTGTATAAAATTAAAAAAAAAAAATCTCTTTTCTTAGTCGGAACAAGTGGTGACAAGGACAAATTAAAAATAAGGTTAAATTGCAAATTACACCCCTAAAGTTTGCTGTTGATTGGATTTTACACCCCAACATTTTAGAAACTTAATTTTACGCCCTGAAGTTTGATTTTGTTAGCAATTCGCTCCTCACAGTTAGTTTTTGCCATTAACTAACACATCACCATGCTGACATGTTTTATTTTTGCCAAATCAACCCCAAAACTATGTAGTTTCAGTGATGACCAAGTTAAAACCTGGCACAATCAAAACTAAATAGTTTAATGCCTAAACTTGAAACACAAACCTCTAGCCTAAATGTCACCGATTAGGCAAAACTCTAAAACAAAAAACAAAGAACCACGAAGAAGACCTCTGAGGATCTAACCTCCCTAATCCATACCTTAAGAACCCAAACCTACCTAACCCATATAAAGGAGGGCTACAGTACTCTGCACAGAACTATAAACTCGAACAAAAGAATAACATAGAAAGATAAGTGAGGAAACAAACAAGAAGTAATGATATTTCATTGTAAACTTGACAAGGAGAAATAACAAATACAAGAAATATAATATAATAAAATAACAGAAGAGGGGGACAAACCAGTGTTTAATGAAATACAGAAGAACCTAGAAAACAAACAATTAAAAAAGATGCAAAACCAGAGATCAAAAATAATGAAGCAAAGTGAGACACAAAGAAATAAAAAATAAAGAACGAAAATCCTTGTTGGCTACATGAACATTATCGGTCTTTCTTTATTCTCCTCTTTCTATGCATCTTCCTTCTTCCTAGGGGTGTGCGTTCAAATTGGAAAACCGAATGGACCGACCGAAATCGACCGAAATTTCAGATTTCAGTCGGTTTTCCTTGATTTCGGTTCGGTTTCTGTTTTAAAATTTTAAATATTTCGACTTTTTGGTTCGGTGGCGGTGCTGGATTTTTCTGCACCGAAACCAACCGAACTGAACCGATATATATATATATATATATATATATATATATTTATGTAAAACTTGTACATAGCTAATCAGTGGCTTAATGGTACGCGCGTTGTGTGTTGGCTAATTGATCCCAGGTTTGAGCCTTCGCGTGGGTTTTTTGTTATTTAATTTTTAAAACCCTAATAGCATGATATAAATACCACATGTTCTCTATTCTTTTCTTTTCTTCAGCCACCCCCTTCCCCAATTCTCTCTGCCTCCTATTCTTTTCTTTTCTTAAGTCTCTACCTTTCTCACTTCACTTTAGCTGCCTCAATACTTCTTTCTTTTCTTTCTCTAAGCCCCATGGATCATGGTCATGCCTCTCTCTTCTCTCTGACTAGAGGCATATCTCTGTTCTTTCTTCAATTCAGAATCTCAGATTGAAAAAGCATTGTAGAGACATGGTGGCAGGTTCAAGCATTATGAGTGGCTCCTGCTATGGTGTAGCAACGGTAAATTTGTCTGTCTAGATCCTTTTGCTTATTCAAAATATTTTCAATTTTATGTTAGAATTTGTGTGTAGATTGTTGAACAAATATTGTAGGAAGCTGTTCTTTCTCTATCGTTCTAATTTGTTCAACATCTCTCTCTCTGTTGCTCTATTAATTTGTTTGTTATATGTGATTAAAGTTAAGGCTTTGAAAATCTCAATAATCCTCTCTTTGGAAAACCGAAATTAACCGAAACTGACTGAAACCAAAATACCACCGAAGCCAATTGATTTCCAGTCATTTCAGTCGGTTTCGGTTGAGAATTTCTCAAACCGAAATATTCAGTTTCGGTTGGCCATACCCAAAAAAACCGACCGAACTGAACCGAGCACACCCCTACTTCTTCCTCTTTACAATCTTTGTAGTCCCCACCTAGAGCTAGCTACCATGGTTTTCAATTTCAACGTAAAAAGCTTCTAATTTCAGCTTTTATAATAAATATGCTGGACCGGTCTTTGGGACCAAGACGAGTTTTGATTGTGCAAGCTTTTAACTTGGTTCATGGGGTATGGGTTAGCAAGGTCAGATCCTCATAAGTCTTCTACGTGGTTCTTTGTTTTTTGTTTTAGAGTTTGGCCTGATGGTGACGTTTAGGCTAGAGGTTTGTGTTTTAAGTTTAGGCATGAAACTACATAGTTTTGATTGTGCTAATTTTTAACTTGGTCATCATTGATGTTAGGACATATGTAGTTCAAGTGGTTGTTGACATATATCGCTATTTTATGTAATTGGCTTATCCTTAGACAAAACGCACTTTACTTGTATTTAGGTAGATTTAGGATGTGTTTAACACTTCAAGAAACAGTGTTTCAAGATTCAGTGTTGAAGTCATCAAGTCTGTCCAAGAAACAAGCTGGAAAAGTGCAAGTTACTAAAGCTCGACACCTGTTTCGACACATGCATCTATCGAGCTTTAAGAAGCTGTTTTAGCCCGAGCCTCGACAGCTTCTCAACAGATCCTCGACACCTCTATCTGTGGAGATTTAAAGAAAACAGATTTTCAGTTCTGTTTTAAGTCCAATCCGTGAATGTGTCTTTGAGACTTCTTTTCTCCTAACCCTAGACATATAAAAGGATTGTTTTAAGGGCCATCAAACAAGATGCAATTTGCACAAGTATTGAGCAATCCTTGTTCATGCAATTTGTGATCAAAGACAAAGTTCGTGCCCTAGTTCATCTCTTGTGAAGAAGATTGCTGTGTAATGTGCACTGTAGGGTTTTGTAACTGAGCATCTTCTTGATCTTCATTGTGTGGATGATTTGAAGAACTTTGCAGCCAGTAACTCTCTCTCTAGTTGGTGAATTGAAGTCGTGTACTGGGATCCGCGCATCTGGTTAGTCACGTACTTGGGAGCCGTGCATTGAAAGGAGAAACTGTCACTACAAAGCAAGTCCAATTGGGTATTGGGGTAAGGGTTCAAATGTAGGTTGGTAAGGTACTTGGGATTCCTTGCTTGTAATCACTTGCTGTGATAATAGTGAAGTTTCGGGAGTGGTAACCTTAAATCACCTGGTGGGGTTTTTGCCGTCAGGTTTTCCCTATTCGTAAATAAATCATCGTGTCTTTTATTTTCCACTGCATACTTTAGTTATTGGTGATTTGTTTGTGCTGTCACATGAATTTGCATGTTAACTTGATTAATTAATAACTTGACTGATTAATTAATAACTTGACTAATTAATTAATTTAATTTATCACAAGAGGTCAACGCGTTTGTGGCTTGTCAAGTGGTATCAAAGCAAGCATACTCTGATTAGGGTTTAATCCTTGTGTGTGATCCATTGACTCCTGCTGTCATGGATAGAGGTCAATCTCTTATTATACCTCCATTATTTGATGGCACTAACTATGCATACTGGAAAGTACGCATGAGAGCTTTCTTGCAGTCTTTAGATGAGAAAGTGTAGCAAGCTGTGGAAATAGGCTGGATCAAGCCTATAGAAGCACTGGTCGATTGGGATGATGCCAAGATCAAGGCGGCAAATTTCAACAGCAGAGCATTGAATGCCTTATTCAGTGCAGTCACCAATGAGGAGTTCAAGAAAATTTCCTCAACAGAAACTGCCAAGGAAGCATAGACCATTCTCCAGACAACCTATGAGGGAACCAAGGCTGTCAAAGATTCAAAGTTACAGAGGCTCACCACAAGCTTTGAAGAAATTAAGATGGAGGAGGATGAGTCATTTGATGAGTTCTATGCAAAGCTCAAAGACATAGTGAACTCAGCTTTCAATCTTGGGGAAACCATTCCTGAACCCAAGATAGTTAGGAAAGTGCCCAAATCGCTGCCCGAGAGATTCCATGCGAAGATCACGGCGATAGAGGAATCGAAGGATATTGACAGAATTCCTCTGACTGAGCTGGTTGGAAATTTGCAAACCTAAGAGTTAGGGCTAACTAGGATAGGCAAGTCAAGCAAGGGCAAGAGCATGGCACTAAAAACCAAGAGCAGTGATACAGATGATTCTTCAGATGATGAAGATTCTAAAATGAAGTCCTATATTACAAGGCAATTCAAGAAATTCATGAAGAATGCCAATGGAAAAGGCTTCAACAGAGACCGAAGGCAATCAATTTCTTCTCAATTCAAGAATTCAGATAAAGGGAAGAATGATGTCAAGGATGGCGGTCAGTACACTGTTCCCGTTAGACCAAAATGTTTTGGGTGTCAAGGCTTCGGACACATGAAACAAGAGTGTCCAACGTACCTTAAGACTATAGGAAGAGCAAGGCACTTGCTGTTACCTTGAGCGACACGGAGCCCGAGGATGATTCCGAAAATGAAGATGACGGAATCTTGAATGCCTTCGTTGCCAGTGTTAATCCTACTGATGGGATTACTAAAGAAGTGGATGAAGAAAGAGAATTGGTGGATGCCAAGTGTGAGACTATGGATGATCAAGATGATATCCATACTGCCTATGAGAAACTATACAAGCTTTCTGAGAAGTATGAGAAGCTCTATAGGCTGGCCACCAAGAAGCTCAGTGTTGTGGAACTTGACCGTGAGGAGCTTTCCACTAAGGTTGATGAGGCAAATCAGACAATTGGAGCACTGAGGTTCGAAAATAATTTCTTGTCTGAGAAGACCAAGAAGCTTGAAGCGGAGCTGTTTCAAGTCAGAGCACAATTGGAGAGGACATCGAGTGCAAAGCTAGACGAGATGCTAAGAGTTCAGAAATCTTCTTCAGATCGTACTGGATTGGGGTATGAATTCTCTCTCTCTAATACTCCTTCTGCTAGTACTACCATTTTTGTTCCACCTACTAATAGCATTAAAACTGAGGATAAAAATGTTAAAACTGATTTAGCAAGTGAAAACGTAGACAAGGGCAAGTCAATCCTAGGAGCACCCCCTAAAGTTGAGAAAAGGGAACCTAGAAACCCTAGGACTAAGAAGACTATCTCTCAAAAGCCCAAATAGAAGAAGCAGCATCTCTGTTATCATTGTGGTGTTGCCGGTCACACTCGACCAAATTGCTACAAGTGGCTAGCCACTCAACAAAGTAATGGCATGATAGTATTTGGGAACCAGAATCAGCTTCAGACTTCTCTTGCTCCTCTTGGAGACATTCTTAAAGCCCTCATATTCCTTTCGAACTTGAACGGTTTAAACTTTTTCCCCTTATCACCGGTTCAAGGGTTGGCTAAAAGGAAAGGTTCTTCCAAGGTGTGGAAGGCAAAGGGATCTAAGTGATAGCAGTCACTTCTTCTTCTCTCTGTCCCTGTTTTTTGTGTTGCATTACTTGTGTGTTTCTTTACTGTTTTGATTTAGTCTAGTTTTATGCATTGTTTTGCTTTCTTTAACTTGTTTTTGTTTATGTGTTTTCAGTTTTATATTTTATTTTTTTGATAAAATAAAATAAAAAAAAATGAAAAATTGAAAAATACAAAAACAGTGTATGTTTGTGTGCATTGGCTTATGTGAACTTTTAAAATGGCCATTGAAACAGAGTTTTCTAAACTTTGTATCACCTGTAGCTTAGATGAGCATTCTTCTGCACAACTAAGCAAGTGAGCTTTGTAGCTCTTTGTTTGTGATGAGTAAGGTTAAGTGATCTCTTCTACTTAACACTCGTATCACTTTTTTTAACGGGTAGGACTAGAAAATCCTAAGAGAAAGGCATAAATAACCATTTCATCACTGTTACTCGCCAATCATGATTTGACATTTGTATACTTCGGCATAGCAAAAGTGTAATGTTAATGACATTTGTATGCTTCGGCATAGCAAAAATGCAATGTAAAAAACTTAACATAATTGGGTATTTCTTTTCTTTCTCTTGTATGCCCATGCATGATATGCTTAATAAAAGAAAATATGCAAAGAAATAAAAGCAAAAAGATTAAAAATGCTTTAAAATATGGTTGCAAGCGTGTTTTCTAGGAGATGTGGGAGTTATAGAATGTACCTTGAAGGTGATAGTCTCCATCAAACAGTTATGATTTTGTGTGAATTAAAGTGATTTTCTCATATCTCAAATCGTCATAACATTGAGACACTTATGCAATCTTGCAATGTTTTCACACACAACACGCAATACTCTTTGCTATTCTTGGTACATGTGCATGTACAATGTGATTTGGCCATCACAAAGTTTACATGCGTTAATGTATGCTCACTAAACTGTCTTAACTTGTTTTTGAAATATAAAATTAGTTAGACTTGTTTAGTGTGTGTGTGCGTGTTTTGGGATACATGTGCTTTAAAATTCTTATTGAGAGATGATTTTGAGAGCTAAATGTGTTGCTTGGATCTTTGGTTGAGTTGCATGCGTGATTGCATTCATGTTTGTGTTTTTCCTCTCTTGAAAAACTGTTTTTAAAGGCATCTCGGCACCTCCTCGACACCTCTCGACACCTAGTTGTCTGTCGAGCTTCTTAGACTTTTTCTAAACGCAGTCTCGACACATCTTCGACACCTGGTGGATCGATCGAGAAACTTTCTGTCTGCTCGATAGATTCTCGACAGGTTCTGGATCGATCGAGGTTCCTTCATGCTTGATCCATCTTTCTCGACACATGACCTCGATAGCTGCATCTATCGAAGTGCATTTTCTCGACACCTACCTCGATAGCTGTCTCGACACCTACCTCGATAGCTGTCTCGACACCTCTCGATACCTGCATCTGTCGAGAATTACTGAACGACTATATATTCTTTCCTCGCGATTTTCTCTTATTTTGCTTGATCTCTCTCACTCGATAGCTCGTGTTTTCCCTCCCAAAACCTTTTCTCACTCTCTCCAAACCTCTTCCTAAGGATTCTTCAAGTGATTCATTTGTTTTTCCTCACTTGGTAAGCATCTTTTCTCTCATTTGTCATGCATTTCATGTTTTATAAACCTAGGTTTTGAGATTTTTGAAGTTTTTGAAAATTTTTCGGATTTTTCAAAATTGTTGAAAGTTTCTTGAAATTTTTGGGTTGGTTTTATAGATTTGATCTTTAAAACTACATGCATTGCATCACATTAGCATTCTAATTGTATTTTCATGCATTTAGATGTGTACAAACCTGTTGTGTGCTGTTAAGTTTGGATTGGGCTGAGCCCATGATGTTTTTATATAGCATGTCACATGTTCATGCATTTCCCATGCATACGTTTTTTCTTTTCAATATATTCTTCCTATATTGAACTGTTTGGGACTTTTTAGTTTGTCTCTCTTCTTCTCCCTCTCTATGTTTGTGTTAGTAGTGTCTATGACACCTAAACGTAAGTCTATTCCATCCCAGAACCTTCTGCGTTCTAAGGGATCTTCTTCTTCGGATTCTACTCCGTTGTCTCTCCGGTTCCGTGATGAGAAAGCCCATAAGGACTTCTTAGAGAACTTCTCTAAACGAGATGTTCATTCGGAACGCCACATTGTCCTGACAGACTTTGCCGACACTGACCTACCCAATGTCATACACAATCGGGCTTGGGAGTCACTGTGTGATGTTCCGGTCGCCTGTCCTCTCGTGTTGATACATGAGTTTTACTCCAACATCCACGGGATTGATTCTTCAGTACCTCTCTTCTACTCTAGCGTTCGAGGTACGCGCTTTGCTGTCACCCTAGAGTTAGTCTCCGAGGTTCTTCATGTCCCTAGGGTGGATCATCCTAATTACCCTAGTTGTGATCGTCTATGGACTGTGTCCAAAGACGAGATGATCTCGGCGTTCTGTGAGCGTCCTTCCTCTTAGGGAGATCATCAGTATACACCATGTCGGCCTTTTGCTAAAGGTCCTCGTTTTCTTAAGATGGTGATGACTTTTGCGTTGCACCCACTTTCTCACTACAACTCTATCACAGAGCCTCGTGCTCGGTTTTTGTTGTCCCTCCTAGAGGATCTCTCTATAGACTTCCCTTCTCACTTTATTTTCTCCATCATAGATGTCTATAGAGATACGGTCACCCGTGATAAGCTCATTTTCCCTTCTGCTATCACGAGGATACTTCGCCGTTTTTCCATTCCATTCCCTTCGTCCGATCCATTCCATATCATGTCTGCCATAGACGCCGCTACCGTAAAACGTAGTGAGGCACAGTTTAGATCGAGACAGTCAGATGCTGCTGCTCCATCCTCCCATCCGACTACTTCCAGATTTGCTCGAGCGACATCTGCTCCTGCTTCTTCAAGCGACATCACTCTAGGGGACATCATGGCGCAGCTTCAATGCATGGATGCTCGCCTCGATACACTTTCTATGGAGTTGTATCAGGTGAACGTTTGTGTTGGTCGCATCGCCAGGCGACAGGCGACAGGTGACTTTGGGCAGCTTTGCTCCAGAGGCTTCTTCTCCGCCACCTCATGTTTCTTCTGAGACTAAGGCTGATAATGACGGTGATTACGATGATGCTTCGGATGATGATGATGGAGATGCGAGCTCTTCTGATGAGATGTCTACTTGACACCCTACCCTTTGTCACTCGTGACAAAAAGGAGGAGTAGTTTTGGTGTGTATGAGAGTAGTCATACTTAGGGGGAGAGCTAGCATAGGACATTTTTGATAGGAGGAGTGTTGATTTGAGGGTGTAGTGAGGATCATATGTATTTTTTTTCTTTTCTATCTTTTAGAGATACATTGATCATGTGTTGACATACATTGTACTTATTTTTTGATATATATGATGATGTATGTTTCTTTCACCTATCTTTTCATGTGTTGTTTCTTTTCTGTCTTTATACACATGTTTCTTTTACTTGTACGCAATCTATTATTTCTGCTTCACACAAAGATGCCTTGATGTGTTTTGTTTATAAGTGTTTCAGAAATATAGGTTGTCAAAGTCTTCTTGCCATAAACTCTCTTTTTGCAAAGTTTTTCAAGAGTTTGTGTTAGAATAGATTTTACTGTACGTAACAAGTGAATATGAGTTAAAGTGTTTTATGACTTCTCTCATATCTTCATTTGTTTATTGTGGTTTTGTCACGGATTGCCAAAGGGGGAGATTGTTAGGACATATGTAGTTCAAGTGGTTGTTGACATATGTTGCTATTTTATGTAATTGGCTTATCCATAGACAAAACACATTTTACTTGTATTTGGGTAGATTTAGGATGTGTTTAACACTTCAAGAAAGAGTGTTTCAAGATTCAGTGTTGAAGTTATCAAGTCTGTCTAAGAAACAAGCTGGAAAAGTGCAAGTTACTAAAGCTCGACACCTGTCTCGACACATGCATCTATCGACCTTTAAGAAACTGTTTTAGCCCGAGCCTCGATAGCTTCTCGACAGATCCTCAACACCTCTATCTGTCGAGATTTAAAGAAAACAGATTTTCAGTTCTGTTTTAAGTCCAATCCGTGAATGTGTCTTTGAGACTTCTTTTCTCCTAACCTTAGACATATAAAAGGATTGTTTTAAGGGCCGTCAAACAAGATGCAAGTTGCACAAGTATTGAGCAATCCTTGTTCATGCAATTTGTAATCAAAGACAAAGTTCGTGCCCTAGTTCATCTCTTGTGAAGAAGATTGCTGTGTAATGTGCACTGTAGGGTTTTGTAACCGAGTATCTTCTTGATTTTCATCGTGTGGATGATTTGAAGAACTTTGCAGCCAACAACTCTCTCTCTAGTTGGTGAGTTGAAGTCGCGGACTGGGATCCGTGCATCTGGTTAGTCACGTACTTGGGAGCCGTGCATTGAAAGGAGAAACTGTCACTACAAAGCAAGTTCAATTGGGTATTGGGGTAAGGGTTCAACTGTAGGTTAGTAAGGTATTTGGGATTCCTTGCTTGTAATCGTTTGCTGTGATAATAGTGGAGTTTCGGGAGTGGTGACCTTAAATCACCTGGTGGGGTTTTTGCCATCAGGTTTTCCCCATTCGTAAACAAATCACCGTGTCTTTTATTTTCTGCTGCATACTTTAGTTATTGGTGATTTGTTTGTGCTGCCATGTGAATTTGCATGTTAACTTGATTAATTAATAATTTGACTAATTAATTAATTTAATTTATCACAAGTGGTCAACGCGTTTGTGGCTTGTCAATTGAAACTACGTAATTTTGGGGTTGGTTTGGCAAAAATAAAACATGTCAGCATGATGATGTGTTAGTTAACAGCAGAAATTAACTGTGGGGAATTGCTAACAGAACCAAATCTTAAGGTGTAAAATCGAGTTTCTGAATGTTGGGATCTAAAATCTAGTTAACCCCAAACTTCACGGTGTAATTTGTAAATTACCCTAAAAATAATAATAGAAAAAGGTTGGAGAGAGATCTAGCCTTTCGGGGGAAAACCAAATGAAAAGAATGTCGGGCTACAATAATGATAGGCGTAGTTTTTATTTGTGAGAAAGAATGATAGGTTTAGTTAATTGGTTAGGTTGTCATTTTTATATGAATCAGTGTCACATGAACAATAAAAGTCAGTGATTTTTTATATAAGATTTTTTATTTTTTTTTTTATTTTTAATTTTTATGGTAAGAAACAAAATTCACATGAGTTTCAGTTAATTCAACTAGTAAAATTTTTATTGGTTGTATAAGAAATCTGAGTTTAATTTTTGTTATACCAAAAACTATTTGTTGTTTTGATCTAATGATAAAGAGCTATCATTAAGAGTAGACACCATAGATTATAACTCTCTTTAAAATAAAAAAATAATTTTTACAATAATTATCTTACGTGGCAAATTGTGATTAGTTACTAATTAATTTCAAATAGACCCACAATTTTTTCTCTATCATTTATACTCATTCATCTTACGTGGTGGTAAATTATGAATGATTACGAGTTAATTCACATAGATCTATAATTTTTTCTCCGTGAATCGTACCCAACCATAAGAACAATTTTTGGCAAAAGATATATATATATATATATATATATATATAATATATTTAAGATCCGCTTATTTTGCCAAAATTGAAAACTTTTTATTGAAAATACTAAAAATAAAGGTAAAAGTTAATTGAAATATTATAGTGAAACTCGTAAATAGTACCAAAAGTGCGAAAGAGCCCATAGATAGTACAAAAATAAATTTTTAGTTAAATAAGTCGAAAAAAATAATTTTTGTCATGGTAGTAAATATTTATTTTTTTATTTTTATTTTATGTCGTCCTATAATTTTTGTTTGTGGAATGGTTGGTCAGATTTTAGACATAAAAAGCAACGTGCTTATTTCATTGGAGAATGGAAATGCCTCTTCCATTGTAGCGGAATCCATGGCTCATCATCGTTCCTCTGTTTTCTCAATGAAACTACAATTTATCAAACTCTTCCTCTCATTAGCCACCATTAAAGGCGTGTTTGGAAATTGCTACACGTCAATCTTTAGCTTCGGAGACTCACTTACTGACACTGGAAACGACTACTTCGCTGATCCGACTGTACCGTGTCTCTTTCCTCCATATGGGGAGACCTACTTTCATCACCCCACAGGTCGTTGCAGCGATGGCCGTCTTGTCTTAGACTTCACAGGTGAGCAAATTGATGAGCCTCAGCTTTTTAATCTTTATTCTTTGCCCTCACATATATACATTATTGTTGATGGGATTTTCTTTTTGTTTTTTGTTGGTAGCTCAAACTCTAGGACTGCCATTGATAAAGCCATATCTTGTCTTTGAGAATGGGAGTACTGTAACAAGTATTCAAGGAGGAGTCAATTTTGCTGTTGTGGGAGCAACAGCATTGGATGCAGCTTTTTTCTTCGAAAGGGGAATTTGTGATGTGGCTACAAACGACTCTTTAAGTGTTCAATTGGATTGGTTTAAGAAAATTCTTCAATCTCTATGCAACACATCGCCAGGTCAGTTTACTTTATAATCATCAACATCATCATCTTCTTTTCTTCTTTTAAGGGTGAGCTTATTTCAGTTTTGGAATTTGGGCTTTTTGTAGAGGTAGAGTTTTTAAAAAGTGTAGTATAAAAAAGTATTTTTTTAAAAAGTTGAGTGTTTGGTAAAAGTGGTTAAAAGGTATTTTTTAAAAAAGCTGAGTGTTTGACTAGCACTTATCAAAGTGGCAGTTTGAAGGATAAATTACTAAAAAAGACAATGTCTATATAAAGAGAACTCTTTGTTTTAATTACATCTTTTAATGCAAGTTATGGACAAAATATTTTTACAAAATTTTTACAATAAAGTCTATATAACAAGTTGTTAATGGTAGGAAAAAAAATGTCAATAGTAGGTCTAGATGAGAACTGATAATAACTTACTTTGTAAACTTTATTATGAAATTGTTATAAAAATATTATGTCAATAATAATATTTTTTTCTAAAAAAAAAATAGTACTAACTTAAAAAGTTTAGAGATATAATAAAATGTCACAATATTTTCACAATACTAATTTAAAATTAATCTTTGTAAAATAAAATTTTATTAATATTTATCTTTTAAATGAGTTGTTCTAGTACCTACAATTTTTTTTTTACTATATACTCTACAACATCATAATTATAAAAAAAAAAATTATAAAATAATTTGTATACCTATTCTCTATATTTTCTTCCACGGTGCTTTACCCCAACCCAAAAACATTTTTTTTTTCTTTCACTTTTTTCTTATCCACATGTTCACTTCGTACTCATCTTCTTATCTTCTTTTTCTTTTACTTTCCTCCACACACACACACACACACACACACACACACACACACACATTCTTTTACTTTCCTGATCTACACACACAAAAAGTTTGAGCTCTCTCTTTCGAGCTCCCTCTCTCTACTCCATGTCTCACACAAAGAAGTCTGAGCTCTCTCTTGAGCTCCCTCTCTTTACTCCATGTCTCCAAAAGTTCCATTTATCAAAAACTCTTCCGAATTCAGAAGGTTTTTTTTTTTTTTTTTTTTTTTTTTTTTTTGAGATTAGATATGTACGTAAATCCAAAAAAAAAAAATATATATATATAGAGAAGAGAAGAGGAAGAAACAGCACAAAGAAGAAGAAGAAGAAGAAGAAGAAGAAGAAGAGATGTCATGCCACAGCACAATAGCACAGAGGGGCAAAAAAAAGAAACTATGGGCAATTTAAGAAAACAAAAAACGTACCAACGGTAATATTTTTGTTTAACTGATTAGAATAAAACAATAAACCGTTTGGCTAAAATAATAAACCGTTTGACTGATTAGACCTCTAGACTAGTTTGTTTGGCTTTTTATGATTTTTTCTGCAAAAATTTTAGCACCACAAATTTTTGCAAACATTTTGGCACAATTTTCTCATGTAATCATCTTGCAG
Source organism: Castanopsis chinensis (assembly GCA_032878915.1). NCBI lineage: Eukaryota > Viridiplantae > Streptophyta > Magnoliopsida > Fagales > Fagaceae > Castanopsis > Castanopsis chinensis. The sequence goes on from JAVQMG010000130.1 coordinate 11,856,838, forward strand.
CGAAACAGTGATGATGGGTAAAAGTAAATCTGTAAATGTGACAGGCAGTCGTCACATTTTTTAACCATAGTATCTCTTTTTGCTTGCATACTTTAGGTTTCAAAAGTTTTCCATGTGTTAAAAGAGATAAATTATAAATATATAATTATTAGTTCTAATATAATATTTAAAAAAAAAACACACACACACTTGTTAATAATTTATCAGTTTATAAATGCAAATTTATTTTAACTATAATGTGCTTTTCTTAATATTTGTGATTAAATTCTTCATTTTTAAGAAAATTTATAAAAATATCATTTTTTAAAATGTTAAATCCAACTTACCCTTTTTTAAAATTTTTTTGAGAAATGTTTGAACTTTTTTTTTTGAGGGGGGAGAAATGTTTGAACTTAACCCATGTTATGAGGATTCTCTTTAGAAAAACAAATGAAAAAAAAAAAAAAAAAAAACAGTATGAAGATACAACACTTCACATACAAATCATATTGTATTTTTTAGAGTAATTTTATGATCACAACTTTGATGTGGTCAAATATGAGTAATTGTTTATCATTTTTATATGTACTCATTATCTTTTTTGCACCACTTATAATCGATCACATGTAAAAGTTTTGGCACAAAAATTGTATTTATGATTTTTTTAACCTATCATAATTTGTATGAACTATTGTTGTTATATTCAATGTAAAAATGATATTATTCTAATTACTATCTTAAAGTAATCATTTAATTTTTTTAAAAAAAGTATTGAACACATTATTATTTACTTATATTATTTTTTTGAGAATACATTATTATTTATTAGTTAATAAAAATTAGTTGATTCAATATAATGCCATCGGCCTAGAAGGCCTTTGGCAAGTTCTCATGAATTTGGTTTGGTAATGAAAATATGAAATGGTTAAAAAATGATTAATTTAATCATTTAATTATAGTTTTAACAATCCTCACATATTTGGAACCCAAAACTTCAATTTTTAATATTTTTAATGAGAAGTATAGTAAAGTCGGACATCAAATTATTAATTCTCTCAAATACTAAATTGTTTAAAGAATGAAATTTAATCATTGAAAATATTTCAAAGCTCAAACACAATTTTCAATTGACAAATGAATTGTTTCAGCAATTATATTAAAAAAAAATAAAACAAAGTTTCTGCTTCAATATGAGAATGACTGTGATCGTCATGAATGACGCGGCAATTTGTTTTCTTTTATGGGAAATACTTTTAAGATAGAAATGATAATATCTGTCGGTTTCCCAAAAAAAGAAAATTAGTAACATTTTTCGTCATTTCCGTGTTGCAATAAGAATGACTATTTTTCTTTTCAACCATTTTAATGAGACAAACAACGTGATGGCTACGCTAAAAAAAAAAAAAAAAAAAAAAAAAAAAAAAAAAGAAGAAGAAGAAAAGTGATAGCTACGTTAAAAAAATTAAGGAAAAAAAAAAAAAAAAACCGTGATGGCTACTATTCTTCAAATAATTGCGGTTGGTGTTCATATGCTAAAACCGGTGCGAGCCTACCAATTAGAGCACCTAAAATATATATGAATATATATATATATATATATATATTATTCATAATTTGTTTAAGTACTCTAGCTTTGATTTCATTAATTTCAGATTTCTAAATTTCAGATTTCTAAATTTCAGATTTATTCAATTAAGGTATTTTTGTCAATAAAGTTAGAGAATTGAAATGAATTTCGGTGAAGTGTAGACAATAAGTTTTACATTTTAGCTTAAAAAAATAAGATCATATTAACGGGTGTACTTAGATCCATTGTTTATAAACTATATTAGGAAAGTTTTAACCACCACTTTCATGAGATATATATTAAACGGTAAAAAAAATAAATTGCTTAATCATTTTTCCATAGAATATTTCTAAAAATAGTCCCTGAAGCAATACTATATCAAGGAATTTGTTAATATTTTCCTTATATATAGAGTTTAAATTTAAGTTTCTGATTTTCTTAGTTTGTTGAGACAATTTTAACCATCACCTTTTTCTTTTTTAGTTAGTGTTAAAATGTGACATATCATTTATCTCCTTAACCTTTATTTGAGGAAGGAAATTACTTAAGTTACTAAGCAGATAATATTTAAGAGAAAGCACAAAATTTCTAAATATAAATTATTTACCAAAAATTCTTGAGATAGGTTGAGTAGTCTCTGAGTTCATCAAAATTAAAATTATTTTGAAAGTACAATGATAATAATAATAATAATAATAATAATAATAATAATAATAATGAAAAATAGAGAAGAAAGAGTATAAATGTAAAAAAAAAAAGAAAGAAGCTATAGGTGGTACAGACATTTGTTTGTTATTGTGAAATTGTTCTAATCCTACCTAATTTTTATTTTTTAAAAATACCCCACTTATATTAATTAGTTGAGTGCATCAAATTTTGAGAGAAAGATTAGACTGAATCCAAATTATTGTTTTATTGAAGCTTTGAACCTAATTTACATTATAAAAAGGATATTAATTTGAAAGGATACTAGTTTAATGACCCAAAATACTGCATTATAAATTATTGATTTGAAATGTGTTGATAAACAATTATTTTGTTAATCTTCATTACTTTTAGCAGAGTTAATCTTCATTCTTGTATTCTAATTCCTTTTTGATGAATGGTTTGGTCCACCACAACTAAAATTTTGATTCGGCTACGGATTATTCCTCGCTATGATGAAGTAGTTTATTAACGTGATATTTCAAAAAATAAAATTTCTTGATAACAAGTTCTTTTATTGAATTATCCAATATATATCATCGATTTCTTTAAAAACAAGCTCCACTAATTAAGATACGCACTTTGCGGAAATCTTTCTTTGAGTTGGCGATATTTGAGAAAGTATTTGTTAGGACCATTACTAGAGAAAAAGAAAAGTACTAACCAAGTTCTTACAATAAGCAAATTCCTCTTTTTTTTTTTTTTTTCGATTCAAACCAGCTATAAATATATTAGAGGTGAGAAGTGACCAACTAGAAAGTATGGCTCAGGCCAAATTATCCCTTGTGCACTTATTCGAACTCGAATGACCAACCAAGCTAGGGGAACATACTTTGTTCTTTTGGTATATGTGATATTCTCCCACTTAAGAGTCTATTTTAGATTCGATTATTTTGCTAAAATTTAAAATTTTTTACTGAAAATATTATAGATAAAGGTAAAAGTTAGCTGAAATAATATAATGTGATACATGAATAGTACCAAAAAGTGCAGTGAAACTCATGAATAGTAGTAAAAATAAGTTGAATAGTAAAATAAGTTGGCAAAAATAATTTTTGTCAAACGGACACTAAATGTTAATGTATTGATTATTAAAAAAAAGAATGATTATCAAAAAGTTTAATGTTAATGTACTTGTGCATATGGAATCATGGATGCAACCTTAACTAGTTAACTAGAAAGACACAGGTAAGGCTGTCCACGGGTTGGGTCAGCTTGAGTTTGGGCCTAACTTGGACTTGACTAGACTGAGTCAGGTTACCAAAAATGTGACATGCAACCGACTCGTTATATGGGTCAAACTCGATGGTTCGGGTCATTGGTTGAATGGGTTGGATTCGTTGGTTTGGCGAGTTTGGGATTCGAATTGGGTCACTCCTCACACGCCTCACTCTCAGCACACTCTCTCCAAAGCTCAGCTGTGACCAGTGGCGGAGCCAAAATTTTAGTCCAGAGGGGGCAAAATTTAAAAAAAAAAATATATATATATATATATATTATAAAAGTAAAATTAATCTAAAAAATATTAATCAATAATAATAACAAAATAAATAAAAAACTGCAAGAAAATATGAATATATTTCATAGTATTCAAATAAAAAAACAAACAAAATTAACCAATTCATAGTCATAGCTACTACAAATTTTACAAACTGATGTGGTAAAAATGTGATTAGTGTTACTTAAACAATATAATGAATATATGTTTGAAATTATTTTTTGTGGTTGGTGAGATGCCAATTTGTAAGACATAAATAGTAAAATTTGTAATATCTTTAACATCACTCAATAATAAAATGTTGTGAAAGATATCACAGTAAAACTTGGGAAAATAATGATATTAAATAAAAAAGGAAAAAAAAATAGTGAAATAGGTGCTACACTGGACTGACAAAAGCTGCTTATAAGAGTAAAGGTGCATGGTTTGGTCTTCTTCTTCCTTTCTTTTTCCTATGTCATTTTCAAGTGGGAGTTCTTTTTTTATTTTTCTTTTTTTCTCTATGTCAGGGAGTAACTTAGAGCAGGTTACTACGTATGCAATGATATTTTAGGAGTCAGGGGGGGCAGGTGCCCCCCCTCGTCCCCCTCTGGCTCCGCCCCTGGCTGTGACCACTCATCCATCTTGGCAATAGCACTGCTCCAACACCACCTCATGCACCGACGCGACAAAGCTCTGCTCTGACCACCCAAGCCATCCGTTTCCTCCACTCAATGATGAGTTTTCTCCATCTTTTCTTCCCACTCAACCTCACCACCATGTTCCACCGCTGCATGTCTCCGATCTACCACCGCCATCATCCACCCTCGCCAGCATCCAAGCTACCCTCCTCCATAAGCTCCGATCCACATCCAAGCTACCCATCTATGCACATAACCCAATCCCCATTTCGGCAAACCCACATCCTCCTTGGTTGATCCACACCTGCCATACCCACACCCACCTTGGCCGATCCACATCCCACATACCCATACCCACTGATCCATATCTAAGATGAAAATATACCTGAGAGTCTGAGACTAAGAAGCTGAGAACGAGAGGTTAAGAAGACTTAACCCATGGTGGAAAGTGAGGAAAAGCAGTGTCAGGTGTGGTGATGAGGTGGCGATGGCAGCAACGACTAGGGTTTGGAGAGGAGTGTAGATTGTGGAGGCTAAAGGGTGTGGAGTGAAAAGTTAAGGCTAGAGAGACTTGAGATTTGAGAGTAGAGAGAACGGAGAGTGATTTTTGAGAGAGTGAGATTCTGATTTCTGAGAGAGAGATGGTGAGATGAGATTGAGGACTGAGAGAGGCTTTTGAGAGTGGAACTGTGGAAGAGATTTTGATTTGAAGTTCAGTATGGCTTTGTGTGTGGACTGAGGCTTTGCATTTGCGTGTAATCTCAACAACTCAGTGTTTAGTCTTATCACTTATCAGGTCAATCTTCATGTGTTCACCTAAAAAGAACTGATTTTTATTTTTATTTTTTTTTAAATCTTAAACTATTGGCTGGGTTGGGTAATACGAGTTTATAATACTTGAACCCATTACCCAAATCGAAAATTTCGTTTTTGTGAGAGGCAGACCCAAATCCGACCAACCATGGACTTTGGGTCCACCCACTGGGCCTCAGGTCGATCAGACCCGGTTGGTTTGGTTGGGTCTTTTACCAGCTGGACAGCCCTAGACATAGGAATAAAAATTTCTCTCTACAATAGGCCTCTAATGTAATTAAGCTCAAAAGTTTCTTGGTCGTCAAAATCTTTTTTTTTTTATATGTTATTTTTCGTTACTATGTTGACATTCGATGAACAGCTACCTAAAAAAAGTTGTTTATTCCTAACAATAATTTTACATGATAGTGTCTGTTGTAAAGGTTTTTTTTTTAAATGAAAATAACTTGGTATAGTGGACAATGCTTGACTTATAAGCTGTTTGGTCACGCCGAAACGTTTTTTTTTTTACTTACTATGTTTTACTCATTTTAGTTTAGATTCTCTTTTACTCAAAAAAAAAGAAAAAAAGAAAGTTTCTCTCTAACTTTGCCTAATTCTCTGTATTATATATGTGTTTACACTTTACAATGCAACCCCAGGAAAAATAGTTGAATACTCTCAGAGTATCATAAATGTGTATTTCTTTTTTTCACATGAATTTTGAGTCTCATCATGAATTTAATTAGTGAGATTCATAATTATGTGAGAGGGTGGAGTATGTATTTATGGTACTCTGGTACTCAATAATTTCTCATTTTTTAGGCCTTTAACATTTTTATTTTTAGATCTTGCACTAGATTTTCTCTTTTAATTTTTGAAATTTTATTTATGACCAAGAAAAGACAAAAAAGTCTCTATTTGGTAAAAGACTTTACCTATTAGCTTTTTGTTTTTTGTTTCAATTTTTTTTGAAAACCAACTAGTTTTACTTTTTGTGTAAATATGGATGACATGAATTTGGTTATTGTAAGAACTTGGTTAGTACCATTCTTTTTCTCTAGTAATGTGACGAACATTTACAGAATGCAATGAAATCTTTGGAAGTTCTCTATTTTTTATGGAGATTGGAGGCAACGACTACAATTATCCATTTTCCATGCATAGGAGCATAGAAGAGATTCAGACTCTTGTGCCACTAGTGATTAAAGCAATCGCTTCAGCCATTAATGTAAGAACTTATGTTTAGTAGATTGCAAAGTAAAATTATTTTCCTTTTAGACAAATTTCTGGATTATTGCATCATGTTTATTTTTTATAATCATTATTGCACTTAGTGTAACAATTATCCTTCACAAATATTTTATTTTATTTTTTAAAACACACACACAAGGGAGAGGAAAAGGGGCTCTAACATCCGCTTATATGAGCCCCCCCGCCCCCAAAAAAAAAGGAACATAGAACTTCTATACAGATGGTTATATCAGCATATGAGAGTGCAAACAATAGAGTGGGAGTCGATGTGTGACTTTTTTTTTTTACACCAATGAAAGTCAGAAAATTACAAAATAGCTGGATGAATCCAGCTGAGATGCCCTGGAATATTGGCTGCTAGATTAGCCATACAAAAAACTGAGCTCAAGATGGCTCTGGGGACACAAAAAGGTTTACAGACAATACCCTGCTGTTGTAAAGCAACAAGATCTGCAACCATAGTGTTTTCCTGCCATCTAGTAGAACATTTGGAGTTACAAGCCTTAACTATGCTACTGCTGCTGCACAAAAACAAAATTCTGTAGAATCCCAAATTCCTAGCTTTTAAGGCTGCTTCCACGATTGCTTCCTGTGATTTGAATCTTCTACAATCAAATAAGTTCAGCATGAAGTGAAAAGAACAATGCAATTTAAGTTTCTCTGCTGATCACTGAGAGTTAAGTTTTGGTAACTTTTTTTTTGAGAAACAACACCGTAATTTTATTCAAAGAGAGCTGAATCGGCTTGAATTACAGAAACTAGGTGAGGAGGAACATCCTCTATCCACACCGTAAACTTGCAAACATGTCTAACAATGTTGTGGGCTGAACTATTACCTCGTCTTAGTACATGACCAAACTCAATATTTGAAAAATCCTGAGCTAACTCCTTTGCTTCGTCAACTAAGTGTCCATAGTCTATCAAGGATGGGCTCTTACGCAAAAGGGCATCAAAGGTGTGATTTTTTGAGGACGTTTCTAGTGTCAACTTCATTGCTTCCTTCCAATACAAAACCAGTCCCCTACCTCTATGAATCCGAGGTACAAAGAACATGTGATCAATTGACTTAGCTGAGTTGGAGTGGTTAAAGACCATATCAAATTCATCCTCTTTGGAAAGGAAATCAGAATCATTGCACCTTACGTTAGTCATAATCACTTCCTTATTTTTCGGCATTGAGTGATTTTCATTTATGGCCTCAAACGTTTCTGTCTCCTCCCCCAAACTCAACTGCACAATTACTTCTGTAACTGCCTCCACGGTATGAATTTCCTCCTCCCCTTTCTCCACCACTGTTTGGTTCTGTGTCCGCTGGAGATGTAGTGCCTGACCGAACATGAACCACATTATTAGAGCTAAATTCATCCCTGCTCTGTGCCTGCAATCTGCTTGGCCTCTTCTCATAGTAACTGGGGACATAGATCATGTCCTGCCCTGACGATTTGTATGGCGGTGCTCTAAGAGACGGGCCAAATTGTTGTTGGTCCAATGTTAAGGCACCATTACTTTAAACCCATAGCTCGCAGTCCCTGTCATCGTGATTCAGGCACCCACACCAATAGCTTAGACTCTGTAATCGTTCATATTTGAATCTAATCCATCTCTTCTCTCCACTGGGTAAGGTAATGACTCTACCTCTACACAGGCAACGTGACATCAAGCATCACCCTCACTATTTCGCACAAATTTTCTGCCGCTAACCTAGTTAGAAAACTAGTAGGGATGTCGGGGACTTGAACCCAAAATGGAACTTTGTTGAAAGCGAGCTCATGCACTGGTGCATCTCCCGTATATCGTTGCATGACGATCAGATGCCTATCAAAACTCCAAGGTTGGCTTTTTATAATTTTATCGACATCTGCTAGATTATCGAACACAAACAATACAATATTGTTTCCTTGGTTCCTAACTCTGAAACCATTTGTCGCCCTCCAAAGTTGCCAGAAAGTGCTAGCGACTGCTTCCATTTGGAGATATCGGGAGGTGAAGAATTTCGCAGCAATAACAAATTCGCCCCTCCTATGATCTTCAGGGAGGATGAATCCAGACCACTCCTTATCCAAGAGTGATAGATTGTTCCAACGCATTGTCAGTTGTTCCATTGTCCACTAAGGTAGTTCACAAGTTCAATTCCGAAGGAGAGAATTTTAAGAACTGTTTCCCCAAACCCACAAAAAATATATATTACCACTAGCTCGAAGAGTATACGTGACGCTCTTGAGAACAGAGGTTGAGAAAACAAACTTTCCTTCCAAGAAGGGACAAAACTTCTACGGCCTAAGCAAAGCAGGAGATTCTACTTTCTTAGAAATTGAGAGACTAAGATGGTGTCTAAGTTTTGGTAACTTAACTATTATAAATAAAAATATTCTATCCCACTTTTAAGTGTTCCACTTATACTACCAACAGCTAGGGGTGTCCAGACCTGACCGTGACCCGCCGGACCGACCAACCCGCCCGATCTCCACCCGACTTCAACCCGAAGCGACGCTCCCGTCGGTCGGTTTCGGGTTTCCATTCTCAAGACCCGACGCCGACGGGTCGAGTGGTGGGTTTTCTTCTCCAAAACCCAAGCCACCCGACCCGACGAAGTAATATAGAAATCCGGTGAAATCACACTCAAATCCGAGTAGATCCAGCGAGTTCTCAACCATATTGGGTGAGATTTAGCTAGATCCAGCCATTCCCAGAAGATTTCAGCAATTTTGGTGCAGATTTCGGCGATTTTGATGCAGATTTGGTGAGTTTTTACATTTTCCGGCGATAATCTGCAGATTTCGACGATGATTTGCAGATTCCGGCGACAATTTGCAGCTCCGGTGATGATTTTGCAGCACCTGCGACCACCCGATCAGACACGATCTCCACCCGACCCCAAAACCGACCCGACCGATTGACGCCGGCGGTCGGTTTCGGGTCGGTCTTCTGTCCACCCTCCGCCGGCGGGTCGGGTTCGGGCTGGGTCGAAAATCGACCTGACCCGACCCGTGGACACCCCTACCAACAGCATTGTTAATTTTACTTTTTTTTTTCCTCTCTATTTCTTTAAAAAAAAAAAAAAAAAATTAAACTTAGATAACTTTATAAATAAAAAAATATGTAACAAGTTATTATTGATGAATAATAAAGTGGAACACAAAATATAGGGTAATGAATTTCTATTCAATTTGATGTTGGAGATACTTTAGTTTGTAAATTGCACATGCACTATATATATATATATATAAAGCATTCACTATATATGACACTGCACTCTAATTGTATTTCTATAAACTCACTACCTTTAAAGAGACTTTTTCATGATTTAAACATTGCCTTGCAGGAGTTGATTGAGCTAGGGGCAGTGAATCTCGTGGTTGCAGGGCAAATACCAATTGGATGCTCTGCATTCTACCTAACATCTTATGAGACTGCAGATACCGACCAATATGACCCCGAAACTGGCTGTCTAAACTGGTTAAACAAGTTTTCTGAGTACCACAATGATCAACTTCAAAAAGAACTAAGTAGGATCCGAGCACTACATCCACATACCAATATCATCTATGCGGATGTTTACAATTCTTCAATGCGTATTTATCGTAATCCAAGCCAATATGGTAACTCAACCGTCTTAATAATTTTCTTTATTTTGCACATATTGACAAAACAGATTGATGATTGCATTTGTTAGTACTTAGAAGCACTCTTACTTGAGAATAAAAAACAAAAGACTAGCTTTTGGAGCCACAAGTCTCGTAAGGGAAGTATATTATGTATATAATATAATTTTCTTTTCTGCGAATAGTCGTGACATTTACTTACAATTAGGCACCAGAGTCTTTTGAATAAATCAGTTTGTTTTAAATCTGGATGATTTGCTAGAACCCATTCTTGGAGTCAAAGTATTTCTTAAGGATTGCATTTATTACACACAAATAGTTACACATACCATTTTTGAACTGAAACCATGACTTGAAGAAATGATTTTAAACTTGAAAATCTCACGGTTTCAGTTCGAAGGAGTTTATGTGTTTATTACACAAACTGTTACACACATCCCATTGTTGAAATAAAACTGTGACTTGAAGTCACAATTTTAAACTTGAAAATCATAATTCGTAACTACAAGTCACTGTATCGTTTAAAAAATAATGTGTGTAACAACTTGTGTGCAATGAGTACCACTCCTTTTTTTAAGGAAACAACAATACTTTTTTTTTTTTTTTTTTGAGAGAGTTCCAACTTATGGCGTCCGCTCCTGATGATAGCTCTTTATCATTAGACTAAGGCACCAATCAATTTTTGGTGTAGGTAGGGATGGAACCCTAGATCTCTTATACAACTATTAGAGATTTTACCAGTTACGCTAACTGAAACCCACTAATACTTATTAACACACACAGACACAAAAGTAATATATAGAGTTTTTTAAACAGACTTATAATATACTACGTAACCAAAGTACTATTTCATGTTCATTTTAGGTTTTACTGAAGCACTCACAGCATGTTGTGGAGGGGGAGGCCCGTACAATTACAACACATCAGCGACATGTGGTGATCCTTCGACGAGTGTTTGTGATGACCCTTCAAAGTATGTTAGTTGGGATGGTGCACACTTTACAGAAGCAGCATCTCAATGGATTACCAATGGTTTACTCGAAGGGCCATACACCATTCCTCAAATTAGTATCTCCTGTGTTTCACAAGATGCATAATATAAGCCCTGGTCCAATTACAACTTTGTCGGGTGCTATGAGTTTTGGCATTACCTGGATTGCCCTGTTGGAAAATTAAGCTTCGTTGGAACGTGTTGAACTAAATTACTTCGTTTTGTGGCCTCATAATGAGTTATTTAGCCCATAAAATTAAACTGAGATCGATAATGTAATGTGACGACTTTAAAAAATGAATTTTGCAAATTTGTTTGCACACACAATACAAGGCTAGCTATCAGGCCATACACATACGAGAGGTAAATATAAATGCATAGCTCATAAAAACTGAAATCATATCACTGAACTGGCCTGAAATATTCTTGTAGGTAGACACCAATATAGGATCCATAGCCATATTATGAATTGTTTTTTACTCAATTACAATCCCTTCATTTATAGACTCTAGAACCAAACCGATTTTTTTTTTCTTCTTCTTTGACAAATAAAACCTATATGAAAACAGATTTTGGAAACCTATTTCAAAACAAACCCTTCTTAAATGCATTGTTTAAAAATTGTGTTTTACAAATTGCAATTGTTCCAAGTGGGTATACTCTTTTTATGTCATATAAAAAATATATATTTTTACCCTTTAGATTGCACACTTAAATGATCGCAACATATATAGTTGATTAATATTTTTCCTTTTTAAAAATTATTAACATAGTTTTCTTTAGGTAAAATTAAAAATGTATTATCAAAGTTTCAGAATATCGCATTATATAAGAAGCAGCAAAAAAAAAAAAAAAAAAAAAAAAAAAAAAAAAAAACACTAGTTCTAAAAACAGATCTATCTCATCATATTTGGAAAAGCTAGCACTGCCAAACTAGCCCTAACAACTTGGAAGTTAACTAAAACAATTTGTAGGCTAATTTTTAGCTAAATTGAATGTTAATTGATGGGGGTAAAACCCAAGGTAGGCGGATTCAATTAATTGAGTTAGTCATAAGCGATGGCGTTAAGAAAAGGGACGGTTTAAATGGACTAACAGTCAAAGAGCTGGTAGAAGGAATTGTGTCCCAGACGAAAGGGCAGGGAGACGGACGAACTCTTTGCAGTAGACGAATTCCAATAAGACAGGTGCAAGGGAGATAGGAAGCAAAGCCACATGGCACCTACGTGGCCTAAGTGATCTCTAAGAAACCTAATATGGAAATGTCTTGTATCCTACGATTAACCCTAATCAACGAAGTCTTTACAAGGAAAGGATCTTGCAAAATAAGTGTATTAATAAGGATCTTTCCCATAAGGAAACACCTTCTCCACCAAGAAACGAAGGCCGGCTCTACATTACTATAAAAACCCAAAACCCTCAGAAATCAAGATACGCATGCGATACCCCAGCTCTGGCACTCTAGAGTTGTAAAAGTTATCTAACTTAATCTTTGGAGGGTATTTGGCCTGTACCACATCACTACTTTCTGTGAGGTCTTCTTCTTCTTTGTTTCGTAGGTTTTTGTCTAGAGCACGTGAGGATTGTGCGATTTACTAACGATTTTTGGCACATCAGTTGGCGCCATCTGTAGGAAAGAATGTATTAGAAGCCATACTACCATTTTCCAAACAAAGAGTTGTATAGTACTTACTAAGCAACCAACAACAACGAAGGAGACGAACCACGTACCACTACCCTCAAAAGACAGGTTCAGACTTTTGTAGCGGCTGTGGAATGCCTTACTAAGCAAAACCATGACCTGGATGAACAACTGCGCCAAAGGAACGCAGGACCTAACATTCATCGGGAGGAGCAAGAAGGAACCAGTGCCGAAAGAATGGACCAAAAAGGATAGGAAGGCAGCAACGCCCTAAGTAGACAAGAGTGACAAGATACCAGTCGTCCATCCGTCGTAGATACGGCTCCACCATACATGGTTGCAGAGATGTAGATGACGAACGAATGGATGGACTTCATGATGAATGCCTTTAGAGGATAGGTGTCAAGCGACCTCGAAGAGCTGGTCCATCAGACAGACTCATCCTTATTGCACTCGTCACTTTGTTCCCCCTTTCCGCCGAAGTTTTGCATGCTGTAGGTAGAAGCCTACAACGGGTCTAAGGATCCCTTAGATCACCTAGAATCATTCAAAACCCTCATGCACTTGCAAGGCATGGCGGACGAGATCACGTGCCCAGCTTTCCCAACTACACTGAAGGGTCCTACAAGGGTGTGGTTCAGTAGATTGACGCCTAACTCCATCAGTAACTTCAAGGATCTAAGGGCAAAGTTTACCTCGCACTTTATCGAGGGGTACAGGTATAAGAATTCTACTGCATGCTTAATAAACATCAAGCAACCCCGCTTCAACAAGGAAGCCCTTTCGATTGACAAAGCTAATGATAAGCTACTTGTTGCTGCGTTCACTAATGGATTACGGAAGGGGAAATTTTTGTTTTCCTTATAAAAAAATAACTCAAAAACCATATCAGATGTGCTTTATCGAGCTACTAAGTACATGAATGCAGAAGACACGCTACTAGCCCGGGAGGAGAAGCCCAAGAAGAGGAAAAGGCAAGAAGATGCACAACAAGATAGGGGACGAAAGACGACCAGGACCGAAGACCGACTGGAGGATAGACGCTCCAAACCCTCCACTAGAAGATTCACAAGCTTCACCCTACTAACTGCCCCGATCAATCAAGTCCTGATGCAGATCAAGGACGATACTACCTTGACATGGCTTGGCAAATTGAAAGGGGATCCTAGTAAGAGGTCTAGAGACAAGTATTACTGTTTCCATCATGATCACAGTCACGACAAGTCTGAATGCTATGACTTGAAGAAATAGATAGAAGCCCTTATCAGACAAGGGAAACTACAACAATTCGTCATCAAGGAAAGGGCAGACCCACCACAAGAACAGATTGCCAGGAGGGATAACGAGAGCCCCAAACCACCTCTAGGGGACATAAGGATGATTGTAGGGGGCACGACAACTTCAGGTTCGTCCAAGAAGGCACGCAAAACTTACCTTAGAATGGTCCAGAACGTCCAGCTAACAGGTTTCATTCCGAAGATGGCACGGGTTGACAACCCCGTGATTGGGTTCTCAAAAGAAGATGCTAGATGCCTCCATCACCGACATGATTATGAACTCGTTGTTACCATATGGGCAGGGGACTATAACACTCACCGAGTCCTGTTTGATAATGGAAGCTTTACTAATATCCTCTATTACACATCTTTCCAGCAGATGAGGATTGACAGAGAATGGCTTATGTCGACCAAGAGTATACCCCTTCAATGTGGTCACATTGACCGTAATGGTTGGTGATTAGCCTCAACAAATTACTAAGGTTGTTACATTCTTTGTCATTGACTATTCGTCTGCTTACAATGTCATACTGAGCCGTCTTACCCTTAATTCGTGGAAGGCTGTAACTTCGACCTACCACTTGATAATCAAGTTCCTCATTGAGTATGGGGTAGGAGAGGTACGTGAAGGCTAGGTGGTAGCATGCGAATGCTACATAGCCATGGTGGAGATGGACGACTATTTACAAACCATGAGCATAGAAAAATAGTAGACAGTTGCAGAGCTTATGGAAGGGTTGGAAGAGGTACTACTTGATGACTTTAGACCTAAGTGGATGACTAGGATCGACATCCTCGCCAGCCTACTAACCCACCAGGCACTCATAACATTCCTAAAGGAGAACTAGGACGTCTTTACCTGGAGCCACGACAACATGCCTAGGATTGACCCTTCAGTCATAATTCATAGGTCAAATGTATCACCTTCTTTTTCCTCTATTCGTCAGAAGAAGCGAGTATTCGTACAGGAGAGAGACAAGACTATAGCTGAAGAGTTTGCAAATTACAGGAAGCAAAATTCATACGAGAAGTGTATTACCCTGACTGGCTGGCCAACGTGGTGATAGTAAAAAAAGCCAACAAAAAGTGGAGGATATGTGTAGACTTCATGGACTTGAGTAAGGCGTGCCCGAAAGACAGCTATCCACTCCCGCTATTTGATGTCCTAGTAGACTCGACAACAAGACACCAATTGTTGAGCTTCATGGATGCATTTTTTGATTACAACCAGATCAAGCTGGATGAGGCTGATCAGAAGAAGACCTCCTTCATCATCAGCCAAGGCCTCTTCTACTACAAAGTAATGACATTCAGTCTCAAGAACGTAGGTGCAATGTATCAGAGGTAATGAACAAAATATTTGCACATTAGATTGGGAGTAATGTCCAAGTCTACGTGGATGACATGCTAGTGAAAAGCCGATGGGAAGACAACCATTTGGTCAACATCAAGGAGACCTTTGATACCTTCTGCTTTTACAACATGAAGCTCAATCCAAGTAAATGCACGTTTGGGGTAACGACAAGAAAATTCTTAGGGTTCATGGTGTCATAGAGGGGTATTGAAGCCAACCTAGACAAGATCCAGGCCATAATGGAAATGGCACCACCTAAGAATATAAAAGAAGTATAGAGTCTCAACAGCAAGGTAGCAGCGTTGAACAAGTTTGCGTCAAAGGCAATAGACAAATGCCTAGCTTTCTTTTGCACATTGAAGAAGTCCTTTAAGTGGAAGGTCGAGTGTCAACAAGCATTCGAGAACCTAAACACATATCTCTCCTCTCTACCACTTCTAAGTCCTTCCAAAGCTGAGGAAGAGTTATTTCTCTACCTGGCCATCTCCCCAACAGCAGTTAGTGCAGTCCTGGTCCCTTTAAGAGAATGGGTCTTATTCTCAACGGATTAACTTGATCGTCATGAGTAGCAGCCTTTTTGTCATCTCGAGCGTTGGGAGGAGAATCAGCTTTAAACAGCTCATTAGTACCTAGTGCCTACCATGGGTGCAGAAGCCCGTATACTACTCTAGTCGAGCGCTCCAAGGTGCAATGTAGAGATACCCCCTAATAGAGAAGCTAGCCTTTACCTTAGTGACCACAACTCGCAAGCTCAAACCATATTTCCAGGCCCACATGGTGATTGTTCTGACACACATAAGCCTCTACGGAGAGCAATGAGCAGCCCTAAAACCACCAGACGAATGACGCTATGGGCAATTGAGTTGAGCGAATTTGACGAGCAATATCGACCGCGCACTACCATGAAGGGACAAGTGGTCGCCAACTTCATCGTGGAGTTCACCAATATGGAAGGCCAGGGGGAAGGAGAGCACCCTTAATGGAATATCCACACAAACAGTTCGTCTTACAGGTAGGCTGGTGGAGCAGGTATAGTTTTCCACTCCCTTGAAGGGGACGAGATCGAGTGCATGGTTCGACTCGACTTCCCTACAACCAACAATGAGGTGGAATATGAAGGTCTAGTGGCAGGACTGGATCTTGTCAAAACAGCAGGGGCCACAAGTGTAGTTTTTTATTGCGATTCTCAAATGGTCACGAGTTAGGTGAATAGTGATTACAAGTGCAAAGGCGAACGGATGAAGAAGTACTTAGAGCAGTAAGGAAATGGGTGGAAGACTTTCAAGCCAAGTTTGTTCAAATCCCAAGGGAAGAGAATGAGTAAGCCGACCGTCTTGCTAAAGCCGCATCAGCGGAACACATGTTCATCCCTAGTAAGGTACTTTCTTTTGTTCAAATTTCACCCTTGATAGCTAGCATTGATTTGCAGGAAATAGACTCGGGAAGCAACTGGACCACACCAATAGTTTCTTACTTAAAAGACGGCACACTACCTGACAGTAACAAGGTTGCAAGGAAGCTGACGGTTCAAGTAGTACAATTCGTTCTGGTAAAGGATGTCTTGTACAAAAGAGGTTTTTCCCACCAATACCTAAGGTGCCTAAGCCCTAAGAAAGCAGATTATGTCATGAGAGAAGTCCATGAAGGGATCTATAGGAATCATTCGGGATCGTGGTCTTTAGTACACAAGCTGATTCGAGCTAGATATTATTGGCCTACCATGCAGAAGGATGCCTATGCTTATGTCAAAATCTGTAACAAGTGTCAAAGGTTCAGCAACATCATTCGACAACCAACAGAAGAGCTCACTCCAATGACAGCTCCATGGCCTTTTACTCAATGGGGATTAGACATCATGAGCCTATTCTCAATAGCAATAACATAATTGAAGTTCTTAATGGTCAGCATAGACTACTTTACCAAATGGGTGGAAGTTGAAGCCCTGACCACCATCACGGAGAAAAACGTATGGAGCTTCGTCTGGAGAAACATCATTTGCAGGTACGAAGCATAGTCATAAGCGATGGCGTTAAGAAAACGGACGGTCTAAATGGACTAATAGTCGAAGAGCTAGTAGAAGGAATCATGTCCCGGACGGAAGGGCAGGGAGACGAACGAACTCTTTGTAGTGGACGGATTCCAATAAGACGGATGCAAGGGAGACAGGAAGCAAATCCATGTGGCACCTACTGGCCTAAGTGATTTCCAAGAAAACTAATATGGAAATGTCTTGTATCCTACGATTAACCCTAATCAACAAAGTCTCTACAAGGAAAGGATCCTGTAAAATATATGTATTAATGAGGATCTTTCCCATAAGAAGACACCTTCTCCACCAAGAAATGAAGGTTGGCTTTACACTACTATAAAAACTCAAAACCCTTAGAAATCAAGGTACGCATGCAATACCCCAATTCTGGCATGTAGAGTTGTAAAAGTTCTCTAATTTAACTTTTAGAGGGTCTTTGGACAGTATCATACCGGTACTCTCTCTGAAGTCTTCTTCTTTTTTGTTTCGCAGGTTTTTGTCTAAAGCACGTGAGGATTGTGTGACTTACTGGCGATTTTTGGCATCATCATTAATTAAACATAAATTTAACTTGAATTTATATAGATTTGAAATCATTTTATTTTTGGTTCAGTAATTGTATCATAACTGAACTAATGATTCGCTAAATCACTCGTACAAACAAACACCAGTGTAGAGAGGGAAAATATTCGGCCTATCACAAGCTGACACATCATGCCACCAAGTTCACAAAGTACGACTAATTACAAAGCATCATATACTGTTACTGGAAATTGGCCAAATTCCATTAAGGTAAAAACATGAAAAGCATGCAAAATGCTAATCATATGTAGGCACGTGTAAGCGATGATGCAAGCGAGTCGGCATGTGTAAGCGATGATGCAAGCGAGTCGGCATGTGTAAGCGATGACCCAAGCAATCTGGCACGTGTAAGCGATGACATAAGCCACCAATCAAGCTGTGACATGTATCACCAACCAGACTCCGCCATGTGTCGCTCACCTACCACCAAACTCCTATAAATAGAAGCCTTCTTAAGGCATTTAAAAGACACCAAGACATCTAGGGAAGAACCAGGAAGAGATCTTGAGTTCAGAAGTATTGAAGCTCTGCTGGAATCATGCCCTGAATCCTCCAAGAACTTCAAGAACTTCAACTTCGAATACGAAGAACATTCGAAGGGAAATCATCCAAATCATCCTCCTAGATCTCGATGGTCACTAGAATCAAGCTCAAAAGCCTCCAGAAACCTCATAAACCACAAATCAGTGAAGCTCTACAGATTCAAGCCTCCAAAGCCCCGAAGAACTTCCACCACAAACCTTCGAATACGAAGAACATTGAAAGAGAAATCATCCAAATCATCTTTCTAGATCTCAAGGTCACTGGAATCAAGCTCTAAAGCCTCTAGAAACTCAAACACCAAGCTATCTAAACTACAAATCATCGAAGCTCTACGGATTCAAGCCTCTAAAGCCCCGAAGAACTTCCACCACAAACCTTTAGAAAAGAAGAATGCACGAAGAACACGAAGAACGCAAAGAATGTGAAGAACAAAGCATTTCTAACAAGCCCATAGCCAGAGATTCATTGTAATTCCGTTTCAAAGATCTTCGATCCATTTTTCAGCCAAATTAAAGGATATCTCGTGTTCGAATCAAAATCACATCACCACAATTCCAATTAACAAATCTTTCAAGGAAATCGAATCAGGAGATCACTTTTTTGTAATTATAGAGAATCGTACCACACATTCATCAATACAAATTTGCATTTGGGAAACTATTTTATTTGTTTGATTTATTTCGAACTGAGAAATTTAGTCATCTACAAATTCTGGCACGCCCGGTGGGACCTCTCTGCCTCTCATCTCATTCTCCTTCAAAGAAAAAAATCTTCATCATCTTGGTACCAACCTCAATGGCCTCTAGTAAGAACATTCAAGCTTCAACAATAGCTACTTCAGTTAGACTTGGTACAGCCACTACTAACAGCTGCATTGGTGCAATCAATTGTAGCCAACCTAAAGCTCATAATCAACTTCAATCTCAATCAACCAAGGAAGCTAAGTTCCAAACAATCATCTCCTTAGACCCTCTTACAAGAAACAAGGTCATCAACAAGGACATCTCCACCTTGGAACACCTCAAGTATGGGGGCAAATCCCCTTCTTCCTTCACAAGAAGTTGGTCACACAATTTCTCTTCGATCAAAGGGAACCCAAAAAATGAGATTTCACGTGCTCACTCCAATTCACTTCCTTCTCCATCATCTTGGGAAGTTGTGTCAGTCATGATGACTAACACCTCTACCATGGAAGAAAAGATGGCTGAAATGGAGCAAAGGATCGTCCTTCTTACAAAAGCACTTGAAGATAAGGACCTTCAAATTGCAACTCTAATGAATAAACTTAAAATACAAGATCTTGGTGAATCAAGCCATGATCCTAAGTTCCCATTTGGCTTCACTTCTACAAAAGGTGACACAGGGAAAGAAAATCAAGACATCAACGGAAACAATCTACTTTTGTTGCTTTGTTATTAGTTCAACAATTACAAGACATGATAACAAATACCATTCAATCACAATATGAAGGTTCTTCTACAAGTTCTCTCACATATTCGAAACCCTACACAAAGCGCATCAACAACATGAGAATGCCAGATGCGTATCAACCCCCCAAGTTCTTGTAGTTTGATGGCAATGGAAATCCTAAGCAACACGTTGCTCACTTTGTAGAAACTTGTGAGAATGCAGGGACTCAAGGAGACCTCCTTGTAAAGCAGTTTGTCCATTCACTTAAGGGGAATGCCTTTGATTGGTATACAGACTTAGAACCTGAGTATTTTTATAGTTAGGAACAACTTGAGAGAAGGTTTCTTGGCCGATTCTATAGCACGCGTCACACAGTAAGCATGATGGAGCTTACCAATACTAAGCAATGGAAAGACGAGCCTATTGTTGACTATATCAATCGATGACGTTCTTTGAGTTTGGATTGCAAGGATAGACTTTCTGAAATTTTTGCTGTAGAGATGTGCATCCAAGGCATGCATTGGGGACTTCTTTACATCCTTCAAAGGATAAAGTCTCGAACATTTGAAGAGCTAGCAACTCGTGCACTTGACATGGAGCTGAGCATTGCTAGCCATGGGAATTCAAACCCCCCCATACCTGAATTAAGGAGGAATGCCAATAATGCAAAAGGCAATCTAAAAATCCCAGTGGTTGTTAACACTGCCGTAGTTAAGGTTCCAAGAAGAGGAGCAAGGCAAATGAAAAACAGCTTGAAGGATGGCAAAAGATCGAAGTGCGTCGTCTGACCTTTAAGGAACGTGAAGCATATCTGTTCCCTGATGAAGATATACCAAACATCTTAGAACAACTATTGCAATTGAAGCTGATTGAATTGCCAGAATGCAAACGACCAGAAGACATGATAAAAGTTGATGACCCTAACTATTGCAAATATCATCGCATCATTGGACACCCAATCCAAAAATGTTTCATCTTCAAAGAGCAAATCATGAAGCTTGCCAAAGAAAACAAGATTGATCTAGACTTTGATGAAGTTTTTGGGTTAAACCAAGTGACCGTTGCTTGTGATGTACTTCCAACCTTTAGGCAGGGGGCAAACACCAACAAGGATTACAAATTGGTTGACAATGATAGCGTAAGGATTGGCCTTATCAAAGGGAAGTTCCCCAAACACTTCTATGCTTGAAAATCGTGGACTGCTTCTCGGTAAGAGCTTAAACTGCCCATTGCAGCGCTATAAGGGTACATGATGTCTTCCCATTACCTTTGAAAGTGTACAAACAAAGATAAATTAATCCCACTCTATGTCACCATTTGTGAGTGTGGCGTAGTGGCTAGATGCCCATGTCGCCCTTGAGGCCGAGGTCTTGGGTTCGATTAGAAGTGATACTTACTATTGCGCAATTGGTACCCATGGAATGCTATGGGGCGTAGGGCGAGGATTACACACATGAGCCCTCCTTTTTTGTAAAAAAAAAAATCATAAAAAAAAAATCAGTTGAACTATATAATGACTTGATCCCTCTCTGGGGTACGTAGGTAGCTTAGTACTTTTCACTAAGTTCAATCACATGAAAAGAAGAAAGATTACTGGTCTAGCTTGAAGAGTTTTCCAACAGTCATCAATATGCTTTTAAGGTCCCTTTGGTTGGCAAGACATTGCTTAAAGACAATCAATTGCTCAGTAGGATGATCAAAAATCGTTGTACTCAAAGATGAAGATTAACTGAAGTCTCCATGGCATTCCCCATCTTCTATGGACATTCTCCAACCTTTATGAAGCATGTTTCACATCACTTATCTCCTGGGGGCATCTTCTTATACCTTACAAGTCTAAGTTACATCATCTCTCTTCTAGGTTGCACCATTTCATAGCTCTGAAATTTGAACCACATCATCTCCCTTCTGAGTGATGTCACTTCACGTCATGTCTCTGAAATTTGGATGATGTCAACTTCCTCTAGGATGATAGTAGACCAAATATCTGAAATTGGTGTTGCATCATCTGTCCTCTATGGGCATGTTTAGACATCTTTAAAGTCTTGGCGGCATTCTTCTCACTTCTTTAAGGTTTTGTTGGCACCTCTTTGAATCCTCAAAGCCTTGATGGGAGCTTCTTGAAACTTCAAGGTTTTGTTAGCATTTCCTTGCATCTTCAACGTCTTGATAGGGACTCCTTGCATCTTCAACGTCTTATCTCTAAAATCTTGATGATTGGCAATAGTGCTAGGCGCCCTCAATGTCTGAACTATATTGCCTCTAGAAACCGGGGTTATTGTAGCTTTATTATAAAGGTCAATATTGGTGCAACTTCAATGCGAGCGCAATGCGAATGAAGTGTTGACATGGTTTCATGGCAAAGATGAATGTTGGCACGGGTTCGGTACGAATGAAGTATTGTCGTGGCTTCATGTCAACGATAAATATTAACATGGCTTCATGGCAAAGATGAATATTGGCACGGTTTCGGTGCGGATGAAGTGTTGACATGGCTTCATGGCAAGGATGAATGTTGGCATGGTTTCAGTGCAAATGAAGTGTTACGTAGCTTCATGGAAAAGATAAATGTTGGCACGGCTTCAGTGCAAATGAAGTATTGTCATGGCTTCATGGCAACAATAAATATCGGCGTGGCTTTAATGCAAATAAAATGTCGAGGTAGCTTTATGGTGAAAGAAGAGGGCTAGTGCATCTTCATCACAAAGGCAAATGGTAGTGCGACTTCATAGCAGATGCAAGTGCAAATATTGCTTCAGTAGACAAATTAATGGTGATGCTTCATAGAAGATTCAAGTGTCAGCGCCGCTTAATGATGAAGATAAGTGGTGACACGATTTTGATGCAAAGAAAAAAAAATGGATGCCACTTCATTGTAAAAGCAAGTGTTAATATGGCTTCAGTATAAGGACAAATGCTGGCATGATTTCATGGTAAAGACTCTTGATGAGGCTACCTTGCAAAGACTCTTGATGTAGCCACGTTGTAAAGATTCTTGATATGGCTGCGTTGCAAATACAAGTGTTGGTGCGACTCAATTGCCAATACTAGAGCAGTACGAATTCAAAGACGAGTATTGACGATAGCATTATTGCCTAGCTGAATATTCTCACAAGAATGTTGTTGCAAAGACAAATATCACTAAAAGATTGTTAATGCAAGAAAAGAATGTAACAACATGAAGGCATACGTCATTGCAAGAACATTGCTATCAATGAAATACAAAGCCACCAATGAAGGCAAACACTTCTATGAGAGTGTCAGCGTAAAGTTTGATGTCAAAACCCAAAGTTCAGGAAAATTGTGCTGCAAAACAAAAACAAGCATTCAAAAAAAAAAAAATTGTCAGGGAAAAGATAAAAAAAAAAAAAAAGCAAACATGTACAAAGAAATGAAAAAAAAAAAATCTTTAAAGCTAGAAAAGAAGGCTGAAGACTAAGAATGCCCATATGAACGAAGCTAGTCTCACATCTTATATAGAGAACTTCTACTAAACTAGCAAACAAAAAAAATGAAGAAAGTCAGCAAACCATTAAATGGTTTCACCAACCAGCAAGCGAAAAAAATATTCATGTTTCAGAAGTGTGAATACAATTGCAGCTCAAATTCAGATTTTGCAAACTCAAATGCACTCAAAGTCAAGAAAGCCTGTGCTGAATTTTGAAATGAAAGAGGATTTTCAGCCATGGATGGCTCACTGTCAAAGCAGCCAGCACCAAAATAGACCAAGAAGACCCGCAACTTTCTCACCCAAATTTGTGAAAATCCAGACCTTATTTCACAAAACTGACACCGTAGAAATTTTCTACAGCCCTCGATTTACAAAGCCCAGAAAGATCATCAACAACGGAGAGACCACGTGCTGCCAGGCGCCGCCACAAGTTCGCGATGACCAACGGCTTAGTCCTTCACTTCTGTGCAAATCTGCTCACAAATTCAGAAAACAGAAACCACCACTTGGTCCGACGGCCCCAGATCTGCAAAACCTGAAAATTTCAAGCCCAAACAATGAGCCTCGTGCTGCCACGCCCCACTAGAAGCTCCGACGAACGCTTCCTCAACGAACACGCGCCTCCATCAGACAGACGAGTCTCACGCACCTCACGCGCTTCACGCGCCTCACACGCGCATTTCTAACTCTATGACGTCATGGATGACATCATCCTCCGCAAACCAGTTTGACCCTAACTGACCCGGTTTGACCCGTTCGTCTTGACCCAGATCCAAACTGCCTGCAAAAAATAAATAAATAAATAAATAAAAAATAAAGAAAAGGAGTTTTGACCAAGTTAGACCTTTGACTTTGACCAAAAAGTCAAAATTTTCAAAACGGACTTGTCCCTCTCAATTTTTCGAGTACATTCCGATTTTGGGATCCATTTTTTCATTCAAAACTCGAAAATTGTGCAAACAGTCCAATTTTCAGAAAGTTGACTATTGCACAAATCTTGACCAAAAGTCAAAATTTTCAAAACAGACCTATTCCACTCGGTTTTTCGAGTACATTCCGATTTTGGGATCTGTTTCTTCAACCAAGACTCAAAGATTGCATAACGGTCCAATTTCTAGAAAGTTAACTTTTGCACAAATCTTGACCGAAAGTCAAAATTTTCAAGAATGACCTGTCTTGCCTAATTTTTCGTGTACGTTCCAATTTTGGGGTCTATTTATTCATTTGAGAATCCAAAATTGTCCAAGTTGTGCGATTCTACAACTGTTGGGTTTGATGTGAACTTTGACCAAAAATCAAGATGCTTGAGCAAAGCTTGTCCTATTCAAATTGTCACAAGACTCTGTTTTTTGAAATTAGCTTATTTGTTTGGACTTGGAAACCACCAATCTGGCCTACTTCTCCAAAGTACTAGCGGTGACCAAAAATCAAGATGCTTGAGCAAGGCTCCCTTTTCAAAGAATAGATGGACTCTCACAAATATGTCTTAAACTTGAAATTACATTGGGTCACTACTTCAGCCTACCATTTTCGTTCGGTGCCTACCAGTCTCCAACCTACCATTCCCATTGGCGCTTACCATTCTAATCCACCATTCTCACCAAAAATTCCCATCCGCCATTCTCAACCTCCCAACTACCATTCTTCATCTCTACGCTATAAACAGAAGGGTCGGATTCATCGAAGGCTTATCAAGAAAAACACACTGAATCACGAAATGAAGATTTGCTTCTTTCAAATTCTCAAATCCTCCTTCTCACAACCATTTCTCACTATGGCCTCATCATTCTCAACACCTAGCAACCAAAATTACTTCATGGTTGGTTTGAAATCAACCCTCTCATGGTTCAGTAGAAACCCTTCTCACAACATCATCATTGTTTTAGGGTCCAAACAAATTTTGTTTTCTCACTTAACGACCACATTTGTCCATAAAGTTACTCATAACAAGGTCTGCATTATGGTTCCATGCTTCCTTGGACTTGGCTAGCTAAGAAATCTAAATCCAACAAAGACACCTGTTCCTAAGATCAGGGCTCTTGTAGCTTCTCTTCAACTGTTCGCTCTCCCATCAGAAGCAACGGTTCGGAGCAGACAGTAACTTGGCTAGTTTCTAAGACTAGGATCGCAAGTTAGCTCCACCTTTCATTTTGTTGTGCTTTCCCAACAAGTCGCATCAGGTGAACGCGGTAAAAGGTGTTGGAGGAACCTACAAATTGTCTCCCATCCAACACTTACGATGACCTCCAAGGTACCAGCTCATCAGAAATCAACCTTCGGTGATAGTAAATGGTCACCAAAGCCTTACTCCATGTTCCCACCAACATGTGACCCAAAGGTCATCGTTGTTGGTACCTTAAAACGCACTTTCTGGAATTACTCCAACTTAAAACTAGCTTGAAGAATTTCAGAAGTATACTTCTGAAATTACTTCAACTTAATGTCCGTCAGCATGGTCCAATTACACAGACGCATTCAACGACTTGCTGTCAGGCCTCATTCAGCATGCAGTCAGTCCTACATCCCAAGGTGTACTTCCCAGAAACATCTACACCAAAGAGTCCCCAACGTACAAGGCCAGCGCCATGGTGTCTGTGTTTCACCCATTCACTTTGCTTCCTCTCCATCTTCTGCATCATCACCACCACCAGACCCAAAATCCATAAGCTTCTGAAACTACCTCAACTTAACTTGAGTGATGCGATAACACATGCACATTCAACCACTTTCCCACATGATCTCTCCGTGATCTGAAGTATATCCTTCGGATATAACTTCACTAGAAGTTCTTAAAAATGGGAGGCCAACTCCACAGCTCTGCATGCTGTACCCAGCCAACATCCTCACTTCTTCTCCATCTTCAACACCCTGTGATCACCGCCAACAATTCAAAATACTCATCTGAAATTACTTCGGCTTAATCTTTGCCAATATGATTCAATCTTGCAAGTACATCCAACTTCTTGCAAATAACTTTCAGCTTCACCTACCCACTTCAAGTACCGTGAAACACTCTTTTGAAATTACTTCGACTTAACCTCTGCTGAGAAGGCTCAATCATGCAAGTACATTCAAATACTCATAGACCTCTTCTCGGTCTCATCAAAGTCTTTCATATGAGTGAGTCTACTCTTCTGAAATTACTTCATCCTGCTAAAAGCTCCACCACCTTCAGCTTCTTCACTCGAAGAATCAAGTATAAAAATCCATTTTCAAGACTCATTCACTACCCACACTCTGAAGCTGTGTGTGTGAACGAGTCTCGAGTAGGCATTTGTAGAGAGGGAAAATTTCCAGCCTATCATAAGCTGACACATCATGCCACCAAGTCCACAAAGTATGGCTAATTACAAAGTATCATATACTGCTAGTGGAAATTGGCCAAATTCCATTAAGGTAAAAACATGAAAAGCATGCAAAATGCTAATCACATGTAGGTGCGTGTATGCTATGATGCAAGCGAGTCGGCGCGTGTAAGCGATGACCCAAGCAATTCGACGTGTGTAAGCGATGACACAAGTGGACCAATCAAGCTATGACATGTGTCACCAATCAGACTCTGCCATGTGTCGCTCACCTACCACTAAACTCCTATAAATAGAAGCATTCCTAAGATATTTAAAAGACACCAAGACATCTGGGGAAGAACCGGGAAGAGATCTTGAGTTCAGAAGTATTGAAGCTTTGCTGGAATCAAGCCCTAAAGCCTCCAAGAACTTCAAGAACTTCAACTTCGAATACGAAGAACATTCAAAGGGAAATCATCCAAATCATCCTCCTAGATCTCGAAAGTCACTGGAATCAAACTTAAAAGCCTCCAAAAACCTCATAAATCATAAATCAGTAAAGATCTACGGATTCAAGCCTCCAAAGCCCCGAAGAACTTCCACCACAAACCTTCGAATACGAAGAACATTCGAAGAGAAATCATCCAAATCATCTTCCTAGATCTCAAGGTCACTGGAATCAAGCTCTAAAGCATCCAAAAACTTAAACACCAAGCTATCTAGAGAACAAATAGCATCAAAGAAGCATTCAAAAGTATTGAAATTCTGCTAGAATCAAGCCTTGAAGCCTCTAGAAATTTCAAGAACTTCAACTTCGAATACGAAGAACATTCGAAGAAAAATCATCCAAATCATCTTCCTAGATCTCAAAGGTCACTAGAATCAAGCTTAAAAGCCTCTAGAAACCTTAAAAAACCACAAATCAATGAAGCTCTAAGAATTCAAGCCTCTAAAGCCCCAAAGAATTTCCACCACAAACCTTTGAAGACGAAGAACGTGCGAAGAACACACGAAGAACGTGAATTTCTAACAAGCTCATGGCCAGAAATTCATTGTAACTCCGTTTTAAAGATCTTCGATTTATCCTTCAGCCAAATTAGAGGATATTTGGTGTTCGAATCAAAATCATACCACAAATCTTTCAAAGAGATCGAATCAGGGGATCACTTTTTGTAATTACAGAGAATTGTACCACATATTCATCAAATACAAATTCGCATTTGTGAAATTATTTTACTTGTTTGATTTATTTCGAACTAAGAAATTTAGTCTTCTACAACCAGTCCGACACAATCATATATGCAAATGTAATAATATTAACACGTAATGCACATGTTAATACAAAATTAATACGTGATACTTGTTAGGATATGTGCCCTTAAATCCTATTGTATGATGCTATGTATCACATTATGTATGACTTAATGTTGTGTTTAATAAAGTTGTTTATTTTTTATCTAAAATAATGGTAACATGAATATTTGGACATTATCATATAGTCCATGAGATGCATAGTATGTGATTTATGTGAAAAGTCACAGAAGATATAAATCACAAGTTATTTGTAAACTCAGAATTTATAGTTCGTAGTCAGTGATGAAATTGGGCATTTCATCTGCAAAGACTATAACGTATCAACTAAGATGATTTGTCTTGATCATAGAAGTGATGACTTCTAGTTGATATGTTGATATGTTGATATGTTTTAAGAGTTAAGATATATTGAATTGGACCGCTGTGAGATTTATTATTCTCTTAACAACTGTCAAATGAATAATAAATCTCACGACTTTTATTTGCATGAACTCTTAATCCTGAGAGAATAATGGACCTGATCATGACATGCAGGTTGCTCTGATATATCAGGAATGAGATCTAAAATAACGATCAAAACCTCGGTATGTTGGGCAGCCACATTTAGTGTTAATGGAACATATATTCTCAAGATGGAATTCATAATCTCTTTATAGAGATATAAAATATTCCCTTGAGATAAATTTAATGGGTTTGGTTATTCAGAGAGTTGGGCCCAACCACTTTGGTAAGAAATTACTTAAGTATATATATTTATGAAATTGGATTTCATAAATATATGATGAATAACTTTAAAGGATTAAACCAGATACTCAAGGATTAAGATGTAGTAATTTTCAAAGTGGTAGTCTATATTCATGACTTTGTATTACTACGAATATTTTATGAAGGAGTTACGTGTATAATAAAGTCTTGGGATATAATTTATTAATAAGGTCTAGAGTGCAATTATATTTATATAGTGGTATTAAATATAATTAATGGTAACTTTGGACTTGTTAAGAGTTGACGGAAAAAGCTAAAGGCCTATTGGAACTAGTGTCTTGTTGGTCCCTTTTGGTCCCACTCCAAGCCACACACTAAAGCCCATTTGGAAAGGCCCAATAGGCCGGCCCAATTAGATAATCAGTTAGTTATAAAGGGAGAAATATACAAAATTTTTTTTTTAAGAAAAGAATCGTAGAGGAAAAAGAGTGAGTGTGAGACACACTTTCATTCTCCCTTTGGAAACTGATTGAGAGACCACACATCTTGGGCGTAAAGTGGAATTGGAGTGAAGATTAAAAGTGTTCCTAAGTGCTTCTAATCTTTGTTTTGAATTTCTCCACACCAAGGTACGCTATCTTGTTCTTAAATTCTGAAATTTACATAGTGCATGTTGTCAATCATGAATGAAATAGATTCTTATTTGTTGCTTCCGCTATGTGTTTTGTATGAGATACAAAACCATATTTTTCCCAACAATACTAATGTTATTATCCAATTTATTTGATAAAGAAAAACATCACGAAGTGCTAGATGAACTTTATATTCGCACTACATAAAATTTTCTATTTAATATATAATACAATTAGGTAGTTTGCTTTCTTCCTGCCTTTATTCTTGTTCGATTACCAGTTAATTCCACTGTTTTCAGAACTGGACCGGACTGGGAGGTCAGACCATGAAAACTGAGAACCGGAATAAAAACCGATTTTTTAAGCCTAAAGAATCGTATTTTTAGTTAATTCCATGAACCCCTAAAACCGGGGTTGGACCGCTCGAACCGGTCAAGAACCGTGCGGTCCAACCCCTTAGCAATTTTTTTTTTTTTTAATAAAAACAACTTAACACAATTTTATCCATCTCTTACAAGTAATAAAAAAAATTATAATTAAAATCCTTCAAAGATATTCACCATTACTTCAAAAATTAATAATAAATTTTAATGTTTTCATGATTATTATTTTATTTTATTAACTTTCTTATTTAAATATTAAATATATGTTTAAAAATCATTAAATTTCTCTCACATATATAGATATTTTAGTCAATTTTACTAGTTTTATAAATTTAATATCTATATTTAGGCTTTAATTAATTATTAAATTAATTATGACATCATCACGGTTCGACCCCGGTTCAATCTCGATTCGACCTCAAAAACCTTAAACCTCTCCCTTTTACGGTTCAATAAACGGTCTGGGTTTCAAAACCTTGGTTAATTCACGTAAATATAAATATATATATATATATATATATATATTCTTATTGTGGTATTAAATATTTATTTTTTATTTTTATTTTATGCAGTCCTATAATTTCTGTTTGTGGAATGGTTGGTCAGATTTTAGACGCAAAAGCAATGTGCGTATTTCATTGGAGAAGGGAAATGCCTCTGACAGACATTATAAGATAGGACCGGCCGCCTCTCTTCCATTTTAGTGGGATCATGGCCCATCATCGTTCCTCTGTTTTCTCAATGAAACTACAATTTATCAAACTCTTCCTCTCATTAGCCACCATTAAAGGCGTGTTTGGAAATTGCTACACGTCTATCTTTAGACTTACTGACACCGGAAACATCTACTTCACTGATCCAACTCAACAGTGTCTCTTTCCTCCATATGGGGAGAGCTACTTTCCTCACCCCACAGGTCGTTGCGGCAATGGCCGTCTTGTCTTAGACTTCACAGGTGAGCAAATTGATGAGCCTCAGCTTTTTAATCTTTACTTTGCCCTCACATATATACATTATTGTTATGGGATTTTCTTTTTGTTTTTTGTTGGCAGCTCAAACTCTAGAACTGCCATTGATAAAGCCATATCTTGGCTTTGAGAATGGGAGTACTGTAACAAGTATTCATGAAGGAGTCAATTTTGCTGTTGTGGGAGCAACAGCATTGGATGCTGCTTTTTTCTTCGAAAGGGGAATTGATAATGTGTCTACAAACGACTCTTTAAGTGTTCAAATGGATTGGTTCAAGAAAATTCTTCCATCTCTATGTAACAGTAACACATCGTCAGGTAAGTTTACTATATAATCATCATCATCTCCTCAATATTGGGAGAGCAATACAATTCAGACTTGTTTAAATTTATAGATTGCCCTGATAAGGAGCAGTACCACAAGATTGTTGTTTTGAGGGCATTAAGGGAACTTTTGTCATTTTGGAAGAAAAAGAAGGAATCATTAGCAAACAAAATGTGAGTGAATGAAAAACCATTCCTTCCTATCTTGACACCTTTAATTTTCTTTTGGTTCTCCTCTTTGGTTAGAGCTATATAAAGTATATTGGCACAAAAAAGGAAGAGGTAAGGGGAGAGAGGGTCACCCTGTCTAAGACCTCAAGAAGGGTGGAAAGGTTTTGTGGGGCTGCCATTAACAAGTAAGGAGCACTGAACAGTTGACACATTCCATTATCGGGTTTACCCAAGTTGTGCCAAAATTCATGGAGAGTAAAACAGCTTTGAGGAATTTCCAATTTACCTTATCATAGGCATTACTCATATCAATTTTTAAGGCATCATAACCTTTTTTCCTTCCTTTCTTTTTCCTTAGGGTGTCAAAGATTTCATGGGCTAACAGTATGCTACCTGTGATGTTTCTACCTTGAATGAAATCATTCTGATAGGATGTTATGAGCATGTCCATAAAAGGCTTTAGCCTATTCAAAGAATTTTTGAAATGATTTTGTAAATGGCATTACAAAGGCTATAGGTCTAAAATGAGAAACATCTTCAAGGAAGTGAACTTTAAGAATTAGAATAAGGAACGTTTTGGTTAAGGGATTTGAGGAGAGAACCTGAGTGGAAGAAAGCATGTGTGGAATTGATGATGTCCTGCCTCACAGTGCTCTAGAAATTCTGATAAAAAAATGCAGGAATCCCATCTAGATCAGGAGCCTTATGAGGCCCCAATTGGTGTACTGCCCACTCAATTTCTGCATCTGTCACAGGTCTTTCAAGCAGCTCCTTCTAATGTTGATCAACCTTATGGATTGGGAGAGAAGTTAGCTCCTCCAGCAGCTGATTTACTGATTTAGTATCATTTTCCTTGAACTGATCCTTAAAGTGCTCAACTAACGTACTTTCTATTTCTGTTAAGTCTTCAGTCAAGTTACCATCAGGTGTCCTAAGTTGTAAGATTTTGTTTCGAGCCCTTCTTTGTTTGACCACTGTTTGGAAATACTTAGTATTCCTATCTCCTTGAGTAATTTAGCTAGATCTAGCCTTCTGAGCCCACATAATCTCTTCCTTATCCATGAGATTTTCTAGCTACAACTTGAGCTACCTTTCCTTTTTAACATCCTCTACTGAGTGAATAGAGTTACTTCCTGTTTTTGAGAGGAAAGATTTACATTTTTTTTTAATTTTTTTGAAGAAGGGGACCAATCCATGAGTCTTTTGGCTAAATATTGCAAAAAATAGAGTTTTTTTTTTTTTTTTTTTATTGTTATAGGCACTGTTCAAAGTTATTTAGGGAATTAAGGAGAGAGAGTGAATTTCGGCAATAGTGTTGCCGAAATTCTAAGAAAAGTAGGAGAGAGAAAGAGAAAAAGGAGGTGAAAGAAATTTTGTAATTTCGGTAAATAGTGTTACCGAAATTGCTTCTGCCCAGCCCCTGCCCGATCAGTGAGAGTGCGCGAGTGTCCGAAGTCAAAAAAAAAAAAAAAAGATTTTTGGCAATCCCATTGCCGAAAATGGAGGGAAGAATAAAAAATAAAAATAAAAATGCTACGTCCGCAACATTTTTATAACAAATCACAGGTGGTTAGTTGTTATTGGTTCAAATTTGAACCTAATACTAAGATTACTTTGTTGCTCCAATAATAACAACCAGTAACAACTTGCCACTTAGAATTTGTTATAAAAATGTTGTGAAAATGTTGTGGACATATCATTTCAAAAAAAAAAAAAAAAAAAAAAAAAAAAAAGGAATTTTGGCAATCCCATTGCCAAAAATGGAGGGAAGAATTAAAAAAAATAAAATAAAATAAGAAATAAAAAAAAATAAAAAATAAAAAGGAATTTTGGCAATCCCATTGCCGAAAATGGAGGAAAGAATTAAATTTTTTTTTTTTTAATTCTTCCCTCCATTTTCGGTAATGGGATTGCCAAAATTCCTTTTTTTATTTTATTTTATTTTTTTAATTCTTCCCTCTATTTTCAGCAATGGGATTGCCAAATTTTTTTTTTTTAATTCTTCCCTCCATTTTCGACAATGGGATTGCCAAAATTCCTTTTTTTTTTTTTTTTAATTCTTCCCTCCATTTTCGGCAATGGGATTGCCAAAAATCATTTTTTTTTTTTAGAAATGATATGTCCACAACATTTTCACAACATTTTTACAACAAATCCTAAGTGGCAGGTTGTTACTGATTGTTATTATTGGGGCAAAAAAGTAATCTTAGTGTTAGGTTCAAATTTGAACCAATAACAACTAACCACCTGTGATTTGTTGTAAAAATGTTGTGGACGTAGCATCTTTTTTTTTATTATTTTTTTTATTCTTCCCTCCATTTTCGGCAATGGGATTGCCAAAAATCCTTTTTTTTTACTTCACTCTCACTGACCGGGCAGGGGCTGGGCAGAAGCAATTTTGGTAACACTGTTACCGAAATTCCAAAATTTCTCTCACCCCTTTTTTCTCTTTCTCTCTCCTACTTTTCTTAGAATTTCGACAACACTGTTGCCGAAATTCACTCTCTTTCCTCAGTTCCCTAAATAACTTTGAACAGTACCTATAATAATAAAAAAAACTGTATTTTTCGCAATATTTAGCCAAACGACTCACCAATCCATAGCACACTTTAGAGGTTGTTGACTTTAGTAAGGACAAAGGCGTAGTTGAGGTAACTTATCTTGGTGAAAAACTTACAAAACCAATTATAAGCTAGGTTTTTACTTAAATTATTATTATTATTATTATTTTTTTTTTTACTTTTAAAAATAAGTTAGTTTTTTACTTTTTTGTCATACATTACACAAACTAGTGTGTAGCCCTATACATATAAGTTCAAATTATACATAGTGTTAGTTTATACTTTTTTTAAACCATACATTTTTAAAATATCTAATGGTTTCTCATTTTATATATATATATATATATATATGAGATTTAGATTTTAATTGGTTTAAGACTCTTTAGTTTAGTTTTTGTATCCAATAATTCACTTGCCACAAAAATAAAAAAGTTAGATGGACATGTGGTGAAAATTTAGATTCCAATTGAAATCCAATTTAAATATAATTAAGTTTGAACTCTTCCATTTTTACACTCAATACTTCACTTGGTACAAAATTAAAAATTAAACAAAACACATGGCGCAAAATTGAGAATCCATTTAAAATCTAATTGGATTTTCTCTCAGTTTTAACTATATATATATATATAGAGAGAGAGAGAGAGAGAGAGAGAGAGTAGCATGTAACATGGATACACTTTTTTTTTTTTTTTAATACAAGATAGAATTCTACTCTAGCCTAATCTAAATGTATATGTGTGTAAAGCTCCCTCCTAGAGACTTGAACCTTGACCCTTACCCCCCACACCCCACAAGCATTTATACTTGTAGAGTGACCATTGCACCAAGGGTATGCGGGTTACATGGGTACACTTAAAGATATACAAAAAGATGCATAGTATAATTTCTATATATATAATTTAAATACTATTGATTAGGTATAAAATGTCTTGTAAGAATATTACTTCTTGTAAGAATATTTTGTTAACTCTTTAAGAAGTCTTGTAAGAATATTATTAGGTATAAAATATAAACGGTTCATGTTTATTTATTACTTCTTAATTTTTGTTATTGTGAAATACTTTTTTTTTACAATTCATTTATTCTAGACTCATTGGTTTTTATACTTAATATCTTACGTAGATGAATATTTATGATTCCAAGATTAGGAAATAAAACTCTCTCTAAAAATAAATAATTTCGCATACATGGAGCAAAATTGGATTTTATTTTGAAATTTTAATTGAACTTTCTCTTATATATATAGACTAGCACATAATTCATGCAAATACATGGATTTGTATTTAAAATTAAGCAAAATTTTTATTATAAAATATAAATAATTAGTCAAATTTTTTTAAAAAAAATAGCATGTAACATGTGTGGGCTAAAGGTTCAGGGCATGTTCATGGGCTTGGGCCTAATCTGAGGGTATTTACTTGTCCGAGGAGGGTTAGTGGTAGTAACGATATCAAACTTAATAGCCCGCAAGCAAATTGTTGTGAGAAAAGCTGATGGAAATAGTCCGAGGAGGGGCAGCTCCTCGGCTCAGTGAAGTGAAGGCCAGATAGTATGCCATGGTGATAAGAATGATATCCTAGAAGGACCTGTGGATGAAAATGTGTCCCACAAGGGCACAGAGAGGAAGACCGAATGAGAAATATCTTAGAGAAAACTGCTACCACCGCATTGAAGACTCTACACCTACATCTCTAGCCGCATTAATGAGGAAGTGACATCTAAATAGTCGTGATCAGCCTTACAGCTAATACTTGAAGACTTCAAGAGGAGGGGGATGGGACAAGTATCTGGAGCAGTGATCTGACCCACACGTGGAAGATGGAGAAAAGGAGGAGAATGATATAAAAGGAGAAGAAAGACATTCAAGGAGGGGGATTGGAAAAGAAAGAGAAAAAGTACTGTATACACCCTTACCCTTAATTGTAAGCTATTTGTGAGAGAAGGAAGGATAATACAAACTATTCGCGACTTACGTCTGAGGAGAGATTTTGTTACATAACAGTTCATTGTATGAGCTAATTATCTTTGTTATCCAACATCCCTAGAACCTAGATTTCAAGCCTACTCTCTATAAATTTCATTGTATTTGGCTTTTTGCGCCTGTCCCCTTCGCACTATTGGGTTTGGGCACAAATTGTGACCTTACAATTGGCGTCGTTTGTGGGAGATCTTGTGTTTTAGAGAGGGTAGCATTATGGAAGGCTTAGGTCCACACCATGTAGAGTCGATGGGGTCCCAGCGTGAAGATCACTTCTTGCATTTGGAGCAGGAAAGAGATCAGGAGGGCAGTGTGCACACAGGGCACACCTGTAGGAGTCGTTTATGAGGTGGAAGCAAAATTCTTCATGAGGAAATTGATAAAGCTATGTAGAAAAAGATTGACCATTTGAAGAAGAAATTGCGCTGCGAGAGGTGAAGGCGAACTCCCTCTTTTTTTTACTCTTCCTCTAAGAATAGCCAGAGTAGTGGTTACAGGTCTAGGTCAAGAGCTCCTGTTGATGAATCTTCTTCCTCCGATGTAGATAATCATCATGGCCATGGTCGTAAGGGCAAGAAGCCTTCCTCTAAAGGTTTGGAAAATGATGCTATGGGTAGGGCGTTGCACCAAATTTCCAAGTCACCTTTCACACGTAGGGTGGAGAAGGGGAAGCTTACACGACGATTCACCCAACTCGCATTCACCATTTATAACGGTCGAATAGACCCTGTGGAGCATGTAAGTCATTTCAATCAAAGGATGGCGGTACATTCTAAGAATGAAACTTTAATGTGCAAAGTCTTCCCTTCTAGCCTGGGACCTGTTGTGATGAGGTGGTTTAACGGCCTACAGTAAAGTTCACCTGAGGTGGTTTAATGTGCAAAGTCTACATTCTATTGATTCCTTCATGGAACTTACAAGGACATTTAGGTTTCGCTTCATCACTTGTCGTAGAGTTCCTCGGCCTCTAGATTCATTATTGCCCATTGTCATGCCAGAGGGGGAGACCCTGAAAACATACTCTAACAGGTACTGGGAGATGTTCAATGAAATTGATGGTGATTTTGACGATGTAACGATAAGAACTTTTAAAGTCGGCCTTCCTACTGAACGCGTTGGCTCATGGATCATATTGATGAGTACAAACGAGTTGAAGAAGATCAACAGCAAGGTAAGGGAAAAGCGAAGGTTATCCCTCAAGAGAGGAGGGATTTCAGATCGGACAGATACAACAACAACAGGTCCCGAAGAGATTTGGTCGGGCAATCTAGTCCTACCACTCCTCAGGTGATTAATACTGTGTTTTAAGAATCTGTGCATCAGGTGTTGGAGTAAATCCAAAATGAACCATATTTTAAATGGCCCAACATGATGGCTGGGGATCTAATGAGGCGTAATCAGAACCTCTATTGCCACCATCATCGAGAAAAGGGTCATACAACTAAGGATTGTAGGACTCTATGGAATCATTTGAGGCAGTTGGTTAAAGGGAGAAGG
Organism: Castanopsis chinensis; assembly: GCA_032878915.1. Classification (NCBI taxonomy): domain Eukaryota; kingdom Viridiplantae; phylum Streptophyta; class Magnoliopsida; order Fagales; family Fagaceae; genus Castanopsis; species Castanopsis chinensis. The sequence goes on from JAVQMG010000130.1 coordinate 11,893,957, forward strand.
TTAAAGCAGTTTTTGTATTAGCCCAATGGGCAGGGAGATCATTCAGGTTCGATAAATTAGGGTAACAATGCTTCAAGGCCTCCTCTGGGTACGAACAATGTTATCTTTACTGCTCCTGGTAGGACTGGTTCTCGTCCTTCTAAGGTGATATTTGTGGCACGAACCCTTACCGAGGATTCTAGCTCTGAGTTGAAGAGGATTAAAAGGAATGTCCAGCCTACTTTGAGTTTCTCGGAAGAAGATAAGATCGGAACTATCCAACCCCATGATGATGCTTTGGTGGTTACGCTGAGGATAGGGGGCTACAATGTAAAAAGGGTGATGGTGGACCAAGACAGTAGTGCAGATATTATGTACCCCGACTTGTACAAGGGGCTGAAATTAAAACTTGAAAATTTGACGGCTTATGATTCACCACTGATAAGCTTTGAATGGAAGGCTGTCATACCAATAGGCCAGATTAGATTGCCGGTGCAATTAGGTTTCGAGGTTGTGGAAGTGGATTTCATTGTGGTGGACGCCTATTCTCCCTACACGGCCATTGTTGCAAGACCTTGGCTTCATGCTTTAGGCATGGTTTCTTCAACTCTACATTTAAAGGTAAAGTTCCCTTTTGGGGATCAAATTGATGAATTAGTTAGGAGTCAGTTTGTGGCTACACAGTGTGCATGGTAGCTGCGATTTTGCATCAGCCTAAGGTAGACATCTCGGCCTTAACTAAACAGGGCTCAGAGCAATCAATGTCTCTGGCCGTGCCCGAGGCGGCAACAGTGGAAGAGCCTGTACGTGAAAGATTGTAAAAGGTTCTTACAGGTGATGACCCTGAAAAATTCTTTCAGGTGGGAGTTCAATTGCCACCTCAAGAGAAGGCGAAGCTGGTTATGTTTTTGAAAAAGAATGTTGATGTATTTGCATGGGATGCTTATGAGGCCCCCAGGGTTGATCTGAGTTTTATTTGTCATCATTTGAATATCAATCCGGCTGTGGTACTAAGGAAGCAACCACCTCGGCATTCATCTAAAGAGCATTTCGAGGCCGTCAAAGAAGAGGTAGTTAAGCTAAAAAAGGTTGGCGCTATCAAGGAAGTGTTTTATCCTGAGTGGCTGGCTCACACAGTGATAGTGAAGAAGAAGAATGGGAAGTGGAGAGTATGCGTAGACTTCACCGATTTGAACAGGGCTTGTCCTAAAAATTCTTTCCCAATACCTTGTATAGATCAACCGGTGGATGCCACTGTTGGGCATCCTCGGATGAGTTTCCTAGATACTTTTCAAGATTATCACCAAATACCTTTAATTGTGGATGATCAGGAGAAGACTGCCTTTGTCACAAATACAGGGAACTATCATTATAAGGTAATGCATTTTGGTTTGAAGAATGCAGGGGCTACTTATTAAAGGATGATGACTAGAATGTTTGAGTCACAGCTAAGAAAGACTATTGAAGTATATATGGATGACATGGTGGTAAAAAGTAGAACGATTTTTAAGTATTTGGAAGACCTAAATGGTACCTTCCAAACGTTAAGAAAGTATATGTTGTGTCTTAATGCTACAAAGTGTACTTTTGGTGTGGGGTTAGGTAAATTTTTGGGTTATATGGTAACTCACCAGGGAATTGAAGTTAATCCTGCGCAGGTCAAGGCAATTCATAGCTTACAGCCACCTCAAAATCCTAAGAAGGTTCAGAAGTTGATAGGGATGACTGTTTCCCTCCACCGGTTTATTTCTCAGTTCGTAGATAGATGCCAACATTTCTTCCAACTGTTGAATAAATGGAAGCGATTTGAATGGACCGAGGAGTGTGCTTTAGCTTTTCAACAACTTAAGGACTATCTTTCGCGACCACCTATTATGTCTCAGCCAGAAATGGATGAAGTTTTGTTCACGTATATTTCTGTGGCTAATCATGCCATTAGTCTGGTATTGATACGGGTCGATGATGGTGTGTAGAGGCCAGTTTATTATGTGAGTAAATCCTTGCATGAAGCCGAGGTGCATTATTTACCGTTGGAAAAAGCGATCTTAGCAGTCGTACATGCAATGCGTAAGCTTCCCCATTATTTTCAATCTCATATAGTTGTTGTTCTAACCTAACTCTCTCTTAAGTCTATACTTTGAAGTGCTGACTATACAGGAAGGATAGCTAAGTGGGGTACCATTCTGGGGTCTTTCGATATCACGAATATGCCTCGTACCTCTATAAAGGGCTAAGTCCTTGCTGATTTGGTGGCAGAATTTGCTGAGCCCTTATTAGAAGAAATTATTATGGGTTTGAACATGAATGAAAAATCAGTTGGCATGGTTTTGTGCAAGAAACCTTTGGTATGAAAAGTGTATGTTGACAGAGCGGTGAATCAAAGAGGGTCTGGTGTGGGGCTAGTTTTGGTATCCCCTGAGGGAATTACTTTTGAGAAATCCTTGAGATTGGGGTTCTCGGCCACCAACAATGAGGCCGAGTATGAAGCTTTACTGGTAGGGATGGATATGGTTCAGAAAATGGGTGGAAAAACAATGCAGATCTTCTCATATTCATAATTGGTTGTGGGTCAGGTAGAAAGAAAATTGGAGGCTAGAGATCCGAGAATGCAAGAATATCTAACCCGGGCCAGGTATTTGCAATCAAAGTTTGAATCTTTTACCTTGTTGCATAGCTCCAAGAGTATGAATACTCATGCTGACTCCTTAACCACCCTTGTGACATCCTCAGCACAAGGTCTACCTCGAGTCATCCTTATTGAGGATCTGTGTATACCCACTGGGATGAATAATGATACCATTCGAATTCATCAAATTAAAGTGGGACTTAGTTGGATAGACCATATATTATCCTTCCTTAAGAATGATATTTTGCCCGAAGAGATATCTGAAGCAGATAAAGTACGCAGGAAAGCACCTCAGTTCTAGTTGTCCAAAGACCAGAAATTGTACAAGCGCTCCTTTTCAGGGCCGTATCTGCTGTATATACACCTTGAAGCAACAGAATTACTTTTGGAAGAGTTGCATGAAGGAATTTGCAGAAGTCACACTAGGAAGATCTCTAGCTCATAGAGCTCTTACACAAGGGTGTTGGTGGCCTAATATGAAGAAAGAGGTACAAGATTATGCAAAAAAGTGTGACATATGTCAGAGATTTGCTCCTAACATCCATTAACCAGGAGGTGTTCTTAATCCTTTGTCTATTCCTTAGCCTTTTGCTTAATGGGGCTTGGACATTATAGGGCTTGGACATTGTAGGTCCTTTCCCAAAAGCAGTAGGGAATAGGAGGTGGTTGCTTGTTGGAACGGATTATTTCACTAAGTGGGTTGAAGCTGAGTCGTTGTCAAACATTAGGGATGTAGATGTGAAGAAGTTTGTTTGGAAAAACATCATTACCAGGTTTGGAATCCCTTATACTCTTATTTCAGATAACGGACTACAATTTGATAGTAAGGCTTTTAGAAGATATTGTTGTGATCTAGGCATCCTGAATAGATATTCCACTCCAGCTTATCCACAAGGGAATGGGCAAGCTGAGGAAGTCAATAGAGTTATCGTCAATAGGCTCAAGAAAAGACTGGATGATGCTAAGGGATGGTAGGTGGAAGAATTGCTGCATGTTTTGTGGACGTATCGAACTAGACCAAGAAGATCCACTGGAGAGACGCCTTTCTCTATGACCTATGATGACTTATGGATCTGAGGCTATAATCCCTCTGGAAACTAGATTCCCGACACTAAGGACGAGCTCATTCACTCCAAGCAGTAATGATAATTTGTTAGAAAAAAGCTTAGACCTAGTGGAAGAACACCGAGAAAGTGCTATGGTACAGTTGGCTTACTATCAGCACAAACTCAAACAGGGATATGATTCTCATGTGAAGCTACGGCCACTTGCGCTTGGGGATTTGGTATTGAGGAAGGTATTAGGTACTGTCAAGAACCTAACATGGGGGAAACTGAGACCTAATTGGGAAGGACTTTATCGTATCACTTCGGTTGCTGGCATAGGGGCATATTATCGTGAAGATCTTGATGGACATGTTGTACTACGTCCCTAGAATGTAAATAACCTACGAAAGTAGTATTATTAATTAAAAGCCTTTTTGCCATCTTATTTCTGTTGACACTATGTTCTGTTGATTATTATTTCTTTACATATCAAATTGAAAATTGGTTATGCCTAACTCTTCAGACCACATACTTTGGATAAATTGATATTGTTATTAAGTGTTAAACAGAACCTTAGTTATGTCTGGTCCTTAGATGATCTACGTTGAGAAAATTAACACTTCAATTCATTTTTCTAAGTATCAAATTGAAACTTGGTTATGTCTAGCTCCTCGGACTATATACCTTGAATAAATTGATATTTTTACTAAGTGTTAAACAAAACCTTAGTTACATCTGGTCCTCGGATCATCTACTTTGGGAAAATTAAAACTCCAGTTCACCTCATTACATATCAAATTGAAACTTAGTTATGCCTGGCTTCTCGGACCACATACCTTGAGTAAATTGATATTTTTACTAAGTGTTAAACAGAACCTTAATTACGTCTGGTCCTCCAATCATCTACTTTGGAAAAATTAACACTCCAGTTCACCTCATTACATATCAAACTGAAACTTGGTTATGCATAGCTTCTCGGACCATATACCTTAAATAAATTGATATTTTTACTAAGTGTTAAACAGAACCTTAGTTACGTCTGGTCCTCGTATCATCTATTTTGGGAAAATTAACACTTCAGTATTAGTTTCTACGTACCAAACAGAATCTTAATTATGTCTAGACCCTCGGACCACATACTTTGGCGAGGTTGGTATCTTTCATTGTTTGCCTAAGTATTACATAAATTTTAGTCTTAGATTATTTCTCTCACGCCTTGGATTCATGCACATTCACTGGTTTTCATTTGTTTGCTACTGGTTGTTAAGGAAAATAATTCCAATATGCAAATTATCAAATGAAAATATAGGGGTATCTAAAGTAACGGCACAAGTGTGTTAAGAAGTCATTCTTTTATTCTAGAAATGAGGTTATTTTCCTTATCGGATGAACTATGTTATCAAATTCTATATTAAGACTCACCCTATTTAATTGAGCATCAAGTCGTTCATACCGGGTATATGAATTGTATTAAGACGAAGAGTTAAACATCTCGAATAAATAAAATTTTTACAGAATACAAAATAAAGAAAATCGTGAATTTGTCATTATAAATAGGTAATTACATTGAAGATAAAAGCATGCTCGGGTTAAAATAAATTTGTAACAACTGAAATTGTCGTAACACTAGGGAGCCGAAGGTAGAGAAAGAATCTTAAGCAGTTTTATGCCTTAGTCTTCGACGGAAGATCTTTTTTGGATTTTTATTCAGCTCCTTTTACCTGTTTGTCCTTTGTCCCTTTTTGTTTGGCCTTAGTCTCTTTGGGTTGAGAAGCTACCTCTTTGATGATTAGAGGAGCATTTGAAGATTTGATCTCGGATAAGGTTATAGTTTGTTTTCCTTTGTCTTTTGCCCCTGGCTAAGGGTCACCTTGGTTAGCCTTCTCGCTCACACCCTTATCAGTTTCCTCACCTTGCTCCGCCACTTGATTAGAACCTACAGATGCTTTAAAAGGTGGAAGAGAAGATTGGATAGTGACTGGCTGTGTAAGTAGCGCAGTCTCGGAGGCTGAGACAGTTGGAAGAGGAGGGATGGCTTTAATTGCACGGATATCTGGGGGATACCATACATTTTAGGCCATCCTCCATTCAGAAGTAGCAAGGACACCTGCCACATTAAAGGCTTCTGCCCATACCTGTTGGCAGTAGTCCCTACACACTTCAGCGAGTTCTTCAGCCAACCGGATCTCTAGCTCTTCAACCCTTTTGTTGAAGGAAGCTATTAATGCAGCCTCCGCGGTCTCTTTGATAGTCCGAGCTGCTTCCTTAGCCTGAGCAAGCTCTTTCCTTAGGTCCAAAGCTTCTTGTTGAGTTGTAGCTAGCTTTATCTTTCTGTGATGAAGCAGTTTACGCTGCTCCTCCGCTTGAGCTTCAGCAGTTTTGAGCCCCGCCTTGGCATTCCTTCTTCCTTTTCCCTCTTCTACCAATTTATTGGCCAGTTCTTTTTTCTCATGCTTGGCCAAGCCAAGGGCTTTCTTAGTCTCGATCTTGATACTGGCTTCAGCCTTAGCATCATTTCGAGCATCTTCTACCCACTTCTCAGCCACGAAAACCTCTTGGATAGCCTGCATAAAAGTGATGAACAAGTGCCTTGAGACGAGAATTATACAAAAGTGCGTATATGATTGAATGGATAGAAAGAAAGTCAAATGCAATAACAAGGAAAATGAATGGAACATACCAAATCCAAGTCCCTTTTTAGGGATAAAAAAAGTTCTGGTTGCTTTATTTTCTCCAAAGCAGCCATGTCCTTAGGTAATAAGATGGGCTGTTCTAGGGCCTCGGCCAGGTAGTGAGCATGCCCTTTTTAAAATTCCCATATGGTTGAATGGCGGAGAATAGAAACTCCATCCAATTCTAGAGGAGGTGACCAATGGGACTGAGTTTGGTGCACCTCGGCCAAATCCTGGCTCTCCCTGCTCTCTACGAAGGAAGCTTGAGTTTGGCCCTTTATTGCCTTTTGCTGTTTCTGTTTTTTCTGTGGGGCCAACTCCCCTTCCTCAACCTCTCGAAGCCTTGAGGAAGAGGAGGGGGTGGGAGATTGGTGGGAGGTTGAGATCTCGAAGCATCTTTCATGGTGGCTTGCTTACCTCTCCTGGCAAGAAGATCGTTTAAACTTGTCCCTGGTTGTCGAGACATTTCTTCTTCCTTTTCCTCGGCGCTGCTATCTACACGTGCAATTGCCAAACCTCCAATACCAGAGTTCTAGTCAGATTCATTTTCTTCGTCCTAGAGGTTAACAATGTAGTCCTCTGAAGGTTTCTCTGCTTCCTCAAGTTAGAATTGGTTTATTTCCCCCTCAAGGGACAAGCATGAAGATGTGGATTCTTCTTAGGTGGTTGCTTCAGGTTGTATAGGTGGAAGGACTGTTGTTATTAGGCGTACGTAGAGAACGAGAGAGGGGTCGTCTGGCAGATCATGTAAGGTAAGAAATCCTGTTTTTAAGACGTCTATCCTTCTACGTCTTTTGTCACCCACGACAATTGCATTGTTGATGTCTTGGAAGATGGTCGATAGAGGTTCGTACCCAAGGATGAGATGGGCTGCCCTCACTTGCCCGTCTTCGCTCACAAATACCTTGGATTTCAAGGCTTTATTGAGGTCTACGATGTTAGATAGGTTTAAACGGGGCGACAAGTGCTGTTTATTTGCAAAGACATTCGAGAAGCCAAACATGATTAGACCAATAACAAATGTTGAACAAAGAGAAAGTAAAATGCAATGTGAATTTAAATAGTAAAATTAGAAGAACTAAACCCCATGCCAAGGGACCTAAAACTCTATGTAATCACACCTGGTGTTCCTTCTGTGACTAGATAATGAGGACCGTCGCACCACTTCCTAGAGGCGATTAAGTAGTCATCCTTCATGCCTTTATTAGATTTAGGAAGGCACGATATGATTCTAACGATGTTAGACCGAGACTTGAGGTAATACCCCACGTCTTTAAGTTTGTGACACTTATACATATGAACAACATCATGCCATGTAAGCCTCAAACTCGTTTGCTCATTGAAAGCGTGGACATAACCTAAGATTCTAAACATGTTAGTTGTACACTAGTCTGGGCATAATCTATGATTACGCAGGTATTAACTAGTTATATTCTTCATGGAAAGTGTCATTCCTCCTTCTAAAAATGCGATTATAGGAATGATAACTTCTCCTTCGTTCCTATTGTCGGCTATAGCTTCTGGGGCATAGTACCTCAAACCCACTTCCTAGGGGAATGCAGCATTTGGCTCGAAAACTCTCCATACCAGCGTCAATATCTATTAAACATTTGAACCTACTCATTTGGTTGAAGTAAAAGGGAAGATTTAGAAAGGAAAATGGGGTATAGTTAATGGCCGAGGAGAAAAAGAATTTAAAAACCTAAAAACTTACGAGAAAAGAAGTAGACAATTCTTCAAGAATTTCTTGGGAGTTAAGACAGTGAGGAATTCTTTAGAGTTGGTCGATTTCCAAAGTAATGGAAAAATTACGATTTCCCAAGCATTTTATATGAGAGACGACATCTAATGGGAGTTATCTCGCTCAAAAATTCGGATAGATCCAGACCATTAGATGTACATTTCATCGTTGGACGTGGGAGACAGTGCGTTGCTTGGAGCAATTAATAGGGGTATTATGGGTTTCGAGGCATCAGAAACAAATTTTAAAGGAAGGAAATGACATTTTTACGTGTAACCACTTAAGGAGCGTGCGAAAGCTGGGATGTTGGGTTAAAACCTCAATTTTCTCCTCGGATAGAGAAGCAAATTGAAATTTTTAGGGGCTATTGTGAAGACTAAAGGTTTAGGGCATGTTCATGGGTTTGGGCTTGATCTGAGAGTATTATTTACTTGTCCGAGGAGGGTTAGTGGTAGTAACAATATCAAACTTAAATGCACGCAAGCAAACTGTTGCGAGAAAAGCTGATGGAAATAGTCCGAGAAGGGGCAACTCCTCGGCTTAGTGAAGTGAAGGTAAGATAGTACGCCATAGTGATAAGAATAATATTCTAAAAGGACCTGTGGATGAAAATGTGTCCCACAAGGGCATAGAGAGGAAGACCGAATAAGAAATATCTTAGAGAAAACTGCTACCACCGTATTAAAGACTCTGCACCTACATCTCTGGCCGCATTAATGAGGAAATGACATCTAAATAGTGGTAATCAGCCTTACAACTATTGCTTGAAGGCTTCAAGAGGAGAGGAATGAGACAAGTATCTAGATCGATGATTAGATCCACACGTGGAAGATGGAGAAAATGAGGAGGATGATATCAAAGGAGAAGAAAGACATTCAGGGAGGGGGATCAGAAAAGAAAGAGAAAAAGTACTGTATACACCCTCATCCTTAATTTTGACCTATTTGTGAGAGAAGGAAGGATAATACAAATTGTTCTCGGCTTACGTCCGATGAGAGATTCTGTTACATAACAGTTCATTGTATGAGCTCATTATCTTTGTTATCCAATATCACTAGAATCTAGATTTCAAGCCTACTCTCTACAAATTTCATTGTATTGGGCTTTTTGGGCCTGTCCCTTTTGTACTGTTGGATTTGGGCACAAATTGTGACCTTACATAACACATGCATGCATATAGATGTATTCAAAATTGAACCCAATTTTTATCTTAAAAATATAAATAATTAGTCATTTAAAAAAAAGTAAACATAATTAGTCACATATGAAAATTCTTACCAAAATTTAATTCTATTCATGATAATTTTTTTATAATTTTTAATAAGATAAAATGTGTGGTGATTTTTATTGAGTATATGAGACTGTTTTTTTTTTTTTTTTTTTTAATTTTATAGTTCATTAATATTAGATTCTTAGTATTTTACACTCATAAATTCATTTGGCACAAAAATTAAAAAACTTAAGTGGATAATTATGGTGTGATATCCCCACATAAATTTAGATACATGGTGCAAAATTGAATTCTAAATTCAAGTTTTAATTGAACTTTCTCTAAACTTTATATATATTAACATTAATTATTTTTTTTCCTTTTCCCATAAAAACTTTTTTTAAATGGATTATTAACCATTACCATAAGATCATGTGTTAGCATTTCCTCTCTCTCTCTCTCTCTCTCTCTCTCTATATATATATATATATGAAATGAGTTTAAGTTACACCTGATGTAATTCGACTATAGTTACACCCATTTTAGACTATTGATTCTCATTAAATCTAACAGTTAGCACAAGATTACCTCTCACATTATTAATTTGTAATTATTATTTACCATGTCTAACTTATTTAAATTAAATTACTCACATTCATTACCGCCTCACTATTAATAATCATCTTCCTATCCATCAAGTAACACCTAGGCAGAGATTGAGGATTGGCAAGCTATATTGATATCAGATGCAGCAAGTGGATTCAAGAGTTTCATTGAACTAGTAAATTCAAGTAAAATATCTCGGCAATGATCTTCAAATTATGTACATTTGTGTAATATAATCTTATTCCATCCACCACCAATAGTCTAATATTAAATTTACACCATGATGATAGTCAAAAAAATTTACACCAAAGGCTGGACCAGGACCACCCAATTCTAGGAGCTCATTAGTTAATTGAGCATAAATTTGCAATATGCGCTGTTTTTTGGTGCCTTGGTGGACTTGGCATTTGGAACCCTTGGATTTTTTGTGGGATCTCTTCTGTTTGTGGTCCCTATTTTGACTTTCGGTACAAAGCTTTGTTGCTCACAAATACACAATATGACATCGATCAAAGTGCCCATGCTACTACTTTGCAATCCTGGGTCAATGGGCTTGAGCTCTTGAGTGTTGGAGCCCAAAGAAAAATGGATCAGAACAGATGACAAAGGACAATTTTTTTTTTTTTTTAAGGAAGGACAAAGGACAAAAATTAGATTCAATATCTTATGTATAATAGTAATATATTAGGTTGTTAAATTAAATTCAAACACATATTTGTATTACATTTAATTTTTTTTAAAATATAACATATTTTGTGTTTGATTGGTCAATACAATCAAGTGTGTATTTATTTATTTATTTTTTAAGTTTTTAGAAGAAGTATTTGAATTCAATTAAGGAATCTAAGATATATAAGGTAATACGTTGAATACAAATTTTTTGTCACAATTTTTGTGTTTCACTTTATATTTTACTAACTATATTTATTAAAAATTTCATATAAAGTAATCTAGGTTTAAAAATGAATTGAAAAAAAAAAAAAAAAACTCATATACCTGGTATAACACAATTATTGAAAAAGAAAGAAGAGGACAAAAAGTGGGATATAGCTTTTCTATTCCTGCTAATAGAGTGTACCACTTTTACCATAAACTATATACGGTGTTCTCCATCTCTCATAGCTTACTTACTACAATTTGGATTTGAATGGCGGCTTCGGTACTAACAGGAAAGTAATTTGACTTTTGAGTATAAAAGCCACAATGCAACCAACAACACCATCTCTCATAGCTTACCTACTACAATATGCATTTGAATGGCGGCTTCGGTACTAATAGGAAAGTAATTTGACTTTTGAGTATAAAAGCCACAATGCAACCAACAATACGATAAGTGTGCTTGGGAAGTGATTAGAGTTTTTAATTTATTTTTGTTATTATTTATGGGTCTTGTTATATTTTTTTGTACTATTTATGAGTCTTATTATACTATTCAGCTAGCTTTTGATATTTTTCTACAGTACTTTTAGTAAAAAAAATTTAGTTTCAGCTAAATAAGCTGTTCTCAAACGAACCTGATAAATAATGTTCTCTCTCTCTCTCTCTCTCTCTGGTGTCAAACTCAACATTAGATTTTTCTTTTTAATGTTTTAACTCGCTGAAAGGAATCACTTTATCTCAAATACTAATTATAATTAAAATTAGTTTATAACCATACATATGTACGATACAATTAAAAATAATCATTATTAATATAGACACATGAATATAATATATATGTTTCTACCTACTTACCTAGCTAGTAACAGATAGTAAATATTCATAGCATTATAAGTGGCTTATAAATTTGAATTATTTTTATTTACACAAAAAATGGCTCATTAAAGTAAAATCATTCAAACTCTCTTTTCTTTCAATTTTATATATAGAGTTAGACATATGATTTTTTTTTTTAATGGTTTATTTAATTGTTTTTTTATGCTTTATTAATTCATTTGGAATAAAAATTAAAAAACATAGACAATACACATGAACCCAAATTAAACTCTAATTGAAATTCAATTTGAAATCTAATTGAATTTTCTCTTAATTTTGGCTTTATATATATAAATTTTCTATGTTAACTAGTCACATTTTCAAACATACCATTTATAAACCATCAAAGCCATAAATGAACCAATCAAATTGTTTATGCTTAGCTCGAAAAGAAGACTGTCTATATTTGATTATTTAAAAACATGCTGGACTAAATTTTACTTTTAGGACCTACTATTCAACAAACTAAAACCAAACATAATAATATGTTAATGAAAAAATTGGTGAATATGAAACTTGGTTTGAGTATATATAATATTATATGTTTGTTAGTGTATGTGTATTAAATATCCTTATATAACTCTTGAAATTAATTATCTAAATTTTTAAATAAGTTTATATAATATCAAATTATTATTTGTAATTTACTGGTAAATATAAATATTCCATTACATAGTACGTTTCTTTTTAAAATTTAATTATTTACAAATAAGATTGGTGAATATAATTTTTATTTGCTCATAATTGAAAGCTATTCTAACTAGTTAACAATAGTAATTTCTCACTTGTACCTCTACTCACTACAGGAACCTGCTGAGGACCTTTAACAATCTGCAAGTGGAACTTGTTTATAGAAAAAGCAAATCGATGCACAGATGCTTTGGCTAGAATAGGTAGCACTAGTGTTGATGCTTATATTTTGTTTATTAATTCGCTGCGTGTGGTGGATCAGCTATGTCACCTTGATAAAGAGGGAATATCTTGTACCGAAGTTATTTCTATCTAATTCCAGCAATCCGTATTTACCAAAAAAATAATAATAATTTTAGCAGTAATATAGTTATTGACTATTAGTGTAGATTTAAGATTTGTCAAGAAGTAATAAATTTGATCTTTTTACTTTATATAGAGAGAATAAATTTATAAAGCAACTTGTGAATAAACTTGAATGGGTTTGGTAAGAAATGAACCAAGTTTGAACTTGAAATCTAGCTTGGTTGTGAGCTGGATCTCAATTCCTTATTGAAATAAAATTAAATCAACAAATCTAAAACTTTTAATACTCCGCTCTAATTAAACTTATTTAGAGCATTATCATAGGCTATGTATTTTCACATTTTGGCAAAATTTTAGCTAAATGGATCTCAAAACCCTTGCATTAACAGCATCAAGCAAAAAAAAAAAAAAAAAAAAAGTGTAATCACTAGAAACAAAGTCCAAGATGAAGGGGAACGTTCTTCAAGTCAATGAACAACTATTCGGCCCCATTACAGAATAACCAGAATTAGAGTAAAAGATGAACAGAGGTTAACTATGTTAAGTTGACGAATGCCTCTTACGAAGATGAAGAGGCCATTGTTCCTTCTTTGAAGATGATGACATTTTGTTGCCTTGGAGAGAGAGTGTTGGAATTGTGAATGGTTAATTGGTGACTTTGTGATTTGTTTGTAACAGAGAACGAGAGAAAATTCTAAAACTAAGAAAGACTAAGGGAGGAAAAAAAAAATTTGTGGAGAGAGAAAATTAATAAAGCTAAAACAATATTTAAATAAAATGAGGAAGGGGATAAAAAAAAAAAAAAAAAAAAAGAAAAAAAAAAAAGAGGAAGGAATAAAGAGTAAAGTAAGGGTTTTCTTTATTATAAATTATAGAAAAAAAGTCAAGTATATTCTCCAGTGGTCCTCTCTCTCCAACCTAACAAACTTTTTCTCCATTGAATTTTGGTTAAGTACAAATATCTGGTTCATTTGAAACTTTTTGTAGCATTGTTATTCTCTTTAATCTCTGGTAGCCTTTTTGTTATAGTAATTCTAAAAGTATTTGTACTTATAGGCGGTGAGGAGTAAAAAATGAGAGTTTAAGAAAGCGTTTGGATCATCAGTTTTCATAACTCATAACTCTGTTTCTATAACTCATAACTCAAAAATGGTGGGATCCATAGTAGAAACTTTGTTTGGGAGCAAAATAACTCAATTTTCATAACTCTGTTTCCATCACTCAATTCTTTGATTTTTGAGTTATGAGTTATGAAAACTGAAAACACATTTTGGCTGTTTTCAGTTTCCATAGCTCATAACTCAATGGCATTTTTGTAATTAAACACACATTGGGGGACCCACAGCCGCAACTTTTGATCGGCTGACTTTTTTTTTTTTTTTTTTTGGGTTCGGTCTTAACGTTGGTTTTTTTTTTTTTTTTTTTTTTTTGGGTTCGGTCTTAACGTTTTTTTTTTTTTTTGTCTGGGTTCGGTCTTCACGTTAACAGATTTTTTTTTTCCTTTACGGGGTTTGGGTGATTTGGCTACTGAAGAAAAAAGAAAAAAAAAAAAAAAAAAAAGAGAAAAAAAGCTGCACAGATTTTTAGAAATGGGACTCACAAATAGTGTGAAAAATATGAGTGATGATAACTGAGTGATGGTGCCAAACGGGTATAGTATTTTTAAGTGATGAGTGCTGAGTGATAAGTGATGAGTGAAGAGTGATGAGTGATGAAAATTGAGTGATGGAAATTGAGTGAGCAAAAAAAAGATCCAAACAGCCCCTAAGTCTTCCAAAAAAAAAAATTTACATATATATATATATATATATATACAAATTTAAATTAAATTAGAATAAAATTTATATCTTATATAAAATTAACTGGGTGGTTTTTTATATAATATTTCTTTTTATGTTAAGAAACAAAAATTACATAAGTTTCAGTTAGTTCAACTAGTGAAATTTTTAATGGTTGTATATGAGATCTGAAATTTAATCTTCACTATATCAAAAATTGTTTAGTGTCTTAATCTGATGATAAATGGTTATTTTTAAGACTAGACGCCATAAATTGTAACTTTCCTTAAAAAAATCACAATTTTTACTATAACTATCTTGCATGGTAAATTGTGATTAATTACAAATTTTACATAGACCCATAAATTTTTCTCTATCAATTATACTCATCCATCTTATGTGGTAAATTATGAATAATTACTAATTAATTCACATAGATTCACAATTTTTTTTCCATCAATTATACTCAACCATAACAACAGTTTTTGGTGAAAGATATATATATATATATATATATATATATATATATATTATGGTATTAAATATTTATTTTTTATTTTTATTTTATGTGGTCCAATAATTTCTGTTTGTGGAATGGTTGGTCAGATTTTAGGCACAAAAAGGAATGTGCTTCTTTCATGGGAGAATGGAAATGCCTCTGACAGCGATTATAAGATGGGACCTGGCCGCCCCTGTCTTCCATTCTAGTGGGATCCATGGCTCATCATCGTTCCTCTGTTTTCTCAATGAAAATACAATTTATCAAACTCTTCCTCTCGTTAGCCACCATTAAAGGCGCGTTTGGAAATTGCTACACATCAATCTTTAGCTTCGGAGACTCACTTACTGACACTGGAAACATCTACTTCACTGATCCAACTCAACAGTGTCTCTTTCCTCCATATGGGGAGAGCTATTTTCCTCACCCCACAGGTCGTTGCTGCAATGGCCGTCTTGTCTTAGACTTCACAGGTGAGCACATTAATGAGCCCCAGGTTTTTAATCTTTATTTTTTGCCCTCACATATATACGTTATTGTTGATGGGATTTTCTTTTTGTTTTTTGTTGGCAGCTCAAACTCTAGGACTGCCATTGATAAAGCCATATCTTGGCTTTGAGAATGGGAGTACTGTAACAAGTATTCAAGGAGGAGTCAATTTTGCTGTTGTTGGAGCAACAGCATTGGATGCAGCTTTTTTCTTCGAAAGGGGAATTGATAGTGTGTCTACAAACGACTCTTTAAGTGTTCAATTGGATTGGTTCAAGAAAATTCTTCCATCTCTATGCAACACATCGTCAGGTAAGTTTACTATATAATCATCGTCATCGTCAATTCCACCCAGTAATTTGACTCAAATAATAAGCCGTTTGACTGATTAGAACTCTAGACTAGTTATTTTGACTTCTCATGATTTTTTCTTCAATAATTTTGGGACCACAAATTTTTACAAACATTTTGGCACAATTTTTATAAGTACGTTTCTGTTTGGATACGATTAAAGTATCAGTTTTTTGTTATCTGTCTTTTTAAGCGCTTTTCAGCTTGTTAGTGGTCCTGTGTACTGCCTTTTTCAGCTTTTTAGTGGGGGCCAAAATGGCCAAATACCACAAATTTCAAAACTTAGTAGCAAAAAAACACTGTTTCGGAAATAAATAGGGAAGTACCACTTTTCTGGTACTCGAGTTTCTTAAACTCGAGTTCTAAATGGTACTCGAGCTTAAGAAACTCGAGTACTAAGAAGTTTATCCACCGTGGCACTGCTGACATGGAATTTGTGCGATTTAAAAAAATAATATGGTATTTGAAGCTTGGTAAACTCAAGTTCCATACAACACAGTACTCGAGTATACCAAACTCGAGTACCAATTAGAAAAAAAATTATGTTTATTTTTATTTCTAAGGTACTCGAGCTTGGTGAGCTCGAGTACCTTGTAAGGAACTCGAGTTTAGGAAACTCGAGTTCCTTATAACTTTTTTTTTTTTTTGATAATCGGCAAATAAACATAAACATAAACATAAACATAAACATAAACATAAACATAAACATAAACATATTTTTAAGTTTTTATTAATTTAAATAGAAGCATTGTAAAATAGATTTTAATTTCAAAATATGAATTAATTTCTACATTAATTAAAACTATTCATTGTTTTCTCATAAAAATTGTTCACTGTTTTCTCTTTAGCATTATTTAAAAAATTGTTCACTCTCTTTTTTGCGTAAATTATTTTATGTTCACTATTTAAAAAATTATTAACTGTTTTTTCATAAAACACCAACTAAAATCGTGTTTTATAAATTTAAACGCCAGATCAGAATGCTTTTTCGTGCTTAAATTTCACAATAATCGAATTTGGTTTTCTGCATCGATGAAATCTATTTCTACATTAATAAAATTTTCCCTCTGTACATCACGTTTACTGTATATTCGAATCTGCTTACTGCATTCATAAAATCTGTTTTCTGTATTAATTAAAACCGTTCCTTGTTTTGTCATAAAAATTGTTCACTGTTTTCTGCAAAATTTATTTCTATGATTTTGCATAAAATTATTTTCTCTTTAGTGTTATTTAAAAAATTGTTCACTTCCTTTTTGCGTAAATTATTTTACGTTCACTATTTAAAAAATTATTAACTGTTTTTTCATAAAACACCAACTAAAATCGTGTTTTATAAATTTAAACGCCAGATCAGAATGCTTTTTCGTGCTTAAATTTCACAATAATCGAATTTGGTTTTCTGCATCGATGAAATCTATTTCTACATTAATAAAATTTTCTCTCTGTACATCACGTTTACTGTATATTCGAATCTGCTTACTGCATTCATAAAATCTGTTTTCTGTATTAATTAAAACCGTTCATTGTTTTCTCATAAAATTGTGCACTGTTTTCTGCAAAATTTATTTCTATGATTTTGCATAAAATTATTTTCTCTTTAGTGTTATTTAAAAAATTGTTCACTCCCTTTTTGCGTAAATTATTTTACGTTCACTATTTAAAAAATTATTAACTGTTTTTTCATAAAACACCTACTAAAATTGTGTTTTATAAATTTAAACGCCAAATCAGAATGCTTTTTCGTGCTTAAATTTCACAATAATCGAATTCGTTTTTCTGCATTGGTGAAATCTATTTCTACATTGTTAAAATTTGCTCTCTGCACATCATGTTTACTGTATATTCGAATCTGCTTACTTCATTAATAAAATTTGTTTTCTGCATTAATTAAAACTGTTTATTGTTTTCTCATAAAAATTGTTCACTGTTTTCTCGGGAGTGGTAACCTTAAAATCACCCGGTGGGGTTTTGTCGTGTTAGTTTTCCCCCATTGGAAAACAAATGACCATGTCCATTCAATTTCCGTTGCACTTAGTTTAATTGGTGATTTTTTTGTGCTACCACGCGCTTTGCATGTTAATTTGATTAATTAATAAACTTGGCTAATTAATCAATTAATTAATCACTTGGGGTCAATACGTTTTTGGCCTATCAAATTTTGTTGAAAGTACAAAATCGTGAAAATTCGAGAGAGAATTGTGTACATTAGATGTACAGATCGTTCGAATTTGTAAAAAAAAAAAAAAAATATTCAATGAATGTATAAAATCTTGAAAGTACAAAATAAAATTGTGTAAATTAGATGTACAGATAGTCTGAATTTGTTAAAATGATTGGATTCGTTAAATGTACAAAATCGTGAAAATTAAATGGAAAACTATGTACTAATGTATTGATCATCCGAATTTGTTGAAAAATTTGTAATCGTTGAATAAACAAAATCGTGTAAACTCATTGGAAAATCAAAGAACATAGCAAATTGTTGAGCAACACATGCAGCACTGTGAACATCAATGTAGCAATGGTGGACATTAACCCCACCGGGTGATTTTAAGGTTACCACTCCCGAGAAAACAGTGAACAATTTTTATGAGAAAACAATAAACAGTTTTAATTAATGCAGAAAACAAATTTTATTAATGAAGTAAGCAGATTCAAATATACAGTAAACATGATGTGCAGAGAGCAAATTTTAATAATGTAGAAATAGATTTCACCAATGCAGAAAAACGAATTCGATTATTGTGAAATTTAAGCACGAAAAAGCATTCTGATTTGGCGTTTAAATTTATAAAACACAATTTTAGTAGGTGTTTTATGAAAAAACAGTTAATAATTTTTTAAATAGTGAACGTAAAATAATTTACGCAAAAAGGGAGTGAACAATTTTTTAAATAACACTAAAGAGAAAATAATTTTATGCAAAATCATAGAAATAAATTTTGCAGAAAACAGTGAACAATTTTTATGAGAAAATAATGAACGGTTTTAATTAATACAGAAAACAGATTTTATGAATGCAGTAAGCAGATTCGAATATACAGTAAACGTGATGTACAGAGAGAAAATTTTATTAATGTAGAAATAGATTTCATCGATGCAGAAAACCAAATTCGATTATTGTGAAATTTAAGCACGAAAAAGCATTCTGATCTGGCGTTTAAATTTATAAAACACGATTTTAGTTGGTGTTTTATGAAAAAACAGTTAATAATTTTTTAAATAGTGAACGTAAAATAATTTACGCAAAAAGGGAGTGAACAATTTTTTAAATAACACTAAAGAGAAAATAATTTTATGCAAAATCATAGAAATAAATTTTGCAGAAAACAGTGAACAATTTTTATGAGAAAACAAGGAACGATTTTAATTAATACAGAAAACAGATTTTATGAATGCAGTAAGCAGATTCGAATATACAGTAAACGTGATGTACAGAGGGAAAATTTTATTAATGTAGAAATAGATTTCATCGATGCAGAAAACCAAATTCGATTATTGTGAAATTTAAGCACGAAAAAGCATTCTGATCTGGCGTTTAAATCTATAAAACACGATTTTAGTTGGTGTTTTATGAAAAAACAGTTAATAATTTTTTAAATAGTGAACATAAAATAATTTATGCAAAAAAGAGAGTGAACAATTTTTTAAATAATGCTAAAGAGAAAACAGTGAACAATTTTTATGAGAAAACAATGAACAGTTTTAATTAATGTAGAAATTAATTCATATTTTGAAATTAAAATCAATTTTACAATGCTTCTATTTAAATTAATAAAAACTTAAAAATATGTTTATGTTTATGTTTATGTTTATGTTTATGTTTATGTTTATGTTTATTTGCCGATTATCAAAAAAAAAAAAAAAGTTATAAGGAACTCGAGTTTAGGAAACTCGAGTTCCTTACAAGGTACTCGAGCTCACCAAGCTCGAGTACCTTAGAAATAAAAATAAACATAATTTTTTTTCTAATTGGTACTCGAGTTTGGTATACTCGAGTACTGTGTTGCATGGAACTCGAGTTTACCAAGCTCGAGTACCATATTATTTTTTTAAATCGCACAAATTCCATGTCAGCAGTGCCACGGTGGCTAAACTTCTTGGTACTCGAGTTTCTTAAGCTCGAGTACCATTTAGAACTCGAGTTTAAGAAACTCGAGTACCAGAAAAGTGGTACTTCCCTATTTATTTCCGAAACAGTGTTTTTTTGCTACTTAGTTTTGAAATTTGTGGTATTTGGCCATTTTGGCCTTTTAGTGGGTCTGTGTACTGTATATTTTGTACTCACAAACTTTTGTTTTTTACAAAATTATTATTAAAAACAAGCCTCCCGATACTATTTAAAGATTTTTTTAATCTCCAGTTTTTTTTTTTTTTTTTTTTTTTTTTTTTTTTTTTTTTTGAGAAACTAATCTCCAGCTAAATAAACGGTATTTAAAGGTTTGTTGAGAAAAAGTGATGATGGGTAAAATTAAATTTGCAGATGACAGGCAGTCGTCACATGCTTTCACTATAGTATCTCATTTTGCTTGCATACTTTGGGTTTCAAAAGTTTTCCACGTGTTAAAAGAGATAAATTATAAATATATAATTATTAGTTCTAATATAATATTTTCTTTTTTTTTTTTTTAAAACACACTTGTTAATAATTTATTAGTTTATAAATGCAAATTTATTGTAACTATAAAGTTCTTTTCTTAATATTTGTGATTAATTTCTTCATTTTTTAGAAAATTTATAAGAATATCATTTAATAAAATGTTAAATCCAATTTACCCTTTTTTTTTTTTTTTTTGAGAAATGTTTGGATTTAACCCATGTTATAAGGATTCTCTCTAAAAAAACAAAGAAAAAAAAAACAATATGAAGATACAACATTTCACATACAAATCATAATGTATTTTTTAGAGTAATCTTAGAATCACAACTCTGATGTGATCAATTATAAATAATTGTTTATCACTTTTATATGTATTCATTATCTTTTTTGCACTACTCATAATCGATCACATGTAAAATTTTTGGTACAAAAATTGTATTTATGATTTTTTTTAACCTATCATAATTGTAGGAACTATTGTTGCTATATTCAATGTAAAAATAATATTATTCTAATTACTATCTTAACATAATTATTTAATTTAAATAAAAACAAATTTGAACACATTATTATTTATTAGTTAATAAAAATTAGGTGATTCAATTTAATGCCATCGGCCTAGAAGGCCTTTGGCAAGTTCTCATGAATTTGGTTTGGTAATGAAAATTTGAAATGGTTAGAAAATAATAAATTTAATTATTTAATCATAGTTTTAACAATCCTCACATATTTGGAGTCATAGCTTCAATTTTTAATGAGAAGTATAGTAAAGTTAGAGATCAAATTTAGGATCTTTTACTCTGGTATTATATTAAATTATTAATCTTATTAAATATTAAATTGTTTAAAGTATAAGCACGACTGTGATCGTCATGAGTGACGCGGCACTATTGTTTTCTTTTATGGGAAATACTTTCAAGATAGAAATGATAATATATGTCGGTTTACCGTATACCAAAAAAGAAAATTAATAACATTTGTCGTCATTTACGTGTTGCAATTTGCAATAAGAATGACTATTTTTCTTTTCAACCATTTTAATGAGACAAGCAACGTGATGGCTACGCTTAAGAAAAAAAAACAACAACAATGTGATAGCTATGTTCAAAAAAAATAAATAAATGATTACCAAAAAAATAAATAAATAAATAAATAAACGTGATGGCTACTATTCTTCAACTAATTGCGGTTGGTGGTCATTTGCTAAAAAAAAAAAAAACAAGAAGTTTATTTCAGTACCTACCAATCAGAGCACCTAAAAAAAAATATTATTCATAATTTATTTCATTACACTAGGTTTCATTTCATTAAATTTAGTATTTTAAATTTCAGATTTATTCAATTAAGGTATTTTCGTCAATAAATCTAGAGAACTGAAATGAATTTTGGTGAAACATAGACAATAAAGTCTTACATTTTAGCTTAAAAAAAGTAAGATCATGTTAACAGGTGTACTTAGAACCAATGTTTATAAACTATATTAGGAAAATTTTAACCACTACTTTCATGGGTAATATAAAAAACTATAAGAAAAATTAATTGTTTTGTCATTTTTCCATAAAATATTTCTAAAAATAGTTCCTAAATCAATACTATCGAGGAATTTGTTAATATTTTCCAAAAACTATATATATATATATATATATATATATAAAGAGAGAGAGAGAGAGAGAGAGAGAGAGAGAGTTTAAATTTAAGTTTTTGTAGTTTAAAATAATACATAAAAAATGAGTTTATAGATCGAATGGTAAATTACATCTGGTTGGCTTGAAAATTGAGATGTATGTTAAGAACATATAAAACATGCAATTCAGTAGTTGAATTTTCAAAATATGAATTCAATAACGAGTTATTAGGTAATCCCAACCCATATATATATATATATATATATATATATATATATATAGAGTTGAGTTTAAGTTACACCTGATGTAACTCTAAGCAATATTATACTACTCAATAACTTGTTATTGAATTAATATTTTGAAGATCCAACCGTTAAATTACATGTTCTATATATTCTTAACATGCATGCCAATTTTCATATCAATCGGAAACTGTTTACTATTTGATCCATAAATTCATATTTTATGCATTATTCTAAACTTCAAAATTTTGAATTTTAACAATTAATTGATAATATGGCTATTAATTTTTTATCACCTTGAAATTTTGCAAACATGAAGAATATACAAAGATAATGTAATCTAACGGTGGATTTGTTAATATTCTCATCCAATTTACAAATATTAAGTGGTGTAACATTGCTTAGAGTTACAACAGGTGTAACTTGAACCCAGCCTATATATATATATATTATAACACTACAACATGATTGTTTCATATTAGTATTTTATTTTATTTTTAGTTTAAAATCCAAAAACACCTACACTCTAGGTCAATTACAATACACATATTGGATTTCGATTTTTATTTTTTCTTATAACTCTGGCTGGTTTTCATATTCGTTATTTGACCCTTGTGATTAACTTTTGTGAACTCTTATTAAAAGAAAACCACTTTTCATCATGAGATATGGGTCATGATTAGTCAAATATAGGAAATCAAAAAGTCTAAAACCACAACACAACAAATAACATAATTTTTGTTACAACTCGCTCATGCAGTGAGTTGTTAATGGCAGAGAAAAAGTAATAAATAATCTAAATTCATAATTTTACCACTTACAACTCACACTGAGTTGTGGCAAAAATTATGTAGCTAGACTTTTTGATTGTAAATTTTTTTCTATTTGGAAAAAGTCCAAATCCACTCCGATATAATGTCCATTTAGGTAACGCTTGATTCTTCAAAAAAATTTAAGAAGTCATAGGCTCTTAGCTTGCTGGACTCCTTTCTCATTTACTTCTCTTTAGTTTATCCAAGTTAATAATCTAATAATGTGTCAAATAAGGTTGTGTTTTTTGTTTTTTTGGGAGAGTTATTTTTTAAAAGAATTTTAATTTATGACGTCCACTTCTAATGATAGCTCTTTATCATCAGATTAAGCTATCAATCAAATTTTAAGATACTAAGATTGTGTTTCAAAGGTGAAACGTTTTTCAATAGTTATTCCACTAAATCTCTCAATTTTTTTTTTCGACTAATCAATGAAGTCTTTTTTATTTTTGTCTCTTTCAGTTAATTTTTTCTTCTCCTCCACAGATTCTCTGTATTGTTTTCCCATATTTGTCTATTTTTTTCACCTCCACCAAAAGTTTGCTTTTGTCTTTTCTTTCATTTCCTTTCCCTCTGTGACAGCCTATTGTCTGGGGGTGTAAATTGCTTTCTCTTATATTATAAAAATGATCGGGGGGTGTAAATTGTTTTCTATTATATTATAAAATTGATCAAAAGTGGTGGTTTTAAATTACGAGAGTAACTTTCTCCACAATAAATTGTTCTAATAGACTTTGAATGACAGTTATTGTCACTTTATGGGGGTGATTTCCTTATTTTGTTGAGACAATTTTAACCATCACACTTTTTTTTAGCTAGTGTTAAAATGTGACATATCGTTTATCTCCTTAACCTTTATTTGAGGAAGGAAATTACTTACGTTACTAAGCAGATATCTCAATAGATATTTAAGAGAAAGCACAAAATTTCTAAATATAAATTATTTACCAAAAATTCTTGAGATCGGTTTAATAGTCTCTAAGTTCATCACAATTAAAATTATTTTGACAGTACGATGATGATGATGATGATGATGATGATGATGATGATAATAATAATAATAATAATAATAATAATAATAATAATAATAATAATAATAATGAAAAATAGAGAAGAAAGAGTAAAAAAATAAATAAATAAAGCCATAGTTACAACTTACAACTTACAATAAAAACTCACAACATTTCTCAATTTATTTATCAACTTGCACGTGGGCCCCCAAAATCTGTAATTTATTATTATTATTATTATTATTATTATTATTATTATTATTATTATTATTATTATTATTATTATTATTATTATTATTATTATTATTATTATTAGCATGTGTTAGGTGGTACAAACATTTGTTTGTTATTGTGAAATTGTTTTAATCCTACCTAATTTTTATTTTTTGAAAATGCCCCACTTATATTAATTAGTTGAGTGCATCAAATTTTGAGAGAAAGATTTGACTGAATCCAAATTATTGTTTAATTTAAGCTCTGAACCTAATTTATAATATAAAAAGGATATTAATTTGAAAGGATACTATTTTAATGACCCAAAATACTGCATTATAAATAATTGATTTGAAATGTGTTGATAAACAATTATTTTGTTAATCTTCATTATTTTTAGCTGAGTTAATCTTCATTCTTGTATTCTAATTCCTTTTTGATTAATGCTTTGGTCCACCACAACTAAAATTCTGATTCGGTTACTGATTATTCCTCGCTATGAAGTGGTTTTTTAACCTCTTGGTGACATGATATTTCAAAAAATAATATTTCTTGATAACAAGTTCTTTTATCGAATTATCCAATATATGTATCATCGATTTCTTTAAAAACGCACTTCACTAATTAAGATACGCATTTTGCGGAAATCTTTCTCTGAGTTGGCGATATTTGAGAAAGTATTTGTAATGTGTAAACATGGATGACATGAATTTGGTTATTGTAAGAAATTGGTTAGTACCATCCTTTTTCTCTAGTAATGTGACGAACATTTACAGAATGCAATGAAATCTTTGGAAGTTCTCTATTTCTTATGGGAGAAATTGGAGGCAACGACTACAATTATCCATTTTTCATGTATAGGAGCATAGAAGAGATTCAGACTTTTGTGCCACTAGTGATTAATGCAATCGCTTCAGCCATTAATGTAAGAACTTATGTTTAGTAGATTGCAAAGTAAAATTATTTTCCTTTTAGACAAATTTCTTGATTATTGCATCATGTTTGTTTTTTATATTCATTATTGCACCTAGTGTAATAATTATTCTTCATTATTTTTTTATTTTTTATTTAGAAACACACACACACAAGGGAGAGGGAAAGAGATTCTAACATCGCTTTATATGAAAGGTGGAAAACATCTTGACTCAAGATGGCTTTGGGGACACAAAAAGGTTTACAGACAATACCCTGCTGTTGTAAAGCAACAAGATCTGCAACCATAGTCTTTTCCTGCCATCTAGTAGAACATTTAGAGTTACAAGCCTTAACTATGCTACTGCTGCTGCACAAAAACAAAATTCTGTAGAATCCCAAACTCCTAGCTTTTAAGGCTGCCTACATGATTGCTTCCTGTGATTTGAATCTTTAACATCAAGCAAGTTCAGCATGAAGTGAAAAGAACAATGAAATTTAATTTTTTCTGCTGATCACTTTTAAGTGTTCCACTTATACTATCAACCGCAGTGTTAATTTTACTCTCCTTTTTCTCTCTTTAAAAAAAAAAAAACCTTGTATAACTTCATAAATAAGAAGTATGTGACAAGTTATGATTGGTGAAAAATAAAGTAGAACACAAAATAAAGGATAATGAATCTCTATTTAATTTGATGTTGGAGATACTTTAGTTTGTAAATTGCACATGCACTATATATATATATATATATATATGTGTGTGTGTGTGTGTAAAGCATTCACTATATATGACACTGCACTCTAATTGAATTTCTACCTTTAAAGAGACTTTTTCATGATTTAAACATTGCCTTGCAGGAGTTGATTGAGCTAGGGGCAGTGACTCTCATGGTTCCAGGGAACTTACCAATTGGATGCTCTGCAGCCTACCTAACATATTATGAGACTGCAGATACAGACCAATATGACCCCGAAACTGGCTGTCTAAACTGGTTGAACAAGTTTTCTGAGTACCACAATGATCAACTTCAAAAAGAACTAAGTAGGATCCAAGCACTACATCCACATACCAAAATCATCTATGCGGATTTTTACAATTCTTCAATGCGTTTTTACCGTAATCCAAGCCAATATGGTAACTCAACCTTCTTAAGAATTTTCTTTATTTTGCACATATTGACAAAACAGATTGATGATTGCATTTGTTTCGATGGAAAACTTTGTGTAAAGATAGTTTTTCATGTTTTCTAATGTTTGGTAGCATAAAAAAAAAAAAAAAAAAAAAAAAAAAAAAAAAGATGAGTAAAAGTAAAACTATCTTTGATCAACTTAAAAAGTATGACTTATTTTTAGAGATTGTTCATTAAATTTTTTTGGAAAACAACTATATCTTACAACAAACTAAATAAGGGAAGTTAGAAGGTTGTTTTCAACTCATTTAAAGTTGCTACCAAACATTAGAAAATAAAATAGTTTTATAAAAAATACTTCTTAAAAAATGACTCGTTTTCTAGAAAACGTCATTGCTGAAACAAACAGAGCATAGAAACACTCTTACTTGAGAATAAAAAACAAAAGACTAGCTTCTGGAATCACAAGTCTCGTAAGGGAGGCATATTATGTAAATAATATGATTTTCTTTTCTTCGAACAGTCGTGACATTTACTTACAAATAGGCACCAGTGTCTCTTGAATAAATCAGTTTGTTTTAAATCTAGATGATTTGCTAGAACCCATTCTAGGAGTCAAAGTATTTCTTAAGGGTTGCATTTATTACACACAAATTGTTACGCACACCATTTTTGAACTGAAATCATGACTTGAAGTCATGATTTTTAACTTGAAAATATCACTGTTTCAGTTCAAAAATGGAGTTTGTGTGTTTATTACACAAACCGTTGCATACATCCCATTTTTGAATTGAAACTTTGACTTGAAGTCACGATTTTAAACTTGGAAATCATAACTATAAGTCGCTACTTCAGTTAAAAAATAGTGTAACAACTTGTGTGTAATGAGTACTACCCATTTTTTTTAAGAAATAGTAAAACTTATCAAAGCACACAAACATAAAAATCATATATAAAATTTTTTAAACAGGCTTATAATACATTACATAACTAGAGTACCAATTCATGTCTATTTTTAGGTTTTACTGGAGGAGCACTCACAGCATGTTGTGGAGGGGGAGGCCCATATAATTTCAACACATCAGCGAAATGTAGTGATCCTTCGGCGAGTGCTTGTGATGACCCTTCAAAGTATGTTAGTTGGGATGGTGTGCACTTAACAGAAGCAGCATATCGATGGATTACCAATGGTTTACTAGAAGGGCCATACACCATTCCTCAAATTAGTATCTCCTGTGTTTCACAAGATGCATAATATAAGCCGTGATCCAAGTACAACTTTGTCTGTTACTATGTGGGTGCTATGAGTTTTGGCTTTACCTGGATTGCCCTGTTGGAAAATTAAGCTTCATTGGAACGTGTTGAATTAAATTACTTCGTTCTGTGGCCTCATAACGAATTATTTAGTCCAGAAAAACTGAGATCGATACTGTAATGTTGACTACGTTAAAAAATGAATTTTGCAAATTTGTTTGCACACACAATACAAGGCTAGCTATCAGGCCATACACATACGAGAGGTAAATATAAATGCATGGCTCATAAAAACTGAAATCATATCACTGAAATGGCCTGATATATTCTTGTCGGTAGACACAAAAATAGGATCCATAGCCATATTATGAATTGTTTTGTTATTCAATTACAATCCCTTCATTTATAAAAACTAGTGTCTCTGTGTAACCAACTGCGAAGGAATCCTCAGAATGGCCCCCATATTTTGGAAATTTCCTTAGTTCTAGTGTTTTGCGATCATACACTACCACCCATCCTTTTATATCTTGTAAAGAACCAACCTATCCTCCCAAATTTCTAAAATTTTTTCAAACTTGAGATGGGGCCCGACCCTAAATTTCCTTGTCCAAGACCTTTAAAAACGACTTTTGCTCATCACCCATATGTGCAGCTGGTATCCATATCAAAATGTTGTTCAATCAGGCATACAGAATCATTGATAACAACAATTTCCACCATAGACTATAGAACCAAACTGATATTTTGCTTCTTCTTTCGCAAATAAAACCTATATAAAAACTGATTTTGGAAATCTATTTCAAAGCAAACCCTTTTTAAATGCAAAGTTTAAAAATGTGTTTTACAAATTGCAATTGTTCCAAGTGGGCATACTCTTTTTATGTCCCATAAAAGAAAAATATTTTTACCCCTTTAGATTACACACTTAAATGATCCCAACATATATAGTTGATTAATTGTACCTTTCTAAAATTATTAACATAGTTTTCTTTAGGTAAAATTAAAACTGTATTATCAAAGTTTCAAAATATGGAATTATTTAAGAATAAAAAAAAAACTAGTTCTCAAAAGAGATCTACCTTATTATGTTTGGAAAAGCTAGCGCTGCCAAACTGGCCTTAACAACTTGGAAGTTAACTAAAACAATTTGTAGGCTAATTTAGCTAAACTGAATGCTAATTAAAGATGAATTTGACTTGAATTTATATAGATTTGAAAAATCTTATTTTTGGTTCAGTAATTGTATCATTACTGAACCAATGATTCGCTAAATCCCTCGTACAATCAAACACCGGTTCGGCAACCATATATCCAAATGTTATAAATTTAACATGTGATGCACATGTTAATATAAAATTAATACTTGATACTAATGTTATTATCTAATTTATTTGATGAAGAAAAAAATCATGAAGTGCTGGACGAACCTTATATTCGCACTACATAAAATTTTCTATTTAATATATAATACAATTAGGTAGTTTGGTGCTTTCTTCCATCCTTTGTTTATTCTTCTACGTCGTTTTCCAAATTAGATTTTTTTTTTTTTTAGCATCTTATTTCTACACCTACCCTATATTTAAGTAATTCATTTTTAGGAATGCGTATAAAATATCCATCTTATTTCTACACCTACCCTAAAATCTTGTCAAATAAGCTTTGGAATCAAATAGAAGAGCCAAAAAATAAAATTGACCTTATATCCACTTCATTTTAAATTTGTTTCATAATCTTTTAATTGAAATTTCCAGTCCCGCATTGGCATTCCTAGGATTTGTAGGGAATTTCTACGAATTCTTAAATCTGTGAGAAACAAAAAATAGAGAAAATACACGTCAAAGAAAAATAATCACACGCACAAAACAGTATTTACGTAGTTCGGCAATTTGCCTACATCTACGGAGTTGTAGAGATTTCACTATTATCAGAGAAAAATACAAAATGCAGCTACAGTCTTTTTTTTCTCTCTCACATGATTCGCTAAATCCCTCGTACAATCAAACACCGGTTCGGCACAACCATATATCCAAATGTTATAAAATTAACATGTGATGCACATGTTAATATAAAATTAATACTTGATACTAATGTTATTATCTAATTTATTTGATGAAGAAAAAAATCATGAAGTGCTGGACGAACCTTATATTCGCACTACATAAAATTTTCTATTTAATATATAATACAATTAGGTAGTTTGGTGCTTTCTTCCATCCTTTGTTTATTCTTCTACGTCGTTTTCCAAATTAGAATTTTTTTTTTTTTAGCATCTTATTTCTACACCTACCCTATATTTAAGTAATTCATTTTTAGGAATGCGTATAAAATATCCATCTTATTTCTACACCTACCCTAAAATCTTGTCAAATAAGCTTTGGAATCAAATAGAAGAGCCAAAAAATAAAATTGACCTTATATCCACTTCATTTTAAATTTGTTTCATAATCTTTTAATTGAAATTTCCAGTCCCGCATTGGCATTCCTAGGATTTGTAGGGAATTTCTACGAATTCTTAAATCTATGAGAAACAAAAAATAGAAAAAATACACGTCAAAGAAAAATAATCACACGCACAAGACAGTATTTACGTGGTTCGGTAATTTGCCTACATCCACGGAGTTGTAAAGATTTCACTATTATCAGAGAAAAATACAAAGTGCAGCTACAGTCTTTTTTTTCTCTCTCACATGATTCGCTAAATCCCTCGTACAATCAAACACCGGTTCGGCACAACCATATATCCAAATTTTATAAAATTAACATGTGATGCACATGTTAATATAAAATTAATACTTGATACTAATGTTATTATCTAATTTATTTGATGAAGAAAAAAATCATGAAGTGCTGGACGAACCTTATATTCGCACTACATAAAATTTTCTATTTAATATATAATACAATTAGGTAGTTTGGTGCTTTCTTCCATCCTTTGTTTATTCTTCTACGTCGTTTTCCAAATTAGATTTTTTTTTTTTAGCATCTTATTTCTACACCTACCCTATATTTAAGTAATTCATTTTTAGGAATGCGTATAAAATATCCATCTTATTTCTACACCTACCCTAAAATCTTGTCAAATAAGCTTTGGAATCAAATAGAAGAGCCAAAAAATAAAATTGACCTTATATCCACTTCATTTTAAATTTGTTTCATAATCTTTTAATTGAAATTTCCAGTCCCGCACTGGCATTCCTAGGATTTGTAGGGAATTTCCACAAATTCTTAAACCTGTGAGAAACAAAAAATAGAGAAAACACACGTCAAAGAAAAATAATCACACGCACAAGACAGTATTTACGTGGTTCGGCAATTTGCCTACATCCACGGAGTTGTAGAGATTTCACTATTATCAGGGAAAAATACAAAGTGCAGCTACAGTCTTTTTTTTTTCTCTCACATGACAACAACAACACCAAACCCTAATCACAAAAAACAACGTTTTCTACATCCTCCACTCTATGTACTAAGCCTTAGAAAATCTCCCATTAAAAAATCACGCAACATTATTCAAGATAGATCGGGTCGTCAACCGGATCAAGCACAACTAGACTCCACAAAGCCAAACAGGATTATGCTTTTAAATTATGACTCATTCAAGTGATATCACATGCAAGATATTAGAGACAACCTATAATGGGTTGCTTGGCTGGTAATCAGTTTTTGCATCTCAATTATTAGGATTATTTGTACTTCACAATTAATTTAACTAAATCAATATATACCTAATCTTACAAGTTACAAATGATTCGGTTGAGCTCCCTTTCTCCCATATTTGCAATGTTTACTTTTTCTTAGCCTACAAGTAGAACGGAAAAAAAAAATTCACATAAAAACAAAGTTTAGGCATACAATTTTCTTAAATTAAATTTAAATTATGAGAGAGCTATCATCAGAAATGAATGCTATAGGTTGAAACTCTCTAAAAAAAAAAAAAAAACTTTAGACTATGAGTAATGGAAAAAAAAATAATTGGTTTATGTTAAAATTTTTTTCCATTATTCATATTCAACGTACTTCATCTAGTTGTGATAAAAGTTGTAAAAAAATTTGTGCTTGTAGAAGAATTGTATTATATAAAATTAACTGGTATTCTTTCTATAATAATAATAATAATAATAATAATAATAATAATAATAATAATAATTGTGGGGGGACGAGAATTCAAGAGTAAGGGCAAGTGGGAGAAGTCCAAAGTCAGAAGAGCAGACCTCGGAAAGCACCGACAAGTCCTTGGGAAAATATAAATAGCTCATCACAAGCACCAAGAGACTACAATACCCTAGGACCTTGAGGATACTAACGTGTCCTCGAAAGAGCCGAGGACTAGTTTTGAAGACCATTGGGCACAAACTGTGGAAGAAGAGAGGAAGATTTGTCGTCGAGCAAGAAGGGGAGGAATGCAAATAAAGCACCCATCACATTTGCATTCAATATTTTGAACCCACTAAGCTAACTGCATTAATAAAGAAATGACTTCTAAACAGTGTCATCACAGCTCATAGCCTGGGGCAGAAACCTTCTTGTGAAGTCCTGATGAGACAAGTATCAAGGAAAATAAACCCTAACCCTCCAAGTGGAAGGCCAAGATATAACCTAGGAGACCATAAAAGGTATAGAAGCCTCTGTGAAAGGGGGAGGAAAGACATCTAGGAAAAGAGAGAAATAGAGAATCATTATTGTAACCCTAGAACAAGTATAATCTGTGTCTTGGACTGAACCTAAGGAACATAATATAAGCAATCTGAGGTTATCCTTAACCAATTCTTGTGCCTCGTGCTTATACTTAACACTTATCTTTTCATTTTTAGCTTAACTTAGTCCAACTAAATAGGGGTATCAAAGGTTATTGGCATCCCACCTCTATAAATTAATTATGTGAGGAAAAAAGCAAGTTTGACTTATTTTTCCCCCCCCAAAATCAATAATAATAATAATAATAATAATAATAATAATAATAATAATAATAATAATAATAATAATAATAATAATAAAGCTTTAATTGGTATTCCTCCAATTTATTACAATTTTAAAAATAGAGTTTCAGTCTATGACGTTTGTTTTTTATTACTGCTCTTTTTATCATCAGGCCAAAACACCAATCGATTTTTAATGTAAGTGGAGATTGAACTTTAGATCTCTTATTTAACCATTAGAGATTTTATTAACTGAGCTAAAGGGAACTCACCTCCAATTTATTACCTAGTGATTTATTAAACGATTCATATGTATTATTTAAATATATCACGAGACTTATTAAATAAGTTATATAACTAAAAAGTGTATGCAAATGATTTTATCAATTGACACATACTAAGTTAGAGAAATTTCCTTTAGAGAAAAAAATGGTTTTCATCACTTAAAACAAAATGTGGTGAGAGCTGGGAACCATAAAAAAACTCTTGTTTAGTGTTTTCAGAAAACCAAACCTAAAAATAGTAACTCAAATTTATTGCGCAAACACCAAAACTGTAACATCTATTAGTTGTTTTCAAGATTGGGATTTGAGTTTTTAAGTAAAACTAAAAATAGTAATTCATTTTCCGAACAGGTTTTTTTTCTTCTTTCACATTTTTAAAACCTGTTCAAAAAGATACTTTGATAACCTATTTTAAATCCAGTTTTACTCATTTGGAAAACACATTATAAAATTTTTGTTAACAAATTATAGTTATATCATGTGGATTTTTTTAACGTGACTGAATTCTCGGATTGGTTTTTCTATTGAGGATATTCTTCATGTTGGGAAAACACACATGCATCATATACATGTAACAAGTAACGGCAACAAAACTAGGATTTACCTCATATATTACACAGATTGCAATAAAGCATGAACAAGACAGTTTATTGTTAGGTAATTAAACACATGGAAAATACAATTTTGTATCTCATACAAGAAAATGTATCTTGATGCAGCGAAATTCAAAACAAATGAAGATTAGACTTGAGAAGTTTTTCAATCTTTACTCCAATTCCACAATGTGGCCAAGATGTGTAGTCTCTTAATCAGTTTTATACGTATTTGCTTAAGAGAACAACCAAGTGTCTTCCCTTAAGGAAAAAGTCTGAATATTTCTCACCTTTAATCATACGTATATTACTGCACTTAATGCAATTACTTTATTTAATAACTCTTATTAAATAAATAACTGATTAACTAATTAGGTTAGCTCTTTAGACCAGTCCAATTGGGCTTAAGTGTATGGTTTGGAGTAAGACCAAAATGAACAAATAAAACTTTAGCTCTAATGGGCTTTGGACTTATTTGTCAACTCTTGACAAGTCTAAAGTTACCATTAATTATTTTTAATGCCACTATATAAATATAATTGCATTCTAGGTCTTATTAATAAATTATATGCCAAGACTTTATTAAATATTTAACTCCTTCATGAAAATATCCGTAGTAATACAAAGTCATAATATATAATTGTCACTTTGAAGATTACTACATCTTGATCCTTGAATACCCTGTTTAATCCTTTAAGTTATTCATATATATTTTATGAAATCTAATTTCATGAAAATATTCGTAATAATACAAAATCATAATATATAAATGTCACTTTGAAGATTACTACATCTTGATTATTGAATACTCGGTTTAATCCTTTAAGTTGTTTATATATATTTTATGAAATTTAATTTCATAAAATATAAATTTTAGTAACTCTTTACTAAAGTGGTTAGGCCTAACATTTCGAATAATCAAACTCATTAAACTTATCTCAAGGGAATATTTTGTATTTCTATAAAGAGACTATAAATTCCATCTTGAAAATATGTGCTCCTTTAATATTATGTATAGTTACCCAACGTAATGAGGTTTTGACTGTTTGTCTAGATCTCACTCCTGATATATATTAAAGCAACTTACATTTCATGATCGGGTTCACTATTCCCTCAGGATTGAGAGTTTATGCAAATGAGAAATCATGAGATTTATTATTCATTTGACAGTCGTTAATAAAATAATAAATCTCATAGCGATCTAGTTCAATATGTCTTATACATTTAAAACATATTAACACATCAACTAGAAGTCTCCATTTCCATGATCAAAACAAATTATCTTAATTGACATATTATAGTCTTCGTAGATGGAATGCCTAATTTTATCAGTGATTACGAACTAAGATTTTAAGTTTACAAAGAACTTATGATTTATATTTTCTGTGACTAAATCACATACTATACATCTCAAGAACTATATGATAATGTCCAAATATTCATGTTACTATTATTTTAGATAATAATAAAACAAGTTTATTACATAGAACATAATATCATACATATCATACAATAGAATCTTAAGGCACTAATCCTAACATTTACAAGATAGAAGAGTTTTTTTTTATTCATCTACCTTAAGAACACAAAAGGGAATACCAATATACCATACCCAAGTTTTTCAATGCTTGTACCACTTGATTTTCACTGTAATGACTATATACATTGGTGGCCAAGAGTGTGTACTCTTCCCTTGTTGAACAAACTCTATCAATGTACTCTTCTCTTCTCCTTATGACCTAGCCGCCTCTTCTAGGGTTCTCTCCTCTAAGTGTCTCTCCTTATATGGCTTGAAATGGGAACAAAGGGAAATATAAAAGCCTAGTTCAAATGAGTCTTGGGCTCCGATTATCTCATTATCAAACCAAAGTTATTATTAATTATATTTTATATAGTTGCATTCTAAGTTTTTATTTAGGGTATGTTGGTATGCTGAACAGGGATTACGATAGGGATTGTAATCTTTATTACTAGGAATAAAATGTGTTGTAATGTAATAAGTAAACATATTCATAAGTTTGGTTGTGAGTTACAACATTAGAATCATATTTAAGATTTATTTTAGATAATATCTCTTATACAATTATATCTCTTTAAAAATTATTATTTTTTAAATTTAAGAGAGATATGTATTATTTTTTATGATTTTTTATTTTTATAATTATTAGATGTATATGGAATGTTTGTTTATTTGGAAATATATTAAGTTTTAAAGTTATTGCATTTACTAAAGAATATCTAATACAACCCTTTTAAAGATGAATAGTTATTTCTCATTTTAAATAATAACTATTCATAAAGAATTACTATTCCTTGTAACAAAAACACAACCTAACTAAATAATAGCTAAACCTTAGGAATAACTATTATATTATAGTGCCTATTACAATCTACCTAACATGCCCTTAGTTACACATGGTGTCCCTTGACTACTTATTATTGCAATTAACCCTTCCATGGAATTATCCATAGTGAAATATAAGGTTACTATCACTCTTATAACAATGTATCTTTAGTCCTTAAGTTCCCAATTTAATCTATTGATTATTCTTATATTCTTATGGAATTTGATTCCATTGAATATAGATTTTAGTAATCCCTCACTAAAATGATTAGGTCCAATAAATTGAATAATCAATCCCAATTAAATGCATCTCAAGGAAATATTTGTCTCTTATTCAGATTATGGATTTTGTCATGAGAAATAGTGTTCGCAACAGGATATATGCAATTATCCAACACACTAATACTAAGGTATTAAAAACCATGCTAGATATTACTTTGGTATGCATCAAAGTAACCTACACTTTAAGTTTGAGTTTAAATTCATCTTTGGATTGGGAGTTAATGCATTTATCAATCAAGAAATCATTTATTCAAGTTAAAGTAGTTTATAGAACAACAACAACTCATAGTGTTCTAGTTAAATGTATTCTAGTTTATCAGAAAAAATAGTTAAATGTATTTCAAATACACCAACAAATCAATCAAAAGTCTCAACTTCTATAATCAAGATACATCATCACGATTGATATGTACACTAAGGTATTAACCAATCAAAAGTCTCAACTTATATATGCGATTATCAAACACACTAAGGTATTAACCATGCTAGATCTCACTCCAGTATACATCAAAGTAATTGACTACAAACCAAGGTTTATGAGTTTACAAAGAACTTGTGATTTAGATCTTCTGTGTGTGAATCTCATTCCCTTGTTTAAATCACGTACAATGCTTCTCAAGGACTACAACAAATAATGTTCAAATGTTCATATAATTTTTAGATAATGAAAATTTTTTATTTATTCGAAAATCTTACAAATTAGATTTTAGAGCACAAATTCCAAGTTTCCAACACTTCATTTCATTAGCAAAACTTTGTATTTTTACTGCTTTCATCATATTTACTACTTTTTGGATTTGGTATTCGATATTTGTGGTTGATATTTTTGTTCGTGTGTAGTTTATAATACACTTTTGAATTAATTGTTTATTTCGCTATAGTTCACACAGGGATCTAAGCTAGAATTTTCAGAATATAACCAGTTTTGACATCATATTCATATGGCAAGACGTATAATATACATATCACAAATATGATCAAAATCTACATATGCGCTCTATAAAGGTAAAATTGATAGATATTACATACATATGAGCATGTACTAGTGATTTAAAGATTTTTATTCATAAATCAGAATGACATAATCTTGATTGTGGGTTATATATTCTTACACATCTGTTATTATTATTATTATTATTTTGAAAGAGTCCAAGAAGCAAAACTATAAATATATTGATAAGAAGAACAAAGACAAATGAGTATTATGAGTTAAAAGAGTAGTACTCAACTCCATTTAGCTCAATTGATAAAGTATTTTATATGTTGTTGAACAAGAGATTTGACATTTGATTATATATATATATATATATATGACATTCAAAGAATATGAGAGCGGATACCATAGGTAAACTCAATTGCATATTTGATTTTTAATTAAAAGGGCTATAAAAAAAGAATTATATTTGAATAATAGTGAGCAAGGAAAAAAAAAACTTAAGTAACAATACATTAAGTTTCAGTCACACAATAGAAAATTAGAAAGCTCTACTTGTAGAGAGAGAAAATTTTCTATACGCAATTGTATATAAAGCTTAGAGTAACACTCAATGCTCTTTTCTTTACATACGAGAACCAGAGTAGAGAGCTCAATCCAGAAGGTAGTGGAGGGAACAAAGCTCTGTTTACAACATTTTAAGGCCTGGAAGGCTCAACATGTTCACAGGAATTGCAACACAGCAGCACATGTGCTGGCAAAATTTGCATGTAATGTGACCATGGTTTTTAAACCCAGACCGTTCATTGAACCGTAAAAAGGAGAGGTTCAAGATTTTTGAGGTCAAACCAAGGTCGAACCGGAGTCGAACCATGATGACGTCATAATTAATTTAATAATTATTTTAAATATATATAAATATATTAAATTAGTAAAACATAGAAAAATTAACTAAAATAGTCCAATTAAAACTATAAATCCATATTTTAACTATGTCTAATATATTCATCTTAAGCCCAAATATGAAATATCTATCTAGTAATAATAATAATAACCATTTAAAAAAAAAAAATAAAAGCATCAATTTGTACCGACAAGTGACAAAAGAATTGTTATGTTATATCCACAACATTTTTTGCAACATTTTCATAAGAATCACATCAAAATCTTATATAGAAAGTTGTTATTAGTTCTAATTTGAACCCTCCACTGAAATTATTTTTTTACTTATCAATATATTTTTGTACTCACATCAAAATTTATTGTGAATATATTATGGTAGCATTTTTTAGTGGCCATTTCTTAAAATTAAAGACCACACGTATGAATCCAAAAAAAAAAAAAAAAAAAAACACTAAGGCATAAAGAAGAAAGAGCACCACACATTTTCATACGGACCCATTTATTAGTCATTGACTCAACTCCCATCCCAACCACCCATTTACTTCACACTTAATCACACTCACTTTTTCCCATCAGAGCATTTACTCTCAACTACTCCCATTTACATTTTTCCATCAGTCCATCACATTACACTTTTTCATCAGAGAAAAGAGAAAAGAGACGGACTGAGAGAGAAGAGAGACGGACTGTGAGAGAGAGAGAGAGAGAGAGAGAGAGAGGAGGAAGACGGCTCACTCCTCAGCACAGATAGAAGGCCGGTCGGTGGAGATCAGCGTCACTACCTCGTCCGCTGCCCCACCGCCGCTGGTCGTCCTCCCCACCACTAGATTAGGTTAGATCGACTGCTTCTTCTTCTTCTTCTTTTTTTTTTTTTTTTTTTTTTCCATATTTGCTTGTTTTGATTCGGATTGGGTTTTGTTTTGTGTTTTGTGTTTGGATTATGTGAATGTGAGAAGTTTTTTGAGAGTGAAGCAAAGAGACTGAAATAAAGATGAGATGCTTTTCTGGGTCAGATCAAACGTTTTATAATTTCTTTTTACTTTTATTCAAGTTCTTTACCAGTGATTTTTTTTTCCCAAACAAGAATAGCAAATATTCCGGTGTGGTTCCGATTGAGGCTTTAAATTTTTTTTTTTTTAAAAGGGGCTATAAGAACCGTGAGAACAGTTCATGGTTCACAGACCCGTGAGGTCCGATCGCGGTTTGTACGGGTCCCTGCAGTTCTTGAGGCTAAAAAAACCGCAAAAATGAGCGGTTCAAGGTTTTTCTGGTCGGACCGTATGATCCGGTCCGGGTTTCAAAACTATGAATGTGACAGACTATGTGGTTTGGGTGGAGGACACTCCCCCAATGATTTCGGATCATATTATTATGGATGTATCTTATTTGGGTTTATCCCCTAATTAATGAAGGTCCTATTATCTTGATTATCAAAAAAAAAAAAAAAAAAAAAGAACCAGAGTAGAGTGGAAAAAGAAGGAAACTGAACTAACAAACCATACAAGTATCACTAACCAACCAACTTCCACCTTATAATTAGCTTAAGTATTTACATGTTATTTAGCACTCCTGCCACACAGCGACACGTCGTTTAGACAGAAATCCAGCTCTAACTTCATCATGTGGCCATTGTTGGTTTGTGCTCGATCTGATTCTCAATACAATAAATAAATGAAGGGGAGAGGTAACAGTTAAGGAGGCAAATCCAAATCATTAATCCCAATAATAAAGGGAAGTGGAGCCAAGCCAAGCCACTTATGAAGGGAATACAAGCTTAGAAGCAATAATATTAAAGTTGATTTTGCCTGGGTTAGAAAAAAAATTTGAGAGTTTGCCTGATCCCCTCCTTCTCCCACTTTCATCATCTTCACGAAAAATTATTAAATACTTTGAAAGTATCATAAATGGATACTTTTATCTTTTATATAAATTATGAATCTCATTATAAATTTAATTAGTAGAACTTACAATTATATAAGAGAAGATAATATATATTTATGGTTCTCCACGAGTATTCAATATTTATCATACGTATGGCATTGAATTTTGGCTATGGTTTGATTTGGTTTGGATTGGCCTCGAAGTAAGTACAGGCTAATTTATCAACTAATTAATGGCAACTGGCAAGGCAACTCGTGAGTAGAGACTGTAGAGTACAGAGAGAGAGAGAGAGAGAGAGAGAGAGAGAGTCACGTGGAGGCGGGAGCACATTTTGTCCGCTTTCAACTAATAAATTGGTATTGTGGTGTGATCCGAACACAAAATAATTTACTATTTATTAAATACATTTTGCATACGTGGTCCCTATGGAAGAAATCATGCTCATCTAGTCATCTGTCTTGCATTTTCACATGGTTGTCAATTCCGTATCAATCGGTAATAAGATATATATATATATATATATATATATATATATATTTAGTTTTGGTCACTATTTTTTTTTTTTTTTGAGAACTTTTGGTCACTAAAATTGGTATTACTACTTTATTAGAGCATTCACATCAGTGAATGCATAATGATGTATAAATGTGTAAACTGATAAAAAATTATTAATTTTACACATTTTGAGCCAAAAACTGCCCACATCAGTAGGTGTATACTTATCTAAAATCATCTATAATTTTCACATTGCTACAGTACCCGTGTAAATTTACACGGGCACTGTAGCTCATTTATACAATAATTTATTAATTTCCGTTCACTCATTTTTTTCTCTCTCTTCTCTGTGCCCAACAACCTCTTCAACATCCAGACAAATCAACAGAGACACTCGCTCAAAAAAAAAAAAAAAAAAAAAAAAAAAAAAAAAAAAAAACCCACAGAGATACACAAACACACCCACACGGACAAACAACAAAGATACACTTAAAAAAAAAAAGTGATATACAAAGACAGATTGGAGCCGCGGGATGGTGGATCGGGCTGCGGGGATGGTGGATCGGAGCCGCGGAGAGTGGATCGGAGCCGCGGGAATGATGGATCGGGGCCGCGGATCGCAAATCGGAGCCACGGGGAGTGGATTGGAACCACGAGGATGGTGGATCGGAGTCGCGGGGAATGGATCGGAGCCGCGGGGATGGTGGATCAGCGCCGCGGGGAGTGCATCGGAGCCGCGGGGATGGTGGATCGGCACCGCAAGGAGTGGATCGGAGCCACAGGGAGTGGATCGAAGAGGGAGAGTTGATCTGAGATGATTATCGGAGAGGGAAAGTTGATGGAGAGGGTGGATCGGAGAGGGAGAGTTGATCTGAGATGGTTATCGGAGAGGGAAAGTTGATGGAGAGGGTGGATCGGAGAGGGATAGCCGATCTGAGATGGTGATCAGAGCGGCAAAGTTGATGGAGAGGGTGGATCGGAGAGTTGATGGAGAGGGATGGAGAGGGAGAGTTGATGGAGAGGGAGAGATGGGTGTGGAGAGAGAGAGAGAGCAACAAATCAGAAATGAAAAAGAGAGAGAGAGCGCACGCGTGTTACACGTGGTCGTTAGGGAAAAATAATAAAAAATGAGAAGAAAATGATTATTTAATTAGAAGATGTGTAAAATAAATGAACTGATGTGAGTGTATTATTAAAGTGAATATATAAATTAGAAAAAATAGATTTTTTGGTGTAAAATAAATAAGAATTTTACATGAGCTGATGAGAATGCCCTAACATTCTTTTTTCATCTGTACATGTATTTTTGTCAGAACACATTCGACGGCATAAAAAGCTTCACTTTAACGTCACATGACTCACTGTTTCGTATAATTATTATTATAAATCAGTACTTCTTGCCTTGGAGAAACTGTTTGTGCTGAAAAGTGAAAAAGTATAAACGTTGGTACATGTCGGCCCGTTTCGAAATCTTAAAAAGGCCTGCTAGGCCCATGTATGATATTTGGACTACGTATAGGCTGAGCTCCCAATCACCAAGTATTTAGTGGTTTGGTAGGTGTGTGGTCTTAAAGTGTTTAGACAATGTCTAAAGTTCAATCTCTCATCCCATATTATTTTGTTATGAATTTTGGGCAACGAGTCAAACTAACGGGCTGAGCTAATGGGTTGGGCTAATGGGCTGGGGCCGGCCCAATGGGCACTCACGGATAAAGAAACTAACCATAGTTTGTTTTATTAGGCTATTCATAGGCTTCATTATTATCGAACCGGACTGTCCATTAGCCTGGTGGGCTGGCGAGCTACTGGGCCAACCCATGGGTGGCTATTTGATGACCATTAATAATGGTGTATGATATTGTTACAATTTTAAATAGTTCAGAACAAGGGAACAACCAATCTCGTATAACCAGCATCAAAGAAAATCATTTATTAAAGTTAGCCTTCAGCGCTATTAATCCCGAAGCACGAAGCCAAGGCACTATTTGTTTGGCCTCATTGCTAGTGTGGGCTTAAGTAGAATAAGCATAAGGAGACTAATATGCACTCAATAGAGTCATTACTTGACTTTACAAGTTTACACACTCTAAAATTGGCTGGGCATACAAATTAGTTATATCCAGGCTCTCCTCCCCATTGTTGGCATAAGACTTGTTAAGGCATTTTACAACAGTTAAACCAACAAAAGTAAAATTAAAAGTACAAACAATTAAAACTAACAGTTAAAAAAGTGAAGTGTAGCATGTAGATGAGTTTTGTCCCAATTTATTTCATTTGAACTCTATCTTTAGGAAAGACAAATTTCAAGTGAGTTAAATTTTATTTTATCTCGTTTTTAAAATATTCAAATTCTAAACTTGTTTTGAGGAAAGACAAGTTTAAGACTTATGAACTTGTCTTTACAATAGACGATTTCAACTTGGAGAGCACAAAAGAACATTATTATATGCATGAGGTTTTTATTTTTAATTAATTAATTTATATATTATTAATCAGAATTTATTGATAAATAAAACGAGAAGTCTATGTTCACGATGGTCAACGCAAAGTATCATAAACAATTACAATCAAATAAAAAAGAGAAACTAATAGAATGCTAGAAATAAAAAATGGTAGTCAATTGAATAAATTTCGGATTTTATGAAAACAAATGTGTAACGGCCTAGTAGACAAGCATATCTGCAAGCAATTACAATTTTATTTTCCTTTTCTTTTATTTTTAATGTAGGCTGTTTAATTTCTCTTGCACTCTCGTGATTGACTAAATTCTCATAACTCTGATAGTAAAGTTGAAGAGACAAATTTGCAACAGGTGGACCTTGTTCAAGTGAGTTGTAGTTTCTCAATGACATATTACACTTGTAAGATTCCAAAAGTACAAAAGTAAAAGGAAAAGGGAGGATTTTAAGAATCATAAAGCAACAGTTTAAAGGAAATTTGATTATGATTTGGGTGTAGCCTTTTAAATATGTTGTAGCATTATTGATTTACCTTTCAGGGAGTGTTCTAGAGAACTTGCCATACTAAGGTTTTAGCCCTTTAGATTCACTAAAGCATTACATTTGTTCAACCAATGAAAATGACTTTGGTTTTATGTGGATAATGAGTTTAGAAAGCATGCCTTCACAAAAATGCTGTCACCATCTCTGTTTATACTTACGGAGTAATAATAAGATACAATATATATGACAATAAGAAGTCATATCTGTGAAACAGCATTTATGCATTCAATTTTTTACATTAGTTTTCTTTGTTAAATGCAGCCAAGAATCATGTTATTATGTGATCATGTTTTTAGTTTATAATACTTACTAATTAGCAAGTAAAAGGCTACTAAATAACAAAGGAGCAAGACCAAGTCATCAACCCTATTATTAAAATGACAAATTGATTATTACTCTCTGATTTTCAAAAACTCATCTATAGTATGAAATTTAAATAGCCTTATAAATTATGCCATTGGGACTTACAGAAAATGAAAGGAGAATGTTAATCAGATTTCGTGTGAGAAAAAGATAACAAAAATGGACTATAGACTCCTTTAGGAAAGAATCACTTTAGTAGTACTCTATTATCTTGGCTTTCACTTTTTTATCTGTAAAATAGTAGTATAATAGAGACATAAATACACACCGGAGTTATTATGGACCCCCAAAAGTAGGCATCATTCTGGTGACGCTTAAACTTACTGGAGAAGTAGAAGGAAACATCAAAGAAGGGAAACAAGTGACCCCAGAAGATACAAAATGACATAATGCCATTGTGATAGAGACATTATTGTCCTATATATATATATATATATTTATATATATAGACACACAGACACATACACACACATTACACCTACCACATTTCCATTTGTAAAGGCAAAAGAGCCTTTCTTCCCCTAAAAAAAAATTTAACTTAGTTAATTTTAAAACTTATTTGGAAGAAGATGAAATCTTACTTAGTTCTAACCTTGCTAGCTGCATTGTAGTCTTTGGCCTCTTTACATATATGCAAATATAACCATAATGGTTGGCCATTTTACCCCCTAATTTTGCTGCTTCCACATGTACTCTGGGACAACCTAGAGTACACACAATAGGGATTGTGAAACAAATTCTTATAATTTATATGATGTTACACGTGATTTTTCACCTTGTTTAACACTTCTATTAATTTTTTTTTCTTGTTAAACTTGCTTGAATTGAATGAACCCTTGCTGACAGTAATATGTGTGATGGAAGTTTTGTGGATTGCAGGTTTGGGAAGAATCTTTTCCTTTGTGTTAGACGAGAACAATCAAGTGGTATGAACTACTTTCCTTTTCAAAACTTGCCAAATTTTTGTCATTTATTGAATATCAATGCATTATTTACTTCTGTTATGACACTGTGTAAAGCAAAAAGCAAAGAAAATGAGTCCTTTATTTAGGCATTGTTGATGGTTTACGTTCATATAAGTCATTTAGAAGCACATGTTTGGTATGAAATCAAC
Source organism: Castanopsis chinensis (assembly GCA_032878915.1). Classification (NCBI taxonomy): domain Eukaryota; kingdom Viridiplantae; phylum Streptophyta; class Magnoliopsida; order Fagales; family Fagaceae; genus Castanopsis; species Castanopsis chinensis. Next base: position 11,938,617 of record JAVQMG010000130.1, read on the forward strand.
ATCACACTCTTGTATCTACACTGGTTACTCGGCACATATTCAAACAACATCATTACAGTTTGTAATTGTCAAGCAATCTTTTTTTAACTCACTTTTGACCAATGACCCAAGTAATTAAGCATCATGGTATTACAATTACATTCATATGTGATTTGTTAATATATTTTTAAAACAATTATGCTTAAATACTTTTAGAACTTATCACATTGAGTTAGTCTAGGATAAGTGTTATATGTTCTAAGAAAATTAAAGCATATTTGGGTATGTCTATTCTTAACAAATCACAAATGAATGTAATTAAAATAGTTATTACCTTCGTGCTAACAAATTTTGGTGTAGGTAAAATTCTGTAAATATTGTATCGCAATGAATAAAAGTTGGATGGACAAGAGGAGGGATTCAATGGAATATTTTGAAGGCGTTCAATGGAATATTCAATGGAATTTTCTTCTCTATCTGCGTGCAATGGGAAGATCTTATGTCCTTGTGCTAAATGTGTGAATTTGATTTCAGGACCGCCAAATGTTGCGCGTGATCATTGTTGGGCTTTAGGGATGCTTAAAAATTACAAACTTTAGAAATTTAATGGGGAATCGGTGACTACTATGACGGCTACCAAATGTGGAAGCTCTCATGTGCAAGAAACCTTAAATCTATATGGTGATTTTCGTGAGATGTTACACGATTTGTGCCCCATGCATGAAATGGCACCCAAACCAATGGAAGAAGGTCCAACTGTGCAGCAATCGATTGAAGGTACGAGTGATGATGCCAAAAAGTTTTACAATATGATAGATGATGTAAACAAACCTTTATATGAAGGTTGTACAAAATTTTGCATTTTCTCAACCATTGTCGTGTTGTTCCAATTGAAGACTCTTTATGATTGGACCAACAAGTCATTTACTATGTTGCTTCACCTTTTGAAAGATTTACTTCCTTTAGATGCAGAGTTGCCAAAAGACCATTATGAGGCTAAAAAAATAATCTGAGATTTGGGTTTGGGTTATAAGAAGATTCATGCTTGTCCCAAGGACTGCATGCTGTTTTGGAAGGAAAATGTTAACCTCAAGGCATGTCCTTGTTGTACCGATTCAAGGTGGAAACAAATGAGGCATTTGTTGCTAGTCAAAATGCTTCATCCAATAAGGGAAAGAAGAAAGCTGCAAAGAACCTATGGTGGTTCCCTTAAAAGCCAAGATTGCAGTGGATATTTCTTTCACCCGATTTGGCTAGTTCTATGAAATGGCATATTAATGGTCTTACTGATGATGGGATTATGCGGCATCCTGTTGACTCAGATGGATGGAAAATTTTTAACATTAAGCATTTAGAGTTCTCGTCTGACCCTCGTAATGTCAGACTTGGATTAGCTGTAGATGGGTTTAACCCATTTGAATTATTAGTACTAGTCATAGTACATGGCCTGTCATGTTGGTTCCCTACAATTTCCCACCTTGGCTGTGCATGAAACGGTCATCTTTGATTCTATCATTAGTTATTCCTCGTCCTACCTCACCAGGGATTGTTATAGATGCATTTTCAAAAGAAATATTCCAATTGCGTGTAGCATTGATGCGGATTGCAAATGATTTTCTTGCATACGCAGATTTGTCGAGTTAGAGTACCAAAGGTGGGTTGGCGTGTCCTTCTTGTGTCTTGGAGACCAACTCTCGATATTTGAAAATGGCCACAAATTCTGTTATATGGGACATAGGCGATGGTTGGATGTTGACCACGATTTTCAGAAAGAAGATATGTTATTTGATGGATTTAATGATATGCGATTGGCTCCTGTACAACCAGTCACGTCAGAGATTATTTTGCAAACTGAAAATTTAGTTGGATGTTGTCTGGGAAGGAAATGTCAACTTGCTTACAATAAAAGAAAGAGAGGGGAGGTAGACTAGTGTGGTTGAAAGAAGTGAAGTATATTTTTCACCTTGCCTTTTTGCGAGGATCACAAGTTGCGGCATGATCTTGTTGTGATGCATATAGAGAAGAATGTGATGGAAAATATACTTGGCACACTGCTAAACTTGAAGGAACAAACAAAGGATGATTACAAGGCACGCCTTAACTTAGCGGACATGAGGATAAGGGGTGAACTTCACCTACAACGAAAAAGTGATGATAAGTATACTATACCGCTCACTTGTTTTCATATGACTTCATTAGAGCAAGATGGTTTCTTGCAAATTTTGAAGGATGTAACAGTGTTTGATGGGTACACTTCCAATATCTCACACCATGAAAATATGAAAGGGCGCAAGATATCTAGTTTGAAAATCATGATAATCACATCTTGATGCAGCAAATTTTTCCAATAGCATTACGCAGGTCTTTGCCATCTCATGTTACTAGGCCTTTGATAAAGTTAGCTTACTTATTTAGAGAAATTTGTTTCAAAACCCTTAAGGTTTCAGATATTGCAATTGTTGAGGCAGACATTGCAGTGATATTGTGTGGATTGGAAAAGATATTTCGTCCATCTTTATTTACAGTGATGGTAAATTTGGTTATGCACTTAGCTGCTAAAGCTAAGATTGGTGGTTCAGTGCACTTCCATTGGATGTATCCCATTGAAAGGTAAGATGTATGTAATATTATTGATCAACTATGAGCTTTATGTGCATGTTTGAATAACTGTTGTCAATCATTAAACTTCTCATTCCTTTATAGGTACCTCTCACACTTTAAGTCTTACGTACGAAATAGAGCTGCTTCAGAAGGGTTTATTGCTGAAGGATACATAGTAGAAGAGTGCTTAACATTTTGTTCACGATATATGGAAGGAGTTGAAACTATATTCAATTGACCCACCAAGATGATTGAGGAGTCAACAGGGGCGGTTTCAGGCGTGGCACTAAACAATAGAGAATTGATCCAAGCCCATCGCTACATTTTATTCAATTCCGAAAACATTAGCCACTTTCGTGAGTAAGTACTATGTATACCAATATGATTGCAGGTCAATCCAATGTATGTTAGGTATATTAACCCTAATACAATTGCTTGCACATGATGCACAAAAGATTGATGGAGGATGAACTCCGAAAGGGCCATTAGCGTATATTTGATGCCATTATATATAAGCACCGCATGGAGTAGTTTTGTAGTTGGTTTAGGTGTCACGTACGCATGAAATTTTCAACTTCTTAAACTTGTAACGATATCTTAACTATAATAATAGTATTGATAATAATATTTTTGTTTGGATATGTTAGGTGATGCCATTGATTGATGCTGATAGGGAAAAGGGAGGGGGTTAGTAATCCCCTTATTATATAGCCTAAATGGCCATATAATTATGTAAAGCGGCTGAAGCATTATGTCATAAATGGCTTAAAAGTTAGGAGTGTAAATGATGAGGCAAACAGAAAAACACAAAATAGTGGAGTTAGTGTCACTACTGATGGTGGTATTACATACTATGGTGTTTTAACTAATATAATTGAGTTGAATTCTTCTGACAATATCAAACATGTGTTATTCAAGGGTAAATGAGTTGATGATCAAAATAGGAGAGGAAATAAGATTGATGAATTTAGGTTTTTTATGGTGAACTTTACACACTTCATACATGGTGGGGATGAAATGATGGATGAACCATATGTCTTGGCATCTCAAGCTACACAAGTTTTTTATGTGGAAGATAAAAGGCACAAGAATTGGTATGTTGTTATCAAAACTAAAGCTAAGGATGTGTTTGATGTCGGTATTGGTCCCCAACGTGACGAGGATGATACATATAGTTTTTTTGAGAATGTTCCATATAATATAAGTACTAATGAGGTTGTGAGTGACAACCTTGGTTAGGCTTGGGATGATGTAGAAGGAATGACAATTGATGCCTCTATCATTGCTGAAAGAGATCTTTATGAAATGGACAACTTAGACGATTGTGAGTTTATTGACGATGAGTCCAACAATGAAGATGACAGCAAGGACGAGTACACCAAGGATGAGTAGTGTAATAGTTTATTGGTGTATTATGTGTAATTTAGTATTTATGAAGCTGTAATTTTCTCTCTGTTTTTTCTTTTCTTACTTTAATTTTTAGTTATTATTCATCCAATTCCTTCCCCTGTTGACTACTGGATTTGAAATTCATTTCCTATCAACTTGAATATATGTTCATGTGTTGTTGGAGTTTCATTTCTTCATTGTTGTAGTGTTTGGCAAAGAAAAGCACTTAAACTTGGATATATGTTAGTATATATTGTTAGATATTAAAATGAGATATTTTACTTTGTCTTTTTGACTTACATTGTATGAAATTGATTGTTGTCTATAATTAACATTTTGTTTGTGTTGTCAAGTTGTTGGACGCATGAATGGGAAGGAAACGTCGATTGGCACTTGTTGAAGTTGGCGAAGGATTGTCATGTTCACGACAGAGGATGGAGGAGGAGCTGAAGGCCGCCCTTATTGCTGAGAAGGCAAGAGCAGATGCAAGTGATGATGAGACACAACCCCCAGGTAGTTTATGTGTCTTGAAATGTAACATTTGATATTTATTACTAGATGCATATTTTTCTTGTGGTGTAATATAAATCAATTCCACAAAATTTTTTATGTAAAGCTGCAATCTTAAAAGAGATTAATGCATAAAACACCACAATCCTAATAGATCTTCAGTCCTCATAAATAAGGGCAACTTGCAGTATAGCTCCTTGCAATTGTGATTGCTGTTGGGTTTTGAATTTACTACAACCATTAATGAAATACCAACAAATGAAAAACCATTTAGAAAGATACACCCATTAGCTAGCATCTTAATGTTCTTGAGGAAGTAGCACATTACAATCACACAAAGTCATTAAAATACTTATTAGTCTATAATAGTTTTTTGAGTGATTACTTTACACACACACACACACACACACACACACATATATATATATATATATATTGGGTGATTACTTTCTCTTTTCTATGAAGTTATCCTAGAAGATGCAGGCACAAGGGTCCACCCCCTTTATATTATAAGCTAACAAGGTTCATCTTATGAGTTTAATGATAAATAAAGTATCTACGAGACATGACAAAAAGTGTAAATAGGAAAAATGATAGTGTTATAAGCCTATTCATATCTATCCCAAAATATTACATCAATAATCTGGGAAGTCTAGGGTATGACAAATATAGAGGCGATTGTATTTACTATAATAGCTACCATGTAGTTCTTTTTTCATGTTAATAGAAAGTTCTTTGGATATCAAGACCATTTTCTCCTTTATAAATGCAAAGCCTTTCATTTTAGTATAATATTCTCCCCAAAAAAAAATTTCTTTTAAAGAGCTTTCATCTAGTGCTTCATGACCCATTAGGCTACTTTAACGAAAAAATGTTTTTGAAGATATTTCATTAAGCTTGTTCAATGTCTCTTCCTCCAATGCACACATTGTATGAAGGCTTATTTTCTTACATGTAACCATATCATAAATTTTTTGCTTATGTGTAGTTTGGTAAGCTTTTTTACATCATTAATAGGTACTCTATGTGCTGTTTTAAGTCTTTTTTATTGCTTCTAAAAAAAAGTCTTTTTTATTTGACAAATAATTATTTTATTGATTGTTCATTTTGTACAATTTGAATAGGTTTGCATCTCAAAGTTCCATCATTTTTTCTACATTATCTCAAATGTTGGTTCTTGTATGTTCTACCTTTTCCTTTATTATGTGATTCTCATATTTCTAAACCTTTTTTTAATTGTTTTATGGGAAATCTGATTTATGTCCCTATGTTGTTGTTGTATTCTCTCAAAAATATATTCATTTCAAGAGCTTTATACAGTGCTTCATGAATCACTAAAGATTAGACTGCTTCAATAATAATAAAAAAAAATAAAAAAATAAAAAAAATTGAAGACATTTCAATAGGCTTGTTCAATGTCTTCCCCTACTGCATTGTGTGAAAGATTTTTTTTTTTTTTTTTTTTGTGTAACCATATGATAAATTTTTTGCTTATGTGCAGTTTGGTAAGCTTTTTTACACCATTAATTAGTACTCTGTGTTGTTTTAAGTCTTTTTCATGTGACAAATAATTATTTTATTGATTTTTCATTTTTTACAATATGAATATGTTCACATATCAAAGTTCCCATATCTTTTTTGCATTATATCAAATTCTGCTACTGGAGTTTGCTACTTTTTCCTTTATCAAGTGATTTATTTCTATACATTTTTTCAATTGCTTTATGACAAATATGATTTGTACCCCTATGTTGTAGTAGTATTGTCTCTCCAAAATTTGATTCAGGAGGTCAAGGCTTGTGCTTAAGGCCTAAGTGGAACCTTTATTGGCTGGGGTATCAGAATTAAAATCTTCTAGTGTTGAGCACTGCTATATACAGTAACTTTTCTCTAATTGTGAACTTTGAAAATTCATTCTTAATGGTGGTTTATTACATGCAGATGATAGTTAAGAAACCCCAGTATCCAATAATGGGCATAAAAACGTGGGAAATTGCTGATGCAGCAAATTTGGAATCTTCCAGATAACATGAAAATTGAATGTGGGTTAAATGCACACGACCAACCATTTTGGGAGAGTAGGCAAACATTCAAAAGGTGGTTGGACACTTTTTGCCTCAATAATTATTTGTGCCCACTTGTGCTAGCTGCTTGGACGAGTGTCCCAGTTTGCTACAAAGTAGATTGTTGGGTAGAGATTATGCTAGTATGAAATAAAGCTACTTTTAACTGTCATGTACAAACGTATGTGTGCTAAATGGCATTTTTAGTAGGGTGGACTATTGCACTATGCTAACTTAATTTTTGCATTTCAGAATCGGTGGATCATAGACCCAGCTATTATCTTACAAGCTGATTAAATGAACTGGGCAATGCGCCAACAAGGGGAATTGAGGAGGAACCGAAGAAGCAAGTTGAAAAAGCAATGCTACAAACCTAAAATGACGAAAGAAGATGTCACTAAAAAAAAAAAAAAAACCAGATTGAGTTGACGATTAGTAGTACAATGTAATAGTTGACTATTGGTTTTTGGATAAAACCCAGGTATTGCTATTTTCTTGCTGTATTATCTTTTAGTGGTAATATATATGATGATGGGGTATTTGAATTTACCGAGTAGAGTTTATTTAATTGAATTTTTTTTTTTGTTTTGTTGGCGGGAATGTGTCCGTAGATATTAAGTAACAAGAACAAGGTGAGTCGTAGTAAATAGACAGAGTAGCAAGGTTTGGGCCTAGAAGTTTTGCCCAAACTGTTGACATCACGGTAAGAAATGCATTATACAACAACTAGCTAGGGTTTTAATATTCTATTATTTTAGATTCAAATGTAACAAATATAAAGAGTTTGATGAAACTAATTTACTAATAAATCTAATTATTTTGTGTGAATTAGTATGAATTTTTTAGCATTGCTTGCCTCATTAGTAAAATTTCGAAATAAAAACTAATGTGAGAAATACATGTGAGGTTTCATGTTGTGGCAGAGGAGAGAAATGGACTAAAGAAAATTGCTTTCACTGGGTTTCATTGCTTGCCTCATTAATCTACAAATTTTATTTTATTTTTCAAAGCACCTCATAGAATTATTTATTTTACATTAAATTGCATGTTATGTCCCAAATTCCATTTGCTATGTTTGGTTGTCGATCGCTGCTTCATATCACCAGCATAAATTTTCACTATTGTAATGAGACTGTTGAATATGATGTAGGCAAAAGAAAGTGGGGTAGCAGTGCAGCATGCAGATGTCTATGCGAAAGTATACATTACCAAAGATGAGGTTCCTGTTAATCCCCCAGTGGGGGAGAACATCGTAAGCCCAATATCATAACTTATTTCTTTTGTATTTCGTGCTTGAATTGTTTATAGAAAGTAATATGTTATTTGGTTCTTGTGTGAAAACATGGTAAGATGAATCAAATTTTAAATGAAGAGGACAGATCACTACATGGAGAGCATGGTGAAGAAATCCTATGGTCGAAAAATGATATGTTTGTTCAAGTGATGGGTTGATGGGTTCAGAACACTGTGGATGTGTACGTGGGGTGAGTTTTGGACCAACCCCATTAGGAAGAAGTGGGTCCAACCTTTCACGCTATACTTTGACTATACTGTCATCAAGTGAAATGACCCATCAGATTATTGAATTGGAGACTTCGCTTGCATCTGTGATGGACCAACTTTCCTATTTAGAGGAGAGGCATCAAGAGAATCTGGCCCAAGTACTAACCCAATCAGATGCGCGGCATGAAGAGCAACTCACCAAAGCACTAGCCCAATCAAATGCAAAGCATCAACAACAAATGACATAAGTGATGTTGCACATGAAAGAAATGTTCGCCCAATTTAGCCCACTTATGCATTCTTCATAGCTTTCTCAGCTACTATAAATGTTGCATTTAATTTAATGAAAATTGCATGTTTATTGCAATGCATTGTTATGTGCTACTAATACGATGTGTTTAATTTATTCAGGATAGCGCTGTGTCTAAATGAGGACTCTTCGTGGATATTGATCAAATTATTTTGTATGACTTTTTGGTTGATCATGAAGGAATATTGTAGACATGAATATTATTTTGATATTATAGATAGGTTGATATGTAGACAGGTCGATCATGCCATTCAAAGAATGACAATTTTTTTTATGAACAAAACTTTTTAGTTGAATCTTTTGTATATGTAGATAGGTACATTGATGCTTTAACAACATAGAAGAGTTTAAGAGGATTAAATAGTGAAGCCATGCATTGTTCTCAAGGTAGGTTTGGAAAGTATTATCATAGTTTAGTTAGTTAAATGGGTTGGTGTAATTTTTAGTTTAGATAAATGGGTTGTTGGTACAATTTGGTTTGATAATTGTGAAACAGGTAAGTGGGTTTGTTGGAGGAGAAAGAGATTACAGTAACTTGAAAGGGGGCACAAGGCCTTTGGTCTATCCTGCTAGCTTTCTTTATGTTTATTCTTCAATTCAGTATGTTACAGGAGGAGAGGTCTATCCAACTTAGGTAATTTACTTCACTCTTGTTTCTATTTTTTTTTTTTTGGGTTTCTTGTAAAATTTGTTAAGTAACTGGTATATATGATTGATGGGTTTAGTTAGAAGATTATTTTGATTTAACTTGGTTGGAATTATCTTAGTGAAACAAGTTATTATTTGTCATATTGAATGGGGAGCAAGTTATTGGTATTTGCTTCATTGAATGAATGTTGACTACCTAGTTGGTTCAGTTGGCACCGGGCACAAACAGCTAGTGCTGATGTTTACTAAAGTAAAATGAATGGTCTTGCGGGGGAGTTATTTTGGTTGTAATTATGTTGTTGTAAGCCAATTTCCTAAATCACCCCCCTCCCCCAAAAAAAGGAGGCCAGAGGCCCTTTTATTGATGGCTATTGAACTCTATATATGCTTACACTAATACGTGATTCCAGATTGCCTCATGGTTTATATTCTAGTTTGTTGATGCAGATTTTGTTCGGCCTTTTGTACATCATAAATCTGGGAATCGTATTATTTATCTACATGAAGACTGATGCGGTATGAAATGTGCTTTAGTTTGTTTAAGAGAAAGTGTTGAGGGTTAGCCAAAAAAAAAAGTACTACATGTTGAACATTTTTGTCTGTCTTCTTTTTTGTGATTAGAAATGCAACTTGTTAATTTGCGTTACCTAAGTTAACAATATCTATTTGAATTTGTGAACGTAATAATCTTAGTCATAACTCATAAGTTGCTCTTTTGCCATTCGCTGTTGGACATGTATACACTAATATAATAGCCTCTTTGATGTCTTTACAAATTTACTTCTTATGATTTTATTGATTGAGAAAATTCCAACTTGTTATTTTGTTGCATTCAATTCCGGAATTGAATGTAACAAATAAGGTGGAATTTAGTGTGTGACAGGTTTCCTATAGTCATGTTTGTAAAACTTATAGTAGCGTTTGTAATAAGGCATTTGCCATTTGCCCAGGAAAAAAAAAAACTATAGCTGCGTTTTTAAGACACAGCTATAGCCAAATTCAAAAAAAAAAAAAAGAAAAAAAAAAGGTTATAACCGCTTTTTTAAAATGTGGTTGTAGTTGTTCCCTATAGATGGGTTTTAAAAAAGCGGCTAAAACGTGTTCTACAGGCGGATAATGTATAACCTATAGCCACAGTTTAAAAATGTGGCCTAAAGATAAGACCTATAGCCACATTTATAAAATGCGGCTATAACTAGCCCTTATAGCCGCATTTCTGAAAATGCAACCATTGGTCCTGGCCTATAGCCGCGTTTTATAAAGTAGTCAAACCTATAGTCACGGAGTTTTAGGCCACGACTAAAAATGTGGCTATAAAAAACACAGCCATAGGCCGAATTGAACTATAGCCACATTTTCATTTTTTTTTTTTTTTGGTAGTGAATGAGACATCTGACAGATGTAAGGCGAGCAGTAGGAGAAAATGTTTCCTCATAGTCAATGCCATATTCCTAAGTAAAGCCTTTGGCAATGAGGCAAGCCGTGTATCGTTCAACAAATCCAGCCTTGATCTTGATCTTGTAAACCCACTTACAACTTACTACAGATTGACCAGAAGGCAAATCAACCATATCCCAAGTGTGGTTTTTGTGAAGGGCATCTAGTTCTTCAGACATAACTTGCTGCCAAAAAGGGTAAGTATGGGCCTCACGATAGGTGTGAGGCTCATAGAGGGTGGCAAGAGCAACAGAGTGGTGATAATCAATGAGATAAGGAGGAGGAACGCTTACCTGAGTAGAGCAATGAAGGTCAAGACCAACAAGAGGCTTAGGAGATGGTGGTGCCACAGGATCCAAGACAGGTGGGTCATATGTTGAGGACAAAATCGGAGATGAGTCGTCTGAAGAGGCAGCTAATGTTGAAGAATCCTCAATAAATTCAGGATAAAGAGGAAGGAAAAGATTAGTAAAAATGGGAGACTCTAAGGAAGAGGATATAGGAAATTACTAAGGACTCATGAAATGACGATGTTCCTAAAACTCAACATGACAGGAGACATGAAAGCGATGAGAGATGGGGTCATAGCAATGAAAACCCTTTTAGGAAACACCATAGCCAAGGAAGCAACAAAGATGAGCATGAGGTTGGAGCTTTGTTCATTCATCCGAAGAGATGAGTAGTCAGGGGTTTGACCATAAAATTTGTTGTGTGTGGTCGGTGAAGGAACATGATTAATGGTGTAAACAGCAGTGAGTGTGGCCTCACCCTAAAAGCGCTCAGGAAGAGAGGCAAAAATGAGAAGGGTGCGGACAACATCAAGAATGTGACGGTGTTTTCAATCTGCACGACCATTTTATTAAAAGGTATAAGGACAAGACCGGTGGGGGAGAGTACCTTTGCTATCTAAAAAGGACAAGAAAGATTTATCATTATATTCTTGAGCATTATCTAACTAAAAAATCTTAACGATGTGATTGAACTATGTTTCAATCATTTTATGAAATGTTTAGTAAGCTGACACAAGTTCAGACCTATGGTGAAGTAGATAAATACAGGTATATCGAGAAAATCATCCACAAATATGAAAAAATATCTAGATCCCTCCTCAATCGGAACCGGTGTCGAACCCCAAATATTAGATTTTATAAGATCAAAAGGTGCAGAAGAAAAAGAGTCACTATTATTAAAGGGCATTTTTGTTTGTTTGCCAAAATGACAGGAAGTACAATAAAGTTTTGGAAACTGAATTGAACCTAAATGACCCTGAGAAGCTAACAATTGAAGACGAGACAAAGACATATGACCAAGGCGCATGCCACAATTCAGGTGAGAAGGTGGTAGTAGCAGTAGCAATAGAGACAACTTGTGAAGGAATCTTTAAGTCATGAACCTCAAACATACATCCAACCTTACGGTTTGTCCCAAGCACCTGACCCCTCCGGGGATCATGCACATCCACACCATGATTAGTAAAGAGAATATCTACTCCTAATACATAAAGTTGACCAACAGAAAGCAAATTGAGGGACATTTTTGGAATATGAAAAGTGTCAGTAAGGGATAAACTAGGAGTAATGATTGTTTTTTTTTATGACTAATAGGCATAGGGGTTCCATCAGCAGTGTAAATAGAGATAGGATGTACTAAAAGTGCCTTATCAGAGAATTGTGATTCATCAAGGGTCATATGGTTACAACATGCAATATCAAAAAACCAAGAATAGTTACCTAAAGTGACAAAAAGGGCAGTGGAAGTTTAGGATAAACCTGTTGAACTACTTCCTCACTATCAGTTGTAGTAAGTGAGGAAGCCAAAGATGGACCTATAGGAATTGATGGATTTGAGGGACACATAGCAGCTGCCTGAAGAGGAGGAGCTTTATTCTGCCCTTGCATGAATTTTTGCAGTTTGAGACAAACATAGATGTCATGGCCCTAAGCATGGCAAAACTCGCAGTGAGTACCTTTCGAAGACTGAGAAGAGGGACGCCCAGAGGTTAAGTGTGGATGAGTAGTGATTGCAGCAACGGGAAGTTGTAGGGGTGTAGCCAACACATTTACAGTGGATGACATATGATAAGTAGGTCGATGGTTCTCTTCGAAAATGAGCTTCTTGACTGCAGCATCAGGAGGAGTAGTAGGAGACTAGATAAGCAAGAAGGCCCTAGTAGGCTCAAAATCCTCACGTAGACCCATCATGAAATGCATAAATTGATGACAGTCTCGATATTTGATAAATAGCTCAATGTCCTCAGGATACAATAATGGAGGATCTGCAGCAAAAAGTTGTTTCCACATATAAGAAGTCTGAGAATAATAATCAGAAATAGACTGACCTATCTCTTGGCACATTTGATAAAGCTTTAATTCAATGTGGAACTCCAAACTTAAATCATTGGTGCAATTGTAGCAATTGGACAGAAATATCCAAGCAGTCGCAACAGTACCAAGACGAGGAAGAAGACTATGGATGGAAAGTACAAAGGTATTGATAAACCAAGACAAGATCTTACTCTGAATAATTTTCCATTATTCTAGACGTGCTTCATTATCATCCTTTCCAACAGTAGTCTTGGAGACATCGGCATCAATTGTAGCTTTGGTCTTAGGTTTTGGCATTGGTTTGGAAATCGAACCATTTACATACCTCTATAGTTTACGACCTTTGAGAAAGACAGTTATATTTTGAGACTATGCATGATAGGTAGTATGACCATCCAAGATAATTGTGATAAGACATATAATGTCTCGTTCGTTTTCTTAAGCCATAATGAATAAAATGACCAAAAATATGAATTTAGAGACCATAAATGAAGAAACGGAGCCCAAAAACAGATTCTACGTGAAAAACTAAGCAGGATAGGCCCTGTTGAAATTTCCTGACTTTGGTCAAAAAGTCAACCCAAAAAGTAAAAAGTCAACAGTACTGGTCGATGGTCAAAAGTCAATGGTCAGAGGCCAACTTTTGACATGTGCTTACGTAGGTGGATGATGTTAGGAGTGTCAATTCGGGTTAGCGTGTCAGATTCGTGTTGTGTCGAGGTAAGAGTATTTGACTAAATGACTCAATCCTAATCTGACCTATTTAATAATCGTGTTATGATTTTTCGACCCTAACCTGACCTGTTAATAAGGCAGGTTGATCTGATCCACCCCATTTGACATGCTTATTAAACGAGTAGTGTAGGGTTGACACGAATGTAACACAACTCATTTTAACTTGCATAATATTAAATATAACATCCATCTAGAAATAATTTTTTTACATCCCAAAAAGCAGTGTATACACTTCAAATCTTCAATTCACATTCATAATAATATAATTCAACAAAAATATAACATTAACCTAAAAATAAGTTCTTTACACTCCAAAAGAAGTGCAACACTTCAACCCAAATTCAAAATAACTTAGTTTAACAAAAATAATATAACATAATTCAACAAAAATATAATATCCTTGAAACTCAGCTGAAATTAAAAAAAAGAAAAAGAAAAAAGAAAGAAAGATATTTATAAGAAGGTTTAGAGGTTTAGGGTTTGTAGCGTTTAAAGATCTAGGGTTTGTAAAGTTTAAATTTTCAATTATATCCCTTGTAAATTTTTGTAATTACTCACTTTTCTTTTTAAATTTAAAGTATATGTTTGGATATAAAAGGTATTTGACAAATCTAAAATAAAATAAATATTTATTTATTATACGAGTTAAATGGGTTGTGTTAAGTGGGTCATTTCGGGTTGACACAAATAAATTTGCATGTAGAACGTGTCTATTGGGGTTATGCGGGTTGACCCGCTTATGACACGTTTCTTATCGTGTCGCTTTCGGGTCGACCCATTTATGACCCAAATCCATTAAGGCTTAACCCTGTCGAGTTCATGTCGTGTTTGCGGGTTGGGTCAAACATTGACACCCCTAGATGATGTCACCTAGACTGACGTGGCTTGACGGATAAACAACTCTAGCGCGTGATGTGCGGGTGAAAATGGGCTTTTGCCCATTTTGTGCAAACAAATTAGCGTGCTGCCCCTTTTTCCAAACTAATTAAGGAGATGTCCATCTTTTGAAACGTGATTTTCTTAAAATTGAGTTAAGCCCTATAGTGTCATTTTAAGGAGCCTATAGTGACGTTTTAATGAGTTTATAGTGGCGTTTTGGAACTTAAGCTCCATGAACTCAAGTTATAGGTCAACAAAAAAAAAAAAAAAAAAAACTTGCATGGAACTCCAGTTCATAGAGTTTGAGTTTCAAAACGCCACTATAGGTCCTTAAAACGTCACTATAGGCTCTTTAAAATGCCACTATAGGGCTCTAGAAATTTTTTTTTTTGAAACTCGATTATGAGAAAATTAAGTTTCAAAAAATGGACATTTTCCTAATTAGTTTGGAAAATGGGGCAACACGATAATTTTTTTGCATGAAATGGGCAAAAGCCCATTTTCGCCGTGAGGTGTGTTGGCGTGTGACAAGTGCATGATGGCAATGTTTTCGACACGTGGAGCGCGTGGCTTGTTATGGCAACGCATGGTGGTGTGTGGAGGGTGTGTGACCTTATTTTAGGCTATCATCGGTTGGGTTTTTCTTAGAATTTATAGATCTGTGAATGTATGCATTTGCTTTGGTAGTTTGATGAATAGAATGGCAAGATTCGACTGTTGCAGTGGCTATGAATGTGACGGCGGTAACTTGCTTCTGATAGTGGCTATTGGATGAAGGCGAGGGCAGCAGAAGAACGTAGGAGATGATCACAAGTACCAAGAAGTTAGAGCTTTGGTTCTGATACCATGATAAGAATATAAAGTGAGAGAGAGAAAGACTGAATAGTTTATATATTCGGTATAAATAATATTGTACAATAGAGAGCTTTACATAGGCTAAGTATGTGTAAAGTACAAGTAATATAAGTGTACTACAAGTACTGTATACTGGGCTAGGCCCGATAGACTAGACTAAACTAAGCTATATGCTAACATATACACCCACTAGTGTGGACAATTTTTGAGCCAAAATGTGTATATCTTACAATTTTTTCTATTTTAAACTCACTGATATGAATGCTCTTATTTTTGCATCTTATTTCTACACCTATATATCCTTTACACATTGAGAGTTTCAAGTAATTCATTTTATCACTAAGGTAAGGTAAAAAGGTGGGAGGCAAGTGTTGGCACATCAAGTAGGGGTTCGTAAATAACATGTTTCTCTCTATATTAATTAATAGGTAGTTTGGCTCGTAATTATTCTTGCATTTCAATTGTTAGGATTATCAGTATTTTAGAGTTCTTTTAACTGTTAAGGACTCAAGATTTTTTTAACTCAACTGATACTTTTTCTATTTTTCTGATGAAAATATCAAAGTATCAAATTCTCTCATCTCCAATTGATCTATGCAATGCTTTTAACTATATGAACATTTACCAAATCTTACAAATGATTCAGTTGGATTGCCTTTGTCCAATTGCCCCATATTTGATACATTTACTTTAGCTTGGCCCACTTGTCAAACAAGGAAAAAAAATTGAAATAGTTCTCTAAAACTAGTTAAGAATAGGGGTATGCTCGGATTAGTTTCGGTCAGTTTTAGTGGGTATGGCCAACCAAAAGTAAATATTTCAGTTTGTGAAATTCTCAACTGAATCCGACCAAAATGGTTGAAAATCAATCGGTTTTGGTGTATTTCAATTTCAATTGATTTCGGTTTTCCAAAGAAAGGGTTATTGAGATTTTCAAAACCCTAAGTCCCTAACTTTAATCACATATAAAAAACAAAGCAATAGAACAACAGAGAGAGAGAGAGAGAGAGAGAGAGAGAGAGAGAGAGAGAGAGAGAGAGAGAGAGAGAGAGTTGTTGAACAAATCAGAAAAATAGAGAAAGAAAAACTTCCAACAATATTTGTTCATCAATTTACACACAGATTCCAACATAAAATTGAAAATATTTTGAATTAGCAAAAGGGTCTAAACAGAACTTTACCATTGCTGCACCATAGCAGGAGCAGATATCGTGAGCTATTTGTTTCAAGTTTGTTACCTCATGGTGCACAAGCCCTCTTTGGATAAGTTTGTGATCGATATATGTTCCAAGTCCTTGAAGATTTCTTTGAAGGTGCATTGGTTTTTGATGGCTGGGATTGAGGATTCAGATGATAATGAAGGGATTAATAGGATTCAAGAGAAGTGTCAGCTTGTAGCCACTTTGATGGGCGAGTGGCCTTCTTTGATTCGGCCTCTAACTGTGACATCTTCCAGCCCTGGGAGTAAAAATCAAGACTTGAATAAGTTGTTATCATCCAAACAGTGGAGAAAGAAAAAAAATAAAAAAAAAGAAGAAGAAAAGAATGAGAAGGCACTGAAGCAAGAAGGATAGAGAGAGACACAGAAAATTAGGGGAGGGGGCGACTATAGAAAAGAAAAGAAAAGAATAGGGGGGCTTATTTATATCATGCCACTACTAGGGTTTTAAAAAATTAAATAGCAAAAACCCACACAAAGGCTCAAACTGGGGATCAATTAGCCAAAACGCAGGGAACATACCACTAAGCCACTGATCAGTTATGTCTAAAAGTTATATAAATATAAACATATATATATATATATATATATATATATATATATATATATATATCTGTCTGTTCGATTGGTTTTGGGGTGAAAAAATCCAGCACCGAAACCGAACCGAAATATTTCGGTTTTCTAAATTCAAACTGAAATCAAATCGCACTGAAACCAAACCGAAAAATTGAACTTGGTTCGGTTGGTTTCGGCATTGGTTTTTCCCACACCCCTAGTTAAGAATGTGAAATCCTTCTCTCTCCATCCTTCATTTTCAAACTTAGGCTTAATACCATCTAAGGGACATGTATGAGGTGCTAAGAAGGAGGTTACATAAGTAACTATATGCACATTTAATTTATGGGAAGCAAAAAATTTCTAGATATTAGTGGTTTCCATTTTGTTACTGTAACACTTATTTTTTGGTGAGAACGTTGTAATTGTAACTCTTAGTTCCTTAAATATCCATTTTCTCTAATAATGTAATGGTGATTTATAGAATGCAATGAACTCTTTGGAAGATCTCTATTTCTTATGGGAGAGATTGGAGGCAACGACTATAATTATCTATTCTTTGCGGGACTAAGCATAGAGGAGATTCAAACATACGTGTGATTAACGCAATATCTTCAACCATTAATGTAAGAGCTTATGTTTACCTAAAGTGCAAAGAATTTCTTTTTTATAACAATTTTTTTTAATATTACGCTTGCTTTACAGTACTTTTGCAATTATTAGAACGTTAGAAACTCCAAGGAGTTGGTAAAAATGGTTCCTAAGACCTCAAGATATCCATAAGATCTTAGGTTCAAAACTTATTTCTAGTATCTTGGAGCCATTTTCAAAGGATTCCTTCTTGTAATAATGTATCAAAAAAAATGTTAGAGTGAATAAACAGAATATATATCATAACAAAATTCACAAATTTTCTATAACTTACTCACATGATAAGTTGTGAATAGTGAAGTAAAATTGGTGAGTCTACAATTTCATAACTCACAACTTCTTACATAGCCAAGTTGTAAGTTTTATTATGGTACTAGTACTTAAAAAACAAAAAAAAAATTAAAGAAAAAGTAGCTTCCTACCGTAACAAACTGACGGCCTGGACCTATCACACACTGACGCCTATCAACTAAATAACAACAAACAGTGAATTGCGTGAAGAATGGCAGTTACACTGTATGACTGCAACTACATGTTGCACATGAAATTCCATTTTGTTTCTATCTTTACATTCCTTCACTTCCGCATGTGCATGTTTGATTTGATCAATTGTTTGATAGCAATAATTTCTATTTCTAGTTTTGAACTTAGAAGAACCAAAAGTGATAGTAGGCTTCATAGAGCTTCTACCTTGAGTTTGAGAGGAGGTCTTAGTGAACTTAAGCCGTTAGGTTGAACCACGTAACCCTTGCATGCTCTTGTATTCTCTATTTTATACTTATATCTTGTTTGGGTCATATTTAATATATAATTGACTAATTCTTTGACAAAACACACTTTATTCGTAATTGGGTAAATCTAAATTGAGTTTAATGCAATAAGAAATATGTTGTTCAAACATATCGAGTGTTCGTATCAAAGACATGTAGATTGATCTAAGAAACAAGTGAAGAAAAATTGTTTTATTAAAACTCGATTGATAGCTTAACAGATAAATGGGAAGCTCGTCACAAGCTCAATTTATCGAGAATTACAATTTCATAATTTCCTGATTTGAAATTCGGCCCATGCTGATGCATTTGTTTAGAGTTTATTTTCTTACAACCTTAGATATATATAAGGCTTATTTTAAGAGCCGTCACACACAGATACATAAACCAAGAGTCTAATTTTCTCTATGAGAAGCTATTGTGTTTGTACGCCATAGAGTTTTGTAACCAAGTGTTTCGTAATCTTCATTGTTGATGACGTGAAGTACTTTGCAACCAATAATAGTCATTTAAGTTGCTGGAGTTAATCACGTACTGGGATCTGTATAAAGGAATTAGTCACAGATTGAAGATTTGTGTATCAAAAGAAAAGAAGGCTACTATAAGATCAAGTCTAATTGGGTATTGGAATGAAGGTTCAACTGTAGGTTGGTATTTTGGGATAGGTCAGAGTAGTCGTAAGATTTCTCGTATTTATAACCACTTGATTATTGATTAATGGATTCTTGGAAGTGGTGATCTTAAATTCACCCTGTGGAGTTGCCTTGCGCAAGGTTTTCTCCATTTGTTAACAAATCATTGTGTCAATTTAATTTTTGTTGCATTTAGTTTATTTGATGATTAGTTAGTGCCTTTACAATTTACATGTAATTTAATCTAATTAATCAACTTGAGTAATTGAATTAATTAATCGGAGTCAAGTTATTTTAACCCAACACATCTATTCTAGCACATTCAATATATATACCAATGCTAATATTTAACAAATAGTATAGCAATGGCTTTTAGTAATATACTTTGAAGAAGCTATAAAGATCCTTGTAAAACAAAGGGATAAAAAAGTCAAACTATGGACAAAACTAACGAAATATACAGAAGTATGCAACACGCGGATAAGCAGGATCAGTGCACATGTACTTTAAGAATAATTGTGACACCATGACAACCAGTCTGGTGCCTTCTATACGTGATGTAGGTATAACACTTGAAACTTGGATCAACAACCTTGTACATATATAAATAATAGATTCACAAAAGCCAAAATGTTACATATAGAAACTGGAGGTGAGAAAAACGAATAAAAATTCAAAATGGTAAATATTTATGAAAAAAATAAATTAAAACTAAAATTTAGTGTACAGTGACAAGGGATTTACGAGTCCCATATGGGACCAAAGGCAGAAATTCCTGCAGCCTTGCACGCATTGACAACATCTCTGCTTGCTTCTGGATTGCTGGTAACAATAACAACTTCAGAGCTCCAATTTGTAGCAGCATCAACGCTCAATTGAGACACATTGGGACGACCAAACACAGCAGTATCATGGACAATCACCTTCTCTTTTGGCCACCCACTTACCATTTCTTTTATTTCTTTTCCGAAGTTTTGTTCTATTCCCTTGGCCACCCAAACCAATCGCACATCAACAGAACATGGCTGCAAAAGGAATGATAAGAACACACAAATTCCTGAACCAGTTGCCACCAACAAAACTCTATCATACATATTAACAAGATAAGGCAATCCCACAAAGTGCACTTTTCGAACCCACAAATGGCTTGGTGGATTTGACACCAAGGACTTTGTGAAGTCACCAACAGCACCAACTAACATCATGTGCTCTTTCTTTCCATCAGAAATTACGCCAAATGCGTGCCATTCAGATAAAGGGGATGGACTAATCCTACCCAATATACCAGCTTTTACTCCGCCATCAAATTTGATGATCGCGGCGTGGCCTGAAGGAGCATAGACCTTAATGGGGACACGTCTTACTGTCACCCATGGCAAGATGATTAAGACAGTGATGGTCATGGTGAACCAAAACTCTTGTCGTTTGATCAAGCTGGAGCTAATGTCTTTAATGTAGGATTTGGTTTTTGGATCATAAGAGATTGTAAGAATAATAAAGATCCAAAGGAGAAGAAGAGCAATCCATCCAGCAAAGCGATGAGTTCTTTCGAATACGTTGTGATGGAGATGGCGAACTAGGGGGAAAGCTGCCAAAGAAGAGAAGCAAAGAAGGCCAAGAATGGTGGAGGCTATACATATGATCTCATGAGAAGTGTTTTCTCTATCTTTGAGAGTAAGGACTAAGGCATATATAAGCCATGCAATTGAAGAAACACCACAGCCACTATGTATACCTCCGAGGCTTTGGAGAAGGGATGTTGCGGCTGTCTTAAGAAAGAGAGGAACCCATGACCTTCCCAAGAACTTGACCGCAAGCCAGAAAAAAACACGCAATAAGGCCTCACTTCTACACACTGTCAAAGCAAGTATATTGGCAATGGAGAAAAGTACAGCCCTATTCCTCGCATATGGGAAATGCCCTGTGGCTGCAAGAACCAAGCCAGTAATGTTTAGAATGAAGCAAACAGTAAAGAGTAGCTTGTAGACTGTGAACAACCCTTGATCGAACAGTATAATCGAAAGCCTCAAATCATTCTTTCGAGTAGGCTTTGATGCTTGTTCACGCTTACTAGCAGCCAAGTGTGGAAGTGGGTTTTGCTTGATCTGTTTCTCTACGTCGTTCTCTTGTTCCACAACCTCCAAACCAATATCTTCATGATCTTCGTCCTCCGAGTCAAGATCACAAAAGTTGCTACTGCTTTTGCTTATAGACCTCTGAAAAAAAGACAGCACTTTGGGAGAGCCAAGCCAGGGTATCTTATCGCTAATGAACTCCTCTGGTGCAGGTATTTTGATTGCAAGGGGATCTGCATAAGGTTTATTCTCAAAAGCCATGCCTCAGCAGCTCGAAAACCTTACTGGGATTTGCATATTTTTCTAGCACAAGAAAATGAAGAAGAAGAACAACAAGAAATATAGTTAAGAGGATAAAGAATAAAGAGAGCTAGCTTGACCGAGGATTTCCACTGTCTGTACGTTTCATGCACAAAAGAAATGTTGATTATATATGCCTTTGTGAGGATAGTGAGCCTTATAGGGCTGACTATGCCTAAGTAAGCCCTAGAAGCCATTACTGACCTTCATATTCATATATGTAGATTATGAATATGATTTTGTCAAATTTGTCATTACTGAACTTCACGTTCCTTTGTCTTGATTCTCTCGTGTATAGGTGTGTGTTTCTAAATAATAATAAATAAATAAATAAAAAAGACTAATAAATTAAAGTCTAAAAAAGCTATCCAAGTACGAAAATGGATATTATATAAGTTTTGAAACACGTGTCAAATAATTGTACTAACTAACCTTTATGTATCTTGCAGCAGTTTTGCAATCTAATTAAAGAAATTAAAAAATAAAATAAATTATAATGATGTGTAAATTTGTAAAGTTTGTAAAGTTGGCGTGTCAAAATTTTAATTTTAAAAAGATAATAAAAAGTTAAAAGTTTTAATTTTATAAAAAATTAGTCATTAATCTGTGCAATGTATGAAATAATTAAATAAAAATTAAAAGTATTTATTTTGCTTAAAGATTTAGGACTTAACTTAAAAAATGTATAACTTGAAAATGAATGAAAATAAATAAATTTTTGTTTAATATAATGATTTAGAAAAATTATTTTTCTTTTAAATCATTGGTTCCATACAATACATTCTGACATAGGCTATTCTGTGATGATTTCACATAATACTCAACTGCAATTAAATCTATTATCCACCACCAATCTAATCTATACTCAACTGCAATTTTTTGTTCAATATAATGGTTTAGAAAAATTCTTTTTCTTTTATATCATTGGTTCTGCATAACACTTCTCAATGTGAGCTATTCTATAGTGATGACTTCACATAATACTCAATTGCAGTTAAATGTACTATCTACCACCAATTTAATCTATATTATCTTGATAGTAGATCTACAAATTGCATTCTCATATCCTCCATCATTTAGAAGGTAATTGAAGTAATGATTTCATGTAATGCATAAATTTTATTCTTTACAATATGAAATTATTAAAATAATTAAAATAAAATCTAATGTTCTGGAAATTTTTTGAAATAGAATATTAAATTTCTTAAATCTTAGTTAATAGATTTTTTATTTTACCTAAAAGTGAACTATCACAATTAATGAGAATTTAACCATTTTTTTGCAAAGAGAAAATAACAATAGCCCCCATTTTTATTTTATAGCATAGGATGTTACAGTTTAACTATACCATACATCTGTAATATGTCATTATGATAGTTCCAAATATATCCTAATACCTATCTAAATGAGTTTTCTTTTTAATGATGCCATAAATGATGGAGTTTAATATAAGTCATTTAAGATTCAATGTATCTAATAATTTTTTTGAAAAAAAATATAATTTCAAAAGTCTTTTAATTATAAATGTTAGATTATGAATATGATTTTGTAAAATTTGCCATTACTGACCTTCATGTTTCTTTGTCTTGACCAATGTTTTGAAACCCCAACCGGACCGAACCGTCCGATCAGAAAAACCGTGAACCCCTCAGTTTTGCGGTTTTTTAAGTTTCAAGAACCGCTTTATGGAAAAAAGCAAGGACTCGTGCAAACCGTGGTCAGACCATACGGTTCTGAGAATGGTGACCGATTTTTGAGGTTTGGACGGTTTCTTTTTGCTTCAACTTTTCTGGTGAATTTTGGGTACACCAGTATGAAGTTATGATCAAATCTAGAAGAAATGAAACGAAATGAAGAAGAACAAAGATCAGAAGGAGATCTAACAATTTTTGGAAGTGCTTAAGCTTTAGTGATTCACAATCTTCAAATTTGCTGTAGAGAGAGATAGAGAGCTTTTTTTTTTTTTTTTTTTTTTGATAATCAAGAGAATGAACTCTTTTTGATTGATAACAGAAACACAGACACAAACACAAAGAGACCGCTGATGAAAGAGCAAATTGTTGATTGTGGAGAAGAAACCCAGCAAACAAACGTAGGCTACTCTAGGTGAAGACCAAAGTAGAAACGGAGAGCTTATGGCTTTACTGCTTCAGCAGCCAAAAGAGTAAATATAGAAAAGTGGTCAAGATAGTAGGTGGGGTGGGTGGGAGAATTTATTGGAGTGCCACATTTTGGTTTGCTAATGGTTGAATTTTATGTTTTGCTTTTACTTTAAAGAAAAAGGCTGATTCTTATATTACTAGTGGGCCACATTGTAGACATGCAATGCAATACAAACATCATCCATTCACCACTTAAAAAAAAAAAAAATTGTTATGTCTATAATATTTTTATAATATTTTCACAGTAAATTATAAGTGATTAGTTGTTATTGGTTCAAATTTGAACCTAACGCTAAAACTACTTTTTTGCTCCAACAATAACATTCAGTAATAACCTATCACTTAAAATTTATTGTAAAAATGTTGTGAAAATATTGTGGACATATCATTTCTCTTAAAAAAAATTAGTGCATTGGTAATTTTTTAAGTGCCATGTTGCAAACATGCAATACAAGTACACAAATACTCTATATATATTTTTTATTCTAATTATTATATTATTAGATATTATCGCAAATTGAACTAATCAACTTAAAAAAATACTAGGATTTAATATTTCTTAAAGTTATGAATTATGATATAGAAAATACATTTGAAAGATAGATCTCTTTGTTTCTATAAAGAAATAATAGATCTCTATATTTAATTGCACTATTTTAGTTAATTTCTTTAAATATTTGTACTAATTTAATATAATTATTTATATTTTAAATAATTATAAAATTAACTATGACGTCATTACGGTTCAACTTCAGTTTGACTTTAAAAATCTTGAACCTCTCCTTTTTGCAGTTCAATAAACTGTCCATGTCTGAAAACCTTCGATTTGACTATGATAAATTAAAGTCTAAAGCTATCCAAATACGAAAATGGATATTATATAAGTTTTGAAAGACGCGTCTAATACTTGCACTAACTAACCTTTAAAGTCAGTCAGCATGTCTTAAGAAGTTGACTTTGGCGCACAAACGAACAAAAAATCTAGACCTAGTGAAGAGCTTTCTCGCATAAGACGTGAGAACGTTTTCTTTGTTCACCTTTTCTTTTCTTTATTTATTTTTCCTAATACAGAGCAATACAATTTTCTGATTAGTAGTTTCAAATTTTTGAACTTTGGTTGAATTAAATGGTTTATCAGGTATTGTAAAGTGTTCCTTTTTCCAAATGAATCTTTCTTCCTTCATAATGAAGGCTTCTCTTCATGGAATTTTCATGGTTTATTGTGTTAGATGCTAGAAGATGGTTTTTTTTTTTTTTTTTAAGATTTGAATTTCCATTAATGATAATTTTATTTTCTTAAACGAATTAAATGTTAATTAATATACTTGAAATTTATTTAGAATATTAGGTCAATATTGGGCTTTGGTATGCTTTTTCTAGCCTATACCCCTCTAGACTTGATGTGAGGTAAAGTGCAGAATTTTAATTCCGATCAGTAATGACTAATGAGTGATTTTTTTTTTTTGATGAGTGACTAATGAGTGATAAAGAGCTAACCATTGCTTCCCTTGCATTCCTAAAGTTAGATAGATGTATCGCGTGTTGAGTGTGTGTGCAAAAAATTATTGCTGCATATTTGTAAAATTGTAAACGTTTGCTCATAACATCAAGAGGTACGTGAATAAAATCTTATTATTTCTTATCATTAATGGTGTTCTTGGTGTGTTCCTTTCTCTTTTTTGGTTGAATTTTATATGTGGTTTCAGAGTTTACTATGCTAAGACTAGAACAAAAGATTGGTATTCTTACAACAAATGGTTTTTAGGGTGTATAAAGCTTAACTAATTAACTATCTCTGAGAGAGAATCACAATAGTAAGGATTTAAATTTTATAATGCACCAAATTCCAAGAAGTATAATCTTTTTTCTTTCATAGAACTATATATTAATTTGTGTTAATATCATCAGATCTGTTTGTCGAGCCTATATACAAAAACATTAGCCCAACGGTTTAACTGTATAAAAAATTGAATTCCATTTGGATTTTGACTCTTGAGAAAATATTCTGTGGCTGACTTTGAATACTGAAGGCCGAATAACTGTCAAAATAAAGAAAAGAAGAGTTAGAATCAGTTGCAGAGTTGAAGAAGATGTGTTGAAGATTAAAGCAGAGCTGCTAAAAAACTGCTGTCGTTTTAGGCTTAATAAGTAATAAAAGATGTAACATGTAGTTTTACTAGTAAATAGAATAGACATTTAAGCATCACGTGCTTAACACGTGTTCTCTTTGTAACTGTTTTTAGGCGGTTAGTTTAGTTTTTTCAGTTGTTCTGCCGTTGCTTACCTCCCGTGTATATAAAGCAGATCAAGGTGGATATAATTATTTTCTAATCAACTCATACAATTTCTTCCACAAATCTTGTTAATAACCCCAGTTAAAACATGATTAATTTATTATTTTTGTTATACGAAGAATGGACATTCCGTAAACAAAACATGATTAATCTGATTAGTTACCTATATAAGTTTATTTACAGAACAAAAACAAAATAACGAAAAATACAAGATTGTGTGTTGAAGAAAGCAAGGTCGTAAGGGACCCACGATCAATTTAAAAAAAAAAAAAAAAAGTATCATAACCAATCAAAACGTGAAAGCTCTGTCATGATAGGCCCAGGCTACTTAAATATTTATTTTTATTTTTATTTTGAGGGTACTAGTTATAACATACTGTTTGTTTTCATAAACTGATAGTGAATTAAATTCACCATTTCAGTTAGTATTATTATTATATGTTTTTTGGGGTAAAAAAGGGGAGTTAGATTAAAGCAGCAGCTAAAAGCTTATATGAAATACAGTAGTAGGATTTAAATACAAAATAAAACAATCTCTAGAAGAGTGTCATTCCTTGGTCAAAAGACACGCATAATAGTTTCGTTCATGATGGATGTGGTTGATATTAGCTTTCTCAAAAAGCTAGAGAGAGCACCACAAAGTGAGAGGCATCAACCAAGCTACAGTGAGCTTGAAGAATCTTGAAGGGGGAGTTTTCCACGATTCCATCCAACGAGGATGCTGTGTTGCCCTAACAAAAACAAACTTCCTTGTTAAACTAACTCATCAATTTTATAAACAAGAGAGAGTCTTTTAATAGAACAGTGAATAAGTGACGTAATCTACTATGAGGACCATATAATTTCTCATTATGGAGGACATTTATGAATCCATAATTTTTTTTTTTTTCTTGCTAAATTATGAATGCATAAAGTGGAATTCAAATTGGTACTTTTTTCATGTTCTCGTGCAGGATGCAGTTGACTATTGGTCTTTTTATCAAAAAGTCTAAAGAATGTCACGATCCAATCCATGAATCATGAATTTAGATGCATGACTAACTTGCTAACCTTACTAGCTCAACAAAAATAATTTATTTAAACATAGTTCCATAAATCTCCAAGTAAGTAATGCTACTGATAAATCTCTTACAGTAACTAAAATCCACAATTTATAACAATCTCCAAAACACTGTGAAGTCTAAAGCGGAAATACAAAGATAACTAATAATCTTAAAAAAAAAAACTCCACAAATTGGAAACAATCTCCACTATATAAAATGTGAATTACCAAAACAAAGGAAACTAAAGTTTTATGAGTCTTCAAGTAACACTGAAGCCGCCTATAACTTCCAAACTCTACCTCGCACCTCACAAATCGGTCCAAGGGTTCTATATTCCCAACTACACTTTAATCTAAAAATATTAATTGATGGGGTGAGCCACACATCTAGTAAGTAATTATACAAAATATACAACGGAATAGAGTCAAGCAAAGCACGAGTTTGATTTCACAATTTCACTAAAAATATCCAATATAGTTTTCCAAACATGTAAGGAATCACTTAATACACACAAAATCAAATCTTTAAGTCTTTCGAAAACACATACAAATAATTGATCAGGGCACAGTGTCACATATACACATCACATATTCTCACATACAATCCTGTGAGCGGATACCAACATCTAACCCCTACTGGTGAGGGATCAACACATATTCTCACATACAATCCTGTGAGCGGATTTACACATATATCTGATCAATTCTAAAAACACTCATTTTGAGCCACATATAAAAAAAAAAACAAAATTTATACAACATAAAATAATTTTCTCAATATTAACAATTATTCCAACAATAAAAGCATATTGAATATCATAATAATAGATCAAAACATAAATCAAAAGATGCTTGACTCTTCTAGGGAACGAATAGAACTAAAGGGTTTATATAAATTTTTAAAATTCTTGAGTAAGTTTGAAAATCCAATTGCTAAAAGACACGTCTTAAATACCATTGAAAATTAAGAATATGACTTTGAAATCCCTTGGTTTGAAACAAATTTAAAGAACAAGAATCTTTTTAGAAAACTTACTTTAACACTCAATTATTTTCGGAAAATAGTTTAGTTTAAAAATCATCTTTTAAATGGGATTTGGACATTCAAAACGTCATTTAAAATTCAAAAGTTCTCTTAAAACATTATTTGAAAACCAATTAAAATTTCTCTTTCAATAGTGTAAAAATGCTTTTTGATAAACTTTTAAAACGTAAGCTAAAAAAATATAACTTTTGAAAACCTTTAACTTCTAAGAACCTAAAGAACAAAATTTGTGCATATTATGCATAATTACTTACTGCACTTGAATCACTCTGAAAGTCCAGCTGAAACACCCTCCAAATGGCCTCAAAATACTCTCAAATAGGACCTATAATCAATCGTGAAAATTACTTAATCTCCTCCACAAAATATAAATTTTACTAAACTATACAAACTGACTCACTAATAAAATACTTTGCTGAACTAAATGATAGCACTAATGCAAAGTATCTCTACCCAAAAATGTGTTTTTCTTGAATTTATCAAAACTTAGAGACAGCAACTAATACTTTAGGATTTTAAGTTGATATACGTAACCCCCAAACACGTTAAACCCACCTAAAATATATATATATATAACCACAACGGCATATCACAATCTAAAAGAAAGGTCCAGAGGCAATGAAAATATGGCCGCACTCTTTGACTTGTACATACCTATAATATATATATATATATATATATATATATATATATATATATATGTACCACCCAGAGGACTTAAGCCGACATCCTTGACTCTTGAAATGCCATAGTTCAAACTAGGATTATATATATGTATATATCTGTACAATCCGAAAGCCAAATCACAGATTTTATTTTACTTTTATTTTTTTTGAAATTTCGTGGCTCATTCTAACTATTTTATATATCAAATTAAACCAATTGCGAGACTGCAATTGAACGCCACTTTCTCTTCGGGGTCAATCCTAAACTAGTAATATAATCAAGTATTCAAAGTCTAGTCTTGTCCTTCACAACAAAGTCTTTCACGCTAAAGATCTATCAACCAATTTAATCATGGCAGCAATACACTTAAACAGAAATTCTATTAATCTTAAATCACAGGCCAAAATTACATGAAAATAGATCTAACAAAAAAAATACTGATCTGTCCTTGCTGAGACTAGGGAATGATTACCTGATGTGAGACCAATCTTTGAGCTCTAACTATAGTCTAAAGATGATGCCTCCAGCCGTCTATGCTCCCTCTTTTTTTTTTTTTTTTTTTTTTTTTTTTTTTTTTTTTTTTTTTTTTTTTCTGACTTTTGGTTAACGTGTATAATGAAGAAACTCTAGTGCCTTCCAAGATTTTATAGCTTCTAATTAACCTCAATTTAACTTCTGACCTATTTAGGTAAGCTAGAACTCCAAGGGATTCCAACAACTCTTAGACTTCTTATCCACATAGGTTTTTATTCTCTCATCTCTTTTTTTTTTTTTTTTTTTTAACTGATAAAGAGACTAAATGCTTTAAAATTCATTAATTTTTCTGTAACTGAAACAAAATAAATGAGGACTACACGTTACCTAATTGTGTAGTCTATTATTTCATCTCTTACTTTGGGTAGTAATCTTTGTTTGGCCACAAAATTACATCTCACATATAGCATATCTAAAAACTAACTATGTAAAATAATCCTATCATGACACTACATGTTAATCCATATCACCTCTCAAAGCTAAAATAATAATATTAATAATAATGATACAATCGGGGTATTACATTTATACTTTACAACAACTTGCTTAGGTGTCAACTAGTGATTGGAGTGTTTTAAGTGGTATACTCATGTTTAAATAATGTAACCCAATCATTAATTAACATCCAAAAAAGTTATAATTAATAGGAATGACAAATTTCTGAACCACGAGTACCCAACCTAATCCTAATGGGCGGGTTTTACTTGACCTGTGAAAAAATAGGGGCAGTTATGAGTTTTAAATAAATAACCCATAGCAAGTTTGAGTTAGGCATGGGTATTATTCATACCCACCTTGAACTCAACCTGTATATATATATTAATATATAATTTTTTTTAAACCCTAAGTTCCTAGTATATATATATATATATATATATATATATATATCTTATTTTATCTCAAACCCTAATCTCACTTCACTATCTGCCACTTCCTCACTCTTCACACTCACACAGCCACTCTCTCACTCTTACTCTCACTCTCAGCCGCTGAGTCAACCCAACTCCTCCTTGCTGTCGACATCGCACATTGTGCCACCCCCTTTCCCACCATGACTTGGCTATTTCCTATTATCCTTTAACTTTTTTGGATTTTTTTTTTTTGGTTTTGTTTCTCTCTTATTGTAAAAATATTTAGGATTTTGTTTTGTGCACTTGTGTAGATGTGTTTGTGGTTGAAAATCAGAAAAATAATATCTTATTCACTAAAATTACTTAGTTTTCCTATCATACTTGTGTTTTTCTTATTGTCAAATGTGATATTTTTTAGGGTTTTACTTTTTTATTATTTCATCAATGAATGTTTATTATTTAGGATTTCTTGCATTGTCAAATGTAATATTATTTATGGTTTTACATTTTTTATTTATTATTATTTCATCTTGAAAATTATTTAGGATTTTTGTATTATGGTTTTTATTTTGAAAGGGAAATCTAAAATTATGTTGTATTTGTGTGATATAAATATAATTAGGGCTTTATGTTTTATTTATTTATTTTATCTTAAAATTTATTTTG
Organism: Castanopsis chinensis; assembly: GCA_032878915.1. Taxonomy (NCBI): domain Eukaryota; kingdom Viridiplantae; phylum Streptophyta; class Magnoliopsida; order Fagales; family Fagaceae; genus Castanopsis; species Castanopsis chinensis. The sequence continues at coordinate 11,969,312 of JAVQMG010000130.1, forward strand.
GATTTTTGTATTGTCTTTCTGATTTTTGAAGGGAAATATGAAATTATTGTGTTTGTGATTTAGGATTTCTATATTGTGTTTATGACTTTGGGAGGCCTCAATCCCCAATGAGGGTAGAGGAAGAGGATCCCTCACCCATTGAGGCAATGGGGATGAGGATGAGGATGAGGATGCAAAAGGAGAAAGGAAGTGTATCTCAGAGTTTTGGGCTCATTTTAAAAGAAAGAAAGTTAATGGGAAATTTAAAGCTCAATTTCATCATTGTCACAAGTATTTCTTGTGAGATCCTAAACAGGGCACTAGTCATTTGCATGGTCATATAGGGAGAAGTCCACGGCTGAAGTTTAAAGATATAGGGAATATGCAACAATAGTTGTATTTTTGGAGTGAAATCAAAGGCCAGCATTTGTATTTATAAAATGAAATCAAAATTTTATTCTTATATTTTGCTGGTTAAAATTTGATTAAGTTTATTCCTTTTTTTTTTATTCATTTTTGTTGTAGGTTCTTCATCTATGCTAGAAGATTCTATAATTCAAACAATTCTTGATGAGGTGGATTAGTTTGACATTAATGTCCTACCTTTTGTTTTCGATGGTGTTGACATATTTTTGGTGATTGTAATTTCTTGGACTTGTGGGTTTTATTTAGTAGCTTTTTAAACATTTGACTTCTTGTAAAGCTTGTAATGATCCTGGACTTGTGGAATTTATTTGGTAGCTTTTTGAACATTTAACTTGATGTAATTATCCTAATAGATATGTATTTGGACTAGGTTACTAGTTTTTTTTTTTTAAATCTTTTTAAGAACTATGGTTAACATTATCTTATCATGCGTACTTTAGCTTATGTTATTTATTTATTTATTTTTGGCCTCAAAATGAATGTTTATGATTGAAAAACAGTGGCTGGGATGAAAAATTTTATTTGGTAGTTTTATGATTATGTTTATTATTTATTTGCTCAACTTATGTTTTATTTTTTTTGTACGAGCTGGATTTCAGATTTTAAAATTGGGTCATAGTTCATGGGCATTTAGAAAATATAGTATTTTTGAAAAGAAAAAAATTGGAGGAGCATGGTGGAGCTCGTGGGTAACCATAGGGGCAAGTATGGGGCAAACAAAAACCCTTTAGTTAACAAGGTGAGTTTGGGTTATACGGGGTGCGTTCGGGGATAAAGAAACCCGCCCCAAACCCACCTGTTACCATTCTTAATAATAAAGTAGATCCCCAAATGTGTGCGTTTAGGATAACTCTTTTTACCCACAAGACAATCCATTCCTAGCTTCATCTACTTATTTTCATACCTGCTAAATCAACACGGATTTAGTTTCCTTAAGATGTTGGCGGTCTATTAATAATTGAGCTAAAGAAATCATTTTCAAAGTACAGCTTTTAAATATATTTTTCTTAGGTATTACTTAACATTCAATTTTTAAAGGGTTGCAAAAAAAAAAAAAAAAGGCAAAGTGTTAGCACTACAAAAAAATCGTCCTATCCCAACGTTTTTTTCTTGGCGTTTTTAAAAACCGCCATAATAGATAAGCCTGTACCAGCACTTTTTAAAAGCACTGGTATAGGAAACCTTATTATAGCAGCTCAAAATCGACGCTTTACAAATCGCTGCAATTGGAGGCCTATATCGGCGGTTTTCAAAAACGTTGGTACAGGAAGCCATATTGCGTTGGAATAGGGTTACTAATTTCCCTTCTGGGAAAGACCTATCCTAGTGCTTTTTGAAGTGCTGGAATATGTGGAACCTATTCCAGCACTTCAAAAGGCACTGAGATAGGTCTTTCTCCATAAGGGAATGAAGAGACCTATAGCAGCGCTTTTTGAAGCGTTGGAATAGGTGGACCCTATTCTAGCGCTTCAAAAAGCGTTAGGATAGGTCTTTCTTCATAAGGAAATGGAGAGACCTATCCCAGCGCTTTGGAAAGCGCTAGAACAAGGTTACCCTATTCCAGCGCTTCAAAAAGCGCTGGGATAGGTCTTTCTCCATACGAGAATTGGGAGACCTATACCAGCGCTTTTGATAGCGCTGGAATAGGTGAACCCAATCCCAGCACTTCAAAAAGCACTGGGATAGGTCTTTCTCCATAAGGAAATGGAGAGATCTGTCCTAGCGCTTTTGAAAGCGCTAGAATAGGGTTACCCTGTTTCAGCGCTTCAAATAGGGTTACCCTGTTCCAGCGCTGGGAATATCATGCAATTAAAGAAAGTCATAACTATAGCTAAGGATTATAGTAGTACCCAACAAAATTTTCCTTCTGTGTAGGGAGTCCCGACATCATGGCATCAAATACAACTACCAATAGTGTCAAGGCTAATTTTCAATTGTATATCAAAACTAAAACAAGCCTATACCATGGTTCACTTGTACATGGTTCTGGATAGGAATTGACCTAATTTATGTCATATAAGTAATCATAGTAGTGAGTAATGGTCAGTTCGCTTTTGCAAGAGTGGTAGCTTGTTTGAAGTTTACCTTCTTCTTTCCATGGGCAAACACTGGGATTGCTAAAGGGTGAGTCAGATCTGCTTCTTAATTCCCTTAAATTGTAAAATAATGTGTCTACATTACTGCTGTGGTGGGTGATTATTTTGGAGCAAGCAGGTGGCTTGCATGGAGAGAAAATGTGGTTTATTTTATATTGGGAGTGTTGTTTGTTTTGTGACTTACATTTTTTAAACTCAATGTGCAATGGTGAAATCGTAGTGTAGGTGTACCTCTTAACATTCTAGACACTTGGGATGTATTATTTTGTGTATAACATTCTAGACATTTGGCATGTAATTATTAATATGGTGTAATTAAATATATTTAGTTTCTTGGTTTAATGTGGTATTGTATTTGCTATTGGAAAATATGAATTGTTGTTCATTATAGTTGCTATAAAATAGGTATTGGAAAATCTGTGGTACATTACTGGTGCTAAAAAAATTTTAATTTTTTTATTTTAAATTGACCTATCCTGGCGCTTTTGAAAGCGCTGGAATAGGGCATATGCCTTTCCCGATGCTTTTGAAAAGCGCTGGTATAGGTTTAGTGACCCTATACCGACTGTCACTGCACAGCGGTTTGAAGCGCCGAGAAAAAAAACACCGGTATAGGAATTTTGACCCTATCCCAGCGCTTTCTAGGGCTATCCCAGCGGTTTTGAAAATGTTGGGATAGTCCTGTTTTTTGGTAGTATAGGTTCTAAGACCTTAGGGACTAATGTATTAAAACTTCAATATGTATTATGTTGGCAAACCATGATCAAAACATTTAATCTAGGTTTAGACTTGCTCAATTTGGTTTAATGTAAGTTTGGAATCAAGTAATTGCAGGAAATTAATATTCTATTTCTACAAGGCTCGATCGATCGAAGAATAGACTCGATTGATTGAGAATCATGGATCAGGAATTTTTTGTAGAATTTTAAGTTCGGCCCAACAGCAGTTCAAGCCCATTAAGGATAAGAGATTCAGATCTACTTCTTCTAGTATATAAAGAAAACCCTAAGCATGTTTTTTAAAAGGTTTTTCAGAAAAAAAAGAGTGTGCATCTTTTGTAGATCTAGGGTTTTGTACCCAAAATCTCTCCAGAGTCTTTGATAAGTTGTGTGTTGAATCTTTTGTGAGATCTAGAGGTGTTTACCTTCATACATACACTTTGAACTATCAAGATCAATTCACTTCAAGAACTTGATGGTTGTTTCAGTTGCTCCATAAAGAACTTTTAAGAAGATTCAAAACCTTTGAGTGGAGTCTCAAAGTCACAAGTAGGTGAACTTGTAGTTGCTGTAGATCAAGGAAAGAAGTAGTCCGTGAACTCGGAATTGTCACATGATCATGGTAGTAAGTTTTCTACTTGAAGTAGTAATAGGATGTTATTGGTCTAAGTCTTATTGTACAAACTTCAATTATTTCTTAGTGGATCTGTTTTGTACCTTGAGAATAGCTAGGTTAAATTTCCCCTAGATTTTTTACCAGTTGGGTTTTCCTGAGTCACTATATCTTTGTATTCTTTATATTTCTGCACTATTTACATGCTATGATTTATATATGTTAACCTAGAACTGAATAATTTATCTAAGTAATTACTTGGTAGAATAATTAAGTTAGACATATTGTATTAAGGGATCTAAAACTTTATACAATGGAACCATACCTATATGCATAGAAGTATTCATACAGTCGTTCTTGACTTTTTAACGTGAGTCGTACTTGATTTTGAGCGTAATAGCGGAGGTATGAGTCTATAGTATTCTAATGAACATGCATATTTTTGTTTTTTGTTTTTTGTTTTTTTTTTTTTTTGAAACAAATATTTTTGTTTCATTTGTGCATTAATTAATCCCTAACTCTGTGATTGCACCGTTGGACGCTGAAAATATTCATGTAACGCTAACGCATAGCATATGTCATTTGAGATAAGCCCTTTTCCATTTCGAAGAGAGAATCAATTGTGATCTTGACTCTTTCCTTCCACCCATCGGCTAAGAAATTTAAACAATTGAATTCTGAATACGTTATATAAAACCATTGAATCTATATGTATCATTCTCATTATATTAAAAGGTATAGAATTCAGAGTAAACTTATCCCGGGCATACATGTATAGATATCACATTGTATATTAGAATATGTAGCCACTTTCGTTGACGTACGCCACACATATATAATTAATGTCCATAATTTTATTTTTGTGCACCATGTTCATACATATATATATATATATATATATATATATATTATTTCTTAATATTCACATTTAAGTAATGTGTACTAATAATGAACAATAAGGAGTATGCGAGATTCAATACTATTATAAGGAAAAATTAGATATGATATCTTAATTGTAGTACATTGGGTTCTCTAATTAAATTCAAATGCAATAATTCACCACATTTGAGATAATTGTTGCTTTTCAGGTATCTCATTCATATGCTATATACATATTTCCTTTCACACTATGTAGGTCTCACACAATTTCAAAACCTAAGTAATGTAAGGACAATACATTTATCTGATTCATAAATTAACTATTACTCGTTCCCCCACACTTTACTAAGGGTCTACAAATAAGATATTAGAGAAGTTCTAATCTTCTGTCTCACTTTTCTTAATGCACTTTATGTTCCATAAATAAAAAATTGACACATGTCAACCATTTTAATTAATTTCTAAAATTTTATGTGGTTACCTAAAATAAATAAGACCCACCACCACAACCAACACATCCCCACTACCACCAACCTTTGCTGGCAATATTAGGCAGATATCTCCGGCGCCATCAACGTTGCCAGTCACAACCACCGTCATTGTCCTGCCTTCAACTGACAAACATCTCTTTTTCCGTCCTTGGACGGTGTCCACCTCACTATTTCATCTAGATCTGCGTCCTTGTCTAATAGACCATGCCAATATGCTTTGTGTTTTGGATTGAAAGCCGAAAGTCATCTACTTTCTAGGCTCTATTGCCATTCAAAAATATAAGAAGGAAACCGTATAAATTTTTTGTGTCTTGAAGATTGAAAAAGGAAGGCTACCGAAACAGTGAAGGTAAGGAATAATTACAAACAAAAATCAAACTTAATATGCTTGGGTTTGCTGAACATAAGAGGCGGCTCTTCTGTCAAAACAAAATGTACTTCATATTTGGGTTTGCTGAAAATAGAGGCAGTGGATGGCATTCTCCGGCTGGGTTGATGGTGCCGGTGACCTCTTCCTAGTGTCTCTGACAAGATGGGTGGTGGTGGACTAGTTGTCATGGATGTGTTGGATTTTTACTTATTTATTTATTTTAGGTTGCCCCGTAAAATTAGAAATTAATTAGAGTGGTTGACATGTGTCAATTTTTTATTAGTGGAACATAGAGTGAAGCAAGAAAAGTAGGATAAAAGATTTCGTCACATTAGAGAGGCATAATCGTTTGACACACTAGGACCAATTAGTAGCAATCATTTTTTCAGTAGCCATTTTATCTACAAATAATTCAAATAAAAAAAATAAAACAATGCAACCAAATGATTGGGCTAACTAACACTTTTTGCCCATAGTCTTAATTATAAATAATAATTTTAATTTAATAAGAACAAAGACCATGATCCCAAATTGGCGTCGGTTATAAATCCGCACAGATTAGTTAAAGTTGACCACACCTATATTCTTTTTCTCCATTATATTTTATTTCAATGAGATACCAGACTATATATCAACAGTTTGTAAAAATGTTGTAAAATATTTTGTGCATGTAGCATTACTCGCAAAATAATTTTAAAATGACACATTAGCTTCTGATTTAAAAATAATAATTTATCAATTTTATCGAAAAAAAAGAATTAAAAATAAAATAAAAAACACATTAATTCTAATGGAATTCATATTGAACAAGAAGACAAAGCCAGAACATATAAGATGGAACTTAATTTGATTAAGTTTATTCCTATTTTTATTCATTTTTGTTGTAGGTTCTTCACCTATGGCAGAAGATTCTACAATTCAAACAATTCTTGATGATGTGGATTAGTTTGATGTTGATGTCCTACCTATTGTTTTTGATGGTGTTGACATCTTTTTGGCTTTTATAATTTCTTGGACTTGTGGGTTTTATTTAGTAGTTTTTTAAACATTTGACTTGTTGTAAAGCATGTAATGATCCTGGACTTGTAGAATTTATTTGGTAGCTTTTTGAACATTTAACTTGATGTAATTATCCTAATGGATGTTGTATTTGGACTAGTTTACTATTTTTTTTTTTAAGAACTATGGTTAATTTTATGCTTATCGTGTAAAATTAGCTTATGTTTTGCTGTTTTTTGTTTTGTTTCTTTTGTTTAGTTTTTATTTTTTGGCTCAAAATGAATGTTTATGACTGAAAAATAGTGGCTAGGATGAAACATATCATTCATTTGTTTTATGATTGATAATGCAGGAAAATTGCCAGTGAGTTGATGGCTCTAGATTACACCGATGGGTACTTGAAGAACAAGAAAACAAGAACCAAACAAAAGGCATCGGTGTGGTACCAGCCAAATACCCTCTAAAGGTTAAGTTAGTAAATGAGAAATCTCTAAGAACTCTAGAATAAGAGAGTTAGGGATTTTCTACGTATCTAGAAAAGGAGGAGAATTGTTGCTTATATAGTGATGGGGAGGAGACCTAGATCCCCATAATACATGGATTTTCCTTATAAGAAGAAGGTGTAGTTAATGCCATCGAGATCTTGGGGATACTTCCCATTCTAGGAAGGTGAAATTTGTGTGGTAAGGTGCGTAAAATGTTTCCATATATGAATATGTGTGTAGACCATGTAAAGCCATGTAAGATCTGTCGACATGCCTCTCTGTTAGTAAGGGTCATTTGTTGGTCTGGTAGGGGGGACTCACCTGTTAGCTTCTTTTGGACCTATCTGTGTAGTTGTCGGTTCCTAAAGGAGTTGACGGTTTCTTTGGGGCCAACGATTCTTTTTGAAACCATCGGCTTTATTGCTTGTATGATACCTTTTCCTTGACGGGCATTGTTGTTTAACAATCCCAATTTTATTAAAAAAATACCCTTATCAATGATTAAAAATGAATGTTTATTATTTATTTTCTCAATTTATATTTTATTTGTTTTGTATGAGCTGGATTTCAAATTTCAAAATTGGGCCATAATTCATGGGCTTTTAGAAAATATAATATTTTTGTAAAGAAATTTTTTTGGAAGAGTAGGGAGCGGAGCTCGTGGGGCCTGTAGGGGTGGGGATGGGGCAAACAAAAACTGTTTAGTTAACAAGGCAAGTTCAGGTTGTAGAGGGTGGCTTTGGGGATGGTAGGAAATTTAGACCCTGATTAATAAAATTAATAAGATTTAAACTTAAGTTGTTAATTGGATTTATTATGAATAAACCTTGTTAAAACAAACAAATATCAATATCATGTCAATATTATGCACATCGGAATAGTAAAATAAGACAAGATATAATGACTAGGGAAAACCAATTAAACAAATTAGTTTTATAGTAAAAAACCTGGAAGGAAACCTTCCCGAAAAGTAATCCACTATAGTAAAGAGAAGTTTCAGATCTAGTACAAAACCTTTCTCTCTAGACTCTAAAATCCTTGTAGATGAACTTATAACAGAAACCTTTTACCGCTTGAGAACTTCTGAACTCTTTAATATATGAATGCTACCCTTTTTCACGAATCCCAGTACGTGACTAGCCAATAATGCACGGATCCCAATACGTAACTAACTCACCAACTTAAAGAAGAGTGTTGGCTACAAAGTTCTTCACTTCATCAACAATTAAGACCAAGAAGCACTTAGTTACAAAACCCTAAGGCGCAAAGACGTAGTAGCTTCTTGCAGAGAGAATAAAGCACTCGGTCACTTTTTCATATATTCTCTATGTACTCACCCACGATGACGGCCTTTAAAATAAGTCTCATATATGTTTAGGGTTGTAAAAAAAGAAACCTTACACAGACATTTCAGCATGGACCGAAAATCAGATCTGAAATTTTGATTTCATAATTCTCGAATAGATTATCTGTCAAGGTATCTGTCGAGCTTCGATAAATTATCTGTCGAACTTTAATGAATAGCTTTTGTTCACTTGTTTCTTGGACATTTTTGCATGGCTTCAATACTAGACTTGAACTCTTATTCCTTGAAGTATTAAACCCATCCTACTTCTACCAAATTACAAGTAAAGTGTGTTTTATCAAACAATTAGCCAATTTACATTACATATATTCTAACAAGTTCTACATATATCCTAACAGGGGACAACTCTTTTTACCCTCAAGACAGTCCATTCCTAGCTTCATCTACTTGTTTCATGGCTGCCAACTCAACACGGATTTAGCTTTCTCAAGATTTTGGCGGTCCATTAATAATTGAGCAAAAGAAATCGTACGAAACCTACTGCTTATTTAGGCAGATTTTGTAAAACCAATCATTTTCAAAGTACATCTTTTAAATATATTTTTCTTAGGTATTACTTAACATTCAATTTTTAAGTATATAACCTAAGAGCATCTACATCAGTGGATGCAAAGTCTTGCATAATATAAAAAGTTATTCATTTTGTACATTTTGACTCAAACAATATCTATATCAATGGGTGTAAAATTGTGCATTTATGCACAATTGCTACAGTAACCGTGTATATATACACGGTTACTATAGCTTTGTATAATAATAGTTTATTAATGGTAATCTGTCAGCAAGAACAGTGTTGAAGGAGAGAATGACGAGTGAAGCACCAGTTTGGTCAAGAGAGAAGGATGACGAGCTCCAACGAAGCACCAAGAAAGTGAAGGAGAATCACCGCGACAAAGGATCTCATGAACCTGACACAACCATTCTTGGAGAAGGGTGTGGGTCTTACAAGGAGAAACTATTGGGGTGTGCCCAAAGGCTTATGAACAAGCATTTGCACTTGACAACGATATGGAGACTGACATGGAGATTGAGTTTGACGACGAGACCTCAAACTTGTCTGCAGGCATAGTAGCAGTCAATCTCTCTAGCGAAAGAAATGAAAGGATGCGCAGTCCATGGACAAGCGCACTGATAGTGAAAATCTTCGGTAAGTCAGTGGGGTACCAGTTTCTTTTATCCCAACTTGGGAACATGTGGAAAACATCTGGTATGATGAACTCTGTTGATCTTGGTTCTGGATTTCTTCTAGTTAGGTTCACCTTGAAGGAGGATTATATCAAAGTCCTCAGTGGCGGTTTGTGGTTTGTTTCGGGGCACTATTTGTCAATCAGATGCTGGGAACCTAACTTTAAACCATCCACAGCTTGTATGTCTTCAATCGCTGTTTGGGTTCGCTTGCCGGAGTTGGCGATTGAGTATTATGAATCGTCAGTTCTACGAGATACTGGAAGTACAATAGGTTCGGTGTTAAAAATCGATACCCACACGGCAACGGAAGTAAGGGGGAGATTTGCAAGAATTTACGTTCAAGTTAATTTTGACAGGCCATCGATTAAAGTCGTCAAAATTGGGGGATTGCAACAACCGGTCCAATATGAAGGAATAAACACATTGTGTTTTTCTTGTGGTCGGGTTGGTCACAGGTCAGAAAATTGTCCTTACAAAGTTAGGGCACTAGAGAAGACTGGTGAGAAGGAAGAGGCGGGAACCGCGATGCCTGTTTAAAGTCAAGCTAGTATGGAGGAAGATTCCTTTGGGCCATAAGTCCTTGTTTCACAAAATAGGAAAGTGGGTAAATCGAGCATGAAAGTTGTTGTCCAGGTCTCCCATAATGGTCCCACAATTCAAGGTCCGAGTCCTTTGTCTCCTAGTAGGCCTGCTAGCCCATTTACGTATGGCTTAGAAAATGAAGGCACGGATCTGAGTGGAGGTCAGAGCAAAGTCATTCCCACCAACCAAGAAAGTGTGTCTTTGCCAGGTAACACTAAAGAAGAAATTCCTAGTGAGCTTAAAAAAGTAGGTGCAAGGTCTTCCTTTGTTAGAGGAACCATTAGTGGACATAAATCCAAGCATAGCTCTAGAGGCCAGAAGGGGATCCAATCAAAAATTTAACCTAAATGGAAAGTTGTGGGTTTGACCTCGGTTGATGGATTATCCCAGTCATCTTTAGAGAAAAGAAAGCAAGTGATGCCATCAACGGGTTCGTCGGAGTTCATGGAGTTCAAAACAGGTGTCTCTGATCTCAATGCGACAATGAGTAGTAAAGCGGAAGAGCTGAGATCGGAGTTGATTAGGATCAGCGACCCAACTCCCAACCTGCTTCGTAATGAATCGGCCACAGAGTGCCCTCTTATAGGAGCTACTTCAAATGCTACAACCCCCGGAAATGGCAAAGAGATGGACTGTGCGAAGGATGCAGCGGCATGCATCGCATTTGCCTATTTGAAGCGGATTGATCCCGGTGCAAGGCCCGTGGAGGGGAAGATTTAGGAAGATCTTAATCTAGATTAGGCCATTAGTCAAACCCGCATGCTAGGGGACGATCCAGGAGAGTGCTTGGGTCTTGAAGTAACTTTACACGCAAATGAGGGAGGTGATGTTCCTAACACTTCTCGTTAAAATCCTTTGTTCCCTTTTCTTTTTGTTAAATATGAATCTGCTCATATGGAATTGTCGAGGTGCTTTGAGCCCCAATTTTAGAAATATTGTTGATGATTATGTGCAGCTTTATTCTTCTATCATTTTGATTGTGACTAAAACAAAGGTTGGTGGTGAGAGAGCTAAACAAATTATTGATTTGCTGCCCTTTGATGGGGTGATTTGTTCAAATAACATAGGCCTTTCTGGGGGCCTCTAGATCCTCTGGGACTCAACCTAAGTAGATATTTCTGATCTATTACACACTGAACAGGAAATTCATGCTATGGTTTCAACCAATGCACCAGTCAAAATTGGCTGCTTACTGCAGTTTACGCTAGCCCTCGTTATGCTGAGAGGAAATTGCTCTGGGATAATTTAGCTCGTGTGGTGCCTCTTCACATCCTCCCTTGGGTTATTGCCAGAGATTTTAATAAAGTTTTGATGGGGGAAGACAAGTTTGGCGGAAGACCGGTAAATGTGAATAGAGCAATCAGATTTCAAGAGTGCCTGGACAAATGCAAAATGATCAATATCGGGTTCTTAGGTCCTCGGTATTCTTGGTCTAATCTCAGACCTCTCACGAGCCTTATCCTGGAAAGAATTGACAGAGTGTTTATTAATTCTGATTGGATTGCCTTGTATCCGGAAGTTGTTGTCAAGCATCTTGAGAGAGCTCACTCTGATCACAGCCCTATCATCCTCTCCATTCATTAGGTTACTGGTCAAAGACTCACCCGGCTGTTCAGATTCCAACCCATGTGGTTATCTCATCCTTCCTTTCTCGAGGTGGTGCGGGGTTCATGGGGTGATATGGTTCCCTTATCTTCCGCCATCTCGAGCTTCACCATGTGTGCAAGAGAATGGAACCGTAGTATCTTTGGCAATCTATTCCATAGGAAGAATAGACTTAGAGCTCGGTTAAGAGGTATCCAGGAAATTTTAGCAATCCAGCCAAATGATTATCTCATTAATTTAGAAAAAAATTTGAGAGAAGAATTTGTAGTGGTCCAAAATTTGGAGGAGGAGTTTTGGGCTATGAAAGCTCACATATCTAGACTTGTTGAGGGGGATAGGAACCCTACTTTTTATCATACATCAGCGCTTGTCCGCCAGAGAAGGAACCACATCACAGCGATGAAGGATAGAATGGGGAATTGGATCCATGGAGAAGCTAAGATAGCCAACCATATTAGGCATGGCTTCTTAGATCTCTTCTTGACCAGTCATTGCTCCTCTCAGCTGGCTGAATGGACCCCTCCCTTCTGGTGGGCTGGTCTTCGAGAAGTAGATATTGCCCTTCTCGACTGTCCTATCTCTAATTCTGAGATCCGATCTGCCTTATGGTCTTTGAAGCCCTATAAAGCTCTCAGACCTGATGGGCTTCACGCGAGTTTCTTCCAACGTTTCTAGAATACAGTAGGTGAGTTGATAAGGGAGGAAGTGACGATGATTTTCCTTTTAGGAATAATGCCTAGCTACTCGAACAAGACCCTCATTACTTTAATTCCTAAATGCAACAACCCTGAGACCCTTTGGAAACTATCACCCTATCAGCCTTTGCAATTCCATCTATAAGGTGGTTACTAAGATCATAGTGGCAAGAATACGTCCTCTCCTTATAGATCTTGTGTCGCCGCTTCAGACATCTTTTTTTTCCGGGTAGAAAAGGTGTTGATAATGCCATAATTGTGCAAGAACTTATCCACTCTATGTCTAAAAAGAAAGGTCGGGGTGGAGTAATGGCAATCAAGATTGATTTGGAAAAAGCTTATGACCAGATGGAATGGAGTTTCATAAGGGACACTCTCAACCTTTTCAAATTCCTGAATCATCTTATCTCCTTGATCATAAGCTGCATCTCCTCTTCCTCAGTCACTATCCTTTTCAATGGTGGAGCGCTACACTCCTTCAACCCTTCTAAAGGCATAAGGCAAGGGGACCCCCCCTCCCCTTATTTGTTTATCCTTTGTATGGAGGTGCTGTGAGCTCTAATTGAAAATAAGTGTGATGCGAAGCTTTGGAATCCAGTCAGGTCTTTGCAAGGTGGGCTGGCCTTTTCTCACCTTTTCTTTGCGGACGACCTCGTGTTATTTGCTAAGGCAGATAGAAAAAATTGTGTGGCTATCTGGGAAGTGCTAAACACTTTTTGTTCTTTATCTGGTTAGAATATGAGCATGGAAAAATCTCGGGTGTTCTTCTGCCCAAATATTCCCTGTGATAGTCAGTTAGAGATGAATGAGCTGCTGGGTTTTAGATCTACCTCATCCTTAGGCAAATATTTGGGCTTCCCCATCAAGCACCCTTCCATTCCGTAAGATTTTAATTTTATCATTGAGCGAATGCAAAGTCACCTAGCAGGCTGGAAAGCTAATCTTCTCTTGCTTGCTGGCAGATTGGTTCTTATCCAGTCAGTGATCTCTACTATTCCAAACTACTACATGCAGTGTGTAGCGCTTCCTCCAAAAGCTCTCCAAAATGTGGATAGAATTAGTAGGAACTTTCTCTAGGGGTCGTCGAAAAATAAGAGGAGACTTCATTTAATTAGCTAGAGGAAGATTACACAACCCAAAAGAGAAAGGGGTCTAGGTTTGCAGGCAGCCAAGGAAAAAAATATTGCTCTTCTAGCCAAGCTAAATTAGAGATTTCGAAAGGAAAAAGATGCCTTGTGGGTTGAAGTTTTGTCCAAAAAATACTGTAGGCAGAGTCAGACCCCTAACAACCTGTTTAAGACCAGAATTTGCTCTCCCACTTGGGCAATGAAAAAAGAAGATGCTGTGTTTTTGGAGGGATCTAAGGGGACTGCTAGGAAAGACAGTAACCTTTTCTTTTGGACTGATAAATGGTTGTCTACAAGAACCTTAAGGAGTCTAATTGAGGGGCCATTGAAGCACGGGGAAGATCTTTTGCTACTTAGGGAATTGGTGGGTTTTAATGGTTGGAATTGGCATGCTCTCACTTTCCCCTTCCCAAAGCATCTGGCTTTTGAAATTAAAGCTACTCCTCTCCCTTTATCCTGTGAAGATAGGATCTCTTGGATTTCCTCCACCAACAAAGATTTCGATCTCAAAGAAGCTTATAAGATCGCATGTATGGAGAAGGCACTGAGTATCCATACTCCTTTTCAAGGTTATTGGGTGTGGAAAGTATTATCGCCTCCTAAGGTACAGGTTTTTCTATGGCAATGCTACCATCAGAGCATTCCAACCAAAGTTGTGCTGGCTGCCAGGGGCATGGACATTGATCCCCTTTGCCCATTATGTAGGCCAGCCCTTGAAACCATTATGCATATTCTTAGAGACTGCCCTTCCTCCAAAGATTTCTGGAATAGTTCCCCCCCCCCCCCTTGGTGGACCCTGGCTGTTTCTATAGGAGTAATCTCATGGATTGGCTGGAGCTAAATTGTTGTTATTCTCTATGTTCTCCTATTCATAATATTGACTGGAAAATTGTCTTTCCCCTTGGGGTCTAGAATCTTTGGCTCCACCGGAATGCAGTGGTGTTCAATAATGGAAAAACCCATGGCTCTGTGAGGACAAACACCACTTCCCAAGCAATGGAATTTGCTTTCCTTAATCTTAATGTTAAGCACCTAGCCAACCACCTTTTTACCCTTGTGAAGTGGACCAAACCCCCCCTTAACTAGTATAAGGTGAACTCGGATGGGTCTTCTCTTGGTAATCCAGGCGTTGCTGGGGGTGGTGGTCTAATTAGAGATGCCACGGGTAAGTGGATTAAAGGTTAATCCAGGGCTATTGGCGTAACTACGAGCGCAGCAGCAGAGCTTTGGGCCTTACGAGATGGTATCCGGCTGTGCATAGCCTTAAAGCTCCAAGTAGTTATGTTTGAGCTTGATGCCAAACTGGTTATTGACATGCTAAAGGAGGATCGGTCCAGCAATAGCAATGATAATATAGTTGAGGACTGCAAGAAAGGTATAAAGGAGATCCCTATGGTCTTGGTCTAGCACTGTTATAGAGAGTCAAATAGGTGTGCAGATGCATTAGCAAGGCTGGGAGCGCACCTACTGCAGGACTTTGTTGTTTTTCTTGACCCTCCACCTGAGGTGTCTCTTCTTTTAAATGCTGATTCAGTAGATACTTTGTATAAACGCAGCGTTGCTGCTGTAAGTTCTATTTAGTTTTTCTTAATGAATATTGATAGGCCACAAATGCGTTGACCCCTTGTGATTAATTAAATTGATTAATTAGCTGAGTTATTAATTAATCAAATTAACATGCAAATTCACGTGGCAGTACAAAAAAATCACCAATAACTAAGTATGTAGCGGAAAATAAATAACACGGTGATTTGTTTATGAATGGGGAAAACCTAATGGCAAAAACCCTACCGGGTAATTTAAGGTCACCACTCCCGAAACTCCACTATTATCATAACAAGCGGCTACAAGCAAGGAATCCCAAGTACCTTACCAACCTACAGTTGAACCCTTACCCCAATACCCAATTGGACTTGTTCTGTAGTGATAGTTTCTCCTTTTGATACACGGCTCCCAAGTACGTGACTAACCAATTGTGCGGATTCCAGTACGCGACTTCAATTCATTAACTGGAGAGAGAGTTGTTGGCTGCAAAGTTCTTCAATTCATCCACACGATGAAGATCAAGAAGATGCTTGGTTACAAAACCCTACGGTGCACATACACAGCAACTTCTTCATAAGAGATGAACTAGGGCATGAACTTTGTCTTAGGTCACAAATTGCATGAACAACAATTACTCAATGCTTGTGCAAATTGCATCACTTTGACGGCCCTGAAAACAATCCTTTTATATGTCTAGGGTTAGGAGAAAATAAGTCCCAAAGACACATTCACGGATTGGAATCAAAATAGAACTTAGAATCTGTTTTCCATAAATCTCAACAGATAGAGGTGTCGAGGATTAGTCGAGAAGCTGTCGAGCCTCAGGATTGAAACAGCTTCTAAAGCTCGATAGATGCATGTGTCGAGACTAGGTGTCGAGCTTTAGTAACTTGCATTTTCCAGCTTGTTTCTTGGACAGACTTGATGACTTCAACATTTGATCTTGAAACACCATTTCTTAAAGCGTTAAACACATACTAAATCTACCCAATTACAAGTAAAATGCGTTTTGTCAAAGGATAACCCAATTACATAAAATAATGACATATGTTTGAAACCACTTGAACCACATATGTCCTAACAAATATCCAGTTGACCAAAAAAACAATAATAATAATAATAGTTTATTATTTTTTTTCTCACTCACTGGTCAAACTATATACAACTTCAGCTTTGTATAATAATAGTTTATTATTTTTTTCTCTCTCACTGGTCAAACTCCCTCTCTTTCCCAACACCACAACAACCCATCAGTAGAAGAAAAATGAAGAAGATCGACAAAGAAAAAAGAAGGGGAGAACCACCCCACCACCAACCCAGCACCACCCAGCCACCATTGCAACCAGGGCCAACCCTAGATATTTTAGGGCCTAAGGCGAGAACTAAAAATTGGGCCTTTTTGATACTTATATATTAATTAATTAATATTTATTTAATATTTTTATATTATAATATATTTCATTTAAAATCTATTTTTCTTGCCTTTCGAGATGCAAATTGACTAATTAAATTTTTGTAATAAATAGTAGAAAAATGTCTACTTTCGTCACCTTTAGGAAAAATTATATCATTGTCTCTAATTGGACCTCTTTCTATTAATAAATCTCTTAATTTTGTGTCAATATTTTTCCAATTACCTAGATCATAAATATTTGAAGGAATATAATTCAACATGTCATTATTATTTTCATTTTCTTCTAGTTGAACATCATTATGGTGAACTTGTTCATTTGTGACATTTTTATCACTATTTTCATTTTCTTCTAAATTATTTTGAAGTTCATTATCAAGATTTGTTGTATTGCAAAATTGATCATCATTGTTATCTTGCAATTGTATCATTTCATTATCTTCTAACTTGTTTTGGTGAATTTCTTGCTCATTTGTGATATTTTCATCTAAATTTTGTGTTATATTTTGTTTATTACTAATAAAAAATTTATCCATTGTGTCTTTTTGAGACTCAATTAATTTTTCTTCTTTTTTTCTTTTTTTAAGTTTTTCATATCCAGATGCATATTTTCTAGTAGACATTTCTAATTAAACAATATATTTATAAAGACTAAAAAAAAAAAAAAAAACAACTTTCAAGTGTAGAGCAAATGAAAAATAGAACCTGATTTGTATAAAAAGTATTGTTGTAGTTTCACCGAACACTAACAAGTTTTTAGCAATCTCAACCTGCATAAATAAAGATTTATTCAATATATTATCACTCACTAAAAAAAATATATATATATATATATAAACATAAGATTAAAAAAAAAAAAAAAGCACCAACTTAGTCAAATGCCCAAGCATCACAAGCATTATGCCATAACTAGTCAAAAGTGATAAACAATAAATAAAATAAAAAAATGCCCAAGCAGCACAGCACAAGCAGGCTTTATGAAAAAAAAATGAAGGCCCAAAACGGCAAAAGTGATAAACAATAAAACAAAACTAGGGTCAAGGCCCAATCTTCTTAGTTATTACAAGTCAAATGCCTAACAGTAACAGCCTAAGTATTTATACCTGCTGAAGCCTGAACTTGAACGTGAACGGCAGAACTGAACCTGAGGAACAGAGGAAGAATAAATAAATAAATGATAGAGAGGCCGGCGGTGGAGAAACCAGAGAAACTGAGAAAGAATGAGAGAGGCCGGCTGGGGAGAAACTGATTCAGAGAAAGAATGAGAGAAGCGGTCGACTCCAGGTGAAACAGTTGAGCAGATCTACAGATGCCTTGCTTGAGTAGTTGAGTAGATGAGAACAGGGGAGAGAAAGAGAATCAGAGAGAATGAGAGACAGAGAGAGGCGGAGAGCAGAGACTAGAGAAAGGTAAAAATTTTAGGGTTTTGACTCATTTGAGTTGTTTTATTTGTTATGATTTGTGATTGTTTTGTGGGTAATATCTTAGACCAAATTTGTAGTTTATCCGGTTGATTTTCAGTTTGTCTAGAGGATAATAATGTTTGATTTACCAAAATTTTTGTTTTTTGGTTAAAGGAATGTGCCAGATTGTTGCAATTAATCTGAAATTAATTTTTTTTCCCCTACTCTCTCTAATTTTCTAAAATTTTGGGGCCTCCCTTCCACTTGGGGGCCTTAGGCGATTGCCTAACTCGCCTAAGGGAAGGGATGGCCCTGATTGCAACCCAATCACCACCCCTCCAACCCATTTCAACAATTGATAATCCACCCACAAAATCAACAGAAAATCAAACCAAAACATCAGAAAACCCAACTCAAAATCAAGAAAAACTAAAACCCACCAAAGTCCATCGGAAAGCCCAACTCAAAAACAACCCAAACCCGTCGGATTTGCCATTACTGCTGCTGGATCTTCTGTTGCTACTGCTGCCACTGTTTGTGAGTGTTGGATTTGAGATATGAGAGAGGAAGAGAGTTAAGGGAGGACTGGTGTGGATGTTAGATAAACTGAGAAATGGCGGTGTTGATACACTGAGAAAGAGACGTAGTGATGTACATTAAAGACATATATAGATATTAATAAAATAATAAAATAAAAAGAATAAAAACATTATTTACATAAATTAAAGTATATAATAGATAAGCTTTTGTGGGTGTTTAAGAAAAATGAATGTCCAAAATAAAAAATGCAAGTTTTTATAATAAAATAGATGAAATATTTTAGAAATACCGACGTAGATGCCCTAACATTCCATTTTAAAAGGGTTGCGAAAAGAACGCGTACTTGATTTTTAAAGGGTTGCGAAGAGAGCACGTATTTGCATAGAAGTATAGAACTCGTACAGTCGTACCTGATTTTTTAATGGGAGTCGGACTTAATTTTGAGTGCACGTAATAGCGGAGGTATGAGTCTATAGTCTTCTAATGAACATAGATCTAAATGTTTTTACTTCATTTGTGCATTAATTAATCCCTAACTCTGTGATTGCACCGTTGGACGCTGAAAATATACATGTAACACTAACGCATATGTCATTTGAGATAAGCCCTTTTCCATTTCGTGAAGAGAGAATTAATTGTGATCTTGACTCTTTCCTTCCACCCATCGTTTTAGAAATTTAAAGTTTTAAACAATAGAATACTGAATACGTTACATAAAACCATTGAATCTATGCCTATCATTCTCATTATATAAAAAGGTATAGAATTCAGTGTAAACTTTTCCCTGGCAAACATGTATAGATATCAAATTGTATATTACAATATGTAGCCACTTTAGTTGACGTGCGCCACAGGTATATAATGTTCCATAATTTTATGTTTGTGCACCTTGTTCATATATATTGATGAGTCCAAAAACTCGGAACCATCTCACATTCAATGACGAAGCTGAGGTACATTACGCATTTATTAAAAGCATTCAAGCCAAAGAGTAACGCACGGAGCAACGGTAACAGAATTATATTTATTAAGTCATTGACTTGTAATGCACTAGCTATTGCATAGTAAATACCAATGTTATTAATTCTATTTCGGACACCATTTCAGTTTTTCAGGGAAATGAATACTTTGGCACCGGCCTATTTCGGCTTACCATTTCAGGGTGTTTCAGGGTTCCTAAATATATATATATATATATATATATATATACACACACACACACACACACACACACACACACACACACATATACAATATAAAAGTTTCAATTTAAAGAAGTCTTACTATTATATAAAAAAATGAATTTAATTATTTTTTAAAATTAAATAAATTAAAATTAAAAAAAATATTTATTTATAATTGTCTAAAAATAAAATTCACATTTTGGATAATCCTAAAAAATACTAGCCTCATCACACGTGCTTCGCACGTGTGATGAGGCTTTTTTTTTTATAGTTTTTTTTTAGTGGTCTTATTATGTAGAAAAAAAATTGTATTTAATTATTATATATATATATATATATAATTTTTATTTTAAAAATCTAATTTATAAGTGAATAAATCAATTTAAAAATTACTAAGAGAGTAGTCCTATTTTTTAAGCAATGTTTTAGTGGGAGTTAAAGTTGCATTTTTATCAAATTGTCCATTAATTTTGTTTCTACTTAAATATAAGATTATAGGGGCATTTTTGAAATAAAAAATGTGGAATCCAAACAGGAAAAACCCCTTAAATAGTAGTATAGACAATAAATGTAAAAGTCAAAGCACAAAAGTTCTTCACATTTTAATTAGTATATGAATCTTAAAACTATAATAATAAAAGAAGTGCTACGTTCACAATATACAACAAATTATAAGTGCCTAGTTGTTTTCATATTGGCCCGGATTTTCATTTGCATACCAATACGAAAATTTCCGGCCGTTCCGGCCAGAATAGAGCGGTGTCAATAACAATGGTAAATACAGAGACCCGTTGCTCTTCAATGTGGAATTAGCTATAAAACAAGCGAAAGATCAAGTATAGAGGTACACAAAACATTCGGTCTGAAAACTATTCTTAAACCAAATCCTTTTTCTAAAAGCTTTCTTTGACTTAATCTTTGGAGGGTTTTTGAAAAACACCACACCGGTGTACTCCATTTCCAGTTTAAATCTTATTGCAGGTTTTACGTTAGAGACAATCAATTCCCTTCATCCATCAGCAGAGATGAGGAACTCAACTGCTGAATTTTTGCTTCATTAGTTTGGCACCATCTATGGGGATGTGATCATTCAAGCCATTTTCTTTTCCCAAGTGACAAAAGAGATCATCATAATATGAAATGGACCATGAACAGGCCACACAATAGATTCAGGCTCTCATAGCCAGTGTGGAGGACTTGACTCACCAGAATGAGCTAAGAACCAGAAAGAAGAAGAACAACCACGAAGAATCGAAGGAAACAATAACGAGGAAGAATCAGATAGCCAAATCAACCTGAGGACGAGGGCATCAGAAAAGAACTCATTAAGGATGGAAAGCGAACTCCAAAACATGAAGAGAGAAATGGAAGAACTCAGGAATGTAGTGAGGGACAAAACTATGGAGAATCTAGATGAAATGATTCAGAGGACAGATTCACCATTTACCACTGAGGTGTTAAATCGTCCTCTCCCACCGAAATTTCGTCTTCCCCAACTAGAGTCGTATGATGGTTTAAGGGATCCTTTGGAGCACATCGAATCGTTCAAAACCCTAGTGCTCTTGTAGATGACCCTAAATGATGTAATGTGTAGGGCCTTCCCAACAACATTGAAAGGTGCAAGTAGATTCTGGTTTGGCAAAGTACCCCCAAGCATAATTGCCAACTTTAAGCAACTTAGTAAAGGCTTCTTTTGTCATTTCATTGGAGGACAAAGACACAAGAAGCCAACTGGGCATCTTCTCAACATCAGTCAAGCGAAAGGAGAATTGTTGAGATAGTACGTGACTTGTTTCAATAAAGAGTCATTGCTACAAGTGGATGAAGTGAAGGATTAGGTCATCCTAATAACCTTCCAAGCAAGGTTGCTGCCTAGAGATTTCTTCTTCTCAATCACTAAGAGCCTGCTGAGGACAATGGCAAAGTTGTTCCATAAATCTCAAAAGTATATGAACATAGAAGATGCGGTGATCACGAAAGAGATGACAAGCAAAAGGAAGAGAGACGAAGGAACTAGCTGGAAACTCAACAAAAGGAAAAAAGCGCAAAGCATAGGCCATGTCGCAGAAAAAAAAATAAAAAGCTCCCAGATTGAAGATCAAAGTTTACTAACTTCACTCACTAGTAATACCCATTGAACAGGTACTGATGCCGATAAAAGACAAACCGTCTTTGCAATGGCCTAAGCTTATTCATGCCCTTGTAGAAATAAGAGACAAGAACAAGTACTGCAAATTTCACCAAGACCACAAACATTGCACTGACAAATGTAGGCATTTGAGGGAGCAAGTGGAGTTCCTGATTTGCCAAGGAAAATTGCAGAAGTTTATAAGAAAGATGGAGCCATATAGATGACAACAAAAAGAAGGAAAAGATAAAGAACAAGAGACAAGTGGAAAGCAAACTCCCATAGGCGAAATAAGGATGATCGTAGGAGGACTAGCAACAAGAGGATCTTCTAAGTCACCGAAGAAGGCATACGCAAGAGAAGTAAACAGTGTTCATTCACAATTCTTGTCATCAAAGATCCTATTGAGTAACGAGCAAGACATTGTCTTTTTAGAAAGAGACGCCTGCGGCATTAGACAACCTCATGACGATCCCCTAGCGATAATGCTAAGAATGGAGGAATTGAACACTCATAGAGAATTGGTTGAAAATAGGAGTTTAGCAGACATCATCTATTTGCCCACATTTCAATAGATGAAGCTAAGTCAAGAGAGGCTTTGACCTTTCACTTCTCCATTGGTGAGCTTTACTAGAGACAATATCACTCCTAAAGGCGTTGTCAAATTGACTGTGACCATAGGCAGGTATCTGGCTTAAGTTTCCAAAGACATTGATTTCCTCACGGTAGGTTGTTTGTCAACATACAACGTCATCTTGGGACGACCGACACTCAACAAGTTGAAAGTGGCAACATCAACATACTACCTAAAGGTAAAATTCCCAACAACCCATGGTATAGGAGAAATTCACAGAGACCAAGTCCTCGCAAGGGAATGTTACCAAGCCGCCCTAGTGTCAAAAGAAAATCATACATGGATGATAGACGAGTCAAAGCTTATTTCCAAACCATCAAAAGCATCACAAGACATTAAAGTCATCCTAGGAGATCCATCCAAAGTTTTGAAGATAAGGTTAGCTCTTTCATGTGGAAAAACGAGGACATGCCAGGAATTGATAGGGAAACCATTCAGCATCATCTCAACGTAAATCTAGAGTGCAAGCCAATATAACAGAGATGAAGGATATTTAAACTAGAATGCAATAAAGCAGTAACAGAAGAGGTGGAAAAACTCATGGAAGCATGCTTTATAAGGGAGGTTTTTTACCCAGATTGGCTAGCAAATGTAGTTGATGAGTCCAAAAAATAACAACTTCGTCATTTAATAATGGAAGAACCTAAGACACGTAATGCATTTATGGCGAGCGTTTATGCAAAAGAGTAACAGACGGAGCATCTAGAAGAAAGACGTTACACAAATCAAAACACCAGTTTGTAACGTCTCAATCATTAAAAAAAAAGAATGAATGCAGAGATTTGTTACTTAGTAAAGACAAAGATGGCTATAAAGTCAGGAAGAGACAACACCGAAAGGGACACCAACTCTCACCACAAAAACTATTCTCAAGTTGAATTCTTTTGCAATATACTTCAAATAAATCTCATTCTAACTTAATCATCGGAGAGTGTTTGGCAAATACCAAACCGGTGTATCACTTTTTCTCTATTTTAGATCTGTTGCAGGGTTATCCTTGGACGAAACCATTACTATTGTCCATTTACACTAGCGAAGATCTCAACTGTTGATTTTTTGCATCATCAATTTGGTGTCATCTGTGGGAACATTTGCAAACCCATACAGTTTCCCGAGTTGACAAAAGAGATCTCCATAGTGCAAGATGGACCATGAGCAAGTCGCACAACAGATTCGGGCTTTCATAGCCAGTGTAGTAGAATTGATATGCTAGAATGGAGAACTTCGAAAAGCAGCTAAGACCTTAAGTGTATACGAGCGGCCTTAGAGGATGAAAGGAAACAGTAATAGGAGGACGAGCTTCAGAAGAAAATCCATCTAGGATGGAAGGTGAACTCTATAGCATGAAGAGAGATATGGACAAACTTATGAGATCGCAAAAGAAAAAGATGTGGAGAACCTGGATGTAATAATCTGAAGCATAGATACATTGTTCACCATAAAAGTGTTGAATCGACTTCTTCCACCAATGTTAGTAGCAAAGCTGTCTTACATAACCCAAGAGTACACAAAGGCAAAAGATGCAATAGTCACAAAAGAATTGACCGGCGAAAGGAAGAGATGAAAGAACAAGCCATCACCCCAAAAGGAGGAAGGAAACACAAAGCTCAAAGCAAACTTCGAATATAAAGAGAAACCTCCCAAGTTCAAGGTCAAGTTGTACTAACTTTACTCCTTTGATAATGCCCATTGAACAGGTGTTAATGTAGATAAAAGATGAGTCGTTTCTTCAATGGCCTCAAACCATGCTGGCTCCGACAGAAGGTAGGGATATGAGTAGGTCTTGCAGGTTTCATCAAGACCACGAACATCATACCGATGAATGCAGAAATTTAAGATGGCAAATAGAGGCCTTGATTCGTCAAAGACAGCTGTGGAATTTTGTGGAAAGACAAGTTCACACAAGCGACAATAGAGAGACAGAAAGAATTGGGGGCAAGAGACAGACAATAACAAGGCCCCTACAGGTGAAGAAAGGATGATGGTAGACAAGTTAAAAGCAAACGGAAGGAGTTTATGAGGTAATTCTCGTCCATAGAGCATAAAGTATTAAAAAAAATACCACCAACAAGAAACTTTGGAGAATTTTCGTATTCAGATTAAGTGTATTTCCATTTTTATTTCCTCCTTTTGCTAGGATCTATATCATTCACAAATAAAATGGGAAATGTAGTATTATTCAGAAAAAAAAGGTCATTTTCACATTAAGTGTATTTCCATTTTTATTTCCCCCTTTTGCTAGGATTTCTATCATCAATGAATAAAGCAGGAAGAATGATATTGTTCAAACCAAAAGAAGAAGCCATGAATACATGGCCAAAAGTTATGAATGCATAACTAAATTGCCATGACTAAAAGGAGAAGCCATGAATACATTGCCAAAAGTTATGAATGCATAACTAAATCGCCATGACTAAAATGAAAAGCCATGAATACATGGCCAAAAGTTATGAATGCATAACTAAATCATCATGACTAAAAGTAGAAGCCATGAATACATGGCCAAAAGTTATGAGTGCATAACTGATCATCATGACTAAAAGAAGAAGCCATGAATGCATGGCCAAAAGTTATGAATGCACAACTAAAACTTCATGACCAAAAGAAGGTGATGAAGCAAGAAGTTCGTCAGTAGAAGAGGGGTAAGTCCAGATGGAACCAAACCTGAAGCTAGCCCTTCTTGTAGTCAAGAAGAGGGCAGTCAGACCTGTGAATGTGGTCACCGGTGTGGTGCCTGCCAAAACACCTCCGATGCTTAAGTTAGTTTCTGGGAATTTCACTTAGAAAGACAATAATAAAGAGTGATCTTGTTATGGTATATTTTCTTACCCCTGACTGGTGTTTTTGGAAGGTTTATATATGTGCTCCTTTGGCCTCCTAGCCGTTGTGGCAGTTATTGTGGTTTTAATACTACTTCAAGTAACGCCTTCTGCCTGCTAGTTGAGGCTTTAATTCGTTCCCAACGGGCTATATAGCTGTTTCATCCAGCCTGGGTAATTTATTGGCGACACTAAATGTTCCTGCTGCTTTCACCTGCTCTTACACATTTCATCCTCGTCTTCACCGATTACCTCGTCTGTTGTGATTTCTCGTCAGTGATGCCTTTATCGTCAGCACTTATTTCGTCAGTCCCGTCAGTTACCCCCGGATTCCTTGGTCGTCATGACATGTCACGACGATCATGGAAGGTGAAAAGTTGGCGGTTGACTCTTGGGGTTTCGTGCCATATTAAATGCGTAATGGTGGCACCGTACCGATCGTGGTCACGTGGCATATTGCAGTTGGTGAAGTTAATGCTCCCATCATTTGTCTCTTCATTTTTCCCGCTGTTTCTCTTCAGTTTCTATGTTATTTTGGCTTGTAACTTCCCTTTCTTTGTTCTTTGTCTTTTTTTTCAAAAATACTTTGGTTGCTTTTGTATTCCTCTACTTTTTCCTTAGAACACACTCTTTTCCGGCGATTTTCAATCTTTGAACTGGTGCGTTTTGCGACGGTGCCTTGGTGCGCCAGTGCTTCTGCTTCTAAGGTATTTATCTTTCTCCCTTCCACTTTTTCCTTTCCTTTTTCGTAATTTTCTGATTTCCCTCTTTTCCTTTTTCTCTTGTTGTTGTTGTTGTTGTTTTTTTTTTTTTTTTTTTTTTTTTTAGAGGGCTTTAGTTTGTACTATCTTGTCTGTGTTGTTCCTAGATTTTCATGGTTTGTGGTTCTGAGGTAGGCTAGTTTGCCCTTCAATTTCTTTCTTGTTTGCACGCTTAGGGGGTTTTATAGATAGTTCTCCGCACTTAGAGGGCTTTGTCTTTGAGGGTGATTGTCTAGGAGTTGTACTAGCTGATTTGTTGCCCCTGCTTCGTCAATCCATTGCTTGGTATAGAGGTCAAGGAGCAATGTCTGAAGTTAGATCCAGTGAGCTTGAGACAGGTCTGTTGTCTAGTGACGATCCAGCGGGAGGAGACACTGCTGTTTCGGATCTTAGGGAAGTTGGGGATTTTCATGCCCTTGAGGAGGAGTGCGGTCTTGATGCCGAAACACTTGGGAGATTTAGGGATAGGTTTCAATTTTCGGAGCGGGTGAGGCTTAGTCTGCCAGGAGGAAATGACCGGGCATGCAATTTTTTTCCAGGGGAGGTTTGTTTTTACGAGGCGGCCTTTTTATGTGGGTTGAGGTTTCCTGTCCACCCCTTTTTGATGGAGATGTTAGATTATTTTGGCGTAGCTCCGAGACAGCTTATGCCCAACTCTTGGAGAATAGTGGTTAGTTGTATGGGTATATGGATGGTAGCCGTGGACGGGGACATGCTCAAGATTGACGAGCTTGTTCATCTGTACCGTCTGAAAGCGCCCAGAGAGTGCGGTTACTATGAACTAGTGCCTTGGGAGAGAAAAAATAGGATTGTCAAGGGGTTACCTTCGTCTTTCAAGTACTGGAAGTCCCGATTTTTCTTTGTGTCAGGGGACGAGTTTGAGACCCCTTTGGGCGAGACTTGGGGTGATCTCCCGAGGTTACGCCGTTGGTGGGGAACCCCGACTTTAGGTGCGTCAACATCTATCTCCGTCAATTTAGTTCTTTCGTGCTCATTGTCGTTATCGATGACGCTTTCATTACTTGTTTTCTGTAGTTACGAAGCGGCCAAAATTGAAGAGCCGATATAGGGAGAGAGTGCGAAAAGCTGTTGATTACGCGTAGACGGTAAAGGATTGGGACGACCTTGTGGACCCCAGAACCCTTGCCTTCTATTGTCTGGGGCCAAAACCTTCCTCTTTCGTTCTCCTTCATGTACTTCCTTCAGGATATATCTAGCTTCCTCTTCATCAACACACTTCAGGTACGGCATAGAGAAACCTCTCTTGTATAAGGTGTTGTTTAGGATCGTAAACCTGGCTGCTCTTTTCCTGACCTTCTTGGCCTTGTCAACATCTTGGGGGAGGTGTCCGTCTTGCAAAAAAGACATAATAGGAGTGATCCAGCTATTTGTACCTTGGATCTGGAATGTTGATGCTTCTTCAATGCTGGGATGCTTCTGGACTTCAATTGCTAGCCCGCTTCCTAATGGCCTCTCTTCTGACAATGACATTTTTGATATTTTGTTTGCTGTAGTGTTCTGGCTTCAAGGGATCTGTTCAAATTTGACTGTATCGAACTCCTGGATAAGACGCTTTGTCAGCCTGAGGTATTTTTGCATTC
Organism: Castanopsis chinensis; assembly: GCA_032878915.1. Lineage (NCBI taxonomy): Eukaryota > Viridiplantae > Streptophyta > Magnoliopsida > Fagales > Fagaceae > Castanopsis > Castanopsis chinensis. Next base: position 11,996,958 of record JAVQMG010000130.1, read on the forward strand.
TATCTTCTTTCGCCTAGTACTCTCCTTTTATCTGCTCAGTCACCAGTTTTGAATCACTTTGGACCAGCAGGTTCTTAGCTCTAAGGGCTTTTTCAAGTCTTAATCCTGTCAGTATTCCTTCATATTCGGCCTCGTTGTTGGTAGCTGGAAATTGCAGCTGGACTCCATATTTGAGCATTTCTCCGTCAGGGGTGGTTATTACGACTCCTACTCCACCCCTCTTTTGGGCTGACGATCCGTCAGTTTGTATCGTCCACATATCTTCGTCTCTGGTTTGGTTATCTTTGCTTGCATAGGTGAATTTGGCCACGAAGTCTGCCTAGACTTGTGCCTTGATGGCCGTCCTGGGATGGTACTCAATATCAAATTGGCTAAGCTCGATTGCCCACTGGACCATTCTTCCGGCTGCTTCAGGTTTGTTCATGGACTTTTTGATAGGTTGGTTAGTCATGACCAGGATTAGATTCGCCTGGAAGTACTGTCTCAGTTTGCATGAGGCCATTATTAGTGCGAACACAATCTTTTCGATCAACGGGTACTTAAACTCAACTCCTTGGAAGGCCTGGCTGATGTAATAAACTGGAAGCTGTTTCTTGCCTTCTTCGCGAATTAGGGCCGCGCTTACGGCCGTGACTGATACCGCCAAGTATAACTGTAAAGCTTCTCCTTCTTTGGCCGGGCTTAGTAGGGGTGGATTACTCAAGTAGCGCTTAAGCTCCTGGAAAGCCTCTTCACACTCGTCAGTCCAGACGAAGGCCTTTTTCAAGGTTTGGAAGAAGGAGTGGCACTTATTTGTTGCCTTGGAGACAAACCTATTTAGCGCTGCGATCCTTCCTGTCAGCTTCTGGACTTCTTTAACCGTCTTTGGCGACTCCATATTGATTATGGTGTGTACCTTCTCCGGGTTAGCTTCTATCCCTCTGTGGGACACCATGAATCCTAAAAATTTCCCCGAAACTACGCCAAAAACGCATTTTCTTGGGTTTAGCTTCATCTTGTACTGTCTGAGGGTGGCGAATGTCTCCTTTAAATCTTCAAGATGAGAAAGTTCTTCCTTGCTCTTGACGAGCATGTCGTCCACGTATACCTCCATATTCCTGCCGATTTGGCTTCTGAACATCTTGTTGACCAACCTTTGATAAGTGGCTCCAGCATTCTTCAGCCCGAAGAGCATCACATTGTAGCAGTAAAGTCCTTTGCTTGTGACGAAGGCAGTTTTTTCTTGATCTTCTTCAGCCATCTTGATCTGGTTGTACCCGGAGAAGGCGTCCATGAACGTCAGTAACTTGTTTCCAGCCGTCGAGTCCACCAGCTGATCTATCCTTGGGAGAGGGAAGCTATCCTTCAGGCATGCCTTGTTCAGATCCGTGAAGTCCACGCACATTCTCCATGTTCCATTTGTCTTCTTCACTATGACGATGTTTGTGAGTCACTTCGGATAGTGTACTTCTCGAATGAAACCTGCCGCCAGGAGCTTAGCGACCTCGTCCGTCACTGCCTAGTCCCGTTCTAGAGCGAAGGTTCTGCGTCTCTGGTGGACGAGTTTCTTCTCTGGGTTCACCCTTAACTCATGCTGGATGACCTCTGGGGATATGCCAGGCATGTCCTCATGACTCCATGCGAAGATGTCTAAGTTTTCCCAGAGTAATTCGATGAGTTTGGCCTTCATCTCGGGGCTTAGCATTTTTCCCACCTTCGTCATTTTGGTTGTTTCTCCGACAGCTAACTCCACCATCTCCAGTGCTTCTTCCTTCTCTTCTTCTTTCTCTTCTATCGTCCATATATGGTTTTCCCGTGCAGCTAGTATGGTCTGGTAGCATTCTTGAGCTAAAACTTGATCTCCTTTCACTTCGTCGACCCCCTCGTCCGTTGGGAACTTCACTTTTAAACAATAAGTAGACGTCGCCGCCCTGCACTTATTGAGTGTTGGTCTTCCAATAATGGCATTATAGGATGAAGGACAATCTACCACTAAGAAATCTAGCTGACGGGTTAACTGCCTCGGGTAGGTCCCGATTGTAACCGTCAGCGTCACTATGCCTTTGGGATATACCCGATCTTCGCTGAAACTGACAAGTGGGGAGTCAAACGGGCGCAACCTTTTTGGGTCTAGTTTCAGTTGCTGGAACGCGGGGAGGTAGATAATGTCTGCTGAGCTGCCGTTGTCCACGAGGATCCTCCTGGTGTTGAATCCTTCTAGAGTTAACATTATAACTAGGAGATCATTGTGTGGTTGTTTCACCCCTCTAACATCTGCTTCATTGAAGGACATATCTTGGTTAGTCCTCCTCTGCTTGACTGGAGGTACCATGTAGATGCTGTTGACTTGCCTCTGGCATGCCTTCTTGAGGGACCTAAAAGATCCCCCGGAAAAGGGTCCTCCTGCGATGATTGCTATCTCCCCGATCACATTCTGTGCTGGCTGGGCTTGACGATCGTCGTTTCTTGACGATGATTCTTGCTGGTTCTTGTTTCCTTCCCTTGGTCTGCTGTATTCCCCCTTCTTCACATACTTCTGCAGCTTCCCTTTCTGTATCAGCTCCTCAATTTGCTCCTTGAGATCGCGGCAATCCTTCGTGTAATGACCGTGATCCTTATGGAATCGGCAGTATTTGCTTTTGTCACGAACGTTGGGTGACGAATGCAATGGCCGCGGCCATTTCAAGTGGTGCTCGTCCTTAATCTGAGATAGGATCTTGTCAATGGGCATAATTAAGGGGGTAAACCTTACCGTTCGGGGACCTTTATCATCCTTTCTTCTGTTACCGTCACTAGCTTGACGATCATGTCGTTCTCTTTTCTGTCATCTTCGTTCGCAGTCCCTTATTCTGATGCCTCCCGGCCTCACTGCGTCCCCTATGGCTGCGAGCGCATCTTTGGCATTCATGTATTTTTGCGCTTTTAGGAGCATTTCTGCCATCGTCTTTGGGGGATTCTTGGCAAGTGATGCCACGAGGTCCCAAGATCTTAACCCCACCTTGAAAGCCGTTAACTGCACTTTATCGCCAGCTTCGTCCACTTCCAAAGTTTCTCGTGTGAAACGCTTTACATACGACCTCAATGTCTCCTTCTCCCCCTGTCTAACAATGAGTAAATAATCCGCTGGTCTCTTCGGACGTTGTCCCCCAATAAAATGCCTCAAGAAGGCGCCGCTCAACTGCTCGAAATTATCTATTGATGATGTAGGCAGCTTGGCAAACCAGTCCCTGGCCGCTCCCTTGAGAGTGGTGGGGAAGGAGCGACATAGTATCTCGTCAGGGGGCTGTTGGAGACCTAGTGTTGTTTTGAATGTGTTGAGGTGATCTTGAGGGTCCTTCAACCCGTCGAACTGTTTGAGCTGGAGCAAACGAAATTTGGGCGATACTGGGTGCTCGAGGACTGCTGTAGTGAAGGGCGAATCTGTAGCCCTAATCATTCTATCCACGCTCAGCTCCGTCTTTTCTTTGATGGCATTTCGTAGCTCGTCCATCTCCTTCCTCATTTCTTTTATAACGTCCGAATTTTGTTCGTCCGGAGTGAGTGGTCTGAGAGTACTAATCCTTCTGTGACTATCCCCTTCATCTTCTGGGCCACCCCTGGACTGACTCTCTTCTTGTCGCATCTGCTAAAGTTATATCCTCATTTCCTTATTCTGTTTGGTGAGTTCTTCGACAGTAGCCGCCAGTGCCTGGATTTGCTGGGTCAAGGAAGTGGGGTCTGGATTGGATTCCATCTGACTGTAGAAATTGGTGGGAACCACCTTTCCAAGTATAAGTATGGAAATGCGATTTTCCCACAGACGGCGCCAAACTAATGAAGCAAGAAGTTTGTTAGTAGAAGAGGGGTAAGTCCAGATGGAACCAAACCTGAAGCTAGCCTTTCTTGCAGTCAAGAAGAGGGCAGTCAGACCTGTGAATGTGGTCACCGGTGTGGTGCCTGCCAAAACACCTCCGATGCTTAAGTTAGTTTCTGGGAATTTCACTTAGAAAGACAATAATAAAGAGTGATCTTGTTATGGTATATTTTCTTACCCCTGACTGGTGTTTTTGGAAGGTTTATATATGTGCTCCTTTGGCCTCCTAGCCGTTGTGGCAGTTATTGTGGTTTTAATACCACTTCAAGTAACGTCTTCTGCCTGCTGGTCGAGGCTTTAATTCATTCCCAACGGGCTATATAGCTGTTTCATCCAGCCTGGGTAATTTATTGGCGATACTAAATGTTCCTGCTGCTTTCGCCTGCTCTTGCACATTTCATCCTCGTCTTCACCGATTACCTCGTCTGTTATGATTTCTCATCAGTGATGCCTTTATCGTCAGCACTTATTTCGTCAGTCTCGTCAGAAGGAATCATTAATACATGGCTAAAAGTTATGAATACATAACCAAGTCTTCATTACCAAAAGAGTGATGAATACGTAATGAAACCATCATTGATACATCGATGATACATAATGACATCATCGTTAATACTCAACTAAAAGAATCATGACCAAGGAGTTATCAATGCATAACTAAATCATCATAAAAAGTTATTGATGCATGACTTATAAGCAGAACACAATTGCCATTCGCACATGGTCACAAAAATGGCTACAAGTTAACATGCCAAGTACGAGGCAATCGAAAATATAGCATCAAAATATTCAAACATGAAGCAAAATACTGCCGAAGAAGGACAATAAACATGCTCAAAATGATTGGGCCCACGAGATTGTTTCTTAGAAACTAGAAGTAGGAAAATATAAAATTGCTTAAGACAAACAAGCCCAAGAAATCGATTTTCAAAAGCTAGAAATAAAAGAAATGTTTCAGCCTTTTAGGGAAGATTAGAAGGAAATGGGTCAACAGGAGCTTCGGTAGCGACAATAGTACCTTTTTCCCCATCATCGACATGACCAGCTCCCACGCTATTTGAAGGATGATCCCCCAGAATCTCCTTGTCAACCACCTCCATGTCAAGAGTAGTGAAGTCTAGATCCAGATGGTGCTTGGCCATATACTTGCGAAAAAGTTCAAAACCATAGGGAGAAACGAGAAAGAAGTATACCTTTATAATTTTATGAATGTGAGACGACATCGACTCTTAAGATGATTTGTTCGTCAAAGGTGCAAGGTCATCTATGTCAATGGCATCATAAGCCTTCATTGCCGGCATCGACATTATCCCAGATGGTACCAAGGATGGATCTAGCCTTTCCACGCATCTTAAGAACCTCGTCAATAGGAGTTATCAATTCTAAAGACAAGGTAGGAGAAGCCAGGTGCCAGACAGCAGGTTTAGGAACTGAAGAGACGACCACAGGCTCCTCCTGAAGAGGTTCACTGTCCTTTTTTCGCTTCCTCATTAGAAGACCCTCCTTCAATCCAGTTTTAGCCTTCTTCTCCTACACCTTAGAAAGCTTCCCCTTATTGAATCTGGTAGCCATCCCTGAAGACAAACAAGTCCACACACGTCAGTTCCCGAAAGTTAATAAGAAACGAAGATAAGTCCGAGCCACTTACTTATTTTTGATAGCTTCAACTTTTTTCTGGAATTGACACGAAGGCTCCGGGTTGAGAAAATGTAAGAAAAGAGATTGAGGGGAGATTAGTTCATCAAAATCCGGAACGGTCTCCAAATATCCTCTAACCCTTTCAAAGCGATTGTGATATCGTCTCTTGAGACAAGGACATACAAAAGCTACAAAAGCATAACACATGTGACTACGTATATAATAAAAGGATGCACCACACAAAGGAGTACCCCAACTATGAAGCAACTTAGGGGCATCATTAGGGTTCTCACGAAGAACGGTTTCACAACCTTCACTAGAGACGAAGAAAAATCTCGGCTTCCAGTTTCAAAGAGAAGATGAGGAATCAAGAATCAACCTTGAACTCCTATCCCAAGGTTTAAATTTCCAATAGTCTGGGATTTTGGATAGTCTTAAGTGGTAAAAATGCAAGAACTCATCTACCCTAATGATGTCCCCATCATTAGCAAACATCTACATGGCCAAACAACAAATCACTATCCTCCAAGAATTAGGGACTAATTGGGCAGGAGTGAGTAAACAATGATAAAAGGGTTCCCTGATGAAAGGAAGAAGGGGGAAACGAAAACCGCTTGCAAAGTTAGCTTCAAAGAAACAGACTTCGTCAACATGTGAATGACACACTCTGTCATCACCATCAGGAATCCTAACCTTAACGGAGGGAGGGAATTGGAATCTATTCCTAAACCACCTTTCGTCCTTCGCTTTCAAAGCACAATGGATACTCCAAGCTTTGTGAGGAGTAGAAGGGGAGGAAATTTCTAGAGCTCCATGGTCCTCAAAAGAGGATAAGTCTGTTTTGAGCTCTTTCGACCTAACCTTATCTCCAGACATTGCCAAAGTTTGAGCAATTCCTACCGAATGATGGACCAAAGGGAAGTGGAAAAGCAAAAAGGAGTTGTATGGACAATTTCTCCCTACAAAAAGACCAACCCCAGGATGCTTTCTATTTACGGACTTAAGCAAGCCACACAAACGAGCAAAGAAAAAGGAGATAGAAGGGTAACCTAGCCTAACCTAAGAGTAGTCTACCATAAGAGAACGAAAATGGAGAAAAAGGAGAAAGGACTTATCAGGAATGGAGGAGGAGGAGTCAGGAAGAAGAAATCTCTAGACAAGGGAAACGACAAAACGAGAGTGAAAAACGAAAGAGAGGGAAAAACACGAAATAAAGTAAGAGATCGTGGCGGGAAAATCAAGAAAAAATTGACACGGGAAAATCCTGACTGTCCACGTGTCACCGGATAGATGAAATGTCTACTCCCAATAAATGCCCTATGCATGGAACATGAAGCAATGAATATCTGTATTCCTACCTCGTCCCACAGTAGAAGGAAGGAATAAGGGGGCAACAGATGAGTCCCAAAACTCTAAAACGTCTAACATTCAATGACGAAGCTAAGGTACGTTACGCATTTATTAAAAGCATTCAAGCCAAAGACTAATGCATGGAGCAATAGTAATAGAATTATATGCATCAAGACATCGACCTATAACACGCTAGCCGTTGCAAAGTAAATTCAAAGACCCGTTGCTGGTCAATGCAGAATTAGCTATAAAACGAGAGAAAGATCCAAGCATAGAGGTACACAAAAAATTCAATCCCAAAATTATTCTCAAGCCAAATCCTTTTACTAAAACCTTTCTCTCACTTAATATTCTGAGGGTTTTTAGCAAACACCACACCGGTGTACTCCATTTCCAGTTTGAAACTTATTGCAAGTTTTGCCTCGGAGACGTAGTCAATTCCTTTTATCCATTAGCAAAGACGAGTAACTCAACTGCTGAATTTTTACTTCATCATATATATTTTTATTTCTTAATATCCACATTTGAAATATAAAATGAGTAATGTGTAACAACAATGTACAATAAGGAGTGTGTGAGATTGGTACCATTATAGGGAAACTTAGGCTCCGTTTGGGAGTTCATAAGGGAATTGAATGGAATAAAATGAAATGATCATAAGGGAATGGAAAGGAAAGGAATGGAATGGAATGTATTTAAGTAAGGGAAAGGAATGGAAAAGAATGGAATGGAATGAAATTAAGTAACCTTGATTGGATGTTTTAAAATAAAGGAATGGAAAGGAATGAAAATGAATGAAATGTAAGTAATCTTGCTTGAGAGTAACATGAAGGGAACAGAATGGAATCATTTTATGACAATATTATTATTAGATCCCTATTTTAAAATAAAGGGTCGAATATACAAGGGTATTTTGGGAGTTTTAGTAAAAAATTCATTAAATTTAATTTCATTCCCTCCCATTTCTCCCAATTTTGGGGGGAATGAAAATTTGAGGTTTTAAGGGAATAAAGAGGAATGAGTGTTCCCTCCTACCCATTTCATTCCCTCCCACTTAAACTCCCAAATAAGGGAATGAGCTTTCCATTCCCTACATTAAAACTCCTAAATAAGGAAAAGAAAGAATATTCTAAAATTATTTTTTTCATTCCATTCCATTCCATTCCCTTCTCCCAAATGAGACCTTAGATATAGTATTTTAATTGTAGTACATTGAGTTCTCTAATTAAATTCAAATACAATAATTCACCACATTTGAGATAATTTTTGCTCTTCTATTATCTCATTCATATGCTATATACATATTTCCTTTCACATCATGTAGGTCTAACACAATTTTAAAACCTACGTAATGTAAGAAGGACAAAACATTTATCTGATTCATAAAAGAACTATTAATCATTCCCCCATGCTTTACCAAGGGTCTACAAGCAAGATATTAGAGGAGTTCAAATTTTCTGTCCCACTTTTCTTGATACACTTTATGCTCCACTAATAAAAAATTGACACATGTCAACCATTTTAATTAATTTCTAAAATTTTATGGGGTTACCTAAAATAACTAAAACCCACCACCACCACCAACACATCCCCACTAACACCGGTCTCCTACCACCAACCTTTGCTAGCAACACTAGGCAGATATCTCCACTGCCATCAACATCGCAAGTTACATCCACTGTCTTTGGCCTGCCTTCAACTGAAAAACATCTCTTTTTCGGTCCTTGGACGATGTCCATCTCACCATTTCATCTAGATCTACGTCCTTGTCTAATAGACCAAGCCAATATGCTTTGTGTTTTAGATTGAAAGCCAAAAGTAATCTACTTTCTAGGCTTGCAATCTATTGTCATTCAAAACTATAAGAAGGAAATTGTATACATTTTTTGTGACTTGAAGATTGAAAAGGAAGGCTAACAAAACAGCGAAGGTAGGTGATGAAGCAAAGATTCGTCAGTCAAGAATAGATGGGTTCAGACGGAATCAAACCTTTTGTTCTTCCTCCTTGTAGACGTGAAAATGGTGGGGGAGATCTCTCAGTGTGGTCACCGGTGTGGTGCCTGCCAAAACACCTCCGATGCTTAAGTCAGTTCTTGGAAGGCTTTTTTACAGAATAACAAATAATGGCAAAGAATAGTGTTTTATTATTGTATATTTTCTTACCCCCGACTCGTGCTTGTAGGGGATTTATATATGCTCATCCTGCCCTTAGCCGTTGCGGCAGTTATTTAGACTTTAATGCTTCCTTTAGTAACGCTTCTTGATGAATGGTAGGGTTTTAATTCGTCTCCAACGGATCGTACAGCTAGTTTTGCCAACCTGGGGCATTATTGGCAATATTGAATGAACCCGCTGCCTTTGCGTGCCCTTGTTTACCCCTTTCCTTGTTGGTATTGATTCCCCGTCAGTGACCCCTTCATCATCAGTGTTACCTCGTCAGTACCATCAGTTGCCCCCAGATTCTTTGGTTGTCATGACATGTCATGACGACCATGGAAGATGAAAAGTTGGCAGGTGACTCTTGGAGTTTCGTGCCACATTAAATGCATAGTGGTGGCGTTGTACTGACCATGGCCATATGGCGTATTGCAGTTGGTGAAGTTAAGGCTCTCATCATTGCGACTCTTCGTTTTTCCCGCTATTTTTCAGTTTCTATGTCTCTTAGTTTTAATCCCTACTCCTTGTCTTTTACCCTTCCCAAAAGAACTCTCATCACTCTGAAAATCTTCTCCTCTCTCCGCTAAAACTTTACTCTGCGACTCCCTTGCCGGACCGGTGCGTTGTGAGGTGGTGCTCCTTCTTTCCACCATCCTCAAGGTACTTATCTCTTCTATCTTTGGTTTTGTTTTTCCTTCCCCCTTTTTTATTTTTGCATCTTTCTGATTTCTTCATTTTTTTTCTTCTTTCTCTTAATTTTGTCCCAATTCCTAGATTCCCATGGTTAGTGGCTCTGATGTTAGGATAGCTTGCCCATCGATTTCTTTCTTGTTTGCATGCTTAGGGGGGGTTTTAGGTAGTTCCCCAAATTTTGAAGGTTTCATTTTTTAGGGAAATTTTTTGGGTGTCGTATTGGCTGACCTATTGCCTTTACTTCGTCGGTCAACTCATTGGTTTAGAGATCAGAAAAGAGCTTTAAGGACGATGTCTGAGATTAGATCTAGTGAGCTCGAGACTGGATTATCATCTAGCTATGATCCTACAGGGGGGATACTGCTATCTCGACCCTTCGGGAGGTTAGGGCTTTTCACGCTCTCAGGGAGGAGTGTAGTCAAGATGCTGAGATGCTAGGGAGATTTAGAGATAGGTTTCAATTCCCAGAGAGAGTGAGGCTTCGTCTGCCCAGCGGGAATGACCGGGCTTGCAACTTCTTCCCAGGGGAGGTTTGCTTCTACGAGGTAGCCTTTATCTGTAGGTTGAGGTTTCCCATCCATCCCTTCCTGATGGAGTTGTTAAACCATTTTGGTATTGCTCCTGGGTAACTTATGCCTAATTCTTGGAGGATTGTGATTAGTTGTAAGTAAATATGGCTAACCGCTGTGGACGGGGACACGCTCAAAATTGACGAGCTTGTCCACTTATATCATTTGAAAGCATCAAAGGAACACGGGTTCTACGAATTGGTGCCCTGGGAGAGGAAAACTAGGATTGTCAAAGGTTTACCATTGTCTTTCAGGTATTGGAAATCCAAATTTTTCTTTGTATCTGGAGATGAGTTTGAGACCCCCTCGAGCGAGACTTGGGGTGATTTCCCAAGGTTACACCATCGGTGGGGAACCTCGACTTTAGGTGCGTCAATATCTTTCCTCGTCATCTCAGTTTTCTTGTGTTAGGCGTTAACGTAACTGACGCCTTTGCTTCTTGTTCTTTGCAGTCACGAAACGACCGAGACTTAAAAGCAGGTACAGGGAGAGGGTGCAAAAGGCCGTGGAGTACGCACAGACGATTGAGAACTGGGACGACTTTGTTAACCCCAGGACTCTTGCTTTCCACTGCCTGGGACCAGATCCTTCTTCCTTCGTCCTCTGGAATATTGAAATCGAAGAAAAGAAAAGTAAGTGATAGATTCGGGTATAATGCTCTCTTTTTTTCTTTTTTTACTTTTTTTTTAGCCTTATCATTATGTTTTCGAACATGTTTTCCCTTGCAGAAATGACGTCAAGTTTAACAAGGATATGTACGCCAAGATGAGATCAAAGAAGAGTGAGCCACTATCCAATTTGGGGAAGAAGACGGTACGAGTCACAAGGAAAGGTGCCCTCGTTTCTCCAGCCATTCATTCCACTCTCATCACTTCCGGCGCTAAGGTGACGAGGACAGCCTCTCCTTCGACTTCGATTGAGGAGCTTCCTACTCCTGCTTCCAAGAGGCAACGTCTATCGGAGAGGGAAAAGGAGAAGATTGTCCCTTGTTCATCTACTATATGGGATGACGAACGTCTGGCGATTGATAGGGCTCACGAGGCCATGACTGCTAATGATTTGAAGGCCCTTTCGAGGGTGCCTTTTAACAGTGTCGCGAGCTGCCATGTCCAGAAATTGGTTCAGGTGAGGCATTTTGGTATGGTCAACTTTGGTTCCTTCTTTCTTCTTCTGTCTACTGACGATTTTAATTTTCGTTTCAGGTGTTGGGGGAAAGCCTTCATATCACCTCGGAGTACCTAACTCAGGAGGCTAAGGCGGCTTCTCTTGCGTCAAGGGTGGACGCCTTGGAGGCCGAGAACTCCAACTTAAGGAAGGACCTGATTGAATCCATGGACGAGGCTAACAACCTGAAGGAGAAGGTGAAAGGCTTGAATAAGGACCTCAGGGCCGAACATCAACTAACTCTGGAGAAGGATGAGCAGCTTCTGGCCACTAATGAAAAACTAAAGACCATCTCTACCAGGTCTGTTGAAGCCTTCCAGACCACGGAGGAGTACAATACGGTGTTGTTTAGTTGATATTTCAAGGGTTTTAAACTCTTAAGGAGGTACCTCGTCAAGCATTCTTCCGGAGTGGACCTGGATAGCCTGGATCTTAAGGAGGTCGATCAGGAGATGGCTGCTGACAAGGCTGCTCAATCCTCTTCCGCCCAGACTGACGCCCCAGAAAATGCCCTTGTCAATGATGCTCCCAATAATGCTGCCCCTGCCGCTGATTGTTAAGCTTCTGAAAAATTTCCCTGTTTTTATTTTTTTTTTTTAGTTCTAATTTTGTAAGATTTTCTGTTTCAAGAACATCAGTTTGGCCCAACGTTTATGGGTCTTTTAGTTGTAAAAACAATGAAGTTTGCCTGTTGTTTTTGGGTTTTAATTAGATGCACGTACTTGATTTCTCTGATTTGCACGTTTATTACCTTTTTTGTTCGCCAAAAACTCTTGCTTGGTTGCTTAAGAGTCCTTAGTTCCCTTAGGCACTTTGTTGTCATACACTTATTCTTTTATTAGTAACTTACATATGTCAAGGTGGAATCTCATTACTTAGTCACCTTTGAGATTGGGTCTCTCTTGGATTCGTCAGTAACTTACATTCGTCAAGGCAGAATCTTGTACTTAGCCATTTTTGAGATTGGATATCTCTTGGATTCGTCCGTAACTTACATCCATCAGGGCGGAATCTTGTTACTAAGCCATTTTTTTAGATTGGATCTCCCTTGGCTTCGGCAGTAACTTACATCCGTCAGGGCAGAATCTTGTTACTTAGCCATTTTTTGAGATTAGATCTCTCTTGGTTTCGGCAGTAACTTACATCCGTCAAGGCGGAATCTTGTTACTTTGCCACTTTTGAGATTGGAACTGTTTTAGTCGTTAGTAACTTACATCCGTCAACGCGGAATCTTATTACTTAGCCATCTTTGAGATTGGATATCTCTTGGTCTGCAACTGACTAGACCTGTGGACGCAAGGATATTAGTCGGACAATTCCTTTATTGATTTGAATACAAATACATTTACTGATTACATCTATTGGTGATCAAATGTTCAATGTTCCATGGTCGCGGAAGTCTCTGGCCTTCTATGGTTTTTAGATGATAACTTCCTTGTCTAGAGTAGTGGATGACTCGATAAGGTCCTTCCCAGGTAGGGCCAAGTTTTCCTTGGGTGGGGTCTCTTGTAGCCGTACTGACCTTGCGTAAGACGAGGTCACCTATTTCAAGTTGTTTGAGCTTTACCCTCCTATTGTAATATTCTTCCATCTTCCTCTGATATTTCGTCATTTTGTGGGAAGCTTTGTCTCTCACTTCATCAAGGCAGTCCAGATTGACACGGAGTTGGTCGTTATTGCCTTCTTCGTTGAATACTTCTCGCCTGGTGCTGGTGACTCCTATCTCGACTAGGAGTACAGCTTCGGTACCATAAGTGAGCTTGAAAGGGGTTTCCCCTGTGGGGGTTCTCGTCGTGGTTCTATATGCCCACAAGACATTGGGAAGTTCGGCTGGCCAGGCACCTTTCGCGTCGTCCAGCTTGGCTTTAATGATCTTCAGCAACGTCCGGTTCATCACTTCCGTCTGACCGTTGGATTGTGGGTGTCCTAGGGATGAGAATCGATTCTTGATGCCCAGCCCTGAACAGAAGTCCTTAAAGTTGTCTGTCGAACTGCCGACCATTATCTGATATGATCGTCTTTGGAATCCCGAATCTGTAGACAATATTCTTCCAGACTAAGCTCCGAATTCGTGCCTCAGTGATAGTCGCTACTGCTTCTACTTCAACACACTTCGTAAAATAATCAATTGCAACTAACAAGAACTTTACCTAACCTTTACCTAGAGGTAGTGGACCGACGATGTCGATTCCCCATTGCGCGAATGGCCATAGGGATGATATAGTTGTTAGTTGCTCCGCTAGTAGTCACTGGACGTTCCCAAATCTCTAACACTTGTCACATTTCTTGACGAGATTAACTGCATCACCCTGCATGGTGGGCGGAAAATAACCTGTTCGGATAATTTTGCTTACCAGGGATCTGGGACCTGTATGGTCCCCACAGATTCCTTCATGGACTTCCCTCAGGATATATTCAGCTTTTGCTTCATTAACACACTTCAGGTAAGGCATGGAGAAGCCTCTCTTGTATAGGGTATCATTCAGGATCGTAAATCTGGCTACTCTTTTCTTGACCTTCTTGACCTCTTCAGCATCCTGAGGGAGGTGCCCGTCCCGTAAAAAAGACATGATAGGAGTAATCCAGCTGCCTGCACTTTGGACCAGGAACGTCGGGACTTCTTCAATGCTGGGGTATTTCTGGACTTCTATTGTTAGTCCGCTTCCTGACGACCCTTCTTTTGAAGATGATATCTTTGAGACCTCGTCTGCTATAACGTTCTAGCTTCGAGGGATCTGCTCAAATCTGACTGTATTGAACTCCTGAGTCAAACGTCTTGTCAACTTGAGGTATTTTTGCATTCTATCTTCTTTCACCTCGTACTCTCCCCTTATCTGCTCGGTCACCAGTTTTGAATCACTTTGCACCAGTAGGTTCTTCACTCCAAGAAATTTTTCAAGTCTCAAACCTGTCAGTATTCCCTCGTACTCAACCTCGTTGTTGGTTGTTGGGAATTGCAACTGGACTTCGTACTCGAGCATTCCTCTGTCGGGGGTAATTATGACTACTCCTACCCCACCTCTCTTTTGGGCTGACAAACCATCGGTCTGTATCGTCCATAGTTCATCGTCGCTTGTGGGATCATCTTTGCCTGCAGAAGTAAATTCGACAACAAAGTCTGCCAGAATCTGTGCCTTGACGGCTGTCTTGAGACAGTACTCGATGTCAAATTGGCTGAGTTCAATTGCCCACTGGATCATTCTCCCGGCTGCTTCAGGTTTGTTTATGGACTTCTTGATAGGCTGGTCAGTCATGACCAAGATGGGATTCGCCTGAAAGTATTGCCTTAGTTTGTGCGAGGCCATGATTAGTGCCAACACGATCTTTTCGATCCTCGGGTATTTGAATTCAGCTCCTTGGAGTGCTTGACTGACATAATAAACTGAGAGCTGTTTCTTACTTTCTTCACGAGCTAGGGCGGCGCTCACGGCCATGACTGATACCGTTAGATACAGTTGTAGGCTTTCCCCCTCTTTGGCTGGGCTTAAAAGGGGTGGATTACTCAAGTAATGCTTGAGTTCCTGGAATGCTGCCTCATATTCATCTGTCCATTCGAAAGCCTGCTTCAAGGTTTTGAAAAAGGGTTGGCATTTATCCGTCGCTCTAGAGACGAACCTGTCCAGTGCAGTGATTCATCTTGTCAGCTTCTGAACTTCTTTGACAGTTCTGGGTGACTCCATATTGATTATGGCTTGCACCTTCTTTGGGTTCGCTTCTATTCCTCTCTGGGACACCATGAACCCCAAGAATTTCCTTGAACCTACATCGAAGATGCAGTTGTTTAGATTTAACTTCATCTGGTACTGTCTAAGGGTGGCGAATGTTTCCTTCATATCTTCCAGGTGGGCAAGCTCTTCCTTACTCTTGACGAGCATATCATCCACGTGTACCTCCATATTCTGCCAATCTATTTTCTAACCATCTTGTTCACTAACCTTTGATAAGTGGCTCCTGCATTCTTCAAGCTGAAATGCATTACTTTATAGCAATAAAGTTCTTGGCTAGTGACGAATGCTGTTTTCTCCTGATCTTCTTCGGCCATTTTTATCTGGTTGTATCCCGAGAACACGTCCATGAACGTCAGTAGTTTATTTCCGGCTGTTAAGTCCACCAGTTGGTCTATTCTTGGTAAAGGGAAGCTATCCTTCGAGCATGCCTTGTTTAAGTCCATGAAGTCCACGCACATTCTCCATGTCCCATTTGCCTTCTTCACAAGAACGACGTTCGCAAGCCAATCTGGGTAATATACTTCTCGAATAAATCCTACTGCTAAGAGCTTAGTAACTTCGTCTATGACTGCTTGGTCGTATTCGAGGGTGAAGGTTCTGAGTCTCTGCTGGACGGGCTTTCTTTCTGGATTTACTCTTAACTCATGCTGAATAATTTCCAGGGATATGCCGGGCATATCCTTGTGACTCCATGCGAACACATCTAAATTTTCTTTAAGTAACTGGATGAGCTTGTCCCTCATCTCTAGACTGAGCTTCTTCCCTATCCTCATCGTTTTGGTTGTCTCCCCTTCAACTAACTCTATTGTTTCCAGGGCTTCTGCCTTCTCCTCTTCTTTTTCTTCTATTGTCCACGTATGATTTTCTCTTGTGGCTAAGACGGCCTGGTATCATTCTCGGGCTAGGACTTGATCTCCTCTTACCTCGCCTACCTCATCATCCGTTGGGAATTTCACTTTTAGGCAGTAAGTAGACGTGGCTGCCTTCCACTTTTGAGTGTGGGCCTTCCAATAATGGCGTTGTATGATGAAGGACAGTCTACCACCAAGAAGTCTAGCTGACAAGTTAATTTTCTCGGATGGTTCCCGACCGTCACTGTTAACGTCACCATGCCTTTGTAATATACCCGATCTCTACTGAAACTAACAAGTGGGGAGTCAAAAGGGCACAGCCTTTTTGGATCTAGTTTTAGCTGCTGGAAAGCGAGAAGGTAGATAATGTTCGCTGAACTGCCATTGGCTACGAGTACCCTCTTGGTGTTGAATCCTCCTATGGTTAACATTATAACTAAAGGGTCATTGTGTGGCTGTCTCATTCCTCTAGCATCCGCTTCACTGAAGGACATACCCAGGGCCTATCCGTCTTTGCTTAATCGGAGGCATTGTATAGACACAGTTCACCTATCTCTGGCATGCCTTCTTAAGGGACTTAAATGATCCTCCAGTGATAGGCCTTCCCGAAATTTTCGCTATCTCCCCGATCACATTCTGTGCAAATTGGGGGTGACGATTATCTTTTCCCGATGAGGATTCTTGCTGGTTCTTGTTTCTGTCTCTGGGTTTGCTGTATTCTCCCTTCTTCACATATTTTTGCAACTTTCCCTTTCGTATCAGCTCCTCAATTTGCTCCTTGAGGTCTCAGAAATCCTCGTTGTCTTTCCACCTTTCACCTCCAGGCCTCTCTGCATCCCCTATGGCTGCTAGCACATCTTCGGCGTTCATGTATTTTTGTGCTTTTAGGAGCATCTCTCCCATTGTCTTTGAAGGGTTCTTTACGAGTGAAGCCACAAGCTCCCTGGATCTTAGGCCCACCATGAAAGTCGTCAGTTGTACTTTGTCGTCTACTTCATCTACCTCCAAGGACTCACGGGTGAAGCGTTTTACGTACGATCTTAGTGTTTCCTTTTCTCCCTGTCTGACAGTGAGTAAGTAATCCGCTGGCCTCTTTGGACGTTGTCCCCCGATGAAGTGACGCAAGAAGGTGCTACTCAGCTGCTCAAAGTTGTCAATTGACGATGTTGGCAATTTGGCAAACCACTCCCTCGCTGCTCCTTTGAGGGTGGTGGGGAAAGAGTGACATAATATCTCGTTAGGGGGCTGCTAAAGACCCAGGGTCGTCTTGAATGTGTTGAGATGATCTTGGGGGTCCTTCAACCCGTCGAACTGCTCAAGCTGAGGTAAACGAAATTTGGATGGCACTGGATGCTCGAGGACCGCTGTAGTAAAAGGCGAATCTGTGGCCTTTATCATTCTATCCATGCTTCGTTCCGTTTTTTCCTTGATGGCATTCCGTAGCTCGTCCATCTCTCTCCTCATCTCTCGTGGCACGTCTGAATTTTGTTTATCGTGAGTGGACGGCCTGGGAATGTTAGTTCTTCTGTGGCTATCCCCTTCATCTTCTAGGTTGCCCCTGGATCGACCCTTCTCCTATTGAAACTGTTGAAGTTGTATTTTCATTTCCTGGTTCTGTCTGGTGAGTTCTTCGATCATGGCCGCAAGGGCCTGAATTTGTTGAGCCAAGGTCATGGGGTCTTGGTTAGATTCCATCTAAATACGGAAGTTGGTGGGAACCACTTCTCCAAATATCACTATGAAAAGTCGCTCCCCATAGACGGCGCCAAACTGATGAAGCAAAGATTCGTCAGTCAAGAATAGATGGGTTCAGATGGAATCAAACCTTTTGTTCTTCCTCCTTGTAGACGTGAAAATGGTGGAGGAGATCTCTCAGTGTGGTCACCGGTGTAGTGCCTGCCAAAACACCTCTGATGCTTAAGTCAGTTCTTGGAAGGCTTTTTTATAGAATAACAAATAATGGCAAAAGAATAGTGCGTTATTTTATATTTTCTTACCCCCGACTCGTGCTTGTGGGGGCTTTATATATGCTCATCCTGCCCTTAGCCGTTGCGGCAGTTATTGAGGCTTTAATGCCTCCTTTAGTAACGCTTCTTGATGAATGTTAGGGTTTTAATTCGTCTCCAACGGATCGTACAGCTGGTTTTGCCAGCCTGGGGCATTATTGGCAATATTGAATGAACCTGCTGCCTTTGCGTGCCCTTGTTTACCCCTTTCCTCGTTGGTATCGGTTCCCATCATTGACCCCTTCATCGTCAGTGTTACCTTGTCAGTACCATCAGTAGGAAAACAATTACAAACAAAAATCAAACTTCTTATGCTTGGGTTTGCTGAACATAAGAGGCGGCTCTTCTATCAAAACAAAATGTATTTTATATTTGGGTTTGTTGAAAATAGAGGCGATGGATGGACTTCTCCGGCTGGGTTGATGATGCCAGTAACCTCTTCCTAGTGTCTCCGGCAAGGTGGGTGGTGGTGGACCAGTTGTTGTGGATGTGTTGGATTTTTACTTATTTATTTATCGAGGTAACCCTATAAAATTAGAAATCAATTATAACGGTTGACATGTGTCAATTTTTTATTAGTGAAACATAAAATGAAGCAGGAAAAGTGAGACAGAATATTTGAACTCATATTAAAGAGGCATTAACATTTGACTCACAAGGACCGATTAGAAGCAGTCATTTTTTCAATAGCTATTTTATCTACAAATAATTCAAATATAAAAAAAGAATAAAAAAAATGCAACCAAATGATTAGGCTAACTAATAAATTGTACCCATAGTCTTAATTATAAATAATAATTTTAATTTAATAAGAACAAAAAACCTTGATCCCAAATTGGTGTCAGTTATAAATCCAAATAGTTTAGTTAGAGTTGACTACACATTTATTCATTTTCACCATTATAACATGGTTTTGAAACTTGGACCGGACCATACGGTTCAACCGAGTTAACTGAAAACCGTACATCAAAATGGTTTTTTTAGCTTCTAAAACCAGCATTTGTAGAAAAAGCAACAAACCACACGAATCATAGTTGAATCTACCAGTTTTAAGAACCGTGAATGGTTCTCCAAGGTTCACCTTCATTTCAGATTTCTTTTATTTTTGGGATACTTACAGCCATTGTTGAAGCTTCTTAACCATGGTGACATGTTGGCAAACCTTGAGCTTGCATCCCATTTCTTCTTCTTCTTTTTTTATATCTCTCACTCTTTCTTTCTTTTTTTGCATTTTTGCCGTTTTTGCATTTTTGCTCTTTTTGAAGTCTCTACTATTTTTACTTTTTCCATCACGGTCTTCCACAAGTCAATAAATACTTGGCTGTCAAAGGGTGAAATGTCAACACTTTCTTCTTTTACTTGTACTAGATGCTCGGATGTCAACCATTTACTTGGGCCTTGTATTATTATTTGCTATATATAATTAATTTTTTAATGGGCATGTTTGCCACTCTTTTGGATTTTATGGTTTTTTTTTTTAATTTATTAAATAGTTGACCATTTAAATGGACTTGGACTGTTGGGCATTAGGACTATGCAAACCTTCACCGAAGCCGACAAGACTGACTGACATCGACTTTCCCACACTGCCATTGCCACCGACTGACGGAGCCGATGCCAAGAATCAAAACGTGAATGGAGTTTTGATGCCTGTGCGATGAAGGCATTGGAGAAGGAAATCTAGCACCATTGAAAGCAGAACCGAACTGATGAATAGATATAAGCTTTGCTTGAATTGCTTCTGCTGCTTATGATGTCGTTTACCCAGTATCCTTTTTAATTTTTTTTTTACTAAAACAACATCGTATTGGTATTATTATTAAAAAAAAAAAAAACACAAAAACACAAAATGGCACCATTTTATGCTAGGTTTTCAGTTTTCCCTAAGTATAAATTCACTCTATTCTCTCTTATAACCCTTTACTCTCTCTCTCTTGCTTTCACCTCTAGCCTCTAGCCTCTCGCCGGCCTAACGCCTCGCCTCTGAGCTCTCGCCATTTGGAATTGGTGAGTCACTTTCAGAACATTATAATCATATTCTAGATTACTAGTATTGATGAATGTATTATACATTATAATCATATTCTAGATTACTGCTCCGTTTGTTTGTGATGACTTCTTGCAACCTTGGAAAACAGTTTGTGCAATTTGGTTTGTGTTCAGAAGTGCTTTTCTAATTTGCATAGTGTATGAGTTATGGCATGTATGACAGAATTGAAGGTTAATATGAATCTCTTTCCCATGCCATAAATGCTAGCACGAGACGAGAGTGTAATTTTGATGTGAGCTGGACCAGTGTGGCTTTTCCCAGCTCAAGTTTTTACACTGATATACAATGATTAATATTAATGTGATTGTGTTATATTATTGCTTATATGTGCTATTAAAGCTCAGAGCATGAGGAATTTTCGTGACAAGCATTTTAGGAATTGATCCTCATTGATTTTTCATTTTTTGAGCATTTTTACACCTAAATATTTAGGAACTTTATTATATATACATGAGTAGCATACATAATGAGACACATGCTAACTATTTAAAAAGAAAGAGATTATATCCTATGCAATGTATTGATTGTATTCCATAAGCTTATCATGTTTTTTTTTTTTTTTTTTAATTTTATCACTTTTTCAGCACTTGTTTAAGTTTGAGTCATACTCATCTAGCTTCTAGAATTCTTTTTATCAAACAAAAAAAAAAAGCTTGTAGTATTCTTTTTGGGAAATAGATACAATCCATAATTTTCTTGAAGAATAATTTCAATCACATGCACGAATGGTTACCATGTAGTAAATTTATTTAGTTAGTTTTTAGTTAATGGAAATGCAATACATGATCTTCTAGTTAGTTTTTTTTAATAACCACCTAATATTTTACCCCCAAATGATATTCTATTGTACCCCCAAAATGATTTTTTTATTTAACACTTGTTTGTCACAATCTACTAAGTACTAACGTTTTTTTTTTCTTCAGCATTTTAATTTTTGAGGGAGACAAGATTGAGAGGGTTCACGCTTTCAATCCTTCACCAAGAGGTAATCACTAAACACTAATCACTCACTATATTCAGCATTTTCATTTTAAATTTCTAGTACTTAGTATCAACTGCTTTAAGTTTTATATATATATATATATATATATATAATTAACTTTTATTGTATATTTATATTGAGAATAATATGATGAATTCCTTGTTAATATTAATGACAAGAATTTTTGAGTAATTGTTGAGTAACAACTAATGATTGCTAGTCTATTATTGTTGCCTTATTGTAAATAACTAATTAGTTATTGCTATTATTGGATCTGGTTGTGATTTGATTGAGAGTGAGTTATTTGATATTATATTTGCTGAAAAATTATAATTTGACATTGTTGTGGAAACTTTGTTTTTTGGTTGGATGGAAATTTTTTTGTTAGATGGATGTCAATAATCCACCTGGATTTGGTGCCCCTAAGGACCCTAACTCACCTCCTCCTGACCCTAATCCACCTGAACCCGCAACACTAATTAGTCTTGGTGCATCATTTTCCCCACTATCACCTAAACAAGGTGGTAAGGACCTGTCTATAGTATGGCAGCACTTCATTAAGTTGGTTGGTCTTGATCCCAAGAAGCCTAGGTATGAATGCAAGTATTGTAAAAATCAATA
This sequence comes from Castanopsis chinensis, assembly GCA_032878915.1. Classification (NCBI taxonomy): domain Eukaryota; kingdom Viridiplantae; phylum Streptophyta; class Magnoliopsida; order Fagales; family Fagaceae; genus Castanopsis; species Castanopsis chinensis. The sequence continues at coordinate 12,018,599 of JAVQMG010000130.1, forward strand.
TAATTGTCATGGTAAGACAAGTGGTACTTCGGGCATGTTGCAACACATTAAGGTGTGTAAAAAGTGGCATTTTCCCTATGATGATAAGCAAAAAAGTTTATCTTTCCAAGCTAACAGGGAAGGGGAAAGTGGTTCAAATGTGTTAGTGGTTGCAAACTATAGTGAAGAGAAGATAAGGTTGGCATTGGCAAGAATGATCATTATTGATGAATTGTCTTTTAAATTTTTGGAGAGGCAAGGCTTTCAAGAATTTATGGAAATAGTTGAGCCTAGGTTTCCTATTCCTTATCGCACTACCATTGCAAGAGCTTGTATGAAGATTTATTCTAGTGAGATGGATATTTTGAGAAGGGCTTTTGTTGGGCAACGAGTTTGTGTGACAACATATACTTGGGCGTCCATACAAAACTTGAACTACATGGTAGTCACTGTACACTTCATTGATAGGGATTTAACTTACCAAAAGAAAATCTTTAACTTTTGCCTTATAGCTAATCACAAAGGGGACACCATAGGTAGAGCGGTTGAGCCATGTTTGTTGAAGTGGGGTATAGATCGATTGTTTACAATTACCGTGAACAATGCTAGCTCTAATGATGTGACAATTAATTATGTGAAGAAGAAAACAAAAAAAAAAAAAAAAAGATAGTAGCATATTGGGTGCTGAGTTCATGCATATGCATTGTTGTGCGCATATCTTGAATTTGATAGTGCAAAGTGAGTTGAAGCCCATTCATGAATCAATTGCCAAGGTTTAGAATGCAATGCGATATGTGAGAGCCTTTTCCACAAGGTTTGAGAAGTTTCAAGAAGGTGTTGACAATGAAAAAATCAAAGCCAAATGTTTATTGTCCCTTGATGTGCCAACAAGGTGGAATTCCACTTATCTCACATTAGATTGTGCTTTGAAATTTGTGAGAGCATTTGATAGGTTGCAAGAGGAGGATAGACATTACAAAATTTATTTTTGTGAAACGGATGGGAATGGGAAAAAGCCCATTGGTCCTCCTAACTATCTTGATTCGGAAAATGTCAAGACCTTTGTGAAATTTCTTGGCATATTTTATAAGGTGACACTTAGATTTTTTGGGTCCTTTTTTGTCACTTCTAATACATACTTCCATGAGCTAATTAGCATTGAAGAACAATTGCAATAATTGTGTAGTGTTGATGGAGATCAACTTTTGAGGAGTATGGCAATAGAGATGAAAAAAAAATATATGATAAGTATTGGGGAAGTATATATAATATTAACTTAACGCTTGTTGTTGCTATTGTTCTTGACCCAAGGTATAGATTGAAGTGTGTCAAGTTTTGGTTTAGGGAGTGGTATGGAAAGTACAAAGGGGATGTGATGAACTCTAAGGTTTGGGATGCATTGAAGAGGTTGTATGTGGAAAGAGTGGGTCAAAATGGAGCTTTGAGTTCTAGTGGTAATGGTAGTGGTGCTTCATTGTCTAGGGACTCCAAGCCAAGTGTTGGTAATGCTTCATTGTCTGATCACATTAAAAGCTATAATAATATGTTTAAGCAACACTTGGTGGACGAGGATAGTGTGGAAAGCAAATCTGAGTTGGATAGGTATTTGTTGGAATCTTCTGAGAACCCTGATATGGAAGATTTTGACATCTCGATGTGGTGGAAAATGAATTCTTCTAGATATTGAGTCTTTTCCCAAATTACCCATGATGTGTTGGCTATTCCTGTCTCTACAGTTGCATTCGAGTTTGCTTTTAGTACTGGGGGGGTGTGTTTTGGATTCGTTCCATAGTTCACTATCTCCACAGTTGAAGCCCTTATTTGTAGCCAAAATTAGTTGTAGGATGCAAAGAAAAAAATACCAATAAAGCTTCGGGAATGCATGGATAATGTGGCGGATATTGATGGTTTTGAGATTGACATTTGTAAAAATATATATATTCATTTTGTTTGTTGTATGTATCAATTATTCAATTGTTTATTTATTTGCTCAATGCTTAAGAATCATTTTGTTTTGAATGAGATTGTAGAAATTGTATCGATTTGCCCAATGCCTATGGAGGAGGATCCAAGCACCGTTGTGTTGGATGATGATAAGTGATGTGCTACTCTTTGCTTGGAGTTAGTTAGTAGTTAGTATTATGTAAGTATACTTGCTATTATCATCGTTTGTGTAAATTATAAATATTTTATTGTTCATAAACGTTTTATTGTTATTAACACATCACTGCAAAAAAAACTGTACTATTACCGAGGGCCAAAACCGCCGCTAAGGTTCTGCCCGCCACTGATGCAGTGCCGTTATAGATCTATTGTGGCGCTTTTAGCCTATTACGGCAGGCAGAAAACCGCTGCCATATGAGGTTACCATTCGGGTCAAGTAATCTTTTAGTAGCGGGATAGACCCGCCACTATAGGTGACAACCTTTAGCAGCGGGCATTAAGCACCACTATAGGGTTTATTAAACAATAAACTCTATGCGCCTTTTAGCGATGGGTACACCAGCCGCTATATGTTTGTAGCTTTAGCGGTGGGCTATAAACGCCACTATAGGTCTCCAATTATTTCATAATTATAGTCCTTCAGTGGCGGTTTTTGCCCACCGCTATAGGTTTTTTTTTTTTTTTTTTTTTCCTGGGTTCTAAAACCACATTTCTATTACAAATAGCCTGTAATAATTTTAGCACCACTAGGACAATACCACAAATTTAACTAGATAACACCACAAATGTCTCTAAACTAACATTATATTAACATAGAAATATATTATCAAATACATAACAAAAGAAAAGATGTGGTTCTTTATACACAACATTATATCAACTACATAACATTGTCTATAACCATCATCATTTAACAAAAGAAAAGATGTGGTCCTTTGTACACAGAAAGTCCTTCAACACTTAAATTAAACTAATACCATGATCAAAGTTTCAAAGTGTTTCAAAATATTTTTCAACATTTGCAAAAAATGTGTTTGTTCAAATGTGGTTCTTTGTACACAAAATGTCCTTAAACACCAACATAAAATTTATAAGCTACTTGGTTGATGGGATGCAGCTAATGATTTTTGGAGGGCTAGGAATTGTACAAGAACTGTGGATTGTAGGATCGGAGGAACATCCTACATACAAAAAAAAAAAAAGGGGGCATTTATTAGGACACAACGATATCAAATATTGGAATCCAAAATTGCTTAATGCATGAGTATTACAAGGAAAATTTGGAGTTTCAAAGGTTGCAACTACAACATGGAAATCACAATACAACTATCAAACACCTTAAAGTATAAACTCAATTTCTACAAGGAAGAAATGAAGTGCTTTTAACTTCAAATATATTGTATATTCACTCCCGTTGGCATTGACATGAAAAGCAGTAGCATGCCGATTTCATCAAACTTTAAAGCAGTAAAAATGTTTCAACAAAGAGATTTTTAATTTTTTATAATAAGAACAAGCCAAAGATCAACAAAAAGAGAAACACGTATAAAAAAAAAATCTGGTACATATATCAGAGCACATCAGCTAGTGGTTACTAGATGCTTGTGACACCAACAGAAAGGTTGGCTTCCATAATTTTTCTGATTTTCAGTCAAATCCTAGGCCATTGTTTTTTGTAATGGAAAATTCTAATGCTTGCAAATGTAAATAAATAAAGAGTAGATGCACTAGACTAAGCCTTCCAAAAGTTTAGTTAGGTGGAGCCAGCACCAAGTTATGTCCAATTTTTCAGTAAATCTCCCCCCTCCCCCCCCCCCCCACCCAACTGCAGGCAGAACATGGTAAGCTAGTCAAGTTCCTTATCTAGCAAAATAGCTCGTAGCCAATATCCAATGACTTTCCAAATTACCATGAAATCCAATTCAACATCAACAGAAAGTAAAGAAGCAAAGGCAAAGCAACCTATCTGTCAACCAGCCTCTAAGCTCTTAACATTTTTTGCTTTTTGAATCCAAGTATCACTATTCTGAATCTGAACGGGTACAATTTAAGAGAGAGAGAGAGAGAGAGAGTGAAGAAAAAATGACCAAGCCATTTTCGTCTTGACAATCTCTTTAGGATTATCAAGCCTACAATTCAAGCACTAATAAAAAGAAACATGACAACCCACCAAACTACTGCAGATCATACCCGAAGACTCACAATAGATTTGATTAGACCTCTTTTTTTTTTAGGGATACATTAAAGTATATATTTCATTAAACTTTGTGTTTTTATTTTCTTTCTTCGAGTTAGACAAATGGTAGAGGCAGCCCAAGGACTCCCTGGTAAGCCACAAATTAAACATTAGACAAATGTTAACAATCCTAAAGTAATCTATATAAGTCAACAAGCTTTGATAGGTAAGTCAACAAGCTAGATCTGCAATGAATTTGTAAAAGTCTTGCAACAAATCCAACTAAGAAACCAAGCCCCTTATCTGTTTTGTATAAACCAATTGTTTTTCTTAGATTTTAACCATAGCTACTTTACAAAATCAAGGAAAATCATGACTTTTTCCAATTGGGTTAGCCTTGAGGGAAGAATTTTTTTCTTTAAATCTATAACCTTTATATGTAAAACCTAATACAGCCAATCAAACACAAATGCAGATATGCTAACATTATCAGACTTCAACCAAAAGACACACAATCAATTCAAGTGAATTTGAAAAGCGAATCAGACTCCAAGTGCTAATCAGCTCAAAGAATGAAACCCCTTTACACACTTCTGATATTTTTCAACAGCCCAAAGTGCTAATCAGCCCAAAGTCTTCACTAAGTTATATATTACTTTAAAATTAGCAAGTATAAATCATGTAGCTTAGAAAGAAAGCTCAAAAAACACAACACAAACCTTATTACCGTCTGAATACAAATTTACCCAAAAACACAAATTAACCATTAGAAACCCCAAAATTAAAATCATTAATGCCAACCTGACTGCATTGTGAAGTTATTTGTTGCATTTGTTGAAGCATGCGATCTATTCTTTGCTCTATCTCTTCAAATTGACTAAGTCATTCCTTCATTTCATCAAAAGAGGACAATTTATCCTACATCTCAGCCAATGAAGCCTTCAGTTGTGCAACTTCCTCATCCCTTGATTGACTTGATAGTATTTGAAGGTCCATGAGAGCACTCTTGCTACTTTGGCCACTTGGGCTTGGACCATATCCTACCCCATGAATACGACCTTTGCGATCCTTACCCATCATTTTGGCAAACAAATCATCTGGTGCCCATGCAATACTACTAGTTGTGTCAGATGATTGCAATTGATTTGGAGGTTCAGCCAACAATTCCTTCATTTTATCCTAATATTTGGGTTTGAACAAAACAAAACAATTAGAAATTAGCAACATCATTTGATTCAAGACAACAAAAATTATATTGAGAAGCAAACACAATATAATGAATACAATAAGATGCAACCAAAATTTGTCCTCTCTATAGCAATACAAGATAATATTAATAAAAATGAGAGAGGAACTAAATTAATACTTGTTGTCCTCTCTATAGAATTTCATTTCATCCGTCATTGATGAAATGAAATTCTCTTATATACCATATATGGATTGAAGGAATACAGGAAGCTATGGTAAAGTTTGTGAAGATGAAAGCTTAGTTAAAACTATATGTGCTGATGTTAGTGATAGAATCTGCTCCTTGAAGCACTTACAAAAATCAGTTCAAGCTAGGAGAATATCCACCAACTGGAAATGTGACATACCAATATGCAGCCTGAAAATAGCTAAGTTCTAAACCCCAAACTTATTGTATCTTAATGGAAGATTGTCTCATGCTATGCTAAGCATGTAATCAATGCAACACCAAAAGAGACATAGCATGACTAGGGTATGATTAGTGATGAGTTAGACTCTACATTAGATTTTTATTTCTATTGAAGCAAATGAATTGATTGACAATGAAAATGAAACCACAAATGGAATACTCACCATTTTTGCTTGCACTTCAGGATTAACTGTAGATCCATCTTTACGAGTATGCAGTATTGAATATAATGTTGCACACTCTACAGGATGTCCATCCACTTTTGCCTGCAATATGAACAACATATTTAGGTAGTGATGAATATTGGCTCCTCATAAACTTAAGATAAGTCAAATCATTTAAAAATTAGTCATAATACTTATTACCTTCTTTGCAACGTGCATGGCAAAGCTGCATGAACTAGCAGTGTGTAAGTCCTCCCGTTTAGAACGACGGTCCCTATTCTTCTCTAACTCTATCTACAAAATTATGGAGTCAGAGAATACCATCAGAAAAATCCCTTATTATGAATATGGAGTCAGAGAAATTATGGAGTCAGAAAAAATTATCAAAATAGCAAGACAAAATCTTTAATAAGCCTAAAAAGGCCTCCTTTTTTAGTTTTTGCTTTTTGCTCTTTGCTTTATTTCTTTTAAGATTTATCTTAATTTCTTTTGAGTTCTTGCTATATTACTTTTGAGTTCTCTAAAAGAACTATTTAGTTGGCAAACATAATGACATTCATGAGTCATGTCTTGGGGTACTTACAAGTAGGTAGGTTTAGCCTACTAAATAACCACTCAAGATAAATAACCATTCACCACATTGCATAATATGTGTTATATAATTTCTAAGAGTACATATAGCTTATGCCAATTACAATAAATAAATTAAAGAGGCAGGACGAATTTATGATGAGAAGGAATCTTCAAATTTTGACCCATCATGTTTCTCAAAAAAAAATGACCCATCATGGATAAGAGCAGGATTGCTTTAAAATAATATAAATATTTATGACTATCTTTAGGCATACATAAAGTGGACAAGACTGCATTCAGCAAAAATAAAAAATAAAAAAGGAATAAGACTGCCATCTTGCCTCTTCTTGGTTGAATGAGAATTGAAGATTATCCAAAATAAAAAATAAAGGCTTTTTTTTTTTTTTTATACCAATGAAAGGAGGATGCAAGACCTGTACCAATGCTGGATGCACCCAGCTACATGAACCAGGTACTCTAGTTGCAATCTTAGCATAGTTGCAAACAGAGCCTAGGATAGCCCTGGGAACAAAAAGGGCTTTGCAACACACCCTGTTGCTACAGGTTTAAAATGTCAGAGTACATAGTTTTTTCCTACCAACTAGGAATACATTTCTCGTTACAAACTTGGACTATTCTGTTACTACAACACAAAAAGAAAATCCTATTTGATTCTATCTACAAAAAATATTTTGCCAAGAAATTTGGTAATTAAAAAAAAAAAAAAAACCACGTTGAGGTATAAATATGTCTCTGAACAACACCATCAACCCACCCACCCAATGTTGCTCCTATTCCAATCCCACATGACCACTGTTGGCCAAGCCATCACCGGTTAATAAATTTCTGTATCCTGTGCAATTTAATTTGTCGTATTCTCTCTCTATCTATGTGGATCTCACTCATCACAATTCTCCTTACACCAATTTCTTTCAATTTTATATGCCTTCTGTCCATCCATCTATTTTTTAATGGTCTTGATTTTATTCCTAAGATCACCTTATGGACTTGATCTTGAGACCATATTTTGGTCTTGACATTAAGACCAATATAATATTATTTTTTGGTAGAAAGGAAAGTAAGAGCGGAACCTATATCGTCATATATATGCTCACACTAACACACAACTAGTTGTATGAGGGCTTATTTGGGTTGGAGTTTATTTTTCAAAACAAAACATAAAAGAAGGTCAAATTCTAATCATGGACAGCTAAGAAACAAGAAATATTCATATACCAACAAAAAAAAAAAAAACATGACAATCAGTTCATAGACATTGGTATGGTATAAGAGAAGAAAAAAGAATTAGTAAAGGTTGTATCTAGACATAAGAATTAAAGTCAAAGGATTTAATGAATTAATACAATCACATCATGGATTTCAGTTTCGAGGATTTGATTTTAACAAAAACACTTATCATGCACCTAATCATTTGAAATTCATGTATCGATAGAACTTAAAATCTACCCATAGCAAAAGCAGCAGCAGCATTATATAATACTATCTCAGCTATTGGCTAATACATGACCTATCTCAGATCACCAACTTTGTTGAGTCACAACTTTCAAGCAACAATTACTAAAGTACAACCTGTTCTTTGGGCAGAAATAAATCATCCAAGGTTACAGGCAAATTTTAATTATATCTAGATCTTAACACTGCATAAGTCCTTAAAGAGAACCATAGACCCCAATGCCGGTAAGGAAAAAAGAAAAAACAAAGCATTACATATGCTTAGTAGAACCACAGACTCAATATGCATTTGAATATTAGTAGAAGTTTAACAGAGCATTACATTTGCTTAGCCAAAAAAAAAAATGAAAATAGAGCATTACATATGCAGCGCAAAAAAAAGAAAAGAAAAGTGATTTATAATGGTAGGAAAAAAGTTGATAAGTCACAAGTAAAAGAAGTGAAGAAAAGAACCTGTTTCTAGATATTGCTTCATTAAGTTTCAAAAAAAAATCACAAATTTCTCCGTAAAAGACATAAAACTCGTTTCTTTTCAAATTTGTTCCCTCTAGATATTGCTATCAAATTTCAAATAGCAAGTACCCCAATATTTTGAGATTTCCAAGTTTGTCAAAGTTCCAAAGATAAATTCCTTCTATTATAGCAGCAAGAACTTTAACTGCTATCAAACTCACAAGTCACAACCACTGTTTTAATACCATTCTCATTTGTCCCACAGCTGAAGCTCGGTGAATTTTGAGAAATAACCATGACATTTACAACATGGCAGTAATGAAAACCTAAAACACAGATTAAGCACATCTTTAAAAAAATTGAAAAGAACATACCACTGCATCCTAAGTATACTAATGGTCAACAAGAACATCCCAATCTTCTGGTATGCATCCCTTGGGTCGGTTGCTCTTCACCCATGCTTTGTTTCTTGAATGTGGCATGTAATGAGCCGTTTTTAGCCTACACTTGTGATCCCTCAAAGCCTTCCCAATTTTTGTGAGGTAAATGTCTTTAAACCCACATATGCAGTAGGATTAGTAGGGACAATGTATTTTCACTGCAATCAAATAGTTGAGTTAGCAAATTACAATCAATTATTTGAGTTAGAATTAGAACTGCAACAAGCATGCTAAAATGTCATAATTACAGGTATTAGAAGTTCTTGGTTTACCTCTACAAGACGCCAACACTCTTGTTTAAGTTCTTCTGGTATGTCCTTCCAATTCAGATATCTTATTGGGTATATGTGGGGTTTCAACGCAATCATCCACAAGAAGCCAGTGAAAGCCCTCACCCCTTCATCAACCAGCTGATGCATACTATTTAGCAACAACTCAATTACTTGGTTGTTGGGAAGATCCCAAACATCCAAGTACTTGCTTGGCCCGCGAGTGGCATGTCCAGGTGGCTACACATCTAAAATTTAATGGAGACAATATCATTAAAGTAGGTAAATTTATATGAAATTAAATATATAAAACTTATTTAGAGTTCACATCAAATCGATCACTTTGTAACATAATTTGAATGAAATGTGGTTTTGGATGAAGAGAAGCACATGTTGGACTATGTTGCTTTAAGTTTAGTTCTCATACATTTTCAAGTTTTAACACAACTTTCCAAATTCAAGGTCCTTTTAGGTTAAAACAGCCTACATTAACAATGAATCAAAAATGCAATATAGACTATAAACTATTCTGAAGAAAGTATTGCATGCCATAGTCTCTCTCTCTCTCTCTCTCTCTCTCTCTCTCTCTCTCTCTCTCTCTCTCTCTCTCTCTCTCTCTCTCTCTCTCTCTCTCTCTCTCTCTCTCTCTCTCTCAATAACTTAAAAACATATAAAGAATCATAGTGCAAACTTTGCTGACTCTATCAATCAAGAATTGAACAAATAAATAAAAAAAAAATTGTAAACAAAGGTCTTTTGTTTCTCTATCTTGTTGTTTAATAGTTAGTAGATGGTGGGGCATAATATTAGAAAATTCAACTTAAGAAATTAGCATCAGTTTAAATACAGTGGAATCAAATTTTCAGAGTAAATTCAACTTAAGAATTTTTAAATAAAATTCAACTATCTAGGTGGATTAGAGAGAAGGCATGGATGTGTTTTGCTTAATAAATTTGCAACTATGATTGATACTATTATTGTTTGAATAACATACTTGAGCATGATTGTATTGATCAGCAATTAAATGATTAACATGAACCTAACTATAGAACTTGAGAGTTTCAACATGCATACAAGCATAACAAATAAAACTGTCACATTTAAAAAAAAAATAAAAAAAAATAGACATACAATCCGTCACATAGAGGCTGCTCCTTTATTTTGTTTTTTTTTTTTTTTTAAATAGAATTTTTAAGCAAACTAAAGCAAATTTGATATCAAGTTGTAAGCCCATACCTTGCATAGAAGCTTCCTGCATTTCTTGGTTCGTTTCTTGATCCACATGTTCTGTAGAAGCTTCTTCCACGGTTATGCTCTTGGAACGCGTGTGCAAATTTGTTTTTCACCTTGCCATTTCAACTGTCAAAGTGTAAAATAAAAACAAATATATAAGCACAACAACAAGTAAAAAACAAGTTGATATGAATGAAATATAATGCTAGACACATTACATAATCGCCCAAATTATAATCATCATAAATATCAACCAAGCTAATCAAATTTAAAACCCAAATCTCATTTTAGTCCTTTAAGACAAAACCAAAATAATTTTATAAAAAAAAAACTATCAAACGCCAAATTTGTTTTGTAAAGAAAATATATAGTGAAACAAACAGTTCAAGGACAAATATTTGTTACATTGTAGAGGTGGGGGTAAGTCGAGCAATTGTGAGGAATTGGCTACTTGGTTGAAGCTAAAGAAAGTGAAGAAAAGGAAATACGAAGAAATTAGAGTGAAAATTTTGTAATTGAAGTTTTCCTAATTCATTGTCAATAAAAAGTTTAGTGTTAAGTCAGTTTATAATCAAGCCATTATAAACTTTATTATGACTTGTCATGGAATGTTGAATAGGTTATCCATTTATTGACTTCTCATTCACTTTTTCATTACCAAACAGAAAAAAGTTTTGCAAACTTCAATTCACTTTTTCATTACTTTTCATTTTCAAAATTCAATTAAATGTATGTGTACAATTCATAGAACTAAATCAAACTTCTGAACTAAGCCAAACACTTTGAAAGCTCTCAACTTTTTCATATTCCACATTCAATAACAAACCCATGCGATGATATGTAAAACACAACAAGCAATAAAATTCAATTCCTGAAGCTTCATGACAACTTAACTTTAATAAATCACATCTGGGCTAAATCAATCCACTTTTTTTGCCCCCAGGTTCATATGAATGTTCTAATGCTATAAAATAGGAAACCCATTTCTTTTATATGAAATGTTTATTAAACCAAAACAATCTCTCAAACCCCAAAAAAACCAAACCAATCACAAAATCAACCCAATAAACAAGCCCAACATCAATAACCCATTTCAAAAATTAAAGAATCAAATAATTCAGAGGAATAATTTATTCAGTAGAAAACATCCTAATATATTACCAAACAAACAACAAAAAAATAGATAACACATTGAGCATAACACATCATATAAAAAAAATAGAGAGAGTGTTTGAGACAACTTACAAAGAGAGCGTTTGGTTTTTGGGAGTGAAATGAGGTGGTGACAACGAGGTGTGTTGGGGTTGCTAGGTGGCGACGACGAGGTGGATTGGGGTTTCTAGGTGGTGGCCACTAAGTCAACGTGGTTTGGTGGTGGTGGTTGGGTTGTTGTGAAAACGGCGGCGATGGTAGGATTTTGGGTCTACAAGGGAGAGTGAGAGAAAGAGAGAGTTCTTAACAGATAAATAGTGTTTGGGTGGGATTTTGGGTCTGCGAGGGAGAGTGAGAGCTAGAGAGAGAGAGCGGGGTGTTTGGGTCCCTGAAGAGTTAGAGAGAGATACAGTGAATGAGATAGAGAGATACACTGTTTTTGGCAAAAATGAAAAGGCGCTAAAATGAAAAGCCAAAAAAAAAATAGAAGGAAGATTTAGGGAAAGGCGGGGAGTTAGAAGGTCTATAATGGCTTTCCAACTCGTCGCTATAACTAAGAAAAACCACCTCAAAAAGGAGTCCCTATTGCGGCGGTCATACAAACGCTGCTACTGTTCGCATATTGTGTTGTTTTACTCTACTGCCACTATAATATTTGCGCAAAATGATATATTTATTGCGGTGGGTTTCTAAAGCACCGCTACATCTAAGTTACCACCACTAAAACATATATATTACAGCGGTTTTATGTCCCGCCGTTGTAGGACACCATAAAAACTATATCTATAGCGATGGTCTCAAAAAACGCTGCAATAGACCCTACATATAGAGGCGGTCCCAAAAAACGCCACAATAGGTAATATATAACAACGGGTTTTGCACCTGCAGCAAAAAAAAAAACTGCCGCAATAGTACAGAATTCTTGTAGTGTGTGTTTATTTTGTTTTGTTTAGTATTTCGTAGGAGTTCTAGAATAATGCATAGCGCACAGACTTACTGGTCAAAGGACTTACAGGAATTAGCATTCTTTTGCCTATATGCTAATTATATTTGTACATGTTATTGGTAGTGGACTTTTCACTAATGGTAGTTATTTAGGTATTCATGGGTGGGATTATCATTGGGGATACAAGCAATTAGTATTATTTTGCCTAAATGCTAATTTAATTTGTATATCTTTCTTTTGGAATTTGTGGACAACAAAAAATTGTTCTATAATACGTTATTAAGTGGATACATTTTTTTTTTTTTTTTTTGAAAAAGGCTTCAACTTCATTCAGCTATTAAACAGAGTCAAAGTACAGGGCTTCAAGGATTGGGGGAGGGGTCTCCTCCAACCATACAACCTCATCAAATACATCTCTAGCAAATCGGGCTAAACAATGTGCTGCAAAATTAGCACTCCGTTTGACAGTACTAACAGTGAACTTCCACAGCCCAGCAGCAAGACATTGTATGTCCCCATAGATATGACCAAGGTATGAGCTGTTTACCCGTGAGAAGGAAATAGAATTCATTACACTTGCATTATCCCCTTCAAGCACCAACTCTGAAAATCCAACTTCAATAGCAAATTCCAGGGCTCTACGGCATGCCAAAACTTCAACTTCCTCACTCCCATAAACCGATGGTCCCTTAGCAGATAATGCAGCCATGACTTCACCCCTCTCATTATGAATAATTGCACCAAAACCTGAAGCATTTAGGTTCGAAAATATGGTAGCATCAAAGTTCAATTTGTACTCCAAATCATGAGGTGGATTCCATACAACTGTCCTCCTAGACGTGGCAGTAACTTGCAACTGGTTTTGGGCAAATTGGTATTCCTCCAAATAATCACGAGCTCTTTTATTTAGCCTAGCAGGTTCTTATAATCTTCCTCCATGAATCACCGCATTTCTCTGGTTCCAAATAAGCCATCCTAGTACCATAAATAATTCAAACTCTTCCTTTGTAAGCTGAACAAGCAAGTCCTCAAAGAGCTGAAATATATCTCTATGGCTTTGGGTGCATTTTTGCAGTTTACTAGGACCCCCAGCCCAGACATTCTGTGCTACCCTGCACTCCCACAAAACATGAAGTACTGATTCAGAAGCACACTGGCAGAGTTCACAACTCACATCCTCAACAACTTTTTGATGAACTAAATTCTCCCTAGTTGGAAGTATATTGTGATAAACTCTCCAACCAAAGACCTTTATTTTGTTAGGAACATTAAGCTTCCATAACTTAGCCCACATAGAATTTGTTGTTCCTGCCAAAGACCTTTCTCCTTGATTAATGGCTTCCCCCATAATCTGTCATGCAACATGGTAGCCTAACCTTACAAAGTATACTCCATTTTTATTGTGTACCCAGAAAATTGAATCAACAATTTGCCTTTTACTCAAGGGGATACGAAGGATGGCAGCCGCGTACTCACTGTGGAAGTTTCGTTCAATATACCCACGGTCCCACCATTGTAAATCCCTATCAATAAGGTCTGATACCCTCCACTCACTATCCACAACAACTGGGTGATGAACCACCTTGTTTGTTGGGTAGTTAGTGATCCACTTATCGAGTGTGACCCTAATAGAAGATCCATCACCCACCCTCCAATAGCAACCTTTCTTTAGAATTGGTTGAGCAGCAATAATACTTTTCCAAATGTATGAACTATTTGGAACATCACCAGCACTTAGAAAATTGCTTCTTGGGAAGAATCGGGCTTTAAAACATTTGTGAAGAAGTGAACTCTGATCTTGTAGCAACCTCCATCCTTGCTTGGCCAACATTGCCAGATTAAAATTTCTCACATCTCGAAACCCCATACCTCCTTCTTTCTTAGGCCGAGTAAGTTTATTCCAGCTCTTCCAATGGATTTTTTTCTCATTACCTATCTGCCCCCACCAAAATCTTGCACACATACTATTAAGCTCATCACATAGCTTCACCAGAAGTTGGAAAACCCTCATAGTGTATGTGGGGATAGATTGAGCTACAACCTTTATCAATATTTCCTTTCCCACTCTAGATAACAATTTTCCTTTCCATCCCTGCAATTTCTTCCGCACCCTATCCTTGAGATAGGAAAAGGTGTGATATTTAGAGCGACCAACCAATGTAGGCAAGCCTAAGTATGACTCAAACCACTCAACCTCCTTAACCCCCAAGGCATTTTTGATAAACTCTTTGTGATTATTCGTTGTGTTCCCACTAAAATAGATTGATGATTTCTCCATATTGATACATTGGCCCGAAGCTTTTGCATATAGTTGCAAGGTCTCAGAAATTACCTACACCTTATTCTGAGTAGCCCAGCAAAGCAGTAAGGAATCGTCAGCAAATAGGAGATGAGATATACTAGGTGCTCATCGGCAAATAGACACCCCATGAAGTCTCCCATCTATTTCTGCTTTCATGAGCAATGAAGTAAAACCCTCTACACATAATAGAAATAAATAGGGAGATAAAGGATCTCCTTGACGAAGCCCTCTAGATGGAGTAATCTTACCATAGGCCTTACCATTTATGCAAATGGAGAAAGAAGGAGTAGTAACACAACTCATCACCCGATCAATCCAAACATCAGGGAGTCCCAGCTTGGCCATGATTCCCTTCAGAAAAGACCACTCAACCCAGTCATAAGCTTTACTAACATCCAACTTCAGAGCAAGAGAACCTTATTAAGTGGATACATTAATGCTTATTGTTATTGACACTGACATAAATAGTGACACTAATGATATTATATGTTACATGATAGTATTTTGGGAGTTGAACTCTTATTGAGGCAATTTCAAAATATTTTTGCATGGCGAATGAAATGAATAAATTTGGATAGTTTGCATGTGTGAAATTGTGAAACTGTTTAGACAGTGAAACTATGAAATTGTTTGGATAGTTTGCTATGTAAAAAATTTGCACAAATTGTTTATGTGAATTAAATGATGAAATTTGGATCATTATTGTAGGTTTTTGGTGAAAAGATTTTTGCACAGATTGTTTTTGTAAGCCAATTTGGATCATTATTGTTTGGGTGAACAAATTTTTTTATGTGAACAGATTTTTTTATTTGAATAGATTTGTTGAACAGATTTTCTTATGTGAATAGATTTTTTTTACGTGAACAGATTTTTTATGTGAATAGATTTTTTGCATAGGTTTTGGATCATTACTGTTTGGGTGAACAGATTTTTTTTATAAAGTTTTTGTTCAACAGATTTTTTTTTAGGTTGAACAAATTTTTTTATTAAAAAAAATAAAACAAACAGATTGTTAATGTTTCAAATCAAACCGACCAAACCGATTAAGCCAAGCCGATCAAACCGCACCGCTATAGGTCGAAAAACCGACCCTAATTGGTATGCATTGGTTTTAATTATTACAAAACCGATCCCTATCAGTTCAGTAACAAATTTGAAAAAAATAGAGCCGGTCGAACCGTGCATACCCGTGCCATAACTTAAGATTAATTTAAATATAGGCTTGCACAAAAAATGTTATGTAAGTATGTGGGGGGGGGGGGGGGGGTGTATATATATATATATATTTCACCTCTTCCATAAATTAAGACAATTTTCATTATGTTATCAACTCCTTGATTAAGAAACTTGATGTTTAATTTATGTTTGCTTATAATTTAGTATTTCTTATAAAAATTATGATATAAAAAATACACTTGATAGATAAATCTCAATATTTATTTTGGCTGTTTTAGTCAAATTTTCTACTCTTACTAATTGATGTATTTATTTACCTTTAAAAAAATTCTTAAATTAGTTATGACGTCTTTACGGTTCAACCTCAGTTCAATCTCGGTCCAACCTTCAAAACCTTGAACCTCTCCATTTGACGTTTCATTGAATAGTCCGGGTTTGAAAACCATGCATTATATTCCATTTCAATGAGATACCACACTATATATCAACAGTTTATAAAAATATTGTAAAATATTTTGTGCATATAGCATTACTCATAAAATAATTTTAAAATGCCACATTTGTTTTTGATTTAAAGAAATTAATTTATCAATTTTATTGAAATAAAAAAATAGTATTAAATAAAAAATAAAAAACACATTAATTATGATGGAATTCATCTTGAACATAAACACAAAGCCAAAATGTATACTATGGAACTTAATTTGTAACATGCTCAAAATGGAATTTCATAAAATAGAAAAAAAAATTGGCCAATTGGAATAGTAGTTATAGAGTTAATTTTTTTTTTTATATTCTCTATTTATTTATTGTAAAACGTACTTTTATATTTATTTATTATATTTTGCATATGTCTAATATCAAACAATATTTACAATGAACCCAACATCCCTTTCGCTTGGAAGCAATGTGGCTACAAGATCTTCGTTGTGCTGAAGTTGTTCAAGAAGCATGGATGGAGGGCTTATGCAAAGCAGTGGGTGTCCCAACTGATAACAGCCTTAACAGTTGTAGATCATAGCTAGCTTCATGGAACAAGACCGAGTTTGGCCATGTTGGAAGACAAATAACTTGGTCGGAAAAAGAATTGCAAGCCTTTGAGCAAAGCCAGCTACAAGATTTGGAACGGATACTTGAGGTCCATAAGGCACTTAACTGTTGGCTTGATGCATAAAATACTATGTGGAACCAACGGGCAAAACACATATGGATCACAAATGGTGACCGTAACACATATTTCTTCCATCAGAAAGCCTCAAACCTCAAGCAAAGAAACACCATTAAAGGCCTCACAAATGATAATGGCATTTGGCAAGTAGAGGACCCGATAGTGGAGAAGATAGTACTGGATTATTTCTTAAATATTTTCCAAACAAATGGGCCCATAGACACATCAACTATTGTTGTAGCAATTCGACTTGTTGTGATCGACTCCATGAACAGCGTCTTATGCCAACCTTTCCAAGCAGATGAGGTCTACAAAGCACTAAAACAAATGCACCCAAGAAAATCACCAGGCCCTGACAGTATGCCCCCACTTTTCTATCAACACTTTTGGTCTTTATATAGTGAATGCGTTACTAAAGTTGTACTTGATTTTCTAATTTTGGGCATTATTCCCCTAAAATTTAATGAAACTCATGTTATCTTGATTCCAAAAATAAAAAAAACCCCACTAAGATAACACATACAGGCCCATAAGTAAGTGGGTAAACCTTGTGATGCAATGTGTTACAACAAGATGAACCATACCTGGGTTCACCTTCTTTGGTGGTTAGATCAAAGAAGAACACTTTTCATGCTCTTAAGGAAAAATTGGATAACAAACTGTCTGGCTGGAAAGAGAAGATGCTCTCACAGGTAGGAAAAGAAATTCTCATAAAAGCAATGGCTCAAGCAATCCCAGTGTATACCATAAGTGTCTTTAAGCTCCCGAGTACACTTTGTGATGAAAAACCTAGCATGGTTCGTGCCTTTTGATGGGATCAATCTAACGAAAAAAATAAAATGGCATGGCTATCTTAGGACAAAGTTTGTGTTCCAAAGAAGGAAGGTGAATTGGGCTTTTGTATTCTAAAAACCTTTAAGGTTCCATACTATATGTTTATATGCTAAATTGATAATGTTCGGTTTACTTATTATATTCATGTTTATTACTTTTAGATTTTATCATGGCATCATTTAGCCCACTTGCTGCTATTCTTAATCAAAACAAACTGTCTGGATCCAATTATGTTGACTGGAAAAGAAATTTGGACATTGTTCTTACAGCTGGAGAGCACAAATATGTGCTTACTCAACCATGTCCTAGCATTCCTTCATTAGATGCTCTTCTTGAGGAAAAACAACGATATGTTCGTTGGCAGAAATCTAATAAGATGGGCAAGTGCTATATCCTAGTATCTATTTCAAATGTTTTACAGCAACAAATGCAAGATGTAGAACTAGCTTCGGACATTATGCTAAGTCTAAAAGAGATGTTTGGTGAGCAAGGCCATTCTGTAAGACAAGAAACCATGAGGAAAATTTATAATACCAAAATGGCTGAAGGTAGTTCAATGAGAGAACATTATCTTACAATGATCTCTAATCTGAATACATTGGAGGTTTTAGGTGCCGACATTGATGGAGAATCTCAAGTGGATATGATACTCCAGTCACTACTAGAATCATTCAAGGAATTCAAACTTAATTATAACTTGAACAAAAAGATTTATTATTTTTCTGAATTAATGAATGAGTTAGTGGCAGCAGAAGGCATCCTTGGTACTTCTAGTGTTGAAGCCAATGTAGATGAAACTTCTACTTCTCAACCTAAGTCGAAAGGTAAGGGTAAGAAGAAGAAAGGCTTCATTAAGCAAGAAGGTAAGCAAATTACCTTAGGGATTGCCGACAAAGGAAAGAAGATCAAAAGAAAGTGTTTCCTTTGTGGTAAGAAAGGACATTGGAAGAGGAATTGTCCGCTGCCAAGAATAAGGGTATGAAAAGTTTCGTTCTTCTTGAAATATGTTTGGTACAGAATCCCACGGATTCCTGGTGTGTGGATTCAGGTTGTACTAATCATATCTGCAACTCTTTGCAGGGGTTTCAGGAGATCAAAAAGCTAAATGAAGGGGAATTGTTTCTTACTTTGGCTGATGGGAGCAGGATTCTAGTTGTAACTGTTGGAGTTGTTAACTTATGCTTTGAGTCTAGGGTTTTAATATTGCAAGACTGTCTATTTGTACCTAATGTTCGTAGGAATTTAACTTCTGCAACTTATTTAGGTAAACATGGACATTGTGTTATCCTTAAAGACAATATTGTAATAAAGAAGGGTAAAATGTTTATTTGTTCTGGCAACATTGTGGATGGTATTTATATTTTAACTCATAATAAGAATGAATTATATAATTCTAAATTAGATAATAATTCACATGTGAAATCATTAAAGAGAAAGTTTCTTTCTACTAGTGATGCATATCTTTGGCATTTACATTTGGATCATATTAGTTCAAATAGGATCAAAGACTGATCAAAGATGGTCTCTTGGAGCCATTGGACTTTGATGAATTTCCAGTTTATGAATCTTGTTTGGAAGGTAAAATGAGCAAGCGACCTTTTAATGCAAAAGGTAGAAGAGCTCAAGATTTGCTAAAACTAGTACATTCAGATGTATGTGGTCCTAAGTCAATCCAAGCAAGAGGTGGCTATGAGTATTTCATTACTTTCACTGATGAGTACTCTAAATTTGGTTATGTGTACCTAATGAGATGGAAGTCTGAAACCTTTGACAAGTTCAAAGAGTTTAGAGCTGAAGTTAAAAATCAATTGGGTAAATGCATAAAGGTCATTCGATCTGATCGAGGTGGCAAAATGCCTTCTTGGGGATTTCTAGGATTACTTGACTGAAAATGGAATTATATCCTAGTTGACTGCACTTGGAACTCCACAACAAAATGGTGTAGCAGAAAGAAGGAATAGGACTCTTTTAGATCTAGTAAGATCCATGTTGAGTTATTCGACTCTACCAATTTTCTTTTTGGGATATGCTTTAAGTACTGCAATGTATCTTCTAAATTTAGTACCTTCGAAGTCTATTCCTAAAACACCTGTAGAGTTATGAAATGAGCGTAAGCCTAGTATTAGACATCTTCATATTTAGGGCTGTCCAGCACATATGTTAAAAGGAAAGTCTAACAAGTTACAGTCTAAAATAGAAGTGGTATTTTTTGTAGGGTATCCAAAGTGTTTGTTAGCGCAAATGTCAAATTCTTGGAAAATGACTACATGAATAATTTTACTCCTAGAAGTAGAGTTGTATTAGCTGAAATGAAAGAACCTGTAGTTGAACAACCAATGGATGAAACTAGGGATGATGTGGTTGTATTAGATACACCACAAGATACTACTCATGAGATATCTAGTACACAAGTGCCTCATCGTAGTGGGAGAATTGTTCGGCCTCCTATAAGATTTATAAGTTTGGGAGAAACTTATGAACCTATCTCAAAAGAGATTGAATCAGATCCCTATACTTATGAGGAGGCAATAACTTATATAGATGCACATCATTGAGTCCAAGTTATAAAATCTGAATTAGATTCTATGTATTCTAATCAAGTTTGGAATCTTGTAAACGTGCCTAATGGCATTAAACCTGTTGGTTGCAAATGGATTTACAAGAGGAAGAGAGGGATAGATAGAAAGGTTGAAACCTTTGAAGCAAGACTAATGGCGAAAAGGTATACACAAAAAGAAGGCATTGACTATGATGAAACTTTTTCACCAATAGCCATGCTTAAATCTATCAGAATTCTCTTATCCATTGCTGCTCATTATGATTATGAAAATTGGCAAATGAATGTCAAGTCTGCATTTCTTAATAGCAATCTTGAGGAAGAAATCTATATGTTGCAACCGGAAGATTTCATAGCAAAGAACTAAGAACATATGGTATGTAAGTTGAAAAGGTCCATTTATAGACTTAAACAAGCATCTAGGTTATGGAACATCAAATTTGATCAAGCAATCAAATCATTTGGTTTTGAACAAAATTTTGATGAACCATATGTGTACAAAAGACATCAAGATAAAGTAGTAATGTTTCTAGTACTTTAATGTTGATGATATTCTACTTGTTGGAAATGATGTAGGGTAATGTCATCGGTTAAAGTTTGGTTACCAAGCTAATTTGATATGAAGGACTTGGGCACAGCTAACTATATTCTAGGGATCAAGCTTTGGCGAGATTAAAAGAATAAGATATTAGGCTTGTCACAAGCTGAATATATAAATAAGGTTCTAGAACGGTTTAGCATACAAAACTCTAAGAAATGATTACTTCCTTTTAGATATGGAGTTCCTCTGTCTAATGACTAAAGGCCTAAGACTCTTGAGGAAGAAAATATAATGAGACAAGTTCTTTATGCTTCTGTGGTGGGAAGTCTCATGAATGCCATGCTTTGTACTAGACCAGATATTTGTTATTCAGTTGGCATGGTCAACTGATATCAATCAAATCTAGGACCTAAACATTGGCAAGCAGTAAAACATATTCTCAAGTATCTAAGGAGAACGAGAAATTATATGCTTGGCTATAAAAATTCAGATTTTCAGTCGGATCTTGATTTCAAAAAATCCACATCAGGCTATGTATTCACCTTGGGAGGTGGAGCCATAAGTTGGAGGAGTGTTAAGCAATCTTGTATTGCCGACTCCAACGTGGAAGCTGAATATGTTGCTTCTTGTGAAGCAGTAAAGGAGGCTATTTGGCTCAAGAAATTCATTTCTGATCTTGGTGTTATGAGAATTGAGCAAGTTCCTATTACATTGTTCTGCAATAATAGTGGAGCAGTTGTACAATCCAAGGATCCAAGGAATCATAAGAAAGGAAAGCATATAGAAAGAAAGTACCACATCATTCGAGACATTGTTGCTTGTGGAGATATAGTAGTCGCAATAATTGATAGTGCAAAAAATCTAGCAGATCATTTTACCAAAGCCTTGCCCCAAAGGACTTTTGAGTCACATTTAGAGGAAATGGAAGTTAGATTAGTAAATAATAATCTTTAGAGAAAGTGGGAGATTGTTAGGATGTGTGCTCTTAAATCCTATTATATGATGCTATGTATGACATTATGTTGTTATTAATAAAGTTTTTTTTTATTATTATCTAAAAATAATGGTAACATGAATATTGGGACATTATCATATAGTCCATGAGATGCATAGTATGTGATTTATATGATTTATGTTATTTAGTCACAGAAGATATAAATCACAAGTTCTTTGTACACTCAGAATTTTAGTTCGTAGTCAGTGATGAAATTGGGTATTTCATCTGCGAAGACTATAACATATCAACTAAGATGATTTGTCTTGATCATGGAAATGGAAATTTCTAGTTGGTATGTTGATATGTTTTAAGAGTTAAAACATATTAAATTGAACTGCTGTGAGATTTATTATTCTCCTAACGACTGTCAAATAAATAATAAACTCATGACTTCTATTTGCATGAACTCTTAATCCTAAAAGAATAATGGACTTGATCATGAGGTGTAGGTTGCTTTAATATATCAAGAGTGGGGTCTAAAGAAACGATCAAAACCTCAATATGTTGGGTAGCCACATTTAATGTTGATGGAACATATATTCTCAAGATGGAATTCATAGTCTTTTAATGGAAATACAAAATCTCCCTATTCAGAGTGTTAGGCCTAACCACTTTAGTAAGAAGTTACTAAAGTATATATTTATGAAATTAGATTTCATAAATATATGATGAATAACTTTAAAGGATTAAACCAGTACTCAAGGAATTAAGATGTAGTAATCTACAAAGTGGCAGTCTACATTAATGACTTTATATTACTACGAATATTTTATGAAGGGGTTGCATGTATAATAAAGTCTTGGGATATAATTTATAAATAAGGCCTAGAGTGCAACTATATTTATATAGTGGTATTAAATATAGTTAATGGTAATTTTGGACTTGTCAAGAGTTGACAGAAAAGTCCAAGGCCTATTGGAGCTAGTGTCTTGTTGGTCTATTTTGGTCTCATACCAAGCCACACACTTAAGCCCAATTGGAAAGGTCCAAAAGACCAGGCCAATTAGATAATTAATTAGATACAAAGGGAGAAACATACATAATTTTTAGTTAGTGAAAAATACAACACTATTGTGAAATGGTGTATGAGAAAGTATTAGACACTTTGACATTCTTCATTGGAAAACTGATTAAGAGACCACACTTCTTGGATGTTAGTGGAATTGGAGTGAAGATTAAAAGTGTTCCCAAGTGCTTCTAGTCTTCGGTTTTGAAATTCATCGCACCAAGATACACTCTCTTATTCTTAAATTCTAAAACTTACATAGTACATGTTAACATTTATGAATGAAGTAGATTTTTTAACTTTCCGCTGTGTATGCTTTGTATGAGATACAAACATGTATTTATCCAACAGTGGGGACCTTTAACCTACCTTCTACTCATGTTGTAATGACCCATAAAACCTACCTTTAGGTCAATCCATGTAAATTTCATTTCATTTTGCATTTGTTTGGCCATTGTTTAAACCATGGTGACTCAAGTCCAAAGCTTGAGCTCATCATGATTGTTTGAACCTTGTATGTTCTAAATGAACTCAAACCCAAAAGCCTATGATTGAACTCTACTTGAAATGGAAGCCCAATTTTTTTCTTGAGTGAGTGTAACCCCAACACTTGAGCCCATCAAAGGTGTATAAACATGATCAATATCAAAGGCCAAAAGCTCACAAGATGCATGCCATCCAAGTGTAAGCCCAAGCCATTTCAAGGAAATACCAAAAGATCATATTCAAAGTTCAAGCCTTCCAAGTGCAAGCCCAAGTCTCAAGGTTCAAGCATACCAAGTCTCAAGCATCCTAAATGGACCAAGAAGAAGCAAGTGGCCCAACTTTGCCTCGCTCCACATATGGTTTGCAACATCATGATTAAGCTTAAAGTTTGTTTTTTTATTCTATGTTTCTATTTTTCTTTAAATTCTAAAAGTCCATGTAGCATTTGATGTACTTTGCACGTGTATATATTTTATAAAAAATTTAAAAAAAAAAAAAAAAAAAAAAAAGACAAGATTCCCAAATCTTTCCAAAAAAAAAAAAAGAGAAGAAAAAGAAAAAATATAAAATGAGAAAATGTTTGGACTAGGGGCATTGGGCCTTTGAATCAATTTTTTTTTTTTTAAAAAATCTTTGAACTAGGGCCATTGAACTTCCTAGTGACATTTTCAAAAAGACCTAATTTTTTTTTCTCTTTCAAGATTAAAAAAAAAAAAAAAAAAAAAGAAGTCTCCTTTTCAAAATGGTACATGAGGATCCCTTGGACAAACTATTTTCAAAATGTGATGTTTAAAGGCTTGAACAATCAAGTTGTATTGAGAAATGATTAATTTCATTTGATCCGTGTAAACACTTTTGCTAAATTACTTTGAATAAAAGAAGAAATGGTCTTAAAAGACAATCAAAGAAAATCTATCTATCAAAAAATTCAAAAAGTTCATGCATTCATTCCAACTTTTTGAAAACTTTTGTGTCTCTAATCGAGCATTCATGCTTTTTCTTTTAGGATGATTTTATTAAAAGAGCTCAAATCACTGTGCCTACAAGCAAGCATTGCTAGGGATAGAAAGCCGTCTTTTGTAAAACAAGATTATACCTTAATACCTAGAATGATTATTATCCATTGTAAACACTTAAGCCTCTCTTTTACATAACCTAGGGTGGGAAAAATCAAAGTATGCATGCTAAAATCTCATGTTGAGGAGGAATCGACCTTTTATCTTTGAAACTAATTGATAAAG
Source organism: Castanopsis chinensis (assembly GCA_032878915.1). Lineage (NCBI taxonomy): Eukaryota > Viridiplantae > Streptophyta > Magnoliopsida > Fagales > Fagaceae > Castanopsis > Castanopsis chinensis. The sequence goes on from JAVQMG010000130.1 coordinate 12,043,366, forward strand.
CTCTCCTAGAAGACATGAAAGACAAGTAGAGAAATCATAAAGCTAAAGATAAGAGATCATTAAAGAAAAATGAGCTTTCACTCAATCAAGGAAAGAGAAATGAAATTTCATCATTGTGAGAGAAAACAAAATTTGCATCAAGTTTGAAGAACCTAAAATTCATCATGCCAAGAGGAATACAAGATTAATCTAAAAGAGAGTTCATCAAAAAAGTAAAAGATTCATCAAGCATAAAAATGTTCAAGCACATCGAGGCAAGAAAGAAGTCTAGAGAGTGCATCAAAATGACTTAAACTAAGAAAAACAAGAAAGGCAAAGATCCCAAAAAAAAGTTCATTCAATCAAGAGATGAGAGACATACAAAAAAAAAAAAAAAAAGGAAAAAGAAAAGAAAAGAAAAGAAAGCCCGCTAAGTTGAACCCAAAAGGGCGGCCTAGGTAAAAATTAGGGCCAAAGAAAAGGAAAAAAAAAAAAAAAGGAGGCTAAATCCCACCAAGTTAGAAACTTGAAGATGCAACCTAAAAAGAGAAGAATTTTACAAGATGAAAGTCTAGAGGCATGATTCAAGATGAATGAGCATAAAAAAAAAATGTTGATACAAGTGACCAATGAAGACTAGTGAGAAGATGACAAAAGAGAAATGGGAAAAATCCTTCAATAGTTGATTTTTGAGTAATGCATACTTTGGAGAAACATCATAGGGAATTTTGAGCCTTTTATATCTTCCATTTCATAACCCAAACCTAGCCTACATTACAGCCCATGAGTAAAGACCTCCTTGAAGTCTTGCTAATTGTAGGCACATATTAAACTCTAATATTATTTTCTCTCAAATTAAAAAAGAAAAATGCTTAAAATTGTCAAACCCCAATAAACGATATGACTGAGGCCATAAAATTCTCAAATCCTCAAATGACTCAAAAGAACTTCCAAACATGGAGCACTCACCTTGTTTGCACCCAACAGTGTGATTTCTAAATATTGTCACATTCCATTGCCTTTGGAGACTTAATCTAACGATGTTCAAAAGGAAGAAGCAAATTTGATTACATAAGTTCAATGATCTTGATCCTTTCTAATCAAAGAGATATGTTTGATTCTTAAACACTTTGATTTACCAAAATGGTTGTTCAAAGGATCACCTCTTGTTCATTAAAAAAATGGATAATTTAAAAAAAAAAAAAAAAAAAAAAAAAAAAAAAAAAACCTTTCTCTTCCAACATCCAATCTTTCTGAACTAAGTCTTGACCTGATCCTCTTTGAGAGAGGTGCATAGGCAGCCTTTCAAAGGCTCGATCCTAATCACCCAAACAACCTTGGGGAACAAATTCAAAACAATGTGACAAAATTGTTTACGTGCATGTTAGTATAAGCCCATTTGTGGTGCATCAAACATGCTTAAACTTGGGGCAATGGCCTATTTATATTGTGTGCATTTATTTTCTTCTCACATGAAAGCATGTTTTCATTTGAGGCATCAATCTATTTTTTTGCAAGCTTGTCCACATTAGGGGCATTGACCAAAATTTTTTTCATGATAATTGGTTTCTAACAAGCTAGTGAAAGAAAGCCATTTTGCAAGAACCAATGATGACGAACCATGATCCTCTTTCATGTTCCCCAATGGTCATAACATCAAATGAACTCAGCTTCAATCTAAGCATAAAATATGTCCCAAACTAGGAGCATGGGCTAAGTACATCCAATTCATTTCAATGAAAAAATCCATTGCTAATTGAAATTATCTTTTTGCAGGAATTAAGCAAGGACTTATCTAGCAATCTGCATAAACTTCTAGCCAAAGTTATTCTCATTCAAATGATAGGATTTTCAAAAAAAAAAAAAAAAAATCATGGATAAATCATCATCACTTTTACCCCATCTTCATCTTCATCTTCTTCACTTTTTGAACAAATATTCATATTTAAAAAAAAAAAAAATCAATCAAGATATTCAATTCTTTCAAAAAATTCAAGATTTCCAAAATTTTCAAAAAAAAATAAAATAAAATAAAATAAAATAAAATAAAATAAAAAAAAGAAAGAAGCCTAGGGACTAGGGGCATTGGGTTCGTACTTCTTAGGTTGCTTTCAAAAAAAAAAAATCAATCAAGACTTTCAATTCTTTTAGGGTTTCAAAATTTTCCCAAAAAAAAAAACATCATTCAAGATTTTCAATTCTTTCAAAAAAAATTCAAGATTTCCAAATCTTTCAAATTTTTTTTTTTCAAAAGTCTCAGGAAAAATCTCCATCAAATTCTTCCTTAAGAACCAAGAACAGAAAGTTATAATCCTCTTCCATATTCTCTAGTGGTGCAACATCAAGTCAATTGTCCACCCTCAGCATTCATCAAAACATGGAATATGTTCCAAGCTAGGGACATTCGCCAAGTATGCCAAATTCTTTTTTGAAAATATTTATTTTGTAGGTACTAGGGTAAAAGGCCCCCACACATCGGCATGAGCCAAACCCCAAAAATCCTTGATCCTTTAAAAACATGAGCCAAGATCCAGAACCCTTGGTCCTTTGAAAACATAAGCCAAAGCCCAAAAAATCCTTGGTCCTCAAAAAAAATGAGCAAAGATCCAGAAACTTTGGTCCTCTGAAAACATGAGCCAAAGCCCAAAAACCCTTAGTCCTTTGAAAACATAAGCCAAGATCCAAAACCTTTGGTCCTCTGAAAACATGAGCCATGATCTAGAACCCTTGGTCCTCTGAAAACATGAGCCAAAGCTCAAAAATCCTTGGTCCTCTAAAAACATGAGCCATCCGAAACCTTTGATCCTCTGAAAACATGACCAGAATCTCCATATTTTCGTGGCCTCACATAAGCCTGTCTTGTACTCATTCAAAAAAAACTTGCATGGATGAGCTATGTTTGGACCTAATCCTCCTACCAAGAGGTACGTAGGCAGTCTCCCTCAAGATTTCGTCCACATTTTGATCCACTACATGTCAGTGATTATTTTTATCTACATGCATCATACATTCTCCACAGTTAAGAACTGATTGCAAAGTTAAGTGTCTTTTCAAGCTATGTTAATAAGGGGCATTCTGTTAACACCCCATTTTGCAACTCGCATCTAACCTCATTTAACCGAAATGATCTTGATATTGTAAAGATCAAATCAGCTAGTCATAAGCCCTAATTAAATCATCAGATTGAAAGTTATCATCAAATCAAGTTTTAATGGCCAAGATGCACTATCACAAATTGAGTCTAACATATGTGATTATGAACAATTAATCCCAATTGGTTATAATTATAATCAATTTAAGATTAATGACGTGTCATAATTTGATTGGCTATGACTACTTTTTATGATAAGGTTGCACACACCTGATTAATTAGATAGTCAAACATTAATTATTCAATGAGTAATTTGTACAATTATCTTTTAATTAGGGTAAATTTGGAACTAATTAAGTCTGAAATGGGAGTGATTGGAGCCTATTAATGATAATTGGAAACTAATTTGGGACCTATTAATGTTAATTGTGCTAAAATTATTTTCTAACAAATGACCTCTGCCCTTTATTTCGTTGATATCTCTCAAAATATTTTAAATCTGTGAATAAGGTTAATTTTCCCAATAACTAGACATCTGGAGCTTCAATTTGAGCACAAGAAGGAGATAATTCCTATCAGAATTAAGTAATATATGATTTTTTGAAGTTGGCTTTATAGGCTGTTACAGTAGCTACAGGAAAACCGAATTTTACTTGCAGCTCACTCCCACCAATGTTTACATTTAATGCACCAAATTTCCCCAAGGACTAAAATAAGGTCTAGGTTCATGATTCTTTGTCAACCCTCATTAAATGACCTTCCATTCATATTTTTTCCACCACTACTATATAAGCCCCCCCCTCTCCTCCATTCCAAGACACCAAAAACCGCCCTCTCTTCTCCTCTCTTGAGTTCTAGTGAAGTAGAGTAGTCTTGTCATATGTTGGTCTTCTTGAGACTCAAGGTATTGAGTGAAACTCACTCTCCCTCTCCTAACTCTTCTTTTCCTCTACCCTTAGGACCTCCACCAAGAGTCTTCTCCACCATATGAATCTTGCGTAAAGGTATAATCCCTTTTCCTAACTTGTTTTTTGTGTTGCCATGATGAGAATTTAAAATTACAGCATGATAGCAATTATATAAATTCCCTTGAATATGTTTTAATGTTCTTAAATGTTCTTATGTGTTCTTCACATTTTCTTGGTTGTTCATCACATGTTCATGCATAACACTAGTTTTAATCTTAAATCCATATAAAAAATATGAAAAAAATGTTTGTTTCATAAATCTTTCAAATCTTTGATATCGCCATCCACACACATTCACTAGAATTTATTTTTCAATCCAAATGCAATGCTTAATAAATTGAATTAGGGTTTATCACATGCACACACATTAAATTCAACATGCAAATTGATTGAAAACATATTAGATGATGTGATATGAATATTGGCCACCATAATCTAGAAGGCTAGTTTCACCGCGCAAGGTGAGTGCCTAACACCTTCCCACCTTGTAACATAGCTTCCGAGCTTAAATCAAGGGTTGATAGATCAATACTTATCCTTGTAATTTTCAATTTCCAGATTGTAACGAGGAAACAAAGCCATGTACTTTATTTTAGATTGTATCTAGGACCAAAGCTATGTAATTTTCAAATTCAAATTAATAAAATGGGGAATTTTTTAATTTTGGTTTTCTTATTTATTTCAATAATTAAATAAGTGACGACTCTATTGTAAAACCCTTAATCTAAAAGGGAAAATATAATCAATCGAACCTCCATTTTGAGAGGTAATAACACTACTCCACCCATTCACATGGGTTTGGCCCAACATCCAAAAAAAGGGGCCAGGGGCGCAGTCTCTCACAGCATGTAGGCAATAGAACCTCTACACAGATATGGCATGATAGGTGGCTTCCAAAGGTAACCTCTTTCTGAACTATTACACCACCAAACACTTTACCTTTGGATGCACGAGTATGTACATTGTTGGACGAAGATACAGAAGAGTGGAAGAGTGATTTAATCAAGCAAATTTTTATCACAGATGATGCTAATGCAATCCTCGGTATTCCCTATAGCTGTAGCCATGCCAAGGACTGAGAAATCTAAGCTTATACTCCAAGAGGCATCTTCAAAGTAAGCAGTACCTACAAAATAGCTCTCTCCTTATCCTTGCAAGCCCATACATGTTAAGCATCAAACAACCAAGATCACCACCTATTTTGGATAACCATCTGGAGTCTCAACATCCCACCCAAACTCAAAACCTTTGCATGGAAAGCATGTCACAATATACTTCCTACCAAAGTGAATCTTTGCCACTGTGGGGTTTTGCAAGAAGGCACTTGTGAAGCTTGTCAAGTGGGTGAGGAAACTAGTGGACACGTGTTTTGGGACTAGACTAAAGCATGTGAAACTTAGGAAGCAACCGGATTGCCAATGGACACTAGAGGCGTGCACTTCAGGGAGCTTGTAGACCTTATCTGGCACCTCATCTTCGTTCAACATGTAGGAAAGGATATGCTTGAACTGATCATCACACTTTCTTGGCGCAGTGGTACAATAGAAACAAAACTCAGCTTAAGTCCCCATGGTAATCCACTAGGAGCTAATATACAAAGCTTGTTTCTTGCTCAAAGATTTCCAGCTTGCACATATACAACACTATTGAAGACTCATGGTGGATTCCACCCACTTTCCAATGGTATAAAGTTAATGTAGATGCGACTATCATCAAGAACACCAAGTCAGTGGGTATTGGTATCTGTTAGAGATATATTAGCCCATTAGTACAAGCCCAAGCTTAATTCTACTTTGTGTGCAAGCCAAGTCTCCTATTTGTGCTAGAAGTCTATTAGCCTAGGGTTTAGTCTACTATATATACACATGTTATGGTTCATTGTAATACAGGATTTGTACTACACTCTAATATATTATTAATGTAGCCCTTTAGGGTTTCCTTCGTGGATGTAGGCCGTTAGGCTGAACCATGTAACCCTTGTGTGGTATTGTGTTCTACGCTTTATGTTTTTGCTTCCGCATCTATACTAGCATATTCAACATGGTGTATCAATGCTAATATTTAACATGGTATCAGAGCCACCTTCCTATGGCCATGGTTTTCTGTCCTTACAGTGTATTAAGAGAAATCTTTATCTTCCTCGGTGTTTTTTTCGCTGCATTCATCTTCTTTGGTTTTCCACTGCTGCCGTCAAAACTCTCCGGTATAGTCATGCCACCATTAGAAGTCGCATTAACACTGCAAGGCCATTGCCTTCCTCAAACCACCGTCATAGAGCCAAACTTCATTCAAGGGATCTTCTTAACCTCATCAAATCTCAAGGTTTCATCAAGCTTTCACCTTGAATTTGAGAGGAGGTGTTAGAGATATATTAGCCCATTAGTACAAGCCCAAGCCTAATTCTACTTTGTGTGCAAGCCAAATCTCCTACTTGTACTAGAAGTCTATTAGTCTAGGGTTTAGTCTACTATATATATATATACATGTTATGGTTCATTGTAACACAGGATTTTTACTACACTCTAATATATTATTAATGTAGCCCTTTAGGGTTTCCTCCATAGATGTAGGTCGTTAGGCTAAACCACATAACCCTCGTGTGTTATTGTGTTCTACACTTTACACTTTCGCTTCCACATCTATACTAGCATATTCAACATAGTGTATCAATGCTAATATTTAACAATATCATCGTGTGTGACCATGAGGGTGAAGTGCTTGCTGCCTTAAGCAAATGCCTACCACTGCCATTGGGACCACTCGAAGTAGAAGCCAAAGCAATGGATGAAGCTGCCTCATTTGCTATGGACATCGAATTACAAGAAGCTATTTTTGAAACAAACTACTTGGTGCTCGCAGGGGCTCTCTCAAATACTACACAAGCGCCAATCAATATCGAGAACACCATTGTAGGCATCCACCTTAAGCTACAGAACTTTAGACGATATCAATTGATGCATGTCCGACGACAAGGAAACAAACTAGTTCATACTCTGGCTCAACATGCTAAAGGAATTGGCACCTTTGTATCTGGGATAAAAGAAACTCCATTTTTATTGAATCCATTGTATTTTAAGATGCTTTGTTTTTTTTTTTTTTTCAATAATTAATGAAGATTCGTATTTCTAAAAAAAAATGATATTTACAACATCAGCAATCTTATTATGTATTATACACACACATTTTTAGTGCTTGTGTGTGGGTGTATACCTTAAATAATATATTACTATCACAACTTATAGCCCCTAAAACTTGTGAAATTTTGTGTGTTTATATCATTACTTTAATAAAGTTCCCTCTTTATGCATCTCCTGCACAATAGAATCTATCCTCTCTATGTGCTGCCTTGGTACAACAACTTAGAGCCAAGATCATTGATTTTCCTACTAGTTTCCTCGAGGCCATACCATACTTCTAGTAAGCCAATCCTTAAGGCCATTTGGATTCATCTGTTTCTATTTGGGTTTTCCTTTTTCTTTTTCTTTTCTTTTTTTGTTTCAAATTTTGGCTTCATCAGTAAGGGTCTATTTGGATACTGCTTATTGCTAAAAATTGAAAACTGAAAACACTGTAGCAAAATTATTTTTAAATGTGTAAATAGTATCGTGGGACCTAGTTTTAAAGTTGATTTTGCCAGATTTTGTACTTGTGAGTCCCGTGAACAGTGCATGTGACCTAGGGAAAAAAACGCAGATGCGCAAAACATGTAACTTGCCGCTATCCAAACTCACACTAAGTCATTTGGTTGCAAATCGTATCAATTACATCCCAGATCTTTGAGATTTCTTCCTCATTGCTTTTTCTTTATATTTCCCATGTATTTCTACATACAAAACCCATGTTTCTCTCTATTTCTGTATTGGGTTGTTTTATTTTATTTTTGATACATTTGTCTCCTGCCTATTAGCCTTGGAGCTTCTAAGATTTCGTTGTGTTGTAAATCCAGTCAAACCAGATTTCAAGCCTACTATGGATTTAAAGAAGACATGAAGAGCACCTAAAGCGACATGTAGTTTATGTGTTAGGTATAGTTTTGCTACAAGTCGTATAAATGTATGTTTTGTACACATGCAAATCACTTGGGTTCTCTAATTATCCTATTTTACATGTGTTGGTTAGGAATGGCAATGTGTCGGGTTTGAGGGTATCTTTATGCCCAAACCCACCCCATGGGCTTGCTCCCATTACTTGAACCCACCACGTTTAATAAACGGGTTTTTTTAAACCCCCAAACCCGCCCCGTCAGGCCCCCATAGGCCCTGTCCCATCATGCTTAGCCCAAAATCACACTCACAAAAATCAAAAACACAAAAATTTTAGATTTATAATTTTCCATTTCAAAATCACAAACACTAGCACAAAAATCCTAATACAAACACAAATCCCAACAGAAACACAAACACAAAAATTTCATATTTATAATTTTCCCTTTCAAAATCACAAACACAAATCCTAACACAAATACAAACGCAAAAATTTTCAGATTTATGATTTTCCTTTCACAATCGCAAACACAAATCCTAACATAACCACAAACACAAAAATCACAAACACAAATATTTCAGATTTATGATTTTCCTTTTCAAATCAAAAACACAAATATAAACACAAACAAAGAAAAAACAATGAGAGATGAAATGAACCAAAAAAAAAAAAACCAGCCGTGAACTCATGAAAAACTTGTCAACTCGACTATTGCAAAAATTATTCTATTTGTAATGTTATTCAATGTCATAGATGGTTAACTAGTATTGTTTCTATAATTTTGGGGGGGGGGGGGAGAAAACTTTAATTATTACCCAAAAAAATGAAGAGAAGATATTTGAACATTGGTTCTCTTAGATTTAAATATTCTTTATTTCAAAATGAAATGGGGAGTTTATTTCAATGCTAAGATTTATTTAGCATAAATCTGCGGCTTTGAGCATTCCATCTCATATATAAACTATCCCTTAATCATAAACCTAACAGAACCAAAGAGCCAACATTAAGTTATAGAGAACAAAAAGACCAGAAAAGGTAAAGCAGGACAAGCAAGATCCTTACTAGGATCCCATTTGCTGCAACTTTTTTTGATATATATATATATATATATATATATAAACAAAAATGAGTTCAAGTTACACTTGATATAACATTGGACAATCTACTGTTGAATTACATTATTTTCATATATTTTTTATTCTTGTGAAATTTCAAAACAATCAAAGGTAAATAACTCTATCATTAATCAAATGTTTAAATTTTAAATTATTATAGATTAAAATTATGCATCAAAGATAAGTTTATAAATTAAATAGTAAATAAATTCAGATTGAAATGATATTTGGCATGCATGTTATGAAAATAGAAAATGTGATCCAACGGTGAGATCTTCAATTTATTAATCCAATAAAAAGTTATTAGCTAGTGCAATGGTTCTTAAAATTACACCAAATATAATTTTAATTTAAACTCTATACACACACACACACACACACACACACATATATATATATATTGTGTGTGTGTGTGTGTGTGTGTTCAAAGTTGAAATTAAGTTGAGTGAAACAATAGAAGAAAGTCGGTAGGTAGTGGCCTTGGCAAAATGAGATTGAAAATTAACATATCAATGATTTTCTCACAAGACCAAATAGGCAAGGCAATGGTTGTTTCTAAAGAAAAAAAAAAAAAAAGGCATCGATGAGTCACGTATTGGCGAAGGGGAATTTGCCATTACTGGACTCGATTTTTTTGTTTTTTTTTTTTTTTAAGTTAAACTAAATGAAAAAAGTAAAAATAAAAATGATTTTTCTCCTTAAAAAAGAAAAAGAAAAAGAAAAAGAATAGATTAGAATAATAAAATTTCAATTTATTATTTAAAATCATTTATTTTATTAGTTAGTAAATACGCATACTGTATGTGTATGGTACACATACATCTGTAACATTCAATTAAACTTCCGACCAACATTTGCTTTCTGTTGGTACGAAGGTAAACGCGTATTTTCTAAACTAAGAGTCTATTTGGATACTGGGCTGAAAACTGAAAACTAAAAACATTGTAGAAAAATAATTTTTAAATATGTAAATAGTGCCATAGGATTCAAATTTATATTGAAATCTGAGTTTGGATGACTTTTGTGGGTCCATTAACAGTGCCATGGTACCCACTTTTTAGCAAATCACACAAATGCACAAATGCAATCTGTTTTAGCGCAATCCAAACACTCTTTAAAAGCACAATAGCCGTTTATTACTAAAGTTGAAAAAATCGATTGTTAAATAGGTAGCTTTAAAAATCATAGCTGATTAAAAGATGGACTGATGAAGTAGGATAAAACATTAAATGAAACCTACTGATGTGATGGTGTCAAAAAGATTGGAACGGTAGATATAAAGTATTAAAAAGAGATATGATATGTCCACAACATTTTCACAACATTTTTACAACAAATCATAGATAGCAAGTTGTTATTGGTTGTTACTGATGATGCGAAGAATATCAGTAGACCAAATGCTTCGGATTAGAGAGGACTACCGGTTGTCTTGATGGCCTAAAAAAAAAGAAAAGTAATCAAAGATGACCGGGGTCGCCGGCCAATAACCCTCCGATGACAAAGTCAGTTGCTCTCTTATTTTTGAGTTCCAACTTTTTAGGAATCATAGAACTTACCCTTTCTTGGTCTGAATCAACGTTTATATAGTGTCTTAAGAGCAGTTATTGGATTCATAACCTCCCCTTGATTTGAGGAGATGTGTGTTTGAGTATAACTTCCTCAACTGTTTAGGAGTTACGCTTTTTATGCGCAACAGTCACTGGAAGTTACACTTATGATGCGAAGTTACTCACTCATAAATTTTCCTAAGTGCCCATGTGTCGTCCATAATCCCTCGTCCTAAGGCCCCTCAAGTTACGATCACCTCGTCTTGAGCACCTCAAGGCAGCTTACATCGTCTTGAGCATAGTAAGATAGCTTACCTCGTCCTGAGACCCACAGGTCAGTTTACCTCATCCTGAGACCCTTGCTCATCCTAGACGATCTCCATGGACGAAATTGGAGTTTATCACGCCCCATCAGTTACTATTAGAGCAAAAAATAATCTTAGTGTTAGGTTCAAATTTGAACCAAACCAATGATTTGTTGTAAAAATATTGTGAAAATGTTGTGGACATAGCATCTTTCTATTAAAAAACTATCAAAGAAAACTTTTTTTTTTTTTTATGGGGGAAACATATAAGTTTCATTCAACAAACCAAACCAATGATTTGGTTGGTTCAAATTTGAACCAAACCAATGATTTGTTGTAAAAATATTGTGAAAATGTTGTGGACGTAGCATCTTTCTATTAAAAAACTATCAAAGAAAACTTCTTCTTTTTTTTTTTTTTTTAATGGGGGAAACATATAAGTTTCATTCAACAAACTGAAATAGAATTATAGCAGAGTGGTAGTAAACTACAAAAGCTGAAACAATCATATATCCTCTAAAAGGAGATGTTCTACATATCTGGGGTAAACTCCCTTCCAAGTTTGAGAAGTACCCGAGAGTTTAGCAACTTTTGCGAGTTCGTGAGCAACTCTGTTGCCATCCCTCTTCAGGTGCTAGTAGGAACACTAGGTGAAAGAGGCTGAGATGGTTCTAATGTCTTGAAGGATGTGTCCAATCTCGTTGTTCACGTAAAATAATCTGCAAGTGCACGGAATCGTAACAAGTAGTAAAGTGTTTTTAGAAAAACGAATGTCGAACCCACAAAGATTAACTATGTTATTGAATACCGAAATTCACTAAATCAATTACTATTTGGAATATTGAAAATGAATGGAACGTTCTACTATCTGAATTAAATTAAACTACTTAATAAAAATAAATCTACGAATAAAGATTAACACAATGCAAAAATCTAAAAGTGTAAAAATATGATAAGAATGGATCTAGAGCGGTTGATTTCACCTAACAAATCCCACACAATTTATTCCTCCTAATTATTAAATTCTAATAATCTCCCGTTGATGATTAAAAATTCCTTAAGTATTCAATATCTTCTCTCGAATAATATCAAAAATATCTTCAACTAACAATTCCATATCTCTATGTGAATTTAATTAATTGGAGACTCATTACGTACTTTGAATTTTTTGAAAAATCACACTAATCGCGGTAAAGCATCTCTAATGTCGCTCAACTAATGATGTTTAATTCTAGAACTAAAATAACAAATCACCTCTCGGTCTCATTGTAATTCAATTGATCAAACTATAATTCGTAAAGAAAATAGTAAGCATTAAGAATAAGAATTAAACACTCAATCATGGAAATATTAAAAATAAAATAACTCAAAAAATAAATTATGTGTTCATTGCTAGACTACATCAACGCTCTAGAAAATAAATTTAGTTCATGATAAAGTTGAAAAGAAAGTAAATAAAACTTATGTCTTTCATCTGAATTGGTTGATCAACTTGAAGCTCTCGCCTCTGTCCTTAGATCCTCCTCTTCATAATGACTCCCAAAACAAGTTCTTCTCAGCGGCACCTCCTTTTCCTCTCCAGGGTTTTTTTTTCTTTTTTTCTGAAAAGCCTTTAAGTAGGTCAAGGAGTCCTATTCCCGTTTGGAAAAAATTCCAGATTTTTAGGCTTCACTTAACCGACGATTTTGGCCCATTTAACGTCATAATTTGGACTTTTGTTAAACTACAAAGTTGTAACCCTTTAAGTTTACCTTCCAGCCCAACTTGAATCATCTCAATTGAATATCTGAGCCGAAAGTTATGCTAAAAATACTACTGATGTGCAGGCTGGATTCCTAATCCGAATTAGACTTGGATTTGGTGCAAATTTCCTTTGATTCCTTACTCCACTTGGACTTGAATTTAATTGGCTTAGTCCCACTTTGCAAGTAAAGCTCTTGTTACCTGCAACATAAAGATATTATATAATCAGTAAAAAATAACATAAAAGTAAGGCTAAATATGTAGATATGTGAGTACTTTATTGTATATATTTCATGCACATCACTCGCCACCAACTTCTCCTTGGTTTAAAGCTTGAACAATGGAGAGAGAATCTGACTCGAAGATGGCATGTGAGATTTTCATTTCCATAGAAGGGCTAAAGCTTTAGAAATTTCTGCCGAGTAGGTGGACAGAAGGACTTTGCTAGAGGCTGCGATGGGATTGCCTTAGTCATCACAGATAATCACCCCAATGCTAGAGGTGGTGCCATCGTTAGAGGTGGCACCATCAACATTATTTTGTAAAAACCCAAGGGAGGGGCTCTCCATTTGGGGGCAGGGGAGGTGTGGGGCAATGGAGGATGGGAGCAAGCTTCCTTAAAATCAATGAGCATTCTATTAGCCATTTCCCAACTTCGGCTTGGAGGGGAACTTGAGCCATCATGCACTTCTTGATTGCGATTCCACCAAAAAGACCAGGCTGTTGCAAAGAAAATCTCCATGTCATGCAAGGAGCCCTTCTCAATGATGTCTTGGACAATGTCTACAGGTTCAAGGGTTGGGTGGAAGAGGTCATCAAGGCAGCTAGGCCAGCATGCCCATGTCAGCATGCCCATGTTAGCTTGGCATGATCACAGTGGAGAAGAGCATGGGCTATTGTTTTAATTGCCTTGTCACAGATTGGACAAAAGCTAGAGCAGTTAACGCCTTTGTAGCTTAAGTTTTGCATGGTGGGGAGGCTGTTTACACAAAGTCTCCAAGCAAATACTTTTAGCTTTGGAGGGACATTTTGGTGTCAAATTCTCTTCCAAATTAGTGAACTTGAGTTGCTTGATGAACATTCTCCCTCATCTGATGCCTTCACAAAACTTAGGGCTATATAGTAGGCATTTTTAACCAAAAAAGTCCCATTTTTATTGCCAATCCAGATTAGACTGCCTTCAGGCAGGTTGTAGCTCAGAGGGATTGATAGGATTGTGCTGGCTTCAAAGGGAAGGAAGATAGAGTAGACTTCATCAACTTTCCACCATTCAGTATCCTCATCTATGAGAGATGATACTATTGGAAAGTCTCCAAAATTAGTTGGTGGAGAAATTACTTTGAACGTTATTGGCGTTGGTAACCACTTATCTTCCCATATATGGATTTTACAACCATTCCTAACCCTCCATCTTGTTCCTTTCCTAATCACTTCAAGGCTATTGTGAATGCTTCACCAGGCATAGGATGAGCTGTAACCTTTTTTAGAGTGAAGAATATCGTCATGAGGAAAGTACCTGGCTTTGAAAACTTGGGCGACCATAGAGTTGGGCTTGGTGAGGATTCGCCGCCCTTGTTTGGCTAACATGACAAGATTGAAGGCTTGTAGGCCTGAAATCCCATCCCGCCATGAAATTTTAACTTGCACATTTTCTTCCAACTAACCCAAGCGATTTTGTGCTCTTTATCTTTCTGACCCCACCAAAAATTACTCATCATATTTTGCAAATCAGTGCATAATGACCTAGGGAGATGGAAGCAACTCATTGTGTATGTTGGGACTACTTGTGCGACTGCCTTGATAAGAACCTCTCTCCCCCCAATTGAAAGGAGCTTCCACTTCCAACCAACGAGTTTTTTGCTACTTACTCTTTGATTTCAGCAAACACTTAGGATTTTGATTTCCCTATGATGGAAGGAAGCCTTAGGTACTTGTTGTGTCTCAAGTCCTGCATCGGACCTAGTAAGCTCAAGATGCACACTTTTGTTTCTTAAGGGGTATTTGGGCTGAAGAACACCGAAGGCTTGTTGGCGTTAATTTTTTTTCCCCAAAGCTACTTCATAGCTTTTAAGTATGCTGTCAAGTTTTTGACATTCTTGGGCTTTAGCTTTGTAAAATAGAAGGCTATCATCGGTGAAGAAGAGGTGGGTGATTATAAGGCAGCCCTGGCAGATGGAGACTCCCGTGATTTGCTAATTTCAGGCCGCTTTGTGGATAAGAGCTGACAAACCTTCTATACAAAGCAAGAAGAGGTACGGAGAGAGGGGTGTCGCCCTATCTGATGCCCTGAGTTGGGGTGATGTCTCCAAAAGTCTCCCCATTTATGATCACTGAGTACGATATAGAATAGACAGTGTATAATAAGATTAATCAGCTTGTTATTGAATGTCAACTTCACCATTACCTCCTTAATAAACTCTCATCCAACCCTGTAAAAGCTTTGCTCATATCTAGTTTAATTGACATAAAGCTTTCTTTTCCCACATTTTTATGTTTTAGATAATGCATGAACTCAAAGGCCACTAAGACGTTGTCAATAATTAGGGACTCGAAAGTTAAGGCACTTTGGTTTTCAGAGATGATCCTCGACATGACAGATTTGAGTCTGTTGGCGAAGGCTTTTGAGATGAGTTTATAGGAGACATTGCATAAGTTAATGGGGCGAAATTCAGTCATTTTAGTGGGATGGTTGGTTTTTGAGATGAGGGAGATATTGGTTTTGTTGATCTCTTTCATGGGCATATTGGAATTCAGCACATTCAGAACCATGTTTGTAATATTAGGGCCCACAATGTCCTAGTATTTATGAAAAAAGACAGCAGACATACCATCGAGTCTTGGGGCTTTAGTTAGGTGAATCTGTTGTAGTGCTTTGAGTACCTCATCTCTAGTGATGGTCTTGGTGAGCTCTGTGTTCATGTCCTTTGTGACACATTAGGGGATAGAGCTAATGACTTCTTTAATTCTGGTGGGGTGGGTGGTGATGTAGATTTTCTCAAAAATTAAAATAAAGGGTAAGAATCTGCAACAATTCTTGCCATAAATTATTATATTTATTTTGTTTTAAAGAAAATCAATGGTGGAGATCAAATCTAAATTGGAATCCACAAATATAATTTGTCACATTGCACAAATCTTGAAGCATTTAAAGAGAAATTTTTGGACAAGTGTCTATTTAACAGCTTGACACATCATCATTATACAGAAATTGCTGCAACCTTGGTTGTGGCAATTCCTCACCCTAAAATAAAATCACTTTCTCATAAATAAATAAAAATCAATCAAATCAACATGATGATTCCTATTTAATATATTTATTTTTTTATATCTTGATTATAAAACTTAAATTGGACCATCTTTTAAAAAAATTAATAATACAGTCACAAATTATTTTACAACATTTTGACATGTTGTTGTGACTAATTCTTAATAATTTTCATTTATTCCAACCACACATTACATTTTCACTTGCCAACAATCACTCACTATATCAGTAGTTTGTAAAGATGTTGTAAAATAATTTGTAACTCTAGTATTTTCCTTTCTAAAATAATACAGACGTAAAATAAGTAAAAGAAAAATATTAAAATATATCAACCAATTGAGCAATAAGGCTCTTAGAAATACTTAACAAGAGTTAAAAAGTCATGATACAAAGATTATTGTATTTATATCAAAAAAATATATTGTAAATGTTTCTTGTGTTTTTGTTATGAATTTTTCAAAAATAAACGTGTAATACTTGTACTATACACACCGTTTTTCACTATTTCTATATTTTTATGCCGAATTTTTGAAATGTAAATTTTTTAAAATTGCCAAATTATAGCCATCCATATATTTATGGTATTATAACAGTATTTTACTATCTATTTTCTAAATTTTGTAGAGTTCAATTTTTATGAGTCTTAAAATTATAAGTAACAGAAATAAATAAACAAAAATCAACTATTTTATTTTTATTTTTTAATATAATTTTAACCTATAACATCCACTTCCGTGATTTTTGCTCTTTAATCATTAGACGAAAATAACAATTAGTTTTTAGTGTAAACAAAAATTGTACCTCAAATCCCTTATTAAACCTTCAAAGACTGTATTAGTCAAGCTAACTAGAACTCATTGGGCTTTTTTTATTATTATTTTATTTGGCCTTAAAAATTGTCCTATTTATTTCTTCCGATTATTTCAACATTATCATTTTTTTGGTAATTGAATCATATTTCAAAAAATATTTTTTGGAATATTATTTAATTTTTTTCGTCTTTGTTTGTTTTATCATTAATGTTTTTTGGAAAATTGGTTATTTTTCAAAGAACATTTTTTAAAAAACTATCTCATTTTCCAGTGTTTGATAACAACCTTGAAAATGGGCTTGAGAATGTTTTTTATTGTTTGGTATGTACAAACTTTTTGTAACATTTCTCGTATAATTAAAATCATGTATAATATGAAATTTATGTAAACCCATATGATGTAATCAATGTAAATAAATATATAAATATGAATTTGATTTTCAAACTAAAATTTTCACAATAAATATGGACGGTAACATACAATTAATATATATACACACATATATATGACCTAAATAGTTCTCACACATATAAGCTTCATAAGCTCATAATTCACCAATTCTTCTAATTATTAAAAATAATCATAAGCTCCATTTCAAATAGTTCAAAATGACATATAGGCTAAATAGTTTAATCTACAAAATAATCCAGTACAAATATTTTGATAAATACCCAAATGCCAAATTGTTCAAATAGAATCGCCCAAATTCTAACAAAAATACACCTACATAATCAAAATTGGCTTAAATAATTACAGCCAATGTCTATCGAGTTTGTCACTTTTCAACGTGAAGGACCTTGCTTGAGTAATCTGTTCAAAACTTTCAATTGCCATTCTTGTTAAACGACCAAGTTCACTTTCATTTGGGCTTAAAATATCAATAAATTTTAATAATTCTTTTGGGAATAGTGCATCCATTCCCCCAGCATCCAAGATGACAGGAACAGTACTTCTTGCAGCCTTAATATACAGGGTGTGATATTAGATAACACATAAATGTTTTATAGGTAAAACAGGCCGCGAGAAGAGAAAGTAATGATAAAAATTAATAAACAACACACAAATAGGCAATGAAAAAATACAAGAGAATTTAAGTCCTTAAAACCAACATAAAATTCAATTGAAATGTCTTATATTCTACTGTTAATTACCAGCTCTTGGTTGAAATTGGCTTAAACTACTACAACACTGTTAATTGTATAAATCTGAGCTTACCGTGAGAGAGTAGGCGCCAAAACACCGTAAAATATAGAAAACTATCTATATAGAAGATTTTCCACAGAGCAACTAACAACCTTACACTACAAGAAAAACGAACTATTGCGGCAGGCCAAAAGCACCGCTAAAGCCCAAAAAAGTGCTGCTAAGGGTACATTTGACCTTTAGAGACTGGTGCTATTGTGGCAGTTTTTCCCACCACTGTTGTGGTGCCGCAATAGATCTACCATTTAGCGGTGGTTTTGGTTTATTGCGGCGAGCAGAAAACCGCCGCCATTTGAGGTTAGAATTCGAATTTACTAGTGGGATGTGTGCACCGCTATAGGTGAAAACCTTTAGCAGCAGGTGATAAACGCCGTTATAGGGCTTCATAAAAAATAAAACATATGCACCTTTTAGCCGCGGTTGTATGTGTGAAGCTTTAGCAATAGGCTATAAACGGCACCATAAGCCTTCCATTATAACATAATTTTAGACCTTTAGTGGCGCTTTTTGCCCGCTGCTATAGGTTAATTTTTTTTTCCTTCAGTTTTAAAACCAGTCCTATTACAAAGAACCTGTAATAATTTTAGTTCTACTGAAATAATATCACAAATGTAACTAATTAACAACACCACAAATGTTTCCAAACTAACATTATATTAATGTAGAAATATATTATCAAATATATAACAGTATCTATAACCATCATCATAAGATTAACAAAAAAAGATGTGGTTCATTGAATAAAACAACCACTCAAATTAAACTAATACCATAGTCGAAGTTCAGAAGTGTTTAAAATATCCTTCAACACTCGCAAACAAATGCAATTGTTCAAATGTAGTTCTTTGTACACAAAAAAGTCTTTGAACACAAAGATAAAACTTATAAGTTGCTTGGTTGATGGGATGCAGCTGCTAATTTTCGAAGTGCTGTAGATTGTTGAACCGAAGGAACATCTTACATACAAATTATGATTACTCAATAAATGCGCATAAATGGAATAAAATGACAAGAAAATGAAATCTCTCACATACATGCTCAGATTGTATGATTGAAAAGTAGTTCCAATTCCATTACCATTACTTGTAGAAGATAGAATCATAAGTTCATAACCATCAAACAACCACAACAAAAAAATTATAGAACACTTTTATCATTTGGTTAAGTCTTTAAGTTGTATTATTTTTGGGTCATTCTTGTCCCCATTCGTATGTTGATATGGGTCCAATTTAATAGATAAAATATGGCTGAACCCCACATGAACATGATAGTTGCATAAAGGCCTCACACAGTAGCCCACCCAAAGTTTCAGGTTCAACCCTCAAAAAAAGTAGTTCATGTACTTTTTTGGTGATCTAAACAATCAGATTTAAGTTATAGTTAAGGATACAAATTGGTGACAAACCATATTATAGATGGGGCCTAAATCATATTTGAAGCAACAAGAGTTTCAGATAGCTTATATACCCTTTCGGTTACATGTCTTCAAACTCTTCACATAGGAATTAAAACAGTCAAATATATAATTAAATCATACAAATTTTAGAAGCTTAGATATAAATAATAATAATTTTTTCTCCAGTAAAAAAAATTATAATAACCAGGGATATTAATCTGCCAAATCCCAATGCAGCAACAGAAAAACTCCATAATAATTGCCTTCCAATTCACAACACAACCATGCTAGAATATAGAAAAATAGTTATCTATGCTATTAGCATGCAAACTTTGCTCCATGCTGGAAACAAAGGGTATAGCAAAACATGAATTAACATGAAAACTCTAAAAACACAACACAGACAACCAAGCAAAGGGAAGTACACTTGAACCTTCCTTTGAAGCTTCCTTTTTTAGTAGTAAGTACAAACACACCCACTAAGATTTGAACCCACAACCTCACCCTCCACCTTGCTCTAACAAAAGGAAGTAGTGCCATTTGAGCTAGACCTCATTGGCACAGTACTCTTAAAATTTTAATTCTATCAAGAAGAATGCTCTCAAATAAGTAAAAAATATCATAGCTTAATGCCACAATATTAGCTTATTATGCTAATAAGAATGACGATATAATACAATTGATCTATTCAAGTACATTTATAATTTTTGGAGGGGGTTATTACATGGAAGATGCAACTTCCAAACAATAATAGGAATAAATATTGATACCATCACAACCAAAACAAGAGATTATCGTAATAAATGGTTAATGCAGTCATCAAGAAGACCATATATAATTGGAGTGAGATGTAGTAGAGTATAAACAAGGAATGAGTTCAACTAATGGACATGAGGCAATTGAACTACATGCAAAGTAACATGCATGTTCATGTGTGTACTCTTGTGGTAGATAACATTTAAGAGAACATAAATGGTCCAATAGTACATAGAGATGAGTAAGTGGACCATAAAATTAGGGCAATAATAATATAGAGCAGTGCTTCAAGAGTACCATCTCATTGACACATTTGATAAAACAATACAATTGATGAGGATTTTTAAGATACTATAAGCCTAGCCATGGTTATTAAATTAGGATCAGGTACACAAAATCACCATTCTTATACCAAACACCAATCCCCGGATTGTTAGAGGGAGAAGAAAACAAAGAAATTGAAATAAGTTAGGGACATCATCAATAGAGATAATAAGAGTAAAGACAACAGACATGGTTTATTTTTACATAAAGAAGTCCAATGCTTACACTAGTAAAAGTGTTTAGCATCAGGCAAATTGAACATAACAAACCGCCAAGAAAACAAAAGGAAACAAAACAAAAACAAAAAAGATTGCAAAACAAGATAAAATATATATATATATATATATAATAATCATTTAAAGTTTTCTTCCATGACAATTTAAATAATTTATTGACTACAAAAAATATCTAACATATGATCAGCCAGCACAATGGGAAGTGAAAAAGTTTCATCAAATGCAATCCAGCTTTTGCATAAATTAAACCACATCTAATTCAAAGCGAAATCACACCGACCCAATTACAAGCCTGAACATTTTGCCTCATTTCTAAATCATTCTCATGTTCAGATGCATACTGCATCATTATGGTCATTATCATTGACTATTTGCTTTAATTGTTTTTTATATTATTATTTAAATTAATACAATTCCCTAGTTTAATACAATTTTAATAAGGCCAACCACTATTCACCAAACCATGAAACATCCAATCAGCAAAACAAGACATCATTCTTTGTTCCATTTTTTCCCAAAAGGATTTTGTGTTCAACATTTATTTCAAATAGCATGTAGTGTTATTTTCAGTATAAGCTGCCTTTCCAAGATGGAAGTTTCACTTGATGGACAATAAAATTTATGTCGCATAATATCAGACAAAGAATCCTTGTAACCAACATCCTATCAAGAAGCTAGGGAACTCATTCAAATTAATTTTCTTAACAATTTAGAAAAAGCACTGAAGATTAGTTTGCAAAATAATTATCAGTTCTTCCTCAACATAACTCGATTCAAATTAACTTCCTTATCAATTTGGAAATGGCATTGACAAAATAAAAGGGAAATACGTGCAAAATAATTATAAGTTCTACCTATGGTAATACAAAGGCTTATTTTCTTATGTCCAGCACTATCCTGCTTGAGCACTATCCTATCTAAGTAAAAATGAAGTAGGCGAAGTGCAAAAATGAAGAAATTTGTATAACACAAATGAATTTCAAGAAATTAACAAACCCAAAGAAACAATTTTTTAATATTTTTCCATTCCAATTACTCCCTAATTTTTATTTTGACAAAAAAAAGAAAAAAATTCAAAATAGTTTAAGGAAATGAAACATACCCACATAATTTATTGCATCAACAAATTGCTACTGCACTTGAAAGATCAATATCGTTTATTATTGTACTTAATTTTCAAATATAAATATTATTCAGCATTGTAATTGTCCCATCTCTTGACTCAATTAAAGCCACTAGCCACTGTGCACCATTCTCTAGCATCTGATCATGTGTCAATCAAGCTCAATCAAGACAAAATTATACTACACCCCTCACCAAAATTTGTAGCTCACTAGTATGAGTTATAATGAAACAATTTCTTCAAATAATTTCAACATGCATGCATAAATATAAGTTAGAGAAGGGAAGAGAGAGAGAGAGAGAGACAGACAGAGAGATTTTACCTTCGGTGGAGGTGCTAGCTTTGCTGTGGAGCTTGGAGATAGGGCAAGCCGAAGCAATTGCAAAGTCGATAGGCTGAAGAGAACCCAGTTCTCTTCGGAGCAACCTTTTCAAGCCAATCAAAGTTCAAAAGGGATTAGATATTATTAGTATCAAAGTACAGAGAGCTAGAGATAGAGAAAAAGAGAGGGTTAACACAGAAGGAAGAAAGAGTAGTACCTTTAAGGAGGAGAGGAAGTCGGAGACCGATGAGGCACAAAATTGGACGTACGTGGGGGCAATGAGAATCTCCTTGTTGCCAAAGAAGGGTTCATTGATGCTCTGCAAAATGCACGCACTAGTGTGCATCTTCCAGCAACCGAAGCCACCGTTTTGAATGTCTTTCTCTTCCTCACAGTTTGGTACAGCAAGTTAAAAGTGTGTTGTTTCTCAATAATTGCTGAATGAAAAAAATGCTACAAGAAAAATACAAGAGTGATTGGTAACATTTGTGAAAAAGTGTTGTTTTCAATCATATAAGCAGTTAGTTGATACTAGCTAAAGTTAATATAAGAAGAAAAAATTACCAAAACGAAAAACTATTGTCTAATTGATTTGCCTATTTTCCTTTTTTAATATTAATAATAATTTTTAAATTAGTTAGTGTTATGTATTATTAATGCAAATATTAAATAATGTTTACAATTTACAAATGATATAGCTGTGTTACCACAAAAGCAATCATCTCATCCTCTTCCAAAGATAAAGTGTCTTGTGTATGACTACTAATTGGTCCGCCATCATTGTGTGTCACGTAAAACCTCATCAAACAAATGGAGCATCAGGCCTCTAATTCACTCAAAATGTAGCATTAAGATCCAAAACCCAAAAGAAAAATAAAAATTTTGAATTTGAAACCTTTAAATTGCTCATTGGAACAATACAAAACCAAAGAGGTTAAGTTGTCAAAACTTCTTTATCGGTAGTAAAAAAAAAAAAATTTGAGTAGAAAAATGTCAAATGAAATTTGGGAAAATCGGAATGAATAATAATAAGAAATCAAGTCAGTGTATTGGGTCACCCAATTTGGACCATAAAATCCACAACTCAGTACAAGGGTAGAAATTTCTACTTGCAACTTTGCAACACGCAAAGGGACTTATTTTCTACTTACAGACCCATTTAACACATTGATTTCCCTAATACAACTCATTGTGTGTGAGTAGACAAAAAAATGAAAAAAGTGATTGCATTTATCATTCCAATCAAGAAGGCAGTGTTGATTGCATTTATCATTGACCCTAAATGATTGCATTTATCATTGACCCTAATTCTCAATGAGTGCTATTGCAACTTATCTACAAAGAAAACAGTTCAATTTATTTAAGTTAATAAAATTTTCAGGTAAAACTCTCAGCGAAAAAACCCATTAGATTTGAAGCTAGTAATTGCTCATGCCAGCTTTTAAATTTAAAAAATAAAGAAATAAGAAGTGGGTTTTTGAAATTAAATTGACAGTCAGAGAGAGAGAGATAATTGATTGTTTTGGTACTTTGTATAAACCTCTAAATTGTGTGAGACATTATTTGGGTTGATGGGTATGAGAAGTCGACAGGCTGAGTTGGGTTCGGCCTTGTCAGCGCTGGGCTGGTCTCTCCTCGTCGGTGCCGGCGGAGCTGTGTGTGTGAGTGTGAGTGTAAGTGTGAATGTGAAGATCAGTGTGTGTGTGCGTGCGTGCGTGTGTGCGTGTGTGTGTGTGTGTGTGTGAGAGAGAGAGAGAGAGAGAGAGAGAGAATGCGAGAGAGAGAGAGAGAGAGAGAGAGAATGTGAGAGAGAGAGTGTGCTGTGGGAAATGAAATATTGGTGGGAAAAATAAAATGTTTTGTGTGGGAAATGATAATTTTAAGTGGGAAATGAAATTTTATGCGGGCAAAGTGATGGATTAGAAATGTGTTGAGTGTGAACTTAACGTGTGGTCTTTTTTTTTTTTTTTTTTTTTTTTTAATGAAAGAAACGTATGGTCTAAATGATACTAACTTGATAAGTTTGTCTTTTTACCAAAAATTAATAATAAACTTTTGCTAAAAAAAAAAAAAAGACTAATCACTAAAATGTTCCTCAAAACAAAAGTAAAAAAATAAAAAATTAATAATGGAGTAATTAATAAGTATTTTTAAAAGGAAAATTAATTAGAATTTAATAAATTAGAATAACTAGTCGTTAATTTATGCGATGCACAGGATAGTTAAATAAAAAATAATTAATCACGAAAAAAGAAAAGGCTAAAGGAATAGATAATAGGTTGACTTGTTCATCAAGAAAAAACATAAAAAAATAAATAAATAAATAAAAAAGAAAGGGAAAACTATCTGCAAAGAATTGCTGCTGTTTGTATGTTTACCTGGCTTGGCTTAAAGCCAAAATCCAAATTTAATTTTGCAACAATAAAAACATACAACTTCATATTAATTATAAATCATCCTCACTACACGAATCTAATTTTCGCTCCACTATATTTTTGGAGATCATGCTCCTAAACGTTCAATGTGTCAAGAATTTCAATAAACACTATTGCCACACCTATCTTTGTTCTAGACATTTAATTTACACATAAGCCAATAGCAACTGCTAGGGGTGTCCACGGTTCGGGTCGGATCGGGTTTTGGCTCAACCCGCATCTGACCCGAACTGATCGGGTGGAGCTATCAGCAACCCGCCGCCGACCCACCGGAGAATCGGATCGGATCCGATCAGAGCTTAGACGGATGTCGGGCGGATCGGGTCGAGGTTGAAGATCTGGAAAACAACAATAATCCGTCGAGAAAAGATGAAAAACGGCGAAAAGCTGGCGAGGAAAGATGAAAACGGCGAAAATCCGATGAGAAAAAATTGCAAAAAGGCTTAAATCTGGCGAGATCTCCCCAGATTTAGCGAGATCTCAGCCATTTTAGGCAAGATCTTGGCTGGATCTAGCGAAATCTCGCCGGATTTAGCTAGATCTTCCTGAAAAATTTCCAGATTCGCCGAAAAAATCTCAGATTCGCCGGAAAATACAACTGGGTCGGTCGGTTCGGGTTTCTCGGATTTGAGAGGTGGAGATCCGATGCCCGAACCGCCGATCTCGGTTTTTGGAGAATAAAATCCGTCGCCGACCGCCGGAGCAATCGGTTCGGTCAGCGGCGCTTCGGGTCCGGTCGGGTGGGTCGGGTGCTACGGACCCTTGGACAGCCCTAGCAACTGCAATTAGACAATCTTGACCCAAGCATTCTCCTCCTAAAATCTCATTTCTTTCCACTTGCACGTCAAAAATGATTTCTAGCAAATATTACATTTACACAAAATCCAAGCAACCTAACTCACCTTACATCTTATAATTAAGCTAATAAAATCTTATAATTTCATTTTACAACTATAGCGTCTTGCTCATTATATTTCATCATATCCATAAAATATAATGTGATCACTTAATTTAGTGCCACTAAGCACCCATTCTCCTACAATAAATTCATCAAAAAACTGATATGCATCTTCAACTAACATTGTTCTTTTCAAAGTAAGGAAAATAACTTTCAAAGACTTTATATGCTTTCTCACCAAAGCATCTTTAATGACGCTAACACAAAGTGTGCAGAAAATTATGAAAGCATTAAATGATTATAAACCAATTGAAGAATGATCCGTACATGCTAAGAACTACAATAATACAGAGAAACAAAAATGTCCATATTTAGCTGGAATATTGCAAGCAGAAGAATAGAGACAAAGGCAAATGCAAAACTCAAATGACATTATCAATACTGGCTAAAAACTACAATAATTCTTTGCATCAGAGTGGTAAAGGTTGAGCATGAGAAAATCAATTCATAGATATAAATAATTATAGATATAAACATGTTCGAAACTCTGTTATAAAAGAATTTAGCCGCAGAAAATTACATAACACACAAGATGATTCCAAGAGTGAAATTACCACACTTGAAAATAATGCATCAGTGGATATCATAGATGATCCACAAGATGTTAACAGCCACGGTGGCATAACTGAAACAAACGCAAAAGAAGTTAGTTGCAAGAGTCATCAAGATTGCCCAATGCCATGAGAGCACATTCCACCTGATTGTTAGTTGATAGTTCAAGTAAAAGTCATATTTGCACCAAATCTAAGCAGCCTAACTCAATGGCTTGATGAAAGAAAGTCCAAAACTTCATAGTTGTCTTGCTTTTCATAAGAATAACCCACCAAATTGTTCAAAAAGTTTTTCAAAGGCACAAATCATAACATTTAGTAGTACTAGAAAATTCTTTTATGATTTCTCAAGTTTCTTTCTACACTAGTCAAACGACCAATCTATAGTAAAATAATTACTCCTTAAGCAACCAATAAAATAAATGTATCAATGCAAACTGCTTTCTCACCAAAGCATCTATAATGATGCCAACACAAAGTGTGCAGAAAATTACGAAAGTAGTAAATGATTATAAACCAAAACACAAAACTCAAACAATATGATTTATACAGACTAAGAACTACAATAATTCTTTACATTGGAATGGTAAAGGTTGAGCATGAGAAAATAAATTCATGGCTATAAATAATTATAGATATAAACACATTTAGAACTTTGTTTTAAAATAATTCAGTCATAGGAAATTACAAGGCTACAGATATAACAAAAATGGGATGATGAAGCTCATTTGACAATCCCAACTCGTTTTTACAAATCAAATAGAAGAAGCAAATAAGGAAGCAAACACTTACAAAAGGACCCAAAATCGTGTTTTGCTGTCTTTGTTCGTGCTATACTTCTCATTGCTGATTCTACACTTGTGCAATTCAAGTCTGGCATCTTTTCAGCAACAATTGCATGATGGGGATCTTGCCTACCATATCTGTTTTTAGGTGTTTAGAACTTTTCTCTACACCTACACACCAATCATTATGATTAAACTATCACTGTTAGCTCTTATGCATACTGCAAATCACTGAATTTGTTGGTCCATGATTGTAAGAATTTACAAATAAACGATGACATGGTTTGTCTTTATAAAGGATGGAAGAACATAATTCTTTAGTATGCAGCTCCTAATCTACAATTGAAAATATTATCTGCAAAATAAGATCATTCTTATTCGATTAATATCATTATAGAAGGAAAAAAAATAATTGTTTATAATATTTTGTTTTCTACATCAAATAAGGAAATAAACACCAAACATCAAATATATTTTAGAAAACTACAAAGCTTTTTGCATCAAATAGGGAAATTAACACCAAACAAAAAATTTATTTTAGAAAACAACAAAAGTAATGTGAAAAACGTTAAGGACATTTATATATGTTATGAAAAAAAATCACATAAACAAAGAGGGAAAGGCTTACCTAACACCAATATGCAGGATTCGTTACAGAAAGAAGACTCTCATTGGAGTTCTCTTTGAGAAATCTTCACTTAAGGTATTCTTTTACTTGATCTTCGAGATGCAGAACTTAAATGAGGTTTATTTGAAGCAACAACTGTAAATAATTTTTTTAAAACCATTTAAAAACAAAAACCCAATATAAAATTTTCTCAATTGAGTCTAATTTTACAAATTTTGAAAACCAAAACGACATAAAAAGCATATTAAGATCCATTTAACAGACAAAAAATCAATTGAAAAATCTAAACTTTTATGTATGTATATTATAACTCAAACCCAAATAGACAACAAAAACAGGGGTAGGTGTATAAAAGAGAGAGAATCAAATCAAACACGTATTTCTATTTTTGCTTACTTTGAGATTGAATTCCAAGACTAAAACTTAAAATCCAGAATTCCAACAACAAAAACACACAAAAACCTCTTCATCTAACAGATCAGAAAATAGAAAATTTAAATTTTTGTAAATAAAATCAGAATTTTTGTTTTTTTTATAGAGCAGGGTCTTAATCGCTAACCGTTGCCGGAAAGAGAAAGAGATTAACTCAGATGGGAGTGGCGACTAAGGAGAAGGATTTGCGTCTAGGGTTTTCAGTTTTGGGGTTTCCTGTGTATTCTCTTGCAGACTCCAATCGTGTTTCCAAGCTAAGTTTGTGTTTGTGTCTAACGCTTTTTTTTTAAAAAGATAAGCATCCGATTAGATGGGAGTAGAGACAAAGAAGAAGGATTTGGGTCTAGGGTTTTCAATTTTTGGGGTTTCTGCGTATTCTCTTCCAGACTCCAATCGTGTTTCCAAAACTGAGTTTGTGTTTATGTCTAATGCTTTGTTTTGTTTTATTTATTTATTTTTATTCTAAGATAAGCATCCGGTTTTGCTTTTTTAGTGAAAAGAGTTTTTAATTTTATTTTTTAAATTTATCAAAAAAATTATTTTTTAAATATTGTGCTAACGTGGAAAATTGTGGAATCTTCAAAAGCTTCGATTTTATATATATATATATATAGATAATATCTTAAATTAAGATTAGATAGTGTATTTTTTAAAAAAATAAATAGAAAGAGATAACAATAAATTAATGAATATTCATAAGTAACAGATAACAATTTAAAAACTAGTGAAATTTTTAGGGAGGACTTAATGGATAAACTCATTCCTGAAATATAGGTAAATTTGACCAAAATACTCTTGAAATCTCTAAAATGACAAAAAAAAAAAAAAAAACTTGTAAAATGACTAAGATACTTTCGAAATTTCTAAAATGACCAAAATACCAACAAAAAAAAAACTCTAAAATAATTAATATACTCCTAAAATCGCTAAAATGACACACACACACACACACACACACACACACACACAAAATCCTTTAGAATGATAAAAAAAATACTTTGGGACACCTCTAAAATGACAAAAATACCTTGAAATCAATGAAATGACCAAAATACCTCGAAACCTCTCAAATGACCAAAAATACCTTGAAACCTCTAAAATGACAAAAAAAAAAAACCCTAAACCTTTAGAAAGACAAAAATACTCTCAAAACCTCAAAAATGAGCAAAAGTACCAATTAGTGAAATTTAAGACCAATTGGATGGCCAGATTGAGAGGACATAGTCATACAGGTACACAGCACATGTTCACCATGCGACATACTTAGATTTGAAATCTAATAGTTGGATTCGAAGAGTATAACGAAAGGTTAATTCTAGTAAATTATGGTCATAATCAAATGATTGGATTTAGAGAAAGGCATAGTCAAGGTTTAGTTAAAGTTGGTCAAACCCAGTCAAATTTAATAGATGGTCTCGAGACCACTGCACTTGGTGAAATTCATGTTCATATCTTAATTATTGGGATTGAAGAGTACAGTGACATATTAGTGTTGGTGAAATTTGAGACCAATTGGATGGTTAGATTGAGAGAACATAGCCATACAGGTACACAACACATGTCCATCACGCGCCATATTCATATCTTGATGACATTCATATTCATATCTTGATCATTGGGATTGAAAAGTATAGTGACCTATTACTGTTCGTAAAATTTAAGACCAATTGAATGGTCAAATTAAGATAACATAGTCATATAGGTACACAACACATGTCTATCATGCACCATACTTAGATTTGAAATCTAACTGTTGGATTCAAAGAGCGTAATGAAAAGTTAATTCTAGTAAATTATGATCACAATCAAATGGTTGGATTTAGAGAAAAATGCGGTCAAAGTTTAGTTAAAATTGGTCAAACCTAGTCAAACTTAATAGATGGTCTAATCCAATTTTACATCCTAAAAGAAATTCTCATTTATATTATTTTTTGCTATTGCTAAGTTTTATTTTTATTTTTTAATATTTTGAAAAATTAAAACAGGGAACACCCACATAGTTCTGTAAATTTAGCATAACACAAACAAATTCAAAATTTATTTGCAAAATTTCTTAAGACTCAATTCAAGTATTACCAATACAATTAAAAAAAAAGGCTAATTACCCAAAAAAGAAAATTTGATATCATTGAGATTAAAAAAGCAAAAAAGAACTAATTTTCACCTTGCTTCGTCAGTGTCGTCAATGGCAAAAGCCAAGCTTTTGGCTTTGTCCAAGCCTTGATGGCTGTTTTTGGGGCTTCAATCGGATAGCGGTGGCAGTGAGTGCTGATACGCCAAAAATGTATTGACCCTTTATGATGAATTAATTGATTAATTACCCAAGTTTATTAATTAATTAAATTAACATGCAATGTACGTGGCAACACAAACAAATCACCAAATAACAAAATATGTAGCGGAAATAAAATGATATAGTGATTTGTTTACGAATGGGAAAAACTTATACAGCAAAAACCACACATGGTGATTTTAAGGTCACCACTCTTGAGAATTCACTATTATAAAACAAACGATTACAAGTAAAGGAATCTCAGTACCTTATACCAACCTACAGTTGAAACCTTACTGCAATACCCAATTGGACTTGTTTTGTAGTGACAATCTCTCCTTGTGTTGCAGGGCTCCCAGTATATGACTAACTAATAGATGTGTGGATCCCTGTACGCGACTTGATCACCAACTTAAGAAGGTTACTGGCTGCAAAGTTCTTCAGTTCATCAACCGATGAAGATCTCGAAATTGCTTGGTCACAAAACCCTACGATGTACAAATACAGCAGTTTCTTTAAGAGAAAGAAGAACTAGGGCAAATATTATCTCCAATCACAATTTGCATGAACAAGACTTTGCTCAATACTCACGCAACCCTAAACTGCCCTTAAAATAATCCTTATATATGTTTAGGGTTATGAGAAAAGAAATCCTAAACACATACTCACGGATTGGATAAATAATAGTTTTGAAAAAAATGAGTTTCATAAACATTGATAGATAGCCATCTATCAAGATAGTTGTCGAGCCACGGGCTTCAACAGCTTTTAAATTTCGATAGATACTAGCTATCGAGCTTTAATAAGCAACACTTCCTTACTTGATTTTTGGAAAAACTTGTATGGCTTTAATACTTGAACTCGAAACCTTGTTCCTTGAAGTAGTAAACACATCCTAGATCTAACCAATTACTAGTAAAGTGCGTTTTGTCAAAGGATTAGCCAATATATAAAATGTTGACATATGTTCCTAACATTAATCACATATGTCCTAACAATTTTCCCCTTTGGCAATCCGTGATAAAACCACAACAAACAAATGAACATATGAGGGAAATCATAAATCACTCAACCCATACTCACTTGTTAAGTACAATAAAATTTATCCTCACACAAACTCTTAAAAAACTTAGCAATAAAAGAGTTATGGCAAGTAGACTTTGACAACCTGTATTTTTAAAACATTTTAAACAAAACTCATCAAAACATCTTAGTATGAGACAGAAATAAAAAATTGCATACAATAAATAAGAAACATGTGTATAAAGAGAGAAAAGAAACAATATATGGAGAGATAGGTGAAAGAACTGTAATAACAACCTCAAATGTATATAGTACAAGGTTTGCTATAACAATATGATCACAGGATCTAAGGTACATGAACAATGTATCTAAAATAGAAAGAAAAGAAATAGATATATAAAAATCCTCACTACATCCCTCAAAATATGAACACTCCCTCTATCTCCTAAACTAACCCTCACTCTATGAATATGACTACTCTTATCTCAAAACTACTCCCCCTTTTGTCACGAGTGACAAAGGGGTAAGTATATCAAGTAGACATCTCATCATCACTAGGCAAGCCAGCATCATCATCCTCATCAGCATCATCACCGCTGGAGCCATTGTCACTCTCATCATTGGACGCCGGTGGAGATGGAGAAGAAGCAACTGTGAAACCACCCATGACAGTTTGTCGTCGTGCAATACGACCGACACGGGAGCATCCATGCACATCCATGCGCACAAGTTGTGCCATGATGGCCTCAAGTGTCACGCCACTCGCTGAAGACGAAGAAGCGAAGGTGGATGGAGTGGTAGAAGCTGGAGGAGCAATCGTCTTGATCTGAGTCTAACTCGAGTGAAGCTGTGTAAAACTCCGCTTAATAGTAGCAGCATCAATGGCACACATGAATGTGAAGTGGGGAGACTTAGGATAGAAGACAGAAAAATGACAAAAGAGTCGCGTGATAGTTGAAGGAAAAAGGAGCTTATCATGGGTCATCGTATCCTTATAGACATCTATAAGGGAGAGTAAAATGTGAGAAAGGAAGTCAATCGAAAGATCCTCAATGAGGGGTAACAAAAAGCGAGCACGAGACTCTGTGATAGTGTTATAGTGAAACAATGGATATAGAATAAAGATCATCACCATGTTAATGAACCTTGGACCTTTAGCAAAGGCCGAGCAAGGGGTGTACTGACAGTAATCCCAAGAAGAAGGTGTCTCACAAAATAGAGATGAGAGTTCGTCTTTGGACATTGTCCTTAGACGTTCACAACCAGGGTAGTCAGGATGCGCTACTCTAGGAACGTGTAGTACCTCAGATACAATACCTAGAGTAACTACCATGCGTATACCCCAAACACGAGTGACATCCTGGGGAAAGGAAAAAAAAAAATAGAGGAAAACAGTTGGACCAAAAATGTGTTTTGGCAATTAACAATGCATTTGGATTGAGTGGAATAGGATGGAAGAGAAGAGGAAATTACTTTTGTACCCATGGATTTTCGTTACTTTCTCTATTTCATTAGGACATAAATGTAAAAAAAAAAAACAACCATTTTTCTTTTCATTTCTCTTTTATTTGCAACCCAAACAAAAAAAAGTTTAGCATATATATTTTATTCTTTTCTTTTCCCCTTCCCTCCTTTATACCAAACATGCATGAGGGAAACATTTTCTTTTTTCTTTCTTTTCCCATTCTTTTTTCTTTTCTTTTCTTTTCTCTTCCTCTACTTACAACCAAACATAGCCAAACACAGCGTAAAACGTCTACTATGGCGTTCACCCAACCACCATTATAACTAAGAAAACATGCTGCAAAAAGGCATATATTATGGCGGTTTGGTATACCACCACTATAATTAAGTCAAATGCCATTAAAATATAGTTTATTGCGGCGGTTTTGTATATTGCAGCTATAGACTGCTGCAAAAGGCTATATCTATTGCAGCGGTTCAATGGAAAGCCGCTATAACTAGGTCAAACATCACTAAAACACATATATTGCGGTAGTTTTATATACCGCCGCTATAGTATGCCGCAAAAGACTATATCTATTGCGGCAGTTCAATGGAACACCGCTATAACTACGTCAAACGCCACTAAAACACATATATTGCGGCAGTTTTATATACCGCTGCTGTAGTACACTGCAAAAGGCTATATCTATTACGGCAGTTCGATGAAACACCGCAATATATCTCATGTACAGGTGCGGTTCAAAAAAGTGCTGCAATATGTGACATAAAGTAGCAATTTTTGTGTCTGACACAAAAATCCCGTTACAATAGCTCATTTTTCTTGTAGTGTTAACATTAGTTAAGAAATTATCTTTTGGCTTCCCTTTTTTAACTTAGTGTAAGATAAAGGTGTTTTCCACCAACAATTTTTGGAAAACAACTCTATTTCATGCCAAATTAAATAAAAGAAGTTGAGATATATCTTTCCTTTGACTGATTATTTTGTTATACTAACTTTGCTTCTCTATTTTGTTATACAAAAAGGCAAAAAAAGAAAAATGTAAAAAATACACTTTTGGCTCCTATATTTTGGGTCAATTCTCATTTTGGGCCCTAAATTGATTTTACGCCTACCTCAGTCTATAAAAATTGAATAAATTGTTTCTATTTTAGTCCCTACCACTAGCCCACTAACAGGAAAAAAAGTCCTACGTGACAAACAGAATGCATTATTTGCATAGTAAATGCTGACGTGACAAATAAAATAATACTAAAAAATTTATTTAGCATTTAAAAATTTCCACATTGGCATACAAATTAATAGAAAAAATAAAAACGAAAAAAAATAATTTCTTGATTTTAATTTAAATTGGAAAAATTTTAAAAATCATTATCAATTTTAGAAATTGAGGAAAAAATTTACAACAGTTTTATCAAATTTTCTTAGTCAACCAGCATAACATCAAAAAAATTAAAATTTTCAATTTTTAGGAAAAAAAATTAGCCTAATACTCATCTAAATAAAAAACTGATTATAAAAAAATAATAATAAAAACAAAAAATTAAAACCATGAACCTAACCCAGATATCTCTCTCTGCCCATTGAGTTCTCTCACTCTCTGTTTCTCTCTTTGATCTGCTCCAAGCCCTCTGCTCGAAACCAAGACACCCATGACAAAAGACACCAAGCTCCAAACCCAAACACCTAAGGCCAATCTAAACAAAACTTTATCTTCGATCTACCCAAAACATTGTTCTTCTTGATTGAGTCCATGTCTTCCTCGAGGACTCTCTTTATGTTGTCGTGCATGTTGTAGCGCTTGAAGTTGATCAGCATGTGTTTCGCCTCCATCGCATGGGATCAGCGTCATCGCAATGGAGCTTCATCACCAGGTCGAGGCATGTAGGTCATGGATCAGGTTTGGTATAGGGTTATGAAATTGAAGGAGATGACGGAGTTTTTTTTTTTTTTTGGTGTTGTTACTTGCTGCTGTGTTTGGTTGCTAAGAGAATAGGGAGAAGAACCATTTTGTTAGGTTCTGAAAGTTTAGAATAATTGGCAAATTGTAAACACAAACTTGTCTAGATATAAATCCTAGAGTCTATAGGTATTATTAGACAATGCTCAAGGTGATACAAGTCAAGATTTAAGAATATACAAGCTGCAAAAAGAAGAGTTCAGAAACTACCTAGTTCAACCGATCGAGAAACGGGCTTGTCCAATCGAAACACGAGTCTGTAGAATTTTAAGTCGGCCCAAACAGCAGTTCAAGCCTATTAAGGATTAGGGTTTTAGATCTACTTCTTCTAGTGTATAAAGGAAACCCTAAGCAAGTTTTTCAGAGATCTTTTGGAGTTTGGAGGTGCTCTTGCGAGATCTAAAAGGTTCTGTGCCTTCTTCTGTCAAAGTCATTATCGAATATCACTCTCATATCTTTAGAACTGATAGATCTGAAGTTGCTGCATGACGATCAATAATAGTTGAAGATCTAAACTTTCAAGGGTGGTCTTGGAGTCACAAATAAGATAGTTTGTGTTGCTAAACCCTTGAGTGGAGTCTCAAAGTCACAAGTGTGAGTGCTTGTGTTGGTAAGGCCTAATAAAGAAGGAGTCCGTGGATTCGGAGCTTGCACATGGTCGTGTTAGTAAGTTCTATAGTGGATTCGGAGCTTCCATTGTACAAACTTCGATTATCTATAGTGGATTTGCTTTTTACCTTGAGGATAGCTAAGTTAAATCCTCTCCAAATTTTTTATCGGTTTGGTTTTCCTAGGTCATCATATCGTGGTCTTGTTTATATTTTCCCTGCTTTGCATGATATGATTTTATTGTGTTAAACTAAATCTGAATAATAAACCTAACAATCAACTTGGTTAATTAATTAGGTTAAGCAATTTAGTTTACAGGGGTCTAAAATGTAACACATTTAGATTACTCTCTCTTTGACTTGGGTTTGTCTTTCCCTGTGGGTGTTGGTTTGTTTTAAATTTCTAGGTTTGGTTTTTTCATGTGGGCTTGATGATTTTTTCATGTTGGTAGTTTTGGTAGAGGATAGAGATTTTGTATGAATTTTTGCATGTTTATTTGCTAATAAAATACAAGAAAAAAAAATCTTAGGTTATTTTAATTTTCTGGGCAACCCAAAGAACACGAAGAACATGTTACCGCTTGTTCTTCTGAAAATAATGAAAAGAAAAAAAGAAAAAAATTCAATGTTTGTTGTTTTTTTTGTTAATATTATTAAATTATTTATTTTAATTAGATTAATGCTTACTTTTATTTTATGACGCGGCTTTTTTTACTATTTTAAATGCTGACATGACATTCAAAAAATGCCAAGTAAATTTTTTTTTATTATTTTATTAGCTATATTAGCATGTACTACGCAAACAGTGTACTCCGTTTGTCATGTAGGACTTTTTTATTAGTGGAGTTGACAGCAGAGACTAAAACAAAATGATTTTCAATTTTTTGGGACTGGGGTAGGCTTGAAATCAATTTAAAAACCAAAATTACAGTTTGCCCAAAATATAGAGATTAAAAGTATATTTTTGAAAAAAAAAAAAAAAAAACCTTTTACCTAAAGTTTTCCACCGATTCTTTCCTTCTTTCTCCTATTGTGTGCCGCTACCTAGATTTCTTCGGTCTAAAGTGTTCCACCGATGCTTGCCTTCTTCCCGTATTGATTGCCGCTACCTAGAATTCTTCAGTTCCGATTGTTTTCTTCCAAGTTTTCCAATGTTTTGTACAAACATCTTGTTCACTTGGCTGTAAGTCAACACAAGCGCTAATACGTAATAGTTTTTTTGAGAAAGTCTTGCTGTCACATACCTTGAAAGTTAGACACGCTTTAATTTTAGCCAACCTGAACCATATCTTTTGTTTGGCTGCGGGTAAAGTTTGCGGAATGCTAATATTGTTACCCGTACTGTTAGGCCATCATTTTTTATGAATCAATTGATAAATAAATAAATAAATAAATGAACAAAAAAATTGGAACCTGGAGCTTCCAGGTCACAATACTGTGTTTAATTAATAATAATTATTATCCTTCTAAAAAATATAGTAATAATAATAATAATAATAACATGCAGATAATAATATATAAGAGAAAATATTAATTTTTTAGACAAAAATAATAAATACATTTTGCATATAAGAAAAAATCTGAACTATAAATACATAATTCACAGACCAGATGTATGAAGATGAATGAATGATGCAGAATTGATCAAGTCTTGTATTTGATATAATCTCTTTAAAACAGATTTCACCCTTCACACTATTTCGTCAGTAGGCATTGAGAGATCTACAGATGTCTGCCTCCCAAGATACAAAGATAAATAGCATACAAAAGAAGCACTCCAATCTTTTTGTCTGGCAAGTTTAATTGTGTTTTTTTCTCTCTTTGGAAAAAAAAAAAAAAATTATGGAAAATTTATTTTTATGAATAAGGAACAATGAGTGTATACTCTTTTGTGAACAATTGCACTATTAAGGAAATAGTTGACCTACTGAGAGTAATTTACTCAAAAATAAAATAATAAATATTATTATTTGGACAAGAGGGTCTAGCCCAAACATGCCTAAACTCAATCTTTAATGTCCATATATAAATTCATATATTATATCTTTCATTTCCTATGTAGAACTTAAGGATTTTCAATACTATAAAATCATGGTCAACTAGACACATTAGGAGTCAATATGCATTCACTCCTTAATATTTTTCTAAAAATAATTACATAACATTCATAAAAATAGGTATGAATAATTTAGGTGACAAGTTGGTTGGGTGTTACTGTGAATTTTTGTTTTCTAAATGTTAGTGACAAGTTGGTTAGGTGTTACTGTGAATTTGTGTTTTATGAATGTTTGGAATTTTGAGGTTAATAGTATTTCTAATGTTAAAAAAAAAAAAAAAAAAAAAGTAGGGGGGTGTGCATGGTTCGGATTGAGTGGGTTTAATAGGTTGGAAAAATTCCAATCCGTTACCAAGCTACCAATCTATGAATCTGAAAGGTCGGTTAAAAATCGTAACTATTATAACTTGGTGGGTTGAGCGGGTTGGCAAGCCCAATTGACTAAATGATATTATTTCAATTAAATTGAATAATTTTTGGTCCGTAAAATAAGAAAAGAAAAGAAAATTTTGCTTTTTTAATTAAAAATAATTACAAATACTACATTATTTTTTATTAGAAAAACTGAAAATTTTATCAAACCTGAAAAACATCTTAAGATATAAAATTAGACATATTCATAGTGATGAAGGATAGAATCTACAATTTAATTTTTGTCATTATTTAATTACAATGAATTTTTATGTAAAAAAAATGTTATTTTAGGTTTGGGGTTATTATTTCCTTATTTTTAGATACTTTTATTATTAGTTAGGTCAAATTTGGTTTTTGTTATGGTTAGGAATTAATTAGGAGTTATTTTAGAATATATTCTCTTGTTTGTCAAGTTTTACAAGGCCCTTAAATAGGGCCCTAAGTTTGTAAATGTTTTTTAAAAACAATTATTCAATCAATAAAATTCAGACTTTTGTTTTTCTATTTTCTAGTGGATTCCAGACCCTTTCTCCTTATGGATTCAAAGAACCCTCGCATATTTGAGGTTATTTTCATAAGAAATTGTTTCTTGTTTTCTAGAAGTAGACGCATTTTGCTTCTTGATGCTTCTACATCTTGCATTAGTTGGTATTAGAGCCTTGACTTATCCAGGTCTGGTGGTTGACGTATGAGATGGTAGCAGGTTTGGTGACAGAAAACTTAGTAAATATTACGTGATGTACAACTAGCACTCAAAAATATCTTTGCTAAGATGCCGTCATTGGAGCATGGAAACAATAGGGATAATTGTTGTAGAGACATAACTCACGGGCAACCTATTGGTCAGCAAATTTCATATAGACCTTATAGAAGAAATGCAAGTTTCAAAGGTTAATTTTTATAAAGAAGATTTTCTTGATTGTTTACTTGATCTAGATGGTTTATTTGACTTTGAGAATATTTAGTGAGTATACCTTACGTTGATGTGAACGAGTACAATCTGATAGAATCCGAAAAGGTAAAAACAAAATTCGTTCATGGCCAAGGATGAAAAAGATGCTTGCTATCAAATTTTATTCTTTGGATTGTGAAGAAATCTTGTCTTATACAATACTAGATTGTTATTGGCCAGGAAGTTCACACGAATTATTTTAAAGAGCCATAGATTCCACCATTAAGAGAAGAATTATATGTTGAAGAAAATATTTTTCTTGAAGAATATGTAGAAGTCAAAGAAGAAAATATAGAGATTTTAAAGGAAATTAACAAAGGCCTTAATAAAGAAGAAGAACCTAAAATCAAGATTGTGGAAGAGATCAAAAAAAAAAAAACCCTATTATAGAGAAAGATCTTGAAGTCAAGATGGCTGAAACAATTGAAGAATAAATTGAAGAGGAAATTGTCAAGGAGTTTAACAAAATCAAATTAGATGATTATCAATATCAAGATCCTTTTATTTTGGTGGTAAGCGATATACCGAAATTTATCGATTTTATTGGGGTTGATAGATTTGATTCAATTGTCAATTCTTATTGGGAAATCCCTAAAATTACATGAAGACCAAGGAAAAGGAAATTCAAATTGATTTGTTTACTCCATCGATGAGTTGCAAGTATGGAAGGAAGATCAAAGGGCTCAAGCATTCAAAGTATTTGTTTATTTGGAGTGGAAGAGTTTGAATTTCAAAGATGAACTTGAGGACGTGTTTGTTTCAAGTGGAGGGTTCTGATGTAGGAAAGAATCTACCTTTTAATTTTTGTAATTATTTAATTACTAGGTATTTTTATGTAAAAAAAAATTATTTTAGGTTTAGGGTTATTATTTCCTTGTTTTTAGATGCTTTTGATGTTATTTAGGTCAAAATTGGTTCCTGTTATGGCTAAGTATTAATTAGAAGTTATTTTAGAATATATTTTTTTGTTTGTCAAGTTTTATGGAGCCCTTAAATAGGTCCTTAAGTCTATAAACGTTTTTTAAAAACAATTATTCAATTAATAAAAACTTTTGTCTTTTTATATTCTGGTGGATTCCAAACCTTTTCTTCTTGTAGATTCAAGAAACCCTCGTGGATTTGAGATTATTTTAAAAAACAAACATGTTTTGTTTTTTGTTTTCTAGAAGTAGACGCGTTCTGCTTCTTGATGCTTCCGCATCCTGCATCACATAAAATAAGAATAATAACAAAATCTTATAGAGAGTAACTAGAGTTTATTAAGGAAGAGAAGTGTGAAAATGAAAAGAAAAAAAAAAAGAAAAGAATAGAAAGCGCAAGAGATGAGAGAAATAAAGTAGGTGAATATGTGAGGAAGAGTATTGCAACATGACAAAATATATATATTTAGGTGGATGGATCGGGTTTTGGAGGGTTAGAAATATCTCATCCCGTTATTCAAACTAGCCTCCTAAATTATTACTATATATACAATGTAATAAGTGTTTTATTTATACTTTTAAATATAGAAAACATGCATTGTAAACACCCAATATGAGATTCAATACATGCTTACATAATACAAATTTATTCAATCTATTCCATGTAAACCGAGCAATACAAAACAAGAGAATTTAACAATTTATGACGAAAAAAAGAAAAAAACATAAATAACTATATATGAATTAAGCTATCCTGGATTCGAGTTTCATAGGCTTTCGGTGATTATTTGATTTGATCAACTTTTCATCAGTTTTTAATCTTATCAATTGTTTCTTTTTCTTTTTAAATATCGTTGTGTTTAAGAAACAACACAACAATTATTTCCAAATTATCATATTTTAAAAAGCTAGCTACCTGCCACTGGCCCTAACAACTTGTAAGTTAACTAAATGTGCAGACAAATATGAATAAACCAAATGTTAATTAAAAATAATTTTAACATGAATTTAGTTTGAAGCCAACGGCTGGTCAAATCCTGTAGTACATTTAAACACTGACACAGTCATATACCTAAATGTCACCACGTGACACATATAGAATTAAAAAATGATTCAGATGTTATTATTATAAAATAAAATTCGGTTGTTTTTTCTTCTACCTAGACTTCCAAATTTGGTGACTTTATTTTTGCATCTTATTTCTACACCTACCCTTCAAACCTTGGAGAGTTGCAAGTAACTGATTTTATAACGTAAAATAATTAAATAATTAAATAAATGATGATCAGCCAAGAAATAATTAAATAAATGAAGGAGATAGCTAAAAGTCAAAAAGTCACAACAGTATATTCAAATCATGGAGACTACTAGCCAAGCAAAGCTTATTATAAAGTTGATTGTCTAATTAACCCTCTCTTCCTCTTATTAACTTATCAACTGAGAGAGCGAATAAATTAAAAGCCACATCAAACATGGATCTTTCTTCCTCTCTTTTGTCACTAAATCTACCATTTATCAAACTGTTGCTCTCACTGTTAATAGCTACCATTAGAGGTGTGGCTGGAGGTTGCTACACATCTATCTATAGCTTCGGAGACTCATATGTCGATAGCGGAAATATGCAGTACCTGGATGCTGACGTTTTCGGCTGTTATGTGCCTCCCTTCGGGGAGAGCTACTTCCACCTCCCAACAGGCCGTTGCTCTAATGGTCGTCTAATCGTAGACTTCACTGGTACGCATCCATGCATGCATGCTTGCACTACTCTTCAAGCTTCATATATTCAACTCTCAACTATGTTAAGCTTCTTCTTTTCATCTCTCTATTCTCTTTTGTTAATTTGTGGGTTTTCTTTGTTTTTTTCTTTTATTGGGCGCAGCTGAGTTATTTGGACTACCATTGCCACAACCATATCTTAAGACTTGGAATGAAAGTGTTGCAAATGTTCAAGAGGGTATAAATTTTGCAGTTTCGGGAGCAACAGTATTGGATGCATCTTTTTTCGAGGAAATAGGATCGGTTGTACTTACAAACGTCACTCTAAGATATCAATTAAATTGGTTTAAGGACTTTCTGGTCTCTCATTGCAACACATCTTCAAGTAAGTTAGCCATATAATTTTGGCCGTCATTTTTTTCTTTTTCTGTTCTCCTAACAACCCTTTCTTTTATTGGAAATGAATGGCAATATTTATGTTAATTTGGCAAAATTTAATTTAGTTATCCGGTGCTAATGAATCCTCCAATCTGCAATGTAATTGTGAGTAGCAATTCAGAGAGAGTATAGATTGTTATGGTGGAGCCATGAATTTAAGGGGGACAAGATTAAAAAATTAATCTTAATTGATTTTAACAACAAATATGGATTTAGATGTTTTAGATTTCCTAGGGTACTTTATCAATAGATTTTCTTAAGTCCTAATTACTCTTTAATGATTTAAAGGTTTAGATTTTATCATGTCAGTATTCTACTAATAATACTCTTAAAATAATAAAATAATGTTGTAAACAAAACAATTAAAATTATTGTTAGTAGAATGATGATATAGCAAAATACAAACCATTAAATCATATTAAAGAATGGTTAAGATTTAAGAAATAAGAAAATTTATTTGGTAGAGTATCATAGGAAATTTAAAAGATCTGAATTCCAACATATATATATATATATATATATATATTTCATATCATTAAAATAATAGAAATAATATTCATTATCAAGAGAACAGTCAAATCAAAATATCAATATAATTACAAACACTTTGAACATATAATTTGATTTTTTAAAATAAATTGAAAAAAATAAATTAGTGTAAAATTATTAAGAATATAAAAATATACCTGTGAAGTTTTACACATGACTCAATGCCTTGAATGCTTTAAAAAAATTGTGTAGAATTTAACCTTTTATCTTTGTCTTGTAAGTAGTTAAAATTTGGTTTATAGCAAGAACTCTAGGTTTGAGACTGAAGTATTTTCCATAAAAAGTAGTGTTACAATTTTTTAATATAATTTATTAATGATTGCCTTAAAGCACCCAATAACATAACCATTTATTTATTTATTTATTTTCTAGAATTCTATTTTCTAAATTTGCTTAAAAGTTGGTAGGATTTTAGAGTCCTAGTGTGCATTTGGCACCAAATTAAAAAGCAAGCTTATTTTACTACCTGTTTCTTTCAACTTTCCTAGTCCAAAAACGTGTTTTGAAAACGCCAGCCCAAAAAGCCCGTTTGGTTAGGTTCAAAAAGCAATTTTTTGTTAAAAGTTGCGTTTTGGGTTTGTGAAGAAAACATGCATTTGCAAAAAGGAGTTGAGAGCTGTAGTTGCAAAATGCGCACAAACACGTTTTCTCAAAACAGAAATATTACCATTGGTGAGTTTCTTTTTTTCCTAAATTGCCCATAGTTTTTTTTACTCAAAAATCACAACGGTAACAACAGAACTATTCTTGATCTTTTCACTCAAACATCTCTAAACTCAGTCTCAATCAAACATTCACAACAGCTACATTCACAACAATTATTTCTTTTAAACATCTCTAAACTCAAGCATAATCAAAATACAAACTCAAAAACAAAATCTTAAAGATCAATCAAATCATAACAATATAAGCAAAAAAAAAAAAAAGAGACAGAAGCCATCTAACCCATGGTGGAGCAAAAAAGAGACAATGCCTGCCTGTGTCCTTCGATCAATGGTGGAGCATGCATCGCTTGTTCTTAATTTCCCTGTTTCTTATCATTGCTAGAGAGTGTTCAAGTAGAAATAGAAAAAGTAAAAGAAAGAGAGAGCTAGAGAAAGAAAGAGAGAGTTGGAGAAAGGGAAAGTGGGATCCGGAATGCTCGAGAAAAAGAAAAAGAAGGGTAGATAGAGATGGTAGTGGGGTAGGTGTGTGGTGGAGAAAAAACCAAGGGGAAAAAAGAAAAAGAAAAAGAAAAAGAAAACATATGCATGTAATTAAAAGTTTGGAAAAATAATATAAAAATAAGAAATGACATTGAAGAAATGCTACTACAATATTTTCACAATAAATTTTAAGTAATAGATTATTATTAGCTAATATTGGTGAGTAAAAAAACAATTTCAGTGGTGGGTTCAAATTAGAACTAGTAACAACTTTTCACATAAGATTTTGATGTGATTCTTGCGAAAATATTGCAAAAAATGTTGTGGATATAACATTTTTCATTGAAAAATATAATTGTTAGGAATGAATAGAGGAAGAAAAAATAATGATAAAAAAAAGAATAATGAATGAATGAAGAAATAATTAGTTCTCATCTAGACCTATTAGTGACATTTTTTTTTCCTATCATTAACAACTTGTTATATAGACTTTATTGTGAAATTTTTGTGAAAATATTGTGTCCATAACTATCATTAAAAGAGGTAATTAAAACAAAGAATTCTCTTTATATAAACATTGTTATTTTTAGTAATTAACCCCTCAAACTACTACTTTTATAAGTGCTAGCCAAGCACTCAGCTTTTTCAAAAAACACTTTTTAACAGCTTTTATCAAACATTCTGTTTTTTGAAAAAACACTTTTTCATACTACACTTTTTGAAAATTTCACTTTTTTAAAAAGCCCAGTTTCAAAAAGTTAAACCAAACTCACCCTTACTATTGAGCTTATTTTTGATACTATTTATGGGTCTTATTACACTTTTTGGTATTCATGGGTCTCACTATACTATTTTAATTAATTTTTACTTTTATTTACATTACTTTTAGCAAAAAGTTTTCAATTTTAACAAAATAAACAGATTCTAAACAGACCTAGTCTATTGGTAGAAAAGTAGGTCACTGTAAAATTTTAATATAAAATTTGCTATAGGTCTATTAAATAAATAAAAGTTGTCGTGGGAATTGAAGTTTACTTGTTACAAGCTATTCCATAGTACAATAGGTAGAGAAGTTGTTTGTCATATGTATAGGGGTCTAATAAGACTTTTTAGTACAATTTAGTGATATAACGGAGGACTTTTTGGAAGTTCAGGGGTCAAATAAGACTTTTTAGTACAATTCAGTAATATAAGCTGAGGAGTTTTTGTCTTTTTGAA
The DNA here is from genome assembly GCA_032878915.1 of Castanopsis chinensis. NCBI lineage: Eukaryota > Viridiplantae > Streptophyta > Magnoliopsida > Fagales > Fagaceae > Castanopsis > Castanopsis chinensis. The sequence goes on from JAVQMG010000130.1 coordinate 12,088,060, forward strand.
GGCAAAATCTTTATACATCTTAGTGGCATGATTTTTTCACCCTTTTTTGTTAAACATGATTTATTTTATTTATTTATTATTTATTGTAAAACACAGTTGCTTAGATATCCATTTTCTTGCTTAAAAAAAAGTCCATTTTCTCTACTAATGTAATGGTGGTTTACAGAATGCAATAAAATCATTGGAAGCTCTATATTTCTTGTCGGAGAGATGGGAGGCGATGACTATAATTATATGCTCTTTTCTGGAATAAGCCTAGAAGATATGCCAGCATACGTGACACTAGTGGTTAAAGCAATGGCTACGGCAATTAACGTAAGAGCTTATACTTATACTGTAGAGAAATATTTCTTTTCTTTATAACAATTTTTCTTAATATAGCATTTAGTTTATTACTTATAATAATTTTTAGTTTCGTACCTAGAACTAGAAGTGATATTTCGCCTGCTACAAGAACCAAGAGGTATGCCTCTCGCTGTGAATCTTCTTGGTAGTATTGCCGTGAAGCCTAGCTATCAATCTAAGGTGCCGATGAGTGAAGTCAAAAGGACCTTAGATAGCTAAAGCCTAGCGCATAGGGCGGACTAGTTGTTCATTAGGGCGAGTCTCAGCGAGACAGACTTATATGAAACCTTAGTCTTTTTGGCAGAATGTTCACTATCCCTTCCTTTCTGCGTTGGCCAATCAAGGGATTAGCCTTGAATTTATGCTATCGGCTATTACTTATACTCCAACGAAAAAGGAGTTTTAATAATTTTGCTTCAATGAAAAGAAATGTCTTAAATTTATATATTTACTATTAGGAATTTGTATTTTTCATGTTTTAAATATCAATTCTCTTGAACTAAAACATGTTCCTCAAATACTATCTCCCAAATGAACTATTTTAAAAAACAATTTATGTTTGTATATATGATTTAAACTATTGCCTTGCAGGAGTTGATTGACTTAGGGGCAGTGAATCTTTTAGTTCCTGGAATCTTGCCAATTGGTTGCTCTCCATCCTACCTAACAAAATATGAAACTGAAGATACCGAAGAATATGACCCTGAAACTGGCTGTCTTATAAAGTATAACAAGCTTGCTGAGTACCATAATGAACAACTGCAGAAAGAACTACAAAGTATTCAAGCACTAAATCCTCAAACCAATGTCATATATGCAGATTATTACAATGCTTCAATGGGTTTCTTTCGTTCTCCAGCCCAATATGGTATCTCGATCTTCTTAATAATTTTCGTTGTTTCTAACATTATTGCCAAAATTGATTGAATATTATTATATATGTTAGTAGAACTCTTGCTTGAGAAAAATGAACAATAGGATGGCAAGAAGTTAATTTATGGGACATTCAATTGCCAGTTTTCTTTCTTTTTTCTTCTAACTTCTTTTAGTACAAGACTCAAAAAGATTTAAATCCAATTTCTTTTTGTAGAAGCCCTTTTGATCCCTTATATTCAAAAACGTTAAAACCCTTTGAAGAGACAATATTTATTTTACCAAAAGCTTTGGTGCTAATTAATGTCTATTTCAGGGTTTACTCCTGAAGGAACACTCAAATCATGCTGCGGAGGGGGAGGCCCATACAATTATAACGCATCACTGGGATGCGGCCAGCCATCGACAATTCTTTGTGATGACCCTTCACAGTATGTTAGTTGGGATGGCGTTCACTTAACAGAAGCAGCATATGCATGGATTACCGTCGGTTTACTACAAGGGCCATACACCACTCCTCGACTTAGTACCTTGTGCATTTCAGAAAATGCCACAAAAATTCAAATGACCACACATGTAAATAAATCATTTTCGGAGCATTAGGCATTTTAATATTTTATGAGTTTAAGCGTTAGGCATTTTTTTTTTTTTTACACTTTTTGTGGAATAAAACTTTTCCTTAGATTATTGCATCATGTCAAGTAAAGTAACATTTTCTTATCATGTCAGTGTTAATTAAAATTACTTGGTTTTTGTGAGCATTTTCAATTTTAGGTATAATAACATTATTGGAATCTAGTATCCCTCCACTGTGTGTGTCTATATATATATATATATATATATATATATATGGACAAAATTAAGTATAGTACCTTATGTGCTGGTTACTTAACTAAAAAATACACTTATTTGCCATTAAAAAATTTACAAGTCAAAATCTTAAAAGAGCACAACAGTTATTCTGAAAAAAAAAAAAAAAAAAAAAAAAAAAAAAAAGAGAACAGGTGTTGGGAATAAAAGAGATCTTGCTAAATTTAAGATGCAGGGTTTGTTTGGATACTGCTTATTTTGTTGAAAACTAAAAATAATAAAAAAAATAAAAAAATTACTGTTTACATGCCTAAATGTACTATTCATGAACCATGCAAGAGGCGCTTAGCTGAAAAAAAAAAAAAAGAAAAAAAAAAGAAAAAAGAGAAAAAAGGGAAACGCATTTGCTCAGCTGAAAAAAAAAACTTGTACTTCAAAATCATAAAGCCAGTATCCTATTGCAAAAATGACCTTAAAGTAGCATCGAATTTGGAATTGAAGAGTTGAAAAAGTTTTGCCTTTTACATATTGTCTTAGTTTTTTTTTTTTTTTAATAAATAAGCTAGCTTTTAGTTTTTTGAAACACATATATTATAAAATTACCAAAAATTATATCTTTTGATAAATGTTGTGTAAATAAGTTACCAGATATAAGAAATTCTTAAGCGGACTCGTGAAAATTGTGCAAGTTGAAAAGGATTTTGGCAAAACACAACTTGTGCAACTTTTGGAATGAGTGAATTCATCAAAAAGTGCAGGAATTTTTCTCAACTTTACCACCATGCTATAGACCTTCTATCACAAATTCATAATATTTAGATCGATTGAGCCATTGAGGATTTCTGGAACTATCAGATGATTTTCAAATTTTTGAATGCTTTTCTAGTTTTTTGTTTCCCCTTTTTTTATGGAAAAAATAAATCATTAAAAAAGTTGTCAAATCTTTAGTTTGGGTTGTTTTGTTGATATTATATATTTGCTCGGCCTCTTTCAATGTTGAATGAAACATATTTCAAATATTTTCATAAAAATTCATGAAGATTTGATTTGACATTTGTCAAGGGAATGATAGCTATCATGAGTAGTGCCAAAAATTTGGTTCAATTTATAATATCATTCTTAATGAGAAGAAATCAATGCACCAATTAAATGGCTTCGCTAGTAGTTGTTGTACGTAGAACAACTTAAAATTGGGGGAAATGTAAAACGATTATTTTTCTTTTTTTAGGCTAAATTATAATATCATTGAGAGGAAAACCACACAAACAAATAAACCAACCCTTTTAATTTTTTTAAACATAAAAACAGAGATTTTTTAATGAATTATTTTCATTAATTTCCAAAGGAAATTTTAAATGGTTCTTCCATCAATTGTTATTTTGAAAGCACAAAGAAGAAGGGGGTGAAAAAAGAACACTGATTTTTTATTCACCAAAAAATATTTGAAATCCGTATTATTTTTTAGAAAGTAAAATTAGTATTTTTTTTTTGAAAATCAGCATTTCATTTTGCGTTGAAATTCGGCCACGCAACGCTAGTAGCCATGTTTTTGAGGCCAATCTTTTCAATTTAATCTATAAAACGGCTAGTCTTTTCAAAATCTCTCTCTCTCTCTCTCTCTCTCTCTCTCTCTCTCTCTCTCTCTGTGAAAAAATTCTCTCACTTTCCCAGATAAATCCATCTTCAAAAGCAGAAACTTTTCCCTTAAGAAAGTGCTTTTCCTTACCACAAATAGAGAGAGAGAGAGAGAGAGAGAGAGAGAGAGAGAGAGAGAGAGAGAGAGAGAGAGAGAGAGAGAGAGAGAGAGAGAGAGTAGCGCTAGGTTTTTTGAAAGAATCCAAAAGCAAAGCTTAGTATCCATATTGTTGAGGCTTGTGAGCGACTGCAACCCTTGTCTACCAATTGTTTTTCTCAAATTGGGCCTAACTCGCATGGGATTATGATGCTCAAAATGTCGAGTTTACTATAAAATGTACTCCCCCCCTAGATCGAGGGTTTTACATGGAATCACCACTTATTTTATTTAAATGGAAAAATAAGAAAACCTTCACTATAAAAAAAAAAAAAAATGCTTCTAATGTATTAATATATATGACAATTTACATCAATTTTGTGACAAAACTTACAATGTTTTTTGATCCTAGATACAATCTAAGAAGGTAAATTACATTGCTTTGTTTCCTAGTTACATTAAAAAAAGATGTAAAATTGCATTTACAAGAGCCTAGTCTAGAACTCTTGATCTTGGTTCAGAGGCTAATTTACGAGATGGGAAGGGACTAAACACCCATCTCCCCCGGTAACATAGGTCTCCTAGGTTAAGGTGGCCAATATCATGTCATGTCAAACAAATACAAAAATATATCACATAAACATGTTAATTTTCAAGAATTGTAAACAAATATGTGTTGGGGAATTTAACATAAGAGAATCAAAAAGTGAAATTTGTTAGATAACAATGTAAATGTAAAGAAAGTATGAAAGTAATGGCATGTTCATCCAAGAAATTAATGTAAACAAGGAATTCCTAACCTAGACATGTTTATCTAAGCATTGAAGGAAAACAAAGTCTTCATGTTACTTGTCATCAACATAATTGCAAAGGAAAAATTATTTTTAGGCCTACCAATCATCCAAACAATCATGAGAACAACAAAGAAAATCACCTAGATATGTTCATCCAAATATTTAAGTGAAAATCATAATGTTAATTAGACCTGTTCGTCTATGCATTCAAAAAGGAGAGAAATAACTATCTAGACATGTTCATCCAAGCATGTTATGAAAAGCATATAATAACTTAGAAGTGTTCATCCAAGCGTGTGAAGGAAAACAAAGAATTGTCATGCTATTTGTCATCCACACAATTGTAAAGAGAAAAACAAAACATTTAAGCATATTTGATCATCCAAGCAATTATGAAAGAAAAGTAAATAAAAATCTCTTAGACATGTTCACCTAGAGAAAATCAAAATACTTAGACATGTTCATTTAAGCATTCAAAAAAGAAAACAACTACCTAGATATGTTCATTTAAGCATTTAAGAGAAAGTTGTGCATTAACCTAGAAGTGTTCATCCAAGCATTCAAGAGAAAGTTGTGTATTAGCCTAGGAGTGTTTATCTAAGCATGTAAAAGGAATATCAATGAGATATATAGGCATGTTCATCCAAGCATATCATGAAAGAAACAAATAATGACTTGGAAGCATTTATTCAAGCATGTGCAGAAACTTAAAGAGCATAATTAACTACTTACCAACATAGAGCATAAATTAAAGGGAGAAGTGATCACTAAAAGGGCTAGAGAGAAAGCAAGGAAGTATTAAACTACAACCAAAGTAAGAATAATGGTCGCATGATAGCTTTTTTTTTTTTTTTTTTTTTTTTTTTTTTTTTTTTTTTTTTTTTTTTCTGCTTTCTCACTAGCTCTCATGAGATAATCGGGATCTAAAAGAATAGAAGAGGTCTTCTCTATTTATAGAGGGAGGGATGGCTTAGCTTTAAAGCTAAGTTATTAGCTTTCTTCTGAAGATAAGGGAGGAGATAAACCTGTTTAAATGAGCTGGAATGGATTGGGTGTTGATCTCCATTTGAATTTTGAAAGGAAGTTGAAGATAATGCTGAAATTATGTTATTTTCTGCACCTGTTTTGTATTTGGCTCTAACTTTCTGCTTAAAATTCCAATTAATTCAAGATTAGTGTTTTTTGAAAGGAAATTCAATTCGCTACAACTTTGCCAGAAATAGAGAAAACCAAATTGCAATGTTTTCTAGGCCAAAAATGTGATTCAAATTGTTGTTGAAAATAATAACGTTTTTTAAGCATTTTTCTGTTTTTTGAAAATTTTCATAGGATGTATATGTCTCTCTATCCAACTTATTTTTCAAAAAGCTTTCTTCTGAAGCTAAGGGAAGGGATAAGCCTATTATATAAGCTTGAACAAATTTGATGTTGATCCCCATTTGAAATTTTGAAAGAAAATTGAAGATGATGCTACATTTGTGTTATCTTCTGCACTTGTTTCATATTTTGCCCATAACTTTCTGCTCAAAATTCCAATTTATTCAAGATTAGTGTTTTCTAGAAGGAAATTCAATTCTCTACAACTTTTGCAAAAATAAAGAAAACCAAATTTGAACGTTCTCCAGGCCAAAAATGCGATTCAAGTTGTTGCTGAAGATAATGACCTTTTTGGAGCATTTTTCTATTGTTTTGAAATTTTTTCATGGATCATATCTTTTTCTCTCTCCAATTTCTTTTTTCAAAAAAGCAGATAAGATGCTATAACGGAATTTTTTTTTATTATTTCTTAAAAGAAAATGAAATAAAATGAAATACAATCAAAAATCACACTTAATTAATTTTAAATTAATTCTTGTGAGAACCAATCAAAATTAAGTGTCTAAAATAGGATGTGATTGAGCCCATCGTGTAGGTGAGCTATGATCATTGAAAATTATTTGTATGATAACTTTTGATTAGGTGGTCCGATCAAAGCCCATGACATACCATTATGATCGTTAGAGTATCAAGATTTATTTTGTATCACAAATCTGAAGATCTACCTAGTTAAATGCAAGTTGTAAAATGAGGCGTCTACAAAATGTCCCTCATTGATAGAGCTTGAATTGCAAATGTCAATGTAAAAGAAAGACACCAAATTTTGCAACTTGAAATTTAACCAATGTGTGATGAAAATTTGTTAAAGTTTTGGAAACTTATTGGTTTTCGAAGGTTTTGATCTCGGCAAATTTTCTAAAAACTTGTTTGTTTATTTGAAAATTTTTGAACTTGAACCTTGTTGAAAGTCATGTTGAATTTTCTTTTCAAAATTTTGATATTTTTATCAAAATTTGTATATGTGAAAACATGTTGGGCATTTTGGGAATGATCTTGTCATGTCTTTTGAAAATTTGATAAAAACTTTGTTGGGTTCTCATATGAAGATCTTGGCAAATTTCTAAAAAAATTGTCTGTTTTTTGAAAATTTTTTATCCTGAAACTTGTTGAATTTTCTTTGAAAATTTTGATATTCTTATCAAAATTTGTATTTGTGAAAACATGTTGGGCAGTCTTGGAATGATCTTGTCATGCCTTCTGGAAATTTGATAAAAACTTTTTTAGGCTTTTGTGAAAATTGTGTAACATTTTCCAGCATTCTTTTTCTGAGAGATATTTGAAGATCTTGTAGGATTTTCCTCGACTTCTGAAAAAGATGCTAAAACTTTCTGAAAATCTTGTTTGATTTTTTGAGAAAGTCATGAAAACCTTGTTTTGAAATATTGTTGACAAACCTTGTTGGGTTTTTTGAAAATTTTGTTCACAAACCTTGTCGGGTTTTAAGAACCTTGTCAATTTTTTTTGAAAATTTACTAAACAAAGTATGAAAACCTTGATGGGTTTTGTTGAAAATAAAAAAATTTCAAGTTTCCTTGAAAAAATTTATGAATTTTCCGAAAATCTTGTTGGACTTTCTAAAAACAGTTTTGTGACTTTCAAGAAAAAAAACTTTGTCAAACCCTAGAGCTTGAGATGCAAGAGACTCCTTAGTTGAGTCTTGTGTGATGTAGGAGACTTCTTAGCTGATTTGATGATCTAGACTTGAAGCTGCTATTGAATGCCAAATTAAACTGAATGAGAGATCTTTGCTTTATTCCTGCAAAGATGAAAATTTTTCTTTCTTAAGCTTGTTAGAAACCAGTTAATTTGGACCAATGCCCCTAGTATAAACATGCTTGCATAAAAAAATAGATGAAAAGAATGCATATGAAAACTAATGGGCCAGCGCTCATAAATTAGGCATGCTTAATGCAGATAAAAAAACAAATGGGCCCATGGCCCTAGCTTAAAGCTGTTTGCAAACAAATTTGGGTGATTGTCTTGATTTGCCTATTGTTTACTGAGCCTTTTAACAAGTTGCCTATGCACCTCTCTTCACGAGGACCAGGTCAAACATAGTTCAAGTTTGTAGGAAAGACATCTAGTTCGCCCAAAAGATGATCATGGCTTCTAACCAAGCCTTACATGGTATTTTCAAAATGGCCTTGTTCATGAAAAATAAATTTAGTTTTTGAAAGAAGTTGATTTTGTTTTTGTTTTGAAAAACCATTTGGTGCACAGTGGTGTCTTTTGGCTAAATTATTTTTCTTTCCTAAATGACCATGAGATAATCCTTTCAATGACTATTTTAGCATATCATACTATTTAAGAGTCAAGTCAATCTTTTTGACTAAAAATAATCAAAGTCATTAAAATACATGTAATCAAATTTGCTTCTTCTTTTTAAACATTATTGGATTAGGTCTTTAAAGACAATCAAAGAAATGAAATGTAGAGATGATTGAGAGTCATGTATTTTCTTTTGAGTGCTTTAAGTTTAGGAGACTTTTTTTTGGATAGAAACAAAGAGGAGTGCCCCAAATTTGGGAGACACATTTGTTGGAAACAAACAAAAAGGAGTGCCCTCAGTTAGAGAATTCTTTCAAGTCATTTGAGAATTTAAGAAACTGTGTCATGGAGATTACTTGCTAGTGGGGTTTGATAACCTCAAGCATTTTTCCTTTTTAATCTAAGAGAAAATATTGCTAAAGTTAAGGGTGTGCCTATGACTAGCAAAACTTTAAGGAGGTCTTTATGCATGGGTTGTAATGTAGGCTAGGTTCAGGTTATGAAAGAAATTATATAAAAAGGCTCAAAATCCCCTATAGATATTCCCCTCAATTGTGCAATATTCAAAAGTTAAGCATTAGAAGGATTTCTTGTTTCTCCCTTTCTTGATATTGTGTTGAAATTCTCATCATTCTTGTCACTTGCTCACTGGTCTTCATGGATCATTTGTATCAAAGTTATATCATGCTTGTTTGCCTTGTATTCTTCTTAGGCAACTCTTTTTTGAGCTTTCAAATTTTCTTCTTTGATTTGAATTTGTGCTGAGGTCTTTGTTGTGATTGAATTCTTCTGCCTTTCTCTTCATTGATCTATTGTATGAATGCTTGTTTTTCAAACCTCTAGACTTTTATCTTGATAAATCTTTCCTCTTCTTTTGGAACTTGTGACTAGGCCGCCTTTTTGGTTTTCGACCTTCTTTGTTCTTCTTTTTTCTCTTCTTTTGAAACCTATGACAAGGTCACCTTTCTTTTTCTCTTCTTTTGGAACATGTGACTAGGTTGCCTCTTCGATTTTCGACCAATTGGACTTTTTTTTTTTTTTTTTTAATTCCTTTTCCTTTGATAGCAAATGAATGAATGAATGAATGAATTTTTATGATATGACCGTGCTTGAAAAATCTACCTACGTACCTCTTTTAAAAGAAGGATCGGGTCATTCATAGTTCAAAATAATATTTTGTGCCTTAATATTTGCCTAGACTGCCTTTTCATGTTTTCAATCTAGCAGGCTCTCTCACACACAATTTATTTATTATTATTTTTTTTTTTGCATAGACCACTCTTTCAGGTTTTCAATCTACCATTGTTTTTTTTTTTTTTAATCTCTAATTTTTGCCTAAACTGTCCTTTCAGGTTTTGAATCTAGCAGGATTTTTTTTTTGTTGCTTTATGCTTTCTGACTTGATGAGCTCTCATCCCTTGTATCTTTCAATGGAAACTATTAGTTCCTTCCATTCTCAAATGTAATTTCCATTATTTCTTCTAATCTTGACGGACTTTGCTTTTCTTAATGTCTTCATTGAAGCTATGAGATTGTCCTCCATAGCACAAAATTTGAGTATGCACACTTGAATTTTCCCACCCTAGGTTTTGGTTGTTATGGGTTCATGAAAAAAAGGCTAATTGTTTAATAGCTCAAATGGGCTAACAATGGATTATATTTGTAATGGGTGTCAAGGAATAATGTGGTTAAACCAAAGATGGCCTCCTATCCCTAGTAGGGCTTGTTTATAGGCATAGTAACTAGAGCTCTTTTAGTAAATTCCACTTGGAATAAAAATTATGAATGCTCCAATATTGTGACACAAAAAATGTTCTAAGACTTGGATTGAGTGTACATTGTTTGAGAATTTCTTATTGGTGAAATCTCTTTTTGTTGAGATTTTTTAAAAACTTGATTTTCTTTGATTGCCTTTTAAGATCTTCTCTTCTTATGTTCTAAGTGATTCAGCAAGGATCCTTACATGAATCAAATGAACTTAATTCTCTCTTGGTGCACATTGATTGGTTGGTCCATTAAGCATTATGATTTGCAAAATCTTTGCCAAATGAATTCTCTCGTAGTACTTGAAGAAAATAACATTTGAAAATTTTGACATCTCGCACTCTTTCCAAGTGGATTGGGCTTTGATAGGAAGGTTAAGCCTTACATGATTTTTGAAAATTCACAAAAGGGTCCAATGCCCCTAGTTGGAAGATTTTTTTTTGGGGAAGAAAAGCATTTTTGTAATTTGAAGGATTATTATGAAAAAGTCCATTTTGACAGAAATTGTAGGCCATTGGTCTTTGAAGGGAGTTGGAAATGTTACTAAAGATCCCAATGCCCTTAGTCCAACGTTTTTTATTTTTTATTTTTATTTTTATTTTTATTTTTTTTGGCATCAAACAATGAATCAAACAAAACAAGAAATGAAATTAAGGTACAAGAAAAATGGAAACAAGTAATGAAAAAACAAGCTTTGTAATAAAAACAAGTTCTTGAAAAACCCATTATGGCTTGGCTACTCATTAACTAGAGTTGGATTGATTGGTAGATGCTGGTGTAGCAATGATTTGTTGGTCCATGAGATCTTGGATAATCCCACCGTTATTGATGTCATCTTCAATTTGGGTTCTAGCAGTAATTAGGGTCTTGAAGTCGGGAAAGTATCGAGCAAATAGATACTTGTTATAGGTCGGGAGGAGATTCTTCACAATCATGTTCAATTGTTCTTCCTCATTGGGCCTAACGGTCATCTGGGCTATTTTTCTCCTCCACCTTGTGGTGAATGCATAAAAATATTCACTGGAATCTTGCTTGGTTGTCTCAAGGTCTCACCGAGTGATGTCCACCTTAGTATTGTATTTGTATTTCTTGTAAAATTCGTGGCACATATCTTCCAAAGTTCGAATTTGAGAATCCTCCAAATTTAGGAACCAACGTAGGGCAGCTCTAGTGAGTATATTTTGAAACATTTGGGCCACTAACTCTTCATTAGCTCCCAAGGGTTGCAATGCTCTTATGTATATGTTCAAATGGGCTTCAGGGCAGCCTGTGCCATCAAACTTGTCCAATATTGGCATCTTAAACTTTCGTGGTGTCCTTGCTTGAGGAAAGAGCAAAAGTGATAGCAGATCCATAGCTTCTTCAACTCTTCGAGATCTCATTAGGAGCTTTTCCATTTGGTCCATTCGTTCAACTATCTTCTTCTCATTTTCAATCAACACCAAGTCATAGCTTTCTTTAGAATTTCTGGGTCCTTTATCATTTTGGGCCCTGGAGGATTCATCAGAGTTCTTGTTCCCCATCTGTTGGACCAATGCTTGGATGTCCTTTTGGAGTTGGGCATGACTCGATACCAAATTGTTGAGTAAATCTTGAGTGGTGAGAGGCGGTTGTTCCCTATGATCATTCATGTGTCGATCTTCTTGGTTGTTTTGGCCATTTCTTAATTGGAGGCCTTGGTTTTGATGTTTGCTTAGGCCTTGCACTTTAAGATTAGTGGCTTTAAGCTTGATGATCTTGAGCTTTTAGTTATGCTTTAAACTTGGTGGGCTTGAAACCTAATTGTGATTCTTTGGTCTCAACCAAAATTCATAAGTTAAATTTTTTTTTTTTTTTTTTTTAGAAATCTCAAACAGTTATGATGGGCCTAAGCATTGGACTAAGGCACATCATGGATCAAACAATGGACAAACACATTCATAGGATGCAATGTATTTTATGGGATTGACCTAAAGATTAGTTCTATGGCTTCTTACATGAAGGTAAAAGGTAGGCTTATAGGTTCCCCAAAAGGTAGGACATTGTACCTCTCAACTTGTGACGTACGAATGCTGCATTGGTCCAAATGGTAGGGTATGTTCTTTACGAAACGCAAGAAAGATCAAGTGAGTCTAAGGTGAAGGGGTGGTAGGTTCACCACTGGGTACACAAATCCAGGAGGATTGTGATCCATCGCTACAATTATTGTGGTTTCCAGGCAGCGCACACAATTCATATCACAATTCTAATTATGCAAGTGATCTTATGGCAAACAAATATGACATATTATTAAAAGCAAAAAACAAACAAATGACATGGTTGGCCACCATAACCTAAACTAGAGTCTAGCCTTTAACATCCCTAGCAGAGTCACCACTGTGAGCGACTGCGACCCCAGCCACCAGATTTTTTTTCTCAAATTGGGCCTAACTCGTTGAACGGGTGGGATCGTGATGCTCAAAATGTCGAGTTCACTGAAAATGGTACTCTTCCCTAGATCAAGGATTTTCATGGAGTCACCACTTATTTAATTTAAATGGAAAAATAAGAAAACTTTTACTATAAAAAAAATGCTTCCGTTCCATTAATATATGCGACAATCTACATCAATTTGGTAACAAAATTTACAATGCTTTTTTGATCCTAGATACAATCTAAGAAAGTAAATTACATTGCTTTGTTTCCTAATTACATTCTAAAAAAATGCAAATTACATATACAAGAGCCTAGTCTAGAACCATTGATCTTGGTTCGAAGGCTAATTTATGAGATGGGAAAGGATTAATCACCCATCTCGCTTGGTAAAACCGGTCTCCTAGGTTAACGTGGCCAATATCATGTCATGTCAAACAAATACAAACAATATATCACATAAACATGTTAATTTTCAAGAATTGTAAACAAATATGTATTGGGGAATTTAACATAAAGAGAAACAAAAAGTGAAATTTGTTAGATAACAATGTAAATGTAAAGAAAGTATGAAAGTAATGGCATGTTCATCCAAGAAATTAATGTAAACAAGGAATTCCTAGCCTAGACACCTTCATCTAAGCATGTGAAGGAAAACAAAGTCTTCATGTTACTTGTCATCAACATAATTGCAAATAAAACTTAGTTTTAGGCCTACAATCATCCAAACAATCATGAGAACAACAAAGAAAATCACCTAGACATGTTCATCCAAGTATTTAAGTGAAAACCATAATGTTAATTAGACTTGTTCGTCTAAGCATTCAAAAAAGAGATAAATAACTAGCTAGACATGTTCGTCTAAGCATTTTATGAAAAGCAGATAATAACTTAGAAGTGTTTATCCAAGCATGTGAAGGAAAACAAAGAATTGTCATGCTATCTGTCATCCACACATTTGCAAAGAGAAAAAACAAACATTGAAGCATATTTGATCATCCAAACAATTAGTAAAGGAAAGTAAAGAAAAATCCCTTAGACATGTTCATCTAGAAAAAATCAAAATACTTAGACATGCTCGTTTAAGCATTTAAAAAAGTAAGACAACTATCTAGACATGTTCATTTAAGCTTTCAAGAGAATGTTGTGCATTAGCCTAGAAGTGCTCATCTAAGCATTCAAGAGAAAGTTGTGTATTGGCCTAGAAGTGTTCATTTAAGCATGTGAAAGGAATATCAATGAGATATATAGGCATGTTCATACAGGTATATCGTGAAAGAAACAAATAATGACTTGGAAGCATTTATTCAAGCATGTGCAGAAACTTAAAGAGCATAATTAACTATTTAACAACATAAAACGTAAATTAAAGGGGAAAGTGATCACTTAAAGGGCTAGGGAGAAAGCAAGGAAGTACTAAACTACAACCAAAGTAAGAACAATGGTTGCATGACAGCTTTTCTTTTTTACTTTCTCACTAGCTCTCCAAAGGGCATCAGGATCTAGAAAAATGGAAGAGGTCTTCTCTATTTATGGGGGAAGGGATGACTTAGAAGCTAAGTTATTAGCTTTGAAGCTAAGTTATTAGCTTTCTTCTGAAGCTAAGGGAGGAGATAAACCTATTTAAATGTGCTGGAATGGATTGCGTGTTGATCCCCATTGGAATTTTGAAAGGAAGTTGAAAATGATGTTGAATTTGTGTTTTCTCCTGCACTTGTTTCGTATTTTGGCTTTAACTTTCTGCTCAAAATTCCAATTGATTCGGGATTGGTATTTTATGAAAGGAAATTCAGTTCTCTACAACTTTTCTAGAAATAGAGAAAACCAAATTTCAAACTTTCTTGACCAAAAATGCGATTCAAGTTAATGCTGAAGATAATGACATTTTTTTAGCATTATTTTGTTTTGTTTTTTTTAATTTTTTCATGGATAATATCTTTTTCTCTCTTTAAATTGATTTTTCAAAAGAGTAGATAAGATGCCATAAAGGAAAACACTTTTTATTATTTCTTAAAAAATAATGAAATAAAATGAAATCCAATAAAAAATCACACTTAATTAATTTTAAATTTATTCTTGTGAGAACCAATCAAAATTAAGTGTTTAAAATAGAATGTTTTCGGGCCCATTGTGTAGGTGAGCAATGATCATTGAAAATTGTTTGTATGATAACTTTTGATCAGGTGGTCCAGTCAAAGCTCATGACATAGCATTATGATTGTTAGAGCATCAAGATTTGTTTTGTATCACAAATCTAAAGATCTACCTATTGGTTAAGTGCAAGTTGTAAAATGGGGTGTCTACAAGGCTAAACAAGAGAACGATGAAATCGATCCAAGGTGGTTGATGAGGCTTGCCGAAGATCTGCAAGAGCAAGCGCGAGGAGAGCTTACAGAAGAAGTGCCTTCAAAGTGTCAACATTCATATCACATTGAATTTTCCTTATTGTTTTTGTCACCGTCCCAGGCCGGCCATCTGATTCATTTGGTGGAGGGTCGATTAAAAGGCATGATGGAGGAGGCTGACAAGGAGAAGGCTCTAAAGTAAGTGGCTGAGGCCAGCTTAAATGAAAAGTCCTTAGAGCTAAATTTAGCGGAGCGTCGGGTGACCATGGCGAAGAGGGCTTGGGAATTGGCGGAGCAAAAAGCTGAGTAGTTGCAGAGAAAACTTGAGGAGGCCCAAGTTAAGGTTGCCGAGGTTTCTAGCATCGTCTTGGCCTGGGACAAGGAACTTGCCGATCTAAAGGAAACAATGAAGAATTGTGAGCAAGTTTTTTACAACATATGTTTCAAGGATGCTAAAAACTCGGCTAGGGCAGTCGTCTTCCAGGCTTGAAAATTTGTTTAAGTACATTTGACTCATCGTTAATTTTAGACAAGTCCTGATACAATTTCCTTTTTAGGCTTAACTTAAGGGTTTTTGGATGATAGTTGTCTACTCTGTTATTTATGAATGTTTTTATCTATATTGTTGATTTCCAAGTATCTTTTGTCTATATTTCTCATCTCTAGACTTATCTTTGGAATTTAACTTGGTTATGTTATCCATAATTTGGACTGGTTGGACGTGTCATTCATGAAAAATGTCCCATGCATGCTTTTCTTTTGTCTCTAATCCTTTTTGGACGAGTTTTATTGGGAAGTTTGTTCTTTCCCTTGGTCATTGTCTTTTATGACAATTTGCTTCCTTTTTATTAAGTATAGCTTATGACGAGATATCTCTACGTCCAGAGATTTTAAACGTCTGTCATTTCCTTTGGATGTTGATTTTATAGAATCATAAACACTTAAATTAGGAAATTCAAGTTGCTTTATACACAACATCTGTACACAACATCATCCATGGACGTACAATACCTGTACATAACATCGTCCATGGATGTTAAGGAAATAGTATATAGCATCATCCAAATAGTTCGTCCATGCTAATATTTAGTCATTTTTTTAGGAAATTTAAATAACTTTACGTACAAAGGGACTTAGTTCATGACACCTTCCATAACACATGTCAGTAGCTAGTCCTTTTTAGGGAATTCAAATACTTAAAAATATAACGTACTGTTCTAAAATATAAATATTGAAACATAATATAAACAAAATTCTTAATCTCGTCCATGCTGACTTTCCTGATGAGTTACTTTTATTGGTAGTACTTCCTCAAATGCTCCACGTTCAATGGGTGTTCCAACTTCCGTCCATCTAGGGCCTCCAAGTAGTATGAACCTCGCCTTTTGGAATTGGTAACTCTGTATAGTCCTTCCCAACTAAGTCCTAGCTTTCCATGAGCAGGGTCCTTAGTGGCTAAGGATACCCTTTTTAGGAAGAGGTCCCCAATATTGAAATGTCTTAGCTTTACCAACGCATCATGGTACTTAATCATCAGATTCTTGTAATGTGCCACCCTCTACTCTGCGTCCATCCTCACCTCATCAATGAGATCAAGGTTTAGATAGAGCTATTTTTCATTTTCCTCCTCCTTATAATGGGCCACCCTGTTGCTGGTTAATCCAACCTCCGCTGATATCACTGCATCACTTTCATATGTTAGCTTAAAGGGAGTCTCTCTAGTAGGAGTCCTTACAGTCGTCCTATATGCCCAAAGGACACTGGGTAATTCATCTGGCCATATCCCTTTTGCCCCCTTAAGCTGAGTTTTGATGATCTTCATCAAGGATTGGTTTGTAATCTTAGTATATCCATTGGCCTGTGGGTGGGCAGGTGAGAAATAGTGATTCTTTATTCCCAACTGCTTATAGAATTCCCTAAAAGGTGTGTTATCAAATTATAGTCCGTTGTCAAATTATAGTCCATTGTCAAAGACGAGTACCCTCGGGATCCCAAATTGGCAAATGATATTCTTCTAGATGAAGCTTCTAACATTCTGCTGAGTAATTTTTACCAAGGGCTCTACTTCCACTCATTTGGTGAAATAATCAATCCCTACCACTAAGAACTTAATTTTTCTTGTTCCCATAGGAAAGGAACCCTGGATGTTAGGTCCCCACTAAGCAAAAGGCCAAGAAACCACCATTGGGGTAAGATATTCTAATGGTTGCCTAAGGATGTTGCTGTAACATTGACATTTACCACATGCTTTGACATAAGCTTTGGCATCCATTTGTATGGTCAGCTAGTAATACCATGCACGGACTATCTTATTGACTAGAGATATAGCTCCCGAATGGTTTCCACAAGCTCCTTCATGGATGTCCCTCAAGACATAATAGGACTTGTCTAGAGTCAGACATCTCAAGTAAGGCTTAGAAAAACCCCTTTTATATAACACCTTGTCCATAAGGACAGACTTCACAGCTCTTATCCTTAGCTTCCTTGCTTCTTCTATATCTTTAGGGAGTACTCCGTCTTTGAGATAGGACACAATTGGGGTGTTCCAGTTGGCAACTCCATCTACCTAATTTTCTTCTAGAATATTTATTCTTGGAACATATTGGACTTTAACCTAATCACCTATCGTCTCGTCTAAGGACGTTGTCTTGGCTAAGACATCACCTTCTGTATTCTCTTCCCCTGGTATTTATTGAAATTGGGCTATTGTAAAGCCTTTGATGCATTGTTTAACATTTTCCAAGTATCGCTTCACTCATTCTTCTCTAGCTTCACACATCCCATTTACTTGACCTATCACCAGCTATGAATCTCCTTGGACAAGGGTTGATTCCGCCCCAAGTGATTTGGCTAATTCCAAACTCTGAAGTAAGGTTTTGTACTATGCTTCATTATTGGTTGTCTGGAATTGTAGATAGATAGCGTACTCCAAAAAATATCCTTTTGGTGATTGTAAGATGATTCTAATACCTCCTGCATGCTGTGTGGATGATCCATCAACATGGACGACTCACTGCTTTGCCCCCTAATGTTCATCTTCCTAATTATTGGTAGGAGTAAATTTAGCAATGAAGTCTACAAGAAATTGTGCTTTTATTGCTTCTCTTAGTTTATATCGCGCATCAAACTCGTTGAGTTCCACTGCCCACTGGATCAATCGTCCGGCGGCCTCTAACTTATTCATAGCTTTCTTCAACAGATGATCTGTCAGGACGTTGATTACATGGGCTTGGAAATAAGGTCTAAGCTTTCTTGCTGCTGTCACCAATGAAAATGCTAACTTCTCCATTGGTGGATACTGTCCTTCAGCTCCTTTCAAGGCCTCGCTAGTGTAGTAGACGAGCCTTTGTATCTTCCCCTCTTCCCTAATCAAGGTTGAGCTTACTACATGGGAAGACACTACTAGATAGAGATACAACTCCTCTCTTGGTTTGAACGGGCTCAACAATGGGTTGAAGAGAGATATGTTTTCAAGTCTTCAAAGGTTTATTGATACTTGTCCGTCCATTCAAACACTTTCCTTAATACTCTGAAAAATAGCAAACACTTGTCAGTGGCTTTTGAAACAAACCTATTTAGGGCCTCCATTCATCCATTGAGGCTTTGGATGTCTTTAATATTCTTTGGAGGTTCCATGTTCAAGATTGCCCAGATCTTATCAGGGTTAGCCTCAATTGCTCTTTGTGAAACCATAAAACCAAGGGATTTCCTTGATGCCACTCCAAAAGCACATCTGCTTGGGTTCAGCTTTATCTTATATCGCCTAAGTGTATCAAAGGTCTCTTGAAGATCGTCCAAATGCTGCGTCTCCTTCACACTTTTCACTAGCATATCATCCATATATACTTCAACATTTCGCCCAATTTATGGACGAAACATGTAGTTGACTAACCTCTAGTAAGTAGCTCCTGCATTTTTTAACTCAAACATCATAACTTTATTACAAAACAAACCTTGGCTTATGATGAAGGATGTCTTCTCCGGGTTTGCCTTGTCCATCTTGGTCTGGTTGTACCTTAAGAATGCATCCATAAAACTCAACAGTTGGTGTCCAGCTGTTGAATCCACCAACTGATCAATGTGTGGAAGAGGATAACTATCTTTGGGGTATGCCTTGTTTAAATCTGTGAAATCTACACGTATCCTCCATTTGCCATTTGCCTTCTTGACCATCACTACATTAGCTAACTAGTCAGGGTAGTAAAGTTTACGAATGAATTCCGCAGTGATTAATTTATGAACTTCTTCTTTGATGTCCTTATCTCGTTCTGGGGCAAGCACTCTCTTCTTTTGACTAACAGGATAGTAGGATGAAGATGCATTTAGATGATGGGTAACCACACTCGGGTCAATCCCAAGCATATCTTCATGGCTCCAGGTGAAAACATCTGTGCTTCTCTTGAGGAATCTAACAAGATCCTGCTTTGTCTTTTCCTCCATACTTGTCCCAATCTTAGTAAACTTCTCCGGGTTGGACTCGTCTAGTGGCACATCTTCTAATACTTCAATTAGTTCAGCTAACGTTCTCCTTTCTTCAATTTTCATCATCAGCATTTGCTATTCCATGAAAAGCATTGCTAAGTAACTCTCTCTAGTAGCTAACTGATCTCCTTATGCTTCTCTAATTCCATACTTTGTTAGGAACTTAATAGATAAGTGGTAAATGGACATTGCGGCTCTCCAACTATTCAGATTTGGTCGTCCAATGATGGCATTATATAAAGATGAACAATCCACAACAAGGAAATTTACTTCTTTATTGATTTGTCGTGGGTAAGAGCCAACTACAACTAGTAGGGAGATCGTACCTATTGGTAGAACCTTCATTCCTTCAAACCCAATCAATGGTACATTCACTGGACAAAGTAGCTCCTTGTTAATCCTCATTTGTTGAAAGGTTGGATAATAAAGGAAGTCTGCTGAGCTCCCATTATCTACTAACACCCTTTTGGTCGTATAATTTGCAATCGCCTAAGTGATGACAATTGCTTCATCATGAGGATGACGCAATCGTTTAGCATCTTCATCTGTGAAAACAATGGTTGGCTTATCTTCTCTAACTATTCTCGGTGGTCGTCCGTATATCTAAACATTTTGAACTTCCCGTAGATAGGTCTTTCTAGCTCTGGTCGAGCTTCCTGTTGACATGCCCCCTACAATAATCTTTATCTCTCCAAACGCTGGACGTATTGGTTCCTCTACCTTGCCTTTCATTGGGTGTCTATCATCCTTGTGATCTCGTCTAAGGAAAATTTTCAATTTTCCTTATTTAATGAGAGTGCATAAACTCTCATTTTCTCTTTGCTTTATGTTCAACAGGCTGGATGAGGAACGCTTCTGCCTTTATCCTCCTACAAAGTTGTTGATGAACAACTTACTTAACTCTTAGAATGAAGTTATGGTATTTGGTGGTAGTTTACTAAACCATACTCTAGCTGGACCTTTCAAAGTTGTAGGAAAGGCTCTGCCCATAATGTCATCTAGAACACCTTGAAGATGCATGGTTGTCTTGAATGTGGCAATGTGCTCACAAGGGTCATGCATTGCATCATACGAATCCAAGGTTGGCATTTTGAACTTGGAAGGCAAATGATGACTAGTGATGGATGCAACAAAGGGGGAATTTGTCCTGTGGATGATATCATCCACATGGTTCACTCTTCCTATGGAATCCTTCATTTCTTCCATAGCTCTCTTCATTTGGTCCATCTCTTTCTCCAAATGTGGTACCCTTCGAGTGACGGTGCCCCTGGACTGGTCCCCTTCAGCATTGTTCTCATCACATTCACATTCTGAATTTTGGCCTCGTTCTCCACCATGCTGTTGATGTTTCCTGTTAACTTCTCAAGTTAACTCTTGGTTTTGTTGCTTCAGTTCTGCCATCACTGCTGTCATGGACTGTAATTGTTATTGGATGATCATGGGGGGTGGTGGTGTGCGATTTGGGTGACTGGAGGTATTTACACTCTCCTAGTATCCTAGACTAGTAGCCATTGACCTAGTCTGAACTATGCAGCCTTTTTGTCTTGGAAAATAGAAAAGTTGATAGAAACTCTTTTGTTTCCCACAGACGGCGCCAACTGAGGAAGCACGAAAATTAGTAGGCTAAAATACTTCGGGCTACGGTAATGGTTGTAAATCCTGAAAAAAAAAAAAAAAAAAAAAAGAAAGAACTGCCAAAGGTGACCGGTGTGACTCAGCCAAAGACCCTTTGACGGTTAAGTCAATTTTCTCTCTAGAACACAAGAAAAGAAAATAGTGAATGGTCTGGACTTACCCTGAGTGAATAGGATTTACTCCTTTTATGGAGAGTTAAACGTGGGTCTACTTGTTTGGATCCACCACTGTAGTGGGTGATGTTGGTGATTGATAAAGAAAATGGGTTATATGGAGCGTTGTATGTGGAATTCACTCCACATATCATATAACGTGTCGTATTTTGTTTATGTGAATCTAATGGAGTATTTCCCACAAAACTCACAAAGTATAATTTGGTCGTCCATGTACTCATCATTTGTAGATAATCTTGTCTATGGAGAATTCCCTTCACTGTATAACTCAGTTATCAATGGATGAGTGTTTTTGTATGTTCTTGTTCTTGGATGAGTTGATATAAGTATGGTTACACTTTAAACAACGACACAAGGACGAGTAATACTTGTGTTGATCTCCATTAGACGGTAGCAAACAAAAAAGACTTAGATTGAATTTTTGTTTCAATTGTCTTGTTGATACTAGAGTTTAGTAACTATAGTTTGCACAATGCATCACTTTTGTCCTCGAGTAGAGTCATTATATGCAACACCTAAACACTGAGGCATTGGAACATGAAGGAAGTGTGACAAGATTTATGTAAAACCTCAATATGCATGGCTTCCCAGTCATTTTATACATGGGAAAAGTTGTATTGTTCAACCATTGGAATAATTTTTTCGGGAGGATAGTTTTGTTTTCGTTAGCACCCCCCCCCAAAAAAAAAGAAAAATGTTTAAGCAAAACTGTGTATATATGCTCAAATTAGTGATGGGATAGCAGGAAGTATTTATTGATCTAGCTAGCCTGCTGATAATGCATAGTTTTATAGACAATCATTCTTACAAAAAAATTTACAACTTGCTAATTTGTGTGATTATGAGTGGTGAATATTTTTTATCTTGTGTGACTCACGACTTTACGTTTACCACTTACAAACGCACAAATCAATAAGTTGTGAAATAAGTTGTGAGAATGTTTGTGTCTTTGATAATATTCTTGCTAAATAAAATAAATAAATAAAAACAAAAAGCAAACTAAATTCAAGTAAGAAGAATATGAAGATCTCCGGAAACTAAACCCACGTAGGAAATGGAATGCCATTACATAAGACCACTTGATAATATATTCTTCCGGAAAGAAATAAGGATACCATTTTCACTTCATCATACATCTTTATTGTCATGACCTATCTACCATATGCAAATTGTGACACAGCAAACAACTCAAACGAAGTATTCAAATGTATCTCCAACAGTATCCCACATGTATATAGACATTCAACTATCAGGTTAATCCATTTCATGATCTATCATTTTCCATGAACCATCAGCTTGTTGAACCATACCCTTGTTCTGCACACATCGCCATGACACCGGAACAAGATACTCTTCCTTCAAACCATCCATTGCCTTGTTTACGAGTGCAATATCCCGATGAACCTCCAACCTGAACCCTCCTAAAATCCCATGCGTTCCAGCAACTCCATGCAAGTAACCCTCCAAGTTATGCCAAGTTGACAAATTTCCAGGACTCTTCAAGTAATGCGATTTGCAATTATCTATTGTCAACTCGTCTCCAACATCAGAGTAACCTATGAAAGGATAGTCAGGAATAAGATCTGGAGCATTACGAATACGTAAGACATGAAGATCTTTATGTTCTGAGACAACTTTCTTGAAGCTGGAATCCCCCACATGAGGGCTGGCAAATACTATTGCTGTTACTGGACAAGCTTTGTTTGGCTGGTCTTTTAGCTCATTAATTCTATTGGCAACTATGTCAACCGCATTTAGAGTTGCAAGTGCTGCACCCAAGCTGTGACCAGTAACAGTTATACTGATTTCCTCATTCTTGAATTCTTCAACTAGTCTCTTAATCTCACCTAGAACCTGAATGAAAAAAATAGCAAACAATATTTAAGTTATTGCTAAGATGTTGTAATTCAATAACATTGCATACTCTTTTTAATGTGGAGAATCAGGGTTTGATTCCCCTCTCTCTGACTCTCCCCCATAGTTGCTACTATTGAATTATCAAAAGAAATACTTTGATTATTATTTTTTACCTTGATTTCGATCTAATTTTATTTAAATTACTATGTTCTTACATATTGTCACTGTTTATATCTTATCAATAACTCTCTTAATTAAATTATGAACTTAAATGGCTATGGGCAAAAACAAAAAAAAAAGTATCAAAATTTACCTGGTTTCTGGCACTGGTCTTGTTGAATGGAGAACGAGCATCATCAGAAGTGTATATGGAATACCAACCTTGGTGCACCTTAGGATCATCCTTATCTCTAACTCCAAGTAATTTGGAAGCTGAAACCGAAAGAAATTCTAGATCATTAATCCACTCCAGGGTTTGTACTGTTCCTCTCCAAGCAATCACAATATCCCTCCTTCCTAACACGGCCTTCCCTTCGTCTGTGGCTACCGCAACATACCCAATCCAATTTGATTCCTTGCTCCATGCCTCCCTTGATAATGACTTTATGATAAAAGCATCAGGAACATCGATGTTCGATGTTGCATACAAGAACTTGGTGACACGATATTTGAAAGGATTTCCTTTCTCTAAATTCACCTTAGAGAAGAAATCCTTCTTTGCATATCGGCTACTTCCTGCAAACTTAGACACCTTCTCTGTATCAAATGCATCATATGTGGCTTGAGCCATTTCTCCATAATGAATTATGTACCTTCGAAGATCAATGTCTAGAGGCTCCAACAAATGCTTCCAGTTATTCTCGCCGCTAAGAAACCTCCACCTTTGGGCTATGCTGCCCATCTTTTTCTTCTCGCCTTTCCACCTTCTAAGGATGAGTCCTATTGCATGCTTTATATTATGTACTACTTGAGCAATCATATAGAGCCTTTCAAATTTAGAGTCAAATTTTAATTCTCTCAGTTAGGTAACCAAAATCTAAATACTAGATTTTGAGAATGAAATGCCTCTGTATAGCTGCCTTAATAGTAATTTTAAAAACTCTTGACATATTCATATGCGAATGTTTCATCTCACATTTATAGATTGGTCATATTCGCTCTATTGTTCAATAACTTGGCCTAATAACTCAAGTCATTCGAAAAGTTTTCTTTTTTTTTTGAGAATCAAGTCATTCGAAAAGTTGAAAGAGTATAGCCAGAACATTCTTTTTCCCATCCCAATAAACAATGATTATTCATTGGATAATTATTGTTATGTTAGCTAGCATAGCAATACCATTAAGTCAAATAACCTTTGGTCCATGCCGATTAATTCGTACAAATCCTCGTACTAAGCCTCATGTTACAAAAACGTTAATATTATTATATAATTAATCACTTCCCACGTGAGCGTGTGAAATACTTTTAAGGTATATTTCACGTGGACTAATAATTATTTGGTAAAATTAGGCAAAAGGATAACATTTACGCAAAAAAAGAAAAAAAAAGTTAAAGAACTGGATTTTCGAAGCTTTATTAATTTCAATGCTTCAAGCAACATACTAGCATTCCTTCAAAATTAGTAACCGAAATTCCCAAATCTGATGGCAATACTGGATCATGTAACTTGTATGGTCTACACTGCTGTTAAGTTAAGTTACGTTAAGTGGTCATGACCAATATCGCACATCCTTGGCTTTGAAGGCCTTCCCACCTCTCTTTTTTCTTTTTCTTTTTCTTTTTCTTTTTCTGCCCAGATTCCAGTATAGCAAAATTATATACTTTCCAAATAAAATTTATCATTATATAATAGTAACAAGCCGTGGTTGAAACTAGCTCTCTATATTAATATCTATTTAGAGAAATTTACAATTAGTTCCTTGGAGATTTCTCAAAAGTAAACGGCACTTATTATCATATAGGTGCCTTAATTAGTTGATTGTAGAAAAAAGGAGTCACTTTTTACCAAGCTCGACTGATTGAAAATTAGACCCGGCCGATCGAAAATAGCAGAAAATTAGATTCTACAGAATTTAATTAAGCCCAACAGTCCATTAGCCCATTAAGTGATTAGGGTTTCAGATCTATTTGGCATAGTATTTAAAGGAAACTCTAAGACACGTTTTGAAGAGACTTTGGAGGTGCTCTTGTGAGATCTAAAAGGTATTGTACACTCCTCTTTCGAAATCACTACTGGAAATCATTCCTATATCATTAGATCTAGTAGATCTGAAGTTGCTATTACAAGATCAATAACTGAAGGTGATTTGAAACTTTTGAGTGGGATCTCAAAGTCACAAGTGTGGGTGCTTGTGTTGTAGTAAATCTAAGAAGAGAAGGAGTCTGTGGATTTAGAGCTTGCACATGATCGTGTCAGTAAGTTACTACTTGAGGTAGCAATAGATTTAGGGTTAAATCTGATTGTAAAAACCTCGATTCTCTTATAGTGGATTTGCATTACCTTGAGGATAGGTAGGTCAAATCCTCCCCAAGTTTTTACCTTGAAACGAATCGTTTCATCAGTTTTCTTGGATCATCATATCGTGGTGTTATTTACTTTCCGTTGTTGTGCATGATATGATTTATTATTGTTTAACCTAGATCTGAATAATTAATCTAAGTAATCACTTGACTAATATATTAGATTAAAAAATCGGCTTTAAAGCAGTCTAAACACAACAAACAAGTGGTATCAGAGCGGGTTCACTCTAATTGGATTAACTTCCTGAGTGAGATCATTGATCCCTACTATCATGAATAATTTTAAGTGTCTTATTGCTTTTAGCTGTAATGTTTTGAATTAAAAGGACACTAATGTTTCTGTTGATCTTATTGATGCCTATAAAACTCTCTATAAGGAATTATTTAAATCTATGAAAATTGCTAAGAAATTCAAGGAAAAGTTAAAATTGGCTAATCTTGAAAAGATGAATTGATTGTGAGATTGGATGAATCTAATAAAAAGAATGAATTTTTGAGAAATCAACTTTCCTCAAGATGAGAAGATGAAAAGCTTGGAACAAAAGTTAGCTGAGTCTAAAGCTAAACTTGAAAATTTGACTAGTACCAAGCTTGTTGTTGATGACAGATCTATCTCTATTCCTATTAAGAATAAAAATGAAATTTATATTCCTCCTTTCAAGAGGAATCATAAAGAAAAGGCATATGTTGCTAGGTTAGACAAAAGTAAAAATTCTAATGTAGATGCTGAAGTTTCTAAACTTAAGTCTAAACCTGCTGTTAGAGTGCATAAGAAATCTGTTTTTGTGCCTACTTGTCATCTTTGTGGTGTTATTGGTCATATTAGACCAAATTGTTCTTTGCTAAGGCAAAAACCAAAATTTGAGACTAAATTTACTGTTAGGAAGACTGATGTTCTTAAATTTGTTCATGTCTGTCACTTTTGTGGTGTTACTAGTCACATTCATTCTAATTGTCATAAATTAAAATTTAAGCATTCTGTGTTTTAGTCTAGGATGTGTGATGATATTTCTCCTATCATAAGTCCTGATAAATTTATTCAAATGCTATTGAAAAATTTAAGCTTGTTGGTTTGTGAAAGGAAATTGCAGGATTTCAGTCTCTCTTAGAAGAAAGTTATAATCCCTCAAATACACTCTGTTTCTCATGGTTTTTCACCTACGAAGCCAAAGATGCATGCTATATGGGTGAGAAAAGACTTGCTAAGGTGAGTGTTCTTATTTGTCCTTGATATAATTCTATCAATTATTTGTGGACCAGTTTTTATTTCTATTTTAGGTTTTTTTGTTTAAAAAAAAAAAAAAAACCAAAAACATTGAAAATTTTCAAAAAGACAAATATATATATATATATATATATAGTGTCTTGTTTTCTTGAGGATTACATGAATTATAATCTCTCTCTCTTGATTTAGAACATGCTTGATATTGTGAAGAAACATAGAAAGTGTGTATTGCATAACTAAGTACATGACTATTTTGAGATCAATACTATTTTGTATGGGGATGTACTAGTTTGTACATGTACTTATGGGTTAATTAAGAAATTAATATTTCTTGTTTGTATATGCTCTATACCTTAGTTGAGCACTATCATGCATTGTTGTTGCATTTTGTTCATTAAGCATAATGTGTGTCTTTTGTTTTTGGTCAAAAGTTTTTTTTGAAAATACAAAAGGATTTTTATTTTTGTATTACATATCACTAAGTGTGTAATTAAGATTGGCCTATGAAATTTACATTTCTTCACTGTGTACCTTGTTTAGCTTTGATGAGTTTTATTTTTCTGCACTTTGCTAGTTTGTGCTATGTAGTGCTTATATTGTGTGAGTTGTTTACGGTTTTTAAGCACATGCTCTTGATTTTGAAGTCACATTTTTTTGATTGTAAGGACTAAAAAATCCTAGGAGAAAGGTATAAATAACCATCTCATTACTATTATTCGCCAATCATGAACACCTATGTGCAAATCATAAAAGCTGTGCTCAATAAGGTGTATCACTTGCACAACAAGATATTTAAGGTGTTGCCATCAAAATAAATAAAAGAAGCAAAAAGCAAAAAGAAAAACAAAGAAAAATATGCTTCAAAAGAAAAAGAAAATCAAAAGAAATAAAAAAAAAAAATTTTACATGATTGCAAACATGTTTTTTAAGAGATGTGGGAGTTATATGATGTAACTCTTTAGGTGATAGTCACTTTCAAACTTATGTGATTGATAATGTAGAAATTTTGTTTAATTTCTATCTACATATCAACTTTTATGTATCTTATACACATACTAGTTGCACACACTACACGCAAATTTATGCTAAACTTAGTATATATGATTGTGTGTTAACTAATATGGCCATTTTTTATTACTCATGAAGTGATGTTTGATACATTTTCTTTAGTTTGAGTTGAGTTTGAAGAAAAATGTGTTTAGAAGTTTTAATTTTTGTGATTTTAACTTCTTGATTGGTTTTGATATTTGCATTTAAGAGGCATCATGTTTTTTAAACTTTTCTAGATCTTATTCATCTACATTGAATCATAAAAACTGCTTTCAAGTTGTTTTTCTGCATAAAATTTCCAAATTTCAAAGTTTTAAAATTTTTAACTATTTCAACCGATCAAAGATCTCCCTCGATCGATCAAAAATGTGAGCTTTTGTGTTCTGTCTCTCTTGATTGATACTCAATCGGTGTTCGACCAATTGAAACTAGAAAGTTTTTAGTTTTTAAGTCTTTAACCGATCAATCTTTTCATGCATTGCAAATATAGATTTGGACATGCACTGCATTGTTTTCTTTATCCATCTTGCATTTTTGCAGTCATATCTCTTACTTTTTTTCACACACATCACGCATACACTTTGCTAAATTGGGTACTCAACTTGATTTGAAAATTGATTGATTAATTTTGTGTTCTGTAAATGTTAATATATGCTATTTTTTCTTGACGTGTGAACCGGAAAAAATTTGAAATATATATTTTTTGGGATACGGTGGATATTAAATGTGGAAATGTTTTATCTACTTATGAGGTTGATTTGAGTTCAAAATACCTTGAAACATGAAAAAATTACATGATGAATTTTTGTATCATTGAGATCTATATTATATAGTCTTAACTAATTGTACCTGGAATGTTTGCATGCATCTATTTATGGGTCAAATAGTGTCAAGTTTGCATATATTGAAAGAAAGAATATTTGTATTCATGTGTATCCTCAACTTATTTTTTAAATTTGGTCTGTATCTTTTTAGTTTTTTCCCACCTCCTAAATTTTCCACAAATTTTTTTTAATCCTATGCTCTTTATAGGGGGAGTTGTTCCTCTTCATAGGGGGAGTTGCCTCTATTTTCTATAGATTTGAATTCTTTTGTGTCCCTTGATTCTCTATTTTCTCATGCCTTCTGTTATGTATGTTTGCTATCTACCTTTTGATTGAGATATCTTTGTCAATACGTGACAAAAAGGGGGGGAGAAAAAGATGAACTTAGGAAAAAGAAAAAGGTTTTTGAACTATTTTTATTTAGGGGGAGATAAAATTGTCTTTGGAAAGGGGAGAAAATAAAAGTTTTTTTATGTATCTAACTTAGGGGGAGAGTTGGTTTACATGTTTATTTGCTGTTATTGCTTATTATTTATTTATTGTTTATATGTCTTTATTTTCACACGTGGTGATGTGCTCTTTTGAGTGTTTTAGGAAAGACAAGTAAATTCTAATCAAGACCTTCTGCCTCTTATTGCAACTTCTAGGTTAGGAGTCTTAGATTGGAATTTGTGATGTAATTGGGCATATTATTGTAATAGGTCTGTTCTTGTATTTGAGCATTTCATTTTGTATGTGAGTTTTGTCACAAATTATCAAAGGGAGAGATTGTTAGATTCTAAAAGTATAGAACAATTAGCAAACTGTGAGCACAAACTTGTCTAGGCATATATCTTATAATCTATAGAGTTTATTAGCCAATTCTCAAGATACTACAAGTCAAAATACAAGAACATTCAAGCTGCAAAAAAGAAAGTTCAAATTCTATAAAACCTGACTGATTGAAAATTAGATTCGACTGATCGAAAATCGTAGAAAATCAGATTTTGCAGAATTTTAATTAAGCCCAACAGCCCATTAAGTGATTAGGGTTTCAGATCTACTTTACATAGTATTTAAAGGAAACTCTAAGGCACATTTTGAAGAGACTTTGGAGGTGCACCTGTGAGATCTAAAAGGTATTATGTCTTTCTCTATCAAAGTCACTACTGGAAATCATTTTCATACCATTAGAATCGGTGAAGTTGCTGCAACAAGATCAACAATAGCTGATGATTTAAACCTTTAAGGGTGGTCTTCGAGTCACAAACTAGAGACTTTGTGTTGATAAACCTTTGAGTGGGATCTCAAAGTCACAAGTAAGGTTGCTTGTGTTGCTGTAAATCCGAGGAGAGAAGGAGTCCATTGATTCAGAGCTTCCATGTGACAAGTTGATTTTTTTTTTTCTTGTTTAGTTCCTACCCCATTAGTCAAGTGTGTGATCCCATGTGCATATTAGTTAACAAAAAGAATTTTAATTATGGATCTTAAATTTATATACTTGGCCCCCCTCCCCAAAAAATTTACAAATTGACCCAATAAATTCAATAAATAGATAACAAGAAAATCTATTAAAAAAAAATGCACATATCTAGATAATAAGAAAATCTCTGGATCCCCCTCAAAAAAGAAAAAAAAAAAAAAAAAAAAACTCTGGACAAATCATAAATCTAGTCTAAGCAAAAACAATAACAACAAATCAATTACAAATCCTAGCAAAAAAAATCACAAAAACCCAATAACCTTTACCCAATTTCTCCCTCTCACTTGAGAGCTCTGTGGCCCTCTCAAATGACTCCACCCTCATAGTCATACAGATAACTCCTATGCCACATATTGATCGCTTCATCCACACATTAGTTAGACCTTAAAAATATTAAGATGTGTCAATTAACTTACAAAACTCTTGATTATAAAATCCTATTATTAAATTTTTTTCAAAAGAAAAAATACAAATAATAATTAATAAATTAATGCTAATAATGCAACTTTGTCAACCTCTAGTATTGATATTCCAATTTTTTAAAATCTTTGAACAAAGAACTTAGGCTCCCTTAAGTTTGAATCTTGGTTCCGACCCTTTTACACTTGACAACAGAACCACTTATTCCCACATCACAAATATTGCCTCTAGCTAAAAATATCGTGTAGGTTGATCTAAACCAACCCATCAAGACACGACTAGTCTTGCCTTCGAAGTTTTCAAAATAAATAAATAAATAAATAAATATATATATATATATATATATATATATATATATAAAGTATGAATATGATTGGAAGCCGAAGAAGCCATGTATCTGGATTTGTCGATGAGATAATTTGCCGACCCTTGCCAGGAAAGGCAAGTTAAAAATGACATATTCTGCTCACTATATAATGCGGTGATGTTATGGCATCACAATCCAACTGCTTCATGCAAGCTAGCTAGTAATGACATATAAGGAACTCCTAGCCAAAGTGGGCTTTTGCCCTTTTCACAAAAAAAAATCATCATGTTGCCCCCTTTCTCAAACTAATTAGGAAAATGCCCCTCTTTTGAAACTTGATTTTCTCAAAATCGAGTTAAGCACTATAGCGACGTTTTAAAGAGCCTATAGTGACGTTTTTAAGTACCTATAGCGGCGTTTTGTAACTCGAGCTCTATGAAGTCGAGTTATAGGTAAACAAAAAAAAAAAAAAAAAAAAACTTGCATGTAACTCGATTTCATGGAGGTTGAGTTACAAAACGCCGCTGTAAGTCCTGAAAACGTCACTATAGGGCTCCAGAATTTTTTTTTAAAACTTGATTTCGAGAAAATCGAGTTTCAAAAGAGGGGTATTTCCCTAATTAGTTTGGAAAATAGGGCATTTGCCCTTTTTTTTTTTTTTTTTTTTGCGCAAAATGGGCATTTGCCCATTTCCAACTGGAACTCCCTAATGAAAGTTTAGGCATAATATTTAGGCAAAACTACAATATTGGTTCCTCAAGTTTACTTTATGTGTGCAATTGGTCCCTCAAGTTTTAAGGAAACATAATTAGTCCCTCAAGTTTTAAAATTAAGTTGTATTAGTCTTTTTACTAACTGCTGTTAGTACTGTTACTTATGTGATTAATGAAATAATGTTTTGACATTTTTTTAAAATGATGTGGAATTTTTTATCAAAAAATTAAAAAATAAATTTACATGTAAGAAATTCACAAATCAATACCAAATTAAAACTAGTTTTGCAACTGATTCACAAACCCACTCCTCTAAAAAAAAAAAATTCGTAGAAGGAATCAAGTTAACCGTATGTATGCTTTTTGTTATACCAGAGCATGCTTGCATAACTTTGATGCCAGATTCTTATATACTTGGATTCATCATCTGGACTCAAGGATACCCTAGAGATCTCTCTGAAGAAATCAGTCTCTTGGTGCTTTTGGTAATCTGACTTTGTACTATACACATGAACAAAATCTACAGGTTTAACAACCACCATGAACTGACCATCTAATGAGAAGCAAATTGATTGGGTGGCACCCAAGTTACCCTTGAGAATTGCAATTGGTGATGATCGCTTTCTTATGTTCCATACTCGACAAGTCTTATCCTGATTCCCATTGGCAAAGCTATGTCCATCAGGGTGCCATGAAGAAGTCATTAAAAAATGCCACATCATTAAAAAAAAATGTCAAGTCATTGTTTTGTTAGTCACCACTACAAAAAAATTGATTTTTAGCAATGGTTGCAACCACTACTAAAACTATTAAACTGCTACTAAAAGCCATATAGGTCTATACCAGCGGTTTTCAAAACCGTTGGTACAACTTTAATAACCTCAATTAAGTTCCCGTCGCTATAGGTCACTATAGGTTATAACAGCGGTTTTAGGAATTGCTGGTATAAAAAACATCTATAGCAGCAGTTCATAGAACTGCGACTAGAGAATTAAAAACCACTAGTCCAGGCACCTTACCTTTTGGAATTAATTATTTATACCAACAGTTATGTAACTGCTACTATAGATCCTTTAGCAATAGTTCTATAAGCCATTGCTAAACAAAATTAAAAATGTTAGTTTACCCTTCCCTTATTTCTAACATGAATTATTTTTAACAGCGGTTTTGTGAATTGCTACTAGATATACTTTAACAACACTTTTATAGAATGCTGCTAAAAAAAAAAAAACCGTTAGTTCTCCGATTCATACACTTTGTTATTATTGAAGCAAAAAACAACCGCTACTATAGGTTCCATACAGGAGCAGTTATAAAAACTGTTGCCAAAGGTATAAACATTATTGAATATTGCAAAAATATTTTTTTAATTAAATTTTTCCTTCAAAGTTAGTAATATAACATGTTTGGAATGTTATTAAAATCCACAATTCCAAAAATCAAAGTAATAAAATAATTGCAAATAGTTAATAATATTGATCCAAATGAAGAAAAAAAACTTTACAATTTGAAATTTGAAATCACAAATAGTCAAATAAAAATATAAACAATATTTTTTGGAGATAAGAGAAGGATAAAATAATTGTAGACAACCTACAATAAAAACCAAGACTATAAATATTCCATTTGAAGAATGCCAAAAATCACTCCAGCAATGAAACTTGGTCTCCCTTTATAATCCAATGTATTGTCTTAGTTTCCAAGAATACAATAAACCATATATTTGCATTAGTGAAAACTATATATATAGGCAAATCTTCGAGAATATATCAAATGGTTGTTGGAAAAAAAATAATGACAAATACATATCTTCTCATGTGCATTATTTTTCTTGTATTACCACTAAACCAAGAGTCAACAAACTCAGCATAATCTTTGCGATTTACTATATTTGGAGCCTCAGCCACTATTTATGTTTCAATTTTGGACTTATCAAAGTGCTTTGCTTTCAAAGCATGCTTCCAATTCCTCTATTGATCACCCAATCTCTTTAAAGTATGATGCTTGATTATCCCTCTTGCAATCTCATATTGGGGGATGTCAAACTTTGACTGAAACACAAATACATATAAAAAATCATGACTACTATGTAGAAGCATTCTTTCTCAAAAAAAAAAAAAAAAAAAAAAAAAAAAAAAAAAAAAAACTATTTAGAAGCATTGAAATTTTGGAAAGAAGTATAATATATGTTACTAAAATTTTAATACCTCAATGATATTCCAACAATTTTCTTTGTAGTCATTTGGCAAAATAATGGTCAAAAGACAACTTAACCTTATTTTTAAAGGGAAAATCCATATGTCAGACATACTTGTTACTCCAAGTATTGTACATATACCTGCATAAATTGTTTATGCACAAAAAAAAAGAAAAAAAAAAGTAGTCAACACCACAATCATATTTTTAATTAAGTGTTATGTGCTACAAGGACTAAAAACATAAGTAATCATATTCATAGTTAGCTATAATTTGAAATTTTACTTCCATATATTCTCCATATGAATGGTCATCGACTTGAGGGTGAGTCTCTAATAGAGCCCCTGGTTGATTAGTTGATGGGTCAAGTGAATGATTAGGTAGTGATATGTCATATGATTAATTAGGTGTTGATGAGTCATGTGATGGACCTCGTGGCTGGGACTGATTTTCAACCTTAACTAAATAAAACATTCCATTGTCATATCTATGCTACATTGGATCTTTACCTATGTTGTCTCTCTCCAAAATTATGCATTATTTTTTGTTTTTACTAAAGGTTTTATAGGTGCCCAACAAAAGTCCCCAATGACACACTGATATTATTCATGGAAAAAAAAATTAATTGCTCCCAACTAAATTATTGAGAGTAAATTAGTGTGAGAGGATAATAATCATACTCTAAGAATTATTGTTAAGTGTGCCAAAGAGTTGTATTAGGCTCATAGAATTATTAATTGTATTTTTTGGTGTCCCAAAAAGACATTTTGGTTTTTTTTTTTTTTTTAACAAAAAAATTTAGTTATCAATTCGGCAAAAAGATTAATTTTCACAAATATTTTATTAAATTAGTATTTATTAATGAAATTTAAGAATCACATGCAC
The DNA here is from genome assembly GCA_032878915.1 of Castanopsis chinensis. NCBI lineage: Eukaryota > Viridiplantae > Streptophyta > Magnoliopsida > Fagales > Fagaceae > Castanopsis > Castanopsis chinensis. The sequence continues at coordinate 12,122,508 of JAVQMG010000130.1, forward strand.
ATATTCAAAGTCAAAACTAAGTCTAAATTCAGTCATTACTCATTTTATTAAAAAAATGCTAAATCTCAACAGATCATAAAATGCATAAAAAAATCTAATCAAATAACTAATTAAAATTACTTTATTTTATTTATAATATACATTATATATTTTTATTAAATTTAATAAACCTATTTTAAAAATCATGATACTTACCTGGGAAATAATGTTTAAAACTCATACATGCAGTCACTCTTCAGTCTTTACTCTCTTAGATTTGAAGAAAATAGCAAACTTTCTAAGAAAATTGTAAAAAATTACAGGAGATTAAGAAAACTGATAATGTGAGAGAGAAAGGTCTGAGACTCACTTGTGGGTTGTTGGTACTTGGTATGACTCCTTCTGCAAAAGTTTTTTTTTTGCTCTCTAGTTTGTGTTTTTTCTTAAAGAGACTAGAAACTTTTTGTTTTCTCCTTTGTATTTTTTTAGGCAATTAGAAAATGCATTATCTTTTTTCAGATTGATTATGAGCGGCTACATGGTTTTTTTTTTTTTTTTTTAAACATGGCACATGCACATATTCAAAGTAAAAACTAAGTCTCAATTCAGTCATTACTCATTCTATTAAAAAAAAATGCTAAATCTCAACAGATCATAAAATGCATAAAAAAATCTAATCAAATAACTAATTAAAATTATTTTATTTTACTTATAATATACATTATATATTTTTATTAAATTTAATAAACCTATTTTAAAAATCATGATACTTACCTGGGAAATAATGGTTAAAACTTAAACATGCAGTCACTCTTCAGTCTTTACTCTTTTAGATTTGAAGAAAATAGCAAACTTTCTAAGAAAATTGTAAAAAATTACAGGAGATTAAGAAAACTGATAATGTGAGAGAGAAAGGTCGGAGACTCACTTGTGGGTTGTTGGTACTTGGTATGACTCCTTCTGCTATTTTTATTTTTTATTTTTGCTCTCTAGTTTGTGTTTTTTCTTAAAGAGACTATAAACTTTTTGTTTTCTCCTTTGTATTTTTTTAGGTAATTAGAAAATGCATTATCTTTTTTCAAATTGATTATGAGCGGCCACATGGTTTTTTTTTTTTTTTTTTAAACATGGCGGACAACTAAAATTTTGAGATAAAGATAAAGAAGTGGCTGCTAAATCTTAAAGAATTAAAAACTAAGATAAGATAAGCTAAACATTTTCACATGAAAGCGTGTGCCATTGCCACTTTCCTGGTTTTTATTTTTATTTTTATTTTTTTATGGGCCACTTTATTGAGTAAAAAAAAAAGGGAAGTCCCTTTTAAATCTGGCAGATTTAGAACCTACCCTCTAGTAGTTAAGTTAAATGTCATAACCAATGGACCTGATGCTTGGTATTGCTAATACATACGAAACCATTATAATTTAAATAATTTGATCAATTAAAATAGTTCATGACACCAACCAATAAAATACATAAGCTTATATATTACTTTTTTTTTTATATAATTAATATATTTAACATTAATCATTATGTTTTGTAGTTGAAAGATACTTAGCCATTCTCATTATAACCAATATGCTTGAAAGATTAATTATAATTTTAATGTCTTTTATATGCTTTATTATTTTGTATTTTATAATATAAAATTAATGAAATTACATTTAAAATTAACTTATTTCTTTGTATTCTTTTAATGAAGATTGCTTTTGTACAAATTTATTTTTATATTTTTTTAATTAATAAATATAGGTTTCTTGTACTTAACCCTAAAATAGATTTATTGTTTGATTTGATGAATTCTAGCGTGTAGAGAGAAGCTTGGGATCATAAGTTCTCAACTTTTAGGATTCTATTTTCAACAATCAACTTGTTCCTGTTGTAGGGATGAAGGGCCCAAATATAGATATCTGGCCGTGGGCCGCGCCTGAAGACGTCAAATAGCCCGATGACAGATAAGTACTACCAAAGGCAGATAGATTATTGGGCCAGGGAAGAGGTTTGGTCACAATGAATAGGAGATGTTGTTTGAGGAGCAATACCTCCTTAGCTGACAAAGTGGAGGCCTAATGTCCGACCATCCATCAAGAACTAGGTAGCAAGTAATCGTGTTGGGAAAAAAAGGCTTTAGAAAAAGATGAGTCAATAAAGAATTGATAAATATCTGAATAGAAAGTTGCTGCCACTATATTGAATGCTCTGCATCTGACCTCCTGGCCACATTAATGTAGAAGTGATACATGAACAGTAATTTTCAGTTTTACGGCTACCCACAAAGACTTCTAGAAGGGGCTAATGGAACAAGTATCAAGACTAGCAATCTGATCTACATGTCGAGGGCTGTGATGAAAGAGAAAAGGGAAATATAAAAGGGATGAACTCCCTTACAGAGTGGATCATCAAAAAAACCAGGGAAAATCATTGTGTAACCAAGAACTATAATTTTTGTATGAGTCTAAGAGAAATATATTAAAACATACCTTCCTCGAACTTGACCGAGGAGAACTTTTCTTGTTCAAACTGTTTTGTTTTGTTCATTCCAATAACAACTAGCCTATTGCGATCAGTATCTTCCTAACTTGTTGAACGTTTAGTCTCAACCTTACTCTCTAAGAAATTCATTGTTTTGGGCTCATTAGGCCATTGTCCATCCATGTGGGCTGCACAGCAAAACATGTCCTTACACCTGTAATCCCACAACATCCATGTGCAAGACACAATATGTCAAAGTTTGGAGTTTTCAGTTTCTGCGAAGCTAATTCTATAATATCAATGAAGTGAGTTTTGATTGGCAACTTCAAAGAATTTTAAACAGAACCTTGAAACCAAATAGCTTGAGTAAAAGACCAACACCATATTAGGTGAAAAGGTGGATTCGACCTCTTCATTGCATAGAACACAAGTCTAACTAGGAGAAATATTCTAATCAAATAGCTTTGTTCAAGTAGGTAGGTTGTTACTACAAGCTTTCCAACACAAAATATATACTTTTGAACCCCCTCCCCCTCCTCTCTCTCTCTCTCTCCCCCCCCCCCCCCCCAAAAAAAAATCATGATCTATTACTCATCCAAACTAGAGAGTCTCGAGGTCTTAATAACATTCAAAGTGATAGACTTGATAATTGAAGCTTAAAAAAGGTAGAAAATAGTTTCAATGATAAATTATTTCCATCTTGGCAAATTGGAGGCTGAATCAATTAAATTAGATATTGTAGCTTTATCAGGTAGGATCTAGAAAGCATGGACACTTCATTTGGGGGATCAGACCCATACCGTATTAGGAAAAGGTTTCTCTATAAAATAGTTTGGAGAGAAACCCTTCATACTTTGCCAATATCTTTTTATTTTATGTGAGTTTTGAAAATCTAATAATTGGATTACATTTTCTTATTATATTCTCTATGCTTGCAAAATTTTAAGAAGATAAAAAAATCAATATCTCTGTCATCAATCAAATGTTTAAATTTCAAGATTTTGTGATTTAAAACTATGAATAAAGAATATGTTTATTGATCTAATACCAAATAAGATGCGATTTGAATGAAATTTTACATTCGTATTAAGAATATAAAGAAAATAAAATCTAACGGTCAGATTTACAAAATTCACATCCAATAAATAGATATTGGCACAGTTTGAAAGGTTTCTCTCCAAACTAGTTTGGAGAGAAACCCTTCAAACTCCGCCTATATATTTTTATTTGATGCGTGTTTTGAAAATCTTACCGTTGGATTGCATATTCTTATTATATTCTCCATGCTTGAAAATTTTCAAGAATATCAAAGATTAATAGCTATATTATCAATCAAATATTTAAATTTCAATTTTTTGTGATTTAAAACTACGCATAAAAAATAAGTTTATCAATCAAATACTAAATAACATCTGATTTGAATGAAATTTTACCTGCGTATTAAGGACATAAAAAAAAAAATAAAGTCCAATGATTAGATTTATAAATTTCAGATCCAATAAAAAGATATCGGCAACGTTCGAAGGGTTTCTCTCCAAACTAGTTTGGAGAGAAACCTTTTCCACCATATTAGGTGTCATACTTGTTGTATCATGTTATATTGCAAATGAAAATTTTAACAATTCTCTACAAATATGATAATAGATAAATATTATTGTATGAATATCATCATCAAGTTTTATTCTATACATTTTAATGATATGAAAATATTTTTGGGTACATGTCTAATATTAGACTAAACAACGTTTATTTAACTATCAAAGTGTAAAAGATGATAAGTTCTCTTCAACAATATATGCGCGCATGTGTGTGTAATGTATTAGTATTATAAATTGGCCCCCCTAAAGGAAAATCACTAGTTCTGCCCTTGTATGTCGTACCCAGATCCATGTCCATGCTTCCTACGGTAGAATAGAACATGGGAAGAATACTCTCTGACCTTGAGAAAGTGGGCGCCAATTTTCTTCTCAAATATTATTTTAGTAGTTGTTCCAATCCCACATCTACACCTAGAGTCAATAGATCTTGTCATTTTTGGACACTTATTACCTTGATCATTGATTTATTACCGCTAGATACAAATTGAAGTTCATTTCATGTTTGGACACTTATTACCTTGATTAGGTATTTACTACCACTAGGTTCAAATCAAAGTTCTCTTATCACATGAGTTTCACTTATTGGATTTTAGGCCTAGCCTTTAGTCCAATGTCGATGTTAGTAGTTTGGTGTAAGTTAACTAAATTTGTTATATATATATATATATATATATATATATATATGTATTTATAAATAAAAAATAGACCTAGATCTCACCATGTTGCACTTGGCCTTATTATGGTCAAAACTTAGCGAAAACTCAACAAGAAGGACAATGGAGTTCGAACAATGGAATTTGCCCACCTCCATAGAATTATGTTATTATTTGTTTTATATGAGTAATTTTAATCAAAATAACAAAATTATCATATTATTAGATTTTTATAATGGTCATTGTAAATGGTTTTAATTTCAAAAAACCATAGTTGTACTCTCATTTATTGTTGCAAATTGGTTATTCATTATTTAATTTTTTTTAAAGGTCAATTTAAAAGAATAATTTTGAAAAAAATAATAAAAGGAGATATCAAATATTGCTTTTTATATTCCTCATATTCTTAGGATTTTTTAAATTATTATTAGGATTTTGGACTAACCCTTTGTTTGGTTTGACAGGAAAAGGACGGAAAGGAAGAGAAAATAAATATTTTCCGCTGTTTGGATAGCATGATAGAAAATGAAATGAACTAATTTTTTTAAGAAATCTATCATTTGGGCCCACATTTTCCCGTCCCCCTAATTCATTTTCTCTTCTCTTCCATTCTCTTCCTTCAAACCAAACATAGGGTAAGTGTTTCTCAAGTTACGATAGTACTAATTAATTTTAAAGCTCAATTTTTTTTTCCAGTATATTTTATAGTCTTGAGAGCTAAAATTATTTGTTTTTATCTACATTATCTATTATAAAAAAAAAAAAAAAAAAAAAAAAACTTATCTATTTCACGAAAGATTAATGAAATCATATTATATTATCACATCATATCATATCATATAATAAAAGTTAGATTTAAATATTGTGGTTGAGCAAAAATGACTGCGCCAAGTGGCTACACAAAATTACAGAATTTTTAAGTTGGACTTAAAACTGTAATTGAGCCAAGAGACTACACCAAATTGTAGAATTTTTTTATTTATTTTTATTTATTTTTTGTGGATAGAGCAGGAACTTAATTGTTGTTATCAACTTTTCCTCTTACCCTTTAGCAAATTTTAGGATAGACACCAAAACTTAATTAAAGAAAAATAGATGATCCGTTCACATATTTAATTATCTTTAATTAAAGTCTCATTTTTTGAAAGCCAACTCTCATATTGTTTGTGTTGTGGAAATTCCATTCATCTTATGATGCCTTTTATCTTTTAATATTGGAAAAATATGGATTTTTTGTGTAGCTCAAAAAAAAAAAAAAAAATTGGATTTGTTGTTGATAGACTAGGAAATTAGAAGTGAAGCCAATATGTTGCAAACTTGGATCTGCCACTACACTTTTGTTAGCTATATATATAGGATTTTGTTAATGTGTGCCCTTAGGGCACACAATAAGCAAACATTTTTGGATATATTTTCTCGAAAATTGAAAAAGTATTGACAGTTTTTTCAAATGCTCCTAGTGTTGCGTGATACGTTATACCATTGCCACGTGGGCACATCCCAAGGTATAGTAAAAAAAATTTCTTTGACGCAATATTTTCTTTGCAGCAATACTATATTATTATGTAGTATTTGTCTTTTCTTTCTTTCTTTCTTTTTATTTTATCTTTCATTAATTTTCATTTAATGTAGATTCAGGAGGGGCCTACTATGATGGTTATGGGATGGAATACATGGTGCACAATGCACTTATTAATGGCTTTGTTCAAAGGGGTTAGATGCACTGTGGGTAACTAAATCATTTATATATTTTCTTAATATACGGCTATATATGATTTCTTTTGCTCTTATTCTCCTATTATTTCTAAACTTTAAAACAAAAAAAAAAAAAAAAAAAAAAAAAAACTAATTTGATTACTATTTGAATTATTCATCTATTTGATTACTAGAGGTAAGCTAAATCCTATTTAAATTAATTACATAATTCATTGTAAAGGTAACATGACTAAAATTATATGTGAATGTTCTTTTCACTTGTGAAAGAGTGGGTTGAATGAATTTTTCTCCAAACCAAGTTGGAAATTAACTATATCTAGGGACAAGGGATAATTTTTCTCCAAACCAAGTTGGAAATTGAAATGGGATAGACATGTTCAATAGTGGAATCACTTTAGGGTCTACCTAGAAAATGGGCTCAGTTGAGTTAGCTTAGGTCGGATTCCACTCAGTTTTAGACCAGAAACTAGTTGTCCTAAATGGGTTGTTAATGGGTCGGGTTAATCAAGTTAGGGAAATTTGTATTTTTTTCAAATGCAAAAATAGAAATAATAATAATAATAATAATAATAATAATATTAATTATTAATAATATATATGATCATATTGTTTTTATCTTCTTTTTAATATAGATAAGAAAAAAAATTTAAAAAATACTTAAAAATAAAATTAAGTTATACATAAATTCCTAAGTTTATACCATTTAAATTTCACCTATGATATCATTACCATAAGAAAATGAAAAATAAACTAAATTCTTGAACCATGTCAAGTCATCAACCTCCTCAAATGCACTTGTTCCTATTGCAAGTAAGATAATAATAAAGTTAAATTACCTAAAAAAGATATTGAATTAAAAAAAAAAATCTTTAAGAATTAAGCATTGAATATTAGGTAGAGAAAAATAATTATTATTTAATATGAATGGCACCTCAATTTGGCAAGTAATTTTATCTACAATCCTCCTCGATTTGCATGTCGAACACCGAAAAACCCAAATATATCATTTTCTCTTCATGGGGTGGCGAAAGTATCCAGAATAGCGTGGCGCAATTCGTTCGGGCACTAGAGCACCTGAAGTGCCTCTTTTAGCTAAGATGACCAAACTGTCCCTAGTCAGCCCTAGGTTGGACTGAGGTCAAACGAGGTCAAAGCCCTCACAAAACAACAATTTTCATAGTTTTACATCAAACCTAAGCTTCTCAGAGAATTTTGAAAACTTTAACCAAGTTTGACCCAAAGTCGATCTAATTTTGATCCGGCTGTCAGAACGGGTTGAAACCAACACCATTGCAAAGATTACCAAATTTTTCATTTCAACGGCTATTCATGGGTCGAAATCGGAGTTAGAATAACGGAGATATCATGAAAACTGGGATGACGCACCGATCAAAACACCGCAAACTTCTGAGAGCCATAATTTTTGATCTTACTGTTGGATTTTCAAGATCCATACATTTTTTGGAAATAGGAAGTCAAAGTCTTTCCAAGGGATTCAAGACCAATCCAGTTAGAGGCCTTTTGAGGCTGGTGGTCCTTGAAGGACCTCTGGTTTCCCTCCAAGGGCCGCTCCCTCGAAAGGAGCACCGGGGCTATAAATAGCCCCAAGCACCCCTCAGACTAGAGGAGACCATTTTTTTTATTTTTTATTTTTATTTTTTTTTATTTTTTTATTTTTTTTTTCTGCCCAGCTTCTCTACACATATTTTTTTTTTTCTCTTTTAAACACCCAAAACACATCAAAGCTTCTTGATTCTTCTCTCCTCACCAAAAACATAAGGTTTTGTTCTTATACTCAATCTTCCTTTCCTTTGGTTCTGCACTCTGGATTTGGTGTATAGGGGTGTGGATGTAGCTTTTTTTGGTTATCATCCACACCCTAACCTTTTAAAAACCTTTCTAGTGTTTATCTTGCTTCTTTAGCTTGAATAACATGATCGGGTTGATCTTGAAACTTTTGGTAAGGTCTTGAATTCTTGTTTCTAAAAAGGTACGGAACTTGAAAATCCAATGGTTGGATCAAAAGTAATGGCTCTCGAAAGTTTGTAGTGTATCAATCGGTGTGTCATCCAGGTTTTTGTGATATCTTGGCTGTTCTAACTCTGATTTTGACCCATGAATAGTGGTTGGAATGAGAATTCGATAATCTTTACAATGGCATTGGTTTCAACCCAAACTGATAGCCGGATCAAACTAGGGTTTTTGGTCTCACCTAGGGTCGACTTTGGGTTAAACTTGGTCAAAGTTGTTAAAAATCTCTGAGAAGTTTGGGTTTGATGTAAAATTGTGAAAAACATTGTTTTGTGAGAGTTTGGACCTTGTGATTTTTTCTTTCTTGTAGAAAAAAAAAAAAAAAAAACCTAAAGGTTTTTTACTTTTGTAGGTGAGATAGTATTACTCTTTTAACATTTTTTGGAAGAAGTAATTTTGTATTTTACTTTTTGATAAAGATAATTAAAGTATTTGAATTCAAATAGATAACAAATACAGATAGAATTTAAACATTTGAATATGGGATAAGAATAAGTAATTTTTATGTGAGGTAGTGGGTTTTTTTTGGAAGAAGTAATTCTTTTTTAATGATAAATTTATTTGAAGTATTTGAATTCAAATAGATAACAAATACAGATAGAATTTAAACATTTGAATACGGGATAAGAATGAGTAGTTTTTACATGAGGTAGTCATTTTTTTTTTTGGAAGAAGCAAGTTCGTATTTTTTTTTATAAACATAATTGAAGTATTTGAATTGAAATAAATAACAAATACAGGTAGGTATCAAACATTTAAATACAAATGAGCGGTGAGAATAACGGTTTTTTTTTTTTTTTTTTTGTTCGTGAGATAGTATTATTCTTTTAACATTTTTTGGGTTATTGTAGGGAAAAAAAAAATTAAACTAACATGTATGTTATTTTAAAAATTGTATGAATATATTTTGGTACGCCAAAAATTGTAAAAAGACATAGAAGAGTAGTATAGATTTATCAACTAACTGAATAAAATCTATCACACATGGTTCAAATATTTGACCATGTCGTTTAGTCTGATCAATAGGTTCATCTTATTGCACAAGTGCGGAAGCAACATTCCGTGTTGGCACCTTTATTTCTGGCTTAAAGCAAAATTTTGGTGGGCCAACTTTAGCGTCTCTTGCACGTGTGAAGTTTTACCTTCGAAGTTAATGGACACCTCTTGAGACACCCCGACTAACTCATTGTCGTCTTTGACCTTTGCAGACAATTGATTAGGTGATGGAAGATTACATAGGAGGAGTGGGCTCAGAATTAGAAATTGCAGTGATTCACCATGTGCTCTTCAAATAAGTACAATTGGCTGTCACACTATCTTTTCAATCTAGAAAATTTCTATGCTCTTTAATCAATGTGATGGTGCAAAATTTTCGAAGGTTTGATTTCATTTTTTCCCCTATTAATTACAGAATCAATCCAATTGAAGAGTGAAAGTCCCGATACTCGCCCCAACTACTACTCCAAAGATTTCCCAGTAATTCGCATTATCCCATAATATATGACAGTTTTCATGTTGATTTGCCATTTGTTCGAAGAATCTTTCCATCTCAACTAACCAATTGTTGGAAGTCAATGGTCCGACTCTTGAAAACCATAAAATAAAAATAAAAATAAGGTGGCCCAAATAGTAGCATGATTCTCTAATGTAATAAACCTCAGCAAATAATTGTATTAAGAACCTGGATTGTTGGCTGGGCTGATTGATTAATTATGCATGGGTTGGAAAAACTTTTGCTGGAACTTGCTGCTGAGAGCAACAGTCAACAAAAAAACAGTAAGGCCCCAAATTTGCTCTCGGGCTCACTGTTTAACTTCATGGAGAGCTCTATTGTTTCACTGGATGGGCTTTGGGCTCGCTGCACGTGTGGGCTAATGTTACGAGCCCCCGCCTCGGCCACATGCTACACCTCTTTTTTTGCACGGGGCTATGGTTAGATTGAATAAATTTTAAAAATTAACAGCGAAGAAGGATAAAAATTTTTATTTATTTTTCGAGGGATAAAAGGGACCTCCTTAGCAGGCAAAAGTTTGATTTTTTTGACTAGAACATTAAGATGACTTCTTATTGATAAACACAGGCTATAAATAGCCTCTAACTGGGCATACAATACATTCCTAATTGATAAAGATAGCCAGGGACAGACCCAAGAATTCAAGCTAAGGGGGCCAGATATAAGTGAAAAAAATTTTCAAAAAAAAATTTAAATATGCATCTATATAATATTAATAAACTATCAACCAAGACAAATACGACAAAATCATTGTTTCTTAATATATTAGGACACAATCACCTAACAAGAAAAACAAAAGACACAAAATACTATTGTTTTTTAATTCATTATCTATAAAAGGGGAACTCAACGCTATTTTATAAATTTATCTAATATCAAATTACTAGTTATAGTATTATGAGTTAACGATAGACACAAGTTAATCACTGTTATCTTCTTGAACTTGTTTAAGAATTTAATATATTATATGATTTGTTTTTGTCTTTTATTTGTCTTTATCTCTCTTTTTTCTGTCACTCACCTAGTCCCACTAGCGGCGCTATGAATTTATTATGCACTACTAACAAACACTTTTCCTAACTTTACCATTTTTATTCCTTAAGATGAATCACTATTCAGTCTATTCTCATTTCTGTCACTTGTCCCAATTTTATTGCCCAACTTCCAGACAACAAACAGTCAAACACTAATATATTTTCTAATTTCTATAGACTTTACTCTCTCTCTTATGATCTTTTCTATATAATATAAGAGAGAGAATCACAAGACTCACAACTCACAAAAACAGAGTCACAAAGCCAAAACGCCAAAAAAAAAAAAACACCACAAGCACAAAATTCATATATTCAATCCACAAAATTCATATATTCATCATTACTCATCAGTAAAAACTAAAAGCACAAACACCAACAAGCATTGATTTTGAGTTTCACAAACACTATAGGCTTTGAAAGATAGATTAAATACTTGAGTGTGAATTGTGAAGACTGGAGCAATGAAGCTGGGCTGGGGAAATCGAGCAACCGACCGCAAAATGCAGATGGGTCTTGCTACATTGTGTGGCCAGTGGCCGTTTGGGTTTGCGTTTGCGAGATGGGTCTCGTGGAGGCGGTGGCGTGGCTAGTGAGATGGTCTCATGTGGTGGCGGCGTCACGGCGTGGGCAGTGGCAAGATAGGTCTCTCTCGCCTCTCAATTTCTCTCTTTCTCGAGTCTCAACTAGTCTCTACTCTCTAGGTCTCTCTCGCCTTTCACTTTCTCTGTCTAGCACTCTCCATAATTTTTCTTTTCTTTTTCTCTTTCATTATTCCGTTTGAATTGTTGGGTTTACATTCTTTTGGTTTTTATTTTTTTATTTATTTTTTTATTTTTTATTTTTTTTTAAGATTCACATGGGCTGTCCACTGGGTTAATAGTTCACATCACGGGGGCCAAAGATAAAAGTAAAGAGGGGGGGGGGGGGCTAAGTTAAAATTTATTTTATTTTTTTTGAAAATTAACTTGCTAAATTTTTTTTTTTTGGACCCAGGGGGGAGGGGGCTGGGCCCCCACCTAGGTCCGTCCCTGAAGATAGCATAACATAAAATAACATCAACTCCTATCTTACTTTCAACTCCTATCTCTGTTGGACACACCCAAGCAGAGTCATTATTTGAAAAGCAACCCTATAAACATAAGAAAGATAACCATTAATAACTCTTAAACAAATCCTAAACAATTAGATAACTTCAACAAGCTAGAAACAATCTTGTGCAGCACATAACGCTCATCCAGAGCAGCCAAGAGATAGTAACAACTGTGTTGCATAATCTGTTTTGAGCTGATGTCCAAATCCACTTCAACAAGTTGGTCCATAACTCTCCCTTCTACTTAAAGAATTCTCTTGTCCTCAAGGGACATATTGGGAAATTGGATGCGTAAACCCTCAACTTCTTCCCATGTGGCGTTTGCTGGTGATAACCCTTGCCAATGTACTAGAACCGCTTCTTTCCTTTGCCTAGTTCACCTATCCAAAATTGCTTGTGGAGTGCGATTGATACTATCAGTGTCATTCAAGTTAGGCAACTCAGGATTCATTTTATCTTGTTCACCTAACTTCTCCTTAAGTTTTGAACATGAAACACTGAATGAATTTTTGACCTTTCAGGTAGCTTAAGCTTATAAGACACAACTCCTATCCATTCAACGATGTGCAAAGGGCCATAATAGATTGATAGCTCGGTGACACTTGAGATTCTTACAAATAGCAACTGAGTTTTTCCTGTAAGGTTGGAGCCTTAAATACACCCAATCACCAACCTTGAACTCCTTTTCCCTACGATGTTTGTCTATGAAAGCTCGGAGTTGTGTGAAAACACAAGAGCTTGTTTAGATCCCAATTTTAAATTTACAGCTAGATTGTTTTTACTCTAACTTATCTAAGTGCGGAATAAGAGTAAATGAAGTGCAATAAACCGATAGCTACTCTAGTGCATAAACACGAACCACAAACAATAAAAGTAAAGTACAAGAGTAAGGGAAGAGAGATGCAGTCACAAGATAACACCAAGACGTGTTATCGAAGAGGAAACCAAAGAACTCGACAAAAAACCTCTTTGCGACCCTCCAAGTTGAAATCAATCCATTAGAGAATAAAGTTGGAATACACGAATAACAAAAGATCCTTTAAACCTAGTTTACTCAATGTACTTGAACCCTCCAAGCTCCTGCTACCAATGGACTTCTCGGAGTTATGTATTCTCTAACTTTTCGGATCCCGCAATATGCCCAATTGCATCTACCAAGCCTTATCGGCTTCTTTTGGCAAATCTCCAAAGCTTCCAAAACATTGTCTACACTTTAAAAAGGTGTGGGTTGTGTTTAGGTGCAAATCTCCTTTCAAAGTATGACAATGGGAGAGGGAAGGAGAGGAGACTAGAATGATTTTTCACTAAGGATAAGTAGCTCTTCCTCTAAAAGATGGGTGTATGTGTTGTAGAAAACTTATATAGTGTTTTTCTCTCTGAAGTGTCTCACATACTTTTGTGGGTAATGAGGGTATATATAGTATGGGTGAAGGGTAAGAAAGTTGCACTTAAAAATCCTCCAGGCAGAGAGTTTGGCGAGTATTTTGCAGGAAGGACTTACTCGCAAGTATTTCATGGGAATGCCTTACTTGCGAGACACTCGTAAAATCGATAGCGTGGCATGACTCTTCAGCTTCTGGCATGTGCTTCTCATGTGACTTTTAGCAGTCTTGATGAAATCTCCACCACTTAATACTAAACCCATTACAAATAAATCCCACAAAAATACAAGGAAACAAATTTATGCAAATACAATACTTTTTGCCATGGAATAAAGCCAACATAAAACATAGTTGTAAATCACAACTTTACAATCTCCCCCTTTGTCTATTCCGTGACAAAACACCTTGTTTCAAATTCTAGACTTTATTGTGAGTTTGGGAACAATGGTGAAACTCACTCACACCTAAATCTAAAACCTGTGATGAACTTGGAACATATATACCTGTAATTTGAAACACTTACACAAAACACATTAGACCCTCAAGGTAAATCAAGTGATAAAATGACAAGTATAATGTAACAAGTAAAAAGCGATCAAGTAAACATGTTGTAAAACATATGAGCAGCTTGATCAAACACATGATAGTCATATGGAAATGACCACAAAAATCATATAGCAAAGCAAATGATTATCCAAACATGCAACTTATAAAGCATAATAGTATAAGTATGTATGCATGTCCAACACATAAACAAGATGCGATGAGAGTAACAAAGCGTAGATACTAACTGTAACTCAAAAAAAGAATGTCTTCTCCCCCTTGTATATGCATCTCCCTTATGGCTTTCTCCCCCTACAAATGTTCATGAGGTAGAATTTCTCCCCTTAAGAAAGTGCACATGAGTCATATAGAAATGATGAAACACTTGATATACTCTCTAGTATATTCTCCCCCTTTTTGTCACGAATAGACAAATGAATCAAAAGGAAGGAGGAAAGAAAAGAAGATATGAGCGAGGGTCAAAGATGATGCATCAGGGTTGTAAGATGAATAAGAAAATGAAGTTGAAATGAAAGACAAAAACATCTAAAAAAATGCTACAAAGTATAAAGTAAACATGACATGCTAAGGATGATGGAACATGATATAAACCTAGGCATGATATAGACACAAGAACATATTATATGTGGTAAAAGGCCTAAAAAGACTTAACTAGCATGAGTGAATGCAAAACATGTAAAGTGAACAAGTGTGTGCACCAAGTATGCATGTTGTGTGCATATGTGACGCATGATCAAGGCATGACTAAGCACACCTAGGTCAAAGTGTGTAAAACACACAACCAATAATAAAAACATAATAAACATGTATAATCATGGTAATTCCCAAAGTTTGGTACTCATCGAAGTTTAAAACAACATCAAAATTCCACTTAGGCATTTTATCAAACACTTAGTATGCACAAACACAACTAACATATAAAACAATGCATGACCATGTGTAAAACTTGCCTAAATACATGTTAGAATGCAACTTGGGGCCATCTCAAACACAATCAAAGACAATGCGACAAAACCTAATCAAGAAAATAAAAAAATTTTGCATAAAAATAAAATTTTCACAACCCTTTCAAAAATGAACCCAACCCATGAAATCCTAGAATCTAAGACTTAATCTAAGGAATTAAAGAGAAAAGAATGATGAAACATACCTTAGAGAAGACTTAGATTAGATTGAACTTGAGTTTTTGTTGGGTTTTTGAGAGAAAAGTAGTTTAGGGTTGAGAGAGGCTTGAAGGAGGCAAAGGGTGTGAGTTTGAAAAACTATCATGTTCAGCCTTTTAAAAACTGAAAACACGCGATTTTCGCGAGTAAGCTTCTCACAAAGTTACTAGCAAAAATGCCACTGAAGCATTGAAACTGTTTCACGTGTAAGATTTTCTCATGAGACAATCACAAAAGTTTCTGTCTAAAATCCTATGTTTTCAAGTTTTGTCATCCTTATTTTCGCGGGAAGGGCTTACTCGTGAGCTTCTCGCAAAAATGTCTCTAAAAGAATTTTTTGTTAAAAAAAAGAAATAAACAATATGAACAAAAACTCTAAACACAAAAGCATAAAAACGCTTTCAAAAACATATAAATACTCAAAAATATTTTTGGGTTTGATCGACAAGCAATTGAGCATACACATCATATTTGAACACGTACAATCACACAAATGGAATAAACATTCATTGAACATTAGACTTGTGTCTTTTGTGTGTGGATCAAGTATGAACTAGTCTATAGTCTAATATGAAGCTTCAATGATCAATTCAATCAAGTCATACAAAACTAGTACGAAGTCAAGTGACCTACCTCACTTGTAGAAATGAACATATATGACCCTTCACCAATGTGATTACACTTCATTGAAAGCTTTTTGATTTGCTTCCATTTTACATACTTTTGATAAAAAAAACTCAAATTTTTTGAGAAGCGATGCCATAAACATTTTGAATGAACTTTAACAATTTAGCTTTTGGCTTTTCGCACCATACATTTTAGTACAATTCGCTTTCCCTTTTTCCTAGTCAAATACTAGTATATGCGATGACTTTTTCAGCTCAAAATTCTCTTTTTGAGATTGACATTTGTAGAGCTCTTGAAAAAGAAAAAAAAAATGTGAAGAAATATATAGGCCCAAGTCTACGCATGTATCAAGATCAAGCAAGTCTATTGACCAATCATTCATGACAAGCTTGAAGATCTATTTACACCAATCAAATGTAGATTTCTAAATGCTGTTCACACTTAGAAAACGTGCATATATAACAAACTAAGCTCATAAATGCACTATGCCATTAGTACAGAGGTACTAGACCAAACTCACATGTGATATACACAACACAAATGATCAAACTTTTTGGAGATTTTTCAATTTTTATGGTTTTTGAATTTTTCAATACACTAAAAAACAAAACATGGAAAGTAAGATCAAATGAAAAAACAACAAAAACAATGCATATAGAGAGATGCGTGATGCACAAATGCATGACAATTAAGCATCTAATACATAAAGAGTCCTACAAAGATAGAAAGAATTAGATCAAGGAATAAAAAAGTATAAGCTTAGCCATAGGAATCCTTCCTCATCCAAACAGAATAATTGTTTGGAATGAGTGTCTCATGAGAAGTGAGACAAGGGTTGGAAGAATGAGAACCGGAGATGCACATAGACAAGGAGGTAAGAACATCAAAAATTTTCTTCAACAACTTACCATTTTCCTCCAAATTTGGTTTTACTTTTATAGCACATCTTCCAAAAAACTCAAGTTTTTCTTTTCTTTTGATTCTTTTAAGAGCTTGAAACTTAGAGCAATGAGGTCTTAGATGACCAAAGGCACCACAATAGTGACAAACAATGTATTTAGGTCCACTAGGCCTTTTGGGGAGGGATCTAACAACATGGTTTTGTTCTTTCTTCAACTTTGGACATTAAAGTCTTATATGACCAATCACACCATAATGGTGGCAAGTTAAAACAAACTTAAATCCATCCAAAACCTTAGATTGAGACATAAACAGAGGCTTTGGCTTAGGAGTCTTTCCCTCCACCTATTGATTTCTTTTATGTGGAGGAATGTACACCGATTTGTCCTTTGAGGTAGAACACACAATAGGCATAAAATCGAATACCACAACATGATTGCAACAAACATTTTCATTCTTTTTAGCCATACGTTCGATAATCAAACAGCTGACATGCATCTTAAGAGATTCATTTTTATATTTTAGCTCATCAACAAGTTTGCTAGACAACACAAGTTTAGCATCCAAGTCCATATTTAAACATTCAAACTCTTTCAAATTTTCAAGAGTATTTTCGGCAAGCTTCTTATACTTTTCAATCAATTTATTGGATTCATTGAGCTTAGCAATCAAATCATCATTTTCACAACGAAACTTGCTCAAATTCTTATGAAACTTCTTAGCCTCTTTCTTCAAGAGATTGATGTTAGGAATATCAGCAACACCAAAAAATTCATGTAACATGTCATCACAATTATGAGGAAAAACACTCATAGAGGCATTTTCACAAATACATGTCATATTACAATCAACAACACCCATAAAAGCATACAAAACACTATCTATGGCAATAAATATAAGGGGTCAAGGATCACACTTAGGTAATGAAGCCAATACAAGTGTACCTACTCTGATACCAATTGAAAGCTCAGATTTGTGTGAAAACACAAGAGCTTGCTTAGACCACAATATTAAAATTACGGCTAGGTTGTTTTTACTCTAACTTATCTAAGTGTGGAACAAGAGTAAATGAAGTGCAATAAACCAATAACTACTCTAGTGCATAATCATGAACAACAAACAACAAAAGTAAAGCACAAGAGTAAGGGAAGAGAGTTGCAACCATAAGATAACACCAAGATATGTTATCGAAGAGAAAATCGAGAAAAACTCGGCGAAAAACCTCTCCGCAACCCTCTAAGTCGAAATCGATCCACTAGAGAATAAAGTTGGAGTACACAAATAACAAAAGACCCTTCAAGCCTAGTCTTCCTAATGTACTTGAGCCCTCTAAGCTCTTGCTACCAACAAACTTCTCGGAGTCATGTCTTTTCTAGCTTTCTAGATCCTGCAATACGCCTAATTGCATTTGCCAAACCTCACCGGCTTCTTTTATCAAATCTCCAAAACTTACCAAGCTCCAAAGTACTCTCTACACTTTGAAAATGTGTGGGTTGTGTTTGGGTACAAATCTCCTCTCAAGGTATGACAATGGGAAAGGGAAGGAGAAGAGGCTAGAATGATTTCTCACTAAGAATGAATAGCTCTCTCTCTAAAAGATGGGTGCGTGTGTTGTGGAAATCCTATCTAGGGTTTTTCTCTCTAATTGGCTTCACATACTTTTGTGGGTAATGAGGGTATATATAGTATGCGTGAAGGGTTAGAAAGTCACACTTAAAAATCTTCCAAGTAAAAAGTTTCATGAGTATTTCGCAGGATGGCCTTACCCGCGAGACACTTGCAAAATTGACAGCCTGACATGACTTTTCAGCTTCTAACATGTGCTCCTTATGTGACTTTTAGCTGTCTTGATCAAATCTCCGTCACTTTATACTAAACCCATTACAAATAACTCCCATCAAAATACAAGGAAATAAATTTATGCAAATACAACATTTTTTGTCATGGAATAAAGCCAACATAAAACATAGTTGTAAATCACAACTTTACAGTCTACTTTTTGCTTCATTTGTGCTTAGGAAGCCTTGATATTTTGATGGAGCTCCTGCAAAACTTCATCTAGAGTTTGTAATTCCTTTTCCACATCTTCAACCTTTGCTATGCCAGGAACATATGACAACAGGGTATGTGGCTTCCTTCCATAGACTACTTCGAACGAGGCCATTTTTGTTGATGAATGCATGCTTGAGTTATAAAAAAACTCAACCCTGTGGGATCCATCATACCCATTCTTTGGGTCTTGTTCCTGTAAAACAACACAGACACATCTCCAAGGTTTAGTTGACAATCTCAGTTTATCCATCAGTTTGTGGATGATATGAAGAGCTGAAATTAAAATGAGTTCCTTGCCATTGCAAAAATTCCTTCCAGAAGGCACTAGTAAAAGCTACATCTCTATCACAAACAATTGATTATGGCATGCCATGCAATTGAAAAATTTGTTCAAAAAATACTTGTGCCACACCAACAACTACAGTGTAAGTGTGAGAGATAGGTACAAAATGTGCATACTTTAGTAGTCTATCCACAACCATGACCAAACTTGAGTGGAAATTGGTAATGATTGAAGTAGGTCGGCTGGAGAGAGATTCTCAACCTTATTGCATTGGCAAACATCACATATCTAAATAAACTTTTTTTACATACTTTGTCATCCCCTTCCAATAAAAAATCAGTTATACCTGTTGTAATGTTTTTAGATTACCTTCATGAGTGCTGGAATGAATTTCTTCAATTATGGATGTTATTAATGGGGATTGCTCCCATAAATAAATCCTATTCTTGAAGGAAAGAATTCCTTCTCGAAACAACCATGGACCCATTACCTTATCCTCTTCACATAGCTTGACTAATCGTTGTAACTGTGGTTGCAATTGGACCTCTTGCTTAATAGGTTCCTACCATGATGGCTTAGGTCAAGACAATGCTATGGAATCTCCACTTTCTGCACAACGTGACAAGGTGTTAGCAACAACATTTCCGCTTCCCCTCTTATACTCAATGACAAAGTCATAGCCCATTAATTTTGTGAGCCATTTTTGCCGTGATGCTATGTTGATTTTCTACTCCCAGAGATATTTCAAGCTCTTTTGACCTATCCTTACTATGAACTGATGCCTGTGAGATATGGTTGCCACTTCTTCACTACTAACACCAAGGCCAACATTTCTTTGTCATAAGTTGATAATGCCAGATTCTTTCCATGTAGAGCCTGGCTTAGAAATGCAATTGGTTTCCTATTTTGCATAAGAACTGCTCCAATACCTGTGCCTAATGCATCACATTCAACTATGAATGGTTGAGTAAAATCCAGAAGAGCTAGTACTAGTGCTTGAGTCATGGCATGCTTGAGGTGCTCGAAAGCCTTCTTTGCCTTCTGGTTCCAAGTGAATGAATCTTTTTTTTGCATGGATGTGATAGGACCAAAAATCTTCTGATAGCCTTGAATAAATTTCCTGTAGTATCCAGTTAACCCTAGGAATCCTCTAAGGGCCTTAAGTCTCTTTGGCTTGGGCCATTCCAACATGGCCTGCACCTTCTTTGGGTTTACCACTACTCCTTCCCTTGAAATTACATGACCAAGATAATGAATACATTCTTGGCCAAACTGACATTTTTCCTTCTTCACAAACAACGTATGATCTCTTAAAATGGATAGTACCTTCTCGACATGAATCCAATGCTCATCCCAATTTTTGCTGTAAATTAGAAAATCATCAAAAAATACTACCACAAAATTTTGCAAGTACTTCTTGAAAATTTCATTGACAAGGGACTGGAATGTAGATGGGGCATTGGTGAGACTGAATGGCATTACTAGAAACTCGTAGTGGCCTTGATGAGTACATGTGAGAGACCTCACCTAAGAGTGCCTCTCAAAAAAGAGAGATTTTTTTTTTTTTATAGTGTGCTTTTTAGGGCACCTCTCTTTTTGGGTAAGTGGTGTGGAGTCACCACTTATTTTTTTATATACAAAAAATAAGAAAAACTAATATACAAATACATGACTAAATTGTTCCTCTATCATTGATTGAATAAAGAAGATACATGTTTGAAAATTTGAACATTACATGGCTTTGGGTCCTAGTTATAATCTATCAAAGATACATGGTTTTTTGTCCTAGATACATGGTTTTTTGTCCTAGTTACAAGACTAGATCTACTTAACCAAAAACCTATATGGAGGCTAGGTTACGGAATGAGAAGGTGTTAGGCACTCATTTCACCCAAACAGAGTCTAGTCTTCTAGACTTTTGTGACCAAAGTACCATTTTATACATGTCATGAATGATATGTTGAACAAGTGAAACAAAAAACATAATTACATAAAACCATTTATGAATGTATCCTCTTTTTTTTTTTTTTTTTTAACTAATTCAGATCTGTTTTAATAATTAGAAAAAAATAATAATTTTGACTTGAAAAATCAGATCTATTTTTGTATGCATAAAAGAATGGTTTTTGAAGAAAAAATTTAGATTTGTTTTTATTTAATAAAAACAAAGTCTTCTGGTTGGTTTAAAATTTCAAATCTGCTTTTATATTTGAAAAAGATTTTTTTTTTATACGGAGAGGATCTCATTCACAAAATAATTTTATGTTACATGACTCAACCAAAACAAACAACAAAAACAACAATACATGATCTCTTCCTTTATTTCAAAAATCTGCATGCATTAAAAATATCAGATCTGTATCTAAAGAAGATACAAAATCCGTTTTTAGTTTAAGAAAAATTTAGATCTATATCTAAGGAAGATGCAGATCCATTTTTGTTTAAAGAAAAATTCAGATCTACATCTAAGAAAGCTGTAGATCTGTTTTATTTTGAAGAAAAATTCAGATCTACATCTAAAGAAGATGTAGATCCGTTTTATTCAGAAGAAAAATTCAGATCTACATCTAAAGAAGATGTAGATCCATTTTATTTTGAAGAAAAATTCAGATCTACATCTAAAGAAGATGTAGATCCATTTTATTTTGAAGAAAAATTAGTTTAGTACATGCAAATCTCTAAAACTAAGAAATAGACTATAGTAACAATAAAAGAATCAAGAGCATATTTTGATAATCTAAATTAAAAAACCAAAATATGAATATTTAAAACAAGAAAGCATGCACCATCATGATTAGAGAAACATAAAAATAAAAGGGTTAGAAAGCAACCTCTTGCATGAGCACTCTATTAATTGAGAGGATGTTTTAGGGATCAAAGAAACTTATTCAATTCTCTTTGAAACCTAAAAACCCTAATCCTTGTAGCAAATCTTAGAGAAGATCAACTAATATTAGCAATTTGTAAGTCTCAAAATGTATGCCTCTCAGAGCGTAAAAAAAGGGTGCTGAATTATGAGACCCATACTATATTTATAAAGGTTAGAAATCTCTAAAAAATAGGCACAGACAATTAGGATGTGAATCCGAACTTGTCCTTTTGTAAAAAGGTCGAAAAGGGTGTGCCTTATCAACCATTAATTATCAACCACAATATCATTTAATTAATTTTAATTGTTCAACCAATCAGATTTAATTTAAATTAATCATGTGTGACCGACTGTTTCTAGACACAATGCATATGGACCGTGCAAACTTGATCATGCGATATCTTTCGATCCAATGGTTCGATTTAGAAACCGAACACACTGTTGTGACCATTTGGATCTCAAGATCATTGTTATGATATGCAATGAATAGACCTATGCATGCAATGCAAGAACAAATTGATGCATGTGATGCAAGAACAAAATGATGCATGTGATGCAAGAATGATTTTTTTTTTTTGGGTACATGGATGGTCATTCTAGTCATCTTCTTTGACTAAATCATGGGTGCAAAATCGAGTGTCTATAGTATGAAATGTGGTTTTTGGGATATCCTTTGAGTGCATTCAGGTTTGATGGTATCCAGATCTCAAATCTAGTTTAGAGAAGCCCAGCAAGCTCCATGCAACTCGTTGATCACTAGTATGGGAAATTTATCCTTAACCGTGATTTGATTCAAGGCCCTATAATCAATGCAAAGCCTCCAAGACCCATTATGTTTCTTCGCAAGTATGACAAGAGAGGAGTAAGGACTGTGGCTTAGCCAGATTACTTTTGATTCCAACATCCCTGAAATTAATTTTTCAATTTCAACTTTTTCAAAATGAGGATAGATATGGTCTTATCGAAACTGGTTGACTTCCTGGTGACAAGGAAATCTAGTGATCATGAGTTCTTAAAGGTGGATGCCCCTTAGGTTTGAAAAAAAAGATCTTGGAACGAAGCAGCACCTGCTATGAGAGCGATCCTGTATTTGCAGAACTACCAAGCTGTGTTGTTGGTGCACTTGCACAAAGAGAGAACAATTGCAGCAAAATTCCTCGTTTCTCTTTCTTGATCTGTTGTTTAATTTCCTTTTCATTAACCAACCTATTAGTTAGTTTTTTTAGACCCTGCAACTCTATTTCTTTTCCTTGCATCCTAAACTTCACTTCATGTTCATTCTTGAAAAAAACCCGTAGGATAGGGCCTAGAGTAATTAACCACTGTGCTCCTAGAACTACATCAAACACCTCCAATGGTAATAAATAAAAATCCAAGACAAAGGCATTACCTTGCATTTCTATTTGCACCCCTTGACATCTTCCCCCACTCATCAACTTCTCACCATTTGCTACTGTCATATCAAATCTGCCCACTTTACAGCCTGTAGCTTTAATCTATCTTCCATGCCTTCACTCAAGAAATTATGGGTGCTCCTCGAGTCTATTAGAATTGTGAGTAACCTCCCCTTCATTAGAGCCTTAACCCGCTTAGTTTAAGGAGTAGGTGTCCCTGCTATGGCATGTAGAGAAATGCCAAGTGCTTCCTCGGTAGACGTTGTTTGTTCCTTTTCATTTTCTTGATCCTATACTCGTATTTCATCTTCAAGCCAACATGCTTCAATGGAAAAGAGACGTTTACAATGATGACCGGGCCCAAACTCCTCATCACAATAAAAAGCACAGACCTTTGTCTCGCTTCTCCTTGATTTTCGCCTGATTTAGCCTCCAAATGGTGGTGTTAGCAACCATTGATTGGGGTGGGCTTGAATTAGATGCTGCAACTTGCTTCTTATTATTTGATGTATTAAACACCCTTCGCTGGTTTTGATTTTTGGCTTCGTATAACCGAGCCAACCCCACTGCAGATGTTAGAGTTGTAGGCTTGAGTGCTTGAACGTCAACTCTTACGTAGTCTTTAAAACCACTAATAAAACAATCAACTTGTTGAGGACCTAGTAATTTGCCTACTTTACAAAGTAGTCTCTCAAATTAACTCTGATACTTCTGTACTGTTCCAGTTTGTTTGAGTTTAGTCAAATCACAAAAGAAATCTACATATTCAATTAGCCCATACCTTGTGTACAACCCTTCCTTAAGTGTACTTCATGTGAGTTCCTCCCCTTCGTCCTTAAGTAATTGATACCATAGTTAAGCTTCTCCCTCTAGGTGGTAAGCAACTAATGGTAACTGCTCTTCCATGGAAATTTTTTGAAACTCAAAAAGCTGTTTAGCTCTGCACACCCAACTAGTGGGATATTCCATGCCATTAAGGTGTAGAAAGTCAAGTTTGGTTACATTTGGGATAACCAAACCATTTGAGCCCCACTGTCTTGAGTTGAGTCTACCTGAAAATATTTCTCCCCCACCATGCCGATGAGAACTCCCTGCCCTCTTGCTACTATGAGTACTCATATGCTTTTCAAAATAAGTATCCATTGTAGCAATCATCTCTTGTATCTCCTTTTTCACCTTCTGTTGTTCCGAAACCATGGAAGTCAGGTTGTTAACCTCACCTTCCAATCTACCCACACGATCCTCAGCCATAACCTGCTCTGATACCAAACTGATACGTTCCCTGCCTTGGCCACATACTGTACCACTTTTCCCGCATGAGGCTATGGTTAGATTGAGGAAATTCTGGAAATTAACAGTAAGGAAGAAGGATAAATTTCTAGTTATGCTTTTAGGGATAATTGGGACCTCCTTAGCAAGCAAAAGCTTGATTTTTTGCTAGAATATTGAAAATTAAAGTTCTTAATACCGTTTTGGACCCCGTTTCGGTTTGTCCAGTGGAATGGAATATTTCGGTACCGGCCGATTTTGGCGTACCGTTTTAGGGTGTTTCGGAGTTCCTAAAAATTAAATTATATATATTCTTGTAGAACATAAAATTGTCAATTCTAATAAATAAATAACTAAATATGAAATAATACAAATCATTTAGTCTTAACTCTTAAGTCTTAAACATCAATTTGACATCATAAAATAAGAAGATTTACAAGACAAAAACTAAACATCAAATGATACAAAACATTTACTCCTAACTCTTATGTCTTAAACCTCAATACAAAATCAAACAATAAGAAGATTTAAAACAAGTCATTACTCATAACATAAGACCATAATAACTACTAAGCTAACAAAGTTTATAACATAATATGATAATATTACTCCTCCTCATCATCATCCATGAGAGAAGGATCAAATTCATCATCAAAAGAACTCCCACAAGAACTACCAACACCCATTGGAAAATTTGTCAAGCCATGTTCATTGTTGTTGTTGTCATCATCATCATCATCGTCATCAACATCAATAGTATCTAGTTCAGCATCCTCTTCCACATTCACTAGGGTTGCTGGTTCATTAAGACAATCCCAATTTATGCCATCTGGATTAAGAAGTGCAGGTTCTTCAACCACCCAATCTCCCATCAAGTCAATGTTATCTAAGCTTATAGGATCCAATGCATATTTATTCCTTTGAATGTTCCTACCAATGAAAAATATTAAACATTAGTAACATTTTATAAATTATAATTATTTGAAAGTACATTTCATTTACATATGACTAACAATGATAAATTTACCTTTCTTGAAGCCTCAAATTATAATGGACAAAGACCAAATCATTTAATCGTTTACGCTCCAATCTATTTCTCTTCTTTGAGTGAACATATTCAAATGTGCTCCAATTTCTCTCACAACCAGTTGCACTACAACATTGACTTAGCACACGAATGGCAAATGATTGTAAATCTGGAGCTCCAAGGCCAAATTGCTCCCACCATGAAACTACAATAACAAATAAAAATATAAAATAAGCATTGCCCATGTAATTTTGCAATAACAACTATAAAGGATAAATAGACATATTGATGAAAATACTATTAAATTATTAATGTTTTACCTGGATTTAGTCTCTCTCGTTGGCGGATTGCTAGTGATGTGCCAAAGTCACCAATTGACTTTTTGTACTCGTAAGGTTGTGAACTTATTTTGTCTTGAATGTCAGGATCGGGAACCAACCTCATTCGAGTGCTTAGCAACCCTCTTTGAACTTCATTTTGCCTTTTAAACGAAGGCCTAAAGTAAATTGTAGGATTAAGAAAGCAACCTGCTGCATGCAAAGGACTATGAAGTTGTTTGTCCCATCTGGCATCAATAACTCTAATATAATGTCCATACAAAGAAACTTTGTTCTTCAACCTTCTTTTTATTTCCTCTTTTGCTTTGTCCATTGCTTCATACAAGTATCCCATAGAAGGTTTCTCATCCCCATCAACAAGTCGAAGTACTCTAACTAAAGGCTCACTAACTTTCACTATGTTCTTGCATTGAGACCAAAATGAATAATCTTCCAAAACTATTTTACTTATCTCCTTCCCAACGGCAGTCTTAGCATGGGGGCATGAAAGCCATTTATCATTAGTAAACATTTGTCTAAGCTCTTTTTTGAACCTTAGCATGCTCTGTAGACTTAAGAAGTTAGTGGCAAATCTTGTAACTGCAGGACGACATAACTCTCTTCCATTTGTAAAATCTTGCCTCATCAAGTCTAAAACAACTCCATGGTTGTAAATGAACTTTGTTATCTTTTTTGCCTTCTTAATTGCTTCATCAACAAGAGGGAACCACTTAGGATTAGCAATATTCTCCAACATCAAGTCTATGCAATGAGCTGCACAAGGAGACCAAAATAAAGTACTATACTTCTGCTGTAATTTTTTTCCAGCTTTTTTATAGGCAGAAGCATTATCTGTAATCAATTGCACAATATATTCCACACCAATTTCTTGAACAACAGAATCAAATATATTGAACAATGTTTCAGCATCCTTTGTAAGGCCTGAAGTGTCAATAGATTTCAAGTACATGGCACCCCTTGGACAATACACCCAAAAATTCATTATTGGTTGTTGTTTTTGATTTGTCCACCCATCAAACATCACTGAACAGCTATATACTTTCCAATCATTTTTTATATCTAACAAAAAATCATTAACTTCATGCACAGCATTTCTCAAAAGGGGTCCCCTCAACTCATAAAAAGAAGGCCCCTTAAATCCCGGCCCAATAGCAACAATAGAATCTATCATATGTTGATAATAAGGTGATTAAGATGCATAAAAGGGTACATTAGAATGATACCACCATCTTGCCACACTCATTTTTGCATTATCAATCATTACTTTTGTAGCCAAAGCACTTCTTATAGAGGGTTGAGCACCGGGGGTTGTTCTAGGAGCAAAATAAGTCTTAATTTTCTTTTTTTCTCTTCTTTGACCCATATCAATGTCAACATCCTTTCCCCTAGATTTTCGTTTACCTAATGTTTGAGGGGGACTCTTTTCAACAACCTTAACCTCATCCTCCTCCTCCTCCTCCTCCTCTTCCTCATCAACATCAAATGGATCACCATATGGGCTCCCAATTTCTTTCTGAATTCTCTTCTTAGTTTCTTTAGATTTTTTTAAGTCTTCAATCATTTGTTTCATTTGAAACCTAACATCAGATGAAACGACTTTACATGATTCAACTTGACCCCTAATCCTAGCAAGATGATACTTAAGTCTAGTAATACCACCCCCTTTAATCAACTTATTACAATGCAAACATATAGTGTTATTTTTTGCGTTAGGTACTGCACGGGCATGAGCCCATGCAGGATCCTCTGATCTTGCAGGGGCAGAGGCCACAGAAGCAGAAGAAGTACCAGCTGAACTATGATGATCAACCATAGTTTACTCACTGTTCAATGAAATGTAATGAAATTCAATCAAATGCAGTAGCTAAAATTTAAATTAATTTGCATGAAATGTAATGAACAAACAAATCACATATCTTAAACGAACAAATCACATCTTAATTCTTAAATGCATTTAAATGATTTAATCACATATCCGAGAGAAAAAAAAAATGACAATCCGAGAGAGAAAAAAAAAAAAAAATCTATGACAATCCTAGAGAAATCAACAAACAAAAGAGTGAAAAGACTTAATTCTTAAGTTTTAAGTTCTAACTCCTAACTCCTAAGTTCTTAAATCTTAAAGTTTAAAACAAATCATAAGAATTTTTTTTTTTTTTTTTTTTTTTTTTTTTTTTTTTTTTTTTCAGATTTGGCTTCAATCCGAGAGAATGAGAGTAGAGAAAGGCTGAAAGAATACCTGGCTTCAATCCGAGAGAGTGAGAGACAGAGGGAGTTACGACAGCACAGCGAGGCAGCCAGCACAGAGCCTCCACAGGCGGCAGTGAGTGAAGTGAGAGGTTTGAGAGTGAAACCGTGAAAGAAGTCAAGAACGAATCAGTGAAAGCCGATAGGAAAAAAACCTAGGTTTCTAAAACTTTAGTAATGTCCAAAACGGCGTCGTTTGGACGTTTGTTTTTTTTTTTTTTTTTCAATAGCCCAGGCGAAATCTTGTACCGGCCGAAATTTACATTTCGGCCGGAATTGTCCAGAATTGTCCGAAACGACCAGAATGGACCGGAACACCTCGAAATCTGACCCGAGGTGGAACATAGGGCATTTCGGTACCGTTTTGCATGCCGGAACGAAAAATTCCGGCTGTTCTTGCCGGAACGGAACGGAATCAATAACTTTGATTCAAATGACTTCTTATTAATAAACGCATGCTATAAATAGCCTTTAACTGAGCATACAATGCATTCCTAATTGATAAAGATAAAATAACAACTCCTATCCTATTTTCAACTCCTATATCTGTTGGACACACCCAAGCAGAGTCATTATTTGAAAAGCAACCCTACAAACATAAGCAAGATAACCATTACTAACTCCTAAAAAAATTCTAAACAATCAGATAACTTCAACAAGCTAGAACCAATCTTGTGCAGTAGATAACACTCAACCAGAGTAGCCAAGAGATAGTAACAACTGTGTTGCATAATTTGTTCTCAGCTGCTGTCTAAATCCACTTTGTAAAGTTGTAATTTACAACTATTATGTGTTGGCTTTAATTTTGTGCCAAATTTGATTGTAATTCTATTCAATTTTTTGTATCCTGTATTTTATGTGGGATTTATTTGTAAGGGTTGTGTGAGAGAGAGAGTGTGTGAAGACTCAAGGAATCTATTGAAGACAAAGGAGTTTTCACAGGAAGCTCGTGACTAGTCATCCCGTAAAGTGATGCATGTGCCCAGCACATGACTAGAATGCGAAGAGTCATGACAGATGGTGACAACTGGTTTTTGTGAGTGTCTAGCTGGTAAGGCCTTCCCTTGAGATACCTGCGAAACAGTCTGTTTTACTATTTTGTCCTATCTGCTCCACTACATCCTCATACACACTATGTATACCATCATTACCCACATATTGAGTAGAGAGCTTTTTAGAGAGAAAACCCTAGCCTCAAACCCTTAAGAGTGTAAAATTGTCATACCCACAATTCTCTACACCATCCATTGTGGTTTTCCTCTACTTCTACCTCTCAATTTCCAAATCCTTAAAAGGTTGATAGCCCAAACACTTACTACACCCATACTGAGTGTTCAATGAGGTTTTGGTGTTGCTAGGAAGCATTGGAAGAAACCAAGCTTTGGCAGATGCAATTGGGCGCATTGCGGGATCCAGAAAACTAAACAAGACACGGTTCCGAGAAGCCTTGTTGGAGTAGGAGCTTGGAGGGCTTAGGTGCACTGGATAGATTAGGCTTGAAGGGTCTTTTGCTATTTGTGTATCTCAACTTATTGTCTAGTGGATCGATTTACTGCTTGGAGGGCAGCGAAGAGGTTTTTCGTCGAGTTCTTCGGTTTCCTCTTCGATAACACATCAGAGTGTTATCTTGTGTTTCTATCTCTCTTCCATACTCTTTTAGCTTTCATTTTATTGTTGTGATTTGTTGAATATGGCTTAGAGTAGTTTTAAAATCAACTGAGCCGTAATTGAAAAAATAACACAAAAATGCATTTTGAACAAAAACTTAAAGCACGAAAGTACAAAAACACTTTCAAAAACATATAAAATACTCAAAAATCTTTTTGGGTTTAATCGATAAGCAATTAAGTATACACATCACATTTGATTATGTACAATCACACAAATGAAATAAGCATTCATTGAACAAAGTCTTGTGTGTTGTGCGTGGGTATCAAATGTGAAATAGTCCTTAGTTTAGAGTGAAGTTTCAATGATCTATTCAATCAAGTTATACACAAATAGTACTAAGTCAAGTAGACTATCTCAATAATGGAAATGAACTTATATGATCTCCCACAAGAAAATGATTACATTTCTTTGAAGCTTTTCATTTGGCTTCTTTACAAATCATAACATTTGATCATTTTTTAACAAAGTAAATCTCATTTTGAGATCGATGCTTGAACTTTTTGATATTTTAACTTTGTGAGTAAGCCTTTGGCTTTTATCTAGTCAAATACTAGTATGTGTGATAGTTTTTGTAGCTTAATATCTCTTTTCAAGATTTGATATTTGATGAGCTATATAGCAAAAACATAAAAGCGTGGGAAAAGATATAGGCACAAATCTATGCATGTATCAAGACCAACATAATTGTTGACTAATCATTCATGACAAGTTTGAAGATCGATTTACAACAATCACACATAGATTTCAAGATTTTTCCACAAAGATAAATGTGCATACAAAATAAGCTAAGTTCGTAAATTCACTCCGCCATTAGTACAAAGGTACTAGGCCAAACTCACATGTGATATACACAACACAAGTGATCAAACTTTTTGGAGATTTTTCAACTTTTATGGGTTTTTGAATTTTTCAACATACTAAAAAACATAACAGGAAAAGTAAGATAAAAAAAAAAAAAAATGTAGCTAGCAGAAGAAACATGCTATGAATCTGAAGCAATGACACAAGAAGATTTTGCATGAACCTATGAACCCTAAACATTGAAAGAATTAATGCATGGGCATAGGGAATAATCATGCATGAAAGTCTTGGGTGGAGGTGCACGACCAACATAGCTTTCCAACCTTGAAGTGAAGCTAGCAAGACATAGAGAGATGTTCTTCATCATTTCCATGACGTCTCCAATGTGATATCCTTCATTTTCTCCCTTAGATTATGTTCCCTTTGGTCTCTTCTTTGAACTTTCTTGACCACACATGGAGTCAACCTTCTTGAGTGCATGAAGCTTGAAACAGTTGGGTCTTGTGTGCTCTTGAATGCCACAATGATGACACACATGCTTCATTTGAGGCCATCCCTGATTTTTGGGTAATGACTTCCCTCTATCTTTTGGTTTTACACCAGAGGTTCTCTTCTTAGCAACAAGGGTCTTAGTCTCTGGCATCACTTCTTTAAGTTTCTCAATACTTTTGGCTGATACAAACCTCACTTCTTTATTAGGTTCGCTGCTGGAGCTTCCTTCTCCGGTATAACCCAAACAGATTTTGTCATGTGAGGATTTTTGTGAGGACAACACACTGTCAAGTTTTTTGGTGGAGATACGCTCAACCTTGACATTAGCTTGGATTATTTCAAGCTCAGGAAATTTGATCTTAGAGTAAACTTCAACTAACTCTCCCTTGAGTCCTTCTACTTCACATTTTGCCTCTTTAAGTTGCACAAGAGTATACTTATGCTCTTCTTCAAACTTCTTCATCTTTCTCACAGCATGGTTTGCAAACTTAGCATATTTTCCATAGTCTTCTAGCAAAGAATCATATGCTTTTTGAAGGTTGCTCTCACCTTTAGTTTGGCGTACATCTTCATCTTCCAATTCTTCAACTTCCTCACCTTTGGAATGCTCACCAAGTTCATTTACCAAATTTCTCAAATTATCCTTAGATTCAATGGAAGTAATTTTCATGAATGCCCTATAATTCCCGTCACTGTCATACTCTTCTTCTGTGTCTGAATTTGAGCTTTAGGAGTCGCTAAGAGTAGTGGCAAACACCTTACCCTTCCCTTTCAAGTAGTTGGGACATTCTTTCTTGATGTGTCCATGGCCGTTGCATTCAAAACACACGACTCCTTGGGGGGATTGAGAGTCCTTCCCATATTTCTTCTTGAACTCCTTCCTACCACCTTTGAATGATGAAAACTTTCCTTTGCTGAAAGACTTTCCATTATTCTTCATCTTCAGAAATTTTGAAAGTTCTTTGCAAGGAATGCTACTTCTTTCTCCACATCATCTTCTTCAGAAGAGTCATTCATTCTCTCATTGATGGTTTTGAGTGCAAGTGATTTGCTTGGCTTATGAGAAGGCAGTCTAAGTTCTTATGTTTGGAGAGATCCAATTAGCTCTTAAATCTTGATCTCATTCAAATCTTTGCTTTCTTCTATAGCAGTAACCTTCGCACGGTAGCTCTCCGGTAAGGACCTCAAGATCTTTCTCACCACCTTAGCATCCTTAATCTTTTCATCGAGATTGAGCTCGGCAATCACAATTTCATTAAGCTTCTCATAAAATGAATCAAATGACTCATCATCACTCATCTTTAGCTCTTCAAATCGAGTGGTAAGCGTTTGGAGTTTTGTGTCCTTGTCTTTCTTGGTACCTTCGTAGGTAGTTTTAAGAATCATCCAAGCTTCCATGGCGGTCTTCACATGCGATATCTTGTGAAATTTATTAGTAGACACACCATAAAAGATAGCATTAATTGCTTTGCTATTGGCATTTGCCAAAACAAGAGCTGCCTTGTCCCATATGGACTTAGCTGTTGTGGGTCTAACATACCCATTCTCAACGAAATCCTATACAAACTCATCTATAGAACAAAGGAATTCCCTCATACAGACTTTCCAAAAAGCATAGTTGCTACCATCAAAGTATGGTGGAGCATTGAGAGATTGTGACCGATCCATCACAAAAAGGGTCTTGAATCGCACTTAGGTAATGAAACCACAACAAGTGCACCTGCTCTGATACCAATTGAAAGCTCGGATTTGTGTTAAAACACAAGAGCTTGTTTAGACCCTAAATTAAAAAATTACGGCTCGGTTGATTTTACTCTAACTTAAACTAAGTGTGGAATAGAGTAAATTCGAGCGAACAAACAATAAAACTACTTTAAGCCATATTCAACAAATCACAGCAATAAAAACGAAAGATAAAAGAGTAAGGGAAGAGAGATGCAAACACAAGATAACACCGTGATGTGTTATCGAAGAGGAAACCGAAGAACTCGATGAAAAACCTCTACGCCACACTCCAAGCGATAAATCGATCCACTAGAGAATAAAGTTGGAGTACATGAATAACAACAGACCCCCCAAGCCTAGTCTACCCAATATACTTGAGCCCTCTAAACTCTTGCTACCAACGGACTTCTCGGAGTCATGTCTTTTCTAGCTTTCCAGATCCCGCAATACGCCCGATTGCATCTGCCAAGCCTCATCGACTTCTTTTGGCAAATCCCCAAAGCTTCCCAAGCTCCAAAACACTTTCTACACTCTGAAAGGGTGTGGGTTGTATTTGGGTACAAATATCCTTTCAAGGTATGGCAATGGGAGAGGGAAGGAAAAGAGACTACAATGATTTTTCACTAAGGATGGGTAGCTCTCTCTCTAAAAGATGGATGAGTGTGTTGTAGAAAACCTATCTAGGGTTTTTTTCTCTGAATGACCTCTCATACTTTTATGGGTAATAAGGGTACATATAGTAAGGGTGAAGGGTAAGAAAATCACACTTAAAAATCCTCTAGGTAGAGAGTTTCATAGGTATCTCATGGGAAGGCCTTACTCGTGAGACACGCAAAATTGACAGCTTGAAACGACTCTTCAGCTTCTAGTCATGTGCTTCTCACATGCCCTTTCCGCGGGAATCCTTCTCGCGAACTTCTCGTGAGCTAGTTGTGAAATGCACTGATCTTTAATTAAGCTTAAGTCTTCACCAACTTAATACTAAACTCAAAACAATAAAATCCCACAAAATACAAGGAAACAAATTTATGCAATTACAACACTTTTCATCATGGAATAAAGCCAACATAAAAACATAGTTGTAAATCACAACTTTACAATTTCCCCCTTTGGCTATTCCATGACAAAATACCCTATAATAGACTCTAGATTTAAACATGAATTTAGGAACAATGACAAAACTCACTCACACCTAAATCTAAAAGCTGTGAAGCACTTGAACGAATACAATTGTATCCTGAAACATTTGCACACAAACAAAACTTTCATTAAGCTCATGACAAGTTGAATACAAGGTGCGTATAGGAGCAAGTATAATGCGATCAAGGTAAACAACAAGATATAAACTATGAAGCATAACTTGATCATACAAGAACAGTCATTAAGAAACGACTACAATGATCATTTAACTAGAAAATGATTATCTGGACACACAATGCAATTAAGTGCAAAACAAAAATCAATTGCATGTCCAAAACACTCAACCAATGCAAAATGCTGAAGTATTTGCATTAAGGATACAAGATCCAACAAGGGCACAAGAGTGTAGTACTCAAGATAAACTAAAAGTACAAAAAAAATGCTACAAAGCAAAGAGATAAACACAAAGTATTGAATATTAAACTAAATTTAAAACAAAGTACTTAAAGCTTTAAAAGAAAGCAATGTCAATAAAAGTGTTCTAGACTATGGCAAAAAAATAAACAACTAAACCATCAAAAATTAACCAATATGTCTATGAAGTGCATGTGCTACGCTATGCTCCCCCTCAAAATACAACTCCCCTTCAAAAGTTTCTCCCCCTCTTTGACCGGAATGGCTAAAGGAGCTAGAATTGCTCAAATTCTGAATCAGATCCTTAAGCCACAACCATATCCTCAATCTGAGATGATAATGCAGTGATTTGACCTTGGATGTAAGCAAATTGATCTGCGGTGTGCTGCACATGAGACTCGAGCATGCCATATATTTGTTCTACTGTAGTAAGAAGTTGATCAAGAGAATCGGATCCTCGTGGTTGTGCTTGGGAAGATGGCTATGCAAAACTCTCTGGAGCAGAAGTAAATCTATTAATCTCATCCTCTGTGTCTCCACCGTCTTCTTCAATAGCAGCCCTTGGAATTTGAGAAGTGCCGGTTTTTGATCCTTTAATGTGAGTTGTGCTTTGAGTCACCGTGTGTGCACCAATGGGGTAATCGTTATGCACAATAGTGAGACCACTTGAAAGTTTAAGCTTTGCCTTTGCAATGAGACCTATAATGAGAGAAGGAAATGGCATGAATGTTCTGGAGTTTTGCTTCTCAATGCTTTTGGTCAAGAGGTGGAAGATGTGTCCACAAATATCAATCTCTTTGTAAGTGAAGAGATTGTACAAGAAGATTGTCCTTGTAGCAGACAATGTCGTCAAGTTGGTGACCAGATACAAATTGTGGATCATCACATAAGCAAGAGCCCTCATTTTCGGATTGAATGGAATTGTGTTCATAGACCTCTTGGTTGGTGTACCATCAAGAATTTTTACCATTTACTCAATGGATTCCAAATGATCATTGTATTGCACAGTAATCGACTGAGAAGGAGGATGAACTTCAAGGAAATCTTGGTTTGAATCTTTTGTAATCACAAATTCCTTGTGTCTCACCCAGCAGTTATTATGGTCTCCATCTACACTAGCATTGGAAAAAAACTCTTTAATGATTTCTGAGTACACATTTCCACTCAGAGTTAACAGCTTCGTTCATGTCCTCTCCTTGAACACATCGGGAATGAAAGTGTCTTCAAGGGTATCCAGTTGGACAACTCTCTCCATAATTATTGTAGCTCGCTTGTAGTAGTCATTGTAAGCCATATCTGCCTCAATAGATTTGAAGTTGTAAGAATCTGTGCGAGCACGCTTGGAAGATTTCTTGGACGCTGAATGTTTGGTAGGAGACATCTGCACATGAATACCAAAAACAAAGAAAAGAAATAGGTGCAAGAACACAAAGACAGACCACAAAACTTGATTAGATTCAAGTTATCCAAAAAAAGAAAAGAAAAGAAAAAAAGACTTGAAACAGAACATAACAGTGCTTAAACTACATGCTTTAAGTGCTTAACCATGTAAACACTAACAGATGCAAGAATATATCAACTGTGCATGTGAGTGCATGAGTTGATGCACAGAGTGTGCCTAGGCAATGCATTACATGGCATAGAGGCACAAATTGGGCAAAGTGTGTAAAACACACACCCAATGATCAAAACATATCAAGCATGTTCAATCAAGGGTAAACCCAAACATTGGAACTCATTTGAGTCTAATTCAATACAAAAATGTCACTTGAACATTTTGTTAAACACTTAGTATGCAACACAGTTCTACATGATGGACAATGCATGAACACAAAGAAAACTGCCTAAATACAAGTGTAAAATGCCACAAGGGGCCAACATAGATACACACAAACCAAATGAGACTCAGCCCCAAAAAAATTTTGAAAACATTTTTCCAAAAACATAGTTCCCAACCCCTTTTTCAAAAATCCCCAATTCAAGAACCCTAAAACAAATTCTGCATAATCTAGAGTGAAAACCTTAAAAGAATGTTAAGAAACATACCTTTGAAGAGAATTTGTAGAGATTTTGTAGAGATTTGGACTTGAATTTTGAGGGTTTTGTGTGAAAAATTTGTTTTGGGTTGAGAGTGGTTCGAGTGAGGCAAAGGGAGTGAACTTAAGATAGCTTTAAAAACTCAGTCACATCAGCACTTTAAAACTGAAAACACGCATTTTTTGCGTGTTAGGCAGTCACGAAATTACTCGCGAAAAACACCACTGAAGCACAAACACTTTCGCGGGAAGCTATTAGTCACGATATAGTCGTGAGATAGTCGCGAAAGTCTCTATCTAAAATATGTGTTTTCCAGTTTTTGCCTAAAAATTATTTTGCGGAAAGAGCTTGGTTGCGAAATAGTTGGAAGATAGTCGCGATACTCTCAATATGAAAATGAGATTTTTAGATTTCCCTTAAACTCTTTTCGTGGGAAGCTTGTAGTCACGAGCTTCTTGCGAAAATGCATCTAAACCAGTTTTTGAAAAAATAACACAAAAATGCATTTTGAACAAAAACTTAAAGCACGAAAGTACAAAAACACTTTCAAAAACATATAAAATACTCAAAAATCTTTTTGGGTTTGATTGACAATAAATTGAGTATACACATCACATTTGAACAAAGTCTTGTGTGTTCTGTGCGAGTATCAAATGTGGAATAATCCTTAGTTTAGAGTGAAGCTTCAATGATCAATTCAATCAAGTCATACACAACTAGTACTAAGTCAAATGGACTATCTCAATAATAGAAATGAACTTATATGACCTCCCACAAGAAAATGATTACATTTCTTCGAAGCTTTTCATTTGGCTTCTTTACAAATCATAACATTTGATCATTTTTGAACAAAGTACATCTCATTTTGAGATCGATGCTTGAACTTTTTGATATTTCAATTTTGTGAGTAAACCTTTGGCTTTTTGAGACACCATGCATTTTAATACAAGTCGCTTTCCCTTTTTTTTTCTAGTTAAATACTAGTATGTGCGATGGCCTTTTCATCTCAATATCTCTTTTCAATTCAAAATGCATTTACTCTATTCTGCGAAAGTTGTCACTCCCTTTGCCTCACTCGAACCACTCTCAACCCAAAACTAATTTTTCACACAAAACCCTTAAACTTCAAGTCCAAATCTCTACAAAATCTCTTCAAAGGTATCTTTCTTAACATTCTTTTAAGTTTTTCACTCTAGATTATGCAGAATTTGTTTTAGGGTTCTTGAATTGGGGATTTTTGAAAAAGGGATTGGGAACTATGATTTTTGGGAAATTTTTTTCAAAATTTTGTTTGGGCTGAGTCCCATTTGGTTTGTGTGTATCTGTGTTGGCCCCTTGTGGCATTTTACACTTGTATTTAGGCAGTTTTCTTTGTGTTCATGCATTGTCCATTCATGTAGAACTGTGTGGCATGCTAAGTGTTTGACAAAATGTTCAAGTGACATTTTTGTGTTGAATTGGACTCAAATGAGTTCCAATGTTTGGGTTTACCCTTGATTGAACATGCTTGACATGTTTTGATCATTAGGTGTGTGTTTTACACACTTTGTCCAATTTGTGCCTCTATGTCATGTCATGCATCACCTAGGCACACACTAGGCACACTCCATGCATCAACTCATCTACTCACATGCACAATTTATATATTCTTGCATTTTGTTAGTGTTTACATGATTTAGCACTTAAAGCACGTAGTTTTAACACTGTTATGTTTTGTTTCAAGTCATTTTTTTTGGGGACTAACTTGAATCTAATCAAGTTTTGTGGTTTGTCTTTGTGTTCTTGCACTTGTTTCTTTTCCTTGTTTTCAGTATTCATGTGCAGATGTCTCCTACCAAACATTCAGCATCCAAGAAATCCTCCAGCGTGCTTGCACAGATTCTGACAACTTCAAATTTGTTGAGGCAGATATGGCTTACAATGACTGCTACAAGCGAGCTACATTAATTATGGAGAGAGTTATCCAATTGGATACCCTTGAAGACATTTTCATTCCCGATGTGTTCAAGGAGAGGATATAGACGATGCTGTTAACTCCGAGTGGAAATGTGTACTTGGAAATCATTAAAGAGTTCTTTTTCAATGCTAGTGTAGATGGAAACCATATTAACTGTTGGGTAAGACACAAGGAATTTGTGACTACAAGAGATTCAATCCAAGATTTCCTTGAAGTTCGTCCTCCTTCTTAGCTGATTACTGTGCAATACAATGATTGTTTGGAATCCATTGAGTAAATGGTAAAAATTCTTGGTGGTACACAAACCAAGAGGTCTATGAACACAATTCCAATTATTTTGGAAATGAGGGCTCTTGCTTATGTGATGATCCACAATTTGTATCCGGTCACCAACTTGATGACATTGTTCGCTACAAGGACAATCTTCTTGTACGATCTCTTCACTCAAAAAGAGATTGATATTTTGTGGACACATCTTCCACTTCTTAACCAAAAGTATTGAGAAGCAGAACTCCAAAACAGTCATGCCATTTCCCTCTCTCATTATGGGTCTCATTGCAAAGGCAAAGCTCAAACTTCGGAGTGGTCTCACTATTGTGCATAGAGATTAGCCCATTGGTGCACACACGTTGACTCGAATCACAACTCATATTAAAGGATCAAAGATCGGCACTTCTAAAATTCCAAGGGTTGCTGTTGAAGAAGACGATGGAGACATGGAGGATGAGATTGATAGATTTACTTCTGCTCCAGAGAGTTCTGCACAACCATCTTCCCAAGTACAACCACGAGGATCTGATTGTCTTGATCGACTTCTTACTACGGTAGAACAGACATATGGCATGCTTAAGTCTCATGTGCAGCACACTGTGGATCAACTCGCTTACATCCAAGGCCAAATCACTGCATTATCATCTCAGATTGAGGATGTGGCTGTGGCGCAAGGACCTGATTTAGAATCTAAGCAATTTTAGCTCCTTTGGACATTCCAGTCAAAAATGGGGAGAAAATTTTGAGGGGGAGTTGCATATTTTAAGGGGGGAGTATAGCGCAGCACATGCACTTCATAGAGATATTGATTAATTTTTGGTGGTTTAGTTGTTTATTTTTTTGCCATAGTCTAGAACGCTTTTATTTACATTGCTTTCTTTTAAAGTTTTAAGTACTTTGTTTTAAATTCAGTACTTTGTATTTATCTCTTTGCTTTGTAGTATTTGTTTTTGTACTTTTAGTTTATCTCGAGTACTACACTCTTGTGCCCTTGTTGGATCTTGTATCCTTAATGCAAATAATTCGTATTTTGCATTGGTTGAGTGTTTTGGACATACAATTGATTTTTGCTTTGCACTTAATTGCATTGTGTGTCTGGATGATCATTTTCTAGTTAAATGATCATTGTAGTCATTTATTAATGACTGTTCTTGTATGATCAAGTTATGCTTCATAGTTTATATGTTGTTGTTTACCTTGATCGCATTATACTTGCTCCTATACGTATCTTGTATTCAACTTGTCATAAGCTTAATGAAAGTTTTGTTTGTATGCAAGTGTTTTAGGATACAGGTGTATTCGTGCAAGTGCTTCACAGCTTCTAGATTAGGTGTGAGTGAGTTCTGCTATTGTTCCCAAACTCACGTTTAAGTCTAGAGTCTGTTATAGGGTGTTGTGTCACGGAATAGCCAAATGAAGAGATTGTAAAGTTGTAATTTACAACTATTATGTGTTGGCTTTAATTCTGTGCCAAATTTGATTATAATTCTATTCAATCTTTTGTACCCTATATTTTATGTGAGATTTATTTGTAAGGGTTGTGTGTAAGAGAGAGAGAGTGTGAAGACTTAAGGCATCTATTGAAGACAAAGGATTTTTTGTGGGTAGCTTGTGACTAGGCATTCCGCAAAGTGATGCATGTGCCCAACACATGATTAGAATGCAAAGAGTCATGACAGATGGTGACAGCTGGTTTTTGCGAGTGTCTCGCGGGTAAGGCCTTCCCGCGAGATACCTGCAAAACAGTCTGTTTTGCTATTTTTTCCTATCTGCTCCACTACATCCTCATACACACTATATATACCATCATTACCTACATATTGAGTAGAGAGCTTTTTAGAGAGAAAACCCTAGCCTCAAACCTTGAGAATGTGAGATTATCATACCCACAATTCTCTACATCATCCATTATGGTTTTCCTCTACCTCTACTTCTCCATTTCCAAATCCTTGAGAGGTTGATAGCTCGAACACTTACCACACTCATACTGAGTGCTCAGTGAGATTTTGGTGTTGCTAGGAAGTATTGAAAGAAGCAAAGCTTTGGCGGATGCAATCGGGCGTATTGCGGGATTTGGAAAGCTAGACAAGACACGATTCCGAGAAGCCTTGTTGGAGTAGGAGCTTGGAGGGCTTAGGTGCACTAGGTAGATTAGGTGTGGAGGGTCTTTTGCTATTTGTGTATCCCAATTTATTGTCTAGTGGATCGATTTACCGCTTAGAGGGCAACGGAGAGGTTTTTCCTCGAGTTCTTCGGTTTCCTTTTCGATAACACATCAGAGTGTTATCTTGTGTTTGCATCTCTCTTCCCTACTCTTTTAGTTTTCATTTTACTACTGTGATTTGTTGAATATGGCTTAGAGTAGTTTTATTGTTTGTTTACTCGCATTTACTCTATTCCGCACTTAGTTTAAGTTAGAGTAAAATTAACCGAGCCGTAATTTTTTTAATTTGGGATCTAAATAGCCCTTGTATTTTTAACACAAATCCGAGCTTTCACACTTCAACAAGCTGGTAACAGCTAGTGGCTTCTTCTTTGATCAATGTTCATATAAAATTTTACTGGTCATATCTCTTTTGGAGAGCTTAATTTGATAAAATTATTTAAATATAACCATTCAATGAATAATAAATTTTAACACACAATAAATAACATTGACCACAAGAAAATTTCTCATACGCATAAGTCTTTAGTTACGTAATGCACAACAGGAATATAAAGGAAATAAAGTAACATACAATAGGGAAGGGTCACAGACTACTCATTCATTAATGCCCAACCAACGAGAAAAGTGACACTTTAAATCCACCGACTAGGTAGAGCCTAGTAGATAAGCAAGTTGGAACAAAAAATCTTCATTGAAATTTAAAATTTTGTTTTTTCTTGGTTTAGCCATTTTCGTGTGCCAGGCATTGAGATATGTTCTGGACTATCTCAGAGGGGAGCGGATAAGGGTGGAGTGGAAAAGAGACCACTGATCAAACCCTTAGCAATATGCCTGTAAGATGCTTCTGTTAAGTGAATTCCATCCCAGTTTACATGAGCTGATGGATCATTACAAGCTTTGGATCCAATGTGACCACACCTTGCTGAATTGTTGAAATTGTATGGTCCACCCCCTCCGCAACAAGCTGTTAGAGTACTATTGAAAAAACCTGCATGCATCAATAAGCCTAAACTTAGATAATGCTACAATTAACTTTGCATGGGTATCATAGATTACACTTCCAGCTACACTAATTAATCAATGCAATGGCTTGATCAACAGTCAAGATCAAAAGCTCTCTCCTATTTCATTTGAAATGAAGAGAGAATCATGATCCCTAACTCTTTAGACTCCAAAAATGAGCTTGGAACATCAGAAATGGTAAAATTCCATGTCCCATTAGGCTAGATTATGAGTAGCACAATTAGTATCCTTAGGTTCAAGGAAAAAAAAAAAAAAAAAAAAAAAAACCGAAGCAAACTTACAATATACATATACATACATATATATATATATATATTTATATATAGACACGCATACAAAATATTGTCAACAACCAGTGCCACTTGCCCAATAAAAAGAGTAAATTGGATTAATGCCAAAAGAGTGGTATAAATAAAGTAGGTACGTCCAAATGGTTCTTGAAATAAGGTTTAATGGAACTATTGACTGGTCCATTGGAATGACATCACACCATTACTAAGTTGGTTCATGCATGTTCGATTAAGATCCTCTAAGGTACTTAAAATAACTGTCTCAATGAATTTTTAAAATTCTATTAATTCATTTTAAAATAAGTGGATTTCATCTTAGCATGTCATTCATTTCCAAATGACTGTTAATTAATTTTACGGTGTGACAAAATTAAATCTTGATTTCGCAACCAAAAAAAAAAAAAAAAACGCACCCATAAATGGAAGAAACATGTAAAGCTCACCGTAATGTCGCGGTGCGTGAAAGAATCGTATAGCTGCACCATAATAGTCTGCATAAATGATCCTTGCATGTGGGTACTTCTGTCTCAGCATCTCAAGAGCACGTTTTAGCATATTGTTATGGTACTTAGCAAAAGAATTGAAAGCCTTTAGGCACCCATTTTTTGGGTTATAGTCAGCTTTGTTAGGACTTTGAAACAAGGTCATATACATGGCTGAGCACCCAATTGGCAAATTACCCGGCACCACTAGCTCCACCGCACCTTCCTCTATCAATGCCTAATCATCATGAAACATGAAATCTCATGAAAAAAAAAAATAGAGAGGGAGTGAGAGAGCTAGCTAGCCTAGTGATATGATAGCTTTTACAAACTGATGTGTTACTAATAATAATACTAAAAGAAAATAAAATAAGTGATTTAGATACTCATAATTTATTAACTTATTTAAATTTACCAGAAAAATGCTAAATTTTATTACAAAATGCTTACCGACTGATGCAGAAATCGATAAGATAATAATCGAGTATTTGAATTTTATTTTATTATTAGTGACACTTTAGTTTGTAACATTTACTTAATAAATTAAATTTGTAGTATTCTTAGCATCACTTATTCTACCAGTTATATTCACCGGTTGTCGGATTGTCACTATATGTTTTTGTAAAATGTTTTATCAAAGTTTTGTAAGATAAAACATTTTATAACATTTTACAATAATTTTATGGTCAATGGAAAATATTTTAAAGTTTGACAAAAAAATTTACAATGAAACAAACATGATAAGATGATGAAATTATTTTCCGCAAAACATTTTATAGCGAAAAAAAAAAAGTAAAATTTTTAATGTGTTTTAAGAAAAAACATAGTTAAGAAAAATGATAAAGTTACCACATATTTTAGTACAAAAAAATAAAATTGATGTGATAAATATATGGGTGTTATTAAGAAGAAAATAAGAGGAAGAGTGCTAAGAGTGTTGAGGCACGTGAGGTTCACATGAAAGAGGTTAGTAAAGATAAGATGTAGTAGAGATTAGTTGAAAAGGAGCAGCTAGATGCAGACACGTGTACATTGAGCATTAACTAATTCCATACTTGCAGCAACTGACTCTCGTTAATACAGATGAATTATAGAAATTAGTTTTTCTGTTTTTTCTCTTTTATGCTTGCTTGTACATATAAAAGCAAAGCTACTCTATAAATTCTCATTCATTCTCTCATTCAATGAAATAATAATCTTCTATTTACCTTTCCTTCCAGAGAGATAGAGAGAGAGTGTGTGTGTTTTTCACTGCATGTGATACTGCTTTTCAGGGGTCATTTAAACAACTTATATAATAAAGGGAGTTTTGAATTAATATTTTTTTGTGAATAAAAATTTCGTAAGTATCATATTTATAATATTTTAATGATGATTTTGGCCACCTGTCTAGCCCGACATGAAAGTTTGATCATTTATGAGTGAGCTTACAGTGGTGGCCTTAGTAATTGCATCAACGACAACGGGGACTAAATCTCGAAGCTTTTTAATGCTTCCACCGACAAAGAAAGCGTAGTTGTAATCGTTTCCACCAATCTCTCCCACGAGAAAGAGCGACTTCTTGAAATAGTTGTCACAATCTATGACAGAAATGAAAGGTTGTATATATCATAAAAAGTTGATGTTAAAAAAAAAAAAAGGATTAGTGTAATTACTGGTTTAAGCTAAATGTCACCTTGTTTGGTTGTACAGAGGGAGGACTTCAGCTTCTTAAACCAGCCAAGCTGAATGCTCAAAGAGTCCTTAGTCCATAGGAGCGACTCTATTTTTAGTTCTTTGAAGAATTGTGGATCAAGTGCGGTAGCTCCAGCAACAGCAAAATTTACTCCGTGCTTGAAATCATGATTATTGTCTATTGCTAGATAGGGAGGAAGATATGGCAGC
Source organism: Castanopsis chinensis (assembly GCA_032878915.1). Lineage (NCBI taxonomy): Eukaryota > Viridiplantae > Streptophyta > Magnoliopsida > Fagales > Fagaceae > Castanopsis > Castanopsis chinensis. Next base: position 12,167,062 of record JAVQMG010000130.1, read on the forward strand.
CCATATGCCTCAGCTACATTTTAATTTCACCACAGCTAATTAATAATTTGACATTGACATGGGATTTTACAATCTATATCGATTTTAAAGTGAAGTCATTTTCCTAAAAACACTTTTTAATTACACTCGTCACAGCAAACTCTTTATTTTCATATCCATCGTTGATAGCAAATTTGTTAAAAAATATAGTTTTTAGCAACTTAAAATACTATTTTATCTATTTGAACATCTTACCTTATAATATACCCAACAATTAAGATTTTATTTTAATATTCAACAGATTAAAATAATATAAACAACGTAATAAAATAATATATCTAATACAATAAACAACAATCACAACTATCAACACATAAAAATACTATTTTTTTAAAACCCCATATTAAAATAAATAAAAAATTTTGTTTTAAGTTTAGCAGTAGCTCAAACTCAATTTTTTTTAAGTTTACTTTGCTGTAGAAACATTTTTAAGGAATTGGTTGCTAAATTGACTTGTAGTCAATTTAGCATCTTTATTGGAATTGCTCACATTCAATGAAAATACTCATCATAAATTATTATTTTTTTAGTTAGCAGAGCGAAAAATTTTAAATATATATATATATATATATATTATTATTATCGTACAAAGCCCTAGTGCTCTACGAACTTGTTGAGCACTGTACCTAGTGTCTTGCAAAAATTTGAGTAGTATTGAAGAGTTGGACGTGGACCTATTTTTGGTTATTCTTAGATATAGCTCTTTTAAATTTTACTGAAAAGTGAAAAGAAAATGTTTTGAAGAGTCAAATGTTTTATTTCTTATTAACTTTGTTACTTGTATCACTGCTTTAGCATTTAAAAATAGTTTTTCTTTGTTTTATTATTATTTAGTGGAAGAGTTTAGAATAATTCGAACTACGTTTTTGTTCTCTAAATCATAGCTTTTAAGCTCAATTTCATTTTCATATGATGTTGTTGTGAATTGAATATAGGAATTTAACTAATAAAAATAACGAAGGAAGAAGAAAAGCAAGTCAAAATACCAATGAAATCAACCACTAAGCGTCCATCGGAGCACCGGCCAGTTGCGTGTTGAAAGAAGGTTTCACCATAAGGGAGCTTCCCTATTACTGGAAATGCAAGGGCGCCAGAAAGAAGAAAATTGCCCGTGTCACTAAGAGAGTCCCCAAAGTTGAAAATTGACTCATATCGCTGAGGACTTGATAGTACTGCCCCCAAAGTGAAGAATAAGAAGGATAGGAGGGGGAAAAGTTTCATGACAATAGCCATGGATGAAGATGAGTTGCTAGGTTTACCAAAAAAAAAAAGAAGATGAGTGGCCAGAAATGTATGTTGAATATATAGATTTTTTTTTTTTTTTTTGAATATATAGATTGTCGTCTAATAACAAAAGCAACTGTCCAAGGATTAATACAGTTGTGCATTAAATGTAAGACTCCCATACTTAACCAGATTTTTGCATCTCTTAAAGAAGTTAGTTACCTACCATTATTTAAAAAAAGTGTTCGGATGCCTTATGAACATTTGTAGGGTAATTCTATGGTAGCTTTTTTTTTTTTTGGTATGGTACTTACGAGTAGGGAATCCACTAAGTTATCAAAATATCATATTTGATGGTTTCATCCTCATATTATATAATACCAACTGGGAACGGAGCCGAGACTTGGAGTTAGGAGGGGCAGAATTTTCCTCAATGGGGATGTCAAGACTTTCCTCAATTGGAGCTTTGAGATTTTTCTTAACTAGTTCATCAGGATTTTCCTCAATTGGACATCAAGAGTTTCCTAGATTGGGAAATCAGGATTTTCCTCAACATTAGTGGTTGACAATGTTTTACCACTAGTATTAGCTTCTAAATCATATGAAACTTTTCTTTTGAAAAAATCAAATATGGCAATTGAGTTTTTCATAATCTATAAATAAAATATAATTTGAAATTATCATGTCATTATATGGTCAACAATCTACAATTATTACACACAATAGACAAACACTATACACACAAGAGCTCAACAATTAAGCAATAAATTATAAAGTTGCAAAAAATCTCTTTAATTATTTACCCAAAAGAGCAGCTCTTTAATTTTTCAAAAGACACCAAACTACTAACGGGCAAAACTACATAAAAAGCATATAACATCACATGGGCTACAATAGGTGTTGATGGGTTGCTAGTGTTGCTAGTGTTGTACTGTTGTGTTTGTTTATGCTTTTTCATCAAACAAAGAGAGGACTGTTAGCTGGATAGTTTTTTATTTAAAATATATATATATATATATACACACACACACACATATATTTTGTCATTGATTAAAGAGAGAAAGATGAGTCTAGACTCTAGAAGTTTACGCTTGATTCTCTCTTTCACTCTTTCTCTTTAGTCTCTTCTAGACAAAACTAAGGCGAAAATGAGAAATTAACACTAACTTTCCAACTATATAGTTAGTAGGCCCATTTCTCAAACTATATTATTTAGAAACATCTTGAGTCTCAAAATCGAGTCTTTGAGGCTCGATTTTTCCAGTTTGATGTGGCATAATTCCACATGGAGTACACTTGGAACTCGAGTCTTAGAGACTCTAGTTTTATACTGAGCATTAAAGACTCGATTTCTGTGCTCTAAGATTCCACGTAGACGCCACTTGGATCTCGAGCCTTAGAGACTCGGTTTGCTAAAAGTGAAATCGAGTCTCAGAAACTCGATTCTTAAATGTGGTCAATTATTGGTCCACGTGGGCTAGTCATGTCTAGATCCCATCTAGTTTTGTTTGGGACCCTGGGTCTTAGGATTTAGCAGAAAAGCAAAACCATATTCACTGTAGACAAAGCAAAACCATATTCAATGATTGACTGGGTCTCTTAACTCTCATACACATTCAACAGGCATTGCTCCTCTCTCAACTCTCATACACATTTAGCAGCAGAACATTGCTCCTCTCTTAACTCTCACACAAGCCCAACATTAATTGTAGTCTCCCTCTCTCACTCCCCCTCTCACTCTCATACAATCCCAGCAGTACATTTGCACATCCTCATGTCAGGAAAGGGTCTCCTCACTCTCTAGTTGGTTGTTTAGTGTATATAAGTGCTTTAGAAAGTGTTGCTTGCATTGAATTTGTCATGATATTTCTTGATTATTTGTTTGTATTAACCAATTTATATATATATATATATATATTTTATTCATGATCCAGGAAGTCTTTTTGCTAGCTTTCGGTGAAGTTATCTACTTCCTTTTCTCTAAGTCTTCGATTAAATTTGAGTTTGTATATCACATCTAGTATATTTGACTGTATATTGATGCCTTGATTTTGAAATTAGATGATATGTCTAATTTTGATTGCTCATGATCATATTCACATTAGTGTTTTTTTTTTTTTTTTTTTTGTCTAATGAACCTTGCTCTATGTTATTTCATTAATAGTAGTTTAATAAGGTATGCCATGAATTTTCTTGCACTAGAATGATGATGTTACATAATTGCACTCATTAATTTGCACATCCTCATGACTTCTGTTGTTTGATTTGATATTTTTATTTATATTTTTGTTAGAGCTAAGTTGAAATTTTGTAATGGGGTGAGTTTTGTTTTTAGTTTTTTTATTTGTTTGAATACGAAATGATAATGATTAAGTGTGTTTGTATGTGATGTGGGGTGAGTATATGCAATTATGGGGTGAGAAGTTGTAATTTTTGTACTTTGAGTGGATAGAAAAAGGTTTTGTAATTGATGTTAAATGAAAGAGATAAAATATGTCACTAACATATTATACTTGACTCTCTAATAGGTTCACAATCTCTGAAAAATATTGATATAAATGTATACTATGGTGGACCCCTTGACAATCCTGGAGAGATTGACGGATTCCCATTTAGAGGGCTGGGTATCGAATGCTACTATATGATGATACGTCGTAAGTTGAAGACGTTGAATGATTTGAAGAGGAAAATAATGGACGAATTGAATTTGAACCCTGCTTGGTATGACATCAAGATTACTTATCGTTACCCACAAGAAGTCCTTCATGAACGGATAAATTACAGGTATATGGCGATCAAAGAAGACAAACATGTAAAGATGATAATAAAAATTTTATAATCCGAAGGTTGACCAAAACTAAATTGTGCACTGCATGTGTTGACGACAACTGTAAGTGGTATGTTGGGACATTCATGAAGTCTAAACTTAATGGTCTGTGGAAGGTCACGTCTTATATGGGTCCACACACTTGTATACCCTTTGGCCTTCGAAGAGACGGTAAAATGATGGATTCTAATTTTGTTGCATCAGAAATTGTGGAAAAATTGCGACAAAATCACACTGCTCGTATTGATGAGCTTTGAGACATCATACATACTAAGTATAAACATGAGGTTTCTTACTATAAAGTATGAGATGCAAAACAAAAGGCAATTACTAAGATATTTGGGGATTGGGAGGAGTCTTACCAAAGGTTGTGAGAGTTGTTGTTGGCATACTTGGATCAGGATTCGGGTACCTAGTACAACTATCACACCATACCTAGGCCATACAAAGGTACTGCATTATGTATATTAGGCATTCGCTCCATGCATTGCTACATTTCAATATTGCAGGCTAGTGATCAGTATTGATGGGACTCATTTGTATGGTAAATACAAAGGGGTATTAATGATTGCAATGGCAACCGATGCTAACCAAAAGATTTTGCCTCTTGCCTTTGCTGTTGTGGACAAGGAGTCAGAGCCTCATTGGTGGTGGTTTTTAGAGTGTCTTAGGACTTTGATAGAGCATGTCATACCTGATAAGGGCATTTGCATTATTTCTGACCGACATAAAGGTATCAAATGCACCATTCGAGAGTGGCCTAGAGGTCAGGACGAAACAGAACGGGTATTTCACCGATATTGCCTTCGACATATCGCTAGCAACTTCAACAAACGCTTTGATGACCCGACTCTAAAGGCATTGGCCTTGAAAGCTAGATATGCGACTCATAGAGTTAAATTTGAGTCCATAATGCAAATCATTAAAGAGGCCGAGATTAATTTACAAAGGGGTGTAGATCCTACTGATCGCCATGTTGCACACTATATGCCATACACATATTTAATGAGTGAGGATCTGGACAAATGGACCCAGTCAGATGATGGTGGAAGACATTATGGGGCAATGACAGCTAATATCTCTGAGTGCTTTAATGGGGTACTTAAAAGTGCCCGCGGTTTGCCCATTGCGGCAATGGTTGAGTTCACTTGATGCAAACTTGTTACATATTTCCACGATCAACATAAACAAATTACTTCTGATCTCTCTCGAGGTAAGGTATGGAGTGATTATGCAATGGAGATCTATAACAAAAATGCGCAAAAAACCGCAGGAAATTCTCTGAGGAATTTTAACCATGAAACTAGTGTATATCAAGTGGTTACCCCGTACAACAACCATAGAGGTGGAGGGAGGAACCACAGTCATGAAGTGCATGTATTTGATAGAACATGTGGTTGCGGAAAGTGGCAAAACTTGAAGATCCCTTGTTCACATGCAATTAAAGTTCTTCAAGGTTTGCACCTCGATGCGACCAGCTATATTGACCCATGTTACAGTTTGAACAACGCCATTCACACATATTCACATCATTTTCTGGTGCCAACGTCAGAGTCATTATAGAGGGATGTTTGCGGACCATGGTGGATGCCTAACCCACAGCTGTTGCAGGCTAAAGGTCGTCATGTGAAGTTAAGAATAAGGAATGAAATGGATGGGGTATGACAAGAACGGGGAAGCTGGAGGGGAGATCCGAACTTGAGGGTGATTCAACAGAGGCAGCAATGCGGAGTGTGTCATCAAGAGGGGCATAACCACAGAAGCTGTCCCAATTCTCGTGGGGCTTCGACAAGTGGTAGTACTACAAACTAGGCAAGTGCCCTTACTGTTTTTATATAATATGCACAGAATTTCATTTAGTTTTTGTTCTTCGCATTTGGAAACTAATGATAGTATTTTAATGTTTGCCAGGTGAGTGGAGACTCGATCTTGAAATGGCATTGTATGTGGGACTTGTGGTTATCTTCTGTATGGACAAGTGCTAGGTGACTATGTAGACTATGTTAATTTGACTTAATTGTTATTTTTTTTATTGCTGAATGTTGTTGTAATTGAACTATTTGCTATCCATTGTACTCGTTACATTAGTTGCGTTGTGCAGCTTTTGCCTAAAGTGCCAGCAATGATATTACTTTGGCATTAGTAGCAACCACTTTGGCACGTTCAACCACAGCGGCCTTGTTTGAAGCGATGATAGCTAGTATTGAATGTTTTTGTGTGCTAAGAGGGCAACTATAATGCCCATGAATAGTAACTATTTTAATTTGATTGTTTGCATCTGATGTACTCTCCCTTTGACTGGTATCATATGCTTGTATCTAGTTGTTTACCGCTGCCCATGTGATGTGTTCTGGATCTAGTTTACTGCTGCAAGTTTATATAGGGAAAACTAATTTTGGTTTACTGCTGCAGGAGTAGCTGCAAAAAAAAAAAAAAAAAAAAAAAATGTCCAAGTGGAAATCGAGTCTTTGAAACTCGATTTCCATTAGGTATTATATTCGTGAATAATCAAGTTGCAAAGGCTCGATTTCCACTAGAATATCTTTTTTTTTTTTTTTTTTTTTTTCCAATTTGAGAAAAGGAAATCGAGTCTCTGAAACTTGATTTCCACAGTAAATCTAGTTTTAAAGGCTTGATTTCCACTGGAATATATATATATATATATATATATATATATATTTTTTTTTTCCAATTTGAGAAAAGGAAATCGAGTCTCTGAAACGTGATTTCCACAGTAAATCGAGTTTCAAAGGCTCGATTTCCATTGGAATATTTTTTTTCCCAATTTGAGAAAAGGAAATCGAGTCTCTAAAACTTGATTTCCATAGTAAATCGAGTTTCAAAGGCTCGATTTCCACTGGAATATATATATATATATATATATTTCTTTTTTCCAATTTGAGAAAAGGAAATCGAGTCTCTAAAACTTGATTTCCACAGTAAATTGAGCTTCAAAGGCTCGATTTCCACTGGAATATATATATATATATATATATATCCCAAATTGAGAACTAATATTAGAACTCTATAAATAACAAAACTATGAAATTAACCTATCTTAAACTTCAATGTTTAATTTGAAACTTTTGGAATTAAATAGTTTAGTTTAAAAATGCCAAAATTGTAGGATTTTTTCCATCTTGTTACCACCTTAAATCATAGGCCTGCCCTCTTACTGGCCTTATACAGGGCTTATTATCATAAAATTGGATTTTTGTATAAATAAAATCATGCATATATTAATATTAGGTGGCCTAAGTTAAGTACTTGAGTTGGATTGAAGGTTGATGTAACTCAAGAAGTTACAACATAAAAAATAACTATCTCAAAATTGTATCCATCATTTCTTTGTCACACTTTTGCTGCTTGTTCCTTAGCCATAATTTGGCAAATGACCATTAATATAATTCTAGACTTTACAGTTGCAAATAGAAAACCTATACATACAATCTTCCATTGGAGACTCTTGCACCAATACAATGGTTTTTTTGTGTTTTTTGATAGGTACACCAATACATTTGATGATAGCAAAAAAAGACAGACCATAACTTTGTCAAGATGCCTCAAGACAGTTAACCACAAAATCAGCTCCATATATTGAAAGTGGTTTAAGTCTCCAGCGACCATATGTCAATAAACTCACATCATAACCCACACCGCCAGATAAAACTAATCATTGGCTAGAAAAGTTAGTGATTTCGTCATCTTTTGGAGGTTCATATGGCAGCAGGTTTTCAAGTTCTGCTTCAGCAAGAGTGAGATTCTCTTTAGCTTTAATGATTCTTTCTTGACAAGATTCTTCTTGCTTCCTTAGGTCTTCCATTTCTTTATATTTTTCCCTTGTACTTGCACCCCCTATAGAAAATGTAAATGAATGTTGAAGACAACAGAAGAAATACAATCGTGTGACAAAATTTATAGCTACGAGGCACCACAAAGAATGCATAACAAAATTTACAGCTAACTCTTCTAAAGTTATAAGATAGAACACTTACTTTAGCATACATTGTCCTCAATTTGGCAAGTGAAGGTAAAATCAGGCCAACGCAAGCATGGAACAGGCAAAATAGAGTGACTAAAACTCCAATTTCCTGTAGATTAGAAATGAACAATGTAAATGTCCCAACATCTAACACCAGAGCCACAACAGAAAAATATATTTCTCATAATTCCATAAATATAAGATGTGTACCTGATAATCATAAGCTACTATAGACAACACAAGCCCCATTATAATACATAAATATAATTTATCAAGTGTTTAGACTTGATAAAATGTAGCCAATGTCATCTTCTCTCCAAACTTGTCCTTTCCAATGGAGCCAATGTAACCAGTTGCACCAGGAATTTGGAGCATCCACTAGGAGAGACAAAAGAAAGAGAGCAGGGTAGGGAGAACCAATCAATTCTATTTCATAAAATTTAGATTAAAAGAATGAATAATTTTATCTTAGAAATATGAAACCAGACCTGGGCAACTTTGATTGAATATGGTGTAGCACCTAAAGTGACACAATATGGGGAACTCGTTACTCATTACAAGACAGATAATAACAAAATTAAAAATAGGTATCTTTCATAAAGACATATTAGTAACGGTATCATTAGGCATTCATGTCAAAGAAATAAACACATTACCTCCAGCAATGTACTCCACATTCTGCTTAGATGTCAATTCATCATTCCTTTAGGGGAAAAAAAAAACCTAACAAATTGTAAGGGGTAGGTATTTCTTCTACCAACTCCTTCATCATCTGGATGCCTCAAAACAGCATCACTTTCTTGCAAGGTTTTCACTTGGGACACTATGTCAGGCACTTGGTTGTGAAATTTTTCAGAAAGATAGTCTCTAGCTTCTTTCAATGACAGTGTCACTCTTCTCTCCTTAATCCGTCCAACATTCATTTACATTTTCTATATGAGGTGCAAGTATGAGGGAAAAATATAAAGAAATGGAAGACCTAAGGAAGCAAGAAGAATCTTGTCAAGAAAGAATCATTAAAGCTAAAGAGAATCTCGCTGCTGTTGAAGCAAAACTTGAAAACTTGCTGCCATATGAACCTCCAAAAGATGACGAAATCACTAACTTTTCTAGCCAATGATTGATTTTATCTGGCGGTGTGGGTTATGATGTGAGTTTATCAACATATGGTCGCTGGAGACTTGAAACACTTTCAATATATGGAGCTGATTTTATGGTTAACTGTCTTGATGTATCATGAAAAAGTTATGGTCTCTGAGTTGCCTATTTGCAAAGTTTATTAGGGCTGGGGGGACAAATCCAGCTTCAAATCCATATTTGCTATTATCCTACAAAAATTAAGAGTGCGTACATTTTTAAAATTGATGGAGCACTAAACAGAAATCTGCAAATACCATAACCTTAAGCTTACATCAACAAATAAATAGCAAAATATCAAAACAAACAGAGAATTTTTTGTTGCAAAATATTCTATATTGCAAAAGCATTTTTTTTTAAGATTAATTCTCCTATTTATGGAATTTCATTCTACTTACAACATCAAGCTTTATACTAACAGCAGTCTTACACAAACTAGAAGTACCATGAATGAAACAATGGGCAATAAACACTTTGACTTAATATGTACAAGGTCTGACTCTTTGCTGGCCAAGCATGCCCATGCCCTCTCCCTTCCACCAACAAGGAAAAAGGAACATCTAACTCACAAGAGAATCAAGGGAAGATAATAAAAGATAAAATATTATGATCCAAAGAAAAGTTTTTGATCCTAAAAACCTATCACTACTCTTTATTTTATCAATAATAATAATAATATTTTATCACTGCTGACTTCTCTTCCCATATAGATATTCAAAAATGAGTTGCTGAAGAAAGGCTAAATCAGATCCTATGTTCACACCTTTCCAACATGAGAATTAAATTCTGAATATCATAACTTCAGAAATATCAAAATATTTATAACTATGTACATTTTTCCCATTGTTTATGAGGGATATTATTGAGTTTTTTCCTTCCCAGAACTGAACCATCTTGGGCAGTCCAGCAACATGAATCAACATTAAATTCAACCATATCTACGTTCAACTTGGTCAATTTTGTATACATATACATATATATACAGGCATATGCATAAATTCATACAAAATGTAGGAATTAATTACAAAATAAATACATTCCACTGTTCAACACCTGGAAACCAACTCCTAAGAGCTAAACTATCTTACAAGCTACCCTAAGATCATACACTCTGCTACCCTCCTATTTATCATATCCTTTTTCACTATTTCTAGAAGTATTATAAATGAAATATCACGTAAACAAAGCATAAGTTTTTACAGAAGATACTGACCTTCCAAACTAAGATGCCCTGGCTTCGTAGAAACTATGCTTTCATGTCAACCGTATTTATCCAAGAATTAGAAACAAGCTGTACACTTGGACCACCATACATATTAATCAAGGTTTTGTAAGGTGGGGAGCCAAATCTTGTTACATCAGGCTTATATAAAGCCCCATACAATGTAGCCCCATCATCTGCCTGTATTTTAACTATCTCTGGTGGTTCAAGTTGAAGCCGTTTGAATCTTGGAATGGTAAATGGCTGTTCATACAGAGGTGTGATTATGCTTCCATCTTCCAAAGAGCAAATTAAAACCCTAGGGGGAGAATTAAGAGAATCATGAATATCCACAAAAGTCCGCATATGATGATCAAGCACAACCACATGTTTTCCCTTACTATGAGTCAATCTCACTAGTGGCCCCCCCCGGGGGGGGGGGGTGTTATTTCCATATGGGAATAGTTTAGCACGGTAAAGGTTAGATTCCGAAGGCCCATCTAAAGTGCCAGTGAAATACACAAACCTTGCAGCCTCATTTACACCAGCAATTTGCTCAACCATCCAGTCACCTTCAGTGAGAGGTCCTTGTTGGTTAAAAATCTGGTTTTGTATCTCATACAAAACACACAGCGGAAGCAACAAACAAGGATCTATTTCATTCATGATTGACAACATGCACTCTGTAAATTTCAGAATTTAAAAACAAGATAGCGTACCTTGGTGTGGAGAAATTCAAAACAAAGATTAGAAGCACTTGGGAAAACTTTTAATCTTCACTCTAATTCCACTTTACGCCCAAGATGTGTGGTCTCTCAATCAGTTTCCAAAGGGAGAATAAAAGTGTGTCTCACACTCTTTCTTTTCTCTACGATCAAAATCACATTAAAAATTATGTATGTTTCTCCCTTTATAACTAACTGATTATCTAATTGGGCCGGCCTATTGGGCCTTTCCAATTGGGCTTTAATGTGTGGCTTGGAATGGGACCAAAAGGGACCAATAAGACACTAGCTCCAATGGGCCTTGGGTTTTTCCGTCAACTCTTGACAAGTCCAAAGTTACTATTAATTATATTTAATACCACTATATAAATATAATTGCACTCTAGGCCTTATTAATAAATTATATCCCAAGACTTTATTATACACGCAACCCCTTCATAAAATATTCGTAGTAATACAAAGTCATAAATATAGACTGTCACTTTGTAAATTACTACATCTTATCCTTGAGTACCCGGTTTAATCCTTTAAAGTTATTCATCATATATTTATGAAATCTAATTTCATAAATATATACTTTAGTAATTTCTTACCAAAGTGGTTAGGCCTAACTCTCTGAATAACCAAACCCATTAAACTTATCTCAAGGGAATATTTTGTATCTCCATTAAGAGACTATGAATTCCATCTTGAGAATATATGTTCCATCAACACTAAATGTGGTTGCCCAACATACTGAGGTTTTGACCGTTACTTTAGATCTCACTCCTGATATATCAAAGCAACCTACACCTCATGATCAGGTCCATTATTCTCTCAGGATTAAGAGTTCATGCAGATAGAAGTCGTGAGATTTATTATTCATTTGACAGTCGTTAGGAGAATAATAAATCTCACAACGGTCCAGTTAAATATGTCTTAACTCTTAAAACATATCAACATATCAACTAGAAGTCACCACTTCCATGATCAAGACAAATCATCTTAGTTGATACGTTATAGTCTTCGCAAATGAAATGCCCAATTTCATCACCGACTACGAACTATAAATTTTGAGTTTACAAAGAACTTGTGATTTATATCTTCTGTGACTAAATCACATGAATCACATACTATGCATCTCATGGACTATATGATAATGTCCAAATATTCATGTTACCATTATTTTAGATAAAAATAAACAACTTTATTAAACACAACATTAAGTCATACATAATGTCATACATAGCATCATACAATAGGATTTAAGGGCACATATCCTAACAGTCCTAAGCATGTTGCATTTGCATCATACAGATAAAGATGTCTAAATCCTGTTTTTTCACTTGCCCAGATAAATCCCCCATAAAATCTGGTGACTCCTTTGTCCAGAGGTGTGAAGTAGCCATGTAAACTAACCCATGTACCTACTTCTTCTACCAATATGGTTTTCCTTTGGCCTGTTTTGATATCAAACTTAAGGATCTTGAGCTTGGAGTGAGACCTGTTCAAAATCTGAGCTGTGAGATTATGTCCTAGCATCCAGTGGACTCTAGCCAAATATTCTTCCTCGTTGTTTGCCTGATCCGATCCCCCACAGAGAAGATCCATCCAAGTAATAGGACCTCCAGCAGTAGAAACCACTCCAAGGCGAACTTTAACATCTGTAGCTCCAGCAAAAGGATAAGCATGGTCTTCCTGTGCATCTGAGCCAACTGAGCTTTTACGTTGGTGCATAATTCTAAAAAGAGGTAGCTCGGAAGAATCAACTTGTGTGAATGCAATGAATTTGCTGTCTAGTGACCACCAGTACCCAGTCTTCCTATCCATTTCCTCCTGCAGTCAGCAATATTCTCTCAAAATTGTTGTCATTTAAAATTTTTTAAATAAATAAAATCTTAAAAATACCAATAAATAATGGTGGTTTTCTGAATCGCCTTTTTTGCTTCTGAAAGCAAGTTTTTTAACATTTGTCACTCAAAGCAGGAATTAATTACAAGAAGGAAAACCAAAAAGTTGCCTGACTTTGTATACGTACAAAGAGGGGAAGATGATAGAATGAATTCTCACCTGAGCTATATATTCAGCAAGGCCATGAGTCTGCAGTACACAAAAATATGGTGTCATAATTAACCAAAAAAAAAAAAAAAGGAAAAAGAATGTCAAGAGATTATAAATTTAACCTGTTCAATCTACCACAAGTTGGAGAAAAAATAGAATTTAGAAAGTCATTAGAAAACCAAACAATTGGCAACACAATAACCAAAAGCCCGTTGCACTGGTTTGGCAATTTGATGCTTCGCAGTTTCGAAACTTATAATTCTGACTTTAGTCTCACAACCTTGAAAAGAGTAGTAATTTCAAAAGAAAGTGGAGTTGTAAAAAAAAAAAAAAAAAAAAAAAAAAAAAAAAGGGGGAGGGAGGGGGGGGGGGAAATGAAGAAAAAAAGAATTAATTGGCAAAGATCTGAAAGAGGATCTTGCCCTAAGAAGGTGAAACTAGATACATAAAGTTGACCCAAAGTTATTGGGAGTTAATGCTCCCCGAGTTAAATTAAGTAAAGGTTGAAATAGATTCCTACGTTTCAATTATCCAACCTTAAAATGGCTCACTAGCAAAAACCAGTTCAGAACATTAGTAGTGAGATTAGGACGGACAGATCAGTTGTACACAAACAAAGGATTCGATGTAAATATTTATGCATTATGTTGAAAAATTTAGACATCGGTTGATAGAATTAACAAGTTTTAAACCCAAGTTGTTAATTAGATTTATTATGAATAAACTTGTTAAAACAAACAAACATCAATATCATGTCAAAACTAAGTACAGCGGAAAAATAAATAAAACAAGATATGATGACTCAGGAAAACCAATAAAACCAACCAGTTTCACAATAAAAAATCTGGGGGAAAACCTTCCCGAAAAGCAATTCACTATAGTAAAGAGAAGTTTCAGATCTAGTACAAAACCTTTGTCCCTAGACTCTACAATCCCCGTAGATGAACTCACAGCAAAAACCTTCTACTGCTTCAGAACCTTTGAACTCTTCAATATATGAACGCCACCCTTTGATGCACGGATCCTAGTATATGACTAACTCCTTTGCACGAATCCTAGTACGTGACTTACTCACCAACTTGAGGAAGAAGAATGTTGGCTACAAAGTTCTTCACTTCATCAACAATGAAGATCAAGAAGCACTTGGTTACAAAACCCTAAGGCGCAAAGACGTAGTAGCTTCTTTCAGAGAGAATAAGGCTTCAGTCACCTTATGCATATGTTCCCCTTGTATTCTTTTTTTTTTTTTGTGACGGCCTTTAAAATAAGCCTTATATATGCCTAGGGTTGTGAGAAAAGAAACCCTACACAAATACAAAAGCCTGGCCCAAAAATCAGATTTGAAAATTCTAATTTCCGTAACCTCGATAGATACCTCGATAGATAGCAGGTGTCGAGCCTCATTAAATCTCGATAGATACCTCGATAGATAGCTATCTGTCGAGCAGCTATCTGCAGGTGTCCAGTTTTAGTACACACTTTTTCTTTACTTGTTTCTTGGTCCAATCTTCATGGCTTTAATACTAAACTTGAACAACATGTTCTTTGAAGTATTAAACACATCCTAGATCTATCCAAATACAAGTAAAGTACGTTTTGTCAAAGGATTTGCCAACTACATAAAATATGACCTTAACAATCTCCCCCTTTGGCAATCCGTGACAAAACCACAACAAACAAATGAACATATGAGAGAAGTTATAAATCACTCAACTTATACTCACTTTTTGAATACAATAAAATCTACCCTAACATAAACTCTTGAAAAATTTTGCAAAAAGAGAGTTCATGACATGGAAGATTTTGACAACCTGTATTTCTGAAACACTTTAAACAAAACACATCAAGGCATCTTTGTGTGAAGCAGAAATAATAAATTGCATACAAGTAAAGAAACATGTGTATAAAAATAGAAAAGAAACAACACTGTAGAGATAGATGAAGAAAACATACATCATCATATATATACCACTTGATAAATACTATGTTGTATGTAAAAAAGGTCACAAGACCTAGGTACATGAACAAGGAGGTAAACACTCCACCTAACAAGATGAAACATAACTCCCCCTTACAAGGGCATGTATTTCTCCCCCTAACTTGTAGAATCTTAAAGAAAGAACCACAAATTCTCCAATTTCTCCCCATTTTTGTCACGATTGACATAGGGTATAGGAAGCTAGAAAGCTTTACCCGAGAAACATAAAGATGATAAAGGATGATCAAGGGAGCACAAAGAATCCATAAAAATGTATGAATGTAATGAAACAAGATGCTATGAATGACAAGATAAGAGAAACATGTAAAACAAAGAAAGATAAAATGCATGCAAGGATATCTCGATCGATCTAGAGGTGTCGAGAAGCGATCGAGACAACCTCGATGGATCGAGAAGGTGTCGAGGATCTATCGAACAGGCAGAAACCTCCTCAATCGATCCACATAGCTATCGAGAGGTGTCAAGATTGCGATAAAAAATCAACTGAAGATCTCGACAAATAGCAAGGTATCGAGATGTGTTGAGGAGGTGTCGAGATGCTTTAAAAACAGATTTTCAAGAAGAGAAAAACATAGATGCGAATGTAATCAAGCATGCAACTCAACCAAAGATCCAAACAACAAATTAACCTCTCAAAAACATCTCTCAACAAGAAAAATGTCATGCATTTTGATCCAAAACACACACACACACTAAACAAGTCTAACTAATTTTTATTTTAAAAACAAGTTAAGATAGTTTAGTAAGCATACATCAACGCATGTAAACCTTGTGATGGCCAAATCACATTGTACCTGCACATGTATCAAGAATAGTAAAGAATATTGCGTGTTGTGTGTGAAAATATCGCAAGATTACATAAGTGTCTCAAAGTTATGATGATTTGAGATATGAGAAAATCACTTTAATTCACACACAATCATAACTGTTTGATAGGGACTATCACCTTCGAGGTACATCCTATAACTCCCACATCTCCTAGAAAACAAGCTTGCAATCATATTTTAAAGCATTTTAATCTTTTTGCTTTTATTTCTTTGTATATTTTCTTTTATTAAGCATATCATGCATGGGCATACAAGAGAGAGAAAAGAATTACCCAATTATGTTAAGTTTTTGACATTGCACTTTTGTTATGCCGAAGCATACAGATGTCATATCATGATTGGGGAGTAACAGTGGTGAGATAGTTATTTATGCCTTTCTCTTAAGATTTTCTAGTCCTACCCGTCAAAAAGAGTGATACGAGTGTTAAGTACAAGAGATCACTTAATCTTACTAATCACAAACAAAGAGCTACAAAGCTCACTTGCTTATTTGTGTATAAAAATGCTCATCTAAGTTACAGGTGATACAAAGTTCAAAAAACTCTGTTTCAATAGCCATTTTAAGATTCACAAGAACCAATGCACACAAACACACTGTTTTTGTATTTTTCTTTTTTTTTTTTATTTATTTTGAAAACAAAACAAAATAAAAACTAAACAATCAATCAAAAACAGACAAACAACATGAATGCATGAAAGAAAGATGCATATGCATGAGAACATGATTTCAAAAGCAGAAAAGAAATCAAGCGAAGAGAGTCTTACTTTAGATAGAAATAATTAAAGCATAGGACAAACAGAAAAGACAATCAAGTCTTAGGCTCCTTTCTCACCCACACAGCATGAGACTTGGGCCGTGAAGATGAAAAGACATGTGTCCTAGTATGACTACTCAAGGACATAGAAGAATTAAAATTCTCTTGAAATTGAGTTAAAAATCTCAAGACTTTTAATAACTCTCCCAAAAATTCCATGACAACGGGGGTCAAGGATCACACTCAGGAAATTAATCCAATCAGAGTATACCAGCTCTGATACCACTTGTTGGGAAATTTAGACCTTTGTTGATAGAATTAACAAGTTTTAAACCCAAGTTGTTAATTAGATTTATTATGAATAAACTTGTTAAAACAAACAAACATCAATATCATGTTAAAACTAAGTGCAGTGGAAAAATAAATAAGACAAGATATGATGACCTAGAAAAACCAATGAAACCAACTAGTTTTACAGTAAAAAACCTGAGGGGAAACCTTCCCGAAAAGCAATTCATTATAGTAAAGAGAAGTTTTAGATCTAGTACAAAACCTTTATCCCTAGACTCTACAATCCCCATAAATGAACTCACAACAAAAACCTTCTACTGCTTCAGAACCTCTGAACTCTTCAATATATGAACGCCGCCCTTTGATGCACGGATCCCAGTACTTGACTAACTCCTTTGCACGAATCCTAGTACGTAACTCACTCACCAACTTGAGGAAGAAGAATGTTGGCTGCAAAGTTCTTCACTTCATCAACAATGAAGATCAAGAAGCACTTGGTTAGAAAACCCTAAGACACAAAGACGCAGTAACTTCTTTTAGAGAGAATAAGGCTTCAGTCACCTTTTGCATATATTCTCCTTGTATTCTTTTTTTTTTTTTTGTGACGGCCTCTAAAATAAGCTTTATATATGCCTAGGGTTGTGAGAAAAGAAACCCTACACAAATACAAAAGCCTAGCCCAAAAATCAGATTTGAAAATTCTGATTTCCATAACCTCGATAGATACCTCGATAGATAGCAGGTGTCGAGCCTCATTAAACCTCGATAGATACTTCGATAGATAGCTATCTGTAGAGCAGCTATCCGCAGGTGTCCAGCTTTAGTACACACTTTTTCTTCACTTGTTTCTCGGTTCAATTTTCATGGCTTTAATACTAAACTTGAACAACATGTTATTTGAAGTATTAAACACATCCTAGATCTATCCAAATACAAGTAAAGTGTGTTTTGTCAAAGGATTAGCCAACTACACAAAATATGATCTTAACATATTACTTCACAGAAATTATAGAGTTTTTGATAGCATCTAGTATCAATGATGTCATAAAAATTTAAACCTGCATTGTACATACCAAAGAATTTCCATTAGCACCATATGTCAACTGTTTCGATTCATTGTTCAAGAGATTGAGAACATGCAACTCTGAACCTCTTACATAAGCGACCATTGTGCCATCTGGGGATAGATGTGGATCAATAATTGGAGAACACGGTACACTTGGATGCTTGAGCTCTGGATTTGAACAAGAAAAACCCTGTAAATAAATCTGTCCATAGATAGAATACCAAATCATCAGTGGAAACCAGATCATTTCAAGTTCACAGTGCAAGTAAGAAATAGAAAATAAAAAGAGTTAGTATCTATCAATTAGCCCCAAAACATAGATATTGAATACATCCCACAATGTTATAACAGAAGTGACCAGGTGGTAAAAGTTCGGGAGGCGGTGATTGCGTTGATGGCATTATTAATAGTTAGAAACGTTTCAACCACCAGAAATACATGAGAAATTCAGTTTATAATAAAACAGAACATGTCCACAGGTTTAATTATCCGATGAATTCGTATAAAAAAATTATCTGATGAAATGCAGGGTAAGTATCAGTTGTGTTCCAACTAACAGTGATAATATGTATATGACAGAAACTCCAAATATCTCATTGTCAGTATTAGCTCCAACTATCTATTCATATACGATTGGTTAAAAAAATTTACATCAGCTGCCCACCTAATGCAACTCAAGTCTCAAGGATTAAAACAGATGCAGTATAGGCTAATGTGTTTACAAAAAATCCATTTTCCATCCATAAAGTTCTACAAATTTTGATGGAGATCCCAAGAAGTGAAACATGGTGGAGGAAAGTCCACATTATTTAAATTGTGAACAGTAAATTAAGCATCTTCGAATAGGAGCTGATAACTGTGATGAAGGTCATATAGCTGAAGATTGTTATATAATTATATTAGAGGTAGTATTGAAGGAATTGGTGGTGGTGATGATGCTGAAAAGGGGGACAACAGCAGGGATGGTTTTGGTCATGGAGTTAAAATCAGGATATGGAAATGGTCGGATAATTTCAAAAGTGGAGGTGGTGAGAGCAGGGGCATTAAAGGAGGTTGTGATGGAGGTGGTTGTGTTACTATATGGTGGCAGCAACAAAATTATTGCATGGAAAAATATTGTGACGATGCCATGATGAGGTCCAAGAGATCCATTAATCCCCCCTCCTAATCCACCAAACAAAAAACCCTACCCACAATGAAAATGTGAACTTAAAACACATTTTTCTTGCGTCAATTCTAATTTCCAACTAATTAATGGTCATAGCCATACATTTGTTATAAAATGAGAAATGAAACCAAAGAACTCTTACAAAGTTCTCGAAAATTGTCAGCTGGATCTGATCACAAAATACGAACTTGCAGATAAACACCACCTCATTGACACACACAGATTAAGGATCACGTGAAACCACATATCCTTGTTGGAATATCTTTTTTTTTTTTTTTTTATGAACAGGAAACTTTATTAAAGAAAGAAACCAGGCTACACAACTCTACTGGACTCTTCCAAAATGATGGAAGAGAAACAAGCAGGGCAATTTCCAAAATCAAAGAGACCAAACAAATTACAAGAAAGAGACCATTTTGCTAAGGAGTGGGCAGCAGCATTACACAACCTAGGCACCCGCTTCACAAAAACCTTATCAGAACTAGACAACAAAATTCTCAAATCAGAGCACAAGGACCAAAACCTCCATGGGGGGGGGGGGCTCAGCTAAATCATTGAGCAGCTGAACACAATACTGGCAGTCCGATTCTACTATGATGCAATCATTACCCAGGGCAGGAGCTAAAAAGAGGGCCCACTTAATGGCCTCTGCTTCCGCCAAGAGAGGGAGGGTGGTATTCACTTTCATGGAATCGGCAAACACCAACTTCCCTCTCCGGTCTCTTGCCACAGTAGCTATAGAAGAGAATCGAGGCCCCACAGCAACATCAACATTAATTTTAAAAGACAAACCTGGGGGAGGGATCCAAGTCTGAACAGAGGAAGGAACATGCTATCTAGTGATAGAGGCATTAGAGTTTTTGTGCTCAGAGAAGAGACATGAGATTTTAGTAGAAACCCCATCAATATTGAGAGTGCTGCCTTCAAATAAGGCTTGATTCCATTGATTAACCAAAACAGGGGGAGACAAGAGGAAGTTGACAAAATCAATTATTGACCCAAAGGCCAAAGAATCTATTCTCACACCCCAAAGGCTTTGGAACCATAAGGATTTAGCAAAAGGGCAGACCGTGAACAAGTGAAGGGAAGTTTCCAAATCCGAATTACACAAAGGGCAGCTCCCATCCACATTCTCATTAAACAAACCTATTACCTCCTTGGTAGGTAAAACATTGGCAGCAATTCTCCATAAATGCATCTTAAGGCGCTCATGAATTTTGGATTTCCAAATTTGACCCCTAATGTAGTCGGAGTTTGAGGGAGGAGAGCCATCCCTACAAAGCCAATAAGCGGACTTGATAGAAAAAAATCCTAAGTTTGTTGCAATCCAAGAACAACTATCTTCCATGGGGCATCTAGGAATGGGAATTTTTAGTATCAGATCAACCACATGCTCCTCAAACAACAAACTCAACTTTGAAAGGTCCCAGCTGCTTCGGTTCGGAGTAAGGAGCTGAGAAACTACCAAAGCAATATCCAGATTAGCATCAACTTTAGGGGTAGGGGTGAAGCTAGGGAGATCAGGAATCCATGGGTCAAACCATGTTCTAATGGAATCCCCACTGCCTATTAAAAGGCAAACTGCCTTTGCAATAATGTGTTTTGTGTCCATCATGCTCTTCCAAAAGGGGGAAGCATTACTAGGAGGATGATGAGCTAGCCAATTATCCCGAAACTTGTATTTCGCTCTCAAAACCTTAATGCAAAGACAATCCTTTCAAGAAAGAAACCACCAGCCAAGTTTGGAGAGGAGAGCTTGGTTGAAATCCTAAAATCTTCTGAAACCCAAGCCACCCTCCTTTTGTGGTGAACAAAGAGAAGACCAAGACATTGGGGTCCAATATGAACCCCTACCTCCAACTAATGTCCTTATTTGTATCATTCACCTAGTTCCAATAATGTACGTTAAAACCATATTGAAAACAAAAATAATATCATGAAGTATTCAACACTAGATTGAAATGTGAAAAGAGGAATACCATTGGGAATAAAGTGTGTTGTTTCACATTAAGCTTTAAGTTACCTTTTTTTAACCTTATGTCATCTCGTATAATGAGGAGGTCTTGCATGTCCTTCGTCAGATGCCTCGGGCCCAGCATTGTGTCCATGTTTGTGCCCCCTATCCCACAAGGAGGTGCCTTTGATATGCGTTTCAGCTGACCTTCTACCACTACAGGTAACCCAACAGTCTGCTCAGCCTGAACATGGGATGGGTCGATGGCTGAAGAAGGGCCAGTAGACGTACTATATGAGGGTGGCTCCTACTGTATGTCAAGTGGGGTTGGATCAATACCCAGGTCAAAGGATGGAATGGGTGACAACTGAGGAAATGACCATAGGATGGGTGGATGAATGTCAGACCTAGGATAAGGATGTGGGGTGGGTGGAGGGATGGTGGGGCAAGGAGATGGATATGGGGTGGGTGAAGGGATGGTGGGGCTAAGGGATGGATGTGGGGTGGATGAAGGGATGGTGGGGCTAGGGGATGGATATGGGGTGGATGGAGAGGGATCTGGGGTACGGACAACCCGAGGGGTAGCAACAGGAGGACGAGGGCGACATCCGGCTGGAGCTGTGCTCGTGCTTGGGCCCTTAATAGTGCTTGGGCTCGTTGGAGTAGCCGACTCCTCATTCGGGGCCTTAGGGATAAGAGGTTGTACACGTTCAATTGCATGCACTGTCGTCAGCACCTCAGTAATGTCCTTGTGGTCTTCCTGTCCATTGGGTGACACCTCAAAAAACAGACATATCCTTCAATCTGTACATGGAAAAACCACACATATTAGTAATGCAATACCAAATCAACAATGCCAATCGATAATAAAATAAATGTTGGTTTTGAATTGGTTCAGCTAGTAATAATTGCATATTATAAGGAGACCAAGTGATAAGCAGAAAATGTAGTAACATATATCATGTTCTTTAAACAATGGTTTCATGCTAAGAAGTACGGTAAGATGTAGAAGACATTGAGAAGTTACCAGCAAAGTCACTATAGCACCAGGCCTATTGATGAACCACCGAGTTACCCTTTTGAACCAGTCGTGGTACTCGTGTTGTGGAGGCAAATCACCAAGCACTGCTTCACAGCGCCATTAAAGGTGATTACCCCACTCATCGATATGCACAACATGTTTTTGCATCCAATCAACACCGGCCTTGCCCCTCAAATCAATGCCATGAAGCAATGTGTCAATGTAAACATTGTGGGGAATTTCTTGAATCATCCTAAATTGACGAACGACACGATCTAGTGTATGTTTTTCTACTAGGTGGAAACATACAAGTGGCACCATTGCCATCCACATGGCCCTCCCTGCAACACACCACAGCAGAAGGCCCTCCAACTCAGTTTCATATGGCTGCCACACCACCTACAATAGCCAAAAAACAAGTACACAACACATTAGGCAACAATGTTTATATTTCAAAGCTCACCAAACCTATATCTTATTCCTAAACATGTAAAACAATGCATTTTCATACTTGGCCTAGCAACATTGAAGCTATTTGCTCGCGATACCTATCCATGAAGATGTGGGTGGACCCATTTTTCTTGTTTGGGACCCACAACCACCTACAATCAAGAACAAGGGATCAATATCTAGAACTTTCCTACTGAGATAATTCCAATGTTAAAACTATAATGTAATCACATATAACTACTAAGATAATCTTATAGATATTTACTTAATTAATAATATCACTAGAATAAGAAACTGTCCTTATAAAAAACAAAGCACATACAAGCCACATGACAGTCACAAAATTAGAGTGTATTAACGTAATCATATATATTGAGCCTCTATTTAAATTTTTTTTATCTTGACATAAAAAATTGCTAGAAGCCTTTAAAATAAATAAATAAAATCAAGTTACATGATTGTGGGCTTAGGTAATGATCACATAATGCATATGACGTGTATAAGGTAGAGACTTACTTCAGGAATAGTGGATCACGCACTAGAGGACCATAAGCATCCACTGGCAAGCCACGCTTAACTGTCGGGCACAAATAGGGGAACCTGGTCCATGCCCAATACTAGACCAACAGTAAGCACCCACCAATCTGACTGGTGTCCTCACTTGCCCTGCATAGCTCTCGGTACAACCATGCAAGGCAAGCACTTCCCCAACTGTACCTTCTTGGGTTGCAAAGGTCTTCCAACTGTTGCACCCACATTAGATGCACCGTATCGCCGGATTTGTCCATGAATATTGTGTCCCCCAATAGCGTTAGAATGTAGCATCATGTGTACTTATGCAACTAATCATTTTCAGTATTAGGCAACAATGGATTAGCAATTTCCTCCAAAATCCGGTTGATGAGAATCCTCTGGCCAGTAAGTTGCTTATGGTTATCTTGTTTTATAGGTTGAAAGCCAAGGAAGTCTTGGCACACATCCACCTAAGTTTTCTGCGTGCTCCCTGTTATAGCGTC
This sequence comes from Castanopsis chinensis, assembly GCA_032878915.1. Taxonomy (NCBI): domain Eukaryota; kingdom Viridiplantae; phylum Streptophyta; class Magnoliopsida; order Fagales; family Fagaceae; genus Castanopsis; species Castanopsis chinensis. The sequence goes on from JAVQMG010000130.1 coordinate 12,190,784, forward strand.
ACCATCAACAGGAAGCCCGAGAAGAACCTCCACATCTTGCAATGTAATGGTGACCTCACCATGTGGCATGTCGAAGGTATGAGTCTCGGGCCGCCATCGCTCCATTAAGGCCGTTATCAGGTCATGGTCAATCTCTCTACTTGGGACCCAAAGGAGTCCCTCCAAACCAACTGCCTTGATGATGTTCCTGACTCAGTTGTCCTCCACTGGTTCTCGATTGGAGAACTCTGAACTACGGCTATGGCAGGTAACGGACCCTGGATCCTATACAGAGTAGAACCATGGAGTAATATATGACAACAGCAAATGCGTGTACATTGTATGAATTAAATGCATGTACATTAGTTAAATCTTTAGTGTTGTCTTTTACCTGCCCATTCCAAATAGCTTCGGATCGATGCTTGAGCTACTGTGACAACACCGACCTGTCAATGGGTCCAAGCTGTGTATAGTCAATCCGCCCAGCATTTGCAGCAGCCATACTACACAAGAAAGTAATACAAACAATAATTGGAATAGAAGACAGAAGTAAACAAACAATAATTCAATATCAAATTAAATATTCCAATACAGTAAATGCAGGCAAGGCAAGAACTTAGCCAATAAAATCAAATAAAATAACATTACAACAATATTACATTAATAAACACAATATCATTTCTGACATTATCAAATTTAGCAAGAAGAAAGTCATTAAACTTTCAGTAACATGGATCCAATTAAACACTAAATCATCAAGTTTAACAAAACCCTAACATCAACAATTTAATTTAACAAAAACCCAGTTAACAAACCCTAACATCATCACTGCAAAACAATGCATAGTTCAAGATAGAAATTTAAAATTTGTCTAATATACAGAATAGAACAAAGCACAAAACAAAACCAAAAAAAAATCAAACCCACAAACCAATTCAATCTTAAAAAGCAATAAAGCTTAGATCTTTTTTAACAGTTCTATTAGAAATTCAATACAGAAACCAAAATAGAAAAACACTTGGTGAAACCAAAGTTTCTTTGATTTTTCCCACTTTTCTCAGCAACCAAACAGTGAACTTTGTACAAACGACTCATCTTTTTTTTTAGTTTGAGAGACCGTGTAGACTGAAGGAGCTCAAAGCTTTGTACACCTTGCTGTGGCTTTAGGAAATCTTTTGGCGAAGGCGATGAATGTGAAATAGTGGAGACAGAGTGAGAGAGCAGGGTGAGTGAGTGAGAGAGGCTGAGGTTCAGTGTGAGAGTGAGAGGCTGAGTGAGAGGGAGAGTGAGAGCGTGAGAGTGTCTACTCTATGTGTTAGAAAGAGGGTGAGTGAGAGTGGAGAGTGTCCGATCTGTGTGAGAGGCATTGATTTTGAAAAAACCCCAACTTGAAATCGAGTCTTAGAGACTCAGTTTACTGTTTTTCCATGTGGATCAACCACGTCACACCCAGATGGCCATGTCATATAAATCGAGTCTTAGAGACTTGATTTCCAGGTGGACGCCATATGGAAAAAACGCCACATCAAACTGGAAAAACCGAGCCTCAAAGACTCGGTTTATAAGCCAAAATCGAGTCTTTAAGACTCGAGATGTTACTAAATAATATAGTTTGAGAACCAAGCCTACTAACTATATAGTTGGAAAGTTATGGTTAATTTCCCAATTTCGCCTATGACCATCCCGGCTTCTACGTCTATCGTCTTTACCTCTCTTTAAATTTTCTTCACAATTTAATCAAACAAGCATTAGAGATTCAGATATGAGAGTGAAGGTTACAATATTCTCATCCAAAAAAATAAAAGAGATTGGATATAAATTACTCGGCTTGAGCTAACAGGGGCAGGCCGGTGGACTAGTGGTGCCCAGTAGAGGCAAGCATGGTGTGCTACTTGCTGCTACCCAACTCCTCAGTCTAAGGCCTTCGTTCTACCTTAAGTTAGGTTTTATTATTATTATTATTATTATTATTATTATTATTATTATTATTATTATTATTATTATTATTATTATTATTATTATTATTATTTGTTTTGAGTGGCTTAGAAATCCCCTTCTTTTTCCCTTTTATTATATGTGTGCCTTGCCGTTAGGTGTTTTCCTACTCTTAGACTAGTTAGATCTCTAGTTAGAATTGGCTTTGATGTTTTTTTTTTTTTAAATGGGTTTGTTATGGGGTGTTGTTTGGGCTTTATTTTTCCTACTAGACTAATTTTTTTTTTTATGACTTTTAAAAATATTAATAATATTTTTTAAAGGGCAAAGTGCTATTGAAACAAATTACTAAAAATAATATTATATATATATATACACTAAAAATTTCTTTAAAAAATCTAAGGGGGCCACTGCCCCCCACGTCTAACAATATCTTCATCCCTGGTACCAACATTACATGTAACTATATTTTTGTGACATTTTTTTTTTCCACATTTGACGGCTCTATACTCACACTATGCAATACAAGCATCACACGTGATTGTATTTTTGTCACATTCGATGGTTCCTTTATTTTTTTCATGGTTTTAAAAACTAAACCAGGCCGGTCGATTCAATCAGGAACCAGACAACAATCCAGTTTGGTTATACTTAAAACCAGAAATGTAAAAAAAAGTACATTTAATCAATAACTGGCAGTTCAACCAAAAAAATTGAAAACTAGAATGCTTGAATTGATTTTGTAAAATTGCTGATAGAGATTAGAAATGGAGCTTTTTTTGCAATAATTTTTTTTTCCCCTCTGATCTACTAGTCTAAATGGGTGAGGACAGATTTTTTTTGCAACAAAGTCATTTTTTTTTTTTTGGTTAAGATTGGCTAGGCTTGAGAGAGGGATAGAATGACTGAATGCTCATGCTTGGCATTGAAATTAGCCTCGGTATTGTAGATGTCAGGGTTATATTTTATTGTGATTGGCTAATCCTTTGTCAAAATATACTTTACTTGTAATTGAGTAGATCTAAGTTGGGTTTAGTATTTCAAGAAACATGTTGCTCAAGTCAAGTATTAAAGACATGAAAATTGGTCCAAGAAACAAGTGAAAAAAAGCTATTCATTAAGTCTCGACAGATAGCTCGACACATACCTGCTATCGAGAGTTAATGTGAAGCTTGATAGATAGCTCGACAGCAACTCGATCAATCGAGATTTATGATTTTCAATTTTCCAGATCTAAAATTTGGCCTAGGCTTGAGTATTTGTTTAGGGTTTCTTTTCTCACAACCTTAAAAGCTGTCACGCAAGGCTACAACGACCAAGAGACTTCTTTTCTCCGTGTGAATTTTGTATGCCATAGGGTTTTGTAACCAAGTGCTTCCTAATCTTCATTATTGATGAAATGAAGAACTTTGCAGCCAACAAAATCTGTTCAAGTTGCTGGAGTTAGTCACATACTAGAATCCGTGCAAAAGGGTTAGCCATAAATTGGAGGTTTGTGCATCAAATAAAGAAGGCTACTACAAGATCAAGTCCAATTGGGTATTGGAGCAAAGGTTCAACTATAGGTTGGTATTTTGGGATAGGCCAGCTTAGTTGGTAAGATTCCTTATTCTTGTAAACACTTGATTGTTGATTAGTGGATTCTTGAAAATTGTGACCTTAAAATCACTTGGTGGGGTTTTTGCCTTGCGAAGTTTTCCCTATTTGTCAACAAATTACCATCTTTAATTTAATTTTCACTGCACTTAGTATTTTTGGTGATTAGTTGGTGCCTTCAAATTTTGCGTGCAATTGAACTTAATTAATTTACTTGGGTGAATTGAATAATTAACTGGGGTCAAGCTATCTTAACCCAACAAGTGGTATCAGAGCAGACGCACTTTGATTAGGTTTTAATCTTTGTTATTTGATCCATTGACCCTTGTTATTATAGATTATGGGCAATCCTTTATTATTCCTCATTTATTTGATGATACTAACTATGCATACTAGAAAGTACGCATGAGAGCTTTTTTGTAGTCTTTAGATGAGAAAGTATGGCTGGCAGTTGAAGTATACTGGAAGAAACTTAAAGAGCCACTTGCAACGTGGGATGATGCCAAGATTAAAGTGGCCAACTTTAACAATAGAGCACTGAATGCTCTGTTTAGTGCTATGACAAATGAAGAATTCAAGAAGATCTCTTCCACTGCAAGAAGATCTCTTCCACCAACAATGCCAAGGAAGCTTGGACTATTCTTTAAAATACCTACAAGGGCACTAAATCTGTTAGAAACTCTAAGCTCCAAAGGCTCACTACTAGTTTTGAGGAAATAAGGATGGATGAGGATGAGTCATTTAGTGAAGTCTATGCCAAGCACAAGGACATAGTGAATTCATCTTTCAATTTTAGAGAACAAATTCTGGAGCCCAAGATTGTCAGGAAGATCCTCATATCTCTTCTAGAGAGATTCCATGCCAAGATCACTTTCATTGAAGAATCAAAAGATCTTAACTCTATTCCTTTAATAGAACTGATTGGGAATTCGCAAACCTATTAACTAGGGTTGGCAAGAGTTGGTAAGGGTGGCAAAGGCAAGAACATGGCCTTGAAGACCAAGAATGATGACAATGATGAGTCATCTGATGATGAGGAGGATACCAAGTTGAAATCATATATCACTAGAAAATTCAAGAAGTTCATTGAAAAATGCAAATGTTAATGTTGGTGATAAGGATTGCAAACAGTTTGCTTTCTCTCAATTTAAGTCCCAAGACAAAGGCAAGAGAAAATCCAAGGATGTTGGTCAAGGCAACAGTGTTCTTGCTAGACCAAAGTGCTATAGGTGTCATGGATTTGGACACATGAAGCAAGAGTGGCCCACATATCTCAAATCCGTTGGCAAAATTAAAGCCTTAGCTACCACCTTAAGTGATTAAGAACTAGAAATAGATTCCGATGAAAGTGACCAAGAAGGGATAGTTTGTGCTTTTATAGCTACTGTTGAGTCTACTAAGGAAGTAGTAGATGTAATTGATGAGGAAGAAGAGCTGATGAAATTAAAGTTTGAGAAGATGGATGATCAAGATGACATCCACACTACCTACACTAAGCTATACAAGGTCTTTGAGAAGCATGAGAAGCTCTACAAGTTGGCCACAAGAAAGCTCAATGAAGTGGTGTTAGAACGTGAGGAACTCTCCACCAAGGTTGATGAAGCTAATCAGACCATTGGAGCACTGAGGTTTAAGAACAACCTTCTTGTTGAAAAGGCCAAGAAATTGGATGTTGATGTTAGGATATGTGCCCTTAAATCCTATTGTATGATGCTATGTATGACATTATGTATGATTTAATGTTGTTTAATAAAGTTGTTTATTTTTATCTAAAATAATGGAAACATGAATATTTGGACATTATCATATAGTCCATGAGATGCATAGTATGTGATTTATGTGATTTAGTCACAGAAGATATAAATCATAAGTTCTTTGTAAACTCAAAATTTATAGTTCATAGTCGGTGATGAAATTGGGCATTTCATTTGCGAAGACTATAACGTATCAACTAAGATGATTTGTCTTGATCATGGAAGTGGTGACTTCTAGTTGATATGTTGATATGTTTTAAGAGTTAAGACATATTTAACTGGACCGCTGTGAGATTTATTATTCTCCTAACGACTGTCAAATGAATAATAAATCTCACGACTTCTATTTGCATGAACTCTTAATCCTGAGAGAATAATGGACTTGATCATGAGGTGTAGGTTGCTTTGATATATCAGGAGTGAGATCTAAAGTAACGGTCAAAACCTCAGTATGTTGGGCAACCACATTTAGTGTTGATGGAGCATATATTCTTAAGATGGAATTCATAGTCTCTTAACGGAGATACAAAATATTCCCTTGAGATAAGTTTAATGGGTTCAGTTATTCAGAGAGTTAGGCCTAACCACTTTGGTAAGAAATTACTAAAGTATATATTTATGAAATTGGATTTCATAAATATATGATGAATAACTTTAAAGGATTAAACCGGGTACTCAAGGATAAGATGTAGTAATTTTCAAAGTGGCAGTCTATATTTATGACTTTGTATTGCTACGAATATTTTATGAAGGGGTTGCGTGTAAAATAAAGTCTTGGGATATAATTTATTAATAAGGCCTAGAGTGCAATTATATTTATATAGTGGTATTAAATATAATTAATGGTAACTTTGGACTTGTTAAGAGTTGACAGAAAAGCCCAAGGCCCATTGGAGCTAGTGTCTTATTGGTCCCTTTTGGTCCCATTCTAAGCCACATATTAAAGCCCAATTGGAAAGGCCTAATAGGCCGGCCCAATTAGATAATCAGTTAGTTATAAAGGGAGAAACATACAGAATTTTTTTAATGTGATTTTTCGAAAAGAAAAATAAAAGATTGTGAGACACACTTTCATTCTCCCTTTGGAAACTGATTGAGAGACCACACATCTTGGGCGTAAAGTGGAATTGGAGTGAAGATTAAAAGTTTTCCCAAGTGCTTCTAATCTTTGTTTTGAAATTCTCCACACCAAGGTACGCTATCTTGTTCTTAAATTCTGAAATTTACAGAGTGCATGTTGTCAATCATGAATGAAATAGATCCTTGTTTGTTGCTTCCACTGTGTATTTTGTATGAGATACAAAATCAGATTTTTATCCAACAGTTGAATTGTTTCAGGTTAAAGCACTACTGGAAAGGACTTCAAGTGCCAAACTGGATGAAATGATGAATGTTCAGAAGTCTACATCTGACAGAATAGTTCTTGGGTTTGATCACTGTCTCTCCTCTTGTGGTACCTCTTTCAATGCTTTAAATAGAGTTATTTTTGTTTCACTTGTTAATAATGATAAATCTGAGGTAACTGATTCTAAAACTGAAAATGTTAGTGAGGAAAAAAGTGATAAGGAAAAATTCATTCTAGGAGCACCTCCTAAGGGTAGTAAGAAAGAGACTGTAGAAAAATCATCGCTCCACCAACAAGAAGTCTTAACCAAAGAAGCCTCACTTCTGTCACTATTGTGGAGCATCTGGGTACACTCATCCAAATTGCTATAAGTAGATAGCCACTCAACAAAGCAATAGTGTGTCATCTCTGGGGAACCAAAGTCAAATCCAACTCTCTTTAGCTCGTCTTGGAGAACTTCTTAAGGTGGTTATGCTTCTTTTGAACTTCAATGGGTTCAACTCTCCTCCTTATCCATCTAGACAAAATTTTATGGAAAAGAAAGGATCTCCATCCAGGTCTCCCATCTGGAAGGAAAAAGATTCTAAGTGATTTCTCTTCTTTTCTGATCTCTTACATAGTTTATGTTGTGTTTTGAGTCAGTCTAGTTTTGATGCTTTGTTTTTTTTTTGTTTTTACTTTGTTTTAATTTTTTTCAATAAAAAAGGAAAAATCATAAAAATACAAAAACAGTGTGTTTGTGTATACTGGTACATGTGTACCTTGGATGGCCTTTGAAACAAAGTTTCCCCAACTTTGTATCTCTTGTAACTTAGATGAGTATCTTCCTGTACAACTAAGCAATGTGAGCTTTGTGGCTCGTTTTATATGATTTGTATGATTTGGTTGATCTCTTATCTTTCATATCTTAAATCAATCTTTTTGACGAGAATGACTAGCAAATCCTAAGAGAAAGGCACAAATAACTATCTCACCACTAAAACTCGTCAATAATAAAACATTTGTATGCAATTCATAAAAGACGTGCTCGGTAAGGTGTACCACTTGCATATCAAAATAAGGATGTTCAAGCATACATAATTGGGTATTTTCTTCTCTCACTTTTATGACCATGCATGATATGCTTAAAAGAAAAATATGCAAAGAACATGAAAAAAAAAATCAAAATGCTTTTACATATGGTTGCAAGCGTATTTCTAGGAGATGTGGGAATTATATGATGTACCTTGAAGGTATAGTCCCCATCCAACAGTTATGATTGTATGTGAATGTACTTGATCCTCCTATATCATTACTTTTCATATAATAATGTACTTATGCTCTCTTACAAAAGTTTCACATACAACACGCATATTCTTTACTACTTTTGATACTATTATACAGGTGCAATATGATTTGACCATCACAAGGAATACATGTGGTAGTACATGCTCTCTAAACTATCTAAACTTATTTTAAAATAAGTTTTGGTTAGACTTGTTTATAGTGTTTTGATCTAGGAGTGCTTTGCATTTGAAGTTAAGGTTGTGTCTTTGTGCTTAACAGGCCCTCTGAGTGCTTGCTTTAATGGTTATCTTGGTTGCATTCATCTTATGTTGTTTCTCCTCCATGAAATCTCTTCCTCAGGACTCTCGATAGATATCTCAATACCTCCTCTATACAAGCCTCTTCTATTGAGATTTCTAGGTTTCTTCTCGATACCTCTCAATAGATAGCCTAATCCATCGAGCCAAATTCTTTGGAGTCTTTGTTTGCTTGATAGCTTCTCAATACCTCTTGATCTATCAAGAATTTGTTCTTGATAACAGCTTGATACCTTCTCGATCTATCGACATGCGTTTTCTATATATACTTCTTTTTTGATGAACCTATATATACTTATGTGATCCAACCTGGTTTTTCATCTTTTCAAATATCTCGATCTCTTTCACTTCTCTCTCGACCCAAAAACCCTCTTTTCACCAAAATCCTTCCTTCCATCAAGATTTCAGCCTAATCCTTGTCTAAATCTCTTGGTAAGTGCTCTAAATCTATTCTTTTTCCCTTTCTCATGCATTTCATGCATTTTTGTGACCTAGGTTTTACTTTTGGGAAAATGTTTGGGGGGTTTTTTGTGTTTTCATCAAATCTTTGGGTTGGGTTTTGTTAAAATGAACTCACATGATCTTGCATTGCATTTTATGTTCATTATAACAATGTTTCATGCATTCTAGGATTGTGTGACTATTTATACATCCTCTCTCTCTCTCTCTCTCTCTCTCTCTCTCTCTCTCTCTCTCTCTCTCTCTCTCTCTCTCTCTCTCTCTCTCTCTCTCTCGTTTAGTCTCCTTATCATGGCACATAAAAAGTTAATTTCATCTAAAAGACCGATTCATCGTGGTTCACCTTCTTTTTCTTTTCCCCTTGATTCTCTTTGATTCCATGATGAGAAGGAATGAGATGACTTCTCAATGAACTTCTCGGACTGGGCTATTCATTCGAAACGCTAGGCCATTCTGTTTAATTTCCTAGACACTCCTCTATTTGGTGCATTTTGCTCTTAGGGATGGGCTTCTCTATGTGAGAAACTCTCGAGGTATCCTAATGTGGTCATACAAGAGTTTTACTCCAACAAGCACGCCATTTGTACCTCGGCTTACTATAGTATTTCGTGGTACATGTATTGTAGTATCCCTAGAACTCATTTCTGAGGTACTACATGTCCTTAGGGTGGATTGTCCGAATTACCCTAATCATCATCATCTCTCCTCCATCTCTAGATACAAGTTGGCCTCACCCTCCTCTAAAAAGGCCATGTTGTGGGGAAGTACCCTTAATTTCTGCACAACTAAGTTTGCTAAGGGTCCATGGATCCTTAATATGGTAATGACCTTTATACTCACTTTACGATGTTACTATAACACTATCCTCGAGCCTTGTGCTCGTTTCCTTCTTTCTCTCATGGAAGTCTTTCTATAGACTTTCCATCACACATGATAGAATCTATTATAGATTGCTATCGAGACACAGCTACACGTGATAAGCTCATCTTTCCTTTAGCTATCACGTGCATCCTCACACACATGCATGTCACTATTCCTCCCTCACCTCTTTTCTATGTCATGGGTGCCATAAGTAATGAGTCTATCTAGAAGAATGCAGCACAGCTTGCTACAAAGCAGCCTCATGTGGAGCCTACAGATGCAGCCCCTTCCTTTTAACCCTTTTTCTCCTTTGTCCCTTCTTCCACATCTAGGGCAACTGTCTCCCTTGCTAACATCGTGGAGAAGTTTCAGCACAAGCGTGCTGATTTTGGTAATCATCTTGACCATCTATCCAATAAGAAGTGTCAAATGAACTCTAGAATTGGTCACATTGCTCGCAGCCAGTCTCGCCTTGGTGGTTTTGCGCCTCACCTTCACCTAAGCATGCTAAGGAGTCTTCTTCTTCTGATGGTGGAGATGATGATGATAATGATGATGTTGCTTCTGGCTTTCAGTCGAATGATGAGATGATGACCTCTCACCCTTTGTCACTTGTGACAAAAAAGGGGAGTAGTTTTGTAGATGAGAGTAGTCTTGTTGTTAGGGGGAGAGCTAGCATAGGACATACTAGATAGTGGGAGATTGTTTTGAGTGTTTTGAGGGATGTAGTGAGGTTTTGTTGTATTTTTTTCTCATTACATGTATCATGGTCTTGTAACCACTTTTATTACATACATTGTATTATTTGATATATATATATATATATATATATATATATATTATGAGATGATGTACATTTTCTTTACCTTTGTCTCACATGTGTTGCTTCTTTTCTATCTTTATACACATGTTTCTTCTTATATACAACTTGTCTATATTTTACACTTGATGCCCTGATGAATCTTATTTAAGTGTTTTAGATAAGACAGGTTGCAAGTTTATCATGCCATAATCTCTCCTTTTGCAAAGTTTTCAAGAGTTCAAGGTTAGACTTATGTACTTTTGTAAATTATGGGATAGCTGTGTTAGACTTCTCTCATAATTGCGTTTTGTGATTTTGTCATGAATTGCCGATTGTTAGGGTCATATTTTATTGTAATTGGCTAATCCTTTGACAAAATGCACTTTACTTGTAATTGGGTAGATCTAAGATTGATTTAGTATTTCAAGAAACATGTTGTTCAAGTTAAGTATTAAAGATATGAAGATTGGTCCAAGAAACAAGTGCAGAAAAGTTGTTCATTAAGTCTCTATAAGTAGCTCGATATATGCCTGCTATTGAGACATAATGTGAAGCTCAATAGATAGCTCGACAGCAGCTCGATCTATCAAGACTTATGATTTTCAGTTTTCCAGATCTAAAATTCGGCCCAGGCTTGTGTATTTATTTAGGGTTTCTTTTCTCACAATCCTAGACATATATAAGGCTTATTTTAAAAATTGTCACACAAGGATACAACGACCAAGAGACTTATTTTCTTTGTGTGAAGCTACTACGTTTGTATTTCGGGATAGGCCATGGTAGTTGGTAAGATTTTTTATACTTGTAACCGCTTGATTGTTGATTAGTGGGTTCTTGGGAGTAGTGATCTTAAATCATCCAGTGGAGTTTTTGCTCTATGAGTTTTTCCCCATCTGTCAACAAATCATTGTGTCTAATATATTTTCTGCTACACTTAATATTTTTGGTAATTTGTTGGTGCCTTCACATGTTGCATGCAATTGAATCTAATTAATCAACTTGGATAAATTGAATAATTAATCGGGGTCAAGCTATCTTAACCCTACAGCGGAGACAAATCTAACTTCTTGAGTGAGAGAGATGGACTCTGTGGTGGAGGTAAGAAGACTAGAAAAATAAAGATTTTTTTATGGTAAGTAAAGTGGGGAGTAGGGTGCTAGATTTATGAGGGGGAATAGGAAAAAAAATTAAAGAAAGAGTAAATGTGTGTGGCTAGGAGTGTGAGAGTGGAAAAGTGAATTAGTAATAATAACTAACTAGCCACTAAACCGTGCAATGCACAAGATTGTTTTAGATCAAATGTTAACATGTTCAGTTTTAAATGTTTCTCTAATTTCAATTATTGAGAGCTAAATAGTCCCAAATAAAAGATCATCCCCAAATCATCAAATTAATGTAGCAATATTATTATTTAAACAGAAAAAAAAAATCAGCAATACAAAAAAACATGCCCTTAGCTAAATCAAAAACTTTCATCCAACCAAATCAAGTCATTTCTCCATTTTCATACACGGCCAAGTCTACCTCAATCTTGAACTCAAAATTATTTCATTTCTTTAATTGTTGCACAGAATTAAATTTGTTTGTCTCAATATTATTCATTGAACATCAAGGAAACCAGTCTTCCTAATGCAATGCTAACTACCTTAATATTTGCGAACAGCTACTGGCTAACTATTACAGTAGATGTACATCAATGAGAATTGTATCTCTAAATGCAGAAGCACTTAATTGATGCAGCCTTAATGTGGCAGTAGCTCTTGATCAACAGGTATTTTTCCTTCTTTGCCTCCTACTTTACAATCTATTCAACTCCTTTTCAACAAGCTTCTCCCCTGTGAGCTTTTTGTGTGCCAATGACACCAAAGCCTACAAAGAAAGCAAACATTTTTATACAAATCCCAAATATCAAAACCTTTAAAAAAAAAAATGCAAATGCAACATCTATTAAAATTCCATGAGAAAAATATCGACACTTTTGTTTGGATCTTAAATAATAAAACTTTAAAATACGACCCTAAGCACCTATCCATTCACTTATAGCAAAAGTAGCAAAAGTTACAAGGAACAATATGTCAAGCACAAATTATTCTCATATCGAGTCATCGACACAAACCTTAAGCTAAGGAATCACCCTACACATACCCATCTTTTGCTAGCCTATACACAACCTCCTTCACTCTTTAAAGCATGAGGAACCATATCATCAAACTACATAAACGAATAAGGACGATAGTCTACTATCCACCATAACAATGTGCAACTTAAGGTTGCTCAACTTTCTCCACCACTTTTGGACATTCTAAAACACCAAAAATACCCAACTTATTAAAATGAAGTTTTTTAATGAAATATCTTTTAAATTAAATCATTAAAATAATACAAAATGATTGAAAAAGATAACGACTTTGTGATAAAAAAATTCAAACATTTTAAAAACTCAAAATTTTGCACTCACCAATTGCCATCAAATCGTTATGTTTCAACTTAGCATTAGCACCTTCACCGAGCATTGTCTTTGTGAAAAGCTCAAATCATGAGTCCAAGGCTATGGTTAATCTGATAATAGCCTAAATAAACAGCTTTGTGAACCTAAAAACACCACCAAAAAAAAAAAAAAAATCATTCATTATTAGAACAATTAAAAACAACCAAAAAGAGGCAACAATTTCATTCAAATGAATAAACAACCTCTTGAAATTATAGTAGATGAAGAGGAATAGTTCTAAATCAAAACCTAAATTAAAACAAAATCTAACCTAATCACCTAAATCAAGACAAATTAATCAAAATACCAAAAACTAAATCCTATTAAACTAAATGGCAACTCCTTTGTTGTGTCCAAAGTAAAGCCCCATATTCAGCCTCATTGTTGGTTGTCGAGAACTAGAGGCAAACCACACACTCTATCCCGTTCCCTTATGGGGATTGTAATACAACTCCAATTCCTCTAAAGTGTTGATTGGATGAACCATCTGTTCTTACCATCCATGGGTTTGCCCCTAGCTTCATCTTCTTTTGCTGTGAACTTGATGACAAAGTCAGCCAAGGCTTGGGCTTTGATGGTTGTTCTCGGGTAGTATTTTGCATGAAACTCACTTAATTCTATCACCCATAAGACTAGTCATTCGGCTGCTTCCAGATGGTTCCTTATCTTCCATAAGGTCTTATGCATCTAGGCCACTATTGTGTGAGCTTGAAAGTATGGCCTCAATTTGTAGGCAATTATGACCAAAGCAAGTGCCAATTTTTTCATGGGAGGGCACCATTCTTCTGCCCCCCTTAGTGCCCAGTTGGTGTAGTATACTAGCATCTGTACACGTTCCTCCTCCTAGATCAAAGCTGAGCTGATGGCCATGGAAAACACGGCCAAGTAGAAAGAGAGCTCTCAGTCGAATCAGAGTTGAGCTTTTTAGCATTCATTAATCCATTCGAAGGCCTTCTTCAATAACTTAAAAATGGTAGGCATTTATCTGTTACTTGTGAGACGAACTAGTTAAGTGCTGCCACTCTTCCATTCAGGCTTTCTACCTCTTTGACGTTCTTGGGAGGCGTCATCTCTAGTATGGCTTAAATCTTGTCGGGATTGGCCTCAACACCCTGCCCCGAGACCATAAAGCCAAGAAATTTGCCCAAAGATACCCTAGACACACACTTACTAGGGTTAAGCTCAATGTTGTAAAGGTGAAGAGTCTCAAATGTTTCCTGAAGGTCATCCAAGTGGTGGTCTTTCCTCTTACTCTTCACCGGCATGTCATCCATGTACACTTCAACATTCCGTCCAATTTGCTAGATGAATATCTTGCTCATAAGCCTTTGGTTGGTGCCCCTACATTCTTTAACTCGTAAGGCATGACTTTGTAGCAAAAAAGTCCTTAGCTCATGACGAATGAAGTCTTTTCTTGATCGAATTCATCTAATTTAATTTGATTATAGTCGGAGAAAGCGTCCATAAAGCTTAACAGCTTCTGTCCAACCATTGACTCTGCCAAGAAATCGATCTATGGAAGAGGGTAACTGTCCTTCGAGTATGCTCTATTCAAGTCAGTGAAATCCACACACATTCTCCACTTAACGTTCACCTTTTTGACCATTACTATGTTTGGACAACCAATTAGAGTAGTAGAACTCCTTGATGAATCCTGCTTTCATTATGACTTTGTCCCTCTCATGAGCAGAGGGGAAGGACGGAGAGACCTTGAGCTGGTGGACCATGGTACTTGGATTGATTCCCAACATAACTTCATGGCTCTAAGCGAAGACATCCAAATTGCTCTTCCAAAAGAGCGTGAGCTCCCTACGAACCGAAGGGTCAACTTGGGTGCCAATGCAGGTTATTCTGTCCAAGTGATTGTCGTCTAGAAAATTTCTTCTAGTGCCTCTATCGGCTCCACTATCACTCGTCGCTCTTCAATGTTGAAGGCCTGTAGATGATTATCCATCTCCAACATGGTGACCTATTCCATGTTCCATATTCCATATTCTATAGGGAACTTAATGAGTAGGTGGTAAGCCAAAGAACAATTGACAACCAAGAAGGTGACCTCCCTTGTGACCTGTTGTGGGTAAATGACAATGATGTCCAATGGTAGAAGCCGCTTCTTATAGATTCTCAATTGTTGAAAAGCTGGATAGTAGAGTATGTGGCTATCTTATAGATAGGGTGTCATCATGTAAATGATGGAGTCATCTGGCATCATCTTTAGTAAAGGTAATGACAGCTTTGGAAGGTGATTGGTGATCACACACTCTTACCATGCGAAGGTAGGTCTTCCTTGCATTTCTCGAAGATCCAGCCATAGTGGTCCTTCCTACGATCACCATTATTTCTCATGACAGTGCTCTTGGATTGCTCTTCTGCCCTTTTGTTGGGCTCCAGACCTCTAGGTAGGTTCCCTTTGGTTCTCTCTTGCCTGAAAAATCGTTGTAGCTTCCCTTGCTTGATAAGAGTTTCTATTTGTTACTTTAAGTTGTAGCATTCTGAGGTGTTGTGCTCGTGGTCCCGGTGGAAGCAACAATACTTATTCCTTAGGTGGTTATTAGGATCACTTTTCAACTTGTTTGGCCACTTGAGTGTTAAGTTGTCCCTTACTTGCATGAGGACTTGCTCGAGCGAGGAGTTTAGTAACGGTGAATTTAGTTTTTCTTCTGAAAGGAGATCTAGACCTCTTGTCTTCCCTTTTGTCGCTTGTCTGGGTTGACTTCCTTCCTCTGTTCGGACAAGGTTAGTCCTGTTTTTCCCTTTTCTTCATTTTTCCCCCTCAGGCTATGATGGTGTCTTCGGCATTCATACACTTAGTAGCTCTATACAGCATGTCTGTCATCATCTTTGGGTTGTTTTTGTAGACAAAGAAGAGGAATTCTCTGAAGCAAAGTCCGTTGGTGAAGGTTATGACCAACACCTTATCGTCTACTTTGTTGATCAAGATGGCTTCCCTGTTGAATTGAGCCTCATACGATCTTAAGCTTTCATATTCTCGTTGCTTGATGTTTAGGAGACTTGCTGAGGACATTTTTTTATCTTTGTTTGCTAATGAAGTGCATGAAAAAGTGCCCACTTTACTCCTTGAAAGTTTGGACAGAGTTTGGAGTAGTAATCTTGCTAAACCATACCCTAGCCAACCCTTTGAGTGTAGTTGGGAACACTCTACACATTATCTCATCGAGCACACCCTGTAGGTGCATGAGAGTTTAGGTGATTAAGTGGATCTTTCAACCTGTCATATGTCTCAACCTGAGGCATCCAAAACTTGGGTAGACAGGGACAAGATGTGATATGCACTATGAAAGAGGAGTTAGTATAGTGAACTAGTTCATTCAAGTTGGTAGACACTCACCCTCTCATGTCGTTCATCATCATGTCCATCTTGTCCTTCATAATCTTTATATCCTATGCCATGCGGATTGGGCTGCTCTCCAGCTCTGAATGATGCTCTCTAACTTTGACTAATGGCCAGCGTCCTCCCACTATTTGTACTTGCTGGTAACATTACTTTCTTCTTGATCTTTGTGTTGGTCACCCCTTGGGAGGTAGTTATCTTTGTGTTCGTGGTTAAGCTATATGTAACACAGATCGTTAGTTTGGGCACAATGCTCATTCACCAAGTTCATCTACTGCTTAAACTCTTGAATTCACTAGGTGAGCCCCTTAATGGCCATGGCAAGGGTTTGCATTTGCCTCTCCAAGGCATTTGAGAGTTTTTCAGTTTCTAGGCTCCTGACAGTAATTGACCACGTCTGGACTATGTAACTCTTTGTCATTGAAATGGTAATATGGCCAATCAATCGATTCCCACAGATGCCGCCAATTAATAATGCACAAAATCATCAGTGAGTTTATTGTCCGCATAAGTGTCGAAGGAGGTATCTGAAGAACTAAAAGGATGAAGAACCTACAAAGAGCACTTGTGGTGTACCGGCCAAAGACTATCCGAAGGTTAAGTCAATGATAAAAGAATCTTCAGTAACTCAAAAGTGTAAAAACTATGAAATTGCACATACTTTGGAGAAGAGGAGGCTTGAGGCTTATATAGCGGTATAGGGCTGATTAAAATCCCACGAACATAGGATCTTTCCTTGTAAGGAAGATATAAAAGTTAATGTTCTTAGATCTGAAGGCTTTAACTCTTATATTGGGAGGAGACGAATACGTAGAAGACTCTTTGGAACTGAACACAAGTTCTTTCTAAATAAGGATGCATGAAGGGAGAACATGCAAATGATGTAGGACTAAGTGTAACCCACCATTGGTATTAGGTAACCCTACGGGTGCTTTACTACCTAACGGCAAATATTGGTAGAAAGAGAGAGGATGACGTTGCGTTGTAATCATCCTGAATCCCAAAGTGAATGGGATTCCTAACTATTAAGGACATATTTTATGTAATTGGCTAATCCTTTGACAAAATGCACTTTACTTGTATTTGGGTAGATCTAGGATGTATTTAATATTTCAAAGAACAAGGGTTCAAGTCTAGTATTGAAGCCATGCAAATCTGTCTAAGAAATAAGTGAAGAAGTACTGATTTAATAAAGCTCGACAGCTGCTCAACAAATAGCTATCTATCGAGGTCTCGACAGCTAGCTTGACAGTTGTATCTATCGAGCTTTATGAAATTCAGATTTCTAGATCTGATTTTTAGCCCATGCTGACATGTATGTGTAGGGTTTCTTTTCTCACAACCCTAGACATATATAAGGCTTATTTTAAAGGCTGTCACATAAGAGAATATAAGGAGAACACATACAAAAAGGTGACCGATGCCTTATTCTCTCTTAAAGAAGCTACTACGTCTTTGTGCCTTAGGGTTTTGTAACCAAGTGCTTCTTGATCTTCATTGTTGATGAAGTGAAGAACTTTGCAGCCAACATTCTTCTTCCTCAAGTTGGTGAGTGAGTCACGTACTGGGATTTGTGCAAAGAAGTTAGTCATATACTGGGATCTATGCATCAAAAGGGTGGCGTTCATATATCGAAGATTTCAGAGGTTTTAAAGTGGTAGAATGTTTCTGCTGTAAGTTTATCTATGAAAATTGTAAAGTATAGGGACATACGTTTTGTACTAGATCTGAAACTACTCTTTACTATAGTGGATTGCTTTTTGGGAAGGTTTCGTTCTAAAGTTTTTTACTGTAAAACTAGTTTGTTTCATTAGTTTTCTTGGGTTGTCATATCTTTTCTTATTTATTTTCCGCTGCATATAATTTTGACATGATATTGATGTTAGTTTGTTTTAACAAGTTTTATTCATAATAAATCTAATTAACTACTTGGGTTTAAAACTTGTTAATTCTATCAATTAGGGTCTAAATTTCCCAACAAGTGGTATTAGAGCAGGCACACTCTGATTAGGTTTTAATCTTTGCTGTATGATCCATTGACCCCCATTGTCATGGAAACTCTTGATTGCTTTGATTTGCATGATCCTATGCTGAATGATGATGATGATATTTAAGTTGTCTATTACAAGCTTTATAATTTTTGTATGAAATCTCTTGAATGTTCTACAAAATTAAAAGCTAAACTAAAGGTCAAACTTGAAAAAGATGATTTGATTGCAAATTTGGATGAAGCCAATAATTTGAATGAGAACTTTAAAAATCAAATTTCATCTCAGGTAGACAAAATTAAGGGTTTGGAAGAGCAACTGGCTGAATTTAAAACTAAAGCTGAAAAATTAACTAATGCCAAACTTGTTGTTGAGCCTAACTCAAAAGAAAAAGATTTTTATATTCCTCCATTTAAAAGAAATAATGAAGAGTTGAAGGCTACTATTGCTAGGATAGACAAAGGTAAACAATCTGATGTTAACGCTGAAGTTTCTAAACCTATGTCTAAAACTCCTCCTAGGTTGAATGAAAATTCTGAATTTGTCCCCACTTGTCATATTGTCATATTGTTAGCCATATTATGCCAAATTGTCCTAAGTTAAGGTCTTTGTCAACCTCTAAGGTTAGACCTCCTTCTAGGAAGCCGAGTAGTCCTAAAACTGCTCATGTTTGTCACCATTGTGGTGTTTTTGGATACACTCGTCCTAATTGCTTTAAGTTGTATCCTTAAAAGTAAGTGTCCAAACGGCCACAGGTTTCCTCTCAAGGACCAATACCTTTGTTTGGAGAGTTATTAAAAGTTTTAAGCTTTTTAACTCAATTTCAGGAGAATTTTAATTCTTCTATGTCCTTTAGTAGACGTACTGAGACACGTGCCTTTTCCTCTTCACAGCCAAAGACTAGTGCTGTGTGGGTGAGAAATGAGCCTAAGACTTAATTGACTTTTCTGTTTGTCCTCTGCTTTAATTCTTTCCATCTTAAGTAGGACTCTCTTTGCTTGATTTATTATCTGCTTTTTGAACCATGCTTTCATGCATCTGCATTTTTTCTTTCTTGCTTTCATGCATATGCATCTTTCTTTCATGCTTTTATGTTAGTTGTCTGTTTTTGTTCAATTATTTAGTTTTCAAAATAAATAAAAAAATTAAAATATTTGATTAATACAAAAACAATGTGCGTATGTGTACATTGGTTCTTGTGAACCTTAAAATGGCCATTGAAACAAAGTTCTCTAAACTTTATATCTCTTGTAGCTTAGATGAGCATCTCTATACACAACTAAGCAAGTGAGTATTGTGGCTCTTTGTTTGTGATGAGTAAGGTTAAGTGATCTCTTGTACTTAACATTTGTATCACTCTTTTTGATGAAAAGGACTAAAAAATCCTAAGAGAAAGGCATAAATAACCATCTCACCACTATTACCCGCTAATCATGATATGACATCTGTATGCTTTAGCATAGCAAAAGCGCAATGTCAAAAAGCTTAACATCATTGGGTAGTTCTTTTCTCTCTTTTATATACCCATGCATGATATGCTTAATAAAAAGAAAAATATGCAAAGAAAATAAAAGCAAAAAGAACAAAATGCTTTAAACCATGATTGCAAGCGTGTATTCTAGGAGATGTGGGAGTTGTAGGATGTACCTCGAAGTTGATAGTCTCCATCAAACAGTTATGATCGTATGTGAGTTGAATTTATTTACTCATATCTCAAATCATCATAACATAGAGACACTTATGCAATCTTGCGATGTTTTCACACACAACACACAATATTCTTTTCTATTTTTGATACATGTGCAGGTACAATGTGATTTGGCCATCACAAGGTTTACATACGTTAATGTATGCTCACTAAACTGTCTTAACTTGTTTTTAAAATATAAAATTGGTTAGACTTGTTTAGAGTGTGTGTGTGTGTGTGTGTGTGTGTGTGTGTGTGTGTGTGTGTGTTTTAAATCAAAATGCATGACATTTTTCTTGTTGAGAGATGATTTTGAGAGATCAAAATGTTGTTTGAATCGTTGGTTGAGTTGCTTGTTTTATTGCATTTATGTCTGTGTTTTTCTCTTCTTTGAAAAACTGTTTTTAAGCAATCTCGATAGCTCCTCGACACCTCTCGATAGCCAGGCTATCTATCAAACTCTTCAGATTTTTCTTATCGTAATCTCCATAGCTCCTCTATAGCTTCTCGATCCATCAAGGAAATTTTTGTTTGCTCGATAGATCCTTGACACCTTCTCGATCCATCGAGGTTGGCTCGATAGCATCTTGACACCTACCGATCGATCGAGATTATCTTGCATGCATTGTTTTTCACATGTTTTGCATGTGAATTACAGGTTGTCAAAGTCTTCCATGCCATAAACTCTCTTCTTGCAAAGTTTTTCAAGAGTTTGTGTAAGGATAGATTTTACTATATTTAACAAGTGGGTATGAGTTGAGTGATTTATGACTTCTCTCATAGGGTCATTTGTTCGTTGTGGTTTTGTCACGAATTACCAAAAGGGGAGATTGTTAAGAACATATTTTATGTAATTGGCTAATCCTTTGACAAAATGCACTTTACTTGTATTTGGGTAGATCTAAGATGTGCTTAATACTTCAAAGGACAAGAGTTCAAGTCTAGTATTGAAGCCATGCAAATCTGTCCAAGAAATAAGTAAAAAAGTGCTAATTCATTAAAGCTCGACAGCTGCTTGACAGATAGCTATCTATCAAGGTCTCGATAGCTATATTTATCGAGCTTTACGAAATTCAGATTTCCAAATTTGATTTTCGGTCCATACTGACATGTATGTGTAGGGTTTCTTTTTTCACAACCCTAGACATATATAAGGCTTATTTTAAAGGCCGTCACATAAGAGAATACAAGGAGAACACATGCAAAAAGGTGACCAGTGCCTTATTGTCTCTAAAAAAAGCTACTGCATCTTTGCACCTTAGGGTTTTGTAACTAAGTGCTTCTCGATCTTCATTGTTGATGAAGTGAAGAACTTTGTAGCCAACATTCTTCTTCCTAAAGTTGGTGAGTGAGTCACGTATTGGGATTCGTGCAAAGGAGTTAGTCACGTACAAGGATCCGTGCATCAAAAGGGTAGCGTTCATATATTGAAGAGTTCAAAGGTTCTGAAGCAGTAGAAGGTTTCTAGGGACAAAGGTTTTGTACTAGATCTGAAACTTCTCTTTACTATAGTGAATTGCTTTTTGGGAAGGTTTCCCCCCAGTTTTTACTGTAAAACTAGTTTGTTTCATTGATTTTCTTAGGTCATCATATCTTGCTTTATTTACTTTTTCACTGCCTTTGATTTTCACATAATATTGATGTTAGTTTGTTTTAACAAGTTTTATTTATAATAAATCTAATTAAGTACTTGGGTTTAAAACTTGTTAATTCTATCAACCGGGGTCTAAATTTTCGAACACCAACCCAAAGGGCAAAAGGAGTTGGAAAAAATTCTTAGTCAAAATATTCCTTATCCGCATCCAAAATGAAATTACATAAGGACATGTTCTCCCTTGATAATTTTTAATGATATCAACAGCTTTACCAGCCAACCAATATCCCCCTAGTTAATGTTCAAACCAATACTGCACTGCCCTTGTGTAGATTATGTAAACCTTGGGAGACAAGGAAATTTTTAATTAGTAACTAGTTTATAAGCCCACTAGCATCGCTTATAAACTACACTAGTAACAAAATCTACTGAAATTGAGAAGAAGAATGCATTAAAAGACCATCTTGTTTCCTATTGGGTTCTTCTCTTTGTGCTTTGATTTGCAACTGCAGCAAATCAAGTGAGGAATATTTTGAACAACAAATGAGTGAAGAAGGCATTTTCTATTGCAGTTTGTGTGAACTTGGGGTGTGAAGAAGCATTTTTGGAATTAGCAAAAACTTACACTTCCGTTCAGAAATATTTTACACACTGATCTAAAATGTGAAGGTGACATGTCTAGCTGATTAGGTCTTGACAATTATCGTTTCAATGGCGTATCATGTTCAAGTCAGGCATGCCACTTTCTAAACCTCCTTTAGAAAGTGAAATGTTGAGTGATCATTCCACACTAGACCTGTCATCAAGCTAGCTTGCAGTCATCTGATTATCGCTTATAAGGTTTTTGTGTATGACTTTTCGTTCTATAGTGTTTGAAGTTTATAGAATTCAGATTCTTATTCTTTTGTAGGCATTCAAGTATAGCAAGCACTATCGAGTTTGTGATAAATGTGTTGACCGTTTTGATCATCATTTGCAGGGTATCCCAAATCTTAAGTTGTGAAAGTTTATTTTCCTTGTTTGATAATTATTTTAATTCCTACTTTCATCCTCGTAGTCACTTCTCTCCTCTTGGTAAGCATGAGCTTCCATACTTTGCCTTGTCTCTATTTATAGTCGTCCATACTTTGTTGCATTGTCTCTATTTATAGTCTTATATGAATATCAATATACTATCATCTCAAATTCCCAATGAACCTTAACCAGACCCTACAGATTTAAGTCCTAGAATTCTCTATAGCCTCACTCCTATCCTTGTGCAAGCATCCTTGACCCATACTCTTTACTGCCAATCATATTGTGATTAATTAATTATCCTTATGCATAAAATGTAGTACTCCCTATGTGGTAAAAAGAACCCTACAGCAGTGAAAATCATTTGTACTTCCTAGAGGTCATTGCTCACTCAGTGAGTTACTTGAGAGCTATATGGCTTCCTTGAATGTTTGCACAAAAGTCTTTGGATCAATCGTCGAATTCTTGAACCATTCCTCATGTCACTTATTTATTACTTTCTGAATTTGCTGTTGTGATTGCTACCCTACCATTAGCTCAGCTATTCTTCTTTCACATCATCCTCATAAAGTAGGTAAGATTACTGCAATCAGTCTTACATTGTTATTGTTTCAAAACTAGAAATATACACTAAATCTATTTTTATTGACTAGCAATTACCATATTTGTCATGTATTTTGTAATTGTACATGAATCAAACACATGAACATAATTCTTGCATCTAAGATATGGAATCAGTACTTATCAAACACGTGTGAGGTTGAATTTATTCAACCATGTGTTGGCTTTATTTTGTGCCAAAATTTTTTGTAATTCAGCAATTAGATACCTTGTATTTTGGTGGGGATCATGTAAGGCTTATGTGTGAGAGAGTGTGAAGAATTCAAGTGTGTGTGCATTCAAGAGCATTCTCGTGACTAGAGCTCGCGATTGATGACTTGCCAAAAGTGCCACACGTGTGAAGCATGCAGGAAGTTTAAGGGTCACGACAGCTGGAGCACTACAAGACAGAAAGTACAATCTGGCTAGTCACTTATTTCGCAAATGAGTCGCCAGAACCCCTTATTTTACAGAATAAATGACTATTCACATTCCTCACATACCCTACTATAAATACCCTTATACCCACGAAATGTAGAGAGTTCTCAGAGAGAATTTTGAGAGATAAACCCTAGAGAACAACAATATTGATTCATCTAAAATCTTATACCTTTGATTCTCAAATTTCTCTACTTTCACCCTTTCCATTAACATACCCTTAAGAGGATATTTAGCCAAATCCTTATCTCACCATACCCATATCAGTAAGAAGGTTATTTAGTGCTTGGAAAGCAATTTAGAGAGGACCAATTCATTTGGTTGATGCAATGGGCTTATTGCTGGATCAAGAAAGTTAGAGAAGACATAGTTAGGCTTAACCTTGTTGGAGCAAGAAGCTTGGAGGGCTTAGGTGCATCAGGTAGATTAGGCTTAGAGGGTTTATTGCTATCCATGTATCCCAACTGACTTTCTAGTCGATCATTTTACTGCTTGGAGGGTAGTGGAAAGGATTTTCGCCGAGTTCTTCGATTACATGTGCCGGTGTTATCTTTATATTTGCATCTCTGTAATCCTTACTCTTACCTTTTAATTGTTGCTGTGGTTGTGATTAATTATGGTTTAGAGTAGTTTGTTTATTTGGGTATAGCTTGTACTTGTACTTGTTAGGACATATGTAGTTCAAGTTGTTGACATATGTCACTATTTTATGTAATTGGCTTATCCTTTGACAAAACGCACTTTACTTGTAATTGGATAAATTTAGGATGTGTTTAACGCTTCAAGAAATAGTGTTTCAAAATTAAGTGTTGAAGTCATCAAGTCTGTCCAAGAAATAAGCTGGAAAGTGCAAGTTACTAAAGCTCGACATTTGGTCTCGACACATGCATCTATTGAGCTTTAGAAACTGTTTTAGTCCCGAAGCTCGACAGCTTCTTGACAGATGCTTGACACCTCTATCTGTCGAGATTTAAAGAAAACAGATTTTCAGTTCTGTTTTAATTTCTATCCGTGAATGTGTCTTTGGGACTTCTTTTCTCCTAACCCTAAAAGGATTGTTTTAAGGGCCGTCAAAGTGATGCATGTTGCACCATTGAGTAATTCTTGTTCATGCAATTTGTGATCAAAGACAAAGCTCATGCCCTAGTTCATCTCTTGTGAATAAGTTGCTATGTAATGTGCACCGTAGGGTTTTGTAACTAAGCATCTTCTTGATCTTTATCGTGTGGATGATTTGAAGAACTTTGCAGCCAACAACTTTCTCTCTAGTTGGTGAATTGAAGTCGCGTACTAGGATCCGCGCAATTGGTTAGTCACGTACTCGGAGCCGTGCATTAAGAGGAGAAACTGTCACTACAGAACAAGTCTAATTGGGTATTGGAGTAAGGGTTCAACTGTAGGTTGGTAAGGTACTCGGATTCCTTACTTGTAATCACTTGTTGTGATAATAGTGGAGTTTCGGGAGTGGTGACCTTAAATCACCCGGTGAGTTTTTTGCCGTCAGGTTTTCCCCATTCGTAAACAAATCACCGTGTCTTTTATTTTTTCGCTACATACTTTAGTTATTGGTGATTTGTTTGTGCTGCCACGTGAATTTGCATGTTAACTTGATTAATTAATAACTCGCCTAATTAATCAATTTAATTAATCACAAGGGGTCAACACGTTTATGACCTGTCAGTACTTATCATTCCGCACATTTATTGTTTAAGTATAAACTTGTGTAGGTAATTTGAAATTGGAGGTCTAAACATTCGCTTGTATTTTACACACCGAGTGAACTTTCAGTTGGTATCAAAGTGGGTACACTGTCGGATTTCTATATCCTAAGTGTGAACCTTGACCCCAGGATGGATAGATCTTAATCCCTAAATGCACCTCCCATCTTTAATGGGAGTAATTACACCTTTTGGAAAGTGCGTATGCATGC
Source organism: Castanopsis chinensis (assembly GCA_032878915.1). NCBI lineage: Eukaryota > Viridiplantae > Streptophyta > Magnoliopsida > Fagales > Fagaceae > Castanopsis > Castanopsis chinensis. Next base: position 12,216,189 of record JAVQMG010000130.1, read on the forward strand.
ATTCTTGTGCTCTATTGATAAGAGCGTATGGGATGCAGTTGAGAATGGTTGGACTAAGCCGGAGGCTATCAAATCTACTTGGGATAAGGTAGCCCTTGCAACTACCAATGATAATAGTAAAGCTTTGAATGCTATACTTTGTGGTGTCTCACCTAGTGAATTCCACAGGATTTCACATGTGACAGTCGCCAAGGAGGCATGGGAAATTTTGTAGACCATATACTGTTAGGACATATGTGGAACTTGTTAGAACATATGTCTTGTAGAATTGGCTAATCCTTTGACAAAATGCACTTTACTTATATTTGGGTAGATCTAGGATGTGTTTAAAACTTCAAGGAACAAGAGTTCAAGTCTAGTATTGAAGTCATGGAAATCTATCCAAGAAACAAGTGAAGAAGTGTTGTTTATTAAAGCTCGACAGATAGCTTAACAGATAAATCTATTGAGGTTTAATGTTTAATTCTCGATAGCTCTCAATAGAAGCTATATCTATCGAGAATTACAAAATTCAGATTTCTAGATCTGTTTTTCACGCATATCCAAGCTATTTGTGTGGGGTTTCTTTTCTCGCAACCCTAGACATATATAAGGATTATTTTAAGGGCCGTCTCATGTGAAGCAAGGTGATGCAACTTGATGCAAAGTCATTATTCACTCAAATTGTGACCAGAGACAATTTTCCTAGTTCATCTTTTATGTAGAAGTTGTTGTGTCTTTGCACCAAGGGTTTTGTAACCAAGGAGATTCTTAATCTTCATTGTCTAGATGAACTAAAGAACTTTGTAGCCAACATCTTTCTCAATTTGGTGTGTTAGTCACATACTAGGATCCATGCATCGATTGGTTAGTCATGTACTTGGAGCCGTGCATTGAAATGAGAGATTGTCACTACATTACAAGTCCAATTATGTATTGGGGTAAGATTTCAACTGGAGGTTGGTATTAGGTACTAGGATTCCTTTTACTTGTAGCTACTTGTTTTGATAATAGTGGATTCTTAGGAGTAGTGACCTTAAATTCACCCAGTGAGGTTTTGCCTCGGTAGTTTTCCTCATTCGTAAACAAATTACCCATGTCAAATTTATTTTCTGCTGCATTTAGTTTAATTGGTGATTTTTTAATGCTACCACACTCATTGTATGTAATTGAATTTAATTAATTTCACTTGGCTAAATTAATTGGTTAATTTACTTAAGGGGTCAATACATTCTTGGCGTATCATATACAAAGGCACCAAAAAGGTGAAAGACACCAAACTATAAATGCTTACCACTCGCTTCGAACAATTGAAGATGAGTGAAGATGAATCATTTGATTCCTTTTATGGAAAATTGAATGAAGTGGTGATTGGAAAATTCAACTTGGGTGAAAAGATAGAGAACTCCAAGGGTGTTAGGAAGATCCTACGATCATTGCCGGAAAGCTACCGTGCCAAGGTGACCACCATAGAAGAGAGCAAAGACCTTGATGAGATAAAGATTCAAGAACTCATCGGTTCTTTTCAAACTTATGAGCTATCTCTACCATCACAAAGGAAGAGCAAATCTCTTGCTCTTAAGACAAACAATGAGAGAGTCGAAGCTCAAGACTTCTTGAATGAGGATGAGGTTGAAAGGAGGTGGAGTACCTTGCAAAGAACTTTCTCAAGTTCTTAAAATTTAAAAATGATGGGAAGTCTTTTGAGAATGGGAAATTCTCAAATTTCAAGAAGGACAAGAATGACTTCAAGAAGAAGGATTCCAAAGATTCTTTTCCATCTCAAGCACTCATGTGCTATGAGTGCAAAGGACATGGCTGTGGCCATGTGAAGAAAGAATGCCCCACTTATTTAAAGGTATAGGGTAAAGTCTTTTCTATTACCCTTAGTGACTCAGACAGCTTTAATTTAGATTCGGAAGAAAGTTATGATGGAGAAGGAAACTACTTCGCCTTTATGATCATTGCACCCATGGACTCTTCCAAGGATTTGAGCACTTTAGTGGAAGAGCTCGGTGAGCACATCGAAGTGGAATCTATGGGGGTTGGAGAGGAATCCAATGATGAAGAAGAAGAATGCATCTATGAAGGAGCTAAGGGATTAAAAGAATCCTATAATTCTCTTCTTGAGAAGACTGGAAAGTATGCTAGAGTGGCTAAGGCAGCCATTAGAAAAATGAAAAAAGTAGAACAGGACTACAAGAGCATACTTGTGAGGTATAAAGAGACAAAATGTAAAGTTAAAGCAATAAATGAAAAGCTAATGAATGCCTATTCTAGGATCAAGTTTCTTGAGCTTGAGGTTATTCAAGCTAATGCTAAAATGGAGTGGGTTGCTTCAAAGAAACCTGATGAGGTGCTTGCCTATCAAAAGCCCTCTTCCGATAGAAGCGGTTTGGGATACATTGGAGAAAGCAGCTCAAGCGCTAATGTGTCCAAGGAGATGAAGTTTGTTAAAGCCAAGGAACCAATGGTACCAACTCCACTTGTTGAGAATGTGAAGGTTGAGAAGAAGCCAAATGTGATTGCTCAAAAGGTTTTGACAAAGCCTCAAAATCCATTTGTGGCCAAACCTAAGGCAAAAGGGAAGTCTCTTCTAAAGTTATAAAGAGGTCCTTAAACTCAACATTTTTGCCATTATTGTGGAGTTTGAGGACATAATAGGTCAAATTGCCATAACCTACACACATTGAAGAATGCAGGTTTCAAAAGGCCAAGAAGACAAGGAATAGGTGAGGGGAACCACAAGCAATCAAAAGGGCGAGAAGTAGATCCTGGTATTGGCAATGTGATAAAGATGATAGACACCATCACTTCCTTTTTTGTAAACTTCACCCTAAGGTGGCAACACAAGTATCCAATCCTCTAAGGATATCACCCGAAACGCAAGTGCCGTGTGGGTGAAGAAGGGTACTCATGCATAAGCATTAGAACATGTCCATGCATCAATTCTTTTGATATGTTGTGACATTGTTGGTTGTTTGCTTATGTTTTCATTCTAGCATGTTTTTACTGTTTCATTCTAGCATTTTTGTTTTTATCAATCTTTACTTGCTTTGCATAAAAAATCCAAAACCACATAAAAAGTAGAAAATCCAAAAAGTTTGATTGGCATTATTGTGTTTGTCACATGCATGTTTAGCCTTGTACCTCTGTACAAATGGTTTTATGCATTTACGAGTTTAGCTTGTTCTTTATGCACTTGTATCATTGTGGGAAAAATCTTGACATCTATGTGATTATTGTAAATAGATCTTCAAACTTGTCACGAATGATTAGCCAATAGTTTTGTTGATCTTGAGACATGCATAGACTTATGCCTATATATCTTCCCACTCTTTTATGTTTTTGCTTTATAGCTCAAGCAATGCCAAATCTCAAAAAGAGATAATGAGCTGCAAAAGTCATCATAAATATTAGTATTTGACTATAAAAAAGGGAAAGTGACTTGTAATGAAAATGTATGGTGCCTAAAAGCCAAAGGCTTGCTTATAAAATTGAAATATCAAAAATTTCAAGCATCAATCTCAAAATAAGATGTATTATTCTAAAATAATCAAATGTTATGAAATGAAAGAAGGTAAATCAAAAGCTTCAAAGTTATTGTTGGAAAATCTGGTTTTGTATCTCATACAAAACACATAGCGGAAGCAACAAACAATTATCTATTTCATTCATGATTGACAACATGCACTATGTAAATTTCAGAATTTAAGAACAAGATAGCGTACCTTGGTGTGGAAAAATTCAAAACAAAGATTAGAAGAACTTGGGAACACCTTTAATTTTCACTCCAATTCCACCTTATGTCCAAGAAGTGTGGTCTCTCAATCAATTTCCAAGGGAGAATGAAAGAGTGCCTCACTCTCTTTTTTTTTTTTTCCTTTTTCTCTACACTTATAAAAAAATTCTGTATGTTTCTCCCTTTATAACTAACTGATTATCTAATTGGGCTGGCTTATTGGGCCTTTCCAATTGGGTTTTAGTGTGTGGCTTGGAGTGGGACCAAAAGAAACCAATAAGACACCAATAAGACACTAGCTCCAATGGGCCTTGGGCTTTTCTATCAACTATTGACAAGTCCAACATTACCATTAATTATATTTAATACCACTATATAAATATAATTGCACTCTAGGCCTTATTAATAAATTATATTCCAAGACTTTATTATACATGCAACCCCTTCATAAAATATTCGTAGTAACACAAAATCATGAATGTAGACTGTCACTTTGTAAATTACTACATCTTATCCTTGAATACCTAGTTTAATCATTTAAGGTTATTCATTACATATTTATGAAATCTAATTTCATGAATATATACTTTAGTAATTTCTTACCAAAGTAGTTAGGCCTAACACTCTGAATAACCACACTCATTAAACTTATTTTAAGGGAATATTTTATATCTCCGTTAAGAGATTAGGAATTTCATCTTGAGAATATATGTTCCATCAACACTAAATGTAGCTGCCCAACATACAGAGGTTTTGATCGTTACTTTATATCTCACTCCTGATATATTAAAGCAACCTACACGTCATGATCAGGTCCATTATTCTCTCAAGATTAAGAGTTCATGCAAATAGAAGTCGTGAGATTTATTATTCATTTGACAGTCGTTAGGAGAATAATAAATCTTACCGTGGTCTAGTTCAATATGTCTCAACTCTTAAAACATATCAACTAGAAGTCTACACTTCCATGGTCAAGACAAATCATCTTAATTAATATGTTATAGTCTTCACAGATGAAATGCCCAATTTCGCCACCGACTACAAACTATAATTCTGAATTTACAGAAAGCTTGTGATTTATATCTTCGGTGACTTTTTACATAAATCACATACTATGCATCTCATAGACTGTTTGATAATGCCCTAATATTCATGTTACCATCATTTTAGATAATAATAAAACAATTTTATTAAACACAACATTAAGTCATACATAATGCCATACATAGCATCATACAATAGGATTTAAGGGCACACATCCTAACAGTTATGTAATCAAGTTTTGTGGGAGGTCATACATGCTCATTTCTATAATTGAGATTGGTCACTCTACTTAGTGCTAATTGTGTATGTCTTGGTTGAATTGATCATTGAAATTTTATATTAGACTAAGAACTATCTCACATTTGATACCCACACACATCACACATATCTATGTTCAATGAATGCCTTATTCATTTGTGTGATTGTACTTGATTAAATGTGTTGTACATACTCAATTATATGTTAATCAAACACAAAAAGATTTTTAAGTATTTTAGTTGTTTTTGGAAAGTGTTTTTGTTTTGAAAAAATTCAAAAAATCCAAAAAAATTTCAACTTCACTTTTTGCCGACTCACTCGCGAGTCATGCTAGTCACGAAGTTCCAGTCACAAGCTTACTCAGAAGGTCTCACGACTCCCTGGCAAGTGAGACTTCCAGTCGCAAAAAATACTTGAAAAAATTTTCAAAAATTTCTGAGTTTTTGTCATTTTCACGACTCATTTTTCAACTACTTCGCAAGTAGAAGTCCAGTTGTGAGCTTACTCAGAGAGGTTTGCAACTCACTGGCAAGTGGATGCCTCAGTCGCGAAAAAGATTTAGACAAAATTTTGTATATTTGGCGACTCGTTTTGGTGACTTGCTTGAGGGTCATATGAGTTGTGAAAATCGCGTGTTTTGCACAAATAGGGTTAAATCTCAGACAGTTTTTAAAAGCTTTTCAGTTTTTCCTTGCATTAAGTGCATTACCCCTTTGTCTTCTCCGCCTCTCCCTCTCCCAAAACCTCCATTTTCACTCATAAAAACCTCCATTTTCTTCTTCAATCCTCCAATCTTCAAGAAAAGGTATGGGTATTCTTTTATTTTCATTCTATCTCATGTTTCTAGCCTTAGTTTTCTTGGATTTTGTGTTTACGTTAAGATTTTGAAATATGGTTGTTGGATATAGGTTTTTGATGAGTTTGATATATGGTTTTGTTGGTTTTGATAGTATAATGTTTGCTTTACATGTTTGTTGTTCATATTTATGGATTGTACTATGATTTATGTTGTGTTGGGCATACCATATTCATGATAAAATGTTTCTTCGATGTTTTTGTGTGTTTCTTTGGACTTCATTGACTACAAAGATTGTGGGGATAATCATGTTTCTTTAATTTTGCAACATCAATTGATTATGTGCTTTCACACATTGTCCCTTGTATGTTTTCATGCCCTAGATGCACACTTTTGCATATGATGCGCGCGCGCACACACACACACACATACACACACACTCTTTGATATGTTGAGTGAATAATGCCAATAATTCTATCATGTTGTGATGTTGAGCATCTTCACATGTCAATTTTCTTTTGAATTACTCTTTAAATTCCAATTTTTAATTCCAAGTCTATGTTTTTAGTACTAACTTGTTACTAATCAAGTTTATTACCAGATTTTGTGCTCTGTTTTGTGGTATTTGCTGCTCTATTTTGCAGATGGCTCCATGAAAAACCACTGCTTAGCATGGTGACAAGAGGAAACGCATGGATGATAGCTAGTTTCACTCCACTCAACATTTTGAACAATACAACCATCATTTTGAAAAGGCTCCAATCATTTAGGAGCGATTTGTGGATCTTGTTGACCTTAAGAAATCCTTCATCCCTAGCTGTTTTGAAGAAAGAGGTTGAGAAAAGCTCCTTGGTGATCTCCTCGGGATTTGTGAACCACTAATTAGGGAATTCCATGCCAATGCCATACTCAGAAATGATTACCTAGACTGTTGGGATAAAGGCCTTGAATTCACTCTTGATGTGGAGGCATTGATGGTGTTCTTGGACATAGAGACCTAAATTGATGACCTCACTCCTTTCAAGGACCAAATGATCTCTACAGAAACGGTCCAATCCCGTATTGGTGGTGCTAGGGAAGGAAAATTCCTCAACATAACAACCTTTCCTCCGGATTTGAGATGCCTTACATACATCATGTTGTTTAACCTATATCCAGTAAGGAAGTTGACCACCCTCAACAATGCTAGAGCCATCTTCCTTGAGAAGCTTTGTGAGAGAATCTACATCGACATCGGTGCTATTGCATTCATCGTCATTGCCAAAGCAACAAGGACAACCTCAAGGGCAAAGCTTGTTCTTCTAAGTTTGATTATAAGGATCCTTCATGAAAAAGGTGTAGACTCCACAGGACATAAGCCTAATGAGTGCGCCTCCTTCCATCATCTCTCAAACAATCCTAAGGAGCAAAGTTCGTCTTTCGGGTGATGAGGAAGTGGATGAACCTAAACAAGCACCTCCTACGGACACAGAAGCTGAAGCGAAAGGACAACCATCTTCTTCAAGAAGAGGTGGTGGTCGAGGAAGGAGCAAAGCTTCATCGTCTTCATCAGTGCCTCCAGACGTTTTTAAGATTATTCGTGAGAGGATTGATGGCCTAAGAGATGTTCAAACTGAGCACTCCAACAAGCTTACAACCATCCAGGACTAAATCAACTTGCTCACAGCCAAGTTTGATAATTTCACTAATCAACCCTAGCCCTTTGGCCATTCTGGTCAGAAAGGGGGAGTAGTATGGGAGTAGCTCTTGAGGGGGAGCCTATCTTGAGGGGGAGAATAGTTTAAAGTTTTCATAGCTATTATGTTTTTTTTTTTATGGTTTTTATGGTTTTAGTACTTGGATTTTAAAATACTTGGATATTGTGTGTTATGAATGCTTGAATGTTTTAGCTATTTAAACTATGGTTTATTTTGTATCTTTGATTATGTAGATTTTTAGTACTTTTAGATTATGTTTTGCATTCTCTTTAGAACTTTTGTTCCCTTGTTGGATCTTGTATCCTTGATGCAATTATCTTAGTGCTCTTGCATTGGTTGAGTGTTGGACATGCAAATGATACTTTGCATTGAGCTTATTAGCTTGTATGTCCGGATGTTCATTCATCATGTGAATGCCCATTGTGGTCACTATTTATAGTTATTGTTCTTGTTTGGTCAAACCATGTTTAATTGTCATATCCATTCTTGCTTGATTGCATTGTGCTTGCTCCATATACATTTCAAGATTTCTACTTACAGTGAACTTCTTGTGATATTGTTTTTAGGAAAACTTGTCCGTATGGTTCAAGAACTTCTCAGAATCTAGAGTTAGGTGTGAGCGAGTTTTGGCAACTATTCCTAACTCACATTTTAAGTCTAGAGTCTATTTTAGGGTTTTGTCAAGAAATAGCCAAAGGGGGAGATTGTAAGGTTGAATTTATTCAACCATGTATTGCCTTTATTCAGTTCCAAATTTGCTTGTAATTCAGCAATTAGATACCCTGTATTTAGATGGGAATCTTATAAGGGTTGTGTGTAAGAGAGTGTGAAGAATTCAAGTGTGTGTGCATTCAAGAGCATTCTCGTGACTGGAGCTCGTGAGTGACTTGCGACTGATGACTCGCCAAAATGACTTTTCACATTCTTCACATACCCTACTAAAAATACCCTTATGCCCACGAAATGTAGAGAGCTTCTAGAGAGAATTTTGAGAGATAAACCTTAAAAAACAACAATCTTGATTCATCCGCAATCTTATACCTTTGATTCTCAAATTCCTCTACTCTCACCCTCTCTATTGACATACCCTTGAGAGGACTTTTAGCTAAATCTTTATCTCACCATATTTATATCAGTGAGAAGGTTATTTGGTACTTGGGAAGCAGTTAAGAGAGGACCAATTAATTTGGTTGATGCAATGGGCTTATTGCAAGATCTGGAAAGTTGGAGTAGATACGATTAGGCTTAACCATGTTGGAGCAAGAAGTTTAGAGGGCTTAGGTGATGGAAATATGCATATACACAGCGGAAAATTAACGGATCTACTTCATTCGTAATTGATAACATGTATTATGTAAATTTCAGAATTCAAGAATAAGATAGCGTACCGTGGTGCGGTGAAATTCAAAACAAAGGATTAGAAGCACTTGGGAACACTTTTAATCTTCACTCTTATTCCACTTTATGCCTAAGAAGTGTAGTCTCTCAATCAGTTTTCAAAGGAAGAATGATAGAGTGTCTCACACACATATACACACTATTTTACAGTGATGTCTATCGTTTTAATATATCTAAAAATTCTATATGTTTCTCTCCTTATAACTGATTATCTAATTGGGCTAGCTATTTGGGTTTTTCCAATTGGGTTTTTCCAATTAGGCTTTAGAGTGTGGCTTGGAGTGGAACTAGAAGGGACCAATATGACACTAGCTCCAATGGGCCTTAGGTTTTTCTGTCAACTCTTGACAAGTCCAAAGTTACTATTAACTATATTTAATACTACTATATAAATATAGTTGCACTCTAAGCCTTATTTATAAATTATATCCCAAGACTTTATTATACATGCAACTCCTTCATAAAATATTCGAAGTAATACAAAGTCAAAAAGGTAGACTGCTACTTTGTAAATTACTACATCTTATCCTTGAGTACCTAGTTTAATCCTTTAAAGTTATTCATCATATATTTATGAAATCCAATTTCATAAATATATACTTTAGTAACTTCTTACCAAACTGGTTAGGCCTAACTTTCTGAATAACTGAACTTATTAAACTTATTTCAAGGGAATATTTTATATCTTCGTTAAAAGATTATGAATTTCATCTTAAGAATATATGTTCCATCAACACTAAATATGGCTGCCCAACATACTGAGATTTTGACTGTAACCTTAGATCTCACTCCTGATATATCAAAGCAACCTACATTTCATGATCAGGTCCATTATTCTCTCCGGATTAAGAGTTCATTCAAATAGAAATCGTGAGATTTATTACTCATTTGACAATCGTTAGGAGAATAATAAATCTTACAATGGTCTAGTTCAATATGTCTTAACTCTTAAAACATATCAATATACCAACCAGAAGTCTCCACTTCCAAGATTAAGACAAATCATCTTAGTTGATATGTTATAGTCCTTGTAGATGAAATGCTCAATTTCATCATTGACTATGAACTAAAATTCTTAGTTTACAAAGAATTTGTGATCTATATCTTCTGTGACTAAATCACATAGATCACATACTATGCATCTCATGGACTATATGATAATGTTCCATATTCATGTTACCATTATTTTATATAATAATAAAACAACTTTATCAATCACAATATTAAGTCATACAACATGTCATACATAATATCATATATAGCACCATACAATAGGATTTAAATGCACTAATCCTAACAATCTCCCACTTGCCCTAAAGACTATTGTGTACTAATCTTACTCTCATCTCCTCAAAATGTGACTCGAAAGTCCTTTAGGGCAAGGTTTTGGTAAAGGGATCCGCTAGATTCTTTGCACTTTCAATCTTTGCTATTACTACATCTCCATGAGTAACAATGTCTCGAATGATGTGGTACTTTCTCTCAATGTGCTTTCCTTTCTTGTGATTTTTTGGATCTTTGGATTGTGCAACTACTCCACTATTGTCGCTAAATAATGTAATAGGAACCTGCTCTATTCTCACAACACCAAGATCAGAAAGGAATTTCTTAAGCCAAATATCTTCCTTTGCTGCTTCACAAGCAACAACGTTCTCAACTTCCATGGTGGAGTCCACAATACAAGATTGCTTAACACTCTTCCAACTTATGGCTCCACCTTCCAATGTGAAAACACATCCTATAGTATATTTTCTAAAATCTAGATCCGATTGAAAATATGAATCTATACAACCAATGGGAATCAAATCCTAGCACCGGTAAACAAGCATATAATCTCTCATCCTCCTATGATATTTGAGAATATGCTTTATAGCTTGCCAATGTTTTGGTCCTAGATTTGATTGATATCGACTGACTATTCTAACTAAATAACAAATATCTGGTATAGTACAAAGCATGGCATACATAAGACTTCCCATTACAGAAGTATAAGGAACTTGTTTCATCATATTTTCTTCTTCTTGAGTTATAAGTATTTGATCGCCAAACAAAGGAACTCCATGTCTAAAAGGAAACAATCATTTCTTGAATTTTTGCATGCTAAACCGTTCTAGAACCTTATCTATATATCCAGTTTGTGATAAGCCTAATATCTTACTCTTACGATCTCGCCAAAGCTTGATCCATAAAATAAAGTTAGCTTCACCCAAGTTCTTCATATCAAATTGTCTTGAAAACCAAACCTTTACTGATGATATTACCCGTACATCATTCCCAATGAGTAGAATATCATCAACATAAAGTACTAGGAACATTACTACTTTATCTCGATGTCTTTTGCACACACATGGTTCATCAAGATTTTGTTCAAAACCAAAAAACTTAATTGCTTAATCAAATTTGATGTTCCATGACCTAAATGCTTGCTTAAGTCCATAAATGGATCATTTCAACTTGCATGCTATATGCTCTTGGTTATTTGTTATGAAACCTTCTAGTTGCATCATATATATTTCCTCTTTATGATTGCCATTAAGAAAAGCAGTCTTGACATCCGTTTTCCAAATCTCATAATCATAATGAGTAGCAATGGATAAGAGAATTCTGCTAGATTTAAGCATTGCTACTGGAGAAAAAGTTTCTTCATAATCAATACCTTTTTTTTTTGTGTATACTCTTTCACCACTAGCCTTACTTTAAAGGTTTCAACCTTTCCATCTATCACTCTCTTCCTCTTGTAAACCCATTTGCAACCAACAGGTTTAATGTCGTTAGACGCCTCTACAAGATCCCAAACTTGATTGGAATACATCGAATCTAATTCAGATTTCATAGCTTGGACCCAATGATGTGCATCTATATCATTCATTTCCTCTTCATAAGTGTAGGGATTCAATTCTGTCTCTTTTAGGATAGCTTCATAAGTTTCTTCCAAACCTATAAATCTTATAGGAGACCAAACGATTCTCCTACTACGATAAGCCACCTGTGTAGTAGACATCTCATGAGTAATACCTTGTGGTGTATCTAATACAGCTACATCATCCCTAATTTTATACATTGGTTGTTCAACTACAAGTTCATCTATTTTAGCCAAAACAACTTTGCTTCTAGGATTAAACTTATTAACATAATCATCTTCCAAAAATTTGGCATGGGTACTAACAAACACTTTGTTGCCTTTATGATTATAGAATAAATATCCTTTAATTTCTTTTAAATACCCTAAAAATATGCATACTTCCGTTTTTCCTTCCAATTTATCAGACTTCTCTTTCAACACATGCGTTCCACATCCCCAAAACGTGGAGATATTTCATACTAAGCTTGCACCCACTCCACAATTCCTTAGGTTTCTTAGGAACAGATTTTGATGGAACCAAATTCAAAATATGCATTGCATTTTTTAGTGCATATCCCCAAAAAGGAACTGGTAAAGTTGAGTAACTCATCATGGACCTAACCATTTCTAAAAGAGTCCTACTCCTTCTCTCTGCTATACCATTTTGTTGGGGTGTTGCAGGTGCATTCAATTAAGACACAATCTCATTTTGAATTAGGTAATCCTTGAAATCCCCAAGAAGGTATTCGCCACCACGATCAGATCAAATGGCCTTTATGCGTTTACTCAATTGATTCTCAACTTCAGTCCTAAACTCTTTGCACTTTTCAAAAGTTTCGAACTTCCGTCTCATTAGGTACATATAACCATATCTAGAGTAATCATCTGTGAAAGTGATGAAATACTCATAACCTCTTTTTGCTTGGGTTGACATAGGACCACATACATCCGTATGAACTAATTCAAGCAACTCTTGAGCTCTTCTACCTTTTGCACTAAAAGGTCGTTTAGTCATTTTACCCTCAAAACAAGATTCACAAACTGGAAATTCATCAAAGTCCATGGGCTATAAAAGTCCATCTTTGATTAGCCTTTGAATCCTATTTGAATTAATATAACCCAAACGCAAGTGCCAAAGATATGCATCATTAGTAAAAGGAAACTTTCTCTTTAATGATTTTGCATGAGAGCTACTATCTAATTCAGAATTGTATATTTCATGCTTATCATGAGTTAAAATATAAAGACCATCCACAATATTGCCAGAACAAATAAATATTTTATCCTTCTTTATTACAACATTATCTTTCAGGATAACACAATATCCATGATTACCAAAATAAGTTGCAGAAATTTAATTCCTACAAATATTAGGTACATACAAACTGTCTTCCAATATCAAAACTCTAGAATTAAAGCATAAATTAAAAACTCCAACAGCTACAACTGAAATCTTGCTCCCATTAGCCAAGTAAGAAACAATTTCCCTTCATTCAGCTTTTTGGTCTCCTAAAACCCCTACAAAGAACTGCAGATATGATTAGTACAACCTGAATCCACACACCAAGAATCTGTGGGATTATGTACTAAACATATTTCAAGAAAAAAGGAACTTTTCATACCGTTATTCTTGGCAGCTTTGAACTTTGGACAATTTCTCTTCCAATGTCTTTTCTCACCACAATGAAAACATATTCCTTTGATCTTCTTTCTTTTGTCGGCAACACCTAAGGCAATTTGCTTACCTTCTTGCTTGGTGAAGTCCTTCTTCTGATGGAAAAATACATGTTTGTATCGCATACAAAACATACGCAGCGGAAAAATAACAGATCTACTTCATTCATAAAAGTTAACATGTACTATGTAAGTTTCAGAATTTGAGAACAAGAGAGTGTACCTTGGAGTAGTGAATTTCAAAACCGAAGATCAAAAGCACTTGGGAACACTTTTAATCTTCATTCCAATTCCACTAAAGCCCAAGATGTGTGGTCTCTCAATCAGTTTTCCAAAGAGAGTATGTCAAAGTGTCTAACACTTCTTACACCACTTCATAATAGTGTTGTTGTTGTTCTCTACAGAAATTCTGTATGATTTTTCCTTTGTATTTAACTGATTATCTAATTGGGCTGGCCTTTTGGGCTTTTCCAATTAGGCTTAAGTGTGTAGCTGTGTGGCTTGGAGTGAGACCAAAAGGGACAAATAAGACACTAGCTCTAATGGGCCTTGGGCTTTTCTATCAACTCTTGACAAGTCCAAAGTTACCATTAACTATAATTAATACTACTATAAAAATATAGTTGCACTCTAGGCTATATTTATAAATTATATTTCAAGACTTTATTATACATGCAACCCCTTCATAAAATATTCATAGTAATACAATTTCATAAAAGAAGATTGTCACTTTGTAGATTACTACATCTTAATTCCTTGAGTACCCGGTTTAATCCTTTAAAATTATTCATCATATATTTATGAAATTCAATTCATAAATATATACTTTAGTAACTTCTTACTAAAGTGGTTAGGCCTAACTCTCTGAATAACTAAACCCATTAAACTTATCTCAAAGGAATATTTTATATCTCCGTTAAAAGATTATAAATTTTATCTTGAGAATATATATTCCATCAACACTAAATGTGGCTATCTAACATACTGAGATTTTGACCGTAACTTTAGATCTTATTCCTGATATATCAAAACAATCTACACTTCATGATCAAGTCCATTATTCTCTTAGGATTAAGAGTTTATACAAATATAAGTTGTGAGAGTTTTTATTCAATTGATATTTGTTAGGAGAATAATAAGTCTCACAGTGGTCCAATTCAATATGTCTTATCTTTTAAAACATATCTGACAGGCCACAAACGCGTTGACCCCTAGTGATAAATTAAATTGATTTATTAGCCAAGTTATTAATTAATCAAGTTAACATGCAAAATCACGTGGCAACACAAACAAATCACCAAAACTAAATTATGCAGTAGAAAATAAATGACACGGTGATTTGTTTACGAATAGGGAAAACCTGACGGCAAAAACCCTACCGGGTGATTTAAGGTCACCACTCCCGAAACTCCACTATTATCACAGCAAGTGATTACAAGCAAGGAATCCCAAGTACCTTACCAACCTACAGTTGAACCCTTACCCCAATACCCAATTGGACTTGCTTTGTAGTGACAATTTCTCCTTTTCAATGCACGGCTCCCAAGTACGTGACTAACCAGATACGCGGATCCCAGTACGCGACTTCAAACACCAACTAGAGAGAGAGAGAGTTGTTGGCTGCAAAATTCTTCAAATCATCAGAGATGAACTAGGGCATGAAGTTTGTCTTTCAGATCACAAATTGCATGAACAAGAAGTTCTCAATGATTGTGCAACTTGCATCATCTTTTACGGCCCTTAAAACAATCCTTTTATATGTCTAGGGTTAGGAGAAAAGAAGTCCCAAAGGCACATTCACGGACTGGACTTGAAACAGAACTACAAATTTGTTTTCTTTAATTCTCGGCAGATAGAGGTGTCGAGGATCTGTCGAGCAACTGTCGAGGCTCGAGGCAAAACAGCTTCTTAAAGCTCGATAGCTGTATGTGTCGAGGTAGGTGTCGAGGTAGGTGTCGAGCTTTAGTAACTTGCACTTCCTTGCTTGTTTCTTGGACAGACTTTGATGGCTTTAACACTGAATCTTGAAACACTGTTTCTTGAAGTGTTAAACACATCCTAGATCTACCCAAATACAAGTAAAGTGCGTTTTGTCAAAGGCTTAGCCAATTACATAAAATAGCGACATATGTTCACAAACTTGAACTACATATGTCCTAACAATCTCCCCCTTTGGCAATCCGTGACAAAACCACAACAAACAAATGAACATATGAGAGAGTCATAAATCACTCAACTCATACTCACTTGTTGAATACAATAAAATCTATCCTAACACAAACTTTTGAAAAACTTTGCAAGAAGAGAGTTCATGGCATGGAAGACTTTGACTACCTGTATTTCTGAAACACTTTGAACAAAACACATCAAGGCATCTTTGTGTGAAGCAGAAATAATAGATTGCATACAAATAAAGAAACATGTGTATAAAGATAGAAAAGAAACAACGCATGTAGAGATAGGTGAAGAAAACATACATCATCATATATATACCACTTGATAAATACCATGCTGTATGTAAAAATAGTCACAAGACCTAGGTACATGAACAAGGAGGTAAACACTCCCCTTAACAAGATGAAACACAACTCCCCGTTACAAGGGCATGTATTTCTCCCCCTAACTTGTAGAATCTTAAAGAAAGAAACCACAAATTCTCCAATATCTCCCCCTTTTTGTCACGATTGACAGAGGGTACAAGAAGCTATAAAGCTGCACTCAAGAAACATAAAGATGATCAAGGATGATCAAGGGGGCATAAAGAATCCATAAAAATGTATGAATGTAATGAAACAATATGCTATGGATGACAAGATAAGAGAGACATGCAAAACATGTGAAAAACAATGCATGCAGAGAATCTCGATCGATCGAGAGGTATCGAGGAGCTATCGAGCAGACCTCGATGGATCGAACAGCTATCGACAAGCTATCGAGGAGACAGAAACTTTCTCGATCGATCCACCTAGCTATCGAAAGGTGTCGAGATTGCGATAACATGCAACTGAAGATCTTGACAGATAAGCCAGGTATTGAGAGGTGTCGAGGATGTGTCGAGATGGCTTAAAAACAGTTTTTCAAAAGAGGAAAAACACAGACATAAATGCAATCATGCATGCAACTCAACCAAAGATCCAAACGACATATTAACCTCTCAAAATCATCTCTCAACAAGAAAAATTAAGCACATGTATCTCAAAACACGCACACACACACTAAACAAGTCTAACTAATTTTATATTTCAAAAATAAGTTAAGACAGTTTAGTGAGCATACATTAACGCATGTAAATCTTGTGATGGTCAAATCACATTGTACCTGCACATGTATCAAGAATAGCAAAGAGTATTGCGTGTTGTGTGTGAAAATATCACAAGATTGCATAAGTGTCTCAATGTTATGACGATTTGAGATATGAGAAAATCACTTTAACTCACACACAATCATAACTGTTTGATGGGGACTATCACCTTCAACGTACATCCTATAACTCCCACATCTCCTAGAAAACACGCTTGCAACCATATTTTAAAGCAATTTGATCTTTTTACTTTTTATTTCTTTGCATATTTTCTTTTATTAAGCATATCATGCATAGGCATACAAGAGAAAGAAAAGAAATACCCAATTATGTTAAGCTTATGACATTGCACTTTTGCTATGCCGAAGCATACAGATGTCATTAACATTGCACTTTTGCTATGTCGAAGCATACGGATGTCATATTATGATTGGCGAATAACAGTGCTGAGATGGTTATTTATACCTTTCTCTTAGGATTTTCTAGTTCAACCCGTCAAAAAGAGTGATATGAGTGTTAAGAAAAAGAGATCACTCAACCTTACTCATCACAAATAAAGAGCTACAAAGCTCACTTGCTTAGTTGTGCAGAAGAATGCGTATCTAAGCTACAGGTGATACAAAGTTTAGAAAACTCTGTTTCAATGGCCATTTTAAGGTTCACAAGAACCAATGTACACAAACACACACTGTTTTTGTATTTTTCTAATTTTTTTCTTTTTTTATTTATTTTGAAAACAAAATAAAAACTAAACAACCAAACAAAAACAGACAAACATCATGAATGCATGAAAGAAAGATGCATATGCATGAAAGCAAGAAAAGAAATGTAGATGCATGAAAGCATGATTTCAAAAGCAGATAAGAAATCAAACAAAGAGAGTCCTACTACAGATAGAAAGAATTAAAGTAGAGGACAAACAGAAAAGACAATTAAGTCTTAGGCTCCTTTCTCACCTACACAGCATGAGACTTTGGCCGTGAAGATGAAAAGGCACGTGTCCTAGTATGACTACTAAAGGACATAGAAGAATTAAAATTCTCCTGAAACTGAGTTAAAAAGCTCAAGACCTTTAATAACTCTCCAAACAAAGGTGTAGGTCCTTGAAAAGAAACCTGTGACCGTTTGGACAATTGCTTATGAGGATAAAACTTAAAGCAATTAGGACGAGTGTGTCTAGAAACACCACAATGGTGACAAACATGAGCAATTTTAGAGCTACTCGGCTTCCTAGAAGGAGGTCTAACCTTAGAGGTTGACAGAGTCCTCAGCTTAGGAAAATTTGGCCTAATATGACCAACAATGTGACAATGATGACAAGTGGGGACAAAAACAGATTTATCATTCAACCTAGGAGGAGTTTTAGATATAGGTTTAGAAACTTTAACGTTAACATCAGTTTGTTTACATTTTTCTATCCTAGCAATATTAGCCTTCAACTCTTTATTATTCCTTTTGAATGGGGGAATATAAAAATCCTTTTCTTTTGAGTTAGGCTCAACAACAAGTTTGGCACTAGTTAATTTTTCAACTTCAGTTTTAAATTCAACTAATTGCTCTTCCAAACTCTTAATTTTGTCTACCTGAGATGAAATTTGATTTTTAAAATTCTCATTCAAATTAGTGGCTTCATCCAATTTTGCAATCAAATCATCTTTTTCAAGCTTGACCTTTTTAAATTTAGCTTTTAGTTTTGTAGAACATTCAAGAGATTTCATACAAAAATTATAAAGCTTGCAATAGGCATCATGAATATCATCATCATCATTCAACACAAGATCATGCAAATCAAAACAATCAAGAATTTCCATGACAACAGGGGTTAATGGATCACACATCAAAGATTAAAACCTAATCAGAGTGTGCCTGCTCTGATACCACTTGACAGGCCACAAACACGTTGACCCCTAGTGATAAATTAAATTGATTAATTAGCCAAGTTATTAATTAATCAAGTTAACATGCAAAATCACGTGGCAGCACAAACAAATCACCAAAACTAAATTATGCAGCGTAAAATAAATGACACGGTGATTTGTTTACGAATGGGGAAAACCTGACGGCAAAAACCTCACCGGGTGATTTAAGGTCACCATTCTTGAAACTCCACTATTATCACAGCAAGCGATTACAAGCAAGGAATCCCAAGTACCTTACCAACCTACAGTTGAACCCTTACCCCAATACCCAATTGGATTTGCTCTGTAGTGACAGTTTCTCCTTTTCAATGCACAGCTCCCAAGTACGTGACTAACCAGATGCGTGGATCCCAGTATGCGACTTCAAACACCAACTAGAGAGAGACAGTTGCTGGCTGCAAAGTTCTTCAAATCATCAAAGATGAACTAGGGCACGAACTTTGTCTTTCGGATCACAAATTGCATGAACAAGAAGTTCTCAATGATTGTGCAAATTGCATCATCTTTTACGGCCCTTAAAACAATCCTTTTATATGTCTAGGGTTAGGAGAAAAGAAGTCCCAAAGACACATTCACGGACTGGACATGAAACAGAACTGAAAATCCGTTTTCTTTAATTCTCGACAGATAAAGGTGTCGAGGATCTGTCGAGCAGCTGTCGAAGCTCGAGGCAAAACAGCTTCTTAAAGCTCGATAGATGCATGTGTCGAGGTGGGTGTCGAGTTTTAGTAACTTGCACTTCCTTGCTTGTTTCTTGGACAGACTTTGATGACTTCAACACTGAATCTTGAAACACTGTTTCCTGAGGTGTTAAACACATCCTAGATCTACCCAAATACAAGTAAAGTGCGTTTTGTCAAAGGATTAGCCAATTACATAAAATAGCGACATATGTTCACAAACTTGAACTACATATGTCCTAACAATATCAACATACCAACTAGAAGTTTCCACTTCCATGATCAAGACAAATCATCTTAATTGATATGTTATAGTCTTTGCAGATGAAATGCCTAATTTAATCACCAACTACGAACTAAAATTCTGAGTTTACAAAGAACTTGTGATTTATATCTTCTGTGACTAAATCACATAGATTATATACTATGCATCTCATAGACTATATGATAATATCCCATATTCATGTTACCATTATTTTAGATAATAATAAAACAACTTTATCAATCACAATATTAAGTCATACATCATGTCATATATAATGCCATACATAATATCATACATAACATCATACAATAGAATTTAAGGGCACTAATCCTAACATTAGGTGCATTTGGTAAATTAGGCTTGGAGGGTCTATTGCTATTTATGTATCTCAATTGATTTTCTGGTGGATCATTTTACCGCTTGAAGGGTGGCGGAGAGGTTCTTCATGGAGTTCTTTGGTTTCCTTTTCGATAACATGTGCAAATGTTATCCTTGTGTTTGCATCTCTCTAACCCTTACTATGGCCTTTTAATTGCTGTTGTGGTTGTGATTCATTATGGTTTAGAGTAGTTTGTTTATTTGGGTATAGCTTATACTTATCATTCTGCACATTTATTGTTTGAGTATAAGCTTGTGTTGGTAACTTTGAAATTGGGGGTCTAAACATTCAATATTATTTTATACACCAAGTGAACTTTCAACATGCACTTAAGGTAAACTAATTTATAAGGTAAGATAAAAAAATAAAAAAATAAAAATAAAAATAAAAAGTGCATATTTTTGTGCAAGGATTATAGTGTTGTTTAGCATAATCATCATGATTACAAAGACAAATTAGGATTTTGATAAGATCCTTAGCAATATTATTTACTGAGTTTGGTTTATTCTTGAGAATTTTGTTTACAAAAAATTAATTTGATACAATCTCATTTTAACATTTGAATATAGCTTGGGATAATAATCTATTGACATGCAATTGTTTCAATTTTTCAAAATAAAAATCTATGATGCCAATTATTAATCTAACAGTTGCTCAAAATATCATAGAAACTTTCATTCATGAAAATCAAAATCCAAATCCTGAATTAAGAAATACTGAATTAAGAGGAAATTACCTGTTCAAGAACCCATAACTATGGCAAAAAGCAAAACCTTTTGCCCCATCACCCTATGAATCAAACAAACAAAGTGATCTCTTGAGCTTTGACAAATGAATACATATGAATAGGGCCACAGGCACACAGAGAATAATAAGAGAGAGAAAGAGAAGAGAAGACAGAGAAATGGCAAAGGGATTGATGAGAAAGAAGAATACCTCTGATGCAAATGGAAACAGCACTCCCAACCGGTGGTAAACATCGAAACCAAGTCAAGAATACTATAATTTAGTCTTAATTTTTCTTGTTAACAAAATACTTCTACACAGTTGCAATTTTAAGCTATGTTAAGGCTTCTGTGTTTGTTTGTTTGTTTGGTTTTTTTTTTTTTTTTTTTTTTTTTAATGATATGAAAAAATAAATCGGAATTGATAAAAGGCACGCCCAACTTACACGGAGTCTGGTCTTAGCAGCCCATAATGGATTTGTTGTGATGGTAGTGGCAGCCCCAGCAGCAGCATAATGGTTCTTTCTGAGGAAGTAATGAGCACATTCATAGAGGCAGGATTATCTGCATTTGACCTTCCTGTTAAAATAATCCAGAAGGCTACCATTCCTTCTACAAATGCAGTCATTCTCACTTTGTCCATTATTCAAAATTGAAAGCAACTGCTTATTACCTTCTAAAGTTTCGAAAGAGAAGAAATTATTACTCTGCTTAGATTTAAATTCTCACTGTCATAAAATTTCTTATTACCTTCTAAAGTTTCGAAAGAGAAGAAATTATTCCAGTACTAAGATTGAAAACTAAACATAGTACTGAGATTCTTTTATAAGTAAATATATGTAAGATTTATATAATCTATATGTTTGTTACAGTAATAATATGTTCAGGTCTGAAGCTTCTTTAAGAAAAATCAAATCTCCAGCAACCACTATTCTTACACGTCATATTCAGGAGCCTAATGAGGAGAAACTTTTACCTACTACTAGATAGCACATTATGTAATGACAGAATATAACTTAACAAAAAACATTCCCCTACTAAAACAATCACTCAAGAATGAAGCATTATTTACTAAGAAACTGGATAGAATCGAAGAAATTCAATACAAATCATAAGGACCAAATCTCAGTGTTTAGCAAAGGTTTAGAATAAAACATGATCACTAATTTTCTTTTGTTTGGGGGGGGGGAATAGAATTCACTAGAATTATTTCTTTACCTACAAACTTGGAAAATATAGTTGGCAAGCCCATTTTATTGGGAAATGTAACAACTGTTCCTGAGGTACCCATGACCCATCTAACAGAGTCTATAATTGGCAGCTTTCTCCTGCATAAAATTATAGAAGTGCAGAGTAAGAGTAATGCTCCATTGCATGATTTAAATATTTCTTCAATAAAAAGAGATGTAAACGGAGTCCAAATGTATGTGTAGTATACAAAGGGAGAGAACAAATTGATGCTAAGGATTAAGAGCAAGAATGCTCTCGACTTGTTACCTGTGCAAATTCTTCTTGCCGTTTCTTCATCTTACCTTCCCGCTTCTTCCTACTTGAATCTTGGCCCAGGATTTTTCTGATAGCCTCAGCCTGAAATTCAGTCAAAACGTGAAGAAAACACTTAAATTTCTTCTAACATTCTTACTGTTTACAAGGCTGACAAAAATGTGAGACAAGGAAGGGTTAGACCTTAGATTCCCTAGCCGCCATTCCCAGTTGCCTGTAAAGAACTCGAGTCTTTAAGACTCGAGTTCTTTATATAAAACAACCTTTTGAAGCTGGAGTTCTCTAACGACTAGAGCCCCTCAATGTCCATTTTAAAACTCGAGCCTTTCAAGCTCCAGTTAAATTGGGATTTTTTTTTTTTTTAATGACTGTGGGACATTTGAACGAAAAAGTTACATAAGGTTTGTTATTGGAGTTGGACTGGTATTTGATTTCTGTAATTTTTATTGGAGTTGGATTGGTATTTGATATCTGTATTTGTGAGTATTTGAATATTTTGGGTTTGATTTAGGATACATTTTTGCATATTTGTAACTGGTTTTGTTTTGGGGTATTTAAAATTGGTTTTCTTCTAGGGTGTTTGGGTTGAATTGGTTGTCGATAATAGAGGTTAAGGCTAACCATCCAAAACCCAGACCCAACTAAACCGCTTGACCCGAGTTGAATCAAACTAAGGACCGATTGATCCAATTAGTAAATTGGTAAACGAACTGTCTTCGACTATAAAATTCCATACCACCAACCTTTTGGTGGTCTCAATTAATATAACCGCGAATAAAATCCATCCCAGGCTGTTTGATGACTAGTATTTCTTGAGGTTAATGTTCAAGTAAGTTCGTAATCCCAACATGCTCAAGTTAGGTGGCTGGTTAACCCTAAACCTGACCCTAGCCAACACATGGACAACCCTAATCGAAGTTTAGAATTCTAGCATAAAATTAGATGAGAAAAGAGTAGAATTGATGGGTGTCAGATGTTGCTCTTAATTTCCTCATGTACCTTCGTCTTTGAATGTATTGCAACTCTATGGAACTCTACCATGTCATTATATGTCTAGCCATCATATAGTTGACTATTCCTTATAAGCCACATAGTATATTCATAATTGAACAATCCAATAGTCTATGGAAGACTATTCCATGCCTAAAATGGTTCATTAACAATTGCCCTAAGAGAACCTGTTAACATGAGAAACCCTATTTTTAGGGTTTTACCATACCACCCTTATAGAAATATATATATATATATATATATATATATGTTGGATTTAGCATCATAAGATGTAACTATTTGTAGAATGGGATGTTTAACATTATAGAGCTCGAGTCAAAACTCTTTATTGGTTCCCTTTTCCTCTCGAGTATGGCTTAGCATTTCTGTTGGTCCCTCTTGATATTTCATAACTGTTTGTGTCTTTTGTTTTTCCATAATTGTTTGTGTCTATTGTCATTTCATAACGTTTATATGTTAAATTCTTCCACATTTTTGAATTTTCAGTTATGAAATAAAGAGTCATGACAATAATGACAACTCTTGTAACTTCACCTTATAAAAAGGGATACATGTATGATGTGAAAGTGTGAGAGAAAAAGTTGTAGTGAGCTCTCAAGGCAGTAGTCTAATCTCTTTGTTTATGAGTTTGAAGTACTCTAATAAAATTTTCATTCCTTTCTTTCTTGTGAGTACTTTGTTGAATTTTAAGTCAAGGCTTTATAAAGTCAGCAAAGTGGTATCAGAGCCAAGTTCTTAGAGCCTAGAGTCTTTGTTTACACCATTAGTGAAGATGTCTTCTAATATGGTGCAACCACAAATTCCTAAATTGACAAAAGAAAATTATGAGAGCTAGCAAATTCAAATGAAAGCGTTGTTTGGATCACAACAGCTATGGGAGCTCGTCACTGATGGGTATGTAGAACCCACAAGTGACCAAGAAGCCGCCTACAACATAGAACAAAAGAATTTGCTCAAGTATCAGAGGAAGAAAGATAAGAAGGCACTGTTTCTACTCTATCAAAGGGTGGACGAGTCAACTTTTAAGAGAATTGCCTAAGCAGAGTCGAGTAAAGTAGCATTGGAGATTCTTGGCATTTTTTTCAAGGGTGTGATTGTGTGAAAAGATTTCATTTGCAAACCTTCGTGCCGAGTTTGAATTTGCTCACATGAAAGCTTAAGAAACTATTTCTAATAATTTTTCACGAATACTTGTAATTGTTAATTGTTTGAAAAGTAATGGAGAAAGTATTGAAGATGTTCATGTGGTGGAGAAAATATTAAGATCTCTTGCAAATAAATTTAAGCATGTCATGGTGGCTATTAAAGAGTCCAAAGATTTGGAGACTCTCTCAATTGATGAATTAATGGGATCTCTTCAATTGCATGAGCAGCATATGGAAAAGAATTCCAGCTCTGTTGTCATTAAGTAAGCATTAGAGTCAAAATTAAGAGAGGAGAAGCCTAATGGCTTCCGTGAAGGATATACCAATAGCAACTGTAGCAAGGATTGTGGAAGAGGAACATTCAAAGGCAGATTTACTCATGGACTCGGAGGTAATAGAAATGTCCAATGTTTCATTTGCAGCAAATTTGGACATTATGCATCAGACTACTGGTACAATAAATCTAAGGAGTATAATGAACAATCTAATCTTGTTGATGCATTAAATGTTGAAAAAGAAGAATGTACACTTCTTTTTACACAAGAGGAGGAAAATAATTCGCAAGAGGCATGGTATCTTGATTCTGGAGCTAGCAACCACATGAGTGGAAAAAGGAGCTCTTTGTTGAGCTTGTTGAAGGTGCTCAAGGCGATGTCTGTTTGGGAAACTCATCCAAATTGACCATAAAAAGGTAAAAGAAAAATTAGAATATGCCAAAGGAATGGTGTTTTGCAATTTATCTCCAATGTGTACTATATGCCCAACATTAAAAGCAATATTCTTAGTATTAGGAAACTCCTAGAAAAGGGGTATATTATACACATGGAGAAACTCTCTCTTGTTTTGAAGGATCCTGAAGGAAGGCTTGTTGCGAAAGTTCAAATGGGTCACAATCGTGTGTTTCCACTCCATCTTAACTCAACAATGGAGAAATGTTTCCATGGACTTGTAAAAAATGAGTCATGGAAGTGGCATCTTCGCCTTGGGCATCTCAATTTCAGTGGGCTTAAACTATTATCCACATCAAGATTGCCTAGTATTGAAAAGCCAGAATATGTATGTGAGATATGCACTCTTGGCAAGCAACAAAGAAATCCTTTTCCAAGTAGGAGATCATGGAGAGCACCTAGCCTATTAGAGATGGTGCACATAGATATTTGCAATCCATTTGATCCAATTTCTATTGGAGATAACAAATATTTCATCTCCTTTATTGATGATTTCAGCAGAAAATTATGGGTTTATCTTATCAAAGAAAAATCTT
Source organism: Castanopsis chinensis (assembly GCA_032878915.1). Lineage (NCBI taxonomy): Eukaryota > Viridiplantae > Streptophyta > Magnoliopsida > Fagales > Fagaceae > Castanopsis > Castanopsis chinensis. Next base: position 12,241,811 of record JAVQMG010000130.1, read on the forward strand.
TAGCTTTCATTATATTAAAAAGTTTCAAGACACATGTTGAAGTGGAAAGTGGTTGTAAGATCAAAATACTTAGATCTGTCAAAGGTGGTGAGTACACCTCAAATGAATTTCGAGATTATTGCAGGAAAAATGGCATCAAGCAATTGTTTACAGATGCATACACACCACAACAAAATGACATTGCAAAGAGGAAAAATCAAACGATCCTTGCTATGACAAGGGCCATTCTCAAAGAAAAATGTTTGCCAAAGAATTTCTTGGCAAAAGCAGTGACATGTACAACCTATTTACTCAATCAATGCCCTTCCAAAAGTGTCAAGAATATGACACCACAAAAGGCGTGGAGTGGCTACAAACCAAGTGTGTCACACTTAAGAATTTTTGGGTGTATTGCATACGCTCAAGTGTCTGAGACTAAGAGAAAGAAGTTGGATGATCATGGGGAGAAGTACATCTTCATTGGGTATAGTAAGGAGTTGAAAGCTTACAAACTCTACAATCCACTTAACAATAAAGTAGTGGTGAGTAGAGATGTCATTTTTAGCGAAGAAGAGTCATAAGGAATGGAATGATGACATCACAAGTAAAGAAAAGCCAATAGAGTTAGAAGGGCAACAAGAAGATGTGAATTATGAAGGTTCAAAGAGACCTTCCTCAACACCCTACCACTATGCGTCATCAACAGGCATTTCATTGATTCGAAGCCCAAGTAGCATTTCTCCATCTCCAACACCAATCAAAATGAAAGGTCTAGAAGATATCTATGCACAAATTGAAGAGACAAATCGTTTTTATTTGTATATGGACCATGAGCCTCTTACTTTCAAAGAAGCTATGAAAGAGAATTGTTGGAGGAATGTCATGCAAGAAGCAATTTATGCCATTGAGAAAAACAACACAGGAGAATTGACTACACTTCCTCCAGGTCAAAGAACCATTGGGAGAATTGAGCGCTATAAGGCAAGACTTGTAGCTAAAGGTTAGAAGCAAAAGTATGGGGTAGACTATGAAGAAGTCTTTGCTCCAGTAGCGAGACTTGACATGGTGAGGATGTTGATTTCTCTTGCAGCACATCATAGTTGGAAAATATACCAACTAGATGTTAAATCGGCATTCTTAAATGGCATACTTGAAGAAGAGGTGTATGTAGAGTAGCTTGAAGGTTTTGTGGATGAAGGAGAAGAAGACAAGGTGTATCATTTGAAGAAAGCTTTATATGGGCTAAAGTAAGCTCCTTGAGCTTGGAATTCTCGTATTGATAGCTATTTTCAAGGAAGTGGTTTTATCAAGTGTCTTTATGAGTAGGCAGTCTACATCAAAATGAATGCCTATGGTGAAATTCTTATAGCTTGCCTTTATGTTGATGATTTGTTATTCACAAGCAATAATCAGTAAATGTTCCATGAGTTTAAACAAGTTATGTTCAAGGAGTTCGAGATGATTGTCTCTAGACTTATGTCATTTTTTCTTGGGATTGAGGTACAACACCAACTCCCCCTCAAACTCAGTAGCTCCCCCTCTCAAAATACTCCCCCTTTTTGACCGGAATGGCTAAAGAAGCTAGAACTCTTCAAATTCTAATTTAGAGCCTAGTTGATGATGTCGCTACTCCATCATCATGTCATCAATCTAAGATGAAAGTGCAGTAATCTGGCCCTAAACATACATAAACTGATCTAAGGTGTGTTGCACATGGGATTTGATCATGCCATACATCTACTCAACCCTTGCAATGAGACGGTCAAGGCGATCGAGTCCTCGTGCTGGTGCTTGGGAGGATGGCTATGTAGAGCCCTCCGAGGCTGATGTGAACCTATTTATCTCCTCCTCCTTGTCCCCACCTTCTTCCTTAAGATCGTCCCTTGGGATTTGAGAGAGGTCGATTTTTGGTCCGATGATATGAGCTTTGCTTCGAGTCATTGTTGGAGCACCAATAGGAGAGTCTCTTTGCACCATGGTGAGACCACTCAAGAACTTTAGCTTTGTCTTTGCAATTAGACCCATGATGAGACTAGGGAATGGCATTACGGTTCTCGAATTCCTCTTGGTGATGGCTTTTGTTGAAAGGTGGAAGATGTGACCGCATATGTCGATCTCCTTATGTGTGAAGAGATCATAGAGAAATGTGGTTCTTGGCACTGAAAATGTGATCAAATTTGTTACCGGGTAGAGCTTATGGATCATGACATAGCCCAATGTCCTCATCTCTTGATTGAAAGGAATTGTGTACATTGAATTCTTTTGGAGAGTACCACCAAGGAGCTCCACCATTGGTTCAAGAGAGTCCAACCTATCATCATATTGGATGGAGATTTTTTGAGATGGTGGACAAATTTCCAAGTAATCTTGAATGGAATCCCTTGTGATAAAGAATTCCTTTTGTCGCACCCAACAGTTAATGCGATCGCCTTCCACAATGGCGTTTGAAAAGAATTCCCTTATGATTTCTGTAAAGACATTTCCACTTGGATTCAGCAACTTTGTCCAAGTCCTCTCTTTGAACACTTCTGGAATGCAAGAGTTTTCAAGGGTCTCCATTTTCACAACCCTTTCCATGATGATCTTTGCCTTTTTGTAGAAGTCGTTGTATGCCAACCTTGCATCAACGTTTTAGAAATTTTTTGCGTCTATGCGTGGACACTTTGGTCCTTTCTTTGTGGTAGAATGATTAGTAGGAGACATCTGCAAAAACAGATACAAAAAACAAAGAAACAAGTGTAAAGATACAAATACACGAACACAAACTTGATTAGTACCAAGTTAGTCCATAAAACAACTACAAATTCCTAAAGAGAACATAAACAAAGTCACAAGATCATGTCACAAGTGCTAAACATGTAATAACAATTATCTAGTTTGAGTGATATGTAAAACATGACAAGTGAACAAGAGTGTGCATCAAGTATGCATGTGGTGTGCATATGTGATGCATGACCAAGGCATGACAAAACACATATGGGTCAAAGTGTGTAAAACCTATAATCAATGATCAAAACATGATAAACATTCATAATTATGGCAATCCCCAAAGTTTGGTACTCATCGGAGTCCTAAACAACACCAAAATGTCATTTGGGCATTTTATCAAACACTTGGTATGCACCCACACAACAAAGATGTAAACAACGCATGAACATGTGTGAATCTTGCCTAAATACAAGTAAAAATGCCACAAGGGGCCAACGCAAACACAAGCAAAACAAATGGGACAGAGTCCAAACAAGAAATTGAACTTTTTTTCACAAAATAGAAGTTTCCCAACCCTTTATCAAAAATATCCCAACACATGCAAAATCTATCAACTAAGGCATAATCTAATGAAAAAGAGAGGAAGTATTGAATGAACATACCTTAGAGATGATTTGAATTCTCTTGAAATTTAGATGGGTTTTTGAGAAAAAATTGGTTTTTTGTTGACAGAGGCTCAAGGGAGGTAAAGGGTGTGTATTTGAAAAACCATCATGTTCACCCTTTTAAAAACTGAAAACACGTGTTTTTCGCGAGATATCTTCTTGTGAATTTACTTGCGAAAAATGCCATTGAAGTAGAAAACTTTTCGCTGGAAGAGCTTAGTCGTAAAACAGTCGTGAGACAGTTGCGAAAGTTTTTGTCTAAATTTCATGTGTTTTCATTTTTTTTCCTATCTCATTTTTGCGGGAAGAGCTTAGTTGCAAGCTTCTCGCGAAAATGCCTCTAAATGAGTTTTTGATGAAAACATATAAAATGCATTATGAAAAAAAAAACTCAAAACACAAAAGTATAAAAACACTTTCAAAAACATATAAAATACTCAAAAATATTTTTGGGTTTGATCAAGAAGCAATTGAGTATACACATCACATTTGAACATGTACAATCAAATAAATGAAATAAACATTCATTGAACAATAGACTTATGTGACATGTGTGCGTATCAAATGTGGAATAGTCCTTAGTCTAGAGTGAAGTTTCAATAATCAATTCAATCAAGTCATACACAACTAGTACTAAGTCAAGTGGTCTGTCTCAATTACAGAAATGATCATATATGACCTCCCACAAGAAAATGATTATAAAACTTTGAAGCTTTACTTTTTAGCTTCTTACAACTTATAACATTTGATCATATAAAAACATTTCATCTCATTTTGAGATCAATGCTTGAAATTTTTTATATTTCAATTTTTGTGAGTCAGCCTTTGGCTTTTTAAGGCACCATACATTTCAATGCAAGTCACTTTCCCTTTTTCCTAGTCAAATACTAGCATTTGTGACAGCTTTTGTAGCTCATTATCTCTTTTCAAGATTTTACATTTGTTGAGCTATAGAGCAAAAACATAAAAACGTGGGAAGATATATAAGCACAAGTCCATGCAAGTATCAAGATCACCAAGACTATTGACTAATCATTCATGACAAGCTTGAAGATCGATTTAAAACAATCACACATAGATTCAAGATTTTTCCCACACAAATAGATGTGCATACAAAACAAGCTAAGCTCGTAAATGCACTACGCCATTAGTACGAAAGTACTAGGCCAAACTCACATGTGATAACCACAACACAAGCGATCGACCTTTTTGAAGATTTTTCAAAATTTTATGGGTTTTTGAATTTTTTAACACACTCAAAAATAGAACAAGTAAAGTATGATCAACAAAAGTAACAAGTACAAAACAATACTTGTAAAAGAAACATGCTATAAACCAAAAGCATTGACATAAGACGATTATGCATGTCACGATACATGAACCTATGACCCTACACATTGTAAGTATTAATGCATGGGCATAGAGAGTGATTATGCATGAGTACCCTTCTTCACCCACACTTTCGAGTGTTTTGGGTGAGACCTTTAGATGGAGGTGTACGACCAATATAACTTTCCAACCTCAGAGTGAAGCTAGCAAGGCATAGAGAGATGCTCTTCAACATTTCCATAATGTCTCCAATGAGATATCCCTCATTTTATCCCTTAGGTTGTGCTCCTTTTGGTCTTTTCTTTGAACTTTCTTAACCACGCATAGAGTCAGCCTTCTTAAGTGCATGAAATTGAAACAATTAGGCCTTATATGTCCTTCAACGCCACAATGATGACACACATGCTTTACTTGAGGGCCCCTTTGGTTTTTTGGTAATGACTTCCCTTTACCCTTTGGTTTTACACCAATAGTTCTCTTTACAGCAGCAGGGGTCTCAATCTCAGGCTTTACTTCTTTGAGTTTCTCAACATTCTTGGCTAATACAAACCTCACTTCCTTCTTAGGTTCGTTGTTGGAGCTTCCTTTTCCAGTGTAGCCTAAATCGGTCTCATCATGCGAAGATTTTTGTGAGGACAGCACATTGTCAAGTTTCTTGGTGGAGATATGCTCAACCTTGACATTAGCTTGGATTATTTCAAGTTTAAGAAACTTGATTTTAGAATAAGCTTCAACCAGCTCTCCCTTGAGTCCTACTTCACATTTTGCTTACTTACGTTGCACAAGGGTACACTTATACTCTTCTTCAATCTTCTTCATTTTTCTCACAGCATGGTTCGCAACCTTGGCGTATTTGCCACAATCTTCTAGAAAAGAATCATATGCTTCTTGAAGGTTTTTGTCATTTTCATTTTGGCATATATCTTCATCTTCCGATTCTTCAACTTCCTCACCCTCGGAATGCTAACCAAGTTCATCAACCAAATTGATCAAATCATCCTTAAAGTCAACGAAGGTACTTGCTAAGAAGGCTCTATAATTTTCGTCATTGTCACACTTTCATTCTGTGTCTGAATTTGAGCTTTTAGAGTTGCTAAGAATAGTGACAAACACCTTACCCTTTCCTCTTAAATAGTTGGGACATTCCTTCTTGAGGTGTCCATGGCCGTTGCATTCGTAGCACACAATTCCTTGAAGGGGTTGAGAGTCCTTCCCATCTTTCTTCTTGAACTCCTTCCTACCACCTTTGAAGGATGAAAAATTTCCTTTGCTAAAAGACTTCCCCCTATTTTTCATCTTTAGAAATTTCTGAAAGTTCTTTGCAAGGAATGCTACCTCCTTCTCCACATCATCTTCTTCGAAGGAGACATCCACTCCCTCGTTGATGGTTTTGAGAGCAAGTGTTTGCTTGGCTTGTGGGAAGGCAGTCCAAGCTCATATGTTTGGAGAGATCCAATGAGCTCTTGAATCTTGATCTCATCCAAATCTTTGCTTTCTTATATAGTTGTGACCTTTGCATGTGTCAGGCCACAAATGCGTTGACCCCTTGTGATAACTTAGATTAATTAAATAACCTAGTTATTAATTAATCAAATTAACATGCAATATCATGTGGCAGCACAAACAAATCACCAAAACTAAGTTATGCAGTGGAAATAAAATGACACGGTGATTTGTTTACGAATGGAGAAAACCTTACGGCTAAAACCCCACCGGGTGATTTAAGGTCACCACTCCCGAAACTCCACTATTATCACAACAAGCAGTTACAAGCAAGGAATCCCAGTACTTTACCAACCTACAGTTGAACTCTTACCCCAATACCCAATTGGACTTGTTCTGTAGTGACAGTTTCTCCTTTCAATGCACGGCTCCCAAGTACGTGACTAACCAGATGCGCGGATCCCAGTACGCGACTTCAAACACCAACTAGAGAGAGCGAATTATTGGCTGCAAAGTTCTTCAAATCATCCACATGATGAAGATCAAGAAGCACTTGGTTACAAAACCTTAAGGCGCAAAGACGCAGTAACTTCTTTCAGAGAGAATAAGGCTTCGGTCACCTTTTCATATGTTCTCCTTGTATTCTCTTGTGTGACGGCCTCAAAAATATGCCTTATATATGCCTAGGGTTGTGAGAAAAGAAACCATACACAAATACAAAAGCCTGGCCCAAAAATCAGATTTGGAAATCTAAATTTCCGTAACCTTGATAGATACCTCGATCGATCGAGCAGCTGTCGAGACTCATTAAATCTCGATAGATACCTTGATAGATACCTCGATAGATACCTATCTGTCCAGCAGCTATCCGCAGGTGTCCAGCTTTAGTACACACTTTTTCTTCGCTTGTTTCTTGGTCCAATCTTCATGGCTTTAATACTAGACTTGAACAACATGTTCTTTGAAGTATTAAACACATCCTAGATCTACCCAAATACAAGTAAAGTGCGTTTTGTTAAAGGATTAGCCAACTACATAAAATAGCGACATATGTTCACAAACTTGAACTACATGTCCTAACAGCATGGTAGCTTTCCGGTAAGGACCTCAAAATTTTTCTCACCACCTTAGCGTCCTCAATCTATTCTCCGAGACTGAGCTTGGCAACCACGATTTCATTAAGCTTCCCATAGAATGAATCAAATGACTCATCGTCATTCATCTTGAGCTTTTCAAATAAGGTGGTAAGCATTTGGAGCTTTATGTCCTTGACTTTCTTGGTATCTTCATAGGTAGTCTCAAGAATCATCCACGCTTCCTTGGCAGTCTTCACATGATATATCCTATGAAATTCATTTGTAAACACACCACAAAAATATCATTAATTGCTTTACTATTGGCATTTGCCAAAGTAAGAGCTGCCTTGTCCCATTCGGACTTGGCTTTCGTGGGTCTAACATACCCATTCTCAACAAAATCTCACACAGACTCATATATAGCACAAAAGAATGCCCTCATACGGACTTTCCAAAACGCATAGTTGCTCCCATCAAAGTATGGTAGAGCATTAAGCGATTGTGATCGATCCATCACAAAAGGGGTCTAGGATCACACTTAGGTAATGAAACTAAAAAAAGTGCACCCGCTTTGATACCAATTGAGAGCTCGGATTTGTGAAAAAAATACAAGAGCTGTTCAAACCCCAAAATAAAATATTACGGCTCGGTTGATTTTACTCTAACTTAAACTAAGTCCGAAATAGAGTAAATACGAGCGAACAAACAATAAAACTCTCTAAGCCATATTCATCAAATCATAACAGTACAATGAAAGCTAAAAGAGTAGGGAAGAGAAATGCAAACACAAGATAACAGGCTGATGTGTTATTGGAGAGGAAACCGAAAAACTCGGCGAAAAACCTCTCCGCCACCCTCCAAGCGGTAAATCGATCCACTAGATAATAATTTAGGATAAATGAATAGCAAGAGACCCTCCAAGCCTAATCTACCCAGTGCATCTAAGCCCTCCAAGCTCCTACTCCAACAAGGCTTCTCGGAACCGTGTCTTATTAAGCTTTCTGAATCCCACAATGTGCTCAACTGCATCCACCAAAGCTTAGCTTCTTCCAATGTTTCCTAGCAGCACCAAAACCTCGCTTGACACTTAAAATGGGTGTGGTAAGTATTTAGGCTATCAACCTTTCAAGGATATGGATATGGAGAGGTAGGAGTATAAGGAAAACCATAAAGGATTGTGTAGATGATTGTGGGTATAAAATCTCTCAATCTCAAGTGTGTTTGCTAGGGTTTTTCCTCTGAAAAGCACTTCTTACAATATGTGGATAATGTGGGTATATATAATGTGGATGAAGACATGGTGGAGCAGATAAGCCAAAATAGCAAAACAGAATGTTTCGTAGGTATCTCGTTGGAAGGCCTTACCCGCGAGCTACTTGTGAAAACCAGCTATCACCAAATTGTCACGACTCTTCATATTCGAGTCATGTGCTCTTCACGTGGTTTACTTTGCAGGAAGTTTACTCGCGATATACCTGCGAAAAACACTCATTTTTTCAATGCATGCTTGAGTCTTCACATTCTTTCTCACACACAACCCATACAATAAAATCTCACATAAAATATAGGGTAAACATGATTGAACAAAATTATAATCAAATTTGGCACGGAATTAAATCCAACACAAAATAGTTGTAAATAACAACTTTACAGATTGGAAGTTTAAGGTACCTCTCAATCACAGGGCCAAACATTGTTTATAGTGTTGGTCTTTTGAGCAGATATATAGAGAAGCCAAAGGAATCTCACTATGCAGCAAAGAGGATTCTAAGATATATAAAAGGTGCATGGATTTTGGTCTTTTATATTCATATAATAATGATGCTACATTATATGAATATTCAGTTAGTGATTGAGAGGTGATCAAGATGAAAAGAAAAGCACTACTGGATATGTTTTCTATCTTGGATCAATCGCTTTCACTTGGATGTCCATTTGTCAACATGTGAAGCTGAATATATGGTAGTATCCTCTTCTGTTTGTGAAGCAATATGGTTGAAGAATTTATTAAAAGAATTTGAACATCCACAAGAAGAATCCAGAATTATTTATGTGGATAACAAGTCTATCATAGAACTTTCTAAAAATCCAGTTCGACATGGAAGAAGCAAACATATTGACATGAAATATCATTTCTTAAGAGATTATGTAAAACAGAAAGTTGTGAAGCTCCAGTATTACAATACAAAAAAGCAAGTAGCAGACATTTTTACCAAAGCCTTACCAGTTAATAGATTCAGAAGATTGAGGGCAATGCATGGTGTGAAGATGCTTTTGGTTTAAAGGGGAGTGTTGGAAGTGGTAAACCAAATTGTGTCCCTTGATATTTCATAATTGTTTGTGTCTTTTATTTTTCCATAATTGTTTGTGTCTATTGTCATTCCATAACGTTCGTGTCTTTGAGTCTTCCACATTTTAGAAATTTCTTTTATGAAACAAAGAGTCATGATAATAATGATAGCTCTTGTAACTTCACCCTATAAAAAGGGATAGATGTATGATGTGAAAGTGTAAGAGAAAAAGTTGTAGTGAGCTCTCAAAGCAGTAGCCTAATCTCTTTGTTTGTAAGTTTGAAGTACTCTAATAAAATTTTCATTCCCTTCTTTCTTGTGAATACTTTGTTGAATTTTAAGTCAAGGCTTTATAAAGCCAACAATTTCAACAAATTCATTTTAGTATAAATAGAAATAGTAAAAGAGTTATTTGGTGGTGTTAGAAGTATTGGTTAAATGATTAAATTTACCATATCCCAATAGCTTAAGCTTTTGGGACATTCGGTAATTTAACATGGTATCAGAGCATGAGATCCTGAGTTCGATCCTCGTCTCTTCCACTCTACCTCCCATTTAAATTCCCACGTATTGGGCCTCACCTATTTAAAGGTAGTTTCGGCCCACACGTGAGGGGGAGTGTTAGAAGTATTGGTTAAATGATTAAATTTACCATATTCCAATAGCTTAAGCTTTTGGGACAATTGGTAATTTAACAGGTGGAACTGATCGTGAGATGGATCTTGATGCCTCTCACTATACATAAGATAGATCTTCACAGCAAATTCATTTTGGGTGTTGTTGGTGATGTCTTTAACAGTTGGGTAATGGGCAAGAGATGAGGGGCTAGAGATGCTAAGATGATCTCTTGTGCAATTCAATAGCGTCGAAGAGCAACAATACAAACTATGTGATCGCTCTTGTTGTTTATTACACTAGAATGATATCCTTTGTTAGTGGAATTACTGATATTTCATTGTAGCTATAAAACCAATTTATTGGAACTATAAAGCATAGTTTACAAGAGTTCTACAATGTTCTATAGTGCCAAGCCTCAAAAAAAAAAAAAAAAAAAAAAATGTTGTGGTTTTCTTCATTGTTGCTAGTTCGAGGTCTGCCTGGTCTTGATCGAATATTGGTACACATGGGGAAGGGCTCCTGCAGATACAACAAATCATGTCTGTTAGATCACTAAACAAAATAACCAAAATCTACAAGAAAAATGCCTATTAGCGACCAAGAATTTTTTACGAACCCAAAAAGCCCTCTCAAAAAATCTTATTTGTGATGAAAAAATAAAACCCTCGCAAATACTTGGTAAAATGTGAAATATTTGTGACCAACAAAAAAAGCTGTCACAATTATGTGTTATAGTTGTCACAAATACTAATATTTTGGAGGGAAATTTTCCCTCCATATTATTTGCAAGGGACAATTAAAAATCTCTCACAAAAAGTGTATTATTTGTAACGATTAAAAAAAATTGTCAATAATACTAAATTATTTGCCAGGGCTAGGATTGACCTTGACAAATAATCATTAAAATGTCAAAATTTTTGGAGGGAAATGTTCCCACCAAATTATTTCCAAGGGACAACAAAAATCCCTTGCAAAACATTTATTTTTTGTGTAGGTTAAAAATATGCCCTTACTAATACTAAATTATTTGCGAGGGCCACGAATGACTTTCGCAAAAAATCAATAAAATATTAATTTCTTTTGGAGATAAAAGTTATTCTAAAATCAAAGAAAAATAAAAAGAAACACATAAACATATAGCACTTTTTATTCTTTAGATGAATCTTTTGTTTACAGTCTAAAAAAAAGAAAAAAAAAAAAAAAACCTTTTATATACATCCTATATAAGAAAGGTCTGTCCTTATTTTCTAAAAAATTATACCCATAAAAAAATGATAGCACTTTCAAATTCAAAATGATAGCCTAAAATTCAAGAATTTTAGCCTTTTATACTCTCTCTCTCTCTCTCTCTCTCTCTCAAAAGTGAATAAAACTATCTACTCATTCAAATAATGCATAAAAGATAAGTTTATAAATCAAATGGTAAACAACATCCAATTGGTATGCATGTTAAGAACATACAGAATGTGCAATCCAATAGTTAGATTTTCAAAATATGAATTCAATAATAAGTTATTGGGTGATGTAACATTTTTTTAAAGTTACAACACATGTAATTTGAACCCAACTCTATATTTATTAATTTGATGTGAATTTTGACAAATTCACCATTAGATTACATTATCTTAATATATTTTTATGCTTATAAAATTTCAAGGTGATCAAACATTAATTGTCATGTCATCAATTAATTATTTAAATTCAAGTTTTTATAGTATAAAATAATGCATAAAAGATGAGTTTATAGATCAAGTAGTAAATTACATCCAATTGACATGACAATTAGCATCCATGTTAAAAACATATAAAGCATGTAATCCAACAGCTGCATTTTCAAAATATGAATTTAATAATAAGTTATTAGATCGTGTAACATTTTTTAGAATTACATTAAGTGTAACTTGAACCCAACCCTATATTTCTTAATTCGATGTGAATTTTGAAAAATCCACCGTTAGATTAAATTATCTTCGAATATTATTCATGATTATAAAATTTCAAGGTGATCAAAGATCAATGGTCATGTAATCAATCAATTGTCTAAATTCAAGTTTTAGTAGTTTAAAATAATGCATAAGAGATGAGTTTATAAATCAAATGGTAAATTACATCCGATTGGCATGAAAATTGGCATGCATTTTAAGACTATATAAAACATGTAATTCCACGGTTGAATTTTCAAAATATGAATTCAATAATAAGTTATTAGGTGGTGTAACATTTTTTAGAATTATGTTAGGTGTAACTTGAACCTAATCCTATATTTCTTAATTCGATGTGAATTTTGACAAATCAACCGTTAGATTAAATTATCTTTGTATATTATTCATGATCACAAAATTTCAAGGTGATCAAAGATCAATAGTCATGTCATCAATCAATTGTCTAAATTCAAGTTTTAGTAGCTTAAAATAATTCATAAAAGATGAGTTTATAAATCAAATGATAAATTGCATCCGATTGGCATGAAAGTTGGCATGCATTTTAATACTATATAAAAGATGTAATCCAACGGTTGGATTTTTAAAATATGAATTCAATAATAAGTTATTGGGTGGTATAACATATTTTAGAGTTATGTCAAGTGTAACTTGAAACCAACCCTATATTTCTTAATTCCGTATGAATTTTGACAAATTTACCATTAGATTATATTATTTTTTATATTTTTCATGCTTACAAAATTTCAAGGTGATCAAAGATTAATAGCCATATCATCAATCAATTGTCTAGATTCAAGTTTTAGTAGTTTAAAATAATGCATTAAATATGAGTTTATAGATTAAATGGTAAATTACATCTGATTCGCATGAAAATTGACATGCATGTTAAAGCCATATAAAATATGTAATCCAATGGTTGGATTTTCAAAATATGAATTCAGTAATAAGTTATTGATAATGTAACATTTTTTAGAGTTACATCAAGTGTAACTATTTCTTAATTCGATTTGAATTTTGATAAATCTACCATTAGATTACATTATCTTCATATATTTTTCATGCTTACAAAATTTCAAGATGATCAAAGATTAATAGTCTTGTCATCAATCAATTGTCTAGATTCAAGTTTTAGTGGTTTAAAATAATGCATAAAAGATGAGTTTATAGATCAAATGGTAAATTACATCTAATTGGCATGAAAATTGGTATGCATGTTAAGACCATATAGAACATGTAATCCAATGGTTGGATTTTCAAAATATGAATTCAATAATAAGTTATTGGATAGTGTAATAGTTTTTAGAATTACGTCAAGTGTAACTTGAACCCAACCCTATATTTCTTAATTCAATGTGAATTTTGACAAATCTACCGTTTGATTAAATTATCTTTGTATATTTTTGCTGCTTACAAAATTTTAAGGTGATTAAAAATTAATAGGCATGTCATCAATCAATTGTCTAAATTCAAGTTTTTGTAGTTTAAAATAACTCATAAAATATGAGTTTTAAGATCTAATGGTAAATTACATCCGATTGGCACGAAACTTGGCATGCATATTAAGAACATATACAACATGTAATCCAACGGTTGAATTTGGAAAATACGAATTTAATAATAAGTTATTGGATGGTGTAATATTTTTTAAAGTTACGTCAAGTGTAACTTGAACCCAACCCTATATTTCTTAATTTAACGTGAATTTTGACAAATCTAGGTGTATGATGAATATTATATATCTGTGAGTGAATTTTTTTATCACTCTCTGGTTTTTTTGTAATTAAAAAAAAATGTAATAACCTCAAATTATAATAGATGCAAATTATTGACTTTTACATCTCAAATAATTGTACAAAGATAATGACATTTTATAGAAGTGCCACAATAGAATCATTAGAAATGCTACAATAGTCCAAAGGGCACTTGGAAACCGTTGCAATAATATTAAATTTCAGCAAATTTTTTTTCCCCCTTTCCCGCATAGAATTTCGTTTTTCCCACCCACTTAAAATTTTTTTCATAACTCCCTCAAAACCTCACTCACTCCCTCACAAAAAAAGCCCTCTCTTTTTCCTATCTCTCTCTCTCTCTCTCTCACGGCCCAGCCACTGTCACTGCCGCCCAGCCCAGCCACCGTTGCCACCCCATCTCCCTCTGTCGCTGCCTCACTCCCTCCCTCACGATTGTTCCCTTCTCTCTCTCACAATCTCCTTCACCCCGATCTACCCTCCTCTCTCTCTCTGATTTGTTTTTTATTTATTTTTGGTTTCAGGCAGATTCTACTAAAGAGTTCAAGCCATTGTTTGATTACACTCGAGTTTAGCCTCTCAATTTCGTGTCCCTCGATGGTATTTTATCACTCTTAATGCTTATCCTCTGTCTGGTTGCTAAGAAAATTTTAGGATTTTTGCTAGGAAATTGAAATTTTTTATACTTTTCTATATTATTTAGGAGGATTAAATTGAAGCAAATCGAACCATGATATTTGAAGTTTAAATTCTCTATTTTCAAACAAGTTTTCTAGCTTTTTGTTATGTTGTTTTGTTGCTCCTATAGATGATGATGATAAAGATACTGCATCCCTAGCTTTGATTTTTGTGAAATTTGGGCCGGGAATTGGTGAAAGTTTTATGGGTTTTGTGGCTTTTTTCTCCTAAGTGAATTTTGACAAACTACTATATTTTAAACTTTTTCCATAGAGAGTGGCTTGGCTGAGCCTAATAGCACCACCTGAAATAATTGTGTATTCCTTTCAACCCAACATTTAGTGTTTTCGAAATTGATTGTTGTCTTACTTAAGATGTATCCAAAGAGTTTATGAAATTTGGTTTTAATTGTTTATAGAGATAGTTGAAACTAAAATAAAGAGGCATTTCGTTTGATTCCTTTCAAATAGACACTCTTTGAAACTACTATTATCTGCATGTACTTAAGATGTATCTAAAGGAAATTAGATGCATCTGACACAGATATATGTTGTTGCAAATGATCTCCTCAATAGTAACCAAGAAGCCTGTATAATCAAAATTGGGGCCCATCAAGAGTAGATAAGTATAGATACTTAGACTATTTGTCAATTGTTTCGTTTCAAAGTTTTGAATATTGTGTTTATGAGTTGCTTCTTATAAGAGATAGTGGCATAGTGCCCTACATGTTTACGTGGCATATTATTCCCTAGCAGCAAATGCATGGTCTTACTAATGTTGTCATGAGATTGTTTACACATTTTTATATTCATTTTATCAAAAAATTTTATCGTTAATCCTAAAAAAAAAAGTGCATTTTAGGAGTTGAACAAATTAGTAAAGTAGGAATAGCAAATTTATTAGTTTGAAGTTTTTATAGTGCTACAACTGTTCCTTTTCCATTTGCAGGGTCCTGAAAATTGTTGACAACTTGCAATATAGCTATACATGCATAATTGTGTTGTCGTTGACTTCTTCACGGACTTTAGTTTTATAAGTCATTGAAAAACCTTTGTACATGGTTAGATCATCAACTTTCCCAATTAAAAGAGTTATAAACATGTCAGAATGCTCAAAAGGTTTAGTAACAGAGCTTAAGCTTCAGGTACATACATATTATGTTACATTTCATCGACTTATGAACTGGGTTTGTTTATAAGGTATAAATTTAAAGAGATATAAATCCTAAAATTTCTCACACTTACCGTCAGTGTCACGCCCCGAAGCCAACCGTAAAGATAGGCAAGTGGCAATGGCCGCATGCTTATAAAGTAATCACCCTACAAGTATGCAACGCCTTCTTAGCACTAAAAATTATCCTTAAAAATTTCATCAATAAATTCAAAATACCTCAAAAGTTTCTTTATGAACAGATCTCCAATAATTTAAAAGGAACAAAATCCAAACCTCATGTAAATAATGCAAATTGGCCAAAAGATATAAGACTATTAAAAGGCCATCTAATTCCAAAAATCACTAAGCTTCTTTTCCTACTCACAACACAACATCAAAACTCCCAAAATTTGCTTTTCTTCACAATCTGAAACCGGAGGCAAAAAGGAGGTGAGCTGACAACTCAATAAGTAACCAAAATCCTAATAAGTTCTACCAAGTAATAGATCTATAAAGTATAAGATGTAGTATGTGTTTTCAAAAGCTATAATATACTATGTGTTTCCAAAATAACTGAAGAAGTTTCATAGTTTTAAAATAATAAGTTGCATATAGACCACATACTTTAATCTTAAAAATATATCATAGATGGTTTAGAAAACTGTCTGTTTTCCATATATCAAAAGTTATAACTTATAATAGGTTCCAAAACACATAAGCAGTTTTAGTGACTCAAAATAGTTCAAATACTCAAACATAATTCACATCCTTAACAATTTTATGACTATGGTCACGTTATATCCCCATGACTAGGCATCAGAGTACCAATGAATAACCCTCATTAGCTGGGTATCAGAGTACAAATCAATAACCTCCATTGGCTTGGGTATCTAAATACTAATGAATAACCCCCATTGGTTGGGTATCTAAGTACCATTCAATAACCCCCATTGGTTTAGGTATCAGAGTATCAATGAATAACCCCCATTAGCTGGGTATCAGAATCAATTCATAGTCAAATTGTCCATAATCATATATATCAAATCATAGTTCAAACCAAAAAATATATCTCATTCAAATACACATATATATATATATATAATCATATATTCAGTATTTAAATATATTTGTGATATTTCTATATTCTTTATTTTAAATCAATATAGCTAAAAAAATTAAATAAAATAAATCTTATATTCATTGCTCATATGTATTTGTGAAAATTCTTTATTCTTTACTTTGAATCAATATAGCTAAAAAACAATTAAATAAAATATATCATATATTCAGTAATCAGATATATTTGTGATAATTTTTTACTTGAAATCAGTAATACAATAGAAATTAGGATAAGGTTACTTACCTCCAAAAGCTATTCCAAAAGGAACTTTTCCCTAACACTTTCCCTAAAATCCTTAGATATCACCTAGAACAATTTTCAAATATTTTTACTCAATAATCAAATAATTTAAGAATGACTTATAACGGTACCCGACCAATAGAAAGAATATTAAAATATCCAATAATTTCTCTTTATTATCTCAAAATAAAAATCCATGTATTCAATATATATATATATATATGTGTGTGTGTGTGTGTGTGTGTGTGTGTGTGTGTGTGTGTGTGTGTGTCCTATGTTGTCACTAACAAAACTTAGGAAAATTATGTAGTACAAACCCATGCAGCCATGGCTAACGAAAATCTCACTATTGGGAAAAATACTCGCATATGAAAATTTTCTAATACCACATAAAGTCTAAATTTGACAAAAGAATAAGATTTCTTAAGCTCTTACCTCAAGAGTGAAGTCAATTCTTCTTTACTTCAGTCTTTTAAGTAGTCTCCTCTCTCAAAATATCTCTCTATATACGTTGACTTAATATGCTTATACATATAGCTAGGGTTTCAACCTTATTTTCTAATAATTAAAAATTGACCCCACAAAAGTTTTACTTAAATACCCTTCCTTTTAATCTTTTTTTTTTTTTTCTGGGTATTACAATCTCCCCCACTTATAAGAATTCAGTGCTCTGAATTCATCATAAGTTGAACGAATTATCACGATTCCATTGCGCTACTCTAAAGCCACAATTGTATCGATCTATACAAATTTATCATTCATCACCATAGATCAAAATTATTTCACAACATATACGTAGACTTTTCTTTCCCAATATTTGCAAAATAAAAATTTCCAAAACAAATGGAGCCATGATGCTTCCATTGCATAATACAATACCACTATAAAATCTCTTACTCAATTACCCATAGTTTAAGAACAACCATATTATGAAAAAATATAAGTTTCTTTAAAGATATACATATCTCTAGTCTAAATAGCTCTCTAAGTTCCTTTCAATATGAATAAAAGTTCCAAGGGCCATTCGTTTAGATTAACCCCAATAATTGATTTTCCATCAATTATTAATTTCAACAAAATTGCAAGGCCTAAGTGGACTCAAAAAATACAAGGGAAATCCATAATTTTGATATCCACCATGGACCATTGAATGTTGGCATCCATTTAATTCTATACCTCAAAATTAAGTAGTGCATCCAATGTTCCAATCCTTCCTAAGTTCAAAACTAATTTACAACATATGAGTATATCACTATATCTTTTCTTCCTCAAGTTTTATTGGAAAAAGAAATTCTAAAATCTCCATAAATAATCATTTGAGCATTGATATAAGGTCTTTCATAGAACCTCCATCTTAACCAGAAATTATCTTCTCAAATAAGCAACACTTATTCACCTATAATCTCCAAATGATACCTGGGCTGGAACTCATTGAAGAGTTGGGTTCCTTATAATTACATTGCCTATTATGTAAACAAATAAATATACATCGGCTAGAAGGGAATAGTCCATAAAGTATCTCAACCCCCTTCTTTTTTCTTTCTTTTTTGTACCTTGCAAAAAATAGTCCCAACTATTTATAATAGTCTAGAACTTAGGAGTACTCTGTAATTTATAATCACTAACCATCTGCCAATATAAAACAAAAAAAAAATTGACTATAATTCAAATTGTAATAGTCTTTCAAAATAAACTCTCTTGCATCCCAACTCCTTCAATATCCAATCAAATATATGGTTCACTAGTCCAATTCAATACTATCACATACTTGTGTTCTATCCACTTCATTTTCTATTGAGCCAATCCATTAACTCTTATCATTTAAGTTCAAAGAATTACATTTTTGGCATCAAAACTTATTTCCCCAGGATATTAAATAGCCCTCCAAGTCCGTAGAAAGAAATTGAGCACCTCAAACTTCTAAGTAACAGAACATGTCTCAAAAACATTTAGGGACTACCTCACACATAAATTAGGCTATGGTAATCCATGTAGGTCAACCCTAACAAGAACAATGATCCAAAAGAAGGTCGGTCCTTAACATTAGAATCCAAGGAAGTCCACAGATATATTACTGAATTCTTTAAACACCCTTAGAGTTTATATAATAACATATAATATAATGTGAACTATAATAACCACAAATGTCCTTCACACTACGAACGTTTTGTTAGTTTCCTTTCTCCATATAAACTAAAATCAAGGAATCATAGCTCTAACATCAAACCTTAACCCCTAAATAAAGTTCTACAATTTCCAATTCCCTAAAAGCACTCCAAATTTTGAATAGGGCATATAGTAAACTATCATTCAATAATTAAACCTATGAGAATCTCCTACAAATCAAACTAACCTTAGGTAGGTCGACTATATTAGGCAAAACTATCAAACGAGTTTTCAAAAGATTAGTCACAAAACAGTAGGAAGACTTCCTTTGCTTGTTCTTTTCTCACTCTCTTTTCCTTTTAATAATAAGAAGAAGTTTTAATAACCAATCTGATCAATTACAAAATTTTCAAGAATAAAATACACCCCTTAATACTAGTATAAGATCATAAAAGTATATCAATTAAAATCCTCCCTTTTGAATTTATAAGCCACGTATGCATAACCACATAGACATAAATATCAAACCTTCAAATATGACCTAACAAATCATCATATGATGGAACCTCACTTACACTTCTCATCAAGTCATCAAAAGAACACTATCTATGACCTAATAACCTTCATAAACAATGACTAAAACCATAATCCCTAGTGCACAAACTTTATTCCAAATCAAATCCTAGTATAGAGTCTACAAGATCATAACCTAAGATCTGATACCATTAAAATTGTCACACCCCGAACCCAACCATAAAGATAGGTACGTGACAATGGCCGCACACTTATAAAGTATTCACCCTACAAGTATGCAAGGCCTTCTTAGCACTAAAATTATCCTTAAAAATTTCATCAATAAATTCAAAATACCTCAAAAATTTCTTTATAAATAGATCTCCAATAATTTAAAATCAACAAAATCCAAACCTTATGTAAACAATGCAAATTGGCCAAAAGATATAAGACTATTACAAGGCCATCTAATTCCAGAATCACTAAGCTTCTTTCCCTGCTCACACCACAACATCAAAACTCCCAGAACTTGCTTTTCTTTACAATCTGAAACTAGAGGGGAAAAAGGGGTGAGCTGATAACTCAATAAGTAACCAAAATCCAAATAAGTTCCATCAAGCAATAGATCAGTAAAGTATAAGACGTAATATGTGTTTTCAAAAGCTATAATATACTATGTGTTTTCAAAATAACTGAAGAAGTTTTATAGTCATAAAATAATAAGTTGCACATAGATTACATACTTTAATCTTACAAATATATCATAGATGGTTTAAAAAATAGTCTATTTTCCATATATCAAAAGCTATGACTTACAATAGGTTCCAAAACACATAAGCAGTTTTAGTGACTCAAAATAGTTCAAATACTCAAACATTATTCATATCCTTAACAATTTTATGACTACGGTCATGCTATACCCTCTTGACTAGGCATCAGAGTACCAATAAATAACCCTCATTGGTTGGGTATTAGAATCAATTCATAGTCAGATTGTCTATAATCATATATATCAAATCATAGTTCAAACCAAAAAATATATCTCATTCAAATACATATATATAATCATAAATTCAGTTTTCAAATATATTTGTGATATTTCTATATTCTTTACTTTAAATCAATATAGCTAAAAAATCAAATAAAATAAATCTTATATTCAATGCTCATATATATTTGTGAGAATTATTTACTCTTTACTTTGAATCAATATAGCTAAAAAACAATTAAATAAAATACATCATATATTTAGTAATCAGATATATTTGTAATAATTCTTTACTTGAAATCAATAATAAAATAGAAATAAAATTGTAATAGTTGTAAACAATTTTCAGTAGTTAAATTATGCAAAATAAAACCAATTAGGATAAGGTTACTTACCTCCAAAAGCTATTCCAAAATGAACTTTTCCCTAACACTTCCCCTAAATTCCTTAGACATCACCTAGAACAATTTTCAAATATTTTTACTCAATTATCAAATAATTTAAGGACTTATAATGGTACCCGACTAACAGAAAGGATACTAAAATATCCAATAATTTCTCTTTATTATCTCAAAATAAAAATCCATGTATTCAATATATATATATATATATATATCCTATGCTACCACTAACAAAACTTAGGATACATATAATCATTTAGGGTCAAATGCACCGCCTAGACCATCTTCTATAATTCTACATTTTCTTTTTCTTTTTCTTTTTCTACCACTGCCGCCTCTAGTTTTCTTTTGGCATGAGGACAAATCACACAAACCAAGCTCTGCCACAAGCTTTTATTGAAACACTATTCTTCCTCTACCAAGTCAATAAACAAATAATAATTTATTAGAAAGAAGTTGGTGTTCCTTCCTTTCGTCAAGCGTTTTTATTTTTATTTTTTCCATCAATCCGATACAATTCCTTTAAGAAAATTATGAAGAACAGATCCATGCGGCCATGGCTAAACAAAGTCTCACTGTTGGGCAAAATACTCACATAAGAAAATATTCTAATACCACATAAAGTCTAAATTTGACAAAAGAATAAGATTTCTTAATCTCTTACCTCAAGAGTGTAGTCAATCCTTCTCTACTTCAGTCTTTTAAGTAGCCTCCTCTCTCAAAATATTTCTCTATATACGTTGTCTTAATATGCTTATATATATAGCTAGGGTTTCAACCTTATTTTCTAAATACTCCCTTATAATTAAAAATTGACCCTACAAAAGATTTACTTAAATACCCTTCTTTTAATCTTTTTTTTTTTTTTTTTTGGTCTTACAATGTGTTCAAATTGAAGCGTAGGATGTCTAATTTCCAATGAAATAATTCTCACTCAAAAATTATTTGTGGAAAAAAAGTTATGGTCAAAATAGTGATCAGAGGTCATTTTTCAATATCATTTTCAAAGCGATTTGAACACTTTTGAGTTGTGATTACTTCCAAATTATTGTGAAATTTTTAATTACCCTTAGTTGACATATGTGAAGATCATCATTGGGGCTAGGGACCAAAATTTATTAACAGGTACAAAATGCAAAGCCTACACTTCTATCGAGCTAGTGTCAAGTAAACAGAGGCATGCTTTTTAAAGGAAGAAAAAAACATGAAAAGAATCCAAACAAGATAGACACCAACCCAATCATCAAAGAAGCATGTTAAGTACTCAAACATATCAAAAACTCTAGATGCAAAGCATTCCTAGATCCAAAAACACACTAAACAAGTCTAACCAATTTTATTTTCAAAAACAAGTTAAAACAGTTTAATAAGTTTATACTACCACATGTGTTCATTGTGATGGTCAAATCACATTGTACCTCGTACAATAGTATCAAGTGTAGCAAAAGGGTGTGCGTTGTGTGTGAAACTTTTGCATGAAAGCATAAGTGTCTCATCATACAAAAATAATGACATAGGAAAATCAAGAACAATCACACACAATCATAACCGTTTGATGGAGACCATTACCTTTGAGGTACATCCTATAACTCCCACGTCTCCTAGAAACATGCTTGCAACCATATTTAAAAGCATCTTGATTCTTTTTGCTTTTCATGTTCTTTGCATATTTTTCTTCTAAATATATAAAAAGGCATATCAAGCATGGGCATATAGGAGAGAAAAGAAAATACCCAATTATGTTAGTCAAACATCTTTTTCTTGCTATGCAAGTGCTACACCTTACCGAGCACGGCTTTTATGAGTTGCACACAGATATTTTATGATTGACAAGTTCTAGTGGTAAGATGGTCATTTATGTCTTTCTCTTAGAATTTTTTAGTCATTTCCATCAAAAAGAAAGACAAAGGTATGAATGATAAAAGATCAACCAAATCATAAAATCACATAATTGAGCTACAAAGCTCACATGTTTTAGTTATGCATAAAGATACTCATCTAAGCTAAAAGAAATACAAAATTAAGAAATCTTGTTTCAATGGCCATCCAAAGGTACACAAATACTAGTATACACAAACACACACTGTTTTTATATTTTTCTATTTTTTTTTCTTTTATTTTTTATTTATTGAAAATAATAAACAAAACAAACAAAAAAGCATATAAAAAGAAATAAAACTAGACTGGCTCGAAACAATAGAAACACACAAAAGATGCAAGATAAGTGAATGAATCACTTAAAAGAGTCTTTTTTCCTTCCAAAAAGGAGATTTGGAGGGAGAAGAAGCTTACTTTGTTTGAGACCTCTGCTTAAGTGGATAAGAAGGAGGATTAAATCCATTGAAATTTGTAAAGAACAACACAGCCTTAAAATTTCCCCAAGAGGAGCAAAAGAGTTTTGAAGTTGATTTTGGCTTCCAAAAGATGACACACTATTGCAATGTTGAGTAGCAAGCCACTTATAGCAAAATGGACGAGTGTGTCCCAATACTCCACAGTGATGATAAAAGTGAGGTTTCTTTGGTTGAAACATCCTATTAGTGGAGCGATGATTGTTCTAATTAGTTTCTTTCTTGACAAACTTAGGAGGTGCTCTTAGAATGGATTTACCCTTATCATGCTTATCCTCACTAACAATTTCAATTTTAGGTTTAGTTATCTCAAGTTTAGCATTAAAAGTAAGAGGAATGAAAAAAACATTATTCAAAGCACTAGAATAAGTACTACAAGAAGAGACAGAGAGTGATCATACCCAAGACTAATTTTATCAGATGCAACCTTTTGGAAATTTAACATTTCATCCAACTTAGCACTTGAAGTTATTTCCAATTAAGCTCTCACCTAAAACAACTCAACATCAAGTTTCTTAGTCTTCTTAGCTAGGAAATTGTTTTCAAATGCGCAATGCTCTGATGGTTTGATTTGCTTCATCAACTTCAGCAGAGAGTTCCTCTCGCTCCAACTATACTTCACTCAATTTCCTTATGACTAGCTTATAAAGCTTTTCATGCTTCTCAAAATTCTTGTAAAGCTTTAAGTAGTTAATATGGATATCATCTTTTTTATCCATATCTTCAAACTTGGACTCCAACAGATCCTCTTCCTCATCAACCAATTCTTCGGATTCCTTGGAAGAATTAGTAGTATCTGTGAAGGCGTTGACTATTCCTCTTTGATCACTATCCTCTTAATCAGCTTGTAGTTCGTTATCACTTAAGGTGGCCACTAGGGCTTTACTCTTGCCAATTAACTTGAGATAAGTAGGACATTCTTGATTCATATATCCATACCCTTGACACCCATAGCATTTTGGATCTACTGGAATGTTGCCATTTAGTCCAACTTCTTTGGATTCTCTTTTGAATTTATCTTGGGACTTATATTGAGAGAATCTAGACTGTTTGCTATTCTTGTCATTTGCCTTGACATTATCATTCTTGATGAACTTCTTGAATTGTCTGGTAATGTAAGAGTTGTATTTTGAGTTCTCATCTTCAGACGACTCATCTTCTTCATCATTCTTGGCTTTCAAAGCCATATTTTTGCTTTTGCTTCCCTTGTCAATACCTACTAAACCTAATTCATAGGTTTGTGGATTCGCAATCAACTCTATTAAAGGAATGATGTCAATGTTCTTTGATTCTTCTGTGGTAGTGATCTTAGTATAGAACCACTCTAGAAGAGATTAGGATTTTCCTCACAATTTTAGGCTCTGGAATCTTTTCACCTAAGTTAAAGGCAGAGTTCACTATGTTCTTGAGCTTGGCATAGATTTCGTTGAACGCCTCATTGTCATCTATCCTTATTTCTTCAAAGCTCGTGGTAAGCTTTTGAAGCTTGGAGTCTTTTACAGCTTTGGTACCTTCATAATTGTTTTGAAGGATTGTCCATACTTAAGTGGCAATCTTAGTGGATGAGATCTTCTTAAAATCTTTGTTAGTCCCAACACTAAACAAGGCATTCAATGCTCGACTATTGAAATTTGCAACTTTGATCATGTCATCATCCCAAGACGCAAGCGGATCAGTAGGTTTGGTCCATCCAACCTCGACAGCCAGCCCTACCTTTTCATCTAAAGATTGTAAAAAAAAATATCTCATGCGTACCTTCTAGTTTGCATAGTTAGTACCATCAAATAGAGAAGGTAAAATTATTGATTTTTCATAATCCATAATAGCAAGGGTCAATGGATCACACAATAAAGATTAAAACCTAGTCAAATTGTGCTCGCTCTGATACCACTTGTTGGGTTAAAATAGATTGACCCCAGTTAATTAATTCAATTACCCAAATTAATTAATTAATTAGGTCAAATAATATGAAAATCATGAAGGTACCAACAAATCACCAAATAAACTAAATGCAGTGGAAATTAAATTACATAAGGTGATTTGTTGACAAATGGGAAAAACCTCTCGTAGGGCAAAAACTCCACCGGGTGAATTTAAGGTCATCATTCTCAAGAATCCACTAATCAATAATCAAGCCGTTACAAGTATGAGGAATCTTACCACTACTATGGCCTATCCCAAAATACCAACCTAGAATTGAACCTTCGCTTCAATACCCAATCAAACTTGATATTATAGTAGTCTTCTTTCCTTTGTTGCACAAATTTTCAATTTGTAACCAACTCCTTTGCACGAATCCCAGTACGTGACTAATTCTAACAACTTGAATAATTGTTGTTAGTTGCAAAGTTTTCACTTCATAAATGATGAAGATCAGGAAGCATTTGGTTACAAAGCACTTGGTTATAAAACCCTACAACGCACAAGTGCAGTTGCTTCACACAGAGTATATGAGGTATAGGTCTCTATTTTCATGTATATAGACTTTTAAAATAAGCCTTATATATGACTTTTGCTATAAAAAGAGAAACCCTAATCATCCAAATCATCATGGGCCGAATTTCAAATCTAGAAGTTCTAAAATTGTAGTTCTCGATAAATAGAGCTTGTGTCGAGCATATGTCGAGCTTCTCCAATAATCTTTGATAGCAGCACCTATCGAGTTCATGTCAAGACTTAATGAAACAACTTTTCTTCACTTGTTTCTTTGATTAACCTTCATGTCTTTAATGATACCACTTAATATGTTTGAACAACAAACTTCTTGATACATTAAATCCAATTTAGATCTACCCAATTACAAGTAAAGTGCATTTTGTCAAAAGATTAGCAAATTACATAGGAAATATGACCCTAACAGATGGGATGATGAGTAAGTTGAAATTTTTTGATTTACTTTTTGATTTGGAAGAATATTTTATTTTTTAGAAGATTTATGATGAATAAAAAGTATGGCTAGCATTTAATAAATGGAAGGGGAAAGCAAAAGAATGGCAAGAAGAAATTCAAATCGACAGAAATCATTGAGGTAAGCATCCACTTTGATCTCAACAATGAATGGCAAAGTTTTGATTGATTATGGTTTCCTCATAATCGTTATAGTCAAGGACAAAGCCATGCTTTGGCATGCTTTGCCCCAAATTTTGAAAAAAAATAAAAAAAAACAAAAGAAATCCTATATATACTGGTAATTAATTACAGCAATTTTGCTCAATAAATTACATCCCCCCCCCCCCCCTTAACATCATCACTATCCCACATAAGCAAAAAGAAAATTCCCATAAAAAATTAACTAATCTAAACTCGAAGAAAGCAAATTAGCAAGCTAAAAAAAAAAAAAAAAAAGGTTCTAACCACAAAACCACCAATAAAAGCTAAAGAATTTTGTGTCCAATCAACTAATTTTAGACCCAACCCATAAAATTTAAACAAAACCAGCCTAATTTCACGCATCAAATTCCAAAAAAAAAAAAAAAAAAGGCATAAAGAGACCATAGGATAGTCATCAAAATCCCCTGGGTGAGAAATTACATTGTAGGTGGTTGGAGTAGGCAACCACTTGTCATCCCAAATGTGGATCATTTTGCCATTACCCACTCTCCACCTCGTTCCTCTTTGAATTACCTTCAAGCTATTATAAATGCTTCTTCAGGCATAGGAAGGGCTGCTAAGGAAAATATGTTGCATTGAAGATCTTTGCCACTAAGGAGTTTTGGTTGGTGAGGAGCCTCCATCCTTGTTTAGCTAACATGGCTAGATTAAAATCTTGGAGGTTTCTGAATCCCATGTCTCCTTTGAGCTTTGATTGACATAATTTTCTCCACCCAATCCAAGCAATTTTTGTTTCTTGCTACTTCTGGCCCCACCAAAACCTTCTAGTCATGCCTTCTTGTTCCTCACAAAGTCCATTGGGAAGTTGGAAGCAACTCATAGAATATGTGGGAATTTCCTAGGCTATGGCTTTAATTAGGATTTTTTTCCCCCCATAGAGAGGATTTTTTCTTTCCAACCCAAGAGCTTTCTTCCAACCCTTTCCTTGATTTCTGCAAAAACTTGGGATTTGGGTTTCCCTATAAGAGAGGGAAGACCAAGGTACTTTGCGTGTCTAGTGTCTTGCATTGGACAAAGTGTAGAATAAATATTTTTGTATCTCATTCAAAACATACGCAGCGAAAAATTAATGGATCTACTTCATTCGCAACTAATAACATGCACCATGTAAGTTTCAGAATTTAAAAATAGGAGAGTGTACCTTGGTGTTGTGAATTTCAAAAAAAAAAAAAAAAAAAAGATCAGAAACACTTGGGAACAATTTTAATCTTCACTCTAATTCCACTAATGCCCAAGAAGCGTGGTCTCTCACTTAGTTCAAGGGAGAATATGTGAGTGGCTTTCTCTTACACATACACACCATTTCACAGTAGTGTCTCACTCAAACAAAATTATGTATGTTTCTCCCTTTGTATCTAACTGATTATCTAATTGGGCTAGCCTTTTGGGGCTTTCTAATTGGGCTTAAGTGTGTAGCTTGGAGTGGGACCAAAAGAAACCAATAAGACACTAGCTTCAATGAGCCTTGGGCTTTTCTATCAACTCTTGACAAATCCAAAGTTACCATTAATTATATTTAATATCACTATATAAATATAATTGCACTCTAGGCCTTATTTATAAATTATATCCCAAAATTTTATTATACATGCAACCCCTTCATAAAATATTCATAGTAATACAAACTCATAAATATAAACTGCCATTTTGAAGATTACTACATGTTAATTCCTTGAGTACCCGTTCAATCCTTTAAGTTATTCATCATATATTTATGAAATCCAATTTCATAAATATATACTTTAATAACTCCTTACTAAAGTGATTAGGCCTAACACTCTGAATAACCAAACTCATTAAACTTATCTCAAAAGAATATTTTATATCTCCGTTAGAAGATTATGAATTCCATCTTGAGAATATATATTCTATCTACACTAAATGTGGTTGCCCAACATATTGAGATTTTGATCGTAACTTAAGATCTCACTCCTGATATATCAAAGCAACCTACACTTCATGATCAAGTCCATTATTCTCTTAGGATTAAAAGTTCATATAAATAGAAGTCATGGGTTTATTATTCATTTGACAGTCATTAGGAGAATAATAAATCTTACAGCGATCCAATTCAATATGTTTTAACTCTTAAAACATATCAATATACCAACTAGAAATCTCCATTTCCATGATCAAGACAAATCATCTTAACCGATACGTTATAGTCTTCACAGATGTAATGCCCAATTTCATCACTGACTACAAACTCAAATTCTGAGTTTACAAAGAACTTGTGATTTATATCTTCTGTGATTAAATCACATACGATGCATCTCATGATCTATATGATAATGTCTTAATATTCATATTACCATTATTTTAGATAATAATAAAATAACTTTATTAATCACAGCATTAAGTCATACATAATGTCATATATAGCATCATATAATAGGATTTAAAGGCATATATCCTAACACCAAGAATGTGCATCACCTCATCCTTTGTGGCTTGGGTGGTGTTTTGAAAAGACTGAAGATTTATCTGTATTGATCATTTGCCTAGATGTAGCTTCATACAAGTCAAGAATT
This sequence comes from Castanopsis chinensis, assembly GCA_032878915.1. Lineage (NCBI taxonomy): Eukaryota > Viridiplantae > Streptophyta > Magnoliopsida > Fagales > Fagaceae > Castanopsis > Castanopsis chinensis. The sequence continues at coordinate 12,270,803 of JAVQMG010000130.1, forward strand.
TCAATAATTTTTCTACACTCTTACCCATTGGCTTGGCAGAATAGGAAGCTATCATCAGCAAACAGCAAATGAGTTACTCTTGGGCATCCTCTGCATATTGAGATTCCATGGAGAGCTTGGTTTCTAGCAACTTCATTAATAAGTGCTGAAAGACCTTCTACACACAAAATAAAGATATATGGAAATATAGGGTCACCTTGGCGCAATCCTCTAGTGGGCACAATACAACCATGAGCAATGCATGATAAGGCTGATCCATTTTTCATGGAAGCCTAATTTTTCCATGATAGCTTCAACAAAACCTACTCAACCTTATCGAAAGCTTTACTTATGTCAAGCTTTATAGACATAAAACTATCTTTGCCATCACTCTTGTTGTTCAGGTAATGCATAATTTCAAAAGTAACTAATACATTGTCTGTAATTAGTCTTTCAGAGAGAAAAGCACTCTGATTTTCAAATATAATACAAGGCAAGACAACTTTAGGCTATTAGCTAAGACTTTTGCAATGAGCTTGTAGGCCACATTACTAAGACTGATTGGTCTAAATTCAGTCATCTTAGAAGGTTGCTTAACCTTAGGCATAAGAGTGATATTGGTTCCATTAATCTCAGCCATGGAAATATTTGAATTTAGAACATTAAGAACCATGTTTGTATCATTATTTCCTACAATACTCCAATATTTTCTGTAAAAGATGGCTGACATACTATCTGGTCCAGGGGACTTGGTGGGGTGCATTTGTCAAAGAGCTATCAAGACTTCCTCCCTTGAAAATTCCTTGATGAGTTGTTGGTTCATATCACAGGAGACCCGAGTAGGAATGGAGCTTGTTACCTCTTGAATTCTGCTTGGAAGGGAAGTGGTGTAGAGGTCTTCAAAGTATGACAAAGCAGCTGCAGCTATACTCTCATTTGTCTCGCACCAGTTTCCATTAGCATCACAAATTCCATTGATGGTGTTTTTCCTTCGTCTTTCAAAGGCAAGATAATGGAAAATTTTGGTGTTACGATCACCTTCCCTTAGCCAAAGAGCCTTTGAGTGCTAACTCCACATGATTTCTTCACTATCCAAAAGATCATTTATTTCCTTTCTAAGCTTGTTTATTTTTGCCCCATGACTACCATCCCTATCTTGGAGAATTAGAGAGTTGAAGGCTTTCCTTTTGGCTTGGATTTGCCTCGGTACATGACCAAAAACATTTCTGTTCCAATTGGATAATTCAGCTGCACAACTTTTAAGGCCTTCAGCAAAGCCATTGGGGCTGTTCATATCAATACAACTTTCCCAAACATCCTTAATAACCTCCCTACAATCATCCCTCCTTGTCCACATTGCTTCAAAATGAAAGCGACACTTTCAAGGAGGTCTGGCAATAAGAGAATCTGAGATTAAAAGCGCACAATGGTCTGATGTGGAGTCAAACAAGTGATGGACTCTTATCCCAGGAAAATGTCGCACCAATTAGTTGTAGCTAGTGCATGATCAAGCCTCATGTAAATTCTATTACTTCCCACCCTATTATTGCACCATGTAAAGTCTAGGCCACTATAGCCTAGATCCTTGAAACCACATCCATTTATGGCATTACTAAAGCCATTCATCTGCTGTTAGGGTCTTATCGCCCCTCTTAATTTTTAATCCATGGAGACAATCTTGTTCAAATCCCCAAAACAAATCCATGGCAAATTATATCGACCATTGAGAGTGTCCAACAGCTTCCATGTCTTGTCTTAAGTGAGTTTTATGATGAACATAAAAACCTGTAATCCTCCACTTAAATCCAGATGACGACTCTGTAATTATAGCATCAATGTGATTTTTAGAGTAGCCCATCATATCCAAGACTACATCTTTCTTCCATAACATAGCAAGCCCACCACTTTGCCCATCGCTTGGGATAATCAGCCCGTCAAAAATCCCAACCTTTCTTTTTATTCTTTCCACACTAGCTCTATTCAGTTTCGTCTCTGACAAGAAGACGATCTTGGGATCCCATCGCTGCAACACATTAACTGTCCAGAGGTTCTTAAGCCCCTAGCAATTCCATCCTAGGCAAATCATTGCTCTCGGCGGCACTGCCCAGCAGTCACCACCATTTCATTGAAAGGATTAGAATTACCTGAGAGTTGTACAACACAGAATCGCTTTTGAGGTCTAGCTTCAATTTCCTCAGGGGCTTCAAACCTTACCAAGCGTTTAGCTTCTGTCTCTATATTATGGGCCAGCATTTCTTCTTCTTTATTTTTTCCTTTTTCACAGGCTAATTTCTTCCAACTGCCCATACTCTTAATTTCTTTGCCTTCATGTTGGACCTGGGCTTGCAAATCAACTCCATCAGTGGTTGTATGGGTCGTTCCTTGCTTTATTGGGCTGGTAACTTCTTCCATTTCTATGTTGGCTTGTTGAATTAGGCCTTTTGTGAGAGGGAGCCTTTTGGCCCTTTTGTAACATCAGATATGGGAACACCCAGTTGATCACGTGACCTTGCACTGAATTCCAGGATACTCATTACCTGTTCAAAGCTATCACTTTTTGCCCAAACTCTCGTTGATAGTTATCTTGTCACACATGTGCTATTACCAACGCCACTGGTTTCTCCTTTCCCAAGCTTGGTTTCCCGCCTGTATTTTCAAAATCCCAACTGCTTTCCGATGTAGGAACACCCATCCCACCAATCACCTAACTAAATTTCCCACTTGTTTCCCGTACTTATGAAGCTTCAGAGGCTTCTTGACTTCCACTACTGCCAACCTTTTCCTTGGTAACTTCTTTTGCTGTCCACCCTGCTCTTAACCAATCTCCATACTAGTGAACAGCATTTTGCCAATTAGTGGATATTGGGCAATGCTTATTGACAGGCCACAAACGCGTTGACCCCTTGTGATAGATTAGACTGATTAATTACCCTAGTTATTAATTAATCAAATTAACATGCAATATCACGTGGCAGCACAAAAAAATCACCAAAACTAAGTTATGCAGTGGAAAATAAATGACACGATGATTTGTTTACGAATGGGGAAAACTTGACAGCAAAACCCCACCGGGTGGTTTAAGGTCACCACTCCCGAAACTCCACTATTATCATAATAAGCGGTTACAAGCAAGAAATCCCAAGTACCTTACCAACCTACAATTGAACCCTTACCCTAATACTCAATTGGACTTGTTCTGTAGTGACAGTTTCTCCTTTTAATGCACGGCTCCCAAGTACGTGACTAACCAGATGCGTGGATCCCAGTACGCGACTTCAAACACCAACTAGAGAGAGAGTTGTTGGCTGCAAAGTTCTTCAAATCATCTGCACGATGAAGATCAAGAAGATGCTCGGTCACAAAACCCTATGGTGCACAATACACAGCTATCTTCTTTACAAAGGATGAGTTAGGGCACGAACTTTGTCTTTGATCACAAATTGCATGAACAAGGATTGCTCAATACTTGTGCAACTTGCATCTCTTTTAACGGCCCTTAAAACAATCCTTTTATATGTCTAGGGTTAAGAGAAAAGAAGTCCCAAAGACACATTCACGGATTGGACTTGAAACAGAACTAAAAATCTGTTTTTTTTAATTCTCGACAGATAAAGGTATCAAGGATCTCTCGAGAAGCTGTCAAGGCTCGGGGTAAACAGCTTCTTAAAGCTCGATAGATGCATGTGTCGAGCCAAGTGTCGAGCCAAGTGTCGAGCTTTAGTAACTTGCACTTCCTTGTTTGTTTCTTGGACAGACTTTATGACTTCAACACTTGAGTCTTGAAACACTGTTTCTTGAAGTGTTAAACGTATCCTAAATCTACCCAATTACAAGTAAAGTGCGTTTTGTCTAAGGATAAGCCAATTACATAAAATAGCAACATATGTTAACAAACTTGAAATACATATGTCCTAACACTTATCATCATGCCCAAGCTTCCCACAAATGTAATAGATGTTAGGATATGTGCCCTTAAATCCTATTGTATGATACTATGTATGACATTATGTATGACTTAATGTTGTGTTTAATAAATTTGTTCATTTTTATCTAAAATAATGGCAACATGAATATTTGGACATTATCACATAGTCCATGAGATGCATAGTACGTGTTTTATGTGAAAAGTTACAGAAGATATAAATCACGAGTTCTTTGTAAACTCAGAATTTGTAGTTCTTAGTCGGTGATGAAATTGGGCATTTTATCTGCGAAGACTATAAAGTATCAACTAAGATGATTTGTCTTGATCATGGAAGTGGAGACTTCTAATTGATATGTTGATATGTTTTAAGAGTTAAGACATATTGAACTGGACTGCTATGAGATTTATTATTCTCTCAACAATTGTCAAATGAATAATAAATCTCACGACTTTTATTTGCATGAACTCTTAATCTTGAGAGAATAATAGACCTGATTATGACGTGTAGGTTGCTTTGATATATCAGGAGTGAGATCTAAAGTAATGGTCAAAACCTCAGTATGTTGGGCAGCCACATTTAGTGTTGATGGAATACATATTCTCAAGATGGAATTCATAGTCTCTTGATGGAGAAATAAAATATTCCCTTGAGATAAGTTCAATGGATTCAGTTATTCAGAGAGTTAAGCCTAACCACTTTGGTAAGAAATTACTAAAGTATATATTTATGAAATTGGATTTCATAAATATATGATGAATAACTTTAAAGGATTAAACCGGGTACTCAAGGACAAGATGTAGTAATTTTCAAAGTGACAGTCTATATTCATGACTTTGTATTATTACGAATATTTTATGAAGGGGTTGTGTGTATAATAAAGTCTTGGGATATAATTTATTAATAAGGTTTAGAATGCAATTATACTTATATAGTGGTATTAAATATAATTAATGGTAACTTTGGGCTTGTCAAGAGTTGACCGAAAAACCTAAGGCCCATTAGAGCTAGTGTCTTATTGGTCCCTTTTGGTCCCACTCGAAGCCACACACAAAGGCCCAATTGGAAAGGCCCAATAGGCCGGCCCAATTAGATAATCAGTTAGTTATAAAGGGAGAAATATACAGAATTTTTTATTAGAGAGAAAAAAAGAGAGTGTGAGACACACTTTCATTCTCCCTTTTGAAACTGATTGAGAGACCATACATCTTGGGCGTAAAGTAAAATTGGAGTGAAGATTAAAAGTGTTCCCAAGTGCTTCTAATCTTTTTTTTGAGTTTCTCCACACCAAGACACGCTATCTTGTTCTTAAATTCTGAAATTTACATAGTGCATGTTGTCAATCATAAATAAAATAGATCCTTATTTGTTGCTTCCGCTATGTATTTTGTATGAGATACAAAACCAGATTCTATCTAACAATAGACTGTAGGGAGCCTTTCGTACTTGAAGGAGAGCCATAGGCATTCACCTTCAGTGCTTGTGATATATCCTCCCTTTTGGAGTGGATTATCAATCTCCATATCTACTGTAACTCTCACTGATATATCCTCCCCTTTGGAGCGGCCTATCAATCTCCCAATCTACTCTAACTCTCATAATTTTTGCTTGATTAGATTGCCATGATCGCTTGTCTACTTCAATAAAGCTTCCTATCTTGCTTCCAATATCTTTCCTTGCTTCCTATGACATGTGCTCAAATGGAAGGCCCATTTGGACCCAAAAGGGTGAATGGGTGAAAGTGATATTGGCAGATGTAAGCCCCTTTTTCCATCTGCATAGTAACATGAGGTTATTGTCAAAACACCATGGCCCACTATTCTCAACCAATTCCAGTTGATACCTAGAGCTGAACTTATATTGGAGAATACTATTTCCAACATCCACTTTTCTCATGTCTGAGCCCACTTTCCTTGCTGATCTTAGTGTGTTCTTCAAAGCTCGATGGTTCTGTTGCCAATCAGAAAGAAGACGCCCAAAGAGACTTAAGGAGCATTCTTCAGGAAGGTCAGAGCTATTTGTGACTGTAATGGGAATGTCTTCTTCTTCTTCCTTTGTGAGCTGCAAGTGTTGGAGGCTATGGAGAATAGCCTCATCCATTAGACTAGAAGTATTGGCTACTGCCTTTTGGGGATTTAAGCAACCAAGAGAAAACCCTTAAGAAAGAGACGACTGGGGAGATAGAGACTCGTATTCATCCGAGAGAAAAACTCCTACTAGGGAAAGTCGCTTCTTTATTGAAATTATCACTGTCCCACATAAGCAAAAAGAAAATGCCCATAAAAAATTTAACTAATCTAAAATCGAAGAAAACAAATTAGCAAGCTCAAAAAAAAGTAGTCCAACCACAAAATCACCAATAAAAGCTAAAGAAATTTATGTCCGATCAACAAATTTTAGACCCAACCCATAAAATTTAAACAAAACCAGCCTAATTTCACGCGTCAGATTCCCCCCCCCCCCCCCCAAAAAAAAGCACAAAGAACCTAATTGAGAAAGAGGGAGATCAGAGACACTTGCAGCTTGTGCGTCGTGAATCCTGAGGACTGAGGCATGACCGCGTGGGGCAAAGTAGTGAAACTAAGCAGAGGCAAGATGACACTGCCAGATTTGAGCAAAGCAACGCATCGATATGGTATTTCTCTCTCTCGTCTGGGCAGTGGCACCTCTCTAACTATGATTCTCTTTATAGGTTCATTTTTATCTCCCTGATACATGACGACCCAGTGGTACTATACTACTATCTCTGTGAGCTCAGTTACTTTTTGAATTCTTTTATTAGTTGTCTATAACTTTTTTTTTGAAAATATATATATATATATATATATATATTTGAAACTTAACTTATATTAATAGATAGTAAAGCATTATTTCTACTTAATGGTAGAACTTAGAAACCTAGCAAAAAAAATGGTAGAACTTAGAAGAGTGTAGAACTCTGTAGAAGAATTACCAAACTTTAGACTCTTGAACCAAAAATTAAAATTAAAAAAAAAAGGTTAATATTTGGATTTTTGGAGCATATAATTGGTTGAATTAGTGGTAACAATGAGAGCAATAAATGAACTGTAGGTTTCATGTGGGCAAGAGGGGTATGAATTTTAAGTTGAATAATTAATTGCATGATAAGATAAAAGTGTAACAAAAATAAATAATTATTTAGAAACAATAAATTAATAATAAATAAATTTATAAATGGATTAATAATTTTCACTACAACAAAATGTAACTACAATGACGAATTTTAGTGAGGAAAATTTTTTCGTCGCAAAAAAGTACCACATAGCGATGAAATTTATATTTCGTCGCTATTTATAAAAAAAAAATGGTAACCTTTAGTGACGGAAAATTGATTTCGTCGCTATAGGGCTGCTGAATTAGAGGCATGAAACATAAGGGCAGGCATGAAACCAAAATGGATCTACAGCGGTGACTTTTTTCGTCGCTAAAAGTTCTAGTTTTTTGTGACGAAACAATTTTGTCGCTAAAGGTGTTGGTAATTATGCTTTTAGTGACGACACATGTTTCATCGTTGAAGGTGACAATTAGCGACAAAATATTTTCGTCGCTGAGAAGAAAAACACAAGATTTGTGTGGAGCATCTGCAATGAACTTAGATTCATCACTAAAGGTAATGAATAGTGACGAAACTAAATTCGTCACTAAAGGCGATGAATAGTGACAAAACATAGATTCGTCGCTATAGAGGTTGCTGAATTAGGGGCGCCAATTGAAAGTGTAGGCGCAAAATCAAGTGGAGCTACAGTGACGAAATAGTTTCGTCGCTAAAAGTTCTAGTTTTTGCAATGACTAATTTCGTCGCTGAAGGTGCTGCTATTATGCTTTTAGTGAAGAAATCGTTTTCGTCGCTGAAGAAGACAATTAGTGCTGAAAAGTCTTCGTCGCTAAAAAAAAAAAAAACATGATTTTAGGGAAAATTTGCGACGAACTCAGATTCGTCGCTAAAGGTAATATATAGTGACAAAACGAAATTCGTTGCTATAGATTTCCTGTATATACTACTTTAACTCTTTTTTTTCCTTACTCATTCAGTAATACCCAACTCCCTCACACCGATACCCACTCCCTCACACTGATACCCATACCCAAATCGCACCGATACCCACTCCAAATCAAACCTTCAGTGACGCTTCAGCACCGGAGACCTTCGGCGAAACTCCAACATTGCGATGGTTCACATCGCGACGCTCCAGCACCGCGATGGTTTGCATCACGACGCTCCAGCACCGCGACGATTCGCATCACGACGCTCCAGCACCACGATGGTTTACATCGCGATGATTCACATCGTGACACTCCAACACCGCGATGATTCACATCGCGACGCTCCAACACCTCTACACTTCGCCTCGCAACGCTCCAGAACCGCGACGCTTCGTATCGCATCCTGACACTTCGCATCGCGTCACTTCGCATCACCACGCTTCAGCGACGCTCTAGCGACACATCGCACCAACGACGCTTCAGTGACACTCCAGCAACTCATCGACGACGCTTCACACCGGCAACACTTTGGCTTCCGTCTCCCTCTCATCTTCTCCGTAGGTAATTTCCTTTTCTTTTTTATTTTCTTTTTTGAGTTTTTGTCATTTATTTGTGCTGTCCTGAGAAATTTTCATTTGGTTTAGGTGAGAAATTTGATTGAGAAATGATAGATAGGCAGTTCTCATGGTGAATAAGAGGAGAAATTACATGGGTTATGAGAAAAAAATTGTTTGCTATGATGCTTGTGTTAGAATTGTGAGAAAATTTTGTTTGGTTTAGAAGAGAAAATGTAGTGTGACACCATTATTTATGCCTAGTTGAAGTGAAAATATTTTTCATGACTTGTTGAAGTTTGTAACTTAGTTTTATGTCACCTTATTTTATCTTTGTACAATGCTTCATCTTTGACTGAAATTTTGATTAATTGAGTTGGATGGAAATAGAGATGTTTGAGACATTGCACATCTTTTTGGAAGTGCCTATGTTGTTAGGAGAATTATTGCGTCAAAATGTTTTGTTTTACAGGTTGAGTTTTAAGTAGTTTAGCTTATTTAATTAATTTTTGCACCCATGGTTTCAATCAACTGAACTACTTCTCATTCTTTTCCTTCAATCTTACTATTTAACTCTAAATTCTAATGGTAATGAAATTGGAATGAATGTTCCATTGTCTAATAATTTGAAGTTTTCTCTTGTTTGATTGCTTCTTTACATTCTACCAACAAACTCAATGACATGCCACATCTATATGATTCAAAGAAGCTACAACTGGTATGTTGACCAGTTTAATAATGAGTCAAAACTTTGGTGAAAATATATTTTATTTTGACCTTTCATGGTACCATGACGATTTTGCATAAATGTGAAGAGATTTGTTAAGTTTGGGTTCTAATCATTGTAAAAGACGTGCTATGCATCATGAGTTCAATTTATTGTTTTCACCTTGTACACTTGGCCTTGATGAAAGAAATAGAATTCCGATTACAGTATTTAAGCAATTGAGTAGCTGAACACCAAAGAGAAGCTATCATTAGGGACTCAATTTTGTTATGCCTTCCAGTAATAACATAATTTTCTATTTTTTCTCTTTTGCAGGCTAAATACAAATTGTTTGCAATAACTTTAGATTTTTTTTGAAAGTTGTAAGCTTAGTTTGAGCAAGGTAAGTAAATTTTAGTTAAAAACTTATAAAACTCTACACTTACGATGTTGGAAATTGGATTCGTGGTGGTATGTTGTGATGGAGCAAGCGGGTGGCCTGCATAGAGTTATAAGACGGTTTAAATACATATTGGGAGTGTTTTCCCAATTCTTGCAAATGTGAATGAGTATTGTTAATTAGATGTGATGAATATTACTTTATTAGATATCAATACTTGTAAACTCTATACTTGTGATGTTGGAAATTGGATTTGTGGTGGGTTTCCGTGTTGGAGCAAGCAGGTGGCTTGCATGGTATTATAAGGTGGTTTAAATTCATATTGGGAGTGTTTTTTCAATTATTGCAAATGTGAATGAATATTGTTAATAAGATGTGATGAATATTACTTTATTAGATTTCAATACTTGTAAACTCTATACTTGTGATATTGGAAATTGGATTTGTGGTGGGTTTTTATGTTGGAGTAGCGGGTGGCTTGCATGGTGTTATAAAGAGGTTTAAATTCATATTAGGAGTATTTTTTCAATTCTTGCAAATGTGAATGAGTATTGTTAATTAAATGTGATGAATATTACTTTATTAGATTTCAATACTTGTAAATTCTATACTTGTGATATTGGAAATTGGATTTGTGGTGGGTTTTTGTGTTAAAGCAAGCAGGTTGCTTGCATGGTGTTATAAGGTGGTTTAAATTCATATTGGGAGTGTTTTTTTAATTCTTGCAAATGTGACTGAGTATTGTTAATAACATGTGATGAATATTACTTTATTAGATTTCAATACTTGTAAACTCTATACTTGTGATGTTGGAAATTGGATTTGTGGTGGGTTTTTGTGTTGGATCAAGTGGGTGGCTTGCATGGTGTTATAAGGTGGTTTAAATTCATATTAGGAGTGTTTTTTCAATTCTCGCAAATACGAATGAGTATTGTTAATTAGATGTGATGAATATTACTTTATTAGATTTCAATACTTGTAAACTCTATAGTTGTGATGTTGAAAATTGGATTTGTGGTGGGTTTTTGTGTTGAAGCAAGTGGGTGGCTTGCATAGTATTATAAGGTGGCTTAAATTCATATTGAGAGTGTTTTTTCAATTCTTGCAAATGTGAATGAGTATTGTTAATAAGATGTGATGAATATTATTTTATTAAATTTCAATACTTGTAAACTTTATACTTGTGATGTTGGAAAGTGGATTTGTGATGAGTTTTTGTGTTGGAACAGGCGGATGGCTTGCATGGTGTTATAAGGTGGTTTAAATTCATATTAGGAGTTTTTTTTTTCAATTCTTGCAAATGTGAATGAGTATTGTTAATTATATGTGATGAATATTACTTTATTAGATTTCAATACTTGTAACTCTATACTTGTAATCTTGAAAATTGGATTTGTGGTGAGTTTTTGTGTTGGAGCAAGCTGGTGGCTTGCATAATGTTATAAGGCGGTTTAAGTTCATATTGGGAGTGTTTTTTCAATTTTTGCAAATGTGAATGAGTATTGTTAATAAGATGCGATGAATATTACTTTATTAAATTTCAATACTTGTAAACTCTATACTTGTGATGTTCGAAATTGGATTTGTGGTGGGTTTTTGTGTTCGAGCAAGCGAGTGGCTTGCATGGTGTTATAAGGTAGCTTAAATTCATATTGGGAGTGTTTTTTCAATTCTTACAAATATGAATGAGTATTATTAATAAGATGTAATGAATATTACTTTATTAGATTTCAATACTTGTGAACTCTATACTTATGATGTTGGAAATTGGATTTGTGGTGGGTTTTTGTGTTGGAGCAAGCAGGTGGCTTGCATGGTGTTATAAGGTGGTTTAAATTCATATTAGGAATATTTTTTCAATTATTGCAAATGTGAATGAATATTGTTAATTAGATGTGATGAATATTACTTTATTAGATTTCAATACTTGTAAATTCTATACTTGTGATGTTGGAAATTGGATTTGTGGTGGGTTTTTACGTTAAAGCAAGCAGGTTGCTTGCATGGTGTTATAAGGTAGTTTAAATTCATATTGGGAGTGTTTTTTCAATTCTTGCAAATGTGACTGAGTATTGTTAATAACATGTGATGAATATTACTTTATTAGATTTCAATACTTGTAAACTCTATACTTGTGATGTTGGAAATTGGATTTGTGGTGGGTTTTTGTGTTGGATCAAGTGGGTGGCTTGCATGGTGTTATAAGGTGGTTTAAATTCATATTAGGAGTGTTTTTTCAATTCTTGCAAATGCGAATGAGTATTGTTAATTAGATGTGATGAATATTACTTTATTAGATTTCAATACTTGTAAACTCTATAGTTGTGATGTTGAAAATTGGATTTGTGGTAGGTTTTTGTGTTGGAGCAAGTGGGTGGCTTGCATAGTATTATAAGGTGGCTTAAATTCATATTGAGAGTGTTTTTTCAATTCTTGCAAATGTGAATGAGTATTGTTAATAAGATGTGATGAATATTATTTTATTAGATTTCAATACTTGTAAACTTTATACTTGTGATGTTAGAAAGTGGATTTGTAATGGGTTTTTGTGTTGGAACAGGCGGGTGGCTTGCATGGTGTTATAAGGTGGTTTAAATTCATATTGGGGGTGTTTTTTCAATTCTTGCAAATATGAATGAGTATTGTTAATTATATGTGATGAATATTACTTTATTAGATTTCAATACTTGTAACTCTATACTTGTGATCTTGAAAATTGGATTTGTGGTGAGTTTTTGTGTTGGAGCAAGCTGGTGGCTTGCATGGTGTTATAAGGTGGTTTAAGTTCATATTGGGAGTGTTTTTTCAATTCTTGCAAATGTGAATGCGTATTGTTAATAAGATATGATGAATATTACTTTATTAAATTTCAATACTTGTAAACTCTATACTTGTGATGTTCGAAATTGGATTTATGGTGGGTTTTTGTGTTCGAGCAAGCGGATGGCTTGCATGGTGTTATAAGGTAGCTTAAATTCATATTGGGAGTGTTTTTTCGATTCTTGCAAATATGAATGAGTATTGTTAATAAGATGTAATGAATATTACTTTATTAGATTTCAATACTTGTGAACTCTATACTTGTAATGTTGGAAATTGGATTTGTGGTGGGTTTTTGTGTTGGAGCAAGCAGGTGGCATGCATGGTGTTATAAGGTGGTTTAAATTCATATTAGGAATATTTTTTCAATTATTGCAAATGTGAATGAGTATTGTTAATTAGATGTGATGAACATTACTTTATTAGATTTCAATACTTGTAAACTCTATACTTATGATGTTGGAAATTGGATTTATAGTGGGCTTTTGTGTTGGAGCAAGCAGGTGGCTTGCATGGTGTTATAAGGTGGTTTAAATTCATATTAGGAGTATTTTTTCAATTCTTGCAAATATGAATGAGTATTGTTAATTGGATGTGATGAATATTACTTTATTAGATTTCAATACTTGTAAACTCTATATTTGTGATGTTGAAAATTGGATTTATGATAGGTTTTTGTGTTGGAGCAAGCGAGTGGCTTGCATGGTGTTATAAGTTGATTTAAATTCATATTTGGAGTGATTTTAGTTTCTTGCGAATGTGAATGTAATTTGTTAATTAGATGTGATGAATAGTACTTTAATTGATCATAGACTTAGATGTAATTTGTTGAGATAGAACTTTATCTAAGTAGCTAATAGACGTAGGTGTTAGAATACATTATGCATGAGTTATCCTTATTTTACTAAAGTAGCATTCACTTTGCAATTGTAGTCAAACATGGGTAAAAGTTGGATGACAATTGGTAAAACACTGGATGGAAAATTAAGTCGTTCATATATTGAAGGGGTCAATACATTTATTAATTTTGCAAGAGCGGTTGTGGACTGTAGTGGTAATATTCCGTGCCCGTGTGTTCACTGTGTGAATTGCGATCGACAATCTCTTCAAACTGTGCATATACATTTACTTCATCGTGGGATTATGTAATCTTACATTAATTGGTATAATCATGGAGAACCTCGTGTATTAGACGAGAACATTCATGATAATGAAATGTCGGATGGCGATCATACGGATGGTATCGATGCCTTGGTAGGTAACCGAATTAGAGGGGAGCCAAGAAATTCAACAGAAGATGAGGAAGTGCGTAATTTTGACAAACTTGAGGAAGATGCAAAGCTTAAGTTGTATCCGGGTTGCATTGATCATAGTATCTTGAAGTTTGTTATTGAGATGTTGAATGTAAAGGTAATGACCAACTTGAGTAATAAGGGACTTGATATGATACTAGAATTGCTGGCAAAGGTTTTACCGAAAGGTAACTTAGTTCCAAGGTCAACTTATGAAGCGGAGAAGATATTACGTGACTTGGGCATGTCATACGAGCATATAAATGCATGCAAAAATGATTGTGCACTATTTTGGAAGGAAAATGAAAACCTTGATAAATGTCCGGTGTGTGAGGCGCCTAGGTACAAGGATACATGTGCCCAAGGTAAGTAGATTCCTCATAAGGTATTGCGTTACTTCCCGTTGACACTGAGACTGAGGAGGTTGTACATGTCAAGTCAAAGAACTAAGGACATGAGATGGTATATAGACAAACGTGTGGACGATGGGATAATGAGGCATCCGGCTGATAGTGAGGAATGGAAGGAGTTTGATTTGCAACATCCTAATTTTGCCCTTGAACCTCACAATGTAAGGTTGGGGTTGGCTACAGATGGATTTAACCCATTTGGGAATATGAACAACAACTATAGTATGTGGCATGTCATACATATCCCTTATAACCTACCGCCTTGGTTGGTTATAAAGGAGCCATATTTTATGTTGTCATTGCTTATTCCTGGTCCTCATTAACCAGGAAATGAGATTGATATTTACTTGAAACCATTGGTTGAGGAGTTGAAGGAGTTATGGGAAGAAGGTGTAGAAACTTATGATACTTATAAAAAAGAGCATTTTTAGATGTGTGCAACTTTGTTGTGGACAATACATGACTATCCTAGATTTGGTAACATGTCTGAGTAGAGGACAAAGGGTTATCATTCTTGTTACACTTGCAACGATGAACCATATTCGTAAGCTTTGGAAAGTAAAATTAGATTCATTAACCATCGAGCTTATTTGCCTATAGAACATCGTTGGAGACATAGTCGGTTGCATAATGGTTTATCGGAGAAGCGGAAGAGATCTTTAGAGTTACAAGTGGGAAAGATATAAGAACAGCTAGATAGAATGCTTAATATAATTTTAGGAAAACATCCAAGTAACAAGAAGAGACAACTCATTGGGGAGCCAAATTGGTCAAAGGTAAGTATTTTGTACAAACTTCCATGCTGGAAAAATAAGAAGCTTAAGCACAACATTGATGTCACGCATGTGGAGAAGAACATTAGTGAGAGTACTTATGGTACTTTGTTGGGCATTGAGGGGAAAAACAAAGACACCGACAAGGCACGGATAGACTTGCAAAATATGAACTTTAGGCACACATTGCATTTGAAACAATGTCTTAATGGATCATATAAAAAGCCTTGGGCTTTCTTTTCATTAAGCCTAAATGAAAGGGATAGTTTCTATGACTTTTTGAAATCAGTCAAGTATCTGGATGGCTATGTAGCCAACATATCAAGGCCAGTGAATGCAAAAAATGGTAGATTATCTGGGTTGAAAAGCTACGATTGTCATATACTACTACAACGAATTCTTCCAGTTGGGTTGCAAGGATTAGCACATAAAGACATTAGTCTTGTATTGTTTGAGTTAGGCAGCTTCTTCTAAGACTTATGCTCAAGGACCCTAAAGTGAAGTGAATTGGAGAAACTAGAAGAACGTATAGTTCTTATACTGTGCAAGCTTGAGAGGTTCTTTCCTCCAGCATTCTTTGATGTTATGGTCCACCTTGCTGTTCACTTGCCTTAAGAAGCAATTCTAAGAGGCCCAGTACAATATCAGTGGATGTACCTAATTGAAAGGTAATTAGATCATTTGATACATCCATCAATTACATCTTTCCCATGTGGTACAAAATCACATAATGTGCATATTTTTTCCTCATAGGTACCTTGGAAAATTGAAAAGATACATTTCCAACCGAGCTCAACCAAAAGGTTCGATTGCATAGGCTTACATTCTTAAAGAATGTATTAACAATTGGTCTTTGTATATTGATGGGATCGAAACTATGCATAATCGAAGAGAAAGAAATGAAAATTTTGGTGAATCTAGCGAAGGATTGATAGTTTTTTCACAGGTTGCCCGACCTATAGGTGGTAGGTAGAATGATGGCAACTTGTCTCGTGCATTGCTTGATACTACTCATTGGTACTTGCTATACAATAGTCCTGAGTTAGAACCTTATTTAAAGTATGTGATTTCATATGCATGTATTGTTTGATTAAGTTTTGAATATTATCTGCAATGCTTAGCTGAAAATAAATCACCTTATTTTTAATAGTGAACACAAAAGCACATTGCATAATCCTACTAGTGAAGCTATAACTCAAATCCAACGACAAAAGTTTCCCAAGTGGTTTAGAGAACATGTAAGACATTTGAAACTTAATCACACAAAAATAGAAATTAAGCATTTAAATAGTTTCTTCAATGCTTATTACTAATTAATATCACTTGTTGTATGTCATTATAGATGAATAGATTGAAAGTTAGCGAGTCACCAGAAGCAACTAAACAATTATGGTCATTAGCAAATGGTCCTAAGCCGCATGTGAACGAGTACACAGTTTGTATGGTCAATGGTGTAAAGTTTCATACAAGAGACCTAGACAATCGTCGTGTAACCTAAAACAATGGTGTATGTACCGAAGGGGACCATGAAGGAGAAATGCACGACTTCTATGGTCATGTGTGTAAAATTTGGAAATTGGAGTATATGTTTCGCCATAAAGTTGTTTTGTTGCAATGTGAATGTATAATACTTATACCAATGGTCGAAGGAGAACGATAAGAACCAATGCACACTACACAAGCATTGATGTTATAAGTCGGTAGTATGAAAATGACCCTTTTATACTTCCTAGTCAAGCGAGACAAGTTTTCTACTTTCAAGATACCAAATTGGGTGAATTTTGGAAAATTATGCAATCCATCCAACATAGGGGAGTGTTTGATGTCCCGGAAGTCAGGGGTGGAGAATCCAATGATAATACAGAAGATAGTGACGCATTTCAACAAGAAGCGATTGTTGATGTTGTCTTTGTCAACGTTGAGGACAATATTATTGAGTATTGTATGGGTGATGTTGAAACTGAGGTTGTTCTTGAAGGTGGAACTTCAGGAGATGTTAATCAAAATGAAGTGTATGACATACCTGATGTTGATCTTGGTATGGATTATGATATGTAGAGTTCATAATAATTGTCTTAAATGTTGTGTGTTTGTCTTAAAGTTTTATACTTGTCTAAGTAGCAATTGTTTTAAAGTTTTGTACTTATCTTGAACTTGATATGGATATGTAAAGTTATCCATAATTGTTATTAAGAGGTTTTGTACTTATCTTAAACTTGATATGGATATTGATGTGGTCATTTGTTGTGTTGAATTAATAGCAATTGTATTCAAATTTTGCACTTGTGAATTGCTTGATATGGATAATGGTGTAGACTATGATGTTAAGTTAGAAGCAATTGTACTTATCTTTCATGTCAATACATAGTTTCAAAAAATGCCCAAAAAGGCCAACTACGCTCATAATATACCAAGGTATGAGATGGCAAGATTTGATAGAATGAGGCAAAACCAAGGGAAAATTGATGCTTTGGGATTGAAGCACATCTCAACTTCTTTAAAGGATTTTGCTCAGTCCAATTGTGCAAAAGGGAAAAGAAGTAGAGCTAGTGTTATGGTAGATGTTGATTATGTACCACCTATTGGTAACGATGACAATGATGATGAGTCATCTAATTCTATAAGCCATAAGGTACAATAGACGTTTTATAGGGTACAATAGATGATAATAACTTTGTTGTTCGATTATTTGTAATGACTTTGCTGTTCCATTATATGTAATGACTTTGCTGTTCCATTATATGTATGTTTGTTAGTTACAGATGGCACCAAGACGGCTTACACGCTCGCGAGGTGAGGCATCTATTCTGGTGGTTCAATCTACGGTCCAATCTACAGAAACACCTCCTGAGGCAAATCCTCTTGCCCAAAGTTCTTCTAGTGCAGAGGCGCAGGCTACCGACACATTAACTAGCACGACTGGTAATTACGTAAAGATTATACTTCGCTTAATTTACTATTGAGATTATACTTCACTTAATTTAACATTGATAATGTTTAAATAGGATCGTCTAGCAGAAATACCAGTGGAACAACACGAGGTATAGCAATATGGGAATTTGTCGAAAAAAGTGGTAAGCTGCCAGTACGTATAGCTGCAGAGTATGATGCTCCTATCGGGAAGAATGCGTGCAAGCTTGTCAATCAAATTGGCGTACAAGTGCGAAGTAATTTGTCTAATTACAATGTGAAAAATTGGAAAAGTGTTGATGTTGCTACTAGAGATGTGGTGCTTCAAAATATAGCGGTAAATTTACATTGATAACGTCTAACTTGTCTTTGTTTTCACTAAGTATATTAAATTCATATAATAATATTTTTATAATACATATACACTTCATTTTACAGGATCAGTTTAAGCTACAAGGAGATTCCAACTTGGTAACGAAAGCATTAAATACAAAATGTAGAAGATTATTGAGTTGCAACTCCAATAAGTTGCATCAAACTTATAAAAAGCTTGTAGAATTTCATGGTACTGACTATGCAAGAAGCCACCCGCCAAAGAATACCACACTTGAGCAGTGGATTGGACTCATTGATAGGAAATGGCCTAATAAGGATTGGCTGGTAAATAATTTATGCATATATTTTTATTGTCTAATGTTTACTATATTATGTTGTCAAATGATTAAATTAATACTTAGATGAAGTAAATGTATATTGTTTTATTCATGATTTAATAAGTATCTTGAATGTTCTTTATTAGGAAAAATCAAGAAAGAACTCTGAAAATAGGAAGAAAACTTCAGGAAAACATAGATGCGGGACAAAGACACTTGCTATTAGGGTTGATGAGGAGGTGCATGTTTTTTTCATTTTCTTAAACCTCAATATATTACATGTTGTGATTAATTAACTATATCTATCTAACCCTCGAATGTTAATTATCAGACAAATAATAATAGCGGTCAAGTTCCTGAATTAGAAAAAATCTTCAAAGATGTTCATTTCAATCCAAATACAAATATGTGGATACACCATGAGGATGAAGTGACATATGTATGTGTATCATTCCATCCTTATCATTCCATATCTATCATGTTTGTAAAACTATAACATGTGTAGTATTAATGTTGTGATTGTTTGTTCCTTTCTCTCTTTCAAATAATAGGAAACTATTCTCAAGGTGCAAGAGAATCATTGTCAAGATCCTAATGCAATTCCCCTTACAAAAGAGGAGATCTCAAACTTGGTTTTTAAGAAGAAATCCGGTATTGTAAAAGGACTTGGCATGAGATCTTCTTCTTCTCTAGTAACCACCGCTTCATCTAGTAACCACTGCTTCATCTAGTTCCTCAGTGGAGTATATCCAATGGCTAGAAAATGAGATAATTGAGTTCAAAGAGGCAAGAGCTAGGGACCAAGAGGCACGAGCTAAGTAAAAAGAGGTCCAACTAAATATTCTTAACTTTTTGAGGAGCAAGGGTTATGATGACGCTCTTACCTATGGGGTTAGTTCATCTTCAAGTTAAAACACTTATTGGTTATACTTTATATTACACTTGAAAATCTATATTTGCTTTCTATAACTTATACATTAAGAGTTGTGATTTTAATTCATTGGTGTGGCTATTCTTAATGCATTGTTAGAAATGTTTCTTATAATATAGTTAATGTTTTTATTTTATGATTTTAATGTAGTATTGTTTTTATATTTGTGCAGATTTATTATTGGTGGCTTTTAAGGGATTTACTTTTGGCATTACTTGAAGACATATGAGAACATCTTTTATTAGTTCTAATTATATTATGCTACACTATTTGTATTGTTATAAAACATCTTGAGTTATTGTATGTGTTGCAAACAATTATTGTATGGAAGGAGTTTAAAGTGGATACTTCTTTTATTTTTTACTTGTGGAATGTATAGATCTTTTTTTATAAATGCGTTGTTCAAATTTGAGGTTTTAATAATGTAATGACAGGTTACAGGCTAATATCAAAGCTATAAAAAAATAAAAACAGAAAATAAGTTTTAGTGACGAATTTTTTCGTCACAAATATAGCAACAAAAAATTGTTTTAGTGACGAAATATTTCGTCGTTAAATGTAGCAAAATTTTGTAAGAAATGGTTTTAGTAACGAAAATTTTCGTCACTATATGTGCTTGAATTTTCTTAAAAATAGTTTTAGTAACGAATTTTTTCATCGCTATATGTACCCGAAAATAGTTTTGGTGACGAAATTATTCGTCACTAAATATGATTTAATAAACTAAAGTGTTTTTAGTGACGAAATATTTTTGTCATTGAATATTGTTTTTAGCAAGGAAAATATTTAGCGACGAAACATTTTCGTCACTAAAAGTTTTTTCTTTTTAAAACTAATCGGGCTTTTAGTGACAAAATTTTTCGTCACTAGGACTTTTAGCGATGAGGTTTCAGTGACGAAATGAGTTTCGTCACTAAAAGTCCGATTTCACCGCTAAAAGTTCTTAGTGACGAATTTTTTCCTCACTAAAAATACATTTTTTGTAATGTTTATAAATTGAAGAGTACTAAATTTATAATCAGTGCATTATGCATATTGACCACATTCTTTTTTTTGGACGTAAAAGATAAAATTTTATTCAAGCAATTAATATAGATATTACATAATCCTCCACAAAAGTATAGTAATGGGAAGTACGTGGGTCTATGCATGCATCTGCATGTCCCTCAACTATAGCAATACAACATGGTCACATGCAACCCCAACAACCCATTCTATACTTAATGCACTTGTCCAAGGCTACGTAACCTCTTCGTTGGCGTTATCCGCTTTGGTACCTAGTCCTTGACAGAGGCGTTGGTAGTCTTTTAACAAGGACATCGCACCTCTCAAGATATCGCAAGGTTGAGTTTGTTTTCGGTCAAAGAGACACCTGTTTCTAGCATTCTATATGGACCATGAAACTGTAGCCCATACCTCCATTTCTTTGGTTGAGAGCATAGCCATCAGTCCTCGCTCCAGTACATAGAAGTCCTCTGCCTCTGAGCTACGCTTCTGTAGCTTGCCTGCCACCAACGCCCACACATTCCTAGCCATAGGATAGCTCCAAAGTGCACGGGCCACTGTCTCATCTTGTTGTTGGTATATTCCACAAGCTAGGTCGACTGGCACCTTCCTACGATAGAGATTTGTGCGGGTGGGGAGTATGTCAAAGCACGCTCGCCAAACAAAGTTCCGCACCTTAGGGGGTATGTGTAGCTGCCAAATACGATTCCACATCTTCCTGTTATATCAGGCTGATGAATGTTCTCCCTGTTCTGGTTGTTTTAGGCGGACAGCAACTTTGTAAGCTGATTTAACCGAGAACATGCCTTTCTTATTTTCCTTCCACAGTAATTCATCCTTGGAGTGTGTGTCTCTGAGGTTGATCCATTGAATATCCTCCACAGTAGACTGCATGAAGTTTGTGTGGAGGACATGTGTGCGCCACTACTTTGTGCATTGATCAAAGAGGTCACTCACCCTCATATCCATATTTGCATTGAGCTTGAATTTAGGGGGGTAGGGTAGCCATTTGTGGTCCTCCAGCTTTATACTTCTCCCATCACCCGCCTTCTAGACCATAGCTTCTCTAATCAATTCCCTGGCTTCTAACAAACTATGCCATACAAATGGTGGGTTGGAGCCTAAACTAGCTTCCATAAAAGAGCAAGTCGGGAAGTAGCGAGGCTTGTGCACTATAAAAATAATGAATGTCCTCCTTGGATCAACCGCCATGCTTGTTTGGCTAGCATAGCAAGGTTGAAGGCATGAATATCTCTAAATCTCATTCCACCTCTATCTTTCAATGTGCACAATTTATCCCATTTGATCCAATGAACTTTTTTCTCATCTTGGGTTTGGCCCCACCAATACTTTGCTAATACCGAGTAATGTCTTCACAAATCCTTTTTGGGATTTTGAACATGCTCATAGAGTAAATTGGGATAGCTTGTGTCACCGTCTTGATTAGGACCTCCCTCCTAACTTTGGAGAAATGTTTTTCTTTCCAAACCATCACTTTTTTTGTTACTCGCTCCTGCACCTCCGCAAAAGTGTCCACCTTATACTTCCTTCCCACCATAGGTAAGCCAAGATACCTCTCACAACTTGTCATGATTTAGGCACCAAGCATGTTCTGAATGGCCATCTTTACCAATTGCTTTGTGTTTGGGCTGAAGAGAAGTGTTGTTTTTTGTCTATTAATAACTTGGCTTGATGCTCTTTCATACATAGTTAGTATATTCATCAGATTTTGGCATTCTTCAGTTGTTGCCTCACAAAATAGTAAGCTGTCATCGACAAACAGTAAGCGTGATTTTCTTACTCTTCCATGGCATGACACCACTCCTTTCAACAAATTCCTTTCTACAGCTTGCGTATGAGGGAAGAGAGCACTTCTGCACATAATAGAAATAGGTAGGGAGACAAATGGTCTCCTTGCTTGATTCCACGGGTTTGTGTGATGAAGCCTCTTGGTTCTCCATTAATGATGGTCAAGTATGAGGCGATGTGCACAGTTTCCATGGCTAGGTTAACCCATTGATCTGGAAGGCCAATCTTTTGCATTAGTTGTTGGAGAAATTCCCACTCCACTTTGTCATATGCCTTGCTAATGTCAAGTTTCACTGTCATGTGGCCCTTCTTTCCTTTGGTCATGTTTCTCATACAGTGGAGCATTTCAAAAGCAACAGTAGTATTATGTGTAATGAGACTACCAGGCACAAATGCACTCTGTGAGTTAGAAATTACATTAGGTAGTATTGGTTTTAGCCAGTTGGCTAGCACCTTGGATATAATCCATGATACAACATTTCCAAAGCTAATGGGCTGGAATTCTGTAATGTATTTTGGCTCATTTTTTTTTAGGGATGAGTACAATATGTGTATAGTTCATTTTTCTAAGATACCTCCCTACGTGTAAAATAGATAATACAGGAGAAGTTACATCATGCCCTACGATATGCCAAAATTTTTTTAAAAAGAAGGGTGACATACCATCAGGTCCTGGTGCCTTGGATGGGTGCATCTGGAAGAGTGCGGTTTTTACTTCATCTGCTATGTAGGGGCGAGTCAAGGCTTGGGCCATGTCTTCCATCACTACCCAGTCCACAGAGTCAATCACCTGTCCCATATCTAGTGAATTGGGAGAGGTGAAAAGTTACTTGTAATACTCATTTGCTATGTTGGCTATCTTCTCCTCATCTATGTGCCGCTCCCCTTCCCTATCATACAGACCGCCAATATTGTTCTTTTTTCATCTTTGGCTTTTTTTTTGGTGGAAGAACTTTGCATTTTTATCTCCTGCTGGTAGCAATATAGATCTCGATCTTTGCCTCCAATATACTTCCTCGTGGTGTAAGAGTTCATTTATCTCCCTCTTCACTCCATGTATTCGCTCCAAATTCCTCTCATACCCAGCCTCCATCAATGCTTGTAGTTCTCCTTGCTTTGTCTCCAACCGATTTTTCATGTTCCCAAAGGCATTTCTACTCCATGCGATGAGGTCCATTCTACACCTTTTAATTTTTTTAAATAAGCAGCACATAGGGCTGCCTCTTAGCCGTTGGTGAGTCCATGATCTTCTAATGATAGCTTCACACTCTACATGTGCTACCCATCTTTCCTCAAATCGCTGGATTTTATGTCTCTGTCGACAGGGTTGGTTTGGTGGAACCATGTCCACCGACATAGGGTCATGGTCGGAGTAAGAAATGGATAGGTGGCTCACTTTGGCTCTCGGAAACAACTCACACCAATCTATTGTTGCAACAGCCCTATCAAGTCTTTCCTCCACAAATGCTGCCCCATTCCCTGTCGTTTCTCCATGTAAAGTGGTAGCCATTGAATCCCAAGTCTACCAAACCACAATGGAGGAATGTATGTCGGAACTCAAGCATTGGTGCCATCGGTTTACGTACTCCACCATCCTTCTCCTCGGAGGTCAAGATTTTGTTAAAAGCGGCTATACATACCCAAAGGAGAGATGCACGGGAATGGAGGTGCCTCATAAGCCTCCACATTTCGGTTTTACGTTGTTCTTCTAGATGGCCATATATTCAGGTTAATCTCCATACTGGTGCTGACTGTGTGTGTACTCTCGCATCTATATGGTTTGGTGAGTAATTTTGTGCGTCTACAATCACATCTGCTTTCCAAAGAAGTGCTATACCCCCACTTCGATTGTCACTTGAAACTACAAGCATGGAAGGGAAGCCCAACTCTGCTTTAATCGGTTCCATCTCTCTAGCAGTCAATTTTGTTTCCATGAGGAACAAAATTGTGGGAACTTTTTTCCTTACCAGTTCAGTAAGGACTTCGATTGCACGGCGATTCCAAGCCCCTAGCGGTTTCAACTTAAGGCGATCATTGTGCTCAGTGAGGCTGAGCCTCAACCTCCACCATTGGTATTTCAATTTGTATTGTGTTCTCCATAATCTTGAACCTCTTCGCATCTTCTTTGCCCTGGTCTATACTCTCTATGTGTCTCTTTGTGCCCACTATCCCACAGGTTGGCTGTCGTGTAGTGTGTTGTGTGATGGCTAGATGGGTGTGTTGTGTGATGGCTGGACGCGTAGGTTTTTTCCTTTGAGTTTTTGGTTTTTGGTCTTTTAGTTGGTCACATGAGGTTTGTAGGTCTTTTGGTTGGGCACGTGATGGTGGGGCTAGGTTTTGTTGGTGAGTTTGGTCTGCGCCATAGCTGATGAGGATAGCGAATAAGTTGGTTCCATGATTCTCCGAATCATTTGATTCTGGCTGGGCCTGGTGAGTATTAATTTTAGTAACTAATGGCACAATTATGTGTGAAGGTGTAAATGTGGAGTTAAGGGATGTTGGGTTGGCTTGGTGTGATGATGGGCTTGAAACTGCTGTCATAAATCGGTCCAACTGTGGTAACGGATCCAATTCATTAATGAGCTTAATGGGGCTTGAAAACCAGTCTGCGAATCTTGGGCTTCCATGAATGTCCGTTCGTTTCGCCGATTTTTCAGTATCTGTTTTAGAGGATGTATCGGGTCGCAGTGGTGGAGTAGTAGATGGCCTTTGATTCTGACATGCATCTTACTGCTCCTTACTTGGTTCTGTGTTCCTTGTCCTACTTCCAGCCTTCAGCCACTCACTGTATGGTCTCCCTCCATTTTTTGTACTCACCAGCATCACGCAATCACTCTGTTCATGACCGATTTGGCCACAATTGAAACACCACCCAACAAGCCTCTCATAACTGAACACCATTCTAGATATATCTCCTTTCAGGCTGCTTACTGGGCCACCACGCCTAAGTGGTTTGTTCAGTGCGACTTCAACTCAGATGCACAGAAACCAGGATTGGTCCAAATTGAATGCCTTGCAATCCACATCCACAAGATTACCAATAGTTCTTCCTATTTCACTCCCAGCCTCCTCATTAATCAAATCAAAGGGTAGTCCCCACACTTGGATCCAAAAAGGTTGTTTCGTGAACGTGACATACCTCACCGACATACCTTTCTCCCATCGTCTAAGCGCTAATAGATGGTTGTCAAAACACCATGGCCCATTGTTACAATCCCACATCAATTGGCTTTCCATCAAAAACTTGAACTGCACTAGGCCGTCCCCCACTTCTACTATCTTCAAGCCATCTCCAAGCTTCCACATGGTTCTTAGTAAATTCTTGGCTGCCCGTATGTTTATTGGCTTCGTTGTGAGGAACTTCCCAATGAGACTTAATGAGAACTCTTCCAATACCTTTGCTCTCTGTTTTGGACGTATTGGCATGACTTCATCTTCATCTGTTGTGAACTTCATATTCGGTATCCGTTCAAGGACCTCAGCTTCCATGATGGTGCTTGTATCCCTCACCGTAACTGTTTTTGTTTACTTTATTGTCTTGTACCATCTAATTTCCTCACTTGGTTGTAAGAAAACAAGTAAGAAGTGCTCACTCTAAAGTGAGAAGGAAGTTCCTCTCATGCAGGAGAAGAAATTTTCTATGCAAGTAAACTACTCTCAATTGACCACATTCTTAAATTCTTATTTACTTGGTAAACAATTAGACATATGATAAGGTAATGAATATTTTTAGTGCATCATACATTGTAATTGTTAGGACATATGTAGTTCAAGTTTGTAAACATATGTCGCTATTTTATGTAATTGGCTTATCCTTAGACAAAACGCACTTTACTTGTAATTGGGTAGATCTAGGATGTGTCTAACACCTCAAGAAACAGTGTTTCAAGATCCAGTGTTGAAGTCATCAAAGTCTGTCCAAGAAACAAGTAAGGAAGTGCAAGATTTTAAAGCTTGACACCTACCTCGACACATGCATCTATCGAGCTTTAAGAAGCTGTTTTGCCCCGAGCCTCGACAGCTTCTCGACAGATCCTCGACACCTCTATCTGTCGAGAATTAAAGAAAACAGATTTTCAGTTCTGTTTCAAGTCCAATCCGTGAGTGTGTCTTTGGGACTTCTTTTCTCTTAACCCTAGACATATAAAAGGATTATTTTAAGGGCCGTCAAAATGATGCAAGTTGCACATTCATTCAGAACTTCTTGGTCATGCAATTTGTGATCTAAAAGACAAAGTTTGTGCCCTAGTTCATCTCTGATGATTTGAAGAACTTTGCAGCCAACAATTCTCTCTCTAGTTGGTGTTTGAAGTCGCGTACTAGGATCCGCGCATCTGGTTAGTCACGTACTTGGGAGCCGTGCATTGAAAGGAGAAACTGTCACTACAGAACAAGTCCAATTGGGTATTGGGGTAAGAGTTCAACTATAGGTTGGTAAGGTACTTGGGATTCCTTGCTTGTAACTGCTTGTTATAATAATAGTGGAGTTTCGGGAGTGGTGACCTTAAATCACCCGATGGGGTTTTTGCCGTAAGGTTTTCCCCATTCGTAAACAAATCACCGTGTCATTTTAATTTCCGCTGCATTATTTAGTTTGGTGATTTGTTTGTGCTACCACGTGATATTGCATGTTAATTTGATTAATTAATAACTGGGCTATTTAATTAATCTAAGTTATCATAAGGGGTCAACGCGTTTGTGGCCTGTCTCCTCGATAGCTTCTCGATAGTTGTTCGATCCATCGAGGTCTGCTCGATAGCTCCTCGATACCTCTCGATCGATCGAGATTCTCTGCATGCATTGTTTTTCACATGTTTTGCATGTTTCTCTTATCTTGTCATCCATAGCTTCTTGTTTCATTACATTCATGCATTTTGATGGATTCTTTATGCCCCCTTGATCATCCTTGATCATCTTTATAGCTTCCTATACCCTCTGTCAATCGTGACAAAAAGGGGAAGAAATTGGAGAATTTGTGGTTTCTTTCTTTAAGACTCTACAAGTTAGGGGGAGAAATACATGCCCTTGTAAGGGGGAGTTGTGTTTCATCTTGTTAGGGGGAGTGTTTATCTCCTTGTTCATGTATCTAGGTCTTGTGACCATTTTTACATACAGCATGGTATTTATCAAGTGGTATCAGAGCAGGCACACTCTGATTAGGTTTTAATCTTTGATATGTGATCCATTGACCCCTGTTGTCATGGAAACTCTTGATTGTTTTGATTTGCATGATCTTGTGTTGAATGATGATGATGATATTCATGATGCCTATTGCAAGCTTTATAATTTTTGTATGAAATCTCTTGAGTGTTCTACAAAATTAAAAGCTAAATTTAAAAAGGTCAAGCTTGAAAAAGATGATTTGATTGCAAAATTGGATGAAGCCACTAATTTGAATGAGAATTTTAAAAATCAAATTTCATCTCAGGTGGACAAAATTAAAAGTTTGAAAGAGCAACTAGTTGAATTTAAAACTGAAGTTGAAAAATTAACTAGTGCCAAACTTATTGTTGAGCCTAACTCAAAAGAAAAGGATTTTTATATTCCCCCATTCAAAAGAAATAATAAAGAGTTGAAGGCTAATATTGCTAGGATAGACAAAGGTAAACAAACTGACGTTCACGCTGAAGTTTCTAAACCTATGTCTAAAACTCCTCCTAGGTTGAATGATAAATCTGTTTTTGTCCCCACTTGTCATCATTGTCACATTGTTGGTCATATTAAGCCAAATTGTCCTAAGCTGAGGACTCTGTCAACCTCTAAGGTTAGACCTCCTTCTAGGAAGCCGAGTAGCTCTAAAACTGCTCATGTTTGTCACCATTGTGGTGTTTCTGGACACACTTGTCCTAATTGCTTTAAGTTGTATCGTCATAAGCAATTGTCCAAACGGTCACAGGTTTCCTCTTAAGGACCTACACCTTTGTTTGGAGAGTTATTAAAAGTCTTGAGCTTTTTAACTCAATTATAGGAGAATTTTAGCTCTTCTATGTCCTTTAGTAGTCACACTAGGACACGTGCCTTTTCATCTTCACGGCCAAAGACTCGTGCTGTGTGGGTGACAAAGGAGCCTAAGACTTAATTGTCTTTTCTATTTGTCCTTTGCTTTAATTCTCTCTATCTAAAGCAGGATTCTCTTTGCTTGATTTCTTATCTTCTGTTGAAATCATGCCTTTATGCATATGCATCTTTCTTTCATGCATTCATGTTGTTTGTCTGTTTTTGTTTGGTTGTTTAGTTTTTATTTTATTTTGTTTTCAAAATAAAAATAAATAAATAATAAAAAAATTGAAAAATACAAAAACAGTGTGTGTTTGTATGCATTGGTTCATGTGAACTTTTGAAACGGTCATTGAAACAGAGTTTTCTAAACTTTGTATCACCTGTAGCTTAGATGAGCATTCTTCTGCACAACTAAGCAAGTGAGCTTTGTAGCTCTTTGTTTGTGATGAGTAAGGTTAAGTGATCTCTTCTTCTTAACACTCGTATCACTCTTTTTGACGGGTTGAACTAGAAAATCCTAAGAGAAAGGCATAAATAACCATCTCACCACTGTTACTCGCCAATCATAATATGACATCTGTATGCTTCGGCATAGCAAAAATGCAATGTCAAAAGCTTAACATAATTGGGTATTTCTTTTCTTTCTCTTGTATGCCCATGCATGATATGCTTGTTAAAAGAAAATATGCAAAGATATAAAAAGCAAAAAGATCAAAAATGCTTTAAAATATGGTTGCAAGCATGTTTTCTAGGAGATGTGGGAGTTATAAGATGTACCTCAAAGGTGATAGTCCCTATCAAACAGTTATGATTGTGTGTGAGTTAAAGTGATTTTCTCATATCTCAAATTGTCATAACATTGAGACACTTATGCAATCTTGCGATGTTTTCACACACAACACGCAATATTCTTTGCTATTTTTGATACATGTGCAGGTACAATGTGATTTGGCCATCACAAGGTTTACATGTGTTAATGTGTGCTCACTGAACTGTCTTAACTTGTTTTTAAAATATAAAATTGGTTAGACTTGTTTAGTGTGTGTGTGTGTGCGTGTTTTGAGATACATGTGCATCAAAATTTCTGGTTAAAAGATGTCTTTGAGAGCTTAATGTGTTGCTTGGATCTTTGGTTGAGTTGCATGCTTGATTGCATTCACATCTATGTTTTTCTCTTCTTGAAAAACTGTTTTTAAGCCATCTCGACACATCCTCGACACTTGCTGGATCGATCGAGAAACTTTCTATTTGCTCGATAGCTTCTCGATAGCTTCTGGATCGATCGAGGTTCTTTCTTGGTTGATTCTTCTTTCTCGACACATGACCTCGATAGCTTTATCTGTCGAAGTGCTTTTTCTCGATAGCTGTCTCGATAGCAGGCTCGACACCTCTCGACACCTGCAGCTGTCGAGAATTACTAAAGGTCTATATATTGGTTCTTCGTGATTTCTGTCTCACTTCGCTCGACCTCTCTCTCTCGAAAACTCCTTTTCTCTCTTCCAAAACATTTCTCTCTCCCTCCAAACCTTTTCCCAAGGCTTTCTCAAGTGTTTGTCTCGATTCTCATCACTTGGTAAGCATCTTCTCTCTCATTTTCATGCATTTCATGTTTTCTAAAACCCTAGGTTTTGTGTTTTTGAAAATTTTTGGGATTTTTCAAAAATTTTGAGGTTTTCATGAAATTGTTAAGTTGGTTTTATAGATTTGATCTTCAAAACCACATGCATTGCATCACATTCACATTCTAATTGTATTTTCATGCATTTAGATGTGTGTCTATCTATTGTGTGCTATTAGGTTTGGATTGGGCTGAGCCCATGATGTTTTTATGTTGCATGTCACATATTCATGCATTTTCCATGCATACGTTCTTTCTTTTCAGTATATTCTTCCTATATTGAACTGTTTGGAACTTTTCTGCTTGTCTCTTCTTCTTTCCCCCTCTCTATGGTTACGTTAGTAGTGTCTATGGCACCTAAACGTAAGTTCATTCCATCCCAGAACCCTCTGCATTCTAAGGGATCGTCTTCTTCCGATACCACTCCTCTTTCTGTCCGGTTCCATGATGAGAAAGCCCATAAGGATTTCTCGGAGAACTTTTCTAAACGAGGTGTTCATTCGGAACGCCACGTTGTCCTGGCAGACTTTGCCGACACCGACCTTCCTGATGTCATACACAGTCGGGCTTGGGAGTCACTATGTGACGTCCCGGTCACATGTCCACTCGTGTTGATACAGGAGTTTTACTCCAACATCCACGGGATCGATTCTTCAGTACCTCTTTTCTACTCTTGCGTTCGAGGTACGCGCTTTGCTGTCACCCCAGAGTTAGTCTCTGAGGTTCTTTATGTCCCTAGGGTGGATCATCCTGATTACCCTAGCTGTGAGCGTCTCTAGACTGTGTCCAAAGACGAGATGATCTCGGCGTTCTGTGAGCGTCCTTCCTCTTGGGGAGATCATATGTACACACCATGTCGACCTTTTGCTAAAGGTCCTCGTTTCCTTAACATGGTGATGACTTTTGTTTTGCACCCACTCTCTTACTACAACTCTATCACAGAGCCTCGTGCTCGGTTTTTGTTGTCCCTCCTAGAGGATCTATCTATAGACTTTCCTTCACACTTTGTCTTTTCCATCATAGATGTCTATAGAGATACGGCCACCCGTGATAAGCTCATTTTTTCTTCGGCTATCACGAGGATTCTTCGCCATTTTTCCGTCCCATTTCCTTCGTCCGATCCTTACCATGTCATGTCTACCATAGACGCCGCTACCGTAAAACGTAGCGAGGCACAGTTTAGATCGAGACAGTCCGACGGTGCCACTCCTTCCTTCCGTCCGACCACCTCCAGATCCGCTCGAGCATCTGCTTCTTCTTCTTCGAGCGACGTCACATTAGGAGACATCATGGCGCAGCTTCAGCACATGGATGCTCGCCTAGATACATTCTCCACAGAGCTGTATCAGGTGAACGTTCATGTTGGTCGCATCGCCAAGCGACAGGCGACCATGGGCGGCTTTGCACCAGAGGCTTCTCCTCCGCCACCTCATGTGTCGACTGAGACTGAGGCTGATGATTATGGCGATGACGATGATACTTCTGACGATGATAATGATGGAGATGCAAGCTCTTCGGATGAGATGTCTACATGACCTACCCTTCGTCACTCGTGACAAAAAAGGGGAGTAGTTTGGTCTGTATGAGAGTAGTCATGTTTAGGGGGAGTGTTAACATAGGACATTTTTGTTAGGGGGAGTGTAGATTAAGGGATGTAGTGAGGTGATCATATGTATTTTTTTTTCTTTTTCATCTTTTTAGAGATACATTGATCATGTATTGACATACATTGTATTTATTCTCTTCTTATATATGATGATGTATATTTTTCTTTCACCTATCTTTACATGTATTGTTTCTTTTCTGTCTTTATACACATGTTTCTTTACTTGTATGCGATCTATTATTTCTGTTTCACACAAAGATGCCTTGATGTGTTTTGTTTATAAGTGTTTCAGAAATACAGGTTGTCAAAGTCTACTTGCCATAAACTCTCTTCTTGCAAAGTTTTTCAAGAGTTTGTGTTAGGATAGATTTTACTGTATGTAACAAGTGAGTATGAGTTGAGTGATTTATGACTTCTCTCATATTTTCATTTGTTTGTTGTGGTTTTGTCACGGATTGCCAAAGGGGGAGATTGTTAGGACATATGTAGTTCAAGTTTGTGAACATATGTCGCTATTTTATGTAATTGGCTTATCCTTAGACAAAACGCACTTTACTTGTAATTGGGTAGATCTAGGATATGCCTAACACCTCAAGAAACAGTGTTTCAAGATCCAGTGTTGAAGTCATCAAAGTCTGTCCAAGAAACAAGCAAGGAAGTGCAAGATTTTAAAGCTCGACACCTACCTCGACACATGCATCTATCGAGCTTTAAGAAGTTGTTTTGCCCCGAGCCTCGACAGCTTCTCGACAGATCCTCGACACCTCTATCTGTCGAGAATTAAAGAAAACATATTTTCAGTTCTGTTTTAAGTCCAATCCGTGAGTGTGTTTTTGGGACTTCTTTTCTCTTAACCCTAGACATATAAAAGGATTATTTTAAGGGCCGTCAAGATGATGCAAGTTGCACATTCATTCAGAACTTCTTGTTCATGCAATTTGTGATCTAAAAGACAAAGTTCGTGCCCTAGTTCATCTCTGATGATTTGAAGAACTTTGCAGCCAACAATTCTCTCTCTAGTTGGTGTTTGAAGTCGCGTACTGAGATCCGCGCATCTGGTTAGTCACGTACTTGGGAGCCGTGCATTGAAAGGAGAAACTGTCACTACAGAACAAGTCCAATTGGGTATTGGGGTAAGAGTTCAACTGTAGGTTGGTAAGGTACTTGGGATTCCTTGCTTGTAACTGCTTGTTGTGATAATAGTGGAGTTTCGGGAGTGGTGACCTTAAATCACCCGGTGGGGTTTTTGCCGTAAGGTTTTCCCCATTCGTAAACAAATCACCGTGTCATTTTATTTTCGCTGCATAACTTAGTTTTGGTGAT
Organism: Castanopsis chinensis; assembly: GCA_032878915.1. Classification (NCBI taxonomy): domain Eukaryota; kingdom Viridiplantae; phylum Streptophyta; class Magnoliopsida; order Fagales; family Fagaceae; genus Castanopsis; species Castanopsis chinensis. The sequence goes on from JAVQMG010000130.1 coordinate 12,303,520, forward strand.
TTGTTTGTGCTGCCACGTGATATTGCATGTTAATTTGATTAATTAATAACTTGGCTATTTAATTAATCTAAGTTATCACAAGGGGTCAACGCGTTTGTGGCCTGTCAGTAATGCATCAAAAAATAATTATTTTGTGTCTTTTCATTTGCTAATATTTGTCAATACTAAATGGATGTTAGTATGGATTTTAAAATTATTATTATTCATACTTCGCCCCTCTTAATCAGAATCTTGGCTCCATATCTAATTGTAATATACTAAATTATATAAGTGTTAATTATAGATTTCTATATTCATATGAAGAGGAATATGTTCAAAACATGAAAATTCAACCACATAATAAAACATTATCATATCCAAATTCATGTGTCAAGAAAAGAAAAAGGTTTGAGGATTGACAAGATGATCTCAATTTCTAAAGGAAATGTTGAAGAGATTGAGGAAAATCAAGTTTTTCTATCACAAGTTGAAAATCTTTGTGAAGATAACTTGCATAAAAATTATTTTGAAGTCAATGCAGCAAAAGATGGATGTTCTTAATAAAGTTGGTGAAAATTACATCAAAGTAGATGATTGTGAGGTAGAAATTGTAGAGAATATTGTTCAAGATCTAGCTGAAACCAAATCAGGTGATTGCAAATCTCATGTTAACTGTTCTGCATTCAAAACTAAAAAAAATAAATAAATAAATAAATGATGTTTTATCTTTTAACCATGTAATCTTTTCTATTAATTTTTTAAAGGAATCAATGAAGCCATTGCTGAAGGTTTAGAAATTTCCTTGGAGCTGTTATGTTAATGGAAAATGTAGTTCTTTTTAGCTTTCATGGATAGATTCAATTCATTGCAGCTACCATTCATTTAATAATATATAAAGTGAGTTACGCAATCAATACTATAATTTGATTCGTCTCAAAGGGACATTAGTAATGTGCATATGATGAATTCAAAGCAATATAGTTAATCAACTTTTCTAGGGACATATTTGATGTAATTGGCTAATCCTTTGACAAAACGCACTTTACTTATAATTTGATAAATCTAGGATGGTTTAAGACTTCAAGAAACATATTGTTCAACTCAAGTGTTAAAGCCATGCAAATCTGTCCGAGAAACAAGTGAAGAAGTGTTGTTCATTAAAGCTCAACAAATATCTCGATAGAAGCCTATCTATCGAGATTTAATGCTGAAGCACGATAAAAGCTTGACACAAGTTGTATCTGTTGAAAATTACGAAATCAGACTTTTCAGATCTGATTACATGCAAATCTTTGAGTATTTGTGCAAGGTTTCTTTTCTCACAACCCTAGACATATATAAGAAATATATTAAGAGCCGTCACAGGGATGCAAGGGTATTAAAAATAGAATACACACATATTGTGACCGGTGATAGAAATTTCCCTAGTTCATCATTCTCTTTGTAAAAGCTACTGCGTCTTTACGCCAAGGGTTTTGTGACCAATGAGCTTCTTGATCTTCATGTTGATGAACTGAATAACTTTGCAACCAACATCTTCTTCAAGTTGGTGTGTTAGTCACGTATTGGGATCTGTGCATCATTGGTTAATCACATACTGGAATCCGTGCATTGAATAGAGAGATTGGCACTACAATGCAAGTCCAATTGAGTATTAGGGTAAAGGCTCAACTGTAGGTTGGTATTAGGTATTGGGATTCCTTTTACTTGTAATCGCTTGTGATTGATAATAGTAGATTCTCGAGAGTGGTGACCTTAAATTCACCCGATAGGATTTTGCCTCGTAGGTTTTCCCCATTCGTAAACAAACTATTGTGTCAAATTTATTTTCTGCTACATTTAGTTTAATTGGTGATTTGTTTATGCTGCCACGCTATTGCATGTTAAATTGACTAAATTAATTAACTTGAATAATTAATTAATTAATTAATTTGCCTAAAAGGTCAATACATTTTTAGCCTATCAAGTAGTATCAAAGTGGGCACACTCTGATTAAGGTTAATCTTTGCTGTGTGATCCATTGATCCTTATTTGTCATGGATAGAGGACAATCTCTTATTATACTTCCTTTATTTGATGGTACTAACTATGCATACTACAAAGTACGCATGAGAACTTTCTTGCAATCTTGAGATAAAAATGTGTGGCAAGCTATGGAGAATGGCTAGACTAAGCCAAATTAAGCGCCTGCTGATTGGGATGATGCAAAGATCAAAGCAGAAAACTTCAACAGCAGAGCATTGAATGCCATTTTCAGTGTAGTCACCAATGAGGAATTCAAGAAGATATCCTCTACTGATACTGCGAGGGAAGCATGGACTATCCTCTAGACAACCTATGAAGGGACTAAGGCTGTCAAGAATTCAAAACTCCAAAGGCTCACCACTAGCTTTGAGGAGATAAAGATGGAGGAGGATGAGTCGTTTGATGAGTTCTATGCCAAACTCAGGGACATAGTTAACTGAGTCTTTAATCTTGGGGAAACTATTCTCAAACCCAATGTTGTGAGAAAGGTGCTCAGATCTCTCCTTGAGAGATTTTATGCCAAGATTACAGCAATTGAAGAATCAAAGGACATTAACTCTATTCCTTTGATAGAGCTGATTAGCAACTTGCAAACCTATGAATTGGGTTTGACTAGACTTAGGAAATGAAGCAAAGGCAAGAGCATAGCTTTGAAGGTCAAGAGTAATGAGACAAATGAGTCTTCAGATGATGAAGATTCTAAGATGAAGTCCTACATCACAAGAAAATTCAAGAAGTTTATAAAGAATGTCAATGTGATAGGCTTTGACAAGGACTGCAAGCAATCCGATTCTTCTCAATTTAAAAGTCAAGATAGAGAGAAGAAGGATGCTAAGGATGGAGGTCAATACACCATTCCCTCCAAACCAAAGTTCTTCGGATGTCAAGATTTTGGACACATAAAACAAGAATGTCCAAGATATCTCAAGTCGATTGGGAAAATCAAGGCTCTTGCTGTTAACTTAAGTGACACTAAACCTGATACTAAGTCAAATGATAGTGATCATGAGGGAATCTTAAGTGCTTTCACTGCTATAATTGATCCTACTAAAGGGACTACGGAAACAATGGATGAAGAAAAGGATTTGGTGGATTTAAAGTTTGAGAAAATGGATAAACAATATGATATCTATACAACCTATGCTAAGTTGTACAAGGTTTCAGAGAAGTACAAGAAATTGTATAGGTTGGCCATTAAGAAGCTAATTGATGTGGAACTAGATCGAGAGTAACTCTCTACCAAGGTTGATGAAGCAAATCAAACCATTGGAGCACTGTGGTTCAAGAACAATTTCTTGGTTGTATCGCATACAAAACAAATGCAGCGGAAAATTAACAGACCTACTTCATTCACAATTAATAAAATGTGCTATGTAAATTTCAGAATTCTAGAACAAGAGAGCGTACCTTGGTGCAGAGAAATTCAAAACAAAGATCAAAAGTTCTTGAGAACACTTTTAATCTTCACTCCAATTTCACTTAATGCCTAAGAAGTGTGGTCTCTCAATCAGTTTTCAAGGAGAGAATAGGAGAGTGTCCAACATTCACATACAAACCATTTCATTCCTTGTATAATCTTAATGAAAAATACTTATGAAAAGACTTCTGAAATTCTGTATGTTTTCTCTCCTTATATATAACTGATTATCTAATTGGGCTAGCCTTTTAGGCTATTCCAATTGAGCTCTAGTATGTGGCTTGGAGTGGGACCAATAAGACACTAGCTCCAATGGGCATTGGGCTTTTCTGTCAACTCTTGACAAGTCCAAAGTTACTATTAACTATATCTAGTACCACTATATAAATATAGTTGCACTCTAGGCTTATCTATAAATTATATCCCAAGACTTTATTATACATGCAACCCCTTCATTAAAATATTCATAATAATACAAAGTCATGAATATGGATTGCCACTTTGAAGATTACTACATCTTAATCCTTGAGTACCCAGTTTAATCTTTTATGTTATTCATCATACATTTATGAAATTCAATTTCATAAATATATACTTTAGTAACTCCTTACTAAAATGATTGGGTCCAACACTCTGAATGACCAAACCCATTAAACTTATCTCAAATAAATATTTTATATCTCCGTTAAGAGATTATGAATTTCATCTTGAAAATATATGTTTCATCAACACTAAATGCAATTGCCCAACATACTGAGGTTTTGATCGTGATTAATAGATCTCACTCTTGATATATCAAAGCAGCCTACATCTCATGATCAGGTCCATTACTCTCTCAAGATTTAAAGTTGATGTAAATAGAAGTCGTGAGATTTATTATTCATTTGACAGTCGTTAGGAAAATAATAAATCTCACAGCGGTCCAGTTCAATATGTCTTAACTTTTAAAACATATCAACATACCAACTAAAAGTCTCCACTTCCATGATCAAGACAAATCATCTTAGTTTATATGTTATAGTCTTCGCAGATGAAATGCCTAATTTCATCATCGACTATGAACTATATTTTAAGTTTACAAGGAACTTGTGATTTACATCTTCTGTGACTAAATCACACACAATGCATCTTATGGACTAAGATAATGTCTCATTAATTCATTTATAGATAGTCTCAAATAATTAAACAATTTAATTATTTATGGCATACCAACCAATTGGATTTTAGAGCAAAAACCCTAACAGTGAGAACTTACATAAAGGCAAATCTATTTTAGGACCACCCCCCAAGGTTGAAAAGAAAAAGGCTAGAAACCCTAGGACTAAAAGGGATAACAACAAAGAGTCTCAACAAAAGAATCCATATTTTTGTCATCACTGTGGAGTTTCAGGGCATACTCATCCAAATTGCTACAAGTTGTTAGCCACTCAACAAAACAATAGTATGCTCTCATCTGGAAACCAGAATCAGTTTCCATCCTCTCTAACCCCTCTTGGAGATCTTCTCAAGGCCTTGCAACTTCTGTTATCCCCTCTTCTTCGGCTCTCTCAGCTGGTAGAGTGACTCTAGAAGCCATCATGGCACAGCTTCAGTGCATGGATGCTCATCTTGACACTCTTACTGATGAGTTGTGTCAGGTGAACACCCGTGTCAGTCGTATAACACGTCAACAGGCTCACCTTGGTGGTTTCGCTGCTTCTCCATCTCCTTCTCCAGAGGCTTCGATAGGTGAGAATGGTGATGATGGTGATGATGAGGATGAGGATGTCAGCTCTTCTAGTGATGACAAGATGACAACCTTTCGATCACTTACCTTTTGTCATTCGTGACAAAAAGGGAAAGTACTTTTAGGATGAAAGTAGTCTTGTACTTAAGGGGAGAGTTAGTATAGGACATTTTTTGAAAGAGGGGAGTATTTTTTTTTTTTTTTTAAGGGATGTAGCGGGGTTTACTTCTTCTTCTTTTTCTATCTTTACATTAGCCTCTTGTAAACTAGTCTTGTGACCATTTATTTACATACATTGTACTTATCTTTTCACATATATATGATGATGTATGTTGTTCATCGCTTATCTCTACGTGTATTGTTTCTTTTCTCTTTTTATACACATGTTTCTTTATGTACACAATCTTTGTTTCTGTTTCACATATGATGCCTTAATGAGTTTTGTTTAAGTGTTTTAGAAAAACAAGTTGTGAAAATCAATCCTGCCATGAACTCTCTTCTTGCAAAGTTTTTCAAGAGTTTATGTTAGGGTTAGATTTATTTTGTAATTCAACAAATGATTATGAGTTTAGTGATTTAAGACTCCTCTCATGATTCGTTTGTTTATTATGGTTTTGTCACAGATTGCCAAAAGGAGAGATTGTTAGAGACATTTTTGCTGTAATTGGTTAATCATTTGACAAATTGCACTTTTTTGTAATTGGGTAGATCTAGGATGGTTTAAGACTTCAAGAAACATGTTGTTCAAGTCAAGTGTTAAAGCTATTAAAATCTGTCCAAGAAACAAGTGAAGAAGTGTTGTTCATTAAAGCTTGACAGATGTCTCGACAGATGTCTCGACAGAAGCCTATCTATCGAGATTTAATGTTGAAGCTGGACAAAAGCTCGATGGAAGCTATATCTATCAAGAATTACGAAATCAAAATTTTCAGATCTGATTACACTCATTTCCTTGAGTATTTGTGTAGGGTTTCTTTTCTCACAACTCTAGATATATATAAGGATTATTTTAAAAGTCGTCACAGGGATGCAAGGGTATTGAAAACAGAATACACGCCTATTGTGACCGGTAATAGAAATTGTCCTAGTTCATCATTCTCTTTGTAGAAGCTACTACGCCTTTGCACCAAGGGTTTTGTGACCAAGAGCTTCTTAATCTTCATGTTGATGAACTGAAAAACTTTGCAACCAACATCTTCTTCAAGTTGGTGTCTTAGTCACGTACTAGAATCTGTGCATCATTGGTTAGTCACGCGCTGGGATTCGTGCATTAAACAAAAAGATTACCACTACAATATAAGTCCAATTGGGTATTGGGATAAGGGTTCAACTATAGGTTGGTATTAGGTGTTGGGATTCCTTTTACTTGTAACCATTTGTGATTGATAATACTGGATTCTCTGAAGTTGTGACCTTAAATTCACCTAGTAGGGTTTTGCCTTGGAGATTTTCCCCATTCGTAAATAAATCACCATGTCAAACTTATTTTCCGCTGCATTTAGTTTAATTGGTGATTTGTTTGTACTACCACGCTATTACATGTTAAATTGATTTAATTAATTAACTTGGATAATTAATTAATTAATTTTCCAAATGAGTTAATACATTTTTGGCCTATCAAACATGATGGCATAGTATTGAAAATGTTGAGCAAAAAAGTTAAAAGGTGAATGTATAAAATTGAGTACATTACTCTTGTGTGTGGTGCCCGTACATACTTCGCTGCATGGATTTTTGGCTCAAAAGGGCTGCTGTTCAATTGAAGGATAAGCATTCCTGAGCATGCACTGCTATTGATCCACCAGCCTAATGATAGCCCCTTATTCTTTCTTTTTTCTTTTCTTTTTTGGATGGGTAGATAGTTGAGAGCGAGGAGGATTTTTTTTATAATAAAAAAATAAAAATTAAAAAAGATAGAATGACAGCCCCTTATTTTGAATATTATGTGTTGAGTTTCATGGTTTGAATCCACAGCCCCGTATGGTTCACACTTTTACAGAGTTCATGCAAGGATTGTAGATTGTATTCTCACTTTTTTTAACTTTTAATTCTAAGATGATTAAATTCCTTGCGTTTAAAACTTGAAAAGATGATTTCTTTATATTTGAATAGTCAACTAATGCCCCTCCTAGTGGGCTGGTTTCTCAAAAAAAAAAGAAACAATAGTCAACTAATTTCCAAATGGAACTGAATAGCAATAGACTATTGACTTTGAGTTTTTAGAAAGTATTTATCTGTTAAGAGTTGAGAGGTTTTCTTTGCTTGATCTCTAAATCGTTTATTTCCCTAATTATGAGATTCAAATCAGAATTAGAGAGTGGGTGGGAGAGAGAGAGAGAGAGAGTGCATTAGGGCTAGATACAAAGAAAGTAAGAAAATAAAATCTTTTGAGTATTTTGGATTTATTGCATATGATGAAAAAGGAACAATCATAACAATATATATATATATATATATATATATATATATATTTGAAGCAAATAGAACATGCATATAACAAAAAGGATTTTTGTCTTTTAGATTGATGAAGGAGTGCGGTCAAAATCAAGCTCAAAGACCTATTTGTGCGAGGTATGTGTCCTTCACCTTTTCTTGTTTCCCTTTACGTTTCAATCATGTTTTATAGTTAAGGTTTATTGCTTTTTTATAGTTAGGAGCATGTTAGGTTAGGTTAATTTCAGTTTTGGTTGTTGTTTTGTTTGCTCATTGCTTGTGTGTTTTTAGGCAAGGATGAGCATGCATGTTTCACGTACGCACATGATTTATTTTAGAATAAAGTTTGAAACCCTTCAAACTCCCTCTAAAACATTAATATGGTTATATATTTTGAAAATCTAATCGTCAAATTCACTCAAATCAAATGTTAATTACTATTCGATCCATAAACGTATTTTTTATACATAATTTAAGACTACAAAAAATTAAAATTTAAACATTTGATTGATAACACAACTATTAAGTTTTAATTTTCTTGAAATTTTGCAAGCATAAAAGATGTAATAAGAAAATACAATCTAATTTTCAAAATTCACATCCAATTAAAAAATGAATAAGGAGTTTGAAGAATTTCTTTCTATTTCCTTTTACTATATTTAAATCTTAAAAAAAAAAGTATAGTTTTTCCCTTTTTTAAGTTCTAGTTATATTAATAAAATGGGTAAATTATATATATGGACTCTAACTTTTAGGGTATATGTCAATTTAGTCTCTGACTTTTTAAATGTGTTAATTTGGTTCCTAACATTTTGGTAATATATCAAAATGATTCTTACTATTAAGTGATTGATGAAAAATGTTGACACGGCTAACAACTAAAATAAAATTTTATTTTTGTGCCACCTAGTATGTCATGTGGACTATTAAAAAAAAGAAAAAGAAAAACAGGTTCGATTTATCAGTAGAACAAGATGGGCGTCAATTCATAACCATCAATATCGAGCAACCATCTTGACGAGCAGATCGCACAACTCAGGGACTGCAAGCCACTCTCTCAGAGCAACAGGTTCCATTCTATTATTTTCTTTTGTGTAAACAATAAAAGAAATTTATGATATGTTTGGTTACAAAGAAAGCACAAGGAAAATAATAATAAATTAATGTTTATTTGAATAGTAGCAAAATATTAACTAGATTATAATTCTACTTTGGCTTTGGTGCAGGTGAGAAGGCTAAGTAGATTCTAGATACTAATGGAAGAAAGCAATGTTCAGATGGCAATGACTATCCTTTGCTTTTCAAAATTTTAACCTTTTGTTTCTTTCATTGACAGACTGTGTGGTGCCATTTTGATAATGCTACAGATCAGCAGTAGCATTGATGACAGGGAATGAGCTTCAGAAGTTTGCGTAGTGCCCACTTGAAAGTAATGATTTTTCATCCTTGGGATTGAGATTGTGAATCCAGATTTACTTGACATTCCTTGCTGATGGTACATTCAGAGAAGAAGAAGATGTGTCCAATTACTTGGAGAAATTTTAATTACAAACTTAGTTGTAACATAAGGCTACAAATTCTTTTTAAAAAAATTAATATGACTACATATTTTGAAAATCTAACCGTGAAATTGCATGTTTTTTAAGTTCTTATTGCACATGTCAAATTTTGTGTCAATTTGATGTTATTTGCTATATAATCCATAAACTTATATTTTATATATAATTTTAAATTACAAAAACTTGCAATTTAAACAATTAGTTGCTTGCATAGTTATTGATTTTTAATCTTTTTAAAATTTTGTAAATATGGAGGATACAAGTATAAAATGCAATTCAATGGTAGATTTGTCAAAATTCATATTTACTAAAAAGATATTGAGTGATGTTGTAGCCTTGAGCTATAACCAAGTTTGTAGCCAAACTTTATCCCACATACTTTAGGTTTTTTTTTTTGGCACATCTGGTTTCTTTTTGTGTGATTGTGTGGTTTTTTGAAGCAAGATGTGAGGATTCCATACCAACAGAAGCAGACGTTTATATTTGTTACATTTGTTTATCTGGAGAGCACAAACTATAAAGATGATTTTGGTGAAATGAAACCTTCATCTTATTTGTGACTTGCGGGTGCATATCAAGTTATCAACCCAATTGAGTGGTGATGGCCGAGTTAGTGTTTTCTTGTGATTTCAGGGATTTGAATCCTAATTGTATTGGTTTAAATGGACTGAGTTTTGTTTTAGGTCACGTTAGCATTTTCTATTCATCACTTAACAGCAAGGGTCATTTTGACACAATACAAAAACGTTAGGGACCAAATTAATACATTTAAAAGATCATGGACTAAATTAACATATAGCCTAAAGTTTAAGAACCAAATATGTAATTTACCCTAATAAAAATATTACTTTTTAAAAAAGAAAAAGATGTACGATACTTTTATACAAATAGCTATAAATCATTGTTAACAAAATTTACGATGTTTGGAGGAATAGACTCTATCCAAACTTAAAAAGAGAAAAATAACTAAGCGGCATTTAGCTAAAGCATTTGCTACTACATTGTCTTGCCTGAACGTAGGAGAGAATGACCAACTCTGAAAAGAGTTTACAATCGCAACAATTTCATAGTAAATTCTAGATAATAAGTTGTTATAAATTTTGAAAATGCATAGAAAATCAATAGGTTGAATGATCCCGGCTTCAATGGGTTAGTGGTTGTTTGGAAGGCCTGAAAAGAAAGAAACACAAGATCAAAAGTGACCGGGGTGAACCGGCCAAAAACCCTCCGATGCTTAAGTTAGTTTTCTCTCTAGAATTCAAGAATTCCAACTTTAGAAGTGGTGGAAACTTACCTTCATTTAATATGAATGAGTCCTTTTATAGTAAGCTTTAAAGTAGTTACTTGTTAGTAACTTCCTCAATGTGGATGGAAGTTAGAAAGTTCAGACTTAATTTTTACAACTGCTGTAGAAGTTAAAAGGTTCAGACTTATCTTCAACAACTACTATAGAAGTTAGAAGGTTCAGACTTATCTTCTACAACTGCCATTAGAAGTTAAGAACTTAGTGGAAAGTTAGAGTGATAAATAAGGATTTTGCTCATACTTCATAATAGTAGAACGTGGTCTGAATTATAAGTTTTTGGATATAAATTTATCTTGAGAATTTCTAAGTGTTGGGAGGTCGTCTAGGTGTTTTGATGTTGGATGACCTTCTTACACTTTGGACAACCTTCTTACATTTGGATGACCTTCTTGGATTGGGACAACCCTTTTGGACTTGGACGACCCTATGGACAAACAAAAAAGATAGTCCAATATTTGGTCCACCATCAGTTGCCCATTTAGTCCAAAGGTCGTCTTGGACACTGTAGCAGAACTCTGATTCACCATTTATGTTTGATGTCAATATTTTAATGGTCAGTTGTGTGCCACGTGTCGTCCTTGTGTAGGTATATTTTGGTTGCTTCAGATTATGCCACGTGTCACAATCTTATTGATTGAATTGTCACATCGATTCATTTTTTCGAGGAATATGCCACGTATCAGCTCCTGATTGGTCTGCGTCGCTTCGTTGATCCACCGCTGAATATGTACATTCTCTCTCCTACCCTTTCACTTTTCTAATATTTTCCCTTCTGCCATGTCATCTAAGAGCTTCGTCTAGTCATCCTCGTCTGTAGTCTCTCATCAGGTACTTCCTTCCCTTCTTTCTTAGATTTTCGTCTTTAGAAAGTTCTGTGCATTTTTATAAATATGTCTGCATCTAGTGATAGTACAAAGAGAGCGATAGACAAGAATCAAGACAAGTCCTCTGGTAGTAGTGGCAACTACGATAGTAGTAGTAAAAGTAGTGATAGTAGTTCCTAGATGTGCATTATTTGTCTGGGGTTCCTAGAATTACTTTAAAGGAATTCCAAGAAATGCAACGTAGGACGACTTCTGAGACTGAGGCTAGCTCGACCAGAAGAAGTAAATCACCAAGGCCTCCTCAAGAAGAAGAGGAGGACGAAGATGTCATTTATAGCTGCTGATTGAATTATACAGCGCAGCGAAAGAAAAAATAATATATAACGGATCTACTTCATACATAAAAGTTAACATGCACTATTTAAGTTTCAGAATATATAAGAACAAGAGAGTGTACCTTGGAGCGGTGAATTTCAAAACTTGAAGATGAGAATCACTTGGGAATACTTTCAATCTTCACTCCAATTCCACTAACGTCCAAGATGTGTGGTCTCTCAATCAGTTCCAAAGGGAGAATGTCAAAAGGTGTCTAACACTTTTAACACTACTTCACAAGAGTGTTCTTTCAAACTCTCTCTATGAATTCTCTCTCAAAAATCTTTTTCCTATATAAAAATTCTGTATGTTTCTCCCTTTGTATCTAACTAATTATCTAATTGGGTTGGCCTTTTAGGCCTTTCTAATTGGGCTTAAGTGTGTGGCTTGGAGTGGGACCAAAAGGGACCAATAAGACACTAGCTCCAATGGGCCTTGGGCTTTTCTGTCAACTCTTGACAAGTCCAAAGTTACCATTAACTATATTTAATACCACTATATAAATATAGTTGCACTCTAGGCCTTATTAATAAATTATATCCCAAGACTTTATTATACATGCAACCCCTTCATAAAATATTCATAGTAACACAAAGTCATGAAAATAGACTGCCACTTTGTTTATTACTACATCTTAATTCCTTGAGTACCCGGTTTAATTCTTTAAGTTATTCATCATATATTTATGAAATCCAATTCCATAAATATATACTTTAGTAACTCCTTACTAAAGTGGTTAGGCCCAACTCTCTGAATAACAAACCCATTAAACTTATCTCAAGGGAATATTTTGTATCTCCGTTAAGAGACTATGAATTCCATCTTGAGAATATATGTTCCATCAACACTAAATGTGGCTACCCAACATACTGAGATTTTGACCGTTACTATAGATCTCACTCTTGATATATCAAAGTAACCTACACTTCATGATCAGGTCCATTATCCTCTTAAGATTAAGAGTTCATGCAAATATAAGTCGTGTGTTTATTATTCAATTGACAGTCGTTAGGAGAATAATAAATCTCACGCCGGTCCAGTTCAATATGTCTTAACTCTTAAAACATATCAACTAGAAATCTCCATTTCCATGATCAAGACAAATCATCTTAGTTGATATGTTATAGTCTTCGCAGATGAAATGCCCAATTTCATCACCGACTACGAACTATAATTCTGAGTTTACAAAGAACTTGTGATTTATATCTTCTGTGACTAAATCACATAAATCACATACTATGCATCTCATGGACTATATGATAATGTCCCAATATTCATGTTACCAATATTTTCAAATAATAATACAACTTTATTAACCAAAACATTAAGTCATACATAATGTCTAACATAATAAAATACATAGCATCATACAATAGGATTTAAGAACACATATCCCAACAGTTGTGCCCTTGAGATGGCACCCACCCTAGACTCACGTAAGTTGGCAACTGTTGTAGGTAGATACCAGATTCCCAATGATTTTAGACCTTATCTACCTAAAAGTGGAGAATGGCGTTGTTCTCCTATTTCTAGTTTTGGTGTATACACTTCCTACCTATTAGTAGGTCTTAGGTTTTCTCTTAATTCTTTCTATAAAGGTCTCTTCCATAGGTTAGGTATTGGACCAAACCAGCTCAATCCTAATGGATGGAGGACAATAGTAGCCATGCAAGTGTTATAGCGTGAGGTTTTTGAGGGAAACTGTCCAATCATAGTGGACGAGTTCCTCTATTGTTATAAACCCTCAGAAATTAAACAATCTACTAGTTTTTACCAGTTTTCATTTATAGGCCCCCAATTTATTTTGATTAGGGGTCGTGGTTCTTCTGATAGGTTACAGAAGAAAGAATTTTTCTTCGTTTCTAAAGATTGGGCTGGGGACCCAATTGATGCAAACAATGCCCCCTTCCCTCCTTTTACCAGTGCCCTAGGTCGTCTTCATCCTGAAGGTGTGTCTTTCTTCCTTTACTTCGTCTATTATATTTAATTCTTTCCTTATCTAACCCTCTCTTATGTTTGTATAGCTACTACTCGTCCACGCTTGTACAAGTTTCACTTGGAGCAGATTGATAGAGCTCATGCTCATCCTGAGAGGTCCTTCCACAGTTTGGTAACCATCCGTCGTCTTGCTGTCTGGGGACTCAATCCAGAACCCATTGAAGAAAATCTTGTGCACGAGGAGACTACTCGTTAAAGTAAGTGTCATCCATTGTACTTCGCCATTCTTCTTCTCTCTCTTTATATATATATATATATATATATATATATATATTATTAACTCTATATCTCCTTCATCGCAGGGTTAGCCACTATGAAAGAGAACAAAGGGAAGCATGTGGCTAGTGGCACTGAGGAAGAGGAGGACATCTAGGTTCAACCAACTCCCTTGGCCATCCAAAAGCCTAACGTCTAGACTTCTGCTGGAAAAAAGGAAGAGTATTTCAAGCAACATTGACCTTGGAGACCTTCCAAGTCATCGAGGCCAAAAGAAGAAAAAGTCTAGCAAGACCCCTCTTCCCAAGGTTCCAAAGCCCTAAGACACGACAATAGTCCTAGACGACCTGGCAGTGAACGTGATGCCTCCTCAAGCTTCTCCTTCAGTCGTCCAGCCTGAAAATCCTACTCCCTCTGCAACCAAAGGTCCTTAGAGAGTTCATCCTTCAGTTTTAACTCCTCATCCTCCTAACTTGGTACGGACGAAGGCTATGCCTAGAAGAAATTTAAAGGAATTATCACTGATAAAGAAGTAAGCTCATGTTATGACATGTTAGTGAAAGACTTTGAATGCTCTACCATCCATGATCTCTTCAAGGTATGTACATTTCTTACTATTTTCATTTTTTTGAGAAATTTATGAAAAGTTTCTAACTCTCCTTCGTCCATTTGTTTTTCAGGCCATGGCCAAGTTTTATACTGCGTCCAGCCAAGCCAAGGAACTCTGTGACAAGGCTAAGGCTGCCAAGGCAAAGAACAAGGAACTAAAGGATGAGTTCCTCTTAAAGAAAGGGGAGGAGATTAGGCTGACCAAGGAACTTACTCGTCTTCAAGGGATTGAGAAGAAGCTGAGGAACGAGCATGATCAATTGAAAGTCTCCTTGGACGATTATTGACTTCACCCCTAAAGACTTAGCCAATTCCAGCCCTTTAAGGAGGGCTTCATATTCAACTTCATTGTTGGTTGTCTGGTATTGTAGATGAGCTGCATATTTCAACTTGTCCCCCTCCGAGGATTTCAGTATAACTCTTATGCCTCTTGCATATAATGTGGACAAATTGTCTACATAGACAACTCACTTCTTATCTTCATTCACCTCACCTAGATTAGCATGGTTTGGAGTGAATTTCGCAATTAAATTCTGCTAAAGCTTGAGCCTTTATCGCACTTCTTGGTTGATACTTGATATCAAACTCACTAAGCTCTATAACCTATTGGATCAATCATCCTGTGGCTTCCAGCTTGTTCATTTCCTTCTTGAGTGGATAATTCGTCAAGACATTGATTACATGAGCCTGAAAGTAATGCCTTAGCTTCCTGGAAGCTATTATCAGTGCAAAGGCCAGCTTTTCCATCAAAGGATATCATCCCTCTACTCCCCTTAACGCTCAGCTTATATAATACACAGGCTTCTACACCTTCCTTTCTTCTCTAATTAATACCGAACTTACTGCATACGGGAACACTACTAAGTATAAATACAATTTCTTGCCTGGTGTAAACGAGCGTAGCAGACGAGCCATTGTAAGATAAGCCTTAAGATCCTACAAGGCCTTCTGACACTCGTCCGTCCATTCAAACACCTTCTTGAGAACCTTGAAAAATGGCAAACATTTGTCAGTAGCTTTTGAAACAAACCTTTTAAGGGCTACAACTCGTCTAGTGAGAAACCGAACTTTTTTGGTGTTTTTTTGTGGCTCCATGTCTAGCATTGCTTGGATCTTATCAGGATTCACTTCGATTCCTCTATGTGAAACCATAAATCCTAGGAACTTCCCTAACGAAACCCCAAAAATGCATTTACTTGGATTCAACTTCATGTTGTATCGTCTAAGCGTGTCAAAGGTCTCCTGTAGGTCGTCCAAGTGCTTCTTCTCATCCAAGCTTTTCACCAACATGTCATCCATATACACTTCTACATTCCACCCTAGTTGTGGATGAAACATATAATTGGCCAACCTCTGATAAGTTGCCCCTGCGTTCTTCAAACCAAAGGGCATCACTTCGTAGTAAAACAAGCCTTAACTACTAATGAAAGATGTCTTCTCTTGATCTACCTCGTCCATTCTTATCTGGTTATAACTTGAGAAGACGTCCATGAAGCTTAACAACATATGACCCGCTATTGAGTCCACCAGATAGTCAATGCATGGCAATGGATAGCTATCCTTGGGATAGGCCTTATTTAAATTGGTGAAATCCACACACATTATTCATTTGCCATTAGCCTTCTTGACCATCACTACATTGGCTAACCAATTCAGGTAATATACTTCCCGAATAAACTTTGATGTGGTTAACTTCTAGACCTCTTCCTTGATAGCATTAGCTCATTCAGGAGTAAAGACTCTCTTCTTCTGACGAACGGGCTAGATGGAAGGACATATATTCAAATGATAGGTAATGACACTTGGGTCAATCCCCGACATGTCTTCATGACTCAATGCGAAAACATCAATGCTCTTTCTTAAGAATTGGACGAGGTCTTACTTCATCTTCTCTTCCATACTCGTTTCAATCTTGGTAAACTTCTCAGGGTTACTCTTATCTAGAGGAATGTCTTCCAATACTTTAATGGGTTCTGTGGCAACCCTTCTTTCTTCTATATTCATCGTCTACATATGCTCGTCCATAGCCAACATGGCTAAGTAACATTCTCTAGCTTCTAATTGATCTCCTTGCACTTATCCTATTCTATTCTCTGTTGGGAACTTGACAAATAGGTGGTAGGTGGACTTTACTGCCTTCCAATTATTCAAGGTTGGTCGTCCAATGATGGCATTGTAGGAAGACAAGCAATCTATGATGAGGAAATTCAACTCTTTGGCTATCTGCTGTGAATATGCTCCTACCACAACAAGTAGAGTAATAGTGCCTACTAGTTGTACCTTCATTCCTCCGAATCCAACTAAAGGTGAGTTCACTGGAGGAAATTGATCTCTTCCAAGCCTCATCTGCTAGAAGGTGGGATTATATAAGATATCTGCTGAACTCCCATTGTCTACCAACGCCCTTGTAGTCGTATAGTCTACTATGAGAAAAGTTATGACGATTGCATCATCATGTGGATGATGGACCCTTCCAGCATCTTCATCCATGAAAGTGATAGCCTACTCGTTTGTCCCCCTCATCCTTGGTACTCATCCAATGAGTTGTACATTTTGTACCACCTTTAAGTAGGTCTTCCTTGACTTAGAAGATTGTCCTACTGCAATTCTTCCTATTATAACTCTTATTTCTTCAAGTGGGGGTCATGATGGCTCTTCTGTCTTCCCTTTTAACTTCTCGTCCTTGTGATCTCAACCAAGAAAATTTCTCAACTTTCCTTGCTTGATGAGATTCTCAATCTACTGCTTCAAATCATATCATTTGTCCGTGTCATGCCCATGATCTCTGTGGAAGCGATAATACTTGTTCTTATTACGCTTATTAAGATCCTCCTTCATCTTCTCTAGCCACTTCTAGGGTGGGTCATCTTTGATCTACATAAGTACTTGGTCAAGTGAAACATTCAAAGGCGTATAATGCTGACTTAGTTCTAAAGACAAATTTTCCTTCTTGTTATCTCTATCCTTCTTCTCTCTTGTTCAAGTCTTATTTAGACGAGGGCCTTGTTCAGGATGACGAGGGAACTCCACTTCTATCCGCTTTGCTCTCTTCCTTTTCTTGGCAATGATCTCATCTTCTACATTCATGAAGCTTTGAGCTAAATGGACAAGTTCAGCCATGGTCTGTGGTTCTTGATCATAGAACTTATGGATGAATAAATCTAAACTAACTCCATTGTGGAAGGCTACTAACAGCAGCTTATCAACCATCTCATCCACTGTCAAGGCTTCCCTGTTGAAGCAAGTGATGAAGGACCGCAAACTTTCGTTATCTCTTTGCTCTATAGTCAGCAGGCTGGACGAAGAGCGTTTATGCCTTTAACCTCTAATGAAGTTATTAACAAACAACTTACATAACTCCTCGAAAGAACCAACGATGTTTAGAGATATCTTACTAAACCACACTCGTGCTGGCCCCTTAAGGGTGGTTAGGAAGGCCCTACAAATTATCTCATCTAGAACCCCTTAAAGGTGCATTGTGATCTTGAAAGTTGCAATTTGATCATATGGGTCACGGGTTCTATCATACGAATCTAACGAAGGCATCATAAACTTAAATGGCAGGGGATGACTATTGATGGAAGTTATGAAAAGGGAATCAGTTTGACGAACAAAATCATCTACGTGATTCATCCTTCTCATATTTTGCCTCATCTCATCCATAGCCTTCCTCATTTAATTCATTTCCTTTTTCCAAATGTAGGACCCTACACAAAGTTGTACCTCTTAAATGATTCTCGCGCTCAACATTCTCTCCTTCTCTAACTTCTTGACTTTGAGCTTGCCCTTCCACACATCGTTCATGACGTTGCCTTCTTTGGTTGATCTCTTGAGTCAACTCTTGATTCTGACGTGTTAGCTCTGCCATAGCAACTGTCATAGACTGCATTTTTTGGACGGAAGGCAACTGTATAACAAGTGCTAACTAGTGAGCGTAGTTAGGTTGGCTAGAAGCGTTTCCTAGTGGGCAGGACTAGTGGCCATTGATCTTGTCCGGACCATACAGCCTTTTGTCTAAGAAAGATAAATTGCAAAATATAAATTTAACCTTCCCACGGATGACACCAACTGATAATACACAGAAAATCAGCAGGCTGAATGCTCCAGGCTTCAATGAGCTAGTGGTTGTTTAAAAGGCCTAAAAGGAAAGAAACATAAGATCAAAGGTGACCAGGGTGAACCGGCCAAGAACCCTCCGATGCTTAAGTTAGTTTTCTCTCTAGAATTCAAGAATTCTAACTTTAGGAGTGATGGAAACTTACCTCCATATGATATGGATGAGTCTTTTTATAGTGAGTTTTGAAGTGGTTACTTGTTTATTAACTTCCTCAACGTGAATGGAAGTTAGAAGGTTCAGATTTAATTTCCACAACTGCTATAGAAGTTAGAAGTGTCAGACTTATCTTCTACGACTACCATTAGAAGTTAAGAACTTAGTGAGAAGTTAGAGCGATGAATAAGGATTTTGCCTATACTTCATAATAGTAGAACATGAGCCGAATTATAAGTTTTTGGATATAAATTTACCCTTAGAATTTCTAAATGTTGCTAGGTTGTCCAGGTATTTTCATGTTAGACTACCTTCATACACTTTGGATGACCTTCTTACTCTTTGACGACTTTCTCGGATTGGGACTACCCTTTTGGACTTGGACGACCCTATCGACGAATAGGAGATAGTCCAATTCTTGGTCCACCATCAAATTCTAATTTAAATTTACAAGTTAAATGAACTCTGTTTTTTGGTGGATTCTAATTAGTTACAATTGATAAAATTTCTAATAGCTGAATAAAAAATCTAAAATTCAATTTTCGCTTACACTAAAAACCGATTAACAGTCTTTTAATTTGATAATAAAATCTATTATCAGAAGCGAACGTTTTAAGTTGTAAAACTCTCTAAAAATAAATTACTTTTTTTTTTTTTTCCGCATATTCATAGCAGCGGCAACGCCATATCTAGAAATTGTTACGAAAGTGTCGCAACAATTTTCAAACTCAATCAGAATTGAGCAAAGTTAGGCAGATATTGAAATAGAACTGGACTCAAAACCAAGAGTTGAAGCCCAGATATTGAAAAGGCCTGGACCCAGATGAGAGTCCAACAGGTCTGCTTCAGCTTCACTTTTCTGTCTCTATCTTTTTCTTTTTCTTTTTTTCAATTGAAGTGGCGTGTCTGTCCTCTGTCGTGACCAAAAATACCGAAAAAAAAAATATATATATATATATATAGCATTTTATAATTATTAAAGGGAAGGGATTAAAGATTATTTGGTTTTTGCTTCTTCCCGAGTTTCCAAACTCCGAAGTCGTACGTAGATTCCAAAACACAACAGAAACTCAACCGGAGCTTTGTTTTGTGTTGGCTTTTTGGTTTTCTATGTCAATAAACGATTAACAATAAAACCCACCCATCTAATTCAATTCTAAATCCCAAAACCACAATCGTTATTATTAGAAGATTCAGTTTCAGAAAAAATTTTCAGGTAACCACCGCTTTTTTTCCTAATTTTTCTTTCTTTTCTTATGTATTATGGGATTTGATTTGATTTTATTTATGTTAATGTTTGGTTTTGAATTATAGGGTCATTAATTATGTGCCTGCTTGTAATAACTTGGGATTGTCCTTTTTGCTTTTGTTGTTTTATTATGTCTTTGAATTGGATGATTTTAATGGATAATTAAAATCAGTTTCTCTGGCAATTGTTATGACGCTTTCAGATCCTAATCACTCCCTTTTTTTATGGGTTCTATTTAGTTTAATTTTATGTTAATAAATATTAGTATACGTATATCAGATCTCTGCGAGTTTTGATGAATTAGTGTTATTTGGGAACCTAAGAAAGTGAGCTCAAGGGATTAAGGTGTGGGCTTTGTGTTTCTCAATGATTTCAGGTAGTGGTCACAGTAAATACTGCTCGATTGATGTATGACTGAGTTTGTCTATGTATGTATATAATGGTAAATTTGGAAGGGCAAGCTTTGCTGTGGGTGGAGTTACTGAGAGGAAGTTGCAAGGCAATTTAATTGGTTAGCTAGTAGAAAAATGCTACAAACCATGACGTTTGTGGCCGCCCCAGATGAAGAATATGTTGGACGTCTAATGTATCTATCAAAAAAGAATTTAGTAGGGCATTGCCAATGCCCAATATTCATGCTATAGAATTTTTTATTTTTTTGATAGGTATAGAAAGTTTATGTTCACGATGTTGAACAAATTGTACTTGGGCAAATTGTTTTTGCCATAGAATATTTATGTATTCATTGACTCATTGTCAAGGGTGTAAGTCATTCATATTCTTACTCAGAGTCTTAAGTATTCTCCTGGAAGTCGAGAAAACAGGTGTTTTGAGTCTAAAAAGAAAAAAGTAGAATTGGTTTTTTCTATGTAACTTTAGAATTTGGTAATTGGTTGGTTGCCATGTTGCTATTTGAAGGTTGCATGCTTTTACTAGAGACATAAAGAACATAGGTTAACACATGGCTAAATGTTTGGTAACTGGTTGAAACAGATGTCATTAATTCTACTACTTTTGTCTATAAAATGTTTGGATATACAAGTTGAAGTTGCTAAATGACAAGGCCATAAACAACATGGGTTAACATGGCTAAATGTTGAAAAAGAATGATTTTAGAATTTAGATTGAGTTTGATGGGAAACATTTCATTTAAGTCAACGTGTCTTGTTGGGATTAAGGCTTTTTTAAGTTAAGGTGCTCCTACCAAGATAGGGAAAGAAGAAGTTATTCAGAGTGCACAATTTTGGAAATTGAAGTTGTTAAATAAGAATGAGAGGAATATGTAATCTTTGGAGTTCTGGCTTATACTAGTGGATGTAATTTGTTGTGTGGATTTTTTTATTGGTAAGTTACACTCTCCCAGTGGTCTTAAGCCCACAATCTCACCCTCCATCCCATTATCATGGTGCTAGATGAGCTACAGCTCATTGTTTTAATTTAATATTTATAGTATGACTAGTTTTAATGTATACTTTTTCCAGTTTTAAAAATTATGGATTTGCTTCCTTATGTTATTTGCATATAATCCAGTTCTCTTGGCTTCTTTTTGGAAATTATTTCTATTTTTACCTCTGGATTGCAGATAAAGACTAAAATTTGGGTTGCTTCTATGAGCCGATTCCATTATTGTATGACGCTTCATGACTAGGTAATGAAGGGTTTCTGTGAGAGAGCTGTTGCTTCAAAATGTTCTTCTAAAAGTTTAACTGATACCTCAAATAGTAGTCCACCGCCTGTTTGTTCAGACCCAGAATCCAGTGATAGTAAGTTCACTAAGGCCTCTGTATGGTCAAATTTCGTTTCATCTGCTCTCTCGATCTTTGAAACACATAGTGAGGCATTACCTTGTGAAAACAAGGCAGTTCTTAGCGGTTCATCGGCTTGTGAAAAGAAGGTAGCTCATGCTAAACAGAATGGGTGGACAGCAGCTGTAAGAAAAGCTGTGGCTAGTGGCTCAATGAGGAGACTTCACGAGCGTGTACTAGGGTTAAGTAGGACTGGCATCTCTAGCTCAACAAGTGACGTATGGCTTTTAGGTGTGTGCTATAAAATGTCACTGGATGAGTCATCTGGAGATGCTGATACTAGCGATGGATTAGCCAGATTTGAACAAGATTTTTCATCACGAATTTTGGCAACATATCGAAAAGGTTTGGTTAATAGAATATTTTCCTTTTTTTGATGTATCTAGAAAGAAAGCTTGTGTAAATTGGAATCACTGGAATGAAACTACTAATCTCTGTCTTTCTACAGGTTTCGATGCTATTGGAGAATCAAAGTATACCAGTGATGTAAGCTGGGGTTGCATGCTTCGCAGTAGTCAGATGCTTGTTGCTCAGGTATGGTTCTGCTTTATTTTTTCTTTTATTTAGGTTAATTAGCCATGATATTGTTACTTGTTATAATAATGCCCTTTGTTAAAAAAAATAAAATCTAGTTGGTCTATATGACTGGTTTTAATCTGTGCAGGCATTGGTTTTTCATCGATTAGGGAGATCCTGGAGAAAACCTCTGCAAAAGGTGAGGTGAATGGTATAGAAATGTGATATTCACAAATCAATTTTAGCTGCCTAGTATGTATCTTATTTATGGTTTCTTTTGTATCATATGCAGCCATTCAATCAAGAATATATTGAGATTCTGCACTTTTTTGGTGATTCTGAGGCATCACCTTTCTCTATCCACAATCTTCTTTTAGCTGGAAAGGCTTATAACCTCGCTGCTGGGTCATGGGTGGGCCCTTATGCCATGTGTCGCACTTGGGAAACTCTGGCCAGATGTAAAAGGGAATCAACTGACCTTGAGGACCAGCAACTTCCCATGGCTGTTTATGTTGTTTCTGGAGATGAAGATGGGGAGCGAGGTGGAGCTCCAGTTCTTTGCATCGAAGATGCCTCAAGACATTGTTTTGAGTTTTCAAGAGGTCAAGTTGATTGGACGCCTATTCTTTTATTGGTTCCTTTGGTTCTTGGACTTGAAAAGGTCAATCCCAGGTTTGTAAAGTTACAGAATTCTGTACTTATTAGTCCTTATCTTCAATCTAGGTTGTCCTGGGAAGTTGTAGAATCTAATTCAGCATTTCTATTTCAAGCTGTGGTATAGTAGTAATTAGTTGTGGCTGAGCTGGGATTTTATAGCCAATTGGTTCCTTATATTGCAAGCCATGAGGTCGCATTTATTAGCTCCTCAATATCTATAAACTTTGGTTGTTACTTCTTTACTTGATTGATAGTTTTGTTATTTGATAAGTATTTTAGGTTATTTTAGTCATGAGCTTCAAGATTGTGTTCCTACAAGGCTTTGCTTTTCACCTTTTTTGCATTCCACTGCCAAAAGGCTTGAACTGCAATTTTTTATATATTTGATAATAAATATTGTGAATTATTATCTGTATATCAAAAGAATTTAGTGTATACGTCAGATAATATACATTTTTCCAGAAACTTAGGAAGACTTCTGCAGTTTCTTCATGAGCATAACCTGTTTCACCCTTCAGGGATGAATGCCCCTGGATTACTTAGCAATTGCTTCTGGCAGGTGGGGTCAGTTGCCTGTAGATTTTACTGTCTGAAGGGAAACCCTTTGCGTCCAAAGGGCTCTTTAGAATATTTAGGGAAAAAAATGGACAATTGGAGATCCCAAGGAACACCTAGTATCCCTTATGGCTATATATTTTTAGTTAGTTAGTTAATATGTTTTGGCATGTTATATATTTTAGCTATATTTTATGTTTACTTTAGGTATACTATATTACATCTGACTTGCCAAGAGCCTTATTGCTTAACTGCCTGGCACATTCTGGTGTTTCCAACGAAAACGTCCAGGGTTCAAACCAGCCCTCCTCCATTGTAACTATTGAGTTATCAAAAATATATACTAACTCCTGACCACCAAACTGATTTCTGTTGGGTGGGTTTTCTTACACCTGACAAAATACTCAACCGGTATTTGTAGAAAGCATGTCACCAAGGTATTTTGATAGTTGGGTTTTCTTACACCTGACCATCAAACTGATTCTTACCATCTTTAAACCCGCAGCCGATCTGCCCATGTCTTGAAACTGCTCGCACAATGTTGGGATGAGTCAGGTTGAGTTGTGCAATGTTTTATCTGCCCTGCACTTGGGTTTGTATAGTACTCTCTCCTCCCCATATTGTTAAGCCTATTTAGAAAATTCAACTTTTTAAGGGAACATCATTTAATGCATTGTCTTTTACATAAAAAGGTACAAGTTCCCCAAACTAATATCCCTGATTTAAATTTTAGTTAAAGATTAAGTGGACTTCATTTTAAGACATCCCAAAAATGGAATAGAAGACTAACAGTTTGGGATGGAGGGAATACATATTTTTTCCAAGGACATCATATTCACGCTTTTTTTTATTTTTTTGGTTTTAGGCAAAAAGTGGTTGGTTTTATGTGGAACACCTAGGTAGGCATATGCTAGGATGGGTGTTGTGGTTCATAAGCACATATTGTTAAGCTAAAGAGAAAGTATAGAGTAGAAGATGGCATGCTTTGGGTGAGATAAATAGGAGTTGTGCTCTTCAAAGTTTTTTATAATGTTTGTTAGAGACATGAACACAGCTCAGGATCCACACAAGACTGAACTTGGTGATGTGCCTTCTACAGTTCTACCACTTGTTTTAGGGGAGAGCAGATGCCATTTGGTAAAGACAGTTGGGGTAACAATTAGTTCTTAAAGAAACATAAACTTGATTTGCCATATCTTCATTTCTCATGGACATGGGCAGACATTCGATGATGATCTCTTGTTTTACTAGTATTAGTAAGACCAGGAGATCTTTTCTAATCATGGCCTTTAGAATAAGTTTATACAGAAAATTCAATGGAGACATTGACTTGACAATAAAATCAGTGCACTTTAGAATTTACTGTATCCTAACTATTTTATTTTATTTTTATAAGTAATTCTGTTTTCTACCATATATGTTAATCGCTGAATATTTCTTATATTCTTTCAGGTATATTCCATCATTGAGGGCAACTTTTATGTTTCCACAAAGCCTTGGCATCGTGGGTGGGAAGCCAGGGGCTTCAACTTACATCATTGGTGTGCAAGATGAAAAGGCTTTCTTCCTTGATCCACATGACGTTCAACCAGTATGTAGCATAACTATAATTAATTACTTTCTATAAATACTTGTATATGTACAAATTACATATTTTAGATTGATAAGAATATATTGAAAATAACACTTACCAAATAATAATTTATGAAAAAACTTAATGAAACTAAAAATAATAAAAGTAGTGTTGATGTATTTTAAGTTGTAAGATACTACAGGAACGAGAGAGGCAGATTATTTGAAGCAACATGATGGCCTTTTATTGTGGAGAATATGGTCCTAGAAAGAGCTCAATCAAGAAAAATGAGTATTATTTTAGAACTTGGGATTTACTGTATCATTGGGTTTCCATAGCCCCAACTTCTTTGTCATTTGTGCTTTTTTTTTTTTTTTTCTAAATAATTTTTAATATCATGGCCAATGAGCTCTAGCTCTCAACTAGCACTACCTCTCCTTGTGAGAGTAAGGTAGAGGGTGAGGACCGTGAGGTTGTGCCCTTGTGGGTTCAAGATCCATGTGTAACTTACCTTGGGAAAAATATGTGTACATTTCTCACCACCTCTTCTCTTCTTACGTCTAAGTGCCAGTATGACTGTCTTGATATGCAGGAAATATGCTTAATATACTGGTGATCTATTTTATAGAATGGATATTAATTGTAATGTAGTTGTGGTTGCATCACGACTAACTAGTGATTTTTTATTTTTGTTACCAGGTAGCTAGTATTGGTAGAAACGATCTAGAGGCTGATACTTCATCTTACCACTGCAAGTAAGATTATGAGACTTTATTCACTTGAGTATTTTCTGCTCTTAGGTTTCTTCTTTACTTTGCTCTCTAATTCTCTCTCTTTCTCTCAGTATCATACGACACATATCATTAGACTCCATTGATTCATCCTTAGCATTTGGATTTTATTGCCGGGACAAAGGTTTGCTGATTGGGCCTGATTAAATTTCATGGTTCTGCTGGTTATATAGTTTAGGGAAAATCTTTTATTGACTTTGGTTTTCTGTGTTTTCTTGGTTGACAGATGATTTTGATGATTTTTGTCTTCGGGCTTCCAAGCTGGCAGATGAGTCAAATGGTGCTCCATTATTTACTGTGGCTCAGAAGCATAATTTGTCAAAGCCAGTTAGTCACCCTGAAATGTCATTTGATGATGATGGTGTTCAAAAGGATGAGTCCTTTGGTCTCGAGTCCATTGGTGATGCTGAGGGCCATTCACATGAGGATGAGTGGCAACTCCTTTGATCAAAGATTAATCGGTACCGGGTTCTAATGTCTGAGGCCAGTATGGATTTTGGAAAATTTGGTGCATGATTTGGCATGTGATGTGTCTTAATGCCAATTCCACAGGCTTCTCATCAGCATTACAGTGATTGCCAAGTTCAATTGATGAGAAATTCTGTGCCTTATTCCTCGAGTTTGTTGGATCTGACATTTGTAGAAAGCTACGTTAAGTTATTACGATTCTTTTGTTATTAAATTCAAATTACTTTCAAAGTGTTAATATGATTAATTAGGTATAGATGCTGTAATATAACGTAGGCATTCCATTTATAATTTTATATTTTGCAAGTGTGCCAGCTCTCTCTCTCTCTCTCTCTCTTTACTTTCCCTGTCCAAATGGTATGCCATATACTGACCCTACCCGGCACGAAATAAGATCGTCTTCATTGCAAGTCAAAAAGGTTGTTTTTATTTCACGGTCAAGATTTTAAGATTTTGAGTTTTTTGCCGGTCCAAAACCAATTCTGTACATCCATACCAGTGGATCTAGTTTGGATGCTTTCCAATTCACACATAATTGGAGATGGTGATTGTATTAGCGGCCAAAATTTAATGGCATCAAATGGTCCTTGAATCAGTTAGCTAATAATGCCTAATGGGTTCCACTGGACCTATATATCTTCCCCAAAGGATATTGAATTGCCATTGTTAATTAACCATCTAAGCCCATAGACACAATTTGAGCCTCCCACCATACAAGCAGCCCAAATTTTAGATTAAAAGCCTTGCTAGATCCAGCAACAAAATTTAATTTAGTTGGAAAAAATTTCCTAAAGGACCTGAGGCCCATAGAAGGTGTTTGTCATTGATCAGCCTCAAGTATTGTTTAGTTTAGTTTAGTCAAATTGGCAAGTTTCTTGAGAGAGCATGATGGAAAATTATTCAATTCTGTGATAGCAATACTCGCCCCTTTCACATGAATGGTGGATTTGATCCCAAAAAAAAATTAATTAGTTGAGCCAATTACAGTGATAAAAGGGAAATTTGCTTCTAGATTACTAAAAAACTCATCATGAAAAATGCAACCCGGCCCCCATTAGCTTTTGGTAGTCTTTATTCCATCTTACTAGTTTTGTTTTCTTTCTTTTCCTAGTTTTTTTTTTTTTTTTAGTAACTCAATAGTCACAATAATGGGAAAGAGGAGATTTGAATCCCGCTTCTCTTTATAAAAAAGAACAAAAAATGCTACCAAGCTACAAGACTATTGTTATTTTTCATAGTTAAACCTCATTACACCTTTTAGATGATGAAATTATAGCCAAAAGGCCCAAAACATTTCCTTTTTCATTCTCTTTGTCTATTCTCACTATTGTTACTTTATGGGCAAAGCAATATCTTTCTTAACAATTAACACAGCTAAGAAACATTCTTGGACTACAAGTTTCTACTTCGGCATTGCCGACCATACATTGTATGTAGACTGAGCTGGATTTGGACTATTCCAAATCCAATCAACTGCAACAATGCAACCTTCAAGTGAACAAAATAACGCAAATAAATAAATGACAAATTTAGGTGCAGTATATTAGGTTTTCAGTTCAATTCAAATACATAATTATATTGAGTTTAATTAAGTCTTAAAAAGATTATTTTTGTTTTAATGATTAATATAATTATGTATTTGAAGTTAATTAGATGAAGAAGTATAATAATGCACTGCAACTGTTGCTTAAAAGAAGAGTGATGTAATTTGTGAGGTCCAAAGTCAAACTCGTCATATGCGCAATGCACCTTTGTTGCTTTAAACTTTATTGCATGGTAGTTGGAACATGCAACATCATCCATAATATATTAACGTATCTTCATTTCATGAATCTTTTTAGAGTGAGAGAGAGAGAGAGAAGTACTCGTATGTATTGTATGGTTGAGTTTGTTTTACCTGAAAAAATTTTCTTTCCGATAGTAGAATATTTTCGGGTGAAAACAGTTTTTTTTTTTTAAAAATGTTTTAGGTTTTTGTTGTATTCTTAAAAATGCTTCCAAAAAACTTACTTTTTACTACTTTCTTAAAATTTTTAGCTACCAAACAGAGATATAATAAACAAGTTCCAACACAAAAACATCTAAAATAATGAAGAAATTTTTTTTAAATAACCAAAAAAAAAAATAGAGAGAGAGAGAGAGGATAAATTGGTTGGGGCAAGATCAGCAGTAGCAAGGCTATTAGTGGATATTGACGGGAGCAAGGTGGTTGGGTTGATATCGACGACCATAGGGTGGTTGCGGCAAGATCAACGAAGAGCAATGGGGGAAGGGGAGGTGGAGGTGGAGGTTGAGGTTGATGAGTTTTGGGTGAGGTGTAAAATGTTTTGCATGAAAATAGAGGCATCAATCATTTTATGTCAAAAATATTTTCAAATTGATCAACAATTTTAGTTGAACCAAATACTTGAAATTGAGGAAAATATTTTATTTTACTTATTTATTTATGTAAAAATTTAAAAAAATAAAATAATTTGTTTAGGTATAATTGTTCTATGCAAAGACAATTATACCAATCTAGCATTGGTTTGTTTCGACTAACATAATTTTATAGGTTTAATAAAAATAAATAATTTGTGTTGGAAATGGGCTTGATGTGGTAAAAATAAACTCACCCAAATCCCAAATAGAGATTGTTGGAAATAGGTGTGATGTGGTAAAGATAGCTAACAAAAGTTAACCACCTCCATCAATCAAGGAAAATGCTAGAGCAACAAACCAAAAGAAGAAACAGCTCCAAAAGAAAGTCGTGGCCTTGTGTTTTCTCTCTAGAGTAGCCAAGTTAATTACTAGCACGTCTATTTACATATTGAACACATGTGGGACTTCCGCGTGAGGGATTATGCAATAGAAACCTGCGCTGCAATCATCTCAAAAAAAAAGACTCAAGTTAGGGTGAACTATAAAAGCAAAAGTGAGAAAGGAAATTAGAACCAGAGCATCCAATTTTACGACAACATCAAAAACCTCATTTAAGGGAAGTCTACCCCTACATTCCATATATCCACAGCACAAAATGGTCTTGGATTAATTCAATGCCACCCGTTTGCCTTAGGTTCCATAAGGAGGAATCCATATGTATTCAACTAAGCTTAACTCATCCTTATCTTGGGGCCTAGGCCACTTGACCAAGGCCAATTCCAACACACACGGGTTTAGGGACATCCCCGAGATTGAGTAGAATTCAAATGAGACCCTAAAGGTTGAAACTCTAGGCAGAAAGATCACTTTGTTCCTTTCAATCATAGAGGCCAAAGTCCAGAAGGAAATAAAATTGTTCCTAGCTAGGTAATTGATGTTTATGGAATGTCGCTACTAACTTGCAATTGACCTGTCTTATAAGAGCTAAGTTGAAGAGGAGTTTAAGCAAAGCATGCCCAATTAATTTATTCTACTAGGATTTAGAAGCCCGACAATCCAAAGTATACAAAAGAGATACTCCAAGCCCTTAAGTAATTAGTTTTAATAAACTTTTCAATTTTCCAAAATGTTGGACCAATCACTCGTCTAATGCCATGAAAAATAAAAGCCATCCATATAGTTGCACCCTATAATTAATGGTCCCAATGTCAAAGCTGCTCTAAGTTTTTTCATTTGCTGGAATTTTTCTTTTGTTTTTTGGAATATTAATTTCATTTTTCGCAATTTAGCCTGTTAGGCTACTTTTTTTAATTGGGATGGACCCATTTTTCATCTCTTTTTTGTTGGGCTTTATGAAGCTTAGTTGTGTTTGATTTGGGTGACAATTCGACCCGAAATGATGTTGTGTGATTTTTAATGGGTCCATGGACAAGCCTCATGGGGCCAACACTCTCGAGAAAAAAATTTTGGCCCATTTCGTAACCTATTGTGAATCTTATGCACAGGATATAGAAACCGTTATTTTGGTGATTAGAGTTTCTAGATGTAGGTTTTGAGAGAGAGAAAAAAAAAACTGTACTGCAGTAATTTGTATTTTTTTTCTTATAATAGTGAAATCTTTGCAACTCTATAGACGTAGGCAAATTATCGAACTACGTAAATACTATATTGTGCGTATAATTTTTTTTACTTTAACTTGTATTTTCTGTTCTTCTATTTTTTCATGTTAATTCCCTACATTCTCTTCGTCTTAGGGTTTTTTAGCTAAACGAGTGAGATGAGTTGGGCCCTTTCTTTTCTTTGTTTCTATATAATTATTCTTATTCATCCAAAAGCATAAAAATAAAAGTATAATTTTGGAGAAGGTGGGTCAATCACATCAATCATCTATTTCGAGAGGGAGAAAAAGAGTAAAAAAAGGGGGGGAAAGAGAGAAGGAAAAGAAGATCAAGTTAGCATATAATTTTATGAAATATGAACATGAGAACTTCCACTTTCTTATCAGAAAAAAATTCCATTTTCTTTCTCCCACCAATTATCATTTCCATCTAAGCCCGTGACGAGTTTGGTCCAAACATTGCTCACGGGAAGAGTAGGACTTACACAGTCATATGTCACTGCGATTCGTTGGGGTCAAATTGTTCATGTAGCTTGAAACCACCGACCCCACAATCACTGATTGTGTGCAGTATATATGGTATTATTCACCCCCCCTATCTCTGTGTCTCTCTCACACACACACCTGAGGCCTGAGGGCAAGGACATTTAGATTGATTTAATCATAAATAAAAATAGGAACCCAGCTCATTTTTCACTGGTTTCATCACACTTTTTGTTCGTGCATGGAGCCAATTTTGAGAAATTATTATATCATTTTGGTATAACAAGTCACTGCCTATATGTGCCCCTCAAGAAATATCTGTGCCTATATATCACCCTCCCGCATATCCATGGGATCACTTTTTTATTGTATTCACAATGCCCTCAGTGTTTGTATCCTCACTAGCTAGGAAAACCTGCACATCCTGGTCTATGCATTGAATTGGCGAAATCTATGCTCTTGAAGTGGAAGATTGGGATCTTCTATTTCATTTATAAATAATAATCAAGAAGGTTTATTTCATAGTGAACATATTTTATCTTTCAAAAGATAAAATTTGATAGCACAATCGACTAGCAACAACACACCCCAACAACAATATAATACGAGTCATGGTAG
This sequence comes from Castanopsis chinensis, assembly GCA_032878915.1. Lineage (NCBI taxonomy): Eukaryota > Viridiplantae > Streptophyta > Magnoliopsida > Fagales > Fagaceae > Castanopsis > Castanopsis chinensis. The sequence goes on from JAVQMG010000130.1 coordinate 12,334,951, forward strand.
AGACATTTACAAAAGAACTTAGCTTAGATCCGTACCTCTCTAAAATCCGTTGCAATGGAGACAAATGGCCAAAAATGAATACTTATCCTTATTACTAGACTCAATCTTTGCTCGATTCCAAATATATATATACACTCTTTCACTCTTCTCTAATAGGCCTTCACAGCCTACTGCATCACAAATATGAGAAGGGAGTGAAAACTTTTGTGAACATTTTCAATTCCTCTTGCATTTTCAATACAGTGACCTTAATACTAACACCAAAAATTTCGCATTATAAGAGCACTCACAGTAGTGGTGCTATATTGGCATATTGGTATTTTTTTTGCTTCTCAAATACCAAAAAGCATGCTCCAGCAGTAGAGCTAAATCTTTTTTTTTTTTTAACTCCATTGCTATAGTGCACATCTATCTATAAATGTGCATTGTTCATGAGAGCTAAACAAAAAAATATATATTATTTTACTCCCGCTCCCGATTAAAATAATAATAATGGTTCTTTCTCTCCCAATCACTCTATGCATCTCTCTCTCTCTCAGTCACTCTCACCTCTCTGTCTCAAAGTCTCCGACCCACGCCTCCGCCAGCCTCAACGTCACTGGTCCAAGCTGACCCAAGCCCCAAGCCGCCAGCCTCAACGTCACCAGCCCAAGCCAACCCATGCCCCAAGCCGCCGATCCATTGCTTTGGTTTTCTATCGATCAGACCAGTGCTTTGGTTTTCCATCGATTAGACCCATCCGCCTTATACCCACTTCTCTTCCGCCGATCAAACCCACTCCACACTGTCCTCCTCACCGAAGCCCAGCTCTGTGATCGGTGATTTTTTATTTTGTTTGTGATTAGTGATTTTGCTTGGTCTAGGTTGAGGAAAAAGATTCGAGATTTCGGTTGGTAGTCTTTTTTTTTCGCTGTGGACTAGTGGTAGTGGTGGTGGTTATGGCTGTGGTTGATGGTAAAGGTAGTTGTGGTTAGTGCTATGAATGTTTTTTGGGTAGTATGATATATTATTTTATTGTGGGGAATATATTATTTTATTGTGTTGAAAGTTAAAATAGATCTACTACTATAGCATGTAGGTAAGTAAAATAGATAAAGTAACTTTTGGTGGAACTAAAATAAAAAGTTAAATTTTTAACTCCACTACTATAGATGCTCAACTTCCCCTGGGGCATATTCTCTCGCTTGGGGGCCACCACAGCTACAGAGCAATACATGTCTTATGGGCAACGAAAAAAATTGATTTTTTCCACATCTTAATAGTTACATAATATTTGAGATAGTGCTCAACTAACTAAACCCATCACAGCACAAAAACTCAAATGATGGGAAAAAAAAATCAGTGTAACTCTCAGTATAAACTTTTCTCATATATTAGATATAAAAAGAAATTTAATTTTATAATTTGTTGATTTATATAATTGTGAGTGATAAATATTTTTTGCCTACCATTGAACTCATAGGATATAACATTTTTCATTAACTACTCATATTTACATACAAATTTAAAATTTGAGGTCTATACATTACATGAGTTTAATTATATATTTTTAATTTTTAAATAACATTAGACGTTTTTTTATATTTTTATAAGATACAAACAACAATGTTACCACTCAGCCCTCGGTTTTTTGAATGGTTGTGTCGTAGCTGTGAAAAGTACCTGCCCCCACAGAATTTTTCTTCCCCTATATGATATGGCCTCTACTTTTTAATTGCGTGTCTATGCCCTACAAAACTTAGGTCCCTGTGAAGTTGGACTCCAAAATCTTAGTGTGGACAACGGTTGCTGGATTCGAGAGAAAAAGTAGACTAACATTTTCCTTTTGTAATTTCTTTTGTCCAGTAGCTTTTTTTTTTTTTTTTTTCTTTATTCTTTTTTCGAGGAGGGTTTACAAATTTACAGTATTAGCTGTTTTTCAGGTATTTCTATTGGATACATACCTACTTCCTGGCATATAATTTGAGCTGTGAGTCCCATCAATCAATGTCCACAATATAAGTAAAGGACACTATGATGACTGTGAATTCCAGGAACTAAAATGGCCCTACTTTGCAGCCCTTTTAGGTAGAGAAGATCGTGACCCATAATTTTTTTTTTGAGAAACTACCGTGACCCATAATTGAGAAAGCATTTAGCCTCTAAAATATCAATTTTATTATACATAACACATCATTTTACTGTATCAAAAAAAAACACATCAATTACAATATCTTTTACGTTAAAACATTTTTTTAATACTTTATAACACATCATGTAGGTATGTTTTTATAACTTGAGGTGTTAAAGATGATAAAAAATAATATTTAATATTTTTAACACATTTGATGAGAATGCTCTAAAAGTATTTGCATATGAAAAAAAAAAAAATTACACATTTTAAATGCAAAATCAATCACATCTGTCAAATTAAAAATGTGCAAATTTGTAAAATTATTATAATAACCGTCTAAATTTATATTAGTACTATTTATCTTACATTTATTATTTTTTTTTTTTAACATATATGAGAATGAAGAAAGAAAGTGAAGGGTAGCTGTTATGTATAAAGAAATATCAACAATTAAAAAAATTAAGAGAAATTGATATATTAATGAAATGTAATGTAAAATAGATAATTTGATGTAAGATGTTTTGAAAAATAAGTTTGTAAAATAAAAAATGTAGATTCTTAATTATGCTAAAATATACAATTTTTACATGAGCAAATGTGAATGCTCTAATATTAGAGATACATTTTCACCGATATTTGAGGTGTTTGGTACATTGTGATTAGTTTAAGAATCAGTCAATAGAGGTTTACACTTACACAATACAAGTCTCTAGCAACAAAATCCAACAAACTAATGAAATTAGTTCAGCAGGAGAATTGTGATGAACAACAGATTCAACTTCCTATAGTGTCTTTCGCACCTATAACCAAAGCATCTGTTGCACGATTAGCTTCAGGGTAAGAATTTTTCATATCAATTGGTGGAGCTGCACCATGAAGTAGCTACTGTCATTAACCAAAGGATTGAAGAAGTTGTTAACAGAAGTAGAATTTTTTAGTATGGAAATAACTACTTCTATATCAAGATTAATACTTTTCCTTTCAGATTCAATACTTAATCATTTACATCACTTAATTCCATGTAATTTCTTTCGAAACATATTATTAATTTAAATATTCAACTTTCCAATACATGATTTATTAAAGAAAAATCATGAAATGAAGAAATGTTTTCTTAGCTAATGTTTTGGATAATCTTAAACTTCAACTTATTTTGACGGTCAATTCATGTAAAACTTCTGAAATTTTGAAAAAAAAATTCTTTCATATAATTGTAATTTTATTCAATATATATATTAAGTAAAATAAGTAAATGAAAATAAGCTATCACCCACAAGACCCTTTAGAAAATCATTTTTTCTCTCTCTTATCTTCTCTCTTTGAATAGCTTTTTTTTTTTTTTTATGAAAATTGGGTAGCCTTTTTCTCTTCCATATTTTCGGCCATCAAAGGTTGTGCAAAATAAATAAATAAAATAAAATAAAATAAAAAAAGCCTAGAGTCTCTAAGGCTCGGGTTAGTCAAGCGAACTGATACATTAAATCCTTCTTCTAGTAGTAGAAGGATCAAACACAAATAGAGTGAGCTCATTCACTTTGATCTAGGATCTATGATGTTGTAGAAGAGAAGGGTGTAAGCTTGGAGCATGCCATTTCTTCACGCACACTTCTTTAGATTTCGGGAATGGTTACTAGGAGGAATCTCTAATATGGTTTCTTAGTCGAGCCTGATGGTTTTATGTTTTCTTGAAGAAAGGAAAATATGACGAGTTTATGACCCATAAAAAATCTAAATGATTAATTCAATTAAATTAATATTTTGTAATAAAATTCATTGTTCTAAAACAAAGAAAAATGAACTTTTTAAAAGGATTAAGTGGAATTTGTTCTATATATAATGATGTTTGATCCATAACGATTTCTCTTTACCATCATGCTATTATGCCAATTAGTATTATATTTTATTTAAAAAAAATGGATTTGATCTTAAGTTCCTTATTCAACTATAAGAAATTTACCAATGCAACTAATTGGAACCTATGAATTAGGAAAATTGATTATGCGTAATGGTGTCATTTGTTCTTCACCTAGTTTCAAGAGAAAATGGTAAAGTTACTACCAATTTTACTACAAATAAATTGCAAATTGATATAACAAAAAATACCATTGATAGACTTTAACAACATAACAAATAAATGTCTTAATTACTTTTTTGTTAGTAGTCACATAAGTTTGTATGACTTATGTTATAAAATATGTAGTATCCCTGATTACATCACCCAATTTAAAATAAATAAGACATATATATATATATATATATATAATAGGTTATTAGTAAAAGAGTGATGTAGGATACCATTAATTTATTATATACGTGGTTAGGAAATTTAATATTGGCTAATTCCTTGACAAAAAGCTTAGTAATTTTGGGTTATTTGCTTTGTAATTTTTATAGGTGTAAAATGAATTGAAGACTGAAGTTGTTGTACATTGTGCAAGACTGAAGACATTGCTCAAGCTAAATCCAAAGCTCAATCAAGTGAAAATGAAGTTTAAGCAAAAAAATTTGATAGAAACTCAGTCAACATTTGGTTAAGCTAATCCTATTATGGAAGGTTGTGAATTTTTCCATCTAGGGTTGATCCTATAGCCATCTCAACCCTAAACCCTACATGTATTAAAGCCTTGAGGTGTCAAACACCATCTTATGATGTACCCTAACTCCAGACACAATTTCTGGTGCGTAGGCTATTACAAGGGGCTCAAATTGGTTCCTAAATATAAAATAGGGGGCAACTCTCAACCCTCTGCCTTTTACGCCCATTTCGCTGAAACATACTCCCAAGAGTAACACATTTCACGTAGTGAGTTCCCACTGTTACTTTTGAATAATCATCTTATATTCATGTCTATAAAAGAATTATGATTTCTAAATCTGAACAATTTTACATATGTTTATGTTATGTTTATGTTTATTTTATGTAATCCATACATATATAATATTTAATTCTAGACTAAACTATATATCCTATTTTAAAATGCAGCAACATTTTTTTTAAAATAATTAAATTTTTTTATAATTTTTTTTTTTTTTTGTTATAAGAAGTATTGAGTAAAAAGAAGAAATAAATAAATGATCTGAGGACCCCCTGTCTCAATAGATCTATAAGTGTCTTAATATGACCATGGTTTTTCCATGAAACTTTTCCACTTTACTCTACTAAAAAAGACACTATTGTTTGTAATCCAACCATTACATAGTTGATAGCATGGTCGTGAGAGACAATACCTAACTCAATATTAGCATGAAGATTAAACCTGTTTTTATAATTTGGCTCATAAACAAAATGTGGGGTAGTTTGGTAATTAGAAGATCCCATATTTACTCCACTGTCTGATTATAAGAGTGGGTAGTTTGGTAATTAGAAATTGAGCCCATATTTACTTCACTGTCTGATTATAAGAGTTCTTCAATGACTGTGGAACCTCACTCAACAATAGTATTTAATCTCCACCACATAATCGCTCATTGCTCATTATGACACAATAAACTAGCAGGTTCTTTAATTTTGATGTGTGGAACTCTTTGAAACAAGGAGTGAAAAAAAAAAAGTGTGACAAATCTTAAACCAAAACTAACCAAAGCCCTAGAAAATGTTATTACTCAAGCAATGACCATAGATTTTGTGGCCAAAGACCCAAGAAGATGAATAAATCACATTTCAAACTTCAAAAGTATTATTCGGTTATGACACACACACATATACACAAACAAATGTATGCAAATAGATATGTATATATTTACATATGTATTTATCTATAATGTTTATGTTTGATAGTACATGCCATGATGGAATTCACATATTCATGTCAAACTTCTTGTCCACACTCCACATGTTAATGATCCCAGTTGTTACTTATTATAATGGCAAGAGCATCCAATTACTAATACTAAAAACAAAGGTTGAATTCATAACAAGCTTATTTGTTACTATAGCCATGATACTAAAGCTTCAGGCATGAAATGATTATGTGTAGATGAACAGCAAGGCAATTCTCCTTTGGCAAAACAGAAATATGCAATATGCTTTTGCAATTTCTAGTTTGCAGGAAGAAATTTGCACTGGCAGGCAAACTCGAACGAAGGTTTTTACTATGGAAGGAAAATAATGCATAGTAAGAAAATCTCTAATGATGGACATTAACAACATAGATTATATGGAGTCAGGATGGGTTGCTGAAGTTTTGGGCCCAACTAGTGGGCATTGGAAAAGAAGAGCTCGTGAAAGCAAAGCAAAGGGCAAAGGAAAGGCCCAAAGCCCAGGGGAAAAAAAAAGAAATGCTCTTAATCCAGCGATAGAGTTTGCTCAGAACAGTTTGGAAGTGAAAAGAAGGAGAGTTGAAAAAAAAGCAGGGGATGAGGGTGTGGAAAACACAAAATCGGATGGCGGTGTGGCGGATGCTGCGAGGCAGCACCGCCGAGCTCAATGAGCCTCCTGGCCTGGAACTGCCGGGGACTTGGGTCAGCTCCGGCGGTGCGCGCTCTCACCGATGAGGTGAAGAAATCCGACCCGGTTTTGGTTTTTTTATTGGAAACCAAAGCGAAGCAGAAGAGAATTAAAGGGATACAGAGAAAGCTCAACCTCACCCAGGGGATTGTGGTGCCGAGTGATGACCGGAGTGGGGGTTTAGCTATGTTGTGGAAGGAGGGGGCTGATGTGAGCTTCAAAAGTTGCTCAAATGCGCACATCGACATGGTGGTCCGGGATGGCGTCGGCGTTCAACCGTGGCGGGCAACGGGCTTTTATGGTCACCCTGATGCAGGTATGAGGTTTACTTCTTGGAGATTACTTGAGATTCTAAAGAGGCAGTGTGATATGCCGTGGGTAGTCTTTGGGGATTTTAATGAAATTGTGCAATCCGATGAGAAATTGGGTTGGTTAGATAGGGATGCAAGACAGATGGTGTTATTTAGAGAGTGTTTATCTAATTGTGGCCTGCAGGAGTTGAGTTTTGTGGGTCAACGTTTCACTTGGTGTAATGGTAGGATTGGGGACCAGCGCACTTTGGTTAGGTTGGATAGGTTTGTGGCTAATGAGGAGTGGAGGAAGTTGTTCCCTACGGCTAAAGTTTTTCACAGGGCTATGGCCTCCTCTGATCACTGTTTGCTAAATTTGTCCATTAGGCAGAGTTGTAAAAGAAGGAGAAATATGAAGAGATTTATGTTTGAAGCCATGTGGACTAGAGAGGAGAGCTGTAAAGGGGTGATCGAAGAGGCTTGGGATCCTTTGAATGCTAACTCGGAGGTGCAGATGCGAGATAGGATAAAGTGTTGCCAGGACCAGCTGCAGTCCTGGAACCACAGGGTTTTCGGTAATGTCAGCAGATGTCTGAAGCATAAACAGAGTAGGTTACAACATTTGGAAGAGTTAAATTTGCTACACGAAACAGCGGAGGAAATTCAAACGTTGAGAAAAGAGATAAACGAAATCATGATTCGGGAGGAAATAATGTGGAATCAGAGGTTTAGGGCCTTATGGGTAAAGTGTGGAGATCGTAATACAAAATTTTTCCATGCTACGGCCAATAACAGACGTCGAAAAAACAGAATTGATGGTTTGTGTGACTCGGGGGGGAGATGGAGAGAGGACTGTGAAGAGGTAGAAGAAATGATTTTGACTTATTTCAAGGATATATATAGCACAAGCTTTTCGGTCAATTTTGGGGTAAGTTTGGGGGCTGTGGACAGAAGGGTCTCAGAAGAGATGAATGAAGATCTGCTCAGGGATTTCAAAGGTGAAGAGGTTTGGCGCGCGTTAAAGCAGATGCATCCCACTAAGGCACCAGGCCCGGACGGTATGTCGCCGATATTTTTTCAAAAGTATTGGAAGATTGTTGGCCCTCAGGTTGTTGATTGTGTCCTCCAGACCCTTAGAACAGGGGTTATGCCCAGTAGTTTAAATGACACTTATATATGTATGATACCTAAAGTTAATAGTCCCCAAAAGGTAACGGACTTTCGTCCGATAAGCCTTTGTAATGTGGTTTACAAACTGGTATCTAAAGTTTTAGCAAACCGGCTGAAAAGAGTGCTCCCAGATGTGATCAGCGAGGCCCAAAGTGCTTTTGTGCCGGGGAGGCAGATTACGGACAACGTTCTTGTGGCGTTTGAAGTAATGCACTGTATAAATCAAAGGAGAAAAGGGAAAAAGGGTATGATGGCGATAAAGCTGGATATGAGCAAGGCGTACGACTGGGTTGAATGGGCATACTTGGAAGCGATGATGCGCAAATTAGGTTTCCAAGAAAGGTGGATTTCTTTGATGATGATGTGTGTCACTACAGTTTCATACTCTGTGCTTCTAAATGGAGAACCAAAGGGGAGGATCGTTCCTACGCGGGGTCTCAGGCAAGGGGACCCGATCTCTCCATACCTTTTCCTACTGTGTGCGGAGGGCTTATCAGCCATGCTTAGAAGGGTCGAGAATGGGGGAATTCCTAAAGGCATTGCAGTGTGTAGTCGAGCTCCTCTAGTCTCTCATTTGCTTTTTGCGGACGACTGTATAGTTTTCTGCAATGCCTCAAAGGAGGAAGGGAGCAGACTTCTAAAAATCCTTGAGGTCTATGAAAGTGAGTCGGGCCAGAAGCTCAATAGAGAGAAAACATCCCTTTTCTTTAGCAAAAACACGAAGGAAGAGATTAAGGAGAAGTAAAAGTTATGTTTGGGGCACAGGTTATCCAACAACATGAAAGATATTTAGGGCTGCCCCCTCTGGTGGGGAAGGGGAAGAAGAAGGCCTTTCATCGCATTCTAGATCAGGTTGGTCGAAGAGTTGCGGGGTGGAAAGGAAAGATGTTATCAGAGGCGGGCCGTGAAATTCTGATTAAAGCAGTTGCCCAAGCCACCCCAATGTACACGATGAATTGCTTTTTACTACCTGATTCCTTATGCGGCGAGCTGAACTCCTTAATGAGAAACTTCTGGTGGGGTCAGCAGGATAAGGAAAGAAAACTTGCTTGGCTAGCTTGGGAGAAGATGTGCACCCCAAAGGTGGATGGTGGAATGGGGTTCAAGGATCTCAAAGCATTTAATTTGGCTTTGTTAGCAAAGCAGGGGTGGAGAATCATCCAAGAGGAAAACTCCCTGACTCATCGCATCCTAAAAGCTAGATATTTCCCTAATTCCAACTTCATGGAGGCGCAGCTAGGTAAAAATCCATCATATTCTTAGAGGAGTCTGGTGGCTGCTAGGGGGGTGCTTAAAAACGGGCTAAGGTGGAACATTGGAAATGGGCGAAGTGTGAGGATATGGGCTGACAGGTGGATTCCATCCCCAATTCGTTCAGGGTAGTAAGCCCTCGACCACAACATTTCGAGGGTGAATTTGTGGAGAATCTCTTAGACCATGATCGTGGGGGGTGGAACACTAGGATGGTAAAGGAGTGTTTCTTACCTCACGAAGCAGAGACTATTCTGAGCATCCTAATCAGCCAATATTTGCCAAATGATGCTTTGGTCTGGGCTTGGTCCAAAAAGGGTGACTTCTCGGTGAAGAGTGCTTACCATGTAGCACTCAGATCGATAATGGTGGGGAGAGGTAGGGGGCCTGGATGTGAGGAGTCAAACCGAAGGAAGAAAAAGGAATTTTGGAAGGCTATTTGGGGTTTAAAGTGTCCAAGTAAGGTCAAACATTTTATGTGGAGGGCATGTAGGAATATCATCCCTACAACTTTCAGTCTTTGGCATCGAAAGGTGGCAGCGGGAAATGAGTGTGGGCTGTGTGGGATGGTGGAAACTGCGGGTCATGCTTTATGGGAGTGTTGGATGGCAAATGCGGTTTGGAGGGAAGCCAAGATTTTCCTTCCAAGGGGCGACCTTCCTTATCGGGACTTCATTGAGGTGGTTTGGAGGTTTTGGGAGGAGCGAAAAGAGGGTGGCTTGGAGCGTCTAGCGTGCATAGCTTGGGGCATTTGGAAGAACAGGAATGCTGTAAAATTTGAAGGAAAAGGTAAGGATGCGAAAAGAGTGGTGGCTGAGGCGTCTGCTCTTATGGAGGAGTTTAGGGAGCTGTCTGGTGCCCCTAGTAACCCAGCCCCCCCGAGAGCAGAAAGATGGAACCCTCCCTCTGTCGGATAGTATAAGGTTAACGTGGATGGGGCGGTGTTTAGTGAAATTGGTGGTTGCGGCATTGGGGTTGTTATTAGAAATGAGAAAGGCGAGATCATGGGAGCGATGAGTAAAAGGATGGATGTGCCGCTGGGTGCGCTGGAAGTGGAAGCAAAAGCTTTTGAAGAGGGGCTGCTGCTTGCTGGGGAGCTCGGACTAAAGAACATCGTGCTGGAGGGAGATGCATTGGGGGTGACAGAGGCGCTGCTGGGTAGTTGTTCCCCCAATACCTCTATCCAGATGATTATTACTGGTATTCATAGTCTGTTGCGTACAATCCAGGTTTGGAAAGTAAACCATTTTAGAAGAGCAGGTAATATGGCTGCCCATGTTTTGGCTAGGCATGCAAAGGTAGTAAATGATTGTGTTATTTGGGTGGAGGATATTCCACCCATTATTGTGTTTCATGTAACCAAAGATGTATCAGCTTTGGACGAAAGTCCTGTTTAATGAAGTTGCCTTTCGAGGTGTCTGTTTATCAAAAAAAAAAAAAAATATACATGTATTTAAACACTGCCACCTCACCTGTTCACTTTCTATCATATTCATTATATAGTTTAGTTGGTTTTTTTAGTCATTTAAACTATTACAAATTTAACTAAGTAATGGAAAGTATTTAGTACGCCATGTTATTTAAATATAATAAAAGTTATGTCCTATTGAAAGTGTTATATATAATTAATTATGATCATCAATAGGATAACTCCTACCGAACATTGTAAGAAAGTAAGATCTCACGCACCCCAAAGCACACGAGAAACATGTGAGGCACTTGATCTCACCAGTTTGGAGCTACAGAAGGAAGAAACTATTAAGGCACTTGATTCTCAAATTTCTGCTCTCAACTAGGAAATTGTCAAGAAGGTCCTTCTTGATTTTGGGTTTGTATTTGTATTGACACCATCTGTAATGAACAATGTTGTTAATTATGTAAACTCTCTAACTCAGTGTACTTAATTCATCCATTTTTTCTTTTTCTTTTTCCTAATTGTGCCTATGAGATTTTACAAATGTTTATGTTTTGTTTATTTTATTTTATTTATTCCACATATATATAATGTTTAAGTCTAGAGATAATCGTATTTAAAAATGTTAGTAATATTTTTTGAAATGAGTTAAATTATATGTATGTGTATATATATATATATATATATATATATTTTTTGTTATAAGAAATATGGATGATAAAGAAAAAAAAATTAAATAATCTAAGTGGGCTCTTATCTTAGTAGCTTTGCAAGTGTCTCAATATGACCATAATTTCTCCACGAAACTTTCCTACTTTGCTCTACCACAAAAGACACTATTATATGTAATCAAACAATTTCATAATTGAGAGCGTCGTTGTAATGTCCTTGCACGTCTTTTTTTTTTTTGATAAACTGCAATTCATTACTAAGAAGAAAAGGAACAACAGGGGAAATCTTCCTTACACACAGCCAGCAAGTCAGGAGGAAGATTATCCTTATTGAAACAAAAAGACATCCTAGAGCTTAAAGCAGCCCTGGCTGCATGGTGTGCAACACCATTGCAAAGCCTAGGAACCCAGAGGAAAGAAAAGGAAACAAAATAACCAACTAAACAACGAATATCCGAGATTGGGGCGAGAATAGACCAAGGAACACAGGAATTCGGGGCATTGATGGCTTCGAAGCACAGCTTGGCATCTCCTTCGAATAAAACATGGCTCCACTTCTCTATCCTGGCAAGTTGAACAGCCCATAGAAGTGCTTCGGTTTCAGCTTGGAGGGGGGTTGACTTCCTGATGGTTCTTGCCCAAGCTTTGATTGGGATGCCCAAATGATTTCTTGCGACAACAGCAATGGAGGCAAGATTGGATGAGACAGCGGCATCCACATTGATTTTGGTCCATCCTAGAGGAGGTGGAATCCAGAGATGCTGTGCAGAGCGGGTTTGGGGGTTGGAGGGAGAGAAGAGAGATGAAGAATATTCCTGGAACCTGCTAAGGGTTAGCCGGGTAGAATCATGGATGTCCCATCTGGTATTGTGATGCAGAATCCTATTTCTTGCATGCCAAATCTCCTCAAGGATTAAGGCCATGTTGAGAGAGACTCTCTCTTGATCTGATGAGCTGTTAAGGAGCTGCGATGGTCGAAGGACAAGCTTGATGATGTCTTCAGTGTTCGAAATTGTGATCTGATCAAGTCTAAAGCCCCAGCAAGCAGAGAACCAGAAGGCTCTGGAGGCATTGCATTTGATGAATAAATGGATTGGAGTCTCGGTGCTTTCTCGGCAAAGGAGGCAGCTTGTGTTAGCTACTTGGATGCGCCTTGAGAGGTTGTCCCTAGTGGGAAGGACATTAACTCCTAGTCTCCAGAGGAACATTTTTGTTTTTTCAGGCATCTTGAGCTTCCATAGCATTTTCCAGTCTATGTCAGTGGAGAGGGGTGCATTTGAATGAGACTGTATTGTGTGATAGGCGGATTTGACCGAGAAACATCCTTTGGATTCAGGAATCCAAATCAGTTTATCTGGGGTGGGTGAGCCTGGGATAGGCATGCTAAGGATAGCCTGAGCTGAATATGTATCAAAGAGCTCACGGATGAGGCTTGATTTCCAGCAGTGCATATCTGAGTTGATCAACTGAGAGACCTGGATGGGTAATTGGTTGTAGGCAGCCACTCTAGGGGTTGGACTGAAACTTTCGATCCAAGGAACCCAAGGGTCCTTCCAGACATCTATGCTCGAACCATCCCCGATGGCATAGCAGGCACCCTTGATAATTACTTTTTTTGCTTGCTTAATCGCTCTCCAAACAGGAGATGCGGACTTTGGGGGCTCAGCATGAAGCCATTCCTTGGTGATTTTGTACTTTGCCCTTAGGATTTCCATGCATAGGCTGTCCCTTTTGCTTGCAATCATCCAGGCCAGCTTAGCAAGGAGGGCGTTGTTGATGTCTTTGGCTTTCTTGAATCCGAGACCACCACGATTCCTAGGATGACAAAGCTTATCCCAAGCTCTCCATGCAATGAAATTGCCATTCTGTTTATTGGGATTCCACCAAAATCTTCTAGAGAGGGAGTCAAGAGAGTCACAAATATTGGTGGGGACACTGAAGGTGGACATGGAGTAATTGGGCAAGGTTTGGGCGACTGATGTGATGAGGGTTCTTCTCCCGGCCCAGGAGAGACATTTACTTCTCCATCCAGACAGCTTTGCTTCTAGCTTGGATTGGAGGTATGCAGAGTCTTTTGATGGAGACCTGGATAAGAAGAGAGGAGCTCCTAGGTATACTGCATCTTTCTTGAGGGGTTTTACTTGGAGAATGTTACAGATGGATCTGCGGGTGGAGGTAGTGGTATGCTTCGAGAAAAAGATGCCTGACTTGCTTCTGTTCACTGATTGCCCAGACCAGCAGCTATACTTTTCAAGAATGGCTGAGATGGTTGAAGCATCCTTTTTGGTAGCTTTTGAGAAAAGCATGATGTCATCAGCATACATCAAATGAGTGATTGTGGGTCCACTAATACTTGTTTTGATGCCACAGATGTTCTTATTTCTGAGCTCAAGGTCGAGCATTCTGGAGAGGATTTCTTGGCCTAAGATGAACAAATAAGCCGAGAGCGGATCACCCTGCCTAAGACCTCTGTGTGGCTTAAAGGTCTCGGTTTTGCCCCCATTGACCAGGATCTCAAAGGAAACCGAGGATATGCAAGAGATAATCCAGTTGGCAAAAACCTCATCGAAGCCACGTCTTTATTATTGTTGTATTCATTTTTGTGAAAATGTTTGAATTTTCAAATATTGAGAGACAATACCTAACTCAATATTAGCATGAAGATTAAACGTGTTTTTATAAATTAGCTTATAATTAGACCGTGGAGTAATTCTTGGATCAAATCCTAATAATACACACTATTGTCTGGTTATAAGAGCTCCTCAATTGTGGAACATCACTTAACACTAGTAATTAATCCCTTAAATATAATTGCTCATTGTTCATTATGATACAATAAACTAGCAAGAGTTCCTCAATTTTGGGGACTGGAACCCTTTAAAACCAAGAGTGGGAAAAAGAAGTGTGACAACTCTTAAACCAAAACTAACTAAATCCCTACAAAATGTCCATATCCAAGCGATGGTTCTAGATGTTATGGCAAAAGAACCCAAGAAGATGAATATATCACATTATGAGGATCGAAAGTATTATTTGGTTATCTCTCTCTCTCTCACACACACACACACACACACATTTTTATGTAAATAGGTATTTATGTATGTACATATGCATTTATCAATAATGTTTATGTTTATAGTTTTTACACATATAAGCAATGTTATGTCAATGTTTTTCAACCCATTGCATGTGAAATAATTTTTCATATCAAAAAAATTCATGAATTAACTTATTTTCATTTCTCAATATTTAGTTTTTTTTTTTTAATTTTCTTGCAGTGAAAAAAACACGTTTGTTCAGACGTGCATTTCCCAAAAATTAAAAAAAAAAATCTAATAACATTTAAAATATTAAATAAAAAAAAAGAAAAAAAAAGGTATTTTCCCACAAAAGGTGAGAGTTCACCTCCCAAAAGAGAAATTTAACAACTAGCCTAATAATCTCAAGAAAGTTAATTAAATGGGCTTCTTAAAAATAGAAACTAAGAAAGCTAGAGTTTTTAATGTAAAAAATTGGTCCATTTTTAAGCAAAGGGTGGGAGAAGAGTAATTCTAAAATAATGTTTCTTCATTTGAATTAATTTTTCCCTATTTTTGACAAGGGAGTTGTGGTTGTTGATTCCAATTAGTGAGTTTTTAATAAAAACAAATTTTCTCTAGCAGCTCATAATTTTGAATCATTTGTAGCTTTGAAGATTTAAATGTGTTAGGGTCATATTTTTTTTGTATTAGCTTATCCTTTGACAAGATGCGTTTTACTTGTAATTGAATAAATCTAAGTTGGGTTTAATGTATGAACAAGTGCGTGAAATTTACTTTACAAGTGGTATCATTAAACACATGAAGATTAAATCAAGAAACAAGTAAAGAAAAGTTGGAATAGCGAATCTTGACACCAGTCTCGACACAAGCTCTACACTAGCATCTATCGAGATTTAATGAAAGATTCTTGACACAAGTTCGACACTATCTAGATCATTGAGAACTACGATTTCAAAATTCTCAAATATGAATTTCAGCCCATGATGACTTGGATTGCTAGGGTTTCCTTCACTAAACCTCTAAACCATATAAGAGCTTTATTTTAAAGTTATCAAAGACACAAAGACTAAAATTAGAGAACTCATACACTCCGTGAGAAGTTACTACATTTTGTGCGCCTTAAGGTTTGTAACTAAATAGTTCCAGATCTTCAACATGCTTTGAAATGAAGAACTTTGTAGCCAACAACAATTAATTAGTTGCTTGGAGTTAGTCACGTACTAAAATTCCTGCAAAGGAAGAAGTCTTCCACAAGAGCAAGTTCAATTGGGGATTAGAGTAAAGTTTCAACTGTAGGTTGGTATTTTGAGATAGTCTAAGGTAGTGATAAGATTCCTAATACTTGTAAATGCTTGTTCTTGAATAATGGATTCTTGGGAGTGGTGACCTAAAAATCACCCAGTGGAGTTTTTACCTTATGAGCAAGGTTTTAAAACCCGGACCATTCATTGAACCGTAAAAGGAAGAGGTTTAAGGTTTTTGACGTCGAACCGAGGTCAAATCATGATGATGTCATAATTAATTTAATAATTAATTAAAGCCTAAATATTGATATTAAATTTATAAAACTAGAAAAATAGACTAATATATCTATATATGTGAGGGAAATTTAATGATTTTCAAGCATATATTTAATAATTAAATAAGAAAGTTAATAAAATAAAATAATAACCATGAAAATATTAAAATTTATGATTAATTTTTGAAGTAAAGTTGAATATCTTTTAAGAATTTTAATTATATTTTTTTTAATTCCTTGTAAGAGATGAATAATTTAATTAAGTAGAATAAAATTGTGTTAAGTTGTTTTTATAAAAAAAAAAAAAAAAGGCTAAGGGGTTGGACTGCACGGTTCTTGACCGGTTGATACGGTCTAACCCTGGTTTTAGGGATTCACGGAATTAACTAAAAATACAGTTCTTTATGCTTAAAAAATCGATTTTCATCCCGATTCTTGGTTTTCATGGTCCGACCTCCCGGTTCGATCCGATTCTGAAAACAGTGCTTGTGAGAGGTTTTCCTCATTTGTCAACAAATTACCGTGCCATTTAATTTCCACTACACTTAGTTTATTTGGTGATTTATTGGTACCTTCACGATTTGCATGTAATTTGAAATAATTAATTAACTTGGGTAATAGAATTAATTAATCGGGGTCAATCTATAACCCAACAAGTGATATCACAGCGAGCACACTCTGATTAGATTTTAATCTTTGTTGTGTGATCCATTGACCCTTACTGTCATGGATACAAATTACATGAACAAACCTATTTCAACTATTCACTCTTGTGGTACTAACCTCGATTGTCTTTAATTTCTCAAGACATGTAATCCTAAAACTGATAATCTTGTTGGTTGAAAAAAATTAGTATGTGGATGATTTTTTAAAATCAGTTTAGGTTACAAAACAGTTGTTTCTTGAAAACTGTCAACTTCAAACACCTCCTCAACTTCCCTATCAACCTAATCATTATCATTATCATCACCACTATCATCACCAGCAACATTTTCTATTCCAAACAAATCCGAATACTCTTATGGAACATCCTTACTTTTAATTAGGGAAAAATAACAGCATAATTTTTACCACTCCTCTAGTGAAAACAAAATTCCTCAATAGATTCATTTTTAACCTGATTTGCCAAGGATAAACTAATATTAGAGGTTTGCACTTAAGCATGAAATTGCCTATACATCAATGGAAGAAAATAGACTCGTACAATTTGCCTATGTCACTGGATGGTTTAACCTAAGAGTTTCACAAGCATACTAGTCTAAGTCAACTACCCATCTCTACAACTATAGACAAAGTCTTCAAATCAAATTTATTGTCATAAAAAATAAAATAAAAACATCAAATGACTGCACACACATTATTAAGTAAATAACTATTTAGTAATAAAGTGTAGCTTTGTCAACATAGCTGCATAATGACATACTTGTGTTCCCAACCTTCAATCAAATGTAGAGTTCACATGAGTTATAAAAGGAGAGACCGATACACGTGTTCTAAATAGCATGCTTAACAAATATTTTCCACAACTTAATTTAAGCTTAGGTTCAAAATTCAAATACATAAGATATCATTCACATTTTTTTTTTTTATTATCTCTTTGGGGTCACCATAACATAGTTCTAATATCTTCTTCAAACACGTCCACATCTTCCCCAACAGCCTCATCACTATCATTATCATCACCACTACCATCATCAGTAACATTTTTTGTTCTAAACAGATTATACTTATCATATTCTTGACTTTATAACACCATTGAGCTATAAAATTGGACCATTCATCCATAGCCTCAAACATCTCTACAATCTTGCATATATAATTAGGCTTTCCTTCAATACCCTAAATATAACAAACAAACAAACAAGCAAAAACACAAGTTAGGCTATCAAACTAAAATATACAATAGATAACATTGCACTTCAAATTAAACTTACCTTAACGTAAGCATCATCATAAAGATTATAAAGAATTTAACCATTAACCTCTGCTTTAGTATAATGGCATTAAGCTTGAATAAGTTGATCAAAATCATCCTTATTTCTTATGACCTAACATGAAGATTTATAATATCTCATTACATTACAGTTAGTCTAATCATTTAAGAAATATCTCAATACATTACAAGCTTAAATTTATAATTAAAATATTTTACAATACTCATCAATGAAAAAAAAAAAAAAAGGACCAAATTAAAACAACATAATTTTAGTTTTACTCACGACATTACTTTTCATTACCTGTGATTTGAAAGAGAGCTTGATGGCCATCTTCCATCTTTGTTCATAAAATGTAAATATCCATAAGTGTTTTTTTAGGTTTTGAGGGTATTTCTATCATTTTTTAAGTTTTGGGGTCTTTGGTAATTTTATTTTAGGTTTCGAGAGTATTTTGGTTATTTTTTAGGTTTAAGGTGTATTTTTTTTTTTCCCATCTTATAAGGGGTATTTTGGTAATTTTAGATTTTGTGGATATTTCAGAAATTTTAGAGGATTTTATGAGTATTTTGGTCATTTTGAAGTTTTAGGGGCAATTTGGTAATTTTTATTATGGGGTAATTGGATGGGTTAAGGTTTACCTATAATAATTAGGTTGAGTTGGATTTGGGTTAGAAGTAATTAGTTAAATAATTAATAATCGGTAAATGAGTAATATCTAAATCCTACCTAACTACCTTCTATCCATTAAAAACCAAGTATTACCTGTAATATTTGGATCGCCCAATGGATATGGCCAGTGGCCACCCCTAGAGAGCTTTAGTCATTACATTATTTTTTATGTATGCAGTGCCTCTAAGTTAATTTATGGTTTTTATACTCTTTTACACTCTTTTTTTTTTTATATATCTTTTCTTTTCCCCATTTCTATGTGTTAAATTGTGAATGGTTTTTTTATTTTATTTTTTATTATCAATTATGGATATTAATGTGAAATTATATATATATATATATATATATATATGAGTGTGCAATGATATATTTCACTTAATTTATCATTGGAATGCAAAACAATTCACTGAGTAAGGCCGTCCAAGGACCTGCCAGACCCAACCCACCCCTTGTTGTCGACCAAACTCAACCCACTGCCAACCAAACCAACTGCTTCGGTGGTTGGCAATGGATTTCTTTCTCCAAAAACTGATATCGGCGGGTTAGATGTTGGATCTCCTCCTCTTAAATCCGAGAAACCCGAATCGACCGGCCCATCTGTTTTTCCAGTAAGATGTTGTTGATCTAGCGAATTCTGGGATATTTTCAGAAAGATCTAGGCTAGATCCAGCAAGATTTCCCTAGATCTAGCCCAGTTCGTGTTGAAAATGCCTAAAATCTCACTAGATTTTGACCGTTTTTCAATTCTTTCTTGCTGGATTTCGACCATTTTTCATCCTTTTTTTTGGCTGGATTCTCATCATTTTTCAGATCTTCAACCTCGACTGATCTGCTCGAGATCTGTTGAAGCTCGACTTGCCTAATCCGATCATCCTCTCAGTTAGCTGCGGGTTGATGGCGGCTCCACCTGATCAAGTCGGGTCGAATGTAGGTTATGCCCAAACCCGATCCGACTTGAACCATGGACAGCCCTACCATTGAGTAATTCTTTTAGGAAGGTTGTGTATCATCAATCAAGAGAGCAATTGATGGTATATAAAACACAGAGAGGATCTAATTCAAATGGGACAAATGGTGTTCATAATGAGTGAATTTTTTAGAGGAAAAAGAGACAAAACTTTGGCATGGAAAAGGCCAAGCTAGAAATCTTTTTGCATTCCTTCCGACATCTTAGCTTGTGTGTGATAAATAAAGGACATCTTAGCTTTTTTTTTTTATTTTTTTTATTTATGAAGACATCTTAGCTTTAATTGTGTGATAAATGAAACGCAACTGATATTAATTGATTGGTACCTAAAGTTGGAATGCCAGTCTGTTAATAACTAGCCTTCATTACCAAAGAACGACCATATAAACTAGACCTCCATGCAAATTATGCAAGCCTCCATAAATCCTATGAATTCTCGAAAGCTAGTTTCGTAAAATTTGAATTACTACAAACAGATCAAAAATTATTTAGTACTCCTAAAATATAAGTAATATTTATTCTTTTACCTCATATGAATAGTGAATCTTAGTTATTATAAATTTAATTAGTGAAATTTACTATTCATGTGAGGATAGGAAATATCATCAAGTCATTGCACTCCCAAAATGCTGATTAATTACACCATTGATTGAACTTCACACGACCTATGGAAATTTTTGCATTGCTAGCATCCATATGCAATTTTTTTTTTTTTTTTGAGGAACTCCATATGCAATGTTAATGGTGAGGTTAATAGTTATGTGGGTTCTTTTTTCCTTTTTTTTTTTTTTTTTTTTATTATTAAACAGCACATAGGCCCAAGTAGCAAACAGGGATCCTGGGCCCCATACTTTATGTTTTTAAGGGACTGGGCTTGGTTCATTGCAGCTAAGTTAAACTGATTTCGAACCAAGTTGTGCACAAAGTGCGGATTCTACAACACATACATACTAACATACAGAAAACATATGCGCATTGAACAGCAAGGAATAGTAAAGAATGACATATAAGCAAGAAAAGAAAAATAAAATGTTAGGGATCCTTAGGATAATATGAAATGTTTCCTTATTTTATTAATTTTCTAATACTTCATGCTCACTAAGACATGTTATAAAGTCCAAATAAGTTCAAAAATCACAGTCTTAGAGGCCTCAGACTTAGATGGCTCTTCAGGCCTCTAAGACTTGCGAAATTTGAATCCCTTTGAATCCAAGTGTGTTCTCTAGTGACTGTTTAATGATCTCGGATGGTGTTTTCTCTCTCTTTTCTCTTTTTTTTTTGAATTCTAACAGATCTTTCTTTAGGAATTTTCCCTCTAATTCACTGTTGCTAAAATGCCCTTCACTGTTGCTAAAATGCCCTTCACCGTTGGCTGCCCTTCCTTTTATAGTGCCATCCTAGGGTTTCTAGGGTACCACTGGTCCCCTCTATTTGCTACCCTGAGTACCAAAACTAATGTTGTGTCAGTAACACTGGTGACTGGTCCCTTTCTCATTCCTCACTATTTCCCTCTTTTGGGGTTCCCTCTTCAAAAGTCCGTAGTCGACTTTCCCATTCAAAGGGGTCCTAGAGGGCTAACATTTGTTCCTTTTTTTTTTCAAGGTTCCAGATTCCACCTTTTCAGGTCTACTTTTTGGCTTCTTTCCTTTTTGTCATATTTCCTAAACGGGCTGATTCCTTTCTATCAGGTTGAAAGATCTCTAGTCACCTTCCTTCATGGATCATCTTCCTAGGTTCCCCGAGGTACCAGACCCTTATTCATGAGTTGTTGGTTCCTAAATTCTCTGAACCCTTTCTACATTATTGGGTGGCTGATGGGACATATCTGCCATTGTTCTTCGTGTTTCTGGGCATGCCCCCTTGAACTGTCTTAGTCCCAAAATGGCCTTGCCGCACATCCCAAGGATCCTTGGCCTCTAGGAATCCCTAAGTATCTTGGTTCAGTTTTTTTCCTAGGCTCCTCAATGATTTTCTTACCCTTGAGGGCTAGGCTGGACTTCTTCGTTTCTTTATTTTGTGAGGTTCAAAACTTGCCCATTCATGGGCTTGGGTCCCTTCCTATGGACTTTTAATGGATTTGGTCCCTCCCTTTTTTATTGAAAGCCCAAATTTTTTCTAGATTTCAATCCTTTGTATTGTTTTGTGCTTTGATGCAACATTGTGATATTTTGGACCTCAACAATAATATGTGTGTGTGTGTGTGTGTGTGTGTGTATATATATATATATATATATATATATATAACTCTACACTTAATGTAATACCTCAAAATTATGTTACACCACTCAATATTTATTTTATTGGATACGAATTTTAATAAATCTACTTTTAGATTATATATATTTTTCCTTATACTCTATACGCTTTCAAAAATTTCAAGATAATCTAAAGATCAATTCCTATGTCATTGATCAAATATTTAAAAAGAAAAAAGAAAAAAAGAAAAACTATCTAAAATTGTGCATAAAATATAAGTTATTACAGCGAAAATAATAAAAAAGTTATTAAATGATATAACTTTACTTAAAATTACATTAAATGTAACTTGAATTCAATCATTTATGATTCAGCCCTGAACCCCCAATCCTGTACTGAAAATGACAAATGCCAATCCTAACCCGCAAGTGCGGAGTATAAATGAAGTAAGCAGGTGAAATGGAGCCTCAGAGAGATGTACATTAACTCATGCTTCGCTGGCCTTGCATGCATGTATATGTGATTTTAAGTAATGTTAGGATTAGAGCCAGGAGTATAGGACCACTGGCTTTGTCGATTATTCATTTATTCCCACCCTTTGTTACATTCCTTTCGTGCTTTTGCTTGAGACCGCTCCTCACATTAATTTTCCTAATTTTTTCCTCCACAACAGACTCTACATTTCACATGCAGCGTCAATGCATGTAAATGTAAATGTAGGTTGAGAAAATGCTGATTTATAAGAGCACTCCCATTAGCAATTGCAAATGGGAAATGTATCGGAAAAGTACAATTAAGACACAAAATGATGTTGGCGACAGGACTTGTAAAATGCCAGAATTGCAAATTTTTTTGCAATTGTGCTACAGTGTCATCCTAAATGTAGGACTAAATGTAGGATGACATTACAACACAATTGTAAAAATTATAATATACTTTAATTGATAAAGTGGAAGAGAGATGGGGGAGAAGAGAGAAGGAGAGTTGTATTAGAATGTATTATATTATTTTAGTGGGTAATATATGAAAGCTTGGATTTGGGCAAAAATTGGAAATTAACTCAGTTTGCCAAACAATATAATTAGTAAGCATTGTTTTCAAATTATATTTTTTACTAACATCTCGAGTTTAAAAGACTCAATTTTGGGCTTAAAATTTGAGTTTTTGAGACTTGATTTTAGTGTTCTAATCACCTCTGATGTGGCATCTTTTCCACGTAGCATCTACATGGAAATCGAGTCTCTAAGACTCGATTTATATCTGTAAAATTGTGTTCGCATTGCTTTTCTTATTTTTCCTTCTTTTTTTTCTGCGTTTCATTTTCCTCTGTGCATTTGTTCTCCGTGTCTCTCTTCTCACTACCTCTTCATCTGCTTCTTTCTTCCTCCACGCTGATTTGCATAAGCCCAGCCGCCACAGACCCATTGCCGCCGATCCACGCTGTCCCATCTTGGCCTCTCTTCTCTGTTTTCGACGTTTGTGATTGTGTTTCGGAGTGGATTTCATGCTAAGTTTCAGACTGTGTTTGTGTTTCGGGCTGGGTTTTTGTTTCGGACATGGGCTAAGTTTTGGGCTGTGTTTGTGTTTCGGGCTGGGATTTTGTTTCGAGCATGGGTTTCAGTTTGGGTTTGTGTTTCGAGCATGGGTTTCGGCCTCTCTCTTGTATTTCGAGCGTGGGTTTTCAGCCTCTCGGTTTGTGTCGGGCGTGGTTTTTTCTGGTTGTTGTCGATCTGTGGGTTTCGGCCTTTCAGTTTGTGTTTCTAATCTGGGTTGTTGTCGATCTGCTCATTTTTTTTTTTGTGGTTTTTCTGCTTTCTTTTTTTGTTCTTCTTCACTTGTTTTTTATGGGCATTGGTTATAGTGGCGGGGTTGAACTTGACGGTGGTTGGTTATAATCAGGTACTACGATGCGTGGCCCTGGTTTGCTCATAGGTGACGCGCTTGATGACCTAGTCCTGGTTGAGCCTATACCGATCATAGCAAATACAGGCTTAAAACATTTTTTGTTTTGTAAAGATTCTTATAAATCGAGTCTTAGAAACTCGATTTCCAAGTAAACACCATGTAGAAAAAAATGCCAACTCAGACCTGATTAGAACATGAAAATCGACCCTTAAAAACTCGATTTTCAGGCCCAAAATCGAGCCTTTTAAAGTCGAGATGTTAGTAAAAAAATATAGTTTTGTAACAGTGCGTACTAATTATATTGTTTCACAAACTGAATTAATTTCCAATTTTGGGCCTCAAATTTGTGCTAAAAGCACAAGAGCTGTTTAAACCCCACATTAAAATATTACAGTTACATTGCTTTTACTCTAACTTATCTAAGTGCGGAACAAGAGTAAATGTGGCATAATAAACTGATAACTACTCTAGTGCATAAACATTAATAACAAACAATAAAAGTAAAGCACAAGAATAAGGGAAGAGAGATGCAACCAGAAGTTACCACGGCGATGTGTTATTGAAGAGGAAACTGAAGAACTTGGCGAAATAGCAAGAGACTCTCTAAGCCTAATCTACCCAATACACCTAAGCCCTCCAAGCTTCTACTCGAACGAGGCTTTTGGAACCATGTCTTGTCTAGCTTTCCGCAATACGCCCGATTGCATCTGCCAAGCCTCATCGGCTTCTTTTGGTAAATCCCCAAAACTTTCCAAGTTCCAAAATACTCTCTATACTCTGAAAATGTGTGTATTGTGTTTAGGTACAAATCTCCTCTCAAGGTATGGCAATCAGAGAAAGAAGGAGAAGAGACTACAATGATTTCTCACTAAGAATGAGTAGCTTTCTCTCTAAAAGATGGGTGTGTGTGTGTTGTAGAAAACCTATCTAGGGTTTTTTTCTCTGAATGGCCTCTTATACTTTTGTGGGTAATGAGGGTATATACAGTATGGATAAAGGGTAAGAAAGTTACACTTAAAAATCTTTTAGGCAGAGAGTTTTGCGGCTATCTTGCGAGAATGCCTTACCCGCGAGATACTCGCAAAATCTTCTAGGCTGGCATGACTCTTCATCTTCTAGCATGTGCTTCTCACGTGACTCTTTCACAAGTTAGCTTATAGCGAGACACTCGCGTTAGGGGTGTCCACAGGTCGAGTCAGTCCGGGTTTGGGCTCAACCTGGAACTGACCCGATCTTGTCGGGTGGTTGGACGACGGACCCGCTGTCGACGGTGAAAGATCACAGGTCGAGTCGGGCCGTGCTCGGGTGGACAGCAGTCAGATTCGACTCCAACCGAAAGACAAAAATCAAAGTACAAACTGGAAACAAATTCAACAAATCTGAAAGAAAAAAATCTACACTGAACAAAGATAAGAGAATTGAGTAGCCCACAAATCCGAAGAACACAAACACCAGATCGCCGATCTGAAATAAGTCATTGAAGAACAAATCTACAAACCCAAATAGGCAAATACCAGTAGCCCACAAATCTGAAGAACACAAATAGAGATAAGAGAACTAATAGCGGATTCACATGCAAGAGACTAAATCAAAGAAATAAAGAGACAAAATGACTGAAAATCAAACCTGAGAGAGATTATTTTAGATTGGCGATGGTGCGATGAAGGAGAATCACAAATCGAGGAGAATCGCACCATCGCTGTTGAGATTCGAAGATCTAAAGTTCGATGGTTTCGAAGATCTAAAGTTCGATGGTTTCGAAGATCTAAAGTTCTAAAGATCGGTGGAGCGAGTTGGCCGTTGAGAGATCGAGAGAGTGAAAGAGTGAGAGAGACCGAGTGAACTCAGAACTGAACGGTGAACTTAGATTTGTTTAGTGCTGAGTTATATATCACGGTCGGGTCGGGTGGATTGGATTTTGGAAGGGAAGACCCGCCACTCGACCCGTCGGAATCGGTTTGAGATGGCAGGGACCCACCGCCAACCGCCAAGTCATTGGGTCGAACAGCGGTTGGTTCGAAACAAGTCAGTTTGGCCGTGTGGGTCGGGTCTGCGGTTTTGTTGGACACCCCTAACTCGTGTAATCTACTGATTCTTCATTTTATGTTCGATTCTTCATCAATTTAATACTAAACCCAATACAATAAAATCTCACAAAATACAAGGAACAAAATTAAAGCAATTACAACACTTTTTATCATGGAATAAAGCCAACATAAAACATAGTTGTAAATCACAATTTTATAATATATATTATTTTAATGAGTAGAATAGGAAAGTAAAAATTAAAATGTTGGATGAATTATAAAATAATACGATATAATTGATAAAATAACTTTTTAAAATAATAAAATAAGATAGGATACAATTTTCCATTGCGATGATTCTTAGATTCCTATGCTGCAAAGCTATATTCTATTTCAGGTGCCAGCTCAATTTACGAAGTTCGCTTGTTGCACTTAAAAGTGGCACCTCTAGCTATGTGCCACCCCAAAATTACATGACATAAAAAATTTGGAATATCCATTTTGTTTTTCTAGTTAAATTTTTTTTTTCTAAACTCTTCTTTTCCTTCTTTTCAGGGGAAAAATAAGTCCAGTTATAAAATATATAATTAAAAAAATACTAGTTTTTTCACTATTGTTAAGATGACATGTTGTAATTAATATTTTTATCACATTAGTGGGAGGTTTAGGTGAAAATGATGTTATATTATAGAGTAACACTACAGTTACGACTATTTTATAATATTTTTATAAACTATTAATTTAATCAACTTTTATTGGTTTTCATTTAGGTTTACAATTAACATCACTTTTTTATTTATCAATAACCACGTACCATATCAACAATTTTTAAAAAATTTTGTAGATATATTTGTATTTCTAGCATTATTTTGTATATATTATAAGTTACTGGGGGAAGTGAAATTGATTCTCTCTAAACACTTAAAACACTTTTTTATACAAAAGCCTATTGGTATGGTTGGTAGTACCTGTGTCCCGATGTGAAAAATCATATTTCACTTGATAATTTATGGCAAGACACTTCCAAATTAGGACCTCCTCTCTTTTCTATTTTTAACATATAAGTCGATGTAATGATACAAAAAATTTCATTTTCTTTTTTCAGACGTGATATA
The DNA here is from genome assembly GCA_032878915.1 of Castanopsis chinensis. Taxonomy (NCBI): domain Eukaryota; kingdom Viridiplantae; phylum Streptophyta; class Magnoliopsida; order Fagales; family Fagaceae; genus Castanopsis; species Castanopsis chinensis. Next base: position 12,361,683 of record JAVQMG010000130.1, read on the forward strand.
TTATAAAGAAATATTGGTGTCAATAATAGAATTATGTGAAACTGATATTCACCGCTTCCAACAACTTGACGACTCCAAACAATCAATCCATAGAGTAATTAGTTTTTTATTTTATTTTAAAAGTTATCTCTAAATTATATATATATCTCTTCTTCTTCTCCTTCTTTTTTGTTTTGTTTTTTTGTTTCTGAAAGTAAAAAAGATGCGTGTAACAGAGTAATTTGCAGATGCACAGCTGGAGAGAGAGCGATGGAAGAGAAATTAGTGAGGTCAGTTCACTTCATAGGCCATGGACATAATAAAAGGAGTGGAATGATGGGCCAAACAAAGGAAGAGCTAGCATTCATCAGAGAAACCCTTGTTTCTCATGTCAACCTCACACCAGCCATTACAGGACCTCGTCCACTCCTTACTCTCAAGTCCTTTCTTTCACCACTTTCTATCACAACACTAGTATACAAATTAATGGGTGTTCAATCTTTAAAGCCAAATTATTCATATACCCTCACCCTCAGCAGTGTTACAGTGAAAGTGACTTGAGATCCATGTAATTCCAATTCTGTCACATTCCTTTACATATTTTTACAAATGCCTCGACTCTAAAAGTAGTAGTTGAAAAGAGTTCACAACTAACGTACAAGGACTACGTCAAACAACTTTTTTTGCACGAAAAAGCTAGACAATATTCTGTTTGCCAAATGCCAAAAAGGAAATTAAATTTGACTAGCTTGGACATGAATTGAAAAGGTGTGCCTGAAGATTATGCAAATAATAATATCAATTATAATGCATGTTGTGTTTGCTTTTATTACTTTCAAATTTCAATATATGCCAACTAATTAATAAGGTGATTGGCCTAGCTAGTGACAAAGGCCCACTCTCACAGTCTCACGCGGTTTGGTTATGTCTAGTACCTTCTGAGTTGGTGCAATACTGCAATGTAGTTTCACTTGGGACCCTAATAAGGCTGAGTTTAGAGCATGGTTGAACCCATCTGATGAAGTACTTGCAGCTCTCATTTCTCTTGTCCTATTTAGGTTCTTCAGCATTAATTTTTCAGATGGATCCAGCACGATGGAGCCCTCTTTCATTTGGTGATTCTATAGTTACAAGGAGTGATGATTTGAACTCTATCTAAATATAAATATATATATATAATTCAAAAATATTAAAAAACATAAATTAATTGAGTTATAAGACTGTTGGTAACTAAGCACTACTTTTTTCTTTATATTTGTGGGGGTAATTACATTTATGTCGGTAAGCAGGAAAATAAAAATAATCTCATCACATCTACTCTTTTTTCAAGGGTCTCCAAGATATAAATGGAAATCGAGTGATAACTAATTGATAGTAAGACTAATTGTGCTGCCGGTACCTTAAGCTTATTAATGCAATCGGTACTTCCAGGCAACGCAACACCGTTTGCTGTTGTGCATGTCGTGCAAATTACGTGACATTTGTAAGTCTCAAGTCTTAACTCAAGTAAATCTCAAAAAAAAAAAAAAAAAGTCTTAACTCAAGCAGGCACGCCGAAGTCAATGAAGTGAATTGATGGCAAATGGTATAATACATAGGTCCTACAACAATAAGAATATGTATGTGACATATTGGCTCTTTGTGTTAGAGCTTTAATAATTTACAAACACTAATTTACCCCCACACATTAAAAAAAAAATAGTACTATAGGCCATTTTTGCTAAATAATGCGTTTTTGAAAATTATTTTACTAAAAAAGTCATTTTCAAACTTATATGAACTAATAGTCTCGTTGGATGGAAGCATGCATCAATTCGTATCGGACATGTGTCATGTCGACCTTTTTTAAGTTTCAAATATCTATTTTAATCAAGAATTTGATGAGGGCAGATGGATTATAGCCAAAAATTGGGAATTGGTGAAGGATACGTGAGATGTCAAAAATTAAGGTGATGAAGAATTTGCTTTGCTGTTACTGTTACAGCCGTAATCGAAACCCTCTTTAGAATTATTTTAGGGTAAAAAAATATACTGTAAATTTGTAAAATTTGTTACAATGTTATACTCGAAATATAGTACAAAAAACAAAGTGATTATTTTTTTGAACACAGAATAATGGAATACAGATTTTCTGTACCACTTTTTTGTTCTACTTTATGTTTCACTAATTACAACTTGCAATGTATTTGTTTAACTTTTCTTATAAAATAGTCAAAGTTTAAAATGAAAAAATAAATAAATAAACACATGATAAGTTGTAATTGGTGAAACATAAAGTGGAAAATAAAAATGATACGTAAAATTTAAATTTAGAATGATGGGGCTTATCAACAACATTACGAAGAAGAATGAATAACAATTACGAATTTACGAGCATTCCAACCCTCAACGGAAAAATATCTTTCATTAGCAGTTGCTGATCAGCCAATCTTAGCAGTTATAAAAGTTGGTCCAAAATTCAATAAGGAGATGAAATTAATAGAGGAGATTACGGTGTAATAGAAAAATATGATGAAATTTACAGTTGTCATGCAATTGTGATGGCAGGATTTGGTTAAAAAAAAAAATGGTAGAGACTAATTCAACATACAAAAGAAAATTAATGATATTTGCATTGACACAAATATTACTAATTTGTTATTAGTTTCCTTTAATACTTCAATAATTTTCCTTATAAAAATTGTAAATTTTATCGTTCTATTTTGTTGACAATAAGAGGGGTATAGTGGTTTGATCATATTATATATTATAAACTTGAAAATTGCATGATGTGGTAACTGATATACATAGATATGTTTTGTGCCTACTTAATAATACAAATATCATTTGGATAAATAAAAATGCAAATATCATTCAATTCTTTTTCTTATGTAATAAATTTTTTTTTTTTGGTTGGATTTTGTTTCAATTGTTGCAAAAGAAACTAAATTTGTTCAAGAATACCATATTTCAAATCAATTGGTTTCCATATAAATTTTAGAAAAATAACATCAGCCAAGAGTCTTGTAACTTAATTGACACCTCCCCATGCACAAAATGCTTGAAGGTTTAGGGGGAAAGGGTTCAATTTATATCCTTAAATAATTAATAATGCACCACTTAAATAATTAATATAACAAAATAAATGTATTTATTTATCCTAACCTATTAGTAATCTTTTAATTACATAAAATACATATTATAATGTTAGTTTCATACATACATATATATGGTTAAGATTAATTCTAGTGAATTCACAAATATAAAATTTTTAATGTCTTTTGTGCTAATTGTTGCCATATATATATATATTTGCCTTAAATATATGTCAAACAATTGGGTGGCCCGTCTAAAACAATC